>CM075674.1:91732500-96732500 GCA_037962975.1 Clitoria ternatea | reverse complement strand
GAGCAATGGTAACTCTATTTCATGACATGATGCATAAAGAGATAGAGGTTTATGTGGATGATATTATTGCCAAATCCAAATCTGTTGAAGGTCACTTGATTGACTTACGAAAGCTCTTTGAACGCCTGAGAAAATTCAAACTCAGATTAAATCCGGCTAAATGCACTTTTGGGGCTAGCTCTGGAAGGTTGCTTGGTTTCATTGTCAGTGAGAAAGGTATCGAAGTGGATCCTGATAAAGTAAAGGCAATCATGGAAATGCCCGCTCCTAGCACTGAAAAAGAAGTACGAGGATTCCTTGGAAGGTTGAATTACATAGCTCGTTTCATTTCTCAACTAACAGCTGTATGTAATCCAATCTTTAAGTTGCTTCGTAAAAATCAACCATCACAATGGAATGATGATTGTCAGGAGGCCTTTGACCAAATAAAGCAATACTTGCAATCCCCACCGATCTTGGTTCCCCCAACCCCGGGAAGACCACTCCTGTTGTATTTGACTGTGATAGATGAGTCTATGGGCTCTGTACTGGGGCAGCATGATGAGTCTGGGAGAAAAGAGCATGTTATTTACTATTTGAGCAAGAAGTTCACTGAGTGCGAAGCACGATATTCCACTGTAGAACGAACTTGTTGTGCATTAGCATGGGCTGCTCGTCGCCTAAGGCAATACATGTTATCTTATACTACTTGGTTGATATCTAAGATGGACCCAATTAAGTACATCTTTGAGAAACCGGCTCTGACGAGAAGAATAGCTCGTTGGCAGGTTCTTTTGACTGAGTATGATATCATTCATGTCACCCAAAAAGCTGTAAGAGGGAGTGCTTTAGCTGATCACTTGGCCCACCATCCCCTAAAAGAGTACCAACCAATGTCATTCGAATTTCCTGATGAAAATATTATGATGTTGTCAGAAGAGAAAGATTGTCCTAATAGAACTTGGATTTTGATGTTCGATGGGGCGTCGAATACACTGGGGCATGGGATTGGGGCCATCCTAATCTCACCAGATAACAAGCTTTTCCCATTCACTGCTAGACTTTGTTTTGATTGTACCAATAATATTGCAGAATATGAAGCTTGTGTTTTGGGGATTCAGGCGGCACTTGAAGCAAAGGTGAAATCTCTACAAATATACAGAGATTCTGCCTTGGTGATTCATCAACTGAAAGAAGAATGGGATACTAGAGATGGAAAATTGATTCCTTATCAAGCTCACATCATGGAACTAATCAAAGGGTTTGATGAAGTCTTTTTCCATCATATTCCTCGGGATGATAACCAATTAGCTGATGCTTTGGCCACGTTGGCCTCCATGTTCAATGTAAGTAGGGATTGTGACATGCCCTTCATCGAGATTGAAAGACGTCTCGAACCTGCATATTGTCATGAGATAGAAGAAGAGCCCGATGGGAAACCATGGTTTCATGACATCAAAAATTATATTCAAAATCAAGAATATCCTCCTGGTATCTCAGAAAATGATAAAAGAACCCTCAGGCGCCTAGCCATGAATTTCTTTATGACTGGGAATACACTCTATAAGAGAAATTATGATTCTGTTCTCCTTCGTTGCGTAGACGTGACGGAAGCTAACAAAATCATGAAGGATGTTCATGAAGGGCCTTTCGGAACACATGCAAATGGGCACTCGATGGCAAGAAAAATTCGCAGGTCTGGATATTATTGGATGACAATGGAAAATGATTGTCATAACTATGCCAAGAAATGTCACAAGTGTCAAACCTATGCAGATAACATTCATGCACCACCATCTTCTTTGCACGTTCTAACTGTGCCTTGGCCTTTTGCTATGTGGGGTATAGATGTTATTGGTCCCATTGAACCAAAAGCATCGAATGGGCATCGCTTTATTTTGGTGGCCATTGATTACTTCACTAAGTGGGTTGAAGCAGCTTCCTACACCAACGTGACTAAAAATGTTGTGGTCAAATTCATCAAGAGAGAATTGATTTGTAGATATGGTTTACCAAATCAGATCATCACTGATAATGGTACAAACCTGAATAATAAAATGATGGATGAACTTTGTGAGGAATTCAAAATCAAACACCTCAATTCATCTCCATACAGACCTAAGATGAATGGAGCAGTGGAAGCTGCTAACAAAAATATAAAGAAAATCATACAAAAGATGGTTGAAACCTACAAAGACTGGAGTGAGTTGCTTCCTTTTGCTTTACATGGGTATCGTACCTCTGTACGAACTTCGACAGGGGCAACACCCTTCTCATTGGTGTATGGTATGGAAGCTGTTTTACCAATAGAAGTGGAAATTCCGTCTTTAAAAGTAATCATGGATGCCAAATTAGAAGAAGCTGAATGGGTTCGGTCCCGGTATGATCAATTAAATTTAATTGATGGGAAAAGGTTAACCGCTCTCTGTCATGGGCAGTTATACCAAAAGCGTATGAAGAAGGCATACGAAAAGAAAGTGCGACCTCGTCAATTTCATGAAGGTGATTTGGTACTGAAGAAAATCTTGCCGAATCAAAATGATCACCGAGGCAAATGGAAGCCAAATTATGAAGGACCATTCGTCGTAAAGAGAGCCTTTTCTGGAGGAGCTTTGATTTTGACGAACATGGATGGTGAGGAGTTATCTTTCCCGGTCAATTCAGATGCAGTCAAGAAGTATTATGCTTGAGCGTACTCTAAAGGGATAGTGTAGTCTTTATGTCCTCTAAAAGTTTGGATTAAAAATTATGATATAAACTTGTAATTTTCCCAAGTAAATATATGGAATTCTCAATTTCAGTTCCAATCCTTGTCTTGTCATGTTTCATTTGCATGCATTTTGTGGAAAATATTAAAAAAAATATGAAAGGCATATTTTTAATCTCAAACAAGCTTGATACTTCCCAAGTACACAGACCTTGGTAATCAGGGTATTCCGCTCTGCCATGAGTAATAACAAGTCCCATAAGGATTGTGGTAGTCACCTGGAGGAAACAAGATCTTTGACCTTTGGTTTTCCACTTGACTATTTCTTCCATGCAGGTTTGAGGGTACAACAAGGACAAACGCTCCCCATGAAGAGTCGAGATCAACAGTTTCAGCCTATCACCTAACTCCAGTCGGGATGGTTTACTAAGATGTGAAAATGCAATCCTTGTATTCACTCGGAACCCACACTAAACCAGAAAAGTCAATCTCAGACACATTCTTCTTGAGCATAAATCTCATATAATTCTCTACCATAAGTCATTATGGTAGAGGTATCTCCCTTAAGTCTTACTTCATGTCCAAGCCTAAGGTATCCATTCCTAGGCTACTCAGATCAAATCAGGGGCATTTCCCCAGTCATTTAGTTTCATGTCAAAGCCTCAGGTATCCATCCCTAGGCTATCTCAATCAAAATCAAATCAGGGGCATTTCCCCAGTCATTTAGTTTCATGTCAAAGCCTCAGGTATCCATCCCTAGGCTATCTCAATCAAAATCAAATCAGGGGCATTTCCCCAGTCATTTAGTTTCATGTCAAAGCCTCAGGTATCCATCCCTAGGCTATCTCAATCAAAATCAAATCAGGGGCATCCCCCCAGTCATTTAGTTTCATGTCAAAGCTTCAGGTATCCTTCCCTAGGCTATCTCAATCAAAATCAAATCAGGGGCATCTTCCTAGTCATTTAGTTTCATGTCAAAGCTTCAGGTATCCTTCCCTAGGCTATCTCAATCAAAATCAAATCAGGGGCATTTCCCCAGTCATTTAGTTTCATGTCAAAGCCTCAGGTATCCATCCCTAGGCTATCTCAATCAAAATCAAATCAGGGGCATCCCCAGTCATTTAGTTTCATGTCAAAGCTTCAGGTATCCTTCCCTAGGCTATCTCAATCAAAATCAAATCAGGGGCATCTTCCCAGTCATTTAGTTTCATGTCAAAGCTTCAGGTATCCTTCCCTAGGCTATCTCAATCAAAATCATTCAGGGGCATCCCCTTGTCATCTATTTTATGTCGAAGCCTCAAATACCCATTCTTAGGCTCCTCAAAATGTCAAGACAACTTCATATTTTTCCAAAGCTTCAGATATTAACCCCTAGGTTATGCCATTTATCTTCCTGTCATGTTCCAAGTGCCTCTCCTTAAACTGTCTAGCATTGGGACAACACCATTCGGCTATTTACTTCTTGTCAAAAGTTGTCGGGTATTCTTAGTGGTGTTCACGTCTTTACTTTCTTTTCACATCAATAATATGAATATGTCTCATATTCTTTCATGAAAAGAAGTAAAGAGGGGCATCTGTGAACACCTATTTTTGTCCGGTGATATATATTAAAAAGAGAAAAAAGAAAAAAAAGAAAAAAAAAGAAGAAAAAAGAGTTTTTTTGTCCTAGAGTCCGGAGTCAATGTTGACTGCATTAACCGGGGTCCTAGCACGGTTTCATGACCGGTGTTACCTCATTAGTTCTAAGCTCGTACAGCCTCAGTGGAGTACGGTATTTTACACCTCAGTTCGAAGGGAATCCGAGGTTCTTCAAGTTAAAACTGATGTGTTAATCCGTACTTGAACTTCAAGACACACCGGAAGTACACCTGCAGGAGAGTCCCCAATGCCTAATATTTAACCGAGGTGAAGAGAAATGTCTATAGTTGACCAATGATTTCAGACCCCGGTTATGACTTACTAGTTCTCGTTGGTGACGCGGTACAGTGCTTAGAACCCCGCCCAGTCCAGATTGCCACCCCGGATCATATTAAAAAAAAATAATATTAAAAATTGCATAGTGACCGTTGGAATAGTAACCCTTCCCTATCTCTATAAATACCCAATCCCTCTTCATTTCCTACCACACCTCTCATTTCATCAATTCTCTTCATTTCTCTCAAGCAATGGCTGATGAATGCCGAAGCCAAGTGGAAAGAATAAGGGAGGGAAGACGATGTTTTGTGACTACCTTTTTACTCCTTATAGTGTGGGTAGCAATTTATATTTATTGGATATTTTATATATTTCCATATATGTAATAAATAATTTATGTTTCCATTTGTACCTTTAAATAAAAGGCCCAAAAAAAAACGAAAAATAAATGGGCAAAAAAAAAAATCAGAAAAAAAAAACGAAAATAAAATAAAAAATAAATAAAAAGGGCCAAAAAAAAAGAAGAAAAGAAAAAGAAAAAAAAAGAAGAGAAAAAAAAAGGGCCCAAAAAAAAAACTAAAAAAAAGCCCAAAAAGAACAAAAAAAAATGGGCCCAAAAAAAAATCCAAAAAAAATTTTTTTTTTTTAAAGAAAATGAAAATAAAAAAAAACTTTAAAAAAAAAGAAAAAAAGAGGAAAGTCACGGTGGTTTTAGTGGTGGGCCCGGTTTGGTTGGATAATTGGAGAAAATTGGGGAAATTGACATCAAATTTGGACAAATTGAAAAAGTAGAAAAGTGATGTCATTTATGGAGAATCCAATGCCAATTTTCTTCTATAAATAGAAGGTGATATTGAGGCATTTTGAGGGAAGAAGAAAAAAAAAAGGGAAAGAGTGTTAAATTTTTGTGAGAATTTTTAGAAGTTTGAGTTTTCAAAAATTACTTTGTGTAATCCTAGTTAGGAAAATGAGTGCACAACTCTTGTTTGTCTTAGTATGTGAGTTTTTGTGAGCTAAAATACTGTCCAAGTGTTGTAACCGGTATCCAAATACCTTCAAATCAAGTCCAAACAAAGTCAAAAGCAAAGGAAATCTACACAAAATTGATTTCCCGACTTCCGTTCTAGTTTCTCTGTAATTGATCTTGTACCCAGGTATTTTTTATTAATACAAAGTTGTTTATTTATATTTATTTATTCGTCTTATTTAATTGTTATTTATTTTTCTGCACTTTTATTTTTCTTTATTTATATTCAAGCACTTTATTTTCCTGCACTTTATTTTTCTGCAGTTATTTATCTGTTTATTTATTTTTATGCATCTCTATCTTTATTTATTTATTTGTACCTTTATTTTTCCTTATTTATTTATTTATTTATTTTTACACTTTTATTCCTCTTTATTTACTTTTCTGCACTTTTATTATTGTTAATTTATTTTTCTGCACTTTATTTATCCGTACTTTATATTTCTGCAATTATTAGTTCATTTTTTTTATTTTTTACATTTTTATCTTTATTTATTTATTTTTATGCCCTTTTATTTTATTTATTTACTTTCCCGTCCCTTTATTTTTGTTATTTACTTTTCTGCCCATTTATTTTCATGTATTTACTTTCCTGCCCTTTTATTTTTGTTATTTATATTTCTGCCCCTTTATTTTTATATATTTACTTTTCTGCCCCTTTATTTTTGTTATTTACATTTCTGCCCCTTTATTTCCATGTATTTACTTTTTAGCCCTTTTATTTTGGTTATTTACATTTCTACCCCTCTATTTTTGTTATTTACATTTCTGCCCCTTTATTTTTGTTATTTACATCTCTGCCCCTTTATTTTCATGTATTTGCTTTCCTGTCCCTTTATTTTTGTTATTTACTTTTTTGCTGCTTTATTTTTGTTATTTACTTTTCTGTTCCTTTATTTTTTATTATTATTTATTTTTCTGCCCCTTTATTTTATGTATTTATTTTTTTCTGCTCTTTTATTTTTATGTATTTATTGTTATGTCTATTTATTTTTATTTTTATTTTTTTTGAACTTTTCATTTATTTTTTTTCTACCTTTATTTTTTTATTTTATTATTATTATTTATTCTCTATACTTTTTATTTTTAGTTATTTATCTTTTTGCTTTTATCTTTCTACACTTTCTATTTATTTATTTACGTTTGACCATTTTAATAGTTTATAAATATGTTATATATATACATAATTATCCATTTTTATTATGGTCATGATTTCCTATTATTTTCTCTTAGTAACCTTTTAATAATTAAGAAGAAATTATTTTCATAAAAAAATAAAAAAATCAAGACTAATAAATAGTGTGTTATTTATTCATTCATTTTTCTCTTAAATTTAAGATGAGATTAATTTAGATGAGACATCTTATTAATCTTATTTTCTTAAAAGATAATTAAATAATATTCCGTGTCAATTTTAATTAATTAAATGTATTATATTTCTTTATCTTCATGTTGATGTGTTTAATTTTATTTTATTTTTTCTCTTATCTTTATTTATTTATTTATTTATTTGTTTTGAACTTTATATTTCTCAATAAAAATCAATTTTTTTTACTAGAAAATAAGTAAGACAAGACGTCTTATTGTTTTTTTATCTTTTTATTTTTATGGTCTTTTAATCATTTGTTTATTTATTTTCTTAGAACTAAAAAACAACAAACTTAGGAGATGTATTTTTTTTTACTATCTTTGTTTTATTCATATTTATATATTTTTTATTGTGTATATTATTTATGATTGTTTTATGAAGGATGAAATATTTGATAATCATTTTTTAAATTATGCATGATCAATTTGGGTAACCGTTTTTTACGGACAGTGTGGGGTGCTAATACCTTCCCCTCCTGTAATTCGACTCCCGGACCTAACAGAATCTCATTTTTTTTAAAAAAAAAACCAGTGCTATTTAAAGGTTTTCCTAATATTTTCCTTAATAAATATTGGTGGCGACTCCTTGAACCCTTTATTTTTTAGGCTTCTCAAGAGCCTCACTTCAATGCCGTTTTAATTTTCTTTTATTTGTCTTTAACCAGTCCGCGTCGTGCGCCGGGACCCCGGTCGCGACACTCATGTTTAACTCCTTTTGGTCAAATAAATACGTGAGACTCTTATGATCGCTAAACACATCGAATGTTGCATCGTATAGATAATGCCTCCAAACCTTTAAGGCAAAAACTACAGCGGCTAACTCTAAGTCATGGGTAGGGTAGTTAATCTCATGTTGCCTTAATTGGCGTGACGCATAGGCTACAACCTTCTTGTCTTGCATGAGTACACTTCCTAGTCCTTATTTAGATGCATCACAGTAAACTTCAAAACTTTGATGTGGATTGGGGAGTACTAACACCAGCGCAGAAGTAAGTCGATCTTTCAGCTCTTGGAAACTATTCTCGCATTGTGTCGTCCACACAAAAGGTTGTTCTTTCCGTGTTAACTTGGTTAGTGGGTATCCTAGCTTTGAAAATCCTTCAATGAATCTCCTATAGTATCCAGCCAAGCCCAAGAAACTTCTAATCTCAGTGATCATGGTCGGTCTTTCCCTTTTTAAAACTGCCTCCACTTTGGAAGGGTCTACAACTATTCTTCCTTGACTAATTACATATCCTAAAAAGTTCACTTCTTCTAACCAGAATTCACACTTTGACAGCTTTGCATACAGTTGTTTCTTTTTCAAGATTTCCAACATAATCTTCAAGTGTTCAACATGTTCTTCTCTGCTTTTAGAGTGCACTAATATATCATCAATGAACACCATTACAAATTTATCCAGATATGGATAAAAAATCTTATTCATGTACCATGAATACGGCTGGTGCATTAGTTACACCAAAAGGCATTACTAGATATTCGTAATGGCCATAGCGTGTTCTAAAAGCAGTTTTTGGTACATCTTCTTTCTTCACCCTTATTTGATGGTATCCAGACCTCAAATCAATTTTAGAGAACACCATGGCACCACGTAGCTGATCCATCAAGTCGTCAATCCTTGGCAGAGGATATCTGTTCTTGATCATTACCTTATTCAGTTGCCGATAATCTACACACAACCTCATGCTTCCATCCTTTTTCTTAACCAACAACACTGGTGCACCCTAGGGGGATACACTGGGTCGTATAAACTGCTTCTCTATTATCTCTTCAAGTTGTTTCTTCAACTCTGCTAATTCTAGAGGTGACATTCGATATGGTGCAATTGAAATGGGTCCAACTCCAGGTACTAGATCAATGGCGAATTTCATATCTCTTTCTGGGGATAAACCAGGGATATCTTCAGGAAAAACATCAGGAAATTCACATACAATCGGTAGATTTTTGATTTTTGATTCTTGCTCTCCTTTCATTGAAAGCAATAGCATGAATCCTTGAGCCCCTCCTTTTAAAGAGGCACTCACTTGGTTGGCGGTTAGAAATCTCAAATCCTCCAGATTCAAATTCACTGGTTCTTTAAACATTATGGTTTTATTATGACAATCTATTAGAACATGATTGTCAGACAACCAATCTAGCCTAATAATAACTTCTAAGCCAAAAACAGGTAAACAGAAAAGATTAGCCTTAAAGTCCTTACCATCTATGACAATAGGGCATTTCTAACAGGCTTTAGAAGTGACAATGGGATTGTTTCCAGGAGTATGTATAGATAAGTCAAATGGCAGTTCTATCATAGGCAATTTTAGTTTTTCTACACAGTCATTGGCAATAAAGGAATGTGATGCACCTGAGTCATACATAACAGTTAAAGGAATCTTATTAATGATACACTTACCTTCCACCATGGAATCAGAATGAGATGCTTCTTCTCCAGTGATTGCAAAAACCTTTCCTTTTTCCTTTGGCCTTCTGACTGCACTGTGCACACCTCCTTGAGTATTTATGTTTGTACTCACACCTTCAGGGTTTTCTCTCTTCATCTCTGGGTAATCCTTGATGTGATGACCTGGTTTGTTACACTTAAAGCAAATATAAGTGTTTTTAGGACAATCCGTTTTCAAATAGGGTCCTCCATTGATAAAACATTTAAAATTTGGTGCAGATGTCGGGTAATAGCTTCCAATTGAAGCTTGGGGTCTATTAGGAACAGATGCTGCTCCAAACCGGTGAAATGACGCTTGGTAAGGCTTATTTCTCCTGAAGTCTCTTCTTTGGTGATGGTGAGGTCCTCCACTTCTCATTTATCCCATCTTATGAATGGGCTCACAACTTTTGGTCATTCTATCCTTATGATCCTCTTCAAAGATCCTGCAGCGATTGACCAAATTTCCTGCATTCGTATAGCTTCCTTAATTTCTGGCCACAATCCATTTACAAACTTTACGCACTGATCACCTTCGTTAGTAGCATCATTATAATAAGAATGAAAACGAGACAGCTCTTCAAATCTGGATGCATACTCTCTAACGGTCATATTTCCTTGGATCAGCGACAAGAATTCGAATTGTCTTTTCTCTTTAATATCAGCTAGAAAGTATTTCTCCATAAACATATCCTTGAAATGATCCCAAGTGATCTCCATGTCGTTGACTTCGAATTGTCTACGCATGCTATCCCACCAATGTTCGGCATCCCCAGATAAGGAATAAGTAGCGAAGACTACCTTATCAGCTTCATCACATTGCAATGCTCGAAAGATCTTCTCTATCTCTCGAATCCAGGTTTGTGCTCCATCAGGGTTATATCCTCCCTTGAAACGAGGTGGATTGCGCTTTTTGAAAAGGTCCAACCTTCTCAAGGCATCATTACCTTGACCTTCACGTGCTCCCATTGCATTGATTAAGCGTTCTACAACTCCAGCAAGATCGTTTCCAGCCATTAGTTTCCTGTTTCACAGTAACTGAGACTTGTCACATCAATCACTGTTACTACCAAGTCAGAGATTCTATTTTCTATCACCTATACAGAGTTTATAGACAAAGCAAAATAGATCTTTTCCCCAGGCTCTGATACCACTTTGTAACACCCTCTGTTATACCTTAATAAATTATAGAAAAATTTGTAAATTTTTTTTACTAAAGATATGATTGTTAAAAAGAAACTATCGGAATAAATTACAAACATTATTTCTGAAATACCTCATAAATATTATTAAAACTTTATAAAGTAATTGTACATTCATCCGAAGAAAATAAACATTAAACATTATAAGAAAAAGAGGAAACTCCATGGCCCAGAAGCAGTTACTTATTAACATTATTAATTCATTGGACCACGGTATTCATACTAAGCTCCCTTTTTAGAACGTACTATATTTACTGTCGAGATTCTTCGATCCTTCCCTCTGAACCATCAATTTAGAATATATAAAACAAAAACATGGAGAAAGGAGTAAGAAACAGAATATAATATTCTCGAATAAGACATAAGCAACAAAGGATTTTCACAAACTAATATATAATAATGTCAATCACAATCACAATCACATACACAATCAATTATGAATGCATAATTGTTATGCAATATCTTCATCATAACTTACCTATATATATGGGCCCTTAAATTTTAATTTGTACTGGGCCAACCAGGAGTTTACACTATTCTATAAGTCTAAATAATAATAATATGAACAGCTCAACTGGCATTGTAACACCCCTAATTTTATTATTTCTTATTTAAAATAAAATTTCAAAGGAATTTGATTATAGTTCTTTAGAACTTTTAGATTGTTATACAATTTATAATTTTTTAAAATTTTTATATTTTTTTATTTTTTAAGAATGACAAAAATACCTTTAACCTTTTATATAATAACCAAAATGCCACTGCCGACATTATCGCTTACATCATCAGTGGGTAAATACTTACATCATGAATAGTGACCTGTAGGTGAATACTTACATCATGAATAGTAACTGGTGGGTAAATACTTACATCATGAATAGTAAAATAAATAATTAAGTAATCTTAAATAGTAAATTTCTCTTCCTATAAATAGATGGTTCATTTACAACATTTCCATACCAAAATTAGAGAGAGAATCTAGAGAGATAGTGCGTAAGAAATTAGTGAGGAGTAAATTCTTTTGGTAAAAAGAGGTTCTACCGGAGGTGTAAGGTAATAACATCTTTCTTGTATATTCTTTTTATAATTTTAATTTATTTTTTAGCACTCTTAAACCATTAATATACTAGTACTATTATGAATAAGTTACTATAGTAAAAATAAATTACCACTGTGTGTAACACCCTGGAGCCAACTTGTAAATCCTAAGATAATTGCCCTCACCATATAAAATCTTATGGATAATTTATTTTTCACCTGGTAATTATCAAGTGATTCACAACCTGATTCCAGAGGTTACTGATACAATATCAGAGTACACAATCTTTACATAATTAACTTCTTATTATTATACATAACATCAGAGTTCCATACATATTATATTTTACAACATGCACCTAGATTTTATAAAATATAAAGATGTAACATACCAAAGAATAGCATACACATAATACAGCCATAGTAGTCACGCAAGCAAGCATCAGTCTCAAAAGCCTTCATAATTTATCCACATTAAGCATTATCCACTTTGTCACATATCTTCCTAGTTAACCACTAAAGGGTTGCCACAAGTAATAGAAAGAGTGAGATAAAATATCAAATAAATAGAAATCAAATTAGAACATACACAATTACAAGTAGAATGTTATGCGATGCAGATGCCAAACAAGTATTTTGTATTATACTTATGTTATTATATTCCGTTCTTTTATATGAATGAAAATGCATGATGGATCCATTCTGGTGGAAACATCTGCAGTGATTTCCAAAAAAAAATATTTTTACGGATATCTAACCGATACCGCGCCCCATAATGCAACACCACATCGGATAACAATATCATAATATCAATAACAAGTGTTGCGGGACCCCTCTTAAGGACATACTGCTTAGTCCTTAAGACGGTCGTGGTATAAAACCACCGCAGAGGTCTGTTGCTCAACAGAGCGCGTTCCCCCACTGGGAACACCCTCAAAGAACCCCTCTATGGATTCTTTGAACGGCCAATGCATATAATGCATGACTGCATTAAATTATCAAATTCTTTTATAATTAATTATAACAATAAAATTATTATACAATTAGTTAAGCATACTTTGTTTGTAATTCAAAGAATATGGAAACACATTTTCCATATTATTTATATCATAATTCAATCATATGGAAACATATTTTCCATAATTCTTATATCATATTTTAAACATATGAAAACATATTTTTCATAACATTTAATAATTCAAAGAATATGGAAACACATTTTCCATTGTTTAATATCATATTCCAAACCATTTGGCATCAATTTCACAATTTAATTCAAATTAAATTAAAATCTAACTATATAAGTTTCTAAACAATTAAGCAAGCAATTCTAACTTAATTTCTATGTATTTAATATCCTATCCCCTCTTTCTTACCTCAATTGAAGATCCTTAAGCTTTTCTTATGCTAAACTCCCTTGTATTTCCTCAAATCTTCAAGTTTGCATAATTTCTTCTTATGCAAAATTAAAGAGCTTGAGTATGACAATGAAGGTTTCGAAAACTTAAAGAGGAAGATGAAAGGTTATAGGATTTAGTGAGGTTTTTGGTTTGAGGAAATTTGGAAAGTTGGAGCCTTATTTATAGGCTTCTAATGACGGTTACTGCAGCAAATCACTGTAGTAAATCACTATAGCAGATCGAAGTGAAATAAGGCGGTGGGAAGAATGGAGAACTCTCATGAAGTTACAAGATTTTTCATGTGACATTTTACTATAGCATTTTACTGTAGAAGATTTTTATTTTATTAATTTATTTTATTCTACGTTTCATTTTCGTTTAATTCTGTTTTAAGTCAGACTAAAAATATCCTTGTATTAAATTTCCTATTTTCTAGGATTCATTTCTTATTTTTCTGAGAAACTTTAATTTTTTCACTATTTAATTACCGCTTCAAATTTAATTAAAAATTTGGGCTATTACACTGTGTTTTTTACTATTTACTGTTACTATTCAAAATTCACTATTTACTATTACTATTCATAATTTATCATTTACTGTTATTATTCAAAATTTATTATTTACCATTATTATTCAAAATTTATTAGTTACTATTACTATTCAAAATTTACTATTTACTATTACTATTCAAAATTTACTATTTATTATTACTATTTAAAATTTACTATTTACTGTTATTGTTCATAATTTACCATTTATCAATACTATTTAAAATTTACTATTCATGATTTACTATTTACTATTACTATTCAAAAATTACTATTTACCATTACTATTGATGATTTACCATTTACTATTACTATTACTATGCATATCAATCTTACTTTTCATCTTATGCTTATACTGAAATAAATTAGTATTAATATTTTGTTAGAACTTAGAGGCGCAGAGTAAATTCACTTTTGGTAGCAAATCAAGGTAAGAGGGGTGAGATAAGAATATAATATGAAAATACATAAGAATATTGAGAGGAGTCTCATACTCCTTTTAAATATAACAGTATTATTATTTTAAAATAATAACTTTTAACTTAAAATTTATAATAATTGTTATTAATAAATTAAGCATATTGTGTAGCTTAATATCTGAAATATTTATTCAAGAACTTGAATCATTATGACCTATGCGGACTTGACTGAACATATGAAAGGACTTGAACTATTATGGACTTGACTGAACCTATGCAAGGACTTGGACTATTATGACATATATGGACTGAACTAGACCTATGCAAGGACTGGACTATCTTGGATTTACATAGACCTGTACGAGGAATTGACCATAAAACTTAAAACAAACTTTATTAATTTAAATAATTATTGAATTTTAAATTATCATATTTATAACTAATGTTTAATTATTTGATTTGATTATGATTGTTAATATTGATTTGTGCTTTATGATGTTTGATTGTGATTGACAATGTTTGATTATGATTGATAATCTTGTACTGTAGAGTTTGAGCATATAGCAAGCATGACGGAAAGCTAAAATTTAGTAAGAATTTACTTATCTCCTGCTTCTTTATTTACTTATTCATCTTTATTCAAATTACTTTTAAGAAATTTCTTAGATTTCAATAAAACTACATAAGTTTTTAGAAATCTCTTTTTATCTTTTAATATATATGTATATATCTTTACTAAAATTTAGATTTTTAGTTAGTTTATCAGAAAGAAAAAGAAAGAGAAATTATTTTATAAAAATAAATTTTTACTAATATTTTAATATATATATACATATTATTTTCAAAATGTATAAAAATATTATACAAGATTTTCAAGTACTAAGGTTTTAAAGATTGATAGTTCCGAATTCGAGTTTTTAGTAATTGATTTTGAATTAACCAAATTATACTTTCAAAAGAAGGTTGTGAAATATATTTAAGGCTTTGAAACTCAAATTATAAGGAGATTTAATTTGTAATTTGAAAAGAAACTGTACTAAAATTCTATGTGTGTATTTGAGAAGTTGAAAAAAGTACAGTTTACTGGGGTGGCTATGTCGCGATTCGTAGGCCCCGATAATATAATAGAGTTTCTAAAAGCCTTAACCAACTAAAAACACGAGTAGTTCATGCATCATGAATCATCAAAGAGAAACAAAATGATGTTGTCTAGGGACGGATTATAGAAACCGAGGATACATTAGAGGAGGCTTAATTGTGAGCCTTGGGATGAGAGGGTGTGAAAGGGTGCTTCAGGGGACCTGGGGTAGCTCCCCAGTATCGAGTACTTTCACAATAAAAACCTTCTCAATTTAACTAGTCTCTAAGTGTTTCCATACCAGTTGAGCTGTTCATGTTATTATTATCCGGAAATATGGAACAGTGTAAACTCCTGGTTGACCCAGTGCAAATTAAAATTTAAGGGGCTCACATATATAGGTAAGTTATGATGAAGATATTACATAACATCCATGTATTCATAATTGATTGTATATGTGATTGTGATTGATATTATTATACTAGTTTGTAAAAACCCTTTATTGCTTATGTCCCATTTGGGAATATTATATTCTGTTTCTCACTCCTTTCTCCATGTTTTTGTTTCCTATGTTCTAAATTGATGGTTCATACAGAGGGAAGGATCGAAGAATCTTGACAGTATATATAGCACGTTCTAGAAAGGGAGCTCGGTATGAATACCGTGGTCCAATGAATAAATAATATTATTTAGTAACTGCTCTTGGGCCATGGAGTCTCTTCTCTTTCTAATGATGTTTAATATCTATTTTATTTGGATGAATGTAAAACTATTTTATAAATTTTAATGATAATTATGAGGTATTTCAGAAATATTGTATGTAATTTGTGACACCCAGAACCCAAATTATAAATTCCAATTAATTAACCCAAATTTTTGAAATAAATTTTTCACGTTTAAAGAATCATTTTGAAATTCGTAATTAAAATTCTGAGGTCACGTAAAAATATATAAATGCGAAATATTATCATGCATACTAGTCGTGAACGAATAAAACATAATACATTTATATAGTGGAAACGATAGAGTTACAGTGCAAGGTACATAATAATATTATTACAACACATTAAATCTCAAATGAAATCAAAGTCCAAGCAATAAAACATAAAAACTTCATTAATTGCATCACTCGTCATTCTGTGAAGCATGCACTGTAAAAATAATGTAAGAGTGAGATAAAATATAGAATAAATATAAAATAAGTAAAATTGCACAAACACAATCAACAAACAATTATGATATAATGAATATGCCAAACAAGGTCATTTACATTTAATAATCTTTAATTTAGTCAAATGATGTCATGCTGGATCCATTTTGATTTAGTGAGAATACTGCAATAAAAAGTCTCATAGAGACACAAGTATGACTTAACATAATGCCACGAACATATACCACACTTCCAAAGATTCTTAAATGGGAAATATTTGGTTCTTTACCATGAACCAATTGTAAAGGAGAATATTCATGATTACTTGTAGGCCTGATACGAATAAGTGCTGCCGCATGCAAGATTGCATGTTCCCAAGTTCAAATTGGGAGTTTTGATCTCATTAATAATGGTCTTGCTATCAATTTCAAATGTTTAATCAATGATTCAGCAAGTCCATTTTGTGTATGAACATGTGCTACAGGATGTTCAACATCAATTCCAATGGACATACAATAATCATTAAATGATTAAGATATGAATTCACCAGCGTTATCAAGACGTATTTTCTTAATTGGATAATCAAGAAAATGAGCTCTTAAACAAATTAATTGAGCTAGTAATCTCGTAAACGCCTGGTTACGAGTTGACAATAAGCAAACATGTGACCATCTAGTTGATGCATCAATTAAAACCATAAAATATCTAAATGGTCCACATGAAGGATGTATTGGTCCATAAATATCACCTTGTATACGCTCTAAAAATGTGAGTGATCCATTCCTAATTTTCATTAGTGATGGCCGAATGATCAATTTTCCTTGAGAACAAGCAGCACATGAGAAATTCTTAGTTTGCATAATTTGTCTGCTGGATAAACAATGACCATTTGAATTCTCAACTATTTTTTGCATCATAAGTGATCCAGGATGGCCTAATCGTTCATGCCAGATAACAAAGTCATTCTTATTTATAAACTTCTGGTTTACAATAACATTTGTTGCAACTGTACTAATATAAGTATAGTACAAACCAGAGGAAAATGAAGGCAATTTTTCCAATATACATTTCTTATCAGAAATTAACTTTGTGATGTAAAGATATTCTTCTTTTCCTTCATTTGTGGTCTCAATATGATATCCATTTCTGCGGATATCCTTAAAACTCAACAAATTTCTTTGAGACTTCTTAGAATATAATACACTTTCAATGTGCAATTTTGTTCCTCCAGGTAACAAAATATTGGCTCTGCCGGAGCTTTCAATTATATTTATACTACCAGATATAGTATTAACATTGGCTTCTTGTTTTACTATATGGTAGAAATATTTCTCATTCTTGAGAATGATATGAGTTGTTGCACTATCTGCGAGACATATATCTTCGTCATTCACATGAGCATTCATTCTTCATTAAATAAATAAAAATAAATCATGAGTAAAAATATAATTAACAATAGTATTTAACAAAATTTTATTGATAAAGACAAAAATTACAACAAAGCAAATTACATGAAACATTAAAATAATTTATTTAGGGGCACTCCCTTCTCCAACCGAGTGGTCAATGTCTTCTTCAGGAAGACTAAGAAAATCATCAACACTAAAATCAGAGAAATCATCATCTATACCAGTAAAATTTATCTCTATTATTTTCCCTTTATTTTTAAGGGATTTTTGGTATAGATCTACGAGATGCTTTGGTGTGCGACAAACTCTGAGACCAGTGTCCCTTGCTACCACAACGATAGCAGATATTTTTAGCTTGTTCACTATTTTGAGCATCCGTCCCTTTTTTCATATGTTCTTTATTTTTCCATGTGAATGATGATTTCTTATCATTTCTATCATGACCACGACCATAACCATATCCACGACCAATACCATGTCCCCGAGCATTACCTCGTCCACGACCGCGGCTACGGCCACGACTACGACCATGAGTATTATGATCGTGTGTTGCTACATTCACTTCTGGGAATGGAGCAGTTCCAGTTGGACGAGATTCATGATTTTGCATAAGCAATTCATTATTTTGTCCAGCCACAAGGAGACAAGTAATTAATTCAGAATATTTTGTAAAGCCCTTTTGGCGATATTACTGTTATAGGAGCATACTGGATGCATGAAAAGTGAAGAATGTTTTCTCTAACATATCACTTTCAGTGATCTTTTCTCCACATAACTTCAATTTTAAAGTAATTCTAAATAGCACAGAATTATATTCATTTACAGTTTTAAAATCTTGAAAGCGCAAATGCATCCATTCATAACGGGCTTTTGGAATAATTATATCCTTTTGATGGTCGTATCTCTTTTTTAGATTATTCTACAAAACGAGAGGGTCTTTAATTGTTAATTACTCATTTTTTAAACTCTCATGGATATGGTGACGTAAAAATATGATGGCTTTAGCCTTATTTTGACTGGATGCCTAATTTTCATTTTTAATCGTATCTCTAAGACCTTTTGCATCTAAATGGATCTCAGCATCTAATGTCCATGATAGATAATTTTTTTCCAGATATGTCAAGAGCCACGAGCTCAAGGTTGGTAATATTCGACATAGTTATTTCTATGCAAGAAATTACAAATAATAAGTTAGATAATACTTCAATAAATATATTAACTATAATTATCATGATGGGAATAACAATAGCAATAACAAATCAATAATGATTTTATATTTTATTTCATTATAATAGTAAAAAAATAGATAGATTAACTTATAAGTCAACTAAACAAATTAAAATAAAATTTCACATAAATAATTTGGTAGTAAAATTTAAATTTTTTTTTATAAAATATCATTCCAAGCACTAGTGGCCTAGTGGTAGAGTAATAACTTATCATTGAATAAATTTGGGTTTATTTTTCTACTAATATATATATATATATATTTTATTAATTATAGATACTAATTATGAGTCTGGAAGTTAATCTCTATAAGGCAAATCCAATCAGTAGCAATAATTCATGAATATAAAATAAATTAGCAAATGAGTAAAGATTATAAGATTATAAAATTATAGAGTCAGTGCCAATCGTAAAGCAGAATTAGTGTAATGCATGTCTGTGAAAATCCAATTATGAAGCTGGTACAGGTAGTGCAATTAAAATAAACATAAAATTCCAACCCAAAGTGATACTAATTAAATTAAGTGCATTGTGCAATTAGGTAGTGAAGTGCATAATCACGTGAAGCAGGTAGCAGGTGAAATCCAACAGGTAATTAGCATATGGGTATATTAATAATAATATCATTAAAAATAATCACAGATCAATTAATTTAATAATAGCAATAATTGGAAAATAATCACGAAAAATATTATAGTAGAATTGGTAATTAGATATATAATATAAAATGTCACCATGCTGGAAAGCATAATAGTAGAATTGGTACACGCTATATAATATAAAATGTATAAAATGTCACTACGCAGTGCTATATTATATATAGTAATTGATATCAGCATTCATGCATTATCATAGTGGATCATTCATTTACAAAGTTATAGTGGAATAGCAAAATAATGTGCAGCACATGAATTATTATATAAAACAATCAACGTGAATGGATAGCAATTAAACAGCAATCAGCAGGAATATATGAATTCACATGAATAGTGCTAAATTATGTAATATTGTAGCAATAGCAATAGTAAGATGTAATGCTTAATTTAATATTAATAAAATGCAACAGTAATCAGCAACGAAAATAATTCAATACAAGAATATAATGAGCAATAAATTAATTTTTTTTAAAATTGTTATAATTCTTCAGGAAATATCAATAAATTTTTTAAGAATTCTTCAAGAACTCTGAGTTATTTGACTATTAATTTTTTTATATCCTGCAGGGATATTTATGAATAAGTTCTTCAAGAACCTATTTTTTTTATGATATAGATATAATCTTATACATCCTTCTAAGATGTTTAGAATATAAGTTCTTTGGGAACTTTTATAATATATACATAAATAATATAAATTAAAATTATAAAGATTAATAATAATAATCATATAGTACCTCTTTTAGCCTTGACTAAATACCGGTTGGTCAGAACCTCGCGCTGATAACGTGTTATGAAATAACTTAGAAAATAAAGAAGAGGAAAAGGAATAGAGAGGAAGTATTCAGCCAAAGTTTTTCACTTCAAAATTGCACCATTCATGAAGAGCTCATGCCCTTTTTATAGCATAAGATGGACATCCACATTTATTATTATATTCATAATATAAATAAATCATTACCCACATGGAAAAATAATTTTTGAATAAGGCTAAGTTTTGTGTTTCAATAATTCCATTATTCATAATTTTTATGAAGACCAAAAATTCCAAATCCAAACAGAAATATCACAAATTCATAGTATACTAAACTATCTCAAAGAAAGTAACAAAACGTACATATGTTAGTAAATTCAATGTTTCTTGAGCTACAAAAATAATTTTGGCATGAGACTAGTTCTAAATTACTCATAACACAAATATATAAAACCTTTATGAAGACACTAAACACTAATTCTCATAACAAAATTCCCAGTTTCAAAAATACAAACAGTGATTCACGTCAGCAGATTTTTAGCATGAACATACTTCTATATTTTAGGTATAACTAGAGCTAAAGATATCCTTTTAACTTAAAACTACTTTCTATAGATCCATAACATAAATATCTATAACTTTTATGAAGACATCAAAGTCTAAATATGTATGTATAATTGTCAGAATATTAATATTTACACAAAATAGAAGGTACATATTCCAGAACAAACATACTATAGTATTTTGACTATAACTCATGCTATACATATCCAAATCAGTTGGTTCAAGTCTCAAAATTCACATAACGAAAAGATATACATTTATGAAGAAGTCAAAGTCAAATTCATACATTTTCAGCTTCGAAATTAAGTAAAAATTACAAAAATAAATCTAGAAATCCTAGAATAGCATACAATTCTACCCATTCCATATTTATTCACAACCCTATCCCCTCTTACCTTAACGGAGGTTCCTAAAGTGGTTGAAAGTGTTGTATTATTGTCCTAGCTTCAGATCAAGAGTGAACTTGATGGAGAAAATGAAAGAAAATAAGAGAGAGACTTCACTAACTTTAGCTTGTTCTAAGAAATCAGACTTGGGAACAAGATGTAGTGTTAATTTAATGATGCAAATGACAAGTGGGGGACAAGCTTTTCATAATGGGATTATAGTAGGATGTTAGGTGAATTAATTATGGTGATAATGGAGGTTTTAGGTGAGAAAAATGGGCTGTATTGTTGACCATTTCTGCAGCCTACATAATGTAGCTTGTTTGATTGAAGTAAATATCAATTCTGACACTGTTTCGGTATTTTGGGCATATCTCTCTCATATCATAATGGATTTTAACAAATTTGGTCTTGTTGGAAATTTAAGACAACGAGGAACAACTTTGTAGTTTACCACTTTTTCAAATTCAGACTCTAACTAAGCATTAAAATATGTACAAGATGATATGATTGCAGTAAAATATCAATTCTGACACTTTTTCGGTATTTTGGACATATCTCTCTCATATCTTAATGGATTTTAACAAATTTGGTCTTGTTGGAAAGCTAAGAAATGAGAAACAACTTTGTAGTTGACCACATTTTTAAATTCGGACTCTAATTAACAATTAAAATATGTACAAGATGACGTATTTTGAGTAGAGTGTGTGGTAATTTGATGAGAGTAATTGGAAAAGCCAAAGAAATTAATAACTAAGGAAATAGGTAATAAGTTATTTGATTAACGTTTACCTAAGGTATAAAGTTAAAATTATTTACCATGGTAAAAGGTTAAATTGAAGATGTTGTCCTAACCAAAATTTATGTAGAAAGTTGAGATAAAATGGATAATATCATTGATGGTCTAAATCAAAATGATTATACATGAGAATAAAGTTTTTAGAATGTTACATAATTTATTCTGGTAGTTTCTTTTTAACGATCATATTTTGTAAAAAAAATTTATCATATTTTTTAAAAATTATTAAGATGTAACAGAGAGTGTTACAGGCATGGAAACACTTAGAGACTAGTCAGATTGAGAAAGTTTTTATTGTGAAAGTACCTGACACTAGGGAGCTACCCCAGGTCCCCTGAAGCACCCTTTCACACTCTCTCATCCCAAGGCTTGAAAATTAAGTCTCCTCTAATGTATCCTCGGTTTCTATAATCCGTCCCAAATCAATATCATTTAATTTCACTTTCATGCTTCATGATGCATGAACTACTCGCGTATTTAGTTAGTTAAGGCTTTTAGAAACTCAATTATTAAATACCTTAAAGGTTTACAACATCATTTCAATAAACTGTATATTTTCTCAATTCTCTGAATTTCTGTCCCACAGAAATAAATTTGGTACAACTTTCGAATCTCACTGAAATTGAGTTTCTAAGCCTTAAATATCTAAAAACTTTCTCATATAAAACTTTACATAATCTTTCTCAAATTGAATCTTAACAAGATCAAATTTAGAAATCTTAATTATTTCTAAATATCTTTAGTTATTAAGTTGGAAAAAATAAAATAATTTTCTTTTGAAAATTTTAATTAAAAGCGAACAATCTTTAAATCATTAACCAAAATTATAAATTTTTTTAATTCAAGATTTAATCATCTCAACTTGTTATAAATTAATCTTCATAAAATGTCTACTTTCTAAAATAAATACTAATTTTTTTATTCTAAATATAAAAATAATTTCTAAGAAGAAATAAAAGATTTTAAAATAATAAAAATTTAAAGAGTAAGGTAAGAAATTCTTACTGAGTTTTAGCTTTTTCGTCATGCTCGCTATATGCTCAAACTCTACATTACAATATCATCAATCAAATATTATCAATCACAGTTAAATATCATCAATCACAAATATAATCAATCATAATCAAATCAATTAAATTAAATATCATTAATACATATCATAATATAAAATTTAATGATTATTAATATAGTTGATTTTTTTGAGTTCTTTTTGTCCATTCCTCGTATAGGTTTATGTAAGTCCATATAATCCAGTCATTGCATAGGTATAGTTCAGTCCATATGGGTCATAGTGGTCCAAGTCCTTGCATAGGCATAGTCCAGTTCATATAGGTTATAAAAGTACAGGTCCTTGCATAGGTATGTTAGAGTTACATCAGATATTTAATTTAACATTTATTATAAATTTTAAGTTAAAAGGTTAATATTTTTAAAATACTAATATTATTAAATTTAAAAGGAGTAGGAGACTCCTCCCATTATTCTTATGTCTTTTCATATTATATTCTTATCTCACTCCCTCTTACTTTGAATTGTTACCAAAAGAGAGTTCACTTTGCGCCTCCGATTTCTAGAAATATTAATACCAATCTTATTTCAGTATAGGCATAAGATAAAAATTAAGATTACTACTTAAAACAGAAATGGTAAATTTTGAATAGTGAATAATGAATAATAAATCATAAATAGTAATAGTAAATAGTAAACCATGAATAGTAATAATAAATAATAAATCATGAATAGTAATGGTAAATAGTAAATTATGAATAATAATAGTAAATAGTAAAATGTGAATAGTAACGTTAAATAGTAATAGTAAATAGTAATTTACTATTTAAATAGTAATTTACTATTTAAATAGTATTTTGCTATGCAGAATAGTAACTTAAAATAATATTATTTCTAATATAATAATATATTTCTAAAAACGATATAAAAATAACCCTAAAAAAATATAAAAGAGAAGTATTCTTACCTTAGAATTTTAGTAGAACCTTCTTCCAAAAAAATTTACTTCTCTCTCTTATTTCCACCACTATCTCACTAGCACTACTATATTAAGAAAATTTAATCTGAAATTGTAAATTCTAAAGAAGAATTCCTTCGGTATTTATAGGAAAAAAATTACTATGCATTCCATTATTTTATTATAAAAGTACTGTACATTTTTTGAAATTTTTGTTTCTGGTTACTGTGCAACCTTTGAAATTTTCGTTCATGCACAGTGTTTTGTATAGTAAATTTCGGCTAAATTATTAAGCTAAATAGTAACCTTTCACTCGGTATATTTTAAATATTTAAAATCAGTTCTTTTTGAAATTTAACGATATTATATCAGTCCTCACTAATTTTATAATAAGTAATATAAAGTTTAAATTTTAAAAATCTAAAATTTTCTGTTAATAAATATTTATTGATACATTTCTAATTTTTTAATGATTGGAAAAAATAAGATTTTGCTCAAACCAATAATTTTTAGATAAGTCTACTTGAAATGGATTTTAGAAAATTTTCTTAAAATTTAAATTCACTTTCTTATAAATATTTTTAATTTTAAGTCACTTTATATGAATTTAAAATTATTTAAAATATATTATTTTATTAAAATAATTCAAAATTTTCAAAAAAAATTCAAAAATCATAAATAATACGTAGATTAAAAAGTTCTAAAGAACCATAATTTAATTCCTTTAAAATTTAATATTAAAATAAAAATAGGGGTATTACATATGAGAAGTGAAGTACATACTAAGTCTTGAAAGCTTAGTAAGAGACAATAATCTCACAAAGGAGATGAATTGATTTCATGTCTCTGACTTATGTGTTGTGGCTTCTGAAAATATGAGATTGATATGCACAAAATGAGCTTTCCTTTTTCTCTAATGGAATTTTCTGATTTCATTTCTTCTTGTATTGACATATGCCATTTTTCTTTTCTTTTTCTTTTTCTTTTCTTTTTCTTTTCTGTCTTTCTTTTCACTCATAAGAGGACTCTCATTTCTTTTCTTTGTTTTCTCTCATTTTTTTCATGGTCACTCATCTTCTCTCTTATGATCTCTCTTTGTAATCTTACATTGTCTCATCATTTTTCTCTACTCACCACCCTTTCTTTTTTGGAGAGAAGATTTGCAATATATAAATACTTGTACAGTTGAAAGAGATAGATCCATTAGATGATCATTTAAAGATTCATGCATCTTAAGGAAGAGTGATTTTTCTTTAGCGGATATAAACCTTTTTGATCAGAGTCGTTCTGCACATTTAGCATGGGATAAAGAGCTTTTTGAGATTTGCACATATAAAGGCAGAGAAGGATGGTATACTTTTCACCAAAAGGGATATTCCTTTATTAGAGGAATTCTGACTTTTTATAGAGTTGGTGAAAGATGAATGCATTAGGAATAAATCAAGATCTGCCTTACTTGGATACTTTCCTTGTGTAATAATTTTTCATGTTGAGAAGGAAAAATGCTTAGTAAGTCATCATGCTGAGGACCATACTTGTCTTCGTTCAGGGAGGACTTCTGAAAGTAGCTCAGGGTCTGGTGATCCATAAGGTGTTAATGATGAGACTCAAAGTAAAGAGCAATCAGGTTCCTTCTTGATATGATGTAGGAGGTCTGAAGTTTCTTTAGGCTTAATGAAGCATAAGGATAAAGTCTGGTTTATGAATGTTACCTTAAGGAGAGGACTCTTTCACATTCTTGATGCTTGCGATTTGGCTTAACAGGTTTGGGTCTGGTACGAGTCCAGATGAGCTTTTTCATTTGGAAGTGTTCCCAGATCTTGTTTTCTTCTTTGTTTTGTCTTACCAAACTTGTGTTGTGAAGGAGCTCCTCCTTTGTTTTTGCAACAATAACTTGTTCCACAGCTGGATTAACTGCTTTTTATATGTTTCAGATTTATTTACTTGTTTTTAAAGGATATTTTAACCTTCATTTTTTAAATTTTAATAAAAAAATAGTTTATTCTATTCAATATCTATATGGGGTAAAGAAGGAAGAAAAAAAGAAAAATAAATTTATTAGTTTTATTAAGAATGAAAAATAATGAAATGACTTCTTTTTTGCTAACTCATGCTTTGTAATCTGAAATACTTAGATAGACTATCAAATGTAAGCCATGACTTGATTAAATTAGAATACTTAATATTGGTTATCAACAAATCTAAGATTTCTTCAAAAGTCTTCTTGGTTTTAACAAAGAGATAAATAATTTAATTGATGTATGTCATTTATTATTATATTAATTTTAATAAAAGTTATACATTACTGAAGGTATTTTGATCAAAAATTAATAAATAACAGAGAAATTTGAACTAATAGAACATGAAAAGGTAAGTAGCGTAAATTAGACTTGGAGCTTTGAGTTTTAAGATATTGAAACTAAGGTTGGCTTTATATTTAAGAAAAGGGAAGTACTATGGGTGCATGACATCGTTTTACTAGCCTTTTTCCAATTATCTATCATCAAGTGTTTGATCTAAGTTGTCACTGAAAATTTTTATCTAATAATATTAAGAATTATTTTTTTAATTATGTGAATTTGTTGCTTTAGTTTTGGTGGGTTCATTTTATCATTTATGGTATATGTGAGGTGTGGGGACTAAAATTTGTGTGTTGCAAAACCTAAACTCGTTGTCTTTGATTTTTAATTTTCTTTCTTAGCAAGTCCCACTAGTCTTTGAGGTTGGAGGAATTTCTGGAGAGGAAATTGGATCACTTGTGAAATTGCATTTGTGATCCAAAACTTGTTAGAATGCACTTTTTTGTTATGGTTGCCTTAATTATCTATGACATAATTGATGTTATAAAATCCAAATGTCACCATAACTTGTATTTAGTTAGTTTTGTAGTTAATGGTTTTTGTCCATTATAGATATGGAAGTTAAGTAATGATTTGAACATTCAAAATTGATGACCAATACATTCTATCATAATGAATATTGCTTATGGTTTTTTCTTACAATTTAGTGTGATTTGGATGGTCAAGTACCTCTATACTCTAAACTCATACAACCTCTCTCCTTTAAAGCAGTTTATCTCGTATTGTCCTTGCCAGTACCATGCATTAGCTATAGGCATGTGATTACCCCTAAACCAAAGAATGATAAACATACTGAAGGAAAAAGTAAAAAACACGGATCCAACAAATCCAACCTACCTAATTGGTCTTCAGTATGAACGGTATGACAAGATGGATTGTTTGGATATCAGCCAAAAACCTACAAGTAGGTCTATGTCTCTGAACACAGGCTGTAGCTTTACTACACAAACAGTTTAGTTATTTGACACACATCAAATCATGAGTTGGACCTCCACAAAGGCTATAAATATCATCATTTATGATGATCAAGGTAAGTCATTTATTACTCTAAATGCTCTAGTATTGAGAACCGTACTAACTTAAGCTTTAGAGAATCTTTATAGGTACCACCATCACCTGTTCCAAAATAAGAGCAAAGAGGATACAATACACCAAATTTGAAGGCCTTGTGCTCTCACTAAGCCAGTGTTATACAATATCAGATCCCCACTTAACCGTGTAATATCAGAGTGACAGACAGATTTAACACCGGTTATGTAAGCGGTCATTTTACCCTTTATATACTAGACATTTCAGCATGTATGATATTTGCATCATGCAAGTTAAATTTTATTTCCTGTCCTTCATGCCAAAATGAATAACTTGTCACCAACTCTTTTCTAGTGTCACAAAATTGGTAAACTTGGTGGTAAACTTGGTTACAATGACACTATTGAGATGAAGTATTATGAGTAAAGAAAATAGCTTATATGTTAATTAAATGGATCCATGCTAATCGATTAGGCTCTGTTAAATTTTAAGTTTAAATCAAAAGGAAAAGAAAATTGAATAAGTTGGAGTTTTATTTCTTGATTTTCTATAGAGTTCCATGAATCACAGGGCAACCCATTCCTCTACATGTTAGGTGCAATGATAAATTGAAGATAAATTGCAACAATGGGTGTTATAATTTATAGAGTCCTTAAGGATTATAGGTAGCATATCACTATGGCAGTAGATCACTACAAAAGGGAAGCTCCCAGATTAAAAAACATTCTTCTATTTGTGGAATCTAACCAACATCAATTAGAGATTACAAAAGATCACTATGGCAGTAGATCACTACAAGAGATTACAAGGTCTCTTGCCAAAAACATGTTAAACAAAGTCATAAGAGGATTAAGCAAGAATTGTATTCTATGGGACATATTGATCACCATGTTGTAGTGGAATTAGAGTTGTATATTGTTTCTTTTCACTTGTAAAAGAAAGTACAGGATTATCAACACTAGGTCCAAATACTAATTTATGTTTGCTTCTTCACCATCAATTCCTCTTTTACAACTTTAATTGTGATGGAAGACCTACTATACATTACGATATCAAAAGTTATCATAAGATATAGGCAATGAAGTCAATAAGATTGTGGCTTGATCAATATCTTCATCTGTTATTCAAATTATTTACACATCAGTGATCATCCGATTGAAGTCGTCAATGTGGTCTTTAACTAGTTTTTCTTTAGAATACTTGAACATGTACAATCTCTTTCTTAGGTAGAATTGGTTTGACAAGGTCTTCACAAAATATTTTCCTTCCAATGCCTTCCATAATAAATCTGTAATCTTTTCTTTCATAATCTATCGCAACACGCTATTTGTTAGGCTTAATTGAATTTTACTCTATACTTTAGCCATTACCTCCTCATTTTTATCGGAAGACAAAGTTTCCGGTAACTTGTCAACGCCTTTGTTAGACCTTGTTGGTCTAGCAATGCGTACAAGGCATAAAGCAAATGTTTTTGTTTTCTCATATTTTGCTTCTTCTTTTTTTTTTCTTTCAAGACATTAACATTGATTTTATAGATGACTATATCCAATTTCTACCTCAAGAAAAATACCATGGAAGTAGGTATCCCAAAATAGCTTTGACAACAAATATTACTTGTTGAAAATTTGACCAAATACATGCCATAGGAATAGGAACCATAGTAGAATGCCTCACATATTATTGTTTCTCCTTGTTATTTGACCAAATACAAGCCACGATTAACTTTGAGTATAACTAAGACTTTTCCCCTACTTGGGAAATTAATGTTGCGTTTAGTTAATAAGTTTTTTTAGAAAAATAAAAAATTATTCTTAGAATAATTTAAAAAAATAGAAAAACTGTTTATTTATAAATTATTTAAATTTTTATAGAAAAATAGAAAACTGATTTTCTGTTTTTTAAGAAAATCAGAAAACTCTTTTAAAAGGTTTTCTAAGAAAAGTAAAAAAATAGAAAATATGGTGAGTTACAAGATAAGGTAATTAAATTACAAGATAAGATAACTGAATTACAAGATAACGATTGCTGTAACCAAATGAGAATATAAAACAAACAGCTACTAATTCGAAAAGTTTTACTGCTACTATTTTGAAATATATTTAAACACAAACTTATTTACTCTTATTTAACTATAACTTTAAATTTTTGTTACAATTTTTATGTGATACATATACTGTACAACATTGTCATAAATAATATATATATATAAGACATGCCTCAATTAATTTGAATTAAAGAATGTTCACTAGTGCATTTTGGGCCTATAAGCACGGGTATTTTAGACTTTTAAGCACGGTTTCAGAACCGTGCTTGTTCCCAGCGTGATGGTAAGTTAAGACCTTTTAGCACGTTTTTTAACCGTGCTGAAAAGTCACCTTTAAGCACGGATATTTTGAACCGTGCTTAAAAGTCACACTTCTTTTTTACCGACAAGCTTCAACTTTAGTGGTTTCACTTTTTTCATGTAGCATTCCAGACCAAGTCTTTCTTTATGAATGAATTTGGAATTGAGAAGTAAGCATGAACAAATATAACAGGTACACCAATGGAAATCCATGCATTCTCCATTTATTCTTCAAAAGTTAGCATATATTCAATGTAGTACCATTTTGCTTCAATGAAATATGCTTTGCATAAATCTACCCACTTAAATATTAAACACAAAAATATTAGTCATATATATAAACTCATTTAAAAGGGACTTAATAAACTGCATACAACTTAAAAATATAACAAATACAAATTACCTTAAACAAAATTAACGGAGAAGACGTTCATGGTGGAGAAACGGAGAAGATGTTCGTAGTGGAGAGAAGAAGAAGTGTGGTAGATAGAGGGAAAACACATTTGTCGTAGAGAGAAGAAGAACCATCATTTTCACAATAGAGGGAAGAAGTGTGGATGATGAAGCAATGGAGGGAAGATGAAGCAATGGACTTTCGTGAGGGAGGGAAGTTTTCACAAAAGAGAAAGAACGAGAAAACGAAAGGGAGGGAAAGATGAAAATGAGGGGGGAAGATGAAAATGAGCTACAGAGGAAGACTAAGCGTAAAGTGAACTAGAATTTAATTCAAAATTCTACCTATAAGCACGGTTCCCGCCTAACCGTGCTTATATCATACCTATAAGCACGGTTACAATTCCAACCGTGTTCGTATATCATTTTAAAAATTTTAAAAACTAAAATGTAAAATCCACCTATAAGCACGGTTCCTCCCTAACCGTGCTTATAACATACCTATAAGCACGGTTACAATTCCAACCGTGTTCGTAGCTTGACTTTTAAGCACGGTTCCCCTTAACCGTGTTCGTAGGCTGTTTCAAAAAAAAATTTCACAACCTTTAAGCACGGTTAATAACAACCGTCTTTGTAAGTCTTTCAAAAAAAAAAATTTTAAAAATTTTACCAGTCTTTAAGCACGGTCCACTAGTAACTGTGTTCATAGATGGCTTTTTAGGACGGTTTCCAGTCAACCGTCCTCGTATGTGACTTCAAAAATTACAAAAATACCACCGCCTTTTCTTTAAACACGATTTTGACATAACCGTGCTCGTAGCCATTTTCTGCACTAGTAGTTTGAAAAAAAATTAGAAAACTGACTGCACTTGAATAACTTTTTAAGTTTTCTAGCTTTTCAAATTGAAAAACTGTCACATTATCTAAATGAGGTTTCAAAATTTTTCTAGCTATTTTAAGAAATGAAAATTTTGAAAAACAAGTGGAAAACTTTTCTAAAAAATTAGAATAATTTTCTGTAATTAAACGCAGTCCAAGATTCTCACTTCTCATTTGTAAAAACTTTGTCGGAAAACTTAGTAAAAATAACATAGTTTTTTAAGAATATTTTTAGAAAAAGACTTATTAAACATTTTTTAAAAATGTTTTTAGAAAAGGACTTACTAAACATGAGAATGTAAGATTCTTGAATTAAGTTTCTTATAAAACTAAAAATAATCCTAATGCATTTGAAAAAGGATATCAAATTATCGTGCAATGATGAAAATCTTGTTTTTTCTGGTGGCTATAATATGTGGTGAAACTATAATCAGATGGCATGATGAGACTCATTGAGCTAGAGATGTGGTGAAGTTCTCATAAGATGCCATAAAGTTTATTTTATTTATGGTTTGAAGATTCCTTATAAGGGTATGGCAACCCTCCTGTGCTAGTTTTTGCGAAAAGTTAGCTCATGGCCATGTATTTTCTGATCATTCAAGATTCAAGAGGTATCCTTGTACGCTTTCGAAAAACAAAAGGAGCACATTAAATAAACATGTTACCCAACAACAGGTTCTTGTCAAGTCCAACAATAATTGCAAAAGTAAATGGAGATAAAATTAGACTTAAAATATGATACATTCCAACATTAATTGCAAGGAAGTGGACATAAAATGAGCCTGGGAAAAATAAAAACACATCAACAGTGAATGATCCTCACTTCCTCACTTTACCTGTCTTAAAAGTTATTACCCTAACAACCATGAGGAAAAAGGAGCAAATTACAAACATGAAATTTAGTACCTACCATTATTTGCACATTGAATTCAAATTGGAACAATGCTAGTATAAATAATATGGAACACAGGCTTATTTTGAAACTGAAACTAAGGCAAGCTTGATATTATTATCACCAACTCTGGACCACCCACATTGATTTGGCACGAGCATTGGCTAGTTATCTCATGATTCACCAAAGTATAAACCCCTCCTTCACCTTTTCGGTCTTGCTATCCTTACGATTATTGCTACATACAACTTATCTACAACTTCATCCACGTAACGAAAGTAAGCACGCCTCCAATTCTTCTTCAACAAGAGAGTTCCGAGGAATGCCCAAAACCCTGTTATGAACCCAAGTGCAATGACAAAGTAAAACAACACCTTTTCTTTCTTATCATTCTTGTCTTCATGGCTTGTGCTGGTAGGGATCTCATCCTCAACGAAACTGGAACACTTCTTCTTCAGGGGTTCTCCACAGAGATAAGGATTGCCAGCAAAAGATAGTTCATCAAAGGTGAGGAAATGATCATTTCTGGGGATGTGACCAGAGAAATTATTGTTGGACAAGTTTAAGAAGCCCAGATTATCCATGGTGGACATGTTGGTTGGGATAGGGCCAGAAAGGTGGTTGTTGGAAAAGTCAATGGATTCCAATGACTTCATTTTCTGTATATTCCTTGGAATTTTTCCAGAAAAATGATTGTTTGACAAGTTCAAACCAATCAATCCAGAGAGAGAGGTTAAACTATCAGGGATGGATCCCTCAAGATTGTTCTTTGACAAGTCTATGTTTACCAAATACTGCAAATTTTTTGTGTAATCTTGTTCGAGTCCTTTCAAGACTTGCTTCAAACCCTCTTTTTCCCACTGTTCATCTGTCGGTGCAGCAGCCATACCGATAGACGGTCCTGGTGCGTTACTATAATATTGTGCTGCATCTGTTTCATCCAGCATACCTGTGAGATGACCAATGCAAGGAGGGATTGAACCTGACAAATTATTATCAGCAAGGTCAAGTATTTGCAAAAACGGGAATTGGCATAGGGATGTTGGAATTTCACCACCAAACAAGTTCTGTCGCAGTCTCAGACTTTGGAGATATTCCATTCCCTCCAAGGAAGATATCTTCTCTGAGAACTTATTCTCTCCAAGATCTAAAATCTGCAACGCCGCGATTCTTTTCAAGACTTCAAAAGCTTCTCCATGGAGACTGTTGTTGCTTAAATTCAACCACACCACTGAAATATTCTCAAATGAGCTCGGAATGGTTCCGGATAGCTTATTTGATGCCAGATTCATTATTGAGAATTCTTGACTTCCCAATCCCCAACAGTTAGGAATTTTTCCAGAAAATCTGTTTCTAGAAAGATCAAGAACAAACAGCTTCCCCATCTTGCACAAAGAATCCGGTATTGAACCTTCTAAAAGATTACCTTGAAGAATCAGGTCATGCAAGTACGGATGATGGTAACCAAAATCTTCTGGAATAGATCCACTCATCTGATTGTTGGAAATATCTAAGATATGTTGTTCCTCCTTTGTTTGAAAATTTGTCCCAATGAGGATATCTGGCATGGAACCAGTTAAGGAGTTATTGGCCACCCTTAGTGTTGTTAGATTCTCCAGTTGTCCAAGACTTTCAGGAATGCTTCCATTCAATTGATTATTAGAAAGATCTAATACACTCAAAGAAGTCAATCCCCCAAAGATATTTGGAATTGGCCCATCGAACAGATTTCCTGAAAGATCTAATACACTCAAAGAAGACAATCCCCCAAAGATATTTGGAATTGGCCCATTCAACAGATTTCCTGAAAGATCTAATGCTCTTAAGTTTGAGATATTCCCAATGTGATCAGATATACCTGCCAGAGAGTTCTTAGCAACACCTAAGATCATTAAATTCTTCAATCGTCCAAAAGTTGTTGGAATCGATCCATTCAGAAGATTACCTGAAAGATCTAGTGTTTCTAAGGTCAATAAATTTCCCAACGACGATGGAATTGGCCCATTTAGCTGATTATTTGAAAGAATTACTGTTTTCAAGCTCAACAAGTTTCCCAGGGACGATGGAATTGGACCATAGAATGAATTCATTTCGAGATGAAGGCTTTCCAAATTTGAGAATTGTCCAAGCAAACCCGGCAAAGTATCCTTAATTCTATTTCCCCTCAACTTCAAAACTTGTAAATTGTATCTCTTGCATCTGGAATAGTTTCCATGACCTTGTCCCAACCCTCCTAACACAGTTATGCTATTTGACAAGTCCAATGAACAGAGAGAGCACATGTTTGTCAGAATAGACAGAACAGAGGCTTCAGTCCCAAGGAACTGATTATAAGAAAGATGAAGGTGGACAAGGGAACGGAAACTAATCAGCCAATATGGAATTGAAGTAAGAGCATTAAAACCAAGGTTGAGGTCTCGAATTGAAGTCAAGTTTTGTAAAGTATCAGGAATTGGACCAAAAAGTGAGTTGTGTGATAAATCCAGAACTTGAAGCTTAGTAAGAAAGGTAGAGTTAACACGGTCACTGGGAAAGTGCATGTTGGTAAGTTCACAATAACTAAGCTTTAAATATAACAAAGAATTTGGAAGCATTTGCATTAGATTAGAGGCTTCAGTCCCAAAGAACTGATTATAAGAAAGATGAAGGTGGACAAGGGAACGGAAACTAATCAGCGAATATGGAATTGAAGTAAGAGCATTAGAACCAAGGTTGAGGTCTCGAATTGAAGTCAAGTTTCGAAAAGTATCAGGAATTGGACCAAAAAGTAAGTTGTGTGATAAATCCAGAACTTGAAGCTTAGTAAGAAAGGTAGAGTTAACACGGCCACTGGGAAAGTGCATGTTGGTAAGTTCACAATAACTAAGCTCTAAAAATAACAAAGAATTAGGAAGCATTTGCATTAGATTATATTTCTTCCGAAGGGACACTCCACCCATCGCAAGGTGTTTGAGTGATGAAAGATTTGAAAGCCAACCTATGTCATGGACATATGAAAATGTTGAACTGACATCAAGAAACTGCAAGTTTGAAAGATTACCGAGGAACGCTGGTATGGGAGCACCGGGAAAATAAGTTCCACTCAAATCAAGATAATTCAATTGTTTCAGCTCCAACACAGAAGGGTTCAATTGACGAGCTACTAATGGACAAAGGCATGCAAAATCATAATCATATTGGCATCTGCATGTATTGTGTCCGAGAGCAAGCTTGACAACACGTCCAGTAATGGCATCACATCCTACTCCTTCCCACTGGCAGTGATCTTTTCCTTTCCATAAATTTATATGCATGGAAGAATTATCGGTGAAACTTTCTCTGAGGTTTACAAGAGCTTGTCGCTCTTGCATTATGTAGCCAGAGCTTGAATTTTTGCACAAACATAGTTGTACAGGTGCAATAATGAAAAGCACAAGCACAATCACAAGGAGCACAATAATATTATTTGAGCCTGCTCTCATGTTTGTCCAAAGGTAATTTCTTAGCAAATAAACAGAGACAGTTGGATTGAAGAAGAAAATATAACATATTATATACACACACATTGGACAATGACGTGAATTTTGCTGGCCAGAACCCCTTAGCCAGGATGATAATCATTCATATTTATTTACCAAAAAGCTCACTTAACTAGAATTTACACAAAAATGTCATACGAATAATTCATGAGAAATTTCCTTTTTGACGTGAAAGAACCGCCATGCTTTGATTTTATTCCTACTAATTTAATTTCTTAGAACAAGGTTTCTTGAAATGTACTAGTAAGTGGTATACAAGTGAGGTAAAACCTCAATCATACGGATGAAGAACGTAAACGGTGTCAATGCACCGTAAGTTTTTTTTTTTTCTTGTGTGGTTATATATAGAGTTTTGTTAATATCAATCCTAAGGGTTAAGCCACCGTAAATAGTAACTTTCATGTATTTATCTACTGAAAAAGCTCATGAGTGGAAACTTCTAAAAAGTCAAACAATAACATCATACAAAAAGTTCATGAGCTATTTCCTTTGTGATATTTTCCATGAAAGAACGGCCATGCTTTAATTATAGTGCTACCTAGCTAATTCAATATTTTAAGAGACAAAAGGTCAATGAAATTGACGGAGAAAGTAAACCGCGTCAACGCACAATAAATATTTCGTAAGAATTTGAGGTGATGACTGTTTAAACACGTTAAAAAGTCCAAGTAGCTGAAGAGCACAGAATTTAGTAAACTAGGATTTGGATTTGTGGGACGATTCCATGGATGTAGCCACGAAGGTCACCTAGCTCAAACCACATTAAAATTATGGGTCTGGATCAACCCTTAACCGTAAAGTCTAAACTCACCCTTTATTTATTATGTATCTTATGGAAAACAAGTAAAAGTAAAAGCAGGAAAAGTAAGTAAAAATAACACTGAAGCTTCTATTTCACTGCTGACAGATAAAGAGTACGCATTTGAGACCACTTACTAGTTCTGTTGCTTATGTTTTGAAAGTTCTCCACTCTGATAGGATATGGGTGGACAATTGATGTAAACTCAGTGAGGCATTAAATGCATATTTGATTCATAACCAGTATCTCATATTATCTTTTTTAATAGGTTTAAGTTGATAGTTAATTTGTTAGCCTTTAGTTACCACAGGGATTGATAGCATCTCATACTCTATCCATGACATGATTTCTGGGAGGGCCTTGCTTAGATTTTATCACCCCAAACATAATTTATTTTTTCTAATCAAACACTCCAACAATGACTTAATTGAAGACCTATGTATGTATTTTGATAATAATAAAGGATCAATCACAAGTAATTCAAGTTCAAGTCATGAAGAATTAAGATAAAGGCCTAAAAATATTATCTAAGATTAAATAAAGTTAATATGACCCAAAAGAATTCATAAAACTTAAAAAAAAAAATCATAGATTCTGGTTTATAGTAATCAGTTACACTATTTATGTAATCGATTATACCGCTACATTTTCAAAAAGTATTTAAAATTTTAAAGAAGTAATCGATTACAACTTTCAATATTGAAATTATTTAAAAACTGAAAAGTCACAATATTTCACGGGCTACTTTAAAAGAAGTAATCAATTACCTTTATAATGTAATCGATTACATTATTAAACATTAAAAACATTTTGAGTTTTAAAACAATGTAATTGACATCTCTTTTAAAATAGTATCTTTACATGATTCATGGCTATTCAATTGCATCCTTTCAAGACTTTTTCCCATTTATAAATAGTGCAGAAAATCATTTGCAAAAACACATCAATTATTTCCATCTTTCACTAAAAAGCAATCAAGGCCATATTATCTCTATTAAGTCAATTAGCACTTCAATTTGTTCATTTGCTCTAAAAAAAGAGAGTTCAATTTCAAAGTTCTTTATTACTTTGTTTGAGTTTGGTGTAACTTGGGTAAGGCATCCCAAGTTGTGATTGTACAGAGTGAAATATCTCTTATGGTGTAAAAAACTTCACACTAGGGTGAGGCATCCCAAGGTATGGAAGATCTTCGTACCGTGTAAAAAAATTAAAGATTAGTGGAATCATCAAGGAATCGCTTGAGAAGACTGGACTTAGGCAGTGGTTTGTTGAACCAGTATAAAATCCATGTTTGCAATCTCTTATCCATATCTTTGCATACATTTATCTTATCCATTTTTAAGGTTTTATTATTTGTACAATAAAGAAATTTAAAAATATCACTTAGTTCATAAAAGTTTGTAAACTCAATTCACCCCCTCCTCCTGAGTTGATTAGAGGCCACTTTAATAACAAGTGGTATCAAAGCTAGTTTCGTGTATAAAGTCTAAAAACTTCAAGATCTTATGGCCTCTCCTAACCCTATCTTTCCCGATGAAAACTTCGTCAATAGACCACTCGTATTTAATGGAGTAGGATACCAATATTGGAAAACCCGTATGTAAATTTTTATAGAAGCACCTAGACATATGGGACACCGTAGAAAATGGTCCATTTATTCCAACTAAGACAGTTGGTAGTAGAACTATAGCAAAGCCTAGGAATGAACGGAGCGAAGAAGTGAAAAAGAAAGTCCATTATAACCTTAAAGCTAAAAACATAATTACTTCTACTTTAGGAATGGATGAATTAATATTTTAGAATCTCAAATTGAAAAACTATGAAAGAAATGTGGGACACCCTATAAGTCACCCATGAAAGAGCAAGTAAGGCGGAGAGATCTAGAATAAACACCCTAACTCGTGAATATGAATTTTTTTGAATGAATAATAATGAAAACATTCACGATATGCAAAAGAGATTTACACATATCATTAATCATCTTGCATGTTTAGGAAAAACTTTTTTCAAATGAAAATTTAATTGACAGAGTTTTAAGATGCTTAAATAGGAAATGGTAACCCAAAGTAATTGCTATATCTGAATCAAAGGATTTGGAAAATATGTCTCTTGCCACTCTATTTGAAAAACTACAAGAACACGAATTAGAACTTACATGATTAAATCAACATGAAGAAAGCGATAAAAAAAAAAGAAAGGAATAGCACTCAAAGTCTCCTCACCAACCTTCAATGATAGTGATGAAGATATCATTAATGAAACAAAAGGTATGGATGAAACTGATGAATTTGGCTTACTTGTTAAGAGGTTTCTAAAGAAGAAGGAAAGGCAAAGGAAACCCAACTTCAAAAAGTCCTTCAACAAAAATGAAAATCTACTCAAGGCCCAAAATGCTTTGAATGTTGAAAGTTCAGACACATGAAGATGAAGTGTCTAACTTTCAACAAAAAGATAGAGAAGCATGGGAAGAAGTATCCCAAAAACAAAAGAAGGGCCTACATAGCATGGGAGGATAACACTATGAGTTCATCCAAGGAATCATGGCACGAAAAAGCTAATCTCTAGGGTTTTTGACCCATTTGGGCTTCTTTTTAAAAACATTTATGCTTTTAGGCCTGAATTCAAAAGTTGATGTGACTAAAACACACCCAAAAACATAATTAATTTTGAAACAGGCCTAAAAGCATAATTTTTTTTTAAAAAAAGCCCAAATGGGTCAAAAACCCTAATCTCTGCCTTATGGCTAACACTGATGAGGTACATGATCTAGACTTTCTTGATCCTAGTTTTGAAGAATTGCAAGATGCTTTTAAAGAATTACATAATGAATATCAAAAGCTTGCTAAGAAATTCATTAAAGTTAAAAATAATAATTCCCTTCTAGAAGAAAATGTTTCAAGGCTTAGAAATGAATTAAATCAAGTTAAAATGGAAAAAGAAAAACTAGAAACAAAGTACAGTACTAGCATTCAAAAAAATTCATCATGCATGTCTTGTAAAGCGTCAAATCAAGAAATTGAATATTTGAAAAATATCTTATCAAAATTTACAATGGGTAGATATAATCTAAATATACTACTAGGAAAACAAGGATGTCATTTTAACAAAATCGAACTTGGTTTTGATCTTTCCAAACAACAAAAGATGTATAAAAATTTCTTTATTTCTCAAAAGACCTCTACCAATCCATTAGTTAAATGTTATCATTATGGTAAAAAGGGACATGATGCGTGCACATGCAATATAAGGAAAAATGGAATTCAAAATTGAACCAAAATATGGATTAAAAAAGGAACCTTATCCACAACTAACATTCAAGGACCTAAGAAAATATGGGTACCTAAAAAATATTTAAATTATTTTGTAGGTTTGCTTAGTTGGAAGACAATCAAGTTGGTATCTTGACAGTGGTTACTCCTGACATATGACAGGGGATATATCAAATTTGTCTTCTCTCAACATGAAAGAAAAAGGATATGTCACCTATGGAGACAATAACAAAGGAAAAATTCTAAGGGTTAGCAAAGTCGGTAAGACCCCCTCAACGTCTATTGATAATGTACTTTATGTTGAAGGTTTAAAATATAATTTATTAAGTGTAAGTCAGTTATGTGACAAAGGAAATAATGTCATATTTAGTTCAAATGCATGCTTAATTCAAGGAAATAAAGATAATAATATTAAATTTGTTGGACAAATAATTAATAACATATATATGATTAATCTAGATGATATATCATCAAATGATGCACAATGTCTTATTAGTCTTGAAATAGACCCTTGGTTATGGCAAAGAAGAATAACACAGGTTCATATGGATCATTTAAATAAATTAATTTCAAAAGATCTTGTAATAGGACTTCCAAAATTAAAATTTGTGAAAGATAAAATGTGTTATGCATGCCAAAAGGGAAAAAAAGTAAAAATATCTTTTAAATCTAAAAATATTGTCTCTACATCTAGACCATTACAATTGTTGCATATGGATTTATTTGGCCATCTAGAACTAGAAGTTTTGGTGGTAATTATTATGCACTTGTAATTATAGATGATTACTCTAGATATACATGGACACTGTTTCTGAGTAATAAAAATAAAGCCTTTTATTCTTTTAAAAGATTAGCAAAGTTAATTCAAAATGAAAAGGATCTAAAATTATTTGCATTAGAAGTGATCATGGGGGAGAATTTGAGAATGGATCTTTTGAAAAATTCTGCAATAAATATGGCATAAAGCACAATTTCTCATCACCTAGAACCCTTCAACAAAATGATGTTGTTGAAAGAAAAAATAGATCCCTAGAAGAACTAGCAAGAACCATGCTTAATGAAACAAATCTCCTTAAATACTTTTGGGTAGATGCAGTACGTACTGCATGTTATGTAATGAACCGAGTAATTATTAGACCAATTCTCAAGAAAGCCTAATATATCTCATTTGCATGTTTTTAGGTGTAAATGCTTTGTACTAAATAATGGCAAAGATATATAATCTAGGAAAAATTGATGCTAAAGCTGATGAGGGAATTTTCCTTAGTTATTCTCTATCTAGCAAAGCCTTTAGAATATATGATAAAAGAACCTTAACTATCGAGGAATCGGTACATGTTTCTTTTGATGAATCTAAACTCAAAAGCTTAGAAAAGCTAGTTGACAATGTTGCATATTCATTTGAAAATATTAAACTAGAAGACGAGACCGAAGATCACCAAGTCAACCAAAAGGAAAACTCAAAGTCTCAAAACACTTTAAGAAATGCATGTAACACTATGGATTTTGTCTCACAAATTGAACCAAAAACTATAAATGAAGCAACTAATGATGAAAATTGGATCATTGTTATACAAAAAAGTTAAATCAATTTAAAAGAAACCAAGTGTGGGAATTAGTCCCAAAACCTAACAATCATCAGATAATATGAACCAACTAGGTCTTTAGGAATAAACTTGATGAATATGGTATTATAGTTAGAAACAAGGCTCGCCTAGTTGCTAAAGGATATAATCAAGAAGAAGACATAGATTATGAAGAGACATATGCTCCTATAGCTAGATTAGAAGCCATTAGGATGTTGTTAGCATTTGCATCAATTATGGATTTTAAAGTATATCAAAATGGATGTTAAGAGCGTCTTCCTAAATGGTTATACCAATGAGGAATTATATGTTAGTCAACCACCAGGTTTTGAAAATGATAAATTTCTTGACTATGTATACAAATTAAAGAAAGCCTTATATAGATTAAAACAAACTCCTAAAGCATGGTATGATAAGCTTAGTAACTTTTTATTAGAAAATAATTTTAATAGAGGAAAAGTTGATACAGCATTATTTATTAAAAGAAAACACAATGACAGATATACATTGATGATATTATTTTTGGATCTACTAATGAAAATTTGTGTAAAAAATTTCTCAAAGTTATTCAGAGTGAATTTGAAATATCTATGATGGGAGAACTCAACTTCTTTCTTGGATTGCAAATTAAACAAATAAATGAAGGAATTGTTATCAACCAATTCAAGTAATGCAAGAAATTATTAACACGATTCATAATGACAAATGCTAAAGACATTTCCACTCGCATGAGCACAACATGCTATCTAGATAAAGATGAAGTAGGAAAATTTGTAAATTCCAAAATTTATCAAGTTATGATTGGAACCCTTCTTTATTTATCTGCAAGTATACCAGATATAACGTTCAGTGTTTATTTATGTGTTCGAAATCAAGTTAACCCTAAAGAATCATATCTTAAAGTAGTAAAAAGAATTATGCGATCTAATAGGAACCATAAACTAGGGTTGTGGTACCCTAAAGGGTCACCCTGTAACTTGGTAGGATACTCAGACTCTGACTTTTCTGGTTACAAAACTGATAGGAAAAGCACTAGCGAAACCTATCACCTTATAGGATCTATTCTAATTTCTTGGAATAGTAAGAAATAAATAGTGTAGCATTATCCACTGTCGAGGTAGAGTACATTGCTACTGGTAGTTGTTGTGCACAAATATTATGGATGAAGCAATAACTTCTAGACTATGGAATTGCCTTAGATCATATCCCTATTAAGTGTGACAATACAAGTGCCACAAACATATCAAAAAAATCCTGTCTTACAATCTAGAATGAAACATATTGAAATAAGACATTATTTTATTAGAGATCATGTGCAAAAGGGGATCGCACATTAGAATTCATAGACATCAAAGCAATTAGCCGATATTTATAACACCCTGGGGGCCAACTTACAAATCCCAAGATAATTACCGTCACCATATAAAATTTCTTGGATAATTTATTTTTCGCCAGGTAATTATCAAGTGATTCACAACTTGATTCCAGAGGTTACTGATACAATATCAGAGTGTGAAACTTTTTACATAACTAACTTTATTTTATTATACATAATATCAGAGTCTCATACATATTATATTTTACAACAGGCACCTAGATCTTATAAAATATAAAGATGTAAAGTACCAAAACGTAGCATACACATAATACATCCATAGTAGTCACGTAAGCAAGCATCACCATCAAAAGCCTTCATAATTTATCCACATCAAGCATCATCTACTTTGTCACATATCATCCTGGTTAACCACTAAAGGGTTGCCACAAGTAACAGAAAGAGTGAGATAAAATATCAAATAAATAAAAATTAAAATAGAACATACACAATCACAAGTAGGATGCTATGCGATACAGATGCCAAACAAGTATTTTGTATTATATTTATATTAATAATTCCATTCTCTATATGAATGAAAATACATGATGGATCCATTTTGGTGGGAACATCTGTAGTGATTTCCAACAACAACATTTTTACGGATATCTAACCGATACCGCGCCCCATAATGCAACACCAACATCGGATAACAACATCATAATATCAATAACAAGTGTTGCGGGACCCCCTCTTAAGGACACACTGCATAGCCCTTAAGACGGCCGTGGTATAAAATCACCGCAGAGGTCTGTTGCTCGACAGAGGGCGTTCCCCCACCGGGAACCCCCTCAAAGAACCCCCTGTGGATTCTTTGAACGGCCAATGCATATGATGCATGATGCATTAAATTATCAAAAACAATAAAATTATTATAATACTCAAATAAGTATACTTTATTTGTAATTCAAAGAATATAGAAACACATTTTCTATAATATTTATATAATTCAATCATATGGAAACACATTTTTCATAATATTTATACCATAATTCAAACATATGGAAACATATTTTCTATAATATTTAATAATATATATAATAATTCAAAGAACACATTTTCCATATTATAGTAATTATTAAATATCATATTCCAAAGAATATAAAAATATATTTTCCATGATATAAAATTATACTTCTAAAATAATTTTCAAAACAAGAGTTTTCTCCTTTTAAACTTCTAAATTTTATTTAATTAATTATATTTATTTTATTTCAAAATAAAGTCTTTAGAATAATAAAAATCCAATAATAATAAAAATTCTGATTTTTATAAAAAAAATCATTATTTTAAGTTTTTAATCATATTTACGAAAATATCATTGGTCTTATTTACGAAAATGTCATCGTTCTAATTTATTTACAAAAATGCCACCGCTTCCAGTTTTTAACACCGCCTGAAAACGTCCGATGTTAAAGGGGTCTGTTATGCAGAACGAAAATAGCAGCTCTGTTCATGCTATTTTTGCTGTATTTTCACTTTTAATTACAAAATTAAACATACTAATTGCTTCCAAATCATCATACAATATCAGAAACATATCATATATCAAATTCTAAACCAATTAGCATTAATTTCACAATTTAAATCAAATTAAATTAAAATCTAACTATATGAGTTTCTAAACAATTAACAATTAAACAAGCAATTCTAACTTAATTTCTAAGTATTTAATATTTTATCCCCTCTTTCTTACCTTAATTTCAGATTCCCAAACTTGGTTTGTGCTCAAACTCCTTATTTCTCCTAGAATCTTCAATGGAAAATGGTTTCTAGGATTCCAAAATTAAAGGCCTTAGAGTTATAGAAACAAAGATTTGAAGGTTTGAATGAGAAGATAATGGAGGATAGAAGGATTTGGGTGATTTGAATTGAAGAAAAATGAAGTGGGAGGCCATTTATATAGGCAAAGAAAGGCGGTGGAGAAGCTTGGAGAGAAGCAGAGAGTCTTCGAGAGAGAGAGAAGGAATTTAATAACAGGTTCCTTAATAATTCTACATTTTATTGTCGTATTCTCACTCTGTTTGTTTTCATTTTAAGTCCAATTTATGAAATAAAAATATCCCCGTAACTGAAATAAAATTTTCTATTTTCTAAGATTTATTTCTTATTTTTCTAAGAAACTTTAATTTTTCACTGTTTAATTACCAATTCAAATTTAATTAAAAATTGGGCTGTTACACTCTCCCCCCGTTATAAAAATTTTGTCCTCGAAATTTAAATGTACCTTGTTAGAATAATTCAGGATATTGACTCCTCATTTCATCTTCTCGTTCCCAAGTCATGCTTATTTCATCTCCTTGTTGTCAAGCTACTTTCACCAATGAGATCTCCTTGCCTCTTAGTCGCTTAACGTCTCTGTCCATTATCTTCACTGGTGTTACTGGAATCGTAAGGTTTTCCTTAACTTCTATATCATCAGTCTCGATCACATGGTCTGGATCAGGTACATACTTTCATAATTGTGAGACATGGAACACATTATGAAGATTGGAAAGGTGAGGCGGCAATGCGATCTGATATGCCACTTTACCAATTCTTTTCAGGATCTCATATGGCCCTATATACCTTGGTGTAAGCTTCTTACTTTTTAACACTCTTCCAACTCCTTTGTTGGGTGATACTTTTAAGAATATAGTCTCCAACTTGGAATTCTAATGGCTTCCTCCTTTGATCATAATATGACTTCTGCCAATCCTGCGTAATTTTCATCCTTTCTCTAATCATCCGAATTTGCTCTGTTATTTGCTGGACAATTTCTGGTCCAAGAATCAGGTGCTCACCTGTCTCTAACCAACAGATTGATGTCCTGCACTTTCTACCATATAATGCTTCATATAGTGCCATCCCAATGCTTGAGTGATAACTGTTATTATATGTGAATTCAATTAGTGGAAGGTAATGTTCCCAGCTTCCTCCATGTTCTAATACACATGCTCTTAGTAAATCCTCCAGACTTTGGATAGTCCTCTATGACTGTCCGTTGGTCTATGGATGATAGGCAGAGCTTAACTTCAGTCTGGTACCGAGCTCTTTATGTAAACTTCCCCAGAATCGAGAAGTAAATCTAGGATCTCTATCAGACACTATGCTTGACGGTACTCCATGTAATCTCACTATCTCCTTTATGTACACTTGAGCCAATTTCTCAAGTAAATACTTCATGTTGATTGGAAGAAAATGGGCTGATTTTGTTAATCTATCGACTATCACCCAGATAGCATCATTGCCTCTTTGTGTTCTAGGCAAGCCTGACACAGTCTATGGTAATGTCATCCCATTTCCATACAGGTATTTCTAGTGGTTGTAATCCACCAGATGGCTTTTGATGTTCAATTTTACTTTTCTGACATATTAAGCAAAATGAAACATACTCAGCTATCTCCTTTTTCGTCCTCTTCCACCAGAAATCCTTTCTTAAATCTTGATACATCTTCGTAGATCCAGGATGAATACTAAGCATACTTTTATGGGCTTCATCTAGAATCATCTTCTTTAGTTCTGCATCCTCTGGGACACATATTCTTCCTTTCATCCTCCATACTCCATCTGAACCTTCTTGTAATCCCAGATCTTTCCCATTATGTTGTGTCTCGATCATTCCTTGGAGACATACATCCAATTTTTGTCTTTCACACATTATTTTTAGAAAATCATTAAAAATTTTTAGAACTCCGACAACCATATTTTCTGAAGATTTCTCCTCAACTGCTATGTTTAAGTCTCTAAATTGTTCAATCATTTCTAATTCTTTTATCATTAAAGCTGTCATATGAATAGCTTTTCTACTAAGCGCGTCAGCCACCACGTTGGCTTTCCCTGGATGATACTTCAACTCAAATTCATAGTCCTTGAGAAATTCTATCCATCGGCGTTGTCTCATGTTTAATTCTTTTTGGTCAAACAGATATTTGAGACTTTTATGCTCACTATAAACTTTAAACTTTGCACCGTATAAGTAGTGCCTCCAAATTTTTAAAGCAAAGACAATAGCTGCCAATTCTAGGTCATGAGTGACAGGGCCCGCAAGCGCACGGGTTATGTCGCGTAATATAAAAAATTATCGTTCTCCACAGGGACTGTGTTCAAAGTACCGGCATATTAAAATTTAATTATCCACACAATTGATTTTTTAGGTTTTTGTAAAATAAAACACAAAATTAAGTTGCACAGAATACAAAAATAAAATTTACTTGACACTTAAAAAATCAGAGTTGAGAGTATCTTGGGATTTCGGGGGATTAAGACTCTATTTTATGTTAAAGAATTTTAACTTTTCATAAATAAGAATCAAATTAAGTTTTCCAAGGTGAATTTTCCAAAAGCTAACTAATATGTTCCTCTCGGAATCCTATTAATGTACCTAACCTATGGAAAGCGCTGCTTAATCCTCAGAAAGGCCCATTATCGTTTTATGAAAATCCCTTTTATTTCCTCAAAAGAATTTTGATTACTTTCACGGTTTTACCGAGGTCACAAAAAGCATCTCAAAAATTTTGGGTTTAGTTCAAAGCTTTCCGGTAAAAATAAATCTCTCGATTCTATTTATTACCTAAACTTACTAATATACCCGTAAGTATACAGTTTTATCATTTAGGTTCTTGTTAGGAATTACTAAAAGCATTGAGCATAATTGAACTAAATGGAAAACAGAAATTTATTTAATTCCAAGTCAAAATAATATTAACAATAAAATATTATCATACCCCCTTTATCCCAAGATAATTAATTTAGCTACTCATAAAATAATTCAAATTCATATATATGATGGAAAAATAAAACATGCAAGACATGGTAAAAATAAAGACTTACTGGTTTCTCCAAAAGCTCAGAATAATTTACCACTGTAATTCCTTGTTGCAATAATTTCTCCACCAATTATAAATTTAAATTCTCACTTTTACAATTCACAACTCTTAAAATAAAATAAAGAAAAAGAAAGGAAAAGAGAAATTAAAATGAAAGAGAAAGGAGAAGGAACGAAGAAGAAAATGAAAAAAGAAAGAAAGAAAAGAAAAGAGAAGGACGGAAGAGAGAAAAGAAAGAAAAGGAAATTGAATTGAAGTGATTGTTCGATGGTTTGGTGGTGCTGCCCGTGTTCCCTTTTATAGGCAAAGAAAGGGAAGAAGTCAGCTGGGAAAACGCGTTGCCAGTTGGTGCAATTGTCTTCTTCTCAGCTGCCCCACCATCACAGCTTGGAGACAGCCTAGATGGTGTCAAGTGGGAGAAAACTTTCGGTGCATGTGACTTCCAACTGTCCCAAATTGCATTATTTTAATATTTCCAATAATTCGGTGCTTGGATTTAGTGATGATTGGTGCAGGTGGAGAAATTCCGAGTGAAAAAGTGTTGTTTTTCCACAAAACCGAGTGAAAGCTTGTTGTTTATCCCTAAGACCGAGTGACAGCTTGCTGGAAGGTGTTGGTCGGTTTTGTGGCTTGCTGTTGGATGGAGATCTGGACGTTGTGGGCTGGACGGTGTGGAATTGATGGAGAGGAAAGGGACAGCGGATAGAAGAGAGGGAATGTGGGTCGGATTTCACCTTCTCTCCAGAATCCGAGTGGAAAAATGCCTTTTGTGCACAAAACCGACTGGAAAAGGTGCATTTTCTAAAGAAGACCAAGTGAATCTTTGCTCGGTGTCGAGTTGAGGGGTCGGTGTTTGGAAGAAAACCGGTCGGTATTGAGTTGCTTTGAAGTCGGACAGTGTCTGAGGAGACGAGCAAAGCAACTCCGATTGCTTTATTCCTTTGGAACCGATTAAAGAATGAATCGGAACCGAGTGAAAAGTGGCTCACTCAGGATTGGGAAGTCTGCTCACTGTTTCACTCGGCTATGTCTATGGAATTGAACTACTCAGAGAGACCTTGCTCGGATTTCTCAGGAATACACTCGGTCACATTCAAATGGTAAAATCACACCTTCACTCGGAAGTCCGAGTTGATTTCCACTCGGAATTGACTTTAGTCGTCAATCAAATCACTCGAAATGGCCTTCACTTTCACTCAGAAACTTTGGAATCCGGCTGATTGAATTTCTTTTATGTTCAAGCCTTGCTATGCTCGGAAATGCAGCTTTCTGCCCCAACTCACTCAGATGTGCTTTTCTTTGGAGACTTCTCACTCGGGCTCAGTGTGAAACATGAGAGTCTGCCCGAGTGTGTTTCATTTCCGGTCGGATTTTTCCTTGCTTGCTAAGACACTACTCGGAAATGCCTTGTTCCGCTTGAGAATGCCATTTTCTCCGAATGAAACCACTCGGATTCCTCCTTATTCAACACATTCATTCAGTGGCCTCTTTTACTCGGAATCAACTCACTCGGAATAGCTTTTTGCCCAGAAAAGTTCTTCTTCCCTGGTTAGATCTGCTTCAGTCAGCATCCCTTCACTCGGAATTAGCTTTGGGTAGTTTTTATTGAAGGTCAGTCCCTTTTTTCACTCGGAATGGTTGCATTCGGACAGCTTCCACTCGGAATCACCTCCAACCGAGACTTATTCCTTTTCAACATTGAACCTCCAACAGAGTCAGCCATTTATCACTCGAAATGTCTAAGACAGGGAACTTTCCACTCGGATTCTAATCCAACAGTGAAGTATTCCACTCGGATTTGGTCCATTCTGAGTAATTCCACTCGGATTTGGTCCTTTCTCAGTCATCCCACTTGGATTTGGTCATTTTGAGTCGGATTTCAGCACTATGAGTCAGAATTCAGCATATGGAGTCGAAATTCAGCATTCTGAGTCAGAATTTAGCATAAAAAGAGAGTTCTTTCCACTTTGGGCTTGTTCTTCTTGTTTCTTTATCATTTTATGGTCGTTTTTCTCTTATTTTTGACCCTTTATTACCTTAATTTATGCAAAATAACATACCCAAGTAGAATAGAGTGGAAAGAAAGCAAAAATCTCAATAAATAAAGGAAATACAGTGCATAATGATTAAAATCCTAAGCAAACTAGATCTATTTTATTGTGTTATAAAGCACTTATCAATGAGTAGGGTAATTAAGTTCGTGAGGTCGTAATTGCCTTGAAGCATAAGCAATTACTTTCCTTTGTTGCATTAGGACACAATCAAGTCCCAACTTTGAAGCGTCACAATAAACTTCAAAGTTTTCTTGGGGGTTTGGTAAAACTAGAACTGGTGCAGTTGTTAATCTTTTCTTTAATTCTTGGAAACTTGCTTCACATTCAGGAGTCCAAACGAAAGGTTTATTCTTACAGGTTAATCGGGTCATTGGTAGGGCAATTCGAGAGAATCCTTTAATAAATCTTCGGTAGTAACCAGCGAGTCCTAAGAAACTCCTAATTTCTGTGACAGTCTTCAGCCTCTCCCAAGCTATTACAGCTTCAATCTTTGCAGGGTTGACTGACACTTCATTCTTAGATATCACATGGCCTAAGAATTTTACTTCATTAAGCCAAAACTCACATTTGGATAGTTTGGCATATAGTTGCTTCTCCTTTAGTATTTGTAGTACTAAGTACAGATGTTCCTCATGCTCCTCCTTGGTTTTGGAATAGATAAGAATATCATCTATAAAGACAATGACGAATTGATCAAGGTATGGATGGAATATCCGGTTCATGTAGTCCATAAACAAGGCTGGAGCATTAGTTACACCAAAAGGCATAACTAAATATTCATAATGGCCATAACGTGTTCTAAAGGCGGTCTTTGGAATATCTTCTTTCTTTACATGAATTTGATGATATCCGGATCTCAGGTCTATCTTGGAGAACACAGTAGCTCCTCGTAGTTGATCAATAAGGTCATCAATCCTTGGTAACGGGTATTTATTCTTAACCGTCACTTTGTTCAGTTGGCGATAATCGACACAAAGTCTCATACTACCATCTTTCTTCTTGACCAGTAGTACAGGTGCTCCCCAAGGAGATACGCTAGGTCGTATGAATTGCTTTTCTAATAACTCCTCAACTTGCTTCTTTAGTTCAATTAGTTCTACTGAAGACATTCTACAGGGTGCTCTAGCAATGTGTTCTGCTCCAGGAATTAGATCAATAGAGAATTCTATCTCTCGTTCAGGAGGTAATCCTGGAACATCTTCAGGGAATACTTCTGGGAATTCACAGACTACTGGTATCTTACTTACATCAGGAATAACTTTCCCTTCTGTAAGTGCAAATACCATGAATAATTGGGCTTCATTGTTTAAGGAATATCCTATAGGGTTTTGTGAGACATCATACTCCTGACACTCCATGTTGTCAGGTGGAAAGATCACGGTTTTATTACAACAATCCACAAGGACGTGGTTAGCAGATAGCTAATCCATCCCCAAGATGATTTCTAAGTCCTTTAATGGTAAACATACTAAGTTCACGTTAAAATTTTTGCCTCCTATATGTATAGAACAGCCTTCACCCACGTTAGCTGTCCTAAGATGGTTACCAGTAGGAGTAGAGACAAGAAAATCATATTGCATAGATTTCATAGGTAAATTCATACGCCTAACACATTCTTCAGCTATAAAAGAATGTGTCGCACCAGAATCAAATTAGACAGATAAGGTAGTGTCGTTAAGAATGCACTCACTTTGTACTAAGTCGTCTGCCTGTGATGCCTCTGATCCACTGATTGCAAATACTCTGCCAGTTGCGGGTGATTTGTCTTGATTCTTCACTAGTTGACCATTTTCTTGTCCTCGACTAGATGTGCCTCTGACATTATGTCCTCGCGACCATTTGTATTACATCCATCTCGAATTTTGGCTCCTCCTCTGTTATCTCCATTGTTGTTGTTCTCAGTTTTAACATTCACAGTGTTAGTGCCTTGGCGAAGTTGTGGGCAGTTAGGACGAATATATCCTTTCTAGTTGCATTGGAAACAGGTAACATCTGTCTGTGTACAATCACGAGTTTTATGATTTCCTCCGTATTTATAACAGTTCCATGTGATTGGCTAGTTCACGCGTCCTCCAGATTATAAAGATGATCCTCCTCGAAATCGATTCTGATTAAGTGCTCCTCGCCTTTTAAAGTTTACTAATTGAGGTCTCAATTGCTTATTACTTTTCTCCTGCTCAATCCTAGCACGATGGTTCTCTTCAAAAATTCTACATTTATTGATTAAAGTAGGAAAACTCCTAATCTCCTGATGTCCTATGGCTTCTTTAATTTCTGGCCTTAAGCCATTTTCAAATTTGACACATTTAGAAGCCTCAGTTCCTGGCTGTTGGAAAAGAGGATAGAACAATGACAGTTCCTCAAATTTGGTAGTGTATTCTCCGACAGACATATTCCCTTGCTTTAATTCTAAAAATTCTAATTCCTTTTTGCTCCTGACACTAGCAGGGAAATATTTCTCGAGAAAGGTTTCTTAAAAATTCTGCCAGTTGAGTAGCCTACCAGCTTCCAGTAACCTATCGCGAGCAAAGATCCACCAATTTTCTGCTTCCCCTACCATCATATAGGTAGCGTATTCTACCTTCTGGGCTTCAGTGCAAAGGTAAGGACCGGAAGATACGTTCCATTTCTTTAATCCACAGGTAAGCCACCTGTGGATTATAGTCTCCTTTGAATTGGGTAGGTTTCCTTTTCAGGAAACGGTCAAGTCCATGGGTTCCTTCAGCTAACCTTTGTTGTTCCTGTCTTTCAAGGATCTCAGCAAATTGGTTGAATACAGCAGCCATGGCATCATCGTTCTAACGTCTAGCCATTTCTTATCCTACAGATACGAGTACCACTGCATTCAGTTACTGAGCATCTAATATACTCAGAGTCCTAACAATTTTTATGTTATCTAACTAGTAATTATACAAAAACATATAAAGAGCACACATAACACACAAGCACACAAATTTCAAACAGATAGCAATCAAGGTTCACATACTTCAAATCATTCTATATTAATCTCTAGTCACTTCCTAAGGTTTTCTGTATATTTTATATATCATTGCTCTGATACCACTTCAGTTATAACACCCTAGGGGCTAACTTGCAAATCCCAAGATAATTACCGTCACCATATAAAATTTCTTGGATAATTTATTTTTCGCCTGGTAATTATCAAGTGATTCACAACTTGATTCCAGAGGTTACTGATACAATATCAGAGTGTGAAACTTTTTACATAACTAACTTTATTTTATTATACATAATATCATAGTCTCATACATATTATATTTTACAATAGGTACCTAGATCTTATAAAATATAAAGATGTAAAGTACCAAAATGTAGCATACACATAATACAGCCATAGTAGTCACGCAAGCAAACATCAGCATCAAAAGCCTTCATAATTTATCCACATCAAGCATCATCTACTTTGTCACATATCATCCTGGTTAACCACTAAAGGGTTGCCACAAGTAACAAAAAGAGTGAGATAAAATATCAAATAAATAGAAATTAAATTAGAACATACACAATCACAAGTAGGATGCTATGCGATGCAGATGCCAAACAAGTATTTTGTATTATATTTATATTAATAATTCCATTCTCTATATGAATGAAAATGCATGATGGATCCATTTTGGTGGGAACATCTCCAGTGATTTCCAACAATAACATTTTTACGGATATCCAACCAATACCGCGCCCCATAATGTAACACCAACATCGGATAACAACATCATAATATCAATAACAAGTGTTGCGGGACCCCCCTTAAGGACACACTGCATAGCCCTTAAGACGGCCGTGGTATAAAACCACCGCAGAGGTCTGTTGCTCGACAGAGCGCGTTCCCCCACCGGGAACCCCCTCAAAGAACCCCCCTGCGGATTCTTTGAATGGCCAATGCATATAATGCATGATGCATTAAATTATCAAAAACAATAAAATTATTATAATACTCAAATAAGTATACTTTATTTGTAATTCAAAGAATATGGAAACACATTTTCCATAATATTTATATAATTCAATCATATGGAAACACATTTTCCATAATATTTATACCATAATTCAAACATATGGAAACATATTTTCTATAATATTTAATAATATATATAATAATTCAAAGAACACATTTTCCATATTATAGTAATTATTTAATATCATATTCCAAAGAATATAAAAATATTGATCTGTCCTGGACCGGGGACAAGAGATCCGATCTCAAGCCAGTCACGAATAGTATATCAATACCGTCTAGTAGACCGGATGTATGTGTATCCGATGTGGGTATCCGTTGTCCTTGAATGAGGAGAGCGGATTGGGCGTTCTGGAGATCCTTCACACCGACCTATCGCGTTGAAGTGGGCGAATGGTGGTGTCACCTGCAAAGATTCTCCGACGCTCAAGTCAGTGATTATATTCCAAGTAAGGAATGTATTCAGAGAGGAATCAGTCGTAAAAGAGCTGAGGAAGAAGATCCCTAACTTCAATCATGAAGTTAGTTCATATACCTGATTGGCTCGATTAACGAGGACTTGTTGGTGGGGAACCACCAACTCCCATTAGCATTATTATATTGCGCACTTACCTGCATGATTGGGTCAAGTGGCTATTTTATATTGAGCGTAGAGAATGTAGACTAGGATTAGGGAACAAGTTGACCTTTCCCGTGAGCAGAATTTGGCTCGTAGTGCAGGGAATTATTGATCGATCCCTGTAGCAACAATCCTTGTCTTTTGCACAGTAACGTGTGTATTGTCCGATGTCATGGTGTTATCCTGAACAACCGGTATAGGGAGAACGCCTGATACGGAATTACAGTTCGGATGTATACCGATGACACCGGTTACACGTAGATGTCTTATCAAAGACGTTGAAATATGTATAGCAGATCGGATACCGGTATTGAGACCGGATCATATGTCCCCTAGCTTGTGTGAGGGACTGAATAGTTGTTCACATAAGCTACTCAACCTGCGAGAGGTCTTAATATCGGTAAGCCTACGTGTGTAACAGTTCCTTAGCATCTGTTGTCATTCGTAAAGAACCGCTCTGAATTTAATAGAAAAGACCTTTCGGTACTGTCACAACGGATTCAGACAAAGATTCGTTGTATGAGAATTTCAAGAGTTTATTGGAATTGAAAGCTCTTGAAGTTTGTGTAACGGCTGTAAAGCGTAAATTGCGTTGCATGATTAGACATTAATGCTTTTAATCACGTGGGCAAGCAATTATTGCGCCTGAGATGAAAATCTCATTAACCGTCGTTTTGGGCTTAATGGGCCTGAAATTTTCGAAACTTTTGGGCCTAGTGGATAGCCCTTTGCTGAGTCGCTATCGTTTTGGCGCCCAAGAATTTGGAACGGTTGTGTCGTTTCGCTTGTGAACGGGTGCGTTTTATCGAGAATGACACAACTTCAAGAGGAGGTAACCGATCCTCTTTGTTTCCTATAAAAGGAATACTTAGTGGATTCTGGGTTCCACTTGCTTTTGCTTTCTCAACGAAACTCTGCAGAAATTTTGCAAGGAAGTTTATCGCCTACATTGCGAGGGTCTCATCGTTCCTCAAATTCATCACTGTCATCTGAGGTAACTATCTTTTCCTTGTCACTTTAGTTTCGCTTTGACTTGTTACTCGTAGTTATAGAAAGTAGGCTTCATCAAAAAGGGGGGGGAATCAGTTTCCCTCAACCCTAATAGTTGTGGGGAAGAATCCTTGTGATTCTTCCTAAGACTGAACCGCGTCGCTCAGAAAGGGGATCTTACTCACTGCGGGAAGTGACCTTTCCCTTCTCAGAGTCGCCCTCTGATTGTAATTGCTTTTAAAATGCAGTGAGTAATGATTGCAACTTTCTGACGACATTTTATTTCTTATCATAGATTAAGGAGTTCGGTCTAGATACTTCCAATGGCAACTGGAGAAGGATCTTCTGGAGATAGTGCCATTTCAAAGACAGCTGAAGGTCTCTTCAGCGTAATTGCTTCGAGGCTGAATTGGGAGGAGGTTCAGGCTAAATGGCCTTTCTGTTGGGTGTCCAGCGAATTTAAGGACTTGGCCTCTCGTCATGCGGATGAGGAGGGATCTCGGATTCAACCGAGGTTCACGCTGAGTACGGATGAAGAGACAAAAAAGTGGTATAGGGTTTACGCACCACTTCCGACAGAGCGGATATGTCATGTCGTCCCCAACGATCGTTCAGTGTACATGTATGACTTTATCTTCCATAACCTGGGAGTTCGTTTTCCTTTAACCGAACTCCAGATGGGTGTTTTGAGGTTTCTGAACTGTGCACCCTCTCAACTTCATCCCAACGGTTGGGGCCTCATCCGAGCTCTCGAAGTGCTTGGGGAGCACTTCAATTTCACGCCAACAGTAGCGATGCTGTTCTACTACACTCAGGTGGTTAGAAGGGCGAATAAGCAGGGCGGAGTTGGTCTGGTGACACTCCGGACTCTTTGTTCCTTTGTGAACTTTGAGTCTTACACAGATTCTGCCAAGGTTGACGGGAAGTCCTTCAAGACTTACTTCACTCGCATCTCTATCAAGAAGGGCAAACCAAAATTTTGGAAGGATGAAGAGGACGTTGACAAATTTCCCCTGAGCTGGACACACAAGCATTTCCTCTTGAGCTCTCACGCGTACTACACTGATCAATCCGATCTGTCTCGTGAGACATCGAGAGTGTTGTTCGCGCTTGAATCGCACACTACAGGTCGTCACGTCTTTTCGTGTAGGCGTCTGCTAAGTAGCTCAAGCGGAGTCCGGGAGGAATATTTGCGTACTTCTCGTTTTATTTCATCTTTCCTCCTTTATCAAATATATATAGAATATTTGCAGTTGCTGACATCTTGTGTTTGTTCATGTAGGTGAAATAGAACAGCAAACTCCGGAAATGGATAAACTGAAAAAATTCAAGGCGGCTGGTAAATCCGTTGCTCGTGAAAATGAAGTAAAGCCCAGGCCCTCAACTAAGGATCGTCCTGAGGTAATCATCTTGACCTCGGATGTTGAAGGGGACATCCCACTGGTTGAGGGCGGTACGTCCGATGTTGGTGCAACCTCGGGTCAGCCTCCCGTTACTGAGAGGAGAAGAAAGATCCAGAATGATCCTGCAAGGCGTCAGTCCAAGAAGCAAAGAGTTTCGGAGGATCCTGCTGCCGGGGTTTCTGGATCAGAGCCGACCTCCTTCCCAACTACCTCGTTTCTCACCCCCTTCCTCTCTTATGAAGGTTCTACTCCAGCCACTCTTCCTCCTCCGATGTACAAACTCCGGCCTACACTCAGTCCTAAAGAAATTACGGAAGCGTGTGAGGCCGGAAGGTGGCAGTTAGCCGAACTTGCTGGAATGCTTTCTTCAATCAGCGAGTTGGCTAGCAACGCCGATAAAGTTGAGGAATTGAGTGACGAATTGAAAGAACTCAAGCTTTCCTCGGAAAAGGACAAAGCCGCCGTGAAGTTAATGGAAGATCGTCTTCACAAGTCTAAGGAGTTTGGGGATCTCATCACTAAAGAGAATCTCAAACTCAAAGTCGATCTTAAAAACTTGGAAGGCAAGGTGGCAGAGAAGGAGGAAGAACTCCGTAGCAGCCAGGATAAACATAAAGCTGATGCTGAGGAGTGGTCTCAAAGGGAGAAGAAGCTCCTTCTTGAGATAGAGGGACTGAAGGCTAGGAATGCGGAGTTCGAGGTGTCTAGTGAGGAGCTGTCCAAGTTGCGGGGAGAATTGGCTACAGCGAAAGCTGAGAGAGAAGAAGCTGTTGACATATGCAGCCGGGCTGTCGAAGAATCTTTCGGCCTAGCTATACGCCAAGTTTTCTACCGCAACCCCACTGTGAAACTTAACCTTTATGGAATGGATCCGTTCTATGAATTCCATGGGGGAAAGTTAGTCGCAGTGGTGGATGGTCGTCACGAAGATCCACCGACGTCCCTGTATGGTTTGCCTCCTCTTCCTGAGGGTCAAACCATGGGACCGGATTATGTCTTTCCTGTGTCCGAGGTTCCCTCTTCTGAAGAAAGGGCTGAGGCTCCTGGAGGTGAGACTCCTGCGGAGGTTCCAAAGGAAGGGGGACAAGAGCCTGGTGCTGAGGAGGCGCAAAAAACTGAAGAACAGATTCCTCTTCCGTAATTTTGTTTTCATTTACATGTATAGTTGTGTACCGGGATCAACTCCGGATTTTGAACTATTGTATGTAATTTCATTTCAATGAATGAATTTTGGTTGAAGAAATTTGTCTTCATTGTTTCATGTATATATAAATCGTTACTAATCCGTTCAGTGTAATTAATCTTAAGGCCGGATTGAAATAATAGCCTAGGAAGATTAAATAACAAATAAAATTTAGAACGGATAAATATATACATGTCCCCAAGTGCGTATTAAGAAGAAGGTGCCTGTCTCTGGGGCATGGTCCTTAATTCTTTTGGGGAAAGATGGGTCGATCCGCTGTTTAGCAAAGTAGTGTAACAGGACGGATGACTGCTTCTAATCCGTAATATTCTTACAGGAGATGATAATATTGTTCCAAGTTTAGGGAACTTTATCATAAGGATGATGATGGGAGTTTTTTCTGCACCAGGAGTTACGTCGTTGTATCACAGAATAGGTGATAAAGAGTATCCGTCCTGGGAGAATACCACTAGAAAGCGAAAGTGCGGGCTGACTTTCGGAATTTTCCATCATAAAGATGATTATGAGTATTGATCATGCCAGGTGTTTTATCATTAAATCACTTCATAAGTGATTGAGATCATCCGTCTTGGGGATGTGTACGATACCAGGAACTACATCATCAGGTCGCATATTAGGTGATTGAGATCATCCGTCCTTTGGGTGTGTATTGCGCCAGGAGTTACATCGTCAGATCACAGCATGGGTGATTGAGATCATCCGTCCTGGGCAGGTACACCGCGTTAGGAGTTACATCGTCATATCACATAATGGGTGACTGAGGTTATCCGTTCTGGAAAAGTACACATCGTCAAGAGTTACATCGTCAGATCACAGATTAAGTGATTTAGATAATCCATCCTGGAGACATTTTTCAATCGTAGGAATACGGATTGAGTGAATACTTTCATCGTAAGAATGATGATGAGAATTGTTCATACCAGGAGTTACATCGTCGAATCACTTTATAAGTGATTGGGATCATCCGTCCTGGAATGATTCACACCAGGAGTTACACCATCGAATCACAAAATATGTGATTGAGATCATCCGTCCTGGAATGATTAGTGGAGCTCTTCGTACCAGGAGTTACATCATCGAATCACTGAATAAGTGATTGAGATCATCCGTCCTGATGAATTTTTCCAATCAAGGGAGTGCGGATTCAATTGGCAAAATCCGAGTCTTACCTCTACTAGCCCCCTAGCTGATGTGAGGAAGCAGTTGACTTGCTCATATGAGCTATATTGATCGTAGTACGTCTGGATTTCGGGTTTGTACCGAAGTGTAAATATCCGCTCTGGGAACCATGTTCCGTAGTGGTGAAATTTTAAGGGCGGATTCGACAATGGGAATATCAGAAGTTTATCGAATTTCGCAACCCTTGGTATTCGAGTAATGGTGGCCACGTTTCTAATGATTGGACATTTAATGCCTTAATTCACGTGGGCGCGCCATTATTGCGTTAAATGCGCATGTCTTAATAACCGTCACGTAGGGGCTTGTTGGGCCTAAAATTTGGATCTAGTAGGCCCATTTAGAAAGCTCTGTGACGAAACGATGGCATTTTCGCGCCTTGATGTACTAAACGACAATTTTGGTCCACTAAACGGGGAGTCGTTTGGGGGTAAACGACAGGTTATGTTTAGTGGGTATTTGAAAAATTTTGGTGCCCTGATATAGGCATATTTGGCAATCTCAGTTACCATTTCTCCTAATTCTCTTGACGAACTTCTGCAAAAGTTTCGAGAAGATTATCGTGTCTGCCTCTGTGAATCTTAATTCACTATCCTCATCCATCCTTAGGTAACCACTTTCTTTCCATACTTTGTGTCTTGTTTCAATTTCTGAAAATGTCTAGGAAAGGTGTTAGTTTTAGTGGTATCAGCCCTAGAGGAAGAGGAGGAAGGGCCTTCAATCAAAACCCCACAGTTCGTGGTGGGAGGATTCCAGTGGTCTTTCAATCGAAGCCACTAAGCTCAGAGAGGGAGGCGTCGCTGTATCAGAGACGAAGGGCGATTATACCCTCTTCAGAATCCTCCTCTAGTGAGAGTGCTGAGAGCGGTGACCTGTATGTATCTGACGATGTGGATTTTTACCGCAGTGTAAAAGCTTTCACAATGGTGGTGAAGAAAGCGACTGGGAGGAAATCATCTGAAGGGGGATCTTCTTCCGAGAAGTATATCTTGAAGACCCAATCCGGCCTCTGCAATGTGGTTGCACACCGGATAGACTGGGTGAAATTCCAACAGAAACGCCCATTCAGCTGGGTGGCTGAGGAATTTCGTGAGACACCGTCCGTCCACGCTCGGGAGGATGAAGGGGAGCTGGAGCCGCGGTTTACCGTATGGAAGAAGGACAAATACAAATGGTGCTTTCATGTATATGCTCCCCTTCCATCGGTTCGGATATGCCACACACCGGACGAGAGGTCCTTATTCATGTATGATTTTATATTTCTGAACTTGGGTGTGCGTTTCCCCTTGACGAAGTTTGAGATGGGAGTCCTGAGATTCTTGGACTGCGCCCCCTCGCAACTTCACCCTAACGGATGGGGATTGGTCCGCTCTCTTGAAGTGCTTGGGGAGCACTTCAACTTTAAACCGACGGTGGCCATGCTTTTCTACTTCACTCAAGTGGTCCGTCGTGCGAATAAGGAGAAAGGAGGAGTGAGCTTGATATCCCTCCGAACTATCTCCAAGATCATCAACTTCGAGGCGTACACTGACTCCGCCAAAGTTGATGGGCGTTCATTCAAGTCCTATTTCACGAAGATTAGCGTCCATCCGAATGAATCAATTTTTTGGTTGACTGAAGAAGGGATTCCAAAATTCCCAGTGACTTGGACGCACGAACATTTTTTGTTGACCTCCCAAGCGTACTATACCGAGGAGGACGAACTGAGCCCAACTTCAATCTCAGTTCTTTCGGCTCTGCAGTCCTACACAGCCTCACACCAATTTTTCTCCTGCAGGCGTTTGTTAGGACCAAAGTCTACTCGCGAGGAGTATTTACGTAATTTCCCTGCCATTCTTCATGCGTTATTATGTCATGTCTTGAAACTTTTTCGTCTCTGATTGTGTCTTTTAATTGTGCAGGTGAAATTCAGAGCGAGTCACCAGAGATGAACAGACTAAAAGGTCTCAAGGCCGGAGAGACTTCCGTTGCGGCTGAAAATGACATTCAGGCAAAGCGGAACTCGAAGAAGGCTACTGCTGAGACGATAATATTAACTTCGTCTGCTGGTGACGACATTCCTCTGATCGAGGGCGGATCTGAGAAGGTGGTCGAGAAAAAGAAGAGGACTAAGCGTGATCCTTCGAAAACCTCAGACCGTCAATCCTCGCCCAAAAAGCCAAAAACTTTAAGAGGGTCTGCTGAGCTTGTGCCCTCTAAAGAGAAGAGAGCGGAAGAACCCACTCCGGATGCCCCCGGCAGTGTAATCACTTGTGGGGCGAAGCCAATAACGACTTATTTCGCGCCCAAAGCCCCCTGCTCTCTTGAAGGTAATTCCGGTCTTGTTCAACATCCGGTGTACGAGGGCTCCGTTCCTGAGGGTGTTCCTGAATCCTCACCCAAGGTGAAGCCCTCGTTAAAGAGTGAAGAAATGATGAGAGCTTGCGACGACGGACAGAAGCACTTGGCTGATTTATCCAAGCTCCTCAAGTCGGTTCGCGAGCTCACAGAAGAAAACGAGAGGCTCACCTCGATGGTTGGCAAGGACAAGGCAATCATCCTCCAATTAGAAGGAAAATTAAAAACTTCCGAAGAGGAAACTCAGAAGAAGGATGAAGAAATTGCCAAGTTGAAGAAGCTTGCCAAGGAGCTGGAGGGTCAGGTTCTTGATCAGAAGAAAATCAACGCTGACCTCCATGCCAATTTTTGTGTGGAGAAGGAACGCTCTTCGAAGCTAGATGAGCGGTTGAAAGAGGCTAAGGTCGTCTATTCCCAAGGAGCGGATGATTGGTCACGTAAGGAAAAGGAGCTACTATTAAAGCTGGAGGATTTGAATGGCGAAGTCAAGACCCTGAAAGCAGACTTGGACGATGCTGTAAACATGTGTGATCAAGCAGTCAAGGAGGCTTTCGGGTTGGCAATTCGTCAGGTGTTATACCGGAATCCCAAGGTGTCACTTAATTTGAATGGTATTGATCCGTTCTATGAGTTTCACCAAGGGAAACTGGTGGCCATCGTTGACAATCGTCAAGAGAGTCCGCCTAGAACTCCTTATAAGTTTGCTCCTTTACCTAAAGGTCAATCAATGAGACCTTCCCTCCTGAAACCCATAAGTACAGGATCGAGCTCTCGCACTGAAGGAGGCAAGACCGGAGACAAAGGCAAAGGGAAGGAGGGAAACTCAAGCCAGAAAGAGTAGCGCCTTTCTTGTTTTCTTTTTCGTTTTATTGATTTGAATTCGCTGTGTTCCGGGATCAGCTCCGGATTATTACACGAATTGTAATTCTTATTGAATCAATAAAAGAGTTTTTTACCTCCATTCTTGTTTAGTGAAAAACAACTTTAACAGAGGGACTGCATGTGTATTGTATTATTCCGGATTTAAGTAATGAAGATCGGATTGTAAAACAAAATCTCCATACCGGACATATACATGCGAAATGAATTTCATAATAAAACCACCGCTTGTGAGGGAACACATCAGTGCCTCAAGAACGGCTTAAGGGGAATGATTGTGAGATCGTTTAGACGAGAGTTTATTCCTCAAATTATTCGTTAAACCGTTGATGTTGTCCCCCAGTATCATTTGGTGATTATCACTTTGAATAAACTCTGAGTGAGATTTTCACGTGAGAGATCTTGAGAATGAGGATTTAAAATAGAAATTCCTCTTCAAATATTTCCGACTGAGGAATTTCGGGTGAAAATGCCTTAGATTGTGGCGTACCCGAGTGAATTGTTTGTGTCGGAGTTTATGAGTCAGATCTCAATTGAAGAATTGATGACTCAGAATTATAAGCTATAAAACTCCCAAATAAAGAACTTCACGAGAGTATTAATTTGGAGTTCAGTATAACTTACTTGTTGTATTTGGAGTTCGGTTTGATCCTACTGTCCATGTCATATTTGGTGTTCGGTTGAATCCTACTAGCCGTTCTTCAATTGGTCTTTGGTTTTACCCAATGACAATTCTTCACCGACGTTCGGTTAATCCTACTAGTCGTACTCAGAGTTCGGTTTAATCCTACAATCCGAGCCTTCGATACGGGGTTCAGATCAGGGTTAATCCTGAACCTACTGCGCCCGTCACTTGGGGTTCAGCGTGGTATTGAAGAAGAACCAGCTTACTGCGCCCAAGCCTTCGCATGGGGTTCGGTTTGTGGCCTCGAAAGAGGACCAGCCCTACAACCCATGTAGTCTTCGAATGGGGTTCGGTTTGTGGCCTTGAAGAAGGACCAGCCCTACAACCCATGTAATCTCTGAATGGGGTTCGGTTTGTGGCCTTAAAAAAGTGCCAGCCCTACAACCCATATCCTGAGGTTCGGTTTAATCCTACAACTCAGGTCTTCACCGACGTTCGGTTAATCCTACTAGTCGTACTCAGAGTTCGGTTTAATCCTACAATCTGAGCCTTCACCGGTGTTCAGCCAAACTTACTAACCGTACCCAGAGTTCGGTTTAATCCTACAATCTGGGCCTTCAATATTTACACACTCGAGGAGTTACATCGTCAATTACAGAATGGGTAATTGAGATCATCCGTCCTGAGTATGTTCTTGTGCGTTACGCATATTCGAAGAGTTACATCGTCAACTACAGAATAAGTAGCTGAGATCATCCGTCCTGAATATGCTTTTGTACACCGGATAAACTGAAAATCACAACATAAGAAAAACTCGAAAGAGTTAAATTGTTATGAGAGATTCTTATTAAATCAAAAATAAGAATTACAAGGAGAGCGTAGCTGTGAAAATAAATTCTCCAGTATTCAATCCAAGATAAGGATAGGAGAGTGTAGAAACAGCTAGCTATAGTAGATGCGCAAGTTTTGGGTGTTCCATTTGTTTCGGATTGGAGTGCCATCAAGGTTTTCAAGGCGATAAGAGCCTTTGCCAGTGACCTCGGATACCCTGTATGGGCCTTCCCAGTTTGGGGCTAGTTTGCCTTGATGGGCGAATTTGTTCCCTATACTTGCTTTCCTCAAAACCAAATCTCCAACGTTGAAAGTCCTTGATTGGACTCGTTTGTTATACCGGAGAGCAACTTTGGCTTTGATGGCTTGATCTCTGACGAAAGCGTCTTCTCTGAGTTCTTGTATGACATCTATTTCAGATGCCAAGTTAGCATTGTTGGTTTCTTCAGAGAAGTACTTAACTCTTGTGGAAGCAATTTGCAGTTCCACAGGTATCATTGCCTCGACCCCGTATGTTAGGCGATATGGGGATTCATTGGTGGATGAATGAGGCGTTGTCCGATATGCCCATAGGACATGACACAGCTGGTCTGTCCATCCGCCCTTGGCTTCACCAAGGCGCTTCTTTAGTCCCTTAAGCACCTCCCTGTTGGCCACTTCAGCTTGACCATTAGTTTGGGGATGTTCGACGGATGAGAATATTTGGGTTATTCCTAACCCTTCAAGTAAATCTGTGAATTTTCTATCCGTGAACTGGGTGCCATTATCCGTGACAATCCGTGCTGGGACCCCGAACCGTGTTATGATGTTTTCATACATGAAACGACGAGTTCGGGCTGAAGTGATATGCACCACCGGCTCTGCTTCTATCCACTTAGTGAAATAATCGACCCCTACAATGAGATATTTGATGCCCCCAGGAGCAGTTGGAAAGGGGCCCAGAATATCTAATCCCCATTGGTAGAAAGGCCATGGAACAGCGGATGTGAAGAGTTCTTCCGCCGGTGTGTGGTGTAGGTTAGAGAATTTTTGGCAAGCGTCGCATTTTTTGACGAAGTCAATGGAGTCTTGCTTCATTGTGGGCCACCAGTATCCAGCTCTGAGGATTCTTCGCATTAAGCTTCTTCCTCCGGCGTGGTGTCCACTTTGTCCTCCATGCACTTCCTCCATTACACCTTGCACCTCATCCTCTTTGAGACAAACTAAATAAGGCACAGAGAGTGCCCTTCTGTAGAGATTACCATCAATCATAGTGAAATACGGCAATTCTCTCCTTAACCTCGTCTTTTCCTTCTCATCTGTGGGTAGCTGTCCATCAGCCAAATAACGGATGTAAGGAGCCATCCATGTATCTCCGTAAAGGGAGTCAGTCATTATGGCGTTTAGAGAAGGGAAAAGAGGGATGCTGGGCGACGTTAGCGTGCTTTGAACCAGAGTAGTGGTGCTACCCGGTCGTTTAGTGCTTGCTAACCTGGAGAGTATATCCGCTCTCGTATTCTCTTCACGTGGAACATGCTTGAACTCCACCTTTGAGAATTTCTCAGTCAACTCCTTGACACAGTTCAAGTATAATTGGAGTTGAGGTTCGCGAGCTTGATAATCTCCTAAGATCTGCGAAATCACCAGCTGTGAATCGCTACAGAGTGTCGCCTCGGAAGCTCCGATGTCAATTGCAGCTCTTAGCCCGGCCAAGCAAGCTTCGTACTCAGCCTGGTTGTTGGATGTTTTGAAATTGAAACGAAGGGAGATCTCCAGGTGTACTCCGTCATCACTTTCGAGAACTACACCTGCTCCAGAGCCTCTTTGGTTTGATGAACCATCAACGTAAATGGTCCAGTGGACTCGAGGGTAATCCGGATCAGTCCCTGTCATTTCCACAATAAAGTCAGCCAGGACTTGAGCTTTAATAGCGCTGCGGGGTTCGTAGGATATATCAAACTCAGAGAGTTCAATAGACCATTTGATCATCCTCCCAGCAAGATCGGGCTTGATTAAGACAGAACGGAGTGGCAAATCCGTTCTCACTATGATTGGATGGGCGTGAAAGTACGGACGCAACCGTCGTGAGGCCCAAACAACAGCGAGGGCGGCCTTTTCAATTTTCTGATACCGGATTTCAGCACCTTGCAAGGTCTTGCTAGTGAAATAGACCGGTCTTTGTCCATCAGGAGTTTCTTTTATCAAGGCAACGCCCAAAGCTTCATCTGAAATAGCCAAGTACAGAATGAGTGTGTCTTCGGGGTCAGGCTTTGTGAGAATGGGAGGTTTGGACAACACCTCCTTAAGCTCTTGGAAAGTTTTTTCTTGTTCCTGTCCCCACTCGAATTTCTTGGACTTTTTCAGTATTTTGTATAGGGGGAGCGACCTGTGAGCCATCTTCGGCATGAATCGTGCCAAAGCTGCTACCTTGCCATTCAGGGATTGGACTTCTTTAAGATTCTTAGGACTTTGCATGTCTAGAATCGTTTGGCACTTCCCTGGATTGGCTTCTATACCACGTTGAGTTAACATGAAACCCAAAAATTTCCCAGCAGGGACAGCAAATGTGCAATTCATCGGGTTCAGCCTCATGTTAAATTGCCTCAAACGGGTGAATACTTGGCGCAGGTCTTCAATATGATCGCCACCTGCCGGTGTCTTTGCTATTATGTCGTCAATGTATACTTCAACAAGTTTGGTGTGCATACCTTCGAAAACCTTGTTGATCATGCGCTGATATGTCGCTCCAGCGTTTTTCAGGCCAAAGGGCATGACTGTATAGCAAAAGACACCACGATCATTTATGAAAGCTGTCTTCTCTTGATCCTCTTCGCACATCGGAATTTGGTTGTAACCAGAATAAGCGTCCATGAAGCTCAGGTATTGGTAACCAGAGGAATCATCTACCATCCGATCTATATTAGGAAGAGGATAAGGATCTTTTGGACAGCAGCGGTTGAGGTCCACGTAGTCAATGCACATTCTCCATTTACCATTGGATTTAGGGACCATCACCACATTCGAAAGCCAAGAGGAATATCGGATTTCCTTGATAAATCCGGCCTTCAGCAATTCCTCAGTTTGCTGACAAGCTGCCTTCTGTTTCTCTGGGCCTAATCGTCTTTTCTTTTGGGCCACAGGTTTCGTCTCTGGATAGACAGAAAGTTTATGACAGCAGAATTCAGGGTCTATGCCTGGCATATCGGCTGCAGTCCATGCAAAGAGGTCTTTAAACTCTTGTAAGAGAGCCAGCAGTCGCTGCTCTATTTCAGCATCTAGCTTGTCATTGATATGGGTGATCTTCTCTGGAGAATCTCCCAAGACAATGTCCCTGGAACTTCCATCCGGTGTGGGCTTTGATGGGTTGAACGGATCAATGTTCAAATCCGCTCTAGGATCCAGGTCGACAAGACTTACAGATCCAGCCGATGTTCCAGTATCATTAAGTTTCCTCTTTTTATTGGAGGCGTCCAGCTTTGTCATGTTGAGGCTAAGGTTGTAGCAGTACCTAGCCATCTCTTGATCACCCCGGATAGATGACACAGCATTATCCTTGTCAATGAACTTGATAAGGAGATGTGGGGTTGATACAACTGCCTCCATTGCATTCAGAGTAGGACGGCCTATGATGCCATTAAATGGTGATTTGACATCAATCACTAGCACCCGAGACCTAACCGTCCTGGCTCCTGGCTCGCCTTCAAACGAGATAAGGGTATCAAGATACCCTCTAGTTAGTTGCTTTGCGCCATTGAAAGCTGTTAGTTCCTGCGTGTAAGGCTGTAAGTCTGAGTCTTTAAAACCCATTCTTTCAAAGCAATTATAAAAAATAACATCGCAGGAACTTCCCTGGTCAACTAGGATTCTTCGGACGTCCTTGTTGGCGATCACAGCAGTGATGACTACAGCATCGTCACCACCAGGAACGGTTGGGCCAAAATCCTCGTCAGAGAAAGAGATTATGGGAGCCTCATTCCCTCCTCTGTAAGGGCGGTTGTCTTTGACTTTCCCTTGCACAGATAGAATCATTCTGTGATGATTCTTACGGGCTGTAATTGAAGCTCCTCCTCCAGCGAACCCTCCAGCAATCATGTCAATGACTTCACGTCGGCCCTGACGTTGTTGCTGGGGCATGCTGTCTTTCTGTGCTGCATTATCGGTCATTACACCTTTTTGCTTCTCTGCAGCAGAGAACTTTCGAACCGGACTGGGGTTGTTGTCATCCCCATCGTCGGGATCTCTTTCTCTTTTCTCATTCCGTTCTGCCCTGTCAAAGGATTTTTCTTTGAACAGGTATTGTTTTAATTTGCCTTCTCTAATTAGCGTCTCAACCGCGTTCTTTAGAGCTTGGCATTCATCAGTGGAATGACCATTTTGTTCATGAAAATCACAGTACTTTCGTGAATTTCCTGGTCTTTTCATAGGGGCTGGTCTCCTGATGCCATATGTGCTGAAAACTGGCCATCCGACCTCTCTCAAAATCTGAGATGGTCTGGCAGATAACTGTGCATAATGGCTGAAGGAATTGACATGCCTTTCTCGAGGTCGAGGAGGGTGGTTATCCACCTTAGGATTGGTGAATGGCCTCTCCATGCGTTCTGACCTCGTCTTTTCCTTACCCTTCTGGGCTTGGGGAGATGGTGTTGGTGGCTTTTTCTTTGCAGCCATTGCCTCCAAGTGCATCTCTATGCTCACATACTTTGAGGCTTTTTTCCTGAACTCCTCAAAAGTTGCTGGGGGGCTCTTTGCTAATGAAAGAGCGAAAGCTGATCCTGGCTGCAATGCCTCAATTACGATATGCAGCTTGATAGATTCTGTGAGGTTAGGAACCAGGGCTGCTTCCTTATAAAACCTCTTCAAAAAATCTTTTAAGCCCTCAGTTTCACCTTGCTTAATCTGAGCCAAGGTATGAGACGTCTTGGGTACGTCTCTGGAGATGACAAAGTGGGTTTCAAAGGCAGCTGTCATTTCTGTCCAAGAATCTATGGATCCAGAGGGCAGGCCTTTAAACCATCCGAGGGCTTCCTCAGACAATGTTCGAGGGAACATTCGGCACATCACGTCTTCATCAGCCCCCAAGTACATAGCTTCAAACACATAAGCGTCAAGGTGCTTAGTTGGATCAGTTTCACCATTATACTTTCCGATGGAAAGTGGTTGGGTGGTTTGAAGGTGCTTGGGGATGCTGATGCCCATAAGTCTCCTTGAAAAAGAAACCTTCAAATTGTAAGACAATGGGGGTGCTGTTGTTGAATCTCTCTTCCTTCGGGAAGCTGCATCCTCAGAATCGCGAGTTTGTTCTCCCTCCTCAAACGTTGGGATCTTCGAGTACTGAAGAGTGGTGGACTTTTCACCATCAGTTGTGTGGGGAGTGTTTCGCGTGCGAGATGACTCTTTATCCTCGCTTTGCCTTTTTTCTCTTCGCAATTCAGCGAGTTCCCTCTGAAGTTGTTTGATCAACTCATCACGAGGATCAGGATCAGACACTGTTACTATCTTCTTTGAGTTGCCCCCATGAGAATCAAAGTTGAGTTTTCTGAAGGCGTTAGGATTGGTTCTGCCTTCAGCTTGATTCTCCACGAAGTCTTGTGCTTCGCCTTCCATGGAGGATTACCTGCTCTGTCAAAGGATATGGGAATAACTTTATCGGGTCCCACTGGGCGTGCCAATGATCTGTCCTGGACCGGGGACAAGAGATCCGATCTCAAGCCAGTCACGAATAGTATATCAATACCGTCTAGTAGACCGGATGTATGTGTATCCGATGTGGGTATCCGTTGTCCTTGAATGAGGAGAGCGGATTGGGCGTTCTGGAGATCCTTCACACCGACCTATCGCGTTGAAGTGGGCGAATGGTGGTGTCACCTGCAAAGATTCTCCGACGCTCAAGTCAGTGATTATATTCCAAGTAAGGAATGTATTCAGAGAGGAATCAGTCGTAAAAGAGCTGAGGAAGAAGATCCCTAACTTCAATCATGAAGTTAGTTCATATACCTGATTGGCTCGATTAACGAGGACTTGTTGGTGGGGAACCACCAACTCCCATTAGCATTATTATATTGCGCACTTACCTGCATGATTGGGTCAAGTGGCTATTTTATATTGAGCGTAGAGAATGTAGACTAGGATTAGGGAACAAGTTGACCTTTCCCGTGAGCAGAATTTGGCTCGTAGTGCAGGGAATTATTGATCGATCCCTGTAGCAACAATCCTTGTCTTTTGCACAGTAACGTGTGTATTGTCCGATGTCATGGTGTTATCCTGAACAACCGGTATAGGGAGAACGCCTGATACGGAATTACAGTTCGGATGTATACCGATGACACCGGTTACACGTAGATGTCTTATCAAAGACGTTGAAATATGTATAGCAGATCGGATACCGGTATTGAGACCGGATCAAATATATTTTCCATGATATAAAATTATACTTCTAAAATAATTTTCAAAATAAGAGTTTTCTCCTTTTAAACTTCTAAATTTTATTTAATTAATTATATTTATTTTATTTCAAAATAAAGTCTTTAGAATAATAAAAATCCAATAATAATAAAAATTCTGATTTTTATAAAAAAATCATTATTTTAAGTTTTTAATCATATTTACGAAAATGTCATTGGTCTTATTTACGAAAATGTCATCGTTCTAATTTATTTACAAAAATGTCACCGCTTCTGATATATTTACAAAAATGCCACCACACGTTTTTATTTACGAAAATGTCACCGCTTCCAGTTTTTAACACCGCCTGAAAACGTCCGCTGTTAAAGGGGTCTGTTATGCAAAACGAAAACAGTAGCTCTGTTCTTGCTGTTTTTGCTCTATTTTCACTTTTAATTACAAAATTAAACATACCAATTGCTTCCAAATCATCATACAACATCAGAAACATATCATATATCAAATTTTAAACCAATTAGCATCAATTTCACAATTTAAATCAAATTAAATTAAAATCTAACTATATGAGTTTCTAAACAATTAACAATTAAACAAGCAATTCTAACTTAATTTCTAAGTATTTAATATTCTATCCCCTCTTTCTTACCTTAATTTCAGATTCCCAAACTTGGTTTGTGCTCAAACTCCTTGTTTCTCCTCGAATCTTCAATGGAAAATGGTTTCTATGATTCCAAAATTGAAGGCCTTAGAGTTATAGAAACGAAGATTTGAAGGTTTGAATGAGAAGATAATGGAGGATAGAAGGATTTGGGTGATTTGAATTGAAGAAAAATAAAGTGGGAGGCCATTTATATAGGCAAAGAAAGGCAGTGGAAATGAGGCAATGGAGAAGCTTGGAGAGAAGCAGAGAGTCTTCGAGAGAGAGAAGGAATTTAATAACAGGTTCCTTAATAATTCTACGTTTTATTGTCGTATTCTCACTCTGTTTGTTTTCATTTTAAGTCCAATTTATGAAATAAAAATATCCCCGTAACCAGAATAAAATTTCCTATTTTCTAAGATTTATTTCTTATTTTTCTAAGAAACTTTAATTTTTCATTGTTTAATTACCGATTCAAATTTAATTAAAAATTGGGCTGTTACAATATTTTCACAAAACCCTTGCCTAAGGACCAATTCTTTCATATGAGAAATGAGCTGGGTGTCATAAATCCCCCATAAGTTATAAAATAATAAAATATCTAATTATGTAATTGATTACTATGAATAGGTAATCAATTACCCAAAAATAGCTCTAAGTAATCGATTACATTATATTGAGTAATCAATTACCTTTTGATGTTTAGCTATTGACAGAACCAAATAGTCATGTCCTTTCATTCCAAAAGTTATCTGCCACGTGTCAGGACATCCTTCTCTTTCTGTTTCTTATGCTCTAACCCATGGTTTCATCTTTCTCCTTATTATAATTTAATATTAAAATTTAAGTTTAAAAATTTTCAAATTCTATCTTTTCTTTTCACAACATTCATTTTATCCCTCTCTCTGCCACGTGTCCACATACTCACCATTTCCCATGTTGGCATCAACTCTTTGATCCATTTTTTATTAAAAAATCAACTTTTAAAATTCAAATTCAACATCCTACATGCCTGTTGGTCTTTTGTCAGCCTAAATTCTCTCTATTAAATGTATTACACGCCTTTTCAGAGTCTATCTCTCCTCAAATCAAGCAAACCCTCTTCCCTACGTCTGTTATCTTGACCTATCCAATCATGCATTTTTCCCATGACTACTCCTTTCCTACAAATACGTGTAACCGCCTATTTCAATTAATTACATATGTAAAGTAATCGATTACATCTCTGCACTATAAACCATTCGTCTTCCACATTCAGCAGATATGTGTAACCTCCCATTGTAATCGATTACACGATTACTAGCTACCTGCTCGTAATCGATTACAACACTGATTCTAGTGAAAAGGCACATATTGTTCATCTTTGTAAAAGGCTTCCCTTTTCTTTATTTAAAATTTTCCAATGTGCTCACTCTCTCTTCCATGGACACTCCAACACCTCCCTCACCAGCACCTCCTCATATTGCCAAAAAGAAATGTACATGTGGCTCTACCTCCTCTGAATCCATGGCTCGCAATCCCTCCTTACACACCTTTATGGAATTTTTCTCCATATTATCATAATAAGAACATTTTTACTCTCTGTTCCATTCAAGAGAAGTTATTGATCCCCAAGTATATTGATGAAACACCCCTCAACAACTTTGAGTGTTTTCAGTTTTTTGATATCCATAATCTTCTCCCTTTCTTTTCATTAAAAGAATACCATTATCTTGATTTAGTGCGCCTGTTTTATTCCAACCTCAAGATTAGTGATGGTTGCATAATCTCTTAAATTAAAAAGGTTCCCATTGGTGTTGATTCTCACCTCTTTTACCATTTGACTAAATTTTCATCTATCAGTGAACTTTATGAAGGTCATCTATTTGAGGCACGGGAGGCCGAATTTAACAACCTTGAGGCATGAAAATTAATCTGCAAAGAACATGCTAACCTTAGTGGTTATCTCTTTGCTTGTTCTTTTACCTTTAGCTGTCATGTCAGGCACTATATCATTGTTCGCATCTTAATTCCCCAAACTACCAACCTTGCTCAACTCACAGAAGAGGACATGGTGCTTACATGGTCTCTCCTTACAATCTGCCCACTTAATTGGGCTTCTCTCATTCACTACGACATGAAAAAGACACTCAAAACCAATGCCCCTCTTCCCTATACAACACTTATCACCTGTATTATTTGGCACTTCAAAGTACTTATTAATGAGGAATTATGCATCAAACCTCAATGTTCCTTCTTAATTGGCAAAAATGCTCTTTCCTTGTTTGGGTACAAGTAAACTGAAGACGGGGAACGGATTACGAAGCACACAAATCCTCTGCCTGATCCTGATTCAATTCTTGGTTCCCTCTCCATGACAGATCTTACGACTGAACTCCAATCTCTTCATACTTATATGCGAGATTGGTTTGACCACATGGATGCCACCATGCAAACCATTCTATCCCGCTTGCCACCCCCTGATTTCGCATAATTATATTCTATTTAGTCTATTTTATTTCTGAAGAATGCTTTGTTTTTTTTTGGGTTATATGTTCCTTGTTTATAAGTTCACGTTGTTTGTCTTTTTATAATCATAAAAGTCTTTGTTGTTTCTCTTTCCAAATGCTTTGTCTTATTTTGTTTCCGGTTACTTTGTCTTACTTTTTTTATAATGACAAAGGGGGAGAATGAGTGAATATACTGAAAAATAAAAGGGAGACTCAAATAAACTAATTTGATCTCATTAAAATTAAATAAACTAATTTGATCTCATTAAAATAATCATATGAAAAATTAAGGGGAAGTATACTCCAAATAATTTACAAATGATTGACTTCATTAGCAATATTTGAAATAAATACAAATAAACACAAATAAAGCATGATTCTTTGGATAGGTGCTTACTTGTTAATATTTTTCAGGACATATATTGTCATCATCAAAAAGGGGGAGATTGAAGACCAAAGTATTTTGATAATGACAAATGATCAATCAAAAGTAACTCAAGTCCAAGTCATGAAGAATCAAGATAAAGGCCCAAGAATATCATGTAAGATTTAATAAAGTTAATATGACCCAAAAGAATTCATAAAACTTAAAAAATCATGCATTCTAATTTATAGTAATCGATTACCTATTTATGTAATCTTTTACACTGCCATGTTTTTAAAAAGTATTCAAAATTTTAATGAAGTAATCGATTACAACTTTAAATATTAAAATTATTTAAAAATTGAAAAGTCACAATGTTTCACAGGTTATTTTAAAAGGAATTGATTACCTCTATAATGTTATTGATTACTTCCATGAACGTTAAAATTAGTTTGAGTTTTAAAACAATGTAATCGATTACAGCATTTTAGTAATTGATCACAGACAAGTCAGAATGGTTGGAACATTGCATCTCGTCACTTTTCTTGAATGAAAAGTCATGCTTTTTCATGAATCATTACATCCTTTTGAAATGGTATCTTTTCATGATTCATGGCTATTCAATTGCATCCTTTCAAAACTTTTTCTCATCTATAAATAGAGCATAAAATCATTTGCAAAAATGCATCAATTCTTTCCATCTTTCACTAAAAAGCAATCAAGGTCATATTATCTCTATTAAGTTAATTAGCACTTCAATTTGTTCATTTGCTCTAAAAAGAGAGTTCACTTTCAAGGTTCTTTATTACTTTGTTTGAGTTTGGTGTAACTTGGGTGAGGCATCCCAAATTGTGATTGTACAAGAGTGAAGTATCTCTTGTGGCGTAAAATACTTCACACTAGGGTGAGGTATCCTAAGGTGTGGAAGATCTTCGTACTGTGTAAAAAAATTAAAGATTAATGGAATCATTAAGGAAACACTTGAGAAGACTAGACGTAAGCAGTGGTTGGCTGAACCAATATAAAATCCATGTTTGTAATCTCTTATTCCTATTTTCGCATTCATTCATCTTGTCCATTTTAAAGGTTTTATTATTTGTATGATAAAAAAAAATTTAAAATGTCACTTAGTTCTTAAAAGTTTGTAAACTCAATTCACCCCCTCTTAAGTTAACATTAATCCATAGCATATTAGCCTGTGAATCTTGTTGGTTACAATTTTAAACTTGGACAAAATCTCACTTATTTATTTTACATGGAAACCATGATTTAACCAATGTCAAGATCTTGAATGAGTTCTTGTTTAATATCTCGGAACAGTGACCCTTAGCAAATTCAAAAAGAGGAAAGGTGTGGGGAAGAAACACAACACAAGGTCATAACAGACACGCAGTGAAATGGAGTTGTACCTTTATAAACGAAAGAATGTAAGGTATACTATAAATAATGTTGTTCAATATAATCTGAAATGCATGGCTGTGTTTGCCTTCGCATCATATTAAACTACTGGTTTACCATGAAGGCCATTTAACCAAAGACAACAGCAAAAAAACAATGAACCATATTAAAATATAAATGAAAGAAATTTCAATAGGCACCGCAAAAGCTGGCTGCAGGGGAAAGGATGAAAATCTGAATAACGGGAAGACATTATTTATTATATTGCCCTTGCTTTTATGATATCCAAGCTCAGCTCACTAGGATCTGTTACTTGCACATCAACTTGAATGCCATCAAGTTCCCTCTTGAATCTGTCCTTGGAACTGGCATACACCATCTTTTCTCTCACCTTTGATGTATCTGGAGACCTAATTTTAAAAGAAAAACAGAAAAGTAAAGTTAAATTGTATGATAGCAAAGTTAGTAACCAGTAAACACAATGTGTTTGGTGTGGTCATAAAGCGTTGTGAGGAGGGTTTGAACTCTGATTTCCACACTTCTCTTATATCCCTTTACCATTATTACAAAGGATTAAACAAAAGTCAGTAACCAGATAATAGTTTCCTTTTTAATTTGACATAATCATGTCTCTAATAACAATTCTAACAAAAACCAACATTTGCCATACCAATCAGGAAAAAATAAAATAAAATTGAGATTGTCATTGTCATTGTCATGCAATATATCAATATATGTTAGGAATAAATGTGCGGCTGAGGTAGTAGCAGCCTATTTTGACTAACGTTCATTTATAGACAAAGCATCCTGTAATATGTTGGTATTTCTTCTGTTCTGCATATCCATGTCAGGATTAGTTTATTTTAGAGTTTTTCGATAGAAATTTAAAACAAAATTCTAAACATGAACAAACTATGGTATTACAAGAGAACTGAGGGATATAAAAATTACCATGCAATGAAGAAAATCTTGCTTTTCTGGCAGTTCTCATCAGTGGTGAAATCAAAATCAAAGACAGCATAGCGACACTCATTGGAAGGCAGAGATGCAATGAAGTCATCATAGGTTTCTTGACTGCCTCCAAGTTTATCCACTACCACTGCAAGGTTGTCAATCTTAAACACAATGTAACGGTAGTTCCTCTTTGACTTTAGCTCCAGGAACTTTACCTTACAGTCATCAATAACAGCCATTCCAGATGCCGAGTTGGCCTTAATTCATACAATTGTGCAAAAACAAAAGATGTTCATGATTCAATTTGATAACAATGCCAGATAAAAGACTCAAAATCAGAGATATCTCTAAGCACATTTAGCAATTTGAAAAATTAAATGGACAAAAATATGTGCAGATCTTCAATTAAGTGTGAAAGTAACAGACGTTTGATAAAAAAATTCCAGCTCATGAAGATCATCGGGGTAATATCATCGGCCAGAGACAATTGAAAGCACCAATATAACAGTGAAAAATTGGCTAGCTGATAGATGATTGAATTAACCATATATCTTTGTTGAATCACACAATTGATAACAACTCACTGTAATAGTGATTACAAGAAAACTGAAAGAAAAGAACATATCACAAAGAAGGAAACACAAATCAGAGTAAGAATGAGAGACCAAGAGAGAGAGAGAGGAGTAGCATCATTAATATTCTTCACACTCCTTTCAACTCCTCTTGCCACATACCCTTTTGTTATAACTGAATATGCCACCTGAGCATAGAGGTTCTTTACACCTTACATATCTTTTGTGTTGGTCTCCGATCAGAATGTGAATTTCACCTTTGTAATCCAATATCAACTTTATTTCACAACTCAGTGAAATTCCAATTCTGGTCGAAGATGGGGACCGAAAACACGTGAGGAATTACACTTAAGTTTTGTCCTAATTAAATCAAATAAATCCAATGATACGATTTGTAAACATTGAAATAGCACCATTTCTGACACTGTTCAACATTTTAACAAATTATTTTCATTGACATTATGTAACATGTGCATATAGGCATCAATAATGTCAAATATCAGCTATATCAATATGGATATTTCTCCATAAAAAAAAAATGTTCAATGTAATTTGCACATTGATCTGTAGATGTAACATGCCATTTTTCCCTGCATGTCTTATTATCGTACAGGAAGCATAGTAATATTACAAAAGATATTGAGAATTCGGGGTGGAGGGTTAGAGACAAAGAGAGAACGTACCATGTTGTCGCGAATGATAGAGAAAGGGTATGGAGAAATGAGAAAGAGAGGAGTTGAGGAAGAAACAGAGAAATGAGAGAGACAGAGGAAGGGATCCTTATTTTTGGGGGGGAATGGGAAGGCAATGAGGTGAGTTTTGAGACAAAAACGGAGAGCTAAGAGAATTTTGAGGAAGGAAACAAAGGTTGGAATCTCTCAAAAACTGATAATGTCCACGAAAGGAAGAACGTTACCGAGTTATACCCTTAGATATTGCATGTGCATTTCCCATACATTGTTTTCATTCGTTAATTCTTTGATGACCATTAATGTTTTTTTTTTATGACCTTTCATTGGTTAATTCTAGCCAAGGATAAATGGTTAAACTTTTTATATAAATAAAATTAGCAAATCTTCATATATTCCTTACTTATTTTTATTTATATTTTAATTCTCATTAAGGTTAAATATTTAAAATTAGTTTTTCCCCTATTCACCCTTGTAATTGTATCACATATCAAGATCTATTAGTGGATGTTATCTAATATTCTTTTTAAAGTTTATAATTTTTAAATCACTTTTAATCCGTTGCTTTTTATTTATATTATCTTTTTATTTATCACATGGTTAAATATATTTTATGTTGCTGTATTTTAGGATCTAATTTAAATTTATCCTCATGTTAAGTTTTTCTATTGTTTTTGTCTTTCTATTCATGAAATAAGATGAAGTTCATCCCTATTTTTAAAACAATGAAAAATTAATACAACATAAGTATGTATTTTAGTCTGTTTACGTAACAAAGGAACTAAAGCTAGTGAAAATTTAACATAGGTACCAAACTTAATTAGATTCTAAAAACACATGGAACTAAAATATATTTAACCAGTATTTTACAATTCTTCATATTTTTAATCCTTTAAATTCTATTTTTTTAATTTTTATTGGATTTTTTACAGAAATAATATTTATAAATAAGTTATAATTATCTAAATGTTTAATTAATACTTCTAAGAAGAGAAAAATGAAAATATTTTCAATATAATATCTATTAAAAATCATTATTTTTTTCTTATTCATAAATTGTTGCATTTTTATGATTCATTTTCTTAAGTTCTAGTAGTAATTATGTCACCATTTATTTAAAAAAATTCTTATAATAAAATTAAAAGAAAATTAATTTTATAAATACTAAAAAAGTATTTTTCAATATAATATCTATTAAATTTTATAATTTTTTATTATTTATAAATTGTAACACTTTTATGTTTTATTTTCTTAAGTTGTAATAGTATTTAGTTATGTCACTTATTTAACATGATTCTTATAATAAAAATGAATAGTTCTAAAAATATGTATTTATATGCCAATATATAAAAGACTTATCTTGTTTAGTATTTTTATTTCTTTCATTTATTAAACATTAATATATTATATAAATATCTACATATTTTTATATTGTTAAATAAAATGTTGCCCCTAATTTACTAGGATAACTTTTATATTAAAAAATTTACGTATTTTTCATCAATAAAAATAATAAAAAAATACTTTTGATATAGTTTTTTCATTAATAACAAATGTATTTAGTGATTACTTAAATTATTTCATTGAGTATAAAATAATATATTAAAACAATTTATTGTAACAACTTTAAATTATTAATTTATTCTTTAAATACTATGCGCATAATTTAATATACTAAATGATTTTTATATTTTTTTATTTTTGTTTAATTGGATTATTTTTTTATCAAATTTCAAATATATACATAAATTAAAATTTTTATTATAATTTTATATTGTTTGGTAAAATTATGGTTTATATATTTATGTAATACTATTATACATGTTAATTAATTCAAAATCTCTATTTAAAATTATCTGATAATACTTTGTTAATAAGGGCAAGAGAATTGTCACGATCCCATTTATTGATAAAGACCAACATTCAAGTTAAAATTTTTAACTATCACTTAGCTTGACAAGCTAAACTCATACATATCAATTACCACCCTTAAACAAACCTTTATCATTTCAAACATTATATTCTACCAAATTTTCGATAAAGTTTCCTTTGTATTTTCAACATCCCGAACATTATATTCTACCATTGGTGGGTTCTTAACATCGTTCTGTAAAAGGGAGCCCATAGCTGTTGTTGGCAAGCTCCGTTTGGATCTCCAAACTCCCAACTAGCATTGTGACCAGTGTACCCTGCGATTCCTAGAAGCTTTCAAGGTTCTTACTTTCTTTTTTTTTTTTTTCTTTTCTGGGTTGTTGTGTTGTTTTGGTGGTGGTCAGCTGTAGGGGGTTGGTGGTGGTAGGTGGTGGTTTTAAGGGAGAGTTTGTGGTGGTCGTGGGTGGTGGGTACATGATGGATGGTGGGGAGGTGGTGGGTTTGGTGGATCATAAGGGGAGGGTGATGGTGGCCGTGTGGAGGTGGTTGAAAGGTAGATGATGGAGGTCGTGGGAGGTGGTTCATGGAGGTCGTGGGTGTCGATGGTGATGTTGGGCATGGTGGAGCACTGGTGAGGATCACTCCTTATGGTGTATGGTAAAATTTGACCTAAACTGATGGTGGATGATTGGTTTGAATAGTGGTGCATGGGTGTAGATCAAGATGTATGGTGTATGGTAAAATATAATTTTTTAAAATATATTTTTTATGTTGTGATTTTTTTGTTTTAATTTTGTATATGAAGTTGTAATTTTGCTTATGAGAATTGTTTATGTGTCGTAGTTTAAACCAAAAAACAACGATACATTAATACATAGGAAAAACGTTTAGATACAAATTTGGTTAGGGTTTAGGGTTTTGATTGATTGATTAATGCATGGATATTAACATGGAATAACATTTTTAATTTTAGCGGCACGTGGTTAAGAATGCATCACGTTAGTTTAAATGCTAAATATGTATATATAAATTAATTAAAAAAATTAAACGTAAATTATGGGTATAAAAATAAGGGATACTTATATTAGTTTACAATATATATTATAATAATATATATTTACAATGTATATTAATGTATCTTTATTAATAATAAATATATTTTGTTCATAAAATTTTAAATGGAATATTTTAATATATAATTTAAATATTATTTACAATAAATACACTAGTTTACTACTTCTTTAAACTAATACCCTTTTGGTAATTTTACACTTAAATTCCATTTTCCTAAATTAAGTTTACCAAAACATTTTCCAACCAAACACAACCACTACTTTCTAACTCACTTTTAAAACAAAATATTCAAATACAAACTACTGTTTTTAAAACCCTTATTTTCCTAACAACATTCTTAAAACCGTAATTTTTCAAACTCCATTTCACAAACCTTACACCAACTTTAAACCAAACGGATCCATAATAGGCTCACATCAATGAATTTAGTGTTAAAGTAATATTATAAAGTTGTATTGTGAACACAAGTATCATCTTTTAGGGACAAAGATCACCTATCAATAAGGTTTTTGTATTGGTATAAGATTTAAACTAGTCACAAATTAATTAAATCCTTAACTAACTAAACTAACCATAATTAGCACTAAAACATCTTAATTCAATAAAAACAATTCTGAAAACCTAAGAAATTTTTTGCGAATTATTCGAAACTCGAAACAAGGGTTCAAGACCACAACCATCGATAACATTCACAAATATGCATTAGGTGAAAATTTGGTGGATTTTCAAGCTCAAGAAATCTTAGATTTTGCATAAAAGAAATGGAGAATGCAAGTCAAGACCCAAACATTGCCCAACAAGCTTCAACCATGAGAAATTTGGCAATTTACAGGGCATGAATCGATTCAAGCCTACCCTTGAATCGATTCATACGAATCAGGGGCTAAAAATCACACATCAGAGGCTTGTGAATCGATTCAGAAAGTCCTTGAATCGATTCACACGAACAGGATGACCAATTTTCACTTTCCAGTTAGCCTTGAATCGATTCAAATTTTTCATGAATCAATTCAAGAGATTCTGGAACACCTTGAATCGATTCAACCAAGCCTTGAATCGATTCAAACGATTCTGGAATTGATTTTTGGTGAAACAGCAACCCTTGAATCAATTTAAGCATACCTTGAATTGATTCATGACAGCAATTATGCAAAAATTTGAAAAAACCAACTTCTAAACCCCCAAACTTTCTCACATCAAATCTGATTACCACGAAAATTTGACATTTATGGCGTGTAGCCGCTGGCCGCACTCAAAAATATCATAAAACAAGGAACTTATACGCAGAAACGTGTTTGGCCCGTTTTAAGGTACTTTTTGTAACACCTTGGAGCCAAATTACAAATCCCAAGATAATTATTGTCACATATAAAATCTCTTAGATAACTTATTTTTCTTCTAGTAATTATCAAGTGATTCACAACCTGATTCCAGAGATTACTGATATAATATCAGAGTGTGAAACTTTTTACATAACTAACTTTATTTTATTATACATAATATCAGAGTCTCATACATATTATATTTTACAATAGGCACCTAGATCTTATAAAATATAAAGATATAAAATACCAAAACATAACATATGCATACATAATGCAGTCGTAGTAGTCATGCAAGCAAGCATCAGCATCAAAAGCCTTCATAATTTATCCACATCAAGCATCATCCACTTTGTCACATGTCTTCCTGATTAACCACTAAAGGGTTGCCACAAGTAACAGGAAGAGTGAGATAAAATATTAAATAAATAGAAATTAAATTAGACCATACACAAACACATGTAGGATGTTATGTGATGCAAATGCCAAACAAGAGTTTTGTAATATACTTATATTATTATATTCTATGAAAATGCATGATGGATCCATTTTGGTGGTAACAAAGGCAGTGATTTTCAACAATAATATTTTTATGGATATCCAACCGATATCGCGCCCCATAATGCAACACCAACATCGGATAATAATACCATAACATTAATAACAGGTGTTGCGGGAGCCCCCTTAAGGACACACTGCTTAGCCCTTATGACGGTCGTGGTACAGAACTACCGTAAAGGTCTGTTGCTCAACAGAGCACGTTCCCCCACCGGGAACCCCCTCAAAGAACCCTCATACGGATTCTTTGAACGGCCAATGCATATGATGCATGAATGCATTAGATTAAATTATCAAATTCCTTTATATAATTAATCGTAGTAATAAAATTATCATAATAATCAAAAAAGTATACTTTATATATAATTCAAAAAATATGGAAACACATTTTCCATAATATTTAATAATTTTAAAAATATATAAACATATTTTCCATGTTATAGTAATTATTTAATATCATATTTCAAAGAATATAGAAAACATATTTTCCATGATATAAAATTATACTACTAAAATAATTTAAAAACAAGAGTTTTCTTCCTTTAAATATGTTTAAATAAACTTCTGAATTTAATTTAATTCATTTTATTTATTTATTTCAAAATAAAGTATCTAGAATAATAACAATCCAATAATAATAATAATTTTGATTTTTTTAAAAAAATATTATTTTAAGTTTTTAATCATATTTATGAAAATGTCACTGGTCTTATTTACGAAAATGTCATCGTTCTAATTTATTTACAAAAATGTCACCGCTTCCAGTTTTTAACACCGGTTGAAAATATCCGCTGTTAAAAGGTCTGATTCTGCAGAACGAAAACAACAGCTTTGTTCTTGCTGTTTTTGTTGTTTTATCACTTTTAATTGCAAAATCAAACATATCAATTGATTCCAAACTATCATACAACATCAGAAATATATCATATATCATATTCCAAACCAATTAACATCAATTTTACAACTTAATTCAAATTAAATTAAAATCTAATTATATGAGTTTTTAAACCATTAATCAATTAAACAAGCAATTCTAACTTAATTTCTATGTATTTAATATCTTATCTTCTCTTTCTTACCTTAATTGAAGATCTCTAAGCTTTTCTTGTGCTAAACTACCTTGTATTTCCTTAAATCTTCAAGTTTGAGTATTTTCTTCTTGTGCAAAATTAGAGCTTTAGTATGGTAATGAAGGTTTTGAAAGTTTGAAGAGGGAGATGAAAGGTTATGGAATTAGTAGTGTTTTTAGTTTGAAGAGATTTGGAAGGTTGGAGTCTTATTTATAGGCTTTTAATGGCGGTGGAGAAGAGAAGAAGAAGGGAGACCTTTCGGGAGACAGAGATATTTTCTCTTCTCTTTTTTTTTAAATAACGGGTTCCTTAATAATTTCTACGTTTTATTGTCACATTTTATTTCTGTTTAGTCTTATTTTAAATCTGATTTACGAAATAAAAATATCCCTGTAACTAGAATAAAATTTCCTATTTTCTAAGATTTATTTTTTATTTTTCTAAGAAACTTTAATTTTTCACTGTTTAATTACCGATTCAAATTTAATTAAAAATTGGGCTGTTACACTTTTGAGCAATGCAAGGGTCAATTCCCAATGCACTCACAATAGATATTTTCAATATCATTTACACAGACTATATCACTAATGTTATTCTGGATAACAATGCCTCAAGCATATGAAATGCAGATCCGACTCAATCAATGGTTTCAACTACAAATACCTTCCCAGCCTCAGTCCATTAGCGTTTTCCGCGTGATACCGGTCACCTTGTGACCTCTCAAAACTTAACTCTAGCTCCTACGGCTATCACAGGCTCTTACCGGACCTAGCCTAAGAATCTTTAACTTGAAATCATCACACAGGGTTCCTGACCTCCCACGGGTCACCCTTATCCCATATATGCAATCCTATGCATTATAATCAATATAATCAATATAATCCTATCACAATAGCATCTCAGGCGATTTAACACAACATTATGAACGACAATCCTCTCCACGATCAATATCTCTTAAATATCATATACAACAGGGTATTTCTCAATTTGCCCATAACTAAAGCATATCAATCATCATATTCACAATCATATAACATATAACAAAACAATATACCCTGAACTCGCCCATAAATCATACATTTAAAATGTAAAGCTCTCCCTACCTGGAATGGAGAATTCCAGAAGTTCTTCAAGCTATCAAACACTAGCTAATCGATAATCGCAAGTTCCGATCTCAATTTCTCATAACTAAACGACTTCCTAAAATTCACAATAATTGATTTTAATACTGCAATCACTACTACAATTCATATTTCGAGCTGGGAAGCTTATTCACAATTATTTTGATAAGTATTAATTTACCGAATCGAGTCGTCGACCTCCGAAGCTTAGTTCCGCGTAAACTCCAAGCTATACGTTAGTCTAAAACTCTTCGTAACCACTTTCACTTGAAGAACTCAAGGTCCAAGAAACCCCAAGTTGCTCACATGCACCAATGGTTCTCAAATGCTTCAAAATCCACAAAATTGAAAAAATCAAGGGGCGGAGGCAAGAACAACTCAAAACTAAAAGTGGGGATTTATCAATTTACCTCAAATTGAAAAAATTTGGGCTTTCCCCCTTCAACTCAAGCTACCACGTGAAGAGGAGGAGAAGAAGACTTGAAACTTGCCTTTAATTTGAGAAGGTTAAAGAAGGGGAATGGTGCCACGGAAATGGAAGAGAAGAAGGCGAAAAAAACTTAATTTCTCCTCTGCTGCATGTACGTGAAACTGAGAGTGAATGGAAGAAAGAATTGCAAATTTGGCACTTAGTACAAAGGTCAAATTAGTAACTTCCAAATATCACCTTTAGTTATTAATTATTTAATCTACTTTGCTCATTAACTTGATAATCAGGAAGTTACAAGCACCTTAGAAAAAATTGAATATAACAATAATATTATTAAAATTTATAATGAAAACAATAATTTAAATAGTAAAAGAACAATTTTATATTTAAATAAATAAATAAATTTTAAAATTATAAAATGATTTTTCCACATTAGTAAATTTTTGACAAAATAAACGAAAGCGTATAGCACGGTGAAGCAAAGAAGCAACCAAACTTAATTAAAAATCACCACGTACAATTAGTTGATTAGAAAACAAAATTAAGAATTTTTCAACTAGTACACTTGTTCTTGAAAATGGCTAACTAGTACACTTATCATTGCTACACTCTCTTCACCTCAAATGAACTTTAAAATAAGGTGTAAAAGTAGATTAGATACATACAGAATCATTAGTAAAATATAATCTAAACCATCCAATTAAATAAATAATATATAAATGATTTTGATTAACTTGTCAATGAACCAAAAAATTCCTTATCCATCATAAAATCCTTCCAAAAGACAAACAAAAAATTCCTCATTTATGAAAAAATGTTTCAGCTACGACGAGGCGGGAATATATATTCTGTGAACCGTAGTAGTAAAGAAGGGGAGAACTGTTACCTTTACAATTAGTTTGGGGTAACTTGTAATAAACATATAAATAAAAGTTAATGGGTGGTATTTGTAATTTATCTTATTTTTTAATCTAAAATTCTTAAAATTGGGGTGTACAGTTATAATGGAATTTATATATTTTAATTAAGAATAAAACTGTGTAATTTAACACCGGGAGAGGAATGATTTTATTTTACTATTTTTAAATCGAATTTGACCCATAACTTTTGATTTTAATTTAACCCCTTTAAGTTATTTTAGTTATCAATGTAATTCTTTGTTTGTTCTAATTTTAACCTTGGGAAATGAATTTTTTAAAAGAAAAAACCCAAGTACTATAAAATTACAATGTGTTGGGTCTAAGATTCATACAACATAAATGACGTTAAAATACCATGAAAGTCTCATTGATTTGAAAAATAGACCTGACATAACTGATTTTTAAAAAATAACTTTAAAGGCAAATCTAATTTTAATAATAAAAAATTTGGTTGGGTAGCTCTCTACTCCTTTTTGTCAAAAAAATGAAAATAAAAATAAATTCTTAAAAAACTGGGTTGAAAATGAAAGATTGTGAGAATAAGAGTGCGAAAAATATAAATGTACCATTATTATGTTAAGTGATTCTATATTCAAAGGAACTCGAATACATTGTTTAATTGAGATAAAAAAAAGTGAGAAAAAATAGTGTAAAATTAATATGAAAATTTAAGTGATATTATTTATGAAAGAAAATAAAGCTTTTTGTTTCTTAGTTGATTTGAAATAAGTAAAAAATATATCTTAATAACCAACTTAAAAGATAACATTACCCCTTATAAAATTTTAAAATAATATCAACTAAAAATATTTTCTATTTGATAAAATGAAAAATATTATTTATGTTTATAATATTTATTAGTAATAGTACATAAAATAAAAATTTACATTTCTATAATATAAAGTTTCCTGATTATTAAATATAATATATTTTTTAGAACATTAATACAAAAAATACATATATAAGTTACTCATTATTAATTTTGATTTATTTGTATTAAAAGAGAACATCTCTATATAAGGATAAAAAGATCAATATAATTTTCATTCATGAAACCTGCTTTTATAAAACATTATTTTCTCATTTTTTTAATAGAATAAAAGCAAACAAAAAATGTGTGTGAAAAATGCTATATTTTTTTTTTGCACTTCCTTTTCCCTAATTTTCTTATCTTCCAAACATTATATAATTGTTTAAGAAATCATCATTAATTGTATTCAGAAATTTGGGAGCCATTTCTCGTGTGGATTCGTTACTTTGTTTACAAAAGTCTATTCTCTGACACCAAAGAATATCACAGCACACCACCCCCGACTAATCTCCCAATGTAGAAACCAGAAAGCTAATACAAAATGGATGAGAAAACCCATCTTCCACAAATAATGTTATCATATATGTTATGTATAGAGAATTTGAACCTACAAAATTGGGAAACCATATCAAGCAAGATAGATAGCCACGTCCAAGGCCAGGATATAAAACCTAAAAATTTGGTCAAGATATAAAACCACCAGATCCCAAGGTTGCAATCAAGCCCCTGAGGGCTTAAATAACATGTCATTCAATCCCTAATTTATAAACAAAATATAGCAATTAAATCACCCACCAAATTGATTATCATTCGGATTATCACAAAGTCTACCTCCATCATTTTCATTTTGAGCCCCACCTGTATCAACAAACCATAAACACACAACAACCTTTAGTGGTCCATGCTTAAAATGTCAGATAGATAATCTAATTCCATTTATAGTTGGACCAGAGCATAAAAAAATCCTTGTGTGCAGAGACATAAACTTTGTTAAGCTTCCTCCTCCCACATTCCACCATGGCAATCAGATCAGTATAAACCTTAGGTGGTTTCAACCATTAAAGTAGACATGAGTTGGTTTCTATTGGATTCATACCAAAATCATTGCTTGATGTTTCAGAACTTAATAAAATAGGTATATGTTTTAAAATTAAGGAAATATATTAAATGAGAGGAGTTCTTAAAAGTAAGGGGAAAAAGTAAATATAAACCAAACAACCATTATGAATAGTCAAGAATCAAGGAAGTTGTTTAACGATCATATGACTAATTAAAAATGTGACATGACTGTATGTTTTAATTAAAAATATCATAACCAAGAATGATAAAGGAAATTAGATCAAGTTTTTTGTTGAAAGACTTACTTTTGTTGATACAAATTGTATGAATACAAATATCATTGGCTGCAACAACCTGGGGAATACAATTTGTATGAAAAGATTAGGTTGGCTTACAGTAGGATGTTGTTAGGATAATGAATCAAAAGCATCCAAGCTTTTAAGAGATTTCAAGAAAAATAAAAATGGCGATGTCTAAATTCCAAATAATAAACAGAAAATGATACCTCTGGATCAATTCCACGACCATTTCGTGGGCAGTTAAAGCTGAAGTGTCCATGTTCGTAACAGAATAAGCACTTAGCAAATCTTCCTCCCCCTGTATTGTCCATAAAACAATTTTTAATCACAAGATAACAGATGAAAGAAAGTAAAGTGGAGCCTGTTACATTATTAATTTTTGAAGATTATATTGCAACAAGGGTAGAATGTATACAGTTTCAAGCAAGAAGAGATTATAAGTCCAAAGATAGAATGAATATTCCCTGGTTATGTCATGCCAAATTCTAAACATTCACACTAACATTTAAAGAGAAGGGAATAGCTAAAAATCTAAACTAAGGGAGGAAAACAAATATATCATTCACTTGAATAAGATATGAAGAATTACCCATTTAAACAAAGATCATACACTTCACAAGAATATAAAAAAGCTCGTGTATTTATGTTAAGTAACTTTCTATCAAAAACTATTAACTGAACATTTTCATGCAACACAACTTTGACACGGTTCTCATAATAAAAATCAATATATATGCACTTAATGATGTTGGCATACCTGCTCGAGACACAACACATTTTCCAAGTGAATGTCCAATTTCCCCACAAAAGAAGCAAATTTCCTCATATGCTGGCGCTTCACTTTTAAGTGCCGGGTCTACTGGAGGAATTTGCCCGATAGGGAATTTTGGGTCTGCCTCTAGTTGCTTTACCACATTCTTCTTTCGTTTCCTCTTTCGCCCCCTTTTCCTGGGTGTATCTTCTGGTGGTGTTTGTTGAGTGACAGCTTGCCCTGCAGTATCCTCATTTGGTTCTTCCCCTCTTTTCATCTCATTGGTCATTTCTGGGACTACCAGGTTGCCTTGTTGAGGCTGCTCTACATTATTAACCTCTTTAGATTCTAGTTCTGCCCCTTGTTGCTTGAGCACATTCCTCCCTTTCCTCTTCCGCTTCTTTTTCCCGGGAGTATCTGCTGGTGGTGTTTGATGAGCCACAGCTAGCCCTGCAGCATCCTCATTTGGTTCTGCCCTATTCTTCATCTCATTCTTTATTTCTGGGTCTACCAGATTGCATTGTTGAGACAGCTCTACATTATTAACCTCCTTAGGTTCTAGTTCTGCCCCATTTTTCATTTCATTCATCACTTCTGAGGATACAAGGATGTGCTGCTGAGGATGCTCTACATTATTAACCTTCGTAGATTCTTGTTCTGCCCCTTGTTGCTCCATCACATTCTTCTTTTTCCTCTTCTTCTTCCTTTTCCTGGGAGTATCTCCTGATGGTGTTTGATCAGCCACAGGATTCTCTGCAGTATCCTCATTTGGTTCTGCCCCATTTTCCATCACATTCTTCATTTGGTGAGGCTGCTCTACATTATTAACCTCCTTTGCGTCTAGTTCTACCCCTTGTTTCTCTACCATATTCTTCCCTTTCCTATTCCTATTCCTTTTCCTTTTCCTTGGAGAATCTGCAGGTGGTGTTTGTTGAGCCACAAGTTTCCTTGCAGTACCCTCATTCTGTTCTGCCCCTTTTTCCATCTCATTCTTCATCTCTGTGTCTACCAGGTTGCATTGTTGAGACTGCTCTACATTATTAACCTCAGGTCCTAGTTCTGCTCCATTTTTCGTTACATTCTGCATTTCTTGATCTAGTTGGAAGCACTGTTGAGGATGCTCTACATTATTAATCTCAGGTCCTAGTTCTGCCCCATTTTTCATTTCATTCTTTATTTCTGGATCTACTTGGATGCACTGTTGAGGATGCTCTACATTATTAACCTCCATAGATTCTACTTCTGCCACTTGTTGCTCCATCACATTCTTCCACTTGTTTTTCCTGGAAGTATCTTCTGGTGGTGTTTGATGAGCCACAGCTTTCCCAGCAGTATCCTCATTTGATTCTGCCCTTTTATTCATCTCATTCTTCATTTCTGGGTCTAACAGGTTGCATTGTTGAGGCTGCTCAACACTATTAACCTCCTTAGATTCTTGTTCTCCCCCTTGTTGCTCCAGCAAATGCTTCTTTTCACTCTTTCGCTTCTTTGTCCTGGGAGAATCTTCTGGTGGCATTTGATGAGCCACGGGGTTCCCTGCAGCATCCTCATCTGGTTCTACCCCTTTTTTTATCTCATTCTTCATTTCTGGGTCTACCAGGTCACTTTGTTGAGGCTGCTCTACATTATTAACCTCCTTAGATTCTAGTTCTACCCCTTCTTGCTTCATCACATTCTTCTTTTTATTCCTCCGCTTCTTTTTTCTGGGAATATCTTCTGATGGTGTTTGATTAGACTCATGGTCCCCTGCAGTATCATCATTTGGTTCTACTTCTACCACATTTTCCGTCCCATCCTTCGTTTCTGGGTTTACTAGGTTGCACTTTACCGGGTTCCCTGCATTGTTAACCTCCTTAGGTTCTAGTTCAGCACCCTGTCGCAGGAGCACATTCTTCTCTTTTCTCCTAGACTTCTTTTTTGGAGTCCTATCTTTCGGAAGGGTTCGATCAGACAAAGGGTTCCCTGAAGCATCCTCATTTGGTTCTACCCCATTTTTGTTTTCTGGAACCATGGGTTCAGTTTTAGGGCACTGGTCTACATAACCATCACCTATTTGCACTCCTTTTTCTCTAGTAACATTGGGTTCTAAGCCTACGGAGATTGCAGGGTTAGGAATTTCAGGTTGGGGTGACTCGTGCACGCTCTTATTCTTTTCCTGGGGGATTGGTTGACGGTTTTGTGCGGTGGTTTCAGGTTTTTGCTGTTGTGGAACAATTGAGATTGGTGTGATGTGTTCCAAGGGTTTAGGGCATACCTGAACCTGAGGGTGGTCAATTGATTCATTGTTTTTGTCCTTCTTTCTCTTCCTCTTCCTCTTCCTACTACTACCACTACCCTGTTCCGGAGAAGCGAGTGTTTGAAGGCACTCTTCCGCTGTGAGGTTTTTCGGGTTGGAAATCTCGCTCGGGATATTGCTATCGGTGAGAGCCATGGCAAAAAGGGGGACGAATTCAGATTTCGGGATCTGCAGAAGGAAGTGATGGAAGACGCGAAGATACTGAGCTGATGCAAATGAGGGATGTTATTGGGGTTACCGCAGGTTTACGAGCTCCATAGCCTTATTCAACATGGAATGAGTGCGTTCCGTAGCTGCCTTATTGAAAATTAGAAAAGTGTAAAAAGAAAAAGAACGACAAAAAAAAAGTGCAAGAAAAAGGATGGTGTTTTTCTTTTGAAATTGACAGGGGCTAGAGCCCACCGTATTTATAAACTACACATATACATCTCTTATGTTTCACATTAACAGATTGTTTGTTTAATGTGAAAACGATTAGAAAAAACAAACCATGAGAAAAAAAACCCTATGAAAATAACAGTAAGAGGATATCAGATTTTAAAATGTTGTCCGGTTAAATAGAAGATATTATGAAAATAGTAAGAATTTTTTTAATGTTTATTTTGCAACGAAAAGTATAGGAAAAGTCTATGTTTAATTTTTAAATTACATTTTTACCTTTATTAGTGTTTGCAAAAGCAATTAAGTAAAGGTTAACAAAACAATGAATTTTAGGGGTATTAGTGTTACCTTTCAAAAGTTAACGTTTTTAACACTAACTAAAAGTTTAATGTGTCTTGAGCTTCAGGATCTGACTAAATGAAGTATTAGAGTTCAAAATAAATCTTTGACATTTCCCTTATTTAGCCGAACCACATAAGGTAAGGGAAAGTGTTTGTGCATAAGTTGTTGGAATGGTAGCCACCATAACGCTTGGCAACTTTTGTCAAGCTCTAGTTAAATCTTATTGAAGTGAAATATTTATTTATTGTGTTTTTAATAGTTAGTCAATATTTGATTGTTTTGAGACTGGCCAATAATTAATAGAATTATGTTTGATTATATTGACTTTCCTATGTGTGCTTGAAGATGTTTATTGATGATATATTGAGGTGAAAGTGGTTTTTGGTGCATGAATGAGAAAAGCTAACAAGGGTAATGGGCAACTTATGTTTGATAAGATTCTATCTTGTAAAAACTTTCAAAAGATATGAAGCTTACTTTGAAAGTATCTAATTATTTTACTCATGGTTGTAGACAGTGTTTTTGAATATATGATGGCAAAGTGGTGAACTTGGACTTGGAAAATCTTTAGCTATATTTTAATCACTTGGTATTCATAGTCTGATGGAGAAAAGGTTTTCTAGTTATTATTATAGTACTTATATTCTCTATAATATTTGCATATGTGAGATAATTGAATTTGGTTGGTCTAAGGATATTTAAGTAGTTTCAAATTTAACTAGTTTTTTTGTTCACTTTAGATTAGAATGTTTTCAAAGGACTAATTTTAGATTGGAACCTGTTACAAATATTATTTCTTAATTCTTAAGATACTTTGATATTAACCTACTTTGGAAATTAAATAAGCTCTATTTAATCCAAATTGTTTAAGAGTTGTTGACCTCTTGAATCTTGAAATTTCATAGTTGCATCAATTATTTATATTAATGAATCTTGGTGTACTTTGAAGACTAAAGGACTCTTAGTAAAACGAATGTTCCATTAAGTTTTGCAAATTGACCTATGTTGTCTGTATTGTTACAAACCAATATCAACAAACATATAGGGATTTTTAAGTCACACAAATTATGAAAGAAATGAACAACAATTAATGGCATGCATCATGCTCATTTACCATTTACTGGGGTAACTTTGACTTTTCTACTTGTCTGACCGATACTTTGGCGGGTTCCCAACCCAACCATTGAATTGGTCAGTCCGGTTTAGTTTTCACAATCATGAGACTTGGGCATACTTTCCAATCTCACCCCAACATACATGTGGTTTGTCCTAAAATCTAATGTGTCCCCAAAATATAGAGACTTGGATATACATCCCATTCTCACATCGAGCATAATGCAATGTGTCCTTGAAATGTGGTGTGTCCTCAAATTATGTTAGGAATATGAGATTAATTTGTTTGTTATCATGATTTGTTAGTGATTACTAGTTAGCTTAGTGGCTTGTTAGTTAGTTTAAGTTAGCTTAGTTTCCTATAAATATATTGTATTCCTCCTTTATAACTCATTAATTCAATATTTAATATGTTATACTTCATTGGTACTTCACTTCTCTTCTTTAAACTTTGTGATGCGTAAACTTGTCAAATAAGCTACACTTACATTTCCTCTTCCTCTAAAATTCATGACATGGTATCAAAACTCTCCTGTGAGGAGAGCAATGATCTAGAGATTGAAGATAACAACGGTTTCATTGTTGATGGTAATGAAGAAAAGTTTGAAAGATGGTTGAAGCTTCCGATTCTATAAAGATGGATCATGAAAGTGACGACTAATATTGTGTCGAGGACCATCATCGATGGAGAAGAGATGGATGCAGGGAAAGAAATCTTTGACATAAAAGAGGAGAATGAATTTCAATTTTCTTTCCTAATCCACTCTCAGACCACACAATTCTTCGTGGCTATATTCTTATCCCTATCATGCACTACAAGTTTCACAATGAGAGAGAGGCAAAGCAAGAAGCAATGATCCAAAAAGGTTATAGAAATATGGGTATAGAAGAAGAAACTACGAAGGACAAATATCCAAATTCAACAACTCCTACACAAATTCTAGGCTTGCTTTACTTTGGGGACTACATTAGTGCCACAAATTCTGATTAGCCACCATCCCAATCCTACAACGCACCTCCGCCATCCCAATCCTACGACGCGCCACCGTCATCCCAATCCTACAGTGCTCCTCCGCCATCTCAGTCCTACGGTGCGCCACTGCCAAGACAATTCTACTCCACCACGCCGTACGCCAACTATCTGCCCTTTATGCCAAACCCCTAAAGGATGAATTGCAGTCTCACGACAGCTCCAGTGGTGGATATTCGCCTCCGGCATCAACGTATGGAAGCCCATTCGCAGCGCTGGTGTCGTCGGTCTTCCCTCCAGGAACCAATCCGAGCGTGATGACGTGTTTCCAAATTACGGACCAAGACGGTAGCAGACTGATCAATGACCAGGAAATGTAGAGACCGCTTTCTTCTTATAACCAAAGCTTCAATTTAAGAACTGTTCATCTCCTCATGTATCACTTAACCAGCACCAACATTAAGAAGATAATAGGCAAAGCCATGTCCATGAAGCTTCTACATCATGGCTTCAAGGTTACTATCTAGAACAAAACTTTTTCCAAGTGTGAAGAATTTGTGGCACATTTTGTTTCAGGTAGCAACCACCATCAACAGATTCCCAACTAGTGATACTTGTTGCCAAGGACTAGGGAAATATAGATGGAATTGAGTGATGCGTTGAGGATGTTTGATAGAACTTTATGATGGTAAAAAAATGTTCATACCCACGGATACCCGCGGATAAAAACTCGTAACGGATATAAAAACCCGCGGGCCCTTAGAAGTAAAGGGGCGGTTTTTAACTACCTGTTAACAAACAGACACAGGTACGGATATAGTAGTATCCCTGCCTGTGAGTACCGAATATGTAGAATTATATTTATATTCTGACTTATTAATAATATTTAATTACTTTTAATGGTTTTTTTGTAATTTTATAGGCCTTAAAGAAATAGAAAACCCTACTACTGTTTCATATACTTTCCAATTTTTCTTCAAATCCTTTCACACAACCGCCATACGCTTGCAAGGAGGAACCATCGCCGTGTGCTCTGTTCCTAATAATTTTTTTTACATAGAATATGTCTTCTTCAGTTTAATATTCTTTTTAATTTTCATTTTACATATTTTTTTCAATTAGACACCTCTGGATATCCATGAATATTCGTGGATACCTGTAGATAGTGGTTACCTGTTAAAAAACCTGTAAAACGGGTACCCGTGCGAGTAACGAGCGGATGCGAGTTTAATAATTACTCGCAGGTACGGGTAACGGAAGAGGTATCTGTGCCCGTTCCGCCTCGTTGACACCCCTACGTCCATTAGAGATTTGCTCTAGTTTTGTGCTCCTTGATGAAATGTTGAAAAATAGACTTGGTCAAATTTGTTGTAAGAGAATTGTTTACAAGTTGTTTGATAAAATGTCCAAGAGTTTTAGTTAGTTTTGAGTTCTTTTTCATTGATAAAATTTCTTTCTAATCTTCCCATGCATGTAATCTCTTTACATTTCAAGATTTGTTAGTGGTTATTAGTTAACTTAATGGTTTGTTAATTAGGTTGAGTTAGCTTACTTTCCTATAAATACATTGTATTCTTTCTTTCAACTCATCTATTCAATATGTTGTACTTCATTGGCACTCCACTTTCTTCTTTAAACTCTATAATGTGTGGCCCTATCAATTGTACTACACTTACATTTCCTCTTCCTCTGGGATTCATGACAAATTATTTTGTGTCATCTAAGATGACATGTGCCGAAGTGATATAATAGGTTTTGATACCAAATAAAATATAAAAAAAATTGTATAAATATCTTATGGTGGGGGTCAAGGCTAACATACATCTATGTTACACATTGATTTAAGTGAGCCTATCTAGGTTAGGCATGACTACATGGTATTCAGTTAAGATCGATTGACACTTGGTTGTGATTAATTATAATAAATACTTATATAAATGGTTATTTATATGGATATAATGTGAGGGTATGGAATTAAGATCAATGTATAAGTGTATGTATGTATATGTAGCTTATGTTGCAATGACCTTACGCCCTACCAGTTATGCAATGAAGCAAAAATCATTATTCCAATGAAAACAATTTTGATGTGAATATGATAGACAAAACAAGGGTTAGGAATGAGATTAGTTAGTTAGTTATCATGATTTGTTAGTGATTACTAGTTAGCTTAGTAGTTTGCTAGTTAATTTAGATTAGTTTACTTTCCTATAAATCCATTGTATTCTTTCCTTGCAACTTGTCTATTCAATATTCAATATGTTATACTTCATTGGTACTCCACTTTTCTTTTTTAAACTTTATAATGTATGGCCCTATTATGGTGGTAGTCAGGACCAATATACTTCCATGCCACACATTAATTTAAGTAAGTCTGCCTATCTAGATTAGACATGACATTCATTTAAGATCGATTAACACTTGGTTGTAATTAATTATAATGAATACATGTGATTAAGTGATGTTGATTCTTATTCAAGTATGAGTGGTTATTTTTATAGATATGATGTAAGGGTATGGAAGTGAGATCAATGTACAAGTGTATGAATGTATATGTAGCTTATGTTGCAATGACCTCACCCCCTCTACCAGTTATGTAGGGAAACAAAAATCATTATTCCGATGAAAACAGTTTTGATGTGAATATAATACTCAAAACAGCAGGTACAAGTGAAACTTTGAATATTAATTTTTTTTTATATACTGTAACACTAACCCATGTCAAATATAAAGCAATGAAAATAATGCAACTACAGTCAATTAATTTAACAAATTAAAGACTGTAAAATAGTAATTGTAGCAAAAATTACATTTTTAGTTCCTTTAATAAAACACTGTAGAACTCATGATCAGTAATACTACAGTTTCAATGTCAGTTCCAAACTTTCGAGCAATCCGAAATTTGCAGGAGTGTTTGTATTCATTTTGAAAGAGATTCTCCAGATTGCAACGAATGGCAGGAGCCTAGTAGGTAGTATATACCTCACGTATACGTCAGAGTGGAAACCAATATCCACACACAATACATTAATACGTAACATACTTAGTTAAAATTCACAACTTTATGAACCTTCTTCGGTTTTATAGCAGAGTTGTTCTTGTCGCCCCTATGTATGTCATCTGTCATGAAGTCATCCTCATAATCATCCCCGCTGACAAATTTAGTAACCTTACCACGGGGCGCCAGGTCAGTTCCCAATGCTGAAGGAAAGAATAGAGTTAGCAGTCATATTTGATACAAGCACCCTTCTTCCAGCTGACTATAAATGCTTAACAATCCAATACAGCAAAAGAAATCATAACTGAATGCAATTGATATGGATATGCCAGAAAGGGTAAGGCTGAACACAGATCACTTCAAAAAATTTGAGTTCATTTACAATTTCTATGATCAACATTTTGTTACTGAAAAAATATTACCTCTGTGCCTAAATATAAAAACTTTTAAAAAAAAATTGTCCCTTGTATTTAGGGACAGAGGTAGTATTTCAACCCACGTTAGACATGAATCCCAACATTTAACAGTCACACATTAGTACCCTTTATTAACCAATGTCTCTTCATGGGTGAAATCTCAAATAAGGATTGTAACAACTATATTGATCACTTTTAACAAGAAAACTGCACCATTAAATTAGACAAAATTAATGAAGATCAAAATATGATAAAATCAACAAGGGACTGTCCATATCCACATGAATATCAAACTCCAAGCTTATCACAGGCAGAGCTGACAAATAATCTTCCCTAATGTCCAATATAAAGACAGTATAGTAACATTACTGATGTGCAATTAAGCGTATATTATCAGTCTACGGCCACCAAACTTGGGTCATCTCAAACTCATATATGAAGAACACCTATCCAGTTTGGTTAGCCACTTCAATGTATCCCAGACTTAATATTACTATTTCAGAACCAAAATAATAGATTTCAGAGCAAAAAACACTAATTTTGGAGACACAGTTTCATCAGTTCGAATTTATTCTAAGGTAACAAAGGACCAAAACAGTGCATTTCCAATTTTCCACTACTTGCAGTGGCAGTTCGTAGACATTACGGACAGAAATCACGTTTGCATATTGAACCTAACTGTGGCTAAATAACAGCAAAACCAGACTAGTATCAGCCATAGTTTCAAGATAAATGACATGAACAATCAGCAGATTAAACAAAATCGAGTGCATGATATCAAAACCAGAAATACAGTAGTAGAAAATCCATTCAGTTGTTTCTGAAAAAACTTACATCCCACAGCAGGCCCCTTAGCAGCAATAGGTCCTTTCTTCCCTTTGTCAGGACAATCCTTTGCCAAGTGTGTCACACCACCACATATTTTACAACAACCACCCTAGTATAAACAAATAATTATAAATTGCTGTAACAGATTAGACATCCCACACAGGACATGCTCTTTCGACTCAACTGATATTAAATTTTCAACAAGATCTACCATGAAAGGAAATAATACCTTTGGATAAATGCCACGAGTATTTTGAGGACAGTTTTTACTCAAGTGTCCACGTTCACTACAGATAAAGCACTCAGCAAACTTTGTCCCTCCTGCATCGCCAACGGAACACTTTATATAATGAGTGAAGAGACTAAACAACCAACATAAGCACTACATCAAAATCAAATTTGAGGATGGGATTTTGTTACAGGCATACAATAATGATATAGCAAAGAAAACAACTACCCCAACCATGAGGAGGTACATTTGCAAGCTTAATAATAGTAAGAAGCCAGTAATTACATAACCGCCACTAAAAAGTAACAAGTTAACATAAAAACTAATAAAACAACACAAAAATAAAAATAAGCATACGACTATAATGAGGTATGCCTGTGTGTTCTTCATTCTCTTGAGAGAAATCAATCACAAATATTTGTTAAATTTTTTAGAAACAAAATTGACTAAAAAGCACCGAAACACACTAATTTCTTATCCTCTACTGAAGCTAAATCCCATGATTTACAAGAAAACACCTTATATTTCATTCACAAAAAGAAGCTAATCTAACCAGCTGCAAAGATATGCAGTTCTACACTAAGCAAAAACGTCATTAATTAGTTGATAGGTTGCAGTTAGTGAACAATCAATTAATTAAGGAGTTAATTAGGTGAGAGAGTTTAATAAGGCATGTTGCCAATAAATAAGAGGGGAGGCTGTGAGACAGAGCATCTTGACATTTGAAAGCAAATAGCAGCCATTAGGCATAGAGGTGCAGAGTCTCAAAATTCTATGGGATTCTTCCTTTGCATTTGGGGATTTTCCCTGTTCTCTTCACTGTGTTATACCAGGTTTCTATCAATTTTCCCAGAAGTTACTGTCATCAGTGTTATGAGTTATCAATGGCGGATGGCGGTTCCAGGCGGCAAGCCAAAAAAATGCCATAAGGGCTATAGTGGGTGTCATGGCGGTCGTGAAAAAAAAAAACTATGTAAAACTATGTATGCAGAAAATTACACTAAAAAACACTGCAGAATTAATAATTATGCAAATCCAACACAATAACTCAATTAAAACATACCATAAAATTTTTCAAGTTCAATAAAAAACATACATAACTTATCAAAACATAGAAATCATCAAACTCAAGTAACAAAGCAAGTCAAATGTCACAAAAATGGAAGTAACATATATCACCGGAGAAGATTACCGAAAAGTGTACGAAACAAAAATGAAGAGGAAATAGGGAGAATAAATAAAATGAAACAAAAAATTGAAAAAAAAAAGGAAATAGAAACTGAATAAATAAAAACAAAACAGAGGTTAATAAATAAAAACAGAGCTTGAACTGAAAAAATGAATTGAAACTGAAACAGAAACAAAAAAAACGAAAAAAAAAAAACAAAGGGGCAGGGGATCGGAGATGAGAAACCAAAAAAATAGAAACTTAAAAACAGAATAAATAATGAAAAGAGAAACTTAAAAGAAATAGAAACTGGAAAAAAACAACAAAAAAAGGTTCTGAACAAAAAAAGTGAATGCTGCAGTGAGAGAGAGAAGAGAAATATCAAAACAGGGCAGAAAAAAGGGGGAGGGGTCAGAGACAACAAACCGAAAAAGGGGGGTCAGAGAAGTGCAAAACTGAAAAGATGGGAGGTTCTCACACCAGAGAGGATGAACGGAGCACCAGAAATGACAAACACGACGCCGGAGAAGTTCGCACCGGAGTTGACGAACAGACTGCTGGAGTTCACAAACGGAGCGCCGGACATGGTTGGGGGCTTCGCACGAATGAGAACAATGGTAAGAATCAAACATTTTAGGGGTTTTTTCATGTTTTGGGGTCACGGGTTTCAAGTCAGAATCCAGGTCAACAAGGCCCAAAACGCTTTTTTGTTTTGTTTTCTATCGCAGAAATCTGCCATGGGCCGCCCTGATCTGCCATGGCGCCGCCATATATTTTCGCCACGCCATGAAGGTTGTATGGCGGCAAGTGTAATTTCAGCCACACCATAGCACCATGGCTGATATTTGACAACACTGACTGTCATAAACGGCAGCTTTAATATAAAGACTGAATTTTACCAGGGAACCAAAATAGAAATGCCACTCCTCCTATTGTACTGAAAAAGTAATGACCTACTTGGTTTGAGAAAACATTTTTGTTCCTATTTCCTGTCTTCACATATACGAAAAATGACACTTTATTTTCGTTTTGTTTCTTGGTTTCAAACATTTCTGCAGGAACCAATGAAACAACAACATTCTGTTGTCAGAATATTCTAAACAAAGGTGATAACCGGAAACAAAATAAAAAAAAAAGGTAGGCTTTTACAATTATTTGTGATAAAAAAAATGGGAACAGAAAACATTTGTCTGAATCAAACAGGTCCCAAGTGACATCCTGGCATCCTGCTATCAAGAGAGCAAATGTTAACTCAAATCTATCTTTTCTACTTTGCATAATACACGTCTCTCTTGAAAATGGTATTGAGCATTTGACAACTTGTTTTATTAGTTCAACTTCAAGTTCATAGAATCACATAAATGCACAAAAACATTCCCAACTAAATCTTCAAGAATAAACATGTGACCACCAATAAAGAACCTTAATACCCCACACCTTTTTACAACGACAATAAAGTCACAATCCTGAGAGCTCAGGGAAAAGTAATTAATGACAATTTCCACATCACACTTCCCTAGCCAAAAGCCTAAAAGCTACAATAGAGTGAGCTTTTGTCACAAAGAATCAAGCATCATATGCCTTTCTGAAACAGATAAATGTTTCATTGTGTTTGCATAACCTTGTTATCAGTGTGTATACAGATTAAACAGTAGACATGAGTGAATGATTGTAAATTTGTAAATACCACATAATTCTATAAAACCAGGCTACAAAATAAATAATGTCAACATATAATTGACAAGTTATCCAACAAACTAGTCTAGTATACACAATTACATATCCATCTTCTGTATAGTAGAAACTAGAAAGCCCTAGAGAACAGTAAAAAACCTGTCCTAAACTACCTCACTTGAATTTCAAATTTCAATTACAAGATCTAAAACTAACAATGTCCATAACTTGATTCTATATCATACCTAACTAATCAGGATTTGATCTAACGGAAACATAAAAACATTTACACAAACAAACCTTCTTGAAGAGGCTGTGGACAATTTGAAAGTGAGTGACCAGTTTCCCCACAGTTATAACAACACTTGCCATCGCTAGCACCATCATGCACCTCAGGGCAGTTGAGGGCTCTGTGACCACGCTTTCGACACCGTAAACAAATCTGCAAAGACAACACCGCGATTCCATCACGACACCGTGGCGAATCCAAAAGGATTAGCATTTATTAACGTAGAAATAATGAGCAAACCTTGTTTTTCTCCCATTCGGCTTTTTGGGGACAGAGCTTGGCGATATGGTCTTTGGCCTTGCAGATGTAACAGCTCTCGCCGGGCCTCATGCCGGGAATTCGAAGAGGGTGTTTTCGGAAAGTGGTTTTGGAGTGTGGTGCGTCTGAGCCATCCTTTTTGCGCTTAAAGAGGTTATTTTTGTTTTTCTTCTTCTTGAGAGGGTCTTTTGGGGGTGTGGGTTGAGGCTTCGGGTGGAGTTCAGGGTGCTCTGCTCTGTATCGCTTCCGAGCAAGTCGCTGCCTTGCGCTCACCATCGCAGGGGGGGCGGGGTGGCTGCCGAGTATGCAATACTTGCTTGCGGCGAGAGTCCAGTCTCAGAGGGGGTAATGTTTTTCCTCAACTTTTATATTAAAAAATAAAAATAAAAAACCAAAACCTACATATTTGTTAGCAGTAACTAGTGATATGACCCTTGATAATGATAATCTATTTTTGTTGATATTGTAAAAATAACTAAATAATTGTCAAAAAGAATATAATTAGTTTTTTAAAAAAAATAATAAATAAACAAATAAATTTAGATGCGTAGAATATTATATTACATAAACTTGAATTAAATATATTTATAGTTAAAAATAAATTGAATGGTTTATTTTCTTTATTGGTTTAATATACCTTATTCGGGTTGAGTTTAGTAGAATTATTATCGATACAAAACTCTTCCAATCAAGATCTGAATTTTTTAAAACTCAAACTTAATATCACAATTTAAACTATAACAATCCTATGTTAGTTTATCTACCTACTTGATGGTACTCCAAAGATAAAGATGCCTAAAAAAATATTCAAAGTTTATGTATTATAAAAAAAATAACTTCAAAATTTTTAAATTAAAAGGTTCCCAATGAAATTGATGTCTTGGTCTGGTCGACCTTCTACTCTTGCATAGTTGGACTTGGGTTCAATTATAACGAATGCATTTGATAGACAATATGTAAATTTCATCACAAACCCTCGTTGAGCTTGGTATTCTCCGATCTTGTTTAGGGATGAACATTCTCCTAATCTAAACTTTTTTTCACCAAGAAAATTCTTATTAGGTTATTTGGTTAAAGTTGAAGCAAGTTAAATTGATTGGATAAATGTTGAGTAAAATCAATAATGATAATTTAATATTTAATTTGAATTAAAATAAAAATTATTGTAAAACTTTTTTCCTTTTCAATACTCTCTCTTCACCGTTCTAAAACCCAAATGTCTCCGAAAAGAAGGTTTATTTCCTAAAATACTCATGCGATGTTGCTCCCGCTTCACTTGTTTCTCCTTTCTCACAGTTGTAGAAACCTTCTAGTTCCCCTCTTCTGTGTTTAGGGCTCTCTTGCATGTACGAATGTGTTTCTGTTGGCACTTAAAAGGATAGATAGGGCTATGTCAGTCGCTACAATCGATAATGTTTCCCCCGAATCGGGAGGAGGCCGCGTAGGATCCCCTCGGTCTCCATTCCTTTTAGAAAAATATCAAAGATATTTTTATTCCCTTTGATTCTAGTATATGATTGTTATCTTTTAGTAGTTGGGTCAAAGTCAAAGCCTTCACCCCTCTTTCTATTGCATAAACAAGGCCTCATAGCCTCTTTATATGCTAAGTGATATTTTTTAATAACCCTAATTTTCCTATAGTATTTCTTTAGGATTTTAGTATTATAGTGAATTGATAGCTTTATAAAAAAGTAACAAAGAGAACTTGGAACAAATGCCAGCAATGCCTGTAACACCCTAGTTTTATAATTGGTTAATTTTAGGCTAATCAGTAATTTAATTAGGGATTTTTTAAAATTAATTGGTTTAAGTATGAAATGACCATTATATCCCTAAATTCTAAATTGCAATGTTCACTCTCAGCTTTCTCTCAGTCTTCTATGGATTGCATGCATGAAGGAGAAACAGCCATTTTGCTTCCTCTCATCCTGCGAGCTTCATCCACCCTCAATCCACCATTTCTTCTCTCAATTCCTTTAAATTAACGTGAGTTTGGCACTTCCTTGTCTTCTTCCTCACTCGCAACAGCCATGGCAAGGTGTGGAGAGATCTTGATTTTTTGATTTCTAAGGTATGAGACCATGACCCACTCTTGGATTTTGCTTCTCCCATCTTCCCACTTCTTGATTCTTCCATTTTTTGTGAAATTAGAAGTATTCAGGGATCATTCACGCATGTGGCAGCATTGGACATTATTGGGGTTTTCACTTTCTTTATTCCAAGTAAGTAAATGTGATACCCACTGGTTGGTCTTGGCTCTATTTTGTGATATTTGAGTATTGGTTGAGTTAATTGTAATTTAGGAACCATTTCAGAGGTGTTTCAAATAACGGGCAGCGTCGAAGGTTTTAGAACCAAGCGTTGGGATAACGTCTGAGAAAAACGGTAAGTTAACTTATCAAAATAATTGTGGATCGGTTGTTCTAGCTTTGAAATATGAATTTAGTAGCATTTGTGGTATTAAAATGCATTATTGGTAATTTTAGGAATTATTGGATTGGTAAACTAATAAGCGAAAAGTGATCGAAAGCGTTCGGATATCGTTTTGGAACTCCTTGAGCGTAGGAATCTAGGTAGGGGAGCATTATATCTTAAATGTATAGATTATGGATGGATAAGGGTATATTTGCATTGTTATATTTGTTTGGAAGAATATATTTCATGTGATTTGATGTTGTTGAGTGATTTCTTAATTACCATTATACCTCATTTGATGATATATATTGATTCATGAATTGATGGTCTCCATTTATATTTATGTATATATGGAAATTGCATAAGGTTGCAATAGTAGTGTATAATGAATTGATAATAATGAATTAAGCTTATGGTAGCTTGATGATATATGATGTAATTAATGGAATATTAATTGTGGTATGTTATGCTTATGAATATATTGAAACCCTTGGTGATAGTAACCAAGTGGTAGCCCCAGGTGATGGTACTCAGGTGGCTTATGATGATTTTAATGTTGTATTGCATAACATTTGCATTTTGGACACACACAGTACTGCCGGGGGCCTATGATGTCAGCCTAGATGGGAGGGCGGCCTTTGGAAAGGCACAGACCCTATGGTGGTTTCCTTTGGGATCCACAGCTACCTTGGATTGGATTCGAGGCTGACCCGTAACACCTAGTTATGGTTGACGCTATCACTAAGGTGACTAGTGTTACATATGGGTGAGCGTTTCGGTACCGGTAAAAATAGAATTAATGATATGTGGCTAAACTTTATACACTATAGTGTAATCCCGTCTTAGAGTCGGATCCGCATGCATATGCACTTGCATATAGTCATTGAGTTTTGAATGTTGTTGGACAACTTAGAACATGTGTTGTGGTGTTTGAATGCAATTCAGGTAACGCAGTAAAGTCAAATGATAGTAAATGATAATGAGTTAGATGATTGCATATTTATTGATATGTTGTTGTAGAACTAGGTAAGTGTTGATATGCTGAAATTGAAATCCAGTTTAATACCTGTCATTTAATATATACATGTTCACCCCTATAATTGTTGTTGTTTTTTAGTGGATCTAGATCAAGGTGAACACTAGTGAGAAGTCACCATGCTTGATCTGGAGGTGAGAATGTATATTTGTATATAGGTTTTGATGTAGTAAGCCTTGGTCGGCTCGATGTACATATAATGTATATATGTAGCTTGATGTAGTTATGTTTTTGTAATGGATCTTAGGTATCTAATGGCTTCACTTTTAATCTCAACCATCCATTGTATGGTTATATGGCCCTAATTTGATCTTCTTACTCTCACATAAAATAACATTTCTCATAAGATATATGTCATATATATATATATATATATATATATATATATATATATATAAACTGGTCTGAACCAGGGTCAAAATTTTGGTGTGGGACCAGCCATAAATTTCAACTGTTAGAGAGGTTTGTACACCGGTACAGTGGGTATCTGGTATTGTGTCCTTTATCTCAATGGAAGAATAAAGGCCTTGAAGTCCTGGAGATTCTTCACACCGGGCTTTCGCGTTGATGAGGGGCGAAAGGTGGTGTCACCTGCGAAGACTCTTTGACGCTCAAGTCAGTAACCAATAATGGAATGCAAGGTTTCTCAAGCGTAAGTTTAGGAATGGGTTTAACATACGAGAGTAGTGAAAATGTTGGTATTTATATACGTGCATGCAGAGAATGAAGAGTCCTTAGGGTTAGGGGACCAATAGTACACTATGTAGTGTATGATTCTAACACATGACGTGAGTGACTCCACGTCTCTTGTGAACGTTCCCCCATACATGTATCTTGTACTTTTTATCAGGTGACATGAAAGTTTTCCAGTGTGTGATGCGCTGACCTAGATATACTGGTATAAAAGAACGTCTAATACGGATTTACAATCTGGATGATCACCCATTGACACCGGTAGTGAGTGTGAGAACATATGAAATTACCCTAATGTCTTTACGTTGGTATCAAGACTAGATCATTTGCCCCCTAGCTTGTTTGAGGGACTGAGTAACTTGCTCATATAAGTTATACAACCTCACCAGAGTCGCTCTTACGGATGTGGATACCACCTCTGTAGTCTCTCTCTCCGGAGTCCTTCTTTTGTAGTTATGGACACCGGCTTCAGACAACGTCTTGCTTTTGCGTGCGAAACTTAGAAACTTTTTGAATTTCGTAACTCCTTGCATTTAAGGTTTGTAACCCTTAGATCTTGAGTCGACATCAATGATGTGCAATTATTACGAAAAACACATGAGCACTGATGGTTACACTTACAAGGATTTCCAATCATCGCGGGTCATGGGTATTGGGCCCAAAATTTAAAAATTTCGGTCCATTAGATTTCAACTTTTCATGAAACAATACCACTTTCGCGTGCCTTTGGCTGAAATGACACCATTGTGAGCCCTTGGGGGTTACGTTTCCTGACAAATGACGTGCCCCTGACTGGTGGTTATGCCCCCCCATAGCTATAAAAGGGGCACTCAGGCAGTTTTTGGAAATCACTTTGCTCCACACCTAAGGAAACTCTACTTAATCTCTCCCTGAAGAAGAAGCTGCTTCTGTGCCCTTAGTGAAGTTCTTCCCCATCTCCCATTTTCAAAACTCTTTTAGGTAACCACCTCCTTTTTTTCTTCGATTCCATTCTTCTACATTAGTTTATTCATCATGCGCTCTAGGCGAGATCGCGTTGGTCTTGTTCATAGAGGAGAAAAGTCCCTGTAAGGCCCTCGGGTTACCGAGGAAGAAGGTTTTTTGTAAATCCTTTGAAGGCCGAGCCACGTCATCCATCAAGGGGGAACATATCTTACTCGAGGTGAAGGGTGGTGCTGCCCCCTTCGGACTCCTTCTCTAGCTTAGGGGCTAGCCACTCTTCTGAGAGCGAGGTGAGTGCCGATTGTTATCTCTTTGACGATGTAGCTTTTTACAGCGGCTCCCAGATTTTTAACCTTACTATTCATAAAATGGCTGGTGAAGGAACCTCTAAACAAACTATTATTCTTAAGACCACCGCAGGGTACAGAAACATGGTGGCACACCAGTTGAATTGGGTGAAGCTCCAAGAGATACACCCCTATTGCAGGATAGAAGATGGAATTCATGAAATGGTATCCCAGCATGCCAGAGAAGACGGAGGAAGGATAACTTTGAGATTCACAGTGTTCGTAGAATAACGGCTAAAAGAACGGTTCTGGGTACTTGCACCCCAGCCCACCGACAGAATCTACCACGTCATGTCAGATGATCGCTTCGTGTATATGCACAACTTTGTCTTTTTAAACTTGGGAGTGTGTTTTCCTTTTATGGAATTCTAGATGGGGGTATTGAGGTTCTTGGAATGTGCCCCTTCCCAAGTACATCCCAATGGATGAGGTCTTATTCACGCTCTGGAAGTGCTAGGAGAGCACTTCAATTTCACACCCACAGTGGCAATGTTTTTATACTACTGCCAGGTGGTACGCTGAGCAAATAAGAAGGGCAGAATAAGCTTTGTCACTTTCCGGTGTAACTCAAACTTAGTCAATTTTGAGGCCTACATGGAGTCTGCCAAAGTAGATGGAAAATCCTTCAAACATTTCTACACGAGGATCCGGGTTCAACCGAATAAGCCTGTCTTTTGGAAGGCTGAGGAAGGCCTCATAAAATTCCTGGTGAGCTGGACCCATGAGCACTTCCTGCTCACTTCCCAAGCTTACTTCACAGAAGAGCATGAACTATTTCCCTACTCTGTATCGGTGTTGGGCGCTCTTGAGTCATACACCACGTCTTGCGGAGCGTTTTCCTATAAGCATCTTCTAGGGGGCGATTTCATCCAGAATGAATATCTTAGTAATTCACAATTCCTTGCCTTTAATCATTTAATTTTTGATATTTACTATGTTCAGGACTAACTGCGTTTAACAAATAGAAGGATTGTCCTCCTCCATGAACAAATTAAAGTCCATGGTAGTTGATACACGTCTATCCTCTGGGGAAAACAATATTCAACCTAAGAGGAACGCCGTCAAGGCGTGCACTGAAACATTTCGCTTGACCTCCTCTGTGACTGGTGAAATTCCTTTTATGGAGGGAAATGATAAGGCTGAAAAATCAAGCGAACAGGCTAGAAAGCCCCAGGCCGAACCAGAAAGGAAAAAGGAGAAGAAAAAGAAAAACCGCCAAGATGCCAGAACAGAAGAACCTCATCACCTCCAGCCAGTAAAAAAGCAAAAGACGCTAGAGGACACCGACATGACTAGCACCTCAAAGGGGAAGCATGTGGTGACCGCGGCTGCAACCACACCCAAACCAACTATTAGGGCAGGGCCTACGCCAACTACTGGTTGCTCCCAGCCAATGGTGTACTGCTCTCATCCAACTACATCATTCCTAACGCCTTTCCTCAAATATGAAGGGCCTATGCCTGTAACACTTCTGAAGCCAACCTACAAGCTAAGGCTGACGTTGGAGTTAAAGGAAATCAAAGAGACCTATGAGGCTGGGAGGTGGCAATTAGCTGAACTATCTAGCCTCATCAATTCTCTAGGTAAGATGGCGGTCAACGTCACTAAGGTTGAAAAACTGAGTACCAAGGTGGACCAGCTAATAATTGCCTCTGTGAAGGATAGTACCACTATAAAGCTCACCAAAGACCGCCTGAAGAAATCCAAGGATTACGCTGAACGGCTGGAATTAGATATCGGTGGGATCAAATACACTGTGAGGACGCTGGAGGGAATGGTGTCTAAGCTGCAAGAGGAAACCAAGGAAGTTTCCCAGCTGAAGAAAAACCTTAAAGCAGAGAAAGAAAAATTCGCCCAGCTGAGTGAAGACTTGCAGGCTTTAGAGGCTAGCCGTTCAAAGCAAGCTGAGGAGTGGGCCCAAAGGGAAAAAGGAATTACTTCTTCATATTGAAGACTTGAAGCTAGAAAGTTCTGACACTAACCAGCTCAAGGAGGAAAATGTCAGGCTGAGGGAAAATGTTGTCGCTGCTACGGTCAAGGCCAAAGAAGCTATAGATATCTGTACCCAGGTGGCAGATGAATCCTTCGGGCTAGCCATATATCAGATCTTTTACAGGAATCCCAACGTGAAATTCAACCTTAATGGAATGCATCCTTTTTATGAATTTCACAGAGATAAACTAGTAGCTGTGAAGGATGGTTAGCATGTTGAACCTCCCGATTCTCCATATGAGATGCCACCTTTACCAGAAGGACAAAGCATGGAACCCCTTCCTACCACTCCCAGGCTTGAAGGAGCTAAAAAGGAAACCTAGGATGGTGATGCCGGAGGAAGCGAGATTCCGGATGATAAGGCCAGAGATGAAGGTCAAGCTCTAAAGGATGGCCAAAAACATGATGAAATCCCCGATGACGTTTCTCCCTCTTAATTGAGTTTTTATGTTTGCCTACAATGCTCTGGGAACAACTTCAATATTAAAAACTTTCTCTTAATATGCAAGCTATGTTTCGGGATCAGCTCCGGTATAGAATGACTTATTTGACATATATATATATATATATATATATATATATATATATGACTTTCTTTTTTGCTATGTCAATCCTCTTGATATTTCTTTGCATACCTTACTAAATTTGTGACGAGACATTTACCTTAGAGTTTTATCGTAAGGGTTTTGATTTTTTTGTTTTGACTTAAGCTTATGTGCTTGCCCACACGATGCCATTCCTTAAAGGTCGCCTCGTTAAGCCGTACAAAAACAATACTTGCACCACTCATTGGGGTCCAGTATGGCCTTGATAAAGACCAATCCTCGCCGCTCTGTGGGGTGAAGTTATTCGAAGTTTCACTCATGGAGTTATATCATCAGTCACAGTATATGTGATTGAGACTATCCGTCCAGAGGGTTATTCATCTTGGCCAATTACAGAATAGGTAATTGGGGTGCCACTCGTCGGGGTCCGGTATGGCCTTATAAGGACCAATCCTCTCCTCTCGTTGGGGCTATTTTCCACGCCGTTCGTAAGGCCATGTCATCAATTAGGGATTAAGTAACTGAGATGAGAAGTTGACTTGCACCCTGCATTGGGGTCTGGTATGGCCTTAAATAAGGTCTAATATTCGCCATTCATCGGGGTGAAGTCTCGCTAGGATGCCGCTCATAGAGTTATATCATCAATTACAGAACGCGTAATTGAGATTATCCGTCTAGAGTGTCACATTCACACCATCCACAGAGCTTAAAGACATAAAGTAAAGAACTGTAATATGATAAACTGTAATTGATAATAGACTTTCTTATTATAAAATGAATAATGTACAATTGAAGCGTAGTTGGGGTCATGCTTCGTTAAAACCTCCTTGAGAAAAAAACCCAATGGGGAAAAGCTCAAGGTAGAAAAAAGAGTATATGCCAGCTTACTAACTAGCTGTAATAAACTCTAAAATTTTGTGTGTTCCATTTATTGCGAATTGGTGTACCATCCAGATTTTCCAACCGGTATGAGCCCTTTCCAGCAACCTCAGATATGCGATAGGGACCTTCCCAAGTAGGTGCTAACTTGCCCTGATACACAAATTTATTCCCCACACTAGCTTTTCTCAACACCAGATCTCCAATATTAAAGGCCCTATGTTGGACATGCTTATTGTATCTTAGGGTGGCTTTTGCTTTGATAGCCTGGCCCCTAACGTATGCCTCCTCTCTGAGCTCTTGGACAACATCAAGCTCTGAGGCCAGATTAGAATTATCAGTTTCCTCTAAAAAATACTTAACTTTTTTCAAGGTCATTTAAAGCTCTACGAGTATCATAGCCTCGATGCCATAGGTGAAACAGTATGAAGACTCGTTCGTTGAAGAGTGCGGCGTGGTGCGGTAGGCCCAAAGACGTGGCACAGGTGGTTTGTCCAATCACCTTTAGCTTCTCCCAGGTGCTTCTTGAGGCCCTTCAACACCTCTCTGTTGGCTACCTCAACTTGACTGTTTGTCTGTGGATGTTCGATAGACAAGAAAATTTGGATTATCCCCAATCCTTTCAGTAACTCTATGAACTTCTTGTCAGTGAACTGGGTGCCGTTATCAGTCACGATCTGTGCTGATACCCCGAACCATGCTATGATGTTCTCATACATGAAACGCCAGGTCTGGGTTGAAGTAATATGCACCACTGGCCCCGCCTCGATCTACTTCGTAAAATAATCAACCCCCACAATGAGGTACTTGATGCCCCCAGGAGCAGTAGGGAATGGGCCCAAGATGTCCAACCCCCATTAGTTAAAGGGCCAAGGCACCGCGAAAGTGGGCAGCTCTTTAGCTGATGTGTGATGAAGGTTGATCACACTTCTTTACAAACTTCGTACAATCCTTTTTGATCATGGGCCACCAATACTGAGAGTGGTCAGAGTGCTCTGGACCACGGTGGTGGTACTCCCTAGTTGCTTTGTGCTGGCTAATCTTGAGAGGATATCTGTCATAGTGTTCTTCTCTCTTGGCACATGCTTAAACTCTAACATCGTAAATCACTTCTTCAACTCATTCGCACAGTTCAGATACAACTAGAGCTGAGGCTCTCAGACCTGATACTCACCCCGGATCTGCAAAATCACCAGCTATGAATTACTGCAAAGGGTCACCTCAAAAGCTTCGACATCTAATATTGCTGAGTCCGGTGAGACAAGCTTCATATTCAGCTTGGTTGTTGGAAGTTTTGAAGTTAAAGCGTAGTGAAATTTCCAAATGCATATCATCATCACTCTCAACCACTAAACCTGCACCACTCCCCACGTTATTGGATGAACCATCCATATAAACTGTCTAGTGGGCATGAGGTGTGGTGGGATCTGCCTCAGTCATCTCTACAATGAAATCTACTAACACCTGGGCTTTTATGGCACCTCGAGGTTCATATGACACATCAAACTCTGACAGTTCAATGGACCACTTAATCATCCTCCTTGCGAGGTCTGGCTTGCTGAACATAGAGTGAAGCGGGAGATCCGTCCTCACGACGATATGGTACGTATGAAAATACGGCCTGAGGCATCAAGAGGCCCAAACGACTGCAAGGGTGGCTTTCTCAATCTTCTGGTACCGGCCCTCAACACCCTACAACATTTTACTTGTAAAATACACTGGCCTCTGTTCCTCCGGTGTCTCCTTCACCATTGCCACCCCCAAAGCCTCATCAGAAATTACCAAGTAAAGAATGAGTAGCTCCCCGGGGTCAGGCTTCACCAAAATGGGAGGTCTGGACAGTACCTCTTTAAGCTCTTGAAAAGCTTGTTCCTGCTCCTGCCCCCACTCAAACTTCTTGGACATCTTCAATATTTTGTACAAGAGGAAGGACCTGTGTGCCATCTTAGGCATAAACCGTGCCAGGGTCGTTACCTTCCCGTTTAAGAACTGAACCTCTCTTAAGTTCTTCGGGCTTTGCATGTTTTGAATAGCCTGGCACTTGCCTGGATTCGCCTCTATGTCACACTGAGTTAACATGAAACCCAGAAACTTCCCAGCAGGGACAGTAAAAGTGTACTTCAAAGGGTTCAGCCGCATATTGTACTGCCTTAGGTGTGTGAAAACTTGGCGCAAATCCTCTATGTGATCACCCCCAGCTGGGGTCTTGGTGATAATATCATCAATGTATACCTCTATCAGCTTGGTGTGCATGCCCTCGAACACCTTATTAATCATCCGCTGGTATGTGGCCCCAGTATTCTTCAAACCAAAGGGCATAATGGTGTAATAGAACACACAGTAGTCATTGACGAATGTCGTCTTCTCCTCGTCCTTCTCCCATATCGAGATCTAGTTGTACTCTGAATACTCATCCACGAAGGAAAGGTATTAGTAACCAGATAAGTCATCTACCATACGATCAAGTTTCAGAGAGAATACGGATCCTTTGGGTAGTAACAGTTTAGATGAACGTAATCTATACACATTCTTTACTTTCCGTTGGCCTTCTACACTATCACCACATTGGAGAGCTAACAGAAATACTAGATATCCCTAATGAATCTGGCCTTCAATAATTCCTCTGTTTACTCACAAGCTACCTTTTGCTTTTCAGGGCCCAATCTTCACTTCTTCTAGGCAACCGGTCTCGTCTCTGGATAGACGGATAACTTGTGACAATAAAAGTTGGGATCCATCCCTGGCATGTCAGCAGTGGTCCATGCAAAAAAGTCTTTGAACTCCTGGAGGAGCACGAGAAAACACTGCTCCATCACAGCTTCTAACTTGTCATTGATGTGCGTGACCTTCTTCAGGGTATCTCCCAATATGACCTCCTAGAACCACTATCCGGCATAGGCTTTGAGGGGTTGAGCGGATCAATCTTCAACTCAGCCCCTGGGTCAAGATCTATCAAGCTAATAGACCCAGCCGCGGTTCCTCTGTCATTTAGCTTCCTCTTCCTGTAGAACGCCTCTGGCTTCACCATGTTAAGGCTCAAGTTATAGCAATATCTAGCCATCTTCTGGCCACCTCGGATGGAAGAAACATTATTATCCTTATCGACGAATTTGATAAGGAGGTGAGGTGTTGACACTATAGCTTCCATGGCATTCAACGCGGGATGACCTAAAATACTGTTGTAAGGTGACTCCACATTAATCACCAGTACCCTAGATTTCACCATCCTAGCTCTGGGCTCGCCTTCAAACGACACCAGAGTGTCAAGATATCTCTTCGTGGGCTGCTTCGCTCCATGAAAAGCTGTCAGTTCCTGCGTATAAGGCTACAAATCAGAGTCATTGAAACCTATTCTTTTAAAACAACTATAAAAGATAATGTCGTAGTAACTCCCTTGATCCACAAGGACCCTCTTGACGTCCTTGTTCGCGATAACAGCTATGATGACTACTACATCATCTCCTCCAGGGATGGTTAGGCCAAAATCTTCATCAAAGAAAGATATCACGGGTGCTACATCTCTATCATGAAATGGACAGTTGTCTCAAGGCTTGCCTTGGACTGAGAGAATCATACGATGCTGTGATTGATGTAACACCCTCGGTTAGATAAGACAAATCCTTCTGTAGGTTCATCCTATTTAACTGAGAGTGTTAACAGTTTTTAGAAAAAGTGAATATTTTTTTTTTAAAATAAATACGTGGCAGATCAGCGGAAGTAGTATTGTATATATCACATAGTCATTCACAAACTGTAAATAATTATACTCTTAACAGAATGGGGCACGCAGGCACCCTTAAATATTATACAGTCATCCGGTGTCTGATTATAAATATTCTCTCCTTAATGATTATTCTCAATGGGTTCAGCGTATTGCTGATCTTCACACTCGGGTTCTTGAGTTTCTAATTCCTCTGAAAAATGTTCAACAGTAAGGGTGAGTATAACCCAAGACCCTGATTGGTTCATCCGATGCGGACATAATCCAGTTAACATACAATGTCACATAGATCATACATTTAGCATATTTATAACAATCAAGCATGTTGTCATCACATAATCGTATATTTAGCATGTTCATAATTATAAAAATCAAGCATATTATCATGAAATAAATCGTACATATAACATATTCATAATTATAACAATCAAATATGCTGTAATGAATGCATGAGTTTGGATTTATTATGATTTATCTTTGGTTAAGTCTCATGATGCATGTGGGCCCAATAAATCGTTTCATCTTCTTCTCATTCTGTGGAATATCACCATTCCAATCATCTAGAGCGATCAGGGTCCGCCCAAGTTCCATGTGGTACAAATGAACTCATTGGTTCTCATCATTAATTTAAATATTTTTGGAACTTGGATCCCTACGATCATAGTTACACTCCGTCATTTAGTCAAAGTACACTAGAATTGCATCGTCTCACCCGGCTATCAGGCGCGACTCTGATGCCATTGGGTTGCCGTTCCAGTTGTACTCCCAAGATTCTTCATGGAGATCGAACGTGAGTGTCCTCCACTGTACCAAGTGTATGCTCTAGAGGTTTTTCCTCTTCAAAAATATTTTCATGATGCGAAATGCATTTATCTTATCAATTGATTCCTGGGTATCTTATGTATTTCCAGTCTCATCATATCATCCTCAAGTTCTTTGAATTCCATCAATCATTTAAATCTTGTAAGATATTCGTTTGTTAATTTTTAGAAATATATCTATTATATATATTCTTTCATAAAGAGTAAAATAATATATTCTTTATGTAATTACGCATAATATCAATGTATAATAATAATAAAACTAATAATAATGATAACAATATTAAGTTGACAGTAAATAATGATAATAATAGTAGTGAAGATTAGTTTCCAATTAAAAATTCAAGTGAAAAACACTAAAAATAGAGTTTTCCGAGTGGAACAGAGGAAAATCCGAGTGAAATGAGTATGATTCTGAGTGGAATCATACAGAGAAGGGTTCTCCAAGCGATCTGGCTAAAAATCCGAGTGAAATGACACTGGAAAAGCTATTTTCCGACTGAAATAAATTTAAATCCGAGTGAAATGAAGTGGAATGTTGTTTTCCGACTGGGACAGCTTGAATCCGAGTGGAAATAAATTATATCCGAGTAAAAATGTTGATTTCTAAACTTTTTGAGAAAGAAAGGTTTAATACTGAGTGAGAAATTGAGTTTGCCGAGTGGGATGAGTTGAATACCGAGTGAAACTGAATCATCCGAGTAAAATAAATCTGTTCCGAGTGAAAAATGAATTTTTTTGGGTGAAATGAGTTTAAATACCGAGTAAATTCAGGCTGAAGTGAGTTTCTGAATAAAATAAGCATCAATCCGAGTGAGATCAGGTTAAAAGTTTTCTCAGGGAAGTTAAAAATATTTTACCTAGTTAAAAGTGTTGAGCAGAAAGGTTTCTGAGTAAAATCTATATAATTTCCGAGTGAAAATTATTCTGCTGACTAGAATGCCTTCGAGTAAGTAAATCCGAATGAAATAATCCTGATTCCGAGTGGAATCAGGTTGATAAGAGTTTTCTGAGTTAATTTAACTATATATTCTGAGTGAAAATAAACTAAAGGGAGTTTTCTGAGTGAAATTAAGGGTTTACCGAGTTAAAATTACTAGAAAAGGTTTTCATGAGTGAAGCTACTTAAATTCTGAGTGAAAATGAGTTGCTGAATGAAATTAAGTATGATTCCGAGTGGAATCAGTAGGAAAAGAGTTTCCTGAGTAAAAATAAGATACTTTCCGAGTGAAACATGAGTTTACCGAGTGAAATTAGTTGAAAAGAGTTCTGTCTGAATGAAATAATATAAATCCGAGTAGAATAACTGCTTGCTGAGTAAAATAAAGTGTTTGCCGAGTGAAATAAGACTGGGAAGCTACTGACCGAGAGCAATAAAGTGTTTTCCGAGTGAAATATGTTATATCCGAATGAAAATGAGTTGGTAATATAAAGAATCCGATTGAAATGATACCAAAACCGATCGGATTGGCCTAAAACAGAACCTGTTATCATTAAACTCATCTTTTATTCATAGTTTTTCACTGGAAATCACACGGTACCCATGATTCTTAGTATTTTCAGTCCAATAAGTACATGTCATTTCACAATTCATCACTGATTATATACACTCGGTAACAGATATATATATATATACATGCATATACAGATAATAATATAAAGCATTTAATTCATACACACTGAATCTGTTCTTCACTCGGTTTTCCCACAAGGCACCCAAGAATATACCCCCTTACCTCAAATGAAGCTCCTGGAGGAGAAGAAAGAGGCTCCCTTCACTGTCCTGCTTCAATTCCGAGTGAAACAGAGGGGAAAGAAGAGGGAAATAGCTTGCTGGGAAGAAGAGTGATGAAGTGTTTGGTTCGTGTGTGTGGTGTGAGGTCTGAGGACCTTGAACTCGTTTAAATAGGGAGGAAGTGAGTGGAAGACAAGTGGGAGACAGCCTTTTCCGAGTGGGCTGCTGAGTCAGTGCCCATTTCTAAGTGATAAGCTGAGTCAGTTCCCATTTGTGAGTGATAAGCTGAGTCAGAAGGGTCAGTGGAGATTAAACAATTATATATGCTGAGTCAGTGTCCATTCCTGGTCGTCCACCATCCTTAATGCGCACGATTGGATTTAAATATCATGAAAAGACAAAATTGAAGTCAAAACGCACTTCTGTCAGTGAATACCGAGTGAAATTACACTCGGTTAACACTTCTGACAGTGAATTCCGACTGGAATTCCCACTTCCGAGTCCTCCCTTTCTCAGAATCTTCACTCGGAAATCCGAGTCTTCCTTCACTCAATTCACTCGGTTTAGACCATTACCTCTCGGACCAATACCCACTCATACTTCTCTCACTCGGTTTTGGTCCAGTGGAGTGTATCTCACTCGGAATTGGCTCCCTCTATCATTTCCACTCGGTTTCCTAAGCAAAACCATTCGGAAACCTTCCTAATTATTTCTACAACATACTTCAATCAGAAAGGAAGCATCAAATCAACATAAATAGAAGCTTTCTCACATTCTTTCACTCGGAATGCTCCAACCATAGTAATTTCCTTCAGAAAGGAAACATTCAACTCGGAACCGAGCCTTTCAAGGGTGTTTTGACTCGGATTTTCACTCAGAAGTGATTCTTTTGAACACTCTTCACTCAGAATTGCTTCTCAGGTCAGGACTCCACTCGGTGGTAGCCTTCTCAGTCATGTTTTACTCAGAAAACATGGTACTGACTCGAAATTCTCTCCTTCACTCGGAATTTCTAATCCTTCACTCGGAATTCTTCTCTGTCACTCGGAACAGAGCCCTTTTCACTCGGTTTTTGCATAATTTCACCAATATTCCATATAAACTCTATTATTATGTGCAAAAATGACATTTTTGAGGTATTACAGACCATCAACAAGGTATATATTGACTTATTCTTGCTTACAAACCCTCCATAATTAAAATTTACAAGGATAAAATTGTTTCTAAAAACAGGGATGTTACAATTGACGCTCCACCTCCAGTAAATCCTCCAACGATCATATCAATCACCTCACACCGACCTCGCTACTGTTGCTAGGGCGTCTTCTCCTTTTGGGAAACCTCGGTGATAACTACTCCCTTATACTTCTCAGCAGCAGTGAACCTCTTCGTAAGACCTCTGCTGTTATCACCGTCCTCATCGCGATCACGACCACACTTCTCCATCTGGTCTGGCTCATCAATGGACCTCTCCTTAAAAAGGTATTGCTTTAGCTTCCCTTTATGGATGAGGGTCTCCACAGCATCCTTCAATGACCTGCACTCCTCAGTAGAATGCCCCGCCTGTTCATGGAAATCACATAACTTACGTGGATTCCCAGGCCTTTTCAATGGAGTCGACCTTCTGATTCCGTAAACATTAAGCGTTGGCTACCCCACTTCTCTTAAGATCTGAGTCGGTCTAGTATTAAGTGGGGCGTAGTTGTAACAGCCCAAATTTTTAAGCAGTAAATTAAATAGTGAAAAATTAAAATTTCCCAGAGAAATAAGAACTGAAACCTAGAAAATAGGAAATTTAAATATAAATACAAGGATATTTTCAGTTTGACTTAAAACGAAAATAAACAAGAATGGAATGTAGAATAGAATAATAAAATAAAATAAAAATCTGCTACAGTAAAATACTACAGTAAAATGCTACAGTAAAATGCTACAGTAAAATGCTACAGTAACGTCACATGAAAAATGTTGTAGAATGTAGAGAATTCGTGAGAATTCTCCAATTTTCCACCGCCTCATGTCAATTTCGAGATGCTACAGTGATTTGCTACAGTGATTTGCTACAGTATTTTGCTGCAGTAATTTGCTACAGTAACCGACATTGAAAGCCTATAAATAGAGCCCCAACCTCCCACATTTCCTCAGACCAAAAACCTCACTAATCCTATAACCTTTCATCTCCCTCTTCAAGCTCTCAAAACCTTCTTTCTTTAATTTTTGCATAAGGAGAAATTACGCAAACTTGAAGATTTGAAGAAATACAAAGGAGTTTAGCATAAGGAAAGTTTAACGATCTTCACTTGAGGTAAGAAAGAGGGGATAGGATATTAAATACATAGAAATTAAGTTAGAATTGCTTGCTTAATTGTTTAGAAACTCATATAGTTATACTTTAATTTAATTTGAACTAAATTGTGAAATGGATGCAAATGGTTTAGAATATGATATTAAACAATTACCATAACATGGAAGATATGTTTCCATATTCTTTGAAATATGAAATATTATGAAAAATATGTTTTCATATGTTTGAAATATGATATGAATATTATGGGAAATATGTTTCCATATGATTGAATTATGATATAAGTAGTATGGAAAATGTGTTTCCATATTCTTTGAATTATAAATAAAGCATGCTTAATTGATTGTCATAATAATTTTATTGTTAAAACTAGTTATAAAGGAATTTGGTAATGAAATGCATTCATGCATCATATGCATTGGCCGTTCAAAGAATCCGCAGAGGGGTTCTTTGAGGGGGTTCCCGGTGGGGGAACGCGCTCTGTTGAGCACAGACCTCTGCGGTGGTTTTATACCACGGCCGTCTTAAGGGCTAAGCAGTGTGTCCTTAAGGGGGGTCCCGCAACACTTGTTATTGATATTATGATATTGTTATCCGATGTTGGTGTTGCATTATGGGGCGCGGTATCGGTTGGATATCCGTAAAAATGTTATTGTTGGAAATCACTGCAGATGTTCCCACCAGAATGGATCCATCATGCATTTTCATTCATATAAAAGAACGTAATATAATACAAAACACTTGTTTGGCATCTGCATCGCATAACATCCTACTTGTGGTTGTGGTTGTTCTAATTTGATTTCTATTTATTTAGTATTTTATCTCACTCTTTCTATTACTTGTGGCAACCCTTTAGTGGTTAACCAGGAGGACATGTGACAAAGTGGATGTTGCTGAATATGGATGAATTATGAAGGTTTTTGATGATGATGCTTGCTTGCATGACTACTATTGTTGTATTATGTATATACTATGTTTTGGTACTTTATGTCTTTATATTTTATAAGATCTAGGTGCCTGTTGTAAAATATAATATGTATGGAACTCTGATATTATGTATAATAATAAGAAGTTAATTATGTAAAGGTTGCGTACTCTGATATTGTATCAGTAACCTCTGGAATCAGGTTATGAATCTCTTGATAATTACCAGGTGAAAAATAAGTTATCTAAGAGATTTTATATGGTAAGGGTAATTATCTTGAGATTTGCAAGTTGGCTCCAGGGTGTTACAGTAGTTGCTGAAGCCGGCCACACACTTTTCCTGGTGCTAGGGCTGAGGGTTCCTAAATCTGTCCCTTTGGAATGTCCTCTCTAATCTTTCCCTGTACGACTGAGACACTAGAGCAACAGGCTTTGCTCTTGCCATTGTGGCCTCTAGGTGCATCTTGATGCCAACATACTTAAAAGCCTTCCTCCGAAATTCCTCAAACGACAACGAAGGACTCTTTGCCAAAGACATAGCAAAAGCAGATTTAGGCTGAAGAGCCTTGATGACAATATGCAGTTGTATGGCCTCCATGAGGTTAGGGACCGTGGCTACCTCCTTATAGAACCTCTTCAGGAAATCCTTCAGAGTCTTATTTTCTCCCTGCCTAATCTGGACAAGGGTGTATGATGTCTTGGGAACATCCCTAGAAATGACGAAATGATTACTAAACATTGTTTCCATTTCCTCCCAAGAGTCTATTAAGCCTGATAGGAGCCCTTTGAACCAGCTGAGAGCCTCTCCTGTCAAGGTGTGAGGGAACATGTGATACATCACATCCTCCCCAGCCCCCAAAAACATTGCCTCATAGGCATAAGCATCCAAGTGCTTACTTGGGTCTGTCTCACCCGTATACTTCTCGATGGAGAGGGGTAAGTCGTCTACAAGTACCTGGGAATGGGCACGTTCATCAACCTTCTGGAAAAAGGGACATTGAGCCTATACGTCCCTGAAGCTGCTACTACTGGCTCCCTCCGCCTACCAGTGATCCTATTACTAGAGTCCTGGGTTTGCTCTCTCTCCTCATACGTAGGGATCTTGGAGTATTGGAGAGTAATGGACTTCTCTCTCCCTGATGCCTCGTGGGACTCCTCAGCCTAAGACACCACCTTCTCCCTAACCTGCCTTTGATCCCTCCTTAACTCAGCTAGCTCCTCCATGAGCTGCTTGATAATCTCGTCGCAGGGATCAGGTATTCCCATAGGCATCATCCTTCATGAACTTCCTACAAGTGATTCATAGACTAGAAGTCTATTGACTTGGGTAGTGACATCTTCCACGTGCCCCTCTGAAAAATCCCTAGCATTACCTTCCATGGTAGACTACGAAACTTTTACGAAAAGTGGGACTAACTTTAACGAGTCCCACCGGGTGTGCCAATGAACTGATCTGAACTAGGGTCAACAATCTGGTGTGGGACCAGCCATAAATGTCAACCGTTAGAGAGGTTTATGCACCAATACAATGGATATCCGGTATTGTATCCTTTTTCTCAGTGGAAGAATAAAGTTCTTGAAGTCCTAGAGATCCTTCATACCGGGCTTTCGCATTGATGAGGGGCAAAAGGTGGTGTTAACTATGAAGATTCTCCGACACTCAAGTCAGTAACCAACAATGGAATGCAAGGTTTCTCAAGCGTAAGTTTAGGAATGAGTCTAACATATCAGAGTAGTGAAAATGTTGGTATTTATATACGTGCATATGGAGAATGAAGAGTCCTTAGGGTTAGGGGACCAATAGTACACTGTTCAGTGTATAATTTTGACACACAACACGGGTGGCTTTGCATCTCTTGTGAACGTTCCCCCGTACATGTACCTTGTACTTTTTGTCGGGTGACATAGAAGTTTTCTAGTGTGCGAGGCACTGACCTGGACATACTAGTATAAAAGAATGTCTAATACGGATTTACAGTTTGGAGGATCACCTACGACACTAGAAGTGAGTGTGAGAGCGAATGAAATTACCCTCATGTCCTTACACCGGTATCAAGATCGGATCAATACACACACACAAAAGAAATGGAGATCAAGGTAATCATATAGCAGTCGCGGCTTACCGCGGTAAGAAAAAAACTTTATAAAGGTCATAGCAACTACTATAACGGCCTATGGTGGTTACATAGCGGACATAATAAAATAATGCAAAATATAATGTCATATAGAAGCAAAAAAAACTACCATAATATCATTTTAAAGCCAAGAAAACACCAACACATAAATCTTAGATCAATCCAATAATGTATAAGTCTTTAGTCAAGCCAATAATAATGCATAAAACATAAATCCTTACAATAAAAGACAAGGAAAACAACAATGCAACATATAGAAAAGACCTAGAAATCTAATCCTCATCTCTATCTTTATCTTTCTCCTCTTCCTCTTCTTCAATATAATTATTCTTATTGTGAGGAATTAAGGAAAATCCTTCAACTTCTTCTCCTTTCGAGCTGTCTAAGTCAATATCTTCCAATTCTCCTTCCTTTATGTCATCATTAAATTCACCTTCATTTTCTTCTTCTACTTCAACCACTTTCTTTTTTCCTTTTATTATTGAATAACCACGCCCTCTACCTCTACCCCTTTTAGACATTGTTGAAGTATATGTTTGTTGTTTTCTCCTTTTCCTTTACCTAATATATACTTTAGGCTCTCCAATCCCTGAAATTTTATAAACATCTCTCCACTGTAAAGAATTATCTCCCTCAAAATCCCTCTCATCATCATGACCTTTATTATCCATTTCTCCAACTAGCCATTCATTACAATTATCAATCTCATTAAGGTAAATTGGATCAGTTTCATCCTTAAGGTTTGTATCTATGTTTGAGTGCTTGGTTATACTTAACATAAACTAAATTATGTAATCTTTGATGCCCAAGCCTATTCTTTTTTTAGAATGAATCCACATAATTTAGAAATAAAAAATGATAAGAAAACTTTGTAGTGAATTTACTTTTAAAAAATAATTCAAAGATGACAATTCATAATTACTTACTTAAAGACACTCAAATTTCTTTCACAATCGGATGCACTGTAAGTTAAGCTCAAGATCTTTATGGCTAGATGTTGCAAATGAAGAGCATCAAAACCAAAAAGTTGCCACCATTGAGCTACAAAGCAAAAGTTCCTGGTTGTTACTCCTTATTAACTTAACAATAACACTTATATGTAAAGTAATTGTTGCTTTGATTTTACCTAGAGCTATTATGTTCCTCATAGATACTGGAAGCTGACTACCAAACATCTTTTAAAGGTCAAAGAGAAAACATCTTTTACACAAGATGTTACATAAATGAAAAACTATGTTTTCTAATTATGGACAATGGGAGTTATGCAAACGTGGCTAGTTAAAGGCTAGTTCACAAAATGGGTTTAAAACTTGTAGATCACCCTAGGCCTTATAAACTTCAATGGTTAAATAAGAGGGGTGAGATGCTGGTAAATAAACAAGTTTTAATTTCCTTCACCATAGGGTCACACAAAGATGAAGTGTTATGTGATGTAGTACCCATGGAAGCAACCCATATCCTGTTAGGGAGACCTTGGTAATTTGATAGAAAGGTTCTCCATAAGGGTTTCTCTAACACCCTTACCTTTTTCCATAATAATAAGAAGTTTGTGTTACATCCCTTAACTCCAAAGCAAGTCTTTCAAGATCAACTTCAAATGAAGTTGAAAAGGGATAGGGAGGTTGGCCATTCTACCTCCCACCAACACTATAAATCCAACCATGAGAAAGGTAAAGAAGTTGTCTACCTTGATAACTTCTGATCTGTCCCCTACCGGGGTCTAGGATCCGGTGTCGGGACAGCCTCAAGAGTTAAAGATTGAATGAGGTTGAAGACTGGCTGTGTGTATCCGGTCTCTGTGATCCGACCTCTCAGTGTGTGGAGGTCGGTCTTATTGTCCTAGAGATCCTTCACATCGACCTCTCGCATTGGTGTGGGCGACAGGTGGTGTCACCTGCGAAGATTCTCCGATGCTCAAGTTAGTAGAGTGTAAGAGAACTCTGTGATACTTAAGCAGTATAATAGTGAGAATGAGAGTAAGGACAACGTAACCTTGCACATGTATTGCAACATGTTATTTATAGTTGAGCGTGGAAGATGAATCGTTGGGTGTAAGTGGGCCCACCGGTTCTAATAACGTGTATAAAGAGACAATCCGAGTGGCCCAGTATTCAGAGTGTGTTAGGAGAGTAGGTGAATTATCAGTGTATGATTCTGACACAGGAATGGAGGATAATCACCTTTTCCGTAAATTCCGCTGGTGATTATACCCACTCCTGTCGGTGAATGAAAGGGACTTATTCCGCTGTGCAGAATACCTTCCTCATTATGATACTGAAGCAGTCGGTTAGAGAGCAGATCACCCACCCGGTGTAGGAGAGCGGATAAGCCACCCGGTATCTCGGATGTTACCTCAGACGACCGGTGTATGAGACACTTGCATCATGTAGTTGTAGACCGGGTCGGTATTCCCAATACCGGTTAATCTCTTAAGACGGCTAAAATGACTTTATCTTAGGTGAGACCGGATCAATATGTTTACCGATTGGATCATTATCCTGGGATACCGATTGGATTCTAGGACGGCTAAGATGGCTCCCTATCCTTAGGACCGGTATCCAGGCCGGATAACGTTGGGGCCGGTATCCAGACCGGATCAACTTCATAAGGTATTCTTCTCTTCTTGCTTTTAAAATTCATGTGAAGCGAGCCTTGCTCCTTCACCAACCCCTTTATATGCTTCATGACCATACACATCCTTGTGCTTAATGGGCCTCTCCTCTTCTTTGTCCATTGAAATGTTCATTCCTTTAGAGATTCATGTTCCACCCTATCCTAGTCACTAAAGGATGAATGGAACCTTGTGTTTGCATAGTTTTCTTAGGATTACTTATAGGATGTATATCGTCATTATAGGTTCTTTTAGGATAGAGTTGTGTCTTTACTCTTTTGAGTTACCTTTTCCTTATTTTTGTCTTTACTTATTTTACTTGTATCTAGAGTTTTCATAGGTTTTCCATTTCTTTCATCTCCTAACCTTTTATGTTTATATCCATGATATATTTGATCATGTTTATACTATTCACTTCCATAGGGGATTATATGGGGGGCTAGTATCATCTTTGCATCTTATGCGTGTTCTAGTTCCTAACTTAAATGCCATTACATCCCCTTTAGGGCAGTTCCTTCTATTGCATCATGTGCCCTTCATTCTATTTCACATGATCATTTCTTTACACCTCATCTCATCCTTTTTGAGCATTATGTCATTTATACCATCTTTAGGATGCATGATGTGGACTGTCGCGGTCAGTCAAATTGAACATTAAAAATAATGTAGTACTAGGATGTGAACCTAGGTTGTTCTCTCGAAGATCAACACAAAAATTTAGGAAAATCAAGTCTTAAAATAATTTTAACAAACATAAATTCAACAAACATACAAATACATTTTGGGGGGTTTGGTTTGGTTGTCACAGTAAAATTTAAAATAGAATAGATGTAAAACTTAGAACAAATAAATAACAAACGATTGATTTTCTTGGAGTACTGTAATTAGATTATCCTTGGTTCACAAAAGATGATTTTGTACACTTTCATTACTGTTGATTTCTTAGCTCAATTTGAATCAATCAGCTAGCGTCTTTTTCAATTCACAATTCATTTACTTATATTCAACTTGAATGAACATTTAAATCAAGCATCCTAATTAAGCAAAATGAGTCAAGATCGTAAAATCTATGAATCATTGAGCATACATAAGAACATCGCCTACATACATAATCTATTCTTATATTATGGAAATATTCATTAAGCATGCACACTTCCTTAATCCATTTTAATGAAAATCTTATTCTATTCCATTTGTATAATTAAACCGATTAAGCATACAAATTTAATTAAACAGAATGGAATTTAAACAAGCAAAGTAAGATTATGAAGAAATCAACAATAATAAAAGAGTACTATATTAAAAACAGAAACCTCAAAATCATATTACAATAATCTCCAAGAAAATCAATCTAGGGGTTTTAGTTCTCCATAATTAAAACAAACTAAAAACAAGAAAGATCGAACCCGAAAGAGAATTTCCTCGAGAGGCCTTCGGTTGCTCCAAATTGAAGCTGAGAAGGAAGAAGTGAATATGTAAAGGTGTAAGGTGTAATGAAAGGCTTCAATTCTTCTTCCTTTTATAGGCAAGGGAAAGGAAACAACAAGCATAAATCATGGAAGAAGTGGATCCATTTTGGCGTAGTGGATTCAAAAAACCCGTAATGCTGTTTCCACCTTCATAAATCCCGTAATGTTGTTTCCACTAAATGAATTGATTAATAAAAGCATATGAATCAATTCATTTAGGCCAAAACTGAATGATTTGTATGCATGAATCGATTCATCTATCATAGGAATCGATTCATGGCCTTAAATTTCAAGTTCCTGGGTGCTGAAGGATGCATGAATCGATTCCTCTAGGCCAAAATTGAATAAACTTGTGCATGAATAGATTCCTAAGGCATATGAATCAATTCCGAGGGGTGTGAATCGATTCCTGGATGTTGGGAATCGATTCCCAGGCCTATTTTTCCAATTATTGTGCAATTTAGAATGCATGAATCGATTCATGCTGGGGAATCGATTCATGGCCTTTATTTTCACTTTCTGGGCCTTTTTTTACGTAGGAATTAATTCCTGGATGTTGGGAATTGATTCCTGGCCCTGTTCTTCAGTTATTTTGTGCTTTATGACCCTTTTTTGAACATGTAATCACTTGTGTCTTCTTCCTCTTGATTCTTGGTCAATATTTTCCAATTACAAACTCAATCATTCACTACAAAATAAGAGAAACAAGGATTTCATTATTTCCATTAAAAATCAATCCTTATTTCATTTTAAAATTAAATATTAAATAAAGCTCAAATTATAAAAATATGTTAAAATGTAATATATTACACAATAAGTAGTGACAAATTATACACATTTAAAGTGGAGAATTAAGGATAAAACATACATTATTAATGCAAGAGGGTCTACATAGGTTAGTTTGTGCCCTCTTAAGGGATTTCTCTTTATGCTCTATTATGTTATTTTTTCTTTTATCTTCATAAAGGTAAAGAGGTTAGTTTTGATCTTGGTGGCTAATATCATATTTTTTCTTCTTTTGCCTTTATTCTTTTATTTCACTTTTGTTTTCCTTTTCATTTTTTCACACATTTTGTTCTCCCTTCATCTTGTAGGTTTGTCACTTCTATGAGCATTGCCTTCACAATTGTTTTAGGATTTGAGGACAAATCCTCTTGAATAGGGGGAGCATGACACAGGCCTCACTTGGGCCATTCTTTTCACTTTATAAATATTTTTGTTAGGAATATTATTTCTTTTTAGGAATTAATTTTAGTTTGGGCCTTGTATGACTATATTTTTTCATTTTGGGATATATTTATTTTGGACCACTTTTAGGCCATTTATTTTTAGTTGGGTAAGCTCACCCAAGTCAATTATGAATTTACTTAGCCTATATAAGACATACTATCCTTTGTAATAGACACGCCTTGAATTAGGGAATACAATTCTTCCTTTTGTTAGAAGTGAGTTGGGTTTTCCTCTTTATAAGCTAGGATTTCTTAACCTAGACAAGTTTTTATCTTAGGGTTTCCTCCCCTTAGGTGGTGAGTTTTTTTAGGGTTATCCTCTTAAGGTGGCGCCTCTATTTTCCCTTTTTACCTAAATCCTTATTTTTTTCACCCTAATCCTTGTTTTTCCTTCCACCATTCCATAATCATTTCTCTCTTTCCCCTCTTTTCCCTTTTATCCATTCCTTGCCCACTTTTCTTATTTTCACAATCCTTATTTTTGTTTTCTCAACTTACTTCTGTTGCCATCATTGAACAAAAAAAGAAACACATCAAAAGAGAAAGAAGAAAGAGAACTAGATCCCATTTTTTATATCACGATATGAGAAATAACCAAGGAATACCCATTCCAAGACATCGCTTACACAACATAGCCACAATGTCAAAATTTACAAATCGTTAGCATTCAAACAGTTTTTGAATATAGAGAGGATTAATTCCTCAACATCATATCATGACAAGAATTAAACTAAGCCTCCAGGTCTTAGCTACCTATCCACTATCAGCTAGATAGTTATATTTTAGATATCATCACATACACACATATATACATATACACACATCTACTTATATCAAAATTTAATATTTGGTATCACATAAATGTGTCTGCCAAATTTAGCCAATCAAAGGGCTATGCACAAACTTTAAATATCCACAAAACCATGGAAATCATACATCTCAACAACATCACAAGATAATTAATTTATAAATCCTTTCACTTAGGCATTGCATTTTCTCTAGTTTCGAGCTCACCAAGCAGCATTGTCACCTTAAAAACTCATTAAAAGGAAATTTAAGGGGTAAGTACCACTCTAAGTTGTAAATAGTAATCTCACAAGTAAATAAGATTTACCCATCAGCTTATATATTTCAAGATATCAAAATCATAGCATAACGACATAGAAATCATTAGAACCATAAGTCAAACATCGATTCAATTCCATACAACATTAAATATATATTAATCATCAATTCATCATTTTAATAGCAAACGTAACCATAATACCTCTAAACTTCCATCAACTAACTATACATCAATACTCAAATACTCTCAAATGTGGTATCTGAATCATGGGCTTTGAAAATCATATTATTTTTAAATGAATAAAAGCATGCAATATGGATCTTCCTTCACAACAAGGCAAATCATAGTGTCAAAGGATAATCCACACAACAAATCATAGTGCTATAAAGTGATGGATGATGGATATTTAGGTAACAACACAACAAATCATAGTGCTATAATCGGTAGTCTCAAACAACAAATCGTAGTGTTGAGTGAATCGTATCACTTTATTAATGCATATGATGTCATGATAGTGCAAAATGCATGGATGCGAATCATAGCGCATATATAATCATCCGATATCATAGCCTAGCTCCACTAACCTCAATATAATTTCAAACAATCAATCATCACTTTATTATTTATCAACTCAATCAATTGGAGTCATCAATACCACAACCAATATAACCAATCAATATATTCATAACACCATACAGGTCATTCCAATAACACATATTAGTCAGGCAGCTAATGACAATCACACCATCAAAGTATATACACATATCAATTCTAAAAATCACCAATAAAAATAGATATCAGCACATCAGGTTTCAACAGACATATAGTGTCATCACAGAGCGTAACCAAAAACAATTTAATTATCACCATATCATCAATACCCTTATGGGCTAGTCTTAACAACACATAATGAATAACACACACATATACATATATATATATATATATATATTCAATGATACTTAACCAATTAAATTCAATTGTAATTATACTTAACCAATTAAATTCAATTGTAATTATATTTTTATTCTATAAAAATTAATATTTTTTGGGCGTTGATATTTGAAGTAAACTCTTTAATTATAAAAACTCACCCCGGAATTAAAACTAATACTCGTTACTCGAGTGATAAGCCTATTTGTACATTACATGTACCTCAAGGTGTTATTCGGCTTTCCCAAAGTAAAATGTTGACTTCAAACTCAACTTTAAACATCAATATCCTATATTTAAAATATTGCAAAAAATTAATAAAAATAACCTCATAACCCTTAAATCAATGAATACAAAAATCAAGACTCAGATACAAAACCGGTAGAGTTTCAATAAGAATCGAACTTATCAAAAGGGTTAATGTGAAATAGACAGGGTTACGTCAAAAACTTTACATGCAACGTAAAAGAAAAACATGCATACGATCGAAAAGGGTAACATGGGCATCTTTCGTATTTTAATCACAACTTAAGCTACGAGTATCGGATTTAGTGATCTTGATATCAAAATTCTCGTAACGAAGTTTACTATAACTTTCATAAAGACACCAAAAGCCAATTCCAAGCAAAACAATCCCAATTACCCGTAATAAAAATCCAGTCAGGACAGTGTTTAATGTTTGCGGCATAATGTTTGCTCTATTGGATTTTGACATTCTTTGGCTCATTGAAAAGCAGAACAAATTTTGTGTTGATGATTTTTCCAAAAATAAACCATAAGTGCTTCATGCAAAATGATCCAGATGTCCCATGAAACCCACCACTTTAGCATGTGGGAAAAAGAAAAAATGACCATGCGGTATTTTTTTAAAATGATTGTATTTAAAAAAAAACAAAATATATTTTGATTTTCTAATTTAAAGGTTAATTTCACTCTAATCCTCCGATTTTAGTTTGATCCAATTTTCTATTTCAAGTTTCAGAAAAGTTATTCTCATTCTCTTGGTGACGTAGATTTCAGTATTCTTATTCTCTTGTGACGTAGATTTCTTTATAGAATTTGTGTTTCTTTGCTTTTATTTCAAACAAAACAATTCTTTCATTGTATTTAAACAAATAAAATAGTTAGATTTAACTTATAAAATAATTGAAATGGGAACATTTAAATTCAAATTTGAAGGATAAAAATAGATGAAATTAAAATTGAATAATCAAATGAACCTAAGTTTAAAGTTAGAAAATCAAAATATATATATTTGACATACGCATGATATGTAGAAAACTGATAAGAAAGAAAAATAAAATAAAACATTTGTTGAGAAATGTTATTTTGAGATTAATTAGGAGCCAAAAAAAAAAATGAAGATACATGGGATTGAGGAAAGGTATTTTCAGTAGTTTGCAAAAGAAGAATACGGTACAAGTCATCTAACTTCAATGCTCAATATAAAATACTTCAAATATAAAGTGTATATCTTTCGTTTTGCATTGAGACGAATATTGAGAATTCATTTACTTTGTTTTTGTTTAATCACGTTAATTTTTACTAGAATATTGAAAATTCATTTCATGTTTTTGTTTAATCACGTTAATTTTTATTAAAAAAATCTTATTTGAATTGAAAACATTTATATTATGATTTAATTAACTATCTTGCTGTTAAAAAAGGTCATCCATAAAATGTAAAATTTTGTTTAAAAGAAATCACAAATACTATTTAAACCAATCGTTAGGTAGTTCATTTAATCATGTTGAGAAGCTTTTTCAAAATTAATTTCACTCCAAAGAATTCAAATTTTCTTATAGTGGGAAACTTTTTTGTTCATCTAAAATTACACTAAATGAATTTTACAATATCACGTTCATCTAAAATTAATTTTAACATTACTTGTTTTTGAAGCATAGTGGGAAACTTTTTTGTTCTGCAGAGATATGGATGTCTGTAAATGATAAGTTATTACGTCACTTACCTGTTGATGAGAAAGTGCAACCAGATTCCAAAATTAATGTCTCGGAAGATTATTATATAAACAAATTTTATATCCAAGAAGACTTGAGTAAGCAATTAGTAGCATAGACATAAAGTCACAAATCACTCTCCAACTTCCTCTTATAATGATTATTTTATAGTTGGGCATTGGATCCATTATTATAAAAGAATGAAAAAAAGGTCGTAACTTTGTGATGAAGGGTTTTTGTGATCACTACCTCTGCTCTCTCTTGGATGACTCCTTTGCTTCTATTCTTATCCATCCCTACTTGTTTTTATTCCTTAATGGGTCCACTATCAATCTTTGGCTAGAGTGAAAGGAAAGTTTGCACACCCTGGTAGAACTTTGAGTACACAAACTGCCATTTTGATGATAGTTGGAATCACTGGAAACATGGTTCATTTTACTTTAGTACTTGTGTTTGGATCTGTGCATTGCTATTATTCCAAAACTTGAGCTCAATGATATAAGCAAACATGAAATGAAAGTGCATGGTGGTAATTAACACAATTTTGTTTTCATTCTCTAATTTGATATAATTGATCAAATTCTAATATCAACTTTCAATATAACTATTATTTTATTATTCAAACTCAACCATTAATTAAATTACAACAACCAGATATTACTAAACTTACTTGCCCGATAATATATATTTTTACTTTGTTTGAATCATTTTGGATAAAAAAAATGTTTGACCGTATAAGTAAATCACATGACACACGTTAAATCTCACACTAAATGTGTATATTATTTTAAATCTAACTGTAACTAATTATAATTTGATACAATAAAAATTGTTTTTCATTTATGGAAAAATTAAGCCTTGTCAAAACCACATGTAACAATTTAAGCTTACGTTAAGTATTAGAAAAAATAGTTCTATTTGTTTAAAAAATATTTTAATAGTTTGTAATGTTTTTAAAAAGTTACTTGATGTAAGGTTTGACTTATTTTTTTTAATACTTTTCTCCTTATTGATATTTTTAAAACTACCCTTATCTATTTAGAAAGAAAAGATTTCATTTACGTCATTTTATATGGGTTAAATACATGTTTCAATCCTCCGCCTTTTATGTTTGATTCACTTAGGTCTCCTCTGTTACATTCCGTCCAACTTTATATGACATGTTGGAATCACATGTGTCCATTTAAGTGACCTGCTGACTTATATATTTAGTTTTAGTTAGGTTTCCCAACTTATATTTTTTGTTTCGGTTATGTCCCATTAGATTTTTTTTTTTAAATCAAACAAGTCTTTTATGATATTGATATATTTTCAATTAGGTCCCCTAATTACTAACAACAACATTGACCTAATAATGAAGGGTGAGAAAATTTTTACTTCTGTAATTGCCACCATCTCATATGATGTGTGTTGTCCTTCCTAATAGTGGGTGATGACCAAATATTTGGTCTCAATATATATGCATGTTCTTTTTGGTATTTCATTATTTATTAAGGAACCGCATTTGACTCATGTTGTGAATACCTCTTGCATTTCATTCACGATCATGGATGTTAAAATTAGAGAATTTGAAAATACAATGTTGTTGCCGCTAATTACAAGGTTGAACTTCTTTCCCCAAACAAATTTCATCATTACATATAATCAAAACGAAAGTTCCTTCATCTCATCTTGGAAATTAAAATTTCCCCTTCCATGCATCAAAAGAAACCCTTTAAAACAATCTTTTAAAAACCTTTATTAAATTTCCAGCTTACATGCCTAAGTTAATATATGACTCTATTTCTTAGTACCCTTTTGATCTGACCAGTGTACAGGGTCTAGATTAGGACCTTTCGAATCGATGTCAAATGTCTCTCTCTTGTTCATAATTTTACACCGTCTCAGTGGGAGTACAATATTATAAACTTGGGTTTAGTGGGAACACCAAGCCCTTCGTGTTTAAGGTAGAAAATGAGTCAATTTCAGCCATTGTCCAATTGACCACACTAGAGGTGTACCTGCAAAAGGGACTCCGATGCTTAAGTCAATACAGTTATAATAGAGAAAAATAGTATTACAGAGAGTCTTAAGATGAGAGGGTAAGTTTGTTCAACTGATTTCGATCATGTTTATGACTTAATGAAAGAGTTCTTTATATAGTCTTTCCCTTAATTGCAAGTGGTGATTTGACCTCTCTGTCAATAATCAGAGCTTGCAGCTTTTGGCAGATGCAAGTTGTCCACTTGCAACTTCTGACCGGGGTCGTTATCACTCAGTCCGTACTGATAAAACTCAATTCCGGTATTCTGAATTATTAGTCTGGTTTTCCAGTTTTGTTGGCACTTGGCCTTTATTCATATTTTAATTATGTCTGACGTCACTAGTTTTTGGGACCGGTATCCATTTCAGATCACTTTTAAAAAGCCTTTCTTGCCTCTTGAAATACTTAGTAAGCTTCCTTTGTCTCCCAGAGATGCAAATTCATCTTAACATTAAAAAAAAAGGCAATTTTACAAAGAGAAAGTACAAACGATGAGAAAAGGGAAATTTTTTTAAAGGGTGCTCCATTCATGCATACTTTATGGTCTTAGGAATAATCCAAAGCCAAAATGAGACTCCACATAACCTTTCTACTAACCAATGTTCATCCATGTTGATCCTCCATGAAGGTTGCCTAGCCACAAACATATTTTCTAGAATTATATTTAGAGAAAGAAGCTCAACTTGTTCATTAGAATAACTGACTTAAAGTTTAGTCTCTATCTTAGCAATGCTTGAATTCTACATAATTACAAAAGTAAAAATGTCATCATTTCCCTTCACTATTAGGTTAATGTTATTGTTGGTAATTAGAGGAATGGTTTGGGTCTGATATCGGTACATGCGTTGAAGAACCTATACCAGTACCCAAGCCCACGATTGGTGTCAACCCAAGCCCTATAATAGTAATCCCATAAATGACCCATGATCACTAGTATTGATAAAAAAAAGTTGGTATCATTTAAAGGTTGAGATATTCATTGTTGGACACACCAGTTCATACCTATAAGGGTACCAACAATGTCTGTTACGTGATCACTTTTCCCATACTCTATTGAAAAGTATTAACATAAGCCCTCATGATACAACCACCGCATAATTCTACAAATACTACTCATTTGCTACAATATGAGGTATGTTTAACCAACCTTAATACTTTAGTTTCAATATTGATATCGTATTAGCATTAGTGTCTTTACAGGTGACACCTTATTTCACCCCATAACACGAGATACTAGTGTATTGGATGGAATAACATCAAAACCATTGGATCCTCACTCAATTGGTATAAAAGATAAGACAAAAAGACTCAGTACCTATACTAGAGAGTTGTCCCTCTACACTAGACAAATTAAGGACCCGATTGAAACATATCGGTATCATAGATGATTTATTTGAAACTTTTTAAAACTTAAGGGGACCAAATTAAAAGAGAAAATATAAGTTAGGGGACATAACTGAAAACCAAATATATAAGTCAACAAGTTACTTAAATGAATACATGTCATCTCAACATGCCATGTAAGTGCTCCTTTGACGGAGTTAGACGAAATGTAACGGAAATGACCTAAGTGAAACTATTTTGAAACATAGATGACCTAATTGACAAAAAAACTTAGGTGTCTAAAGTGAATAAACATGAAACATAAGAAATTGAAATATGTATTTAGCATTTTATGTTCAACAACTAGTTTTACCTAACACATTTTAATTCACTTAACTAGTTTATTAGCTTTCAACTTCTAGGTATCAGTTACTAACTTTTAACTTACAACTATTTTATCAGTTTTAGTTGGTTTTTCAGTTTTCAACTAATTTATCCGTTTGCATTTTCAATCAAACCCTGACCACAAATCAAAATTAAACTTTTTACATTGAGAGTCATATATAAATATATTTAATGAGTTAATAATATTGAAATCTTTATAGTCACAGTCAAGTTAGATCTTGTTTTTTATTTCTAAATTTAGAAAACTTTTTGAAAGTGGAATTATTTATTTATTACAATATTTTTAAAATTGGACCAATTATCAAACTAACAATTCAATAAAAAAAATTAGGTCAAATGAATCGTGATCTAATAAAAGATTAAATTAATTAAACTAGTTACAATAAAATTATCTTAACCAATTATTTAATTATTTAATTGGTTTATGATTCTACCGTTAAGTGTAATACAATCAAATTGGTTACTATAACAACGGTTAGTAGATCATTATGTACTAAACAATTCCAATCAAACGGAAAATAAAATCGATTGCATACAAACGAACTAGTCAACTCTTGAATGTGAAGGGGCAAATGGATCTACTTCCTCCTTCTACAAGTAAAGGCTTCAGCTAGAAACTTATAAGAAGTGCAACGCACATGACCCAGCCCGCAATCACGTGCAACTCTTGTCAGCTTTTCATGTGCTGTGTGGCCCAAAGGCAAAAACATGAAAAGAAACCCCACTTGCTCTAAGCCAAAAAAAAAACCCCACTTGCTCCCACATGACACAACGCGCGTTACACTCACACGCCAACAGGGAGCGTCAATTCTTATCCGAAAAACCCTTGCAAACGGAAGTGTGTCAGAGGAAGCACACCCTCCAACGCATTAACAGCCGAAACCTCACCCAAAAAAAAAGAGCCATCCACGTGTCCAACGCAAGGCCCATCTCGCAAAGCAATCGGCCCATAGAACCGAGAGTAAACTAATCCCAACCGCACAATATAACCCCCACAAGATTCAAAATATTTCCGTTCGCTTTTCAAAATTTAAATTCCCCCTTAAATCCAACGACCCCGTCAAATCCCGCCGTTAACTGCCAAGCCCCACTTAACGCCGTCATAAATCCGTCCCACCTCACTATAAAACGCTCTTCTTCTTCTTCTTTCTTTCATTTCACAAGACGAGGGTACACTTTCACACCACAGTTCTCAATCCTCTCTAGAACTCGTGTTTTGCAACTCATCCGCAGCGAAAATGCGTGAGATTCTTCACATTCAGGGAGGGCAATGCGGGAACCAGATCGGAGCGAAGTTCTGGGAAGTAGTGTGTGCGGAGCACGGGATCGATTCAACCGGAAGGTACCAAGGGAACAACGATTTGCAACTAGAGCGAGTGAACGTTTACTACAATGAGGCGAGTTGTGGAAGGTTCGTTCCCAGGGCGGTGTTGATGGATCTGGAGCCAGGGACCATGGACAGTGTCAGATCTGGGCCTTATGGACAGATTTTTAGGCCTGATAACTTCGTTTTTGGACAGTCCGGTGCCGGTAACAACTGGGCCAAGGGTCACTACACTGAAGGGGCTGAGTTGATTGACTCCGTTCTCGATGTTGTTAGAAAGGAGGCAGAAAATTGTGATTGTCTTCAAGGTATTCTTTACTTCTATTTCTCGTTATCACTATTTTTAGTCTTTGTTTACTTTTGTTGTGTTCATTTTTTTCGTCTTTTTAAGTTTTACCTTGGGTTCTGATTTTCTCTTTAAAATGTTTCGTGTTTCTGCAATTATTTTTCGATTTGTGTTTTAGTTTTAAGTGTTTTTAGTTGTTGAATGTTATTGAGTGGAAGTGTTGGTGGATGATTGTAAATCTTTGGTGCTAGTTTGAATGAGGGAAACTACAGTGTTTTTGGGTTGAATTTTGAATTGAAATTTGTGCGTTTTTCTGTGTTTGTGCTGATTTTGAAGTATGGTGATGTTTATCTGAATCGAGTTCTTGAATTGCGTTATCATTTGCCCCCCTGGTCTGTACTTTGAAAATTGTTCATACAGGTTTGATTGAAGAAGGCTTTGCCGTATAAATTTGGAGTTGAATTATTTCTTTTATGGTATATATGGTTGTATGTATGTAGTGCTAGGTTTTGTTGTGTTCTGTGTTGTTGCTTTGATTATCGTTTGTTCGAGTGCTAATTCTCTTTTTGTTTTTTTTTCAGGGTTTCAGGTTTGCCACTCTCTTGGTGGTGGAACTGGTTCTGGTATGGGCACACTCTTGATATCAAAGATTAGGGAAGAATACCCAGATCGAATGATGCTTACATTCTCTGTGTTCCCATCCCCTAAGGTCTCTGACACTGTTGTTGAGCCTTACAATGCTACTCTTTCGGTGCACCAGCTTGTTGAGAATGCTGATGAATGCATGGTTCTAGACAACGAAGCTCTCTACGACATCTGCTTCCGCACCCTTAAGCTCACCACTCCAAGCTGTGAGTATATCTAACCATTTCTTCAATACATATAATATAATGTTATTAGTTTTATCTGAATCTTTACTTACATCGGGCATTTGTGATTGTTTGGTGTAACAGTTGGAGATTTGAACCATCTAATTTCAGCCACCATGAGTGGTGTTACATGTTGTCTTCGATTCCCTGGTCAACTCAACTCGGATCTTCGCAAACTGGCTGTGAATCTCATTCCTTTCCCTCGTTTGCATTTCTTCATGGTGGGGTTTGCTCCACTCACATCACGTGGATCACAGCAATACAGGGCTCTCACTGTACCTGAGTTGACCCAACAAATGTGGGATGCCAAGAACATGATGTGTGCAGCTGATCCTCGCCATGGTCGTTATTTGACTGCATCTGCAATGTTCCGTGGTAAGATGAGCACCAAGGAGGTTGACGAGCAGATGATTAATGTTCAGAACAAGAATTCATCGTACTTTGTTGAGTGGATCCCCAACAATGTGAAGTCTACTGTATGTGACATCCCACCCACTGGTCTAAAAATGGCTTCGACCTTCATTGGCAACTCCACATCTATTCAAGAGATGTTTAGGAGGGTGAGTGAGCAATTCACGGCCATGTTCCGTAGAAAAGCTTTCTTGCATTGGTACACTGGAGAGGGTATGGATGAGATGGAGTTTACTGAGGCGGAAAGCAACATGAATGACCTTGTCTCGGAGTACCAGCAATACCAAGATGCAACTGCAGATGAAGAGGGATTTGAATATGAAGATGAGGATGACGTTCAAGAGGATGATGCTTAGACAGTAGTGGTGTTTTGGATGGTGTTTTTGTTTGTTTGTTGTGATACCTGTCAACGTTGTCTCTTTTCTGTGTTTAACCTGAATGCCTTTTTCGGGGTTTTGGATTGTTTTTGGGCGCTGCTGTCTGTCTTTTGTGGCTATGTAGTTTAGGGATTTTATTTTTCTGCATGTTTCATATTGTTGTTAAAATGGTGCCCATTTTTATTTTGTTGAAGATTGAAAGCCTAGGTGACATTCTTGCAATATTTTGGATATCGTTATTTCTAAAAGGGTTTTTGATTACTCACTTGTTTAGTTACATAGGTTGAATTCCTTATGTGTTATCTTCATTTGTTTATTTATTTATGTGGTTACTTGCATATCTATTGTAACAATTCTTATTAGCAAAATCAAAACATTATAAATCTGGACCAGATTTAATCAGAATAGCCAAAACCATTTGGAATTTATATAACCACAAATGGATGCGCGTGGTGTCGTTTCTTTTAAAAAATGTGTTAATGTTATGAAATTAGAAAGAAAATAAGAAAGAAATAAGAGAAGAAAATGGACTTAGATGGAGGAGAGTAAGGGGAAAGTAGTGAAATTGAAATGAATATATGTGTATCACTTAGTGAAGGAAATGAGTCCAATTTCTAGGCTAATGGACATCTACTATTTATTAAAATATTCATAATACTCCCCATTAGATGTCCATATTTTAGAATGTGCCTCGTTAAAACCTTATTAGAAAAAATCTAGTGGGATAAAAACCTAGTGAAGAAAAAAGAGTACAACATTCTTTCCAAAGTAAAATCATGGGTAAAATAATTAAAAATACAAGTATTTAATTCTCCCCCTCACCAGAACATTAATGTAAACGTTGAAGACCGATCTTTTGTACTAGTTGCTCAAAGACTTTGGTTGGTAATGATTTTGTGAAAATACCTGCCAAATTTTCACATGATCGGACTTGTTGGACATTTATTTCACCATTCTTTATGAGATCATGAGTAAAGAAAAATTTTGATGAAATATGCTTTGTTTTATCTCCTTTAATAACCTTCCTTTAACTGAGAAATACAAGTTGCATTATCTTCACATAAAATTGTTGGTGGTAATTTTCCAGCATGTAAGCCAGAAGTTTCTTGAATATGTTGAATCATAGATCTCAACCAAACACATTCTCGACTTGCTTCATGTAATGCTAGAATTTCAGCATGATTAAATGTTGTTGCTGTGATCGTTTGTTTTATGGATCTCCATGAAATTGCTGTACCACCACATGTGAACAAATATCCTGTTTGTGATAGACCATTATGAGGATCAGACAGATACCCCGCATCAGCATAACCAACTAAGTTTGCCTTAGATACATATGGGAAAAATAAACCCATGTCCATTGTACCTCTAAGGTAACGAAATATGTGTTTAATCTCATTCCAATGCCTTTTTGTGGATAAAGAACTATGTCTTGCTAACAAATTGACAGCAAATGATATATCAGGTCGTGTATGACTAGCAAGATACATTAGTGCACCAATTGCACTGAGATATGGTACTTCAGGACCAAGTAGTTCTTCATTTTTCTCTTGAGGTCGAAAAAGATCTTTGCTTACTTCAAGTGACCTTACAACCATTGGACTGCTCAGTGGATGTGATTTGTCCATATAGAACCTCTTTAGCACCTTTTCTGTATAAGTCTTTTGGTGCATCAAAATTCTTTCCTTTAAGTATTCTAATTGTAATCCGAGACAAAACTTTGTTTTTCCCAAGTCTTTCATCTCGAATTCCTTTTTCAAGCAATTTATAGCTTTTGAGAGCTCTTCAGGAGTTCCGATGATGTTTAAATCATCCACATAAATTGCAATTATAACAAACTCTTTTCCCAATCTTTTCATAAAAATGCATGGACAAATCGGGTCATTTTTGTACCCTTCTTTCAACAAATATTCACTGGGACAGTTGTACCACATACGTCCAGATTGTTTCAGTCCGTAAAGAGATTTATTCAATTTAATTGAATAATTTTCTCGAGGATTTGTTTTGTATGCTTCAGGCAAATTAAATCCTTCAGGGAGTTTCATATAGATGTCATTTTCAAGTGATCCATATAAATATGCTGCAACAACATCCATAAGGCGTAAGTCAAGTCTTTCACGGATTTCCAAACTTATCAAGTATCGAAAAGTAGTGGCATCCATCACTGGTGAATATGTTTCTTCGAAATCAATACCAGGTCTTTGTGAGAATCCTTATGCAACAAGTCTTGCTTTATGAACTGGTCTGGACCGGGGTCTAGGATCCGGTGTGGGACCAGCCACAAGAATGCAGGTGTTTTTAGGGTTTGCACACCGGAACTGTGAGTAACCGATGTATTAATCCGGTCTCTCAATGGGAGAGGCCGGTCTTGTTGTCCTGGAGATCCTTCACACCAACGTTTCGCGTTGTAGAGGGGCGAAAGGTGGTGCCACCTGCGAAGATTCTCCGACGCTCAAGTTAGAAGAGTATGGGAACTCAATGAATGCTTAAGCGAAGTAACAGTAAAGTGTGAGATAGAACAACAATACCATGCATGTGTATTGATATGGGCTTCTTATAGTTAAACGTAAGAGAAATGAGTCGTTGGATGCAGGTGGGTCCCTTAGCTCTGATTGCGTGTAGATTGTGTCAATCAAAGTGGCTCGACTTTCAGAATGTGTCAGGAGGGTAGGTCAATTATCAGAGTACGATCCTCTAGGGAGAGGAGAGGATAATCACCTTTTCCGCATAATCTGCTGACACGCCCACTTACTTTCTGAAGCCATTGATGTGACGTATTTTGCTACAAACAGTGTCTTCGTTGATAAGTTATCAGGGACTCTTCTCTTACTGTGACTGAAAAGCCAACAGTTATATAAACACCCTGTAAAAATGAACATAGAACCGCTATGGAGAAAATGAATGATGTTGTCGTGGAGTGAGGGCGGACGGCCAGACAACGGATATCCGGTGTGGCAACATTGAACCAGGACACCGGTTCTCCTTATATGAGGTCAGTCTGACGTCACAAGTATGGGGGCCGGTATCTAGACCGGATCATCTGTCCCCTAGCTCGTATGAGGGACTGTTAAGTTGCTCATATGAGCTACACAACTCTTAAGAGAAGTCTGGATGCCGGTAGTACATTCTTGTAAGTCTCTGGGAGCTCGGTGGCGTCCGCTCTAGTAAACGAGTGACCGCCCTTCTCGCGTTGCGTACAACGGATTCAGACAGCATAAAATAAGTAATGGAAATCCCAAGAGTCTTTGAAAATCGAAACCCTTGGTATTCGAAAAGTGGTTGGGAGGCATTAAATGCGCACAGCATGATTAGACAATAAATGCGTTTTTTATGCAAGAGCCATCATTGCCCAAGAGTGTAACCGTCGATTGGGCTTATTGGGCCTGGATTCAAACTGAATGGGGGCCTATTTTGCCAAAATGTTTACTGAAACGTTACTGTTTTCGCGCCTGTATGTGGTGAAACGACGGAGTCGTTTCAATTTGAAGGGTTGCGTTTTGATGCAAGCCTTGTGACCTTCGATGAAGCACTGTGTTTCTTCGTTACCTATAAAAGGAACTCTTAGCAGATTTTGGAGTCCATACTTGTCCTCAAGCTTAGTGAAACTCTGCTCAAATTTCCTTGGAATTTCCTTGTCGTCTTCAACTTCTCAAAGATCCTCTTCCTTTAGGTAACCTTCCTTCCCTTCAACTCCTTGCAATTTTAATCATTCTACTTCCATCATGCGCCCTAGAGCAGGCCACGCTGGTCCTTCAAATAGGGGGAGGTTTGGCTCTCGTGCCCCCCTTAGCCACCGTGGTGGGAGGATTCCAGGGAATCCTCCTGTGGCTGGGCGCCATCGCTCAGAGAGAGCCGAAGCTTCTTCCTCACGAGCGTCTTCTTCCTCTCGTCGCTCTGAGGTTCCCCTTGGTTCGAGGGCTACCAGCCGCTCTGATGAGGGGTCAAGTGCTGAAGGTTATCTCTCTGACGATGTTGCTTTTTATCACAGCACCTACGCATTCCACCGTGCCTGCACAACCATGGATCTTCCAGGACGTGGAAAAACACCGTTTCTCCGCTCTGCTGAAGGGTGTGTCAATGTTGTGGCACACCGGCTTGATTGGGAGAAACTCAACAGGGAAAAACCTTATTGCTGGGTGGAAGAGGAATTCCTAGAGATCCCTTCGCACCATGCAAGTGAGGAGGAGCGCACGGTTTCTTTCCGCTGTAAGATATATTCGGATAAGAAGTACAAAGCGCGATACGCTGTGATGGCTCCGCATCCTTCTGAAAGAATATGCCACAGCGTCCCTGATGCGAGTTCGGTCTACATGTACGACTTCGTTTTCTTAAAGCTGGGAGTACGCTTTCCCCTGACGGATTTCCAGATGGCCGTCCTGCGTTTCTTAGACTGTGCCCCCTCACAACTACATCCCAACGGTTGGAGTCTTGTCCGGGCTCTGGAAGTTTTGGGGGAGCATTTTGGCTTCTCCGCCACTGTGGCCAAGCTATTTTACTATTGCCAAGTGGTCCGCCGAGCTAATAAGAAGGGCGGCCTTGGGTTCATTACTCTCCGTAGTGACTCAAGGGTTGTAAATTTCAAGTCTTATACGGAATCCGCAAAGGTAGATGGGCGCTCCTTCAAACACTACTACACGCGGGTCCGGATTCAACCAAATAAGCCAGTCTTCTGGCGGAATAAAGAGGGGTTTACCAAGTTTCCCCTTAGCTGGACGCACGAGCATTTTCTCCTTATGAGCCGTGCTTATTATACAGATGAGAGCGAACTTTCCCCTCATTCTGTTGAGGTCTTGAGCGCCCTGCAGACGGCCTCAAAGACCCTCAAAGGGTTTTCCAGCCGTCTTCTCTTGGCCGAGGATGGCCTCAAAAACACCTACCTCCGTAACATCCGCTCTTATTCTCCTTGTGTTGTATGGTTATTCCGCTCTAGTTATTTTTCTTCTTGTATGCTTATTCAACTTTTCTTGTTTTGCAGAACAAATTGAAAAAGCCTGCCCAGAGATGTTGTCGTTAAGGACCATGATGGCTGACGATGACTCCTCTTCTGAAGAAAATGAAATCCAGGCGAAGAGGAACGCCACTAAAACTCCCCTCATTCCTCTGACTTCTGCGGTAGGAGATGAGGTTCCTCTCTTCGACGAGGAGGAAACCGAAGAAGCAGCTGAGGCCGCTGGAGCGGGTGGCGAGGAGGCCGTCCCAGAGAAAAAGAAGAAGAAGAGGCATCTTTTAAAGAAGGCAAATCAAGAGAAGCCCTCCTCTGATGACCCTGTGAAGAAGCGTCAGAGGACGGCCGAAGAAGCTGAATTGAAGAAGGACAAGGGAAAGAAACCCGTTCCTGAGTCCTCTGCCCCTTCTTCTCAAAATGCTTCAGAACCGGACTCTGGGAACGGTCCTCCTCCGGCGTTCGATCCTCCGCGTGACTCCTTCCTTTCTCCTTACTTGTGGTTTCAAGGGTCTATGCCTCCTACTCTCCCAAAGGCACGGTATTGCCTCCGCCCTTCCCTCGACGCTGCTGGGGTCCGAGGTGCTTGCAAGGCTGGGCGTTGGCAACTTGATGAACTGTCTGGCCTGCTTGAGTCCCTGAGCGAGAAAGCTGACTATATGGATCAGGTTGAAAAACTTGAGACCGAACTCGCGGTGAAGGAGAAATGGGCGGCCAAGCAAGCTGAAGTTCACAGGGGGGTGGAATCAGAATTGAAGAAAACTAAAGAAACGCTCCAGAGGAAAACTAAAGAAACAAGCCAAGTTCATTTTGCGAACAAGGCCCTAGAGCGGGAAGTTGCCGACCTCCAGAATAAGAACAAATCCATACCCCTCCTTGAAGAAGAATTACAGCTGGAGAAGAAGAGATCGGCTAAGCTTGCTGACGATCTCAAAGTTATGGAGGAGGGTCGCAACAAGGACCTTGGGGAGTGGGAGTCTATTCGGAAGGAGATGCAAGCCCAAATTGATGAACTCAAAAAGGGTGGTGCGAGTGCTGGGCCTTCAGAAGAGGATTATGCCAAGGTTCAAAGAAGACTAGCTGCTGCAAAGGCCAAGGCTGCCAAAGCCTTGGATATATGCAAAAATGTGGCGTATGAATCTTTCGGCCTGGCCCTTCGTCAAGTCTACTATCGTAACCCTGGAGTAAAGCTGAATTTATACGGATTAGATCCGTTCTTCGAGTTCCATGGGGGAAGACTTGTAGAAGTTCATAAGGACGGATCGCACCATGAACCCCATGCATCTCTGTACGAACTGCCTCCCCTCCCAGAAGGTCAAAGTATGGAGCCTCCAACGTCCACTGCTGCCTCTGGAGCTGAAGCACAAAAAGGTGCCCAAACTGGGGTGGAGGACAAGACGGAGAAGGCAGGAGTGCCCACTGTGGAAGATCAAGCACCGGCCTCTTAATTTTATGCTTTCATTCATAGCCGTGTTCTGGGATCGGCTCCAGCTTTAAAACACTTTGTAACCTGCATATTTTCTTATTTTTGAAAATAAGATTCACTATTACTTTTCCTCAGCTGTTTGCATCGAATGTGTGAGTGCTGAATAACTTAGTGTTATACAAAACACTTTATTATTTCCAATGCTTTGTGAATCCGTTCTTTTAACTTCTTAAAAGATAGAAATCCTTATCCGTCCTCGAAGATGTGGAGCGGGTACGTCAGCGTTCAACCGCTCCGAGGTGGATATTCCACTACTGAGGACGGACATTGCCTTTGAATTTTGGTATAGCTTTGACAAGGGTAAGCTTTTACGCCTTTCTTTTGAGGTTCGGTTTGGTCCTACATCTCAGGTCTTCACACGGTGTTCGGTTCGATCCTACTAACCGTACTTGGAGTTCGGTGCAATCCTACAGTCCAAGCCTTCAACACGGGGTTCGGATCAGGGCTAATCCTGAACCTACTGCGCCCGTTACTCGGGGTTCAGCGCGGTTTCCTGTGTGAACCGGCCTACTGCCCCCAAGCCTTCGCATGGGGTTCGGTTTGTGGCCTTGAAAAAGGACCAGCCCTACAACCCATGTAGTCTTCGAATGGGGTTCGGTTTGTGGCCTTGAAAAGGACCAGCCCTACAACCCATGTAGTCTTCGAATGGGGTTCGGTTTGTGGCCTTGAAAAAGGACCAGCCCTACAACCCATGTAGTCTTCGAATGGGGTTCGGTTTGTGGCCTTGAAAAAGGACCAGCCCTACAACCCATGTAGTCTTCGAATGGGGTTCGGTTTGTGGCCTTGAAAAAGGACCAGCCCTACAACCCATGTAGTCTTCGAATGGGGTTCGGTTTGTGGCCTTGAAAAAGGACCAGCCCTACAACCCATTCCACCTCAAGGAATTACATCGTCCGTCCTGAGGGGTCTTCCTCCGTTCTTCGAGGAATTATCTCATCAACTACAGAACAGGTAGTTGCGTTCATCCGTCCTGAGGTGTATGCGTATTAAACTACGGCTTTAAATCATAACACATAAGAAAAGTGAGAATGAGAGGGCGGTGAAAGTGTATTCTTATTAAAATTGAAAATAGATTACACAAAGAGCATCGTTGGGGCCATGCCTCGTTAAAACCTTCTTGAGAAAACCCAATGGGAAAAAACTCAAGTAAGGAAAAAGAGTACACGCCGTCTTACCAACTAGCTGTAATACACTCGTAAGTTCTGAGTGTTCCATTTGTTGCGGATTGGGGTTCCATCAAGTTCTTCCAACCGGTATGATCCCTTTCCAGTCACCTCCGGAACTCTATAAGGTCCTTCCCACGTCGGTGCTAGCTTTCTTTGGTGAGCGAACTTATTCCCCACACTGGCCTTTCTCAGAACGAGGTCTCCGGTGTTAAAAGCTCTGTACTGGACACGTTTATTATACCGAAGTGCAGCCTTTGCTTTTATTGCCTGATCTCTGATGAAAGCCTTTTCCCTTAACTCTTGGAGGACGTCCAGCTCTGATGCTAAGTTGGCGTTGTTATCTTCTACTGAAAAATACTCCACACGAGCCGATCTTGTTTGTAACTCCACTGGGATCATCGCCTCAACCCCGTACACCAACCGGTATGGGGATTCGTTAGTTGAAGAATGAGGCGTAGTGCGGTATGCCCATAAAACATGACACAGCTGGTCAGTCCATCCTCCCTTCGCTTCTCCCAGACGCTTCTTTAACCCCTTTAGCACTTCTCGGTTAGCTACCTCTGCTTGCCCATTGGTTTGGGGATGTTCAACAGATGAAAATATCTGGATTATCCCCAGTCCTTCAAGTAAATCCGTGAACTTTTTGTCTGTAAACTGTGTGCCGTTGTCAGTCACAATCCGCCCTGGCACCCCGAACCGAGCAATGATATTTTCGTACATGAAACGTCTTGTACGTGCAGAAGTGATATGCACTACAGGTTCTGCCTCGATCCATTTGGTGAAATAGTCTACTCCCACGATCAAGTATTTGATTCCTCCTGGCGCAGTGGGAAACGGACCCAAAATATCAAGGCCCCATTGGTAGAACGGCCAAGGCACGGCAGATGAAGATAACTCTTGGGCCGGTGTATGGTGGAGATTGGAGAATTTTTGGCAAGCGTCGCACTTCCTCACGAAATCTGCGGAATCCTGCTTCACAGTGGGCCACCAGTATCCAGCCCTGAGGACTTTTCTCATTAGGCTTCGGCCTCCAGCGTGATGCCCACATTGCCCCTCGTGCACCTCAGTCAAGACCGCTTGAACTTCGTCTTCTCTTAAACATGAAAGATATGGGACAGAGAATCCTCTTCTGTAGAGAACACCATCGACCATAGTAAAATATGGCAGCTCCCTCTTCACTCGTCTCCTTTCCTTCTCGTCAGTGGGAAGTTGACCATCAGCCAGATAACGAATATAGGGAATGACCCAAGAATCCTCATACGGATAACTTACCATGACAACATTCAGAGAAGGATACAGAGGTATACTAGGTGATGTCAAAGTGCTTTGAACCACCGTTGTTGTGCTACCAGGCTGCTTTGTACTTGCCAATCTTGACAAGATGTCCGCTCTGGTATTTTCTTCCCTGGGCACATGCTTGAACTCTAAAACTTCAAATCTTCCCTTCAACTCATTAACACAATTCAAGTACAATTGAAGTTGTGGTTCCTTTGCCTGGTACTCCCCCTGGATCTGCGAAATCACCAGCTGGGAATCACTGCAAAGTGTAACTGTTGATGCTCCGATGTCAATTGCCGCACGGAGACCGGCCAGGCATGCTTCGTATTCAGCTTGATTGTTGGAGGTCTTGAAATTGAACCGGAGGGAAATTTCTAAGTGCACACCGTCATCACTTTCTACCACCACACCTGCTCCACAACCTTTGCTGTTCGACGAACCGTCGACGTATATGGTCCAATGCGCTCGAGGGGTGGCCGGGTCCGCCCCAGTCATTTCTACTACAAAATCGGCCAACACTTGCGCTTTGATGGCTTCTCGAGGCTCATATGAAATTTCAAATTCAGACAGCTCGATAGACCACTTTATCATCCTTCCAGCGAGGTCTGGCTTGCTGAGTACTGAACGGAGTGGCAAATCCGTTCTCACCAATACTGGGTGCGCATGGAAATAAGGCCTCAGTCGTCGTGACGCCCACACAACTGCCAGGGCGGCTTTCTCAATCTTCTGATACCTTCCTTCCGCCCCCTGAAATGTTTTACTAGTAAAATACACTGGTCTCTGCCCTTCAGGGGTTTCTTTCACCAAGGCTACACCTAGAGCTTCGTCGGATATTGCCAAGTATAAGATTAACGTTTCGCCTGGATCAGGCTTAACCAGAATTGGTGGACTCGAGAGAACGGCCTTGAGCTGCTGGAAGGCTTGCTCTTGTTCCTCTCCCTATTCAAAACTCTTGTGTTTCTTCAATGCCTTATACAAGGGGAGGGACCTGTGCGCCATCTTAGGCATGAAACGAGCTAAAGCGGCCACTTTCCCATTCAATGACTGGACCTCCCTCAAACATTTAGGACTCTGCATGTCCAGGATTGCTTGACATTTCCCGGGGTTAGCCTCAATGCCTCGTTGAGTCAACATGAATCCCAAGAATTTCCCTGCTGGAACGGCGAAGGTGCACTTTAAAGGATTTAACCTCATGTTGTATTGCCGCAGCCTGGTGAAAACTTGGCGTAGATCTTCAATGTGGTCTCCTCCAGCGGGCGTTTTAGCTATGATATCATCAATATAAACTTCGACCAGCCTTGTATGCATCCCTTCAAAGACTTTGTTAATCATGCGCTGATAGGTAGCGCCGGCGTTCTTCAGTCCAAAAGGCATGACGGTGTAGCAGAAAACACCGCGGTCATTGATAAAGGCAGTCTTCTCCTGGTCTCCCTCCCACATCGGAATCTGGTTGTACCCCGAATAGGCATCTATGAAACTGAGGTATTGGTAACCAGATGAATCATCCACCATGCGATCGATGTTGGGCAGGGGATATGGATCTTTAGGGCAGCAACGGTTAAGATCCACATAATCTGTACACATTCTCCATTTGCCGTTAGCCTTCTGCACCATGACCACATTAGAAAGCCAAGATGAATAGCGTATTTCCCTTATAAAACCTGCTTTCAATAACTCCTCTGTCTGCTCGCAGGCCGCCCTCTGCTTCTCCGGTCCCAATCTCTTTTTCTTCTGGGCTACCGGTCTTGTTTCAGGGTACACTGCAAGCTTATGGCAACAGAAATCTGGATCCATCCCAGGCATGTCCGCTGCTGTCCATGCGAAAAGGTCTTTGAATTCCTGCAAAAGGGCTAATAAGCGTTGCTCTATAGCAGACTCCAGCTTATCGTTGATGTGTGTGACCTTCTCTAGGGAATCTCCCAATACGACATCCCTGGAACCGCCATCTGGTGTTGGCTTAGATGGATTGAGTGGATCAATCTTCAATTCCGCTCTAGGGTCTAAGTCAATAAGACTGACAGACCCTGCCGCTGTTCCTCCGTCGTTCAACTTCCTCTTCTTGTTGAATACTTCCAACTTAACCATGTTGAGGCTCAGATTATAACAATATCGAGCCATCTCCTGATCTCCGCGGAGGGAGGACACACCGTTGTCCTTGTCGATAAATTTAATCAAGAGGTGAGGAGTGGATACAATTGCTTCCATAGCGTTCAGTGTTGGACGACCTATGATACCGTTGTACGGGGATTCCACATCAATCACCAGAATTCTTGACTTGACCGTTCTTGCACCGGGTTCCCCTTCAAAAGAAATCAAAGTGTCGAGGTATCCCTTAGTGGGTTGCTTGGCTCCGTTAAACGCTGTGAGTTCTTGTGTGTATGGTTGTAAATCTGCATCACTGAAACCCATTCGTTTGAAACAATTATAAAAGATAACATCACAAGAACTTCCCTGATCGACGAGGATCCTCTTGACATCCTTATTGGCTATGACGGCCACAATCACTACTGCATCATCACCTCCTGGAATTGTTGGGCCGAAGTCATCATCAGTAAATGACATCGTCGGGGCTGTCACACCGTCCCTGAAAGGGCGGTTATCCCTTGGTTTACCCTGGACTGACAGAATCATCCTATGGTGGTTCTTTCGTGCTGTGATTGATGTTCCTCCTCCCGCAAATCCTCCAGCTATCATCTCAATCACTTCTCGTCTGCCCTGCCTCTGCTGCTGGGGCATGTTACTTTGTTGGGCACCTTCAGCAATCACTACCCCTTTCTGCTTCTCAACCGCAGTGAACTTCCTTGCTGGGTTGCGTGTATTATCATCTTCATCATCAGGATCTCTATTCCTTTTCTCCATCCTGTGAGGCTCATCCACAGATTTCTCCTTAAACAAATACTGCTTCAGCTTTCCTTCCCGAATGAGAGTTTCCACCGTATTCTTTAACGCCTTGCACTCATCAGTGTTGTGCCCTGTCTGCTCATGGAAAGTGCAGTATTTACGTGGGTTACCACCCCTCTTGGTTGGGACTGGCTTCCTTACACCAAAGACGTTCAGAGTTGGCCAACCAACTTCCCTCATGATTTGTGAGTGCCTGGTGTTCAACGGAGCATAGTGATCGAACGATGATACACGCCTATCTCGTGGATGCTGACGAGCGTTCACAAAGTCCTCTCTAAAGGCATGCTTCTCAGGCCTCACTCTCTCCTTTTCTCTCCGTGGCTGCTGAGCGGGTGCAGAAGGCTTTACTCTTGTTGCAGTTGCCTCTAGATGCATCTCTATGCCCACATATTTGGAAGCTTTCCTTCGAAACTCCTCGAAGGTTGAAGGTGGGCTTTTTGCCAAAGATAGGGCAAAGGCTGAACCAGGCTGAAGAGCTTCCACTACAATATGGAGTTGTATGGCCTCCGTGAGGTTAGGGACCAAAGCAGCCTCCTTGTAAAACCTTTTCAGGAAGTCCTTAAGAGTTTCAGTTTCTCCCTGCCTTATCTGGGCCAAGGTGTGAGAAGTTCTTGGGATATCCCTAGAGATGACGAAATGGCTTTCGAATGCAGCAGCCATTTCCTCCCAAGAGTCTATAGAACCTGAGGGCAAACTTTTAAACCAGCTGAGAGCTTCCTCCGTCAACGTCCTTGGGAACATTCTGCACATGACATCTTCGTCTGCTCCCAGATACATAGCTTCATAAACGTAAGCATCCAAATGCTTAGTGGGGTCGGTCTCTCCATTATACTTCCCAATCGACAATGGCTGAGTTGTTTGCAAATGTTTTGGAATGACAATACTCATCAACCTTCTTGAGAAAGGGACATTGAGCTTGTATGTCCCTGAAGTTACCACCGCCTGCTCCCTTCTCCTAGTACTGACTCTATCACCAGAGTCCTGTGTTTGCTCCCTTTCTTCATATGTGGGGATCTTCGAATACTGGAGGGTGGTAGATCTATCCCTCGCTGATGCATGGTGAGCATCCTCTGCATGAGACACTACTCTGTCCCCAGCTCCTTCTCTCTCTCGCCTCAACTCCATCAACTCCTCCTTCAGTTGCCTGATAACCTCATCGCGAGGGTCAGGCGTCTGCACTTGCACCATCCTCCGGGTTTGAGTTACAGGGGATTCGAAGACGAGTCTCCTCCCAGCCTGTTGATGGGTCACATCCTCCACGTGACCTTCCACGAAATCTCTCCCATCACCTTCCATTGTGACAACCTAACTTCTGCGAAAATGGGAATAACTCTATCGTGTCCCACTGGGCGTGCCAATGAACTGGTCTGGACCGGGGTCTAGGATCTGGTGTGGGACCAGCCACAAGAATGCAGGTGTTTTTAGGGTTTGCACACCGGAACTATGAGTAACCGATGTATTAATCCGGTCTCTCAGTGGGAGAGGCCGGTCTTGTTGTCCTGGAGATCCTTCACACCAACGTTTCGCGTTGTAGAGGGGCGAAAGGTGGTGCCACTTGCGAAGATTCTCCGACGCTCAAGTTAGAAGAGTATGGGAACTCAATGAATGCTTAAGCGAAGTAACAGTAAAGTGTGAGATAGAACAACAATACCATGCATGTGTATTGATATGGGCTTCTTATAGTTAAACGTAAGAGAAATGAGTCGTTGGATGCAGGTGGGTCCCTTAGCTCTGATTGCGTGTAGATTGTGTCAATCAAAGTGGCTCGACTTTCAGAATGTGTCAGGAGGGTAGGTCAATTATCAGAGTACGATCCTCTAGGGAGAGGAGATGATAATCACCTTTTCCGCATAATCTGCTGACACGCCCACTTACTTTCTGAAGCCATTGATGTGACGTATTTTGCTACAAACAGTGTCTTCGTTGATAAGTTATCAGGGACTCTTCTCTTACTGTGACTGAAAAGCCAACAGTTATATAAACACCCTGTAAAAATGAACATAGAACCGCTATGGAGAAAATGAATGATGTTGTCATGGAGTGAGGGCGGACGGCCAGACAACGGATATCCGGTGTGGCAACATTGAACCAGGACACCGGTTCTCCTTATATGAGGTCAGTCTGACGTCACAAGTATGGGGGCCGGTATCTAGACCGGATCACTTTATATCGCACAATTTCACCATTTTCATTTCTTTTCCTTGTAAAGGCCCATTTGTACCCAACTGGTTTTACACCTTTAGGTGTTTGGACTACAGGTCCAAAGACTTTTCGTTTTGCAAGTGACTTTAACTCTTCTTGCATTGCATCTTTCCACTTTGGCCAATCATTTCTTTACGCACATTCCTTAACAGATTTTGGCTCATGATTCTTATCATCATTTATAATATCAAGAGCTACTTTGAATGCAAAAATTTCATCAACATCGACTTTTTGTCGATTCCATTGTATTCCATCCATGACATAATTTATAGAGATCTCTTTATTCTTGTCAATTTTAGGTACCTTGGTTTCTTCTGGATTTGAAACCTTGATTATGTCAGAAGACTCTACTGGAGTCTTTATATCCTCGATTTGACCATCTTCTTTATTTACTTTTCTTTTTCGATGATTTTTATCTTTAGAACCAACAGATCTGCCACGTTTTATTTTGGCTTCAGACTCATTTGCAAATTTAGATTGTCCTTTAGGGATATCAATCTTTATTGGAGTATTAATAGCTGGTATGTGTGACTTAGTCACTCTTTTTGGATCAGCAAATGCATTAGGTAATTAGTTTGCTAAATTTTGCAAACTAATTATTTTCTGAACTTTTAGTTCAGATTGCTTTGTTCGAGGATCAAGATGTGATAGAGATATCTCGTTCCAGCTAATCCTTTTATCCAACTGTTTATTTTCTTCCTCTAATGGTGGGAAAATAGATTTATCAAAATGACTATCAGCAAAACGAGCTGTAAATAAATCACCTGTTGATCTGGTCTCAATACCGGTATCCGATCTGCAAGACAAATTTCAACGTCTTTGTCAAGACTTCAACGTGTAACCGGTGTCATCGGTATACATCCGGACTGTAATTCCGTATCAGGCGCTCTCCCTATACCGGTTGTTCAGGATAACACCATGACACCGGATAACATACACGTCACTGGGCAAAAGACAAAAATCATGGCTACAGGGACCGATCAATAATCCCCTGCACTACGGGCCAAATTCTGCTCACGGGGATGGTCAACTTGCTCCCTAATCCTAGCCTATACTCTCCATGCTCAATATAAAATAGCCACTTGACCCAATCATGCTGGTAAGTGCGCAATAAAATAATACTAGTGGAAGTTAGTGGTTCCCCACTAACGAGTCCTCGTAAATCGAGCCAATCAGGTATATAAACTCTTTTCATCAATGAAGAGAGGATCCTCAACTGAAACTATTTACGATTACTCTCTGTAATACATTCCTTACTTGGAATATATCACTGACTTGAGCGTCGGAGAATCTTTACAGGTGACACCACCATTCGCCCACATCAACGGGTTAGGTCGGCGTAGAGGATCTCCAGAACGCCCAATCCGTTCTCCTCACACAAGGACAATGGATATTTACACCGGATACTCATACATCCGGTTTTCTATATAGTATTCACATACTATTTGTGATTGACTTGACTCCGGATCTCTTGACCCCGGTTCAGGACAGATCACCTGTTAAAGGTTCAAGATATTTTATTATGGATGGACTTTCATATCCAACATATATTCCCAACCTTCTTTAAGGTCCTATCTTAGTGCGTTGCGGAGGAGAGATAGGAACATATACCGCACTTCTAAAGATTCTTAGATGGGAAATATTTGGTTCTTTACCATGAACCAATTGTAAAAGGGAATATTCATGATTACTTGTAGGCCTGATGCGAATAAGTGCTGCCGCATGCAAGATTGCATGTCCCTAAGTTGAAATTGGGAGTTTTGATCTCATTAACAATGGTCTTGCTATCAATTTCAAACGTTTAATCAATGATTCAACAAGTCCATTTTGTGTATGAACATGTACTACAGGATGTTCAACATCAATTCCAATGGACATACAATAATCATTAAATGATTGAGATGTGAATTCACCAGCGTTATCAAGGCGTATTTTCTTAATTGGATAATCAGGAAAATGAGCTCTTAAACGAATTAATTGAGCTAGTAATCTCACAAACGCCTAGTTGCGAGTTGATAATAAGCAAACATGTGACCATTTAGTTGATGCATCAATTAAAACCATAAAATATCTAAATGGTCCACATGAAGGGTGTATTGGTCCACAAATATCACCTTGTATACGCTCTAAAAATGTGAGTGATTCATTCTTAATTTTCATTGGTGATGGCCGAATGATCAATTTTCCTTGAGAACAAGCAGCACATGAGAAATTCTTAGTTTGCATAATTTGTCTGCTGGACAAACAATGACCATTTGAATTCTCAACTATTTTTCGCATCATAATTGATCCAGGATGGCCTAATTGTTCATGCCAGATAACCAAGTCATTCTTATTTGTAAACTTCTGGTTTACAATAACATTTGTTTCAACTGTACTAATATAAGTATAGTACAAACCGGAGGAAAATGAAGGCAATTTTTCCAATATACATTTCTTATCAGAAATTAACTTTGTGATGTAAAGATATTCATCTTTTCCTTCATTTGTGGTCTCAATATGATATCCATTTCTGCGGATATCCTTAAAACTCAACAATTTTCTTTGAGACTTCTTAGAATATAATGCACTTTAATTGTACAATTTTGTTCCTCAGGTAACAAAATACTGGCTCTACCGAAGTCTTCAATTATATTTATACTACCAGATATAGTATTAACATTTGCTTATTGTTTTACTATATGGTAAAAATATTTCTCATTCTTGAGAATAGTGTGAGTTGTTGCACTGTCTGCGAGACATATATCTTCGTCATTCACATGAGCATTCATTCTTCAAATAATAAATAAAAATAAGTGAAAATATAATCAACAACAATAAATATTTAACATAAAATTTTATTGATAATGACTAAATTTATAATAAAATATATTACATGAAACATAAAAACAATTTATTTAGGGGCATTCCCCTCTCCAACCGAGTGGTCAATTTCTTCTTCAGGAAGAGTAAGAAAATCATCAACACTAAAATCAGAGAAATCATCATCTATACCAGTAAAATTTGTCTCTATTATTTTCCCTTTATTTTTAAGGGATTTTTGGTATAGATCTACGAGATGCTTTGGTGTGCGACAAACTCGAGACCAGTGTCCCTTGCTACCACAACGATAGCAGATATTTTTAGTTTGTTTGCTATTTTGAGCATCCGTCCCTTTTTTCATATGTTCTTTATTTTTCCATGTGAATGATGATCTTTTATCATTTCGACCATGACCACGACCATAACCATATCCACGACTACGACCAATACCATGTCCCCGAGCATTACCTCGTCTACGACCGCGACTACGGCCACGACCACGACCATGAGTATGATGATCGTGTGTTGCTACATTCACTTCTGGGAATGAAGCAGTTCCAGTTGGACGAGATTCATGATTTTGCATAAGCAATTCATTATTTTGCTCAGCCACAAGGAGACAAGTAATTAATTCAGAATATTTTGTAAAACCCTTTTGGCGATATTGTTGCTGCAGGAGCATACTGGATGCATGAAAAATAGAGAATGTTTTCTCTAACATATCACTTTTAGTGATTTTTTCTCCACATAACTCCAATTTTGAAGTAATTCTAAACAGCGCAGAATTATATTCATTTACAGTTTTAAAATCTTGAAAGTGCAAATGCATCCATTCATAACGGGCTTTTGGAAGAATTATATCCTTTTGATGGTCGTATCTCTCTTTTAAATTATTTCACAGAACAAGAGGGTCTTTAACTGTTAAGTATTCATTTTTTAACCCTTCATGGATATGGTGGTGTAAAAATATCATGGCTTTAGCTTTATTTTGACTAAATGCATTATTTCCATTTTTAATCATGTCTCCAAGACCTTTTGCATGTAAATGGATCTCAACATCTAGTGTCCATGATAGATAATTTTTTCCACTGATGTCAAGAGCCACAAACTCAAGGTTGGTAATATTTGACATAATTATATCTATGCAAAAGATTATAAATAAGTTAGTAATAAAATAAGTTAATAATGATTATAAACATTTATGCAAGATATAGTGCAAACAAAAGCATAATTATGTCTACATAATGGGTCACTAATAAAATTATTTATTATTATGTCAATAATTTTCCTTATTAATGCTATTTTATTTATTATCTCCTTTATATATAATAAAATATATTAATTATAAATACGAGTCTAGAAATTATTTAATTAGACAAAGCATCAAATTCATTATTTAATGCTATCATTCTCGTGAAGCTACAGGAAGTAAAGCAGCAAAGCAATTATTTTTCCTGAAGCTACAAGAGGCAAAGCAACATTTACCAATAGTTAATTATGCTAAACCAAGAAAAAAAATAGTTAATCATGCAAAGCATTAATGTGGAAAAGCTACAGGAGGTAAGGTTTAATATTATAAAATTTCAATCATTACTATTAATGGAAATAGGAGTTAATAATATAAAATCCAATCCTTGTTGATAATATAAAACATGTACAACATAATATAGCATAATAATTCAAAGCATAATCATGTACAGCAAGGTAGCCAACATGAAAGCAAATTATAATCACATGAAAGCAAATGTTCAATATATATATATATATTAGTTAGTGACAATTATATAAGGTAGCAAAATTAGAGAAAACAATCAGGTAGCCAACGTGCAATCAAAATAATATGGCAACTACAACATGTAAAGTTTATTAATATAAAATCTAAGTGCTACCAATTTAATAATATAACATGACAACGGAAATCCAAATGCTAGCAAGTATAACATGACCATTTAGAGCATATAATATGTCAGGTGCAGGAACATGTCACGCTAATGGATAACATCATGGACAAGTGCAGGAATTTAATAATAATGGAATTAAAAGTGGTGGAAGCATTAATGAAATTTATAAAATGATCAAAAATGGAAATGGATCAATACCGAGCAAATCAGGACCAATAAAGTATATAAACATAATACCAAATAATAAAGAATTTTATTCTTCAATATTTTATTTTAATTTATTATATTGTTATAGTTCTTCGAGAACTATCAATAAATATTTTAAGAATTCTTCAAGAATTCTAAATTATTTGACTATTAATTTTATACATCCTACAAGGATGTTTATGAATAAGTTCTTCAGGAACCTATATATTTTTTTATATATGATATAGATATAATTTTATACATCCTTCGGGGATGTTTAAAATGTAAGTTCTTCAGGAACTTTTATATTATATAAATAAATAATATAATTTAAAATTATAAAGAATAATAATAATAATAATAATAATCATATATTACCTCTCTTAGTATTGACTAGATCTCAGTTGGTCAGAATCTCATGCTAATAATTTGTTATGAAATTAGAAAGAAAATAAGAAAGAAATAAGAGAAGAAAATGGACTTAGATGAAGGAGAGTAAGGAGAAAGTAGTGAAATTGAAATGAATATATGTGTATCACTTAGTGAAGGAAATGAGTCCAATTTATAGGCTAATGGACATCCACTATTCACTAAAATATTCATAATAGTTAAAAAATTATTCATATGCGGTTTGGTTTAATACTTCAATCAAAACCTGATTAAATGGGTTGGGCCAAGCCTTTAGAAATATGAAATGAAATAGGTAATAACATAATCAAATTGCAATTTAATTTATTTAAAAGAATAAAACTTCTGAACAAAAAAAGCGAGAATAAAAGTCGGTCCATCTTCTTTTCCCCAATTTAGAGTATATAGGTATTAGTTGAATCGGATTTTGTTACGCTTGACCTTGATTTCTCAAAAATTTAAAAGGCTTGACCCTAACTTAACTATCTACTATAGAATTTTTTTTTAGGTTTGAGTGAAGATGCTTGATTTAATTGTCTTTTTAAGGTTTATTTACTAAGAAGCCAACATGCCTTTTAGCTTGCACAGGCTAGAAAACTTAACCTAAAGATAGATTATTTTAGAAATTTGTAAAATAAAAAAATACTAAATTTTAAATAATAATATTTAATATTTAAAAATATTTTAAGTCATAAATTATCCAATAATGCATTAATATAAAGCTAATAATTGTTTAACAAAACATAACTTTTTAAACATGGTTCCAGGACTTTCTTGTTTTATTTAAGTTATATTATAAATATTATATATATATATATATTATATTATATATATAATATAACATGTCAACTAAACAGGTGGACCTAATAGGCTTTATAGGTTTTTTTGAAAGCCCTTGACATAACCTATTTATTTAATTAAGCTTATTAAGAAGCCTAAGTCTAACCTTTTCACTTGATAAGCTTAGCCTGAGTAAGCTTAAATGGGTCAAGCAATAGGTCCTGATGAGTAGTTTAGTCTATTTCTATCGCTAGGCTGGGGCAATGAATCCGGTTTGGGGATCAATCCTAAACTTGTGCTAGAATGTTATTTATATTACGTCGGTCCGATGGGGATCCAGTATTATACCTTGTATTCTAGTGGGGAGATAGAAGTCTTGAAGTGTTCCTTGAGAAAATCTCACCAATCCTACACGTTGTGGGGCGAAAAAGGGTATCACCTGCAAAGACACTCTAACGCTAAGTCAGTGAGATATTCAGAGAAAATAACAGTGCTCAAGCGTAAGTTTTAGCCAAGAATGTTCTACATTTTCTTGCTGATTCTTGAGTATTTTATATCAGAGAGTAGTGAAAGAGTCATTTTGTCATGAGAGAACATTCCGTACGTGGTGTTAGTACAACTCTGGTTAGAGCAGAAAAGTTGACATGCAACATGGGCGCCCCCTACGTCTGTACCTTCCTCTTTGTCATTTTGCATGTTACTTTTTAGCACACGTTTACAAAAGTCAACTCTGATCTACCAATATCGAGAGAATGACTCGTACCAGAGTTAGATCATGGGCCTCACACACGCGGTGTCGGTGTAGGATCACATCTTTAACCGAGACGTGGATCGTCAATAACATTTATAAGTGTATATTACCATTTTGCCCATAGGCCGGTATGGAGACCAAATCATTCCATCTTAAAATATTCAAACAATGAAATGGCATTTTTATTTCATTTCATCTTATTCAGTTTTATTCCATTATATACCACTCTGTTCCATCTACATATGATTAATCTAAACATTCCCTATGGTATTAAGAAGTGAAATTTGTAACATCCTAGTTTAACAATTTTGATGAATTCAATGAATTAAGAGTTAAATCATATTTGCATGATTAATTAATTAAAATGGGAGATTAATTGACAAATGCCAAAATGATGAACGCGTCCCTAAATCATTTAAATTTTTTTTTCTTCTTCTTTTTCATTTCATTCATTCGTAGGCAACAGAGAGAAACTTTCTCCTTCATCTTCTCTTCTTCGGCATCACTATTCTTCTTCTCCTCCAATCTTCTCTCAATTCCATCAAATTAAAGTAAGAATTCATCTCCTCTACCTCTCCTCTTCACGTGGATAGCTTGAATTTAAAGGGGGAAGGCTCCAATTTCTCTAATTCAAGGTAAATTGATGTGTTCTTGTCATGGGTTTTGGTATATCATAACTTTCATCTTTCAATTCTTGCAGTTTTATGGATTTTGAAGCATTTAGAAGCCATTGATAAGTGGATAGCTTGGGGTTTCTAAAGAATATGGAGTTTTCATGAAAAAGTGGCATAAAGTAGCTTCTTGATTACTAATTCTATGAGATTACAACTTAATAATTGTTGTTTCAATGAGTTAAGGTAGCTTTAGAGAGTTTTAGAGTGATTCAGAGCTTCAAGCGTGGTTCGGAGGCGGGTTCCGAAGTTGACATCTCGATTCGGTAACTTATATCTTACTGAAATGATTCTAATTTAAATATTACTAACTTGGTAAGCGATATTGGTATCGATTATGGTGTTAAAATCAAGTATTATGAATTTTAGGAAGTTGCTAGATCCCAAGGAATAGAGATCGGAACTTACGACTCGCTGTTAGTAAGCGTTCGATAGCTCTTGGAGCTTCTGGGATTCTCTATTCGAGGTAGGGGGAGCTTTTACATATTAAATGCATGGTTTATAGACGAATTTGAGGTATACTTATATATGGAATTATGAATGATATGTTTTATGTACTATGATGAATATGATGTGTACCATCTATGTGAATATGAAAGATTGCATAAGATGTAAAATATGTTTCAAGTTTCATTGAGTTATATGTGTTATGTGAAGTATGAGTTATCTTATGGAAATGGTGCTTGTGCATAAGATACTTGAATGAACATATTTATGTTTGAATTAAGCATAAGATGCTTGGATTGTGAAATACATGATATGTGAATAACATGAGATTCATTTGATAAATTGAATGAAATATTGTGAGCATAAAAGCGTGGGCGCTTATTCATTGAATTGAAAATGATGAATTGATAATGTTTAATTACATGAGATGCTTTGTATAATTGTAAATTATGTGGTTTCGAGGATTCCACAAAGACCTTGGGTGGGACTCAACGCAAACCTTTTGAGTAAGACTCGAGGTTAGCCCGTAACACTACCATTGTCGCTGAGAGTGATTGTGTTACGTGAAAGGACAAACGGTTTGGTACCAGTAAAATGGCCAGATCAGCTGAGAGCTGAGTATATGGCTGAGAGCTAGTGTTGCAACACAAAGTTTAATGATGATTATTTGGATCCAATTGAATTGAGAATGGTATGTGCACATATGTATGACATTGAGAATGATATGATAATAAAGCATTGAGATGAAAAAGGAATAATGTTGAATGGTAGTTTGTGTTTTATAGATTATTAAACTTTATTGCATAATAGAGAATAGGATAATTGAATTATAGCTTTAACTGTCATTTACTATGTATGATGCTTACCCCTATTCGTGGTTATTTTTACAATGGATATAGGACAGGGCGATGGTATATGAGAGATCACTCAGCTCGGGTATGGAGCATTATGTATATATGTGTAATGTACATGATGCATATAGTAATTTGTAGTAGCCTTTGTCGGCTCCTGTGCATACCTGTTTTGTTATGTGTATATGTATGTGTATATAAGAATGCTTAGTGAAATAGGTAACTGATAGCTTCATTTCGAAGCTTAGAATCCTTTTTGAGCATATACTTGATGTAGTGATGGTTGATGATATTACTTGATGTTATGGAAGAGTGGAGACCATGGATGGTCCCACCATATGTATATAAGTTTGATGACCAGAACTTGTGGACTTATATATATATATATATATATGATGCTTTGTTGATGCATGAATGTCCAAGAACTGTTTTTGAATGAAAAATTGCAGTGGTTAGGTGTTAGTGCCACAACTGCATGACAATTATAAGGTTTTTTATGCATAATTCATCAACTAAGATAGTCAAATTGTAAATTAAAAGGTGTGAATGACATAGAACAGTTTAACTAGCATCTATACATGATTTATGGTTTATGAAGACTGGAATGGATCAATTTGATTGAAAATTGACCTTCTAGTTGCTCAAAATGTCTCAAAATGAGCTATTTTCACTTTTGCGCATAACTTCCTTGTTTTTGGGAATTTTTGAGTGCGGCTAGTGGCTACATGTCACAAATAGTGTGTTTTAACTTGTGTCAAAATTTGGTGATCATTGGACTTGATTTGAAAAAGATAGGGTGGTTAGAAGTTGGAAAAGTTTAAGTTTTCTACATAAAAATACAGTAGGGAACTAAAGTGTAGGGCTTGAATCGATTCAAGAGAAGCCATGAATCAATTCATTGTCCCCTGGAATTACTGTTCATTGCAAACAATTCATGTGAATCGATTCACCTTGGGTTTGAATCGATTCACCAGCCCTGTTTTCACTGTTTTCAGCAAAACTATACACATGAATCGATTCACCACCTTTGGGAATCGATTCATGACTCTAGTGTATACTGTTTTTGGCAAATTGGGATGCATGAATCGATTCATGCTAGTCTTGAATCGATTCATACCCCTGATTCTTCAAAATGGTTATGTTTTTGTAATGTGTTGGGTTCCATTGAGTCATGGTATCATCATATATCAGTATGCCATTGTATTTGCCACTCTTTAACAATTAAATTAAGTATCTTCAAACCTTTTTTTATACAATTCTACAATCCTCAAAATAAATTATGTTTTCCACTATTTTTGGTTGAAGATTCTACGTTTGTTTGCCAAAAGGTATACTTGATTGGATTTATACACCTTCTCATATCTTCATATATGAGATAGGTTCTTCTAACTAATCCAGGTATTAGTTAAATTCTCACCTCGCGGTTTCTTTCATTCCTTAATGTTTTTTAAAAATCGTGAAAATTTACCCTTATTTTTAGGTTGTTTTAAAATTGAAGGGTTTTTATTTAAAATATTTTTAATATATATACACATTAATTACTTTCTATATAATTTTTACATAATTTGTGATAAAAATATTTATTTATTTTATTCCTTAAAAAAATCTTCTTAGTTAAAATAACTCTTCATTTAAAGGAAGTTTGCAACATTCCCTCTTACTTAGGGATGACAAAAAAGGCCCACACTAATGGGTATCCGTGGGTAAATACCCGTAACGGGTAAAAAACCTGGAAAAATGGGTATCTGCGGGTAGCGGGTAACGGGTATTTCAAAACTCGTAAATAAATGGGCCGGTACGGGTATAAGGGTACCCGTACCCGCAAGTACCCATATATGTAAAAATACTATAATACCCTTATTTATATTATATAATAGTTAATATAAATAATAGGTTTTTAGTCTTTTTAGGTACTGGGCAACCCTAAATCAAAAAGGGATCACTCATGCCAATTATGTTTCTTTCTTTCACTCCACTGCAGAGACTAGTGTTCGTTCTCGCCTTCTCAGGTATTGCAAATCGAAGCTTTCGTTCACACGTTCTCACCTTCTGCAAATCACATGTTCACATATTCTCATCTTATTGTATGATATCATTTTAGATTTTTAGTTTGATTTAACACGACCCCTCTATCTTTTGCTGCTATGCCTGTTTGGAAATTAAAGTAACATTGGCGTGAAGTGAATTTGAAAAGGTGGAAAATCAATCAATGAAGATAGCTTGCCATCCTTTAGATAGCGTGAGGATTTTCTTTCGATTTTGAAAGAATTAATTTTGGCTATTTAACAAATACCATGTAGGCTCCAATGGTAAGATGTCATGGCCAAAACTACGAAGAACAACAATTTGCAAAATTAGAGACAAAAATCAAGGATAATTATCATAAAATATTAAATAAGCTATTTCAGTTTGTCATTTTTATTTATAAATAAAGTCTTTGTGAAAGAGTATTAGAATTGTAAATCATTGTAAATTATTAAGAATTTATCGATAAAGAATATGAATTTCCAAATTTTTAGTATGGTATCATTTCTCATAAAATTGTTTGATTGTAATTTGATTCATTTGCTGTAATATATAGCATTCATAATTGAGTATAATTGTTATTGTTGTGATTGAATAAGCTAAAATTATTAGAGTATAATTGTTAGTTTTTCACCCCTTTAGCTAAGCAATATTACATAAGAGCAATTAAATCAGAAATGAAACTTCCATTTACTGCCATATCCAGATGTCATGATGGAGTTATAACTTATTTAGTTATTATGTTTGTAATGCTAATGGAAGTAAATAATAAAGACACCATCTCAATAAGCTTTTATGATTCCAATGGACATAAATAATAATAAAACAGAGAAAACTTTGTATTTTGTTATCTAAAGACAAAGTGATTAAATTTTGGTCACTATAGATATGTTGTCTAATGATTTAATTGATCATTATCCTTTGTTAACTACTAAGCATTTCCTTTCTAGATCATGATACTATTATGATTAAGCTTTACTCTTGATGAATATGTTACTGGAATTTTCTATTTTCATTAATTAGGCTTGTTAAGGCAACCTAAGTGTTTTTATATCCATAAAATATTCATTCTTTTGCTTAATTTTATTGTAATTTGATTCTTTTGTTGTAATATATAGCATTCATAGTTGAGTATAATATATAACATTCATATTTGATAAAATTTTATTTGTGTAGGATGACAAATGACCAAACCCATGAAAAAGAGCTCGTTCCATCACCCAATGTGGGGGAATTAAATGTAGCAGCATCAAATAACGCATCTGTGAATATTGAGTTAACCTCAACTTAAAATGATATCGAAAGCACAATTCTCATTGAAAGTGGCTCCAAAAAAAGAAAGACAACTTCAGATGTTTGGTTATATTTCATGAGAGAGACAATAGATGGAAAGATGAAAGCTAGATGCAAGTATTGTGGTGATAGACTTTTAGGTGACCCAATGCAAGGAACTTAACACTTGTGAAATCACTTCACCAATTACAAACAACGAACAACTCGAAATATAAGACAAGTATTTCTCAAAACAGAAAAGAAAGAGGGAGAAACATTACTTGCTGGTTCTTTAACACTTAACCAAGAGGAAGGAAGACTAGCACTTGTTAAAATGATAGCTGCATATGAGTATCCCTTGGCCATGGTTGACCACTATTTCTTTAGAGGGTTGATAACCACTGTGGTACCTCAATTTAACTTGGTTAGTCGTAATACTTTTAGGAGTGACATCATGAAGATGTTTAATAAGGAAAAAGAGGTTACAAAGAAGTTATTGTCAAAGAATCAATTTGGATAGCAATCACCATTGATATGTGGACTTCTAGCAATCAGAACGAAGGCTACATGGCTATTACAACTCATTTTATTGATGATACATGGACCTTACAAAGTCGACTAGTAAGGTATGTTAAGTTTATTTATTAAAATTTTCATCTAAGTTTTGTTGGATTGTTATATCTTTATTGAGGTTTTTATTTTAATGTTAGGTTCATTTATGTGCGTGCTCCTCATACTAGTCAAGTTCTTGGTGATGTTCTCATTCAATGTTTGATGGATTGGGGCTTAGATAGAAAGATCTCCACTTTGACTATTGATAATTGTTCTACTAATGATGCTATGATTAAACATATTTTAACAAAGCTCCCACGTAGGCATTTAATCATGGGTGGTAAGATGTTCCATATGCATTGTTGTGCCCATATATTAAATTTGATTATGAAGGATGGTTTATCTGTGATTGCTAGTGCTATAGAAAAGGTTAGGGAAAGTGTTGTGTATTAGACTGGTACACCTAAAAGAGAAGAGAGATTTAAAGAAACATATGGGCAACTGAACATTTCATATAGTAAAAAGCTTGTTGCTGATTGTAAAACCAGGTGAAATTCTACATTCTTAATGCTTAAAGTTGCCATTCCATATAGGGAAGTATTTGATCGATTATCACAATGTGAGCGTCATTATAAAACATTTCCCAATAAGGATAAGTGGGATACGGCGAGTGAAATTTGTAAGAAGTTAGAATTATTCTATGAGGTTACATTGTTGTTTTCTGGTACCATGTATCCAACTCTCTACCTTTATTTTCTAAAGATATGTCAAATTAAATTAGCTTTGATGGAGTGGCTTGGTTCTTCTTCTCATGTTATTCATGAATCGACATTATCAATGGTTCTTAAATTTGATAAGTATTGGGCTACAATTAATGGGGTGATGGCGGGTAGGCATTGTGTTAGGTCCAAGGCTCAAACTTGATTTTTTACGTTACATATTCCCTAAAATTTATGGAGATAAGTTGAAAATGAAATTCAAAGGTTAAGGGGAATTTTGGAAGATTTGATGAAAGAGTATTCAAAGGGAAAAGAAAAAGAAGTTATTGGTTCTTCAGATGCAAATTTAATGACTATAGGTTCACTAATTATGTCTTTAGATGTTTTGTTGTCTGGTTATGAAAGGACTAAGGTGTTGCAACAATCTTCTGCAAGAAACCTTAAGACTGAATTAGATTTTTATTTAAAGGAAGCAACCTTGCTTGATTCAGATAAGTTTAATATATTAACTTGGTAGTTGAGTAATTCATCAAAATATCCCACCTTAGAATTAATTGCAAGAGACTTCTATGCAATTCCAGTAAGAGTCTTACTACATAAGGTTAGTAACTAACATCATTTCACTTGAACTAAAAAAGAACCACTTCCCTTTAATAAAAAGAAACTAGCACGTGATTCAAGTAAATATTTCTCGTGTTACATATGAAATGATAAATCATACATAAATTATTTTAGTTGGGTTTATTTTATCATTCATGTAACTATTCTCCCCTTTTTAGAACAAATTTGTAAAGAAAATGTTATTTATTTTAGCGCAACCAAGCTAAGAACATTCATGGGGATTAGATGAATTCAAAGTAGTAACTCTTTGAATAACTAAATAGAGGACAATGGAAAGAAAATGTTTACTTATTTCAACATTTCTACCACTCTTTGATGCACCATCTCATCACTAATAGCTTCAAAATTTCTATTATTGATCAATTCAAAAATAGATCTGAAAAAACTTTAAAGAAAAACATTACCCTCAACAACCTTTGGGATCATATCAAAAGCCAAACCATCCCCGTTATCTAAGGGGATAGAAAATGCCAAGTAAAAGAAGCACACAATTTGCTTAGGTTTTCCAAAATGAATAAAACAAATAGAAAAATTATATGGTCACATTAACAAATGCCTTAAAAGTATCGTTTTGAAAAATAAAAGTATACTTATTTGTATTATAAACTAGCAAGATATAGTTACATGGTATAGATCGATTATAAAAAACATATTTCATATATTTTATTATTAATCATAGAAATATACTAAAAAAGCATTCATAACATAAAAAAATTATAAAGTTAGTACAATTCAACTAAACCAAAAATATGTATTTAAAACATACTTGAATTTGAAAGAATATGTGTACGCAAAATATTTTAGAAAGCCAAATAGACAAAAACATTTTTTAATATAAATTAAAAAATAAAAATAAAAAACCATCCAGAAATATTAAAAAGTTCTTGTTATCAATTAAAAAATTAAATTAAAACAAAGTCATCACATTTATTTTATGTGAGTCTGTTTTATCTTTCTAAGTGTTATGTTTGAATATATAAACAATTAATTTAAAATAATTTTTTAAAATTGATAAATAGTTTTATGAATAAAAAGATGGCAACAATAATAAACTGTGATAAAATTAAAAAAATGTTTAATAAAATTAACTGTAACCATTTACTAAGTATTTTAAATCCTAAAATTGAAACTAATCAAATTGAAAAAAATATTATCATACTTCGTCTTGTGTTTAAGTTTTATTTTTACAAAAATCAAAGAACACATCTTTTTTTAAATGATCAATAATAAATAAATTTTTATAACTATTTTTTTAGAATCTAGAAATCAGTTGTTTTAAGTTAATACAAATTTATGAATATTATATATATATATATATATATATATATATAGACGCACACCCACAAACAATATTTTATAATCAATTAGTTGTGATTTCTTAATAACTATTTTAATCCTTAAATTTCATAAAATCAAAATTAAAATAAATTTATTGCAAGAATCAAGTTTGATATATGAATCTTTGGTAAACTGGGGTAAAAAAATATTATACTTAAATAATGTAGATGAAATGGTTTGTTTAATATTTTCAAATATTAATTTAATAGTTTAAGCTCAATATTAAAATTTACAACATCCAAAATAATGTTAACAACTTATAATTGTTGGTTTAGAAATTAAAAATAACTTTTCTAAAACCTCAATGTAATTTTTTTAACAACTTTAAAATAGAATAAAAATAAAATCAGAGAAGTGAAGAATAAAAATGTATAAAACCATGACATATAGAAATGAATTTTTAATTTAAAAATAGAATCCAAATCCAAACCAACATAGAGGAGGATAAGAAATTGGATTCCAAATTCAAAATCGAGACTACACAGTAGATTAAAAAAAAAATAAGTGATAGAAAAAGGAGAAAATAAAAGTGAAATAAAAAACTTTGTTCTATAAAAAAAATCACATATTTTCACCAGTAGTAGTCACCATTCACTATTCAAACATGAAAAGTTGATTAAAAGTTTCTTTTTTATATAAATTAGTGAAATTTTTACTTCTTTATCAAATCGTAAACTTACATAGTCTCTATTTCCTATATCAACATTGCTCCTAGTTTTTGCTGTAATTATGAATTCCTGGCTTTTCAAATTAACAATATAATATATTATAGTGTTAAATCAATAACCACCGTGTATAGCCATCATAAATCACTATTTTATTGAATATTAAACCATCATAAATCATTATTTTATTAGTAAAGAAGAACAATGAAGAAAAAAAAACACGTTTAGCAATATGAAAAAAAACTAAAACTTATCATTTTTGAAGTAATATTTTCAAAATATGTACTTTAGAACACCATCATAAATGATATGTGAAATCAACTTAAAATTATGAAGAGAATAGTACATAAACAGGCAGAAAGGAAATGGATCATTCAAGATATAGAAAATAAGTACCGGAATAAATGGGAATGAATTAGAAAAATTAACCAATGTTTTAAAAGTTGGATGGTGATTGAACTGGTGAATGTACTAGTTCATTGGTTCAACCTGATTGAATTGTGGTCAAACTGGTGATAATAAAATATATATTTTAATATAATATGATATAATTATTGATATATTAATAATAAATTATATTCAAATTGTTTTTTATTTTATTTTAAAATATTTTTAATGGATTATTTTAAAAAAATAGCCAAAAAAGCAAAAACAAAATAATTTTAAAACTTTGACCGGTTCAACTGGTTTTCCATACTGGTTTTCAATCGGTTTTGACCAGTTTTGAATCCACCGGTTTTTTCCTTTGACCAGACTAGTACCTTAACCGGTTCTTGGTCCAACTGGTCAAACCAGCCGGTCCGGTTTGGTTTTTATAACCTTGATATTAACTAAAAACAGTTGAAAGGTAAAAATATTGAAAAATAACTCAATCAAGAAAGAGATCATAAGACATCCTAACATTTAAAACAAGGTACCTAAAACTCAAATAAATTTTTCACGAATTAATTTCAATTTCAAAGCAGGGTTTCGGAACCATACAACAACACTATCATCATTCCATCAACACTCTATTGTATAATTAATCTCATTCGTCACACAGCTTCTAATTCAACTACACAAGAACAATTCCTGCCCATTTATGTGATGCAACAGTCACCTGGACATCAAATGCAATGCAACATAACACATGGATCCATCCATGGTATTCAACACACAAACTCAATATTTACAGTTCATGGCCATATCCTTATATCTCATCATTCATCACATCACATATACATCCAAAATATAAACTAGGCTTCTAGTTGAAGCCGTCAGCTACCTAGATCCACTAAGCAGTCAAATCTATATATATATACATCAACTATCAAAATAATATATATCAAAACAATATATACACAAGAGCCGGCCAATGCTACTACCAAAATACTATACAGCCTATATACACCACGTACAGACATCGACTTCACGAATATGGTGATACCTCACCAATCACCATCGCGGCTCAAGTCCACTGAAAAAATAACCACAATAGAGGGGTAAGCATATTATATATTAAATGACAGCAACTGAATCAGATTTCCACCTATCCAATTCTACACATCACATCAATATAATCCATCATCACTTAACAAAAGTTTATCAACCACAATATAATCAACATATCAATGAGATCTCATAAGCTATCCAAAGCTTCACCATTCAAACACAATATGTAAATTCATATGCATGCGGATCTGACTCTAATGATGGGATTACACTGTAGTGTATAAATTTTCACAACATATATCATTAATTCTGTTTTACCAGTACCAAACCGCTCGCCCATAATGTAACACCAGCCACTCTCAGTGACAGCGGCAACCACAACTAGGTGTTATGGGCCGACCTTGAATCCAATCCAAGATGGTTGTGGCTCCTGAAAGGAACCACCACAGGGTCTGTACCTTACCATCAGACCGCCATCCCATCTGAGCCGGCATCACAGGCCCCCTGCAGTCCTGTGTGCGTCTAAATGCAAATGCTATGCCAAATAATAATCAATCATCAATAGACCACCTAATTACCATCACCAGGGGCCGCCACTTAGTTACCATCACCAAAGGATTTCCATTTAAATTCACAACTCGCATAGCATGCATCAACTAACCATTTTCACAATCAATTATATCACTACTAAGCTACCTCAAGCTTAATTAACATCATCGTTTATTTAATCATCACTTGCATCTCATACAAAATCTCATTATCATCAATATTTTAATTGTATCTCATGCATTACAATAACACCACTTTAATTATTCTATCACATCTCATGCATATGAATATTAATCCAATCAAGTCATACATCTCATGTGACATAATCATCAATTTAATCACTGAACTGCATCTCATGCAATTTAATATCAACACCATGAACGAAGTCTATCATAATCATCGATAATTCTCAATTATCATACAAGCGGGGTATACTAACAACATCTCACAATTTAAACAATTCAAACATCATATTTCACAAATATGTAAATCATAAACAGGTCAATATACCCCTAACCCGTCCATAAATTATGCATTTAAAATATAATAGCTCCCCGTACCTGGAATAAGTGATTCCAGAAGCGCCCCGAGCTATCCAAATGTCAATAGATCGCTATTCACAAACTCTAATAATTCCTAAAATTAATAATAGTATATTTTAATGCCACAACCACTATTAAAAATTCATTTTGAGCTATAAATCACCTTTCAATAATTATTTCGGTAAAATATCACTTACCGACAAGCTCAAACAATTCTGGTTCTCGGTTCCGGTTATATCTAAAGCTATCCGAAGCTATCTAATCACTAATCCGAAGCCTCTAAAAATCCTGAAACGTAATTATTTAATTTTTAATAACCCGCACATTATTAATTTCATACTCTGAAGCTTGTAACAAACATTATGTTTAATATTTGGTAATTATAACTTACCGACAATGTTATCTACCTCCGGTACACGCTTCTGACCGATATCCAAGCTCCGAACCGCCTCCAAAATGATTCCTAAATTATAATTAATTTAATTAACACTCAAATCCTATAGAACAGAGCCAAAACAAGCCACCAATAATTATTTTATTAACTAATGACTTACTGAATCAAGTCGTCGACCTCCAATACTTGATTTTGACAATAACCCCTACGCTATCCGACACTTGAACGCCTCCGAACGACCGCAGAATATTTTTCTAAATTAAAAATTAATCCGATTAATACCCAAATTAATTAAATGGAGCTTAAACTAACAATGAGTATCAAATTACTCACCGAAAATGAAGGAGAAAAGAAACCCCAACAACTCTGAAGGTACCCACAACCAATAAAAACCACCTTGAAAATTGAAGAAATCAAGCTTTACAAATACCCTTAAAATTAAAAATTGAAGCTTCCCCAAAGTCATCCATGGCTGCCCATGAGAAAGAGAAAGGAGAAGACACCAATGCAAATGGGGGAGTAGATGGAGAAAAATGAAGACCAAGCCTTTCCTGCCACATGCAACCCGTGCGGAAGAAAAGAAAAAGATGGAATTTAATTTTTAACTTCAATTTCCCTTGTTGCAGCGTGAGAGAGAGAGGAAGAAATGAGTTTCTAATTTCCCCAATTTCCACTGTAGCAGCGTGAGATAGAGAGTGAAATGCAACTTCAATTTCTGACTTTCAATCCTGTGGGCCCGTGTACATGTGGATGAATGAAATTAATTTTGGCCCATTGATGTTCCCTCAATATATGAATTGCAAATGGGCTTCAAATTTTCCACTGTGTCATCCACGTGAATTAATCAAGCAATTGGAAATGCATTACTACAATTAACTTAAGGGTACTTTGGTATTTTGGCTTGTTTAGTTGATTTTTAAACCAAACGGGTAATTAACGGTTACCCAAAACTTATCATGGTAAATTCTAAAAATTAATTTAATCACTTGGAGATTATTTTTCTCATTTAATTTTAGGATGTTACAGATCATGGAATAATTTTTTTCAAATTGCCGCCCATTTTGTGTAAATCAATTGCACCTTTCTCTTTTATGTAGCTATATGAAAGGCGACTATAAATTAAAAGTAAAAATTAGATCATGGTCCAAATTTTTTCTAAACCAAATTGACTAGTCAAGTCCAGGAGGTAGTTGAGGTGTTATTGATTCTTGTATTTCTATTTCTGTTCATCTTTTCCTCCTTGACCTCCTTAATCTACAAATAATTGTAGTTGGGTTAGGGCAAATCTAGTATTTTACTTTTGGTGGAGATGAACGAGGAACTCTGCAATCCAGTAATGTATTTCGGGAAATGAATTAAAGATTAGTGCTTTTAAATAGATCAAGAGTGTATTATTATTTTATAAAAAAATTGTTATAAATATATATTGCCCTCATGCTTTCAAATGTAGTTTTTAAAGTCCATTTTATTTTTAATTTCCTGGTTAACCTTTATGCCTAAATGGAAAGAATAGTGAGCAAGTAAATTCTAAATGGAATTAATCTAACTATGTTGACAAATTGTAATGGGGAGATAGACTTTAGAAACTTCCTATAATATGGACTCTTTCATCATTTAGGGTGTGGCAAATACGATCCCTAACCCTAGGGTACAGAACGATGTACCTCTCATTGTACTTATCTTTGGAATAGATTGGACATTTAAAGTCCATTACTCCCTTAATGGCCCTCACATGTTGGGAGGAAGTCTCCATAGTCTCCCTTTGTACCCACATGTAAGGGTTTTTAGCCAAGAGTTGTACCCAACCAACACGATGCGCAATCACGGTGGAGCACCCCGACACAATCTTCACAACTTTTTTCTCTCATTTTCTATAGTCATGGTTGCCACCACGTGCCTTAAATTATGGTAAAATTTGGCATCGTTAGAATGTAAAGGTCAGAATTGCACTCCTTATCGAAAGCCCTAGGGTCAGCATGCGACTTAAAATACCAATTTGGTCTTTGTCTTTCCCCCATCATCTTGGTCCTTGTGACCCAAAACCTTGAGTCTTCACAGAGGTTCTCCCCCTACGGTTCCCTCTTAACCCGCCCCTGGTCCTCATTTTCCCACTCAACAAAAGGGTAAAAATAACACAAATAAAGGCAAAAGGAAAAAAGTAAAGGATAAGGGTTAGCTACTTGAAGATATTGAAAGAATCCTAAAGGCCATAAACAAGAAAGCACTCTTAAAAGCTTCGAATGTGAAAGGGTTTAAGCAAGATGATGGGTTTGGAACACTCTTTAAGTAATATGGGTTTCTCACTGAATTTTGGCAGAGTTTCAGTATGCAAACGCGGGAAGTGTTTTACAACGTTTCCAGAACCACCTCTTATTGACATGGCCAGGGGCAACACGGTGGCATTTTGATTGACGCATGCATGATTGTCCAAAATTAATCGCCATGCATGATTCAAAGTAATTGTTGCATGATTGACGCAACCCACGATACGCACAACACCATGTTGTGAAGGGTAAATAAATGCACAATAGTTACGAACATGAATGGAGTAATTAGAAAATTTTTCTATGTTAACAAAATGTTCTTCTTACCCATGCCTATAACAAGTGTCTCGGTAGAAGACATAACTTATTCGAGTAACCGACACGGTCCCTCCAACAAGCTAGGAGGCAAATGATCTAATCCTGATACTGACCCATGGGTAATATGGTAACTTGACCTCAAGCGGTCATTTAGGACCGGTATCTCACATACTAAGGTGGTATGAGGCCTTCTGGCATCGTGCAAGAGGCTCTTGGGCTGACTTCAATACGAGTCATTCTCTCAATACTGAAAAGCTAGAGTTGACTTATGCATCAGTGTGTTGGATAAGTAACCTGTAAAGTGACACAAGTATAGGTAGAGCCGTTTGGAAACTTCCCTTTCATGTGTCAACATTTTTATAAGAGATCAAAATCATACTGACACAGTATACGGGAAATCTTTTGGGAAAGATGACTCTTCCGTTACCCCTAGGTATAAGTACCAATAGATTATCAATGAAAGGTAGAACATTCTCTCTAAAACTTACGTTCGAGCTCTGATATTCCTCTTGAATATTCACTAACTTGAGCGTTAGAGTGTCCTTGTAGGTGACACTCATTTTCGCCCCACAATGTGTAAGGCTGGTGGTATTGGTACGAGGAATCACTCCAAGACCTTTATTTCCCCATTGGAGTTAAGAGTATAATATCGGATCCTCACTGGACCGGTGTAAAATCTGGACATACAACATCTCTTGAAGACTAGTTTCTACACCAGACCTCACACCTCGACAACGATCAATTCAGTGGAATAACAAGTGGTATCACCTCATATCTCATTGTCTCTATTATGGACCATCATTTCAAGTCATTATCATTTACTTATAGCTCTAATTATATTTGATGATAACTAAAGGGAGAAAATATTAGATGACATATTAATTATTTCTCTTCTATCTCCACACAACAGATGGTACCAAAGTTTTATCTATACCACTCTTTTTTTTATAATGAAAAAAGGGAGAAAGCTCATGAATTCTACTCAAACAATTAGAAATAAGGATGATTCATATATGTTTGTACTGTTTGTATTTATTTGTGTTTGTTGTTATTTTTCTTAGGTTTTGTCATCATCAAAAAGGGAGAGAATGAAGACATAAAGTTTTGATATTGATAGAAGGCAATAAGCTCTAAAAGGAATCAATCATGAAGGCAAAAAATGGAAGAAAAATGGGCCAATAATGAGGCAAGACCAACAAGTCAAGAAATGAAGTGTCAAAGTTCAAAAGGTCTTAGAATTTACGTAAGGTTCTAATTAAGTATAAGCATGACCTTAGAATGAAATTAAAACTTTTAAAAACATGCATTTGAATTTTTTTCACAAAAAAAATGCTTTTAATTGATTACAACAAAAGTGTAATCGATTGTACACTTGACTCTTGGCTTAAAATTGAATATAAATGAATCTGGTTAAATTTTGAAATGTTATAATCGATTACAACAATATGGCAATCGATTACCATAACATCTGAATGAATGAAAAGTTGCATCTTTTCATGAAAACTTGCATGGAAAGACATGTCTCTTTACCCAAACTTTTGAATGAACACATCCATTTGAAAAGGCATCATTCCAACATTAAAAGAAATCTTTTCCTCAATCAAATGCATCTCTTCATCCCTTATAAATAAAGTAAGCATCAATCACTTTAGAACATGGATTTTGAACAAACTCTTTCATCATCTTCTATAATCCAAATGAAGAATACTCCATGATAATCAAAGGCTATTCTATTACTTGAGTATTACCATTACAGAGCCTTAAATTGTATTATCTATTATTCAAAAAAAAGCTTTACTTTTGCACACTTTTCTTTGTTAAATTCATATTTATGGGTGAGGCATCACACATTCATATTGTGACTTGGGTAAGGAATCCCGAGGGGTTAAGTCTAGATTGAGGTATCCTTAGCTATGTAAACCAAGGGTAAGGCATCTCTTGCAAGATTGGAGACTCCATATATGGGTGAGGCATCCCGGAGGTGTGGAAGTGCTCTATTGTTGTAACTAATGATAGTTATAGTGGAACTTTCAAGGGTTGCTTGAGAGAAACTAGACGTAGGCAAAAGGAAAAACCGAACCAGTATAAAAATCAAGTTTGCATTCTCTTATCCCTTATCTCTACTTATATATTTACTTTTGCTTTGAATCTTTGATTATTGTCTAATAAGTTTTAATAAGAGATAATCATTAGCGATAAATTTCAACAACTCAATTCACCCCCTCTTGAGTTTATTAGAGGCCACTTGGGTAACAAAGATAGATCTACATTGTGATAGAGAGGAGAAGAAAGAGAACTCTTGATTCCTTAATCACCATGATTGTAAAAAGGAGAGAAAACATTCTAGTGTGTTGTGGTTCCAAACTGATCCCATCTTATTTTGCGGTATTATAATGACAGGGGTCCAAACACAAGTCATGCTTGATAGAGTAAAAAATGTGCTTGAACGCAGCCCTAAGAAGTGTAACCAACACACATCGAATATGAGTTGCGGTCAAACAATATTGTCTTTCTTTTGGGATTTTTGTTCCTTTTTAGTTAGGCCCCAAGCTCTTTCACCACCTGGACTACACGTGTTAATCATATTGAATAATATTTCTAAATTTATTTTATTAAAATTTTCTTACATCATGTATTCTTTTATATAAAAACATGATTTATTTGTATGTAGTCTTTAATATTTACCTAAAAAAAGTTTTTATAATATTATTTTATTTTTATATTTTCCTATCTTATTCAAATAGAAAAAAAGTATCCATTGATAAGAATTTGAATAGTTTAGTTGATTTCTTACCTCAAACCTTATCTTTTATTGTATACAAAGAAAAACCAAAAGTAAAAATCTGATTCTTTCTTCCGTCTTTCTTTCTCTAATCCTTTCAACATCCAAACAAAAGCATGGATGCAAATGGTAAGTCTTTCATTGTGACTGTACTTGACCCATTCCTGACAACATGGACAAAAATTCAAAAATGATTGGCAGTACCAAGAATTTTTATTGGGGTGGGTAGGACAAAACGTTGGTATAAATTTTCTGAACCACGCCACTTGTTATCACGTGTATATTGTGATTTAGCTCATACGTTATATTAATATGGATTTAATTCAGACCGACCCTACTTTTTCTTATTTTTATTTTGTCAGATTGTGTTTGGTTTATAGTTGGAAAAATGAAGTTGAGGAAATAAAAAAATTTAAAGGTTAATATTGATCTTTCACGTCATTCGGGACAGTCAAAACTTCGTTTGACCGTAGGATCTATTTTTTGAGTTGATCAAACCACAGTTGGGGAATCAAACGGCTCAATGTCAACGGAGTTTAGATAAATAAAATCGTGAATTAATTTAAATTAATTATTTATAATAGTTAATTTAATTAAAATTTAATTTTTAATTTAATCACAGTTTATTTAAATTTATGACTTAATCGATTTAATAACTAATTCTGAAAACAATGATTCTAGTGCTTTATTCCCAGTTGTAGTGGTAGGACAAGTAGAATTTTCTTTTGGACCACAATTCAAGTTGGAGCCCTCTTCTTTGTTTTTGGTCGAAGCCCTCTTCTTGTTTAAAAAAAAATTGAGGGTGCAGTCTCTCTTTGTTTGCAGTGTGCCCATGTTGCAAAGCCCAACTTTGAATGACATGGACGGGAAAAAAACTTTGGTGACAAATTAGGAACTAATGTTTTGTAGAAGTGTTGACCAAAAAAAAATGTTTTGTAGAAGTTTTAAACTTAGCCCAACTTTAAATTTAGCATATATTTTAAGTTTTAAACTTCCAATCTTAAATGTGAAGGAAGTGTGGTCCCACATTATTAACTAGAGATATATTAATCAGTATATAAGATAATATTATTTTATGAATAAATTTTTAAGATTGACTTATACCTAACATTTGAGTTTAAAATATTTGTAAAAGTCACCAGTGATAGAACTGGAGATTTTCATTCAATTTTAATTATTTAATTGTAATTGAGATGAGGTTGAAATAGTGATAATTAATTCTATATTGGAATATTTTATGATATATTGATGAACATAGTAATATAAAATCACGAGAGAATTAATAGGAAAATTTTACCATAACGGAACTAAAACCCATAAAAAGAATCATAAAGGTATTATAAATAAACTAAATTATAGAAGAAGATAAATGAAAGGAGAAGAGCTTGTAGAGAGCAAAATGAGAGAAGAGAATTGAAGATGAAGTTGTAGTAGGAGAATGAAGAAAATTGTGTTTTATGAAGGGAGTTAGTCCCCTTTTATAATGCTAAGGGGGACATCCACTTGTGATAAAATATTCATAATACTCCTCCTTGGATGTCCCTAATTTAGAATGTGTCTCGTTAAAACCTTACTAGGAAAAACCCAGTGGGATAAAAACCTAGTGAAGGAAAAAAAGTACAATATTCTTTACAAAGTAAATAAATAATTAAATGTACAACTATTTAATTCTCTCCCTCATCAGAACACTTATGTAAGCGTCGAAGACTAATCTTCTGTACTAGTTGCTCGAAGACTTTGGTTGGTAGAGATTTTGTGAAGATATCTGCTAGATTCTCACATGATCGGACTTGTTGGACATTTATTTCACCATTCTTTATAAGATCATGAGTAAAGAAAAAATTTGGTGAAATATGTTTTGTCCTATCTCCTTTAATGTAACCTTCCTTTAATTGGGAGATACAAGCTGCATTATCTTCACATAAGATTGTTGGTGGTAATTTTCCAGCGTGCAAGCCACAAGTTTCTTGAATATGTTGAATCATAGATCTCAACCAAACATATTCTCGACTTGCTTCATGTAATGTTAGAATTTCAGCATGATTAGATGATGTTGTTGTGATTGTTTGTTTTACAGATCTCCATGAAATTGTTGTACCGCCACATGTGAATAAATATCTTGTTTGTGATCGACCATTATGAGGATCAGACAAATACCCCGCATCAGCATAACCAATTAGGTTTGCCTTAGATACATATGGGAAAAATAAACCCATGTCTATTGTACCTCTAAGGTAGCGAAATATGTGCTTAATCTCATTCCAATGTCTTTTTGTGGGTAAAGAACTATGTCTTGCTAACAAATTGACAGCAAATGATATATCAGGTCATGTATGACTAGCAAGATACATTAGTGCACCAATTGCACTAAGTATGGTAATTCAGGACCAAGTAGTTCTTTATTTTTCTCTTGAGGTCGAAAAGGATCTTTGCTCACTTCAAGTGACCTTACAACCATTGGACTGCTCAATGGGTGCGATTTGTCCATATAGAACCGCTTTAGCACTCTTTCAGTATAAGTCTTCTGGCGTATTAAGATTCCTTCCTTTAAATATTCTAATTGTAACCCAAGAAAAAACTTTGTTTTTCCTAAATCTTTCATCTCAAATTCCTTTTTCAAGTAATTTACAGTTTTTGAAAGCTCTTCAGGAGTTTCGATAATGTTTAAATCATTTACATAAATAGCAATTATAACGAACTCTTTGCCGAATCTTTTCATAAAAACACATGGATAAATCGGGTCATTTTTATACCCTTCTTTCAATAAATATTCACTGAGACAATTGTACCACATGTGTCCAGACTGTTTCAGTCCATAAAGAGATTTATTCAATTTAATTGAATAATCTTCTCGAGAATTTGTCTTGTATGCTTCAGGCAAATTAAATCTTTCAGAGAGTTTCATATAGATGTCATTTTCAAGTGAGCCATATAAATATACTGCAACAACATCCATAAGGCGTAAATCAAGTTTTTCTCAAATTGCCAAACTAATCAAATATCAAAAAGTAGTTGCATCCATCACTGGTGAATATGTTTCTTCAAAATCAATACCATGCCTTTGTGAGAAACCTTGTGCAACAAGTTTTGCTTTATATCGCACAATTCACCATTTTCATTTTTTTTTCTCGTAAAGACTCATTTGTATCCAACTGGTTTTACACCTGCAGGTGTTTGGACTACAGGTCTAAAAACTTTTCGTTTTACAAGTGAGTTTAACTCTTCTTGCATTGCATCTTTCCACTTTGTTCAATCATTTCTTTGTGCACATTCCTTAACAGATTTTGGCTCATGATTCTTATCATCATTTATAATATCAAGAGTTACCTTGAATGCAAAAATTTCATCAACATCGACTTTATGTCGATTCCATTGTATTCCATCCATGACATAATTTATAGAGATCTCTTTATTCTTATCAATTTCAGGTACCTTGGTTTCTTCTGAATTTAAAACCTTGATTATGTCAGGAGACTCTACTGGAGTCTTTATATCCTCGATTCGACCATCTTCTTTATTTACTTTTCTTTTTTGAGGATTTTTATCTTTAGAACCAACAGGTCTGCCACATTTTACTTTGGCTTCAGACTCATTTGTAATTTTAGATTGTCCTGCAGGGATATCAATTTTTATTGGAGTATTAACAGATGGTATATGTGACTTAGTCACTCTTTTTGGATCATCAAATGCATTTGGCAATTGATTTGCTAAATTTTACAAACTAATTATTTTCTAAACTTCTAGTTCACATTGCTTGGTTCGAGGATCAAGGTGAGATAAAGATATCTCATTCCAACTAATCATTTTATCCAACTGTTTATTCTCTCCCCCTAATGGTGGGAAAACAGATTCATCAAAATGACAATCAACAAAATGAGCTGTAAATAAATCACCTGTTAAAGGTTCAAGATATTTTATTATAGATGGACTTTCATATCCAACATATATTCCTAACCTTCTTTGAGGTCCCATCTTAATGCGTTGTGGAGGAGAAATAGGAACATTTACCGCACTTTCAAAAATTCTTAGATGAGAAATATTTGGTTCTTTACCATGAACCAATTGTAAAGGGAAATATTCATGATAAGTTGTAGGCCTGATGTGAATAAGTGCTGCTGCATGCAATATTGCATGTCCCCAAGTTGAAATTGGGAGTTTTGATCTCATTAGCAATGGTCTTGCTATCAATTTTAAACGTTTAATTAATGACTCAGCAAGTCTATTTTGAGTATGAACATGAGCTACAGGATGTTCAACATCAATTCCGATGGACATACAATAATCATTAAAAGATTGAGATGTGAATTCACCATCGTTATCAAGGCGTATTTTCTTAATTGGATAATCAAGAAAATGAGCTCTTAAACGAATTAATTAAGCTAGTAATCTCACAAACGCCTGGTTGCGAGTTGACAATAAGCAAACATGTGACCATCTAGTTGTTGCATCAATTAAAACCATAAAATATCTAAATGGTCCACATGAAGGGTGTATTGGTCCATAAATATCACCTTGTACACGCTTTTAAAATATGAATGATTAATTCCCAATTTTCATTGGTGATGACCGAGTAATTAATTTCCTTTGAGATTAAGCAGCACATGAGAAATTATTAGTTTGGAGAATTTATCTGCTGGACAAGCAATGACCATTTGAATTCTCAACTATTTTTTACATTATTATTGTTCCAAGATGGCCTAATCGTTCATGCCAAATAACAAAGTTATTCTTATTTGTAAACTTCTGGTTTACTATGGCATTTGTTTTAATTGTACTAATATATGTGTAGTACAAACCGGAGGAAAATGAAGGTAATTTTTCTAATAAATATTTCTTATTAGAAATTAACTTTGTGATATAAAGATATTCTTTATTTCCTTCATTTGTGGTCTCAATATGGTATCCATTTTTGTGGATATCCTTAAAACTCAACAAATTTCTTTGAGACTTTATAGAATATAATGCATTTTCAATATGCAATTTTGTTCCTCCAAGTAACAATATATTGGCTCTGCCGGAGGCTTCAGTTGTATTTATACTACCAGATATAGTATTAACATTGGCTTCTTGTTTTACTATATGGTAGAAATATTTCTCATTTTTTAGAATAGTATGAGTTGTTGCACTGTCTGCGAGACATATATCTTCGTCATTCACATGAGCATTCATTATTCAATTAATAAAAAAAATCACGAGTTAAAAATATAATTAACAACAATAAATATTTAACATAAAATTTTATTGATAAAGAAAGAATTTATAACAAAATAAATTACATGAAACATTAAAATAATTTATTTAGGGGCACTCCCCTCTCCAACCGAGTGGTCAATATCTTCTTCAGGAAGAACAAGGAAATCATCAATATCAAAGGGAGTATAAACATAATCTATACCAGCAAAATTTGTTTCTATTGTTTTCCCTTTATTCTTAAGGGATTTTTGGTATAGATCAATCAGATATTTTGGTGTGCGACAAACCCGAGACCAGTGGCCTTGGCTACCACAATGATAGCAAATATTTTTTGTTTGTTCACTACTTTGAACATCTTTTCCCTTTTCCATACGATCTTTATTTTTCCATACAAATGATGATTTGCTATCATTTCGACATCTACCATGACCATGACCATAACCATATCCACGACCATGACCAATACCATGTCCTCGAGCATTACCTCGTCCACGACTGTGACTTCGGCCACGGCCACGACCATGAGTATGATGATTATGTGTTGCTACATTCACTTCTGGGAATGGAGCAGTCCCGGTTGGACGAGATTCATGATTTTACATAAGTAATTCATTATTTTGTTCACCTACAAGGAGATAACTAATCAATTCAGAATATTTTGTAAAGCCTTTTTGTCGATATTGCTACTGCAGGAGCATATCGGATGCATGAAAAGTAGAGAATGTTTTCTCTAACATATCACTTTCAGTGATGTTTTCTCCATATAACTTCAATCTTGAAGTAATTCTGAATAACGCAGAATTATATTCATTCACAGATTTAAAATCTTGAAACCGTAAATGCATCGATTCATAACGGGCTTTTGGAAGAATTATATCCTTTTGATGGTCGTATCTCTCTTTTAAATTATTCCACAGAACAAGAGGGTCTTTAAATGTTAAGTATTCATTTTTTAACCCCTCATGGATATGGTGACGTAAGAATATCATGGCTTTAGCCTTATTTTGACTAGATGCATTATTTCCATTTTTTATTGTGTCTCTAAGACCTTTTGCATCTAAATGGATCTCAGCATCTACTGTCCATGATAGATAATTTTTCCAGTAATGTCAAGAGCCACAAACTCAAGGTTGGTAATATTCGACATAGTTATATCTATGCAAGAGATAAATAAGTTAGATAATACTTAATAAAATGAATATATTAATCATAATTATAGGAGTAATATATATATATATATATATATATTAAAATAGATAGAGTAACTTTAATGATCCAGTAATGAAGATTTAAAATTTTCATAAAATATCATTTAAATATTAGTGATCTAGTGGTAGAGTGATAACTTATCATGTTATAAAATCCAGGTTTGAATCCTTATTAATACATATCTTATTTGTTACCACTTTTATATATAATTATAATTATGAGTTAATTGTAAAATAAAATAATATAATATATCAATAATTATCAGGTGGAATATAAAATAATATTAGTATAATAATATAATATAATATAATATAATATAATAATATTCACGCACAGTGTTATACCAAAAGTAGAAACTAGGAGTAACATTTATATAATATAATAATATTCATATAGTAATTGGCATGCCCGTGAAGCTATAGTAGCTATGGAACGCTATTGGCAATCGAAATCAATATGCAGTAACGTGTAGTAATGAAGCTATAATGATAATATAGTAATCAGGTATAGGGAAGTTGGAAATATAAAATAATGGCAAAGGCAATTAGCAATTAATATAGCAATTAGGTATGTGCTAGTAGTTAAACAACGTAGTGCAAATAAAGCAAATTAGTGTACAGGGTAAACATAAAATACATTATTTTTATTATTATTATATATATTTTTAGATATAGTTCTTCAGGAACTATTGATAAATATTTTTAAAATTCTTCAAGAATTCTGAATTATTTAATTATTAATTTTATACATTCTGCAGGGATGTTTATGAATAAGTTCTTCAGGAACCTTTTTTTATGATATAGATATAATCTTTTACATCCTTCAGGGATTTTAAAAATGTAAGTTCTTCGGGAACTTTTATAATATATACATAAATAACATAAGGTATATTATAATAATAATAATAATAATAATAATAATAATAATAATAATAATAATAATAATGTATTACTTCTCTAGAATTGAGTAGATATCAGTTGGTCAAAACATCGGACTGATAGCATATTATAAATAAACTAAATTATAGAAGAAGATAAATGAAAGGAGAAGAGCTTGTAGAGAGCAAAATGAGAGAAGAGAATTGAAGATGAAGTTGTAGTAGGAGAATGAAGAAAATTGTGTTTTATGAAGGGAGTTAGTCCCCTTTTATAATGCTAAGGGGGACATCTACTTGTGATAAAATATTCATAATAAAAGGAACGTTCTCACAGTAATTCTCTTCACGAAGAATATGCCTTAAACAAACCAACCAATCATAGAGAAGGAAGCTCTTGATAGCAACAATTTTAGGCTTATGTCTAATTAAATTACTTTCACAAGTTATTGAAATGTGACATAAATTTCCATATATTTCATCTGGGTCTCATACCAGTTTAGAAGGTATGGACACTGAAATAGTGCTTGGTATCTTGTAAGCATCTTATGACATTGGCTAGATTACAACATGATCCTTATCCCCTGACTGAAGTTCCTGGGGCACACTACAATCAACCTGTAGAGGATGTCAGGAATGTTTGTGGTCGTGACAACTTTATCCATCTTTTACAGATTTTGTATTGACACATGACATGTAGGACTTTCTTGCAACCAAATCTATAAATACCAATTATTTACTCATCATTAAGGTACCTTCATTAACCTCGCTTGAACTCTGATCTTGATTGATCCGTTCACTAACTTGAGCATCACAGTGTTTTTACAGGTGACATCCTCTTTCGTTTCTCAACGCGATAGACCAGTGTGTTGATTGGATGGACGAACTACAAGACTCTATATTTCCCACTAGATTGAGAGGTATACTACTAAATACCCATTAGACCGATGTAATACGTGAGAATGAAGAAGATTAACTCTAACATTGATACTGGTCGTTCTAATTCTCATGACAGACTTATTTTGGAAGGTTTTGTTATTGGTTTGATTACCATTTTAATATAGTTGAGATACTCTGGTTTAGACCCACACCATTTATTTGTAGTTGGAGGATTGCATCATTTTCAAGGCCTATAGTTAGTTACGTTAAAATAATCTTTTATTTATTAATAGGTTAATCTAATTTATATAATCTTATATACAAGATAAAATAAATAAATAATTTTTTATTTAAAATTAATATTCATGAAATATTATATGATTTTCTAAATAATATAAATACAATTTTCAATATATATTTTTTATGCTATACACTAGTGTAGAAAAGAGATTTAATCACGGTTAAAATAAGCTTTTAATCACGGTTCATGAACTGTGGTTGTTACAGCCGTGGTAATAGATTAGGGCTTTTAATCACGGTTCACAACCGTGGTTATAGATCATATTTAATCACAGTTTCTAATCACAACCGTGATTAAAAGTGGTCATAAAACATGCACTACATTACTAGTTATAACCACGGTTATGGGAACCCCAACGTCGACCTTCAAAACAGAACACCTCCATTATAGGAACAAACATAAGCAAAACGTAGAATGTAACATCCTAAAAATTTTATTCTCATGTATAATCATTTTGATTTAGACCATCAATGATATTATCCATTTTATCTCAACTTTCTACATAAATTTTTGGTTAGGACAACATCTTTAATTTAACCTTTTACCATGGTAAATAATTTTAACTTTATACCTTTGGTAAAAGTTAATCAAATAATTTATTACCTATTTCCTTAGTTATTAATTTCCTTGGCTTTTCCAATTACTCTCATCAAATTGCCACATACTCCACTCAAAATGCGTCATCTTGTACACATTCTAATTGTTAGTTAGAGTCCGAATTTGGAAATGTGGTTAACTACAAAGTTGTTCCTCTTTTTCTTATCTTTCCAACAAGACCAAATTTGTTAAATTCCATTAAGATATGAGAGAGATATTCCCAAAATACCAAAACAGTGTCAGAATTGATATTTTACTTCAATCATATCATCTTGTACATATTTTAATACCTTGTTGGAGTCCGAATTTGAAAAAGTGGTAAACTACAAAGTTGTTCCTCGTTGTCTTAGCTTTCCAACAAGACCGAATTTGTTACAATACATTAAGATATGAGAGAGATATGCCTAAAATACCAAAATAGTGTCAGAATTGATATTTACTTCAATCAAACAAACTACATTATGTAGGCTGCGGAAATGGTCAACAATCCAGCTCATTTTTCTCACCTAAAACCTCCATTATCACCATAATTCATGCACCTAACATCCCACTACAATCCCATTATGAAAATCTTGTCCCCTACTTGTCATTTGCATCATTAAATCAACACTACATCTTGTTCCCAAGTCTGAATTCTTAGAACAAGCTAAAGTTAGTGAAGTCTCTCTCTTATTTTCTTTCACTTTCTCCATCAATTTTACTCTTGATCTGAAGCTAGGACAATAATACAACACTTTCAACCACTTTAGGAACCTCCATTAAGGTAAGAGGGGGCAGGGTTGTGAATAACTATGAAATGGGTAGAATTGTATGCTGTCCTAGGATTCCAGTTTTTATTTTCGTATCTTGTTACTCAGTTTTGAGATTGAAAACGTATGATTTTGATTCTGACTTCTTCATAACAGTTGTAGATCTTTTTGTTATCTAAATTTTGAGACCTGAATCAATTAATTTTAATATGTATAGCAAAAGTTATAGCCAAAATACTACAGCATGTCCGAGTGGAATATTTATCCTATGTTTTGTATATATATTAAAATGCTGGGACTTATACATGCATAATCAGCCTTTGATGTCTTCATGAAAGTTGTAGATATTTGTGTTATGGATCTGTAGAAAGTGGTTTCAAGTCAAAATAATTTTTGTAGCTCGAGTTATGCCTAAAATACTGAAGTATGTCCAAGCTGTAAATCTGTTAACTTGAGATACGTATTTTATTTTTTAAAATTGGGAACTTTGTGGTGAGAATTAGTGATTAGTGTCTTCATCAAAGTTGTAGATCTTCTTGTTATGGGAATTTTGAGACCTGAACCGACTGAATTGGATATGTATATCATACGTTATGATCAAAATACTACAGCATGTCCGATTGAAATACTTATCTTGTGTTTTGTGCATATATGAATGTTTTGGGAATTATACATACGTTTTTAGACCTTGATGTCTTCATGAAAGTTATATATATTTATGTTATGGATCTATAGAAAGTGGTTTCAAGTTAAAAGGATGTTTGTAGCTCTAGTTATGCCTAAAATACTGAAGTATGCTCAAACTAAAAATCTGTTAACAATGAAATGATATGTATAGCATGAGTTATAGCCAAAATATTATAACATGTCCGATTGAAATACTTGTCTTATGTTTTGTGCATATATTAATATTCTGGGAATTATACATACATTTTTAGACTATGATGTCTTCATGAAAGTTGTAGATATTTATGTTATGAATCTATATAAAGTGGTTTCAAGTTAAAAGGATGTCTTTAGCTCTCGTTATACCTAAAATACTAAAGTATGCTCAAACTGAAGAGAATTAAAGGCATTCATGCATCATAAGCATTTGGACGCACCATGGAATTTAGGGGTTCCATGATTGCCTACCCTGGTGGGGGGTTACTCTATGACGAGTTTAAGCCCCATTTTCACAAGAACCATGGAAGTGTAGGGATCCATGGTTGTGTAAATTCCTACTGGTATACTTATTTCTGCAGGAGCCATGAAAGTGTAGGGATTCATGGTTATGCTAATTCCTACTGGAGTCTCTATGAGACTTTTTACTGCAGAATTCCCACCAAACCAAATGGATCCAGCATGACATCATTGGACTAAATTAAAGACTTATTAAATATAAATGAACTTTTTTGGCATATTCATCATATCATTATGGTTTGTTGATTGTGTTTGTGCAATTTTATTTATTTTATATTTATTCTATATTCTGTCTCACTCTTACATTAATTTTTACAGTGAATGTCACGCAGAATGAAGAGTGATGCCATGATTGATGCCTATATGAACTATTACTTGGACTTTGATTTTATGGGTTGTAATAAGTATAACGTATCATGTACCGTTATTTTTCTAAATCGTTTCCGCTACTTAAATGTTTTATCGAATTTAATTATTCACGACTAGTATGTATTATAATATTCCACAATTACCAACTACTACGTGAACTCTTAATTTAATTTATGAATTTTAAAATGATCTTTTAAAAACGTGAAAAATTTATTCAGAAAATTACACGGGACGTCACATAGAAAACAGAAACAAACAATAATAAATAGAAACTTGAAAAACCTTCATTATAATCGAAAGAAACAGAAAAGAAAAGAGGTACAAAAAGGAAGCCTTACATGCTTGAACGAGAAAAAAAGAGAAGGGTTGCGTGATGGTCATCAATGTCGCACAATGGGAACAACAAAAGAAAACCTGTAAAATATACAGAGAACCATGTTAGATCTAGAACACAAATAAATGCTAACATCAATGGAAATGGGAAAACAAAGAGGAGAAATCTTAGAGAGAAAGATGGGAGAAAGCTAACAGAAGATGGGAGGGAAGTGGACTTTCGTGAGACTAAAAATGGAGGGAAGATGGAAGAAAAGGAAGCGTCAGGTGCAGAGGAAGAAACAACATGAAATGAAGAGCCTCTGCGAAACTGATTTTAAATTTTGAAAACTGATTTTCCTCTCAACCGTGATTGTAGATACATTTTTTAAAAATATAAAAATTAAAATAGGGAGGACCTACAATCACGGCTTCCCGTGAAACCGTGATTAATCACGGTTTCCTCTCAACTGTGATTGTAGGTACATTTTTTAAAAATATAAAAATTAAAATAGGGAGGACCTACAATCACGGCTTCCCGTAAATCGTGATTATAGATACACTATAATCACGGTTTCTCTCAACCGTGATTGTAGGTACATTTTTTAAGAATATAAAAATTAAAATTAAAAAACCTGGTTCCTACAAACACGGTTACGTCAGAACCATGATTAAGAAACTTCTTCATATTTACAAAAATACAACCGTATATTTTTCAAACACGATTTTCCGTGGACCGTGATCATATCCTGTCATCATAGCCATTTTTTACACTAGTGATAGAAAGTTATAAATGTTAAACAAACTCTTTATTTTTCGACAAGGCTTTATTAATTAATCTATGCGGGCTTGGTAGTGATTTTCAAAGGTAGTAAGCAACAAAATCCATTTCTTTGGAATTGTCCATTTTGATGGATAAAATTTGTTATATCTATTCATTTTCAATGCCAAGGGAACATTAATTATTATTATTTAATAATATCCTTATTATAAATAAAAGTAATAAATAAGAGAGATAAAAATAAATTTTAGTGTGAAAGATAAAATAGAAAATCAAATAATTGTGTTACAAAAATCAATAATTTTAATTGTATTTTTTAATTTTTTTCTTTTCAAATAATTAAGAAGGAATGGATGGATTTTGCTGGGATGAAATTATATCATTTATTACACGTTGATCTTGTGATGAAATTATATCACTTATCCTAATAAAAAATCATCACTTTTAATTGTTCAAAAGTAAACCTTAAAAGTTAAAGGTAACAAAACCCTAAATAAATTAAAAGCTATGACAACCTTAGAAAAATGGTCGATGATAGAGCAACTCTGTTAAAATTGAATATGAAATTCTCTCCTAACCTCACACTCTCTCGAAACTTAGAGAAGAAAGGGAATTATAACTGCTGAAATATTATTCATGATCATGAAGATACATGAGACTTATCTTTTATATAGGCTAGGATTTCTAACTACCAATTGTTATTTTTGGCGCCTAATCCAAACAACTAACAGATTTAACCACCAAAACTTATTAAACCTGCCAGACCACTAACTAACATCCTTAATTTTTCGAATTTACAATTGACCTATTACAACATTCCCTCCCATGAAGATAAGACCTTGTCCTTAAGGTCTGACTAGATCTGAATCCATTGGAATTCTGGGAACTTTTCCTTCATCTGTTGTAACTCATGCCATGTGGCATCTTCCAGATTTGTGTCTTGCCAATGAATTAGGACTTCTGTGACAACCTTGTTGTTCCTTTTCTTCATTCTTCTGTCAAGTATCGCTAGTGGTTGCATCTCAGGTTTACCATTTTTTGTCAAGTGAGGAAGTGCTGCAGATACTAGATGATTCCCATGATGCTATTTCAATAATGAGATGTGGAAGATATTATGGATTTTGGACCCTTCTGATAGTTCAAGTTTGTAAGCCACTTTGCCAATCCTCTCTATAACCTTGAAAGGACCGTAGTACCTAGCTGCTAACTTATGGTATGAAGAGTTTACCAATGAGTGTTGTTTATATGGCTGGATTTTCATGTATACCAAATCACCAATGTCATACTCCTTGTCAACTCTCTTCATGTCAGTATAGAACTTTATCCTGTTCTGTGCTTTTGTCAAATTATCATGTAATACTCTTGCTAGCTGTTCTCTTGTCTTCATAGTGTAGTCTACAACTTCAATGAGAGATTCTTCTTGTAATATTAGACAAGGTACTGCTGGTTTGTATCCATCAAGTGCTTCAAATGGTGTCATCTGAATGGCTGTATGGAATTTGGTATTATACCAAAGTTCAGCCATTGGTAAGTATCTTGTCCATTATTTGGGCAGGTCTCCTGTCACACATCTCAAATATCCCTCTAGTGCCTTGTTCAATGCCTCTGATTGGCCATTGTTTGAGGATAGAAGGCTATTGATCTGAGCAACTTCACCTTATTTGCTTTCATTAGTGCAAACCAGAATGTGCTGAGGAAAATTAGATCTCTATCAGACACTATTTCTACTGGCCAGGAATGTAACTTGACAATGTTGTCTGAGAATATTTCTGCAATGTTGGCAGTTCTAAAGGGGTGTTGTAGAGGTAGAAAGTGTGCATATTTTGTGAATCTATCAATGACCACCAATCTTACTGTCATTCTATTAGACTTGGGGAGCCCCACTATAAAGTCCATGGAGATAGATTGCCAAGCTTTCTCCGAAATATAAAATGGTTGAAGTTGGTCAGTAGGTGCTTGGTTAGGTGATTTGAATCTTTGACATACTTGGCATTCCTGCACCCATTTCTTTATAGTCTTCTGCATGCCTTTCTAGTAAAAATGCTCCTTGATCCTTTTGTATGTTTGGTCTGCTCCAGAATATCCACCTATTGTTGAATCATGGAAATGGTTGAGGATTTTTGCTTTTAACTCTATCCTCCCTAACTACCAGTTTGCCTTTTCTTTTTAGCAATTCATTATCAAAACTGTAGTGTTTGTAAGGTAGTTGTGTTAACCTGATTATGTCAATAATCTTCCTTAGTTCATATCAGTTTGCCAAGTCTTTTTCACCTCTTCTACTGGTTCAGATGTTGCCTGTAGGATGACCGTGAGCTGTCCAAATGATGTCCTCCTGGATAATGCATCAGCTACCATGTTTTCTTTTCCTTTTTTGTATTCTATGCTGAAATCTAGACCCATTAGTTTCTCCAATTCCCAGTTCTGCATTAGAGTTATAGGTGGTTGTTCAATGAGGTGCTTGAGAGCTTTTTATTCAGTTCTAATGGTGAAATGTTGACCTAGGAAGTAGTGTTTCCATTTCTTTATAGCAAACAATATTGCATAGAATTCTTTCTCATATACAGATAATAATTGAAACCTTTGTCCTATTGCTTTACTGATGTAAGCTATAGGGTGCCCTTGTTGCATGAGTACTGTTCTAATTCCTGTTGCAGATGCATTAGTTTCAACAGTAAATGGAAGTAAGAAGTCTGATATAGATAATACAAGTGCTGTGGTTAGGGCTTGCTTGAGTGCTAAGAAGGCTGTTCAGCTTGGTCACTCCATGTAAATTCTTTGTCTTTTTGAAGCAAGGTAGTTAAGGGAGCAGCAATGCAACCATAGTTTCTGATGAGTCTCCTGTAGTAGCCGGATAGCTCAAGAAATCCTCGCAAATCCTTCACATTCTTAGGGGTAGGCCATTGTTGTACTGCGGTTATCTTATCCAATTCAGGAGTTACCCCTTGGACTGAAATGACATCGCCTAGATATTCAATCTCCCTCTTACCAAAACTGCATTTACTATAATTTAACATCAAGCTATTTGCTTCTAAAACCTATAATGTCTTCTTCAAACAAACCATGTGATCTTCCCATGTCTTGGTGTAAACCAAGATATCATCAAAAAAGACAAGAATGAATTTTCTAAGATATTCCCAGAATATGTCATTCATCAAGTGTTGAACGATGGCAGGGGCATTATTTAGCCCAAATGGAAGCACCACCCACTCATAGTGACTACTATGAGTTCTAAAAGCAGTTTTGTAGATATCACTTTCATACATCCTCACCTGATTGTAGCCACTCTTCAAATCCAGTTTTGTAAAGTATGCAACACTATTGAGTTCATCTAGTAGATCTTCTATGAGAGGAATGAGAAATTTATTCTTGATTATCATGGCATCCAGTTTCCTAAAATTTGTACAACATCTTCAACTTCCATCCTTCTTTTTAACCAGAACTAAGGGTGATGAGAATGAACTTCCACTTTTCCTTATGAAACTAGTCTTTAGTATTTCTTTAAATTGTCTTTCTATTTCTTCTTTTTGTGCTCTAGGATATCTGTAAGGTTTAAGGCAGATTGGCTTTTCACTGATCAACTCAATCTTGTGGTCATATCTTCTTTTAGGTGGTAGTGATGTAGGTTCCACAAACAATTGTGAGTACTCCTGTAATATATCCTCCAATTCAGCTTGCCATTTAGGATAAATTTCCTTTTCAGTATCAGGTATGGTGATGGTAAAGCAAAATGGTCCTAGGATAGGGAATAACATTGTTTGCATAAAGATTGCCCTCAACTTCCCAGTTCTATCAATCAAAGCAATTTGTTGTGGTTCTCCTTTAATTAATATTTCCTTGCCAAGATGACTGAATTTCATAGTTAGTTGGGCACAGTTCCATGTGATTTCCCCTAATCCTTTGAACCATTGCATGCCAAGTATTACCCCAAATGAAGATCTAGGAAGAACCAAGAAATCTACAGTGAATGAATTATCACCAAATTTCAATTCTACTGAATCACACTTTTTGGTGATCATCACAGGTTTGTCACTAGCAATCATTATTGGGAAGTCCTTAACAGATTGAGACTTGAGGCCCAATGTCTTTACCCATTTTATAGATATATAAAGTTATGTGTACTACCTGTATCCATCAAGAATGGTACATGCCGCTTCTTAATCAATCCTTGTAGCTGCAATGTATTTCCTCCAACAATACCCCTTAATGCATGCAGTGAAATATGGACATTTGCATCATTAAGCATGTCTAAGCTCCTTTTAGTGACAAAGTTATCTTCCTCCTTACTGCTCAGATCATCTTCCTCGCATTCAATGTCTTCTTGTTCATAGAAAATTGCATTTAACTTACCCTATACTTTACACTTCTGTCTATGGCTCTTTTCCCATTTTCACCACAGAATCTACATAGTCCTCTAGAAATTCTGTCGCTAACATCTTTTCTAGATATTGTTGATTGATGATTCATCTTAGTTTCTTGTGTGGGTGATGAAGCAGAAGATTGTTGAGGAAGTAATTGTTGCAGACTTGTGATGGGTTGATTTCTATAATTGAAATATGAGTTGGTCCAAGATTTAGAATGACGAATTTGATTGCCATTAAAACTGTTTCTCCCTTGCAGCATCTTCTTTTCAAATTCCTTCAAGATTTCTTCTTGTAACTTTGCCAATCTGACAGCTTCCTGTATGTTGGATTACACAGGTGAACACATTTTTCCAATTGTTATTCAAGACCTGATAGGAAAAAATTGAGAGCCATGTTCTCAGTGATTGAGACTCTTGCCAAGAGGTTGTCAAATTCCTCAAGAAATTGGCTTAGGGAATCTTGTTGTCTCAGCTTGGAGATTTCTGCAATTGGATCATCAAACCCTCCATCATTGAATCTGGTTCCAACATCATCAAGTATTTATGTCCAAGATTTTTGTTTGAATTCTGGGTTTTTAATGTAATGTCTTTTCCATGCGAAAGCTTTTCCTTCCATAGATAAGAGCAGCAATTCGCCCCTTTGTTGTGTTGAAGTTTCTTCCAATTCAAAAAACTGTTCTGCTTTAGCTCTCCAATCTCTATAGTTTATGCCATCGAAGGAAGGAAACTGAATCTGTGTGCTATTCAAAACTGAGTTTTCCTTATTCCCAGAAGTTTCACTCTCATTCTCTGATAGATTTCCATCTTTGTTCGATGATAACGCGATCACTTTTGCAGCGATCCCTTCGATTACTTTGGCTAAAGAATTTAGGGTTTTCTGTGTTTGTTCTTGAGAATCCGTGATGAATTTGTTGAAAGAATCGACCTTTTCTCCAATTCTTTATTTGACATCATGATCGTGTTTCCTAGCTTCTTGATACCAACTGTTAAGATTGAATATGAAATTCTCTCCTAACCTCACTCTCTCTCGAAACTTAGAGAAGAAAGGGAATTATAACTACTGAAATATTATTCATGATCATGAAGATACATGAGACTTATCTTTTATATAGGCTAGGATTTCTAACTACCAATTGTTATTTTTGGCGCCTAATCCAAACAACTAACAGATTTAACCACCAAAACTCATTAAACCTGCCAGACCACTAACTAACGTCCTTAATTTTTTGAATTTACAATTGACCTATTACAAGCTCTTTTAATTTTCGGGGCTAAATCACATAAAATTTTAATTTAACGGTTCAAAGTTTTCTCTTTCGCTATGTCGATCAGTGTTTATCTATCATATTACAAATGTGAAGTAGGACCACAAAATTTAACTTATGGAAGTGCTTTCCAAAAATTACAATATTTTCTATCCTCCCCAGTTTCATATCCTCACGAAATTAAGAGATCCAAAATCTATAGATGATCATACAAATTTTTCTGATACAAGACTCATCCTTCAATCTTTATTTTGAATTAAATAAAAAAGATGACATCTAAATCTTTATTTGCGAGCTGTTATTTAAGGTCCATCTCCAGATTATTCAGCTGCTCATGTTTGAGTAACGAAATGTTCTGCTACAAGGCGTCTGAGAATCTTGCCAGTTGCTGTCTTGGGCAAAGAATCTGTGATGAAGACCTTTTTGGGGACTTTGAAGGCTGCAAGATTCTTCTCGCTAAATCTTTGCACTTCCGCCCCATCAATATTTGACCCTTCTCTTGGGATGATTGCACAATGTATCTGTTAAAATGTTAGATACAACGAATAAATCAATATAAAATTTCAACAAAACTAGCAAATGCATCTAGTAGGTAGTAACAAAAAAAAGGAAGACGTTGGCAAGTTGGTAAGTTTGATTCCCAGTTAACTACTTAGACTAAAAGTTATTTTTTAATTCATTAGTTAAAGAATTAATATTAATTATTAAATTATTTTATTTCTATAACCATTTACATAATTAATTATCCAACCACACATAATGTCTTCCTTGACCCTTTTAAGAAAATAATTATAAAAGGAAACTTTCTTTTGTAGTTTGAACAAATTATGAAACTTGCAAATTATTGTAGTTTGTGGATAAAATATCAGAATACTGAAAATCTTTTATCTATTTTCAGAGTACAACACTTAACATAGATAATAAGGACAGCAGTGAAAGATGTTCACATATACAGACATAAAATGATGCCATGCAACTATGATATATTTCTTATATGCAACAATTGTTGTGGAGAAACCGACAAAGTCCTCAGGGGTTAAAAAATGATGAAGATATAAATGCCCCTTTTTGGGCTTTATATGGTTAACATCAAGGTAGGGCCCCATTCATGTGATATGTGATGTAAGTCATGTTCATATGCCGATGCATGAAACAAATAATTACGTAGGAACTCGATTTATGCTGTTCAGTTTGTAACCTTTCTTTATTTAAAAGATTTATCGAGATCGAACTGTGATGCCAGGAAAAGACACGAAAAGACGGCACTGTGATTGTGGTGGGCCAAAAAACAAAAAGAATAAAGGATAAAAACTAGGACAATATTCCTCTAAAATTATATTATATGCAAATTAAGCAAAGTGAAGTTTGTTTTTAAGGGAAAGTGTAGAGTGAAAATTATGAGATACGGTAAAGCTATTTTTGTTGGTTTTGTGCAGGTAATTGTAAAATGGTTTAAGTAGTTGGTAAGTGACAAAAATTAATTCTTCCTTAATATTATTTTCCTATAAATATCATGGGTGTGTGTTTGTTTTATGTATCCCAAATTTTCAAGTTTGAATTAAAGCTTATCTAAAGTGAGATAGATAAATAGAGATAAAATAATATTTTTTATGAAGTTTTTTTAGTAAGTGTGTTTTTTTATTTTTAAGAGTATGTTATTGTTCTTTCTTTGTAACTATAGAAAAGTTGTAATATTTCTTCTACCTAGTAAAATTATTGTGTATTTAGCTCATCTTTCTCATCTCTATTTTAATTATATGTAATTTTATTTCGTTACTCTGATACACAACAAAAACTACATGGTACATGGAAATAATCAGAAAGAAAGCCTCCCTCTTATTCGATAATAAAGAAAGTTGTAAAGTGTAACATCCTAAATTTAATTATTAGTTACTTTTTATTAATCAAATAATTAATTGAAAATATTAAATTAATTATAAGGGGTGTGTTAATTTTTAGAAATTATCTGAGTAACCTAAAGTTACCAGATTAGTTTCAGAGATTAACTGAATGCGTAAAAGGATAATTTTACCCTTAATTATATTAGCCTTCAATTGCCTCATTTTCCTTGCTCCTTTACACGTGCAATAAAGGAAAAGAAACAAAATACTTCTTCTTCTCCATCCCTCTTTCCCACTCGTCAACTTCACTCCATTCCTTTCCTCCTCTTCTCCTTCACATGGGTAGCAATTGAAGACTTGGGTTCCTCTATTTTCTTAATTTAAAAGGTGAAGTCCATGGGCCTCAGTTTCAGTTTTGACCCCACTCTCTAAATTCAAGCTTTAATTCTTCATTTTCATGCTTGTAGTGAGCCTTGGAGCCATTTTCAAGTAGTGGGCAGCGTTTACAGGTTTAGGATTTTTGATCCCTTTGTTGTCGTTGAGCTTCGAAATAACCCATTATTCAATTTAGTTCCATTTTGCAAGTTCAAGTTTTAATACTTTCATTTTGAAGGGAATTTCAGAGTCATCTTCGATTGTGAAAAGCTTAGGAGCCTTGACAATTAGCATTTCAGGAATCGTCGGTGTTGTTCGATAAGCCGATACTTATCGAAACTATAGTGAATTGATGAATTTAGTTCCGAAATACATAACTAGTAGTGTAAGAGTTATTAAAATAATTGTTATTAATTTTAGGAATTATCAATGTTGAGAAATTAATAATCGGAAACAAAATCAGAATGTAATCAGAGAGAGTTCTGGAATCAGAGTCGTCGATTCTAGGTAGGGGAAACATTATATTTTAAATGCATGAGTTATGGATGGATAGAGGATAGTTTGATATTTAAATTAAATTGGAATTTATTATTGTGATTAGTGATGACATAATTATATTGTATAACTATCCTTAATTTTAAATTGATGTTAGAAATATGAAAATTGATTATATGTTGTGGATAATTAACTAATTAATAAGCATGATGTCTTCCATTGGATTGTAATGATTGATTACGATATTTAATTGATGATGAACATATTGATACTGATTGAACAAGCTTGATATAGTCTGCTTGATATTATGATTAATTGTAACTAATTTTGCATGCTATGCTTTGATTAAATAATTAGTTGTAAGACCCTAGGTGATGGTAACCAAGTGGTGACCCCTGATGATGGTAATCGGGTGGTCCATTAATGATTGATAGTTATTTTGCATAACATGTGCATTAAGGACGCTCACAGGACTGTAGGGAGCCTGTGATATCGGCTCATATGAGAGGGCGACCTTTGAATAGGCACAAACTATGTAGTGGTTTCTTCGGATTCTATGGCCATCTTTGAGTTGGACTCAAGACCGACCTACAACACTTGGGTTGAGGTGTCGTTGTCACTGTGACTTATGTTGCAATATGGGCGAGCGGTTCGATACCGGTAAAAAGAATTAATATATGAATTAAGAAAATTTTAATACTACAGTATTAATCCTATCAATGAGGTCGGATACACATGCATATGCCTTGGCATATAGATAGAGATTGAAAAACTATGAGATAACTATTGATGATGATTTGATTGTGGTTGACTACATATGCAATGATGTATATGTGTATATATCGGTTTATGTTAAATGGAAAATTAATGATGTGATGATGAATTATGATGATTGATGAATAATATGTGGTTGTTAGAACTAGCTAGGAAATAATATATGTTGACGCTAGATCCAATTCAGTATTTGTCATTTAACATATATATGTTCACCCCCTAACCATTTTTATTTTAGTGGACTTGGGTCGAGAGGAGGAATGGTGAATAGCTATTGTGGATGTGATGATGATCATTAGGAAAGATTATTGTATGTATATATTTGTATAGTTTTGATGTTTTATGCCTTGGCTGACTTTTTTGAATAATGTATATATTTGTATAGTGTAGTAGGTGATCCGGTCTCAATACCGGTATCCGATCTACAAGGTGTATTTCAGCATCTTTGACAGTCAAACAAAGTATGACCGGTGTCCTCGGTATACATCCGGACGGTAATTCCGTATCAGGCGCTCTCCCTATACCGGTTAGTCCGGATAACACCACACACACCGGATATTATACACGTCACCCCACAAAGGACAAAGGGCATTGCTACGGGGACCGATCAATAATTCCCTGCACTACGAGCCAAAATCTGCTCACGGGAATGGTCCACTTGTCCCCTAATTCTGGTCTATACACTCTATGCTCAATATAAAATAGCCACTTGACCCAATCATTCTGGTAAGTGCGCAATAAAATAATGCTATTGGAGGTTAGTGGTTCCCCACTAACGAGTCCTCGTAAATCGAGCCAATCAGGTATATGAACTCCCTTCATGAAGGAGGGGGGATCTTCGGACCAAAACTTATTTACGATTACTCTCTGAAAAACATTCCTCACTTGGAATATTATCACTGACTTGAGCGTCGGAGAATCTTTGCAGGTGACACCACCTTTCGCCCACATCAACGCGTTAGGCCGGTGTGAAGGACCTACAGAACACCCAATCCGCCTTTCTTATACAAGGACAACGGATTCTTATACCGGATACTCATACATCCGGTCTTCTGCATAGAATCTTCATATTATTTATGGTTGACTAGACACCGGATCTCTAGACCCCGGTTCTGGACAGATCAGTAGGTATCTCGTAACCTTACTGGAGGTTTAGAATTATTTTTCATACCTACCTATATACATAATAGTGATGTTGGTGAATTGATGTTTATGCCTAGGAAACCGATAATATGTTAGTGATATTATTGAATTCATGATATGAGCAGGTTTTGCTGGATGGAATTGAGCCTATAATACTATATTTGAGAAGTATATGATGATAGATGTAATGTAGCATTGATGTTAAATAAGTTAGTATATGGAATTGTGAGAATTATACATTAAATAAGGAATTGAATAAGCAAAAATGAGATCTGTGAGGTCCTGAAACCTCCAGATAGGTTTGATAGACCCTATACAGTATTTAAAATATGTGAGAATTGGTTTAGTTCAATTTGGATGAGAATTGAGTGGTTAGATTCCTAGAAATATCCTAAACATATTTTCCTCGTATCTCCCTCCTTTTTGGGAATTTTTAGGTGCGGACAGGAACAACAGGTCATAAATAGGGTATAAATACTGCCTATAAAATTTGGTCTCATTCGGGCAAAGGTTTGGGCAGTTTGGACACCCGAGTAAATTGGATTCACCTTAATCGAAGTTTCGTAGTTCAACTTATGCGTAGAAAACCGCAACACATCTTTCCTAGAGCACCCTAACAGGGCAGTTCTACATAATGCAGTACTGGGCCCAACCTAGGTTGAATTTGTCTTTCATTCCTTCATCAAAGTTGTAGGTATTTGAGCTATGAAAGTGTAACCACTAAATTCACCTTAATTAGAGTTTTGTAGTTCAAGTTATGCGTGAAAAATTGAACTGTGTTGCTGTTGGAATTCCAAACGGGACAAATTAGATTATTTGAACTAGGCCGAATTGGCCTCTCTTGAACTACGAAGGTGTACAAATTAGATTCACTCCAATCGGAGTCTTGTAGCTCAAGTTATGTGTAAAATAACAAACCTATATATTTTTCATTTTTTTGACTTTTTCACTTAACTTCCACCAAATCTTTGAGTTTGTTCTACTAGTGTTAGGGTTATCCGAGTGACCTAAATGCGTTCATAAATGGAAAAAAATTTCCCACTTATTTTTTTATTAAATAAGTGTTATATAAAGAAAGATATCACTTTTCAATGGATTCCATATTTTATTTTTTATTCATATATAAGAAGGAAAAATGAAAAAATATAAAAGAAATTAGTATTTTTGAAAGTTATCTCTCTTACATGTGTAATTAGTAAATGTGTAGTAACTTTGTAAAATTACAATCATTTTATTTTATTTATTTATTATTTTTGAATGATAATTTTCTCTTTCTTTCCCTTTCCTTTCCCTCTCCTTTCTCGCTAAATCATTATTCTAATCCCTTGCCTTTTCATTAAATTTCAAGTTAGATTTCTAACTATTTTTAGTTCGATAGGTCCAATATTTTTTTAAAAATGTTTTAATTAGGTTGACCAGTCTATTTTTAACTAACTCTGTTAACAAAGATTAGATATATTACTATAACCTTGTTGATATGACTATTCTATGTGTTAGACACTGCTATTGAACTAATTACTCTACTTATCAGATACTACTGGCATGTTGTCACATCAACAACATCTAACATGTGTGGTAATGTTGCATAATTAGGATATGGTTACATATAAAGCTCGTCTATGTCATGACCCAATTAATTATGTTGAGTAGTAAAAATTGGACCAAAAAAACCTACCTAAAATATTTTTGAAAATAGAAAACTTAACTAACTAAAAAGTGCAACTTAAAACTTTCCTGAAAAGAAAGAGAATTTAATTAATGATTCAGCCTTTTAAAATATATATAACAGTCTAAATAGGTATTTAATGGAAATATATTCGCATATTAAAATTTTCTATATAGTTTTCCAATTATAAATTATAAGAAAGTATTTAACACATCAACGGTTGACTTGTATAATAATAATAATAGTTATATTAAAAATTATATTATTATTTATTTAACTAATTGATCATATAAAATTATTTCTAGAGATATTTCATCTAAATTAAACATTTAATAGATTATTGAAGAAATAAACTCCTTTTTATTGGAGTTTTTTTCTTCTTCTAAAAACACATACCTCTTCTCCATATTTGTCATCTGGCACACCGAATGCAACTGCCTGAGCAATGTCTGGATGAGAAAGGAGGACAGCATCCACCTCTATCGGTGATATCTTCTCCCCTATATAAAGAAAAAAATATTACTCATAAGACCCCATAATTTTGTATCATAGAGTTCAGGGATAATATATATTACACAAAACGCATAACTTTTCAAACATAACTCGCATACTGTCATTATTTCGTATATGCTTGAAAAAGCTCTAGTTCCATTTTCCCTTATAAAAGAGATGACAAATGAATACAAGCATACAAAAAAGAATGAAACCAACGTACGGTGCAATGACATGCGCCATTCAAGACACTTTGTAGGAAGAACGGAGAACACTTTACCTGCCCAGAGAACCCTTACCTTCAACTATTCATCTGCACCGCAAATTTACTATTTTTTTATACTATTATATATCACTATTCATCATATCTATTTCTTTTTTATCATCTCCTGCACACCGCAATTAAAGTCTGAGATCTAAATCTAAACTCATTCAAATTATCTAAACTTTCACTACTAGAGGTCACCATTCACCAACAAATGAGATTTCCACAGCAAGAATCTATTCTTTCTTTCTTTATTTCCTATTAAAATATTCTAAAGAAATAAGAATCAATTTCACAAAGGAACAAGACTAGTAGAATACCTTTTGTATTACATATACAATAATAATGCAGTAGATATATATACATTACCTCCACGATTAATAAGCTCCTTGATTCGACCAACGAGATGCAAATACCCGTCGGAATCGAGGAAGCCGAGATCACCAGTGTGGAACCACCCGAATTGAAACGCAACATTATTAGCATCAGGGTTATTTTTATACCCTTTGGTCACGTTAGCTCCCCTAATACAGACCTCACCGGTAACCCCATCTTTCTTAACCTCACCCTTCTCATCCAATATCGCCATTTCTTGGCCAACGGGCTTCCCAACAGACCCGGCCCTATGAGGCCCATCTTCGGGTAATGGGTTCGAACTCATCATATGAGTAGCTTCCGTCATAGCATAAGCCTCCAAAACCGGTGCTTCGAATGCTCCTTCCAACCGATCCAATATAATCGGCGCTAGTGACGCACTACAACTCCGAATGAACCGCAGTATCGGGTAAACCGGTTCGGGTTTACTTGAGTGACGATCCAATATGATTTGGTGTATGGTAGGAACTGCCGTGTACCACGTTGCGTTATACGTCAACATGTCCGACCAAAACGTCGAAGCGGAGAACCTCCCCGCAGCCGGGAGCGCGACAGCGGCGCCGGCGGCGAGTGAACTCAGCAAGGCGGCGATTAGCCCGTGGACGTGGAAGAGAGGGAGAACGATCACGGTCGAGTCAGACTCAGTGAGTCTGTACACGGACTTGATGTTCTCCACCGAAGAGGCCAAGTTGTGTTGCGTCAATGGAACCCCCTTGGGGCGACTCGTGGTGCCGGAGGTGTGAAGGAAGAGTGCCACGTCGGATGAGTCGTTGGTGAGTTCAGGAACCGAGTCGGTCACTGACTCGCCCTGGCTAAGCGAGAGAGAAAGCTCCACGTCATCGGCTTCCGGTAGCCAAGCCGTTGCGTGCGGGATTCCCAGCTTTGAAGCCGCGGCTTGAGCGGGCTCGTTCCCTTCTTTCGAGGTTATTAACAGTTTCGATTCAGAGTCGGACAAATAAAACTCAAACTCTTCCGCTGTGTATGCGGCGTTTAACGGTGCTGCTGTGGCTCTCGCTCGAATAACGGCTAAAAACGTTATTATAAACTGAAAATGATCATAATAATAAAATTAATTGGATATGAGAAATATAAAATAAAATAGTTGTACTTTTGCGTTGGTAATGAAGCAGTGGGGAAAGGACCTCGACGGTGTTGGGGAAGGTGAGGGCGACGACGTCGCCGGGTTTGATGCCCGAGGAGAGTAAGCGTGAGGCGGCGCGTTCGACGAGGTGGTGGAGGCGAGAGTGGGTGAGGTCGAATTTTCCGGAGACGGAGACGGCTCGTCGGGAGGGGAATATTCCGGCGACGTGATGGAGCAATCCGGTTAGGGTGGTTGGAGCTTGCATTGTTTTGTGTTGGTGCGAGTATGCAAAAATAAATAACTACGGATGTGAGATATATAAAGGATGGGAGGGAGGGGAGGGAGGGCTGTGTTCGTGAACGTGGCAGGTTGTAATACGTGAAGGGGAGAGCGAATACTTTTTTTAAGATGATGTGCCAATACTCCAATACTTTAATATATACTAGTTTATGACCACTCAGTTGCACTGGTCTTCTTTTTTTTTAATACAATAAATGTATGTTAATATGTAAATATAATTTGACTTGGTTTCTATGCTTTAAAAGAAATATTATGGCTTTTAAAAAATAATTATATTTTTTATATAATAAGAACGTTGCAGTAAATAACTATTTTTAAACTAGTAATTAATAGTTCCAAGATGAATATATAAACAGGTTATATAACTCAAAAGGTTAAATTGATAAAAAAAATATAGTTATTTAACTATTATATTAGTATACAGTTTTAGCACACAACATAATCTATAATTTAACTAGGTGATTATTGTAATGATGAAGTTAAATCTGTTGTAACAAGTGAATAAGAAGAAAATTTGTAATATGAAGTAGGGTTGTCTATAGGTTATGTTTGGTCGGATTCAGTTAGTTTTGAATCCACCCGTTGTTATCCATGAAACATAAATAATCACTCATTTTCACCTAATAATATGGTCGGTTTACTCGGGTTCATTTAACTACAATTTTCAATTTTTTCGATCGGGTTTTTCGGTTAAGTTTCTTAGGAAAGTTTGATTTTATGTTTTGTCAAAAACATTTTGCGTATAAAATAATTTTAACAAACATCTTGCATATAAAAACATTTCAAAGCCTTTATCAAGTAAAAACATAGACCCAAAATGAATATATCATTGAAATATATATTCTAATTCCTTAATGCATATTCATATATAGCACACACCATTACTTAATACTTACAACCGTGGTCAAATGTATTCAATATAATCCTAATTTTGTTTGATGAGTATTTGCATAATGCATCTAATAACTAATATTTAAAACTAAAAATTACAGTATGTTAATGTAATGTAATCTAATAATTAATATTTAAAACTAAAAACTACTGTATGTTAATATAATGTAATCTTAATTTACACGAGACTTATTTGGTCGAGCTTGAGTATGGTCTCATTTTTAAAACCAAGCTCGTCCGTTGCTAGTCAATATAAATCTCTTAAAAGACCAATTTTTACCCAAAGACCCGTTACAAACCGACCCGTCCTTACCTTCAAATTCAAGTATTACGAGTTCGTATGGATAAAATCGAAATTGGACAGACCTAATATGATGTTAGAAAAAGGATATTTAAATTCTAGCATAGTTAAAATATTTTAGGGTTTGAAGTTTTAAGTTAAATAATCTAATATTGCTTTTTAGAAATGTTATAAGATGATATCTACTGTGTAAGTAATACAAGATTTATTGTATTTACTGATTAAAGTAGCAAGAAATTTTGTTTAAATATTTATGTATAACAACAAAGATGAATAGTAATATGTTTTTTTTCTTACATATTTATATTTAAAAGATTAATAAACCAATCAAAGAATTATTCAAATCAATACAATACACATCTAATTAAAGTTGGGAAATTTTTTTTAGACAATATTGATGATACGGTTGTCGGGATATTATCATGATTTTCTAGAAATATCTTAGTCTAACTAAATTCATGAATCGTTGACTTTTTATTATTAATCATTCTCACATGAAATAATAAAAGGAACAAAAAATAAATCAATCCATATTTGAATTTAGATGTGATACTTTTATTGGTTAATAAAAATACTCTTATTAATAATAAGATCATTTTAGTCTCATTTGTTAAAAACAAATCAATTATTATTAATTAGATATTAAAAGGGATTAAAAAAATAGAAAGGGGTAAAAATATTTTGATCTTTTATATGTATCTTTTTATAATGACACCGTAAGAAATCGATATTAGATTTTAATTAATTTAATATGAAATTCACTAAAAATATTTTTTAATAAACATAATTTTAATATTTTAAAAAATGTTATGTGATTTTAACTAAAAAAGGACATGTTTTATGCTTCCTAGAATATGACATTCTAATGAAATATTCCATGTTATATAATTTTATGTTAACTAATCATAATTTCTAATAATATCATATTTTTTAAAATAATAGGAATGATGGAGGATTTTTACGGAATATTTAAGTTGAATATACTGGAATGAATTAATTGTGCAATCATATATTCTCATATGCAAGGAATTATTTGATTGGCGTAAATTACTAAGCATTTTTCAAAATGTATCTATGACATTTCAAATTGAAAAAAGAAGATTTTTATTCAATATATGAATTTAATATGAAATTAACTAAAATATATTTTTTAATTATGAAAAATGATTTTTAAAAATTAGTTTGACAAAATAGCAAAAGTCTTTTAATCTTTTATATGTATATCTTTTCATAATAACACGGTAAGAAATCAAAATTAGATTTTAACTAATTTAATATGAAATTAAAAAAAAAGATCTTTTAATAAGCACATCTTTAATTAATCTTTTAAAAAATATGTTATATGATTTTAACAAAAAAGGACATTTTTTATGCTTGATAGAATATGACATTCTCATTGAATATTCCGTATTTTATAATTTTAGACTAACTGGTCATAATTTATAATAATATCATGTTTTTTAGATAATACATTATTATATGTATATTTTTATTATCCATATGTATCAATTATATCCATGAAACATGTTAGTTTATTATAAATAATTTTTCCCTAAGAATTATTTGAATACAATCCTATTTTATTATCTATAGTTATCAATTATAACCATTAATTATTTGAATATAAACATTTTTTTTATCACAAATCTATTTTATTATATGTATTTCTGTGCAGTAGTTACTATATGTAATTATTGTATCAATTATTTCACAAAATTTATGCAGGTCTTGTCAGGGTAAGAAAACCCTTATCGATAATAAGATCGTCATAATTTCATTGGTTATTATCAAATGTGATAATAAAAGGAGTTTAAAATAAATCAATCCTTATTTAAATTCAGATTGATATTCATTGGTTAATACTAATATTCTTATTGATAATAAAATCACCTTAATATTCTTGATTCAAAAATAAATCAATTCTTATCAATTAGATAATATAAGGAACTAAAAAATATAGAAAAAGATAGAAAAAAGAGACGCTAACACGTGTCAAATTTGAATGTAGTGAAATTCTATAAAAAAAAATTTTATTATATATATATATAGTATAGATACACATTCGCATTCTTCCATGACACTTGAGAATAATAGTATGAACTTGAGTATGTAGTACATATAAAAAACATGTTAATATAGTTGATTAGAAGATACACTAAAAGTAATTCATATAATTAGGTGTTTATGTGAAATAAAAACAGATTTAAAGGAACAAGAAATTTTGTTTAAATATTTATGTATAACAACAAAGATGAAGAGCAATATAAATTTTTTCTTACATATTTATATTTAAAAGATTAATAAACCAATGAAAGAATTATTCAAATCAAAACAATACACATTTAATTTAAGTTGGGAAATTTTTTTTAGACAATATTAACGATACGAATGTCAGGGATATCATCATGATTTTCTAAAAATATCCTTAATCCAACTAAATTCTTGAATCGTTGACTTTGACTACTAATCATGGTCACATGTAATAATAAAAAGAATTAAAAATAAATCAATCCTTATTTGAATTTAGATGTGATACGTTTACTAATTAATAAAAATATCCTTGTTAATAATAACATCACTTTAGTATGATTGGTTCAAAACAAATCAATTATTATTAATTAGATATTAAAAGGGATTAAAAAACTAGAAAGGGGTAAAAATGTTTTGATCTTTTATATGTATCCTTTTATAATTAATTTAATATGAAATTCACTAAAAAGATATTTTTTTAATAAACATAATTTTAATATTTTCCAAAATGTTATATGATTTTTGTAACAGCCCAATTTTTAATTAAATTTGAATCGGTAATTAAATAGCGAAAAATTAAAGTTTCTTAGAAAAATAAGAAATAAATCTTAGAAAATAGGAAATTTTATTCCGGTTACGGGGATATTTTTATTTTATAAATCGGATTTAAACTGAGACTAAAAGAAAATAAAATGCAACAATAAAACGTAGAAATTATTTAAAAAAAAAAAAAAGAGAGAAGAAAAATCTTCGTGAGATTTTTCTCACGAAGTTTCCAGCTCCCTCCTTCACCGCCTTCATCCACCGCCAATCTTGCCTATATAAATGGCATCCAACTTCATTTTTTTCACAAACCAAATCACCCACATCCTTCTATCCTCTATTATCTTCTAATTCAAACCTTCAAACCTTCGTTTTCTACAACTCTAAGGCCTTCAATTTTGGAATCCTAGAAATCGTTTTCCATTGAAGATTCGAGGAGAAACAAGGAGCTTGAGCACAAACCGAGTTCGGGAATCTGAAATTAAGGTAAGAAAGAGGGGATAGAATATCGGATAGATGGAAATTAGATTAGAAATATATCAGTATTTGACTAAATAACATTAAATATGAATAGTTAAATTTTTTAGTTAAAGGAATTAAATTTTGAAATTTATATTAATACATTGAAATATGACATATAATATATTTCTAATGTTATATAATGATTTAACATCATTTGGTATGCTTAAATTGCAAATTGGAATGGTTAAAACGTAAAAATTCACAAAAACTACATGCTGTTTTCGTAACAGCATATGCAGGACCCTATTAGTGCGGTTCCTGTTACAACCGCACTAATAGGTAGCGCACTAATAGGTTCAGAATTTCCATTTTAAGTTCTTATTGGTACTTTTGTTAATTTCCTTTATACTATACTACCTTATATGAATATATCATTATTAAAATATACTTTAATCTTAACTACTAAGACATTACAATTTATCAAAATCTAATTTTTTTAACAAAATAATAATAAAGTTATTTAATTAAATAAATGGATGAAATAACTTTTGAAAACATGTTTCTACATTCCTTGAAATAAAGAGTATGATAAATCAATAAATGCTATGGAAAATGTGTTTCCATAACCTTTGAAATAATAATTATAGTAGTTTACATGAAACATGTTTCCTTATTGTTTGAATTATTAAATATAGTAATTAGTTGATATTATGTTTCCATATTTTTAAATATAGTATATGGATTATACTTGTAAATATGATGAAATGTCGTATCTTCTTGAATTTTACAATAAATTCTTATTGTTAAAATTATGAATAAAGTTATTAAAATAAATTTAATGCATTCATGCATCATATGCATTGGTCGTTCAAAGAATCCGCAGGGGGGTTCTTTGAGGGGGTTCCCGGTGGGGGAACGCGCTCTGTTGAGCAACAGACCTCTGTGGTGGTTTTATACCACGGCCGTCTTAAGGGCTAAGCAGTGTGTCCTTAAGGGGGGTCCCGCAACACTTGTTATTGATATTATGATGTTGTTATCCGATGTGGTGTTGCATTATGGGGCGCGGTATCGGTTGGATATCCGTAAAAATATTGTTGTTGAAAATCACTGCAGATTTTCCCACCAGAATGGATCCATCATGCATTTTCATTCGTATAAAGAACGGAAGATAATAACAAAAGTATAATACAAAATACTTGTTTGGCATCTGCATCGCATAGCATCCTACTTGTGGTTGTGTTTGTCTAATTTAATTTCTATTTATTTGATATTTTATCTCACTCTTTCTGTTACTTGTGGCAACCCTTTAGTGGTTAATCAGGAAGACATGTGACAAAGTGGATGATGCTTGATGTGGATGAATTATGAAGGCTTTTGATGATGATGCTTGCTTGCATGGCTACTTTGGCTATATTATGCATATGCTATGTTTTGGTACTTTACATCTTTATATTTTAAAAAGATCTAGGTGCCTGTTGTAAAATATAATATGTATGAGACTCTGATATTATGTATAATAAAATAAAGTTAGTTATGTAAAAGTTTCGTACTCTGATATTGTATCAGTAACCTCTGGAATCAAGTTGTGAATCACTTGATAATTACCAGGCGAAAGATAAGTTATCCAAGGGATTTTATATGGAGATGGTAATTATCTTGGGATTTTCAAGTTGGCTCCAGGGTGTTACAACTGAAGTGGTATCAGAGCAATGGTTTATAAAATATAAAGAAAACCTTAGGAAGTAACTAGAAATTGAAGAAAGATAGCTTGAAGTGTGTGAAACTTGATTGCTATTTGTTTGAAATTTGTGTGCTTGTGTGTTATGTGTGCTCTTTGTATGTTTCTGTTTAGTATAATTACTAGTTAGATACCATAAAAAAAAAAAAAATTATTAGAACTCTGAGTATATTAGATACTCAGTAACTGAATGCAGTGGTACTCGTACATGTAGGATAAGAAATGGCTAGACGTCAGAACGATGATGCCATGGCTGCTGCATTCAATCGATTTGCTGAGATCCTTGAAAGACAGGAACAGCAAAGGTTAGCCGAGGGAACCCATGGACTTGACCGTTTCCTGAAAAGGAAACCTACCCAATTCAAAGGAGACTATAATCCAGAGGTGGCTTACTTGTGGATTAAGGAAATGGAACATATTTTCCGATCCTTACCTTGCACTGAAGTCCAGAAGGTAGAATACGCTACCTATATGATGGTAGGGGAAGCAGAAAATTGGTGGATCTTTGCTCGTGATAGGTTACTGGAAGCTGGTAGGCCACTTAACTGGGAGAATTTTAAAGAAACCTTTTTCGAGAAATATTTCCCTGCCAGTGTTAGGAGCAAAAAGGAATTAGAATTTTTAGAATTAAAGCAAGGGAATATGTCTGTCGGAGAATACACTACCAAATTTGAGGAACTGTCATCGTTCTATCCTCCTTTCCAACAGCCTGGAACCGAGACTTCTAAATGCGTCAAATTTGAAAATGGCTTGAGGCCAGAAATTAAAGAAGCCATAGGACATCAGGAGATTAGGAGTTTTCCTACTTTAATCAACAAATGCAGAATCTTTGAAGAAAACCATCAGGCCAGGATCGAGCAAGAGAAAAGCAGTAAACAATTGAAACCTCAACTAGTGAACTTTAAAAGGCGAGGAGCATTTAATCAGAATCGATTTCGAGGAGGATCATCTTCATCATCTGGAGGACGCGTGAACCAATCAATCACATGGAACTGCTACAAATGTGGAGGAAATCATAGAACCCGTGATTGTACACAAACAGATGTTACCTGTTTCCAATGCAACCAGAAGGGACATATTCGTCCCAACTGCCCACAACTTCACCAAGGCACTGACACTGTGAATGTTAAAACTGAGAACAACAACAATGGAGCCAACAGAGGAGGAGCCAACATTCGAGATGGACATAATACCAATGGTCGCGGAGGACTTAATGTCAAAGGCACAGCTAGTCGAGGACGAGAAAGTGGACAGCTAGTGAATAATCAGAATAGATCATCGGCAGCTGGCAGAGTATTTGCAATCAGTGGATCAGAGGCATCACAGGCAGACGACTTAGTACAAAGTGAGTGCATTCTTAACGACACTACCTTATCTGTCTTATTTGATTCTGGTGCGACACATTCTTTCATTGCTGAAGAATGTGTTAGGCGTTTGAATTTACCTGTGAAATCTATGCAATATGATTTGCTTGTCTCTACTCCTACTGGTAACTATCTTAGGACAGCTAACGTGTGTGAAGGTTGTTCTATACATATAGGGAGTAGAAATTTTAACGTGAACTTAGTATGCTTACCATTAAAGGACTTGGAAATTATTTTGGGGATGGATTGGCTATCCGCTAACCATGTCCTTGTGGACTGCCGTAATAAAACCGTGATCTTTCCATCTGACAACATGGAGTGTCAGGAGTATGATGTCTCACAAAATCCTATAGGATATTCCTTAAACAATAAAACCCAATTATTCATGGTATTTGCACTTACAGAAGGAAAAGTTATTCCTGATGTAAGTAAGATACCAGTAGTCTGTGGATTTCCAGAAGTATTCCCTGAAGATGTTCCAGGATTACCTCCTGAACGAGAGATAGAATTCTCTATTGACCTAATTCCTGGAGCAGAACCCATTGCTAGAGCACCCTATAGAATGTCTCCAATAGAACTGGCAGAACTAAAGAAGCAAGTAGATGAGTTATTAGAAAAGCAATTCATACGACCCAGCGTATCTCCTTGGGGAGCACCTGTACTACTGGTCAAGAAGAAGGATGGTAGTATGAGACTTTGTGTCGATTATCGCCAACTGAACAAAGTAACGGTCAAGAATAAATACCCGTTACCGAGGATCGATGACCTGATTGATCAATTACGAGGAGCTACTGTGTTCTCCAAGATAGACCTGAGATCGGGTTATCATCAAATTCGTGTGAAGAAAGAAGATATTCCAAAGACAGCCTTTAGAACACGCTATGGCCATTATGAATATTTAGTTATGCCTTTTGGTGTAACTAATGCCCCAGCCGTGTTCATGGACTACATGAACCGAATATTCCATCCATACCTTGATCAATTCGTCATTGTCTTTATAGATGATATTCTTATCTATTCCAAAACCAAGGAGGAGCATAAGAAGCATCTGTACTTAGTACTACAAATACTAAAGGAGAAACAGCTATATGCCAAATTATCCAAATGTGAGTTTTGGCTTAATGAAGTAAAATTCTTAGGCCATGTGATATCTAAGAATGGAGTGTCAGTCGACCCTACGAAGATTGAAGCTGTAATAGCTTGGGAAAGGCCGAAAACTGTCACCGAAATCAGGAGTTTCTTAGGACTCGCGGGCTACTACCGAAGATTTATTGAAGGATTCTCCCGAATTGCTCTACCAATGACTCGATTAACCTGTAAAAATAAACCCTTCATCTGGACTCCTGAATGTGAAGCAAGTTTCCAAGAATTAAAGAGAAAATTAACAACTGCACCAGTTCTAGCTTTACCGAACCCCCAAGAAAACTTTGAAGTTTATTGTGATGCTTCAAAGTTAGGACTTGGTTGTGTCCTAATGCAACAAAGGAAAGTAATTGCTTATGCTTCAAGGCAATTACGACCACACGAATTTAATTACCCTACTCATGACTTAGAATTAGCAGCCATTGTCTTTGCTTTAAAAATTTGGAGGCACTATTTATACGGTGCAAAGTTTGAAGTTTATAGTGATCATAAGAGCCTTAGATACCTATTTGATCAAAAAGAATTAAATATGAGACAACGTCGATGGATGGAATTTCTCAAGGACTATGACTTTGAGTTGAAGTATCACCCGGGAAAAGCCAACGTGGTTGCTGATGCACTTAGTAGAAAATCTATTCATATGGCAACTTTAATGATAAAAGAATTAGAAATGATTGAACAATTTAGAGACTTAAACATAGCAGTTGAGGAGAAATCTTCAGTAAATATGGTTGTCGGAGTTCTGAAAATCACTAATGATTTTTTGAAGATGGTGTGTGAAAAACAAAGATTGGATGTATGTCTCCAAGGAATGATCGAGACACAACATAATGGGAAAGATCTGGGATTACAAGAAGGTTCAGATGGAATATGGAGGTTGAAAGGAAGAATATGTGTCCCAGAGGATGCAGAACTAAAGAAGATGATTCTAGAGGAAGCCCACAAGAGCATGCTTAGTATTCATCCTGGATCTACAAAGATGTATCAAGATTTAAGAAAAGACTTCTGGTGGAAGAGGATGAAAAAAGAGATAGCTGAGTATGTTTCATCTTGCTTAATATGTCAGAAAAGTAAAGTAGAACATCAAAAACCATCTGGTGGATTACAACCACTAGAAATCCCTGTATGGAAATGGGATGACATTGCCATGGACTTTGTGTCAGGCTTGCCTAGAACACAAAGAGGCAATGATGCTATCTGGGTGATAGTCGATAGATTAACAAAATCAGCCCATTTTCTTCCAATCAACATGAAGTATTCACTTGAGAAGTTGGCTCAAGTGTATATAAAGGAGATAGTGAGATTACATGGAGTACCATCAAGCATAGTATCTGATAGAGATCCTAGATTTACTTCTCGATTTTGGGGAAGCTTACATAAAGAGCTTGGTACTAGACTGAAGTTAAGCTCTGCCTATCATCCACAGACTGATGGACAGTCAGAGAGGACTATCCAAAGTCTGGAGGATTTACTAAGAGCATGTGTATTAGAACATGGTGGAAGCTGGGAACATTACCTTCCACTAATCGAATTCACATATAATAACAGTCATCACTCAAGCATTGGGATGGCACCATATGAAGCATTGTATGGTAGGAAGTGCAGGACACCAATTTGTTGGTTAGAGACAGGTGAGCACCTGACTCTTGGACTAGAAATTGTCCGGCAAACAACAGAGCAAATTCAGATGATTAGAGAAAGGATGAAAATTGCACAGGATCGGCAGAAGTCATATTATGATCAAAGAAGGAAGCCATTAGAATTCCAAGTTGGAGATTATGTATTCTTAAAAGTATCACCTAACAAAGGAGTCGGAAGAGTGTTAAAAAGCAAGAAGCTTACTCCAAGGTATATAGGACCATATGAGATCCTGAAAAGAATTGGTAAAGTTGCATACCAGATCGCATTGCCGCCTCACCTTTCCAATCTTCATAATGTGTTCCATGTCTCACAATTACGAAAGTATGTACCTGACCCAGACCATGTAATCGAGACTGATGATATAGAAGTTAAAGAAAACCTTACGATTCCAGTAACACCAGTGAAGATAATGGACAGAGACGTCAAGCGACTAAGAGGCAAGGAGATCTCATTGGTGAAAGTGGCTTGGCAACAAGGAGATGAAGTAAGCATGACTTGGGAACGAGAAGATGAAATGAGGAGTCAATATCCTGAATTATTCTGACAAGGTACGTTTAAATTTCGAGGACGAAATTTTTATAACGGGGGGAGAGTGTAACAGCCCAATTTTTAATTAAATTTGAATCGGTAATTAAATAGCGAAAAATTAAAGTTTCTTAGAAAAATAAGAAATAAATCTTAGAAAATAGGAAATTTTATTCCGGTTACGGGGATATTTTTATTTTATAAATCGGATTTAAACTGAGACTAAAAGAAAATAAAATGCAACAATAAAACGTAGAAATTATTTAAAAAAAAAAAAAGAGAGAAGAAAAATCTTCGTGAGATTTTTCTCACGAAGTTTCCAGCTCCCTCCTTCACCGCCTTCATCCACCGCCAATCTTGCCTATATAAATGGCATCCAACTTCATTTTTTTCACAAACCAAATCACCCACATCCTTCTATCCTCTATTATCTTCTAATTCAAACCTTCAAACCTTCGTTTTCTACAACTCTAAGGCCTTCAATTTTGGAATCCTAGAAATCGTTTTCCATTGAAGATTCGAGGAGAAACAAGGAGCTTGAGCACAAACCGAGTTCGGGAATCTGAAATTAAGGTAAGAAAGAGGGGATAGAATATCGGATAGATGGAAATTAGATTAGAAATATATCAGTATTTGACTAAATAACATTAAATATGAATAGTTAAATTTTTTAGTTAAAGGAATTAAATTTTGAAATTTATATTAATACATTGAAATATGACATATAATATATTTCTAATGTTATATAATGATTTAACATCATTTGGTATGCTTAAATTGCAAATTGGAATGGTTAAAACGTAAAAATTCACAAAAACTACATGCTGTTTTCGTAACAGCATATGCAGGACCCTATTAGTGCGGTTCCTGTTACAACCGCACTAATAGGTAGCGCACTAATAGGTTCAGAATTTCCATTTTAAGTTCTTATTGGTACTTTTGTTAATTTCCTTTATACTATACTACCTTATATGAATATATCATTATTAAAATATACTTTAATCTTAACTACTAAGACATTACAATTTATCAAAATCTAATTTTTTTAACAAAATAATAATAAAGTTATTTAATTAAATAAATGGATGAAATAACTTTTGAAAACATGTTTCTACATTCCTTGAAATAAAGAGTATGATAAATCAATAAATGCTATGGAAAATGTGTTTCCATAACCTTTGAAATAATAATTATAGTAGTTTACATGAAACATGTTTCCTTATTGTTTGAATTATTAAATATAGTAATTAGTTGATATTATGTTTCCATATTTTTAAATATAGTATATGGATTATACTTGTAAATATGATGAAATGTCGTATCTTCTTGAATTTTACAATAAATTCTTATTGTTAAAATTATGAATAAAGTTATTAAAATAAATTTAATGCATTCATGCATCATATGCATTGGCCGTTCAAAGAATCCGCAGGGGGGTTCTTTGAGGGGGTTCCCGGTGGGGGAACGCGCTCTGTTGAGCAACAGACCTCTGTGGTGGTTTTATACCACGGCCGTCTTAAGGGCTAAGCAGTGTGTCCTTAAGGGGGGTCCCGCAACACTTGTTATTGATATTATGATGTTGTTATCCGATGTGGTGTTGCATTATGGGGCGCGGTATCGGTTGGATATCCGTAAAAATATTGTTGTTGAAAATCACTGCAGATTTTCCCACCAGAATGGATCCATCATGCATTTTCATTCGTATAAAGAACGGAAGATAATAACAAAAGTATAATACAAAATACTTGTTTGGCATCTGCATCGCATAGCATCCTACTTGTGGTTGTGTTTGTCTAATTTAATTTCTATTTATTTGATATTTTATCTCACTCTTTCTGTTACTTGTGGCAACCCTTTAGTGGTTAATCAGGAAGACATGTGACAAAGTGGATGATGCTTGATGTGGATGAATTATGAAGGCTTTTGATGATGATGCTTGCTTGCATGGCTACTTTGGCTATATTATGCATATGCTATGTTTTGGTACTTTACATCTTTATATTTTAAAAAGATCTAGGTGCCTGTTGTAAAATATAATATGTATGAGACTCTGATATTATGTATAATAAAATAAAGTTAGTTATGTAAAAGTTTCGTACTCTGATATTGTATCAGTAACCTCTGGAATCAAGTTGTGAATCACTTGATAATTACCAGGCGAAAGATAAGTTATCCAAGGGATTTTATATGGAGATGGTAATTATCTTGGGATTTTCAAGTTGGCTCCAGGGTGTTACAATTTTAACTAAAAAAAGGACATATTTTATGCTTCCTAGAATATGACATTCTCATGAAATATTCCATGTTATATAATTTTATGTTAACTAATCATAATTTCTAATAATATCATTTTTTAAAAAAAATAATAGGAATGATGGAGGATTTTTACGAAATATTTAAGTTGAATATACCGGAATGAATTGTGCAATCACATATTCTCATATGCAAGGAACTATTTGATTGGCGTAAATTACTAATCATTTTTCAAAATGTATAAACTATGACATTTGTAACATTCCTAAAATTAATTTTTGGGTAAATTATATTGGTCAATTAAATAAATGATATGAGTAGAATAATCTCCAAGTGATTAAATTAGTTTTTAGAATTTACCGGGGTAAGTTTCGAGTAACTGTTAATTACCCGGTTAATTTTAAAATCAACTAAATGCGGGGATATAATAAATTACCCTTAAGTTAACCATTTCAATGCTATGGTAAATGACCTTTCATTCACCCAGGATTTGAGAAATGAAAGATCAGATTTTTACTTCTTGTTCCTTCCCTGTTCGGGCGAACTGAGAGAAAGCAAAAGTGAATTTCATTTTTGGTTCCATTTTCCTTCACGCATCTAGTGGGTGTGGTGCCGTTTTCTTCTCCTTCCGTGGACCTCTTCCAATCTCACCATTGTTCTCCTACTTTCTTCAATTAAGCTTGGACCTTGAGCCCCCTTCTTCCTTCTTACTCTCGGCAGCCATGGGTGGACGATGGAGAAACTTGATTCTCCAATTTTAAGGTAGGATAATGGAACTCACATCCTAATTTTTGTAAATTGGCAAACCCCACTTCTTAATTCTTGCATTTCTTGAATTTAGAAGCATCATTGGAGCTTCGATTCTCGTGGACAACATGGGTTGAATTGGGGTTTCTATTCTCCTTCATTTTCGGTAAGAAATTCCATACCCATTAGTTGGTTTGAGCTTCGTTTAATTAATTTGGGTATTAATTGGATTAATTTCAATTTAGAAAAATATTTCGGGATCATTCGGAGCCATTCAAGTGTAGGATAGCTTGGGGTTTTGTTCGAAACGGGCGTCGAAGCTTATCGATAAGTTAATACTTATTGGAATAATTAAGAATTGATATTCTAGCTTAAGTTATGAATTTTAGAAGTAATCGTGGTGTTATAAAATATATTATTATGAATTTTAGGAGGCTGATTAATTGTTAAAAAGTGTGATAGGATAGCTTTGGATATAACCAGAAGCGAGAATCAAAGTTGTTTGAGCTTGTTGGTAAGTTATATTTTATCGAAATAATTATTGAGAGGTGATTTATAGCTCAAAGTGAAATATTAATAGCAATTATGACATTAAAATATATTATTATTAATTTTAGGAATTATTGGAGCTTGTGATTAGCGATCAAATGGCGTTTGAGAGCTCGGGGAGCTTCTGCAATCACTTATTCCAGGTAAGAGGAGCTATTAATTTTTAAATGCATAGTTTATGGATAGGTTAGGGGTATATTGACCTGTTTATGATTTATATATTTGTGAAACATGATGTTTGAATTGTTTAAATTATGAGATGTTGTTAGTATAGCCCGCTTGTATGATAATTAAGAATTATCGACGATTATGATAGGTTCCGTCCATGGTGTTGATATTAAATTGTATGAGATGCAGTTCAGTGATTAAATTGATGATTATATGTTACATGAGATGTATGACTTGATTGGATTAATATTTATATGCATGAGATGTGATAGAATAATTAAAGTGGTGTTATTGTAATACATAAGATGTAATTAAATATTGATGATAATGACATTTTGCATGAGATGCAAGTAATAATTAAATAAACGATGATGTTAATTAAGCTTGAGGTAGCTTAGAAGTGATATAATTGATTGTGAAAATGGTTTGTTGACACATGCTATAAGAGTTATGAATTTAAATGGAAATTCCTTGGTGATGGTAACCACGTGGTGGCCCCTGGCGATGGTAATCAGGTGGTCTATTGATGATTGATTATTATTTGGCATAGCATTTACATTTAGACACACACAGGACTGCAGGGGGCCTATGATGTCGGCCTAGATGGGAGGGCGGCCTGATGGTAAGGCACAGATCCTGTGGTGGTTTTTTCGGATTCCACAGCCGCCTTCGAGCTGGACTCAAGGCCAGCCTGTAACACCGAGTTGAGTTGCCACTGTCACTGAGAGTGGCTGGTGTTACATTATGAGTGAGCGGTTCGGTACCGGTAAAACATAATTGATGTTATATGTTGTGCAAATTTATACACTGTAGTGTAATCCAATCATTAGAGTCGGATCCGCATGCATATACATTTGCATATTGATTTTGAATGGTGAAGTTTTGGATAGCTTATGAGATCTCATTGACATGTTGATTATATTATGGTTGATAAATTTTGTTAAGTGATGATGGATATTGACGTGAGGTGTAGGATTGGATAGGTAGAAATCCAATTTAGTAACTCTCATTTATGATATAATATGCTTACCCCTCTATTGTGGTTATCTTTTCAATGGACTTGAGCCGCGATGGTGATTGGTGAGGTATCACTATATTCGTGAGAAAGATGCCTGTACATGGTGTATATAGGCTGTATAGTATTTTGGTAGTAGCCTTGACCGGCTCTTGTGTATATATTATTTTGATAGTTGATATGTGTGTGTGTGTCTATATATATATATATATATATATATATATATATGACTACTTAGTGGATCTAGGTAGCTGACCGCTTCAACTGAAAGCCTAGTTTATATTCTGGATGTATATGTGATGTGATGAATGATGAGATTTGAGGATATAGTGATGATATAGATGTTGATGATGTTTGGTTGTGGTGAGCATGGATTGTCCCACCATATATAGGTGATGTTTGATATATCTAGGAATTGTGATTAGTGTGATTGTGTGTGGAATGCAATAGAGGGATCCATGGGTTTATGTTGCACTGCACACGATGACCGGGAAACTGTTGCATTGCATAAATGGGCAGGGATTGTTCATGTGTGATGATTGAGATGAATTATGCATTAGAAGATTGCTGGAAGGATGGGTAGCGTTGTGTAAGGTTCCGAAACTCTGCTTTGAAATTAAAATTAATTTATGAAAAATTTATTTGGGTTTTAGACACCTTGTTTTAAGTGTTAGGATGCTTTAACATTTCAAATTGCAAAAAGAAGATTATTATTCAATATATGAATTTAATATGAAATTAACTAAAAAATGTTTTTTAATTAATTTTTAAAAATTAGTTTGACAAAATAGCAAAAGTCTTTTAATCTTTTATATGTATCTTATCATAATAACACGGTAAGAAATCAAAATTGGATTTTAACTAATTTAACATGAAATTAACAAAAAAGATTTTTTTTAATAAGCACATCTTTAATTAATCTTTTAAGAAATATGTTATATGATTTTAACCAAAAAAGGACATTTTTTATGCTTTATAGAATATGACACTCTCATTGAATATTCCTTATATTATAATTTTAGGCTAACTAATCATAATTTATAACAATATCATGTTTTTTTAGATAATACATTATTATATGTATATTTTTATTATCCGTATGTATCAATTATATCCATGTTATTTTATTATAAATATTTTTTCCTTAAGAATTATTTGAATACAATCCTATTTTATTATCTATACTTAACAATTATATCCATTAATTATTTGAATACAAACATTTTTTTTATCACAAATGTATTTTATTATATGTCTTTTCTGTGCGGTAGTTATTATGTGTAATTATCATATCAATTATATCCATAAAATTTATGCATACCTTGTCGGGGTAAGAAAACCCTTATTGATAATAACATCATCATAATTTCATCGGTTATTATCAAATGTGATAGTAGAAGGAGTTTAAAACAAATCAATCCTTATTTGAATTTAGACATGATATTCATTGGTTAATAATAATACTCTTATTGATAATAAAATCACCTTAATATTCTTGGTACAAAAATAAATCAATTCTTATCAATTAGATAAAATAAGGAACTAAAAAAATAGGAAAAAGATAAAAAAAAGAGACATTATCACGCGTCAAATTTAAACGTAGTGAAATTCTATAGAACCTCTTTTCATTATATATATAGAATATAGATAATACTTATAATGGAATACCCTACAGGGGACACATGTCGCATTCTCATGCATTCGGCCATGACACTTCAATTTTCAATTAAAATTATAAAATTATCGCATATCAAAGTGTCAAACTTAGAAAACAATTTTAAGGATTGATTATGTGTTGTTCCCTCCTAGGTTCATTGTATCTGGTCACATCTAATATCATTCACATGTGTATTTAATTTTTCTTATTATGGGATATTTAATTGATACCATTCACGCGGATATATTTAACTTATCCTTTAAATCATATTTAATTTAAATATAATTTATTTTAGGAAAAGTAATCTCATGCAGGAAAAAGAATTATATAAAAATTATCATAAAAAATAATATATATGAGAGAAATAAATATATTTATTTTTTATTGAATAAATTAATTGATTTTGAGTAAGGAAACTTTAATACACACTTATATATAATATAGGACTATAATTTTTATAAAAGTAATATTATGTATAAATAAAGGAAATGAGAATTGTATAAAAAATTTATAGTAATAATATATATATATATTAGAGAAATAAATATATTTTTATTTTTATTGAATAAATTAAATTAATTTTGAGTAAGATAACTTTAATATACACATTATATAAGTGTAATTTTTATATATTTGTATCCATATATAATATAATAATATATACACACTTATAATATATATATATATATATATATAATATCACTGATCTATAAAAGGAAACAAGAATCATATATATATATATATACTTATATATAATATAATATGTATAATAATATATAAACAAAATATAAATAAATAAATATGGTAACAAATATAAATAAAAGATTATAATATATTGTTAAATTTCAAATTTTAATATATAAATAATTACAATTATTTACTTATAATCATCAATAAAAAAGGTGTTTTAGATTTTAATATATAAATGAAAGTTAAATATATTATAATCTCTTACTTATTTTAATATATAATCATAATTTAGAAAAAAGTAAATAGAAGTTAAATATATATAGATATATACTTATATATAATAATATAATATACTCAATAATATAATATATTATTCTTTAGAAGATTATCATTCATATGAATTGTTATCTTAATTATTTTATTTTATTTATATTTAGTTATGTATCATTAAAAATATATAATGAAGTTTTTCATCTTTATCACATATGTAATATGTAACACCCTGGTGCCAACTTGCAAATCCCAAGATAATTACCATCACCATATAAAATCTTTTGGATAACTTATTTTTCGCCTAGTAATTACCAAGTGATTCACAACTTGATTCCAGAGGTTACTGATACAATATCAGAGTGTGAAACTTTTTACATAACTAACTTTATTTTATTATACATAATATCAGAGTCTCATACATATTATATTTTACAACAGACACCTAGATCTTATAAAATATAAAGATGTAAAGTACCAAAATATAGCATACACATAATACAGCCATAGTAGTCACGCAAGCAAGCATCAGCATCAGTATCAGTATCAAAAGCCTTCATAATTCATCCACATCAAGCATCATCCACTTGTCACATATCTTCCTGATTTACCACTAAAGGATTGCCACAAGTAACAGAAAGAGTGAGATAAAATATCAAATAAATAGAAATTAAATTAGAACATACACAATCACAAGTAGGATGCTATGCGATGCAGATGCCAAACAAGTATTTTGTATTATATTTATATTAATATTTCCATTCTCTATATGAATGAAAATGCATGATGGATCCATTATGGTGGGAACATAAGCAGTGATTTCTAACAATAACATTTTTACGGATATCCAACCGATACCGCGTCCCATAATGCAACACCAACATCAGATAACAACATCGTAATATCAATAACAAGTGTTACGGGACCCCCTTAAGGACACACTGCTCAGCCCTTAAGATGGCCGTGGTATAAAACCACCGCAGAGGTCTGTTGCTCAATAGAGCGTGTTCCTCCACCGGGAACCCCCTCAAAGAACTCCTCTACGGATTCTTTGAACGACCAATGCATATGATGCATGAATGCATTAAATTATCAAATTCCTTTATATAATTAATTTTAACAATAAAATTATTATAACAATCAAATAAGCATACTTTATTTGTAATTCAAAGAATATGGAAACACATTTTTCATAATATTTATATCATAATTCAAATATATGGAAACACATTTTCCATAATATTTATAACATAATTCAAACATATGGAAACATATTTTTCATAATATTTAATAGTTCAAAGAATATAGAAACACATTTTCCATGTTATAGTAATTATTTAATATCATATTCCAAAGAATATGGAAAAATATATTTTCCATGATATAAAATTATACTACTAAAATAATTTAAAAACAAGAGTTTTCTCCCTTTAAATGTTTCAATAAACTTCTAAATTTAATTTAATTAATTATATTTATTTTATTTCAAAATAAAGTCTCTAGAATAATAAAAATCCAATAATAATAAAAATTCTGATTTTTTTTAAAAAATCATTATTTTAAGTTTTTAATCATATTTACGAAAATGCCACTGGTCTTATTTACGAAAATACCATCGTTCTAATTTATTTACAAAAATGCCACCGCTTCTGATTTATTTACAAAAATACCACCGCTCGTTTTTATTTACAAAAATACCATTGCTTCCAGTTTTTAACACCGGTTAAAAATATCCGCTGTTAAAGGGTCTGATTATGTAGAACGAAAACAGCAGCTCTGTTCTTGCTGTTTTTGCTGTTTTTCTCATTTTAATTACAAAATTAAACATACCAATTGATTCCAAATCATCATACAACATCAAAAACATATCATATAGGCTTTATGGGAAGGAAACCATGAAGTTGGTATTCTTTGGTTCCCTACTCATATCTTCATATATGGGAAGGAAAGTTTGGGTATATCTATTCTTAAGCTTGTTCGGGCTTGTAGTTTCTGTTTTTGTTATTTAAGCCGCGTGTTGCTTAGGTTCTTAGGATTAATTTATCGAGGTTGTTTTATTCACTGAAAAAATCTCTAATTTTTATTGAACCCTAGGGATTAATTTCAAGAACTTAGGTAGGACGTCACAATATGAGTCATATGTGATTATTATGGGAAAAAGTTACTATATATTATATAACAGCCCAATTTTTAATTAAATTTGAATCGGTAATTAAACAGCCCTAATATATAATATATAGTAACTTTTTCCCATAATTAAAAATTGGGCTGTTATATAATATATAGTAACTTTTTCCCATAATAATCACATATGACTCATATTGTGACGTCCTACCTAAGTTCTTGAAATTAATCCCCAGGGTTCAATAAAAATTAGAGATTTTTTCAGTGAATAAAACAACCTCGATAAATTAATCCTAAGAACCTAAGCAACACGCGGCTTAAATAACAAAAACAGAAACTACAAGCCCGAACAAGCTTAAGAATAGATATACCCAAACTTTCCTTCCCATATATGAAGATATGAGTAGGGAACCAAAGAATACCAACTTCATGGTTTCATTTACATAACACAATCATTTTGGTTCAACAATTCCTCATCTCACCTATTCGTAATTATACGATCTAAACCTCCAGTAAGGTGTCAATTACCTATTCGCTAATAGTCATGCAACTATGTTTCCAATATATCAACATGTGTGTGTGTGTATATATATATATACATAATAAAATTTCACACCAAAGTTTCGAGATCATCTTTTGGTATCACAACACATAATTGTCAATTCAAGCTAATTATAAAGACTATGACACAATCTTCATACATCACAAAAGGATACTATATGACAACATTATTTATATATCCATACCAAGTATCAATACTATAACATCCTAAAATCTTAATATTAGACATAAAAATTAATTTTTCACTAATTACAATTTAAAATATGGTTACAAAGTAAAAAATTTATTATTAACAATATTGAGTTAATAATTGCGCTTTATCGGTTGCGAGCTACTTAGGGCTATACCAAAAAAGACCCACATAAATTCAGACCTTGAAACTAGAGGCCCTAGCCCGGCCTTCAACGAATTACGGGCTTGATCGGGCGGTCCATATTTTTTAAAAAAATATAAAAAATTGATTTATAAAAAATTGAATCACAAAAAACTGAACCAACTTAGTAGAATTTTTTTAAAAACTACATTTGTAAAAAAAAATTATTCTATTGAAATTAATTAGTTGTTGCTAGGCAAACAATGCTATAAAATCAATAATTTTTCTTGTAAAAAATATGTTTATTTTTGTATTACAATTGAAAATTAAAATGAATGAAACATTAGCTACTAAGTTACTAATAATACTAATATACAAATGCTATAAAATCAACAAGATTTCTTGAAAAAAATCCACTTCTAGAAACACTAGCTAATAAATAGTACTTCTCATATTATTAAATTAACTAATAAATAGTATTATTTTTTTAAAAAAAGGACTCAGGCCGCCCAAGCCCGTATGGGCCGGCCCACACTCAACTTGTTTTTTTAGGCTTTTTGTTATTAAGCTTTTTTTTTTCAATTATTAACTTTGAATTTATTTTTAAGGCTCATGCACTACGTTTTTTTATGGCGGGTTTGGGCTGGCCCATTTTGCCAACTCTTATCCAGGGTAACAAATTCATGCTACGGTTGTAAAAACACTTATTTATAAAATTTAATCCCAAATTTAAGAGAATGGAACTTACAACATGGTTTATTTTTTAGTTGAAAAACATTGGAAAGTTTCAAAGACAAGTTTGGTTCATCCATGTAAAGAAGCCTATCATGAAACATTAAGAACTGAGAAGAAAAGTCTGAATGCCTTATCAAACTCTTGATATTCATTCTTCTCAAGCACATTCTCTAAAAAGCAACCTTTCCTTTCTATGAAAATGCTAACATAGCGCTTTGCCTCAAACTTTCACTTTACATAAAAAAGGAAAATGGACAAAAAGCTGACGATCTCATGCCCACAGGAACCCTAGAAGATGCCTCGCATATCTCAAGATTTAGAAAAAGCTGAAACTATGACAGTGTAAAGCCTAAGGTCAACCTCTACAATGGTGTACCTTTTAGCTTGAAAAAGCTAAGCAAATGAGCATCTTTTGATATGAGATTATCAAGGATCACCATTTTGGTACAAGTTCTGAAGCACGCCTTTTTTAGACCCTGCCATTGTGTACATGTTCAAAGTTAAATATGATCAACGGTTATGTCTTCTCCAATGGCTGAACAACAGCAGTATAAATATGAGAAAATTAGAAACTTTGAAGAGCTTCATGAACATGAACAAAAATTACAAGTGCTTGCTAGCAAACTCTTAGGCTTTTCATTGCTCTTGCCTTATAAGCAAAAGTCTTTCTTGTTGTTCTGCCCCTAGCAGACCTTGGCTTCCTGCTTATCATAACTTAGCGTATTCTTAGTTTCAAATACAAATCTTTTTTGTACGCTAAGTTATTTTTGTAACACAACCTTTCTTTATTATTCATTACCTGTGTAACAAGTCTAGTGTGTTCACAAGCTTTTAGATTAAGTGGAAAACACTTATTTGACCTGAAGAGGCTTTAGAAAGAATACTTGGGACTGATACAAGAGTGGCTTAATTGAAAGAATACTTGGGGTTAAGTCAAAAGTGGCTGAAGTCAACAATACTTGAAGCACGGGCTGTGTTGTTGTGTAAAAGGTGTTTTTACATAGTGAAAATCCTTCAAGTTTGAAGGTACTGGACATAGCTTCTACTTTAGAAGTGAACCAGTATAAATTTGTTGTATTACCCTCTTCTTACCCTTCACTTTCTAAAGTCTACACCATCTTAAGTCTGAAACGTTTTTCATGTCATTTTGAAAAGTTTGCGCGAAAAGGAGTATTGAGACTTATTCAACCTCCTCTAAGTCTGACTCTGTACCATAAAAAACTAATCCTTCTCTGTTCGTCCATGGGTAATGGTATGGTCACACTATGACTTAATTTTTCCACAGAATGGTATGGTCATACCATGACTTGATATTCTTGACATTGCTTGAAAATTTTGCATTACTCCTCTTCTTGGGTCCAATATTTCAATTATCATGTAAAATAAAAAACATAACATTAAGGCCTCAATTCCCAAGTATTTAATCAATTAATTCCATAGGAATTGACACAAAATTGTGTATAAAAGGCATGTTATCAAAATCCCCCCCCACACTTAGACAATACTTGTCCTCAAGCAAAAAGTAATGCTTATAAAAGAACTCAGATTACCAAATTCTTTCCAATTGTGAAACAAACCAGCAAACATTAGTATTTCATAGCACAAATTCTCACAAACCAATTAAATCATAACTATCCCAATAATATAAATACTTCTATAATGGATTCACTCTATATACTCAATGTGTTTAAGGTGTTGAAAATCTCTCAAGTCACTTCATAAAAGGATTTTTACCTTTTTACCATAGGCTTACTTATATATCACATCACCATAGAATCCAAATTAAATGCAAAAATCAAAGGGTCTTTGATTGGTTATAACATGGCTTAGGTGAGGGTGAACAAAATATGGGGTCAAGAGGCTATGGAATAGAAGAAATTGCACAAACTTGCTCACGGTATCAAAACCACTTTGATTCCTTATTGTTAATTTCTTCATTTTTTCTTTTAAAGAAAAAGGTTTCTTTTTGTAAAGAGGGTTTCTTCCTTCTTGTTTTGCTTCTACCTTCTTAATGTTCTTTATTTAGACTTCTTCCTTTTTCATCATTTTTTTCAATTTCTTTTATGATTATTTCTTTGTTCATACCTAAATCAATACATCAAACACTAGGAATCTACTAGAGTAATTTTATACAATCCTTTTATTAAGAGTAAAAAAATATGCAAGATATTTGTTTTTTAAAAAGAAGATTTTGGTTTATATTGATGTTTAAACACAAAAAAGGTCAAGGCTTAAAAGGGTTTTTAGGGAAAATAAGTTAAGTGGGTCTTTTTGGTCAAAATGGTTAAACCTAAACGCCTTTTTCATCTTAATGCACTAATTTGGAAGGAAAGTTTCAACATGCATAACAAAACAAGTTCTAGAAAAATCAATCCATGTATGACAATCACACAAGGGGAAAAAATGAGAGCATAATGTAATGAATGCTCTAAGGCTCAAAAGCTCACAATTTAGGTTGTGTGTATTAAACTCCAAGCCATTTTCATCCAAATGAAACATACTGAGATAATTACTCAATAACCAAAAAGTAAGAACCTGACTAGTCTTGCTGATAATTACTTAATTTGAATTATGATTTAACAATTATGGTAATCAAAGAAATCAAAGCATAGCATATATTTTTACAAGAAATATTCCCCTGTACTTATCAGAAACATTAACCTCAATGTGTCTATTACTTAACTAAAAATAAAGTAAAAGAAAAAAATCATTATATATAGGGGATGGTAGAGGTATACTCCTTATATTAAATAGAAGCATGATATAGACATCCCATGATATTATAATATAAGCATGGTATGACCATACCATTACCTAACTAAAAACTGAAAGAAACTATGAAAAAGGAGGAGAGATTGGGTTACCTCCCAACAAGCGTCTTTGTTTAATGTCCTAGGCTCAACGATGTTGCTTTGTATCTTATACAATTACCAGTAGTTTCTCCAAGATGATTTCCTTAAGATTACTTACCTATAATCCTTCATAAAAGGGTGTAAGGTAATTACCATTTACCTCAAAGGACTTATCAGTGCTCAAACTATGTATCTGAACTGCACCATGAGGAAACACATTAGTGACAACAAATGGCCTTATCTATCTAGAACACAATTTACTAGGAAACAATTTCAAGTATTTGATTAATGAAAAGAAGTGGAAAATGATTTTTTCTAGTGGGAACCAACTCTTCTTAAGGATTGGAAACTACAACCATTCCTGTTTCTTTTTGGAACAACTTGAATGGGATTCACCCATTTACTATCAGAGATTGGAAAGATCATACCTGCGCCAAGGAGTTTCAAAATCTCTTTCTTCAATACTTCCATCATTGGAGGTTCATCATGCGTTGAGCTTGTCTTGATGGATTACATCTTTCTTCGACCAAAATCCTCATTGTTTTAAATGAGTTTAGTTCCAAAACAATGTTTTGGATATCAGACTTGATGATGAAATCATTATTTAATCTTTTCACTTATGCAGCAGTGAACTTATTACTCAATGCACTCTTCAACATGTCTCCATCATTTACTTTAATAAATTCCCACACAAAAGGGTCAATAACATCCATAGCAAAAGCAAATGGCATATCAGTAGGATATCTCATGGCATCAAAGATATTAAATTTAATGACTTCGCCATCAAAGCTCCATAGTAAGAGTGCCATTAAAGAGATCAATTTTTGTTTTAGCCATTTTTAGAAACGGTCTTCCAAGCAGTACAGATGTAGGATGTAGAGTTATGAGAATTTTCTTCCTTCATATTAAGTACATAGGAGTCTGCAGGAAAGACTAACTCTTTAAATTGAACCAAAACATTTTCTAAAACTCCTTTAGGATACACAACTAATCTATAGCAGTTGTATAATGACCCCTCTCTCTTTCAAGGGACCAACATTCAAGGATTCATAAATAAATAAAGGCATAACATTGATCAATGCACCCAAATCACACATCGCCTTTTTAATCCCAACATTTCCAATCATACAATAAGGAACATTAAACGTACCTGGATCTTTGCATTTAGATGGTAGCTTCTTCTGAAGAATGACTAAAACATTCTCCCCTACACTTACCTTTTCATTACCCTTTAGCCTTCCTCTATTGGTGCATAGCTTCTTAAGGAATTTTGCATAGCGAGGCACTTGCTTAATTGCATTAAGCAATGGTATATTTACCTGCACTTCACGGAATGTCTTAAGGAATTCCTCTTCTCTTGCTCTCTTCTTGGATTTGGCAAACCTATCAGGAAAATAGGCTTAGTCATAATAATCTTTTGTTGCTCATCCCTTAAGAGTCAAGGTATGGCTAGATTTAGAAGGTATGCATACCAGAGAGACCCACGTTTCAACAACGAAAATGCTATAAACCTTTAGGGAAGAGACTCGGTCAAATGGGTAAAAACAAAGATTTACTGACATAGGAAATGTATTTACTGGTGTGGAAAATGCAACACCATTAAATGACATTGTTTGAGACAGCATGGACACACCATATGTATAGCCTAACTACTAACATGTCACCTCATCTTAACTCCATCTAACAAATTTTAACAGATGAGACTAAATTGCCAGATAGATTCATGTTTTAGGGACTAACGACTTTATTTTAATATCTAAAAATATGCATGGCACATCAAATCTTAAGGGCAAAAATACTTTTTTACCCCTATGTGTTCATCCTTCATTATATCAAATGATCACATACTTTTCTGCCTTAGACCTTGGGATAGTTTTGCATACCCTTGTGAAATACCAATACCACAAACATACTTCAGAAGCTTTTCTCTGTTTGAATATGTTTTCCGTGGTAGTTAAAGAAAGCCATTTTGTACAATTTTTTTTTTTTTATAAAAGAAGTGAGTATATATAGACATACATAATACATAAAGGATTAATATCAAAGTTTAAATAGACGTACTAAGTAAAATAACAAGAAAGAAGAAATATTAAATATATCAGTGATTAATTGTCATATATATTGAATGATACATATTGCTATACACATTTCAATATTTAATTAGATTTTTTTTCTAGTATGGACAAACTTATCTGAATAAATGTAACAAGAAACAAGTGTTCAACCTCCTCCAAATCATCTTACCTTGCTTTTCTTATATTTTGAGAGATTGAACCGTAAAAGAAATCATTTAAAGAAGAAAATATACTTATTAAATTACCAATAGCCTAATCCACTAAAGTAATATATCCATTTAATAGCTTTGAGTTTTTAGTTTTTTTTTTAGACGAAGAGAGTAGGTGAGTTGAGTTATATAAATTCATTAACGTTCAAATATATTTAAAGATTTGAAGAATACTTACTTATAGATCACCAACTAATAAAATTCTTATATATTAGTAGGTTTTTATGGACACAAATTAGACCCACTTTTATTTTTTTAATTAAACTACTTATTACATCTTTAATTTTTTCTTCTTTCACATTTGTTTTTCTTTTCTCGTCTTTCTCTTTCTATGTCACATTGATATGTAATGTAAATTTTAATTTTTTGAAAATTGATTCTCTGTTAAGTTTTGTTTTTAGCACTTTTTACATCGGTTGTTTTACGACCAATGTATAAACATTACATATTTTAAACTAATTATTTTAAAAATTGGTGTAAAAACTAATTTTAAAATAAACTGATTTAAAAAGTAATAAAATAAAGTTCAGCACCTTTGTGCTCAGTTGAGGAGCTGAACCCTGATGTCTTCTCCTTCGCTAACTTCGATCCCTCTTTCTACACCACCTCGAGACCCAACGTAAACTATGGTTTTTTCAATGATATTTTTCTTCGTATAGTACTATATGTATTTATTTATTTCACATTGAAAGTTAGTTAGTGGCTAATATTCTAAATTTGGTCAGAAAAGAGGTGCACAAAATTAGTTTATATCTAAAATTTATATAATATATAGTGGAAGCTACACCTTATTAATGTGTTGACCACTTCCAGCAACAAATTGTACAAGAAACCATATAGCGATCTCACTTTCCAAAGCTCCTATATAGGTGCAACTTCATTATTATAAACAAAACATAATATATCACTCTAAATTTGTTTAATATATGCCACTCAACTTCTTCCAGTGTTCTAAAATACAACACTATAACTTAAAATTGTGATGGTGCAGCCGAGGGTTCAATTGTGAGCTCCACAGGGTTAATTGGAGGAGTAGCTATGAACTGAACAGAGTGCACAGGTCCTGGTGCCACAATACCAGAGCTTTTGAGTTCAGCCATTCCTCGACGAGCATTTACACCTTGTGCTTCACACAATTTGGGAAGAAACACCCCTACACACAAATAAACAACAAAAAAAACTTAAAGCTCTTAGACATTGATTTTGACACCATAAATGAAAAATTTAGTATTTGCTTCACAATCTCAGTTTACGTGGCCATATCTGATAATTGATTTTAACAAGTTGATATATATATTTTTTGACAAATATGAAAACAGAAACCTTTTATGAAAACAAACAATATAATTCCTTTTTAAAAGTGTGACACAGTGAGGACTACATCGAAAAATAGATAAACGCAGCATTATATTATATAGGCGTGTACCTTCACCAGCTGCGAGATTGAAGTACAAGTCAACAACATTGGGGCAACTCTGGTAGCACTGAGGGGAGCAGAGCTTTTGTGTGAAGCGAGACTCAAGAAGAGAGTCCGAAGAGATTCCAAGGGACTTTCTGTCTAAACCACAATCCTTGATGCATTGATCTGTTTCAATATGGTCCTTCAGTTTATCAGCTTCAATCTCTGATGTTTTGCATGTGTATGCTTCCTCACCACTTCTTTTCACATGCTTCTCAAGCACGCACCGTTTTCCCCCAGATGACACAGCGAATGAACATGTTTCATGGCTCAAATGCTCACATTCTATCCCCCCTGCATTCCACACATTAATTACAATATTAATTAATTATACATCACTAAGTTCAACAAGAATATATATACTACAATCTCTGCCGATGTAAACCTCAAGCCCAGACGGACTTATCTTTGAAGGAGTGGGATACAGTGGTTAACATCAAAACAATAATCTCAGCCAATATTGTGGTACCTTGTTTTTTGGTAATTAAGATGATTAGGTGAATTAGAACATGCTTCAACTGTGCTGGTTAGTCTTTAAATGTGATTATTCTTTTGTTTTTCGTTGGTAATTGTGCTAGTTAGATCACTTAACATGTGAAAAAATGTGACAATTATTCTATGAACTAGAAAGGTTTTGGAGACTTACCAAGAGTGCCTTGCAGGGTGAGAGAGCATGCAAGGGAGAATATGACCAAAATCCTGAAGCTAGAGTTAGATGCCATAGCTTAAAGCAGAAGAAGTTGTGAACGTGGCCAAAAATGTTGGGGATTTTGGAAAATTGGTAATAACTTTGTGCTTCTGCTTGTGCTTGGAGGGATGTTATGAGGCTTAATGGCTAGTGCATTTATAATGGGTTTTTCTACGGGCATGGCCTATGGGGTTTGACAGAAAGTGAGTGAGGAGATGTGGACTTTTCGAAGGGAACACAATAAAGGTTTATGAAAAGAACACTACTTTAAATGTTGTGAAACTTGGCATGGTTGATCCTCTAATGCGCGTGTCTTAGTATTCAAAATTTTATCATTTTCCCCTTTGTCATAAAAAACGAGTTATTGAATGTGAATTGATTAGATAATTTATTTTTTAAATTAAAAACTGACTATTCAACAGAGAAATTTATATTATTTAAAAAAAACTGACAATTCTTTTGTTTTTTTTCCAATTGTTTAAATTGTCATTATTCAATTAGATGAATGAAGGGGAAAACAAACAGGGTAACGATAGGGTTCCATGTCTCAATTCACTAGTTAATTTTAAGTGAAAGGAATTCTTGCGATGTAACGTTCAAAATTCATTACATTTTTGTTACTCACTAATACGTTCCATATTATTGGTTTCTGTAGAGAAAAATTATTTCATTTTATTATCATTTATGATACCAATGAAACATTAATTTTGTTTATAAAATATTATCCTCATTAATAATACTTAATTTCTAAAATTGTATTTTTAATACTAATATATTTACTATTATTTTATACCAACTAATTTTAGTGCATAATTTCAAGGGAAACTAAATACATTTGTTTAATGATTATGTCTACTAAACTGATGTTGGACTAATAGAAAAAGAAAAAAAATATGGTTTAATAAAAATTTAACTATTTGTATGTAAGAAATCAATATTAATTATTTTCATATCTCATTACGAAACATACACTAACTTAATTGGTTCAATTAATTAAGTTTGTTAATTATTGTGAGCTCCGAACATTTGTACGCTTCCTCCTAGAAAACAATTAGTGCATAATTAATAAAGGATATAAAAGTAATTAAATAACAATTTTGATGATAAATATTAAATTATTCTATTAATTTCTGTGGAAAAGTTAGGATGAGAAGTAATTTTTTTTTTGAAAACGAAATAAATAATTTTATAAAACCCTAATAGCGGAAGAAATATCAGGAGAGCTAAGAGAGATTCACATCAGCTCTGTTTTATGTTTCATTACAAAATTTATATATGTCTAGAGGGCTCAAAATCAACCTGAGCTAGTTATTTTTTAAAAAAATCAGATACACATAAAAAAATGTGTCGTAGGGTTTGTTTGGTTCCAGTTGGGAAGTTTGACCAATTAAAAAAATATCTTATGATCAAATAAAGTTTTGATTATCTCAAACAGTGTGAAAGATCAATATTAACCTTTAAATTTTTATATTTTTATAACTCTATTTTTTCATTTGTAAACCAAACAGACATTTAATCTTTTTTAATTTCATGCGAGACACGTGCATAAATCGAATGATTATTCTCAACTAATTAAGTTTGAAGAGTAGTCAACTAACACCGCCATTAGTGGCGGACCTTCTCCACAATCTGAGTTACCTTCCCAGACCATCACCGCCGCTAATTTAAAACTTTGTTAATGCTTCTTGGGGTCCAATGGACACTGTAGCAGCAGGGTTAGTAAAGCTCCGTTTTATTGTCACAAGTAACATAAAGAATGGTAGAGGTTTGCGATTTTTTTAGTCACATGCGTCTTTTCTTTAGGTAATCATGTTCGAGTTTTAGTGGCAGTTAAGATTTTTTATCTTTCTCAATAAATGTGTTGAGCATAAATCCTTATCCCTTCCCATATAAGCGTGTTAAATAGAAATTGAGTTGAGATCTTTTCACAATTTCATCTTAGGTTTGTGATAAAAATAATCATAGAAATTGATTTATTATATATTATTGACCTGATAAATAAAAGAAAGTTTTGCTACCATAAATTACTTATCCTCCATAGGTAATGTTCGTGAAATGAATCACAGTATCATGTTTGATGGAATGAACACTGAAAGTATACGCATGTTTTCTTCCTATGAGCTTTTGTTGTTTACCATGAAGATTGGAATTTGAACCTAGATTCATAAACAAGTTAAATTTTCAATTTCCTACCGATGTTTACGGAAGAAATTCTATGTCATTGCATAGTCTACGGCAGCCGAATTGGTTATGCGTTGACCACAACAAAAGTTGGTCAGCTTCTATCCCACAGTTAGGGAGATGATCTTGGCCCCTTTTGCCTCTCATTTCCCACCCACCAAACTTTTTAAACTTTAGGACCCTTTCGATTATAATTTTTTTTATTTTAATTATAAATTTATTATTCTATTATTCTGTTTTTAAACTTTTGTATAAGAAATATTAAAAAAATTTATTTTTTGTTTTCTCTCTTTTCAGTATAAGATTTTGAAAATAAAAAACAGCATGACATTTTTATAATTAAAACTAAAAATAAAAAATAAAAACAAAAACATTTTTCAATTCAAATCACCCTTTAATGTGCAACTCTATCTAACTTCTTGAATGTTTTTCTATATAACCGTATAATTAATGGACACTTGGACATGGAACCTTTAAATTATAAAAGGTTTTATTGAATTTGTTGATGGGACCCACAATTTCAATAAACTTTTCAAAATTTCAAAGTTCTCGAGAATCATGGATTAGGTTTTATTAAATTTGTTAAGGCATGGCACATTCTTACGAATACAAAAATATAAAAACAAATTAAGTTTCCATTGTTCATTCTTTAGATGACCATGTGATCCGGTGGGTTAAATTGAAAAGGGAAAACAACCAAAAAAAATAAGGTGTGATCCGTTTAAGTACAAATTGATGGCTTAATAATCTTTTCTCTCTTTCTCTCTTTATAAATGTTTTTATTTAAACTTTGTTTTTAATTAAAAATAATTCTTTTGGAATTTTTTTTGTAGGGGTCTATTTTTTTATAGTCCATTAAAAGAATAATATCTTTTTATTTTTTTTACAAAAAAAGAATTAAAATAAATAATAATTTATTTATTTATTTTATTAATATGATAAGTCTGACTAGATGGTCTATTTTGTGACAAGCCTAATGTGCCGAGTCTAGTGAGATGTCAGACCCAAAAGCTTGTCCTGACCTACCTTTAAGTCTATTTTTTTACAGGCTATCCTGATGGGTTATACCCATTTTGCCACCCTTATTCATTCTGTGGTAGTAAGTGTAGTCATATCACTTATATTTTATAAGATAAAAGAATCACACTAAATAAAATAATATGTAAATATTATATGTAAGACTTTTTCCAATTTTTTTACTATCTATAAACTAAATACCTTAACCGGTTTCAGGTTCAACTAATCAATCTGATTTTCACAACCATGTTTAAAAGGCATATAACAATTTGATTATTAAATAAATCTAAATAATTCAGGTCAATTATTAAACTAAATGAAAAGATGATTTTTATGAGAGATGAATATTTGTTCAAATTCTATTTGACTTAAGCTTCTGTAGTAATTTCTTTTCATATTCAAAATATATATGGTTAGAAAAAAGAACGGAGGAAATAAGCTTTCCTAAGGTTTTGGTGAGTGAAAATGAGAACGCTGATCAAGATGGTTCGATCGATGATCCACTAGTGATAGAGAAGGTGGCTCTGACATGTTTTTCCTTTAGAGATAAATTGCTCGGGAGTTATGCTCTAATGGCTATATGTTCATGACTAGACCTGTTGTAGGCAAAACTTGCTAAGAGGGAAGTGGTGGTTGGCGAAAAACCCAGGCTCACATTATTTGATTAAGTGATGGAGGAGATCAGTAGGTCGTGGGTGAACACTTCAGTGGTAAAACTCTTCGGGAAATCCATTAGTTATACCATGATGAAGGACTACTTAACCCACTTATGGAAGCCTATGCAAGGGTTTGAAATCATTCATGTTGGGAACATGTTCTTCATGGTTCAGTTTAATGAAGAACTGGATAGGGTCAAGGTTATGGAAGGAGGCCCTTGGATGATTTTTTTATTATTGTCTTGTCATTTAGACCCGGTCCCTCAGGTTTGCCTCACTTGCGATAAAAGTGGAGAGAACCCTAGTTTGGGTTCGTTTTGCAGGGTTGAACTTGATATACTATGATGAGAGCATATTGTTCGTCATAGCGTCTATGATAGATTCTCCAAACAGGGTGGACATCAATACGTTAAACATGATGGAGGCAAGTATGCAAGAGTTTACTTTGAAATTGGTATGACAAAGCCGATGGTAATGGAAGTTGGTCTGAACGAACATTGGTACAAGGTGGAATTTGAGGGGCTTCGAATGATATGTGATGGTTATGGTTGTTATGAGCATGTAACTAGAAACTGGAAGGCCAATATAGAGTCAAAGAATATAGAGAGGGTGATCGAGACTAGTGGAAAGAAGAGTGAATGAACTAACCCTAATCTTGGAGTTCATCAACCAAATTCTCAATCAAGTAAGGTAGTGTAGGAGCCTGTTCATGGGTCAAGGGGTATCGGGACTCTAAACCATGATACATTTGGAGGCTGGCAAATAGTTTAGCCTAAGAAGGGTGGTACGAGGAAGAAGGCTATAATGAACATGGTAATTTCTTCAACTGGTCGAAACAAGGTGTCTGAGTATGTGTATGGAGAGCATTGGAAAATTGGCCCATATGTATTTCAAGAAATGGGGATTGGTGTCAACAACAATAAAGAAAAGTGTGCAAGGAGTGGGCCAAGGAATGAAGAAAAAAGGCACTATAATTCGTGGTTTCAATCATGAAGCCATTAGGAGCGTGAAGCCTTTTCAGGCTAATGAATAGAGATAGGATAGAGAGTTTACCCAGTTCAGGGAAAGCTTAAACCATTTCTTGGAAACCATGAGAGAGATTGTTTTTGTTGAGGCAGTACCAGTTAGAAATGAGACCAAAAAGGTAAGGGGTGATTCTTCTCTAGGCGGTGTTTTGGTCATGGAGAATGCTAACCTGTAACACCCCTGATTTTTAGGTAAGCTCTAAGGGCCCTAACCCTAACTATATGTGTTCTGATGTATGTTTCTATAAAACTGTAGGCTTTGGCCAGTTCTAAAATTTAGATTTTTTTTACGGGTAACAGAGGCAAGATGAAACTCCCTCAACCTAAAGTAACTTTGTAGAAAAGTTAAATGAGATAGAATTATGTAAATTTCATGAGACAGGAGGAGTTTTGTCAGAAATGTGTACCCAATGTACGATCGCTTCTGTTGCGAGGCAACAACTTCTGCCTTGAGTTTGGAACCAAAAATCTCTGAAACCCTAAGTCATTCTAGACCCAAGTATTTTTATAAAATAATTATATTGATTAAATTTGTTAATCAATAAATTATTCCAAACCTCTTTCTTTTTTTGACAATTGTCATCGAAAACATTGTAAACCTCATTGTCTGTATTCTTTTCTGCCAATTAGGTCTAAAAGTCCTAAATTCTTTCCTAAGAGACGCATGACCCATAATAATCATATTGTGCCCAATTCCATTCAAGTTTGTATTCCAAATAACTAGTTCGTATTACCTGAAACCATGACTTTATGTTTCGACTTCGTCGTGTTCCATTTTCCCTCACCATTTCTCCTTCCCTCACGGTCTTAGCCATGTCCATGCCATTTTACCCCACTCATGTCTCTCCACTTTGCTCCACATCATGACACCATGGGCGATATTTTTGAGTTGAGGAGAAAATACCTGATAAGATCAAAAGAAAGTAAGTGGCAACATCTCAATAAAACTAGAAAACATATTAAGATAGTTCACTTAGTTTAGCCTTAGTAAAATTTATTAACAATATCAAATTTCAAGGATGAAATTTCTTCTAAGGGAGTAGAGTTGTAACATCCTATTTTCTACTCAAATAGAAAGTAGATTTTAATATTTTTTAATGAAAAAACACTTACTATTAGTTAGTTGATTATTAACTAATTAATATTTTTATGGAATTTTGGTACTTATATTTAATTATTTTGTTTTTTTAAAAAAATAATAAAATAATAAAAATATATATGTATTTTGAATGAGGATTTTAAAATGACTTAATTAGTATTCATTAATTAAGGAAATTATATTAAGAATTTTGAATATCTTTATTATTCACAACTTTTATTTTATGTTTTTATATTTATGTTTTTACACATTTAGGATTTAACTCTTATTAGAATTTTAAAATAAAATTTTGAAGGGATTAGATTATGGTTCTTTAGAACCTTTTAATCTATATATTATTTATGATTTTCTAGAATTTTTTGAAAATTTGGAAATATTTTAATAAAATAATATATTTTAAATAATTTTAAATTCATATAAAGTCACTTAAAATTAAAAATATTTATAAGAAAGTGAAGTTAAATTATAAGAAAGTTTTCTAAAATCCATTTCAAGTAGAATTACTTAAAATGCCTAGTTTAACTAAAGATCTTGGTTTTTACCGATCGTAAGGAGACCGGAAAGGTACTAACAAATTTTTATTAACAGAAAATTTTAGATTTTTAAAATTTAAACTTTATATTACTTATTATAAAATTAGCGAGGTCTGATATAATATCGCTAAATTTCGAAAATGACTAATTTTGAATATTTAAAATATACCAAGTGAATGGTTACTATTTAGCTTAATAATTCAGCCGATATTTACTATGCAAAATATTATACATTAACGAAAATTTCAAACTTGCACAGTAACTAGAAACAAAAATTTCAAAAATTACACAGTACTTTTCTTAATATAGTAGTGTTAGAGAGATAGTGATGAGAGTAAGAGAGAGAAATATTATTTTTAGAAGAAGGTTCTACCAAAATTACAAGGTAAGAATAACTCTCTTTTATATTTTTTATGTTTATTTTCATATCGTTTTAAAAATCTATTATTATACTAGATATAATATTATTTTAAGTTACTATTCTAAATAGTATATTACTATTTAAATAGTAAATTACTATTTACTGTTACTATTTACAATTTACTATTTACCTTTACTATTTACTTTTTACTATTTACTATTACTATTCACGATTTACTATTACTGTTATTATTCATAATTTATTATTTTCTAATACTATTTACAATTTACTATTTACTATTACTAATCATGATTTACTATTTACTATTACTATTTATGGTAACTATTTAAAATTTACTATTTACTATTACTATTTAAAATTTACTATTTATTGTTACTATGCATAATTACTAATTACCATTTCTATTTCAAATATTAATCTTAATTTTCATCTTATGCCTATACTAAAATAAATTGGTATTAATATTTCTAGAACTTGGAGGCGCAAAGCGAACTCACTTTTGGTAGCAATTCAAGATAAAGGGGAGTAGGATAAGAATATAATATGAAAAGACATAAGAATAATGGAAGTAGCCCTTACTCCTTTTAAATTTAATGATATTATTATTTTGAAATAATCACTCTTTAACTTTAAATCAATAATAAATTTTTAATTAAGTATCTTGTGTAACTTATTCTGAAATAGCTATGTAAGGATCTTGATTATTATAACCTATACGGGCTGGACTAAACCTATGCAAGAACTTAGACTATTATGACCTATATGGACTTACATAGACCTGTGCGAGGAATGGACTATAAAGACTTAAAATTAAGTTTATTAACTTAAATAACCATTAAACTTTGAATTATGGTATTTATGAATGATTATTAATTTATTTGATTTGATTATGATTGAGAAATTGATTGTGATTGATAATATTTGATTGTGAGTGATGCTATTAATTGTGATTGACAATATTTGGTTGTAATTGATGAGTGATTGATGACCTTGTGATATGGAGTTTGAGCATATGGCAAACATGACGGAAAGTTAAAACTCAGTAAGAATTTTTTGACCTTACTCTTTAAATTTTTTTCTAAGAGAAAGTATTTTATAATTACTCTAGTCTTTTATTTCTTCTTATAAATTATTTTCATTAACTTTACTTTTAATCTTTAGAATAAAATCTAATATTAGAAAGAAGCTATTTTATAAAAATTAATTTATAAAAAGGTTGAAATAATTAAAGAAAATTTTTATAGTTTTATGTATTCTTGGTTAATGATTTTAAGAATTATTTTGGTTTTCCCCAATGTAATAACTAAAGGATATTTTGATATAATCGAAATGTCTAAACTCGGTCTGGTTAAGATTCAACTTGTGAAAAATTATGTGAATATGTAAAGTTTTCTATAAAAAAGTTTAAGATATTTAAGGCTTGAAAACTCAATTTTAGTTAGATCTGAATTCGAAGACTGTACTGAATTTATTTTTGTATAACAAAAATTCAAAGAAGAACTTATGTGAATGTACAGTTTATTGAGATAATTGTGAACCTTTATGATATTTAATAATTGAGTTTGTAAAAGTCTTAACCAACTAAATATCCAAGTAGTTCATGCATCATGAATCATTAAAGAGAAATGAGATGTGATGTTGCCTGGGGACGGATTATAAAAATCGAGGATACATTAGAGGAGGTTCAAATGTGAACCTTGGGATGAGAGGGTATGGAAGGGTGCTTCAGGGGACCTAGGGTCGCTCCCTAGTGTCGGGTACTTTCACAATAAAAACCTTCTCAGTCTAACTAGTCTCTAAGTGTTTCCACGCCAGTTGAGTTGTTCATATGCCACAAAGGCAAATATGTTATTATCCAAAATTATGGAACAGTGTAAACTCCTGGTTGGCTCAGTGTAAATCAAAACTTTAAGGGCCCATATGCATAAAATGAATGAGACAGTAACATTAAAAGCATTGCATAATATTCATGTGATTGTGGCATTCTAAGTGAGTGGTTGTGAATGAAAGTATAATTGTTATGTTTATGAAAACTCTACATTCATAATTGATTGTGTATGAGATTATGACTGCTATTATTATATTAGTTTATGAAAACCCTTATGCTTATGTCTAATCTGTAAAGTATTATATTCTGTTTCTCATTCCTTCTTGTTTGAATTTCTGTGTCCAAAATATAGGTTATGTTGATATATAGCTAGCAGTCCAAGATGAAAGGAGGTAATTACAAGATGGTAAAGTGGTCTCAACCTCAATCCAATATATGAAGAGACATGGCAAGAGTAGGATTCCAAAACCCTATGGTTCAAGGACTAGGAAATGATTGGTCACAGTTGTAGTAGAGGTATAATTTAGTTTTAGTTTACCTTATTACAATATCAAGTTAGATAATTGTAACAAGGTAAAGGTTAAACTTCGATAAACCCTATCATTCAGATACAATACTGTAATCTTTTATCACTTATGATTTCTATAAACTTATTTTGTCATTATGGAAAATATTGAAAGACAACATTTATTTACTTTCAATATTCAAAGGAAATAAGGTACATATATGTTCTTGTATACGCGAGATAAGGAATGATAAATAAAATTATTTATCTTTCTAAAGTTTTTAAAAGGAATCATAATATATATCTCGTGTATATAAGGGGTTGTTACATCTTTCGCCAAGCATAGTCAAGTTTTGGAGCCCTACAGACATGCATGAAAAGGCTTGACTCAAGAAGGTTCTCCCTCACTCTTTTCCTTGTAATCTGAGGCCACTATAAAGCCAAGGTCACTCATTTTCTTATCATCAACACCTCCACCTCTCTTCAAGTTGTGCATGTCATGATCAAGGCCTAGAAATACCATGCATGTAGGTTTAAAGACACTTAGAGCAATTTGGAAGCTTTTTTGGAAGCCTAGAACACGAGGAGAAAGAAGTCTAAATGCTGCTCAAAGAATCATGTGGAAAACCCTAGGTAATGAGGGAGTCTCCATAATCTTGGTTGAAATATTGAATATGTAAAGGGTGTGGGAATCTCCCTTGGGTTCCCATCACCAAAACCATGGTAAAAGTATGTATGCATGCAAGACAAAAGGGAAAAAATTGGTTTAGAATGGAAAAGGAATTTTTTTTTGTGAAAGCCCTAAGTCTTACATGGAAAGATTTAAAAAAAACCTTAAATTTATTACCACGGGTTTGGCCTCTAAGTGCATACGATATTTCTTAATTTTGGTGCTTATAATATATGATATATATATATATATGTATATATGTATGTTTGTATGTATGTATGTATTGCTGGTTGAAATGGCTATGGAGAAATATATTTGCATGTCAAGTGTAAGTGTCTTGAAAGGTAAAACTTTGATGGTTTTATGCATGATTTAGTTGGTATGATTGATTCTAAATTTTGTGATTGTGTGCATGTAAGTTCAGATGTGGAGAATGTGTTAGAAAAATATGCTTAAGTGTCGGATAATAAATTAAGAAATTTGACTTTAAGTTTAGATAAATAAAATTAGTTATTCTAGTCATTAAATGTAATTTTATTTAATTGAATAATTGCTGAAAATGTGAGAAATTGGTTAAAAGGGGATTTAGTTAAGAAAATTGAAGTGATTAATAAATGAAAGTAATATAATAAATTACTATAAAGTTTTATATGAAATTTTAGGGAAAAGATATTTGAAACTTAAGTCAAATTATTAAATTTTAGCAATTAATATAAATTTATATATATAAGGGTTAGTTCTGAATTTGGAGTGCTAATATGTTTTTTATATAAGTATAGATAATGGTAACTAGGTAAAAGTGATGTATAATGTCTCAGATGAAAAATAGGGTAAAAAGGAGTACTAAAATAACTAGATTTAATAGATTAAATGTCAAAACTGGTACATGTTTATATCATGTATTGAATGCTGAAGTTGATCGATTTGGATGATGTATTTAATAATTGGTAGTGATATGGTTTGTGTATATGAAGACGCATGTGAGCTTTGTGATAATCTGTGTAATGTATTGTTGTGTATAAGAATCTGTTAACATGTTTATTAGTAATTTGAATAAGGATGAATTATGTGTAATTGGTTTGAATGATGTAATTACTAGAATAAATATGAAATTGAATAGTAAAGGAAATGTTAAGAAGAAATTATTATATTCTAGATTGTAATATATTGGACGCCGACTGAAGTATGACAGTGAATTGTGTGCCTTATGCTTGTGTGAAGTTAGAGTATTGTCTAAATGACACTGTAAATGAATTGTGTGTATGGATACTATATAATTGAATGAATATAAAAATGAATTGGAGTCCCAATAGGGTCCATGATGAATAACTGTTAAAGAAATGGATATCGATAGGAGTGATAAGGGTGTTCATGTGTAATGGCATAATGCCGATACATGTATATTTAATTTAAAGTACCCTATGAAGGCATTATAGTATGATGGGTATATGTATAATGAGTAGTGGTGATGATTGAGAATTATGAGATCGAGCGGCTCGTTAAGACTTTGTCCTTAATCGTCATTAGAAGAGAGAGTTAAATGATAAAAATGCTAAGGATTAATTAAATGGGAGATTTATAGACTGACATTTTCTTAACTTAAGAATAATAGATTATTTTATACTGATAATTAGTACTTGAACAATTATTGAATTTGGTTTCTAGATTAACTAGTTCTGGTTTTCCTAGTAGAAGTATAAAAATTCATAAGTTCAACCAACCCGACAATTTTGCAAGAAAAAAGCCTTGGGTAAATATTACCCTTAAAATTAAAAAGAGGTATTTTGAAGTTAAATCATTTTATAAACTTTAAAAGAAGTATTCCAAAGTTTAAAATAATTCAGGATTTTCTAAACGTTAAGATCAAGAAACAAAGTTCTATAACAACAAATGCTATGGGACAATGTTCGCTATAAAGGTCTAAGGATAAAAATAATAAGTTCTGGTACCTCTATGATCTTAAACCCAAACTTCAAGAGTGTTTAAGAGCATGTATCTTCGATGAAGATTAAGGACTTAAGAATAAGAATATAGGTATATATGTGTAACTGTTTATATAGTTCCAGACTTTCTTATATAAGAAGTATTAATTAGTTTTAAAAAAACTATTTTCTCTATATAAAGCTACTTTATTCATATGACAACTTATTTTAAAAAGGGTGTAATTTCTTTAACCTATTTCTTATATCCAACCTAATATGTATATTATATATATATATATAATATACACCAGTGGAGCTTAAAGTATACATTGATAATTGAGTTAACTAAGTATAAATAAATAGAGTAAGAAATATACAAGTATGAATACATTAAGTAACAAGGACTTATCTATTGGATTTCCCTTGACATTAAGGACAAAGGACTTATCAAGGAAGGACCTTACTCGATGACAATAATGAGGATTAGTAAAGATTGAGATAGGACAATTATGCATCATACACATATCATTTGCATTGGAATTATGATTTGTGACTCAATACTAGAGCTACAACGAAGGGTACATTGGAGAACATGTGTCACAACCCAATTTTTATAATTAAATTTTTTATTGGTAATTAAACATTAAAAATTGAAGTTTCTTATAAAAATAACAAATGAATTTTAGAAAATAGAAAATTTTATTCCGGTTATAAGGATATTTTTATTTCATAAATCAGATTTAAAATGAGACTAAACGAAAATAAAATGTGAAAATAAAATGTAGAGAATTATTAAGGGGCCCATTAATTAATTAAAAATAAATAAAAATAAAAATATCTTCTCTCTCCTAAAGGCTCTTCTTCTTTCTTTCTCCTTCGCACCGCCTTTCATTTCCACCGCCATTTGAGCCTATAAATAAGGCTCCAACCTTCCAAATTTCTTTAAATCAAAATACCTCACAAATCCTATAGCGCTTCATCATCTTCTTCAAGCCTCTAAATATCCATTTCCATATCTTAAATCCCTTCAATTTTACATAATAAGGAATTACTCAAACTTGAAGATTTGAGGAGATACAAGGGAGTTTAACACAAAGAAGGCTTATGGATCTTCAATTGAGGTAAGAAAGAGGAGATAGGATATTAAATAGATAGAAATTAAGTTAGAATTACTTATTTATTTGATTAATGGTTTAGAAACCCGTATTGTTAAATTTTAATTTAAATGGAATTAAGTTATAAAATTGATGCTAATTGGTTTGGAATTTGATATATAATATGTTTCTGCTGTTGTATGATGATTTGGAATCAATTGGCATGTTTAACTTACAATTAAAATCAATTAAAACAGCAAAAACAGAGAAATAGAGGTGTTGGTTTCGTGTTCTGCAAAATTAGATCTTTTAACAGGGGATATTTTCAACCGGTGTTAAAAATTGGAAGCAGAGACATTTTCGTAAATAAAAACGAGCGGTGGCATTTTTGTAAATAAATAAGAATGGTGGCATTTTTGTAAATAAATTAGAACGGTGGCATTTTCGTAAATAAGACCAGTGGTATTTTTGTAAATATGATTAAAAACTTAAAATAATGATCTTTTTTTACAAAAATCAGAATTAGTATTATTGGATTTTTATTATTCTAGAGACTTTATCTTGAAATAAATAAATATAATTAATTTAATTAAATTCAAAAGTTTATTTAAACATATTTAAAGGAAGAAAGTCATGTTTTTAAATTATTTTAATAGTATAATTTTATATTATGGAAAATGTGTTTTCCATATTCTTTGGAGTATGATATAAATATTATGAAAAATGTAGTATGCTTATTTGCTTGTTATGATAATTTTATTGTTAAGATTAATTATATAAATGAATTTGATAATTTAATTTAGATCTATTGCATTCATGCATCATATGTATTAGCCGTTCAAAGAATCCGCAAGGGAGTTCTTTGAAGGGGTTTCTGGTAGGGGAATGCGCTCTGTTGAGCAACATACCTCTGCGGTGGTTATATACCACGGCCGTCTTAAGGACTAAGCACAGTGTCCTTAAGGGGGTCCCGCTGTAACGCCCTAGCCGCTTTTCAGGAGTGAACGACTCTCCCCACAGACCAACACGAGACCTTTCCAATGTGCTTTTGTCCTTCACTCACACACTTCCTGAGAACTTCCTAGGAGGTCACCCATCCCATAATTACTCCAAGTTAAGCACGCTTAATCTTGGAGTCCTTATGTGATAGGTCACCGAAAAGGCTAATGCATTTGTTGGTATAGGTAGTACGAATTTATTCCTTTAAGTTATCCTCGACTGTATAGTCCCATACCTATACAGTCTTTGGATCCCTCTCATTCTGGTATGTATTTGGTTCGTTCATGTGTCCCTCCCACTAAAAGCCTGCCAGGAGTCGCTCCATGTCCGTGCCTATGCACCGGCGATCACTCCCCGCCCTCAACAGTGCCCGGGATGTCACATTCCCCGCTGGAAGCCTGCCAGGAGCCGCTCCTTGTCCGTGCCCATACACTGGCGATCACTTGCCCACCAGCTTCCGCCTGGTTCGTCCCCGAACCATACCGTACTAGGAGAGGCTAGGCTCTGATACCACTGTAACGCCCTGGCCGCTTTTCAGGAGTGAACGACTCTCCCCACAAACCAACACGAGACCTTTCTAATGTGCTTTTGTCCTTCACTCACACACTTCCTGAGAACTTCCCAGGAGGTCACCCATCCCATAATTACTCCAAGTTAAGCACGCTTAACCTTGGAGTCCTTATATGATAGGTCATCGAAAAGGCTAATGCATTTGTTGGTATAGGTAGTACGAATTCATTCCTTTAAGTTATCCTCGATTGTATAGTCCCATACCTATACAGTCTTTGGATCCCTCTTATTTTGGTATGTATTTGGTTCGTTCATGTGTTCCTCCCACTGGAAGCCTGCCAGGAGCCGTTCCTTGTCCGTGCCTATGTACCGGCGATCACTCCCCGCCCTCAACAGTGCCTGGGATGTCACATTCCCCGCTGGAAGCCTGCCAGGAGCCATTCCTTGTCCCTGCCCATGCACCGGCGATCACTCCCCGCCCTCAACTGCGTTGGGAAGTCACACCCGCAACACCTGTTATTGATATTATTATATGGTTATCTGATGTTGGTGTTGCATTATGGGGCGCGGTAATCAGTTGGATATCAGTAAAAATGTTATTATTGGAAATCACTGCCTATGTCCCCACCAGAATGGATCCATCATGCATTTTCTTTCTTATAAAGAATGGAATATATTAACATAAGTATAATACAAAACACTTGTTTGGCCTCTACATCGCATAGCATCCTACTTGTGTTTATGTATATTTTAATTTAATTTTTATTTATTTGATATCTTATCTCACTCTTTCTGTTACTTGTGGTGATCCTTTAGTGTTTAATCAGGAAGATATGTGACAAACTGGATGATGCTTGATGTGGATGAACTATGAAGACTTTTGATGCAGATGCCTGCTTGTGCAACTACTTTGGTTGTATTATGTATATGTTATGTTTTGGTTCTTTATATCTTTATATTTTATAAGATCTAGGTGCCTGTCGTAAAATATAATATGTATGGAACTTTGATGTTATGTATAATAATAAGAAGTTAATTATGTAAAAGGTTGCATACTCTGGTATTATATTAGTAACCTCTGGAATCAGGTTGTGAATCACTTGATAATTACCAGGAAAAAAAATAAGATATCCAAGAAATTTTATATGGTGACGGTAATTATCTTGGACTTGCAAGTTAGCTCCAGGGTGTTACAACATGATTGTTCGATCCGAGAAGTTGGGATCTTGGGAGTACAACTAGGTCGGGCCCCCTGATGGTTCGGAGTCACGTTGGGAACCAGGCAACCCGTAGCAAGCCCAATGTAGTTTGACTAAAGACGTATGTTTTTAAGGCCGTGTAAAGCCAGTTCTATTTTTATGTGATCACAAATTATGAATTTTTGGACTATGTGTCCCTTACCCTATATATATATATATATATATATATATATATATATATATATATATTAGGGAATTGGTGTACTCTGGTCGCTCTAATGCAGAAGCATTGTGCCTAGTATTCGTATTGTGACATATATTGGGGAATTGGTGTACTCCAGTTGCTTTAATGCAGAAGCATTGTACCCAATATTCGTATTGTGACAGGATAACTCTGATGAGTAAGATGTTGTATAGACCCACATTCGCATCATAAAACACTTGATGATAAGATAACCATAAGGCACATGACTCATGCATGGCATCTTAAATGACTAACCATATTTTAACTGTGATTGTGGATGGCATGATGAAAATATCTATGTATGGCTAGCATGATTTGATAAGGTTTCACTGTTTGTAATGGTGGTTGATTGTTAGATTGCTTTAATAATAGTTGACCCATGACTGATATACTATAACTAGTATATAAGTGATTAGTCTTGATTGATTAGAGAACCCTAGGATATATAATAATGATTGAATACCAGAGTGAGCATGCTAGGATCATAATTAACTAGTGAATGTAATTGTATACTGGCTTAATAATGAATTGATAGACTATGTGTCATAGTAAATTATAGTCAGTATATGTATCTGTACATGATCTTATGGTGATGTTGAACTAGGAGTAATAGAATAAAGATACTTGTTAAGTATAGAAATAGTGTGTGTCAATGCTCAAATGTGTAACTTGTTGATGATCTGATTATGTGTGAAATCCATCAAGCATGACAATACACTTTTACATGTGTTTTCAACAAGACAAGAGTGAGATAAACTCACCTCTCTTGTTTTATGTTTATTATTATTCTACGTAAAACCTTGAGGCAAAATAGATTAGAAGAGAAGGTCGTCATTAGAGATATGCACGGAAGCCCTATTGAATTTCCCTAACCCACAAGGAGTGGACGTGTCATCTGTTGGGCTGTCAGAAGAACTATCGGAAGCGATTGGTCTTCCAATTCTGAGGCTTCCTCCTTTGACGAGGAGTAGTGATAGGATTTGAATTTCTAGAGTCCATAGGTTGTTACATTGGATTAAGTTTATAATTATGGGAGTCTGTGTGCCCCTGTTGTATTCAGAGTATGTACAACACTATTGAGACCATGCCATGTATGAAATGATTTATTGAGGTTCTTGATCCACCATTGTTTTATAGTACAAAAAAACTTCCATATTTTCTTACAAGCACGTGGCACCTTAGCTAAGTAGGATGATTCAGTAGAAGGAATTGCCCTAGTTAACCAAGGGATGTCACACTAACCTACCTAAGGGCACGCCATACACACGAGGGCTGCCACCATACCATCTACCTTATGTATTGTTGTGGATTGGTTTAGTTTCAAAGTTATGGTTTAGAATATAAGAGGTGCTAGGAATAAGGAATATAGGAAGTATCTTTATGATATTGTTTGAAGATATTTGTTAGACCTTCTTATTTTAGTGGAAACTCATATCCACTTTGACTCTGGTGATTGTCTTTGGAATATATTGAGCTATAAGATAGTGGAGGTGAGGGTGGTTTAGGGCCATACGGGTGACATTTGGTGTTTGGCTCCTATGGCTTAGATGTGGAGTTCTTGGTTTTGGACTGGTGTGCCTTAGCTATCACTATTTAGATTTAGAAGAATGGCAGGATATAGGCATTGAGTGTTGTTTATACATCACCAATTCCTTTGGTGAGAACAACTTTCTAGGAGTATTTGATGCACTTGAGGAACCATATTTAGGTCCCCTAGGTGGCTATTGGTGACTTTAATGAGATTTTGGAGTGGTACGAGCAAAAAGGGTTGTCACTTTGCTCTAAGTAGGGCCTTATGATTTGCTAGTATGTTGTAGTAATGTAACATGGTTGGTATTCATGCTATAGGTCCTTCTTTATATGCCATATAAACGTTATTGGGGCATTCTATATGGCTAAAAGGTTAGATAAAGCGATCGAGGACATTACATGGAACAATTAACCAGGATGCACTTAGATCATAATCATATTCTTCTCAGATGTAGAGGCTTCCTCCTAAGACTCGACCCTCTAAGCTATCTAGTTATCTCACCTAGGCTATTCATAGGTTATGTGTAACACCTCTATTTTTATTTTTATATTAAAATTTTGAAAGAATTAAATTATGGTTCTTTAGAACTTTTTAATCTACGTATTATTTATGATTTTTTAAAATTTTTTGGAATTTTTGAATTTTTTTAATAAAATAATATTTTTTAAATAATTTTAAATTCATATAAGTGACTTAAAATTAAAAATGTTTATAAGAAAGTGAATTTATATTATAATAAAATTTTTTAAAATCCATTTCAAGTAGACTTATCTAAAAATTATCGGTTTGAGAAAAATTTTGATTTTTTTCAATCGTTAAAAAATTGGAAACGTATCAATAAATTTTTATTAACAGAAAATTTTAGATTTTTAAAATTTAAACTTTATATTACTTATTATAAAATTAGTGAGGACTGATATAATATTGCTAAATTTCAAAAGGACTCATTTTGAATATTTAAAATATATCGAGTGAAAGGTTACTATTTGGCTTAATAATTCTGCCGATAGTTACTATATAAAACATTGTGCATTTACAAAATTTTCAAAAGATGCACAGTAACCAGGAACAAAAATTCAAAAAATGTACAGTACTTTTATATTAAAATAATGGAATGCATAGTAATTTTTTCTCCTATAAATACCGAAGGAATTCTTCTTTAGAATTCACAATTTCAGATTAAGTTTTCTTAATATAGTAGTGCTAGTGAGATAGTGGTGGAACTAAGAGAGAGAAGTAAATTTTTTTGGAAGAAGGTTCTACTAAAATCCTAAGGTAAGAATACTTCTCTTTTATATTTCTTAGGGTTATTTTCATATCGTTTTTAGAAATCTATTATTATACTGGAAATAATATTATTTTAAGTTACTATTCTGCATAGTAAAATACTATTTTAATAGTAAATTACTATTTTAATAGTAAATTACTATTTACTATTACTATTTACTATTACTATTTACCTTTACTATTTACGTTTTACTATTTATCGTTACTATTCACAATTTACTATTTACTATTACTATTCATATTTTACTATTTACTATTACTATTCATGATTTACTATTCACTATTCACTATTTAAAATTTACTATTTCTATTTTAAGTAGTAATCTTAATTTTCATCTTGTAACTATATTAAAATGAAATTGGTATGTTTTAGAACTCGGAGACGAGACGCGTACGGATCTTCAATAACGAATCAGGATACAAGAGATAAGGAGGAGTGATATAAGAATATGATATAAAAAGACATAAGAATAATGGGAGGAGTCCCCTACTCTTTTTAAATTTAATAATATTATTATTTTAAAATATTAACTCTTTAACTTAAAATTTATAATAAATTTTAAATTAAATATCTGATGTAACTAACTCTAACATACCTATGCAAGGACTTGGACCATTATGACCCATATGGACTGGACTATACCTATGCAAGGACTTGGACCATTATGACCCATATGGACTGAACTATACCTATGCAAGGACTGAATTATATGAACTTACATAAACCTATGCTAGGAATGGACAAAAAAAACTAAAAAAAATCAACTATATTAATAATCATTAAATTTTGCATTATGATATGTATTTAATGATATTTAATTGATTTAATTATGATTGATTTATGATTGATGATGTTTAACTGTGATTGATAATATTTGATTAATGATATTGTAATGTGGAGTTTGAACATATAGCGAGCATGACGGAAAGCTAAAACTCAGTGAGAATTTCTTACCTTACTCTTTAAATTTTTATTATTTTAAAATATTTTATTTCTTCTTAGAAATTGTTTTTATATTTAGAATAAAAAATTAGTATTTATTTTAGAAACTAGACATTTTATGAAAATTAATAACAAGTTGGGATAATTAAATCTTGAATTAAAAAAATTTTTTTTTGGTTAATGATTTTAAAGATTATTTGCTTTTAATTAAAATTTTCAAAAGAAAATTATTTTATTTTTTCCAACTTAATAACTAAAGATATTTGGAAATAATTGAGATTTCTAAATTTGATTTTGTTAAGATTCAATTTGAGAAAGATTATGTAAAGTTTTATATGAGAAAGTTTTTAGATAATTAAGGCTTAAAAACTCAATTTCACTGAGATTTGAAAACTGTACCAAATTTATTTCTGTGAGACAGAAATTTAGAGAATTGAGAAAATGTACAGTTTATTGAAATGATATTGTAAACCTTTAAGGGATTTAATAATTGAGTTTCTAAAAGCCTTAACCAACTAAATACGCGAGTAGTTCATGCATCATGAATCATTAAAGTGAAATAAAATGATATTGTCAGGGGACGGATTATAGAAACCAAGGATACATTAGAGGAGGCTTAATTACGAGCCTTGGGATGAGAGGGTGTGAAAAGGTGCTTCAGGGGACCTAGGGTAGCTCCCTAGTGTCGGGTACTTTCACAATAAAAACTTTCTCAATCTGACTAGTCTCTAAGTGTTTCCATTCCAGTTGAGCTGTTCATATTATTATTATTATCCAGACTTATGGAACAGTGTAAACTCCTGGTTGGCCCAGTGCAAATTAAAATTTAAGGGCCCATATATATAGGTAAGTTATGATGAAGATATTGCATAATATTCGTGCATTCATAATTGATTGTGTATGTGATTATGATTGATATTATTATGTATTGGTTTGTGAAAACCCTTTATTGCTTATGTCTTATGTGAAATATTATATTCTGTTTCTCACTCCTTTCTCCGTGTTTTTGTTTCACATGTTTTAAATTGATAGTTCAGAGGGAAGGATCGAAGAATATCGGCAGTAAATATAGCACGTTCTAGAAAGGGAGCTCGGTATGAATACCGTGGTCTAATGAATAAATAATGTTATTAAGTAACTGCTTCTGGGCCATGGAGTTTCCTCTCTTTCTTATAATGTTTAATATTTATTTTCGTTGGATGAATGTAAAATTACTTTATAAAGTTTTAATAATATTTATGAGGTATTTCAGAAATAATGTATATAATTTATTCCGATAGTTTCTTTTTAACAATCATATCTTCAGTAAAAAAAATTACGAATTTTTCTAGAATTTATTAGGGTGTAACAGAGGGTGTTACAAAGTGGTATCAGAGTAGTTAATCCAATAGGCCTGGGGAAAAGGTCTATCTTGCTTTGTCTGTAAACACTGTATAGGTGATAGAGAATAGAATATCTGACTTGGTAGTAACTGTGATTGATGTAACAAATCTTAGTTACTGTGAAACAGGAAACTAATGGCTGGAAACGATCTTGCTGGAGTCGTAGAACGCTTAATCAATGCAATGGGAGCACATGAAGGTCAAGGTAACGATGCCTTGAGAAGGCTGGATCTATTCGAAAAGCGCAATCCACCTCGTTTCAAGGGAGGATATAACCCTGATGGAGCACAAACATGGATTTGAGAGATAGAGAAGATCTTTCGAGCATTGCAATGTAATGAAGCTGATAAGGTAGTCTTTGCTACTTATGTCTTATCTTGAGGATGCTGAACATTGGTGGTATAGCATGCGTAGACAATTCGAAGTCAACGACATGGAGATCACTTGGGATCATTTCAAGGATATGTTTCTGGAGAAATACTTTCCAGCTGATGTTAAAGAGAAAAGATAATTCGAATTCCTATCGTTGACCCAAGAAAATATGACCGTTGGAGAGTACGCATCCAGGTTTGAAGAGCTATCTCATTTTCATTCTCATTACCATGATGCTACTAACGAAGGTGATCAGTGTGCAAAGTTTGTAAATGGATTGCGGCCAAAAATTAAGGAAGCTATAAGAATGCAGGAAATCCGTGAATTTTCTGTATTGGTAAATCGCTGCAGGATCTTTGAAGAGAATCATAAGGATAGAATGACCAAAAGTCGTGAGCCCATTCACAAGGCGGGAGAAATAAGAAGTGGAGGACCTCACCATCACCAAAGAAGAGACTTCAGGAAAAATAAGCCTTACCAAGCGCCATATCACCTGTTTGGAGCAGCATCTGTTCCTAACAGACCCCAAGCTTCAACTGGAAGCTATTACCCGACATCTGCACCAAATTTTAAATGTTTTATCTGTGGAGGACCCCATTTAAAAAGGGATTGTCCTAAAAATACTTATGTTTGCTTTAAGTGTAACAAACCAGGTCATCACATCAAGGATTTCCCAGAGATGAAGAGAGAAAACCCTGAAGGTGCGAGTACAAACATAAATACTCAAGGAGGAGTGCACAGTGCAGTCGGAAGGCCAAAGGCGAAAGGAAAGATTTTTGCAATCACTGGAGAAGAAGCATCTCATTCTGATTCCATGGTGGAAGGTAAGTGTATCATTAATAAGATTCCTTTAACTGTTATGTATGACTCGGGTACATCACATTCCTTTATTGCCAATGACTGTATAAAAAAACTAAAATTACCTGTGATAGAACTGCCATTTGACTTATCTGTATATACTCCTGGAAACAATCTCATTTTCACTTCTAATGCCTGTTAGAAATGCCCTATTGTCATAGATGGTAGGGACTTTAAGGCTAATCTTTTCTGTTTACCCCTTTCTGGCTTAGAAGTTATTATTGGGCTAGATTGGTTGTATGACAATCATGTTCTAATAGATTGTCATAATAAAACCATAATGTTTAAAGAACCAGTGAATTTGAATCCTGAGGATTCGAGATTTCTAACCGCCAACCAAGTGAGTGCCTCTTTAAAAGGAGGGGCTCAAGGATTCATGCTATTGCTTTCAACGAAAGGAGAGCAAGAATCAAAAATCAAAAACCTTCCGGTTGTGTGTGAATTTCCTGACGTTTTTCCTGAAGATATCCCTGGTTTACCCCCAGAAAGAGATGTAGAATTTTCCATTTATCTAGTACCTGGAGTTGGACCCATTTCAATTGCACCATACCGAATGCCACCTCTAGAATTAGCAGAGTTGAAGAAACAACTTGAAGAGATGATAGAGAAGCAGTTTATACGACCCAGTGTATTCCCCTGGGGTGCACCAGTGTTGTTGGTTAAGAAAAAGGATGGTAGCATGAGATTGTGTGTAGATTATCAGTAACTGAACAAGGTGACGATCAAGAACAGATACCCTCTGCCAAGGATTGATGACTTGATGGATCAGCTGCGTGGTGCCACGGTGTTCTCCAAAATTGATTTGAGGTCTGGATACCATCAGATAAGGGTGAAGAAAGAAGATGTACCAAAAACTGCTTTTAGAACACGCTATGGCCATTACGAATATCTAGTAATGCCTTTTGGTGTAACTAATGCACCAGCCGTATTCATGGATTACATGAATAGGATTTTTCATCCATATCTAGATAAATTTGTAGTGGTGTTCATTGATGATATATTAGTGTACTCTAAAGGCAGAGAAGAACATGTTGAACACTTGAAGGTTGTGTTGGAAATCCTGAAAAAGAAATAACTGTATGCAAAGCTGTCGAAGTGTGAATTCTGGTTGGAAGAAGTGAACTTTTTAGGACATGTAATTAGTCAAGGAGGAATAGCTGTAGACCCTTCCAAGGTGGAGATAGTTTTAAAATGGGAGAGACCAACCACGATCACTGAGATTAGAAGTTTCTTGGGTTTGGCTGGATACTATAGGAGATTCATTGAAGGATTTTTCAAAGTTAGGATACCCACTGACCAAGCTAACACGGAAAGGACAACCTTTTGTGTGGACGATACAATGCGAGAATAGTTTCCAAGAGCTGAAAGATCGACTTACTTCTGCGCCGTGTTAGTACTTCCCGATCCACATCGAAGTTTTGAAGTTTACTGTGATGCGTCTAAACAAGGACTAGGAAGTGTACTCATGCAAGACAAGAAGGTTGTAGCCTATATGTCGCGCCAGTTAAGGCAACATGAGATTAACTACCCTACCTATGACTTAGAGTTAGCCGCTGTAGTTTTTGCCTTAAAGATTTGGAGGCATTATCTATATGGTGTAACATTCGATGTGTTTAGTGATCATAAGAGTCTCAAGTATTTATTCGACCAAAAGGAGTTAAACATGAGGCAACGGAGATGGATGGAGTTCCTAAAGGACTACGACTTTAAGTTGCAATACCATCCTGGAAAAACAAATGTAGTAGCTGATGCTTTGAGTCAAAAGTCTCTACATGCATCCACAATGATGATTAAAGAGCTGGAATTGATAGAGAACTTCAGAGATCCTAACCTAGCAGTAAAGGTTAATGCTAACAGCTACAGATTAGGAGCGTTGCAATTGATAAATGAATTCCTGAGGCAAGTTTTAGAGGCTCAAAGAGATGATGAATTCCTGCAAGAAAAGAAAGAACTGTTGAAACAAGGAAAAGAAGTCGAGTTCAATATAAGAAATGACCAATTACTAAGGTATAAGGATCGAGTGTGTATCCTTGATCAAGAGGAGTTGAGGAAAGCAATTCTGGAAGAAGGACACAAAAGTTATATGAGCATTCATCCCGGAGCTACTAAAATATATCAAGATTTAAAGAAGTTATTTTGGTGGCCTGGAATGAAGAAAGCGGTGGCACAATACGTGGCTGCATGTCTAATTTGCCAGAAGGTTAAAGTGGAACATCAAAAACCCCCTGGAATGCTACAATCAATGGAAATACCAGAATGGAAATGGGATAGCATTACCATGGATTTTGTGACTTCTTTACCTAAAACTCTATTAGGACATGATTTAATATGGGTAATAGTTAATAGACTAACAAAGTCTGCCCACTTTATTCCCATCAACATTCGTTACTCTATGGAGAAGCTGGCAAAATTATACATCGAGGAGATTGTGAGATTGCATGGAATTCCTTCAAGTATCATTTCTGATCGGGACCCTCGTTTTACATCACAATTCTGGAAGAGCTTGCACAAGGCTTTGGAAACAAGACTGTGTCTAAGTTCAGCATATCATGCTCGGACGGATGGACAATCAGAAAGAACAATCCAATCTCTAAAGGACTTGTTACGAGCTTGTGTGTTGGAGCATAAAGGAAGTTGGAATCAATTCTTACCATATGTGGAGTTTACCTACAACAACAGTTTCCATGCTAGCATTGGCATGGCACCTTTTGAAGCATTATATGGAAGAAAATGTAGGACCCCGCTATGTTGGTTTGAGACTGGTGAAAACTTGATGCTAGGACCAGAGTTGGTACAACAAACCACAGATAAAATCAAAATAGTTCAGGAAAAGATAAAGGCAACACAGAGTAGGCAAAAAAGTTACTATGACAAAAGAAGAAAGCCGCTCAAATTTCAAGAAAGGATTCATGTATTCTTGAAAGTCACACCTACGACTGGGGTTGGTTGGGCAATGAAATCTTGAAAACTAACTCCTAGATTTATTGGTCCATATCAAATAATTCATAAAGTTAGTCCTCTTGCCTACCAAATAGCATTACCACATTTTCTTTGTAATATCCATAATGTTTTTCATGTGTCAAACTTACGAAAGTATATATCTGATCCTACACATGTTATTGAACCTGATGTCATACAAGTTAAAGATAATCTTATATATGATGCACCACCTGTCAGAATAGGTGACATAAGAATAAAAAAATTAAGAGACAAGACAATTCCGCTTGTAAAGGTCATTTGGAGTGAAACGAGAGGAGAAGATGCTACATGGGAACTAGAAACTGAGATGAAAAAGTCTCATCCTTTTTTATTTTACTGAATAATGTAAATTTCGAGGACGAAATTTTCTAAGGGTAGTAGAGTTGTAACACCCCTATTTTTATTTTATATTAAAATTTTGAAGGAATTAAATTATGGTTCTTTAGAACTTTTTAATCTACGTATTATTTATGATTTTTGGGAATTTTTGAATTTTTTTAATAATTTTAAATTCATATAAGTGACTTAAAATTAAAAATATTTATAAGAAAGTGAATTTATATTATAAGAAAATTTTCTAAAATCCATTTCAAGTAGACTTATCTAAAAATTATCGGTTTGAGAAAAATTTTGATTTTTTCCAATCGTTAAAAAATTGGAAACGTATCAATAAATTTTTATTAACAGAAAATTTTAGATTTTTAAAATTTAAACTTTATATTACTTATTATAAAATTAGTGAGGACTGATATAATATTGCTAAATTTCAAAAGGATTGATTTTGAATATTTAAAATATATCGAGTGAAAGGTTACTATTTGGCTTAATAATTCTGCCGATAGTTACTATACAAAACACTGTGCATGTACAAAATTTTCAAAAGATACACAGTAACCAGGAACAAAAATTCAAAAAATACACAGTACTTTTATATTAAAATAATGGAATGCATAGTAATTTTTTCTCCTATAAATACCGAAGGAATTCTTCTTTAGAATTCACAATTTCAGATTAAGTTTTCTTAATATAGTAGTGCTAGTGAGATAGTGGTGGAACTAAGAGAGAGAAGTAAATTTTTTTAGAAGAAGGTTCTACTAAAATCCTAAGGTAAGAATACTTCTCTTTTATATTTCTTAGGGTTATTTTCATATCGTTTTTAGAAATCTATTATTATACTGGAAATAATATTATTTTAAGTTACTATTCTGTATAGTAAAATACTATTTCAATAGTAAATTACTATTTCAATAGTAAATTACTATTTACTATTACTATTTACCTTTACTATTTATGTTTTACTATTTATCATTACTATTCACGATTTACTATTTACCGTTATTATTTACGTTTTACTATTTACTGTTACTATTCACTATTTACTATTCACTATTTACTATTTAAAATTTACCATTTCTGTTTTAAGTAGTAATCTTAATTTTCATCTTGTAACTATATTAAAATGAAATTGCTATGTTTTAGAACTCGGAGACGAGACGCGTACGGATCTTCAATAACGAATCAGGATACAAGAGGTAAGGGGGAGTGAGATAAGAATATTGTGACATCCCTCGTCAATTTTCTCATTTTCCAAAATAATTTTTTGCGTTTTAATATAAAAATCTACTCGGTCTTAATATAAAATATTTACTTCTCTTAAATATATTCAAAGTAGTAAAATCACACTTAAATTAGCAAATTCTGACGGAAACGGATCTGAAATACATCCATTAATAAATTAGTTTTTCAGAAACAACAAAAGAAGGGAAACGGAGTCAGGGGTCAATCGCCTGAGCGAGCCCCTGATTCGCTTAAGCGAGCGCCGACTCGCTTGAGCGAGTGCTACTCTTTAACTTGAGCGTACAAGACATATGCATAAAGCCAACAAGTCGGATCTCACCCGGAAATAGGTGCACTCGGGTATCTCTCGCTCGGAAACAGCTTAATCTTCACTCAACAAAGGCTCCCTCGATCTGATGTCACTCGGAAATAAGTCCACTCGACAACGCTGGTCTTTCATCACTCAGAAAAGCTTAACTTCCCTTCACTCAGGAAAGATTCACTCATATCTTCACTCGGGAGCACTCTTACCTTTCCTCACTCGGAATTTCAGCCATAGCTCACTCGGAGTCGGTCCAACATTTCCACTCGGAAGTGAGCCTCTCGGTTATTCTTCACTCAGAGAGAAACGAAGAATATTCACTGGAGCATAATAAGCACCAAATCAATCGGCTCTTGCTCGGGTAAGGGAGAATCCACTCGGCTAGCTTCACCCGGTATATGACTCTGCTACAGTAATACAAATCCACTTATAAAGTAAACACCAATCATTTAACATCAAGAACTTATACTCACTTCGCACAGCATACCGATTCAAATTTATTTCATTATACTGGTAACACTGTAGCATAAAACACTCGAAAAAACTCAATATATATAGATTACAATGCATTCACTTTCAGTCGGTGTCTTGGCATTAATCCCCCGCTCGGCACACCTCCATGGTTCCGACCTCCTCCCTGCCACTGGTTACTAAAAATTGAAAACAATAGCAAGGGTGAGTGTTTAGCATCATAATTAATCTAGAACGGAATTCAAATAAGACACGAGTAGAAACTCTGTCTGATTTCTTATTCCTCAACTGCACATTTCACTCAGCAAGCATCTCACTCAGCAATATACTCTCTCGGCAATATGTCCATTAACACTCGGCATTATAGTACTTCACTCTCAGCAGCATAACAACTCTCCTTCGACCATCTTAACAAGTAATTTCCACTCAGTAAATCTAATAATTCTTCCACTCGGAAAATATATTAATCCCTCGGAAAAGATATGAAATTATACTCAGCAATTACATCTATTCGTTCAGCAATGATTTAAACTTTCGTTCAGCAATTATAACCAAATTTTACCACTCGGTGCATATAACATCACTCAGGAATTATTTAAATTTTCATTCGGCAATTAAAACCGTTTGTACTCATCAATACATCAAATCATTCCCTGCAAATATATTAAAGTCTCACTCGGTAATCATAACAATTCATGTTCAGTAATTATAATACATCATACTTGGCAATTATATTCATCTTCATTCAGCAAATATAACAACTTACACTCAGATAATATGACATCTCACTCAGCAAGTACAAAAATTCATGCTCATCAAATATATCAAAATCTCATTCGGTAATCATAACAACTTCACTCGGCAAGTATAGCAAACTGCACTCGGTAAATGTACACCATAACTAATAATTCATCAAATTACAAGTCACAACTGACTCTCATAAAATCGACTTCTAGTATCCGAATACTAAAGGATCGGCCTTCAGCTGGGGGTCCTACTTGACACCCCGTGAATCCTGCTTGGTTCACCGAGTCCTGCTTGACTCTCCACCTCGACCACTGGGTCCTACTTGACCACTGGGTAGCTCAACTGGGCACAAAAACCACGGGAGCTGGAAATGAGGGGCTACAGATACCGTCGGCCGTCCCACACCATATAATCACACACATTCACATTTCACATGTTACGAGTGGCCATTAACAACAATTCATCAGCACTCGGGTGACCTACTTGTCAAACCCGACTCATTAACAACATCACTCGGGTGACCTTCTTGTCAAGCCCGACTCCATATAGCCACAAAACATCAATTGTCACAGCATTAAATATTTTAAATTCAATCGGCTCAAGCCACACATACACAATCAGAAACCAATCGGTGTCCATACATTTACATGCATTCATTCTCGTTCATACACAATTCATTCGGCATTATCTCAATTATAACAATCCTTAAATACTTCTCAAGTCACATACACACGATCAGAAACTGATCGGTGTTTACATACATGCATACTCATACATTCACAACTTTCACTCAGCAACAACATTAAATATTTCTTCATTCATACACATACACACACACACATACACGATCCTAAACCGATCGGTGTGTACATTCATACGCACATTCATATACATATTCACATACTTTTCTTCCAGCATTACTTCTTATTTGGTTTACTAACGTCTCAACAACTCGGACAGTATGTCCTATTCCAATTAATTATAACCTGAACACCCCCTTTACCTCTGTTCCACGCCTCAACAGTTTCTGGGTTCACCGTTCCACCACCGTTCCAGTAGCAACTCCTTCAATCGTCCCCCTGACGTTCATTCCAGCACCAGCTCCTTTAAGCCTTCCACCCGTGTTGTTCCACTACCTACGGGTTTGGAACCTAAAACATGTTACCATCCCCCACCATCCACACGGTCAAGGGCCACTTCCAGGCTCACAGCCAAGAGGAGTGAAGATCGAAACAGTACCTCCACATGCATGACCATTCGGTCCAGAAAAGAAACGAAAGGGATGAGGTGGTAATTTCACACGGTTTAGAGGACTTACCTTGAAACCACAACCACAGCTACGCAATTATCTCAAGGTTTGATGCAACAGAGACTTCCCTTCAAAGCTTTCAGCCCTCAACAATGGAGGAAGGAGAAGAAGGAAGGGAAACAGACGAAGGAGAAGAAGATTCTCGTGAGAAGATGAATGATTGAAGAAAGAGAAAGAAACCTTTCTTTAATACCCATGGCAACCGGTCACCTGCCCAGCCGGTCATTTCTCCATTCCTTTATGATTTCTTTAATAATTTTAATTTAAACCTTTCTTCTTCTAATCACCTTTTCCTAATAAACCAATAATTCTTAAAAATATCAAATAAATTCCTAAAAATAATTTTTAACATTTTCCACTTCACATAATTTTCTATAAAATATCCAGGATGTTACAAATATGATATGAAAAGACATAAGAATAATGGGGGGAGTCCCCTACTCCTTTTAAATTTAATAATATTATTATTTTAAAATATTAACTCTTTAACTTAAAATTTATAATAAATTTTAAATTTAATATCTGATGTAACTAACTCTAACATACCTATGCAAGGACTTGGACCATTATGACCCATATGGACTGAACTATACCTATGTAAGGACTTGGACCATTATGACCCATATGGATTGAACTATACCTATACAAGGACTAAATTATATGAACTTACATAAACCTATGCTAGGAATGGACAAAAAGAACTAAAAAAAATCAACTATATTAATAATCATTAAATTTTACATTATGATATGCATTTAATGATATTTAATTGATTTGATTATGATTGATTTATGATTGATGATGTTTAACTGTGATTGATAATATTTGATTGATGATATTATAATGTGGAGTTTGAACATATAGCGAGCATGACGGAAAGTTAAAACTCAGTAAGAATTTCTTACCTTACTCTTTAAATTTTTATTATTTTAAAATATTTTATTTCTTCTTAGAAATTGTTTTTATATTTAGAATAAAAAAATTAGTATTTATTTTAGAAAGTATACATTTTACAAAAATTAATAACAACTTGAGATAATTAAATCTTGAATTAAAGAAAATTTTTTTGGTTAATGATTTTAAAGATTATTCGTTTTTAATTAAAAATTTCAAAAGAAAATTATTTTATTTTTTCCAACTTAATAACTAAAGATATTTGGAAATAATTGAGATTTCTAAATTTGATTTTGTTAAGATTCAATTTGAGAAAGATTATGTAAAGTTTTATATGAGAAAGTTTTTAGATTAGAAACTCAATTTCAGTGAGATTCGAAAACAGTACCAAATTTATTTCTGTGGGACAGAAATTTAGAGAATTGAGAAAATATACAGTTTATTGAAATGATATTGTAAACCTTTAAGGGATTTAATAATTGAGTTTCTAAAAGCCTTAACCAACTAAATACGCGAGTAGTTCATGCATCATGAATCATTAAAGTGAAATAAAATGATATTGTCTGGGGACGGATTATAGAAACCGAGGATACATTAGAGGAGACTTAATTACGAGCCTTGGGATGAGAGGGTGTGAAAAGGTGCTTCAGGGGACCTAGGGTAGCCCCCTAGTGTCGGGTACTTTCACAATAAAAACTTTCTCAATCTGACTAGTCTCTAAGTGTTTCCATGCCAGTTGAGCTGTTCATATTATTATTATCCGAACTTATGGAACAGTGTAAACTCCTGGTTGGCCCAGTACAAATTAAAATTTAAGGGCCCATATATATAGGTAAGTTATGATGAAGATATTGCATGATATTCATGCATTCATAATTGATTGTGTATGTAATTGTGATTGATATTATTATGTATTGGTTTGTGAAAACCCTTTGTTGCTTATGTCTTATGCGAGAATATTATATTCTGTTTCTCACTCCTTTCTCCATGTTTTTGTTTCACATGTTTTGAATTGATGGTTCAGAGGGAAGGATCGAGGAATATCGCACGTTCTAGAAAGGGAGCTCGGTATGAATACCGTAGTCCAATGAATAAATAATGTTATTAAGTAACTGCTTCTGGGCCATGGAGTTTCCTCTATTTCTTAATTATAATGTTTAATATTTATTTTCGTTGGATGAATGTAAAATTACTTTATAAAGTTTTAATAATATTTATGAGGTATTTCAGAAATAATATATATAATTTACTTCGATAGTTTCTTTTTAACAATCATATCTTTAGTAAAAAAAATTATGAATTTTTCTAGAATTTATTAAAGTGTAACAGAGGGTGTTACATTGTGTCTAGTAACTAGAATCGATTTGGATGTACGGGTTGTTTTGGATGTAGTCAAAAAATGTTCAATGAAGTTTAATGAGAATTGTTTTAGTAACCTTTTCCATAACAAGAGAAGATTAAAAGGTCATTTACATAGCGTCTAACGCCAGATGGAGACTCGGGCTACTCATTCTATTTGGTTGTTCTAACACCAACTTTAGAGAGAGTATCAACATTCTTAACCAGTAGGAATTGTTTTGGTTCTAGAAGTTTAGGGAGAAATAGCTTAGATATAGTGATCATACTACTTCCTTTTTCCATGCTCAAGCGGTGATCAGGCAGAGGTGGAATAAAATTAGTGGCTTGTATGTTCAAGAAAGTATTTGGTGCATAAATGGAAAGATTCTTAACATTGAAACTCTTTTTCTTTTAAGAATATCTTTTGTTCTAATGAGAGGGTAAATGTATCTCTCCTACCTGGAGAATCTCTACCTAAACTCTTTGAGGTAAGCATCCATCATCTAGTGTAGCTAGTGTCCAAGGACGAGCTCTTCCAAACATTGAGTGCTATATATCCTTGAAGGCTCCTGGGCTTGATGGTTTTCAGGTTATTTTCTTTAAAACTTTTTAGGATTTGATAAGAGATTATGTTTGTTTGTTTGTGAATAAGGCTTTTCAATCAAGGCAGTTCGTGTTAGTCAAAATTGGCCTAATTTGTTAGGCCACCAACCTTGCAAATGAGAAAAATGTGAATGGTTGGTGGCCAACCATTTTTAATGCATTCACATTGCCCAAAACTTGCTATAAATAGATGCATCCATGGAAGAGGAAAATCATTCCAAGCTTAAGAAGTTCTAAGCTTTCAAGAGAGAAAACTTAGAGAGATAAGTTTTTAGTGAGTGAAAATTTGGGTGTAATTGGGTTGTGGGTTTTGAGAGGTTGTGAGTGTTTGTAAACACTTTGTGTATCTTCCCTTTCTATTAGTAAAATATCTGCAGCAGTCCGGAGACGTAGGCATAATTGGCCGAACTCCGTTATCAAATTTTGTGTCTTATTATTCCGCATTTTTGCTCGTTCTCGAATCCAATCAAGGCGTGATGTTGCGAAATTCCCTAACAACTGGCATCAGAGCTTAGGTGCTTATTTCTGTCAAATTTTCGCAACGGGTACTATTCACGTGAATAGAAATTTCGTGAATAGTAAATTTCGTGAATAGTGAATTTTGGTCAGTAATACCAAATTCATCCACAGCAGTGTTCTAATACACGGTGGTTCACTGAAATTGTCAGAAACGATCCAGAGGAAGTCACATTTGAGTGGGAGCAATGGCAGCAGATGAAGGAAAGGTGAAAATTGAAAAGTTCGATGGTGCAGACTTTGGCTTTTGGAAAATGCAGATTGAAGATTATCTGTATCAGAAGAAGTTGTACCAACCTCTCCAAGAAAAGAAACCAGATGGCATGAAGGATGATGAATGGAATCTTCTCGATAGACAAGCCCTTGGGGTTATCCGATTGTCATTATCCCGTAATGTTGCTTTCAACATTGCAACAGAAAAAACCACGGCAGGTCTTATGGCGGCTCTTTCCAGCATGTATGAAAAGCCGTCGGCTTCAAACAAAGTTCATTTGATGAGGAGGCTGTTTAACTTGCGGATGGCAGAAGGCGGATCTGTAGCCCAGCATCTCAATGAACTTAGCTCAGTCACAACCCAATTAAGTTCAGTTGGAATCAAATTTGATGATGAGGTACGAGCATTGATACTTTTATCTTCTCTTCCAGAGAGTTGGAATGCTACTGTCACAGCTGTGAGTAGCTCAATAGGAAGCAGTAAGTTGAAATTTAATGATGTTCGCGATCTGGTTCTCAGTGAAGAGATCCGACGGAGAGAGTCGGGTGAATCATCAACCTCTTCAGTATTGCATACAGAGTCAAGAGGGAGAAATTCAACCAGAGGAAATGCTCGTGGAAAATCGAAGGACAGGCGGTCCAAATCCAGAAATCATCGTAATTCCCACAACTCGAAAACTATCGAGTGTTGGAATTGTGGAAAGACCGGGCATTATAAAAACTAGTGCAGGAGTGCACCGAAGAATCAGGAGGCGAAGATAGAAGCAAATGTTGCTTCCACCTCAGGAGGGGATGATGCATTAATATGCTCTTTGGAGAACAAGGAAGAGTCTTGGGTGCTAGATTCTGGAGCATCCTTTCATGCCACTTCACAGAAAAAATTCTTTGAGAATTATGTCCCCGGAAACCTTGGTAAAGTTTACCTTGGTAATGAGCAATCTTGTGAGATTGTTGGAAAAGGTGTAGTAAAGATTAAGCTGAACGGGTCTGTATGGGAATTAAAAAATGTCAGACATATTCCCGACCTAACAAAGAACTTAATCTCAATAGGCCAGTTGGCCAATGATGGCTACACAACAGTGTTCCATGGAGATCAATGGAAGATTTCAAAGGGTGCAATGACGATTGCTCGTGGTAGAAAGAGTGGTACTCTTTACAAGACAGCAGGAGCATGCAATTTGATTGCGGTCGCAACAAATGAAAATCCCAATCTATGGCACCAGAGACTAGGCCATATGAGTGAGAAAGGGATGAAGATCATGCACTCAAAGGGCAAATTACCAGGTCTTCAGTCAGTAGAAATTGACATGTGTGAAGACTGTATACTTGGAAAGCAGAAACGAGTAAGTTTTCAAACAAATGGAAGAACCCCAAAGAAGGAGAGACTCGAGCTTGTTCATTCTGATGTTTGGGGTCCATCGGCCATCTCATCTCTTGGTGGGAAGCAATACTTCGTGACTTTTATTGATGATCACTCTAGGAAGGTATGGGTATACTTTCTTAAACATAAGTCTGAAGTATTTGAGGCTTTCAAGGTATGGAAAGCCATGGTAGAAAATGAGACAGGGTTGAAGATCAAAAGGCTCAGAACTGATAATGGTGGTGAGTATGAAGACACCAGATTCAAGAAATTATGCTATGAGCATGGGATCAAAATGGAGAGAACTGTGCCAGGCACGCCTCAACACAATGGTGTAGCTGAGCGTATGAATCGAACATTGACTGAAAGGGCCAGAAGCATGCGTGTGCAGTCAGGTTTACCGAAGCAGTTTTAGGCAGAAGCAGTCAACACAGCAGCTTACTTAATCAATCGAGGTCCATCAGTACCATTGGAGCATAAAATACCAGAAGAGGTATGGAGTAGAAAAGAAGTAAAACTTTCGCATCTTAAAGTTTTTGGTTGTGTAGCATATGTGTATATTAGTGATCATAGCAGGAATAAGCTTGATCCCAAATCAAAGAAGTGCACTTTTATCGGCTATGGTGAGAATGAGTTTGGCTACCGCCTCTGGGATGATGAAAACAAGAAGATGATCCGTAGCAGAGATGTGATCTTCAATGAGAGAGTGTTGTACAAAGACAAGCATAGCATAAACAACCACAACTCAGAACAGAGTGGACCAGTGTATGCAGAGGTGGACGATGTCCCAGAAAGTCCTATAGTTGAGAGTCCTCACCTAGAGGAATCAACTGAGCAAAGTAGTGACCAACAATCTGACACACTAGAGCCTCCTACTCCAGCTCCTGTATTAAGAAGGTCTTCTCGGCCTCATGTGCCTAACAGGAGATACATGGACTACATGTTGCTGACTGATGGAGGGGAGCCTGAAGACTTTGAGGAAGCATGTCAGACCGTGGATGGCAGCAAGTGGGAGCTTGCCATGGAAGAAGAGTTGAAGTCTTTAATCTCAAATCAGATATGGGAACTGACTAAGTTACCCGTGGGGAAAAAGGCACTTCACAACAAGTGGGTGTATCGATTGAAGGAGGAGCATGATGGCTCAAAAAGGTACAAAGCCCGATTAGTTGTCAAAGGATTCCAACAAAAAGAAGGAGTCGACTACACTGAAATTTTTGCTCCGGTTGTGAAGCTCAATACTATAAGGTCAGTGTTAAGTATTGTTGCCAGTGAAGAACTCTATCTTGAGCAGTTAGATGTAAAGACTGCATTTCTCCATGGAGACTTAGATGAGGAGATATACATGCACCAACCTGAAGGATTCTTAGAGAAAGGAAAAGAGAATTTAGTGTGCAGATTGAAGAAAAGCTTGTATGGCCTGAAACAAGCTCCAAGACAGTGGTACAAAAAGTTTGATAGCTTTATGCACAAGGAAGGTTTCCAGAAGTGCAATGCTGACCACTGTTGCTTCTTCAAGAGAAGTAAGTCCAATTATATCATTTTGCTACTTTATGTTGATGATATGTTAGTAGCAGGTTCAGATATGAATGAGATTATAAGTTTGAAGATGCGGTTGTCAAAAGAGTTTGACATGAAGGACTTAGGCCCAGCAAAGAAGATCCTTGGAATGCAAATCACAAGAGATAAGCAAAAAGGAGTTTTGCGGTTATCTCAGGAAGAGTACATCAATCATGTTTTGCAAAGATTCAATATGGGTGATGCCAAATCAGTTAGTACACCTTTGGCAAGTCATTTTCATCTATCCAAAGATCAGTCCCCTCAAACAGAAGAAGAAAGAGAATTTATGGCTAAAGTTCCATATGCTTCAGCCATTGGAAGTCTGATGTACGCAATGGTCTGTACGAGGCCAGACATTGGCCATGCAGTAGGAGTTGTTAGCAGGTTTATGTCAAATCCAGGTAAAGCTCATTGGGAAGCTGTCAAATGGATTCTAAGGTATCTACGAGGTACGCCAAAGAAGTGTTTATACTTTGGTAAAAGTGAATTAAAAGTACAAGGCTATGTAGATGCAGATTTTGCAGGTGAAGTTGATCGCCGAAGAAGTACCACTGGTTACATATTCACTGTCGGAACTACAGCTGTTAGTTGGATGTCGCAGATACAAAAGATTGTAGCTTTATCCACTACAGAGGCTGAGTACGTAGCAGTGACAGAAGCCAGCAAAGAATTGATATGGCTTCAAGGTTTGTTAAAAGAGTTGGGATTCATCCAGGAGAAAAGTGTTTTGCATAGTGATAGTCAGAGTGCTATACATCTGGCGAAGAACTCAACATTTCATTCAAGAACAAAACATATCGGTCTTCGTTACCATTTCATCAGATCTCTTCTTGAGAATGAGGTGTTAACATTAAAAAAGATTCAAGGAAGTATGAACCCAGCAGATATGTTAACAAAGGTGGTGACTATTGACAAACTGAAGTTGTGCTCAACTTCAGTTGGCCTGCTAGGATAACAAGACCAGGAAAGACTGCTGCATTGATCAAGGTGTGAAGACAGATTGAAATCAGTCTTCAAGTGGGAGATTGTTAGTCAAAATTGGCCTAATTTGTTAGGCCACCAACCTTGCAAATGAGAAAAATGTGAATGGTTGGTGGCCAACCATTTTTAATGCATTCACATTGCCCAAAACTTGCTATAAATAGATGCATCCATGGAAGAGGAAAATCATTCCAAGCTTAAGAAGTTCTAAGCTTTCAAGAGAGAAAACTTAGAGAGATAAGTTTTTAGTGAGTGAAAATTTGGGTGTAATTGGGTTGTGGGTTTTGAGAGGTTGTGAGTGTTTGTAAACACTTTGTGTATCTTCCCTTTCTATTAGTAAAATATCTGCAGCAGTCCAGAGACGTAGGCATAATTGGCCGAACTCCGTTATCAAATTTTGTGTCTTATTATTCCGCATTTTTGCTCGTTCTCGAATCCAATCAAGGCGTGATGTTGTGAAATTCCCTAACAGTTCGATTCTACTACTATTGCCAACACTTTGATGGTGTTAATTCCCAAGGTGGATAATCCCTTATATCTTAAGAATTTTTAGCCTATTAGTATGTCTAATGTGCTTTATGAGCTTATTTCTAAGATTATTGTTCATAGATGAAAGGCTTTCATCGCTAATATTGTAGGCCTGCTTCAGAGTAATTTTATTCCTGGAATAAGTACATTAGATAATGCTATTATTCTCAAGGAAATTGTGCATAATATAGCTAAAACAAAGAAGAAGGTTAAGGACCTGGGGTTTAAATTAGACCTCAAGAAAGCCTATGTTAGGGTGGATTGGGTGTTTTTTAGAGATACAATGGTTCACTTTGGATATCTAGATAAAATTAGTTGATTATTATGTTCTATGTATTCACTTTTTCTATCACTTTACTTTGGAATGGTGAGAGACTAGATCCTTTTATGCCTACTCAAGGGCTTAAACAAGGGGATCCTGTTTCCCCATATTTTTTTGTCTTACTCATGTAAAGATTTGCTAATTGTATTAGTGAGAAGGTGGAAAGAGGTATATGGGAGCTTATTTTTTTGTGTAGAAATGTTGATGATGCCCTCTTGTTTACCAAAGCTAAAGCATCTTAGGTTCAGATAATTTTTTAGATCTTAGATAAGTTCTACAAGGCTTTTGGACTCAAATTTAACCTAAGCAAGTATCGTGTTTTTTACTCTAAAAATATGTCTAATAGCAAGAAAGAGATCTTCACTCATTGTCTGGTGTTCAGTTTACTATGAATGTTGGTAGATACTTGGATTTTGATCCTTATGTTATTAAATATGTTAAAACTAGTCTCTAAAGTCATTGATGAAGAAGAAGATAGAGTCCATCTTAAGAAGTTAATAAGGGAAATAAGTTAGAGAGACCAAACAAAAGACATATGCCATAATATTTTCATATATTTAGTTAGAAGTTGAGTTAATATTGTTACATTTTAAGAACTAATTTTAATATATATTAAAAATTAAATTCAACGTATTTAATAACATAAGAACCGAAATCAATAAGAAAATAACTAATAAACTAAAACCAAAAATCAATAAAAACACTAGAAAAAAAAAACATATTTAACCTAAAAATATAAAATACCATGATATACTCTAGATCCTACCTATGAAATTTACCCTTCCCAAATATCCCTCCAAACAATCAAAATTTAGATGAGGCGAAGGTTACACGGGACGAGACTCTGAAAATCCCTAACTTATTCCCGCCTATTTCATTCACACTCTCCATGCTTGTTGCATTTCTCTGAAGAAAATGGTTACGCCGTACAACATCAAATTCGTTGTTCACCTCATCACTAACCACTTCGACAATCTGGTTGTTGTAACCGTTTTTTTCTTGCCTTCTTTCTTCTCTCTCTCGTGTCACAGATTTTTATTTGGCATGAATGTTGATTTTTTTGCATGTGTAGAAAGTATGTGAATGTCTATTTAGCCATGGACCTCTCCCATTGGATCAATTAGTTTATTGCATGGAACTCACAAAGGAGCAAGTCAAAAGCCCCCTTCTTGTCTTAATTCAACACAATTATGTCCAAGCATTCGTTTCTGGTCCTCAAGATCACGGTAACACTAGTATTTTTTTGGTAACCGTTTCTTGTCTTAATGCATAACTTACTAGTTGTAGTGAATGTAAAGTGACCTGCTGATTATGTTCTGAATATTTATATGTGCAGATGATGAGGCGGGAAAATTGAGAGTTAGTACACAATGCCTGGTGTTTTTTGATAACTGTTCCCCCCGAGTTTAGGGAGTGGTCCCCACAACCCCCCCTAAAACCTCTCCACGTCATTTAGTGGTAGGTTGATTGAAATTATAGCCTAATGGGCCAAGGCCCACTTTGTAACCTAAGTATAAAAACACCTGTTGTACGTATGTTGTAATCAAGTGACATATTATAGAGATTAACATACCTATCCTATGAAGATTTACCTAGGGTTTTGTGCTTTAAGCTCTACGTGTAAACAATAACATTCTCCATCAATTGAGATTCTCCAAATTCTTGGATATTGTGTAGCGGAAGTTTAATAATGAAGTTAGCTTGATCCAATATTCCTTATGTTTCTGTAATGCTTTTTGGTTCGTGGCTTAGAACGATGAAAGTATTTTCCACTTGTTTTGTAGTGTGTAAAGATTCTTGACAGATTGCTTCGCAATGATAGACTAATCCTTAAACAAACGGTGGACAGAGCGAGTCAAGGAAAAGGTAGGTATTTTTGTGATACATTGAGTATACTTTTGCTTATATTAATTGATTTATTTCTTGATAAAAGGTATGTTTGACATGAATTGACAAATATTATCTATGGAGTTGTGTAATATTACAAACCAAATCATATGTGGTTTTGTCTTGATTCCTATTGTGAAATGGCTGGGGTGAATTGTAGATGACTCTTAAAACAATAGAAAGAAATGGAATTGTTAGAGTGGGTCAAGGTACATGTACTAGGAGCAGTGCAACATACACAACTTAGCAGCTAAACCTGAGGTACATAAGGAGATGGCTTAGCTAGTTTGCAATTGAAAATATGTTAAAGATACTGAACCCATAGCTGTCCACTGAGTAGTATATATACTGATTTCAACCATACATATATCGAGGTCTCAAAAATATACTGTAGGCACTGTATGTAAAACATGGTCAAGCTAATCTATTTGTCACAAAATCACAAATCCTCTCATATTAGTCTATCTCAAATCACGTATTTCCATTTTTAGAGGATGTTGTTGTTGCAACGGGAAATTGATATTCATTGAAGAAGACGTATTTAGAGATAAAGTGGGCAAGAAGAAGACAAGCATTTAAAACCTCTTTGATGTGTGGAATAGCCCAAAAATATGCATTTAGATGAATGAAAGTGTAACTTGGTTTTAATCATGTAAATAAAAGTAAAACTTGTTGCAGCATCAACAAACATTATATAATAACGATAACCACCATGAGAATCAAGGGGAGCAGGCTCCCATAGGTCAGTAAAAATGAGATCAAGTGGAGAATTATAGCATGTAAGCGTGGTAGTTAAAATCCCAAGTTAAATCCTAAAAATCCCGATTTGTGATTTTTCGAACTCCTTCTGATTTAAATCCTTCAAAAAAATCGTGCATTGTTGAAGTCGTGTCCAAATTTGTGATTTTATATCCATTCCCATAGTCAACTTGTTGAAGATAATTTGGAAGTTTGGATAGCTATCATGCCCAATTAAAAGAAAAAGAAAAGAAAAATAAAAGGAGGTCTTGATTTATTGTTTTTATTTGCTGATTTTATACCTCTAAATATTAATATAATCTTTATTATATTTTACATCTTGAGGATAAAGTGTTTGTCTTTTTTTTTTGTCGAAGCGGATAAAGTGTTTGTCTAGAGAACAAGAATGATAAGAGATAAATATTATGGGTACATTAGGCCCAATTATAATATAGCTCATTAAGTATTTTAGAATATTTTATATATTGTATCTCTTTTATTATATTGAACAGAGAAAAAAATATTATCTTTTAATTTTTAATTTTATTATAATTTTTTAGATAGTAACTCTCATTTTTTTTTTTTGATAGAGTCTATTATTATGTTTATTGAACCAAAAAAAGAGAGTATATGAAAGTGAGTGAGAAAGGGATCAAGAGGCTGAAAGAAAAGATGACCACGGGCCAAATCTGCATCAAGGGTGGTGCTATGGCAAATCAGAAGTGCTGAAAGAAAAAATGACCACGGTTATGTTTTTGTTTTTCTGCCTTGTGCATTGCTTCCATGTGTACTTGGGCCTTAGGCCTTTCTCATTTGGGCATTTCCTACATACACTCCATTTTTTGGTGATCTTCATAAATACACTCTATTCTCCATGTAAATAATAGAAAATCATACTAGGAAATATTTGGATATGTCAAAACTATAATCTTCTTTTTCCTAAATTATCTGGTTATTATACCGAACCTTTATAAAATTGGGAAAATATTGAAATTCATCTAAATATAATGGAATTCATTAAAATCAATTTTTGAACTCTAAATAGCAATTTAATCAATTCAAAACTCTCTTTCTAAATAAATTTATAAAAAACACTATTAACAAAATTTTTAAAATATATCAATTTAGTGGGTGGAGCCAAAATAGACATATTTCCCGATTAAAGTAACTACTAACAAATAATATTTTGACAATATATGAATAAGAAATGAAATGTTATCAATAAAAAGTAAGGGACAACGTAATTACAATAATAAAGAAATAGTTACATATGCTAAAATAATTAATTGCATAATTAAGAAAATATCAACGGTAGAATATCACCCTTCATTCCTAAATTTTGGGTAACTTAGAATTTAAAATAAGGCAATTGATTTGATCAAATTATTCTTAGAAAATAAAAGGCTAATCAATGATCTCGTCTCTCCCCGTATTGGCTTGAATGTTTGAATTTTAAAATGATCTATCTGGTCACACTCCAAAATAAAATTAAATACTCACGATTAAACAGTTCAATGCAACTCGAATTTATCATATTGATAAATCTTATGTACTCACCTAATATCCTTAAGTACGTAATTCAGGAAATAATAATTAGTAAAACACGTTTAAAATTGATTAGTTAGTTAGTTATCTCTGAACAAATATAATAAGAATACAAGAGTAAAGCTATAGTTGTGATAATGACGACAATAATTCTAGTATAATGAAAATAAACATTAGTCATATCAATGGAATAAATAATTTAGTATTTTTTGTAAGATTTGAGATTATCTCTCAATAAAATATCACGCTAAAAAAATATAGTAACAGTGATGATTATAAAAATAATATGTTACCGTTGGAGTAATTAGGCAAGATAAGTGTAAGGATCAAAATATCATAATTAAAATAATTTACTAATTAATTACAATACTTTAACTATAGTAAACTTTGACATTAAGAATGACATTAATAGTCATTGGTGCAAATAGAAGAGAGGAAAGAGATTTGAGTAAAAAGGGTCTCAATTAGAATTTTCAGAAAGGTTGTTGAGTGAAGCACATACCCGCTTATACACCTCACATGTTTAACTAGATCTTAGAGTATCATACTCTAGCATGTAAAACATCCTTATGTTTAAAAAAACGATAAAAATCTAAAGAAAATTTTTTCAATTTAATTCAACCCCAAATTGGTTGTCCGGACCCAACTGGAGGTATCTAAACCTCACAAAACGCATTATGACTCTATCACTTGCTTAATTACACATAAAGCTAATGTAAAACTTTCATTTTTCATGTGCTCATCATCAAATCACATTCTAATGCTTATTCTAATTCAATTTATCACACATGAGCAATTCCTGGACATATCATTCACACAATGCATCAATTGTACATTTACATTTCCTGGACATCATAATGCATCACATATACATGGTAGGACCATCCATGGTCACCACAACCAAACATCATCATAAATACCTATATCATCATCGCATCATCATATACATAACTAAAATAAATCTAGGCTTCCAGTTAAAGTCGTCAGCTACATATGATCCATTACGCAGGTTATATACATATCATCATAATGACTATATAATAGAGTTGGCCAAGGCTACCATCAAAATACTATATGAACTAGTCTGAACCGGTGTCTAGGATTCAGTGTAGGACCAGCCACAAAAGTGCAGGTGAATTAGGGTTTGTACACCAGTACAGTGGGTATCCAGTATTGTAATCCGGTCTCTCAGTGGGAGAAACCAGTCTTGTTGTCCTGGAGATCCTTCACACCAACGTTTCGTGTTGAGAAAGGGCGAAAGGTGGTGCCACCTGCGAAGATTCTCCGACGCTCAAGTTAGAAGAGTGTATGAACTCAATGAATACTCAAGCAATGCAATAGTAAGAATATAGGATAGAACAACGTAACCTTGCATGTGTGTTGGAACATGCTATTTATAGTTGAACGTAGGAAATGAATCATTGGATGCAAGTGGGCCTCTTGGTTCTGATAGCGTGTAGAGTGTGTCAATCAAGGTGACTCAGTGCTCAGAGTGTGTCAGGTGGGTAGGTCAATTATCAGAGTACGATCCTGTGATAGGGATGGAGGATAATCACCTTTCCACATATTTCGTTGACAATTGTACTTACTCTCTGAGATAATTAACATAGACACATTCCGCTATGCAGGGTATCTTCGCTGATAAGTTATAAGGAACTCTTATCTTATAGTGATCCTGAGGCAAACGGTTATACACGTCGTGGAAATGAGAACGGATAAGGTACCCATCGTAGAGAGGATGGAAGAATCGTTGAATGAAGTGAGGACGGATACAATGACAACGGATGTCCGTTGTGGCACTGTCTTCCTGTGATACCGGATGCTCCTTTAGGAGGTCACTCTGACGTCATAACTTTAGGGACCGGTATCCAGACCGGATCACTATACAATATATCTATGGACAATATATACAACTTGTCTTTCACACAAGCATGGTGATATCTCACCAATCACCATCACGACCCAAATCCACTGAAATATAGCCACATAATAAGGGTGAGCACAATACATGTTAAACGATAGTTATTGAACTGATCAACCTATCCAAATCCAATTCTCAATCATATAGTACAATATCACATATCAATATCATTCCCTGCCATTTAACACAATTCACCCACATTAAATAGTCTCAATATCATATACACAGGCTATACCATTCATGTTATTCTCAATAACAATGCAACAATGTGTAAGTATGCGGGTCTGACTTAAACAATGATTACAATTACAGATTCCTTCTCGACCTCACTCCATTAGCCCTTCCCGCGTGATACTGGTCACCTCGTGACGTCTCAAGACGTAACTCTAGCTCCTCCGATAATCACAGGCTCTCACAAGACCTAGCCCAAGAATTTGTAACTTGAAATCACTAACATAGGGTTCCTGACCTTCCACGGGTCACCCTTATCATCTATGCCATATTATGCAATTCACACAAGCATCTCATGTTACCAAGAATGATACCAAATCATTTACTCAATTGCATATCATGTAACATCTCAATTTCATCCATATTATTCTAATACATCTCATGCATAGAACCTAATTCATCAATTCATTACATCACATGTAATATATCACATCAATCTCATTTACCATTTGCATCTCATGCAACTCAACATCATATTATGGATGACAAACATCATAAACATTGATAATTCTCAATTATCACACAAGCGGGGTATATTCTCAACATTTCACAATTTACAAATCAATCGTCATAGTTCACACACATTATTCATACTCAATATATATATCAATATACCCCGAACTCATCCATAAACCATACATTTAAAATGTAATAGCTCCCCCTACCTAGAACAAATAATCCAAAAGTTCTTAAAGACTTCCAACACGCTCGGAGCATTAACTCATAGCCTCAATAATTCTGAAATGCACCGACGATACCGATACACGCTTTCAAATACTCTCTGATCACCAATGAGTAACTCAAAAATTCCAATTTAAGTTGTAGACCTCGAAACTTGATTTCAAAATGACCCCAAACTTCAAAACGTTCCAAAACGATCAACCCCTAAGTATTACGAAGCACCAACGCTGCCCATCATTTAAAATCAACTTATAAACTCTGAAATTTATAGAAACCACACTATAACTACCTACCTTCACGGATTTTACAAAGCTAAAGGTCATGGGTACCATGGGAACTTACCAAGAACGAAGAAGATCAAAGGCCCCAAAGCTACACACGGCGCCCCAACGTGAAAACCTCACTAATTGAAGAAAATAGAAGGATCCAGACCCAACAGATGTTGTCCACGAAGATGACAAGGAAGGAAGTATGTGAAATTGGCTTTTGCATGCAGAAAATCAAAGAAAATAGAAAGGGTTGCTACAGTGATGTGACGTCCAAGAAGAAGAAAATAAAGCCCTGTCCCTTTTTCCAATTACGCGTGAATGAGAGAGTGAAATTGAACAATTTCTAATTTTCCCTTTTTCCCTTTCATGTTGCGCGTCAACAGAGAATAAGGAAAATGTGTCTTCATTATTATTATAAGTGTTTTTTTCCTACATCACGCGTAATCAGGTGAAAGGAAATGGCAATTACTTCAAACTTTTAAGTTAAGGGCAATTGAGTAATTATACTTATCCAATTAATTTTTAAAACCAATTGGGTAATTAACAGTTACCCAAAACTTCCCCCAGTGAATTCTAAAAATTAATTTAACCACTTAGGGATTATTTAACTTATTCAATTTAATTATTTGGCCAATTTAAATTACCCAAAAATTAATTTTATGGATGTTACAACATGTTTATACATTTTACATCTAAGCATAAATCCAATACCAAACAAGTACATGAATCATATTACTCTTATCTTCGCTTAGGCACAAAACAAGATGTTACTTCACACACATGATCTTAATAAAAATTAAGACTTACTATGATTATATAATTTAGACTGAAATGTAAAATGGCACATGTAAAAATTTAAAATTAGGGTTAACCTCCTCTAATAATAAAACTTAGTTTTAGGTCCCTAATAAAAAAAATTATTACTATTAAGCCTCTATTGTTAAGTGTTTTTGTTAAATAGTGACGTGTAACAAATAGAATTGTCACTAGGGTTACATGTGACAATTAAGTCAACATTTAAAAATAATAAAAAATGTGCCCAAATGCCCAAGGGTAAGATTTTCTCTAATCCTTAAATTAGGCATTCTTTCTCATCCTACCCCAAAACCATAAAACGTGCCACTACAACATCTTGTAGTTTAGACTATACTTTTGTGTCCATGATTAGAAATTTGTGGCCTTATCATATACTAATAGACTGTGATTTTTTAGATGCGGCTGGAAATGAATTAAGTTCCCCATATTTTAAGTGAAATTGTGGTATATTGAAAAGAAACCACGCTTTAAAAATTATTGCTAGTAAAAGGTCGCGTTTCTAAAAGGATGACATTTTCAAACATATGAAACTGTGGTATCTTGATAAAAATATTACAAGTAGGATTACGAGAATCTTAAAACGTGAAAAATTTACATTTTTTAGTTATTCACCTATTTAGGCGGGTAAAGAAAATTACCTGATAATCTTAAAGTTTGGGTCAAAATTACCTTAACTTACATCATATATATATATATATATATATATATATATATATGAAAGATAGTTTCATATAATCTCACTACACTTAAATTTTCCATGTGTCAACGATTCCTTTTTTCTATTTTTCTATTTATTTTTAATTATTTTTATCATCTAATTGATAAAGATTGATTTGTTTTCAACCAATGACATTAAAATGATCTTATTATCAAATATGATCTTTTATTAACAAATAAAATTATCAAGTCTAAATTTAAATACGGATTGATTTGTTTTTAATTATTTTTATTATCACGTCTAATAATAATCATCAACAAAATTATCTTATTTTTAAAATCAAATAAATAAAATTAGGTAACAAATAAATAAAATTATTAAAATTAAATAAATTTAGGAAATTTAAAATTGAATAAATTATTAAATATATCTAATCTTCTATATATATCTATATTAATTAACACACACATATAAAATTAACAAGCCTTGGTTATCAAAACAATTCAAATATTCTTTATTTCATCATTCAAATTACTAGGTTTATATTAATTTTGATGATAATCATATCCTTCATAGAATCTGTCAATCATTATTAATTTGATTTTTATTATGTTAATTAAGTAATTAATTAATAACATTTTGAATGAATAAAGACGAAAATATTAGATAGATTCAACAAATTTTTTATTAATAGAGGAAAATTAAATGAATAACTATAAATTTATAATTTATTTTATTTTTTAATCCAAATATTCAAAAATTAATCTATCAAGATTGATTGTAAATTAAAATTTATCAATTATCATTAATTTGAGCATGTTGTCAAAAAAATTAAACTAACTTGACATATATTAATTAATTAAATTGTAAGTAATTTAAAATGTTTTTAATAAATATAGATGATGTAACATCCTAAATTAATTTTTTAGGAGGTAAATTATTGAGCCTGAAAATAAATTAGTTACGCTACCAAAACTAACTCCTTAGATTTAATTATTTAATTTTTCCCCTCTTAAATTCTATTTTAAATTAATTTCTAAGTCACTAAACCCATTTCTTTTAATTCGTTTCTTTAAAATTCTGTTTTCCCTTATTCTTTTCTTCTTTCTCCCAATCCCATGATTCACTTTCTGACCCCCCCTTCTTTATTTTATTTCATTTCTACTTCATACTTTTTCTTTTTCCTTGTCATGCAAGCATTGACCCCCATTCATTTTTAATTTCATTTCCACTCTTTTTTTCTCTATCTCTTTGCACTCCTTTTTTCCTCCTAGAAGCGTGACCTTTTTTTCTTTCTTTATCTCACACACTCTCAAAATTCCTCTCAATTTCATTCTCTGTGCAGAACCCCCTTTTTCTTTTTCTTTTTAAATTTAAACTCTTAATATCTCTTAATTCACTCATGCTCCGTACCTATCTCACGTCCTCCCTCTTTCACTCTGTCCTGATCCCTTTTTTTTTACACTGTGTGACCCTTTTTTCATTTTCCTCTATATTCCCTCAATCAATCTCTTATGCATGTAATTTCTAGGGAAGGGGGAAATTGTAATTTCAACTCTTAATTCTCTCGTGCCTCACCCACACGTCCCCATTTATCTCTCTTGATAAGCTCTCTCCCTCTTGATCCATAACTATGCATGTTGAACTTGAATGATGAAGAGTACATTTATCTATTTGCATGTGGTTTCCTTGGTACAAATCTATTGGCTTTGGTGTGTGTTTTCGATGATGGTGTTAAAAAGTTGAAAAATCTATGGTGTTAAAAGCTGGAACTTAAAGGTTGAAGACATAAGGTTTTGAAATGACAAAAGGCAATAAGCTTTAGAATGCGTCAATCATGAAGGCCTAAATTAAAAGAAAAATGGATCAACAAAAGGCAAGATTAATAAGTCAAAGGAATAAAGCATCAAAGCTCAAAAGGTCTTAGAACATATGTAAGATTTTAATCAAGTATCGATAATTAAAACCTTGATAACATGCATTTGAAAAACATTTTCTTAAAATTAGAAAGCATGTAATCGATTACCACTTTGGTGTAATCGATTACACACTTAACCGTTGGGTTAAAATTGTATTTTAAATGAGAACGGTTAAATTTTGAAATGTTGTAATCGATTATAGGAAAATTGTAACCGATTACCACAACATCAAAATGCATGAAAAGTTGCATCTCTTCATGAAAACTTGCATGGAAAGTCATGTTCTTTCATCCAAACTTTTGAATGAACACATCTATTTAAAAAGGTATCTTTCCAAGATCAAAAGGCATCTTTTCATCAATCAAATGCATCTCTTCAATTGCTATAAATAGGGAGAGCATTAATCATTTCATTTTATGGATTTTGATAAGCATTTTAACATTCTTTACAATCCAAAATACTCTATCATGATCTAAGGCTATTCTATCACTTGAGTATAAATCATAGTGCACTTCAAGTTGTATTATCCACTCTAAAGAGAGATTCTCACATTTGTATACTTTTATTATTGAGTTTATCTTATGGGTGAGACATCTTATATTGAGATTGTATCTTGGGTGAGGCATCCCAAGGGTTAAGTCAAGGGTAAGGCATCCTTTGCAAGGTTGGAGGCTGCATATAAGGGTGAGGTATCTCAGAGGAGTGGGAGTGCTCTACATTGTAACTTGGACAAGTTATAGTGAAAATCTGAAGGGGTTCTTGAGGACTGGATGTAGGCAGGTGTTGGCTGAACCAATATAAAATCTCTGTTTGCACTTCTCTATTCCTTAACTCTTTACATTTTAAGTATTGTTTTTAAAATTACTTGGCATTGCATAATAAGATTTTTAAAAGAGAAACTTATTTGTGACAAGTTTCCAAATACTCAATTCACCTTCTATCTTGAGTTCTTTAGAGGCCACTTGACTAACAAGTAATATCAGAGATAGTCTCTTGTATAAAATTTAAAAACCTCAAAGAAGATCCATGGCGTTTATAAATCCCCTCTTCCCTGAAGAAAATTCTATATATAGACCATCTATGTTCAATGGAGAAGGATATCAATATTAGAAATCTAGAATACAAATTTTTCTAGAAGCCATAGACATAGATATCTGGTATGCTATGAGTTTTATGTCTGGGCCGGGTCTGAGTAGCCACCCTTATGCTTAATTTGTTAGTCTAAGTCTGTGTGGCTGCCTTGATGTGGAGATATGGGCCGGGTTTGAGTGGCCGCCCTTCTGTTTAAAAAAAGGCCTTTGTGCCAGTTAATAAAGAAAAGAGAAATTAAAATGAAATTATGTGATTTGTGTGGTTGGGGACGGCTGACGGTATATTTCACCCTTCACTTTTGGCTCCCATGGTCAAGTAGGACCTAGTTGAGCTACCCAATGGTTAAGGTGGAGAGTCAAGTCAGGCTCGGTGGACCAAGTTGGGTTATACGGGGTGTCAAGTAGGACTTCCAGTTGAAGGCCAATTCTTTTAGTATCCAGATACTAGTAAGTCATTACATTGTTTGAGAGTCAGTGGTACTTTGCATGATTTGACCGGTATTGATGATGAAATAACATGTTGATGATAATTGATCGAATAAATCATTTGAAAGTAGATACATTATAATAATGAGTAAGATACTATGTAAGGCCTATTGGGATGGTGATGGTTTAACAAGATTAAGTGCTATATGAATGTCGAGTTATGAATCTAAGGCATGCTTGTGGTGATAATAGTTGTGTTAGTATTAATTAAATTGATGATGACATGATGTAGATTGACCTAATTATGCGATGATGTTGATTGAAATAACGATGAGATGATATCGTTTTAAATGATGATGAAAAGATGTTGATTAACTTGATGATGAGATGATGTTGATTTGAATGATGATAAGGTGATATATAGTTAAATGATGATATTATGACGTTGATTTAAGTGTCGATAAGAGGATGTGATTAATTTAAAGTTAATAGAACTAATGATGAATTTGATCTTAATGTAATTAATGAGGAATTGATATTATATGAATTGATGATGAGATTGACGTATTTGAACTGACATTTGGTTATAGTGAAAACAAAGGTGTGATATTTAGGGTGGTATGCAAAAGTACGATACTAAAGATAATGTTTTAACTAGGAAGGTAGCTAGATTATGTTTTTCCTAGTATATGTTTATATGTATTTCTATATTAATTATTAATTCCAATCACTTACCCCATTGTTGTGGTTTTTAGTGACTGGTGGCAGGTTACAAATGGACACCGCGGAGGCAAGCGCTAAATGAGGCCAATATGGAATCAATGCCATGGAAGGAAGTGCAATCAATGTAATTACAATAATGAGTTTTCTAATATTAGTTATATTACTTAAATATCGATTTTGTTTGCATTATGTGGAAATTGATGAAGTTTATCTTTCTAGCACGGTATGTTGTGTGTCTGGTTTAAGATTAAGGTGATGTTGAATGTGGAGACTTAAGTAAAATGAATAAATGGTGTGGAATTAGATGTGATGGATTGTGTATGCTTATGCGTTACGTGATTGGGTCTATAGATTGGATGACACTAAGCCATAGGATTGGTAGTTAGATTATGTTGATTAGCCTTGTGTTCTGTTTGTTGATACTGAATTGCTATGGGTAGGTAATTCGTGACTACATATATGTATGACATTGATGCATTATGACTAATTATTTTAGAGAATATTGAAGGAATTGATAAACTCCTGATTGATGGAAGAAATTGCTTTATAGATGGTGGAATAGTGAAATCTAGGAACTAAACAGGTGAAACGGAGATCCGGTGGGAGTTAGAAACCCTGGAGGGGTTCAATAGGTCCCTTAGGTCATTTAGAATGTGTGTGCATTGGCATACATGATTTGGTGTTCACTTGATTAAGTTTATGCATGTTATTGTTCAAGTTTTTGGCAAATTGCATTTTTACGCATATCTTGCGCATATGGAGGAATTTTGGCGGACGGACTGCTCCAACAGTTCCAGAATGGGGAAACATAGTGCCCATGAAGTTTGGTGGCAATCAAAGTTGTAATAGGCAAGTTAGGGTGCAAAGAAGTTGGTTTGGCGATTAAAATACTTTCACTCAAGTGAGCCAATTCTCGCTTGAGCGAGTCTGTGAGTGATTTGGGGAATGTTTTCTGGACAAATCTTGCTCAAATGAGGATAATCTCACCTGAGCGACAGTCAAATGGTCAGTTTCTGATGGATTTTTGCTCAAGCGAATGTATCTCAAGTGAAGGTATCTTCGCTTGAGCGAGACTTACAGGTGATGTTTCTAGCAAATTTTCGCTCAAGCGAGATTGAGCAAAGGTCTTGCTCAAGCGAGCCAATTTTCATTCAAGCAAGAATCAAATCAGCTTTTGTTTTCTTCATAAAAGTTGTAGATAATAGAGTCACGGTTATTTTGTCGTTAGAATGACCTCAATCGGAGGTTCGTAGCTAGAGTTATGCCCAAAATACTATAGGATGTTTAGGAAAAAATCTTATATGGATTGGTTTCACTTTTCCATGAATTGGGCAACTTTAGATACATAGTTGGTCATCGGTCTCTTCATAACAATTGTAGATAATTGATTTATGGTGTATCAATTGGATTCACCTCGATTAGAGTCTCGTAGCTCCTATTAGACGTAAATTACTAGGCAGTGTGTAGAGAGCTAACATTCTGAAAAGTTTTTCCTTAATTTTTTTCACATCAGAGTCTAAATTTTTGGCACTTACTATATTATTTAGAGTTAATTTGACTTAAATTGAGTTTAGTACATGATTTAAAATCTAAAAATTAGGTGGGACGTTACAGGTGGTGGTGCCTTGGTGAGAAAGAAAGAAAATAAGAGTGAGTAGAAGGAATTAGTTTATATTGGTCAAGGGTAGTTTGGTCTTTTAACCACTTTTGGTCAACGACCAAACTAAGCGTTCTTTTTAATTTAGTCCCTAAGAGTTACCGGGTTAATTTCCAGTTTAGTGGATTGTACCCTAAAATTTTTAATTTATTGATCCTCAAATAATTAATTTAATTAATTATGAGTCGACAAATTTTAATTGTATGTCCTAGTTAAATTCCCATAATTATCCTTGTTAATAAATTGAGGATATTACAAATAAATGTAATAATAATATTAGGAAATAATCAGTTAGACTATATTTAAATGAAATCAAGGTCAATCAGCAAAGAAAATATATTAATCGTATGTCTCATTTAAACCCTAAATCTCAAACCTAAACTTAATTACATTTATTATAAATTGAAGTTTAACTAAAATGTTATTTTATGCATTATGTTACTATTTGCTAAACTATTTTATAGAGATTTGTTTGACTCTTTCTTTAATATTACCAAATTTAATGAAAAGAAAACTTGACAAAAATTTTCCCAAAAACCATATATATATAATTTTACTCTTTGATTATAGCACATAAAAAATTATTATTTAGCATTAAAATTATTTTCTTAGAATATTGGATTACTTTACTATCATTTCTAATATATATTAATGATTAAGTATATTATTTTATTTATACTTTCTTGATATTGATTTCTTAAAATATCGGTTGAGATGGTAAATTTACAATTCTTATTTACAATAAATAATTTCAAAACATTAAAACCATTTTTGAATTTAACTATTTTAAAATTAAAATAAAATTAATTTAAGGTCAACAAACTTTTAAAATTAAGACCTTTCAAAAATAAGTAATTTTCATGGGTAATAAGTTTGGATAACAAATTAATTGAAACTAGGTTATGGGATAATCAAATTTAGATATAAAGTAAGTCTTGAAGTGATTTCTCTTTTTCAATTTTGGTCTATTGGCTATTATCTTAGGATGTTTGATAGAATGATTCTTTTTAATTTCTCAAAAATCTTAACTTATAAATCTTACATTTTATGTATGTTATATCTTTTTTATAAATAACAAAATCTCCCAAGAAACAAAGATTTTCATGAAAGCTTTTTCAGTTGTATTTTATAAAGTTTCCCGACTAGATATTCCCAAGTGAATGTGGGAATTTAAATATGTTAATTGTTGATATGGGTAATGAATTCAAATTCAAAGTAAGTACTATAAAAACAAAATATTAAATATAAAAAGGATGTAAAGGAAAAGAAAATATAGGAACTAAAACCAAAAGATTACTTTATTGAGATTAAAAACATATTTAAACCTAACTTAATTTATCTTAAAACTAAAATTGGGTGCAAATACGTTGAGTAGAATATATAAATTAATTTTATATCAATTTTAAAATTTTTAATTATTATCATAATTAAATATAAATTTACAAAATTATTCATAAATTATTAAAAATTTAATTAATTTAATTATAATCATAATTAAAGAAAAATTAACTTAACATAATGATAACTAAAATGGATTTAATATCATAATTATTATATATATTCTAATATTACCAAATCACTTAATATTAAAAAAATTAAATTAATTACAAGATCATATATTAATATTGATATTATATAAATAAAATTTAAATAAAAGTTCTTCTAAAAGTGATTTAATTCTAACAATCAACTTATGTAATAATAATATTATTCTTTTATTAAAAATTTAAATTTATATACTAGTTACTAAGTAAATTTTTTTTATACTAAACATAAGAATATGAAAAGATATAATTTACTTAAAAGATATAATTTACTTAGAGATAAAACATGAGAATAAATTTACCTATAAGTCATTAAGCCAGGAAAAATATTTATGGGAAAATAGCCAAAATTCATATCTTCTACTAAATAGTATTACCGTATTGTTAAAGACACGTTATTTAATAAATTGAGTTCTGGTAAAATAAGCCAAATCTTATATATAGGCATAAAAAAATTTATAGTTGGAAGATGCAAAAACTACTTTAATATATTTTATGTCTTAAAAGGGTAGCATTTTGCTATCAGTTGAAGAATACCTTGGTTGCAATAAAAAAAATTAAAACAATATAATCGACGAACTCCGTGCCAAATATTTTTGTAGTATATGAAGTTTTGCAGACCACGTGAATATTCATTTAATCGGACGGTTAAATTGACCTAATTAAGAAAATCAATACAGCATTTTTATGAATGAAAAGGCCCCATTAACAAAATCAATCTGCCAACCCAGGATGAATCCAGAAAATTTAAAATATAAAAAAATGGAGGAATATTAGAACGCCTTGTGTTGATGCATCATTGCTCTGAGACAGCGTTGGTTGGGCGTAGTGGTTTTCTTCCCGGTTTGGCTGGGTCGCAGGTTTTTCATTAGTGTTGCAGGGTTGGTGAACACCGTTTTGCAGTGGCCTCCTCCATATACCTCCACCTTACCTTCGTTTCGTTCTTCACTTCCGTGAGTGCCGTGTGACCATTTTGCCCGTTTGAAGTTCCTTTTTGATCCTCTGTCATTGTTGTCAACAATCACAAATCTGGATAGGTATCCTCCGATCTCCTCTTCGATCTCCTTTCTCCATTTGTTTTTCTGGTTTTCTGAACTATGGTTTCGGTGGTGGGTGAGGTTTCGGGTGGTGACCGTAGGGGTCGTGGGTGGTCGTAGGGTTTCTAAGGTGAGAGGTGGTGAGGTTTCTGGTAGTAAGAGGTGGTGAGGTTTCTGGTGGTGGCCATAGGTGGTGGGTCTGGGTTTGTGGTGGTTGCGAGGGTTTGTGTTGGTGGTCGTGAGAGGTAAGGACAGTTACAGGCTGGTGAGGATGGTCGTGGGTGTGGATGGTGATGCTAGACATGGCAGAGCACGAGTGTGGATCACTCGTTGGGGTGTACGGTAAAATTCGAGTGAATTGATGGTGGATGATTGGTTTGGATGGTGGTGCATGAGTGTGGGCCATGATTATGGAGCATGTTAACTCTAATTGTATTTAATTTAAAAAATGTAATAATTTTTAGGGTTTATTTTTTTATGATGTTGTGGTGATTTTTTTTTGTTTGTAATTTTGTATACGAAGTTGGAAATTAGTATGAGAATTGTTTATATGTCGCAATTACGTGATGATAGAAGATATTGGTCATATTTCAAGGATTGCATTAGGGCAATTGATGAGACTCATATCCCATGTGTGCTTCCATTAGATTCTATAAGGTTCATTGGTAGGAAATGTTACACCACACAGAACGTCGTGGTTGTTTGTGATTGAGATATGTGTTTCACATTTGTATTACCGTGCTGGGAAGGATCTACCTATGATGCACTTATATCCAAGGACGCACTTATAAATGCGGCATATAATTTTCCACATCCTCCCACAGGTTCAGTTTCATATTCCTTACGCCTTGTATATTTATAGGTTACCAACCCAATATACTAACTTGCACACTAATATTTTTTTATTTGTTAGGTAAATACTACTTGGTAAACAGTGGGTATCCAACACCAATGGGATACTTGGGTCCATATAAAAGTGAGAGATATCATCTCCCTGAATATAAACGTAATCATAATTTTGGAAATCACAATGAGACCTTCAATTATTTTCATTCAAACTTAAGGTGCACAACAGAAAGAACATTCAGTGTGTGGAAGAATAGGTTTGTCATACTGCATCATATGCCAAGTTTCAAGTACAGCTAGTGTGTGCCATGATGGCAATCCATAACTTCATTCACATATGTGTTATGTCTGACATTGAGTTTGACAACGTCCCAGATATTGATGACAACAATGTCGAGCATCCAAATCAAAGACATTATACACCAAACGATGACATTGGCACAATCTCATCCCCGAGCATGAGTATTATTCGTGACTCAATTAGAGATCAAATTGTACTTGTTGAATTTAAAACAACCTTAATTAATAAAAATAAACCTGAAAACCCAAGAAAATTTTTCACGAATAAGTTCAAAATCGAAATAAGGATTTAAAGCACTCAAATTAATTATCAAAATATAGTATATGCATTTACACATCAAGAAATGATCATGCCTGAGTCAATGATACCAATATACAATAAAACATAAAATTTTTGAAGAAACAGTGGCATGAATCGATTCAAAGCAGGCATGAATCGATTCATGTGTGAAATTTTGCACAAACAGGAATGTAACAGGGGGATGAATCGATTCATTCCCTTTGTGAATCGATTCACACGTCTTGGACAGGGGCTTGAATTGATTCATACACCTGGTGAATCGATTCAGGCTTAAAATTTTGCTCTGTGAATTGATTCATCAATATGGGGAATCGATTCATACTTAAAAATTTCCCTTGTGAATCGATTCATGGAACAGGGGAATCGATTCACACACCTGAAATTTATCAGTATCTTGACAGCAACTCAGAAAATGCAAAATTTTTAACTTCTTGCTACTCTATCTTTTTCATTTTAAATCCAATGACTACCAAACTTTGACACTAGCTAAAATACATCATTTATGACGTGTAGCCACTGGCCGCACTCAAGAATTCCGAAAAATAAGAGATTATGCGCATAATTGTGTTTGACTCGTTTTTAGGCATTTTATGCAACTGAGGGGTCATTTTTCAATGGAATTGACTCATTCCAGTTTCTACAAGTCACAAATCATGCATAGATGCTATTGAAACTGTTCTATGTCATTCACACCTCATAAATTTCCATTTGACCATCTCAATTGCTCATTTATGCAGGAAAACCATATAAATGTTATGTATTCATGGCTCTAACACATAGCCATTGTCATTTTCATAGAATAACAATTCTTGAACATTTCATGCATCAACATCACATTACATACATGTCCACAATTCCTAGATACATCAACCCCATATATATATATATATATATATATATATATATATATATATATATATATATATACATGGAGGTACCATCCATGGTCTCCACACTCCAACAGCATCAACTAACAACATTACAGCAAGTATGGGCTCAAAACAATTCTACTTAGTTACTAAATCCTCTAAGCATATACATATGTATATATATATATATATATATATACACGCATCAAAATAGGTATACACAGGAGCCGGCCAAGGCTACTACAAAACAACTATGTGCATCATGTACAAGGTATAGATACATAATGCTCCATGCCCGAGTTGAGTGACCTCTCACCAATCTCTGTCGCGTCCTAAGTCCACTATAAATATATCCACCAAAAGGGGTAAGCATCATACATAATAAATAACAGTCATAGAACTGATTCAACTATCTATTTCTCTAACATATAATAAAATATTACAATCGATTATCATATCAACTATTATTCACCTTAATACATCACATAAACTATATAATCATGTTATTCTCAAAAACACACATCAATGCATATTTATTCATTTGGATCCAATTGCACATTCAATGACTTAGTGTTGCAACACAGGCTCTCAGTCATAATATTTAGCTCTCAGTTGATCCGGCCGTTTTAATGGTACTAAACTGTTTGCCCTCTCACGTAACACAATTACTCTCAGCGATAACAGTATTACGGGCAGCCCTGAGTCCCACTCAATAAGCTTTGCCTTGAGTCCCACTCAAGGACTTTTGTGGAATCCTCGAAACCACAAACCACATAACATAGAAATCACACAAAGCATCTCATGCTACATAAAGTGAAAAGAATTCATTCATCCAGGCGCATCTCATGCAACATTCCAATGTCATTGCCAAGCAACTCATAACATAAGCCTCTCATACATACATATAACTCAATAATTTCAAAGCACACCTTGCATCTTATGCAATCTATCATAATTATATGGATGGCAAACAACATGATCATCATAGTTCACAAAACACATCATTCACAATTCAGTATACTAATATACCTCGAATCCGTCTATAAAACATGTATTTAAAATGTAAAAGCTCCCCTACCTTGAATAGAGAATTTTAGAAGCTCCTCTACTTATCGACCGTTGGCGAACCGCTAATCACAAGCTCTACTCTTTATTTCTCAAAATTAAACTACTTCCTAAAATTCATAATAATTGATTTTAATACCACAATCGATACAAACATCGTTTGCCAAGTTAGGAATCATTAAATTAGGACTATTTCGGTAAGATTTAACTCATCGAATCAAGTCGTCGACTTCAGAACTCGCCTCCGAATCAAGCTTCAAGCTCCGAATCACTCTGAAACTCTCCAAAACTACCTTATTTCATTGAAACAACAATTATTAAGCTTCAATCTTGTAGGATTAGCAATCAAGAAACCATTTCCACGTACTTTTACATGAGAAGCTTAAGGTTCTTGAAAACCCAAACTATCCACTTATATAACTAGATTCCAATTGCTTCAAAATTCATAAAATTGAAAGAATTAAAGGGTGGGGGCAAGATTAAATCAAAACCCAAGATGAGAGTTCATCATCTTACCTCAAATTAAAGAATTTGGAGTTCTCCCCTTGTGAATTCAAGCTGCCCAACGTGAAGGAGAAAGGGAAAAGAGCTTGGTTGGCACTTCAATTTGATGAATTCAAAGAGAGTTGAAGAAGAAGAAGGATGGCGGTGCTGAAGGAAAAAGAAGAAGAAAGAAGAAGGAGAAGTGGGTTTTCTTCTTTGTTGCCTACAAGGAAATAAAATGAAAAAGGTGAAGAGATTATCAATTTAAGGTATTAGGGACACAAGTCATTTTTACATTTGTTTTAATTAATCTTCCATTTTAATTTTTATTTCTCTTTTAATCTTACATACTAATTAAGTCTTAATTTAGGATGTTACAAAATTTACTTAATAATATATTTATTATTGTTAAAATCAATGCATTTATTAATATATTTAATAAGATTAAATATTATTTACAATATATAGTATTATAATAATATATATTTAAAAATATTTATTATTCATAATATACTTTAACATTATAAAATAGTAATTTAACTTTTTTCATAATATTTTTAATATATTATTTTAATATATCTTTATTAATAATAATAATTAATAATAAATATATTTTGTTCATATAATTTTTAATGGAATATTTTAATATACAATTTAAATATTATTTACAATAAATACATTAGATTATTACTTCTTTTAACTAATACCTTTTTTGATCATTTCCACTCAAATTACAGTTTCCTAAACCAAGTTTACCAAAACATTTTTCAACCAAACATAACTACTACTTTTTAATTGACTTTTACAATAAAATATCTAAACACAAATAGCTGTTTTTAAAATCTCAATTTTCACAACCACATATTTAAAACTTCAATTTTTCAAACTCTGTTTCATAAACCTTAACTCAACTTTAAACCAATGGGATGCATACCGTTAATTGAAAAAAGCACATCAACAACCATATTTCCTTCGCCAGGATAATGAAACCAAACAATTCTTACAACCCGAGACCATAGTACCTGAATTCCCGTAACCAAAGAAGAAAATAACTGGTTACTTGAACAACCAAAATTTCCAAATTTAAGAACAACACAAAAATCTTGTTAAATTTTCAAAATTTAGATGTAGTCTTTTATATTAAAAAAAGTTAGGATTTGATCTATAAATTTAATTTATTGTCTGGATTGATTCCTTATTGTCAACTTTATTTTGTTAAGAGTTTCGGTAATTTTCATCGGTTTTGCTTTCTTAAGTGTTAAACTAAACTGATAAAAAATTGACGACGAAGAAAATTGTAGTAGTTGTTAACAATGTTATGGAAATATAGTGTTAATAGAATCCTTAAATTAGCAAAACTAATAAGATGAATTAAATCCGACCAATAAAATAAATTTGGCACCAACTCAAACCATTTTTTATATGATCTATATAAGAAAGTCCTATATTCTATAAATGTTGAGAACATTATTTATAATACCTTAAAATTTTATGATTGAGTGTCTTTTATTTATTATAATTACAATCACCCTCTTAAGTATACTGGACATGTAGACTAAAACTTTTTAACATGACATCAAAGCAAAAATACTTAATTGCACTGATAAAAAAATAATAACAAGCCTATGAGACTTGTAAAAAAAGAAGCCGAAACTTAAAAAAAGTCTTACGTTCCTTAATTAGAAGCCTAGAAACAAAACAAAAATACATATGAAACTAGATTTCAACAAATCTAGTTAGACTTGAAAGAGGGTATAAAGAAGTATCACATTCAATAAAATAAAAAAACTTAGATAGTATATAAATGTTGAGAGTATAATTAATAATATCTTAAAATTTTATGTTTAAGTCTCTCTTATATAATATAACTCATTTATTCTCCCAAATATATTAGACATGTAGACTAAATTCAATTCTTAAAAAATTTATAGATACCGAAGATTTAGTTAGGTCGTAATAAAAACAACTTTTAGGCTAAGAAAAATACCCCAGAATTCAGCCATAACAACAGAACCATCACCAACGTTATTATGCTGCGAGTTCTACCATGTAAAAGGTTATGAAATATTATATTGATGCCGCCCTTAATTTATACACATTGAGTAAAATATTTAAATAAATTAATAGCCAACGTTGATCATGAGGAATTGAATTTAAAACTATTCAGCCACACCCCTGGATGCAAACTTTTGATTGTGTAGCATGCGAAGACGCAGAAAATGCACATTTGTAATAGTCACAGATTTGAGTATTTGGAAACGATTCTTGCCACTCAGGTAAATGAGGTCACTGGCCGACCCATTATGCCTAATCAACAGTGCCTATTTCTAGCTATATAATCATTCCAACCAACACGATATATTAATTGAATTTTATTTTAACTCGGATGCACGGTTGAAACTTTGAAAGCTTCGTCTCCTATTCCTCCCTACTTTGAAAATTTATTCATATATAAATAAAGGTAGTAGCATGAGTTAAATTTTTTAAAAAATAAGTTAAAGAGTGGGTTAGAACAAAATTTTTGACCCACTAACCCAATTAAGTTCAACCCATAAAAAATGGGCTAAAGGCAGTGAGACAATCATATTTTAATAAATAAATAAAATCAAATTATTATTGGTTTTTAATGAGTTATTTTGAAAAATTGGCCACTGCAAAAAGAAAGATCACCTATAAAAAATCACTAAAAATAAAATTTTGATAAAAAAACATTTTAAAAAAGGAGGAAGTAAAAATGGGTGGACCCGAACGCCCTACTGTAAACGGGCCTAACCTAATTTATTGGCCCGATTTCTTATTGTTGCCCGTCCCGACCCGTATTTAGACGGGCCTAAGTGGGCTCAGGCCTCCCGCAAGTCTATTTTGCCACACCTATATATATGAACCTCTAATCTTCTATCTCTTTTATATGTAATTTTCTTCACGTTTAAAATCAGACATTTGGTATAAATTTACTTATGATTTTCAGTATAGATTGTTTTGTAGAGTTTATTTCAATAGTTGATTATAGTTATAATCAATTATTGTACATGTTTGGATGTGTTAAGTGAAAGTGTCTTTAAAATAATTTATTTCCTTTGAATGTTTAAAATAATTGATTATTTTATATTTAATTGTAGTTGTTGGATATGTATTTAGATTAATAAATTGGTGGGATAAATTATAGAAAAAGAAAAGTTGAGTAAAAAATATTATATTAACTTATAATCATAATATCTAAAAATATGCTTATAGATTATATGAATCATATTATAATATGAAAATTAGATTAGAATTTGATTTTCATATTTCAGATAATGATTTTGATAAAAGTTATCAAACATATCAAAATCATACTATAATCTAAAAGTCCATTGAGGGGATCAATGAATTTATTATTAAAGTTACTTTTTATTCAATAAGTCATATAAAACTTGAATTGTATTAATTTTGTCAAGTTTTTTATGCATTACATCTAAAAATTACTAGCATTTGATATCATAAGTGTTGGTTGCCATTAACCCTAGCGTAACCACGCCCAAGTCTGGCGTAGGTATGCTGGGATGTGTGTTGTTATGCATGTGGAGGACCAGGAGTCTAGCATAGGAACACCCCATGAGCGTGGCCCTACACTGGGGAAGCTGGTCTGCCTGGATGAGTTTTAGAAGGTTAGTGTACCCATGCCAACTCCAGTGTAGGTACCCACATGCAAGAGGTGCCATCAACCATCAGACTAGTCAGGATCCCAGTGTGACTATGTGTGCTTAGCATAGTCCCACACCCCAAATGCAAGTACCAGAGGAGCATCAGTGGTTGAGCATGCCTACGCTCAACCTAACATAAGGCAGGATCATGAACATCAGAGAGCCAGGTATTATCCATGCATGGGTACGCCACTCAACATACACGTATGCTGAGCAGAGACCCAACCGTCAGAATTTTCTAGAAGGGTAGCGTACCTACGCCCAAGCTCGTGTTTCATACGTTGGTTCACTAATGCTACTAGGGTCCTAAGCGTGCCTACACTTAGGCCAATAAGTCCTTATGCCCAAGGAAACATGCACTAGACCTGACTAGGCAGTACTTCAGCTTACGCACGCCTATATCTAGCATGCCCACGCCTAGCTACTAGATTGTGATCACAATGCCAATTTACCTGTATACCAGTCCAACGTGGGTACACGCGTGTATGCGAGCCATGAGTTATCAATTGGGTCTTATGCACTAGTAACTTAGCTAATTTAAGTGGCCTATTTATTAATTCATTAAGGGAAATTTTGTAATTTTAACTTAGCTTAGTTATAATTCAAGGGACACTTAATGCATAGATTCTAATTTAGATTTCATTTTCCAAATTTCACACTCTTTCTAGTATTTTTCTCTTTTTAAATTATCTCATCTTTTGAAAATAAACCTATTGTATTCTATCTTTTTTCCTCCATGAATGGCTAAATCCCCTAGGATTGGGATTGATGGAAGCTGTAATGGAACTTTCCTTCAAGTAATTGGAAGCATTGGAATCAATTGAGGCAAGCTCTGAACATTAACAAATTTTGAGTTTACCTACTTGGATTGGGAAATCCAAGACCTAATTCAGAGGTGTTCACTACAGAGGAATCATGGTGAATGCTCACATACCAAGATGGAGTAATTCATATGGTGGATTGAGCCATGTCCACCTCTAGAGACAAAACGACATCATCAATTCTGAATTATTCACTAAGTTGGCCAAGACAATGGTTCAATCTTTCAAGCACTGGTTTTACAAAGTCTACGTGAGATTAGGAAAATCATTATTTTAGGAGAACACTGATGGATCCCAGAAGTTCTACCCAAATTGGCATTTCCTCCTGAAGAACACCGACTACGTGATTATTGAAAAGCAGTTGTCGTTGAGGTTGAGGCCATCTCCGAGATTACTTGATTTACCCCCGATCAAATGCTGGAGTCTCCTAGGAAAGGTTGACAAGTGAGTTGAATACTTGAACTTCGTTGGTTAATTTTTGAACTTTCTTATTTAGTTTACATATATTAATGGTGCTACAACCTCAATTTACATCCAGCTTTTTATTCAACGCTGCTACAACCTTTACCAACATATTAATAGTGCCAGTTGTTATCTGTTTAGGCTACATTTTTCTCTCAATTAGCGACTTCAAGGTTTTCAACCTCATCTTCCCTATGCATGCTCTTAAGGATGTCATTTTCCATCTCGGCTATAGAATGAACAAGGTGTTTACAAAGTTAGTATATCGGTCTCATCACAACAAATTTAACTAAGTATTATAAAAGTAGAGAATAAGAAACCCAACTTAGATGCTTATCCAAATCCATTTGATTTCCTAAAAGCTTTCAACATCAGATTCAATTAAACTTAGAAGTCTTGCCTAGGCTTTCAAAACCCTTTTTGATCTATCTGATTGCGTAAGCTTTGCTACTAAAAATGAAGTGCTCATTGAACCCATCCCATCGTATGTGTCATTCCCTCAGTCGCTAATATGCCACCCCCTTGTGTCCTTGTTCCCTTTCTTTCCCATGCCACCTTCGTTGATTTCCTCTAACTCGCACTATCTTTACCTACCTGAGACCAGCATCACCGTGCCATTGTAACTATGAATGTGCCATTGCCTCTCTCATCATTGTCTCATACTTGTTTGATCTCTCTAATTTAGGAAATATGTTATTTATCATTAGGATTTCTAATGTAGGAAATTTAAGTTGTGATTACAGTCTCTGATCTAGGAAATTTATGATTTATGATTAAGGTCTTTAATTTGGAAAATTTATATGTTGTGCTTAAGGTCTCTAATTTAGGAAATTTCTTATTTATGATTAGGGATTTGGGAATTTTTTGCGTTTTACTTGGGTATAATGGGGGTGTTTGATGTAATTAGAGAGATATAAAAAGGATGTTGGTGGTGGAGGAGGTTAAGGAAACAGTGGTCATGGTTTTATGTTGGTTAGCGTGTAATAATTAAGGGAAGGATAAGTGTTCAAGTTAATGATATAGTAACAGTGATTTCTAGTTGAGGTGGTGGTTCATCAGGGGGAATTTAGGGTGAGTTCTATTGTTTATTGTAGCTGAGAGGTGGGTTAAGAGGGTGGTAGTGGTTGATTATAGTGGTGATAAAGATGGGTTCTTGATGAGGACCCAGCTCATATAGAGCCTCATTTGGGTCTCACACATACTTTTGTAAATATTTTTAGGATTATATACTTTTGTTAAAAATAATTAGTGTTGAGAACAAGTTTGGTTAAAAAAGAAGCCAATGATATTACTGGACCAGACCCCAGTCTACGTTATTATTTCCAGACCCCGGGATTTGTTAATAACATACATCAAGATACTTAAATGAAATGAAGTCTGCTTGTGTATAATTAATTTATTTATTTAAGTGTTTTAGGTTTTATATACTAAGTGCACAAGCTACGAATGATAGAGGAGTTCATAAAATCAAAAGTTTAATTCTTCAAAAGACAAAACTTGGACTTTAAGCAAAAAGTCTGGTTCAAGGACTCTCAGTCTTATGATTCAATAGAATCAGACCTTAGACTTTTGGGCATCCAAAATTGTCAATAAGAACGTTACTTCAAAGAATAAATCACAACATTCTAAAAACAAATTGATGATGCATTGGAAGCCAAGTTCTTATCAAGAGGAATGCACTTATCATAAAAAAGGATAAGAGACAAATCAATAGAGTAGCTAAAACATTTTTTTGAAGACCTCAACATTACACCTCTGCACCAGTCAGAAAAGCTGAACCAAATCAGCTTATGTGTCAGATACAATCAAAAGAATTACAACATTGATCTCTGTATGAGTACTAGAAGAAATAAAGTCAACAATTAGCTTTATTCTCTGAAGATATCAAGGAACACCTTATTCATGCAAGTGTTAAAGTTCTTAGCTACCAGACTCTTGGACATCCCCTCAGATCATCAAAATTCTAGTACCTGCACACAAAGCAAACTCCTTCAAAGGATTTTTAATGTTCATATATCCTTTCAAGATCAACAACGGTTATATCTTGACACCTATATATATATTCCTGAAGAAGATATTTTTGAAAAGATAACATAGAAGAGAAGCCTTACTAGAATACTCAGTTTTTATGATCAAACTTTCTCCAATCTTTTCTCACTTTCAAAGACAAAGACCTTCTTTGTTGTTCTGCCTCTAGCAGACCTTGATCTTTTGTCTTTCATAACTTAGTGTATTCATTTTTCATTGTATATCCTTTATACACTAGGTTCTATGAGAAACCTTACACATTTTCATTAAAATCAGTTATTGTGTAAAAGTTTGGTGAGTTACAAGCATTTGTTTTAGTGGGAAACAGTTGTGGCCTGAAAAGGCTTTCGAAAGAATACTTGGGCTGTTGAGCTAGGAGTGACTTGTTGAAAAAATACTTGGGTTTAAGCTAGGAGTGGTTAGAGTCAAGAATACATGTGGCACTAGTCTGGTGCTGTTATTGTAAAAGAGATTTTACAACGGTGGAAATACTTCAAGTTATAAGGGACTGGACGTATAGCTTTTGTGTGGGAAGTGAACCAGTATAAATTCGTGGCGTTCTCTCTTTTCTTTTCCTTGCTCTATTCAAGTATTTTTTTGTAAGTCTAATTACCTACATTAAAGGTTCATATTTCTGCAAAAAAAGTCTGAGACTTATTCAACCCTCCCTTACTAAGTCTGACTTTGAACCATCAATTAGGAAAGCCCAAAAGGCTTTAGGAGTTTAGGTCTTGCATGACCAAGTTAATTTGGGTCACTTAGTTTTTGAGCAAGATGAGCGCCAAGGCCCATATTAGAGGGAAGTATATAAGTTTCTCCTCCCTTTGTAAAAGGTACCTAAGAAGTAATTTTGAGAAATTCTAGTGAGATTGAGTGATTTTTCCTCTCTCTAAACTCTCTTGAGTGCTTAGCTCTCCCACTTTGTCCTTATCATTTGGAACTTCTCCCAAAGGTGGTGAACCTTACCTAGACTTATCTCTCCTTCTAAGAGAGTGGCGTCTCCATTAGTCCCTCTCCAAGTCTCTCTATAGATCCATCTTCCTTCCTAGTTTCTCCTTTCAATTCCTTTTGAATGTTCACCTAATTTCCATGCTTTCTTCACATAATTTTGAAATTCCAACACCTTATATAGCGCCTTAGGTCCTTAAAAATCAAAGAAAGAGTTAAAGAGTGAAGATCTATGAAGGAATCAAGATAAAGATCCAAATATCCTATAAAATCCTACATTAGTTCTATTGTTGGTTGTGGGTGAGGAGTGAGAGTGATGGATTGGTTATGGTGGTGAAGACAGGTGAGGGGCAAGGAGAGATGAAGGTTTAGGCTAAGTTGGACTCTTTTTATTCTTTTAATAATATTCCATGTGTTAATCTTGAGGTGAACTTTTATTGGTTATTGTTGCACTTAAGGGAATAAGGTTAATGGCATAGACCAAAATCAAACATTTAAAATAGTTTAGGGATCATAGCCACCAAACTCTAGTAAAAAAACAACTATTTTTTTCCTTTGGCTTGCGTGGCAAACACTATGTAGCATAACATTTTAGTCTTTTCTTCTAGGCCGACATAAATGTTTTTACATCTACTTTTTAGGTGTAGAGTTAGTCAACCGACTCTAAAAAACTTTTTTGTAGCAAAGCTGTGGGAGAGCCACTGAATCAAATGGTGTAAACTCTCAAGCTAATCATTGAGATTGTATGAGTCACACAAATTAATCCTTCAAGTGTTAAAAACTTTAATTTATTCTTTGACTTTATAAAAATCATCTATTTTAATCATTTTCTATATATTTCATTTTCGTTTTATTATTTAAAAAGAGTAAATTGGATGCCATTTGGTAAAATCAAAGTAAATTAAAGTTTTTAAACAATTCGAGTCATACAATCTCAAAAACTAGTTTAAAGATTAATGAAGTAAAAGGATGCACCTAATTATGTGGGTGTTTTGTGTTTCTTGTTTTGGTACATGAATAAATATTGGGTCTCAGGATGTTGCATGTAACACTTCCTCGTTTCTTTTTATGTATTTGTTTTCGAAGGGTAAATTTGTTTCAAATGTCTGTCATTTTAAATTTTTAAAATAGAATTAAAGGTTATTTTCCTTATTATATCATTATATTTGTTTAAAAGTGGAAATCATTAATTAAGGATCTAGTATATTAACTATATAGAAAGAGAAAATATATATAATATATTAATTACATTAGTTAAAGAAAATGTAACCATCTTAAAATACAAAATAAAAATAATTGAGGGGGTAATTTGTTATTTTGGTGCACTAGAACTAGGGATGGCAAAAAAAACCTACGCCCACGAGTTACCCGTAATGGATACCCGCATATTTATTAAATGGGTAGGTAGCGGTTACCCGTTTAATTATTAATATTTATTTTTTACTAAATATATTTAAATAATATGGGATCTTTTTTTAATATTTTATAATTAGATAAACAAAATTTAATATTTGTCAATGAGAATACCTTTAATTTATAAAGTTGTAATGTATAATACAATACTAAAATAATATTATGTTTAATACATTATATTATATTTTTTTCCTTATTATTATCTTATAAAAATAATAAAATATTTATAAATATCTCTAGATACCCACTACCCGACTCACAATTACCCGTTACCCGTCTAAAACCTATACAGATAGCGATAACATACTCCCCCACCGAGAAACGTTAACATCCATAATTAGAACTATAATTTTTAGGTGAATAAGCTGTTGGGATTCATAATGCCTTGCATGTTTAAGCGGGATGTGACCATTCGCACTTTTTTGGGAGTGAATGCTAGTTTAAACAAATATGGCGTGTGGGAATGACCAGTCAAAGCTATTAAATAGACTTGCATGCAGGGTGGAAAGTGATTGGGCCACACATGAAAATTTATTTTATGCGTTTTCTTAGTGGTAAGTTTGGAATCTGAGATCTTCTTTCCTCTCTATTTTGTTTGAGTTTGTATAATTTATATAATCTTTTTATAAGATAAAAGATTAAAAGTAAAATTATTTTATTAAAAATTATATAAGGATTAATAATATTTAAAAGAATATTTTTAAATTTTTTAACCTGTACAAAATTACATATAAGTTAGATAAATCAGGTTTATTTGTTGGTAAAATAAGAAGAATAGAATACGATAAATTATTATATTCTATGTTTGTTATGATAACAAGATATGATAAATTTATCCGGTTACCTATCTTATCTTATTGACCATTTGTAATTTTTATCTTAAGAAAAAGATAGATTAGGAATGAACACAATATAATAAATAACATATATATTTTTTATGGAGTGTATATAATAATAATAACAATAATAATAATAATGTTATTTTATTATAATAATATTAGTATAAATAATAATTTATCCAACTTTTATCCTAATATATACTAAACACTAGATAACTTATAAGATCATATCCAACTTTTATTTTATTATGATCTTATTCTATTATATTTGCTTTTCATATCCTGTCATCTTCACCAAATAAACTATAAGGTTTATGTTAAATGTAGCTTATAGTAGTTACCAAGGGGGGCAATTAATAAAAAAATAATTATACTTACGGCGACAAAAATAAATATATAAAATATGAAATTAATTAGACAACTTTTAAAGTGTAACTATGAGAAAAATATAAAGAAAATTATTTTAAAATTATGATATTGATTTATCAGCTCTTAAGATTAAGTTTAAGTCATCTTATATAGAATGAATGCAATTATAACATTGAAAAACACAAAATGTAATAAATACAATATTTTCAATAATTTTGTTTACTTTAAGTAGTTGATAAAATAAAAAACCTTATAATAGAATTTCTGAATAATGTTTTTCCAATATTATTATATGAAATAGCATGGTTATAAAAATATAAAGTAAAATGTGTAAGAAACTTATAAAAAGAAAAACTACTTTTTTTATGTCATATAATTAAGTTATTTTTAACTAATTTACACATATATTTAAAATGTTAATCGTTTTATATTTAAGAAAATCATTTTTAACTTTTAAAATTTATTCTTACTTTAACATGTTACTGATATTTAAAAAGTACAAAATTATAATAAAATTGAACAAGGTACGCATATATATATATATATATATATATATATATATATATATATATAACGTTAATAGTTTATAAATTGTATAAAATGACTTATACAAAATAGTTTTTGAATATACGTTTTTAGAATAAGTTTGGGCTTGTAAGTTGTGACAAAAAAAAATAAAAGATAAATTTGAACATAATTTTAATAGATTCGAATATATTATTAAATGAGTTTAACAAGTTTAAAGTTGTGGACTTAATTCTAAGAAATTTAAACATAGTTAAGTTTAAATGCAGTAGGTTCAAAATGATAACATCAGCGTATAAAATATAAAAGTTTATCATGTATATTTATATTATTTTCTAAAATAAAGGACTGTATGTTCAAACTCTTCGCAATGCAAATCTGTCTATAGCAGTGGGTTCAAATACAGATAATTAGTGGGGTAAAATGAAATTTTGTTAGATAATTAGTAGTAATTATGAAGTTGTGGGGTGCAAGTGGGCACCCACTCTTACTCGTGTTTGCCATATAGCTTATCAATTTTCTAATATACTCCGGTACATATTTTGTATAATTCAAAAGTGAAAATTTTTTGTTGAAAACTATAAATAATGTAAGGATGTGTTTGATGTATGAAATTAGAATGGAATTTGAAACTATAATTTCCATGCCTATTTTTATACATTTAGAATTTCTATGAAATTATTAATTCTATGTTTTATTATATAAAATTAATATGTGGAATTATAATTCTAAAGTTAAAATGGATGTGATGGCGGTGATGATGTAACAAGGACAATGGTGAGTTATGGTAGTGGCGATGACGATGCGAGGTATGGTGGTTGAGGTGGTGACAGTGACAAATAGTGGTTGTGGCACATGTGACCATGATGGTGGCGGCAGCTGGGAATGAGTGGTGATGGTGGCGATAATGACAACGACTTTAGGGTAGGATAACAATGATCTTGGTGATGACAATGATGACAATAACAGTGGTAATGACAACTGCAAAACCTGATGTAGCAAACCCTAAACCAATATAAACTAAGGGGGTGTTTGGTATGAGGGATCCTTTTAAGTGAGATTCCTGGGAATGTGTTTCCCGGGAATGTGTTTCCTGGGTAACTTATTTCCCATGTTTGGTATTAAAAATATTTACCCGGGGATCTTTTTAGTTTCTACCATTCGCATGTTTGGTATTACAAAAACTTATCCAGGAATATTAATACTTTTATAAAAATACCCTTACCATCTCATATAAACTTTTCATATTTTGAAGCCGATACCTATTGCATCATGTATGCTTGAATATATTATATTTCTTTTAAAAATTAAATCTAATATTTTGTAAAAGAACATAATGTTGCAGGTATAGAAACATTGCAGCAAAGAATTACTAGAAAGGGACAATGATATTAAAATTTTTGACTTGGATCAATTCAGTGGAAATGGTGACAAGATATCTACTCTTTCAATAGAATAACATATAGACAGAGCAACTAAATTTCTACCTACCCACATGAGTTATTAACAAAAGCTTATAAAGATATCATGAATTTTGGGGTTCAAATACTAGTAAACGTAAACAAAACAAAAAAAAGGAAATTAATAGTGTTCTATCAGTACTAGTTAAAGAATCAATGAATAAAAGACTTTTACTAAAAAAATCATATATTTTTTGCATAGTGTAATTTTTATTTTTAATTCCTTAACAAATACCTGTACATATATAGATCTTCATTTCATTTTCCTTTGAAAATTTAGATGAAGGTTGAATTTTACAGGACTTCAGGTTTTTATTTTTAACGCCCAAAAAAATAGTACCCTGATAGTGCATAAAAAAATAGTATCCTGATAATGCATAAAATAGTATCCTGATAGCTAACTGGTTTCGTAGTTGATCCCACTTCAGAAATTTTTTTTGGTTTTTTAAGGTGAATAATTTTTTACCATTCTCTCAAGCATAAAATTGACACTCATGGTCCCCATTAAATATCTTCTCACGTCAGTATTATCCAAAAACTAGTGATACAAAAAACTAAACACTAGTATCTATTTTCGGCGCAAGTAGAGCGGAGTTAGCTAACCAGTACATGAAGAAGCAAAACAAGAACCCTTTCGAGGTGCAAACAAAATGGGGCAAACTTATTAAAAAAATAATAAGGCAGGTTCAAACAAAGAAGAAAAAGAAGAAACTGGAACTCAAATTCACTTATATCGGACGGTTTTGGGGAACAAAATGGGGAAAGTGTGCAACCGTGATTTTGGGAATAAAATGGGGGCATTTTTGTCCTAAAATTTTTTATTCCCAGGAATCCATAGCATACCCATCTATTAAAATGGGAAACTGAAATTTTTAATTCCTTCATAAATAAGTTTCCCAGGAATCTCTTATTCCTGGGAACATTTTTTTTATCTTATACCAAACATAGGTAAGGGAATATTTTAAGTAATATTCCCGGGAAAGTTGAAAGATCCCGCATACCAAACACCACCTAAGGGATGTTAAATTCCCATTTCCATTAGTGTTAATTCTAAGTCTAACATAATTTCAATAAAACATTTCTATTCTTGAATTGTTTAAAAAGTTTATTGGAGCACACATTAGAAAAACCGTTAACTTATTAATTAGGAATTTATAATCATGTTTTAAAATCTACTAGAGTTGTTTGGTAAAAATAAAATAAGAGGAATTAATAGTTTCTGAAAAGTTATAAGTTCGCAATTGCGAGCTTACTTTTTAAAAACTATAAGTTTTCTCTTTAATTGTTTAATTATTATTTTTACCCTTATATTTTTGAAAATGATAAATTTTACCCTTCATATAATTATAATATTATATGTCATTTAAAGTTATTTAATATAATTAAAGCTACACTTACTAAATAGTTCTAGCTACCTAAAAAGTTATAAATTATAAATTATCTCAAAAGTTATAAGTTATAATTTATAAATCATAAGCTAAAAATTATACGCTTATTGGAGCCAATAAAGTATAATAAAAAACCTTAGGATATGAAAGGATTTAAATTTGTTATTTGGTTGATGTAAAAGAGAATATGAGAAAAGTGTGTAAAAATTTCTGGTGTTAATAGACTACTTTAATAGGTTTAGTATGATGTGTAAGTTATTGTAAATTTCATAATACAATTCTATTAAACTCTTATTGGGGAAAAATTAGGTTATAACACAAAACAATGTTACCTTTTAATTTTTTTAAATAAATATCAATATTTAAATTTAAGTGTTTATTTTATAATCTATATTAACAATAATATAGAAATTAAAGATAATATATTCTTATATAATTATACAATATAATATTTATTAATTATATTAAAGATGAAACACACACACATATATATATATATATATGCATAGAAATGTTATTAAAATTGGTTTATTGATTTACCCGATTAATATACTAAGTCAATAAATTAGTGGTCGAATCATTGAGTCATTAATTGAATCAGTTAAATTAGATAAATAAAATAATACTTATTTAATATGTTGAAAGAATTAGTAAATAAAATCTGGTATGGATACCATAATAACACAGAAATATTGTTGGCCTGGTTGCAAGTGGCACGCTCATCTTCTCAACCGATCGGAGCCTGATTTTGATCTTTAGCGAAAGTTAATGTTTTATGAGAACTTTTATAGCAACGTTTAACAGCCACCCAGTTTGTTTGATTTTCAACAAATTTGATCGCTTGAGTGGGTTTTTCTTTTTTTTTCATATTTTCTTTTTAGAATTGTTCCCCCAGGTTAGGATGAGCCCCACAAGACCCTCTATTTTTAGGAAAATATCCTAAATATTTTGATTCCTTTTGTTTTTAGCAGACGATAGTTATCTTTTAGTAGTTGGGCTGAAGTCAAGGCCTCATCCTTTACCCATTGTATAAATAAGGCATCGAAGTCCTCTCTGTAATTTTAGTGACATTTTTTGAGTAATCAAACCCTAATTCTCTTAGAGTAATTCTCTAGGGTTTAACCTTCACACGCTTAAGAGTGAACATTTTTATGCCCACTATGGGCCCGGTAAAACGGTTTCCACATCACATAGAGAAGGACTAGCTTTAAGGAAAAAGAGGATGGTGACCACGCACAGCAACCCTAACTGTAAAGACAATGGAAATCCCTATGAGAACCAAGGAGGACATTAGGAAAGGGATAATCAACAATGGTTCTGGCTCTTGTCAAAACACTACAACACACGGTGGAAGAGCTGAGGGAAGAAAACGAAGGCTTGCAACCTACTTATTGCATTATAAACCTCAGCGATGGAAATGTATGAAGGGAGAAGCAACCTAGAAGAACATCTTTCTATCTTCACTACCAACCTACTTATTTTAGCAGCATCCAACATCCTACTCTGTAGAATATTCCCCAAAATCCTTACCAAATCCACTTTCATTTGGTTTTCACACATTCCCCCAAGGAATGTGTCATGCTTTGCAAAGCTAACAGAAAGATTCCTCACCCGATTTGCCTCTAATCGATCAGTTCAGCAAACCTCACACAGCTTGGTGAATTTGAAGCAAGGCAAATAAGGGATGCTCAAATAGTTCATGGCTCATTTTAACGAATAAGTCATCCAACCTCGAGACCTAAGCTTGGAAGTAGCACCCCATGTAATCCAAACAGGGTTACGCTCAGGTAAATTTTCTAACTCCTTAGCAAAGAAACCTCCTCCTAACATGGACGATTTTAGGCAGGGAGTAGCACGATATATAAGCATGGAGGAACAAGAAGCCAATCAGGTAGGAAACTCTGAGAAGGTTATCACGAGAATAGAGTCACGAAAAAAAAGTCCTCGATCAAACAAAGAACCGAGACAAGTGGTCTACCCCAACCCAAAATATGACACATTCACCCTTTTGAACAACAGGTACGACATAATCATACATGAAGTTTATAGCATTGGGCTACTCAAACTTCCCCCTCCCGCAAGCAAGCGAAAAGCTCTGATAGGGCAAAATTTTGAGTTTTACAGGACTTTTGGTCATAACACAGAGGATTATTGGTCACTAAAGAACCAAATCGAGCACCTCATCTGACAATGATACTTGGAGAAATTTATTGACTGGGGAAGAGAAACACTATGAGAATTCGGGTGGAAGAGAGAAAGAAATCCTTGAGATAAGTAGAACTATAACCACGTGAATGTCTTAGACAAGAACATGAGCGTTCCCAATCCCGTAGGCTGGAGGACGTGAGAAGTGACAAAAAAGGATTATTCACATCATTTTTGGGGTTTTCCTAGAAGCAGAATCGACATATCACACAGAGTAGGATAGGTTCACTCCATGCACTACCTTCTGAGTAATGAAGCAATCACTTTTGACAGCTCAGACCTCTCTATGGGAGTCCCAAACAAACATGAGCCGATGGTGGTCATATGGAGATAGCAGAATGTATCATTGGGGGAGTGCTAGTGGACCAAGGAAGTTCTACAGATATTGTCCATTGAAAGGCCTACAAACAACTCCAATTGCCTCCCACTTGGCTCAAAAGATACGATAGAGCAAACTTTCATTGTGGAAGAAGCCATCAAAACTGGTTTTGACCCTAGAGAGAAGAGAGAACATGAACGAACCCAACTAGTAGAATCTTTGAAATTGGTGCAAATGGGGTCCAATCTGAGTCAATGCACCTGAGTTAGTGCAATGCTAGATCAATGCTTGGTAGAGTCTTTGGTCAAGGTCCTACGGGCCAATGCTGACCTCTTTGCATTGAACCCCTCAAATATGCCTGGGATTGACCCGAGTGTCATATGCCACTTGTTGAATGTAGATCCAAAAGCTAGGCCAGTGATGCAGAAGTAGTGTAAAGTCAGACTCGAGAGAAGAGCAACAACGAAAGAGAAAACAAACAAGCTCTTAGCATCCAATTTTATTTGAGAAGTCAAATACCCAACCTGGCTCTCCAACATGGTCAAGGTAAAAAAAGCAAATGGCAAGTGGAGGATGTGTGTGGACTTCATCGACCTCAATATAGTATGTCCTAAGGACCCTTATCCTTTGCCTAGCATTGATCAATTGGAAGATGGTATTTTAGGGTATCAGATATTGAGCTTCATGTATAGATATTTTGGATATAACAAAATATGAATGAACCAAAGGGAAGAAGAGAAAACCTCCTTCATCACTGGAGGTGCAAACTACTGTTATCGTGTAATGCCCTTTAGACTGAAGAACGCTAGCACCATGTACCAGCGACTAGTGGAAAAAATCTTTGCCAAGCAAATTGGCAAAAACATGGAAGTATACATAGATGACATGGTCGTAAAGACCAAAGAGGCAAGTAATCCCACCAAGGACCTAGAAGAAATATTCGTCGAACTAGGGAGGCACAATATGCATCTTAACCAAGACAAATGCTCATTTGGAGTCTAAGGCAACAAATTCTTGGGATATATGCTGACTTATAGAGGCATAGAGTTCAGCCTTGACCAATGTTAGGCCATCTTGGAGATGAAAAGTCCTTAGAATATCAAAGAAGTACAACGTCTCACCGAGAGGATTACAGCCCTCTCCCGCTTTCTCACTAAATTCATAGAGAAGTTTATGCCTTTCTACTGAGTACTGAAGAAAATAAACACCTTTCAGTGACCTAGGAATATGAAAAATCTTTTGAAGAGATGAAAGCCTATCTAGTCTCCCCCTCAATATTAACCAAGCCAACCCCAAGAGTAGAGGTCATCATTTATCTCTCATCTAGCGGTCAGTGTATTTCATAAGAAAAACTTTGCAAGGTATGGAAGTGAGATACCAGAGGGTAGAAAAATTTGCATACAGCTTGGTAATGGCCACTCAGAAGCCGAGACCCTATTTTTGCAGCCATCAAATCATCATCAGAATTAATCAATCCATTAGCAAAATTCTGCATAAGCCTGAGCTAGCAGGAAGAATGGTCACATGGGTCGTAGAACTCTGTAAGTATGGGATCCGGGTATGAACCAAGATGAGCCATTAAAGCGCAGATTTTGTCAAATTTTGTAGTACAGTTAAGGGATGATAATGAATAGTATGATGTTGAACACGCCCTATGGACCCTGTTAGTGGATGGGTTATCAAATGGGAAAAGAAATAGAGTGGGAACTATACTTGAGTCACAAACCGAAATAACCATAAAAGAGTCGTTGAAACTCCTATTTAAAGTAAGAAACAATCAGGGAGAGTATGAGACACTCATAGCAGGTTTACGAATGACGTCAAACCTGTGATCCTGATGCATACAGGTAAAAATTGACTAACAGTTGGTCACATGATAAGTGGAAGGAGCCTACCAAGCAAAAGACCTACCCTCACCAAATATCTTTCTTGGGTTAAGGTGTTGATAATTGAGCTCAAATTGTTCAAAATAATACATATCCATATAGTAGAAAATGAAATAGCTGACCTATTCTCCAAGCTTGTCAGCACTAAGAAAGCAGGAAACCTAAAAACCCTCATACATGTCACCCTGGAAGAGCCCACCATCAAGGACATGGAACAAATGAATGAAATCACTATTGCACCCGGGGAGAACACATGAATGGCCTCAATAATAGATTTCCTGACTTAAGGAGACCTGCCCTCGGATTCTTCAGAAGCCAAAAAAGTGCAGACACACTCGGCGGCTAATCATACCTTGATAGGAGGATAACTTTATAAGAGGGGATTCACCCTACTACTGCTCAAATGCCTTAGCAAATAACAAGTGGAATATGTAATGCAAGAGCTCCACTTGGGAATCTACAGACACTATAGGGGAATATGACCCCTAGCTGCCAAAGTCCTCCGAGCAGGATATTTATGGCACACATTATACTCGGACTACTCAAACCTTATTAAGAAATACGAATCTTACCAAAGGAACGCCAACAAAATACACAGTCACCTCGAGCCACTACATAAAATCCTTTGTCCTTGGCCTTTCAACACATGGGATATGAATATCTTAGGACTATCCCCTCGGGGAAGGGATAGGTAAAATATTTGTTAGTGACCATTGAACTTTTCACGAAATGGATAGAAGTCGAGCCCTTCGCCACTATTTTTGCGTACATAACTTCACTTGGAGAAACATTGTATGTAAACACGAACTTCCACACATCATTATCTTAGATAATGAATGATAATTCACATATAAGTAATTCGTTGAGTTCCATAAAAACCTGAGCATAAAGTGGAAGTTTTCATCAGTAGAACACCCAAAGATGAATGGTTAAGCTGAAGCCACCAACAAGGTGATCCTATAAGAGTTAAAGTGAAGACTAGGATAGGAAACAAGAAGATGTGAAGAATTATTACCCAGAGCCCTATGGGCTTATCATACAACCCCTCACCCAGTAACCCAAGAAACACCATTTCGATTCACATACAGAGCAAATGATATGATTCTTGTGGAGCTAGGATAGCCCATTCTTAAAAGAGTATCCTAGATCTTAGTCTGGGAAAATGAGACATATCATACATAAATACAAGTTTCCTAACAAAAATCCACACGGAAATGGAAAACCATGCTCAAGCCGCGACCCTTTAAAAAAGAAGACTTAGTCTTAAGAACGACAGATGACAACAGAAGAGTCAAAAAAAGACAGGAAGCTAGCAGCTAATTAGAAAGACCCATACCGGATAAAAGAAGTAGTAGGCAAGGGAGAATATCGACTAGAAGAGTTAAAAGGCAAAAGTATCCCTCGAATATGGAACGCCACACATTTAAAGATGTATCATAGTTGAGTGTAACAAGAGTATTATTTTTCCTACTCGAGAGATTTTTCCCACTAGGTTTTTCTCCCGAGAGGTTTTAAGGAGGCCTATCCAAACATCAATAACACAAGTACGATTCAGCTCAATAAGTTTCTTTAAATTATTATTATGTTAAGTCCTAAAACCCTAAGTGAAGGGGTAACGACAAATTATTATTACGTTAAGTCCTAAAATCCTGACCAAAAGGGTAATGGCAAATCATTATTACGTTAAGTCCTAAAACCCCGAGCGATGGGATAACGACAAATTATTATTACGTTAAGTCCTAAAACACCGAGAGAAGGGGTAATGGTAAATTATTATTATGTTAAGTCCTAAAACCCTGACCGAGGGGATAATGACAAATCATTATTATGTTAAGTCCTAAAACTCCAAGCAAGGGGGTAATGACTAATTATTAACATGTTAAGTATAACGGTAAATTATTATTACATTTAAGTCATAGAGAGCCTGAGCAAAAAAACTATGAATAGTGGAATATCAATAAAGTTCCTTACACAGGAAAGCAAAAGTAATATACTCAAACACTACACACCCCGAGTGGAAAGGACAAGCAAAAAAAGTTATAAAGCTATAAAAGGTAACAACAAAACTATTTTTCATTTCATTCTCAGAAAAAGAGTTACATAAATAAAGCATAAGAAGTAAAAGTAAAAAAACCAAAAAGCTAGCTAGGAGTGGGTAGGGAAAAGTCATCTTAGGCAGTCAAAGCTTTGTTAAGAGGAGAGGACACTAAAGGGTCAGCAGTAGTGTTTTCCCCATCGGATTCGGAAGGATCCACAATCTTCCCATCCACCACTACGTTAACAGATCAGCTCTTTCCCAAGATAGAGTAAGAAGAGGGTTAAGGGCTGAAACCTGCGCAGGCAGAGATCAAACCCCGAGATGAATTCTCATCCATCTCCCCTCTCAACACCTCAACCTGCTCCTCACATTCTGTGCGCTCCTAGTGAGCCCTAGATTCAACCTCCTAGGAATTTTACCGAGTAAACTCCAGAGCATTTTACTCCTCTTTTAGAGACGCATCAACTTCCATAGCCTTCACAATAAGTTCCCTACGATCCTCCTCGGAATTTTCTAGTTTCATTTCGGAATCCTTCAACAATGCCCCAGCTTTCTCCAATGTCGCCTCATTTGCTTTTAGGCTATTTTTTAGCTCTGCCATCTTTTTTAAGGCCTTATCGGCCTCATAGATTTTCCCAGCCAAGGCATTCTTTTAATTCGTCAAAGTAACGAAAGATTCTAGGCATTGTTGTACCCATCTAAGTAGAACCCTATTGATGTTGCTCAGATAGAAAATATCTCCATGGGCCGGCAGATGACCACTAGGTTAGAACTCATGTATTTCAGTTTATCTTCCTCAAACAATAGGGCCCAGTCGATGAACTTGGGGATGGGAATTTAACATCCTATAAGGAGTGAGAAGAATTGTTAGCCACAAGACTCTGATTCATAAAATACTTCCATTCCTGATAGGCGTTGTCGTAATTAGATCGGAGGGGAGTCGTCAACCGCTCTATAGTCATTCGATACCCTGGGTGATCAAAAGGACCTTGGGAGGTCCAAGAGTCTCCGCCACTTTGATTATGAAAGACCTTGAGGGAACCCCCCGAGAAGATTCCAACCCTCTCTATGAAGATTCTTGTTGGAGCTGGTGCCTCTTAACAGCCTAAGTTGCGACCTTAGAGTCAGAAACAAATACCGGAGGACAAAGAGCAGCCAGAAACATGGAGGAAGTGGATGCGGCTGTAGGAATAACAATCGGAATCGGGTTGCGAAAGCCCCTACCCTAGTCGGCCCTCCTTTTTGGTAAGCTTTCTTTAAATCTTGAACACATATCTTGCGGGGAGCCATGTTGCCTAAAAACAAAATAAATATCAATACGAAAAACCAAACAATTAAGACAAAAGCCTACAGGAAGCTATACTTACACATTCAGGAATCCAGAGCGCCCAAGTTGCTAGACAAGGAGATTAACACCTAAGAACCAAAGTAGTGTCCCATGTCACAAAGAACTTCACATCATCTTGCTCAACATGAGACAAATCCTCCCAACTTATCTGATATTGAACTGACACCTGAGTATAATACAATAAAAAGGTAGGATGCCTGTCAGGGTAATAAAGAAAGTCATCTCCTTCCACATCTAGACTCACTTAGATTTTGAAAATAACCTTTAAAATTCTTACAAGATTGGTCGAATGCCTCTATCAGATGATACCTAGGGACATCGCTCAGGGAAATCCATGTGACAGACCCCCGCTTTAAAATCTTAACTTGAAAAAAATAAAAGAAGAAAGGAACCAAAGGATCCTGCCTAAAATAGTCACGGAGGACTTCAAAGGCCTTTCTAAAGGCCCACCCATTCGGATAGAGCTAAGTAGGGGTGACATTCAAAGCATTCAGAATACCCCTCTCAAATTTGGAAAATGGAAGAGATAAATAGAGGCAAGAGAATAAAGTTTCATACACATAAGTGTAATCCAACTCTCCAGGGTTTGTCCGAGCATGACAAACCCTATCCTCCAGTGAATAGCCTAGGCATTCCACATTATAAGCTAGCACAAAGCCTTTAAAGGTTCCCTGTTGCCACAACTTGGTAATGGCTTCCTCGTCACTAATGGAGGAAGGGAAAGACAAAACCTCCCTCTTTACCCATGAAAAGGCATTCAAAGAAGAAGCCATTTTCTTAAAAAAAATAAGAGATCTAACGGTTGGGGCTATATATACATAAGGAAGAACGGATTTCCAGACAGGAGATATAATGATTAGGAGCAATATCACCAACTCTACGACGATGATGCCACAATGACATCTCAAAGGACAACTGTATTCAAACACGTGGTGAACAACCCACTCACATTCAAAACGACACCCATAAACCTAAGGGACGTATTTAAGATCCCCAGGATACAAAACACCTCATCATTATGAAAATAGTTGTGCCCAGACATTATATTGAGAAATGAAATGATGGCTATCCACTACCAGACAGGTGTCCCTTCTTGAAACCCCATCGGAAAACGTTACAAAATTCCTCCTGACACAGAAGACAAATGAGTAGCCCAAACTACTTGGAAAAGAACCACTTAGAATTCCTCACTCAGAAGAGGGTCACTCAGAATTCCTCACTTATAAGAGGGTCTCTCAAAAGTCCTCACTTAGAAGAGGGCGACTTAGAATTCCTCATTCAGAAGAAAGTTACTCGATACCAATTTACCCAAAATCACCTCAACCTGACACCTAGTCACTTGGCCTGGCTTTTGTCGAGGGCTCATAACTAGGGGCTACTGTCCCTCCCAGGTCGGGAGAGGGCCCCATGAGACCCCCTATTTTTGAGAAAATATCCTGGATATTTTGATTTCCCTTGATTTTAGCAAACAATAGTTATCTCTTAGTAGTTGAGCAAAAGTCAAGGCTCTCTCCTTTACCCATTGATTAAATAAGGCATTGAAGCCCCCTTTGTAATTCAAGTGACATTATTTGAGTAATAAAACCCTGATTCTTGTAAAGTAATTCTCTAGGGTTTAACCTTTACACGCTCAAGAGTAAAAAGGAACAATTGAGTTTTTAGTTTTAAAAAAAAATTTGAAATTTATATTTAGTCCTTGTAAAATAATGGTTAAGATTTAGTTTTTAATTTTTTTATTATTCAAAAGTAGTCTTTACCATTATATTTATTAATTTAACTATATTATTAATTGTATTATATGATTATAATACTATGTATTATTGTGACATTCTACCCTTAATTTCCAATTAATTTTAACTATTTAATTAAAATTCCAATAATTTTTTTGTAAAATATTTAGTTTAATAATTAACCAAACCTCCTAAGAAGTCGAATGACTCCCAAACAGCCCCTATATGGCATCCCTATAGCCTGCGGTTCATTTACAATTAGCAAAAAGAAGATAATAGGAATAGGGCTACATATGAGCTCCCCTATTCGCACCTGGCGCTACACGAAAGCCCCACGCTACGCGTGAGCATAACAGTAGCAGCAATGCTGCTTTCATGGATTTTAGGCTAGTTTTGGATCCGATCGCCATGAAACTTTGCATGCCACTTGTTTTCCCCATTCTTAAATTGTTGGCCCCGTTCATTCACCAAAATTCCATCGTATGCCCAAGTTAGACAGAAAAATGTATTTCAATCAAAATATGGCAAATGCATGCACCAAACCTACCAAATGAGCTTCAAACTAAGTAAGGCCTATATGCATAACTTAAAAATGATGTAGGAAACCTATTAGTCCCTTCCAAGGGTCTAAAAACCTATTGGATCTCAAAATCACCTCCTCGGTTCCTAAATTCCATATTTTATTTCCCTATTTTCACAATTATGCATAACATACACTAAGTCATCACCATATCAGCCATACAATTCACAATCACACTCAACAATATATCGCACACACATCACAGTACTTGCCAATTTAAAGCATTCACACAATGGCTCCGTGCCATACAACTACACTTATTATCATAACATTATATATCTAACAAGTGCATTCAAGTCATGCACTCACAATCCCATTTCGTTGTTATTATCCTCAACCCATCACACAAGTAAGTAATAGATATCATCATCACATCACAATCAGTCCAAGAAATCTCAAACCTCACAACCCACAAATTTAAACATAATACATCACAACCAACATTAACTAATAATAAACAGTCCATTTCTAAAATATTACAGAGATTATAAATTCCCCAGCTTTCCTTGGCAATGGCTCTTCATTTGGCACTTGCTTCCGGGGCATCCACACCTTCCATATCATTGGTTACTAAAGGAAATAGAAAACCACAATAAAGGTGAGTGTTTGGAAACAAAATAATAATTAATATAAAATGGTAAGCTTAACACGAAAATAGCAATGTAAATATTTTACCGTTATTACCATTTGACATTCGAATTCCCTACAAGATCATACATTCATTACATCATAGCAAACTACTATTAAATCACATTTCAAATATTCATTGTCTCAAAGCAACCACTATTTACATCATTCTTAAATATTTCACCAATCACCAATTCACACAATTTATTGTATCATCACCAATCATCATAAACATCATACTCATGCATCATCATAATCATATAATTATAACATCACTGACTCTCATCATACAATATAACTTATAGTGTCCGGGTACTAAAGAATCGACCTTCAACTAGGCGTCCAACTCGATACCCTGTGAACCCAACTTGGTTCACCGAGCCTGACTTGGCTCTCCATCTCAACCACTAGATCCTACTTGATCACTGGGTAGCTCAACTAAGCCTCAAAGGACCACGAAAGCCGAAAGCGAGGGGTAACATATACCGCTGGCCGTCCCACACCACATAATCACATACATGCATCTCAAACCACCTATATCCACTGGCAATAATCACTAATAAGCCATCATATAGGACAGCCACACAGACCCGACCCTTACATATCTCATCTCCATGCTTGTAAACTCATCAATATTTATGAAATTCATCAACATATATCTAATCACTTATGAATCAATCCTAACCAATCTTATACCACTACAGATACATATATCCAACCAGCAAAAATCAATTTATCATGCATAATCATGCACCTGTAATTCTTAAACTAATTATATATCTTCCATATAATTTATTTACTAACCAATCATACATTCTAATCATCATGCATATACGTAATCATCATTTTAACATATTTATAGACTTTTCCACTTATCACAAACATTTTATTCTTCACAGTTTTTAATTATACAATATCTATTTTAATTAATTATGACCTGAAAACCCCCTTACCTAGATTCCAAGCTTCGATAATTTACTCTCGGTGTCAGTTACGTCCCATGATCAAATCACTCATGACTTCACTTCCAGTTCTAATACCCCCTTCACCAAACGGTCATCCGATACTCGTTCCAGCACCTACGAACACCGAAAAGCAAAACCCAGTAGTACACTGTCATCCCCATCATCCTAGAAGCAAAACCAAAGCTCCTCATTGCCATAAAATGTGACATCACCACTTCCCAACACACATGCAATCCGCGGGTAGAGAAAATAAGAAAAAAAGGAAGAAGCAAACATGAAATTAAAAGTCCCCATCGTCATACCTTAGCTCCCTGAGGCCAAATACATGGTTAGATCCTAGATCCCGAGTCGTAAGAGAAGAAAGAGAAAAGAGAAAATGGCCCAAAGTTTAGTTTTACATGCGTTTCAGTTTTTGCCACTGTAATGTTTTAATTCTGCCCGTGACGCCGGTGCTATGCATCACCCTGGCGCTATGCGTTACCCTGGTGCTACGCGTCAGCTTTAAAATTCCACCCTGATGCTACGCATCAACTAGACACTACACATCAGACAAAAACCTTAATTTCCATTTAAATTCATTCTTAAATCATACTAAATGCCAAATATTTCAAAATTATTAAAATTTTAACTTATTCACATATTTATTTATTCTTTTAAATATAAAAATACATGGGATGTTACATCCACTTCCCCTAAAAAGGAATTTTGTCCCCAAAATCAACGTACCTTATTTGAATATTAGTCAGGATATAACCGTCTCATTTTGGATTCTAACTCCCACATACATGAAGTTCCATTGAAATTTTGCCACCTAACCCTCACCAATGACACATCTTTACTCCTTAAACGCTTGGTCTGGTATTCCTTAATACAAACGGGAATCGTTTCTACGGTCAAATTCTCGTTTAGCTTAATAGAATCCTCAAGAACAATCATTGTGTCACGCAATGTATGCCCTTAATTGCAATACATGAAATACATTGTGGATGTTAGTCAGGGTTTGAGGAAGATCCAATCTATATGCTACATCTCCAATTCGCTCAATAATCTTTTAAGGCCCAATATACCTCGGGCTAAGTTTCTGACTTTTCAACACACGACCTACACCTTTGGTAGGTGAAACCCTTAGAAATACCCAATATCCAACCTGAAACTCAAGTGACCTATGTTGATTATCATAATAACTCTTTTGGCGATCTTAAGCAATCTTTATCTTTTCACGGATCATAGCAACTTGGTCATTCATTTTTTGAATCAACTCAGGTCCCAAGTGGACAACATCACCATTTTCATTCAAACAAAGAGGGGTACGACATCTCCTGCCATACAAAGCCTTATAAGGCGCCATGCCCATACTACTATGGTAGCTGTTGTTATAGGCAAACTCAAACAACGACAAATAATGTTCCCAAGAACCACCTTGCTCTAGAACACAAGCACAAAGCATATCTTCCAAAGCCTGAATAATGTGTTTTGATTAACCATCGGTCTGCGGATGATAAGTTGAACTTAGCCTCAATTCGGAACCCAATTCGTGGTGCAAAATTTCCCAAAATTGAGAGATAAACCAAGGATCACGATTAGAAATAATGCTTAAAGGCACACCATGAAGCCTCACAATCTCCATTATATATAATCTAGCCAATCTTTCCAATGACCACTTTATATTCATTGCCAAAAAATGTGTATTTTTAGTCAAACGGTCCACAATAACCCATATAGCATTACAACCAAAACAGGTTCGAGGCAACCTAGACACAAAATCCATTGAAATGCTTTCCCATTTCCAAATTGGAACCTTAGGTGGTTAAAGCAATCCAGGGGGTCTCTGGTGCTCAACCTTACACTTCTGACACACCACACACGAAGCCACATATTCCGTAATCGCCTTCTTCATACCTGGCCACCAAAATTCATTCTTCAAATCATGATACATCTTTGTAATACCAGGGTGAATACTCAAAGAACCCTTGTGCACTTCGGACAACACCAATTGCCTAAAATCACCCTTTGTAGGCATAACAACACAGTCTTTAAACCGCCAGATACCATCACGTCCCTTAGCTAAATGCATCTCTTTTCCCCTAGCTTGGGCATCAAGTAACCTTAATAATTCTTCATCATGTTCTTAGGCCACCGCCAAGGATTCTAGAAATTCATTTGAAATTTTCAACATTCGTACAACCATATAATCTGGAGCTTTCATAACAACCCTGATGTTTATATCACAGAAATCTTCTAATAATTCTTGATCTTTCACCATCAAAGAAGCTGCATGTAAAATTTTCTTACTTAAGGCATCAACAACAACATTTTCCTTGCCAGGATTTCATCTAAAGTCAAAATCATAGTCCTTCAAGTATTCCATCCATCTTTTCTGCCTCATATTCAATTTCTTCTGATCAAACAAGTATTTTAAGCTTTTGTGGTCACTGAACACCATAAAATGAGAACCATATAGATAATGACGCCATATCTTTAATGCAAACACCACCACCGCAAGTTCAAGATCATGTGTTGGTTTGTTTTGCTCGTGCGGTCTTAATTGTCTCAAAGCATAAGCAATCGCTTTATCGTCTTGCATCATTATGCATCCAAAACTAAACTTCGACGCATCACAATACATCACAAATTCTCTGGTCGCATTTGCTAATACAAACAATAGTGCAGTAGTCAAACATCGCTTCAGAGTCTGAAAACTCAACTCACACGCCTCTGTCCACACAAACAGACGTTCCTTCCTTGTCAACCGAGTCAAGGGAAGCATAATAATCCCTCAATAAAGTCACGATAATAGCCAACTAATCTCAAGAAACTCCTTATTTCAGTTACAGACTTAGGCCTCTCCCATGCCATAATTGCTTCAATTTTTGATGGATCAACGGATACACCTTTGTGGGAAATCACATATCCCAAGAATTATATACTTTCCTCTTTGAAATCATACTTCGACAGCTTAGCGTACAATCACTTCTCACGTAACACCTACAAGACAATGTTAAGATTTTGAGCATGCTCATAAAGAGACTTTAAGTACCCCAAGATATCATCAATAAATACCTCTATGAATTGATTCAAGTACGGATGAAAGATCCGGTTCATGTAGTCCATAAAGATGGCTGAAGCCTTCCTTACTCCAAAAGGCATCACGACATATTCAAAATGACCGTAATGTGTACAAAATGCGGTCTTCGAAACATCTTCCAGTTTCACCCTAATTTAGTGATACCCGAACCTCAATTTAATCTTGGAAAATATCACAGTGCCCCGCAACTGATCCAATAAATCGTCAATCCACGGTCAGGGGTATTTGTTTTTAATTGTCAGTTAGTTTAACTGTCAATAGTCAATATACATTATCATGCTACTGTCTTTCTTCTTCACAAGTAACACCGAAACGCCCCAAGGTGAGGCACTTGGCCGAATGAACCCCTTATCAAGCAACTCATTCACCTGTTTCTTAACTTCTACTAATTCCACCGAGGACATCCTATAGGGTGCACGGGACACAAGTTCGGCCCTGGGAATCAAGTCAATGGCAAAATAAATCTCCCTACTTAGAGGCAACCCCAAAATATCTTCCGGAAACACACCAGGGAAGTCATACACCACTAGAGTATCACTAGGCTTAAGGTTATATCATCCCTCTGTAGCAAATAGAATGACATAAGTAGTGGAAACATTATCCACCACATGACTAGAATTATGCTCCTGAGAAAAGATCATCGCCTTACGATAATAATCCACCATGACATGGTTGGCAGATAACCAATCTAAGCCTAAAATGACATGAAGATTCTTCAAAGGCATGCATATTAAATTTATAACAAAAGGGAGATTTTCAATGATCACTGCTAGCTTCTTATACATAGTAGTCACTCGAAATGTAAAACTGGTAGGAGTAGAGACATTAAGAGCATTTCTCATCAGTACCACAGGTAACCCCAAACACCGAACACAACTCTCTGAGATAAAAGAGTGTGTGGCACTAGAATCATAAATCACATGCCATCAAAACCTTGGATAATACACTTACCTTGTACCAGATTATCGCCCTAAGCTACCTCAGAAGCATCAAATGCGAAGACTCGCCTGACCATGACATCATGTGCTCTACTAGCTTATGCATCAGACCTCCGCTCTTTCGGCCCCTACTCTACAAGTTACCCTGATGGGCCATAGAAGCGTTGCCCCTGTTACTTTACATACTCTGTTGCTAACCTTGCGAACAATCAGACCTCTGATGCGTTGGTTGCCAACATTGGTAGCAAACCAGCTGGCTAACTCCACAATACCTAGCAAGATGACCCTCCTGGCCATAATTATAACAAGCACGGCTTGTAGAACGGTCACTAGAACCACGTCCAGAAGAAGAAGATAAAGAAGTGATGAAAGACTTGCCACCATGGAGGAATTGCCTTATTCTCTTAAAACTGAATCCCTTTGCCTTCAATGGTTTCTTATATTTTGTCTGAGATACTCTCTATAGCTGAACCTCCTTAGTCAATCTAGCTTTGTTCACCATAGTGGGATAGTCACGGATTTCCAAGGGCACAATCATACTTCAGAGCTTAATCTGTAACCCCACCTCATACTTGGCACATTTGTTCCCCTTAGTTCCTTCCAAAGAGAAAAGATGATAGAAGTCACATAATTCATCAAATTTGGAAGTATATTCAGCAACCGACATTCCCCATTGATCTAATTTCAAGAACTTTATTTCCTTGCAAATTTTATAGTTGTCAGGAAAATACTTTGCGAGAAACCTCCTACCAAAATTCACCCAAACCAATGGTTCACTAGCAACATTCATTTGCAGTTTAGTTCTTGACCACCATACTCTGGCCTCATCCTTTAACTGATAAGTAACCAATTGAACCTTCTATTCTTTCGAGAATTCAAAATATTCAAAGGCTTCTTCCTTATCTCGCATCCAGACATGCGCATTGTGACATCCCTAGTCAATTTAATCATTTTTCGCAATAAATTTTTCGCGTTTAATAAAAATCCACTCGGTCTTAATATAAAATAATATTTACTTTTCTTAAATACTTTCAAAATAATAAAATCATACTTAAAATAGCAATTTTCGACTGAAACCGGTCCAAAATACATCCGTTAATAAAAGTTATTTAGAAACAGCGAAAGAAAGAAAAATAGTCGGATTTCATTCGGAAATGAATCCACTCGGTTACATATCACTCAGACATGGCTTAACTTCCACTCAAAAAAAGGTTCACTCATATCCTTACTCGGAATCACTTTGACCTTCACTCAGAAACACTCTCATCTTTTTGCACTCGACATCTTAACCATTGTTCAATCGAAGACACCCTAATCTTCCACTCGGAAATGGGTCTCTCGGTTATTCTTCTCTTGGAAAGAATGAGGGATACTCAAATGAGCATCAAATCAATAAGCCCTCGCTCGGATAAGGAATAATTCCACTCGGCTAATTTTTGCCAGATAATCAACCATGCTACAACAATGCAAATGCACTCATAAAATAAGCACCGATTCAATTTTAATTCAAACCAGAACACATTGTAGCATCAAACACTTAGAAAACTCAATATATACATATATTACACAAATCCTTCAAATTCATTCGGTGCCTTGGCATCAATTCTCCGCTTGGTGCACCTCCATGGCTCCGACCTCTTCCTTGTCACAGGTTACTAAAAATGAAAACCACAGCAAGAGTGAGTGTTTAGCATCATAATTAATCTAGAACAGAATTCAAATAAAATACGAGTAGAAACTCCGTCCGATTCCTTCATCTTCAAATTTCACATTTCACTTAGCTTTTAACTCACACTCGGCAAAACACTCTCACTCGGTAATTTACTCACTCAGCATTCATAGCAATTAACAGTCATTTCAACAAATCATTCAATTTTATCATTCAAAAAGTATCTTCCGCTCGGCAAACATAACAACCTTTCCACTTGAAAAATATAACAATCACTCAGAAAAGTTACGAAATTACACTCGGTAAATACATCAAATATTTAGTAAACATTTTAATTCTCATTCGGCAATTATAGCTAACTTACCACTCGGTAATTATAACAATCACTCGGCAATATATAAAAGTACACTCTACAAATACATCAAATACTCAACAATTATTTCAATTCTCATTCGGCAATTAAAACGAATTGCACTCACCAAAATTATCAAATCAACTTTCACAACTGACTCGAAAAATTGACACAGTATCCGGATACTCAAAGGATCGACCTTCAGCTGGGGGTCCTACTTGACACCCCGTGAACCCTGCTTAGTTCACCGAGTCCTGCTTGACTCCCCCTCAACCACTGGGTCATAGACCTCTGGGTAGCTCAACTGGGTCTTGCTTGACCACTGAAGCCAAAAACGAGGGTAACATATACCGTCGGTCGTCCCATACCACCTCATCATGTATTCACATTTCACATAAGTGGCCATTAATAACTTCACTCGGGTGACCTGCTTGTCAAACCCGACTCCACATTACCACAAAATACCGATTATCACAGCATCATTTAAATTTCAATCAGATTTACACATACACATACAATCCTCAATTGATCGGTGTCCATATACATGTATATACATTTCACTCAGCATCATTTCATCATAGCATCAAATAATTCCATTTCACTCAGAATATACCACTCACACGATCAGAAACTAATCGGTGTTCACACACATGCATACTCATACATTCTCAAATTTCATTCAGCAACAACATGAAATATTTCTTCACTCACACACACACACACGATCCTAAACCGATCGGTGTGCACATTCACACATGCATATACATTCACAACACATACACACGATCCTAAACCGATCGGTGTGCATATTTATACGTACATTCATACACATTCACATAATTTTCACTTAACATTATCTCTTACCCGGTTTACAGTCATTCCAACGACTCAGACAGTATGTCCTATTCTAATTAATTATAACCTGAACACCCCCTTACCTTTGTTCCAGGCTTCAACAGTTTCTGGGTTCATAGCTCCTCCTTTCCAGCACTAGCTTCCTTACTCGTTCCACTACCTACGATTTGGAACGTGAAATACGTTACCATCACACCACCATCCACATGATCAAAGCCATTTTCAGGCTCACAGCCAAGAGGAGTGGGGATTGGAACAGTACCCCCCTCCATACACATGGCTATTCGTCCAGAAAAGAAAGGAAGAAGGTGAGGTATTAATTTTGAATGGTTCAAAGGACTTACCTTGAAACCACTGTCACAGCTATGTAATTATTTCAAGGTGTTGATGTAAAATGAACCTTCCTTCGAAGCTTATAGCTCTCAATCAATGGAGGAAGAAGAAGAAAAGTAGCAGATGTTCTTCACGTGAAAGAGAGTGAATGATTGCGCAAATGATTGAAGAAAGAGAAGAAAACCATTATTTAAACTCATGGCAACCAGTTACCTTCTTAACCGGTCACTTCCAACCAGTAACCTCTTCAACCGGTCATTTCTCCATTTTCTTTAAAGATTTCAATAAAACTTCTCTTCTACCAATCACACCTTTTATAATTAACCAATAATTCATAAAAATATCAAATAAATTCCTAAAAACAATTTTTAATATTTCTACTTCACAAAAATTTTCTACAATTATCCGGGATGTTACACGCACCATCATAATCATGGCCTACTTTGTAGGTAGGGGAGCCCAGTTTAGGAATTTATTAAGAGTCGGGCCAGATTCAACCCTTCTCATTATTTGAGAGAATTTGGAGAAGAAATCATCTCCTCTACCAATGCTAGTTCCCCTAGCCATATTTTAGTTCTATAAAATCAAACACATCACCATTAGTAACAAATGACTTACTAGGGAATATAATAATTACCTCATATATATAAATAATATACCGCCGAAGTGCCCAGAAAGCAATGCCAAGTTACCATGTCAATAACATGAATAAAATACAAGTAGGACTCACACAATTTACAATTCATTTAACATGCATTAACACTTTTACTAAATTAGTCTTCTTTATTTACCACATTTCCCGTACCCTATTTGGTCCTGAAAGGAATCACTTTGATACCACCTGTGACATCCTACCCTTAATTTCCCATTAATTTTAACTATTTAATTAAAATCCCAATAGTTAGTTTAATAATTAACCAAACCTCCTAAGAAGTCAAGTAACTCCAAAACAACCCTTATATGACATCCCTATAGCCTGCGGTTCATTTACAATTAACAAAAAGTACATAATAGGAACGAGGGCCTGACGCTATATGCCAAGCCCATGCTACGCGTGAGCTCCCCTTTTCGCACCTAGCGCTACGCGTCAGCCCCATGCTATGCGTGAGCATGACAGTAACAACAATGTTGCTATCATGGATTTTAGGCCTTTTGGTTAACTTTTGACCTACCCAAATGGCCCGTTTTAGATCTGATTGCCATGAAACTTCACGGGCCACACCGTTTTCCCCATTCCAGAACTGTTGGCGTCGTCCTTTCACCAAAATTCCATTGTATGCCCAAGTTATATAGAAAAATGAATTTAAATCAAAATATGGAAAATGCCTTCACCACACCTACAAAACGAGCTTTAAACTAAGTAATACCTATATACACAACTCATAAATGATGCAAGAAACCTATGAGTCCCTTTCGAGGGTCTGAAAGCCCATCAGATCTCAAAATTACCTCCTCGGTTCCTAAATTCCATATTTTTTGGCCTATTTTCACAATTATGCATAACATACACTAAATGATCACCATATCAACCATATAATTCACAATCACACTCAACAAATATGTCACACAAACATCACAGTACCTACCAATTTCAAACATTCACACAATGGCTCCGTGTTATACAACTACACCTATTATCATGACATCACATGTCTAATAAATGCATTCAAGTCATGTACTCACAATCCAATTTTGTTGTCATCATCATCAACCTATCACATAAGCAAGTAATAGATATCATCATCACATCACAATTAGTCCAAGAAGTCTCAAACCTCGTAACCCATAAATTTAAACATCATACATCACAACCAACTTGAACTAATAATAAATAGTCCATTTCTAAAATATTACATAGGTTATAAATTCCCTAACTTCCCTTGGCAATGGCTCTTCACTTGGCACCTGCTTCCGGAGCATCCGCACCTTCCCTATCATTGGTTACTAAAGGAAATAGATAACCACAACAAGGGTGAGTGTTTGGAAACAAAATCATAATTAATATAAAATGGTAAGCTTAACATCAAAATAACAATGTAAATATTTTACCGTTATTATCGTTTAACCTCCGAATTCCCTACAAGATCATACATTCATTACATCATAGCAAACTACTATTAAATCACATTTTCAAATATTCATCATCTCATAACAACCACCATTTGCATCACATTCTTAAATATTTCACAATCACCAATTCACACAATTTATTATATCACCACCAATCATCATAAACATCATGCTTATGCATCATCATAATCATATAATTATGACATCACTGACTCCCATTATACAACATGACGCCTAGTATCCGGATACTACAGGATCGGCCTTCAGTTAGGGTTCTGACTTGACACCCCGTGAACTCGACTTGGTTCACCGAGCCCGACTTGGCTCTCCACCTTAACCACTGGATCCTACTTGATCACTGGATAGCTTAATTGGGCCTTTAAGGACCACGGGAGCCGAACGCGAAGGGTAACATATACCGTCTGTTGTCTCACACCACATAATCACATACATACATCTCAAACCACCTATCCATTAGCAATAATCAATAATAAGCTATCACATAGGGTGGACACACAGACCCAACCCTTACATATCTCATCTCCATGCATGTAAACTCATCAATATTTATCAAATTCATCAACATATTGGACAAATATATATTTACTATATATTAAGAAAAATATAGCTTGACAAAGGAAACCAGGACCGTAACGCCAAGAAGTGAATCCAATTAATTTAAAATAATTCATGTACTAGCTAGTATAAAGATATATTGGACAAATATTATATGAAAAGAGTTTTTTTGTTTATACTGATTATTATCCAATTTTAAGTGTGCATTACAATAATCATAAAAGAAGTATGCTATTTTTCAGCATTTGAGCAAGTAAATTTTTATATGATTAGTGTGACACCTAATTTAAAATAATAAACCTAAATAAAATCTTTAAATTTTAGTTTTTCTTTACATTTTTGATATAATATTTGGTATTTTATGCATAACTTAATCTACAAAATTTCGATTGAGATGAATTCAATTGTTACACCTGCATAGCTCAAATACATAAAACTTTTATAAAGGAAAAAAAAAGACTAATTCAACTTAGATTATTCCTGGTGCAACATTATATTAACTGTCACACCAAAATTATTGACAACAGAAACTGCATATTTTCTTTAAAAAGTCAAATTTACATATATGCTCAAATTACTCAAACCTCATCCAAATGATACCAAATTTTACTATAAGCTAGTACATATCATTTTTAAACTAATGGTTCAAGTCCCATGCCAAAATTCCGTTACAATTGGATTTTATGCGCATCGTACGATTTAAGCCAAAGTGTTCATTTTACATGACATGTGAAATCATAATTGGTGGGTTTGGCACCCAAACTTCACCATACATAACTCACTACACCTAATTAGGATTTTCTTTTACAATCCTATCAAGTCAATTTGCCAATAGCTACCTCAATTGGCATATCCACCTATCTTAGACATATTTTAACCTATATGTTCATAAAATACAACAATAATTCCCTACCTAATTTAATATTTACCAATTACTAGCCATTACAATTCATGTAATATCTAGGCTCATGGAATCAACTCATGGCCACACCGTTCATGGTGCCAAACTACTATATGTGCACAATTAGCAATAATCAAAGGCACTATCATGCATAAATACATAAAACATGCACTAAACCATATTTTAAACCATTATTAAGGTATACCTAAATTGCATACATATATACAATTATTCTCAATCTAAGCTGGCCAAGGCATTACACTACAAAACATAAACAAGGCCTATATATTCCAATTGCCCTTCCAAAAGACATTTTGCTTAGGCAACCGCTGTTGGCATCTCACCATCAATCCTCTCGTGTTAAGTCCACTGTGTTAAATAACAAATATTGAACTAGATTCATACAACATATACAGTCATCTAGTTCATAACATGCATATATCATCACAATATAGTTGCATCGTTAATGCATCACACCATATCATTTAACATCAATTTATTCATCATTCTCATTCACACATAATCATAAATCATATTGATACATCATTATCAAGCATATCAACATTCATTTGTCATCGTCAGCTGCATTAGCTTACCTAGCTCTATGCTACTTTACTAATGCACATACAAGTGGATTCGACTCTATTTGATGGGATTATACTGTAGTATTTAGATAAGTGTTATAGGTCAGCCAGGGTTTGTGCCTTACCATCAGACTGTCCTCCCATCTAGGCCTCCTCATAAGACCCTGCATCCTGTTATAGTAGCTAAATGCACATGTTATGTCAAACATCAATAACATCAATAAAACCTCTTGATTACCATCACCAAGGGTTACCACTTGATTATCATTATCAAAGGCTTCATTCATCAACAATAAAACATGCAACTATCATTAAGAACAAAACTAAATTGAGTTTGCCTAGCATGATTACCATCATCATGCCCTAAATCTCATTATAATTAACATCATCAATCTCGTTCATTATTACCAATTAAAAATTCACAATAGTAATCATGGATTTTCGTATTATTTATCATCTTTTTCATCTACAACATAATCCATCACCACATTGTCATCAATAATTCATCATTATTCATCGATCATAACAACATACATTCATTGATGCATCATATAATCCAACAATAAAACATCAATTCATATAATTGTGTGTTATCATAGATTTCAACCTAATCACATATCCATCCATTCATAATTTGTACATTTAAAATATATCGCTTCCCACCTACCTTGAATTAGGAATTTTAAGGCGTTTCCATGTTTTAATCTCGTTCCAAAGTTCAACCTGCACCATGAAACTCACCAACACTTGCCGATTAATTAACCATGACCTAAACTCATTCAATTCAACTTAATATCAACTACCTGAAAACCTAAAGAGTCCTTAATCCTACCAATTTAATAAGAGGGAGAAGATTTAGTAATTTCAACTTATTGATTGATTGGCGACGAAGGTTTCCAGAAGCGGTTCGAACCTTTGATGATACCCACGAGCTTACAAGGGTTCCTATAACCATGAATTGAGGGACAGAATTGAACAAAACACCTAGCTTGGGTTCTATGAAACCCACCTTGAAGATGATGGAAATTAAAGGAGAAGCTTGCAATTCCTTGGCTCTTTGCAATTGGGGGGAAGAGAAGAGATAAAGTGGAAGCTTGGTTCTTGATTGACAATAGATGACGAAGAAGAATTGTTGGAGGTAATGAGAAGTGGAGGTCACAACCATAAGGGAGATGAATAACGTGGTTCTCATTTCTTTCTTTTGTTTTTGTTTGAAAATAGAATAGGAATTAAGTTTTAGAAACTAGAGGGTAGTTAGGTAATTTTATTTATTCTATTAATTTCTGAAATTGATCTATTAACTTTAAGTTGTCCTACACTTAACCACATTAATTCTTTAATTAACGTACCCCATCCATTTATAATTAATGAATCCTCAATTATTATTTGGTTACCAACCATTTATCCATTAATTTTTAATTAGGATGTTACAGGTAGGGATGGAAAGGGGCTAGGCTTTAAAAGGCCCAAGCTTGATCTACTTCCAATTATCAAGGTCTGAGCCTGACCTATTAGCCCATCATAGGTTTTTTTAAGGCTTGGTCTGGCCTGTTTGAAGGTCTGACCTTTTAGAACCTATTACAATTAGGCTTTCAAAAGACTAACAATCACCTAAAAACCTATCAAACTACATAGGCTGACAGCCCTATCATGGTAAACAGGCCTATATTATAAAAACTTATTATAACTGCAATGTTAATTTATATTATGTAAATAATATATATATATATATATATTATTTTTATGTTATAAATATATATATAAATAATTAGTAGTTAGGCCAATTAGACGGACCGGTCTGTTGGGCTTCAAAGAGTTTTTTGAAAGTTTATGAGCTGACCTATTTACTTAAAAAGGCTTATTTAAAAGCCCAATCTTAGCCTTCTAACTTGACAAGCCTGACCTATATAGGCTTTAAATGGGCCGGGTCACGAGTCCTGGTAGATGACCCGACCCATTTCCATCCTTAGTTATAGGTAATACATTGCATGCTCTCTTAATTTTTATTTTTATTTTAAACTTATTGTCTATATTTCTTATTGTTGAAAGATAAAATGGAGGTAGTTAGTGTTTGTTAGGAGGTTAAAATTCATCATTTTTTCATATCAAAGATAGAAAGCATAATCAATCACAGTTTACACTCTTTCTATCTCTCTTTTCTTGCACTCTTGCTTTTGCTCTAGATACCTTTACTTATATACTAACTTTACATTTAGTGCATTTAACATTTACTCTATCTTATTCTTAACTTCTTAACTTATTGTATTCTTACCTTATCAACTTCATTTTCATATATTTTCTATTTACTTTTTCAAAAACCACAATACTACCATAATTTTAATTTTATAAAAAGTATTTATTGATAATAGTTTATATCTATTGGTATAACTAAACTTCTTCCATTAACTAGCACATGACATATTAGTGTAACTCAAATATACATGTATAAAAATCGGCCAAAATTAAGGGATAGTTTTACGTATATAATTCTATAAAATTGGACTCATATTTATGATTTCAATTTTAATTTTTTAAATTTCATAATTTTTAGACCTGATTCCTTTTGCAAACACTAATCTTAACTAACGGTTAAAACTACCGTTAAAGACCAAAATTTTTATAGTGACTAGTTATGTAACAATTATGTGTACAACATTAATTAATATTTATATAAATATTAAAATCAAATCAAAGGTCAATTAGGACCATAGTGATTAATAATTTTTTATATATATTTTAGGAATTTAAAATTTAGTTTTGTCACAAATAAAATTTAAAAAAATATTTTAAAATTTCATAATTTTAAAGTTTAATTTCATTTACAAACACTAGTTTTATATGTTTAATTTTTATGCACTAATTAACCTAGGCTTATTGTACAACATTTATATATTTTCAAATTTCACACTGCGTAAGCAATAGTTAATTTTAAGAAAACTTACAATGTGGATAAAACTAACTGTTTATTTGGTCATGTGACTAAATTTAGCGACGAGAGACAAACCCCGTCATTAATATGTAGTACGACGACTTTTAAAATTATTTTTAGCAATGATATTGCAACAGTCGTTGACATATGTCACAAAACAACTTTTAGGGGCTATTCTATGGACGTTGCTAAACTAGTCACTAACGATAAGTGATTTTCAGTGGCTAAATGCATTTTAGTTAAAACAATATCTTTTAATAGTGTTGGTCAACTAGGACCACAAAGATTAATAAAAAAAGTTATTCTAAGAATTTAAAATTTAGCCATACATGTCACAAAATAAAATTTGAAAAAACATCTTCAAATTTCATAATTTTAAGGTTTAATTCCTTTTACAAACACCAATTTAAAAGCCAACACTTAATTGTACAACATTTATATTTATATAAACAAATTAAAATCAACTGTTTGGTTAACTAGGACCACAATGATTAATAGATAATTATTTTTATTTTCAGAATTTAAAATTTAGTCTCTGTCACAAAATGAAAATTTAAAAATATTTTCAAATTTCTTAATTTAAGGTATAATTCCTTTCACAAACACTAATTTTATATTATGCACTAACTAACCACCACTTAATTATACAGCATTTATATACTAATATATAAAACATTTAAATTAACTGTTTGGTCAATTTTTTTTGGTACATAACTGTTTAGTCAACTGGGACCACATTGAGTAATAAATGTATTTACTTTTAGAATTTAAAAATGAATCTTCTGCTACAAAATAAATTTTCAAAAAATTGTTTTTAAATCATAATTTTAAGATTTAATTCCTTTAAAAACACTAATTTTATATTAAGCACTGACTAATCAATTAATTGTACAACATTTTTATACATATATAAAATATCAAATTGTTGGGTCAAACTTTTTTTTATACGTAACAGTTTGGTACTAGGACCACAGTGACTATCAAATTTATTTTTATTCTCAGCATTTAAAATTTAGTCTTCTATAAAAAAGTAGACTTTTTAAAAATATTTTCAAATTTCTTAATTTTAAGGTTTGATTCCTTTTACAAACATTAATTTTATATTATGCACTAATTTCACTTAATTTACAACATTTTTATTTATATAAAAAAGTTAAAATTGACTATGGTCAGTTTGGACCATAGTGATTAATAAATTTATTTTTATTTTCAAAATTTAAAATTTATTCTTCCGTAACAATAAAATTTCCAAAAAAAAATCATTCTCAAATTTCTTAATTTTAAGATTCATAAAGACACTGATTTAATATTATGCGCTAATTCACCAACACTTAATTGTACAACATTTATATATATATATATATATATATATATATAATTAACTGTTTGATCAACTATTTTTTTATATGATAAATTAGAATTATAGTGATTAATATATTTCTACTTTCAGAATTTAAATTTGTCTCCTATCAAAAATAAAAAATTTTAAAAATACTTTTAAATTTATTTATTTAAGGTTTGATTCCTTTTACAGAATTAATTTTATATTATGCACTAATTAATCAACACTTAACTGTTACAGCATATATATTTATATAAAATATTAAAATTAACCTTTTGGTCAACTTGAACTGCAGTGATTAATAAGAATGTTTTTATTTTTAGAATTTAAAATATAGTCTTCTATCACTTAAAGAAATTTAAAAAAAAATACAAATTTATAATTTTAAGGTTTAATTCCTTTTAAAAACACTAATTTTATATATGTTTAATTTCATGCACTAATTAACCAATACTTTACTGTACAAAATTTACTTATATAAATAAATTAAATTGAACTCCTTGGTCATCTGAGACCACAGTGATTAATAAATTTATTTTATTTTAAGAGTTTAAAATTTAGTCTTATGTCACAAAATAAAACTTAATTTTAGAAGCTTTTTCTTTACTTATTATTTTACAAGCTCGTGTCTCTCTTCTAGTAACTATATTACCAAAATGAAAACATATATAAGATTATGAGGTGCCCCTCGTGCATGCCATGTGCACATATATAAGACTCGTGTTTACAATGCACGAAGTACACACATTTTATTCTTTTGTTTTGCAGCAAACACGGGCCAAATTCTCTCTCTTTTATATTGCGTTGACGAAAATAATAGTAGTCAACCGATTGTTGTGACAACGATTTTTTTTCGTTAAAATTAATGTTATCTTAACACCCCTTGTATAGAGTTACACATATTCGGATATATAAAGAAGAATATAGAGAGAAAATAGTAAATAATACGACTTGATAATAAAATTAAAATTAAAAATGGAAAAGATATAAGAATGGAAAAGATAGAAGGACTAGTAAACAAACGTGTAAAAAATGATGCGAATAAATCAATGGTGGCTTTTATTTTTCTTACCTCTTATTTTTTTCATCCTAGTTGCAATGTGACTTTAATAGAAATTCTAGTACTATATTATTTTTTATCAGAAACTTTGGTGGGCTCATCGGTTCCTAATTGAGGTTTAATATTAAATAATATTATAAAAATTGGTTTAAATTGATAATCACGGGCTCAATCAATTCAAATAGGTTATTAAATAAATTAAATAATTGATCTAGTATAAAACTGATTGACTCAACTAGTTTTGATCATAACTGATAACTCACAAGTAGTGATTTTTTCTTTTAAAAAATTTCCTCCTCATTTTATATTTCTTATTAGCTACTGATTATTATATTTGATTTTAAAATTTTAAAGTATGAAATATTTAAATTATTTAAGAATACATGTATTTTTACTTTTTATAAATAAATTGAATCAACCGATTCAACTAATATCATTCACCTAGTTTAACCATTGATTTATTGACGTAATACTTTGACTGATTTAATAATCATACATGTGATTTTAATCACATTAATATTAACTATTAAATAGTTTTATTTTTACACTGGGTTACCCAACTATCACTTTATCATTCTCAATGTAACTGGTTAGTTTCTTAACAGTTAAATTAAGAATTATTTTCTTTTTGAAAGTAAATTAGGGATCAATTTACGATACCTATGACTTGACTATTCAAAAAACTAACGAATCATTTAAAATATATTAAAGATTATATTAAACAAATACGTTGCTACCATTTCTCTTGCCCACAAATTAAACTTTGTTCAAAAAACAACAAACTAATTAAATGGTCATGTTTCAGCCGCAAAATGTTCCGAAAAAAAGAAAAAGAAAGATGCGACGAGAACATTTGACACGAAAGCAAAAGTTGGACCAAAAAGGAAAATTGTTCAAATACATATATATATAAAAATTTGTGGGTCAAAGGGTTCAACGGATAACAAATCATGATGATAAAATGCCCTACTCGTTTTCATGGTCAAAACCACGGATTCTACTACTGAATCTCTTCTCTATAAATACCAATACACTTTGCTTTCAACAACACTACCAAATTCTGTATAGAATCTTAAAGAGAGGTAACTAGAAAGCTTAATAGACACACACAGAGACTAATTAAGATGGGTTTTATAGGGTTATGTGGGGTTTTTGTTGCCTTATTGGCAACGGTTTGCCTCTTGTTGTTGTTTATATTAACATTATGTTGGTGGGTTTTCCCTAACCAAACACATAAGAAGCTTATGAAATGTGGGTTGGGAGGGCCAACACCAAGTTTTCCACTTGGAAACATTAAAGAGATGAAAAGAGCAAAGAATGACAATATTGAATCTTCTCTTGTTGTATCCTCAAATAATAATGTTACACATGATATACACTCGCACGTTTTCCCCTACTTTTCTTGTTGGCAAAAATCACATGGTAAGTCCTGGAACTAGTTAATTAATTAATTAACATTTTGCTAACATATATATAATAACTCAATATTCTAAAGTGTAACATTGGTTTAATTTGTGTTGTGCAGGGAAGGTGTTCGTGTACTGGCTAGGAACAGAGCCATTTTTGTACATAGCAGATGCAGAGTTGTTGAAGAAAATGTCAGCAGAGGTAATGGCGAAGAGATGGGGGAAACCAAGTGTTTTTAGAAATGACAGAGACCCTATGTTTGGGAGTGGTTTGGTGATGGTTGAGGGTAATGATTGGGTTCGTCACCGCCACATTGTTGCCCCCGCATTCAATCCCATTAACCTCAAGGTTCTTCTCTCTCTCTCTCTATCTAGTTGCACTTCTGCATCAGATCTGGAGATGCATTTAGAGAACTATATTAGAAAATAAATCCTTAAAACCACGATAACATAAAAAGAAACCCTTAACAAATGTTATAAATTGTTGCAATATTCAACTTTTGTTAATATATTTTATCTTTAATTAACTTTGTCATTCTTAGGAGGAGTTCAATTCTTATGCATATTTAAAGGGAATAATTCATTGAGTAACGTGTATAGGTTGTTGTGAGGTAGATAATTGATTTTTATCATAATAAATAATCCTTTCGTATATATATTTATATAAAACTTTACTTGATGATGTTAGGGAAAATACATAAATTTTGTGATTCTAATTATATATATATATATATATATATATAACACATATTTTTCAAGGTATTTTTATAATTAAAAATGTACTGGTATATTTCTTTGTGAAAGTTTAAAAAATTAGTCTTTATCAAATGAGATTTGTTTTTCACCACTATCTTACTCTCCTTCCTTTCATCCTAAGTGTTATTTTTTATGGAAAACGATCAACATTTTAGAACTTCTTTTTCTCATTGATAAATTAAGTCTTTAAGAAATTCATATCTCATCTTTTTTTAAATATATATTTTCTAAATATGTAAATTGCAGAATTACCGTAAAAAATATCATATGTTAATTCAGCCAGCTTCGGTGAAATTTAATGAAATAATAAAATAGTTCTTATTTAATATTGTTGTTAATATAATGTTTTCTAATTTTCAATCAATTCTCAATATTATTTTTAATTAATATATCTCTTAGATTTTTTCTCCTTACTCGGTTTCCTAAATTAAATCTCAATCATGAAATGTAGAACAACTTTAAATGGAAAAAATCCACGTAGAGCATCATGTCATAATTTGAACGTTATATATATGCTTATGCACCTACTCGTTTAAAGTTGTTTTGGACCATTTCCTATTCTTTTACACTTTTGCCGGATAATGTTAATGTTTTTCATATGATACATACAAAACAAGGCATTTTGAACGTTTAACTTTCTAACCCCAAGAAACATAAAATATAATCAAGTGACGAGAGATTATCCTATAAGGAAACTGCTACGAATAATATCCACCAAACAAATTCTATTAGTATTAATATTATATTGTTTTTATCTTGATGTGAAGCGCTTTGATATATTCTTTGGCCATATGCAAGGATGCATTCTTAATATATTTAGTTTTAATTTGCATTGTGTATAGGGCATGGCGAACATGATGGTTGAGTCAGCAAATAAAATGATAGATCGATGGGCTACAAAAATAAAGTTGGGCGAACCCGAAATTGATGTGGAGAGAGAGATCATAGCAACTGCGGGAGAGATAATAGCAAGAACTAGTTTTGGCATGAAAGATGACAATGCAAGAGATGTTTTTGACAAATTAAGAGCTTTGCAAATGACTCTCTTTAAGAACAATCGATACGTAGGGGTTCCCTTTGGCAAGTATTTCAATGTGAAGAAAACTTTAGAGGCCAAGAGACTTGGGAGAGAAATCGATGAGCTCTTGTCGTCCATCATAGAAGCTCGGAAAAAGTCACCCCAAAAAGATTCTCAAAAAGATTTGCTAGGTTTGTTGCTACAAGAGAATCATCAAGTTGATGGACGGTTAGGAAAGACATTAACAACACGAGAAGTGGTTGATGAATGCAAAACCTTCTTCTTTGGTGGCCATGAAACCACAGCACTTGCTATCACATGGACTTTGCTGCTTCTGGCCATGCATGAAGATTGGCAAAATCAATTGAGAGAAGAGATAAGAGAAGTAGTGGGTAATAGCCAACTTGATATTTCTATGCTTGCTGGTTTAAAAAAGGTAATAAGTTGTTGCTTTTATATTATAACATGTTCTTGTATTTAATGCCATATATATATATATATATATATATATATATAACCATATAATAGATTAAAAGTTATTGAAAGTAAATTACTTAAAATATTACATGATTTTTTTAAAAATTCAATCGATTAATTTTAATTATCTATTATATAGTTGTACAACTTAGATTTACTCATCTCATTCTCACATAAGAGAATCATATGATATATCTTTTATATATATATATATATATATATTATGAAAAAAATTACTTTATATTAATCCTCGTAATATTTATATTAGGAGAGGTTAAATAAGAAATATCATCTGTTTCTCTTTCTATCGTTTTTTTATATCAATTAAACATCAAAAGACACTTAAAATTATAATGAAGCAACCAAATGACATTTTTCTTAAAAGTATTGACATGTCTGTACCACAAAGCCATTTGAGCATATGAAGAATGTGATTCTTTTCCTTGCTTTTATAAATATACTCCTTTTGATTTTTAGTATATATAGAAGCAAGGTGACATTGTGTGGATGGTAACATGTGTACGTCCCTAGGCCAGAGGTCTCAATGACACTACGTGTGAGATAGCCCACAAAACCACCACTTGATACCAGGGAACAAAAACGTCACTTTCTTTCCTGCTTTGATAATTTTATTATTCTTTTCTTTACAATAAAACTTTGGCTTTAATTTGTTACACCGAAGTAGTGCATAACATTATAATTGGCACTTGATCACAAGATTGATTTTGGATCTTCCATATCCCCCCCATTATTATATTTCATTGAAATTCGCACGTGCTCTTTAATATCTAAGAAAATGTATAGTAATTCATATACACGCTATCTTTTGTATATAAAGAAGAAGAAAACTACGTGTTGCCTAGGATTACTTGAAATTACTATTTTATTTTTGTTTGTTCAATTTTTATCTGATACTTGAAGTAAATAATAATGTGTTGTCCATGCATGCAGATGAAGTGGGTTATGAATGAAGTTCTGAGACTGTACCCACCAGCACCAAATGTGCAAAGGCAAGCAAGAGAAGACATTAAATTAGATGATTTAACGGTGCCAAATGGAACCAACTTGTGGATAGATGTAGTGGCGATGCATCATGACACAGAAATATGGGGGAAAGATGCAAATGAGTTCAGACCAGAGAGGTTCATGGATGATGTGAATGGTGGGTGCAAACACAACATGGGGTATTTGCCCTTTGGGTTTGGAGGGAGGATGTGTGTTGGAAGGAACTTGACCTTTATGGAGTACAAAATTGTCTTAACCCTTCTTCTCTCTAGGTTTTCTTTCAAGCTCTCTCCATCTTACAATCATTCACCATCTATCATGCTCTCTCTGAGGCCCACTCATGGACTTCCACTCATAGTTCAACCCCTTTAGAATATTCAGCTCTTGTACTAAAAAAAGAAAAAAAAAGTAATATCTCAATTAATTCAGTTTTACAAAGTAGATCATATAGGTGGACTTTCTCTTAGATATACTTCTTCAGAAATAGAAGTCAACTGTAGAAGTATAGCTACCAAGAATTATTGATTCCAAACGGCAAAAAAACATAGGTCACATTCTTCCCATAAGTTTCAAGGCAGGATTGTACGTGGTCTATATCTATTATAAATGAGGATATTTCATCAATTCATCTTTCCCTTCCCTTTAGAATTTCTTCTCCCGATCGAAACAAATCACATCATGTATTATATTTTATCATATTACTTTTATCTCTATTACTATAATACTATTATATATATTTATTGTTATTATATTTTATTTATTATATATGAAATTTAAATGAAAAACAAAAATATTTTTTTATTATTTGTTACAAAAATTATTTGTAATTAAAATACATTTTACAAGATTATAATAAAATTATATTATTTCTACTTATATTATGTTTACTGTCATATCATTATTTATTACTATTTTATTATATATTATTTATAATAACATAAAGATACATGTTGTCATATTATTTGTTTTCTGAAAAATAAATTCAAAATGATAGAAAATTATTATTACTATTTTAAAAATTAAAATGATATTATATTATTTCTATTGCTTATTACTATTATTATACCATTCTATATACAGATGATATATAATTATTACTATACTATACTTATTTTGTTTATAATAATTTAATACTAGATATATTATTCTTTATCTTCAATTGATATAAATTTCAAAATAAACAATATTTATTATTATTATTATTTAATACAAACTATCAGAAATATTTTCTTAGAATCGTTATAATAATATATTATTTATACTATTATAACAATTACTACTAATACTAATATTATAATAATGATAATAATAATAGATATTTTTTAGTGAAAGAAATTAATTTAAAAGATAAACAGACTATATTTTATGACTAATTCGATCTTATTTATTTGAATATTTTTTCCAATTTAAATATTTTATGGTTACTTATTTTTATGTTTATTTTTGTAATTTTTTTATTATATTTTCACTATTATTTATTTTTTCATTCGACTTGTTAATTATATGAAAAATATTAAAATTTTTATACATATAAAAATAATTAAATTGTAGTTGTATGTATTTCATTACTATTATTTATAAAAACACTTTTGCATTTTTATTTATATTTTTGGTTAAATTTTTACCATAATAAAATAATATTTGAATTGTTCATAACACTTGTTAACCTGTGGATTATACTAGTACACATTTAGTTTGAAGTTTTTCAATACACATTTAATGAAATTAAGTTAATAATTATTGAAAACAACGTGTTATTATTTAAATAGGTTTTGTAATTTGTACATCCGTGCTGGAATAAAAAATAAAAAGTAAAATAATTATAATTAATATTAATGTAATTTTTTAATTTTTAAGGTAAATTTAATATGTTTTTATCAAACAAATATTTTTTATTTTTTATTTAGTCTACGTATACGATTGCACTTGTTAGTGAAATCTTTATATGATCATCCAAAGTTTGTTGGTAACTAAAGCCTTCTTTTACTTAGCATTATTTGCTGTAAAATCTCGATAATAAGATACATATATATACTGTGCATGCATTAATTTGTGATTTGTGACTAAGCAACAAAGATAATTGCATTTGAAAGAAGATACATATGATTAAATAATAATAAATTGTGATTTGTGTATCGAAATATTCACAAGGGATGAATAAAATACTGATATAATTAAGCACGTGATCCAGCAGCTTAAATTTTTTGAAGTGGTTGTGATACTATATAAGCTCCCATTCACTGTTATTCTAAATAATTAATTTTTAAAAGTGATGAGAAGGAATAAAAAATAAATTAAAAGTACTTAAAAATAACAAATAAGTTCATATTCAGTTATTTAGTTCCAAATAATGATTTTTGTTAATTATGAAGACAACCCTTCAATTTACATATGATGATCTCACATGCCATGATGTAGACATTTAAATTTGACCATCACCAATGTATGCATTTGCTGTTAGTGGCCCCACTGAGTTGGATTTATCATGGGGACGGATAGATGAAGTCACATGACTATATCACATACACAATTACACACTTTATTAATGTTTGAATTAAGAGCCTTTTACTGAAATGTAAAGGTATCCGAGCAGTGGAATTAAAGAAAAAGGGAGAAAGTGATCGAGAGAGAATGGTAACTAAGAGCTGTTAAATAATTAATGAGAGAGGATATGTACTATGAATTGAATATTACAAGAGATAGGCATTATATATATAGGCTGAGAACTAACTATATATGTTATAGTTATAACATAACCGCAAAGCTAACACAATACAAGTTTGTTTTCTATCTTCTACATCTCAAACTCATGGGTATCCAATGGATCACTCGGAGTTTGAACATACATCCTTAAACATGTTTGAGAAATTGTTCTAGTTAGAATTGTGATTCCTATGTTGATAGATTTTGATAACATTATAAATAAATTATAATTTAGCATTTAAATATGGTGTGGAAACGTTATGTATGGCGAAAGACTTAATTTATTTAGTATGGGACAAGCTCATGCCAGTCTAGAGACCTAAAAAAACATGTAAAGTAAGAATTAGGCATACGACTTGGCTCTCACGTCATTTTTAAAATTTGAATTGGAAGTGAGACATGAGTCTCATGCTATTCTTGAAGCTTATAAAATTTATTCATCCATACACGTGGATAGTTAGGATTTTAAAATCCTAGCCTTTGAACGGGGTATGGGGCATTGAAGCTTTCATGTGTATAGTAGATCCCCCTTATTTCTTCCATACTAAAACTTTCTCTCAAAACCTCTTAAAATCTTAAATTTTCTTTTGAGTGGTTCTTCGCATTTAGGAACCTATTCTGTTCCCCGTTGGTCTTGTTGTGTTTGTGACATGAAGAGAAACCTTTTAATCATAGTGAAATTTGAAACAACTCTAAGGTTGATAACTTATTAAGTTTCTTTACGTTTGTGCTTTAAGGTTCTTTAGGTTAGTCTTAGGTTTAATAAAATATTGATATTTGAACCTTAGGATAGATGATATACTTTAAGTTTAAGTATTACAATATATTATACATACTATTATAAAGAAAAGGGATATAAACTCTGTTAAAATGGACTTTTAAACACGATTCTAAAACCGTGTTTGTTCTAGTCATGGTGATAGATAAGGCTTTTTAACTACGGTTACCAATAGTGTTTATAGATAATATCTAAACACGGGTGTTCTGAATCATGTTTAAAAGTTTGAATTTAAACACGGTTATGGTAATAACCGTATTGAAACGTCAGTACTTTTAAACACGGTTATTGAATAAACGTGTTTAAAAGTCACCATGTTTAAACACTATTATGGCAACAACCGTGTTTAAATGTCATATTTAAACACGGTTATTATCATAACCAAGTTTAAATATAATGTTTTATTAAAGCAGGTTTGATTTTATTGATTTCCCAAACCTGCAGTGTTACATAACTAGGACAATACAATATCCCTAGATAGTTCAATTATTGCACCAATTAATGAAAACACATGATATAACACTAATATGCTATAAAATACATAATGAAGAAATTGAATCTATATACAATGAATAATATTTACATGAATAAAATAAAATAAAATCTAAACCCTAGGTGGAATCCTACACTAGGTACAATGAATAAAAAAGAATAAAACTCCTATACTATCAAAGTCCCTGCCTCACTTCATGGAAGTATGCTGCCCATTGCTTTCTAATATGGGGTTTTTGACAGGAATGGGGTGATGTTTAAAAAAATTTATAAGAATGGGGTAACTTTTTTAAAAATTATTGGTCTGGGGTGGGAGTGGTCAAATCAATCTTTGAAAACCGCCTGTTGTAGAGCCGATTTCTGGGAACCGTTTTTCCAAGGGACGAGTTTCTTGCATGTGTGCCACGTGTGAAGCATGCACAGAAACCGTCTCCTTGACAGGCGTTTCTTGCATGGTTTTTCACCCCACTTCCGACCGGACGGGACAACACTCTGCGACTCACAGAAACCGCCCCTCGGACCTGCGGTTTCAGGCCTCGGTGACAGCTCCCTCTGCACGTTGGGCATGAGGCTGTGTCAGGGAGAAACCGCCTGGTGGACCGGCGATTTCAGGCCTGACGTGACAACTCCGGTTTGAAGCCCACGGTTTGCACCTTTCACCAGGCAAAATTTTGCCTATTAAAACGGTAAAGGGGTGCTGTGGTCCTCCATTGCCATTGTTGAAGTGCAGCCTCTCCTCCATTGCCATTGTTGAAGTGCAGCCCCTCTTCTCTCTATTTTTTGCAAGGTTTAGGCCCACCTCTTGTGATTTTTGTTCAAGATTTGAAAAAGGTTAGTGCCATCTTTTTTTGGTTAATATTTAGTTAATTAGTATATGTGTTAATGATAAGGGTTAAGTATTAAATTAGTTAAATAATTTTTTTGGTTAGAAAAAGATGTTAGATTCTATTAAAGGTTAGTATAATATTAGTGTTAATGTTAGTTTTCATTAAATAAAATTAGTTGATGTGTTTAATTAGTGGTTTAAGGTTAATGTTAAATAGTTAAATACTATGTTAGTGTAGGAAAATATTGTTAATGTATAAGGATTTAATTGTAGATAATTATAGTTAAACTATTTTTATGGTTAGTAAAAAAATCTTAGTTTTCATTATATAAGAATAGTAGTATTTTGAGTATTTAGGTGTTTAGTTAGCGGTTTAGTGTTAACATCAATTATTTAACAAAATATTATAGTAGTGTGTAAATATCTAACAAAATATTATTGTAGTGTTTAAAAAAAATTTGTTTAAGTATAATGAATAAATTGTAAATAAATGTAGTTAAACTAAGTATTTCGTTAGTAAAAAGATGTAAATAAATAATAATTGTTTAGTTAACATTAAAAATGATTAGTGTTAAAATGAACATTGTTTAGGTTTAAGGATCATATTATAAGTCAAATTGGAAAGGTTATTATACTTGATAATAAACATTAATTTTGATATATTTGAGTTAATATTTAATAATAAATTTAAGTATAATTAAATGTTTATTAAATAGTGAAATAGTTAATAATAAATTTGATATTGATAAATATATTGGCAAAATAGTAACATATTAATATTTAATTTATATATTAGGATTAGTTATTAAATATATTTCATTTGTGTACGTAAATGATTTAAAGAATTATATTTAATAAACATTCAAATATTCTATAAATACTATAGTTTTTGAATATATATATATAATATAATTTTAGTTTATTTATGTTGCATAGCTACTTCATTATTTTCTGTTTTGTTGCACATTTAGTTCATTTTTAGGGTTTATGTTGCACATTTGATTGATTAATATTTAATGTAGATTGGCGCTTAATGTTAAGTGTGACCTGTTTTTTGTAGGATGGAAGCATCATCTTCATCTGCTGGACAATCTCGTGAAGTGAATCCCAGTCCTGAAAATCCAAGTCTTTTGAAATTCCAACATGTGCATGTATCTGAATCAATTTGGAATGGAAGACCCGACAGAATATTAAAATGTAGGCGTGCGTTGGTATTTCGTGGTGCGGGAGGCTCTGTCCCTGACCAAATTGTACCTCATTTACAAAGGGCTGGGTTCCTTGGGATTGCCCAACTTTATTTTTTTCAGGTTGAGCCTGCTTTGGTGTCTGCACTTGTTGAAAGGTGGAGACCGGAGACTCATACATTTCATATGCCACCTGGTGAATGCACCATTACATTGCAGGATGTGGCGATTCAGATGGGGTTACGTGTTGATGGTCTCCCCCTAATTGTTGATACTTCTGATCGGGATTGGAGTGCATGTGTGCAAAATTTATTCGGTGTGTACCCACCCGACGATGTATTTCACAGTGGGACGTTGAAGATGAAGTGGATCTCAGAACAATTTGACAACATTGAGGACCATCTTGCGGACGAGGTTCAATTGTTACGGTTTGCAAGGGCGTATATTTTACACTTAATTGGGGGTGTTATCTTCTCTGATCAATCTAGTAGCAGGGTTCCACTAAGATATTTGCCGTTGTTGGAAGACCTGGACAGATGTGGTGAGTATAGCTGGGGTTCTGCAGCCCTAAGCTATTTGTATAGGGAATTATGTAAATCAACTGACTACAGTCGTTCCTCTATTTGTGGCCTCCACCTACTAGTCCAGGTTTGGGCATGGGACAGGTTCCCCTGTATTGCTCCAACGGTCCCACCTCATAATAGACCTGCAGGATCTCCCTACGCAGCAAGGTATGTCTTGTAAACAGAATGGATTTATTTTTTGTTTGTGATGTTAAAAATTTTGTCTCTAGAAAGTTGCCATCATTTTGTATATTATCCTTTATAGGTGGTTAGGAAGTCGCACATTTAAAGCTGTTCGACAAGACATTGAGTTCTATCGACGTTCATTTGATCACATGAAGCAGACGGATGTAAGTCAAACTTTTTGTGTTTGACTAAATTAGTGTATATTTGAGTTTTTCTTCATACATTATGTACGCAAAGTTTGTGTTGTTGATGGTATACAGATTATTTGGACCCCATATGGTGCGGATGTATTGCAGTCGTTGCCAGCAATTTGTTTGCAAGGTTCCGAGGCATGGCGAGCTGTGGTCCCACTGTTGTCTACCAACATAGTTGAGTGGCATCAGCCTGATCGTGTGATGAGGCAGTTTGGGATGCAACAACACATTCCATCCGCCCCACGCCAACCCGAGGATCTACATGGCATAACCCAAAGAGGGAAGTCAGGGGAAAATTGGGGTCAACTTTATGTACCATTGATAACAATGTGGCTTAACCGTGGTCAGTATATGTATACCAACCAGCCACAAGAGGGTTTACTGCCGGCAAATTCTGAGTATAGAATATATGTTCTACAAACAAATATATATTCTACAAACACAAAATTTCACAATGCACATTTACTATTCTACAAACACAAAATAAAACATCTAGCACAATATATATTATCAATTTTATATACATAATATCTTTCAACAGAAAAAAACATTTTATAAACCCTAAACAATAAATAATGCTTAACAATGTATATATATATTCTATAAATATATAAACAACAAATAAAATTATACAGTATATATATTTAATAAGGTCTTAAATTCTACAAACAACATATATAAATAATAAATATATAAACAACAAACAAAATCAAACAGAATATATGTTTAACAAAAAATTATAATCATGGTTTACTAAACATACTTAACAGAGTTCACTAAATACAATATTGTCCCTAACATAAATAAACACTAATATAATACTAACTACTTAACATTAAACATATAAATAATTAAACTTTAACATTAAAAATACAACTTACCTTGTTAAATAAACTCAAAGGAACAACTTTCTGAAAATGGCCCAAAGAACAAACTGGAGATACACCACAAATGCACAAATAATTTCATACAAGATACTGCAAATACACTGCAAATAGACCAGAAACGCAGTAAGGAAATGGAAGCATAAGCTTGGAAATGGAGAAATGCACGCTTCTACTATCACATTTCCACGGTTAAATAGAGGTGTAAGTGCACTGAAACCGCCCTTCAACTAGGCGGTTTCCAGTCCCCATTGTCCAATCCCATCGCCTGAAAAAGGAGTCTGAAAAGCACACTGAAACCGCCCTTCAACCAGGCAGTTTCTAGTCCAATCCCATCGCCTGAACAGCAGTCGGAACAGTGAAACCGTCCTTCAACCAGGCGGTTTCCAGGCTCCACGGTCACATCACATCCGTCAGAAAAGCAGACTCAAACCGCCTCTTCAGGGGGCGGTTTCAGTGCCAAGTGTCACTCATCCAACGATTCGTGTAAATCGTATTCTCACCAGACGGTTTATAAACGTGATTTGACATCTTCCACCCTAGACCAACAAATTTTTTAAAATGCACACCATTCCTATAATTTTTTTTAAAAAACACCCCTATCTGGTCAAAAACCCTCTAATATGATCTACGTGTGCCTCTAGGAAGTGTGACCAGTCTTGAAAGTGCTACAAATAAGAGACGAAACAATTAGCAGAAAAACTTAATTACTATATGAATTGTAAAAAATAGGCACGTAAACACTTACATCTGTCCATCCATCTACTAGATGTTTTTGGACAATGGTCATCATTGTGTGCATGACGTAATACCCACACTCATAGCTACCCTTTACCTATGAGACTACAAGATACATAAAATACACATTTGGATAATGTTAGTTCAAGTTTTCAGAAGTTAATAAATAATAATGTTGGACATTTAAAGTACTTACTTTTGGGTTGACCAATTGGACCTTTTTCCTGCTGACGCTTCCCTGGTTATCCAGCTACAACTTTGTGTAAGAATAAAACACGTGATGAGTTAGAATCATAGAAGAACATAACGACGTAATTGAATTTATAGAAAGTTATTTAATTTTTTAAAAATGAACTTATGCCCCTACTATTATTTTGAAGTCCTGCAGAGTAGTCCCATGCAACTAATCAAAGCATAAAACAATTGAATCCTTTGAATAGATCACCATGAGCTGCCAATGAGTACTACAATGAACACTGATAAGTGAGACTGCAAAATGATTAAATTAATTAACAATAATCATACAAGAGACTCTTACTCTTTATGAAATGCGACCAGCTGATATATAGTTTTCCTGGACTTATACATCCAATTCTGGATGTATGCCTAGGTCTCCTCCTTGTTGTTCTCACTCCTTTGAATGAAAGAAGGCTTTAATAAACCATAAGTTCCTTGGACACCCAACTCCACATAAATTTTATGTAGAAACCTAAAAGAATTTAGACACGGTTAGCGACAAAATAACATGTTAAATGAAATAATTAAAGATAAAACAATATACTTATAACTCCCAAAACTGAATGATGAAGATTTTCAGCATCGTCTGTCCCATCATTATCTCGTACAAGTCACTCTACGTAATGTAAAGTAGTAGTTGACTTGGGGGGCCAAACACATCTGGACGCCAAGGGATCTTGACGGTGTCATCACCCAACTCAGCCCTGATAGTCCATAGCATCTAGATCGGATCAATGATGGGCTCTGGCTTCTTCGAGGTTGGGCTTGCTTCTTCCTGAACAGTTAAAACATTAAACTATGAATGTGTAATGATACGAACCGTAAACTTATAACATAACTGATGTTTGTTAGGAGCCTGTTGGGTCACATAAGGAAATGTGTGAACACCTACCTGATGCCCTGCACCTCTATAGTTGCCACTGACACAACAACACCCCCTCAATGATCTCAATGACAAAGACCCTTGATATACCATCAGGAAATGATTGATGGTGAACCAAAAGGCCTAAGTCATACACTATGCTAGTGGCAACAAGCTCTTTTGACCCATTAATGAACATGCCATATTAATGGGACTCCCCGACATTGACCCTATCGTCATTTGCGTTAGGTACAGCACAAGACCCCTTTGTGTTGATCCGTTTAACTTGTATATTTACACAAAAAACTTAAATTATTCAATATTTAATGAAAGAAAATTACAACTAATGAAATAAAGTGATGTATAACTAATCTGACCTGTGGGTCTACCACCGTTGTAGTAGACTCCTGCTGATGGCTGAGTGAGGCCTTTATCTCCTCCCGGAAGGATGCCATCCCCTGCTGTAGCTTCCTTATCTCCTTACGATACTCAGCCTTTATTGCAGCCACCTTTACCTCAACCCTCTGCTCCACCAACTCTTCCATGGATGGTGTCGGGGCGGGAGCATCGTAAAAGCCCTGAAGGCTTGCAGAGAAAGAATGATTAGAAACTAATAGATTAATAAAAAACAAAATGAATGGAAATAATGTTAAACTTACCATGACCTCGACCGGCAACACACACCCTTCCAGGGTTCTATGGTCTCTCGATGGCGATAGTCAATATGTCCTGCTTACCTTGGGCAACAAAGGAGCCTTGGGTTGATTGCTCAACCAAGGAATCCTACAATTAAATAAGAGTGAGTGTTGTTAGGAATGGATATAAAGATAAAAAATCTTAAAACCTTTTAAGAAGATGAATACTTACAATTCATTTGGTGACCTTTTGATCTTACATGGAAATGTATTCTCTACTCTTCTTGATCTTAGCTTACTTCCATTTTTCATAGCGCATGGGTGGAGAGGTGGATCTGCAACAGTAGTGTTGTTAGGTTGGCTGGCATGACCCTGATTGGCTTTCTCCTAGGCCATCTTCTCCTCCAACAATCGGTAACCCCTACGTGATAGCTTGTGGAAGAGGAAAAGAATAAATCCCAAGAAAAAGAGAAAGAAAAATAGTAAAAAGGGCTAAAAAAAGAGGGTCCCTAAAATTGTTAGAAGCTTGGAATTTTGCTTTTCTAGTTTCTCTAAAACTTTAAGAACCTCTTACACATTGTGTTTTAGCTCATTGTAATATCCCTTTTCTTGGCTTCCATACCTAAAATAAAGTCTCTTGGCCCCATTACAACCTTGAAAAGACTTTTGGACTGGGGTATCTTTTCTTAGTACTGTGGAACTAGGGTTACTTGCTAAGGTTATGGTAATGCTCTTGTTGTTATGACTTGAGTGAAATAATTGATTCCCCAAAACATTGAGAGAGATTTGGTGAGAGAGTGATCTCGTTGAATAATTGGAAGCATGGTTAAATGAAAACATGAAATTATTTGGCATTCACAATATATCCTTGATATTGAAAATGAAAAGATCATAATTCTGTTTGGGTTCTTCCATATGCTAGCATTCTTACTCATTTTTCTCTACTTGATGAATTTAGTGATTGCTTGAGGATAAGTAATGTTCTAGTTTGGTTTATTTTGATGTGTCTCTAAAACACATCATTTTAGGACTTATTTATTAGGAATTTTTAGGTCTTTTGTATCATAATCCCCTAAATCCCTTGATCATTTTATTTCTTCCTGTATTTTCTACTGGGTTAATTTTATAGGTAAAACATGGTTTCAAGACCTTTTTATGGTCAACAATGGAAGAGTAATCCATAAGAATGTCCTTTGTGCCAAATAGAAAGAGAAAATGAAGGATTTATATAGCTCAAGTAGTGCACTCCACGGTCAAGCCATGGTTGGAACCATGCCATGGTTCCAAGATTCCAGAAAAATTAACAAGGCCCTGGCAGAGTACTCTACGACTAAGCCGTGGTTTGAAACACTATCATGGTTTGTACTATGACAAGAAACCCCTTTTACATGTTTTTGTAGTATATAAGGGAAGAGATGGCCCAGAAACAAGGGTTTCATAACTTTTGACATAGAGCACCGTTGTAAAGGCAAGGAAAAGTCTTTTAGGAAGAGAATCCTTGGAGGAATCAAAGGGAAAATAAAGGATCATCAAGGGAATATTCATGCAAGCATAGATCTTGTTGGTTTGTTTTTGCGTTCTTTCTTTGTATTTTTTTGTGTTTCTTCTTTGTACCTTCTTCTATAGATTTATGGACTCATATATGTGTAATTTGATTCCCAAATCATGTGTGGCTAATTTGCTTCTCTTCGGATTTAGAGACGAACTACAATGTATTGATCTCTTTACTTTCTTTTGATTAATAAAATTTATGTTTCTCTTTAATACGCTTAATCTCTTTATGCGTTCTATGATCTAGAGATAGGCTAGAATAATCTTTAATTATTTGGGGAAGAAGTAAGAAATGAACCTAATTAATTAATTTATGTAAATTGAACCTAAGATTAGGATTACGAAAGTAACTTAAACTTTTGAATACATTGAAATTTTCACTGATCATTAGTGGACTCAGTTTTCAAATTGAACATGGTTATTTGAAATTTGAGTACTTTAGTGGAGATCCAAAAAGAAAAAACTAATAAGTTAGGGAAATTTTGTCTTGAGAATATAATTTTAGGAATAAAAACTATCTTTATTCATCAATAGAATTAATATCACTACCTTAAATCCTAAGATACATATAAGTAAATCTTTTTCTCAAAAGTTATTCCTTTACAACGTTTCAATATCACCACTTTTTCCTTTTAAGTGACCACACTTGAATCTTGCCTGTCTAGATAATTAAAATCAAAATCATAAGTACTTGAGGACATAGTCCCTGTGGAGAACGATAATGTTTTATACTACACGATATACTTGTACACCTACGAACGTATCATTTATCTTTTTATTTGTTTTATATACTATAAATTTATTAATCACTAAGTTTTTTAACTGAGTTTTTATATAGGAAGAGATACGTAGGCACCAACTAAGTTGTTTTTGATGACTCATAGGAAATAATTGGGCCAAAGGGATTTCATTGATGAGCGTTCGCGTTAGATGATTATAATTTGTAGTTAACTTTAATTCTGTTTCAAAATTAATTAACTTTATATTATTCATAGTTTTTTTATGTATTAATAAGTAAAAAGGAGTGCAACAAGCGTTTGACTAAGCTTGAGATTACAAGCCAACCTCTTGAGGTGGTTATATGGATTCAACTGTTGATGGACATTGTTTGTGGGAGACACCATAGTCACCTTTATAGCACTGCCTCCTTAGCCTCCAATGTTTGTTAGGGGTCATCTTCGATGATATAGTCATCCTCTTCCACTAATGCTTTATTAGCACATGCTAAACCAAATATGGCACACCTTTTAGTAGAGCTAGAAGATGTCAAAAGATTAGTTGGCATAGTACAATCAACTATAGGTATAGTTTAGCCAGATTGAGACCCAGATGACCACCTTAGCTAGAGCACATCAAGGAGGCTTGTCCAGTGGTATCTATCATTATCATGTTACACTAGACGACTAATTTGTATTTAGTGAGGAGGAGGAAGAGCGCCCTCGCCAGACTCATTCACATTGTCATTGTCGACGTTATCATCATGAGGCCAGTCGACCGTTTAGGGCCCCCAAACCCAATGGTCCTCCCTAAGACCCATGTCGCTTTAATCATGGACATTAACTTTATTAGTTTTTTTTACTTAGTTATGTTTTATTTTATTTAGACTTTATATATGTACTTTTGGTTATTTCTTGTTGTTTAGTGTATTTTATTTTATTTATATTTCTCATGTGTTAATAATAATAATAATAATAATAATAAATAATACTTATGTTGAAGAATGTCTCACTTGAGTGTGGGACATGTTGTCCCATGCCTTATTTTACATTGAAGTATGGGGTGGGACATCATGTCTTACACCAGTTAAGGGCGTAGGAGTCAGTGTCCTACATAGGTTTTCCATGGGGAAATTAGCATGAGATAGTATGTCCTGTGCCTAAAGGCTTTAATGTGAGTTTTTTTGCCCTATACGTGGGACATAATGCCCCACCTCCTAATTCTTGTAGTGTAATGTCAAACGTAAGCCTGAAAATGAACTCTAAGAGAAAATAAACTGTGACATGGACTATGGAAATAAAAGCATAAACTAAAAGGACTTAACTTTTGAACGCATTCGGGCATATGAAGTCAAGAAGACCTGTTAAAGACTTACCTTTAGTTTATTTTTATGTTAAGAGTTAGATAAGAATTTAGAAGTGAGCTTAATCAAATCAAATTGTAACTAAGTAATTATTATCCATGTGCTTAAAAATGTTGAACATAAGATGGTTCATTAACTAAAGTAAATACGTGAATATGTTATTAAAAGGTATTTTGGTCAATCCATATTGGAAAAGTGATCAATCAAAACATGCTTATTTGAAAATGATCAATCCATTCATATTATGATCAACCAAAGCTTAGTGTTAGGGAAAATGATCAATATTTTTTGTGTTCTAATCGATCCTTTTTGTATCTATTTGAACAAAACTCTATCACACCTATATGATCGATCAAAAGGCCTATAAAGAGTATTTAAGTACATTTTATTTCTATATTTGGCCAATTTCCCTTAATAAATAACATGCCAAGTTAATTGGAAAAGTAGCCCCAAAAGTAAGAATACTCTATGTGAAATTAATCTGAATTTGCCCACTTAAGAAAGTTCTTATCATACTTCAAGTTATACTTATCTACTCTGTATTAAGAGAGCTATATTTTTGTTTCTTGCTCTTGGATCAAGGGTGTTTTAGGTTGGGTTAAAGAAGGTTAGGTAATTGTTCTATTGAGAGCCTAAGAAATTATGATTGAAAACCCTTAGGGTGTGAGGCTAAGTTAGGTTTTGAATGAAAGATCCAAAAGTTGTAATTGACTATGATATAGTGAAAAATCTCTAGCAATTTGCTAGGAGACTGAAGGTAGGTGGCTCTTTGGGGTTTTCTTATGATGAATTATAAAAGGCATTTAACAAAGTGCATAACTAGTTCTTAAGAACAGTTCACAAGGTAACAAAATTGCTAATGGGTGTTTTGACTCTTGACAAAAAGGATGATATGGTTAACTCTTGAATTGATAGTCTTAATAAAATCAATAATTCCTTAGAACTTACCATTGTTAATTTTCAAGTAAAATTATATGTATCTAATTGTTCTAAATGTAAATCTTTTAAAAATAAGATTGAGGATTTAAATAAAACTCTTCCTAAATTTACAATAAGGAGAAAATCTAGATATTTTACTTAGAAATAAAATATGTGTTTCTGATAAAGTTGGGCTAGGGTATAAAGGTAACAAACAAGAAAAATCTTACAAAAATTTCTTTGGTCCCAACTTAAATCAATCAATCTATTTGTTAAATTCTGTTACCATGGAAGAAAAAGGACACACTACCTCTATATGTAGATTTATAAAGAAAAATACTTTTAAGAGAAAGGTATGGAATAAGGGCTTGTCTCAACTAACACGCAAGGACCCAGAATGATGTGGGTACCCAAAGGTTGAACATGTCTGTTTTGCATGCATGTCTAAAAGCAAGAAGTTCAAGCTTTTACGTAGATAAGTAGTTGCTCTAAACACATGAAGAGAGATAAAACAAAGTTCTCTCAAATCAAACCAACAAGCAAGGGGCATGTAAATTAGAGACAACACCAAAGGGAAAATTCTTGGAGTTGGTAAAGTAGGCAACACTCACTCTAACTCCATTTCTAATGTTCTTTTGGTGGAGGACTCAAACATAATCATGTTATCTTTAACTCTAAATGGTACATAATTATAAATAAGAAAGATAAGAAAATTAAGTTTGTTGGACATAAATTTCATAATATTTACATGATTAGTTTTGATGGTTTCTCCTTAAATGATGCAAAATCCTTTATAACTAAAGAAAAAGAGTTATTGTTATGGCATAGTAGATTCACTCATAATCATATAGAGCATATAAACAAATTGGCTTCAAAAGATTTAGTAGTTAGTCTATGAAAACTTATATTGTAAATCGTTTTTGTGATGCTTGTCAAAAAGAAAAATGAGCAATGGAGTCCTTTAAATATAAAAATATTGTTTCTACAACTAGACCCTTACAACCTTTACACTTTTGGACACTCAAAGATAAAAAGTTTTGGTGAAACTATTATGCTCTTATGATTAAGTATGGTTTCTCAAGATATACTTGGATTCTTTTCATTACAAATGAAAATAAAGCATTTAATGCATTTAAGAACATAGCCAAGGTTACTCAAAAAAATCACGAGGGAGAATTTGACAATGCTTTTCTTTTGAAAAAACTGTATTATGAAAAAGATGGTATTGTGTATAACTTTCCTATCCATAAAACTTTATAACAAAATATAGTAGTTGAAAGAATGAATTACTCTTTATAAGAACCATCTTAGGTCATGCTTAATAAGAATAGTCTTCCAAAACTTTTTTTGATTATCATAGTAAGTATGACCTATTTTGTAATGAATAAAGTCTCAATAAGACCAATTTTAAAAGAAAATGTCCTATAAGCTTTATGAGGGGGAAAATCAAAGATCTTTTATTTTCATGTCTTTGGATGTAAATTATTTATTGTAAACAACCAAAAAAATAATCTTGGAAAATTTGACGCAAAGTCTGATAAGAATATTTTTCTTGGCTTCTCATTAAATAGAAAGGCTTTTGGGGTCTATAAGAAAAGAACTATGGCTATAGAAAAATCAATTCATATTTCCTTTTATTAATCTAACCTAATAAGGAAGGGAAAGGTAGTTGATTCTCTTATAGATGATTTGGAAGACATGAATCAATCACAAAAGAAAGCAAATCAAGAAAAGAATATGGAAACCTACTACAACTAATCTACTCAAGAAGTGGGAAAATCTCAAAGAATCACCCAATTAAGAATGTTATTAGTGACCTAACTAAGGGAGTAACCATTTGTAGCTCTCTTAGAAATTTATGTGATCATTATGCACTTGTTTCTAAAATTAAACCTAAAACTATAGAAAAAGCTTTATCTGATAAGCATTAGGGGGTGGCAATACAAGCAGAACTAAACCAATTAAAAAGAATGAATGTATATCCCTAGACCTAATAGTAACAAGGTAATTGGTTCTAAATAGATGTTAAGAAGCAAATTAAACAAAATAGGAATAATTATAAGGAATAAAGCTTGGTATGATTAGTTCAATTAGTTTTTACTTGAAAAAGATTTTTGAAAAAGGAAAGGTGGATACGATGCTTTTTATCAACGAAGCAACAATAACATCTTTTTGATACAAGTATATGTTAATGACATCGTATTTGGTGTTACTAATGATAATCTTTGCAAAGAATTCTCTAGCATGATGTAGAAAGAATTTGAGATGTCCATGATAAGGGATTAGCATATTTTCTTGGATCGAAAATCAAACTAACCAAGGAAGGCATCTTTCTTAGCCAACCAAATACTATAAAGAGTTACTAAAAAAGTTTGGCATGAACAAAGAGGAAGAGGAAGCTACAACAATAAGTACTTCCTGTTATTTAAAGGAAAATGAATCTGATAATTAAGTTTGTTGATGAAAAGAAATACAAAGGTATGATTGATTCTCAACTCTATCTTACTGCTAGTCGTCCTGATATCATGTTCTCTATATGTATATGTGTTATATTTCAATCATGTCCAAATGAATCTTATCTAATGATTGTTAAAAGAATATTAAAATATTTAGTTGGAACACAACACTTAGGTTTATGGTACCCCAAAGGAGCTAGGGATTACTAGTTGAATACTTTGGTTTTGATTTTGCTGGTTGCAAAGTCGACCTGCAAAACACCAATGGAACTTGTCACTTCTTTGGTAGTTCATTTGTTTCTCCAGACAACAAGAAATAAGTCAATGTGGCATTGTTCACAATTGAAGTTGAGTATGTTGCTACTAGGAGATGTTGTGCTTAGATATTGTGGTTGAGACAATAATTTTTAGATTATGATATCGTTTCAATTAAATCCCAATAGGATGTGATAACACTAACAAAGAACCTTGTTATGCATTCCAAAATTAAACACATAAAAGTAAAAATCATTTATTTGTGATCACATGCAAAATGGTGATTATGTGTGCTTGAATTTGTGAAATCATGTAAATAACTAGTTAAGATCTCAAGTAGCCTATAGAAAATTTCTTTTTCATAAGACGTAGGGACAGAGCTAGACCTTATTTTTTGACGGGGCCAATATAAAAAATTTAAATTAAAATATATTTCTAATATTTCTATATCAAGCCTAATATCATAAAAAAATAATATTAAAGATTCAATCGACTCGTATCATGTTCCAGATGGTAATATTAAAATATATTTATAATATTTCTATATCAAGCCCTAAAATAAATGTTTGCATCTTTTTTTTGTACCTTGAGTCCGTATAAAGCATATAATGCATCATTTTATTACAAATTTATGATTGGTATATATAAGCACAAGTGTTTTAAAAGTTTTAGAGGCCAAGGCCCCCTCATGATTATACAAGGAGCCACCCTGGATAAAACGTGAATTAGGCTTAATAAATCAATCATGCATTGAGTGAATGTGTACGTGATTTGGGTCTGCTGTAGTACTAACATGGGAAAAAAGTTGGCCCACAAGGGATTTTTTAGGCAAGTAGGTCTCACAAGACACAACAAATCGATCAAATCAGTAAACTAAGAAAAAGCTATTGGATTAACCAAAAACATCCTTGACCAATCCAAATGACATTGATTAAACAAATAGAACTGGGCTATTAAGAAGAGGGCTAACGGAACAAAATATATGTTGATCGACTAAAATGGATGACCAGACAAAATGACCTTGATCAAACAAGTTTCATCGATCCTTTGCAAGATTTTGATGGATCCTTTTCAAGATTTTGATCATTCGATCCTTTTCAAGCTTGGATCGATCAAAACATGCTTTAGTAAGTGATTCGTTGTATCAAGTGATGCTTGAAGTTGGGCCTCGGTGTTTCAGGTCCATTCCCACGGACGGTCTGAAACTTCTATGTAAGAACACAACCACCACATACCACCATGACACTCTTCTCCACAGTTCCAAAGAAAGATCCCTCTTCACTTCCATTACTTTCTTCCCTTCATCTCTAAAAGCTCCTCCTCCATCAATGGCTCCTAAGTCTAGACATCCTAGTTAAGAAGAAGCTCATATTGAAGAAGAAGAAGAAACTTAACCCCAAAAGGAGATTATTCCTCCATGGACAATAGATCTTAAGTTTATGCGGCAAGAGGAATTTCATGTTGCTCAACTTATTAACAACTATTGTCTCATCATCGTCATCACCAAATAGAAAGAGCACTACCTAGAGCTAGTGAAGGCTTTTTTACTTTATCTTGTATTTCACTGAAGGCTCCCTCAAAGTCACCATTGGAGAGCATGAAATAAACCTTAATGCCTTTACCTTCTGCAGAATTCTTTCTCTTCCTCATTTTGATGATGAGTTTTGCGGGCAAAACCTCGATGAAGAATAGGATTAAGAATAAAATCCCAACTCAACAAACGTTCGAAGTCTCACTCCTCAATACTACATTTTCCATTACATTTCAACAAAAGTTTTACAACCTCGTCAAGCAAACTTCTTAGTCGTCTCTAACATGATGTCCTAGTTCTTTGGGTAATGATTCACAAAAAGCCCATCAACTGGAAAAGACGTTTGGCAGACACTTGTCCATTAAGAAAAAACAACTCACATCTTCCTTATGCCATGAAAATCACCTCACTTTTGAAACACGTAGAATTCTTGAGTGCTTCATTTATCTTTTATTATATTTATCATTAAAGTTAAGTAAGTTATCCATTTTACTACATATATTAATAAAAACTGTAGGATGAAAGTTGAAGTCAATATACTTATATTGATTAGTAGTATTCATTAGGGCTATTACTCTATAAATATCATTAAGGTTGTTTGGACAAATTGTTGTCCATAATAATTTTGTTTAACCTTGTAAATATCTCTTTCCGTTCGGACACCATTTATTTTGATAAAAAAGATAATAAAAATAAAAATAATAATAAAAGAAAAAGTGGGAGCTTCTGGTTTTTATTTTATTTTAGTTTTAGTTTTTATTTTCTTTTATCTTATTTTTAAAAAAAAATACACTGATTTTATTTAAATGTAAAATTTTGATTTCTTTTCTTCCATTCCCAACACTCTGTTGTTTTGTTCTTTTTGCTAAACAATGAAATGGAACTTGGAAGAAGAGTTTGTTCCCCACAAGAAATCACAATGTACATTATACGAATTTTGAAAGTAACATATCCTAAGGTCAAATGACAAAAGTAATGGTTCAGATCAAGAAGAACAAAAATGACAAAGATTGAAACTATAGAAAATCTAAAATTTAAAAATGGAACAAGAAGAAGGTATAATGGCACAGATTGCAACTTCCATGAGCTTCAAATATAAAAATTACAATCAGAAACAATAATCAACAATTTACAACAATAAAGAACCAACAATTTCACAAGAATCAAAATTTGCAACCAAAAATAAAAAAAACAAAAAACAATCAAAATCATAATCTTCATCTTCCCAATATCACCACCTTATCCTACCCATTGACCACTGCCACCCTGTCGGCCACCACCGTACCGCCACCATCACCAAACAACCACTTCCTAGGCCGATGCCATCATTTACCAACCACTTAACCATCATCGAAAGACCCACCTTCAAACAACCTACCATCCTCCATCATCACTATTTTCAAACCCCCAACCTCTACCATAACGCAAAACCACCATCTTCCTCACCAAACCCATAACCCCTTTACTATTTTCAAATTCACCAATCTCCATCACAACCCCAAAACCATCATCTTCCTCACCAAACAAATAACCCACCACTACACCACTAATAACCATCCAATTCCATTATCAAACCCAACCCTCATCACCAAAACCCATAGAAACCAAATAAGGGAAAGAAAGGAAAAAGCAGATAAGTAAAAGAGATCCACCACCTCTTACCGTAAACCTCCACATCTGACGTTGTCGAGCACAACCCCATGCACGGATGTTTGACCTGTAACGTGCGTCGTTGTCCTCCCGACCACGTCGTCCTTTGGCCGATCAAACAATGGGCCAACTGAGCTCGAACCCCCATCAACCGTGAATCTCATCACTGTCTCGATGTTACATCATTGAGCCACCCATATCACACCTTTTGTTATCGAGTGGTCCGTGATCTTGCCACCACTGAGTTCCTCTTCGTCATCGTTAGTCTTCTTTCTTTCTTTCTTTCTTTCCCCATCTCTCTCTCTAACTTGTCACCCCCACCATCTCTTTCCCTCGCTAACTCTCTTTTCTTTTCTTTAAATTTTAGGTTAAGTTTAGTTAGCCTTAGGTTTATTTTATTTTATTTTAGGTTATAGGTCTTATGATGAGGATGTTTAGTTTTCTGGTTATCTTTATTTTTTGTTATTATTATTATTATTATTCTATTTTTGTTAGGGTTAGTTTTTTATGTTATATTTATTTTTTATCTTTTGGGCCAAGGTCCACTAGCATTTTAACTCTACCTTTTTATTTTTTATTTATTAGGTTTATGATGCATAAAATTGGAAAAAAAACTAAGTACCTTTTCTCTATTGAGTATGTCATTTCGATTTAGTTTGTTTTTATTCTATTTTATTTTGATTGGTTTCATTTTATTTTAACTTGTTTTATTTTAAAAAAAGAAGAGCAAACATTTTACTAATCATCAAAAGCAAATAACAAATATTTTCAAAAAATAAAGAATTTATTCTTAAAAAATGAAATGATAAATAAATTCGGTTCATGAATATTTATTTGAAAACCATTCCTGGTGGAATTTTAAAATAGCTAAAAATATTTTTATTAAATAAACTATGCGACGATTTTATAACGGTGCGTGCAAAATCTTTTGCCTACATCGACGTTACAAAGTTGTGAAAGTCGATATATGTACGGAGTACTCCGTCTTGTATATTTTTCCTTTGGTATAAAACCTCTTTTATTAAAAAATAAAATATGATAAGATCTTCTTTTAATATATATATATAATTAAAATAATATATTTTCTTAAAAACTTATTTCTTAAACCCTTTAAAATCATTTTAAAAAATAACAAAAAATCAATTTTCAAAGTTTATTTCTAAACCAAGAACTACATAACCCTGATTTCTTAACATACCCGGGAATATGTAGGAGCAAGAATAATTTCTGTCAGGCTTATTCCCCTTTTAGTAATTTTCATTTGTCGTCGTTTATTTTGATCAATTTTAAATTGTTATTATTTAATTTAGGAATATTGTTTTACTACGACGAGATTAATTTAGACGAGATGTCTATTGTATTTTCAACCTTCTTTTTAATCTCTAAAAAATAACGAGTTTTCTTATGAAAAGATTAATTTCAGCGAGACATCTTGTTAATCTTGTCACATTTACAACATCGTTTTCATTCGTCAAAAAAATAAAGTTTTTTTCATGATGAGATTAATTTGGATAAAATGTCCTATTAATCTTGCTTTTTTTAAATATGTTCAATTTAAGATTAATTTGGACGAGACGTCATATTAACCTTATTTCAAAATTTCCTTTTTCCTTATTCATGTTGTTTAATTATTTTTTTGGAGATTAAATCAATCTTTAGGCTATTTAAAATGCACGCGATCAATTTGAGGTAACCATTTTATAACAGATAGCGTAGGGTGCTAATGCCCCCACCTGTAATTTGATTCCTAAATTTAGAATCTCATTTTTATGACTAGTGCTTTAACAAAGGTTTTTTTTAATATTTAACTTTTAAATAAATATTGGTGGCGACTCTTATTTTTTTCTGAAAAGATTTAAAAATCTTCATATCTTTCATATGGTCAGCCTCCTACTACGTCCCGATCATGACAACTGGTGACTTTGCTGGGGACTTTTGAGAGTCAAGCCAATCAAATTGATAATACATTTTTTGTTTAGTCCTTAATTATTTTACCTTTTTAATTTGTATTTTTTGTTCCTTATGAAGGATGGGTAAGGTACAAGTTTGGGTGCCCCTCCATACACCACACTCACAATTTACACACACTTTCGAGTGGGCCTTATACCAGAATTGGCATTCTTCATAATCAATTAGGATGATTTTGTTTCCTTGCTTAATCGATTAACATTATTCATAATCGATTAGGATGTTTCTGTTTGTCTTCATAAACGATCTACTTACTTTATAATGGATTAAGATGTTTCTGCCTGTCTTTGTAATCGATATGCCCTCCTTTATAATTGATTAAGGGAATTCTATTTAAATTGATAATCGATTACCCTCAGTACTTAATCGATTAGGTTGATCAGTTTTCAAATTCTGTTGCAGTTATACTTGAAGATAATCGATTAGCATGTATCATCTAATTGATTAGCATCAGAAATATACATAGAAATCTATGATTTTAGGTCATTTACGTGTAACTCCTCCTCCAAAATCCTCTTTTCTCTCACATCTTCTTCTTTAAACACATCTCTCTTCTTCCCAAAAGTTCTAAACCTTTTCCCTTCCTCCCTAACTATGTCAAATTCATCATCTTCTCGCGCTTACAAAAAGCAAATGGCCAACATTGCTGGAGCCTTCATCCCTCTTCCATCTTTTGAATACTCTTATTTCTTTAACTCTCAACAAGATATCCAACATTTCATAAAGAACTTCTATGAGAAAGATGTCACTGCTCTTATGTGGATTGGTGGAGAATTCTTTCACAATCCATGCTTCACTTTCATGTATCTTCTCCACCAATAAAAGCTCATCCCCTTTGTCACTCAGAAAGAATAACCTTTCATCCTGAACTTGTTCACGTGTTCTACTCTAATCTTTGCATTGAAGATAAAGTTCACCTTGCACGAGTTAAAAGTGTTACTCTTCAAATCACTAATTAGCTTTTATCCCAAATTGGTGGTCTTCCTAAAACTAATTTTGATTTTCAAGGTCAATACCTCTACTGAAGAATAGGAATACAATCCCTCCGTTGCTTGACAATCCCTCTAGAGAGCTAATCCCATAGGTACCAATGTCAAAACCATTGGTCAATTAACTTTGAATAATAGGTTGCTTCATTTTTTTCTTGTTAAGATTTTAGCGCTTAGAGGGGGAAATTTTGCCTTAATGGGAGAAAATGATGTCCTGGTTCTATGGGCTACCAATAATAGCAAGGACATTAATTGGATTAATCTGATTCAGCTTTATATATTGAAAGCTAAAGAACAATATAAGTTACCTTATGTTGTCTTGCTCACTAAGCTATTTAGGCACTTTAGAGTTGACTTCTCTAGAGAAGTTAAAGAGCGTGTCACAGCTAAAGCCACTATTGTTAGCCACCATCTTACCAAAATGGGCATGTATTGTTTTGAGGACCAATAGTACGTCAAGCAATGGCCCAACAAGTGATGACCCTTTTGTGGCTAAACCTGCACCTATTGATGCACCCCTGCTGTGATAGTTGATGCTCTTGCTAAATTATACACCTACCTTAATGTCGCTTTGATCATCTTGATGCTCAGTATGATCAGATTGAAGCCTCTATTCAATGTCTCCAGCAATCTGACTAGTAACATTACGAGGCCCTCCAACGACAATACTTTGATCTCGCCACACAAATCACCGACATGCACTTTTTCACACCTGATGCTTGATGACTCTTAGTTTTTACTTAGTGATATTTCTAGATATTTTGATTATGTTTTGACTATGTTATCATTTTGTTTATGTTATAGATTGACTATATTAATATGGATGATGTTATGGATTGACTATGTTTACTATGTTATAGTTTGACTGAATTAGAATGTTTTACTTGCATTGTGTCACTATGATTTATTTTTTGTTGATGCCAAAAGGGGGGAGATATGAGATATGCACTTATACTTCTTTATTAATGGGGAGAAAATCTTTTATCATAAACTTAATATATTTATCAAAAACTAACACCTTCATGAGATGAACATAAGAATTATCATCATCAAAAAATGGGGAGAATGTGTTTGCATGACAGGTTTTGATAATGACAAGGAAAATCCTCCAAGAAATCAAGTTCAAGATCAAAAGTAGTGGAGTGATAGTTCAAACAAACTTGTGCTTAGTTATACTTTCTCAGAGTTACATGTATAGGATCTATAAGCAAAAAGAACCATAATGCATAGAGATCGCTATCATGTAAATAAGTGAAAAGAAAGGCTGACACATTAGTGTAATCGATTAGCCAAGGTATCACAATCGATTACATGATGAAATAAGTGAAAAGAAAGGATGACACATCAGTGTAATCGATTAGCCAAGGTATCATAATCGATTAATTTAGGACTAATCGATAAGCATGTTAGACTAATCGATTAGTAAGTGTAAAAATAATGGATATCAGCTTAAAAATAGAGACAGGGCTTTAAAACAGAAGGATGTCATATGTTCCCAAAATAGAGTATAAACCTTAATCTTCTCTACTCGTCTATTCAAGCTCCAAGACCAATAAATAGGGATCAAATCATAAGGAGACAACACACAAGACACAAAAATGAATTTTGCATATTATTAAGTTTCTAGCTCTAAGCTTTCTATTTTCTTATGAGTCAAATTTTATGAGCTTCAATTTGTTTCATTCACTCTATTGAGATTTTATAGTTGTTGAACACCATTATGAGTGATTCCTAAAGGTTGAGTTGTTGAACCTAAGTGTGATTTTGATAGACTATGGGATTGTGTAGGGTGCCCAAATTTTGTAAGGATTAAATTCTTAGTGTGTGACATTGAGAGATTCTAATTACTCTAAAATTGTATAAAAATCTTCAATAATGAAATTTCTCCAAGTAGATTGCCTGGGGACTAGACGTACACTACTAGTGGAAGTGGTGGAATTAGTATATCAGTTTGTAAGTCTTTTCTTCCTTAACTCTTTATATTTGTTGCCGTTGTTTAAATTTTGCATTTTGTTTATACTATTCTGGCTAAGTATTAAATTGCACTTTGATTACTGATTTGTATAAAGAAATTTAAGTATATAAGAATAATTTTCTAAGGCATTTCAAAGGTTTTTTAAATACTCAATTCACCCTCACCCCTCTTGAGTATTAAGGCCACTTGGTAACAAAGATTATAGGAGATTATTAATGGTGTCATTTGGGACGTATATCCTATCTAGCTATCGTGAAAACCTCAGCTAGAGTGTGACTTATTCGTGTTGTCCCATACATAGTCGACTTCCTACTGTTATGGTCAACATCATGGGTAGGATCTTAGCTCTAATGACCTTGACTAGTTAGAACAGCCGCCAAATGTAAGATGTCACTATTAAGGAAGCCTTAGAAATTGGTAGAAGGCCTTCAAACAAACCCAATTTAGGGCACAGAGGGGAAAATTGTCCCTTTACCTTTGCTCTTTCTCTCTCATTTAAAATCAGTGGATCACTTGCCCTTTTGAAGGATTCTTTCCTACACAAAAGTAAACGTCCCTTTTCTAAACCGATGATCCTTCAATGGGCAAGCAGTCCTTTTATTTTATACGCATATATTTTCGATTCCAACTCTTAGGATTTGGGTTCTTCGAATTGTCAAAAACTATGTGAAGTCATAAATCTTTTTAAGGACAATCTAAGAGCCTGTAACCCATGTTTTTTGATTTATTGTAAGCTTTGTTAGTCGTTACTCCCTATGAGAGAAATATTTTAAAAGCAAGATACCTAGGGGCGTAATGATCGACGAGGTGTGTCATGTTCACGAATTGACTTTCCTTCATCCTTTCCCTTTTCAGGAAGCTATCCAGAACTTGGTGAGTATTCTTAAAGAGAAAATAGAAGTTAATATAGGATCATATAGTTATGGAGCCAACATGATCGAAATGAAGAAACTGTTACATGTCAAGGCTAGAAGGGCTGATACAGCTAGTTTGTAAGCTCTAGGGAAAAAGCTAAACTAGACTCAAAAGATGGCCTTCTCAAGGAAGTACAGGAGAATCTAAAAATTGCTATAGGTTGAAGTACAAGTTGAGGTGATCATCGCTTTGCCTTAATTTTACAACCTGTTTCTTCGGTGTTTCATATTTTGAGACTTCCAATTAGCCTTATCAAGGGAATAGTTTAAATAAATGTTGGGTTTGTTGTTGGAAGGGTAGAAACCTTATCAATGAATTGAGCATCATGTAGCCATTACCTCTATTGCTTATATTTTGAAGATCAATCCAAATGTGTTAAGAAATATATAACTGAATAGGAATCAGACCTCGGGGTTCACCAGGGAATATTTTGAGAAGCATATGCGTAGTCTTGCTAAGAAAAAAGATTAGAAAGCTTTCATGGATACATTAGCTCTTACCTTCTATGGTGTCATCTTGTTTCCTAGAATTGACAATTATGTGGAGTATGATGTCATTGACGTCTTCCTTGCCCGTAAGCTTAAGTTTGAAAAATCATGTCACAATTGTCTTTGTAGATGTTTATTGCACTATAGATTTGTCATACTCAGGGTGGGAAAAGAATTCTTTATTTCTTATCAGCGTTATACATGTGGCTTACATTGCATGTCTTCAACCAAATGGGCAAGGTTGAATGCCTTGTTTCTGACTTAAAGTTGTGCCAGTTGGCTACGAAGAACAGGCATGAGTTGGCCAATCATTTAGTTGGGCGCATTATTAAAAAGGTGAAGTGGTATCCGTAATGGCTGAGGGTTGACACTATTAGTCACCACTATGGGAACTATCTGAATGTCCCACTCATAGGCACCCCGGGATGTATCAACCCGGTCGTAGCCAAGCACCAATTGGCTTACCCGCTGCTCGAACCACCTGATGAAGAGTCATTAACCTCTTTATCCTTTACTATCCTAAGAGAGGTTACACCTTTACCATCAGGGATATAGGGGACACCCATAAAAAGGACCACAAGAAAGGAAAAGAATTGGGTGCAAGGAATCATGTTGTTAAGGAAGAGTATTACCAATAGATCCTAAATAGAGTCTCAATCATTAAGCTACCATTTAGACAACTTGATTCCCCTCTAGCACATGAACCATCGACCCTGCCTTCATTAAAGAAGAAATGGTCAAGGAGATGGAGGAAAAATTGGCCAAGCCAATAGCCAAGAACAAGAAACTAGAGTATGATTTGATAAAGGCTCACCAAGACCGCGCCTTCCAGAAGAAAGAAAACTATAATAAGGAGCAAGCTCTTAAGGAGATTGGCAAGAAGTGGAAGTTTGAGAAGGACCATATAAGGAAGCTAGATCAATGCCTTCGAGTGGTCAACTCCTAGTTAAGGATAAAGAGCAAGCAAAGGGATGCCATGCTAGCAAACAAACAACTATTGAAGGAAATACTAGCAAAACCCAAATAAAATGAACAAAGTGCCTTAGCTTATCTGGGGAAAGAGTGGAAAATAGGGTGAGTACGGGAAAGATTGCCCAAAGCTCATCTAGGGAACTTTCTATAAGGAATAGCATATGCAAACAACTAGAAAGAGATGGGACAATAAAACCAATGTCATCATTTATGATCAAGGGAAGCCTCACAAAAGACTATTTAATCTTGACATTTTTTAGTATGTTATCCCATTCACATGTACACCCCACTCTTTATGTAGTTGCCGCTACCCATGGGCATCACCCCAGCCTTTTCCTCAATTGTCATATTTTTGACCACCCGTACAAGTGCCTAATTATCAGTGTATGCCATTTTGTCCCCTGTAATAATGGGCTCAGCCCCCTAACCCTAATCAAAACCAGAGGAGACCTAATAATAATCATGCCCATATTCTCTTTGATCTAATTCCTATGACTTACACTTAGCTTTTTCCTCACCTTACACGTAATTCCCTTATAGTGCTCTATCCTTCTAAACCTCTGGAACCACCCTACCTTAAGGGACACGACCTTAAATACCTAATGTGACTATCACATTAAGGCATCTAGGCACTCCATAGAAAATTGTTTGGTCCTAAAATACAAAGTGTGCAACTTGATTAAAGTCAAATGGCTTAACTTTCAATAAGGGAATCCGAACATAGCCACAAATCCCTTACCTGACCATAGGGGTTTCGGGGTTGATGATATGGAAGGGGATGAAGAATATGTGAGGAATGTCTCTAACATTAAGACATCATTAAAGGTGATTCATGCCCAGGTATTCAAGAGAGGGTTAGTGAAGGAACCACGAGACCATAATTGTACGAGCAATAATGAGCAGACTATAAAGCTCAATAATTTTCATGAAACCCTCCAAGGGTTAATAGATAATCATCTCATGCAGGTTTACGGGTGTTGTGACAATGGTGTAAATATGGTCCAAGGTTAGTTAGAGTCACAAGCTCCTACACCACTAATGATTTACTACACCGAGAACCCTTCAACAACTAGTGCTCTTATCCCTCAGTCAGTCACCATCCAGACGCCTACCCTTTTTGCATTCAAGGGTTCCCACATTATACCATGGAAGTACAATATGGATGTGGTAGCTAAAGGCTCAGAACCGAGTGGCCCATCTTTATCTACCATAACTAACATATTTGGGGTAAAAGCAGTTACCAGAAGAAGTTTTTATTTTACCCCACCAGAGCTAAGAAAGTAACCTGGCCTAGTAACTAAAAGCAATAGTGGCAAAAGGCTAAGTTGGGTAAAAGAAACCAGTGGTGTGGTCAAAAAAGTCATAACTGACGGGGAGGCTTATGAATTTCTGAAGTTCATCTGTCAGAGCAAGTATCGGGTGGTAGACCAATTGAATCACACACTGTAAAGATTTCCCTTTTATCATTCTTGCTAAATTGAGAACATCATTAAAAAAATTTAATGAAGGTTTTGAATAAGGCTCATGTCATCAATGACATTTCTATTGACAGGTTCCAAGGTATAGTGGGGCATATTGCCACCAATAACTACTTGACATTCATTGACAGAGAGATATTGGTGGAGGGAATAGGACACAACAAGGTCTTCTATATTTTATTCAAGTGTCGGGATCACACCTGGCAAGCTTGCTTGTTGATAATGGATCATCCCTCAATGTCATGCCCAAATCCATGCTTGCCAAGCTACATGTTGATGGGACCCATATAAAGCCAAGCACCATGGTAGTATAAGCGTTTGATGGAACTTGAAGAAAGGTAATGGGAGAAATCGAGGTCCCTATCCAAGTGGGACCTTGTACGTTTGAATTTTTTCCAAGTCATGGACATCATGTCGGCCTACAGTTACGTGTTAGGTCATCCGTGGATCCATTCAGCCCGGGTGGTCCCCTCCACTTTAATCAAAAATTGAAGTTTATCATAGACAACAAGCTAATTATCGTTTTAGGCAAGGAGGACCTCTTGGTCAGCAAACCCCTATCCATTTCTTACATTGAGGCGATAGAAGAGGTCCTTGAGACTTCTTTTCAGGCATTAGAGATTACGAATGCCACTTACGTAGAGGAAAAAATAGTAATGGTGAAAGCTTATATGCCAAATGCATCCTTGATGATGGAGATGATGATGTTACAAGAATGGTATCAGTGTAGAAAAGGGTTTAGGGCATGACCTAAAAGGAGAAGTGAAGTTGGTGTGCTTGTCGAAAAATAAGGACCGGTTTGACCTGGGATACAAACCCTCTGTAGTTGACAAAATAAGGGTTGTAGAGGAGAAAAAAAGTAGGGCATGGTCCATTTTGAAGGTTGTGAGCCCCATATCACAAAAGCCCCTATTTATGACCCCTACTAGAGCATCCGGAGCAATGGCTTGGTACCTCCCGACCAAGTGGCTATTGTTCAAAATAGTATGTGACATTCCCTCATAAATCCCACAAGTTTATCCCCAAGGGTCGGTAAAAAGGGGTAATTTTTTACGTGTACGCACTATGGCAATTAACCCTGGAAAATATAAAGGGTTGTCTTAAATTAAAATCATTATTATTCTATGTTAACCATGATCTATGCGTAACAGACATAACTACATTTCAATTTAGCATTTATACACATATCCACATAACTCTTATCTTAATCTTAAGCCTTTTAAAAGTATCAGTTATTTAAAAACCATTACCATTTATAGCTACTCAAGACATATATATACACACATTATTTATTTACACAACCAAGCTTTCAAAAGGCTTTTCAAAAACAACACCATCAGAGTATCAAAATATTAACACAGATTATCAAACACCAGGTTCCATCACATGGAATTACAGGGAACTCCCTACTCCAGCTCACCAAGTGGCAACATCATCACCCTCCTACAAGTTCACTAAAACCTACAAGTTGAGGGGTGGGTGCCACTTAAAGTAATAAATAGGAAATAATACCAAGGATTTAACACCTATCATTATACAATCACCATACATACACATAGTGTCAAATATTCAATTTAGGTCATCATCTAGTATCATATATTCAGGTCCATACACAATTATACATGATCCGGGCTCGATACCAATATCCGTTCTATAAGACAGTATAACGTCTCTTGACCGTTCTTCAATGTGTCACCGGTGTCATCGGTATATATCCGGACTCTAAATCTGTATCAGGTGTTCTTCCTATACCGGTTGTCCAGGATAACGCCATGCACATCGGATAACACTCACGTCACCATACAGAAGACAATGGGCATTGCTATAGGGACAAGGACAAAGATTCCATTTTCCACACTATGAGCCATAATCTGCTCCTGGAAATAATCAACTTGTCCCCTAAGACTAGCCCTATTTTCTCTACGCTTAATATAAAATAGCCACTTGCCTCAATCATGCTGGCAAGTACACATTAAATAATAATTTATTTAATTAATAGAGGTTAGTGGTTCCCCACTAACAAGTCCTCGTATATCGAGCCAATCAGGTATAAGAACTCTCTTCATTTTACTAGGGAGATCCTCTTTTTTCCTCTCTTTACTACTTCTATCTGGATTCCATAGAGTGATCATAAAACATTCCATATTTAGAATACTATTACTGACTTGAGCGTCGGAGAATATTCACAGGTAACACCACCTTTCGCCCACATCAACGCGTGAGGTCGGTGTGAAGGACCTCCAGGACGCCAAGACCGCTCTTTTCATATTGGGACTCCGAATGCACAGACTGGATACTTGCAGAACCGGTCTTCAATCCCATTTAATCTTTGACTTTTGGGACTGGCCCCACACCGGATCTCTTGACCCTGGTGTAGGACAGATCAATACATACACTAAGCATAAAAGCTTTTCAAATCATAATTCATACACAAAACCACATTAATCATCCATCGTCAATATCAATAAGCACTAGGCTTCTAGGGTCAATATCATCCATTTCCAAATATTTAGATATCACCGATACTTCATCACTAAAAATACTAAGAGCTCTCAAATGTAATAATGAATGCCATAGACTTAGGAAATTCATTCTTTCCAAAGCATAAAAGCATGCTATTCGGATCCGACATTACAATACAAATCATAGTACCAAGGATAACCCACTTAGTGAATTGTAGCACTATAAATCATAGAACCCTGAGTAACCACATAGTGAATTGTAGCACTATAAGTGGTGGTACTTGAGGAGTGCTCAGTGAATCGTAACGCTATAAGTGGCAGTCTTATCGGTAAATCGTAGTGTCGGGTGAATCGTAGCACAAATAATGCATATGATGTCATGAGATGCAACAATCCATATGATGTGAATCGTAGTGCATATCAATAAATCAATTTTGACATCATAACCTAGCTCTACTAAACCAGTTCATATACTCAATTCAACAATCATTAATCATCACTCGATATTTATTAATTCCGTATTGGAGCTAAATAATACCAATCAATAATAATCACTATTCAATCATCTGAAGCCATCAACACCAACTGATACAATCAATCAACACAGCCAGAGGCATCACATCATCAATAATTCATATCTTTAACAAAATCACCAACAACAAGGAATCAATACATATTTATAACACCATATCGGCACAACAGATTTCAATAAGCATATATCGCCACCACGAGCGTAACCAATAAGGATTTAAACATCATAATATCATCAATACCATCTAAATCAATCATTTCATCATACCACAATCTCATATAAATTAATTGCTAGAGTACAACCCAAGAAACACAATTCAAAAGCAATTAATGATATAAAATCATAATTATTATTATCTATTTCAAATATAAACCTGATCCCAACAATTAAATACATATTCACTACTCAAGCGATAAACCCTCTCGTACGTATAAATGTACTTTTTGATGATCTTACTTTACAATTCAACCTTCCGATTAGTCGAATCCTTAAGTGGAATTTCCTAAAATCACCAAACCATTATTTAACATAATTTCACTATTAATTGTTGAAACTATAATTAAATATTATTTTTGTATTTCATAATTTCTATAACGACATAAGCAATTGAGTATTAAATTCTTGTCCTTAGTACATCAGAAATATTCCATCAAATAATAATAAGAGAAAAAAAATATCAATATGTTAGTAAGTTATTGATTTTCCTTTTTTCCATATATAATTCATCTTTTACCAAAATAACACTAAGGTACAAAATTTTTCTAAATACTTTTTATCTAGTTAATTTCAATTATAATATATCTATGTATAATGTAAAACTTTATTTGAATAAATTAAATATTATATAATAATTTAATCCCTTAAATATATTATAAATCATTATTACCTCCAATGAAAACATACTTTTTATAGAAAATCTCATTCACTCATAACCCTTTATAATAAAGTTCTTAAAAATTTATAATACTTATTTTAATAACCCAAAATAACTTAAACGAATATTTCAAGGCCAATAATACAATTGACACATTTTAAATATTTGTCGACTTACCAAAATTCACCGATGGTACCCTGAATACTTCCGACGCCAATTCTGCTTAATTAAAAATTTCTAAAAATCATTAAAGATTATAATTAATTATTTTGTCAACTCATCACTAATCAAAAATACATATCAATACCAGAATCACAATTTCGACATAGTTTCAAGGGTGAGTGATTTATCGAAATTTTTTTAAAATTGCTGATGACACCCAAAACGTCTCCGATTACATATGAGATAATTTCTGAAGCACTCTGACACTCTGATCCTTCACTTCTAGGTGTTGTCCGAGGGAGACTTGCATGCAAGATTGAGACATGAGGGAGATGGAGTGATAAAGGGGCTACTGACATTGAGAGAACAAAAAAAAGAAAAGATGGCATCGAGTGGGAGATTAAGAGTGTGATCTAAAGAACGAGAGTGAGGGAAGCTGTGTGGCAAGAAAAAATATTAAAGAAAATAGAAAGAGTGGGGCATGGAATGAGAGAGCATGTGACAAGAGAGGGCCAAAGAAAAGATAGGAAAGGCTGCTGAGGGGAAAACAAATAGAGAAAGAGAGAGAGATTCAGAGGGTCATGATATTGAGAGAGTTAAAGTGTGGAACGGAGAGTGATTGAGAGCAAAGGGGAGAAAGACAAGTGGAAGTGAGGGAGATAAAAGAGAGGGACGTGTGGCATAGGCAAAGAATGAATGGAATTCAGAATTAAGAGAGATTGTATGAAAGAAAGAAATGGGGCTCGCGTGAGATTGAAAAGAGAGTTGATGAGATAAGAGACAAAGAGAAGACACATGAGTTGGAAGAAAAAGGAGGTAAGAGAGAAAAGAAATTAAAAAAAGAATTAAAAGAAAAAATATTATGATTTAAAATAAAATTAATATAAAAATAGGATTAAGAATGGAAAAACTTAAATAATTAATTTTAGGGAGTTAGTTTAGGTAGCGTAATTAATTTAATTCTGAGACTAATAATTTACCCTAAAATTTTTAATTTAGGATGTTACAGTCTCTGATGACACAAACCTTATACGCTCTTGCCCACCAGGCAGAGAACTTTATAACTGGGAAGCTATTGAACTCCCTCCAATTTTAATTGTTTGATCAAAGTAATTTGTAATGCTTTAATGACTTATTAACCCATTGTTATGCCTAAGGCTTTGAGATGTTTTTGTAATAAGGGCAAAACATGTTTTATCATTTTAAGTTTTTATCAATGAATGCGTATTGAATTTTAATATGTTTTTTCTTACACTTTTTATCTCTACGTCAATCCCCTTTCCCATTCATTTGATTGTTTCCTTTTTCATTTACCATAACAAACTAAATAAATGCATATTCAAAAATGATCCACCTGAGAGTAGTGAGGTCACGATCGTATTTCACAACCTTGACCATCTGGTCAATCACGTCAATGAAGTCAAGAGGTTGTTGAGACAAAAAATTAAAGAGTGAAGATAAAAAAAAGAAGTCAAGATTGACATTTCCCTAGATAAGGAGCAACGATAAGATCTAGTTAAGTTGTTGATAGAGTTTTATGACATCTTTGCTTGGTCTTACCAAGATATGCCTAGCTTGGATACTAGCATTGTCAAGCATAAGTTACCCTTGAAGCCTGAGTGCCCCCCTTCCCATTGGTAAAGTAGAAATTATGCCAGATAACCTTAGATGCTTTTAAAAATCAAGGAGGAAGTTAAGAAACAGTTCGATGTCAGATGGAAGTTGCAAAATACCCTCAATGGGTAGTAAATATCGTCTCTGTCCTAAAGAAAAATGGAAACATACGAATGTGCATAGACTATCAGGCTTGAGTAGGGCTAGTCTAAAAGATGATTTTCCTTTACTACAAATTAATGTCCTAGTTGATAACACTACCCAACATTTCATCTTCTCATTCATGGATGGTTTTTATAAGTATAAACAAATTAAGATGGCATTTAAGGACATGGAAAAGACTATGTTTATCACTTTGTAAGGAACTTTTTGTTACAAAGTGATGTCCTTCAGCTTAAAGAATGTTGGGGAAACATACCAGAGGCTGATGGTGACCTTGTCCCATGACATGATGCACCAGGAAATAGAGGTCTACTTGGACGATATCATCACTAAATCCAGAACCTAGGAAGGACATATCGATGATTTGAGGAAGTTTTTTCAACGGCTAAGGAAATTTAGGCTTAGGTTGAACCCGACCAAGTGTACTTTTAGCGCAAGATCAAGAAAACTACTAGGATTTGTGGTAAGAAAAAGAGGGATATAAGTTAATCCTAACAAGGTCAAGGAAATTCTTGAAATGTCTCATCCCCACACAGGCAAAGATGTTTAAGGATTCCTGGGAAGGTTGAACCACATTGCCCCAGTTCATCTCACAATTGACGGAAACCTGCGAGCTGATGTTTAAGTTGCTCTGTAAGAACCAACTGGGCCGATGGGATGAAGATTGTCAAATATCCTTTGAAAGGATAAAGTAATACCTGTAGGAGTCACCAATCTTGGTACCTTCGACCCACCGAAGGTCGTTTATCTTATATTTGACCATGTTGGATGAGTCCATGGGCTGTATGTTAGGATAACATGATGAGACTAGAAAAAACATGTTATTTACTACCTAAGCATGAATTTCATTGAGTGTGAAGCAAAATATTCTACATTAGAACGAACTTGTTACGTGTTAGCATGAGCGGCCCTTTGTTTAAGACAATACATGCCATGTCACACTACTTGGCTTGTGTCCAAAATGGACCTAGTCAAGTTCATTATTAAAAATCCCGCCCTGACAGGGAGGATCGCTCGTTGGCAAGTTTTGTTAACTGAATGTAACATAACGTATGTCACTCGAAAGGCCATAAGAGGGAGTGCTCTAACAGATTACTTGGCACACTAACCTATGAGCAACTACCAACCCATGCAATTTGAGTTCCCTAATGAGGACATCTTAGCATTGTTCAATGAAGAAGATACCTAGAAAGACAGATGGATCTTGAGGTTTGATAGAGCTTCTAATGCATTAGGCATAAAATTAGGGCTATTCTAATCTCACTAGATAATAAATTTATCCTTGATTGTGCCAGGCTATGCTTTGAATGTATTAATAACATCATTGAATATAAGGTGTGCTCTATGGGGATCCAAGCAGCATTAGATGCAAAAGTAAAGTTGTTAGAAGTCTATAAGGATTTCGCCTTAGTTATTCATCAATTGAAAGATGAATAAGAGACTAGGGATGGCAAGTTAATTCCTTATCACACACACATAAAAGAGCTGAGCAAGGAGTTTGACAATATCTCTTTTCACCATGTTCCCTAGGATAACAATCAAATGAATGATGTTTTGGCCACTCTAGAATCAATGTTTAAAGCAACCAATGACTATGATATGCCCCTTATTGAGATAGAGAAACGTGACAAACCCACATACTACTAAGTAATAAAGGGGGAGTCAGACGGGAAGCCATGGTACCACGATATCAAGAGCTATATCCAAAGTCAAGAATACCCCCATGGTGTAATGGAGAATGACAAAAGAACCCTAAGGCTGCTTTCCATGGGTTTCTTCTTGAATAGCGATGTGCTTTGTAAGAGGAATCACAACTTTATTTTCCTTTGTTGTGTCGATGTTGATGAGGCAAACAAGACTATGGTGGATGTTCATGAAGGATCCTATGCAACCCACGTTAATGGGCATGCCATGGCAAGGAAGATCCTGAGAGTCGGGTATTACTAGATGATCATGGAAGCTGATTTCTTCAATGATGTTCGGAAGTGTCACAAGTGTTAAACATATCTTGACCATATCCATACACCCCTATCATCCTTGAACGTCTTATTAGCACCATGGCCCTTCTTAATCTGGGGCATAGATGCCATTGGACCCATCAAGTCGAAAGGCTCCAATGGTCAGCGCTTCATCTTAGTTACCATCGACTATTTCACCAAGTGGGTTAAAGCAGCTTCCTACGTTAGCGTAACAAGGAATGTCATGGTTAAATTTATCAAACGAGAGCTGATATGTCGATATGGCTTACAAAATCAAATTATTACTAACAATGGCATGAATCTGAACAACAAGATGATGAATTAACTATGCGAAAACTTCAAAATTCACCACCTTAATTCCTCCCCTTATCGACCAAAGATGAATAGGGAAGTCGAGGCAACAAATAAGAACATCAAGAAGATTATGCAAAAAATGGTTGTAACTTACAGAGATTAAAGTGAGATGCTCCTTTTTGCTTTGCACGGATATCACACCTTAGTCTGAACTTTGAAAGGAGCGACCCCGTTCTCCTTAATGTATGGTATGAAAGCAGTCCTATCGATCAAGATGGAAATTCCATCCCTTAAGGTGATCATAGAGGTGAAAAAATTAAAGATATGTAGTTGTAAACACCTCTTTCCATCAAGGCATTGTTTATTTTTAAAAAAATGATAAAAATAAAAATAAAAATAAAATAAAAATGGGAGGTTCTATTTTTTTGTTTTTGTTTTTAATTTCTTTTATCTTATCTTTTTTTTAAAAAATACACTGATTTTATTTAAATTTAAAATTTTGATTCCTTTTCTTCCCTTCCTAACACTTGTTTTGTTCCTTTTGCTAAACAATAAAATGGAACTTGGAATGAGGGTTTGTTTCCCATAAGAAATCACAATGCACATTATAGAAAATTTGAAAGTAACATATCCTAAGGTCAAATGGCAAAAACTTGTCCCTGTTAATGGTTCAGACCAAGAAGAACAAAAATGGCAAAGATTGAGACTATGGAAAATCTAACATTTGAAAATTGAACAAGAAGAAGGTAAAGGAACAAATTGAAACTTCCCATGAGCTTCAAATATAAAGAACAGCAATAAGAAACAACACCCGACAATTTATAACAATACAGAACCAAACAATTTCACAAGAATCAAAATTTACAACCAGAAACAAAAAAAACAAAAAAAGTCAAAATCATCATTTTCTTCATCTTCCTAACATCACCACCTTATCCTACCCACCAACCACCGCCATTGTCACCGCCTGACCACCTAACCACCACCCAAAAACCTACCTTCAAACAACTCGTCATCTTTTATCATCACCAGCATGAACTCACCATCCTCCACTATCACCATTTTCGAACCCACCAACCTCTACCATAACCCAAAACCACCATTTTCCTCACCAAACCAACAACCCTCTTTACCATTTTCAAACCCACCAGTCTCTACCACAACCCCAAAACCATTATCTTCCTTACCAAACTAACAACCTTCTTCACCACCAATAACCACCCAAGGCCACCATCAAACCTAAGCCTCATCACCAAAACTCATAGAAACCAAATAAAGGAAAGAAAGGAAAAATGAGAGGAGTAAAAGAGGTCCACCACCTCCCACCATGAACTGTTGCCTCCGACGCCATCGAGCATAACCCCACGCACGGACATCTAACCAGTAACATGTGCTGGTACAATCCCGAGCATGTCGTCCGTTGACCGGTCGAGCAACAGGCCGACCGAGCCTAAATCCCCACCAACTAAGAATCTCATCATTGTCTTGATATTCCGTCGTCAAGCCACCCACGTTGCGCCGTTGTCAAGTCGCTCGTGATCATGTCATCGCTAAGTTCCTCTCTGTCATCTTTAGTCTTCTTTCTTTCTTTCTTTCTTTCTAACCTGCCACCCCCAAACATACACCATCACTTTCCCTCTCTAACTTTGTTTTCTTTTCTTTAAGTTTTAGGTAAGTGATCTGGTCCCGACCGAGGTCTAGGATCCGCCGTCGGTCCAGCCACAAGAGTTATGGGTTGAATGAGGTTGAAGACCGGTTGTGTGTATCCGGTCTCTATGATCCGACCTCTCGGTGGGAGAAACCAGTCTTGTTGTCCTGGAGATCGTTCACACCGACCTCTCGTGTTGGTGTGGATGACAGGTGGTGTCACCTGTGAAGATTCTCCGACGCTCAAGTTAGAAGAGTGTAAAAATGAACTCTGTTAATACTTAAGCAGTATAATAGTGAGAATGAGAGTAAGGACAACGTAACCTTGCATGTGTATTAGAACTTGTTATTTATAGTTGAGCGTGGAAGATGAATCGTTGGGTGCAAGTGGGCCCATAGGTTCTGATGTCGTGTGTAAAATGTCAATCAGAATGGCCCAGTATTTAGAGTATGCCAGGGGGTAGGACAATTAGCCGTGTACGATTCTGACACAGGGATGGAGGATAGTCACATTTTCCGTAAATTACGCTTACAATTGTACCTACTCTTTTTGGTGAATGAAAGGGACATATTCCGCTGTGCAGAGTATCTTTCTCGTTATGATAGTAGCAATCGGATAGAGGTGTCGGGTGAATGAGAGCGGATACCGACCGGTGTAGGAGAGACTTGCATCGTATAGTTGCAGACCGGGTCGGTATTCTGTGTTACCGGTTGATCTCTAGGATGGCTGATATTTTTACCGACTGGATCATTGTCCCGTGATACCGATTGAACTTCTAGGCCGGCTAAGATAATGATCTCTTAGTCTTAGGGCCGGTATCCAAACCGGATCATTTGTCCCCTAGCTTGTGTGAGGGATTGTAAGTTGCTCATATAAGCTATGCAGTTCACGAGAGGTCTGTATGTCGGCGTACCCTGTAGGAACACATGTTATGTTTTTTACCTTTGCAATACACTTTAACCGTCGAATATTGTCCCCAAGCGTTTATTGAGTGAATGGTTCTGAGTGAATGATTCCGAGTGGACATTTAACTCTGAGTGAGTGATTCCGAGTGAGGCAAATTCTGGCCTTGTTACCTGGGAAGTTCCATTTCCTATAACCTCCTCGTGCTGCTAGGTAAAAGTATGTGCGTGTTATCCGAGTCTTTTATTTTTTAAATCGAGGACTTGTTCTTTGTCTTGAAAAATTTTGAGTGCTACTTCCGGGTGGAAGATCTCCAATTGATCCTTCCGTGAATAGGATTTCTGAGTGATCCCTAGGAGGAAGATTTTTGAGTGACGATCGGGTCTTCCATCATAAGGATGATTAATAATCATACAGTCCGAGCCTTCAACGGCGTTTAGTTTAATCATACCTACCACACTCGGAGTTCGGTTTAGTCCTACAATCTGAGTCTTCATTCAGGTTAGAAGTTTCTGAATGGTCCTTCGACGACGCTCGGTTTAATCATACCAACCATACTCGGATTTCGGTTTAGTCCTACAATCCGAGTCTTCATTCGGGTTGGAAGTTTCCGAGTGCAACTTTCCTGAGTGGTGTGTCCCCGAGTGTGACACTTCAGCGTGGGATGGCACTGAGTGAGACATTTCTGAGTCCCGTGTAGTATGGCACCGAGGGGAGCATTTTCCGGGTGAAACACTTCTGGATAGATAGACTTTGACTTCAAATGAATGTTTCGGGTAGAGACTTTCCCGAGTAAATAATTCCTGATTGCAACCTCGAAGTGATATTCTCAACTTAAAGAATTCACGAGTCGGACGTCAGTGAGACTTTACCAACTAAAGAATTCGCGAGCCTGACTTTGAAGTTGGAGTGTTTCTGAGTGAGGAATTCTCGGAGAGAGTACTTTCGAGCAGATTCAGTAATGAGAATTACAATTGACTCAGAAGTGAGATATTCCCGAGTGAAGAACTCTCAGGGAAAGTACTTCCAAGCGATTTCAATAATGAGAATGACGATTAATTCTTCTTCAACGTTCGGCCAAACCTACTAGTCGTACTTGGAGTTCGGTTTAATTCTACAATCCAAGCCTTTAATGGCGTTCGATTTAATCCCACTAACCGTACTTCTTCAATCGGTGTTGGATTTTACCCATTCACCATTTGTCTTCAATCGACGTTGGATTTTACCCATTCACCATTCTTCTTACTCGGTGTTGGATTTTACCCATTCACCGGCCTTCTCAATCGGTGTTGGATTTTACCCATTCACCGGCCTTCATACTCGGTGTTGGATTTTACCCATTCACCGGCCTTCTCAATCGGTGTTGGATTTTTCCCATTCACCGTTCTTCATACTCGGTGTTGGATATTACCCATTCACCGGCCTTCTCAATCGGTATTGGATTTTACCCATTCACCATTCTTCATACTCGGTGTTGGATTTCACCCATTCACCGGTCTTCGAATGGGGTTCGGTGCAATCCTACAACCCATTTCCTGTGGTTCGGTTTAATCCTACAACCCAGGTCTTCACCGGTGTTCGGTTTAATCCTACTAACCGTACTCGGAATTCGGTTTAATCCTACAATCCGAGCCTTCGAATAGGGTTCACCCAGTTGTGCCCTCGAAGAGGTTCATCACTAATGACGGATACGTTGTTAGGATCGTCCGTCCTGAAAGTATCTTGTCACAACAGTGTTGTGCATTGAAATAAAATCATAAAGACAATGAGTGAATCATAAAGAATTTTTCATTAATTATGAATTACAATACAAAAGAGAGAAAGAGAGCCGAGTCGGGGTTATGCCTCGTTAAACCTTCTTGGTAAAACCTGATCGGAAAAACCCAAGTAAGGAAAAAGAGTGCACCCTGTCTTACCGACTAGCTATAACAGCAGAAGGCGCTCTTAGTTTTGATGGCCTGATCCCTAATCAATGACCTCTCGATGGCCCTGATGTTGTTGGGGCATAACATTTTGCTGTGCCGACTCGCCAACCATAACTCCTTTTTGCTTTTCAGAAGTAGCTTCTTTGAAAAGATACTGCTTGAGCTTACCCTCTCGGACCAGGGTCTCGATAGTATTCTTCAGGGCCTGACATTCATCTGTTGAATGGCCCTTTTGCTCATGGAAATTGCAGTATTTCTGAGGGTCACCATGTTTATGAAGCTGGGGCGGCGTCCTGACCCCGTGTGTAGTAAGTGTTGGCCATCCGATCTCTCTCAAAATCTATGACCGCTTAGAATTTAACGGAGCATAATTGCTAAATGCATTTACCCGTTCTTCCTGACTCGGAGGTACAGGATCATCAAAGACGCTGCCACGGAACGGTCTCTCCATGCATTCCGATCGGGGTCTGTCTTTATATTTCTGTTGCTGATGTGACGTTGAGGATTTCTTTTTCGCCGCTGTATCTTCCAAGTCCATTTCTATGCCCACGTATTTCGAAGCTCTTCTTCGAAACTCCTCCAACATCGTCGGAGGACTCTTTGCCAAAGACAAAGCAAAGGCGGATCCAGGTTGTAGGGCTTCAATAATGATGTGAAGCTGAATAGCCTCCGTGAGGTTAGGCACCAAAGCAGCCTCCTTGTAAAATCTCTTCAAAAACTCCTTGAGAGTTTCACTTTCTCCCTGCCTTATCTGAGCCAATGCATGGGAAGTCCTTGGAACGTCTCTAGAGATAATAAAATGGCTCTCAAATGAAGTCGCCATTTCTTCCCAAGAGTCTATTGACCCTGAGGGTAAACTTTTAAACCAACTAAGAGCCTCCTCCGTCAGGGTTCGTGGAAACATCCTGCACATCATATCTTCATCGGCTCCCAGGTATATGGCCTCATAAACATAAGCATCGAGGTGCTTAGTGGGATCAGTTTCTCCATTATACTTTCCGATTGACAGTGGTTGAGTTATTTGCAGGTGTTTGGGGATGAGTATACTCATGAGCCTCCTTGAGAAATGGACATTGAGTCGGTATGCCCCAGAAGTCATCACTACCTGCTCCTTCCTCCTTGCACTGATTCTGTCCCCAGAATCTTGAGTTTGTTCTCTCCTCTCATAAGTAGGGACCTTAGAATACTGGAGATTTGTGGACTTGTCTCTCGCAGATGCATGGCGAGTATCCTCCGCCTGAGACACCATTCTATCCCCAGTTCCTACTTTCTCCCTTCGCAACTCCATCAACGCTTCCCTGAGCTGCCTAATAACTTCATCTCGAGGGTCAGGGGTTGCCACTGGTACCATTCTCCTTGAGTGGGTTGCTGGTGATTCAAAAACGAATCTCTTATCAGCTTGTTGATGGGTCACATCTTCCACATGACCATCCACAAAGTCGCGTCCATCTCTTTCCATGGTTGACTACTAACTTCTGCAGAAAGTGGGAATAACTCTACCAAGTCCCACTGGGCGTGCCAATGATCTGGTCCCGACCGGGGTCTAGGATCCGCCGTCGGTCCAGCCACAAGAGTTATGGGTTGAATGAGGTTGAAGACCGGTTGTGTGTATCCGGTCTCTGTGATCTGACCTCTCGGTGGGAGAAACCGGTCTTGTTGTCCTGGAGATCCTTCACACCGACCTCTTGCGTTGGTGTGGACGACAGGTTGTGTCACCTATGAAGATTCTTCGACGCTCAAGTTAGAAGAGTGTAAAAATGAACTCTGTTAATACTTAAGCATTATAATAGTGAGAATGAGAGTAAGGACAACGTAACCTTGCATGTGTATTGGAACATGTTATTTATAGTTGAGAGTGGAAGATGAATCGTTGGGTGCAAGTGGGCCCATAGGTTCTGATGCCGTATGTAAAATGTCAATCAGAATGGCCCAGTATTTAGAGTATGCCAGGGGGTAGGACAATTAGCCGTGTACGATTCTGACACAGGGATAGAGGATAGTCACCTTTTCCGTAAATTACGCTTACAATTGTACCTACTCCTTTCGGTAAATGAAAGGGATGTATTCCGTTGTGCAGAGTATCTTTCTCGTTATGACAGTGGCAATCGGATAGAGGTGTCAGATGAATGAGAGCGGATACCGACCGGTGTAGGAGAGACTTGCATCGTATAGTTGCAGACCGGGTCGGTATTTTGTGATACCGGTTGATCTCTAGGAAGGCTGATATTTTTGTCGACTGGATCATTGTCCCGTGATACCGATTGAACTTCTAGGCCGGCTAAGATAATGATCTCTTAGTCTTAGGGCCGGTATCCAAACCGGATAACCTTGGGGCCGGTATCCAGACCGGATCAGTAAGTTTAGTTAGCCTTAGGTTTTTTATATTATTTTAGGTTATGGGCTTCATGATGAGGCCTCGTTTAATTTTTTTATCTTTATCTTTATTTATTTATTATTTTTATTTTATTTTATTTTATTTTTATCTTTCTATTTTCATTAGCATTTGTTTTTTACATTATATTTACTTTTTATGATTTTTGGATACTACTGGGCCAAGGCCTACTAGGATTTTAACTTTATTTTTTGTTTTTTATTTATTAGGTTTATAATGCATAAAATGAAAAAAAAAGAATTAATAATTCTCAGTCTGTACTCGCTGACAGCACAATCCCCAAAGAGACCAACATCCTTCAAGCTGAACCAATGATTATCTCAAGAAGGACTATAAATACAAAAAACTTTAAAATCAGAATGTATGACTCTCTCTAAGACTTTTGCCTCATTGCTCAATTCTCTCTAATTTCTCTAGAAACCAAAGTCTGAAGGACTTTTCTTGAAAGTTTCTAAGTTCTTGTATGTTCATTACTTAAGTCTTCTTTGTAGCTCTACTTCTTGTAGATCTTGACTTATAGTAATTTGTAGCTCAGTGTACTTATGTAATCATTTCATATATTTGTATGCTGAGTTATTTGTTATAACACCAAAAACTCTTTATCACTACTTTCTATAAGATCTGGTGTGTTTCCAGAGTGGCCTAAAGAGGCTTTTGAAAGAATACTTAGGTCGGTAGCCAGGAGTGGCTCTTTGAAACAATACTTGGGTTTTAAGTCAGAAGTGGTTGGAGTCAAGAATACTTGTTGCACTGGGCTGGTGCTGTATTGTAAAGATGTTTTACAATAGTGAAATCCTCCGGTCTGAAGGGACTAGACGTAGCTTCTGTGTTGGAAGTGAACCAGGATAATTCCGTTGTGTGATTCTCTATTCCTTTCTCTAGTCTGTTGAACTGTTTATTGCTTAAGTAGTCTATATGTTTTCAAAAAAGAGTTTAAGACTTATTCAACCCTTTCTGTACCATCATTATTTATTCCACAATGAATAAGTTGTCTTGGAATTATATACCAAGAGGGCATATTTAGTAGATAAACATTTAATGACATTGAAAAAATATAATTTTGTTTATATTATAAAACTAAATAGTTCCATTAAAATTTATTTATATTTGGAATCGAACATACTATTTTACAACATGGTATGTTAAATAAAAAAAATAAGAAGAGCTAGTATACAACAACGACTGAGCTCTTAGGACTTGGGAGCATATGAAAATAATTATCAAGTTTCGCTTCTAAAAATTGAAAGACATGCCATCTACCCACGCTCGTTAATTTAGACCACATATATACGTCGTACAAATAAGGCTTGAAATGTTTAGGTGATATTCATATATTTTAGGAAAATATTTATATGAAGATTGATAGTGATAATGGTAATTTCGATTTAGCACGTGTTCCCCCGGGTCAGGAGAGGGCCCCACGGGATCCCCATCCCCCTATATTTTTGGGAAAATATTACCCAGCTCGGCTTTGACTGAGAGCTCATGACTGGGAAGCTCATGTCGGAGGCCTTGCGAGATCCTCCTCCCCCCATCTATTTTTGGGAAAATATCTTGGATATTCTGATTCCCCTTGATTTTAACAGATGATTATTATCTCTTCGTAGTTGGGCCTAAGTCAAGGCCTCCGCGTTTTACCCATTGTATAAATAAGGCCTCGAAGCCTACCTATAATTCAAGTGACATTTTTTGAGTAATAAAACCCGAATTCTCCTAGAGTAGTAAAGAACACATGTAAAGAACACATGCCCTGTGTACCTACGCCAGCCTTGGGCGTGGTTACATTGGGGGTTACATTTGTACCAAAAATACATATTTTTCAATATTATTAATTTTGAATACAAAACATACTAAACTTTGATATAAGTCAAGCAATGCAACTTATTGTATAAAAATATTTTAAATGCCTAATTGATAATTATTTAACAAAAATTAACAATATGAAAAATAACTAAACAACTAAGTCTTTTCAAGACTTATCATATCCACAAACTTAAAACTTGTTTGTCCTCAAGCAATAATTACAATTTTTATCTCATATGCTGAATATACCTCAACAACCAAGCCACACCTACACAAGCCAAAATTATAGCATACACCTGTCAATCCTTTTTCACGGTCCTTAATAATCTAAAAGTAATACCTTTAAAATGAAGGATGGGATAATGATGCCAAAACCTCACAAAGATAAGTGTTTCACTCAACACTCCGTGTTTAGGTTATCTATCAGGCACTCCTACTTGCCAAACAATAGGTAAACATAGGCGTGCAACTTTTCTAAGCATCATACATATAAATACATACACATGGATCAACAAGGACTTTCTAGGCTTGTAATGAGGCTAGGCTACAGGTTATTCTTGGTTTTTCTAGTTAATGCAAGGTCAATTGCGTATGTTCATCTAGTGCTTGACTTACAACTAACTCTTCTTTATCTCTCTTCTTTACCTACGCCAGCCTTGGGTGTGGTTACGTTGGGGGTTACATTTGCACCAAAAATACATATTTTTCAATATTATTAATTTTAAATGCAACACATACTAAACTTTGATATAATTCAAACAATTCTAAATTTATGTAATTATTGTATAAAAATTGTTTAAATGCCTAATTGATAATTATTTGAAAAAAAATAAGAAAATACTTTATGAAAAATAAATAAATAAGTCTTTCCAAGACTTATCAGAGCATGACAAACTCTCTCCTTGGTGAACAACCCAGGCATTCCATGTTGGAGGCTAGCATAAAGTTGTTGAAGGCCCTCTCTTGCCACAACCTAGCAATAGCATCTTCATCACTAATTGACGATGGGAGAGATAGAACTTCCTTCTTGACCCATAAAAAGGCGTTTGAAGATGAAGCCATTTTCTTAAAAGGAAAAAGAAACAACAAAAAAGGCCTAAACAAGCAAGAGAAACCACAGCCCAGCAGCAACAACACAAAGGGAAAGGAAAAGAAAACACTAACCTATAAAAAAAGTATAACCCAAGGAAGTAGAGAGCAGAAGGCTAAGGGAGAACTAGAGTGAAAGAGCAGAGAAGAATTGAAAGAAGTAGCAGTAACCAAAAGGTAAAAGAATAAAAGAGGATTGGGCTATATACACATGAGGAAGAGGCAACTCCTAAGCAAATCTAACTGTTGGGAACAATCGCTAACTCCACGGTCATGATGCCACAATGACCCCTCGAAGAACAACTGCCATAGACATATGGTAAAAAGCCACCCCCATGTAAAATGACGCGCATAAATGCAAGAGACACATTTAAGGGCATTGGGATATAAAGCGCTTCATCATTACAAAAATAGTTTTATGCTTACATCACCTCAAGGAATGAAACAACAGCCACCTACTCTCAGACATGTGTACCCTCTCAAACTCCCTCGGAGAACTTTACAAATTCCTTTCTTGGAAGAAAGCCATTCGATATCAATTTGCCTAAAAACAGCTCAACTTGACACCTAGCCACTCGGCTCAACTTTGACCGAGAGCTCATGACTGAGGGGTTCATGTTCCCCTAGGTCGAGATAGGGTCCCACGGAATCCTCCTCCCCCTTTATTTTTGAGAAAATATGTTGGATATTTTGATTTTTCTTGATTTTAGCAGATGATAGCTATCTCTTTGTAGTTGGGCTTAAGTCAAGGCCTTCTTTTTTTATCCATTCTATAAATAAGGTCTTAAAGTTTTCCTGTAATTTAAGTGACATTTCTTAAGTATTAGAATTAATTCTTCTAGAGTATTTCTCTGAAGTTTGACATTTACACAGACAAGAGTGAACAATACTCATGTTCATGTTCATGTTCACGTTTGGTGTATACATAGATATATTTAGACACGTTATTAAAACTTTAGTAAAAAGATGATTTCAAATAATATACACGCTAGATCGGATACTATACACCATCTATATCATAAATTTTTACGAATAAATACTTGTGTGCCATCACTAATAAGAATTGAGATTTTTATAATTCTCGTTTAATTTCGTCTGCAACATTGACTGAAAAAAATAACCTTTCTCAAATGGACGTCCAGATCTAATAAGCGCAGTTTTTCACCTTCGCACACACTTCTTATTTTATTGTTTCCAACAAACCACGCCCAGTTCTAGTAGTTTGAATATGGACTTCCCACCATCACTTCTAGAATTACACACCTTGTAATCGTTTTCATTGGAGGTTCAAAATATATGTAATTATATATCTTCTTGCAGCATAATTTTTGTTTTGAATTTGAAATATGGAAAATATCTCATATTTTATATTGTACTGAACTTTAACTCAATTATAAATATTTCTTTTTTTCTTTTTAATTGTGGACATAAAAAAAAATAGTATAAAATGAAAGGAGAAATCTCAAAATTTTAAATAAGGTTCACGCATGCATAATCTTATTCCATGAGGCCGAAAAGAGTCCTTAGATTTCCGTGTTGAAAGCTCATATAATCTATGTTTAAGTACTGGTCAATATCATATTCTTGAGTGGGATTTGATCCAATCCAATGTACAGAAAAAGAAAAGCTCAAACAATCAAATGCAATGTACTAAGTTACGTGCTGTTTGTGGCTGTGCGTTTTGTCCTTATCAACGTTTTTTTTTATATATAGCATGAAAAATGAAGAGAGGGGGAATAAATTACGAAATGGGATTAATTACGGGAATATATATATTGTTTAGTTTATGTTATTGTGTACAATTTGTGAAGTAATCCTCAAATGTATGAAAACCCAACGTATATCAAACCCAAAAAAAATGTATGAAAACCCAAATGTCATCTTCAATGACTCAATAAATTCACATGCACTAACTTTTTTTGGTTACCCCTGTATGAGAAAGAATGAGAAAAATGAAGAAAAGGTGCAAAGGAATTGACCAGGAGCTATGCAGTTGATTTGGGTGGAGCCAGCCTGAATGTTTCCAAGCGATTTTGGCCATGAGTTATCGGTTTCACTTCGGATGGCAGAATTAATGCAACTTCACTTGGTAGGGATTTTGATAGTGACTTACAAGGTCTAAATGATGCAAGGCCCAAAGGAAACAAAATCAGACCTACTTGTCTAAAGGATTTTATTTGATTTTGGCTCATTCTCATCATTTGTTAAATTTAAATGTCTTTTATCACTCACGGTATATTTTGTATTCTACCTTCTAGAGTTTCTTACGCAATGAAATATCTGAGTAGCCTTAATTTTTTATTTGTCTTTTTGTTAATACTTAGTTCCCTAATAGTTTTGAGATTTGTGGAAAAGAAGCCTAACATTTTGGTGTTTTTATTTGGTCCTCATGTTTCCAAAACCCATCACCAATAAGGATATGGAGGAAGTTCTCTAAGGTATATGTCGCGACCGAGATCGTAGCGAGAGGCCGACCATAAAATATGAAAATTCAAAATCCTTTCGAAAAGAATGGAGTTGCCACCAATATTTATTTAAAGGTAAAATATCAAAAAAAAAACCTTTGTAAAAATAGTGGTCATAAAAATGAGATTCTAAATTTGAGGATTGAATTATAGGTAGAGAAGGTATTAGCACCCCACACTGTCTATTACAAAATGGTTACCTAAAATTAGTCGCGCGTATCTTTAAATAGCCCAGAAATTGATTTAACTTCTTTTAAAAAAAGAAAAAGAAAAGTAATTCAATGACATGAATAAGGAAAAATGAAATTTTGAAATGAGATTAACATGACATCTTGTCTAAAGTAATCTCAAATTGAACACGTCTAAAATTTAACAAGATTAACAAAACGTCTCTTCCAAATTAATCTTATTGTAATAAAAATAGTGCCTCTAATTAAATTGTAACAATTTTAAAGTCGATCATCCGTAAACAAGAATTTATTAAAAGGAAAACGGGCCTGACTGGAATTGATCGCGCTCATATTATACCTATACACATTGAGAAATTAGGGTTCCGTAGTTCTTTGTAATTTGGAAACTAATTTTGAAAATTATTTTTTAGTCTTTTTTTAGAATGATTTTAAAGGCTTTTAGAAATGATTTTTAAAAAGAAATTTGAAATTTTGTCTTAATTTGAAGAAATGATATTTTAGATTTCCGACCTTATTGTATTTTTTGGATTTTTTAATACAAAAGAGGTTTTTATGTCGAATGAAAAATACAAGATAGATTACTTCGTACATGTATCAACCTTCACATCCTTATAATAATGTCGATGTAAGTAAAGTATTTTACATGACACTATTATAAAATTATTGAATAATTTATTTATTAAAAATATTTTTAGGTTATTTAAACAAGAAAGATTCTTGAATAAACAATCCTGGACTAAACTTATTTAAACTTTAAAAATTTGTATATTTGTTTTTTTAAGGTTTGAAAAAGGTTTTTATTCTTCTCTTCTTTTTTTCTATGAAATAAACCACGTGAAAAAAATAAAATAAATAAAATAAAACAAATAAAATGCAATATAATTGAAATAATTATGAATCACACACATACAACGAGGATAGGTATTTATTATTATCCATTTTCCTTTTCTTTCTTAAATCTTACACATTTTTTAAAAATAAAATATAAATTAAAAATAAAACCAACAGGCCTAAAGACTAAATAAACCAAAACATAAAAAAACTAAAGTACTAACCAACAAAGAAAGAAAGAAAGGAAAAAAATAACTAAACTAAATTAAAATCAAAAAGAGAAAAGAAAGAATGGGCCTTGGCTCAAATAAATCTAAACCTAAAAAACAAACTAACATAAACTAACACACTAACCTAAAGGAAGGAGAAGAGAGTAGGAAAATGAAGAAAAGGAGGGGGCAGCTAGGAGAGGGAGAGAGAGAAAAAGAAACCAACGGAAAGGGCGAAAGACCGCGTGGTAACGACGATGGCCTCGAACAATAGTGAGAGACAACGATATGGCACATGACGACTTTGTAGGTCAGGACTCGTGCAGGTGGAAATAGAGACAGTGGTGTGTAGAGGCTGCCGCGCTCAAGACGATCATGGTGATGATTCGGACCTCTTCCCCTCCCTCTTTTCTTTGTCTTTTTATTTTTACTTTAGGTCGCTTGGTGATGTCGGGTGGTGGGTGCTTTTGTGGTGATAGGGAGTCATGGGTTCTTCGTGGAGAATGTTAAGATCATGGTGATGTAAGAGTTCCATTTTAGGTGGTCGAGGGTTAGAGGCGTCAATGGGGGTGGAGACTACATGAGCGATTGCGAGGGTGGTTAGCTGTGATGCCCTTACTTGGTTGTGGGTTGGACAGAGATGAGGGTGAGTGATGGGTAAAGTCGTGGTAAAGGTTGTGGTGGCTTAGTGGAGTGTGTTGTAGGTGATGGTTGGGGGGTTGGCTTGGTTTTGGAAGTTGGAAAAAAGAGAAGGAAAGATCGGTGATGGTGGCCATGAGGTGGTTTCGAGATGGGATTTGGGGTTAATGGTGGTGAGGTAAGGAAGAGTTTAGGGTTAATATTGAAAGAAAGTAGTGGTCAGGTGGATTATGGTGGCAGTTTTAGTGGCTTGGAGGGTCACAATGGTTTTTGGTGGTTATAGTGATGGTTGAAGTGTTTTGGGGTTTTTTATTTTCTTTTTTCTTAATTGTATTCTATAAATTCTGGTTGTGTTCTCCCTGTTTTTTATTTTGTAATATTTCTTTATATCATGGCCCCCTTCCCCTTGATTTTTTTTATTGGGATGTTGCAAAGTCTAAGCTATCAAATTGCTTTTTTCATGTTTCACTTTCAATTTCAAACTTTCTTTTGGTTCAATTTGACAGTATTTGTTACTTTTGCTCCTTGGGACCTAACCTAACAATAATAAGAAGTCCTTAGCTTTTGACTCTAAAAAGGGTTGCTTTCTATTTTGCTCTATTATGCCCCTGTAGTTTCTGTAGGAAGCATTCTTTTCCCCCTCATAATTGCAATGCTTCTATATTTTCAAAGTAATGTAGAAAGAATTAATAAAATAGAATAAAAATGAAACAAAAAAATAGAGAACAAATGAAACAGAGAGTATAGAATAGAGAAAGAAAAAAAGGAATTTTAAATTTTAATGAAATAAAAGAAAACAAAAAAATAAAATAAAAAACATATTTTCAAAACGAGACACATTTCTAGGATTTTATAAGATAAAGAAAAAAATACCAAACCATTACTTTTTAACTTTCTTATTTTTTGGTTTTGTTTTATCAAAAAGATAGTGCCCGGATGAAAAATGGTATTTATAGTATATTAGAAAAATTAGGGGTCTTTCAAACCCAATTTGATAATCATCCCCATACCCAAGATGCACAACACAACACCCTACAACAACTCATTGACAATCGTCATGAGGGTTGTTTCCCAAGGACCCTAGCCCGATTGCCATTCCGTTTTCAATGCCCTTGTCTACCGTTACACCCATTTCTATGGCTATACCATCATCTATTACTACACCCATTACTACATCTACCTCTACTATACTCTCTCACACAACTAATTCCCCATATCTCCAATTTGGTTGTATCACTCAAGCTAGGCCCACCTTCACCACTATTCCTACCATCCCTTCCATCCTTAACCCTATCCCTAACTTCCCTAACTTCTTGTTTTCACCTAGCTTTAACCCTCTCAACCTTAATCTTATGCTCAATTTGCATCCTACACCCATTTGTCCCCTAAAACTGGAATTACCCTTATATGATGGTTTCAAACCTATGGACTGGTTGTTTCAAGTTGATCAATTTTTTATATTCTATCAAGTTTCCCATGACCTTCATTTACCTTTGGTCTCCTTCTATATGTGGGGCAATGCCTTGAGTTGGTTTAAATAAAAGTATTATAATCATTAGCTAACTGATTGGCATACTTTTATTCGGGCTTTAGAGCTACATTTTGGCCCTCTATCATGAAAATCATCAAGCTAAGTTGTTTATATTGTGTCAACATGGTGCTGTTATTGAGTATCAAGCTCAATTTGAAAAATTACTCAACGGGATTTTTGGACTTACACTTAAATGATTCTCAATTGCTTTATTTCTGGCCTGATTCCTGGCATTCGCAGGGAACTTGTTGTCTTCCAGTCTTAGTCTATTACCCATGCTACTCGCCTTGCCAAGTTAATCAAGTCCAAACTCAAAGACTCTAAGACACGTTACACTAGACCTTTTACTTCACTTTCTTCATCACCTCCCATTTTTTTTATTCCCACCACCTAACCCTTCTCCTTTTTCCTTCCCAATCAAACACCTAACCCCTACTCAAATTCAAGAACATCGTGCCTTAGGCCTTTGTTATAATTGTGATGAAAATTTTGTTCTTGGACACAAGTGTGCCACTAACAAATTTCTCCTTCTCATGATAAAGGAAGACACCTTTCATCCTGAGTCTACCTTAACTACCTCAAGCACCTCCCTCTAACTTTAACCTACCAGCCATTGATTTTCAATTATCCTTAGAGGCTTTTACGGGCCAATCTTCTCTCCCCAAACCCTCAAATTTAAACAATTTATTACAGGACTTTCTATTCAAATCTTAATTGATTTTAAAAGCTCTCATAACATCTTACAGTCTCAACTATTTCCACAAATATCCTCCCAACCCACCCCTTCCTTTCCTATAATGGTTACCAACAGAGCCTAAATTATCTGCTCCAGCTTTTGTCCTAACATGCTTATTTCTATTCAATGGCATGACTTCTTTATATCCTTATATTTGTTACCTATTGAAAGGGCCGACATTATGCTTGAAATAGAATGGTTACGCACACTAGGCCCCATCATTGTTGACTTTGTTGTGCTTAGCATGTCTTTCACTCACCATAATCAACAATTACATTCTCTAGAAAATCTGTTAACCAAATTTCTGCCACCACCTATACTCAGTTTTGTTAATTCTTCTATACAAATTTCATTGCCTTTCTTCACTATCTCACATTTTCCCTCAACCTAACCAATCACCTTTACCCTAATACTCTCAACTTAAACCATCCATCTCTTGTTTTCCTCCTCACAGTTATCTCAATTCCTTCTGTTCCATTATCCCCTCCCCGCAACCCCACCTTACCCTTATGACTATTATATACCTTTTTCCCCAACACTTCCCTCATCAGTGTGAAATCATATTGCTACCCTTACTCCCAAAAAACCATAATGACAAACCTCATTCAAGATACGCTTAAATAGGGCATAATTACTTCCAATACAAGTTCCTTCTCCTCACATGTTTAGCTAGTCAAAAAGAAGTATAACTCTTGCCATTTCTCTGTGGATTACATAGCCCTAAGCGTCATTACCATTAAGGATAGGGTTCCTATTCCAATAATCAATCAACCATTGCATGAACTGAGGTCTGCTACAATCTTTTCCAAAATAAATCTACACCCAGGCTACCACTAGATTAAAGTTACTCTGCCAGATACACATAATATAGCCTTCAAAACCTAGGATACGCACTATGAATTCCTAGTCATACCTTTTGGCTTGGCTAATGCTCCCTTCATTTTCTAGACAACTATCAATAATCTTCTACGTCCCTTTTTATGGCGGTTTATTTTGGTTTTTTTTTGTGACATCCTTATTTATAGTTCCACTATTACTAATCATATTGCCTAGTTACATTCAGTTTTTTATATTTTAGCTACTAACAATTTTTATGTTAAGTTATCTAAATGCACCTTTGCTTAACTACTTTGAGTTACTTAGGCCATATTATTGGCTCTATGGGTATTGCCCCTGATCTAGACAAAACTTAAGCTATTTTGGAATAGGCTCAAGCACATTTTCTCATAAATTTACATGGTTTTCTCGGTCTTACCAGATTTTATCACCGCTTTGTACACCACCATTCCACACTCGTTGTTCCTCTCACCGATATTCTTACTCATTCAGATTTTGCATGGAATATGACTTCCTTTAAGGGATTTATAGATTTAAAACAAAAAATAACCATTACTCCTATTTTAGCTCTTCCTGACTTCTTAAAGACATTTGTTATGGAAACTAATGTATCCTCAGTTGCCATTGGGGCTATTTTGACTCAAAGGTCACCATCTAGCATACTTGAATAAGAAATCGGGGCCTTATTTATTTGCCGCATTTATGTATATGGGAGAAATATGTTGTAAGTGGTTGTAGGGGTTTGTTTTGGGACGTGGTTAGGTTTGGAATGAGTTTGTGATGTTAGGGTTGTTGTGGGTAGGTGAAAGTGATGGAGTTTGGTGATGGTTTTGGGTTGTGGAGGAGGGTTTGAGGTTGGGTTTTTGGTGGTAGAAGTGATGAAGGTTAATGATGAAGTGGGTTGTTGGTGGTGGTGAAGGTGATAAGGATGGGTTTGTAGTGTTGGGGTTGTTTTGGGTGAGCGAAAGGGGTTATTGGTGATGAAGGTTAGTGATGAGGTGGTTATTGTTGGTAGTGATGAAGATGGGTAGTGAAATGGGTTGTTGTTGGTGGGGGGTTTGAAATTGGGAAAGGTTTAGTAAGGAAGATGGTAGTTTTAGGTTATGGATTGGTGGAAGTGATGATGAGTTGAGGTGAGTTGTGGAGGTGAGTTGGGTGGTGACGACGAGCGATCCGATGATGGCCATAGGTTGTGACGGCGGCATGATGGGGGACAACATGGTGGTGGCTGGTGGCCTAAACCACTAGCAAAGATAAGCTTTTACCATTTGACCTATGTTGTTTTCAAATTTCTCATATATATTGTGCCTGTGATTCATGAGGGAAAGTCACTCTTTTCTCCAAACTCCATTATGCTCTAATTCATGAGGAGGAAAAGGAAAATAAAAGAATAAAAAATAAAAAAAAACAAACATGAAACCTATAGTGAATAAAAAGATATATTTCAAAAAGAGATATTTTGAGATTTTATAAGATAAAAGAAAAATAAAATAGAAAATAAAAGTAAAAAATAAAACCAAACCAAAACTCTTTTAACTTTCTTATTTTTGAGTATTTTTATCAAAATAAACGGTGCCAAACAAAAAAAGGTGTTTACATTAGGTTACTTGAGTCTAAGTGATAACTCATCTTTTGAGAGTCAAATAAATTCACTTAGGAATTTATTTTGTTAAAATTAAATTACTCAATAGCCATGTCATTATAACATAGTGGAAACTTCAATATTAAAATTCATTCATGATAACTTTATCAATACTAAAATAAATTCATTTACAAATTTATTCTAGTTTAATTATTGGATTAAATAAGTATCAATTTACATCACCATATCATTAATATGATGGAAATTTACTATACAATTATCACAAACCATTGCTCATGGTATCTCACAAACTCTTTATGAATCCAACAAATATAACACAAACTATTATTTCAATAAATTCATGAGTTCAAAAACCTTAATAATTTAACCATGCTCATATTAGGCAACAAAATCATCTATATTCATAAGGGATCCTTATTCATATAACAATTAGATATTTAAACATCATAAGTTTTTCAATATATAATACTTGTGATATCATTATAGAATTACATTTCCTTAGGATTGAACTCAAATAGTCTTTGAGACTTAAAAATCTCACATATTAATCAGCATTTTATTTTATATGGAAAACTTCTCTTAACCATAACATCATATAACCAAATTAACACGCTCAATATGAAACACTCCATTTTAAATAATAAATTCAATGTTTCTTGATCAATAACAATACAATAAAAAAATACAGCAATACAATAATGCAACAACAAAAATACAAACTAATACAACAACAATATAGTAATATAGAAACAACAAAACAATAATAGGAATACAAACTAATATAAGAACAATACAGTAATATAGAAACAACAATGCATCAGGAGTTGTACAAATTGATACAACAATAGATTATGCAAAATTATGCAGTAAGCCCAATTTACACAAACCCCAAACCTATTCAAACGTTGTCCAATTCTCACCAAATTTTATGTGTATTAACTACATCACATTATTGAGTTGTTGATCAAAATCTCTCCCTAAAATACCATTCTAATTTTAACCTCAAGCACATCAAAAGTTTAGGTCAAAATTAGTCATTTTATATGGCATATTAAATTCCAATTAGAATGTTTGGCACTAAGGACCTTACAACCCCATACCAATATATCCATTCCAAATTCCTACACAACCATCATAAGCTATTTTACCACCACATTATCCAAATTTGTAGCCATGCCATAATTCACATTATACACAATTACCAAAACCCTAACGCACAAACGTCTAGTTACCTCACACACTGAATTCCAATCTATGCATAATTTGGCCTTACAATCTACAAGTATAATATTACACATACTAAACAAGCTTGGAGAAACTAAAACCTAAAGATTTTAATTATCATATACTATCTAACTTGATCAAGTTGCCAAAAATTATATTTTTCCACATAGAATGCCAACTTGTACTTTTCAATAACAAAAATCATCATTTTATCACTAATTCATCAAATTCAAACATCACATCATATGCCAATTCACATATCTATCTGCATTCCACAATATAGTTTACAATTTCACACATCATATCATGTGCCAATTCACATCTCTATCTCCATTCCATATATCTATCACGTGCCAATTCATATTTCTACCTCCACTAGAGCCGGCCACAAGAATACCTCGCATCCTCTTGGGTGTTATTATGCACATGATGCATTGAAAATTTCACAATTATGTATCCTTACATCATAATCGACCTCATTACTATCATATTCTCATCAATATAATCAATATGGATAAGACCACATTCATAATAAGTCCTCATTGACATAAATTCATCATTTACTCAATTTTCTCATTATTATCATCATGTTTTCATCATCTCATGACACCATGGACATAGCCATATTCATCACAATAATGTTCTCTTTATCTATATCAATTCATCATAACTTTCAATAATATCATAAACATTATAACATCATTATTAATTAAATCATCATAACATAACCATCTTTTCTATCATCATGACGTCATCAAATTTAATAATTCACATAAATTTCAATCAATCACTTCTACAATTAATTTAAAGTTGCCTATTTATTACCTATGTAATCAAAACATAGTAGTCCTCACCTTGCCTTATGAAAAATACTCTAATGAAGCTATGCAATCCTCTTTTAGCTTTGGATCCAAGCCTACACATTAATGCATATATTCAATTACTCAGTAATCACTAATTGAGCTCTAAACTCACTATTTCAACTTAACCTTAGTTACCTGGAACCTAATTAAATAGAAATTGATTTGAATTAACGTATAAAGGTTCCGAAGAGCTTAGGTTTCAAATTAACAATCATTGAGATTAGGGCAAACCTACAAATAAAGAATTGAAGAGAACTGATTTGGGCTCAATAATCACACCACTTTCTCCCTAGAATTAAAACAACATCCACCTTAGTTTAAACTTGAAAATTCCAACCGAACCCTATGGTTGATGATGTAACACCCCTAATTTCGTTATTTCTTATTTAAAATAAAATTTCAAAGGAATTTGATTATAGTTCTTTAGAACTTTTTGATTGTTATATAATTTATAATTTTTTTAGAATTTTCTTATTTTTTTTATTTTTTTTATTATTTTATTATTATTATTTTTTTTTTGAGAATGACAAAAATACCCTTAACCTTTTATCTAATAACCAAAATGCCATTACTGACATCATCGCTTACATCATCATCGCTTACATCATCGCTTACATCATGAATAGTAAAATAAATAATTAAATAATCTTAAATAGTAAAATTTTCTTCCTATAAATAGATGGCTCATTTACAACATTTCCACACCAAAAATTAGATAGAGAATCTAGAGAGATAGTGCATAAGAAATTAGTGGGGAGTAAATTCTTTTGGTAAAAAGAAGTTCTGCTGGAGGTGTAAGGTAATAACTTTCTTCTATATTCTTTTTATAATTTTAGTTTATTTTCTTTAGCACTTTTAAACCATTGATATACTAGTACTATTATGAATAAGTTACTATAGTAAAAATAATTTACCACTGTGTTATTTTTACTATTTACCGTTACTATTCAAAATTTACTATTTACAATTACTATTCAAAATTTACTATTCACTGTTATTGTTCATGATTTACCATTTACCACTACTATTCAAAAAGTTACTATTCACAATTTACTATTTACTATTACTATTCAAAAATTACTATTTACCGTTACTATTAATGACTTACCATTTACCGTTACTATTTATTATTACTATACATATTTACTATTTATCATTCTGATAGCAATCTTAATTTTCATCTTAAGCTTATACTGAAATAAATTAGTATTAATATTTTGTTAGAACTTGGAGGCGCAGAGCGAATTCACTTTTGGTAGCAAATCAAGGTAAGGGGGTGAGATTAAGGATATAATATGAAAATACATAAGAATATTGGGAGGAGTCCCCTACTCCTTTTAAACATAACAATATTATTATTTTAAAATAATAACTTTTAACTTAAGATTTATAATAATTGTTATTAATAAATTAAGCATCTTGTGTAACTTAATATCTAAAATATTTAAGAACTTGAACTATTATGACCTATGCGGACTGGATTGAACCTATGCAAGAACTTGAACTATTATGAACTTGACTGAACCTATGCAAGGATTTGAACTATTATGACATATATGGACTGAACTAGACCTATGCAAGGATTGGACAATCTTGGACTTACATAGACCTGTGCGAGGAATTGACCATAGAACTTAAAACAAACTTTATTAATTTAAATAACCATTGAATTTTAAAATTATCATATTTATAACTAATGCTTAATTATTTGATTTGATTATGATTTTTAATATTTATTTATGTTTTATGATGTTTGATTGTGATTGACAATGTTTGATTATGATTGATAATCTTGTACTGTGGAGTTTGAGCATATAGCAAGCATGACAGAAAGCTAAAATTCAGTAAGAATTTACTTATCTCCTACTTCTTTATTTACTTATTCATATTTATTCAAATTACTTTTAAGAAATTTCTTAGATTTCAATAAAACTACATAAGTTTTTAGAAATCTCTTTCATATTTTAATATATATGTATATATCTTTACTAAAATTTAGATTTTTTTAGTTAGTTTATTAAAAAGAAAAAGAAAGAGAAATTATTTTATAAAAATAAATTTTTTACTATATACATATATATATACATATTATTTAAATGTATAAAAATATTATACAAAATTTTCAAGTACTAAGGTTTTAAAGATTGATAATTCCAAATTCGAGTTTTTAGAAATTGATTTTGAATTGACCTATAAACTTTCTAAAGAAGGTTGTGAAATATATTTAAGGCTTTGAAACTCAAATTTATAAGGAGATTTGATTTGTGATTTGAAAAGGAACTGTACTAAAATTCTATGTGCGTATTTGACAAGTTGAAAAAGTACAGTTTACTGGGGTGGCTATGTCGCGATTCGTAGGCCCTGATAATATATTGAGTTTTTAAAAGCCTTAACCAACTAAATACGCGAGTAGTTCATGCATCATGAATCATTGAAGAGAAACAAAATGATATTGTCTGGGGACGGATTATAGAAACCGAGGATACATTAGAGGAGGCTTAATTGTGAGCCTTGGGATGAGAGGGTGTGAAAGGGTGCTTCAGGGGACCTGGGGTAGCTCCCTAGTGTCGGGTACTTTCACAATAAAAACCTTTTCAATCTGACTAGTCTCTAAGTGTTTCCATGCCAGTTGAGCTGTTCATGTTATTATTATCCGGAATTATGGAACAGTGTAAACTCCTGGTTGGCCCAGTGCAAATTAAAAATTTAAGGGGCCCACATATATAGATAAATTATGATAAAGATATGACATATCATTCATACATTCATAAATTGATTGTGCTTGTGATTGTGATTGATATTATTATACTAGTTTGTGAAAACCCTTTATTGCTTATGTCCCATTTAGGAATATTATATTCTGTTTCTCACTCCTTTCTCTATGTTTTTGTTTCATATGTTTTAAATTAATGGTTTGTACAGAGGGAAGGATCGAAGAACATTGACAGTATATATAGCACGTTCTAGAAAGGGAGCTCGGTATGAATACCGTGGTCCAATGAATAAATAATGTCACTAGGCAACTACTCTTGGGCCATGGAGTTTCCTCTCTTTCTTATAATGTTTAATGTTTATTTTCTTCGGATGAATGTACAAATACTTTATAAAGTTTTAATAATATTGAGGTATTTCAGAAATAATGTATATAATTTATTTCGATAGTTTCTTTTTAACAAACATATCTTTAGTAAAAAAAAATTATTACGAATTCTTCTAGAATTTATTAAGGTGTAACAGAGGGCGTTACAGATGATGCCTCGATTTGGAGAAGGAAAGGAAAAGGAATTAATTTGCCTTGCTTTCCCTTAAGTGAGTAGATATTATAATGGTTGATGAATGAAAATCTTACTACAATGGAGGAGAAATTGAGGTAAAGAGAATGAGTGATAGGTTGAGGAAATAGGTTTGGACGAGAGAGTGAGAGACCTGGATGGTAAGATGTTGACGAAGAAATTGATGGTGGTAGTGGGAGGAAGAGGTAGTCATGGTGAGGTGAAAGTGAAAGAAAGCTTAAGGGAAATGAATGCGAAGTGAGGGAGTGTAATTTAGAGGTGAGAAAGAGGGTGTGACATTTTATGAGTGATGGAAAAATAAGGGGAAATAGAAAATTAGTTTAGATAGTTAGCCAAGATACTTTTTTGGCTATTTGAAACTAATTAAAACTTAAATATTTCTAATCCCTTATTTTAATTACTTCAGTCAAATAATTATTTAAATTTTAATTCACTATTTTTCCTTATTTAATTTTTGTCTATAATTATTTAATTATTCCCTAATTATTTATTAAATTTAAATCTCAAAGGTGATATTACCAAAATTTATTTCACTTGAATACTGATAAATTCACGTGCTCATAAACTTTTATATATTAAAAAACACTCAAAAAATATGAGCAAAATATTCATCATAATTTTTTAGATAATATACTTCTCTAGATTGCTAAAGCAAAGTGTTACTCAACAATATTATAATCATGCTCATCTTCCACACCTCATCAAGATTCAATTTTAAACATAATCATAAATTATTTATCATTAACCATTGATCCATTTACTCATAGTCTCTTGTATATATTTAGGTACAAATTTTTAACAAAATATCAACCAAACATAGATATTTCTCTCAAATCTTAACAGTCATATTATAATACAATATAATCAGACTGGCTCAGAATACCAAGGAAAAACTCTCAAAGAAAGAAAACTCAAATGAGTTATGAAAGAAAACTTGTATTGATTGCTCGATGATAGTAGCTTACAATGCTTAGCTATTTATAGGATTCAGAATGCTAATAAACAGAATAATTAAACACAACTTATAAGTAAAATGAGCTGCAGATAGGTTGAAAGTGAAGAGCACATTGTATTTGTCAACAATGGCTGCACCGTTTTTGGAGTTGATGGGGAAGGAAAGCTTCTGGTTCATTCTCCCCGGGTTGGAAAAGACTCGTCCTTGAGTCTAAGCATCTTCTTCTTCAATATACAGTGAGAGATCAGCAAAGTTAAAGGTAGCTGATACACCATAGGAACCTGGTAACTCAATCTTATAAGAATTATCATTGATCTTTTGAACTACCTGAAAAGGTCCATCAGCTTTAGGGGATAACTCGGTATTGGGTTTCTTTAGAAATCTCTCCTTTCGAAGATGAATCCATACCCAGTCTCCTTCTTTAAACACTTGTTGTTTTTGATGCTTGTCTCGTTAAGCTTTGTATTTTGAATTTTGATTCTCGATTCTAGCTCGAACTTGTTCATGAAGCTTCTTGATTTCTTTGGCTCTTTGGTTAGCATTAACACTAAAATGATTCTTTGTAGAACAAGGAGTCATGTCCAATGGATTGAGAGGTTATACACTGTACACTACTTTAAAAGGACACATTCCAATAGCCTGATTTGTGGAATTATTGTAAGCGAACTTCACCTGGGCTATGCCTTGATCCCATTGACAAAGATTTTTACCAATAAAACTTTGTAATAGGTTTCCTAGCAATCAGTTGATTGCTTCTATTTAGCCATCTGTTTAAGGATGACTAGCACTGCTGAACTATAGCTTTGTACCTATCTATTTCCATAGAGTTCTCCAAAAGTGACTTAGAAATTTGACATCTCTGTCTGATGTGATAATTTTGGGAATTCCATGAAGTCGTATAATCCCCTTGACGTATAAGTTAGTTATGTAGATAGCATCATTAGTCTTTTGACAAGGTATGAAATACGCCATTTTTGAAAACCTGTCTACGACTACCATTACAAAATCCTTCTATTGTTGTGTTCGTTGTAGCCCAAGAACAAAATCCGTGTTGACATCTTCCCATGGTGCTATGGGTACTGGTAATGGTAGATACAATCTAATATTTTGACTCTTGAATTTGGCAAGGTGACAGATACAACATCACTAAATATGTCGAAAGGCGTCCCCTTCAAGCTTAGGCCAGTAGAAGTTCTCCTTGATCAGTGCAACTATTTTGTCTCGGCCAAAGTGACTAACTAATCTTCTATAATGTGCTTCCCAGATAATATCTTCTCTCAAAGAACAATGAGGTATACATAAATTATTGCTCTTGAATAGGAATCCTTGTTGACGATGGTAACTTTGAAAAGGTTGGTTCTCAGTTGACTGCCAAATTCTACTAAAGTCAAGATCATCCTGATACAATTCTTTAAGAATCTCAAAGCCAATAACTTTTGTTTACAAAGTTGATAGTAAAACATGACGTCGTCTGAGAGCATCTACAATTGAATTTTGGTTCCCAGACTTATGTTTGATTAAAAATGGATAAGCCTGTAGAAACTTGATCCTTGAAGCATGCCTACGACTGATTTTTTGTTGGGAATTCAAGTATTTGAGAGCTTCATGAGCTTAATAGAGAATAAATTATTTTGGAAGCAGACAATGACTCTAGTGTTGCAAAGCCTGTACGATGGCATAAAATCCCTTATCATAAATGGAGTACCTCAACTTAGAGTCATTTAGCTTTTCACTAAAGAAAGCTATTAGTCGACCTTCTTGACTGAGTACTGCACCAATACCAATGTTAGAAGCATCACAACTTACCTCAAACACTTGGTCAAATTTGGGTAGTACTAGTACAGGGGCTTTCGTCAAGTACTCTTTTAATTCATCAAAGCTTTTATATGCTTGCTCTGACAATTGAAATTTATCTCCTTTGATGCAACTAGTGAGTAAAGCTACAATGGTACTGAAATTCTTGATAAACATGTGATAAAAAGAGGCTAGCCCATAGAAACTTCTGACGTCATAGATTGACTGAGGATTAGGCAAGTTGTTGATTGCCTCGACCTTGCTAGGGTTTACACAGATTCCATTGGTGCCAACACACTACTAAAAAAATTGTTAGCGGCGGACAAATCCAGTCGCTAAATTATGCTTTGACCGTTACTAACACCATTAGCGACGGCCATTATGATGGAAACAACACCGTCGCTAAATCAATCGTTGCTGACACCACAGCGACGTAAAGGTCTTCCATCACTACTATTTCGACGGCATAATATCGTCGCTAATGGGGTCCTTATGTTGGTGACGCATCCTCGTCGCTAGGGTGTTACACAACGACCACATAATGCCCTCGCTACTTCTGCAAGTTAGCGTTTCTCATTACAATGTACACATTTTGTGACACTCTTATCTACAAACTCATTTCTAAACAGCATACACCCACCAACACAACACTCTATCTTCACACAACCCAAGCCCAGGTTTGTCACTCTTTTCTTATCATGGTACAGGTTTGATGGCATTCGATTATTACTAGGCATAGTGGAACCCATCAGATCGACCATCATATTAAAATAACCTCCTGAAAGATTATAATCTGCCTTTAGGCTTAAAGCAGCTAGGGAAGATGATGATTCAGTGTGACTGTCGCACCCGCCCCACAATGGAGTCTGAGCCGCCACCAACAAATCATAAAACCTCTTCACCTCCGAATTAGGATCCTCTTCTACATTGTCATCCTCATTCCCTGCTTGGTCATCATGTTGTAGCATACGCTCGATGAAGGGTCCAACATGATCCATTACTATCTGCTCCATGTTGTTGTAAGTATCCTTGTTCCCTCCGACCTCATAGTAAGACTGTTGCACGGTTACGACTGATAGCCTGGGCGGTAACTGTTCACCATGGTTATACCAACAGTAGTATCTTTCCATGAAACCCTTCTCACTTAGGTGGCACATGAAATTATCTACGTATTCAAAACTCATGCATTTGCACCTTGAGCACGGACAATGAATCTTTTGAGTCGCTTCAAAACCAGGCGTGTTCGTTGTAGCAAATGGAATGAACTCCAACAACCCCATTATAAACTCCTTAGTCATTTGCCGACTGCGATCTAGCCAGTTGTATATCCATCGTCGATTTATCAGAATCTCCATTCATGATATCTAACAAGCAGAGTTCTAGTTACTTTGATTTACATATTATGTGACTATCATTCGTGAATCGTTCTCTATCTCTTTGATGTTACAAGTTGGTGGGGTCTTATCCCATTCGGGATGAATATGCAACCATCCATAGCCCGTCGATGTTGTTTAGGTCTATCTTGAATTGTTGATGTTTATTTGGAATTTCAGCAACATTTTGCATTGGTCCTCGAGTACACAGAGATACATGCGGTATGAAACACCGCACGTAGACATGCACCCGAAGACGATACAAAACAAAGTAACTAAAATTTGAAATGGACATCAACAACACAAGATAGATCTCAAAAACCAGCAATGGGTTACGCCCCACTCGTTATAAATTCATCCCAAACTGTCCAACCGGGACAATTCAAGATCTAACACAACACGGTATATCGGCCGGTTGTCTTGAATCTTGAACGGGAACCTAATGGGTACACACACGACTAAACCCTACATTGTTAAACTTTAGTTTACTTTTTTATGTATCCTAAAACAGGGAGCCCACTAAAATTTCAGCAGTCTCCACTATAAACTAGACATTTCCAAATTTTTTATAATGCCCTGTTATACATAGAAAAGTTCTTAGTACAGTTCAATATATAACTACGACTAAACCCTACATTGTTAAACTTGAATTCACTTTTTAAGTACCCTAAAACAAAGAGCCCACCAAAATTTCGGCAGAGTCTCCCTCGTAAACTAGACATTTCTAAATTTTTTACAATGCCCTGTTACACACAAGAGATTTTCTAGTATAGTTCAACATATGTGCTACACATTGTATATGAAATTGAGGGAGGTAATCACCATAACCTAGTGAGCTCTGCTCTCCACTAACAAACAACAATACACATGTAGAAAAACGTCATGTTATCAACACACAAAACCAATGCCTAATGAGCTCTGCTTTCCACTAACAAACAGCAATACACATGCACACCTTTAACACATGTTATCAGCACACTAGACCAATGCCTAATGAGCTCCGTTCTCCACTAACAAATAACAATCAACATGCATACACTTCAAAAGATACAACATACATAGCCAACAAGTTAGCATTAAGGGGATTACTTGGGAAAAAGAGTTAGCAATGGAGACGAAGCTGATAAGAGACGAACACAGACCACGCGTAAGGTGTGCTGGTCTGCATGACAAAGTTGATTGTTAATAGTGTTAGTCAAAGTTCCCAACATTCAACTGCTTTCCATAACGAGGTTTCTAAAGATGTAGTCAGTCCCAACAAGTTAATATTATCAATGCACCCTATTTTAGAAAAAAATTTAAAAACTAATAACCTAAAAGAATTTGAATTATAATTACAATATTTCACTTATCAAATAAAAGACATAACTACAAACATAAAATGAAATGCTTATAACATTTGACAAAAGAGGATGATTTAATAGAAAAGGAAAATTACAAATAGTTAAAGGTTCACAAGAGAAACAATCAATTTAACGCATTATTCGGTGGTGTTTTTTGGATTCTAAAGGGTTTAGGGTTAAAAATCCCTTTTTTTACATGAGGCTTTTTCCAAACTTTATATTTTATAATGAGTGAATTTATATTTTATCATTCACTTCATCTTTTCTGCGTACCCCCTCACACCCTTTCTACTCCATAATCATAATTGTTAACCTCGTAAAGTAAGATTCTCTCTTTGGTTTTGTCTTTGTGTTTCTTTGTTCCATATATTTTTATACCTTATGCCTTTTTTCTTGCTCACAGTAATTTTGGTTATCTCCATATATTTCTATGCATCTTGGTTATCTCACAGTAATTTTAATTCTTTCATGTAGGAAAACTGGGATTCCAGTATACAAATTAATGAATCTCTAACTTTCTTAAAGAATAAATTACAAATAAAGAGGTCTTTGGATGTATTTTAAGGAACCATGATCTCTATTAAGAAGATTGGAAAGGATTCAAAAGCAACAAAGATATGGCCAACCTTTGAATCTTTTTCTCTCAAATCTCCAAAACTATCTTTGGCTAAAATATCAAAAATCCTTGCTCATGAAGAAATTGTGGTTCCAAAAAGCAAGTAAATGGATTAATCAAGGAGATAGAAATACTAAATATTTCAATGGTACTACCTTAATTAGAAGAAGAAAAAATAGAATTGAGTCTTTTCAAGATGAAGATGGATCATGGATAACTGATCAACAAATATGGAGCAAATGGCTATGGATTTCTACTTTATAATTTATATTTGAATGATACTCAGAGTGTTTCTTTTTGTTTGCAAGATAGTTTCCCACCTTCATTGAATATTAATAAGGAGGCTCCGAATGAACCTTTGCAAATGATAGATATAAAAAAGACTCTATTCAGTATGGGCAGCCTGAAGGCCATTAGATGGCTCCCATGTTGTCTTTTTCCAAAACCAATGGAATCTAATTAGGCCCTACACTTTGTAGCTGGGTTTTAAAGGTGTTTGAAGACCCAAAAAAAATTCAAGAGGTCAATTCTACCTTAATCTCATTGATTTCTAAATGTGATTTTGCTTAAAAGTTGGGGGACTATAGACCTATATCCATTTGCAATGTTGTTTACAAATTGGTAACAAAACTAGTTGCAAACAAATTGAAAGGAATTATGGATCACTTGGTCAGTCCTACTCAATGCAGTTTTGTTCCTAGTAGGAATGCTTCAGATAATGTAATCATTGCTCAAGAAGTTCTCCACTCAATGAAGCAAAAATGGGGTTTAAAGGGATGAGTGATGATAAAACTTGATCTAGAAAAAGCATATGATATGCTTAATTGGGATTTTGTTGTGTGAGACATTGATTGACATAGGTCTTCCTAATCAATTAGTTAATCTTGTTAAATGGTGTATCTCATCTCCTAATATGCAAATTCTTTGGAATGGTGAAGTTTTGAATAGTTTTAATCCTTCAAGAGGGATTAGGCAAGGGGATCCAATCTATCCTTATCTGTTTGTTCTATGTTTAGAGAGAGTACCTCACCTAATAAATTTTGGCTGTTGATATGGGATATTGGAAGCCCATCAAGCTTGTTAAGGATGGTCCTCCTTCATCTCATTTGTATTTTTCTGATGATTTAATTCTTTTTGCAGAAGCTATCATGGAGCAATGTCATGTTATTAGTAATGTTTGGGATAGTTTATGTTCTAGCTCTAGTCAGAAAATTAACCATCTAAACCAGGATCTGTTTTTCCAGGAATGTCCATTGGAATAATAGAAGGGATAAGGACCTATTACAACCTATTATGGATAGAGTTAAAACTAAGTTGAGCTCATGGAAAGCTAAAACTCTATCCTATGCTAGTATACTCACTCTGGTTCAGTCTCTCCTCCAAGCCACTCCTGCTTACACTATGCAGACTACATGGATCCCAAAAAGCTTCTATTCCTCCTTGGATAAATAGTTTAGGGATTTTCTTTGGGGTTCTGATGATTATACTAGGAAAATTCACCTATTAAATTGGGAGAAGGTTTACAGACCTAGGAAATGTGGAGGTTTGGGTTTGCGACAAGCTTATCATGTTAATAAAGTTGTTATGGTTAAGGTGGCTTGGAAGCTGACTTCTATCATCAGTCTCTCTGGGTAAGGATTCTGAGAAGCAAATACAAGTGTGGATGGAACCAAATTCCCAAAATTACAAATAAAAGTGTTTGTTTTAATCTTTAGAGAGGAATTGATGCAAATTGGCATTATTTACATAATAGCCTGATTTGGAGTATAGGTGATGGTAGAAATATTAGATTCTGGCATGATCCATGGCTTCTTAAAACTGGTATTCTAATTGATAAAGCTTTGTCTATAATACATGAGTATGAAAATAATAATCTATCCAGGAAAGTCTCACACCTTCAGGAAATTGGGATGTGGAGTGGCTAAGAAGTGTGCTACCTAGTAATATCTCATCTCAGATTTTATCTATTCCAACTCCTAGTTCTTCTTATAAACCTGATAATGTTGCTTAGAACCTACCTCCTAATGGTAAGTTCAGTTTTGCTTCAGCATATTTACAGGTTTCTAAGTATGATGTTTTTGAATATAGGACAATTTTCATAACTGTTTGGGGATGGAAGGGTCCTCAAAGAATGAGACATTTTCTTTGGAGAATTGTAAATGACGTTCTTCTCACAAATTATGAAAGAACTAGAAGACATTTAGGTCAGGATGACAAATGCTTGTTGTGCTCACAAGAATCTGAAAATTCAGACCATGATTTTAGATCATGTAGATTTGCTAAAGAGGTTTAGAAATAGATTATTCTGGATAAGGCTAAGGACTAGTTTTTTAATTTGAATTTTGAGGATTGGATCCTGAGAAATATAAAAGGTAATTCTGCTTGTCATTTGTATAAGTCATGGCCAACTCTATTTGGAGTTGGTTTAGATTGGCTTTGGAAAAGGAGGAATGAATTTGTGTTTAACCAAAAATGGACTTCTAGCAAAGACTTGATCGTCGGAATCATGAATTCCCTTCATGTGTTTATCTCAGCAGCAAGCTTGGAGAAGAAACTAAATCCTACAAAACACTGTCATGGGTTGATTCAAACCATATGGTCTCCCCCCCCCTAATTGGGTCAAAATTAATAATGATGGATCTTTAAATGGTTTAGGCATGGTTGTTTGTGGTGGTATCCTAAGACAAGATGATGAAGGTTTTGTGTATGCATTTGCTTGAAAGTTAGGCACTGTTTCAATAATGCAAGCAGAACTTTTGGGGATCTTCAAAGGAATTAGATTACCAAATCTAGAGGATTTAAGGGGAACAGGGTTAATTGTCAATTGATAAACTATTTCTATATCTAAAATCTAAAATACAAACTAAAAGGAATATTATGAAAGCAATAAGTATATAGTGTTAGTTCTCAGATAATATAAGATATAAGATAATATACAATCTAGAAACCTTCTATAAAGAAGTAATAATATAAACAAGTAACAATATTCTGGATGCAGTCATTCAATGACAAAAAATAAATAATACTACTGTATTATACATACTATATTATTTCTCTATCATTTCATATTATAAAACTGCAAGTTTTCAGGTAACAAGCTTTTGGAACAAACTAAACAGGGCTTAGGCAGAGATTATGTCAATGGGTAAGGCAGAGTAAGCTTCTTACCTAAAAACTGAGCTTCAAAGAATAAGTCCTGAACAAATGCTAGAAATCTCAAGGTCTAACTACTACTGTTGGTGCTTGGATTCCTTGTATAATCCCTGAATGCTCACTGGAACAAACATGAGGGAATTCATGAGTAGTACTAGAAACAAAAATAAGCAACACCAATTTATAATGTATGCCAACACTGTATCTATTTCAGTACATTACCCTCATTTCTTACCTGGGGTTGCTAACAGTTACAGAAGTAGCTTACGGTGGAACACGACGACCAAGACAGATGGAACGGATGGAGTACTTCGTGGGGATGTCCTCGATGAAGAAATGCAAGAGGCACACGGTTGAGAGGGACACAGGTCGCTGATAGAGTGGAGAAGGACGGAGGAACATGGGAAGAGAAGAAGAAAAATAGGGCAGAGAAGAAGACGGGTGAGGCTGAGAAAAAGACAACTGATTAGGGATCGAGAAAGTGGCGAAGGGGAAAGGCTAGGGGTAAGTTATAAGATTTAGCGACGGATACAAACCGTTGCTAAAACCGTGGATATTTTAAAAAAAGTAGACATATGGACGCTTTAGCGACGGCTCGATATAGAGTCGCTAAGATAAACACACTAGCGACGACACTACCCCGTCGCTAAATTTTAAAATCCCTCTTTAGTTGCCCTCCAAGGTTTTGGACTTAGCGACGGTATGAATTCATCACTGATGTTTCCAAATATAGTGACGACCGCAAGGCTTGTCGCTACCATTGTAACCTAGATTGGGATGGCAGGAAAAATTAACTGGAAGCATTAGCGACGGTAATATGTAGTCACTGATATATCCAAACATAGCGATAAATAAGAGCCCGTCACTAAAGTTGGTACATCAGTCATAGTAGTGATAATACGCGTTCATCGCTGATGCATCCAAAGACCTAGCGAACGTTAGGACTCGTCGCTAAGGGATTCGCACTAACAAAAAATGTTGGAGGGAAACCAAAAAAGGAGGGAAATTAACATAGTGACTGACTCAGCGACAATATATTATTTAGTGACGGGTTTAGTGATGGTTGTTTGCCTATGTTCGCGACGGGGTTTTGTTAGTCACTGATGTGGTCGTTCTTTTTTCTTTTTCAGGTCCCTTTTAGATTGTGGTCGCTATTGCAGTCGCTAAGTAGCGACGGTCACATTTTGGTCGCTAACTGGGAGTAGCTATCAAAGGTTTTTCTAGTAGTGAACAATATACCCATGAAATATCACTTCTTTGGTCATGAAAGAGCATTTCTCCAGGTTGGCATAGAGTTTCTGTTCTTGAAGAACTTCTAACACCCGTCTTATAAGTTTTAAATGCCCATCCTTGCTTTTATTGTAAATCAGGATATCGTCAAAGTAAACAAGCATAAATTGTCCATTGAAAGGGTGTAATACCTTATTCATGAGGCGTATGTATATGTTGGGGATGTTGGATAGTCCAAATGGCATGACTGTCCATTCATACAAACCATCTCGTGTTTTGAAAGTGGTCTTCCACTCATCTCCTGGCCTGATTCTGATCTGATTGTATCCTCTATGGAGATCAATCTTGGAAAAAATAGTAACACTATGTAATTGGTCTAACAAGTCATCAAGTCATGGTATCGAGAATCGATACTTGACGGTGACCTTATTCACAGCTCTAATATCCATGCACATCCTCCATATGCCATTCCTTTTAGGGACTAATATAATAGGAACAACACAAGGACTGACACTTTCCTAAATTAATCCTTTCTTCAATAATCCTTCAACCTGTCTCTACACTTCAACATGCTCTTGAGGATTCATTCAATAAGTAGGTTTATTAGGAATGACTGCTCCTGGAACTAAGTCTATAGCATGTTGAATATCATGCATAGGTGGTAGTCCTGGAGGAATTTCTTTTGGAATAACACCTAGAAATTCTAATAAAAGTGGCATATTTCTGGTGGTATACTGGTTCCACAATTTTGCTCAATCAACAATAAAAAGCCCAGATGATTAACTTTATCTGTAGCCACCTTAAATTGATTCTTGGTGACTAGGGACACCAACTGCTTTTCTTCTTTTTTGTCTTGGTTGAATTCATCAGGCGGCAGTGGAGCTAATCTAATTTTTACTCCATTCTTCCTAAATAAGTAGGTCTTTGTATAACTGTCATATTGGGTGTGACGATCATATTGCCAAGGCCTTCCAAGAAGAAGATGGCAAGCATCCATAGGAACAACATCGCACCAAACTTTATCCTATTTCCTTTCAATTGAAAAAGACACAAGACATCTTTTAAAAATCTTTACCTCATTGCCTTCATTGAGCCACTGTAATTTGTAAGGATGTGGGTGACTTTGTGTTGGCAACTTGAGCTTTTTCACCATGTAGTTTGATACTACATTCTTACAACTTCCACTATCAATGATGACATTACAAATCTTTCCTTGCGATGTGCAACGAGTGTGGAAGAGATTGTGTCTCAACGAGGAGTTCTCTTTCATTTGTACTGTGTGTAGACTTCTCCTGACAACTAGTAACTCATCATGATCAGCAGGCGTGAGTTCATCATCATACACTGGCTCTCCCAGTTCTACTTCTAGCTATTCTTTTGAAGCTTCAAAAGGTTTTCCTTCAATGATTATGACAACCTTTCGGTTTGGATAATTAGAGGCTATATGGCCAAAACCTTGACATCTGAAGCATTTTACAGTGGACTTGGATTAGGAGGTAGGTTTAAGGTTGTTATCTCTATATGGTTCGATTGGTGTTTTGTTTGGGGTAGGTGGTTGGGTGGTTTATGTTTTTTGGGGAAAGGAAGGATTTCTAGAATAAGAAGGTTGGAAAGGTAATCTGGAAGAAGATGAATGAAACTGGTTTCTCTTGGGGAGTTATTTTTCTATCTTGATGGCTAGTCGGATGACATCATCTAGGGTGAAATATTCTAATAGCTGGACAAGATGATAAATCTTTGTATTTAGCCCTCCAAGGTAATGAGCTACGGTATGTTCTTCTTCTTTAGTCAGCTCACATTTCATCTTTAGTTGCTCAAATTCTCTGGTATACTCCTGAATTGTCATTGTCTTTGTTTGAAATTAATAAGCCGTAAGTAATTATCTAGATGATAATTAGTAGGTAAGAATCTTGTTTTGAGCTATTTTCGCATTTTCTCCCAAGTCATAATCTTACTCTTCCTATCTTTTGCATGATTCTTCTGTAGAGTCTCCCACCAAATGGATGCATGTCGCTTTAGTTTGATAGCGACGATTTTAACCTTTTGCTCCTCTAAAATATCCTTTAGATCGAATATTCTCTCAATAGTACGGATCCAATCCAAAAATTTGTGAGGTTCTAATGTCCCTTCGAATTCTGGTATATCCATTCTGAAGTCATGGCCTTGTTGTCGTGACCTTCTTACTCTATAATTGTTAGAGGAGGAAAAATTACTATCATCAGAGTCACTTTCAACAAAATTGGTATTTCTCCGTTGGTTGAGCTGGGCTTGTTGGGCTTCAACTATTTCCTGCAACCTTTGAATTTGTTGTCGTAAGTCATCTAGTTCGATGTCTTGGAGAGTTCTTTCAAATTGTCTTCTAGGATTTATTTTCAAGGTAATGGTAAAAGGGTAATTTTTGAAAGTTGAGTAAAAATGGTAATTTTAGACAAATAGGGGTAAAATGGTAATTTTGATAGGATGAGGGTAAATCTGTAGTTTCAAAGAGTTTAGGGTAAAAAGATAACTTATAAAACTATAGGGGCCAATATGTGATTTTAAAACTATATGGGGCTAAGATGAAATATATGGAAATATTAGGAGCTACTTTGTAATTAGAAAAGTTTCTGGTCAAACCTGAGTCAATGAGACACGTGGCAGAATCTGGTGCAGAATGAGATACTTTTAACAACAGCTTGAAAAAAACTGTTGTAGAAAGTCTAAACTTTTAACAATAGTTGTTCAGACTTTTAACATCGTTTGTTGAACCGGTGTTAAAGTATCGTCTTCAACCTCTAGATTTTCTAGTGAAGCCTGATTTTCCGGCAACTTTTTCGGTGAGGCCGTTCTAACCTCAAATGAGTTCTGTTTTACACAAAACATAGCATCCCGAGGTTTTGGGACCTTCCAGACACTTCTGCAGTAGCAGTTTTGTCAAAAACGGACTAGAAATGAGTGTTTTTCTATGACCCAAATTTTCTGGTGAGGGAACAATTACTCACTCACTATTTTCGCTCTCTCTAACTCAACCTAAGGCGCAACAAGTTCTGGGAACCTTGCTCTGATACCAAGATGACTCAAAATACCAAAGAAAAACTCTCAAAGAGAGAAAACTCAAATAAGCTATGAAAGAAAACTTGTATCAATTGCTTGATGATAATAGCTTACAATGTCTGATTATTTATAGGATTCAGAATGCTAATAAATAGAATAATTAAACACCATTTGTAAGGAAAATAAGCTGGAGATAAGTTAGGATTGAAGAACACATTGCATTTATTAACAATGACTGCACCGTTTTTGGGAGTTAGTGGGGAAGGAAAGCTTCTGGTTCACAGACCATTTCAAGCACACTTTTAACCTGGATTAAATCACATGAAATTAATATCAATTAGAATAACATTGAGAATTTTTACCCTTTTGATAAATGTACCCAATCAACCCTAACAAAGATGCTTTCAATTTGAACACACAAAAGGAGAACAAGGATAAATAAAAGCACGGCCCCATCAAAAACTTGAAATTGAAAAACACAAACAAAGCAAAGTCGATTCCTTTTCACATGACACGAGAAGGAGCCATGAGATAACAGTATCCTGCCCGACTGATGACAATCCCACACTGTTTTAGTATCATTATAATAATTATAATATCTTCGATAATGTCTTATATACTGGATTTTCATTTGAATCCAAAAGCCTACCTAGAATCGAAAAATTGAATGGAATGCAATGCGGTATAAGCTACTAACTCAGAAGGAATCATGATGAATATATATATATACACAAACCTTGTAATGTAAATTTCTTTTAATGCATGCAACATGTACTAGATCACAGAAGTCCTAATAAAGTATCACATGTGTACATTCATAATAGAACACCCAAGATACAATATCAATAGGCGAAGGAGTGGCACAGTCACACCTGACCTGTACAAATAGTTTTTTTATTTTTTTAATTGTTGCAAACTATCTTATATTTCAAAAGTTTTAAATAAAATTTATCTTATTTTAATTAAAAGAAAATAACAAAATTATTTTATAACTATAAATTTTATTTATAATTTTATAGATTCGTCCGTTAAAAGTTTTAATGATGGTCTTATATATGAATCTTATCATTCCATTCGTTTCATTGACAAAACAAATAGAAGTTTTATTGGAAATATTAAATGTCCATTTCGAAAACATATAATATCAATTTTCAATCGTGTTTCTCATGGGTTCCATTCAAATAATGTTTCTACGGAACCGGAGACATGGTTATGTGAAAACCCAATGATTGAAAATAATAAATGTAAAAATTGATTTAAAAGAGGTTTGAATGGTGACAGAATTTTCTTTCTAAGATCGGGGTATATAAACATGCATAACCATTTATTTTTCGGGTTGTTTTAGTTCGTGCTCTATCTGTTTTTATAACAAAAATTTACCCTAGTAATATCATATGACATGCATCAGAATTATGAATAATTTCAAACCGTTACAAAAATAAATAAGAAAATTGTCATGATTAAAAATAAGTGGGTTGAGAAACCCGCAAAACCTGAAAAACGATTTAACAGAATTTGTTGGACGTTGGGATGATAGCATGCATCTTTTTTTGGAAGCAAGGAAATAACAAAGCAACTAATCTAACAGATCAAGGCATAACATATTAACAACACACAAAGGAGGCTGTTCTGTAGTGAGCATTATCTTTTTTCCCAATATGGGCCATATATAGCATCGGCAGAACAATGACACATCCATCGTTTGCGCAACAAGTTCTACAGCCTCTAGCGAATCACTTTCACAGATCACATCTTTGTATCCAAGGTTACACGCTAATGCTATCGTAATGATTTCAGCGGCTAAGGCTGATATCCATTGTTATGTTGTGAAGAGAAGCCACATATTTTGCATGTCTCAGAATTACCCCACCTAATCCCATTGGATTCAAATCCAAGCGCCAACTATACCATCAGCATTTATCTTCACTGTAGGCTGTTCCGGAGGCTGCCAAGAAATGAGCGTATCAGTTACCATTCTGTTTCGCCTAGCTTCAGCCATGGAAGTCCATATCTGGAGGATAACAAAGTTAGCCTCCCAAGCTTTCTCTTCAAAGATCAAGTTACACCTCCACTTCCATAACCACCAAAGACAGAAGATGAAGACATCATTCCGGGAGTGCATCATATGAGCTGTAAACCATTGCTCGAAGCTTGGGTTCCTGTCAATGCCCGGCAGGAAAGGTTGAAAGAAGTTCCAAATTCCATGCGAAAAATATGGTCATTGTTTTCAATTCTCCCACAACATGTTGGGCATTCGTTCGAAGGAGCAAAATGAGCCTAGAATCTCTTTGAATTCGACGGAAGCGCGTCATGCTGCACGAGCCATAGGAAAAAAGTGGATTTTCTCAAACTGGACTATGCCAAATGCGTTTCCAAAATCTGTCTCCTGCTAGGTGTCTATGGACGAGCCACTCATACCCCCCTGGGTTGTGTAGATGCCATCGTCCGTGCTTTTCCAAACGAATACCATCCTTCACCATTAGGTTAGTTGGGATTGCACTCCTCTCAACCTCTTTGATTACGTTGGCTGGCAACAAAGTCTAAATTCTTGACAGCTCCCATGCATCGTCCCTCCATACGTCTCTCACCTTCAGCTCCGTGTCAATGATGTGCACATAGGGCACTCTATGTCCTAGTAGCACACCTGAGCCCATCCAGTCCTTGTACTACAGTGATGTATCCCCGTCTCCTAGATGTACTGAAAAGCCACCTCGCAGTAAGTTCACGGCCTTCATAATACCTTTTCACCCATATGAATCACCTCCCCTGTCGTTCAGCAAGGCGTCAACCAATTTTCCAAGTAATGCAGTGTTATTTTGTCGAGTTTGGCGTAACCCGAGTCCCCCTTTCTCCTTTGGTAATGCTACCTCATTCCATGGCAGAAGATGTCAACCCCTATTCCCGGTTCTGTTAGCCCAAACAAACCCCCAGGTGGATTTGCCAACGCACGAACAAACAACTCGGGAAGCCACAACGCTTGCATGGTGTAGACAAGCAAGGATGTCAAGACGGATTTAGCAAGACACAGCTTTCCCGCTTTGTTGAGAAGCTTATATTTCCAGGAAGCAAGCCCACTATTAACCTTGTCAAAAAATAGAACCAAACAGAATTCCAAGATATTTGCTTAGGTTGCTAGCTCTTCTAATGCCCGATATTTGAGAAAGCGAGGCATGCTTCGTATTAGGTACTCCTTTGGAATAGAACATACGGGACTTATTAATATTTACCTTTAACCCTGAAGCTCTACAGAAATCATCCACAGTGTTCGCCACAAGGCGAAGTTGCTCCTCCTTTGCTTGACCAAACAGCAAAAATCAAAACATCATCCACAAAGATCAAGTGAGAAATACCAACGCCTTCCTTTGAGATGCGGACTGGATGCCATTTCCCCTCGTTCATTGTTTTCTAAATCTGAATAGCTAATCTTTCCGTGCATAACACAGAAATACGGGGATAAACACCTTGTCTCAGTCCTCTTGAAGGTAAGAATGATGGAATTTTTGAGCCATTTCAAAAAGGCAGATAGTCTTGAAGCTTGCACACCCCAATAAGGTTCAAAATTCGTGGGGGAAACCCAAAATCATAGAGAGTGGCATGGAGGAAATCCTAGTTCATTCTGTCGTAGGCTTTCTCTAGATCAATTTTTAACGCAACCAGACCATCCTACCCTTGTGTTTATGAATATGGTGCATGATTTCCTGTGCTAAAATAATATTCTCCTCGGTCTCTCTTCCTGGTATGAAGCTTCCCTGCAAAGGCCCAACCAGATCATGAAGAAGCGGTTGAAAACGATTAACGAGCACTTTGATACTTGGTCTCAATTCCTTTAGACGAACAGGATTGTCCACCTTCGAGATTAAGACACTAAGGCTCTCTAATAATGAATCATCCACTTTCCCTTCGAGAAACGCCCTTCTTACTAGGTGGACAATATCGCCATCAAAGATATGACAATAAAGAAGCTTAGAAAGCCATTTGGTCTTGGCGCTTTGAACGAGTGCATAGATATGACTGCTCTTCTAACTTCCCTTTATGCGAAATATGATGAGGCAGGCGATGTGAAACTTCCAAAACGCCCCCTCCAAGGAAGCCTACCGGACTAGGAAAAGGGTAACTTTTTACCCATAACGAAAGGGCAACTCTTGAACTATAAAAACCAGAAAGAATGTTCTAGCTTTGATACCATGTTAAAGGTTCCATCTCAAAACCAATTGGCTATGGTTGGAGTTGCCCAACAAGTATTTAAACCATGTAAAATATGATGAGGCAGACGATGTGAGACTTCCAAAAGGAGCAACATGTTCCTATCCTCCGAAGACAGAGTGAGGGTAGGATTTTGCATGTTGTGATTCTTGCAAACCTGCATATCTATACAAAATAGGTTAGTATAAAACTTTTAGGTCTCCTCCTGAAGCTATTTTGGATCAGTACCCTAAGCCTTATCGTCCTTAAATAAGCCATGTATTTTGTTCATTTTCCTCCTAACCAAGATATGGGTATGAAAGAATTTAGTGTTACGATCTCCAAACCAAACACATTTCTCCTTGGATTTTTGGTACCACAAAAGTTCTTCCTAACAAAGGAAATCATCATACTCTTTCTAAAGAGAAGCCTCCAACCAAGCTAAAGATTCTATGTCCCTCCATTCCATCTCCATTTGGGCCCCCTTAAATCTCATTTCCACTATGTTCTTCCTCTTAGCAATACTTTCAAACACATCCTTATTAAAAGTTAGTGACGCTACTTGCATGTCCTTGAGCTTATTCATGATGTTCATCTCTTTCCTCTAAGAGTTTCGAACAACTTGCTTGAATTCAGGGTAAAGTAGACCAAGCGGCTAAGAAGCGAAACAGAATTTCAAAGTTGTTTCATTTGCTTAATACCACACCTAACCAGTAGTGGTGTATGGCCTGAGTGCAGTAGGGCTTGGTGTTCCACGTATGCTTCCAGGTACATCATGCTTCCGGCTATGTCCCCCAAAACCTTATCAAGTCATTTAGCTATCTTCATTCTTCCATTTTCTTTTCGAAACTGTGTGAAAGTGATCAAGAAAATTACAGTCCTTTATCACACCAAGAAATTTTAAGGCCTGAGTATAACAAAGAGCCCCACCTGGGACTTCCATGTGATTACAAACTTCATTAAAATCACCTAGTGCCAAATAAGGAAAGTTGATATGGCTTTTTAAGTCCCGAAGATAGTCCCATAAGAGTTCTCTTGTAGATGGTGTAGCGTTTGCATAGACAACAAAGCAAAACCACACAGTTTCCTACCTTAAAGCGAGTTGTTACGACTTGAGGTTAGATATCAAAGATACTAAAATCAAAATCCCTATCATGCAACACCATGACCTAGATACCACCTTGATGACCCAATGCCTTCTAGATCCCCACAAGGTAATACTGTATCGTTCTCTAAAAGTCTTGAACCCTCTCAAATTCGTAATGAGTCTCTAGAAGAATAAAAGATAATGGTCTAAAATCCTTGGTAAGATCCCGTACATGTCGTTGCCCTGGTGCACTGATAGCCCCTTTTACATTCCATGTAATGATTTTAAGAATAAACTCCATGGGAAAAAAGCTAGGGGTGTCATCCGTTATCAAAACTCTCCAAGAACCTAAATAAATCACAATTTTCACTCTCTCAAGAACAAATACCAAATCTGCCATAGTCATTAGCAGAGAAGAGCAAAGCAGAGAAAAAGAAAAGAGAGAGTTCGTAAAGAAGGAAAAGAGAAATGTATGAAAAACTGATTCATTCAGTCAATGAGAAAATAGAGATTGAAGAGTTTATATACAAGTAAAGCAAACCCTCTAACAAACTAACTAATTCTCTAACTAATTCTAATTAATGAGCTAATTAGTTAATGCATATTAACAATATTAATATCCCTCCTTAAGCTAGAATGTGTATATCATGTATTTCAAGCTTGGAAATTAGGAAAGAAAATAGCCCAGCAGCAAGCGGATTAGTGAGGATGTTAGCTAGTTGTTCCTTTAAAGGAATTAGCAGAAGATGAATCATACCAGCCTTAACCTATTCCCTTACAGTGTGGCAATCAGGTTCAATATGTTTTTGCGCTCATGAAACACGGGGTTAGATGTTATGTATCGTGCAGATTGGTTATTACAAAACAAGGTAATGGAAGAAGAATGTTATATGTCAAAATCCGTAAGTAAAGAAAGAAACCATGGGGCCTCACAGGTAGCCAAAGCTAATGCTGGATATTCGGCCTCTGAAGAAGATCATGAGATGGTGTGCTGTTTCTTGGTTTTCCAGGAGATCAAGGATTGACCCACGAAGAAGTAAAAACCAGTGACAAATCTACGGCTATCGGGGCAAGATGTCCAATCAGAATTTGAGTAACCTTGCAGCTTGAAATCAGAGGTAGAGGGAAAGAAAAGTCCTTTTAGCAGGAGACTGTTTATCATACTTGAGGACATTGAAAGCAGCTTGATAGCTGTAGTAGGTTGAGATAAAAATTGGCTAAGCTTACTCAGAGAGAATGATAGGTCAGGTCTAGTATTGGTGAGATAAATAAGCTTGTCAATGAGCCTTCTATAGGATGTAGGATTAGGCAGAGGAGTACCTGAGTGAATACCAAGTTTCAGATTGGAATCCATGGGAATGTTGCTTGACTTAGAAGCAAGAAAGCTAGTTTCTAGAAGAAGTTCTAAAGCATATTTTCTCTAGTACAGTAGAATGCCTGAATTATATCTAGCCACCTCAAATCCTAAAGAAAAAATTAGAGGAATAAGATCTTTGATGCCAAATTTAGTATGCAGTAAATGCTTCATGTGACTAATTTCATCAAGATCCTGGCCTGCAAACACTAAATCATCAACATATGTTAAGATAACAGTGAAACCCTTTGTAGATTTCTCGGTAAAAAGGGAGTAGTCATCATTGGATTGTGTGTAACTAGAAGAAACCAAGACTTCAGTGAGTTTAACATTCCATTGCCTGTTGGTTTGCCTAAGACCATTGATAGATTTATTCAATTTGTAAACTAAATGAGGTGAAGGTAAGGTCAAACCTGAGAGAGGTTCCATATAGACATCCTTATTCAAAGAACCATGCAAGAAAGTAGTGTTAATATAAAGTTGATGAAGATACCAATTCTTTGAAGAAGCAATGGATAAAAGGAGCCAAATAGTGGTCATCTATACCACGGGACCGAAGGTCTCCAAGAAATCAATGCCTTCAGTTTGTGTAAACCCCTTAGCAACAAGCCTGGCCTTATGCCTCTCAATGGAGCCATTGACTTTGAGCTTAGTCTTGAATACTCACTTGCATAGAATTAGTTTTTGACTTTTAGGAAGCTAAGTAAGATGCCAGGTTGGATTATCCTCCAGAGCCTGCAACTCAACACTAATAGCATGTTGCCAACAGACTTCCTTAATTGCCTCATAATAAGAATAGGTCTCATGAATGGAAGACGGTGTTAAAGAAAATTTTTTGTATGGAGGATACAGGGAATCATAAGAAAGAAAAGTAGATAAAGGATACCTTATAGAAGAATGTGTTGGTGAAGTACCTAAAAATGTGTGATGGTAATCCTGTATGTGACGTCCCGAGTAATTTTCCGAATAAATTTTTCGCGTTTTTAAAAAATCATTTTAAAATTTATAAATTAAATTCAGAGTTCACGTAACAGTTGATAATTGCGGAATATTATCATACATACTAGTCGTGAATAATTAAATTCAAGAAAATATTTAAGTAGCGGAAATGATTTAGAAAATAACGGTACATGATACGTTATACTTATTACAACCCATAAAATCAAAGTCCAAGTAATAATTCATATAGGCATCAATCATGGCATCACTCTTCATTCTGCATGGCAATCACTATAAAAATTAATGTAAGAGTGAGACAGAATATAGAATAAATATAAAATAAATAAAATTGTACAAACACAATCAACAAACCATAATGATATGATGAATATGCCAAACAAGTTCATTTATATATCTTTAATTAGCCACATGATGTCATGTTGGATCCATTTGGTTTGGTGAGAATACTGCAGTAAAAGGTCTCATAGAGACATCGGTAGGAATTAATACAGTCATGGATCCCTACAGCCCCATGACCAACACATCGGTAGGAATTTATACAGTCATGGATCCCTACAGCCCCATGACCAACACATCGGTAGGAATTTATACAGTCATGGATCCCTACAGCCCCATGACCAACACATCGCAAAAATAGGGCTTTAACTCCTCATAGAGTAACCCCCCACCAGGGTAGGCAATCATGGAACCCCTAAAATTCCATGGTGCGTCCAAATGCTTATGATGCATGAATGCCTTTAATTCTCTTTATCATTTAACATACCATGATATTAATATTTCCAAAACCACTTGGAAAACCACAAGTCCTCAAAGGACATATCACATATAATAATTTTCAGAATCATGGATTTACTGTTTCAACTACATATATCAATAACCGCAAGGCATTCATGTATATATATTAATTTAATCATTCATAATTATTCACCACCAAAATACACAAACTGAATGATGCTCATTAGACACTCATCAACATTCATAATACTTCATAATCACTCAAGAATTCAATAATAAATTGTTACCCATAGGGAAAATATCATTTTTATCCATAATAACCATTATAAGCAAATTTAAGCATTTCCAACAGCAACATATGTTAGTAAAACAGTCATAACATGAGTAAATCAAATCCTTTTCATGTGATTCCACTTTCTATAGCTCAATAACATAAATATCTACAACTTTCATGAAGACCATAAATTCAAATTCTAAACAGAAACATCACTTATTCACAGAATACAAAACTTCCTCAAGGAGGATTTTTAAAACGTACACAGGTTAGTATTTTCAACGTTTCTGGAGATACAAAAACAATTTTGGCATGAAACCAGTTCTAAATTATTCTTAACACAAATATCTACAACTTTCATGAAGGCACCAACTACTAATTCTCACCACAAAATTCCCAGTTTTAAAAATAAGATTCGGATTTTATAGTTAACAGATTTTCATCATGAACATACTTCAGTATTTTAAGCATATCTAGAGCTACAAGAATATTTTTAACTCAAAACCACTTTCTATAGATCCCTAACATAAATATATACAAATTTCATGAAGACCATAATTTCAAATTCCAAACAGAAACATCACATAATCATATAATAGTTAATAGATTATCATTTTTCATTATCACCAATTGCTGGAAAATTTACTGGTTTGACAATATTTAGTAAATTAGCTATAACTCATAGTATAAAAATAATTTTTGAATGAGGCCAAGTTCTATGTTTCAATAATTCCATTATCTATAATTTTTATGAAGACCAAAAATTCCAAATCCAAACAGAAATATCACAAATTCATAGTATACTAAACTATCTCAAAGAAAGTAACAAAACGTACATATGTTAGTAAATTCAACGTTTCTGGATCTACAAAAATAATTTTGGCATGAGACCAGTTCTAAATTACTCATAACACAAATATCTAAAACTTTTATAAAGATACTAAATATTAATTCTCATCACAAAATTCCCAGTTTTAAAAATACAAACAGTGATTCACGTTAGCAGATTTTTAGCATGAACATACTTCTGTTTTTTAGGTATAACTAGAGCTACAAAAATAATTTTGACTTGAAACCACTTTCTAAAGATCCATAACACAAATATCTACAACTTTCATGAAGACATCAAAGGCTGATTATGCATGTATAAGTCCCAGAATTTTAATATATACACAAAACATAGGGTAAATATTCCACTCCGACATGCTGTAGTATTTTGGCTATAACTTTTGCTATACATATCCAAATAAGTTGATTCAGGTCTCAAAATTCACAAAACAAAAAGATATACATCTTTCATGAAGAAGTCAGAATCAAAATCACACGTTTTCAATCTCAAAACTGAGCAACAAAATACGAAAATAAAACTGGAATCCTAGGATAGCATACAATTCTACCCATTTCAAAATTATTCACAACCCTATCCCCTCTTACCTTGATGGAGGATCCTAGAGTGGTTGAAAATGTTCTCTTATTGTCCTAGCTTCAGATCAAGGGTGGCTTTGATGGAGAAAATGAAAGGAAATGAGAGAGAGACTTCACTAACTTTAGCTTGTTCTAAGAATTCAGACTTGGGAACAAGATGTAGTGTTGATTTAATGATGCAAATGACAAGTGGGGGACAAGCTTTTCATAATGGGATTGTAGTGGTATGTTAGGTACATTATTGTGGTGATAATGGAGGTTTTAGGTAAGAAAAATGAGCTGTATTGTTGACCATTTCTGCAGCCTACATAATGGAGCTTGTATGATAGAAGTAAATATCAATTCTGACACTGTTTTGGTATTTTAGGCATATCTCTCTCATATCTTAATGGATTTTAACAAATTTGGTCTTGTTGGAAAGCTAAGACAACGAGGAACAACTTTGTAGTTTACCACTTTTTCAAATTCGGACTCTAAAAAGGTATTAAAATATGTACAAGATGATATGATTGAAGTAAAATATCAATTCTGACACTGTTTCGGTATTTTGGGCATATCTCTCTCATATCTTAATGGAATTTAACAAATTTGGTCTTGTTGGAAAGATAAGACAAAGAGGAACAACTTTGTAGTTAACCATATTTCCAAATTCGGAATCTAACTAACAATTAAAATGTGTACAAGATGACGCATTTTGAGTGGAGTATGTGGCAATTTGATGAGAGTAATTGGAAAAATCAAAGGAATTAATAACTAAGGAAATAGGTAATAAGTTACTTGATTAACTTTTACCTAAGGTATAAAGTTAAAATTATTTACCATGGTAAAAGGTTAAATCGAAGATGTTGTCCTAACCAAAAATTTATGTAGAAAGTTGAGATAAAATGGATAATATTAATAATGACCTAGATTAAAAATAATTACACATGAGATTGAAATTTTTGGGATGTTACAATTCTCCCACCCTAATAAAAATTTCGTCCTCGAATTTCAAAGCTGAAATCATTCCGTACCATCATTCGGAACACAATCTTATCACAACTATACATATTCATGCTATTATTATACCATCATAAGACATCATCCCCCAAAACTCATTATCAAGTCCTAAACTTGTCTATATTCAATTTACACGTCCATGTTAGGCTTCGGGAATTCCTTTCCCAAGACCTAGATTCCTTAAATCTAAAATGGCTAACCACACCTAACAACAACAATACTATGTCCCTTAGCCTTAAGACCTCCAAATCATCACATGAATCATTCAATCATCATCAAAAATCTATTCGAACTCATTATAAACCTATCGGATCCGTCTAAGACCATTACCAATTCAACTATTTCAAAATGGCATATCCATTCATCAATTTAAGTATCTATTTCCCTAATCCACTATCAATGGCTTACGACCATTTTTAACATCATCATAAACATCAACAACCTAAATTAATTCCCCCAACCATACACATATTCATATACACTTTTCTCCCAATCCTCAATATTCAACACTAATGCTTCAAACATTCATTTCCTCTTTATATAATCATTCTAGAGTATTCAAAGTCATCAGAAATCTTCAATTTAACTAAATTCCCCAAATTACAACACTTAGGGTTCTTTATCAAAACTAAATAACCATTTCTAATAACCACCAACCTCCATTATTAATAACACCTACACACTTATTACTAGGGGTTTTCACTAAAAATCATTTCATAACCTTATTACTTATTTCCCCCAAATTCTAGAGTTATGATTTCACTAAAATCAATAATCACCATTAACAATCATCATCTTCCATCTCTAATCTTAAAACTTTTGTATACTACTTCACACCTAACCAAAAACACATAAATCATATCCCACCTTTGGGTTTTACATGAAAATGGTTCTTATTTCTAAATCCATTCATAAGACACTCTCCTAACCATTTAGAAACCAAAACCTAGGGCCAAAACAACAAAAGAGTAGAGAAGTTTACCTCAAGCCCCAAGCTATCCCAAAACCCTAGCATGTATACGAATATGATGGGAGAATAGAGAGCTTCCAAGCATCTGAATCATTCTCCAAAACAAATAAAAAGAAGGCATGGTTGGTTGGGTATGGAAGGAGATTCATAAAATGGTGAGCTTTGTAGAAGAAGAGGAGAAAAGAGAGTTTGTGTAGAGGAGGAAGAAGTGACGAAAATGAGGGAGAGGAAAAGGGAAATAAGTTATGTCTCGGTCCATCATTAAAATATTTCCCGTTTTATAACAAATAGGATTCCCGTTCGGGCTTAATACTAAATCCAAAAATTATTCCGAATATAGATTTGGATTCCCAATAATATTCTTAATAGCCCTGACCAATGGCATCTCAATTCGAAGATACTTGGTCTGACACCCATTTTCTAACTGGGTATAATTTTAACTCTAGTCCCAATAATATTTAACGGATTTTCTATCGTAGCGCTCCTTCAAATTTTTGCACATCTCAACGCTTTTCCCATTTGGGTGTAGTAGGGACATTTGGCCAATTCATCAAACTTAGAAGCGTACTCCCCAACTATCATATTACCTCATTTCAAATTAAAGAATTCCTGCTCTTTCTGCCTCTTTATGTCTTCAGAGAAATATTTGGCGAGAAATTCCGTCTTGAATTCGTTCCCAAGTGATGGCGTGTCCATCAGTTGTTAACCTGATTCTAACATGGGTCCACCAGTACTCTGCTTCCTCAATCATCGTATGGTGGTATACTCCTCCTTCTCAAATTCTGAACGGGGTAAGGCTCAAAAATGCATTCCATTTCCTTAATCCATAGGTATGCTACCTCTGGATTATCGATGACTTCCTTTTTTAGGAAGTGATCTAGTCCGTGAAGTCCTCCAGTGTTTCTTAGTTGATTCTGCCTCTCCAAAGCCTCAGCCAAACGGTTGAGAGCGGCTGCCATAGCGTCGTTATTGTTTCTTGCCATCCTACATTTGTGGTTTGGTTTATACTAATTCTAAGGGAAAATATATCGTATATATATATATATATAATATTATAACGTAACTATAAGTATTCTACAATTTATCAGATAAGCAATAAGTCATATAACACACATTTATCATATCATCAAGCTAGTAATCAAACAAATCACTTGCAGTTTATCAATCAGGCACAAGTCATATAGCACATACGTAACATATTATCAAACAAATAATCAAACAATTCACATAGTATATCAAGAATCAATACATGTCATAGTAATTGGTCCTGAATTTTTGAAAATGCTCTGATACCACCAATGTGACGTCCCGAGTAATTTTCCGAATAAATTTTTCGCGTTTTTAAAAGATTATTTTAAAATTTATAAATTAAATTCAGAGTTCACGTAACAGTTGATAATTGCGGAATATTATCATACATACTAGTCGTGAATAATTAAATTCAAGAAAATATTTAAGTAGCGGAAATGATTTAGAAAATAACGGTACATGATACGTTATACTTATTACAACCCATAAAATCAAAGTCCAAGTAATAATTCATATAGGCATCAATCATGGCATCACTCTTCATTCTGCATGGCAATCACTGTAAAAATTAATGTAAAAGTGAGACAGAATATAGAATAAATATAAAATAAATAAAATTGTACAAACACAATCAACAAACCATAATGATATGATGAATATGCCAAACAAGTTCATTTATATATCTTTAATTAGTCACATGATGTCATGCTGGATCCATTTGGTTTGGTGAGAATACTGCAGTAAAAGGTCTCATAGAGACATCGGTAGGAATTAATACAGTCATGGATCCCTACAGCCCCATGACCAACACATCGGTAGGAATTTATACAGTCATGGATCCCTACAGCCCCATGACCAACACATCGGTAGGAATTTATACAGTCATGGATCCCTACAGCCCCATGACCAACACATCGCAAAAATAGGGCTTTAACTCCTCATAGAGTAACCCCCCACCAGGGTAGGCAATCATGGAACCCCTAAAATTCCATGGTGCGTCCAAATGCTTATGATGCATGAATGCCTTTAATTCTCTTTATCATTTAACATACCATGATATTAATATTTCCAAAACCACTTGGAAAACCACAAGTCCTCAAAGGACATATCACATATAATAATTTTCAGAATCATGGATTTACTGTTTCAACCACATATATCAATAACCGCAAGGCATTCATGTATATATATTAATTTAATCATTCATAATTATTCACCACCAAAATACACAAACTGAATGATGCTCATTAGACACTCATCAACATTCATAATACTTCATAATCACTCAAGAATTCAATAATAAATTGTTACCCATAGGGAAAATATCATTTTTATCCATAATAACCATTATAAGCAAATTTCATCATTTCCAACAGCAACATACGTTAGTAAAACAGTCATAACATGAGTAAATCAAATCCTTTTCATGTGATTCCACTTTCTATAGCTCAATAACATAAATATCTACAACTTTCATGAAGACCATAAATTCAAATTCTAAACAGAAACATCACTTATTCACAGAATACAAAACTGCCTCAAAGAGGATTTTTAAAACGTACACAGGTTAGTATTTTCAACGTTTCTAGAGCTACAAAAACAATTTTGGCATGAAACCAGTTCTAAATTATTCTTAACACAAATATCTACAACTTTCATGAAGGCACCAACCACTAATTCTCACCACAAAATTCCCAGTTTTAAAAATAAGATTCGGATTTTATAGTTAACAGATTTTCATCATGAACATACTTCTGTATTTTGAGCATATCTAGAGCTACAAGAATATTTTTAACTCAAAACCACTTTCTATAGATCCCTAACATAAATATCTACAAATTTCATGAAGACCATAATTTCAAATTCCAAACAGAAACATCACATAATCATATAATAGTTAATAGATTATCATTTTTCATTATCACTAATTGCTGGAAAATTTACTGGTTTGACAATATTTAGTAAATTAGCTATAACTCATAGTATAAAAATAATTTTCAGAATCATGGATTTACTGTTTCAACCACATATATCAATAACCGCAAGGCATTCATGTATATATATTAATTTAATCATTCATAATTATTCACCACCAAAATACACAAACTGAATGATGCTCATTAGACACTCATCAACATTCATAATACTTCATAATCACTCAAGAATTCAATAATAAATTGTTACCCATAGGGAAAATATCATTTTTATCCATAATAACCATTATAAGCAAATTTCAGCATTTCCAACAGCAACATACGTTAGTAAAACAGTCATAACATGAGTAAATCAAATCCTTTTCATGTGATTCCACTTTCTATAGCTCAATAACATAAATATCTACAACTTTCATGAAGACCATAAATTCAAATTCTAAACAGAAACATCACTTATTCACAGAATACAAAACTGCCTCAAAGAGGATTTTTAAAACGTACACAGGTTAGTATTTTCAACGTTTCTGGAGCTACAAAAACAATTTTGGCATGAAACCAGTTCTAAATTATTCTTAACACAAATATCTACAACTTTCATGAAGGCACCAACCACTAATTCTCACCACAAAATTCCCAGTTTTAAAAATAAGATTCGGATTTTATAGTTAACAGATTTTCATCATGAACATACTTCTGTATTTTGAGCATATCTAGAGCTACAAGAATATTTTTAACTCAAAACCACTTTCTATAGATCCCTAACATAAATATCTACAAATTTCATGAAGACCATAATTTCAAATTCCAAACAGAAACATCACATAATCATATAATAGTTAATAGATTATCATTTTTCATTATCACTAATTGCTGGAAAATTTACTGGTTTGACAATATTTAGTAAATTAGCTATAACTCATAGTATAAAAATAATTTTCAGAATCATGGATTTACTGTTTCAACCACATATATCAATAACCGCAAGGCATTCATGTATATATATTAATTTAATCATTCATAATTATTCACCACCAAAATACACAAACTGAATGATGCTCATTAGACACTCATCAACATTCATAATACTTCATAATCACTCAAGAATTCAATAATAAATTGTTACCCATAGGGAAAATATCATTTTTATCCATAATAACCATTATAAGCAAATTTCAGCATTTCCAACAGCAACATACGTTAGTAAAACAGTCATAACATGAGTAAATCAAATCCTTTTCATGTGATTCCACTTTCTATAGCTCAATAACATAAATATCTACAACTTTCATGAAGACCATAAATTCAAATTCTAAACAGAAACATCACATAATCATATAATAGTTAATAGATTATCATTTTTCATTATCACCAATTGCTGGAAAATTTACTGGTTTGACAATATTTAGTAAATTAGCTATAACTCATAGTATAAAAATAATTTTTGAATGAGGCCAAGTTCTATGTTTCAATAATTCCATTATCTATAATTTTTATGCAGACCAAAAATTCCAAATCCAAACAGAAATATCACAAATTCATAGCATACTAAACTATCTCAAAGAAAGTAACAAAACGTACATATGTTAGTAAATTCAGCGTTTCTGGATCTACAAAAATAATTTTGGCATGATACCAGTTCTAAATTACTCATAACACAAATATCTAAAACTTTTATGAAGATACTAAATACTAATTCTCATCACAAAATTCCCAGTTTTAAAAATACAAACAGTGATTCACGTTAGCAGATATTTTGCATGAACATACTTCTGTTTTTTAGGTATAACTAGAGCTACAAAAATAATTTTGACTTGAAACCACTTTCTAAAGATCCATAACACAAATATCTACAACTTTCATGAAGACATCAAAGGCTTATTATGCATGTATAAGTCCCATAATTTTAATATATACACAAAACATAGGGTAAATATTCCACTCCGACATGCTGTAGTATTTTGGCTATAACTTTTGCTATACATATCCAAATAAGTTGATTCAGGTCTCAAAATTCACAAAACAAAAAGATATACATCTTTCATGAAGAAGTAAGAATCAAAATCACACGTTTTCAATCTCAAAACTGAGCAACAAGATACGAAAATAAAACTGGAATCCTAGGACAGCATACAATTCTACCCATTTCATAATTATTCACAACCCTATCCCCTCTTACCTTGATGGAGGATCCTAGAGTGGTTGAAAATGTTCTCTTATTGTCCTAGCTTCAGATCAAGGGTGACTTTGATGGAGAAAATGAAAGGAAATGAGAGAGAGACTTCACTAACTTTAGCTTGTTCTAAGAATTCAGACTTGGGAACAAGATGTAGTGTTGATTTAATGATGCAAATGACAAGTGGGGGACAAGCTTTTCATAATGGGATTGTAGTGGTATGTTAGGTACATTATTGTGGTGATAATGGAGGTTTTAGGTAAGAAAAATGAGCTGTATTGTTGACCATTTCTGCAGCCTACATAATGGAGCTTGTATGATAGAAGTAAATATCAATTCTGACACTGTTTTGGTATTTTAGGCATATCTCTCTCATATCTTAATGGATTTTAACAAATTTGGTCTTGTTGGAAAGCTAAGACAACGAGGAACAACTTTGTAGTTTACCACTTTTTCAAATTCGGACTCTAACAAGGTATTAAAATATGTACAAGATGATATGATTGAAGTAAAATATCAATTCTGACACTGTTTCGGTATTTTGGGCATATCTCTCTCATATCTTAATGGAATTTAACAAATTTGGTCTTGTTGGAAAGATAAGACAAAGAGGAACAACTTTGTAGTTAACCACATTTCCAAATTCGGAATCTAACTAACAATTAAAATGTGTACAAGATGACGCATTTTGAGTGGAGTATGTGGCAATTTGATGAGAGTAATTGGAAAAACCAAAGGAATTAATAACTAAGGAAATAGGTAATAAGTTACTTGATTAACTTTTACCTAAGGTATAAAGTTAAAATTATTTACCATGGTAAAAGGTTAAATCGAAGATGTTGTCCTAACCAAAAATTTATGTAGAAAGTTGAGATAAAATGGATAATATTAATAATGACCTAGATTAAAAATAATTACACATGAGATTGAAATTTTTGGGATGTTACACTGTAGATAGGAAGGTGGATGCCTATCTTAAGTGGACCTTTTAAGAGGTTGAGCAGGATCAGGTTATAAGCAATCAGGTGATAAATGATGTTGAGAAGGAGTGTTATTTGGTGAAGGTGTAGAGGGTACATGGTTCAGAATATGAAGGTCAGGGTGATGGAGATAAGGCTCATCATCATAAGTAATGAGTTGATCATAGGAAGTGGGAGTTAAAGGTTGTTGTTGTAAAAAGGGTGCGGTTAAAGGCATAGGAAAAACATCTTCATGAAACTGAACATTTTTGGAAATAAACAATTCTCTTGAATGCAAGTCATACAACAGATAACCCTTAGTGCTATGTTTATATCCTAGAAAAATGCATTTTCTTGATCTACGGTCAAGTTTTGTTGTGTGAAACAAGTGTAGAAGCATATACTAGACATCCAAAAACCTTTAAATTTGAAATGTCAGGAATTTTTCCTTGATGCAAAACAGTATAAAGAGACTTATTGTTTAAAAATTTTGTAGGCAAACGATTAATCAAATAGACAGCATGGTTCCAAAAGGTTTTAAGAATATGAGATTGAAACATCAAAGTCCTAGCCATGCCCAAAATATATTGATGCTTTCTCTCATCAATGCCATTTAGTTGAAGGTTTTCCACACAAGAGGTTTGATGAATGATGCCTTTAGATGCAAACCAGCGTTTCATGAAAAACTTAGGACCATTATCTATTCTAATAATTTTAACTTGTTTCTGAGATTGCGTTTCAATAAGTTGAACAAATTGTAGAAGCAAAACACTAGTTTCAAACTTGGATCTCATGAAGTACAACCATGTAAATCTACTATTGTGAGAAAGTATTTGTGGCCAAAAACAAAAAGGACAGCCAAGGGCCCCCTAAATGTTAACATGTATTATTTCAAAGATGTTTTCAGTTACAGTATCACTAAGAGTAAAAGGCAATTTTCTTTGTTTTCCATAGTAACAAGAATCACAAGGTAAACTAGATTTTTTACAGGAAATGAATGGATAAATCTTCTTTAACTGTTGAAGCTTCTGGTGAGAAAGATGGCCCACTCTGAGTTGCCATGTATTGGTGTCATATGAATGGAAGGTGTTGGCCCAATTTTGGAAAAGAGTAAGAGCAGCCCCTTTAAAATAAACAGGATCCATCACATAGAGGTCACATTTCAGGTCAGCTACACCAATCATCCTCAAGGTATTGCAATCTTGAATCTGGCAGTGATTCAAAAAAAATGAATTTATAAGACAATGTGTTAATTAACTTGGAAACAGAAATCAAATTAAATTAGAAACAATGAACAAAAAGAACATCAGTAAGGTACAAATATTTAGTGAAAATAACACTGCTTGAAATGGTAGCAACAACTCTATTTCCATCAGGTAGACTCAGGCACATAGGTTTGATTTTCTTATGAGTGTGAAACAAATGCAAACTATTGTAAACATACACAGTGGCCCATGTATCAATGATCCAAGAACTAGACAAAGAAGAATTGGTTAAATTGCACACAAAACCTAATGGTTATGAAGTCATATTCTTATTCTAATTGCTAGTGGTAATCTGATTCACAGATTGTAGGTTGGTCTGTTGAAGTAATGCAAGAATGGTTTTGTGTTGATCTAGAGTGAAGTTCAAACTAGGCGCCTCTCTCATTTCCTTCAAGGAATGAACACTAACTCTATCATCACCATCCTAATCAATATCATCATGGATGTAGTTATTGATGTTATGATTCTACCTGTTAAAATAATATGGTGGGAAGCCATATTTTCTATAACATGTATCCACAGTGTGACCTGACCTGCCATAATGAGAACATTGTTTTGTGTTATATCCTTTATTTGAAATTTCAATTTCCAAAATTATTAAATCTTCATCTGCCTCCTTTAGAATTTCCTTGACCCTGTCCACCATCAAAGGCCATCAGGACAGGTGACCTTTGAGCATCACTATCATCTTTCCCTTGAGCAGTAGTAATTAGAGGCGTCAAAATGGGTTCTAACTCCTGAACCAACCCAGCTCAAAGTGGGTTTTAAGTGAGTCAGGTTCAAAAAAATAGCACATTTTTAAGTAATTTTTTTTCTGGCTCAGCCCACTCAACCCGGCTCATGGTGGGCTAAACCTATGGTGAGTTAGGTTAGCCCACGAATTGGTATTATTTTAAAATTGAACTATAGAATTAGAATTATTTTAAAATTGGTATTGGAATAAGGGAAAAATTTTGGCATTTTCATTTTTTTTATTTGATTTTTATTTTTTAAAAAGGTGGGTCAGCCCGAGAGCTACCCGGTGGGTTGGTGGGTTGGGTTGGGTTGAGAAAATTGGCTTATTCAAGAAAGTGAGCTGGTTTAGGTTACAAAAGTTTTCAAGACAGCTCTAGCAGTAATGAGGACTTGAGTTTCAGAAACAACAATGCCTAACTATCTTTCTTGTTGAACTAGTAATGAGAAAACCTTACTAAGATCTGGTAAAGGCTCAAGCAACATGATTTGAGACCTAACAGGAGCATATTGCTCATTCAGTCCCTTCAAAAATTGGATCACATAATCAGATTCTCTATACTTCTTAATAGTAGGAATCAAAGAAACCGTTGAAAAGGAAAGTGAATCGAGGTAAAGGATCAACTCTCAAGAACGGAGAATTGAAACCGCTGAGATCTTCTTATGGTAGGTTTTGATGGATCTGAAGAGCTATGTTGCTTGGTCTTTATACAATCTTCAAGGATACATGGAGTATGGGTTTTAGATTCAGTTTCCTAATTACATGATGCAATGTCATCCACTATAACATCTCTGTTGGTTACAATGTGTCGCTTCACTGGATTGTACGACTTGTAAGCACCAGTTGGGTGATATCTAACCAGTATAAGAGCTTCACTCTTATCATCCAGTTTCTTTTCCCATCAGGTATTTGTTTGTAGAATAAAGAGTTAAAGATCCTCAAGTGGTGCACAAAAGGCTTATCTCTAGACCAGGCTTCTTCAGGTGTAACTGTTTTAAGCCTTTTAGTGAGACATCTGTTTAGAACATAAGCAACATTTGTGAATGTCTCACCCCAATAGCTGTTAGGTAACCATTTTCCTTTGATCATACATTGAGCCATATCTAGCAAGGTCTTATTCCTTCTTTCAACTAGGTCATTATGTTGGGGAGTGTAAGGTGTTGTCATTTAATGTTCAATACCTTTTGCATCAAAAAAATCATTAAATTCTCTAGAATTATACTCATCACCACCATCTGTTCTAAGTATCTTCAACTTAAAGTCAATTTGTCTTTCAACCAAGGTACAAAATTTCATGAATAGGGAGAATACTTCACCTTTTCCTCTCAATAGGTATATCCAAATCCTTCTAGTCAATTTATCTACAAAGGTTAGAAAATACTCGTTGCCACTAAAAGATGGAGTATCAAAAGGGCCATATAGATCTAAATGAACAACACCAAGAGGTTGTTTGGCTCTTTGGGGTGCAATGATCCTAAAAGCTTTCCTTGGTTATTTGCCTATCAAGCATTCTTCACATGTTTTCTATTGGGGTTGGACTGGTGGCAAACCAAACACAATTTGCTTGTTGTTGAGTTGATTTAAACTTTTAAATCTATAATGCCATAACCAGCTTTCTTCCTCAATGTTGATGGTGGATAGACATTGGATTGTAACAGCATTTAAGTTGATTTTGAAGGTTCTATTCTTGGATAGAGGTACCTTGAATACCATCATTTGTTTGGTATCATAGATTTCAATATGATTTTATTGCATTGCCATGGTGGATCCTTTTTCTAAATACTGCCCCAAGCTGAGTAAGTTGTTCTTCATTGATGGACCATAGAATACATCATGCATATATGTTGTCTTCCCATCCTCGATGTATTATTCATCACCTTTCTTATTCCTTCTGCAGATATGGTGCCGTTATCAGTAAACCTCACACTATTTTTAACATTTGGATTAAAGACTATCAGACATTCCCAATTTCCCGGCATATGATTCGAGCACCCAGTATAAAGATACCAAGAAGAACAGTCTTTATCACTATTTATGGTTACCATTAATAGTACTTGATCTAAATCAGATCCATCATCATCTTATGCTAAATAAGCTTCATCACCTTTCTTAACTTTGCTTTTGGTAATGTCATTACTACCTGGCCAGCACTCATAGGAGTAGTGACCAAGTTTATCATAGTTATAACACTACACTTTTCTTTTATCAAAATTTTGTCTACCACCTCTCCCTTTATATTGATAACCACCTCTAAGATTTGGATTCTCTCTCTGCTCATTATCGTTGTTGCAATGTGAGTGATCTTGTGAAGTCAAGCCATATGAATCTCCACTCCTATCACCTCTAGATCTTCCTTTACCTTTTTTATTCTTATCACCACGACCTCTACTCTTTTGAGTGGTTCTGGCTTGCAAAGCTTGCTCTGTAGCCTTTTCATTACTTCTTCTTTTAGAAACTCTTTGTTCATGTGCCTCTAAAGAGTTTTGCAGCTCTTCAACAGTCATGGTTTCAAGGTCTTTTGACTCTTCTATAGCAACCACTATGTGGTCAAATCGAGGTGTTAAAGTTCTGAGTGTCTTTTCAACAATCTTGGAATCATAAATATTTTCGTCACAAACTCGCATCGAATTAGCCATAACTTGTACCCTGTTGAAATACTTTGCGATGTTCTCTTGCTTAGTTATAGTTCATACTGCCTTTGAAGGGACTATAACTTTACTTTCTTTATTTTTCCATATTTTCCATACTCTTGTTTTAGAGTGTCCCATACTTGCTTTGAAGTTGTGGCTTCGGAAATCTTCTAAAAGATAATTGCAAAGACACACTAATGTAGTAAAAATCGAGTCCAATCTCTTAGTCTCTTTATACCCTTCCTTCTTTTCTACTTAGACATCTTTGGAAGGTTCTTGAAACCCGATCTTTACAACTTCATCAAAGTTCTTGAAACCCGATCTTTACAACTTCATCAAAGTTCTTGAAACCCAAGAATGGCACCCATCTTCACGCACCAATCATCATAACCTTTCCATCGAATACGGGAAAATTTCTTGGTATGGCACTCGTAGTAGCCATGGAAGCACACTGCAGTAATGCTTTGAACCCTATCAATGGTGTTTTCTCACTCTCACAGGTCCCTCTCACACAAGCTCTGATACTAATATGTTGGAACAAATTAAAAATGTGAAGAATTCAAGGTGTGTTTAAATATATAACTAAAGTAAGTGTTTATGTTATAAGATATTTTTATATGGTAGTTTATATTATAAATTTGATCAATTAATAAGTTAAATATGACTTATTTGAATAAGTTATAAAAAAACTCATTTAAATAAGTTAAAAAACTCATGAGAGTAATTAGTTGTTTTCATAAGCTGTCCAAAACACATTTTGTTTGGGAGATGATTATATTTCTTGAATCATTAGTGGATTAGCTACCCACAATATAAGTTTATTACATTATTTGGTTTAGATAACATTGAAAGTGAGATCCTTCTATCCACATGTATTGAATTTTAAAGCTGTTGTGTTTGGCATATTCTTCCCCAAGGGAATTTTTTTTATCATGTTTTAAACATCTATTTGATGGTGTATATGATTTTCATTTTATATTATCCAGAGTTATGTTTGTTGTGAATTTCATATCATATTTCCTTAAATTTATGCTTATTCATGATGATTTGTATATGTTAACTTTATTTAATGCATATGTATTTTTTTTATTGGCCATGCCTTTAAAATTTAAGAAATAAATTTTGATATATATTATTCAAAATTATTATTATTAGCTATATTTAATAATATTTATATAATAAGAGCATATTTTAAATATATTATTAAGTAACATAATTAAAACATTATCAACAATATATAATATTTATAATATTATATTTATAATAAAAGCATATTTTAAATATTCAACAATGTTTTATTTACTTTCAAACAATATATTTAATATTTATAATATTATTAATTGTATTTCATAATATTTATATAATTTAAAAGAGTTTTTAGAACATATTATCAAATGATAAATTTAAAAGTATTATTAAACACTATTATTGATAATATATTTATAATAATTATATTATTAACAATATATTTAATAACTTTTTATTATTAATATATTAAATAAATATATTTATTATAACTAGTAATATTATAAATTATTCACTTTTATGTTATATATAATTATTCACATATATAGTGAAGATAAATATTAGTCTAGTTATGTAAATTCTCATCCTTTGGACACGAGTTCAAATCTTAACAATAACAATTTTATTTTAATTTTTGAGAAAATTATGACGTGTCATGAGATTACCACATCAATTAACGATACCTTATTTCCTTGGTAACAATGGTGTTTTATAAGAAATATGAATCTCCATTAAGAGATTGATTAATCTTTCTTTTTAGAAAAATATTTATTCATTTATATGAATGGCATTTTGTGAGAAACATGAATCTCAATCATGAGATTGGTTATACTTTCTTGAAAATATATAGCGAGGCTTACATATAGTATATATTGATCACAAACCATATTATGATATGTATTGCACTTGTACACTTGTTTGATGAAAAATAATAAGAGTTATTAGTTAGATGGTTATAAATGACAGACGTTTGATTGTTATTTCCTGCTTATAGCTCTAATTGGTGAATCTTATTGGCTTACATTGAGCATGAATTGTGGCTAATAGCTTTAAATAAGTAAGGAAAAGGACAGCTCCTTGCATTGCTACTCAACAGCTTCAGAATGGGAAGAAGACCCTAGAAAAGGGGCAAGCTTGGGGGAAAACGCACAAGCATCCATTGTCTCTCATATGTAGCCATATGAATCCATCCAATTTCCTCAAGCAAAGACAGCTTTAGTTCATACAGTTTTTTCTTGGCAGGCTCCTTATCATCTTGAATAATGTCAGTCAGGACCTGAATCCAGGGGAGCAAAAGACATTAAATTGAAGTCCATATTGTAAACTAAACTAGTAACCAGATTTATACATAGTATTGCCTATTTTTCTTCTAAATGCTCAATTTTCTTCAAAAAATTCCTTGAGCACAACTTTCAGGAATTGCTGCCCAAGAAACTATGGTGGATTGGGATAGACTAAATAGTTAAGCTCTGTTTAATTCAAACTTTGTAGACTAAATAGAATTGATTATAATGAATTGGTACTTCGCATCCACAATGCCGGAGGATAATACTCTTTCTCGCTTTATGTTGATGTTACTTACGTGATTCAACATATGACAGGGATAAAGGGAACCAAAGATTCTCTTATATTAGATATAGTACGGTGAAATTGAATAGTAAGAGAAGGTCATCCATGGCAGCAACTTATACAAGACTAGGCAAAAGAAAATACCTTCAATGCCGTCCCAAGCCTTTGATTTCGCCTCTCATTTGTCACCAAGAGAATTCCATATTTTGTGCACTTGACATCAACCCATTTCTTCAGTTCAAGGAAGTTATCATCAAACAAATCTGGATGAAAGCCATCATCCTTGGATTGCTTGTCTGTTTTCTCCACATCTTGTTCCGCACCATTTGTTGTTCCTGAAGCCAAGGACTTATCTACCTCCTTTGACAGTATTCAAGTATGTCAACTTTTATTTGATAAAACAATAATTAAACGCCACTACCACGATGATGAAAATATAACTTACTCTATCACATTAACACCATAACAACCAAATAAATCCTTCCAAATTATACTAAACAGTAGACAATCATGAAAATTGTAGTTTTCATGACCTGACAATGACATAAGTCCAAGCTTGACAATAGAGTAGCATTTATTATGTCACATGAAAATTATACTAAACAGAGAGGAAAAATATTTCTCTCTCCCTAAAAGGATATTTTGGAATTAATTGAGCATATTTGAATTTCTGATTCTTGTTCTTAGGAACCACATACATGTACTTAGGAACCAATAGCATCATTTATTGTACTTATACTTAGAAACTAGTACTTCATTTACTTTATTTTCTTGTAAATTTCACCTTGTATTTATTATCTGAGCCTATATATATCACAGTTGTTGAGTATCTCATTGTAACACCCTATTTATTGACGTATCTCAAAATTGATATGGGTGTCAATGAGTGCACTTTGTGCCTCGAAATCCATGCTAAATTTATTATTTGTATGTTTTACCTTGTAAAGCGTTCCCATAATATTCTATGATGAATAATGTGATTGAATACATAGCATGTACTTGTCTTTATTTGCAACTTTTATATGACACAGTGAATTTATAAGTGATGGAACCCAGATGGTAAATACCCTTGAGTTAAGCTAAAAGCTTCAAAGCATCTTTTAGAGAATCCTAAAGATTCTCTTGCAATCTTAGGAGCTGGGGGGTCTTAATCCTAAAATGTTAAGTATCTAGTAGCTAACGGAGGATTAGAAATGACAATTAGGATCATGATCATGGGCCAAGATGCCCCATGGCCATGCATCACCATCCACAACATCATCCCTCATGTTTTACCTACACCCACATGACACATGGCACAATATTCCTTTTGTCACTCTTACACTTTTTCAAATAAACCAACCACACTTGGTGCTTGTTTGGTTAGCAAATGGAACGGAGACTAGCCGACTGGGAACATGATCCAATGAATGGCAGTAAGGCTGGCATGCTGTATGGGGGACCGCAAACGCAATTAAGCCAATAGATAAAAACCTCCCACAAGCCAACTATGTTGAGAAACACGTCAAACAATCACTTGGTCAATTTCACTATTCATGACCTAAATTCTTGCACACCAATCAGGACTAACCAAATTTATCATCATCTGCTTTTTCACTCCCAAAACTTTGCCCCTTTTTTTCTTTGACTCGCCCTGATTTTATTCAAATTATATTATGAGTTTCATGAATTAAAACAATTCCTTAAATCAACTATATTCCAAATTTGTATCACCTTAGTCCCTATAAATTCCCCAACTATATCCTTGATGCAATTTGGCAAAACTCATGATCATCTTTTCTTAGACCCTGGCACCACTAATTAAGGCCACTACATTTGATCTAAAATCCTAACAAGGCCTTAATTATCCCTATGGTCAAAATCTTTCACATGTGTTCATTTTTCTCTTTCCTCCTAATCAAATGTCATCTAGTTGTTCTCCTAATCTTAAGGCAAATACTTCTTTTTGTTAAATCATAATCCTTCACTAACCTTTTCATTAAAACAAATTAACCCAGTATTTTCTTCCTAAACCCCACGACCACATCAACCCTCTTTTCCCTATCCATTTAAAATTTTAAAGCAATCATGAGCCCCTTACACATCTTTTTCTACACTTTGTCACTCCATTCCATTGGACACACCTAGTTCATTCTTACACATTTGACTCAATTTTTTTCTCGCTCCACCTGTAACACAGTCACACACACTTGCACCACCACCACCACTACTTCACACACACTCACACCACCACCCACACTATTTCATTCAATTACTACAAAACCTACACAATACATAACCTAAAAACCTAAACCCCTTCTCCTAAAACCTCTTCAAGTGCAGTGATGTGTGTTTTGAGAATGGTGATGAGAAGTGATGATTGCCTATGGAGGTAATAGACAAACCTTGGCCATTACCCATAAGAACTTGTTCAGTGCCACAAACAAGGATTGCATCGACTAAATTCTGAGCATCATTAGTGATATGATGAGTGGCACCTAAGTCTGGATACTACGCTTGAGGAACAAACAATGATGATGCCATAAGAAACGCTCGAGTATGGCTGGACTGAGCACTAGGTCGAATGTGATCAACTGAACCTTGTTCGATTGCAGGTTCCTAACCAGCAAACTGGGTAGAGGGAGTTCCAGGAACATAAGTAGGATGTGAATATGGTGCCTGAAGGCAACGAGGATAATACTGGGTCGGATCTAAGTAGTAATTTTGAGGAGGAGGTGGATGAGTTTTGAGGAGGCCAATAGGACTAAGAAGCAAAATTCTAATGGTGGTAATACGATTGAGAAGCAAAGATCTGATGGCGATAATAGCAAACAGCTTAATCATGCTCAAATTGGTGGCAGATCTGGCACTGTACCTGATGACATCCCCTAGATTACGCACCACAACATCGAAATCTTCCAAATCGACCTCCACGAGTACAAAATTCACCTCTGAATCTTGCTGTTCCCATTCAGCAAATGCTGGATTGATGTTATTTGCTTCAGGATCTTCAGTGGAAAGGAATTTCTGAGGAATTGTTGGATTCACAACAAATCTTTGTAGCTCGTGACCTTTAATCACTCTTTCAACTTGCTCCTTCCAAAGATAAAAGTTCTTCTCTGTGAGTTTGATGGTAATCGTGTGAAGAGGTAGCTGAAGTATTGTTAGAAGAGGATTGAGCCTCAGAACCCGCAGTATTCATGGAAGACATGGCTCACTGGATCTTGAAGCCCATGATACCCATATTAGAATTAAGGATTTCAAAGAAGGGAAAGAGAAGAAAGAGTGATAGAGAAGGGGGGAGGAAGGGGATCAGAATCTGAATTAACTAGAGTTTGAATGCACAAGTGTGAATTTAGAGACTGATGAGGCAGCCATAGTTGGCGCCAATCAGTTGTGACTTGTAACAAACTCTAACAAAAAGTTTGTTATGCTAACTGCTCTAACAGCCTGAGTTACAATTTAACAGTACTCACAAAACTTGATCAAGTTCCATATAACCTTCTCCTCGAGTTCTCCAATTCTATTAAATAACTGGCACTCAATACTATTAGAAAATGGATCGGACTTAACTCCACTTAGAAGCTAGCTCAAGAGAGGAGGGTTGTTACAAGCCTTATAAGTAATATTTTGCCATATCCTTAACTGATATGAGACATCTTAACAAATAGTTGTAGATTTTTTAAAGAACAACCATACATCATAGCCCAATCGGTGGCTCTAATCATTTGCATGGTATTTTGGTTTTTCATGTATAGATATTATAATTGTTGATAATGTATGATCATTGCTTCGAAGAACATAAAAGTTCTAACCTTTAAAGACTCAATCTCTGCCAGTGCAAGCCCCTTTTGGTAAACTGCCTCTGCCAACTGATCACGGGTTTCTTCCATCTTTTTCTTCAATTTCTACAGTGAGATTAAAATATTGATTGCCTCTAACGTGAAAACTGAAATTCCATCATGTGAGCATATTCCAGCATAAATTTAGCTAACAATTGATTGAACATTTTAGGCAGTGCCCAAAGGGTGTTGTTAAAGAAGCAAAAATAGAAATTTGTTATTGAAAATTGTGTAGGAATTACTTAGAAATTAAAGTGAGTGAGTTTTAATAAAGTTTTCAATAAAAACCTTCCATTTATGCTTCTTTAACCAATGCCCTAACATGTTATACACAATTAGCATATAAGTATGTCTGTTTACTTAAAACTATAATGTCATCATTCTAAGAGAAGCTATTACACAACCAACCTCTGATTATAAAATTTCAAGTAGCAAAGTCAGAGTTAATCATGTAAATTTCCTGAACAAATAACACTCAAGTCTCAAAATGAATTCATTTTATCATCATAAATTTTCTATAAATAAATAGCATATGGAACATGGATCAGGTGAAAAGCACCTCTGCTTCCTCATCTTCTGGGTCATTTTTTAGTGCAAAAAATTTTGCTAATTCTTCTCTATCAATGCTGTCAATCACCTCATTTGCTGCATCAATTACCTGCAAATTCCATTCATAATTGTCACAGAATAAGCCTTTATATATATCATTCACATGACTAAATTGAACTGACTTTTTTATCAAACTAAATTTCATCAATACAATTTTTGGATTGAAAGTTCAGTCCATGAAGATCATACTCATACATTTCAGGGAAACTAAATATTATTTGGGGTTTTATTTTTTATGCACAATAATCATGATAATAACACAATTCAATGATACACTGATAATATTTTCCATTTTATTTTAACATGTACTGTCAATAGAATTGATTAGAAAATTTCTGGTCATTAAACTAACATTTATTGGCAGAATATCTGGTCATTTACAGCCAACAAATTCTATGTGATTGTATAGCTTTAATGTTGTAACAGGTATTTTCATTTATTTAGGAGAATCAGCCACATAAATGTATATATGGAAGTTTAGCTATTTTATAGGGCAGAATATTTGTAGTATGAAAACATTATATATATCTGAATTCTCAAAAAGGAGAACATAGTTTTCCAGTAAAGATTCCTTGAGTTTTACCGTGTCTTCTCTTAATCTTTGATATGGTATCAAAGCGGTTATGATCCTAACCTCTTCAAGATTCACATTTTTCTTATTCCTAGTCCAAGATACCTTTCTTGTCATTTTACTCAGTTCTTCACAGATCAGACCTAGTTCTTCTCAAGTATTTCTTGGCTTCATTCCTAGTCCCAATTTTCAAATCATGTCTGCCGACTAGTATGATGTTTTACTTATTCACCTTAGTGGCAAGAACTTCTCAGCCTGGGCATTCCAATTTCAAATATTTGTAAAAGGAAAAGATCTTTGGGGTCATCTTGATGGAAGCAAGCCTACTCCTAACAAAGATGCACAGAAGGATGAACATGCCAACTAGGAGGCAAAGGATGCTCAAGTCATGGTTGGTTCTGTTGACCCTAACATTGTCCTCAATCTCCAACCCTTCAAGACTGCAGCCAAAATGTGGGAGTACCTGCAGAAAATATACAGTCAGAAAAACACTGCTCAGCAATTCCAATTGGAACATGACATAGCCATCTTGCAACAGGATAGTCTCCATTTCTGACGTCTACTCCAATTTCATAAATCTCCAGGCTGAATATTCTGCCAGTTTATGAAAATTTGTCTTTTGAAGGCCATAGTATAATGCAGTTAGTTCACGAAACTACTTATGAAATTGAGATCTGACTTTGAAGGTATTAGACCCAATCTCATGAATCGAGATCCCATCCTTCCTTGGATGCATGCCTTAATGACTTATTGCGTGAAGAACAACACCTTCTCACATAATCAACCATGGAACAACAAATGTCCACCACTGTTCCTGTGGCATACGCAACACAAGGAAAGCCAAGGGGCCGCGACTTGAGTGCTATCCAATGTTTTTGCTGCAAAGGATTTGGTCATTATGCTTCAAGCTGTCCCAAAAAATTCTGTAATTATTGCAAAAAGGATGGGCATATTATAAAATAATGTCTAATAAGGCCACCAAAGAGATCTCCAACAGCTTTCACGGCCTTTGTCAATTTCTGTTTCAAGTAATTTTGCCAAGACAGATTCTGTTCCCCAAGCTGCTCCTACCCTGTTCAAACCTTGACTCCTGAAATGGTTCAGCAAATGATCATTTCAGCATTTTCTGCTTTGGGAATCTCAGTTAAACCTTTTTCTGCATCTTCACCTTGGTTCTTTGATTCTGGTGCTTCTAACCAAATGACCAACAGTGCCGGTGCCTGACTAGTATCACCAAATATTCTAGGAATCTAGAGATTCATAATTTTGTCTCTCCTGGTCCCGTCACTAATCTCATTTCTTGGTCAGTTAGTTGACAATAATTGTCATGTAGAGTTCTCTAAATTTGCTTGTCTTGTGCAAGATCAACAGGGAAGATGATCTCAAAGGGGCCTAAAGTTGGACATCTTTTTCCTCTCCATTTATCTTTGTCTTCTGATCTTTACCTTCCTCTCATTTCTTGTAATTATGCTAAGGTTGGTTACTAAATGTGGCACAAGCGTCTTGGACATCCAAACTCAAATGTACTTCATGACATTCCAAAATCTGCTTTTCTTGGAAATAAAGAGTCCCCAGCCCTTCAAGTTGTTCAATTTGATTTCATTGCTTGTAAACTTGGTAAAAGTAAAATTTTACCTTTCCAAACACAAAAATCAATGTAAAAGTAGTGATTTATGGGGAGTGGCACATGTTATATCGTATGCTAAAGTCAAATACTCTGTCACTTTTATTGACGATTATAGTCGTTTCACGTGGGTCTATTTCTTACACTCTAAAAATGAAGTATTTTCTACATTTAAATCTTTTCATGCTTATGTCCAAACCAATTTTCTTCAAACATAGAAGTTCTTCACTCTGATAATAGTGGGGAGTACATATCTCATTAATTTCAAGAATTCCAACAAACTAATGGTATTGTAGCTCTGGCTTTGTTACCATCTTAAATTTGGATATTGGGTCTAATTCAATTCTAAAAGAGCTGGAACCTTAATATGGTATAAGAGCCACGGCCTAACTTCTCTCCGGTTGTTATGAGTCAAGAGTTGCCCTTTTGTTATGGACCAAAAGTTATTCTTTACCTGATCTGGCAGGCTTTGTTGGAGGAGGCCTGTTGGAAGTCTCACATCGCCTACCTTATGATATGTGGTATGGTTTAAATATTTGTTAGGTTACTCCTCCCATTGTCAATTAGTTTTAAGATGGAACCTTAACAATAACATTCAAATTTTATCCTTATTTAAAACAAAATTCTACTTTAATGTTAATGGTAATATTTTCCAATGCAAGGGTAAACATGGGAAAAAACATTAAATGCTTCAAGGTAAGTGAGTTTTGTGTTATAAATAGAACCACTAAAACACTTTTTTCTCTGTCTTATAATAAATAGGAACGGCAGGAATAATGTTCTTTCAAACTATAAAATGTCAACAATTAGTTGATCCCCATACTCATTGACAAACGTAAGCCATTATATCATAAATACACCAATACATGACTTTGATAGGAAAATCTTTTCCTGAAATCCAATGTTGTATGAAAAGTTCACATCATGCTCTCAATATTTAATATTCATTAGATATTAATTTATACTTTTTCAAATATTCAAAGAGATTATAATAAAATGAGATTGAAATTTTTCAAAAAGTATAATAAGAATTTCGTGGTTTGGAAAGAAAATCAAAGGGAATGAAAGGGAGAAATAACATTTGACTCCAACAATATGTACCTCTTCATGATGGAATTTGTCTTTGATATTACTCCTAGAAACTAAACCTTCCAAAATTTTTGCAAGCAATGGCGTGTACTTTGGATATTCAGACTGCAAGGAAACATAAACTTTGCAATTATATAATTTTACTCTACAATGTAGAGATGATGTGAACCCCCATGATGTCCACATCAAGAGAATAAACAGTGAAATACAGTTTTGAATAACAATAAGCCGAAAAACATATACCGAAAAGCTAGCAAAAGAAAATCAATAGACTTTTAAGAGTCAAATAACAAATGAATGTAATAAACCATCAACGTTAGACATTAAAATTATAGACTCACTTTGAGTGAAGCAGACAATTTCTCCCATTCCAAGCGCTCTTCATCACTTTCTTGTTTTAGACCTCCAAGCACTTTTATTTTTGCATCTCGTACCTAATGGACAAGTCAAGGCCATCATACAAGTATTATTAGGACAGAAGATAAACAATCTGAAATCGTTAGTATCTACTATGTAAAAGAATGCTTTTGGATTTGGAGCGATGGTAAAATAGAACAGCTATCACACTTTCCAAAGACACATTCTTACAACAACTTGCTACATATAGAATACACATATTATTAAGCTAAGGTTTATCTATCACTCTTCAATTAAGTTATTGATAAATTATTTATTATATGGAATAAATTTTATTACATAGAAATGAAGGAAAATACCAGGCATAAGGTGTTAAAGGGGAGAAAGAAAAAAAGAAACACAATAGAACAAGAAAACTCAGATTGTCCTTCTTGGATATGTTATTAACCAATAAATAACTTTAAATTCAAAACAATAATGGAAGATTCTACAAAAGATTAGTTCAATAATAGAATCAGTAAATGCAAAATGTTACAGAATGCTAATTAGTTATTCCAAAAAGATTATTTGCCTCATTGGTAACTGGTATCACATGGTCTATCATCTATGTAAAATTTCAACTCTAAAAGAATAAGCAGTTTAAAAAATATTAAAAGTAATAAAAATTTTGAAGTAAATGCAAAAGGAGCTATGAAGTGGAACGTTGCAATAAGAGGGATTATTATGGTTCAAGACACTGGAGGGTTAGATTGTATGGATGGGTGGTATGTGATTTGATAGTGACTACCACACCGAGAGTATATGTGACGATGATGCCCGAAAACAAAATAGTATCATATAGGTTGTGGACTTCAACCCACTTGAGTTGAGCGTATCTTGCTTCAATTTAAGAACTTTGAAATAATAGGAAACAATCCATTGTCCCTATACCAGTTGTTATCAAGCTTCTATTTCTCCTTCTGTATATAAAAAGTAAAAACAAATCCTCAACTTCACTTTTCACCAAACACTCAACATTTCCAATACTTTGTTTAGATTTAGAACCATGCAAATTGTGCTAACAATACACATGCTTAAGCTCCTTCTCTTCATTTTATCAATAAAACCATGCTTAAGGGAAAATAGATGCAAAGAGCATATATTCAGCCATCCCAAAAGCAAAACTCAAGTGAAAGACATGCTAGGATAGAAAACAAGGAAACCCTTCTGCCAAATATAACTCACATACCTCTTGTTCTATGCGTTCAGAAACGGTCTTCTTCGAAGATGAGGAAGAACTTTTTCTGTTCTCGTCAATCTTTTAACAAATGTTAATAGAATTATATAATTAGACATTGATTTATAGCATATAACTCATAATAGTTGATCATCAGAACAACTTAATGCTTGCTCAAATCAGCACATAAAGGTGTACAATTACAGAGCAGTGCACACAAAAAAACCTTAAGGTAACAGTATAAGGTAGAGAATAACCTTATTTGGGGGAACTAAATAAGAAACTTGATATGACACAGGATGTTTTTCTGGATTTTTATGTTCCCCTTGACTAGCAAATGATAGTCTCCCATATGATATTGATCCCACCAATAAAGATCCTTGTAGAGAGTTCTGTTGAAATACTATAAATGTTACTATTATATAAATATGAGAAGCATAGAGGGTCAGAACCTAACTAACTGAATTAGTTACTTAGAAACAGTCAGTCAGAAAATGTGTACAGGGAAATATGTGTGGCATGGGAAAGGGTAGGGAAAGACTGAGTAAATTGTGAGGTTAGGGTGAATTTAAAGGATGTGTCCAGCACAGGTACTGGATGCATTTTCACGTATCTGGGCTTCCTAGTTAAAGGTTTCTTAAATACCCTGGGTGCATTGAATCATCTTTTACCTCTAGGTCACATTGATAAGAGGGAATTCCATTGAATAATGTAGTATTATAGTCTACTCGTTCTGTTTCTGTCAATTTCTTTTTCACTGAACCTATTCTATCAAAATACCCTAAACATTAAGCAAGGAGTGAACAATTAAAATATACCTTAGGAAGCTTGTCTTTTGGCGGTGGACCAAGATAAAATCCTTCTTTTATACTACCAATAAACAAACACATCAGCTCCACAGTAAGATAACATTTCAAACATAAGTAGCTAGGTAGGAACTATAACCCAGTTACATACCCTGGAATTAATGTTGAGGACTTAAAGGAACCATTTCCCATGAGTGGACCATCTGGTTGAGAGAAAAAACTTAACCGAATGATCTCCTGGAAATAAAGATAAACATATAAATGATAATTGTGCGGGCGGGTGCATGCGTGAGCATGTGTAAAAGGAACGGAATATGTGAGCTGAGTTTGATGTATTTGAATTTTATATCCTCTACATGTATTCCAAGAATAGGAAAAAATTGAATTTAGAAAATACTAATGAAATGAGATGCTTCATTTCCTAATTTAATTCATGCAGCAATACTTAGCGTTTGGATTATACTATTACGGAGAAAGGATCATATTTTTTTGGTCAGCTTCCTAGAGAAGCTTTTGGAAAAGAGTAATCATTTCCCAGAGTTAAGCTATATTATAGCATAGCATAACAACCATTAGCACGCAGTGCCAATTGCCAAAATGATTGAGCAAAATTTACAGACATTGCTATGATGTTTAATATTTTAAATTCAGTTTTTCCTTCTATGATTTTTGGAAATATCAAGGAAACATTCTATGATTGAAATTATCAAATATGACATATGACAGAAATTGTTCCATTAATAATAGTCTGAAATTAAAAAAAGTACACTTCATAGTGTTCATATAAACTGTTAGAATATTGTAAATATATTAGAATTGATTAGATTGATTGTATATGATTTGTATTATGATCTTGTATTTATTACTGCTTTATTATAAATATACTACTCTGTTGTGTATTCAAACAATCGGAATTCATTCAATGCCTCTCGGTTTCCTTGTTTTCAACATAAACTATAAAGTAAAACTTAGAATTTTTCATTTGTAAAAACAATCTGCAGCCACATATGTCAAAAAGTTATACAACGTATAACCACTGAGCATCAAGAAGCTTAATACTGATAGTATAGGACTCGGTTGATAAAATCCATTAAAAAGAATTTACAATCATGTAATGACAAATGAGACTAGTTAAAGTGAAAGAAACAATGGATTACATAAAGTTGTCAATCAGAATATGGTACACTACCTTCTCTTCTAAATTTCGCTCAATGAACAACACCAGCTGCTTCATCTTTTCCAAAACCTGTAAGTTGTCATGCCTGAAACAAAAATTTATCATGAGTATAGGACCATGTTTGATGCACCTTTAAGTATCAATCTTTCTAAAGCCTAGAAACATTCCACAAATAAACTCTCCAGCTTTCTTATGTGGGCATCAACAAATAAAACAAGCTGTCAAGCCCTTAAAAGTTAAAAACTACAGCCCTGGTGCTCAGCAACTAATTGCAAATTTTTAATATTTATTGTGAATATATAAAAGGAGAAACTCTATATGGAAATGAGAATTGCAAAGATGAATGTTGAAATGGATCTATGGCCACACAAGGGCAGGATATAGAATTATATACAAGAATATTGGTGTGATGCCTTTCGAAGAGAAGTTGACAAAAATTCGGTTACGGTGGTTTAACCATGTCCTTTGAACTTTGCAGGCACCAAGTGCAAAGATTCCTGTTTGGTGTAGAATTGGTTCAACTGAGTTTAATTTTTTGAAAGAGGATCAACGGTTGTTATGAAACAAACATGTGGTTCAAAGCATATTGAATGGATATGTTAAAGGTTCCATCCCAAAACCAATTGGCAATGGTTGGAATTGCCCAACAGGTATTTAAACCATGCAAAATATGATGAGGCAGGCAATGTGGGACTTCCAACACGCCCCCTCCAACGAAGCCTACCGGACCAGGCAAGGGGTAACTTTTGACCCACAACGAAAGGGCAACTCTTGGCCCATAAGAACCGGAAAGAAATGCTCTGGCTCTGATACCATGTTAAAGGTTCCATCCCAAGTTGCCCTTTCGTTGTGGGTCAAAAGTTACCCCTTGCCTGGTCCGGCAGGCTTCGTTGGAGGGGGCGTGTTGGAAGTCCCACATTGCCCGCCTCATCATATTTCGCATGGTTTAAATACCTGTTGGGTAACTCCAACCATTGCCAATTGGTTTTAAGATGGAACCTTTAACAGGATGGAAATAAATTCCCCTTCCACTCAACTCAACCTGATTCAACCATGTTTGGAACCTGCAACAAGCACTAGATTGTATGACTAGAACATATGACTTTTAAAGGACTAAAGGGGATCTCATGGTATATAATAAATTTGAAAATTTGGTTCTCGACTGAGCCCAATGGAATCACGTAACTCATGTAGGCAATCTCGCGTAGGGGGATAAAGCTATTACTGTTGTTTATGAAAGCAGACTGACGATCAAAAACTAAACAGGAGCACCAGAAAGAATAAACAAGCATAAGTGGTCTGCAGTATATGTGCTAAGATAGAATTGTACCTCAAATATAGCTGCAAATTGTATTCTCCCTTGGGAAGTTTGGTTGAGTTGGGGTAAACATCTCCACTTGAATGTACTTGCTACAATCAAAATATATAAATATGAAAACAAATTACAAGACACTTAATATACACATGCCTCAGGAAAAGTATAATGACATACAGTTCCCTCTCCCCCAAACTTTCATCTTTAAAATAAAAAAGAATGATAAATAGCAAATACCTTATTGGAATCAGAAATCATATAGAACTGAGACTCAAATTTAGTATCATACATCCGGTCATTTAGAAATGGTATTTGAGGTTTAATTTCAGCTCCATCTTCCAATTTGACCTTGTATCTGAAATCAGAAAACTGAGAACAAGCCATCTAAAGTTGCAAAGAAAAATGAAGCAGATAATGGAATTTGTAACTACTCACGTTAATGTCAATGCTAATATTTGCTTTCCAGAAGGAAGTTTGTCACGATCACTTGAAAGTGCACTAATCTTAGCATCTATTGGTCGATATGGGACTCTGATCTTCAAGTTTAACATAAACTAGAATAAGTTAAACCTCATTGTTGACCCACATCACAAATATTAAGGGATAGCAGAAAAAGGAGTAAAATTTTAAAAGATAACCTTATTTAAAATTGCTACAGGTGCAAGTTTTTCAGATGCCAGTAGTGCCACAGCATCAATTCGGACTGGTGCTTCACTCCCATCAAGTACAATTTCCTCTTGATTAACTTTTATACCATGAAACACAATCTGGAATTTATAAAAATTAGCAAGATTGTATCGAATGAAAAGTAACAAACCATATAAGATTCCCACTCTCTTGATTGTGCTTTGACCATAAGTTGTTTAAGAGAAAAATTACAATAAAAAATATCCTCTCTTTGACGGGGGTGCAATCATATGGAAGGGCTAGCTACAAAAAGTATTGGACCATAGAGGAGTATGTACTCCTCCATGTATACAAAAACATAAAAATAAACATAAACACAAACACATCCATATCAAAACATTGATACATAAACAATTTATTTCTTCAAATATGAATTGCAAAGAAAGTTGATTGGTGTGTTTTGTAAGGGCATGCTTTATTTTTCCATTAATTAACAGAAATGAACCATATAGGCTGAACAAGAAGAGGAAAATATGTGTTGGAATCTTATAAACTACGAAGCACCCACTCTATTACGGGTACCGAACCCAACACCACATAGATACTTTAACACGAATGATCTCTAAAATATAGGACATCGGAACACCACATACGTGCGTTTATAAATAGAGAAAGAGAAACCCAAGTAAAATGAAATATGAATAATATAACAAAAAAATTTAAATTGATAATCATCATTTGCTAAAGATATGTATATTCACCTTATACATACTATTAATTGGCCATATTCAAAATTTTAAGTTTTTACCATGATAGCCTTAAAGTATGAGTGAGAAACATTATTTTTCTGTCTTTTATATTATAATTTAAGTTAAATTAACTTTTTTTAAAAGTTAAAAAACATATTTTTAATATGATTAGTATTGAAAGTCCCTCATTGACTAGAGATATAGTCAACCAAAAGTATATAAGGTGGAGGGTAATCCTCATCTTATAAGCTAGTTTTTAGGATTGAGTTAAGCCCAATACCTAAATTTAAGATGGTATCAGAGCTAGAGCATTCTTTCCAGTTGTTATGGGCCAAGAGTTGCCCTTTCGTCATGGGTCAAAAAGTTACCCTTTGTTTGGTCCGACAGGCTTCGTTGAAGAAGGTGTGTTGGAAGTTCCACATGGTCTGCCTCATAATATTTCGCATAGTTTAAATACCTGTTCAGTCACTCCAACCATTACCAATTCATTCTGGGATGGAACCTTTAACAATTAGTATGTATCCATCTATTTGAAGGTGCCAGCTCAAGTATCCAAGCCCTATAGAGATGTTGGTTCAGGTGTCCAAGCTAGGAAAAAATAATTTTTTAATTAGACATCTATGGAGAATAGGTCATTTATAATTTAGGTATTTGTCAATTGTCTTTGGCCCTATGACTACCTTTAATTATTAATCTTTACTAGAAAATAGTTTATCGTCTTATTTTAATCAATATTAAATTTCAGTTGATGATTCCAATCAAACCCCAAATAGTTTAATGCCATCTCTTACTAAGAGAGATTCCTTGAGGCTTATAATTGGGTTACAAACAGGAGGTTAGTAACTAATTGAAGCTTATTTCTTTACACAGGATCCTTGTTCCTAGACTTGCTTTGGAACATTGTTGTTCACTTTGTTAGAATATATGAAATTATCTCATCATATCTCGGAATATCTTAGATTAATCTCTAGGACTAGATATTATAGTTTCATTTATTATTATAATTTATTTCCCTAATTATATAATATCATAATTAGTATAAATAGGAAATAGTCCTTTAGGTTTTTTGTACACATTTGTACACACCAACATATTATAACCTTTCAATATCAATTATATCTTCATTCTCTTTCACCTATTTTTCTCCCTGTATACCTAAAACCCCATAATTTCAACACTTGGCATCCGTTCAGAGTTGTTCAGCATATGGTATTCAAAAACCTCTAAGTTATGTGCAAAAGGTGAAGAGCTCTCCCGCAATAATGTTTTTGGAAGCTTCAACATTTGCATCCTCCCTTGTTTAAGGTGCATATCATCTTTTCTTTGCACTCCTTTCCTTCTAGTACTTTTTTCTCTTATCCAAAAAAACAAAAAAAGGCTAAGAACCCCTCCGCACTATGCCACACACACAACATTAAGCACTTGGAAACCATTATCAAATGAACAAACCAATGTAATAAAGGAATTGAGTTACATCCTCAAAATCACCTAGTAAATGAATGAGGAAGAATCATCATGTAGCTTCGCAATTCAAACAAGTAGAGAGAGAGAGAGAGAGAGAATTAATTACACAAATATCTGGGAGGGAAAAAAGTTCATAATACAAACACAAATCCTATTACCTCAAGATCCATGTTGGTGGTCTCATGACTCCCAATGCCACTTGACCAAAATTGAGCTATGACTAGTTCCAATGTCTGACCACCTACTACCCTAAATGTGAAGCTTTTGGAAGCAGGGGAAGAAAAAGTTACCACATTCCGCCATTTAGAAGGTCTTTGCAATGGACATATCTGGACATAGTGAGCATGTCAAAAAAAAGGTCCATACTTAATCTAACAAGTTCCAAGGATCGTATTGTACCTGAACTGCGTCCACAAAAAATCTCCGAGCAGTATCAAAACTTGATGCATTCAGGGTTGCTTCAACCCAAGATGCACCATGTGGCACTTCTATGTATTTCCTCTCTATATGGCCTAATGAAGAAAAAAAAAATCAAGACAATAAGTTGTTTTAGGGCTAACTAGACATGAATTACAAGAGCAATGTGATAAACGATTTAAATGCACTACGATTTCCAGAAACATTTTCAGTCCAAGGTAAAAGATAACACACAAGCAAGTAGCTCAAACATCATGGTTAGAACACATTACACATAGATCCAATTCCCAATCTTAGAATACCATCAGAAGAAACAAGCATACAAGATTAACTTGATTGACTAAAGCATACCTGGCTGGAATAACATCTTTGAAAATGAAACATTAGGAGGATTGTTGGTTACTGCCACAGGCTTTGTTATAGTAATTGGAATTCTGAAAAGAGAACCACGCCATGGTGCTTTGCAGTCAATACCATAGACCTCATAATAATGCAGACCATTACATAACTTGGTAGGATCCACAACTATGCTGAAAGTAGAAGACAACTTGTAAGTCATTATAAAACAAGACAAAAAATTAGCAGCATTGAACAGCACCTCAGTTGAAATAAGAAGGAAAAAATCATAAACTATTGATAGAAGAATTACATTCTTGCCGAAAAATTTTATTGATATGTTATTAATATTGAAGATATTGGGGCTGATCTCATTCTTATCTGTTGTAATCTTCTCCCTTCCCTAGTTTCCTTATTTTCCTTTCTCAATCCTTAATCTTTAGGAGATTGATTATGTATCTCATCTATATAATGTTCTCTTGGGAAAATATGCAATTCACAATTATTCATTCCTTTAAAGTATGCTAATGATTTTTTAAAGTTTTACAATCCAATGATGTGTGATCCATAGCCAACCTCACCTAGTTAGATAAGGCTATTATTGTTGTAATTGTGTCTAAATTTGAGGGCATTGCAACATACATCAAGAATGAAAGGTTAATCATGAAGGACAGTTGACTAACTTGAAGGTGCGACCATTATGAGTGAGCAATAGATACTCAGGGGCTTTCACGACTATCTTATCTGAGGAGTGTAATTCAATGCACTCCTCAAACACAGCCAATTCTTCAAGCTTGTTGGCATCTTCATGGAACTTTGGATCAACTTGCACCGTCCACTGTCAACAAGTACTACAAATTATTAGGAATACCAATTGCGAGTACAAAAGAATACACTAAAAACTATTGAAATACTTTTTGATATACAAAGTTATAAAAATGCATGGATTTGATAAAATATATGTAAGTAGAAATCTGAAAGCAACTACTGGTACTTGTTAGTTGTTACCAGCATAAGCCATAAGAAAAATTGCAATAGTTATCCATTTCATTTTATACGTCCTCAACAATTTTTCTAACAAACACTATTTTGTTTTCTTTTATTGTACCCTAGAAAGTAAGGTGTATCTGTCATATCCACAAATTCTTATCATTCTATCCAAGCATGAGAATTGGACAGTCATCAGTTATTTGTTTCCCTACAACCCTATCTTTAATCCATTTTACAAACTATAATTTTTAAGGATACAACTCAAAATATGCTCTGATCATCAAAATCACCAAATTTAAGAATGATCTCACCTCAGTAGGTTGTCGACAAGCATTAGCTTCCCTCAGGTATATTCCCCGTGACGAAGGATCTGCCATCAACAATCAAATAAAGTGATATAGTGTCAACTAATACGTGCAATATATACTACAATCTATATGAACAATTGCCTTCAAATTAATTCATTTATTTTACTTTTTATTCTTCTCTCTCTAACTAAGCACAAAATATGCAACTTCACAGTTTCCTATATTGCGTTGCATAGACATGATGAGCACAGCACTTATGCAAAGGTGAAAGATATCTTTTACTATTTAGAACATAGGGCTTTAAACTGTGCAACATTTATGAACATGCTTGGTTATACAGTAGTTACTTACTTGGCTAATCCAGTCAATTAAGCTGAGATAATTTCTAAATCAGAATTGTAGTGTGAATTCAAATTTATTACCAAAGTCCAAAGCAAACTAGAACCTAACAGCAGAGATATTGAATTACAAAATATACAATTACCCTAATTTAGGCTAATTACATTGCTGAAAGTCTCACGTTGACTAGTGATATAACCAATTAAAAATATATAAGGTGAAAGTAATCTTTATCCTATAAGCTAGCTTTTAGGATTGAGTTAGGCTCAATATCCAAATTTAACATGGTATCAAAGTCTATCCTAGATCTGTTATTGAGTCACCCATGAGGGAGTGTATTGTAAGTCTCACGTTAATGGGTCATTCATATTTGTCCATGCTCCAAATATTCATTCTTAGGCGTGAAGGGGTATATTGAAAGTCCCCACATTGACTAGTGATATGGCCAATTAAAAGTATATAAGATGAGGGTAATCCTCATCCTATAAGCTAGCTTTTAGGATTGAATTAGGCTCGATATCCAAATTTAAGATACATAAATATAGAATCAATCTAATTAATCAAATTATATATGGTTACTCTATTTACATTAATCTGACATTAACCAACAGAAAGAGAAAAGAATAAGATGCGGGCAGGCCCACTATAATACACACTGAAATAAACCGAGAAAACTCTATCTCTCTAATATTAAATTAGGGCACACATAGGAAGAGAGAGGGAGAGAATCAAAAAGTGTGAGAGAGAATGGAATTCTGTTATACTGTTCTTGAGAGCCGTATATGACTCTATATGTATAGAGTAGGACATGTCACATGAGTGACTGGAAATGCTAACTAACTTCTGTTATAGTTAAGGCTTACTCTACTATACACTATCACAAACAAATTCAAATCTCCATAGGTGTTGTTAGTGATATATGTGCATGTGCAAAAGTGGTGGGCAGATGGACTCTTCAATAGGTGCAATGCAACATTTGGACGTGATAGAAATTACAAGATAGTTTTGTGGATAACTAAAGTTTTTTCCTAATCAATAGTTTTTCTGCAAAAGTGCTACTGTATATATCTTAAAAAATGGTGAGATACTCAGATTTGCAGTCCACTGCATGCTAAGAATACATCAAAGAGACTTCCAAAACTTGCAGATAACAAAAAGGGCTTCATAATTTTGTTTTATAATTATCTTGAGTTACCAATAAGCATACACAATGCAGCAATCACAGAATCAGCTCAGAACCGTGCACTCATTTAAGTTTTAACTATAGTGGCAGGTGAAGTTTATTCCATGCTTGCTATATACAAGTTCACACATTTATTAGGAAAAAGAGTAACAAATAATAGAATGTCAGAACCTTTTTTTCCACAAATAATTTAATTATCTATAGTACATAACATGCTTCAGCATTTGTACAAGCATGAATGAACATATAAGGGAAGGTCAAAAGACACCAATTTCTTGACTCTCGTTTACTAAAAAGGGAGGGCAAAATTGTCAAGGAAAATGTAAACTCACTTGTTTTTCCAGATTGCTTAATGTTTATTTGATACCAAACACTTGGAATATTTTGAGACTGTTGTATATATTCATAACACCTGTCATTGAGTATTTGATCTGTCAATAATAACAAATCTTATATAGTTACCACTGACTAAAATTTACATAAAAGCATAGACTGGTAAAGATATCAAACTTGTCAACTTGCATAAGCCCTTGCCCAGTGGATAACTTATCCTCAGGTGAATCACCTATGGGAATAGATGTATTCTCAAGGGCCTTCCTCACACTATAAGGACTCACAGGAATTCCCTCAGCCTGCATGCAGAACATACATATCAAAAAATTATTGATACATATGCAACATAAAAGCAACTAAATCAAACAACCTAAATGAGAATCACATCCTAGAACCTTCATTGCACTTATGAGCAATGCAATACCCCCACAGGCTGATGGAGATGCCATTGATGTACCATTCATGAGCATACGCCGTTGAAGAGTCCAAGTAGGCATAGGAGCAACAGCACCACCGGGAGCACTTACACAAACCCCAAGATCTCCATCAGTTGTTGGTCCTCGGCTAGACCTGTACATCGTTTCCATCAATCATGCAATGCTAATGATGCAAACCCAGAAGAACCAAGTGAAAGAAAAAAAGGTATAGGAAGTCATCCAATTAGGAAGTTTTCACATAAAACAAGACATACCAAGTGTATTCAAGCCCCTCAGATAGAGGTTCAACAACACAATGAGCACCAGCTGCCATAGCAGGAGAAACATATGCACCAACACCTATAATACTTGAAGATGTACCACCAGGTGCACCAACAGTACTCAATGCTGGCCCACTATTACCAGCACTGCTCACAAATATCATGCGATGCTTGCTTACTACCTAGATATAAATCATCCAGAAGATTCATATCTTAGAGAATACAAAATAACAAAGGAAAGATATAATTGGCCTAGTTAGAATGGGAGTCTTAGAAGGTACTTCGTTCACGAGGTCAACAAACCGTCCATAGTCTGGCAGTGATGTTGGCTCACCATAACTCATGTTGATAAGATCACATTTATGCTGCAAAGAAACAACGAGAAGGCTATCACCACAATGTGATATTCATGTCCAACATAAAAAATCCTAAAACAAAATTAGTTATGTCAAACACAAATATTGAAAATAAACCTATACCAATAGTTGAAATATGCAGGATGGTCATGCAATGAAGAAAAAAATATTTGAACCACCTCCACAGCAGCTATCAGTGCCCGAGTCAGACCAGTTCCAGTTTCCATTGAGCCTAAGCGAGAGTCCCCAATTTTACAAGATATTAATTGTGCTCCAGGTGCAATTCCATTCAACAAATGTTCCTAATAAAATTACCATAAATTATCATGTACAATGCATAATTTTCATAAGAATTGCACAAGATGCATAAAATTATGTTTGTACCTCAGGGTGGAACGCAGTAGCTATACCAGCAACATGGGTGCCATGAGGGGAGCTGTCTGTTACTATACTTAAGACATTTCCACCATTATAGACATTCAAAACATATGTACAAGCATCTAATTTGCTGAAGACACCATACTTTCTCTCAGTCCTGAAAGATAAGCAATACCAGTTATTATTCAAATCATTTTAAATTTTAATGTCTACCATGCTGCAAAAATGATAACGGCTTCAATAGCTAAACCATGTCAATTTGCACAGTGTCAAATGACAAATTGATTCAGAAACACCTATCAACTACAATAATGATGGATCATGGGGGAACCTCTGAGCTCTTCCCGCTAGTCATGTTGCTAGTTTTCGGTAAAAATAATTTTCTTACTTTATAATTTTCCCAGCATTATCTGTGATATAGAAGATGGAAACTTGACTAAGATAGTTTGGTCGGGTGAGAAGATTACCAATAGAGAGGCCCAGGCTCTAGTGAGAAAAGGGGATCAAATAGAAAATAGTCTGATTAAATGGGGAACAGGAAGGCTGATCAAAAAAAATGAAGAGGAAGATCTCACAAAAACATTAAAAAAAGACATTGCTAGAAATGAAAACCAAATAAATAATAAAATAAAATGAGAATTTATCTTTGACAGAGCTCAATGGCACATTGATCAAGGAGCTGCGTGCCTGGTGTTAAAGCTTACAGGCTTGGTGGTTGTTGTTATTAAATTTTTGTTCATCAGTACATATATCAGCAAGAAAATTTTAAATCCATGTAAAGAACTGTCATAAACATAGAGAGCTGCTGTTTCTATTCTAGAACCAGAAAAGTTTAAAAATCTATTTAGCATGTAGTACATCATATAAAATTTCAATTGTTTTGGAAAAACAAAATGTTTTAGAAATAGCACAATTACACAAGAACTCCATGCGTTCCATGAAAGTCCTACACATCATTATTCAGCTTCAGGAGACAATTAGTCCTTTAGAAACTATAAATCAATGGCAGCTCAACAATGATTCAACAGTTCCATTTAAATATGTTGTTCATTATTATGCAGTACCTACGTCATTTACAATCCCTGCTGTGTCCTTTTTTAAGTTTAATAAGTAACACAAGAAAACAAAATTCATAAATAGGCCAATAGGACGACTTGTTTTTTATTCAATGCAAAGAATGTTTAAGATAGAGAGAGTGGTATATCATGACAAACAAACTGAAATTTAATTAATTTGTGAAGAGTATATGACATGGGGACTCAGAAGCAATAAATTGATTGTCCAAAAAGAGTATCAGATAATTTCACAAAACTTTTGTGCATGAAAGCAAACTGAGATTGAAATTTTAGAATAAATAACATCAACAACCAATTGTACCTATAATTAGTTAAGGGCACAAATTTAGAAAGCTTCCCATGACCTGGATCATCCTCAAGACTCTGTGTGTCAAGAGCAACCCTCCAGACCTCTCCATCATACCACACAACAGCATCTATGACAGGCCCTTTATCATCATAGTTCTAAAACATCAACACGATTGCCTTTTCAGTGAGAAAACTCGATTACTAAACACTAGAGCAAGATCGAGAGGCAAGTATACAAGCATAAGTATGAAAAAAATTTAGTGCAAGAGACAGAGAGAAGAAGCAGGCATTACTGTCTCTGCAGACAATGAAGTGCTATTATTTGTCATAGCAACAAACATTTTTTATCAGACTACTATCCTCATAAATGTATGGATCTTGCAAATGATATGGTCCATGGTTACCCCGAGGGATAAATTTGAAAGAACCATAGACCAACATAAATACAATGGACCACAGCAGCAGAATCACCTTCCTCCCTGCATAGTCACTACTGCCGCATATAAAACCTACAATTCTACTACAAATATAATACACAGCTGCATTAGCACTTTTGCAACTATCATGAAGATTTAAGTCCTTGCCATATTTGGAGCAGTAGCCCTTTCTGTTTGGCCATTGCAGTAGTTTGCATGAAAACCATAACATTGTGATTCCAGCTAACTGAGCAACATCATTACTAGTAGGCTACTAGCATCAGCACCAAACCTTAATACATGACAGTATGACAATCCTCTGAAACTATCCTTTGGATATTCTTCAATCACCAGTTTGAAGAGGTAATGATTATATGAAAAGTAACAAATGTGTGCACAGGAGGAACACAAGTTAATCTCCTAAACAACCTTAAAATCATCAAAACAATTAAACAAACAAACAAAAACTAGAAAATTAGTTCTGTTAGATTTAGTCTGCTTTTGATAACATGCCAAGGTCAAATGTAGTTATGTTCATTACTGCAATTAAACTTGAAATAAGGCTGTTGTAAGTTGGCTTTTAATTAGCCCTTTTATTACTTTATTGACTCGACCATATTAAAACCATAAATGTTGGTTGTAACATGTTCAGACCCACCTCGGATTGCTTCCTCAGAAGATCAAGCCTATTCTGGAGATCTTCACGAACCTTTTTAAGTTTAGCATCCTCCACATTAATGTGTTTCTAGAAAAATGCATCAGATTACAAGTTACAAGGATTAGAAGACATAATGGAATGCAAACAAGCTCATTATATCTGTTCACAAAATTAGAAGAAAACAAGAAATATAATCAGCAACTTCATTTGGTAACTAAAATTTTAAAAATATTCTTAAGCTCCATTTAATCTGATCTTTCTCATTTAAATTCTCTTCTACACTTAAAGGTATGAGGCAATCTTTTTGTTTGAGAGAAACCAGAAAAAATCATAGCATGCCTGAAAACATAACAGAAAATATTCAACTGCCACCAAACAGATGGAAACTTCCCTTTCTTTTCCCAACAATGGTATTTATGTCATGCATGCAAATAAAAAGGAAAGGAAAGAAAACAAATATACTAACAAGAAACACATGTTAAAAAAATATTAGCACTGCAGCAGCTTGCTTCCATAATATGTGATGTCGTCCAGAGCCAACTAAACAAAATGTTAAATTGTGCTGATCATATGTGTGACTTAAAGAAGCGGCATATACAAGAAGAATCAACAAACTGTTGCAATTAACCTGATCAAAATCAGTAACTTGTTGAACAGCCTTAGCAATTTCCTCCTGGTTTTTCTCATCCCACTTTTTCTTTCTTTCTTTCTGCCAAAGAAAAATTTAGGAGGAGAAAGGGAGAAATTAGATCTATTAGTCATATAGGTATTAAGTCCAAAGAGTGGACTATAATATTGGGAGAAAAAAAATAATGCCACCTTCAAGCGAGAAGTCAATTTTTCTGTGAAGAGCTCGTAAACAAATTTATAACCCACATGCCATTCACCAGAAGGATTTTTCCATGAAGTATTGATAGCCAAAGATGCCCCTGTAAAATTTCACATGAACATTGAAGCACAGACAAGAGCATAATCCATTTCACATTCTTTAACTAGGCAGGAAGAAAGAAAAGTAACAGAAAACAAGAATGATTAGAGGTGATAGATATTTGCATACTGAAGGAGGAAAAAGAACTGAATGAGATGGAGGTTTAGAAGGAAAAAGAAATGCTACATTCTTAACAATATAAATAATGTGAAGAAAAAACAAGGATTATAATTTATAAGACACACATCACTGACATCAGTATAGATGAAGCAGGAAAACTTGAACGATAGTCTATTCACTTCATTCAGGCACTAGAAATCAAGTATGTAGAATTCACTACACATATATTTATGGTATCAATTTGACTTCAGGTTGTCCTACAGAGTGTAACTACTTTAATTTTATTTTAGCTATGCTTTTCACATTCAAAAATGAGAAATGTGACTACAATTGTTACTTCACTAATCCAATCAAGAATTTCATATTGGTAATAAGCAGTTTACAGTCATCACAACAAGCTAAGCTATGCATGTAGAGATCTGAAGTTTTTCCATTCCAACATCTATGAAGTTATTTGCAAGTTGCAAATAGTACAATATAGTAAAGGATTTATGACCACAACTTATTCACAGCACTAACCTGATGCCCCAGAAATACAACCATCACCATCAGCCTTCACCACCATTGAAGTATCAATATCTCCACTCCCAGTGCTGGTGGCAAAGAAGAAGTATCACATATTTATGGTAAATAAGTAATACATATCAGAAACAAATCAAACATCAGTTAGCTTCTTACCAGTCAAGGATATCAAGAATTTTTGGTTTCCCATCTGAGGTAACCTGTAATCCAGCAGCAGCTGGGTCAACACCAGAATCTGAAACAATGTAGAGCTTATGGTTAAACTCATTTACCATATTAACCAATATGGCAATACCAATCAATCACAGAACATTAACAAATATCATTATACAAGCACAATAGATATTAGTAAATTAAACATTTTGAAAGAAGCAAATTAGATCAGCGCTGAACCAGTGACAATAAAACTTAATGAAAAATGAAAGAAGCAAGGTCGATTCTACTGAAGACTCTAAAAAATGAACAACAATCCCCACCAAGACAAGTACAAGAAGGAGAAGAAATGATTGGGACTAAGGAAACAAGAGTTGCGAACTCAGCGATGCTTGCATATGCCATTATGTAATAAATCCCAATCATTGAGATATTGACCCAACACACAAAGCTGATTACTAGTTCAGAAACAAAAACAAAAAACAACCGCATTTCAACAAGGTGTAAGGTATGTTAAATCTTTTCAAAATTCAAATTCATTATGATTTGCGTGCTCTCATCCCATGATTTACCTCAATAGCAACCATGTGCTTGAAACGTAGATACTAAGTACTTGCACTTCAACAAGCTTTTTCTTCAAAATAATAATAGTAATAAAATAAAAACTCCTACATCACATTACCTCGAAACATCTTTTAGAACAAAAGGAAGAGTGTATTTTTTTTTCTCTTTTCAAGACCAATCAATAGTGTACAGATTCACGCAAGTACCTAATTAAAGACAGAAGCAAATATATCAAGAATTTTCAAAAACACAAGTGATCCTCTTTACCCCGAATGAATTAGCTCATATATCAAGTTTTTCAGTAATACTTACGGGAGACTTTTCACACCTACGTAACTACATCCAATACTTACACGTTGGTCTTTATGAGCTTTTGTGCATGTTTTTGCTTATATTTTGAATCTACCTTCATTTCAACCAATCTTACCATGAAAATTGAAACAAACCCGATCAAACCAATGAAAGATCACCACCACTTGGAGGCGGACTCCAACCAATACAACAAATTTGATCAACAAGCAAAGAGAACAGGTAGAATTGACTTAATAATAAACAAACTAGCCATAAAGTACATATCCCTATGAAGCTAAAGAGTAAAGACACTAACTTTCCAACTCTCCTTCAACCTGAGAACAGTCACCATTTCCCCTTCCTGAACAATCCCCGGCGACCCAGTACTCGAATTGGAACACCAACACCAACCCATGTTCAAGAACAACAAAAAGGTTAGAGCTTTATGAAATGGGTACCGAAAATAGCGATGAGAGCTCCACGACCATCGTAGTGTGGGTGAGAATGGAGGAAACGGTCAGCGCCAATCTCTGTTTTGGGCATAAGGGAAGCTAAGAATGAGGACTCGTTCAGCCTCAAGTTACGAAAAGAGGCACCGTTGCTGTTGGTGCTGTTGTCATCACTGTAAGAACGAGAAATGCAAGGCATTGCCTTGGGGATAACCCAATTACTTCTTCTGATGAGAGTGTGATTATTCCTTCTCGTCTTGCTCAACTTTGTGTTGGTGGAACGATGAAGGGTGAAGAAAGAATGGGAGGGTAATGTGGGGAGTTTGAGTAACAGTGAGTTTTGGTTATGCATGACGTGGATGGTGTTTTGGTAATTTCAGGAGAAAGGGGGGTGGTGGTGAATGGTGATGGCCTTTGAGGGTTGCCGAGTATACTTTAAGGACATGTCATGGGCATGGGTTGATGGATAGGATAGGTGGGTTGGATTTGAGAAGTGGTGTGATTAGATTTTCTGTATTTTGGAAAATTACGAAGTTTTGTCCATTTTAGTACAAGTTACAAATAGCATTAAAAAGTAAGAAACAATGGAACTCTATTAGCTTATGAAATAATCCCCTTGAAGAAAAGCTACTTAAATTTGTGTTGTCAATACTCATAAATATTGTAAGCAGCAGCTGGATACAAAACTGGCCAATGATAAGGGAAATTCGTATGAGGGGTTTCCGCATAAGCTACGTGGTGCCGCTTATCCCACTAACCAGCTACGTGATGCCGCATGTGTCTTTTTTATTGGATTAAAATAAAATATAATATTTTAATTAGAAATGAAGCTTAAATTTGTAGGTGATTTATTTTGTTTTTTAAGAAAATATTTAATTTTAGAAAACTATTTATGATTGATAGATAATTTATTTTTAAATTTAATCTAATAAAATTTAATTTTACAGATGATATTTATTTTCTTATATCTCATAATAAAACATTTTTCATAAATTTGATTACATGTAAAACATTAAACCATATTTTCTTCCATATTATTTAATACATATTAAATATTAATAAATATGTTTTTTACCGTGAGTATTTATAACTCGTCTCAAACTCCTGGGTAGAGTAATAGTAACATACTACTTGCACATGTCTCGTCCCTTGTTATCCCTAAATTGTTGATTTAAGTCATGGAGTATGTGAAAACTTTCCATAAGAATTTTAAATTAGGTTCAACAAATAATAAATGGAGGTATAAGTTAATGTACCACAAATTGAACAGCTACAAAAATTATGAATTAAAAATCACGTATAATTATGTACTCTATAAGATGTTTTAGGTCATTTAGAAAAATTAATTTAATTTTGAATGATGACCAAATAAAAACTTACAGAACTAATAATAATAAATGTATAATAAAAAGAATTGATTAGTTATTGTTTTAAGTTATGATTGTTTATAGACTTCTATATAAATCTAATTAATATTTTTGTATATTTAATATAAAATATTTATTAAATAAAAATAACTAATGATAGATAGGGATGGAAATGGGTCAGGCCGTCTGTCGGGGGCCTATGACTCGGCTCGTTTAAAGCCTACATAGGCCAGGCTTGTCGGGCTAGAAGGCCAGGCTTAGACTTTTAAAAAGGCTTTTTTAACTAACTAGGTCAGGCCACAGGTTTTCTGAAAAGCCTTTGAAGCCCAACAGGCCGACCTATTTAATTAAATTAATTGTTAATTAGTTATATATATATATAATATTTATAACATTAACTAATATATATATATATATATATATTACATATTTACAATTATATAATATAAATTAATATTACAAGTTTACAATTAAAAAAATTAGGAGGGAATGGAACACAAATTTTTTTTAGGTTGGTTTTAGCATTTTAAAGGTTTCACTATAAACAGGCTTTTTAAACAGGCTTTTAAACAGGCCAGGCCTTCAAACAGGCCATAACAAGCCTTAAAAAAAGGCCTATGACAGGCTAATATGCCAGGCTCAGGCCTTGAAAATTTGATGTAGGCCAGGCTCAGGCCTTTCAAAGCCCGGCCTGGCCTGGCCCATTTCCATCCCTAATGATAGTTAACAAAATAGGAAATATTAAGCATCAAATTTTTGTAAAGAAAATTTTGAACTAGATTTTTAAAATTTTAAATCACTAACGAGTAGTTAACAAAATATATATATATATATATATATATATATATATATACGGATTGAATTTTTTTCATCAATAAATGGTAAATAGGAATTGGCAATCAATAAATAGGGCCTTATCTTACCATATTAGGTTATATTGGGTTGTTTAAAGAATATTATCAACATCTTTGTCAAACTACTTTGAAACCTGAAAAATAAAAAATATAAGTAGTGATAAAATAACAAAAAAAACATAAAATTGTACATACCTTTTGCCAACAAGCTTGATGAAAAAATAAAACAAATAAATTATTCTAGTATGCAAATTTAAATCCTTTAAATATTTTAAATTCTTAAATCATTTAATTTAAAATTCTGTGACCATTTATTGATTGGTGTACTATTTAAAGGTTGCATATATATACCAATTGAAAAGATTCTTGCTGGTAGTTTCACATGTCTTGCACTTGAAATGGCATAAACTCTCTCCTGGAGAGTCCTATGTTTCTATAATAATTTTGATTTAAAATTAAAGTGACTTAGTAGTTTGAGCATATTTTATTCTTATTGAAACAATATTTTGAAAGTTAAGGTTTTCTCCTTTAGTTTTACAATAACATGAGATTTAAATATTTTAAAACCTGAATATTCTAATTTAACTACATATTGTGATAAGGCAAGTCATAAGTGTCACAAATCTGAACGGGAATCACATAAGATACCATTTAAAGATTGCAAGTAAATGGTAATTGCAAGTGTATGGGTTTAATTCTTGAAAGTCTTATATTTTTTAAATAATTTTGATTTAAATTTGATGTGACATAGTGAAATGCATAAAAATATGACACGTGTCCTCCAATTAATGTCATCAAATATTTAATATAGTTTTTTCTAAAATACCTATAGTATTATTAATTAGTTTTCTTAGGAATATAGACAATGACATATTTGATAAATAAATATTTAATTACATTGAAAATGTATAATTTTTTTTATATTAATATATCAAAAAATTTCATTAAAATTTATTTATATTTGGAATTGAAAGATGTAATGCTGAAATTTCATCAAAATAAATATCCCCAGGAATCGACCAAAAAGAAAACCCTATGATGTAGGAATGGAGATCTAGTTGTCTTTCTTCTTTCTCTTTGATATGTTTCTCTTCTAGTTCAAGGATGGCAATGGAAGAATATGGAGAAAATGAAAAATAAGGATTGTGAAAATAAGGAAAGTGGGCAAGGCAAAGAGAAAAGAAAAAAAAGGGAAAAGGAGGAAAAAGGTTTGGACTGGTGGAAGGAAAAAACAAGGATTAGTGAAACAAAGAAAAGAGGAGGCGCCACCTAGAGAGGATAAGTCTCAATATCACCACCTAGGGGGGGAAACCCTAGGATAAGAGCTTATCAAGGTTTACGAAACTCTAGCTAAAATGAAGGAGGAAAATTCAACTCACTTCATAAATACTCAAATGTATTATGTAAATTCAAGATGTTTGTATTACAAAAGAGAGCGTGTCTTATATAGGCTAGGGGTGGCACTTGCTCTAACATAATGGGCTTTACTCTCTCTTAAGCCCAAAAACACTAAAACTAAGGAAAATTAAGAAAGATGGCCAAATACAAGGCCTAAAAACACTTACAAGGTAAAGATGACCATATAAAGCCCAAATCTATAGCTCAATAAAAAAATAAAAAAAATATAGAATAAACAAAAGAATTATTTTAACCAAAATAAGTCTTCTAGTTGTGTCCTCATCATGCCTCTTTTCCTCAAAAGGATTTGACCTCAAATCTTGTAGATCCAAAGTCAGCAGTAATTCTACAAGGAAAAAGGGAATAACATGAGTCCAAAAAAGAGAAATAGGGAAATGGTGAAAAAAGGAAAAAAATTATCCAGGATCAAATATGAAAATTATGAAACTAGATTTAAGAATGACACAAATATCATCATAAAATACAATGAAATAAGTCCAAAGGAATGCACATGTAAAACTATGTAGTAACCCTAGAACTTTATGGAAAAACAAATATGATGTATGAGCAAATAAGATGGCATATGAAGGAAATGTAAAATAATAAGGTTTATCAAAAGTAAAGTGCATATCATGCAAAACCATGGAGTTAGATGCCCTAAGAGGATCATATTTTATGATTGGACACAAACTAGGGCCTATGAGAGGTAAAGTCTGATAAGATGCAACTAACTCCTCCTGTAAACCCTTATGCATATGAATGTTATGAACATGCTCAAAATGAGTAAGTGGTCCTAGAAAAGATCTAAGAGAAATGTTATGACAAGAAGAAAAAGATAACCCTATATACATTTTAGAAATAAACAAAACAAAAGATGAAATAACTCATAGAAAAGTTAACTCAAAAGAAAACAAACAAATTTTAACTCTATATGATCCAATAGTTATGATGCATATCCTATGACTAATCGTAATGGAACTATACACTATTGGTGACCAATGTTTTTCACCAGGGATATGCAAAATTAACAAGGATTCTTCTACCATATTATTATTTTTATGAGGTCTCTCACTATTATCGATGATGGGAATAGGTTAACTATGACTAAAGTGGCTTCTATTTGAAGAATTATCATTGTCTAAAGACAAGTTATTAATATGCACCTTAGATTCGTTATGTTGATTTTGACTTTTAAACTTATTTTTCTTTGACTTATACCTATCATATTCTCTCCAATATTGGTGCATTTTTTGGGCTAAAACATCTTTTTAGCTCTCTTAAAGTTTAAGGTTTTGAAAAAAGCCTCTATTAAAAAAACCCTACAATTTTGGCCCTTATAAAAATTTTAGGTTTGTAAAATCAAGGAAACGTTAGCCTTGACTGTTAACTGATGATGTGACTAACGTTTGTACCACCTCATCACTGGCACCCGTCACATGAAATTATTAATTTATTACACTATGTCCAAGTGGCTCTTGATGTGTAAATTTGTAATGTTTCCAAAATTAACCAACCCTAATTAACCTTTGTGGGAGCACGTTAATACTAGTTGTCTTCAACCTCTAAACTTCTCAACCATAATGCAAAAAAAGATGGGTAAATTAAATGTCTCAACCGCCTCTTCCTCATCCATGGAGGTTCAACATGTTAGGTGTAGGTGTGGGGAGCACCATGTGCTTCTTGTTTAAAAAAAGAAGAAGAATAATGGAAGGCCCTTTTGGAGGTGTCCATTTTTCTTGGTAAGTGGAAGAATTTGTTGTGCCATTGATTTCATACCTGGGCTTTTTTATGGCTTGTATTTTCTTGTCTTGGAGCAATGGTGATTGTGGGTTTTTCAAGTGGGCTTCTACCGGTCAAGTTGAAGGGAGTAAGGGTTGTATCTACAAGTGAGATCTGGAGAAGATGCGTGAGGAATTTCAGATTAAGAATGCAAACATGAAACCTAAGTTGGTGGCTGAGAAGAACAAATCTTCAATATTGGTTATAGTTACAATTATTTCCTAGGCCATTACGTTGATGATGATGATGTTATATCTAGCAACCAAGCATTGAGGAGAAGTAGGTCAATGGAGAATGTGGGCATGGTGGATTGGGTGTTAGGGTTAAAAACTGGGTGTTGGTGTTTTTATAAGAGAAACTTTATATTAAATAGTGTTTTGAAAAAAACCCTTATAATGTTAAGGGTTTAGGGTTTAGCCTCTATTTTGTGTAGGGTTTAGGGTGTAGCCCCTGTTTTATGTAGGATTTAGGGTTTAGCCTCTGTTTCATGTATGGTTTAGCCCCTATTATGATGTTGTGGTTTGTAGTCAACAAATTTTGTAATGTCATTCAATATTTATGGTTCAGAATCAACAAATGTTGTGGTTTGTAATCAACAAACATTGCACACAAAGTTAAATGAAACCTTAACATGATTAAATTAACATGATTAAATCAACATCAGAAGAAATATAAGGATCTTTGCATTAGAGTAGATGGACCTATTGGTCAAGTTCCAAACAAATACATTACATCAAAACAAATACACATAATATAAGGACCTGTTGGTCAGGTTCTAAACAAATACATCATAACAAATATACATTTAAATGTTAACACTTTGCTAGGTTCCTAGAAAATCATGAGGCTCAATTGTGGTATCTTATTGTGTTACACTCTCAGTTCCCCTTCCCCTCCCCCTTCTTCCTCTTTTTCCTCTTCCTTTACTTCTGGGTCTGCCCCTCCTTGATGTTGTTGCATGTGCATCATTATTAGTGTTTATAGCATCAGTATTAGCAGGTGCGTCAGTGTAACCATCTATCTCAGACTCAGCAGGTGCATCATGTGCGGGTGCATCAGGTGCAGGTGCATCAACTACAGGTGTATGAGCAACAGGTGCATTCTGAAAAAATTATGGATCATTAAATACAACAAGTGCAAGTGTAGGAAAATAACATCAACATTGATATAATGTTACCTTTGTAACAGGGGCGTTTGGACATGTTGTTCTGTTATGACCAGTACCATCACAGTTTGTGCAATGGTACTGGCCTGCAAATCTTGGGCGTTTTGAAGGGTTGTCTTCTTCATAGGGGTCTTTCCTTCTAAGATTCTTGGGTCTCCCAGGACCCCTCTTGTACAAAGGAGGGAGGACCTTTGGTGCATCAATATATTGCCACAGTGCATGTCCATTTATTGGTTGGATAATACTAACATAACACCTTGCATATGTTGTTTTGAAGTACCATGGTGACAAACTGTTCTGGATTATCACCTCTATATTTAATAGTAGAGATGACATGCCTGCATGGAATGCCATTCAATTCCCACCAATTATAGTTACAGGTTTTTTTTGCCAAATCAACAACAAACCTGTAATTAAAGTTAGTGTGTTTCAATTCAAATAGCATCTCCCCTGCCCAAACAGGAACCCATTCCCCACTGAACTCGACTTTTCTCAACAGCCTCCTAGGTGGTCTTGGCATAATGTCCCTCTCAAGTGTCCACATCTTGGTTCTAAGTTTGGCAAACCTACCTAACAAATACTGTCTTATCCACTCCAGCATTGTGATTATTGGCTTATCCCTAAAGGGCAATATCACTGAGTTGAAAGCTTCACAATTGTTGTTCATAATCACATCACAAGTAGGGTAATGGGAAAAATCATGTCTGCACCAAGCCTTGGTTGGAATTGCCATCAGCCACCCATAGGCCCTCTCATCCACCTCTTTTATTTGTTGTATTTTGGCCTGGCAACCTTGGACAAATGTGTCTTTACTTGCACCCAACATTAGATGCTTCAGTAGGGCACCTCCACCATATCTCTTCTTCAGGTTTTTGTACAGGTGCCTAACACAATACCTGTGCTCAATACCATCCAACAGTTCATCAAAAACCTGCAACAGACCCTGCAAGCACAAAAAACATAAGTAATTTAAGATAACTACTTTATTGGATTGATAAGAAAAGACAAAAAAGAGTCAAGTACTACCTTTTGTTGGTCAGAAATAAACACATATCTCTTGCTCCTACATCACCAATATCCTCAAACAAAAGTCTCGAAAACCATCTCCAGCTTTGCTTGTTTTCAACCTCAACCACTGCCACTTCTAATGGAAAGTACTGGTCATTCGCATCCCTTCCAACTGCTGTTAGAAGTTGACCTCCATACTTATTTTTTAAATGACACCCATCCACTCCAATAAAGGGTCTGCATCCATTCAAGAAACCTTGTTTGCATGCATCTAAACACATGTAAAATGAACCAAAATAAGGTTGCAGACCTCTATCTAGGTTTTCCAACCATAACTTACACCTGTTACCATTTTACACACGTTTTAACTCAGCACTCTAACTCTATAATAGGCTGTACTGGTTACTACCTTCACCATCCAAAATCTCACATGTAAGTTTTCTCCCATTATAGGCAGACCACTTAGACAATTGTACAACATACATAGATCTGAAAATCTCAATAATCTCAACCACTTTAATTTTGGGATTTACCCTTAAATGCTTTAAAAGAAGCTTGGCAACCCACTTTGAATTCTGATTTTTGTTCTTAAAAACTTTGGGACAACTGTGTTCAGGTCTAAATTTCTTCAACATAATGACATCCATCCTCCCCACCTTGCTCCCATATGCCATCCACCCATAATCTTTGTTCATACAGTGCATACAGCACCGTTCAGGTTCATTTTCAACAAACCTTCCTTCTCTACCTTTGTACTAATTGTACTCCTTGATGGGTTGTCTAAATTGACTCATACTTTGAAACTCTATACCTACCTTTAACTGATACTTACCCCCTATTTTGTCTTCATCAAATGCCTCATGTTAAACTCCATCAATATCTTCATCTGTCTTAACATCCGTATGCATCTCATCAGTGTCATACCTATCATCAATGTCTCCATAATCATCACCCCCAAGACCATGCAGGTCTTTATTTCTAAAGTATGTACTACATTTGGGCTCCTCACTAGTGTTGCCTCTAACATTTTCCTCTACACTGGCTTTAAGACTAGACTCAGGTTCAGGAACATCTACCTCTGGAACCTCATCATGTTTAGTGTTTAGGCTACACACAAAGCTTTCAGCAGACAAATTTCCCTCACTTGGCCCATGTGTTGGCACATCACTCTGCACCTCACTTGGCACCTCACTCGGCTCTTGGATTGGCACCTCACTAGGCTCCTAGGTTGGCACCTTAGTTTCATCCTCACCTTGCACCTCAATTGGGACCTCGGTTGGGACCTCATTGACCTTAAATTCCTCAACTTCTGCAATTCACTCTTGTAAATTTTTCTTCTAGTCACTACTTCATTAGGACTCACATAAGGGCTAGACTTTGCTCTCCTAGTTCTGACTTGGGTTTGTTGGGTTTGATGGGTTTCTTGGGTTTGGGCCACACCTTCTTGGCCTACATCTTCTACCTCACCCTAAGCAAATAACCTCTTCAGCCTCATTCAAACAATGTTCAATATACATATCAACCTCACATTTCTCATTAATTACATACTCGTCTATCTCAAGTGCATGTGAGTCCCATGTGACACTTTTGTATTCGGACTCTCCTGGTTTCTTCCACCACAATTTAAATTCCCCTGTACCCAAGGTCTTAAACTAGTGATCGTGCCTCAAAAAAAGACCATATATCCAAGTCTATATTGTGAATGGCCTCTATGTCTTTATCAATATACAATACTGGTGGTCCCTCATCAAATTTCCCCTTATAGTGTATAACAATAGTAAAACTCATACCTAAACTAAACAAATTACAATCAATAAAGTAGTAACACTCATCATTACAAATAGTAAAATTCAACCCTAAAAAAATTACAATCAGTAAAGCAATAACACTCATCAAAATCCCTTTTATGGTGTACTACAACAAAGTTGCTGCCTACATTGAATATGCACAACAAAAATTAAACCCTAAACCCACAAAAGACAACAAGCACATGGTCCCCCCACACCCAAAAACCATTCGCATAGATTCCCAACAAATTTGAAATACTAGGGTTCCACACTACTACAACATTTAAATTAAAATACATACCTAGATACTTGAAATACTAAACCACACAACGTCCTTTTTTTTAGTTGTGTTCAGGTCCCACACGAGCTTCTACACCCACCAACTTTTCACCTTGCACGATAGTGACACTCAACGAGTACGAGGGAGAAGGGGACTTTCACAAAGACAAACAAAAGACAAGAATACGAGGGAGAGGGAAACTTTCACAAAGATTCAAACGCACGTTTTGGGTTAAAAAATTTAATTATGTTAATTATAAATTAACTAAACTAACCCCTAATTTAATTAATCAAACCAGCTTTTAACAAAGTCTAGCCACGTCATGTCAAAGGTGTCAGTGATGAGGTGGCATAGACGTTAACTACCTCATCAGTTAATAGTCAAGGCTAACGTTTCCTTGATTTTGCAAACCTAAAAATTTTATAAGGGCCAAAATCGTAAGGTTTTTTTAATAGGGGCTTTTTTCAAAACCCTAAGCTTTAAGAAGGCTAATTTAACCATTTTTTACCCATATCAGCATTACGTTTTCTTCTTAATTTTTCCTTTTTTTATGTTGTACATAAATTGATTTTCTCATTTTTAACCTTATCAAAAGCAACAATATAATCCCAAATTTGTTTTATTTTACTAGATATGTCCTCAAGAACCTTCTTTATTCTTTTATTTTTCTTTTCTATAGTATAATTATCCTTCGATTCATAAGAATCTAACTTAGCATAAAGGACACATATTTCTTCTACTAAGAGCTCAAACAAATATAATGTAGGTGTTCTATCTTTCTTACTTGTCCTAGGTGAAGACATGGTTAAAACATTCAAACAACAAACAAAGACAAAAAAAACTTGATACAAAACTAGTCAAAGGTGCAATAAATTAAACTAAGTCCTAGGCGTACTACTGTTAATCAACTAAATAAACCAAAGTCTAAAGTCCTTAAAGTAAATGCCCCAAAATATAAGGACTAAAGTGCAAAGAAAAAAGTTGACAATATTTTTGTATTTTTTCTTTTACAAGGCTTTGTTATAGAAATTGTATGTTGAATCATGCATGATTATGTGATTAGGTAATATGAGCTAGTTAATACTATGATAGAGTGATGAGATGATGAGACCATGGTGAGACCACATGCATTGTGTTTTTCTGGCGTTAAAGTTTAGAAACTTACGTTCATAATGTTTACGTCGTATTCATTATGTCGTGATAGGTAGGAATTATCATCATACATGAGATTAGATGGAATCAATGTATGAGTGCACGATCATTTGGCAAGGGGTGAAATGATGTAATTGAGTGTAGTGGCATGGTAGGGCTATAGCGTGCCCATGTTGGGTATGCGGGCACACTAACGCCAGTTGATAGAGCTAAAAAGGGGCTCCTTGCCTTTGGACATTACCAAGCCCTACACTAGGCATAACCACAATGGGCATGGATCTAGGCCAGGTGTGCACATGTAAGCACATTAGCCCCTGGGTGTCACGACACTGGCTTCCTGAAGTGTCTAGGCCTGGGCGTGGTGATACATAGTTAATGAATGCATATGGTTTTCTTGCATTTTAAATGTCAAAAAATACTTTCCTTCCATGCCTAATTCATATGGGAGAAGATGCATGCTTTGTGTAAGTAAAGAGTGTTAAAATTGAATTTTATGTTTTGTTTCTTGGTTTCAGTTTTGGGCTTTTGTGTTGATCATTTTAAGTGCTAAAAAATTAGAATTTGAAAAAAAAAGGGAAAAGAAATATAAAAAGCAAAAAAAAGAATTAAAAAGAAAAATCTTGGACCTTTTTTTGCAAAATACAAAGTTTCTAGGGTTCTTTGGTAAAAGTAAAGATTTTGAACCCCTAAAAAGAAATAAAAATGGCACCTTGTTTGTAATTGTTTGAAAGCCCTTAATCATCATTTATAATTGTCTAAGAAACTCTAAAAATTCAATTCTACAAGTTGGTACCTTTTCTTACCGAAATTTTGCATTCTAGGTTTTTAGGTCTTATTTTGTGTGCTTGCTTCTTTTATGCATTTGATTTTTTTGCTTATCTAAGTTTTGTCTAAATTTTTTTGGTCTCGACAATTCCATTTTCAAAGTATAATCTCCATTCATTTTCTCTTTTATTGCTTTGAGTTATTCTGCTTGTCACATAAAATTCAATTTGGGTTACCCTTTTCTTATTTCACTTTTGTTGCTTGTCTTTATCTCTTCTAAAGTTTTGTTGTAGAGTTTTCATACTTTTGGCATTGTTTTGGGATAAGTCATAATTCAATATCTTAGGGGTAGCATACTTGAAACATAGAGGTAAGAGTGACATTGCTTGAGGTTAAGGAACTTGAACCAATTTAGAGGAGTGGTAAAAGTGAAATACTAGAGTGGAGTGACCATTTTTTTTTTGCTTTCCTATATTATTTGTGCTAACCTTTGTTTTGAGTTTTCTTAAGCTTGTGTCGTGGTTGTATTGGAGCTTGAAGATAGTTGTATTGGATAATATTAAGACATAATTGACGCCATCAAATATCCCAGGTGTAACATCCTATTTCCCACTCATATAGAAAATATATATTAATATCTCTTTAATGAGAAACACTTATTATTAGTTAGTTGATTATTAACTAATTAATATTTTTATAAAAATTTGGTACTTATATTTAATTATTTTGTTTAATAAATAAATAATAATAAAAAATTAAAAAAATAAAAAATAAAAATATATATGTATTATGAATGGGGATTTTAAAATGACTTAATTAGTATTTATTGATTAAGAAAATTATATTAAGAATTTTGAATATCTTTATTATTCACAACTTTTATTTTATACCTTTATATTTATGTTTTTACATATTTATGATTTAACTCTCATTAGAATTTTAAAATAGGCTTAATAATTCAGCTGACATTTACTATGCAAAATACTGTGCATGAACGAAAATTTCAAATGTTGTATAGTAACCAGAAAAGAAATTTTCAAAATTACACAGTACTTTTATAATAAAATAATAAAATGCACAGTAACTTTCCTGCCTATAAATACGAAGGTTTTGAATGAAGGATTTCATAATTTCAGATTAAATTTTCTTAATATAGTAGTGTTAGACAAATAGTGATCGGAGTAAGAGAGAGAAATAATTTTTTTGGAAGAAGGTTCAGCCAAAATTATAAGGTAAGAATAACTATTTTATATTTTTTAGGTTTATTTTCATATCGTTTTAGAAATCTATTATTATACTAGATATAATATTATTTTAAGTTACTATTCTAAATAGTAAATTACTATGCCAATAGTAAATCACTATTATGAATAGTAAATTACTATTCAAATAGTAAATTACTATTTACAATTTACTATTTAGCTTAACTATTTACTGTTTACTATTTACTGTTACTATTTATGATTTACTATTTACTATTACTATTCATGATTTACTATTTACTATTACTATTTACGATTTACTATTTACTGTTACTATTTAAAATTTACTATTTACCATTATTATTTAAAATTTACTATTTATTATTATTATGCATAATTACTAATTACTATTTCTATTTCAAATAGTAATCTTTATTTTTATCTTATGTCTATACTAAAATAAATTGGTATTAATATTTCTAGAACTCGGAGGCACAAAATGAACACACTTTTGGTAGCAATTCAAGATAAGGGGAGTGAGATAGGAATATAATATGAAAAGACATAAGAATAATGAGAGGAGTTTTATACTCCTTTTAAATTTAATAATATTATTATTTTAAAACAATAACTTTTTAACTCAAAATTTATAATAAAATTTAAATTAAGTATCTTGTGTAACTTACTTTGAAATACCTATGCAAAGACCTGAACTTTTATAACCTATACGAACTGGACTAAACCTATGCGACTTGGACTATTATGACCTATATGGACTGAACTAAACCTATGTAAGGACTGGATTATATGGACTTACAAAGACCTATGCGAGGAATGGACTATAAGGACTTGAAATTAAGTTTATTAACTTAAATAACCATTAAACTTTGAATTATGATATTTATGAATGATAATTAATTTATTTGATTTGATTATGATTGATAATTAATTTATTTGATTTGATTATGATTGTGATTGACAATATTTGGTTGTGATTGATGAGTGATTGATGACCTTGTGATATGGAGTTTGAGCATATAGCAAACATGACGGAAAGTTAAAACTCAGTAAGAATTTTCTTACCTTACTCTTTAAATTTTTATTCTAAGAGAAAGTATTTTATAATTATTTTAGTCTTTTATTTCTTCCTAGAAATTATTTTCATTAACTTTATTTTTAATCTTTAGAATAAAATCTAGTATTAGAAAGAAGTTATTTTATGAAAATTAATTTATAAAAAGGTTGAGATAATTAATTCTTGAATTAAAGATTTTTTTTTTAGTTTTAAGCATTCTTGGTAAATGATTTTAAGAATTATTTTCTTTTAGTAAATTAGATGTTTAAAGTAAATTATTTTGGTTTTCCCCAACGTAATAACTAAAGGATATTTTGATACAATCGAGATTTCTAAACTCGGTCTGGTTAAGATTCAACTTGTGAAAAATTATGTAAATATGTAAAGTTTTCTATGAGAAATTTTTGAGATATTTAAGGCTTGGAAACTCAATTTTGGTGAGATCTGAATTTGAAGACTGAAGACTATACTAAATTTATTTTTGTATAACAGAAGTTTAAAGAAGAACTTATGGGAATGTACAGTTTATTGAGATGATTTGTGAACCTTTTATGGTATTTAATAATTGAGTTTCTAAAAGTTTTAACCAACTAAATATACAAGTAGTTCATGTATTATGAATCATTAAAGAGAAATGAGATGTGATGTTGCCTGGGTACAGATTATAGAAACCAATGATACATTAGAGGAGGTTCAAATGCGAACCTTGGGATGAGAGGGTGTGAAAGGGTGCTTCAGGTGACCCGAGGTCGCTCCCTAGTGTCGAGTACTTTCACAATAAAAACCTTCTCAGTATGACTAGTCTCTAAGTGTTCTCATGCCAATTGAGTTGTTCATATGCCACAAAGGCATTTATGTTATTACCCGGAATTATAGAATAGTGTAAACTCCTGGTTGGCTCAGTGAAAATTAAAACTTTAAGGGCCCACATGCATAAACTTAGGGGTGTTCATCAACCGATCCAGACCGTGAAAACCGCTTAACCGATCCAAAAAAAACCTAAACCGATCAAACCGAAAACCAAAAACCGAAACCGCAAAAGAATCGCATTTCATATACGGTTCGGTTCGGTTTTCGGTTCCACCTATAAGAACCGAACCGAATCAAACCGATCGGCAAGTTTTATGTTTTAATGTTCTCATTTCATTTAGTCACAACCTCTTTCATTTATTGCTTTATTAGTTTGTTTAATTTGGTCTCTATATTTTATTTTGTAATTTTGTTTAAACTGTATGATAACACTTATTTTTTAAAAATTTGTCCAAGTTAGAGGAAGAACAAGAAGACTAAAATCTTGGCTCAAGACTTTTAATATTTCTGTTGTTTTACATTGAATCTTATTTAAGTAGTACTTTATTTGTTTTATGTTTGAATTTAAATTGTTGAAAACTTGTCTTGTTTTACTTATTAATAATTCTCTCATCATCAAGAACCTAAAATATTCTTTGCATTGCTATAATTATAATGCTCATTTGATTTTATAAAAAAATATAAAATGAGAAAAAAAACTGCATAAACTGATCCAATCCGATCCGCATTTGATCGGCTCGGATCGGATGATGTCATTCATTTCAACCGAACCGTAATTTAATAAAGTAATCGGATCGGATGATATTTTGTCATAAAACCGAACCGATCCGGACCGCGAACACCCCTGCATAAACTGAATGAGATAGTAGCATTAAAAGCAATGCATGACATTTGTGTGAATGTGACATTCTATGTTGGTGGTTGTGAATGAAAGTATAATTGTTATGTTTATGAAGACCCTACATTTATAATTGATTGTGTATGAGATTATGACTGATATTATTATATTAGTTTGTGAAAACCCTTATGCTTATGTCTTATTTGGAAAGTATTATCTTCTGTTTCTTATTCCTTCTTGTTTTAATTTTTGTGTCCAAAATATATGCTATGTTGATAAATAGCTAGCAGTCCAAGATGAAATGATGTAATTACAAGAGGGTAAAGTGATCTCATCCTCAATCGGATAGGTGAAGAGACATGGCAAGAGTAGAATTCCAAAACCCTATAGTTCGAGGACTAGGAAATGATTGGTCGCAGTCGTAGTAGAGGTATCGTTTAGTTTTAGTTTACCTTATTACAATATCAAGTTGGATAATTGTAACAAGGTAAAAGTTAAACTTTGATAAATCTTATTATTCAGATATAACACTGTAATCTTTTATCACTTATGATTTCTATAATTTATTTTTATCATTATGGACAAATATTGAAAGACAACATTTTTACTTTCAACATTTGAAGGAAATCAGGTATATATACGTCCTTGTATACGCGAGATAAGGAATGATATATATATATATATATCTTTCTAAAGTTTTTAAAAGTAATGATAATATAGATATCTCATGTATATAAGGGGGTGTTACACCAGGGACTTCACCATGCTTTGTCATCTTTGAAGTTCATTTTTGAAGACAAAAATAGGTGAGTAATTATATGTTAAATAACAAATACTAAACTGGATTTTATTCAACACATCGACTATCATCCAACAACAACAACATAATCATAATCAACATCAAATTCATGGCCAATTGTCATCACCAATATCACAATTACATTTCCATTTAACATTATATATATAACTTATAAGGCACATACAATTGCCCACATATCATACATCATTTACAGAATCGCAGCTCACCTAACTCAAAGCTACTATTCTGATGCATATATATATCTGACTCTAATGATGAGATACATTGCAATATATAGAATTCATTATATATATACATATATATATATATATACTTTTTACCGGAACTGAACTGTCACCCATTGCAACACCGTCACTCTAAGTGACTACGGTATCTCAACTCAAATGGTGTTACGAACTGGACCCAAAGTCCAACTTTAAAGCAGTTGTGAATCTTGAAGGAACCACCACAGGGTCAATGTACCATCAGGGCGCCCTCCTAGCTGGGCCTCCTTGTATGACCCTTGCATCCTATGAACAACATTATGCATATGTTATGACAAATATCAATAATATCATCATTGCCTCTTGGTTACCATCACAGGGTTACCGCTTGGTTACCATCTCTAAGGGTTTCTCATTCATCAACAATACATAACATGCACTCATTACTAACAACAATAAGGCTTAATAGCTTATCTAGCACGATTACCATCATAATGCATAAATCTCAATAAGTATTCTCATCATTTCATCACAACATCATCATCAACAACAATAATAATACATCATTTATCATCGTCACAACATCATTAACAACTTAATTATTCACATCATCAATATCAACTATCAACCAAGTAAATCATTATTGTTCTTCATCAAATTATATAGTTTATCATCAATTTCTACGATTATACTTATTCATTCATAATTCATACATTTAATATATATATTGTTGCCCCCTTACCTAGAATTAGGAATCCCAAGGCGTTTCTTTGTTCTAGTCTTATTCTAAAATCCAACTTACATCATGAATACATTGACACTCACTCACTAGTCAACCATTCATCAATTTGAACAACTTAAAATTAATCCTAACTATTTGAAAGCCTAAAACACGCCTAACAACACCAATTTAAACAAATGAACAGGGGTTCGACAGTTTTGACTTACCAGTCTCCAAACAATAATGGTTCCAAAAATAGATTGAATCTCCAGTGATACCCATGAGTTTAGAATAGTTCCTACAACCATGAATTTGAAGAATTAAGATAGATTTCAGGTTTTGGATCAAGCACCCAAAATAGATTTCATGGAGCTTACCCCAATAATTGTAGGGTTATAGAATTTGGGGTGGAAATCCTATACTCCTATAGCATCATGCATGTGTGGGAGAGAGATGGAGGCTTGGAGGAAGCTTTCCAAGCTTTAGCAGTGGTGGAAGGAAGAAGGGAAAAGATGATGGATTGTGGTGGGGAGTGGTGGTATAACCTTGGAAAGGAGAAAAACCTTTTCTCTTTTCTTTTCTCTCTTTTATTTTAAGAGGAGAGAAAATGTTAAGTTAGTTTCAGGTGGTTAAGGGTAACTCAATCCTTTCTCATGTTTAGTTAACTTCCAAATGAAATTAACCATTTTAATTTCTTTTTACTCGAGCCCAACTTAATCCTTATTTAACTTACCCCACTAATTTATAATTACTAACTCAATTAATTATTGATTATTAACAATTTAACTAATAAATTTAAATTATTATAGAAAAAATATTTATATATATGACGTGATGACTGGTGTGAGCTATTATCTCAACGTCGGCATCTCACTAACGGGTCGGTTTAACACCAGTATCTGTGGTCTTACAAGGGATCCTTAAGACTTACCCAGTTGCGAGTTACTCACTCAATACCGGAGGTTTAAAGTTGACTTATGACCTAGCGTACTGAGCAAGTCACCTGCAAAGTGACTGAGGGATACGTAAAGCTGCTGCGAAATGTCACCATCACAAGTCAGCTTTATTGCAGAATAGCAAGGTAAGTACTGACACCATGTACGAAAGACTTGGTGAGCAAGAAGGCTCTTCCACTCCTTCCAGGTATAAATACCCATGCACCAACGTAACATAAATGAGGTATATTCTCTCTAACCTTACGCTTGAGCTCTGAAATTCCTTAAAACTTTCACTGACTTGAGCTTCAGAATGTCCTTGCAGGTGACACCCCCTTTCACCCCTACAACGCGTAAAGGCTGGTGATTTGGTACCAAGAATCACTCCAAGACCTTCACTCCTCACTGGAATCGAGGGTATAATACCAGATCCTTACTAAACTGGTGTAATATCAGAGAGCAAACGAGAAAGTTAAGGATTATCGTGAGGTCGGATCCCACACCCTGCCCCAGACCAGTTCATTGGCATGCCCAGTGGGACCTGTAAACTTCAAGACCTATTTTTGCATTAGAAGTCATGGGGAACCGTGAGCCGGAGGGTCACGTTGAAGATCTGACGTTCTTGGAGCCATGCATTTACATTTTGGCACAGCCAGCGGCTCAACAAGGAAGGTAGCCCTACAGTTACTCTTGACCCAAGGGATGAGATCATTAGGTAGCTCAGAGAAGAGCTTGCTTAGCTGAGACGTGAGCGATCTACTCAGGTAAAGAACGGGAGTGCACATGAGACCCAACAACAACATGTTGAGGTTTCTAGGCAGGATATATCACGTATGTTGTCCTACTCTAGGATCCCAACGTACGAGGAGGAGCAAAAGACCTAGTCTCACATAGAGCAACCAAACCCTAGGCGTAAGGGTGTTCTTTCCAGCTCTCCTGTGTCTGGATACAAGTTAAGTATCCCCTTTTCTAGGAGGCTTATGAGTGTGCCTATCCCCAGGCATCATCAAACCACCCAGCCTCTCTCTATAGGCAAATACACAGGTGAGACGGATTCATGCAAGCACCTTGATGCCTATGTCCACAAGGCTATGTTTTTTGGAGAAGAGGATGATGTCATGTGTCGCATGTTCCAACGTACCTTGACAAGTAGGGATATCCATGGGGCGGGGCAGGCACGGGTAGTATGTTACCGCTACCTGTATCCACGGGTTTTAGATGGGTAACGGGTATCCGCGGGTTGGGTAGCGGGTACCCATGGGTATTTATGAATATTTATTATTTTTATAAAATAATACTAAAAGAGAAAATATGGAATAATATACTAAACATAATATTATTTTAGTATAACATAATTCAAATTAATATTGTATCATACTTTACAACTTCATAAATTAAAAGTATTATCATTGAAAAATAAATTTTGTTTATCTCATTATAAAATGATAAAAAAACTTAGATATTTAAATATATTTAATAAAAAATACATATTAATAATTAAACAGGTACCCGCGGGGCGGGTAGTATGATAACGCTACCCACCCGTTTAGTAAATATACGGGTATCCATTACGGGTAACCCATATGCGCGGGTTTTTTTGCCATCCCTATTGACAAGTGAAGCTTTAGCTTGGTTCAAAGGTTTACCTTTTGGATCCATTAATTCGTGGGAAGAGATGACCGAGGCTTTTGGGTAGCATTTGTTTATCTCTAGAGACATGCCTAGGACGTCTTACATCTTGGTTCAAATCAAGCAAGGAAAGACTGAATCTCTTAAGGATTTTCTGAAGAGATTCTATAAGGAGGCAACTATGGTCCCAGATCTGGATAAAGCTATTCAGCTTCACATCAACATTGAGGCTCTATAGCCTAAGTCACCATTTGCCATGTCTTTGGCAAAGGGCCCACCTACCACTTTGGAGGAGTTTAGACGTAAAACGTCTAAATATGTCGGCATTAAGATGCATTTGGAGGCCTAAGCGGCTAGGAGAAGTCACCACCACCTGTAGGGAGAGAGAAAGAAAGGCCAAAGTTTGAGAAGATACCCTAGAAGGATCGGGGTGGGGTTCAGCAGCCAAGGCAGCAGGAGAAGCGCGTTGTTGCGTTCTCTCATTATTCTCTCTAACCTTGCGCTTGAGCTCTGAAATTCCTTAGAACTTTTACTGACTTGAGCGTCAGAGTGTCCTTATAGGTGACACTCATTTTCGCCCTTACAACGCGTAAAGACTGATGATTTGGTACCAGGAATCACTCCAAGACCTTCACTCCCCACTAGAATCGAGGGTATAATGCTGGATCCCTACTGGACCGATGTAATATCAAAGAGCAAATGAGAAAGTTAAGGAATATCGCGAGGTCGGATCCCACACCCCAGCTCCGACTAGTTCAATAATGTTTTTATATATAATTTTATTTTAAAAATAAATAAAAATAAAAATGATATTGTTAGAAAATAAAAAATTATGTTGTTTTAATTGGATGGATGGATATCCACCCATAAAAGAATGGTTAATGGATGGATTGAATAGTTTTTCACTAAATTAATGGATAATTTTATATCAACCTATCATACAAGTATTTTTAGATTTACATTTTTATTCCTATTTGTTTTAAATTTACCTATTAATATCTTACCAAATACATATTATATGTTATTTTTAACAATATTTCTTCATAAATTTATTATTAATTTTTTTAAAAAATTAAATCATGTATTTAAAATCAACAAAAATATATATAACAAAAAATCAGTAAAATATATTTAACTATATATATATTATAAACTTAATTATTTTTAGATAATATTTTAAGTTAACTATATTTATTTTATTTCATGTTTTTTAAAATTATTTATTTTGTTATAACTCATTTTATATATATATATATATATATATATATGTAAATGCACATCAATGTCTTTATTTTTATCTTAATAGTTTTAATGTAACACCTAATCAATGCTAATTATTACTCAATTGGTTAAACATTTCATTAGGTTCAAACTTGTTTATATTGAGCTAATACTTAATTGGTATATATTGTACCATGGTCTAAGACCAAATAATCTAGTGATGATGGGAGGAAATCAACTTACTATTATTATAAGGTTAGAATTCCATTTTAAACTTTCAATACTCTTATGCGAAGTCTTCCCATTAAAATTTCCTAAGGCTTTATTTTTGACAAAACAAACTTATAATTTATAGTTTGTAGTTGGTAGCTTGTGACCTTTTGGTAGCTTATTGAAATAGAACTATTTGGTAAAATAAACTTAAATTATGTTAAATAACTTTAAAAAACATAAAATATTATAAATTATCTAAGATGTCAAAGTTAGTCTTTTCAATAAAATATAATAGTGAAAATGATAATCAAGCAATTAATGAGAGAACTTATAACTTTTGAAAAAATATAAACTACCTCAAGTAGCTTTTCAAAAATTGGGAACTTATGACTTTTCAAAAGTTATAACTCTTCCTATTTTTGTTCACCAAACAACTCTAGTAGCTTTTAAAAAACTATAAGCTTCTAAAAAGGTCATAAGCTTACATTTTCCAAATGGACACTAATTAGTCTTGGCATATACACCATAAGTATGACTGAATATATAGGTTGGTCGCGCTACCTCACATAGGCTCACAACTAAGTAGATCTGTCCATTAGCTCATAACTTAAATGTCCTTGGAGTTTGAGGGTTCGTATGAAATTTGCCTATAACGTGTCAACTAGGCATCGGGTTTGGTGCATTTATCGTTTGATGCATTTTATACGTTCGTACTTATTAAATTTTTTGTTTCCAATAACTTTTCCAATTTTTACACCAGTTAATGGAAATAACTGATTTAATAAGTATAAATGTACCAAGTATATCAAATGTGGAGTGCACGTTAGTGACCTATTTTAAATTGTTTTATTGGGAATTTGACCTTTAATTTTTCTTTTTTAACCCAATCTTATTACTACAGAATCCATTTGAACAGTTATAACTTGACCTGATTTCAAGTATGGTGCATTTTTCATTTGAACTATATACACATTTTCAAGAATAAATTCCCCAAGACTTATTTTTGTAAAAGTTTTTTCATAATAACTATGATTGATAAAATACCAATTTAAATGGAATGGATTGAAAATGATGTTATAGTATAGATCAGGTTTTGAAATTCTTTCATTTTTGTCCATTAAAAAATAATATTTTAATACTTCAAAAGTTTCATTTGATTTGTTAAGTTGTAAATTTGTATTCATTTTATTATTTAATAAATCATAATCAGATCTCGATGAATGAAATCCACAGTGTTCACAAATATTCATTTTGGATTTTAATTTTTTTTTATAATTTAATCCATAACAATTTTCACACTCAATCCACAAATGCTTGTATTTTTGAGTTCATCGAGATTATTAGAACTTCCTATTCGAGTGTAATCACTATCGTTTGTATCACCAGTGATAGTTATTATATTAGAACTAGAACTCTTGTTTTCACTACCATTTCACACAAATGTAACTATAAAATAACGGTCATTGTATTTATCACTATCACCTAAAATATAACTATCAATATAGATTTGAGAACGAAGATAACTCTCAATGCAACTATTAATATTATTATTCCAACTAAATTTCATATCATACATATAATAATAATCATTACTCTTAAAAACATTATCTAGATATCTAGAATTGTTATAACTAAAAAAAAAGCTGTTTGGTTCACTTAGAAAAGAATGACCATTGTCAATCTCCAAAATTTTATTTTCAATATCAAAATATATCGAATAAGTATTCCTCTTATTATCACTAACTAAAAAAGTTTTATCATATATAAAATTCCTGATGTTCCTGACACTCGCTAAAGAATCAAAATAAGTATAACTCGAATTGATACTAAAATTTTAACTATGAATGTTTTTATCCATATCAGTTAAAATTTTGGGGTTTTTATTTACATTAGTATTGTCAATAGAACCAAAACTATATGTTAATTTTATGTTAAATACATCTTTTGATCTCCTATCTCTTAAGTTATTTTCAAATTGTACCCCTATCTAATTTTTAATTCAAAAAGGTCCTCTAACTTTTTAAAAATGTGTCAATTTGGTCTTTCCGTCAAGTTAGAGCTAATGTCATCTATGACATTTGCTTACATGAACAAGGATTTTGACATATATGTCATTTTTCATTTTTTTTGTTTGTTGTGGTGAAATTTGGCAAAACAATGTTTTGAGGAAACAACAAGAAAGGTTTTTCAAGTTGGCCCCATCATCTTCTTCCTTTTGCTGTTCCGTGTTTGAATCCATAAGCTACCAAGCCGTTCTAGTTTTGAACTTGCGAGGCTGCTTCGAGATGTAGGAGCAGAATTTTGTCTCATTAGTCATTATTATTACAAAATATCTTCATCGTTATGGCAAAGCGTTGAATAGGAGACCTGCATTCAAATTCAATTATGCAAATATTATCCTTGAATGGTTTTCACTACCAAGTCCCAAATGGCCAAATTCAGAAATTCTTTTCATGATATTTGTAATATGTTTCCAGGTTTTGACCCGATAATTTTATGTTTTAAAAAAAAATTTAAAATATAAAATAAGAGTTAAAGTGTTCGACGATGACACTACAAATTTTTTAGAGCAAAACAAAGATTTCCTCTTATTCCATTGATAGGTATTTTAGTCGTGATTTTGAAACACACAAACTCCAAACCCAAGTCTCCAATACAACTATGAAAGGAAAAATGTTACCAGGGGAAAAAAGAGAAGGTTCCTGAAATTGATTTTCCCTTTGTCTAACGGGAACCGCAAACAAGCTGTAACTTTAAAAGTCCCGGGAAAAGAATTAAGAACTGCTAAGATTCTTTTCTCTAATCTTGCCAGTTTCTTTTAGAAATCCAAAGATGCCTATGCTAGCGTTAGCAAAATATTGTAACTTTCAAACTCACCACCACAGCATCCAGCACTTCCAACCTAGGCAGTTATGCTGAATATACCTCAGTAGGGCTTCTGTACTATGTACAACAGTTATCATTATTATTATTATTAGCTGTTCTCCATATGAAGGTCAAGTAAGATATCATATACCAGGCATTGTTATCTACAGATCCAATTTGATAACTATAACTAGGACCACAATTACAAGCTTAGCTGGTTAAGAAAGTGAACAGATTTATGTTTCAATGAGATCCAATCCATCTAATATCTTTTTGGAAGGATCAAAAACTGCATATAATTTTAACAGTAACTTCAACAGTTCAACTTATGCCTCTGAATGAACTATGGGCAAAGGTTTTATCTTTTCCAGAAACTTCTCTGCTTCAATAAAGCCAACTGGTCCGAAAGACAAGTATTTTATACATCTCCATCTGCTTAAAGCTCACAAAGTTTTAACTATCCACAGAGCATAGGTGACAATATTAAGTATTTATTAACCAAAAAGATGAATAGTCACCTTGGTTTATAGGGTAGCGTAAAACCATGGAGGTGTAGGTGGTTAACAGCGTTCAGGGGAGGCTGGTGAAAGCCAAATCTGTCAAAAAAAATGACAAGAAGCATCATATTGTGAATTTTTACTTTAGTATAACACAACTTCAGGTCAAAACAATCTCCTACTTTAAAGTTTAGACCAATGCTGTAGTGTTCTTTGTATTATGTTCTTGTTTTTCTGGTCATAATATCCAACTAATTCTGTTATGTTTATTAGGGGTGTATAACTAATTCTGTTATGTTTGAGGAAGGCATTGACAGACAACGAATTAAAATTGAATTGGGGAACATATAGAACATCATGAAGAACCAAATCAAAATTAATTTGAATTGGCCCAATGGCAGCAACAAGAATTCTTGTTTTATCAGGAAGAGTGAGATGCTTGGTTAATCGCTGAGGAGTATGCAGCTTGAGATGTTAAACAGTTATACACTCCATTGCTGAACACAGAATGCAGCCGGAGTTAGCCATGAGGGATAATTGTTATTTGGAGGTCAGGTTCTTGAAGTTTTTGACTAATTTCAACGCCAACATACGAATCCTAGAGCTTCAATGAGGGCTTTAGTGGAGGATGGAGGAAATCTTCCGTAACTCTTTGTTACCAATGTCTCCAAGCCATGTCAGATCAATCTCAAACGGCGTTAGTTCTGACTTGACAGAAGGACCAAATTGACACCTTTTTAAGAAGTTAGGAAATTTCTTTGAATTAAAAAAATGATAGGGCATCAATCTTGGAATAACTTAAGATATTTGAGACCAAAAGGTGTATTTAGCCTTGATTTTATTAATCTATACCTATTTTTTAACTTCAACTTCCTATTAAACAACATAAAATTGAACCATCATTTCTCCATAAGGTTTTCCCTTTATTTACATGAAAATACAATAGATGAATAGTCATTTGATGAAAAATCATACAAAAATGAGAGATATTCTATTTTGAATATTCAAAAAATAAATAGAATAAATTTTGAAATTAGAAAAAATTATCAAATTTATTATAAAAATATTGAATTCTATTTTCAAAATAGAAATTAAATGAATAAAAAAGAATAAATAGAGAAAAAAATCACCTTATTTCAAATAATGTCTTTATAAAACAAATTTTGCATTTAGTAATTATTTATTTGATTTTTCCTATATTATGTCTCTTATCTCTATCCATTTTTAAATGGTAATTACTTATTCCAAGATCGTTTAGCTTTTCCTTGAATTATTAGGTTTAGATCAGGAATCGTTAATTGTTTTATAAAAGAGGCAGCAACGTACCTTTTTCTTTCTCTCAAAAATCATACAAATAGAAGGTTGGAGGTACTCTTTTAAATGAAATAGTTTCACAAATTCCAACAATTTTTTTAACCCTGCTTAAATTAGATATTTTCGATTTCTCCATCAAAAATAAGCTGACAAAATTGTTCTAACTTATTCATTTTCACTAAACTTAGATAATTACCCCTGAGCAATGAATCAATTCAAACCCCATCATGTACTATTTACACGATCAATCTTCCTCCCGTTCCCAAAACAATAAGTTCTAGTGGAACAGAACAAACGGTGTCGAGCCATGAACATTTTGATTTCTGTATTTATATACTAGAGAAAATAGTGGATGAAAGAATCCATAGTTAATCTAATGATGTCTTTCAAGTCGCACATTGTGTTCTCATTCTCTTTAAAGTCCAACTATTGTAACATCCCAATTTTTAAGATTTTTAGAAAAATAATTTATTGAGGATAAAAAGGAGAGAATCCGAATGAAATTCTGAGTGAAAAATGTCAAAAACAAAGATTTTCTGAGTAAAATGAGTCTGATTCCGAGTGAAATCAGACTGAGAAGACCTTCTCAGTGAAGTAAAGATATTTTCCGAGTGAAACATCATAAGAGAATCATTTCTGAACGAAATAACGTTGTGTCCGATTGAGACACATTCGAGTGAAGCAAATCCGAGTGAAACGGAAACATCTCCGAGTAGAATGATTCCGAATGGTTTTTCCGAGAGAAGTGGAAGTACTTCTCGGACTGATTAGTAAACTCCCGAGTGGAGTATATCTGGGTGGATGGTTTGCCGAGTGAAGTGTCTCTGTGACACTTCCGAGTAAGTCTTTCCAGGAAGAGTTTCTGGATAAAGAAAGACTTTAATTCCAAATGAATGTGTTTCTGAGTGAATAATTCTGAGTGGTTTGTTTTCGAGAAGTGGACCCTTCATTTAATTCGTGTTCGGGTCGATATTTAATGATTACCGAGAGCTTGTGCTCGGTTTTGTCTTCGGGATTGTCCTTGACCCCGAGTGATCCTTTCGAGTAGAGAGACCTCCGAGAAAGGATTAAACTCCGAGTTTCGAGTGATCTTTTGGAATGAAAGACTTCCGAGTGACGCAAGTAAAGGGCTTGACTCGGGCAGAAGTATATCTGAGTGAACCGTCTGAATGAGACATTTCGAGTGGATCATTTCTGAGGAAGGAAAGTTGTGTTTCATGGGATGAAACCTTCTGAGTGAATTTCCTCCGAATGAAGGAATTCCGAGCGGACAGGGGCTATGATAAATCCTCTCGGAAAGAAATACTCAGAATGTGGAACCAAGTCGGAATACACAGAAACCGAGTTGGAATTAATAAATATTTTAGCTTTCCACGTCAATCTGTTCTTCTACGTTCTAGTAAATTACTTTCCAGATATTTTCTAAGATTGGGACCCATTTTGATGTGTTGCTCCCTTTATATTAAATATCTTAACCCTTCATTAATTATTAAAGAAACGTGTGTTAGAGTACTTCCATCCATTCATGTTTCTTCTACGTGAAAGATATATAAATCCATCTATTGTTGGATTAGTTTAAGAGTTTTTGCAAGTAAAACCACCATAATCCTTTTCTCTCTAATTCTCTACTGGAACTGTTAAACAACGAAGATAATTAAATCTTCATCCCTTCTCTTCACGAAGAAAAGCTTGGGAGTGGAACAACACTACAATTCCAGTCGGAATTCTGGAACAGTGACTTGGTTATAGCTTTTAAAGCTGCTGGAACACCTTATTTCCAGGTAGGGGGAGCGTACATCTCAAATAGATAGTTTATGAATGGATGTGGAGTAATATTATTATATTGTATATATGTTACGAGTATAATTGTTATTGAAACCCCATTTATATGATGCTTTATGTTCTCATATATATTCTATTCATATTGGTGATGTTGTTATGATAATGATATGAGAATTGATGATGACGGTATGGTTGACGATTCATGAATTTTTCATGATATTTATGTATATGCATGAGATGCATGTGTGATGATTGAACATGAAATATGATATGGTTTCCACAAAAGACCTTGGGTGGGACTCAAGGCAACCTCTTGAGCGGGGCTCAGGGTTTTGGCTCGTAGCACTGAGTAGAGGACCGCTATCACTCTGGGAGTGGTACTCGGTGTTACATTATGGCGTAGAGCGGTTTGATACCTGTAAAATGGCCGAATCAGCGAGGAGCTGAATTATGGCTCGGGGAGCCAGTGTTGCAACACAAAATTTGAAAGACTTAATAATGATCCCATTTTGGTTGATCATTGATTAGTATGTGTAAAAGACTTAATGGATCCATTTGGTTGAGCATGTGCATACACTGATTTATGTGTTATTGAGAGTAACATGCTGATTTATGATGAGTATATAAGACTCGGTGTTGTTATTGTGAACAATATGAATATAAAATTATTATGAATAATTATGAGATGATATTTGTGATCGGTTTGTTTTTGTTTATAGTTATTAATTGGACTTTTATCTAATTCAATAACTGTTATTTGATATGTTTATGCTCACCCCCTACCGTTGTCATTTTTCAGTGTATGAAGGGCCCAACCATGATATGTGAAGACACTCAGTAGCTTGGAGTTTATTTTAGTGGAAGCCTTGGCCGGCTCCTGAATACCGAGTGCTTTTATTTATTTATTGTAAACTTAAAAGAGCCGGTCGGCTTTTTGTAAAAATTGATATTGTATTTATTTAATTCAAATTCTGTTTGGAAATTTGAATTATTTGTAAAATAATATTTGATTTATTGAAATTTAATTTAAAAATTAAGGATGTTATAACCATCATCTCCTTTCATTGGTCGCTAATGATTTGGTCATGTTTATAAGGAAAACTGACAAAAAAATTAAAGTTTAGAGCAGAGTTTGCATGGGAAAGCATGTTTCGTTGGGGCAAAACGTGCCTAGCAGGAAACACTTAAGTGCCCTAAAACAATTTTTAGGTATCTTTTGGACTTAGAAGAGCTTGGAGCTTTTTGGAGACTTTCTACATTCTTCAAGGACCTTGGGCTTGATTCTAGGGTCTATATTCTTCTCCTTTTAGTTATTTGATGTACTTCAGGTTAACCCCCACAGGGATGAGTGGCTAAAACCTATTTTTATTAGTATTGAACATAACTCACTTGACTTTATGATGTTGTAGTGAATATATATATATATATATATATATATATATATATATATATATATATATGCATTTTTATCAATGTTAACATTTCTTCTATCTTTACCTAATGTATATTTCAAACAGGAGAACATTTTATGCATGTGCTTGACGTTTCCTAATGGGTTTAAGGATGAAATGTCTACTACTTTCTTCAACTAGGAATATGGTTGATAATAACAGTTTGTTAAAGTCTACTCTTAATGCAAATTTTAATATTCAATACTAAAGGGATTGATATTTGATGTTAGAATTTGAAATTTATTCTCTAACGGTCTAGTGAATTTTATATCACAATAACAAGATTAAATGTATAATGATATATAATATGAACTCAACAAATTAAATAAAGTGGAGCAATCTGATCCCAACATACTTATTCATCGTTTTTCTTACGTTTTATTGCTTTTAGCTCATGGAACTTAACATTTTCTCAACAAATAATCAATGAACAAATCCTTGAATATATTATGAATATATTTTTTATTACAAGTAATTATTGTGTTATTTTTTTAATATCTCACAAATCCTTATAGATTCAACAACTCTTAATATGTATCAAAATTATTGCTAGTTTGGTACACTTGTCAACGGATCAACAATGCACTAGATCCAAATTCACCCACTAGCCCCTCCTCCATCACACACATAGTCACACACATAACTTTATTAATTCTAAAAATAAAAAATATTAATATTAATATGTGTTATTTTATACTTTTTATATACACAATTCGACATAAAAATCCACAAACAAGACTTGTTACACCTATACTCTAAATGGTTAAATTTGTTTTTGCATTTAAATAAGTCTACTTTTTTAGGTCCAAGACTTTATAAAAATGGGTTTTGAGTCTGTCTGTAGGCTTGAGTCCGTATACCTAGATCTATCTACATGCATTCAAAAATATAATTATGGGATATAGATATATAATTAATAAATAGTATTTTAGTCTTGAAATTTTGATTTGATTTCGTCCTCCAATTTTAACTTCACCCATACTTATTTGTTCAAGTTATCAAAATGTCTCATTTTGATTCTTTTGTGAGTTAAATCTTACTATTTTGTTAATAAGCTGGTGAAAGAATTATTTTGTTCTAAAGAGAATAAAAATAAATTTTACAAAAACCTAGACTTTAACAAATAAAATAATAATATTTAATACATAAAAGGAATCGAAGTGGAATATTTCCGAAAATTTTAAAGACCAATATAGGTCCAACTATAGTTAAAAGACTAAGGTGGAATCAACCTCCACCCTGTTTTTGGCTAAGCAGTATATCAATTTATTAATTTTCTTGGTGATCTGTATGTCCCCGGACATATATCCAACTAGTTTATTTAATTGTCTCTTGAAGTAATTTAATTAGGTGCAAACCTTTCCTTTGTGGGGCGTTTTCTTCCTTCTATGAGTGTGTTTTTCTCTTTTTTCTGTCAGTGTTTCTCTACCACCACCATCCCTTTAATATCTTCTCTTTTGTTGTGTTTTTCTTTCATCAGTGTCCACCGTCCTTTACTCACCTTGCCTATCTATGTTTCTAGTCATTGTCTTTTTTTTTTCAAGCATTATTAGAGTGATGTGGTACAACTAAGATCAAATGTTCCTATTCGTAGGTCTTCCTTATAGTCAATATTATCTCCAACACTGATAAAATATGGCCAAAAAAAAAGTAAAGATTGATTCTCTTCAAGTACTCTGATTGAGACGATTTTATTAGTGGTAGAGTTATAGGCCTCTATTACTCTTCTTATGTAATGTTTTTGAAGATGCGACTTCAAATTTTTTTGAGTAAGCATGCTTAATATGTAATGTTTTATATGTAACGTTGTGTATCACTTTATGAACTCATTGCTGATCTTAATTGCAATCTTCTGACCCCAAGGTAATTGAAGTTTTTTCTTTCTTTAAAAAAAGGAATTATTGTGTACTTAAAAATTAGATAGAAGGGGCAGGGGATAACATGTATCGACTATCAAGGTTCAAGTTATGATGCACAGAGTTGATAATAGATGTAACATCTTTATTTTTATTTTAATTCATTATACAAAATTTTTATATTAAAAATTTAAAGGAATTATGTTATGATTCTTTAGAACTTTTTAATCTACGTATTATTTATATTTTTTAGAATTTTTCAAAAATTTGGAAATATTTTAATAAAATAATATGTTTTAAATAATTTTAAATTCATATAAAGTGACTTAAAATTAAAAATATTTATAAGACAGTGAAGTTAAATTATAAGAAAAGTTTCTAAAATCTATTTCAAGTAAACTTATCTAAAAATGACCGGTTTGAGTAAAAATTTTGATTTTTACCAATTATAAGGAGACCAGAAAAGTACCAACAAATTTTTATTAACAGAAAATTTTAGATTTTTTATATTTAAACTTTATATTACTTATTATAAAATTAGTGAGGACTGATATAATATCGTCGAATTTCAAAAAGGAATGATTTTGAATATTTAAAATATACCGAGTGAAAGGTTACTATTTGGCTTAATAATTCAGCCGACATTTACTATACAAAACACTATGCATGAACGAAAATTTCAAATGTTACACAGTAACCAGGAACAAAATTTTCAAAATTGCACACTACTTTTATAATAAAATAATGAAATGCACAGTAACTTTCCTGTCTTTAAATACCGAAGGTTTCTGAATAAAAATTCATAATTTCAGATTAAATTTCTTAATATAGTAGTACTAGAGAGATAGTGGTGGAAGTAAGAGAGAGAAATAAAATTTTTGAAAGAAGGTTCTGCCAAAATTATAAGGTAAGAATAACTCTCTTTTATATTTTTTAGGTTTATTTTCATATCGTTTTAGAAATATATTATTATTTTAAGTTACTATTCTGAATAGTAAGTTACTATGCCAATGGTAAATTACTATTATAAATAGTAAATGACTGTTCAAATAGTAAATTACTATTTACCTTTACTATTTACATTTTACTATTTACTATTACTATTCATGTTTTACTATTTATCATTACTATTTACGTTTTACTATTAACCATTACTGTTCATATAACATTCTTAATTTTTAAAATAATTTTCATTAAATCAAATAAATTTTTCGCAATTAAGTTAAATTTCTAAAACAGGAGTCGGATTCAACCTTAACAGTACCGGTTATACATCAATCCGACCAACTCTTTTTAAAATACAGATAAAGTACAAATAAATTTTCCATAAATAATTCCCAAGATTAAAAACAAAATCTGAATTAAATAATATTATTGTCACTTTACAAAAGTCGACCGGCCATTTAATATATAAAGAAAATATACATTCGATAATCACAGGAGCCGGCCAAGGCTTCTTCTACAAAACAACTATGTGCACTATGTACTAAACAAGTAAATACATAATGCTCCATTCTGTTGAGTGATTTCACATGCCATCGTTGTGTCCTTTATCCACTGTAAAAATGATAAGAAGTAGGGGGTGAGCATAAACATATCAAATAATAGTTATTGAATCGGATTAAAAGTCCAATTCATAACTATGTATGTAAAACATCACCGAGTCATATCACCGAGTCATATAGCATATCAAAAATAGCATGCCATATAATAATCATACATCAACAAACTACCTGATTTCAACTATCAGGCTACCACTCGGTATCATAACCAACATAGCATACAATTATATATCATGAAAATTTCATGAATATAATTCATATCATAATCATCAATCACATACCAGTATCATCTCATATCATCAACCGATCAAATTATCAGTCATGTATATAGATAATCAGCACATCAATATGAATGGGAATATGAAAACATAAAACATCATATAATCGGGGTCTTACTAATTTTTCACACAGCATATAAGCATCATAACAATATCGCCTCGAATCCATTCATAAACCATTAATTTGAGATGTAACGCTCCCCCTACCTGGAATAAGGAGTTCCAGTAGCTTTAAAATTTATAATCAAGTCACTGTCCACTAATTCCGACTGGAATTGCAGTCTTGTACCAGTCCCAAGCTTTTTCGTAACGAGAGGAAATGAAGATTTAATTATCTTCGTTGTTCAATGGTTTCCAGTAGAGAATTAGAGAGAAAAAGATTATGGTGTTTTCACTTTCAAGAAGTCCTTAACTAATCCAACAATAGATGTATTTATATATATATATTTCACGTAGAAGAGACGTGAATGAATTGAAGTATTCTGACACACGTCTCTTTAATGATAATGAAGGATTAAGATATTTAATGAAAAAGGGACAACACATCAGAAAGGGTCCCATACTTAGGAAATATCTGAAAAGTGAAGCTGCTAGAATATGGAAGAACAGAATGACGTGGAAAGCTTAAAATAGTTATTAATTCCGACTCGGTTCTAGCGTATTCTGACTCAAAGAAAGCCTCTGTTCATTCAGAATTCCTTCATTTAGAGGTTATTCACTCGGAATAGTTTCACCCCATGAAACACAACTTTTCTTTCTCGGAAATAACCCACTCAGAAATGTCTTATTCAGAAATATATCAATCAGACATCTCACTCGATTATACCTCTTTCCGAGTCAGAGTCTTACTCTTTCGTCATTCGGAAGTTTCTCAACTGAAGGATTACTCGGAGTTCAAAGTCCACTTCCTTTCTCGGAAATCACTCCACTTGAAAAGATTACTCGGATATTTATTCTCCTCGGAATTATTTACTCACAAACATACTCAATCGGAGTTCAAGTCTTTGTCCAGAAGCACTCCTCCTGAAAAGACTCGCTCGGTGCCATCTCACTCGGAAGTGTCACTCTCAGAGACACTTCACTTGGAAAGTCCCACGACTTGGAAATACTCCACTCGGTCTCTATTCGAAAATGTCTCAGTCTGAGAAATACTTATTCAAATTCAAACTTCTCTTTATTCGGAAGAGCTTCTCTCAAAATAGCACATTTAGAAACGTTTTCTCTCGGAGACAAGTCCCTCGGAGGCATTTCACTCGGATTTGCCTCATTCAAAAGTGTCTCATTCAGACAGAGCTTTTCCTCACTCGGAAATAACTCTCTCAATCATGTTCCACTCGGAAAACATCTTAGCTTCACTTGGAATTAGTCTTCTGTCTTATTTCACTCGGAGTCATATTCATTTCACTCGGAATCAGATTCATTTCACTCAGAAAATCTTGTTTTTGACATTTTTCACTCGGAATTTCATTCAGAAATTCTTCTTTAATTGTTTTTCTAAAAATCATAAAAATTGGGATGTTACAGTTCACGTTTCATTATTTATCATTACTATTCACGTTTTACTATTTACCATTACTATTCATATTTTACTATTTACCGTTATTATTCATGTGATTGATGATATTTGATTGTGATTGATGATATGTAATTGTGATTGATGATCTTGTGATGTGGAGTTGAGCATATAGCAAGCATGACGGGAAGCTAAAACTCAGTAAGAATTTTCTTACCTTATTCTTTAAATTTTTATTCTAAGAGAAGATATTTTATAATCATTTTAATCTTTTATTCCTTCTTAGAAATTATTTTTATTAATTTTACTTTTAATCTTTAGAATAAAAATCTAGTATTTATTTTAGAAAAATACATTTTATGAAAATTAATTTATAAAAAGATTAAAATAATTAATTCTTGAATTAAAGAAAAATTTTATAGTTTTAAGTATTTTTAGTAAATGAATTAAGAATTATTCTCTTTTAATAAAATAAAATTTTTAAAAGTAAATTATTTTGTTTTTTTCCAACCTAATAACTAAAGATATTTGGAAATAATTGAGATTTCTAAATTCGATCTTACTAAGATTTAATTTGAGAAAGATTATGTACAATTTTATATGATAAAATTTTGAGATATTTAAGGCTTGTAAACTCAATTTTGGTGAGATTTAAATTTGAAAACTGTACCAAATTTATTTCTGTATGATAGAAATTCAGAAAAAAAATTGAGGAAATGTATAGATGATATTGTAAACATTTATGGTATTTAATAATTGAGTTTCTAAAAGCCTTAACCAACTAAATACGTGAGTAGTTCATGCATCATAAATCATTAAAGTGAAACAAAATGATATTGTCTGAGGACGAATTATAGAAACCGATGATACATTAGAGAAGGCTTAATTACGAGCCTTGGGATGCGAGGGTGTGAAATAGTGCTTTAGGGGACATGTGGTAGCTCCCTAGTGTCGGGTACTTTCACAATAAAAACCTTATCAATCTGACTAGTCTCTAAGTGTTTCCATGCTAGTTGAATTGTTCATGTTATTATTTTCCAGAATTATGGAACAGTGTAAACTCCTGGGTGACCCAGAGCAAATTAAAAGTTAAGGGCCATATATATAGGTAAGTTATGATGAATATATTGTACAACATTGATATATTCATAATTGATTGTATATGTGATTGTGATTGATGTTATTATACTGATTTGTGAAAACCCTTTATTTCTTGTGTCCCATTTGGGAATATTATATTCCGTTTCTCACTCCTTTCTCTGTATTTTGTTTCATATGTTTTAATTGACAGTAAATATAGCACGTTTTAGATAGGGAGCTCGGTATGAATACGATGGTCCAATGAATAAATAATTAGGTCATGGAGTTTCCTCTCTTTCTAATAATATTTAATATTTATTTATTTCGAATGAATGTAAAATTACTTTATAAATTTTAATGATATTATGAGGTATTTCAAAAATATTGTATGTAATTTATTCTGATAGTTTCTTTTTAACGATTATATTTTTAATAAAAAAATTATAATTTTTTTTAGAATTTATTGAGATGTAATAGAGGGTGTTACAATAGATATAAGAAAAAAATAACAAAAGTCAATTGGTTTTTATTAAAGTAAAAAGAAAAATTGTAATAAATGGAAAATAATTGAAATCATTCAAACTTCAAACCACACTTTCTCTTCTGGTCTCTTTGTCACACTTTCTTGTTTGAAATGTTATCCATATAGCAATTAATACAACATTCTTTTTCTCCTGTCTCTCCCTGTTACAACACTCATCTTATCTTGCATTTCTCTCTCTTTTTCTTTCTATCATACAATATGTATGGATGAATACAATATCTCTTCTCGTACCAATCAAAGAATTTTCTATCTCTATCATTCACAGTATACTTGTATGGCTTCCTATGAAAAATCCTTTTCAATCCGTCCATCGTTTATAGAGAACTCTAACTTTTCTACGAGAAATAGAAAAGCTTGAGGAAAAATATTCATTTTAATCGTCCAAGTGACCTGCAGCATTTCAAATTGAGTCAGACAACGGGCCTCAAAGTTTACCAAGATAATCAAAAGAACTAGTACATATCTTATATCAGGTATTACCTTGTTGGTATCATGGTATAAGATTATGACAAGTTTTATCGCATGGATAAGCACAGTCTATTTCCTTGCTTCTGTTTCTGCTAAAGTACCAATCACCAACCGCTTCTGCAATAGTCTGTAAAAGATAGAGCAATTCAACTATGCTACCGACTAAAAAAATTCGCTCTGCCACCAGAAGTTCAAAATCACTTCCTTTTCAAGAGTAACCTTAAAAATTTGGTCAAAGGATACAACATCAAACAATGAAATACTACAACAATATGATCACAGTTCAAAGATCCTATGCTACTATCCTTTATGATTTAAACTCATTTTCTTACGGTAAACATATTTTAGGCATAATTGGTTGTCAGAAGTCATTTATTTTGTTGCACAGTATAAATGTTCAACTAACAAATTAGTTATAGTTTCACATGCTAAAAAGAGGTTTATCACCATGTCTCGCTGTTAAAGAGCAACTTGGTACCTTGCCGTTTATTCTTGGAGAATCATCCCCAAACCATGTTTCTTGCAATTCACTTTGGCAATGAGCAAAGCATGAATTTATAAACATTCCCCCTCTTCCTGAATATATGGAGAACGGTTTCAAAGCTGCAAGCATATCGAGCCTAAAACCTGAATAAAGTGCATTAAGGAAAATCAGTGTTGTTTACACTTTACAACATAAAGGATGAGCCTTGAACATGCGTGAAGTAAAAGCATATTTCTTTGACAACATGCTAACATGTTTGTAAACACAAAAACTTCTTAAAAAGATGGAATGGGTGAAAAATTATATTTCAAAAAATCCTGAGTTTATGGCATAAAAATTGAAAGAGAAACCTTGCAATTTATCAATTTGGTCTGGTGTGCATGCCGCTGGGTCCAGCTTGCAGCGGTTCCAATGTCCATGCATATCAGCAGAGGGTGGCACCAATATATGATGGAACTGTTGACATTATCAGTTTTATTCATCTCGTAATAATTCACCAATTAATATGAATTAAGATGATATGAAAATATACGATGTTAAAGGAACAAAATATGCTAAAAACTATTACTTGGAATACATCATAGGCAGAGTTCAAGATAAAGTATGGTGTTGATATGTATCTCAACGCATATTGTGGAAAGAAGCACTGCATGGAAACATGAGTGAAGTCAAAACATCGTGTATAATTTTCCTGAGTTATGATGCTAGTTCATGGGAAACATACCAAGTCCGGAAAGAACAGCGCACTGGTGCAGTTCCTATTCAGGTTCGGCTCTATCCCCTGTTACACAAGACTTTGTAATGTAAGGCGGTGATCAATGCCATGCACTGCCTTTTTTTTTTTTTCTGTTATGCAATTCAAAAATTGGATGTAGAGAATAAAAATATCTGGAGTGATTTCCCTAGTTTATAAGATATTGAAGTGATGAGCATTACAAGTAATGAATAAGACAAGCCTGATCATCATTATTTTGTAATATTAATATATCAATTTTTAACACTATGATTTACTTTTCATTACATCTTCTTTACACAATCAACTGTTCTGCTATCTGTTCTCTATAAAAATATAGGCTATAACCTTTTCCTTCTCCCTAAGCTCAATTAGAAGTTAATAAGAAAAGTAAATAGTGCATACAATGGACTCTTTATAAGTGATATTAACTACAAAATGGAGCCATTCAGCAAGGTATATATTATAAAAGGAAAAAATACAATTTTGGTCCTTTATGTTTATTGAAATTCCTGGTTTTATCCTTTAAATTTTTTCTTTGTTGATAGTCCTTTACGTTTAGTGAAGGGGCAGGGGGAGGGTGAAGTTTCTTATGAAATGATACATCATAAAAGCAAAGCAATATAGAAGCTATTCAGCTATGCAACATTCCTTTGCAACTATAGGCTTACCTACATAATTCCTGTGTTATGTTAAGTTTTTACTGATTATAGGTAGCCTTCCGCACACATCTTGACAAAGTATACTTCTTCATGGAGTTTCTTCATTTTTTGAAAGTTATTTAGGAATACACAAATTCTTGTCAAGTGATTAGCCAACAAAATTTTCAAGGACATGTAAGTACGCATTGCACGTATATTGAAGGTTACCTGCAGTTGAACTAGACTTTTGACGAAGTACCTCATTGTGTGGTTCAAACTCACATCTCTTCTGCAGAAATGGAGGAAAAGGAAATGCTAATGCTTAAGTTTTGATGAAATATAGCTGAAGATTATGTTGAAATGCTCAAGATAAGACTAAACATACCCGTCAAGGAAAAAACCAGCATCACTCAAGCATTTAACACTAGTATTTTCTGGCAAATACTTAGCGAAGTCATCACAATGGTGAAAGGTCGCTAATCCTCCTGCTGAGCAGCCTGAAAGCAAAGCCTACAAAGGTGAAATAGTAGGCATTATAAGTTTGGTTTACATCCTATAATATAGTAGTGAACTAAACTAGTATCTAAGATTACAAATATTATCACTTGATTTGGTCTGAAAATTTATAAAAGTATCAATTTAATTACAAAATGAGTAGGAAAGATAAGTTCTTTTTTCATTTGAGAGCAATAAGACTTATCCTATAACCTATTCGAAATGAAAAAAGAACCTACCACTAAACTACTAATACATTTAAAAAATATAATGTAACCATATATTATTATATTATATCCGTAGAATGTATATCTATTAATAAAATCTATTTGCAAAATAAACATTCCCGTTTTTTTTCGTTCATGATTTCAATTATTTTAAATTTCTCCCATGTTCAGTAACTTAACTCAACATATACTTTACATAAATATTCTACATTGGATGTTAAAATTTTACATCAATCTCGTGTGGCAACCGCAAAATACCACCATCGTTATGTCAATACTTGAGCAAGTTCATCATGAAAATCATTACAATATCATCCACTTTTTCAAGATATTTCCCCATTTTTTGATTTAAATTATTATACCAATACCATAAATAATCCAAGCTTCCTCCGAATTTTCTTGTGAAAGCATGAGTTATTCATTTGTTTTTTATTTTACAAAATCACCATGTAGAGATCTAATTCATATTAGAGATATTTGGGGCACCATATCTACTGTTTGTTCTAAAAAACTCATCCAGTAGCAACAAGAACGAATGATTGAAATGGCAAGAAGAATATATTATTTTTTGAAATTTTTGAGTCTTCTTAATCGGTAAAAGCATATATAAAAATACATAAAATCTACCTTAATTTGTTTTTAAACTTGAACGTAATAGTATGCATTTCATAAGAAAACATATAATTTAGGCTAAATATTTAGATGAAAAATAAAAGACTCCCTTTCATTTATAAACATCATTATATGAGCTACTGATCATTCATCAGCGTTTCATGAAGATATATTGATAGAAAGTGTGAAATTCAATATTTTTATTTTTAAGGTGACGAAATGGCCATAAATGGAATTTGATAATCTTAAAAATCAAATTGACCAATGCTATCTCAATATAGAATTAATATGTTTTTTATCCTAGTAACTTTTTTTTTTCTGGAGTGAGTCCTTGCACTTTTTTTTAAAGGTTTTATCCTTATAAAATATGGCATGTTTGTGTAAGACCCCTATTTTTAATGGCTTCTCTTAACTGTTGACATGACGGACGAAACAGCCACATCATGAGTGTCATATATTTTTTCTCTTCCACTCTATCTTGTTTGTTTAAACTTATTTTAAGACATAAATACTTTTTTAATTAAAAAATACTTATTTTAAATTTTGATGTGTTTGTTTAAAGTTTTAAAAATAAGTAGAAGCTGAAAATAAACTGATTTCAGCTTATTTTAAAAATCAACTCTGATCTGCTTATAAAAAAGGTGCTTATAAAAAACATTTTTTTAAAAAACACTTAAAAATAAACTTAAGTCCAATATATGTCAACTCATTAATTTTTATTGCTATTTTTATCTCTCTCCTTGTGTTTCTCTTCTTTTTTATCTCTCCAACCCATCCAAACATTCCTCCATCATTAACAACACAACACTACCATCATTAACCCCACTCTCCCTAAATCCCTAAATTCTCTTTTCTCATCTCCTTATTTTTCTTTTCTTTTTTCTCTTTTCTCTGTTCTCTGGTTTGAGGAAAACATGAGAAAGGAAGAGGGGATCGTCATGGTGAGGCCATGAGAGAGTGGGAGAGGAAGAGATTATGAGTGAGTGAAAGGGTGGTCACAGTGGCGAGGTGGTGGCTGTGGGTGATGACGCAGTGGTGGTCGCGGTCGGTGATGCGGTGGCTAGTCCTCTCCTTTTCCTGTTTTTGTCTCTGTTAACAATGTTTTGGATCTAGTCTAATTGGTGAAACAAAGATGAGAGTGTGGTTATTCTGCTTGATTGATAGTTCTGGTTCAAATTTACGAGAAACAAAAACAAATTTTGGTTTCAATTTGGATAGCTAAGGTGGTTATTTTGCTTGATTGAGGGTAAAGGTGGCTAGGTATTGTTCCCCCCAGGAATCGGGAGGGGGCCCCATGAGATCCCACTAAGTCCTTTGTCGATTAGCAAATGATCATTTATACTTTAGCCATAGCTTAGCGGGCCTGGGCCAGTTTGCCCCAGGGTAAACCCTCATATAGATAAGACTCGTGTACGTACTTGTGACCTAAGTGACACATTATTGTGAAATAGAAAACCTAATCCCTAGGGGAATTCTCTAGGATTTCGTGCTTTATACTCTTTGTGTGAACATTTTGGCACCCACCATGGGGCCTAGTAAAACGGATCCTACACCTCAACTTTCAAACCCTAATCCTAAGAAGCAACAATGGTGAACACGCGTAACATTCATAGGGAAGAGGACGCTGGACGACGACGGGAGCCCAACTACGACGATCAAATACAGCAACCCAAAAACATGGTGGAGACCCTGCAGCATACTGTGGCTAACTTGCAGCGGGAGAATGCAAAACTCCGAGGGTGACAGGGAGTGGAACGTGAGGCCTCAAGTCATAATGGTACCTAATCCGCCCAACGCAAGACTAATGGCCACGCTTCCTATCAGACGCAGGAAACAACAAGATACGAGCCTAAACTTCCTTTTGCGCCCAACCATTCGTTGAATAAATCATGGACGCCCCGACCCCCTTGAATTACAAACCTCCCTTAATGGAAAAGTACGATGGCAGAGGAGACCCCGAGGAGCACCTCACCATGTTCACAACTACCATACCGATTACCGGGGTGTCGGACTCCATCTTTTGCCGAACTTTCCCTACTACGTTGACTAAATCAGCATTGTGTTGGTTCTCTCATCTCCCCCAGAGGAGCGTCACCAATTTTTCTAATCTCACCAAAAAATTCCTCAGCCAGTTTGCCATTAGTCGAGCGGTACAAAAAACTTTACACAACTTGGTAAACCTGCGCCAACTCTCGAGTGAGACTCTAAAACAGTACATGACTCAATTTTTCAAGTAGGTCATCCAAATCCAAGACCTTAGCTCCAAAGTGGCATTGCATGCCATACAGACTGGCCTCCGCCCGAGTAAGTTTTTCAACTCCCTGGCCAAAAAGCCACCCTTGGATATGGATGACTTTCGAATGAGGGCCTCTCGATATATCAGCATGGAAGAATGGGAAACAGACTGAATGGAGCAATCAGACCGAGTGGGTCTCTCGGATCGGACCAATCATCGATCTAATCAAAGAAGAAGAAGCCCTAAGCAGAGTCGAGACAAGCGTATTGACGCTTACACTACTCCCAAGTACACCAACTTCACAATGCTAAATGACTGTCGCGATCGAATTATGCATGAAGTCTACAACACTGGTTTCCTTACACTTCCTCCCCCGGGAGAGGGGCCCAAGGGGTCGGACAAGACCAAGTTTTGGTGAGTTCCATCGAGAGCACAGAATGGGACAGAAGAATGTCGCTCTCTCTGAAATCAGATAGAACATTTAATTCTTCGAGGACACTTGGCCAAATTGTCGTCCGAAGGGATGATAGACTAAAGGAGGGAAACCAGAAGAGAGAATGGGAGCGTCCTGATCAAGTCGAGCTTCAGACTCGAGATCACCCTCGAGTACCCCGCTCCCGATCTCCGAGACCTGAGGAAGACAGAGAAGGCAGAAGACAGGCCATTCACACGATTTCGAGAGGATTCCCTGGTGCACAAACATGCCGACAACCACATATAGGACGGGTAAACTTACTACATGAGGACCCAGACTTGGCAGTCATAACATTTGACAGGTCAGACTTCCCAGAATGAGGCCTTAACAGGGACGAACCCATGGTAGTCACTATGGGAGTTGCAGACTTCATGGTAGAGCAAGTGCTCATGGATCAGGGGAGTTCCGTAGATATTTTAATAGGCCTCTCTCCTTGTTGGTTGAAAAGGTAAGACGGAACCTTACTTAATTTTTCTGGTGATTCTGTGTAAGTTTTAGGGTTCATTAACTTGAGAACCACTTTCGGGACTGGAAGGGATAGTCGAGCCATTATTGTTAAGTTCCTGGTCGTCGATTTTCCCAGGTCCTACAACGCGTTGCTGGGGCGACCGTCCCTTAATGCCCTAGGGGAGGTAGTCTTCACCATGCATCTGACTATGAACTTCCCACTCGGTGGCAGGAGAATTGGAGTTGTCAGAGCAGACCCAGAGATAGCGCATGAATGCTACTACGAGAGCCTCCGCCCCAAGGAGACTTTCATAATTAACAAAGATATCGAGACAGGGTTTGATCCCCGCGACGACAAACATTATGAGAGACCCTAACCAGTGGAATCCCTGAAGCTTGTTCAAGTCGGCCCCAACCCGAGCTAATTCATGCGGATTAGTGCGATACTCGACCTGTATCTCAAGGAAGTCCTCGTTAAACTACTAAGAACCAATGCAGATCTATTCGCCTAGAGCCCCGCTGATATGCCCGGCATCGATCCCACCATAATCTGTCATTCGCTCAACACCAAGCTGGACGCTAAACCTGTGTCCCACAGGCCCATAAAGATGGGCCCTGATCGAAAAAGCGCAATAAGGAAGGAAACAGACAAACTCATGTCTGTAAACTTCATCAAACAGGTTAAATACCCAAGCTGGTTATCCAATGTTGTCATGGTAAACAAGTCGAGCGGCAAGTGGCAGATGTGTGTCGACTTCACCGATTTGAACAAGGTATGTCCTAAGGACCCTTATTCTTTACCTAGTATTGATCATTTGGTAGATGGTACTTCAGGTTACAGAATTTTGAGCTTCATGGACGAATATTCGGGCTACTACCAAATTTGAATGGATCCTAAAGACGAGGAAAAAACAACTTTCATTATCGACGGGGCAAATTCTTGTTACCGAGTGATGTCTTTCGGTTTGAAGAACGCAGGAGCCACCTATCAAAGGCTGGTCGACAAAATCTTCGCCAAGTAGATTGGCAGAAACATGGAGGTATACGTACATGATATGGTTGTCAAGACCAAGCAGACAAAATTGCACGTCCAGGATGTGGAAGAAACGTTCGCTGAAATACACAAACATAATATGCGCCTCAACCCTGAAAAATGTTCTTTTGGGGTCCAAGGCAGGAAATTCCTGGGATATATGCTCACCCATTGTGGCATTTAGGCTAATCCGGACCAGTGCCGAGCCATATTGAAGATGTGAAGCCCTCAAAATGTTAAGGAGGTCCAACACCTTACCGGCCGGATCGCAGCCCTGTCCCGATTCCTCTTAAAATTTGTAGAAAAATCTATGCCTTTCTACAAAGTGTTGAAGAAAACAGACTCGTTTGAGTGGAACCCGAAATGCAAGAAGGCACTTCAATACTTAAAAGTCTATCTAGCATCCCCCCGATCCTGACGCAACCAGACACAGGGTCGGAATTGGTCCTTTATCTTTCGGCTGGGGTTGATGCAGTCAGTTCAATTTTAGTCCAAGAAGACGGCCTAGTCTAGAGACCAGTATATTTTACTAGCAAAACATTACAGGGGGCAAACGCACGATACCAAAAGGCAGAAAAGTTCGCATATAGCTTTGTCATGGTTGTGCGTCGACTCTGGCCTTACTTTCATAGCCACCAAGTTGTAGTGAGAACCGACCAGCCGCTCGGTAAGATACTTCAGAAGCCCAAGCTCGTAGGGAGGATGGTTGCTTGGGCAGTCCAACTATCCGAGTAGAGCATCCGATACGAAGCTAGGGGTCCTATCAAGGCCCAGATGCTGGCAGATTTCTTGGTAGAACTTGGAGATGATAGAGACAGTTATGACGCCGCGCACGCCTTATGGACCCTCTTTGTTGATAGGCCCTCCAACATGAAAGGTAGTGGAGCAGGAGTCATACTGGAATCCCCCACGGGGTTGATAGTCGAAGAGTCAATCAGGTTCATGTTCAAGGCTAGCAACAACCAAGCGGAATACGAAGCTCTCATCGTTGGACTACGAACAGCTCTAGATTTGGGGGCTCAGTGTGTATAGGCAAAAACTGACTCGCAGTTGGTCGCTAGACAAGTAGAAGGGTCGTCCCTCAGAGTCTCCAAGTCCGCCAGGGCCTTCTGGAGATCCTTCTCTAAATCCTACTTCTTAAGGGACAGGGTGTTATAGGTTCCCTCAACCTCTTCGACCCTTCTGTCCCAAAAAGAACATCTTTCTTCGGCCACTGACAATTTGGACTCCGCCAAAGTTTGCATAGCCTGAAGATCGTCCTTCAGCTTCGCCGCCAGCTTCGCCGCATCTGCCAATCAGGCCTCCTCCACCTTCTTCTCCTCCTTCAGCTTCTCATTTTCTTTTTTAAAAGCCTCATTCTCCCTGGTCAACAATGCAAGGGCCCTCCCTTGGATAGCCAGCTGCTTCTCTAAAGATCGGGTCATAGACGTCACCCAGAGGCCAAACATTTCTACCGCTCGACACATGGCAATGAGAGTCGAGGAGGTGTACTTCTCTTCATCTTCTTTAAATAGAACCGCCTGATCCACAAACTGGGGCACAGGGAAGCGGGCATCCCATAGGGAATGGACAGGGTTCCAATCGGTGCTCATTGACCCATTCACAAAAACCTCCCAGAGGCACTCGGAAGTCTCTGTCACATTGGGCATAGAACCAATAATTTTCTCCATAGAAATGGAGCCACCAACTCTCACAAAAGATTCCCCGACCCTCCCAGAAGACTTCTCACGAGTCATCAAGGGCACGTCCTTTTCTGTGTCATCACTCTCAAATACGTGGATTACGCCAGCTGCCTGCCTCACAGAGCCTTCAGCTCGAGCAGAGGTTGAAGGAGGGCGAGAGCTTTCAGGGGGCAGTGCCACCAACTCCTCCTGACGAGGCCTCTTGGTGACACGACTTGTTTCCCTTTCCAGTTGTGATTGAGCCGGAACTATGGTGATCGAAGTAGCAGCAATCAGAACAACGACCCAAGAAGAAGTGGGAACCGCGACGGAAGACGTACTAGCTTTCTTCGCCCCACACTTCTTCCTGACACCTTTAAGGTCCACTTCCTGATAGCGCTTCCTCAGGTCCTTCACCGACAGGGTGTGTGGAGCCATGTCGTCTACCGAAAAACAAAGAAAAGCGAGTCAACATAAAACAAAACAAGCATCAACGATAACCAGAAAACAAAATAAACACGCTACTTATAAATCCAGGCGGCTATGGCATCCGGATAGGGAGCCAGGGCAATCAATGCCTGAAAACTGAAGTAAATTCCCACGTCTTCAGTTAAAAACCTCATGTCTGATTGCTCGGACACGATGAGGTCATCCCACAACACTCAGAATTAAACCGGGTTTTTGGTCCAGTACAGGGGAAATAAAGGGTGAGAGTTGGCGCCGTGCAGGAAATCCTCCCCAGGCAGATCCAAGCCCACACGAAGTTTGAAAAACCCAATCTTAAAGTTTTTATATGATTGGTCAAAAGCTCGAATCAAATTCCGATGAGCCACCCCGCTCAGAGAAATCCAACCTAATGCAACCCCAAGTTTCAGAACTTTAGCTTGGAAAAAGTAAAAGAAAAGGGGAATGGAAGCATCCTGACCGAAGTACTCATAGATAATTTCGAAAGCCTTTACGAAGGGCCACCCATTGGGATGCAAATGGGTAGGTTCAATGTTGAGGACGTTTAAGACGCCAATCTCGAAGTCAGAAAAAGGACAAATCAAATGAAGACGAGAAAACAGTGTTTCATACATGTAAGTGAAATCCACCTCGCCTGGGTCGATGCGTCGGTGACAGACCCAATCAGACAAGGAACAGCTCACACATTCTACATTATGAGTGAACTCAGAATGACTGAAACTCTCCCCTTCCCATAATTTCGCTATGGATTCCTCATTTTGAAGGACAGAAGGAATAAATAAAACTTCATCCCTTACCCAACTATAAGATGTTTCCGTAACAGAGGCCATGGCACCTTAATTCGAAAGAAACAACGAAGGAGGAAGAAGACACTAACCTATTTAGCAAGAAAACTGAAAAGGGTCTTAACAGAACGTTGTGTTTTGAAGCAACGAAGTAGACGAGAAAGTTTGAAGCAGAGAAGATGAAGAAGAAACAGAGAAAGGACAGCAGTGACAATCGAAAACCTAAATGGAATTCAAAGATGGCGTATTTATACTTCGTGGAAAGTGGAAACAGCCGCTTGTAGCTGAAAGGATCCAACGGTTAGGGATCCACAAAGCGCGATTGTAATCATAGGGCCACAACAAGGAGTCATACGAAGAGCCAAGAAGATCCAACGGTTACGGATCCACCAGGCATGATTGTAATCGTAGGGTCGCAACTAGGGATCATATGGAGAGTCAGGAAGATCCAACGGTTGAGGATCCATCTAGTACGATCATAAAACTACAATCGCGCCAACAATTCCATTAAGACAAGGCGACGCCCTGTATCCCAAAAACGTATCATTAATGGCATGGAAAGACACAAAAACACCACAATCATTAAGTACACGCGTATACTCATCGAAAACGCAAATGACAGTTGGCCATCTTTTGCCAAGTGGCATAATAGGACCCCCCACGTGACAAGGCCATGACCTCTCTTAGTCGGAACCAATCACTAGGAATCTCTTACTCGAAACCACTAACTCGGAATCGCTCGCTCAAAATCAACGGTAATCCACCAGTCGACACCAGAAAAACTTCGTTCGGGGAGATGATTCAATGTCCACGCTTAGCCACTTCACTCGGCCTCACGACCAGAGCTCGTGGCTAGGGGCCTTTTGTCCCCCAGGAATCGAGAAGGGGCCCACGAGATCCCACTAAGTCCTCTGTCAATTAGCAAATGATCATTTGTACTTTAGCCATAGCTTAGTGGGCCTGGCCCGATTTTTCCCAGGGTAAACCCTCATACAAATAAGACTCGTGTACGTACTTGTGACCTAAGTAACACATTATTGAAAAATAGAAAACATAATCCCTAAAGGAATTCTCTAGGGTTTTGTGCTTTATACTGTTTGTGTGAATAGGTACGATGTGAGTGTGGGAGGTGGTTATGGTGATTTGTAGTGGCTAAGGGGATTGATTGAAAATGGTTGTGTTAATTTAAATAAGAAGAAGAAGGGTTGATGGTGAGAGAACTGAAGATGGTGGAGAGGGAAAATAGAAGAGAGAAAATAAATAAATAAATAAATGAGGTGGTAATAACAAAGCTCTGCTGATGTGATATGTCTGTTTACTATATAAGTAATTAGCGAAAGTCATTAACGATAAAAATTGTAGACAAGCACGCTATATTTTATAGGGACTAGAATCTTTAAAAACATATATACAAACTAATCCTGAAGTTTTATATTTTTTGGTGAAAACTAATCCTTAAGTTCAAAAACATAATTAAACAAATAATATATTCATTGGACATAAACTGGAAGTCCTGTATGTATTCTGTTGAGAGAATAGAGGAAAGCAGGAAAAGTGTATACCTTGCGTGCCTTTCCCAAACCTTTTGGCAGAAGATCACGAATAATGGCTTCCCAAATCTTTTGCCCTTTGAAATAAAGTGTTGTGGTCTGATATTCATCTCACAAACACGATGAGTAACTTTATTCAGTAACCTTGATTTTATATTGTAAGCAAGTATGTAGATAAATGAAAATTGTTGATGAAACACTAATGCCAGACTGCCAGTAAAGTTGATTAACCCAATACTTTATTTTTCAGCAAATTTCCTAACTTTCTATATTTTAAAAAACTAGCATTTTGGAACTTATAACAGTAAGAACTAGGATCATTTCTCTGTTTCTCGTAATGTAAATAGTTATATTCTTCAGTTATACTTCTCTGTTTTTCTTAGTTGATTAATGTCTTAGTTTGGGGGGTAAAAAGGAGACAAAGAAAACGGGGGAATAAGAAACAAATTATGGACCTATTTGATTTTAACAAAACATGTTTAAATTTTCTTAATAATTAAAAACATGAGGTTTATACAAATATTTTCTCCCCTTAATAAAAAATAGGAGAGAAAATAATTAATAGAATAACATATGTGTGTTCATACACTTATCATTATATTAAATTTTAAAAGAATAAAATAACTATTTAGTTTGATTATTATTTTTCTTAATTCAACAAAAAATATAATTGATTATTTTTCTTTTATTTATTTATTATTATTTTCTTGCCAAATCCAAATTATATTTAGCCTGGCAAATGAGCATAATAAAATAAGATAGTTTAAATATGATTTGATTCCTATAAAATATTAGTTTTTTAGTTTGGTCTTTATCAAATATTTTTACATCCAAATTATATTTAATATTTTGTTTATAATTCTACAATAAATGTAAATTCATTAAATATTGATTTAGTTAACTAAATTACATAAAAACTTCTTTAAATAATTCTAGCTTGTCTAAGTAACTATTAATCTGATAACTAAAATATAATTTTTAGTTATTAAAAACCATAATATTTTTGTTTTCTAACCATTTTAAAACAATTCCTTAGAGTTGTCTGTCAATATGCTATTAGTCATATGAGAACAATCTGGATAATATGTAAACACTTAACTAAAACAAATTCTTAATAGATTAGAGGTGATGTGAAAATTACCTTGTTATTGAACATAAAAGAAAATAAACATTTTGTAGGATAAAAAAAGGAAAAAATATATATATATTTGAGCATGATAAAAGTATACTCTTCATTTTTTCACTGTTTGTAACTCTGTTTAAATTTGTAAACAGAGGTTTATAAATAGCAAAAATTATATCCTATGATTAAAAGAAGTTTTAATTATCTTAAATAATATAAAATAATTAATATTAATTTTTAGATTTTTTTTATTTTTTAAATCTTATTTTTCTAACTACGTATCAATCGGATCTCTATTCCCTTATCTTGGGAGTGGCAAATGTGAAAAATACCTTGTTATTGAACACAGCGTCTCCGGTAAACGAAGCTCCATCACAGTATCTCAGCTTCACACGGTTCCAATTGTAAAAATCTGCATTAACAGTACAACATTCAGGAGCAGATGCAAGAATTATTTAATGTTTATTATTGTCCTTTTGCGTTCTACAAGGTGGGAAAATGCACCTTTTAATGCATGGAAAGAATCAAGACAAGGGTCACGGAACAAATACACAAGATTTATTAGTTCACATGATGCTGACTACTTTCCCAATAACCATTTTTTGAAAGAACTTTCCAAATAACTTAGATTAGAATTTACTAACATGGTATGTCCCCCAAAGCGGAGCTGAAACCAGTGATTGGAGAGGGTGATGTAGTTATGCGGTAGGATCCAAAACATGCATATATGCTAGGCCAACTTTTTATTCCCAAATCACAAATTACAGAGAATAACAAGATAAGCACATTTGATTATAAAGCTTTTGTTGAGCTTTGATTGTTGGAATAACGGATTGTTGGAATAACGGCTTTTAAGAATGGTTACTCGTGTAAATAACATACCCTAAAGAATTATTTTAAAAAAATAAGGTTTATTATTTAAAATGTCACTTAAATTATGAAAGAAGATTAAGATTATGATCTCAGTCCGATATCTAATAGATAAGCATAATTTCCTAAAATAAAGAACAAAGATAACATCATAAAATTAAGTAGATAGAGATAATCTTCTAAAATTAAGGGATAAGAGGGACCTTAGTTAATCCGAAGGGAACAGGAGCCCCGCAGTCACTAGCTCTCGGTCATCGAGTGAGCCGAATGACTATGTACCAAGTGGTTGTATGTCGAGCGTCCGTGTAAAGAGCTGTTTGTATGTCATGTGATTTCTAGTCGTGAGCTTTGTTGTTTCTTTGATCAAGATTTCAGTATATTTAACGTAATTTAATAAGTTAAGTCGTACTTGTCTTATTGTTATTCGGGTGGGCCTCGTTAAAATGTCTCGAGAGAAAAACCCAGTGGGAAAAAACCCTCAAGTAGGAAAAAGAGTACCCTGTTACATTCAACCGTAATACACTTTTAAATGTGCAACATTTTACGTCCATGAAAAATGTTTCTTCCTTTTAACTCTTTAAGTTTGCTCCTTTGTCGATAACTTTTCTTACTCGGTGTAGGCCTTCTCAGTTGGCTGCTAGCTTCCTGTCCTCTCTGATTCTTCTATTATTGTCAGCTAACCTTAGGATTAGATATCTCCTTCGAAAAGGTCGTGGCGTAAGTAGTAACCCCAAATCATTACTCGGAGTTTTAAGACTTATTTGTCATTACCCCGAGTCCGTCACTCTAAGTTTTGGAACTTAACGTAACAATTCTTTGACGTTACCCTCGAGTTATTTGTTGTTATCCACGAGACATCATTCAGAGTTTTAGGACTTAACGTAGTAATTATTTGTCATTACTCTTGAGTCGTCAATCAGAGTTATAGGACTTAAATATTAAATATTTGTTGTCGCGAACCATCACTCAAAGTTTTAGAACTTATTTGTCACTACCCCTGAGACTTCATCGGGGTTTTAAGACTTAATATAATTATAATTTGAAAAACATTGCTGAATCGTGTAATTTGTAGAGAATTGTTAAGCTTAAACGTTCTTGTGTTATTGATGTTTGGGTGTTTTGATAACTAGAAGCCTCACTCTCCTCCGATAGATGATTTCTCAAATTCTCATTTTCCTTCCTTAGTTCTTCCACGGTGTGTTGCAATGTTTTAAATAGAGTCAAAACCTCTTCTAGTTGATTGTCCATGTCTTGGCGCCCTTCTTGGTTCTCCCGGGGTCTCCGTCATCTCTGCGGCTAAGATTTCTACGTGTGGTCATCATCTTCTTCTTCCTTGGAGCCAATCATTATCTTTGTGATGTGGGAATCGTTTTACCAGGTCCAACAATGAGCGTCAAAATGTTCACTCTGAACGTGTAAATAGCGGATCTAATAGATAATAATTTCCTAAGATGGAGAATAGAGATAACTTCATAGAATTGTAATATAGATAACTTCATAGAATTAAAAAAATAGAGATAGTTTCTTAAAATAAGGGAATAAGAAAAATCTTTACTAATTTAGAGGAAATAAATAGAAATGTGAAAATGGCAAAAAAAAGGTAAAACAAGAAATTAACGCGATTTATATAGGAGACAAGCGTGCGTGAAATGGAATCAGGAGGAACATTGACATGATGTGGAACTTAATTGTACACAATTGGAAGTTGGATGGGATCAAATCAGATGGTCTCCCCTTTTGGGGGATGTTTGGTTTATGATCTGGCTTGGATAACGACCCCTAGACTTGTGGATTAAGACCAGCTCATAATCTCCACCTCAACCGATATGGACCCCTCAGAGGATAGCACACCATCCAAACACCCAATTACACCGACACGACATAGCCCCACTTCGACCGGTGTTAGAGCCCATTTGAGTGGCCATACGACCGGAGTCATGAAAGGGCTAAATAGCCTGTACCGGTCATAACCTACAATAAGTCCACGTGTATGGACCTAATCCGCCATACAGAACGAGGCACTACAGTGACACTTCATCGCTATAAATATAGCTAATGCCCTCATAAGTGGTAAGTTCCTTGGTACCCATCTCATAGACCCGATATAGTTTCGGTGTTAGAATTCGAACTGACTTGAGCGTCAGAATGTCTTTGTAGGTACCACCCACTTTCGCCCCTCAACGCGTCAGGCCAGTATGAGGAGCTCAGAACTTCATCCTATGGCTAGGGTCCAGTCCAGAGACCGTCCAATTCAGTAACCCATACATGTATTCTAGACCCTGGTGCGGGTTCTCTCTTATAGACCCCGGTTCCGGAGCAGAACAATTTACAGTTGGGGAAACAGAGTTTGGGAAATAGAAAAACTCTATTTGATCGTAGGATAAATTTTTCCTTTTTACTGCCTCCGTTTCGTTGAACGCAAGGCTCCACTAAACATCGCCTTAAAGAACCAAAGGCAAGAGATTTTAAGATATTATTTTTTTTACATAAAAAATTTGTATAATTGTTACAAAAAATATTTTTTATACTAGAATATACTTGATTTTATATCAATTATTTTGATAATCAATATAAAAAAATAGTTTTTCAATCAAGCAAATAACCGTTATAAAAATTAAAAAATAATAATTTTCCCTCTTCAAATTAGATAATTCATTTCGCAATTAGATTGCCCTACTTGTCAGTGGACAGACTGTAGACTCAAGACAGTTGTGTGTATGTTTCGGCCCGAGACCACTAAGGGAAGCAAAAGTGTCAAGTGAGAGATGAGTGAGGGGGAGAGTCGCCCAAAATACGAGATAATACTATATGATCCAAAATTACCCCATTACTTTAACCATATTTAATAGGACATTGGTTTAGGACCACCTAATGTTTTTCCTCTACAAATATCTACTTTGATGCTGCTCCCAAATACAAATAAGCCAGTAGTATTGCATACATTTTACAAAAAGTTAAGGGGAGTTATTTGTGGTACTCGTTACGATCTCTCAGCCTGATTCAAAGTTTGACAAGCACCACTTGTAGAGATATTTGTATATCATTGGTTATCTTCTAGATCAAGCGGAAAACCGAATAATTTAAGTAACTTTTTTTTTTTTACAGAATAATTTAAGTAACTAGAAGTGCTTGGGGAATTTGAATAAGATTGTCCATTTTGTAATTGTGCCAAAACAGTAATAATAATTGTATAGTTATTAAACATTAGATTTTTTGGGTTCGATCAAGAAACCAAAAGAACCAAGAAAAAGAATGGATGGTATTGGTACGTAATGAGGTGCGTTTGAATACATAGAAATGTTAATATATTTCCTTTGGATTTATACTTTAAAATTTTCACAAAAACCAGAACATAAATGTATTTTCTATTATTGTGTCTTTGAGGAAAATTGCCAAAAAGAAAAGCCAGGTCAACAAACAATGACCATAAAATTAACACACTTTAAATAATACCCCCACAATATTTGGTATAACCGTATAAGGGAGCAGATACATTTCTCCACTCTACCTCATTATTTACTAGCTCTTTCAGAAATTATGAATACTCACCAAGCTGTTATGCTCTTAAAGTAAAAATATTCTAGTGAAAGACTCACCATAAGAAATCACACAAATTACCTTCATATTAATTTCAAATAAATTTTTACTTTTTAATTTCTTATATACGATAAAAAAAAATCCGTTCTCATAAAGGGTTTTGTTTGGATACCCTCTCTAAATTGAGGGTTTCAATACCCCTAGCCATGTGTTATGCCACATGTTAAAATTGTCGAAATCATGTGTGATTTAAGCAGCTAGAATGGATGGACATGATCGTGTCTAGCAATCGGTCACTCATAAATAGTTAACGTATTAAAACATTTTATATGTCAAAATTTGAATGTGACAAGGCTTGACCCCACAACACATTAAAGAGAAAAAAAGAGTTTCACCACTAAACTACTTAATAATTTAAAAAATATGACGCAACTATATATAATTATATTATATCTGTATAATGTATATCCGTTAATAAAATCTATCTACGAAATAAACATTTTTTTCTTTTTTTATTTAGTATAAAAATTAAAATTAATGAACGAAAAGGGCGAGAATATTTATTTTGTAAATAAATTATATTAGTGGATATACATTCTATGAATATAATATAATAATATATGGTTATATTACATCTCTTAAATATAACTTAGTGGCGAGACTCTTCTTCCATCTCCTGCTCAAATCAAACACCTCTGATGCTCTTAGAATCCAAACAAAAATAATGACTTGGAAGAATGTGACATGTGACTAGAGACTAATATATGTGGTATAAATTAAGTTGACACATGGCTAAAGGCATCCATTCCAGTTGTTTAAATCATACACGTGGCTGAAGGCATCCATTCCTAGAAAAACTCATATGATATATGCCCTCAATTTGCTAAGGCTCCTCTTCCATCTCCTATACGTTAGGGGATCAAACCTTGTTACACTTAAATTTTGACATATAAATATTTTAACATGTTGATTATTTACGAGTGACTGGTTTAACCGGTTGCTAAGGGCAGTAAATTGAGGGCTCTAATGCCCCTGGGCTCCTAGCCATGTGTCAATTGAATTTATGCGACATGTATTAGTATCTAGTCACGTGTCAACTCAATTTATGTCACATATTTTTCCAAGTCATTATTTTGTTTGGATTCTAAGATAGCATCTAAAAAATTCAATTTGAGTAGGAGATGGAAGAGGAGCCTCACCATTAGGTTACATTTAAGAGATGTAATGTAACCATATATTGTTATATTATATTCGTAGAATGTATATCCATTAATATAATTTATTTGCAAAATAAATATTCACGCCCTATTTCGTTCATTAATTTTAATTTTTATACTAAATAAAAAGATTTTATTAACGGATATACATTCTACAGATATAATATAACTATATATAGTTGTGTCATATGTTTTAAATATGTCAAATAGTTTAGTGGTAAAACTCTTCTTTTCTCTCCAATGTGTCATGGGATCAAAATCATACATGATTAGACATGTGTCAAATGATATCAATTCTAATTATTTAAATGACACAATTTTAACATGTGACAAAGGATATCAATTCTAATTATTTAAATGATACAATTTTAACATGTAACATGACACATGGTTAAGGATATTAAAACTCTAGATTTAGAAAAGGTACTTAAGAAAAACTCTTTCATAAATACAATACTCCAATACTACTTCGTTTCCCTTACCTTCCTCCCTCTTGGGGCCTCGGTGGAGCACCCTTCTCACTTGCACCTTCCCCCCCCCCCCCCCCCCCCCCCAACTAAATGTCATAACGCAAAGAGGTACAATAACTTATGGGCTTATGGCCAAACCTATAATTATTAATACTATCCACTCTATTCTGATGCATTTGGTTTGTTACTCGTGTAGATCTGATAAGAATTTATTGAAAATATCAAAATAAAAATATGTTATTCATACAAGAGATACTTTCTAGTAATTTTTTAAAAAAATTACATGCTATAAATTCTATTAAAACAAAGGCCTTTAAATTCAAATGCTGCTTATCCTCAAAATAAAGAAGAAAAACAAAAGAAAAGTAAAGTTGATTTACCTGGATTAAGGGTGGCATTGTTGCTTAGAATACCAGAGAAAACCTCCCACTGGGTCATATAACGTGTCGAGCCCCTGCGTGTTTGGGCTCTCTCCAAGCATGATGCCAAGTCATTGCACCACCCACCCCCCTGGCATGTACGATAAATTGATGATGATGATTAATGATTTTTGCATATAGAAGTAGAAGTAGAACTAAAGGGGTTTCTTCAATGGGGATACTGCCATACTGGCTCCACCAAGCTAACTGAACTAACTAGCTACCGTATTATCCGCTTTGTCATTTCATTTCATCATTTCAGATTAATTTCCATTGCTTTGCTTGGATTCAAAGTTTCCTTTGGATCTTTATTCTCCGACATGACACTTTTTGGGTCCACGTCGCGCTTTCTTTAACTCCACGCTTCCAAAGACAAGCTTATATATGAGGAGAATACCTTTGTACGTGCTCACGGTCACAGCCTTAAAGTTTTGATTTTATTCCCAATGATTTTTTTGGTCCGGTTTGAATCCATTTATAAAAGATCTTTTATTTTAAAAATTTATCAGAAACTTATTTTACTGTAATCGATTTAAAATGTGTATTTTAAATTTAACATTTCATATTCTTTAATAAAGAGAACCAATTTAAAATTAGAATAGAATACTTTAAAAAGTATGTTAAATCAACTTTTCAATTATTAATTTTAAAAGGGTAAACTTTCATTAGTTTTTTTAAATGGAAACAATCATTTTGAAATCATTTCAAAAGGTTCAAAATGTAAAACCTTGTTCCGGTGATTTTTAGTTTTTAATTTTAAAATTTTAAAAAATTAAAACTTGTTTTTTATTTTTAGTTTCTATGATTTTAAATTTTAAAAAATATTACAAAACTTTTTATTTAATCTCAACTATAATGCATCTAAACAACAATAATAATATATGTGTGACAGGGGTAATGGTGGTGATGACAGTGGTGACGATGGCGGCGACGACGACATCAGTAGTGATAAGTGGTTTAGGGCTTAAGTTAATGGTGGTGGTGGCGGTAGTGGCGATGATGGTGGAAGCAATGACAATGCTAATGGTAGTGGTGGTGGTTTAAGGTTATGGTAGCGGCAGTGATAGTAGCTATATTGATGACAATGAAGCGGTGATGGTGGTGATGAAGATGGTTGTTGTGGTAAGAGCGGTGGTCATGGTGGTAATGGTAATGACAGTGAGAGTAGTGGTGATGGTGGCGATGACGGTGGCAGTGATAATAATGGAAGCGGTGGCGGTAGTGATGATGATGACAAGGTGATGGTGGTGACTACGGTGGTGGTGGTAGTGGTAATGACAGTCGATGACGACGGTGATGGTGATTATGTTGATAGTGTAACATCCCAATTTTTAATTATTGGTTAATTTTTATTAATCAAGTAATTAATTGAGAATGTTAAGTTAATTAAAAAGGGATACGTTAATTTTTGAAATTTATCTGGTTAAGTTTTAGGTAAGTTAAAGTTACCAATTAGTTCCAGAAATTAACCGAATGGGTAAAGGGACCATTTTTCCCTTAATGTCTTAAGCTAAGTTTCATTTCTCTTTTCCTTATTTTCTTTTATCTCTCGTGCATGTCGAGGAGGAAAAAACAGAGGCCATTTCTTCTCCTTCCAAGTTCACCCGTGACACCATCCTCCACCATTTCTTTACCTTCATTGATGATAAGTCGTTGAAAGCAAGTTTCATTCCATTTTTCTTCTCCTTTTACACGTGCACAAGGGATTAAGGGGTTGGGGTCTCTCTGTTGCAATTGTAAGGTGAAATTCTAGAACCCATTTTCGATTTGGTTTCATATCTTGAATCTCACTCTCTAATTTCTTCAAATTCATGGATTTTGGGTTGCTTTAGATGAGAGGTCTTGATGACCGATCAAAGTTGAGGTTTCTGATAGGTGTCTCCATCTTCCGTCTCCCCCTTCTATTTGGAGGACTTCAATTGCCCCAACTCCTTATTCTCCTTCACCAATCGCTTCATCTCCCCCTTCACCATACTAATTTGTTCGTCTTGATTGTCCTGCTTATTGTGGTTGTGTGAGCCTTGACCTCGATCAACCGTTGCCTTGCTCTGTGTTTTCACCATCATATTGCCCGAACAGAATATAAAAAGTTTTCCCTATCCCTTACCAAACCTAACGCACTAAATGTTCAAATAGCCTAAAAAATCCATAAAATAATAACCTTAGTGGATGTCTACTAAGCAATTTAAGTGCATTAATTTAAACCTTGACCCCTAAAGTGTTTATATAGGGGTATTTTATATGAGTTTGTTACAATAAATAGTCTAATTAAATTACAGATGTGAGAAACGTAAGAAAAGATAATCATAATATCCTATTATCTTAATAAATTAAAGATTGTGAACGGATGAGAATTTGACCAATATTTAACTGAATTAAGATTAAACCATGCGCTAACTAAGTCGACCCACACAGTGGAAGAATGTTAATTGGGCCGATTATCACATGTTATCGTACCAATAATTAATTTGGCCGAGCCCTTGTCTTCCTCAAAAGGGTTAAGAGTTCCCATCCCAAGGTTCCGTATCCATAAACTAAAACATATCATTTCTGTTAATGAAGAAGGCGAGATTAAGAGTTTCCATCACAAGGTTCCGTATGCATATCAGAGATGTTTTAGTATTACCATTTTGTAAAGTACTAGTGATAAATCATGTGTGAATTTTTTAAAGGAACCATGATAGATTGAGATATTTGAAAGAGATATGTTATATATATTGGTAACTTCATATAAAAAGTTAAAAGTGTAAGTTATAATTATCGTAAATAAGTTATGTTACATTAGGTAAAAAAAATGTATTTATATTTATATTTATATTGCATAGATAAATTGATAGAATATTATTCTAATTGAATCAATAATTTTGGATTCAAAATGAGAACCAAATAAATTTAACAATAATCTTATAACCCAAAGGCAAAACTTGATTTTTAAAATTTTCTTTATTTTAATTGATATATTATTTTTTGGTGTAAGAAAGGGCCATTAAGCCCATAGTTATATTATGATAATTATAATAAAAATGAAAAAGAATAGTTTTAATTTCCACCCAAATTGACCATCTATTAAAATATATGTTAGGAGGGAAATATTATTAAATTATTAAAAAACAATACAAAATCTTAAATATTTTTTTGAATATAATCATATTTATATGTAGTACTTATTATTCTTTTTAAATTGACATATCATTTTGTTTTTTTAACTATTTCTTATATTATTTTTTATTATTGATTTGATGACATTTAGTCACTTAAGTTTTAATCGTATGAATTTAGTCCTTAAACTATTTAATTTGTTGATATATTTGGTATCCTATTTGTTTTTCATCTAATTAATAATATTTTATATTGTTAGATTTTATAAATAGTCATAGCTATTAGTAGGATAGAAAATATGTATTTATGTACATATATAATAATATAAATATCAATTGGATGAAAAAATAGATAGGAGATCCAATGTGTCAAAAAAATTAAATAGTTTATGGAAAAAAATCATGCAATTAAAAGTTGGAGTACCAAATGTTAATAAATTGACTAGTTTAGATATCAAAATATAATAATTAAAAGTTAAGATACAAAAATCAAATATTTGATTAAGTTAAGAGTTCAAAAGTGTAATCAAGTCTATAATTTAATAATATTTCTTCTCACCACAATTATATCTTAGTTTCTTTATATATTTTTTAGACAACTTTGAGTAGAAAATTATCCATTAAGTAATATTTTTATTTTATCTGATCATCATAATTATATGTAATAGAAATAATAAAAATATAAAAAAATAAGAATATCAGGCTTTGTCTTTTGGGTTATAAATTTATAAATCATATTACTATGTTATCCGGTCTCGATACCGGTACTAGGATAAGGACGTAATTTCATCCGTCCTCATTGTGCTACCAACGCTGCAGATACGCTCTCCCTATACCGGTATGTCCAAGTTAACACCTCGCACACCGGAAAGTGTCCACGTCACCCGACAGAAGGTACAAGGTATAGCTGCAAGGGGACGTTCACAGGAGACACGGCTCCTCCCACGTCGCGTGTCAGAGTCGTACACTGTACAGTGTACTATTTGTCCCCTGGCCCCACCTTCACCTGACGATTCATTCTTCATGCTCACCTATAAATAGTCGATTCTCGTACGCAGAAAGGTTAGAATGTTCTCATTCTCATATACTGTTTCATTGCTCAAGTTTCCTTCAACTTAAATCCATATATTGGTGGCTGACTTGAGCGTCGGAGAATCTTTGAAGGTGGCACCACCTTTCGCCTCCTCTCAACGCGAAAGCTTGGTGTTGTGGATCTCTAGGACTTCAAGACCGGTATCTCCCACTGACATATCGGATACCAATACCGGATACCCACTGTACCGGGGTAAAACTACACATCATAGTTGACTCTTGTGGCTGGTCCTACATCGGATCGTTGACCCCGGCCCACACCAGTTCACTATGAAAAAACTAATTTTTACCGTTTGTACAGAGATTTTATTGGAAATAATTTATAAATACATTTTAAACATTTTATTATAAGTTTCATATATCTTTTGATATTGCAAAAAGAGCTTTACCGTCCCCACCCATGTATGATGTAGATAATCTCATGCTTAATCTTGATGCGTTGGAAGTCAAGAAAGGGGGAAATGACATGTTGAGAAACTAATTCAAATTTAAAAATGCACTGCATCCCATGCATGTGGAAGGGGGAGCTCAATATATACCAAAAAGAATCAAAAGATGACACCATACCATGTGAGATTAACGTTACGACAACAAAACACTGATTATTTTAGGAAAACATTAATTGATAAAGGGTTCAGTTTAAAAACAGTATATATATTATTCGTAGGAACGGAAGAGTTTGTTTTTATATCAAATTAGGAGAAAAATTACAAATTGGAATAATATTTTCTTTTTATTTTTAAAATATTGTATTAAAGTATTAAGTTAATGATGCATATCTCATATCTCATTTTGAGCTAAAATTAAATTCTTATATTATCATATTTATAAGAGAAAGAAAAAGTGTTTATCTAGGTATAAATATTTACTTTTTTTCTCAAATTTACTCTTATTTTAGAAAATATTTTTATTAATATTAATATAAAATTTGTAGTTAAATAAAGATAAAATTAAAATGTTACAATATCTTTTTATGAAAATTAATACATTCTATATTTTTAATATATATCTTTTGATTTGAATTCTCTATGAATAATTAGTAACTCATACACCTTTACAATCTTTCTTAAATTTACTGGAAAAGATAAGCAGTTCTTTTGTTGGTAGTTTAAATTTACATAGAAAAAAAATAAATCATGTAAAATAATAATTTTGGAGCATAAACAGTTCAGATTTGATAATTTTATAAAGTAACTAATATTGAAATTTGAAAAATTAAAATATAAACACATAAAACAATTTAATATAGTTGTTAAAAAAAATTAGACTTGCCATTCAAAAATAAAGAAAATTAAAATACAAATAGATTTTAAAAAATTAACAATTTAAGAATATTTTGATGATTGGAAAGTTAAAAAAAATAAAATTGAAATTAAAAAATTGAAAATAGAAAATTAGGTTGAATATTTATTCCAATCACCTTTCACGTTTGTTTCAATTTAGACTACTAACTTTTTTTAATGAGTTAGATCTTATATATTTTTAAAATATTTCAGTTTAGTCTCCTTAAGACTTCTTACATAAAGTACCGTCTACTCAATCATGACCTCATTTAAGTCTATATACGACAACTCATATATAAATAGATTGTATGTATATGTGAGATAACAATTCAAAAAATTTTAGTTTAATTTACATATAATACGGATAAGGTGAGTGTATATTATTTCTTATTATATATTTATTAAATAAATAATCATAATATATTTTAAGATATTTTTATTATATATTTCTTAAATATATTTTTAATAAAACTATATTTATTAAATAATAGTATATTTAATAATAAATGTTTTAAAATTTTTAAAAATTTATAATAAATATATAAATATATTATTTGAAATAGGATTAATATATATTTTTAATAATATGAAAAATACATCAAATAACAAATATTTTTAATAAAAATAGTTTTTAAAATAATACTATTAAATGTATTTCCAATAATAGTATATTTGTTAAATAGTAATATATCTAAAATACACAAATAGTTATATTTATTATTGCTACTTAGGGTTAGGATTTAAGTTTAAATAGTAATTATTAATATTTATTGTTGAATATATTACTCTTGAATAAAAATATTTTAAATTGTATATTATTATTAAACAGATTTATAATTTGATGTATTTTTAATATTATTAAAATATATGTTAAATTATATTTATTTTATATTTTTAAAATATTTTTATTAAAACATAACAGTTAAAAATTTTCAATAATATTTACTATTAAATATATTACTATTAATAAATATATTATTGTAAAAATATTTAATATATTATGATTATTATATTTAAATTAAATTTAATAGAATTATGATAAGAAATCATATATATTCATCTCATCCATGTTGTTTTAAACTCACCCCATCCATGGAGCATATAACAATTGTCACATATAAACTTAAATGAAATTTTAGTTTAATAATTGAGTAGGTGAACTTTTATTTAATAAGTCATCGGTTGAATCCCCATTTGTTTCCAACTTTGGGTTCCCACCCGACCCAATTATAACCCAACCCATCTAAAATCTATCCAACTTAAGAAAAGGAGTTTGTGAAGACAATTAATACTTGTAAATGACAAAAAATGTTAATATTTTATATGGGTACAATCAATTGGGTTCAAATGTAAGGTCCAAGTCACTATGTATAAATAAGCTCATTTAGTAGTATGAGAGGCAAGTAGTATTGTAAAAAAAAACTCCAATCCTACAATTTTATGGGTTTAAAGATTTTGAGTGAGCATTATCTAATGTATCAGTTAATTTTACATATAATCATTTAATATTTAACATGTGAAGTCAACAAAAGGGATATAAATAGAGATTTAGAGGAAAAACTATATCATACAAAATTTTATGTAATAAAAATTATAATATTAAATTCAACCTTTTCGTTAAATGTTCTATCACCAAGTCTATCATTGTATTTACACTTTCTTTTCTTTTCTTTGATGTATAAACCCTATTTATCAATCGGCACCTATGAAACACACCTGAATGCAAAGGGTAAACTACTCCAATAATGTTCCATTTTAAAAAGAAAACAAAACTATTCCAATAATTTTACCAAAAATATTTATATAAATGTTAAAAAAATACAAAATGGGTCCAATAAACTCATATAGAGGAATCAGAGACGTATGCCAATTTTGAAATGGCCAATAAAGGTCGACCAGGTCAGCATAATAGTGTCGTCGGGCGTGAGTAACAAAACAACTGATTCCAGTTCCCCAAAGCAATGCGCGCGCAAGACTCTAGGCAGACGACAAAAGAACCATGTCGTGTGCTATTTCCAAACCAACCAATCATCATCACACCCTCTCCCAAAATTCCCAGAAAACACCACCACCACTTTTTCAAACACAACAACAAAACAATACTCTGCACAAGGGTGACCACCACCCCTCCATCGACCACGACTCCAAAATTCAAATTAGAAAAAAATGTGTTTGTTCGAATTTAATTGGGTCAACGGGTGTTCCGATTAAATAAATGGTTATATTTAATTAAGTATAAATATATTTAGTTTTATAATTTTGTCAATTAAATTAATTAAACTTCACACTATAACATGATGAAACTTAAATTTCTTATATTTTTATTCTTGTCAACATTGTTTCCTCTTGGTCTTTATTTTTTTTCTTCATTTTGTGACTACTTGCCTATTCTTTAACTAAGTTCAATGAAGATCAATTGCATTTTTTTATCTACCTTATCTTTTGAATTTATCTTTTGGATAGGAAAATTTTTATTCATGTAATTATGTGATTATATATTTGTTTGGGTTAGTTAGTACTATTAGAATTAGGAACATCTTAAATCATTTTTTATGGGTATTAAATAAGAAAAATATGTAAAGAAAGGTTAAAAAAATAAATTTAGACCCCAAAATAGATTTATATCCTTAAACTAATCACCCAAAACCCGATAAAACTGTAACATTTTTTTTGTTTGAGTTGGTTAAAAATAAATTACATTTAGTTAGTATTAAATTAGTTATTTATCACTTGAATCTGATAGGAAGTATTATAACTCTACAAAGGGTCCTTTTAACCATTGGCTTAAAAATATTATTTAAGAAAGTAAAAACAAATTTATTTTTCAAAAATTACGCGAAGAACGCTTAGAGTTTAAATTAGATGAGTTTTAAGAACATTCTTTAAGAAAATAAAAGTATAATTTTTTTAAAAATCATACAAAAATTACTTAAAATTTAAAATGAGTGAGTTTTAATTATATTTTTAAATGAAATTTTTACACTTATGTTTCATTAACCAGTACCTTTAAAATACTGGTTAGTATATTCCATTTGAAACTTAGTGTTTTAAATTCCGACAATCACCATTACAATGATATAAAAAATCTTAATATCACTAATTATGAACGAATGTGGTTATTGTAAAAACTTTTAGTACATTGCAGTCACATTTACGATTACGGCCACAAGACTGTAATTTAAAACTGAGTTAAAAACATAATAAACCCTTGCAAATGCGAATAACTCATATAAGATACATATATCTTGTCGTATCATTTCATATTAACTAGTATTCTTGTGCTTATATGTAATAATTGTATGGCAATGTTTTAACTTTCGAATTTTTCAAAAAGAGTGAGAGAAAGTTCGGTACCTCAAATTGTAGAAGCCAGTTGTTAGCGCCAGCTCCAAATCCTCTGTGCAAATGATACGCCGGTAAACTCCCGTCCAAACAAACTACAAAATTCCCACACAAAATTAAACTAATCATAATCATAATAAAAAATAATAAAAATAATTAATGATTAAAACCAAACGAAGAAAATTAAAGTTTAACCAACTTACGAGCACCGCCAGCACGAGCGTCTTCAACAAGCGTCATGTTTACTAGAAGCCTCTCCGAGCGAACGCGAGATGGAACCACCGTGGTTAGAGTAAGGAATGCGAAAGCCACGACGAGGACGTTCATCTCCAAAGAGAACAAAGGAATCGCGACTTTTTCCTTTTTCGATCGGATTCGGATTCTCTTGGGAAAAAGAGTTTGAGAAAGCGAGATCTATAAATTGGCGCGCGCTAATTGCGGTGTTGTTTTTGCTATTTGTCTGGAGTTGGTTCTCAGCTCACAGAGGAATATAAAGAGAGCAAGAAAATATATGGATTTGGATTTTGATGATAAAAATGGACATTAGAGATAGAATTTGGAATGAAGCAGGAATGGGAATCCACGTAAGTGAAATCGACGCCTCATTGATAGCTTGAATGGAACAGATAGAGATTAATTGGTGTCGCAATCAGTATTATGGTAATAAAATAAATCAAACAGAAAAAAAAAAAAAAAACAGGAAACTCTGAAAGGAATGAGAGTGGAGAATAAAACAATGTGTTCTCTGTGTGAGAGTGTAGTTCGAAATTGCGGTTTATTGAAGCTAGCTCGACGAAGCGGCGTCGTTTATAGGTGAAAACAGAGGAAGGGCTGAAATTGGGAAAAAAATATAGATGAGAAGAGAAGGAAGGAAATGGACGGAAGTGTATGGAATGGACCCACCACGTAACAGAATATAACCAATTACCAAACCATGTTGTTGTTGCCGTGGTGTTTGGTCTTCGGTGTTATTGAATCTTCAAGTTATGGTTTACTTTTTGCTGCTTTTTTTTCCTGTGCTGTAACTGCAAAATTTGTCTCTTAATTTAACACATGTTATCATCAACGTTTTTGTTAATTCTCCTAATTTAAGACAAACGTGAACCTTACACTAACTTGTTTTAAAGTACAATATTATTAAGTTTTTAATTATCTGTTTTTGGAAGCAAGTTACATTTATCACAAACATGAATCCATCGCTCTTTGGTATATTGGAAAGTTTGAAAAAATAAATCAATATTTGTCTAATTTTGTTTTGTTATCCGAAGAAAATAATGATGGGGTTTCACTTTTTAAATTTAATACTCAATTATCTTTATAATCTTTTTTGTTTCATTTTTAAATCAAGGTTGGTGCATCCTATATGTCATTGGTACGGGAATATATTTATAATTTTCATATTTTCTTGTTCATTTTCATACATAACAAATATCACTTTTTTATAATTTTTACATATTTTTCAATTATTTACAGTCTCGCATTTTTCTTATTTATCAAACAACCTAAAATGTTTTGTTCTTTTAATCCATATAGGAATCAAAGACACTCTCAATAAATTTATAATAACTCATGTACTTTATTCAACAAACTAAATTAGAATTCCTCGACAATGTTAACTGTTTTAAGACATGTATTTGAATTTAATTATTTTAAAAAATAAATTTGAAACTATGTAAACTCGCTACAAGAATTTAAGTAAGTCGTGCTCAAAATTAGCACCAGTTGTCGACACTGCTACTATCAGCATCGGTGGATGTTGTTAAAAAATATGAAGTGTTCGCTATTAGTAACGACCTAGCTAATGCTAATAGTGAACGTGTCATTAGTGTTAGCCCAGGAGGATGGTTCATTCATGGGTAGTCATCCATATTACAATCCTAACATGGTTGATCGTTTCGTTAAGGATAAATCTGAGGAGTTGGGCATGGTTGTCGGTAATGATCACCACATGATTAGCAACACTACCAACGCTAGCCCTATCCCAATGGATAGGAATTTTTTAGTTGTAGTGTCACATTACAAATTTAGGATTTTTTTTATTTTTCTTTATGACATTATGTAGTTTATGATATATATATATATATATATATATATATATATTAATGATCTACTTTATTTAAATTTAATTACTATTTAATGTACATGACAATAAAAAAATAAGTTAACATCAGTCATATTTAACACTAAGCCTTTTTTTCATAGGGTTGACATTGGTTGACGAAAACTTCAAAATATGGTAGTAGTTTCATCCATTTGTTAGTGTTGACTTTTAACTTAACATTAATGTTTAGAGACAGTAAAATGGGTTGGCGAAGGCCATAAAAAAGGGAACAGGTCAAGCGATTAAGGCTAATTGTTTAGGTGTAGGCTAGTCCACTTTATCTTTATTTAATAAAAAGTTATTTTTTATAATAAAAAATAAATATATTTGGATACTTTTTAATGGTGATCTATTTTTCATTATAGCCCATTAAAAAAATCATACAAAAAATGTAATAGAAAAAAATTAAAATATTTTTATTAAAATAATGGACTGGACATACCAATCCATTTTTGGGTCATTTTTATGGAACTAAAGAGGTCGGGCCTAAGTTGATTGACAAGCTAGAAAATTTGTCCCGCCTCATATTCTGGTCTATGTCTGGCTGGCTGGTCCAACAAGTTTGGCTCATTTTGTCATCTCTACTAACGTTGTTTCCACCCGGGTTGTGTTAACCCCCTTAATCGACACTAATCCAACACTAATAACACCATTATAGCGTCCATTTCAATTAAGTATTAACTTTTTCCTAATGTTAACTAGATGAATTCTCGTATTAACTTAGAGTACTAATGAGGGTTATTTAAATGTCTATACAAACCAAAATTGTAAGAGTTTCATATTCGATCTTTGACGAGACACTTTTCAAGACGAGTGAGTGGTTTTAGATATGGTAAATCCCAAGTTGGACTACTTATAAGAAGTTACCAAGATACACATGGTTAATGTCATAAATGTAAAGTTATAGGTTATTTTTGGCAAGATAATAAATAGCGATTTAAACTAATTTGTAGCTTATTTTATCAGATTAAAATTCCGCTAGATAAAATAGCTTTGTTTGTTAAAGAGACTTATTTCAATAGCTTTTGTAATGTTTTTTAAAATTCTACTTAAATCAGCGTTTGAGTTTATAAACTGAGTTTATTTTATTTTTTAAAACTTTTGTTCTCATAAATATTTTTTTAAAAAATAAATCTTACCTATTTTATAAAAAAATAGATTATTTTACATTTAACAGGTAATTTTATCAAACAATTAGCTAGTTTATCAACTTATTACAAGGACTAACATTTAGCTTTCAGCTAGCTTATCTTCAAGTCTAGCCAAAACAGACCCTTAGAATGTGTTTGATAGAGAGTATCTTTTTTCTTTACCGAGAATAAAAGTTAAAAGGAAGAATTATTCATACTTGATAGACGTTATAAAAAGTTCTTTTCACGTAAAGGCCATCAAAAATCTTAAAATATGAAATATTTACATTTTTAGTTATCCCCTAAATAGGTCGGAAAAGAAAATTTACTTAAAAATCATTCAATTTAGGCAAAATTACTCTTAGCTAATACTTAAACTTACAATATTAATGCCTAGTTTTTTTTTTACCAAACATAAAAATAAAAAAATACATAATTTGCACACAAGAACAATTTATTGACAAAATAAAAGTAATCTACCTAGACATCACTTACGCAGGAAAAAACATTCCTGTATAAACAGATAAGAATCATACATCGTCACTTCTATCAAGCACTACCTTATCTTATAGTAGATATTGTTTCCTAAAATTGTTTTCGGCTAAGTTTGACATTAATCCAAAAGTGCCATAAGTAATGCTAGATTGCATTTTTTGTCCATGCTCTGGAAACGTACACTAAATTCAATACACATTGCATACTTTGTTTATAGGCTTTTCGTCCTATAATTTACACTTGTCGTTTAATTTTGCTAAAAATATTAAAAATTTGAAGTGAATGATCATTTGTTGTTTATATAATGAAGTAATTAGTGGTTCTAGAAGTAGATAGTAACTCAAACAAACACATTTGACCTATAATGTTGGCGAGTGTTTATTTTCAAAGAAGATCCAGGAATTCTAAAAAGTGGGACAAAATAATATATATTATTTTATAAGAAATAAATTTTATCTTATGGAGGAAAAAATACAGAAAATATAATGTACTATAATAACATGGTATTGCATTAGTATTAACAAATAGTGGGGGCATTAAACTGAAAAATGATCACGCATGATTACGGTATGTATGTGAATGCAAATTTTGGAATATAGCGCGCAAATTATGAAATCATAAGTGGGGATTTTAGGTGATAAACCACTTTGGTTAAGTCTAGATTTGAACAGGCTGTGTCCGTGTGGTATTTAGATGAGAATGTGATAAGCCTGGAAAATGAAAGGAAGAGGCGTAGACTTTTGTAGCATGGGAATCTAATCATTGTAGGTCAATTTAAGTTGTTGGCCAACTTGTCTATACTAAGGCATCGATGGGTAGAATAAAATAAACGAATTTTACACCTACGCTCTTTTATAATATAAAAATCTTTTAATTATTTTTTAAAATTATTTAATATGTCTCAAAATTATTTAATCCCCGTTTAATAAAGATTGTATAAGTTAATTAATAATAATAATAAAATTCTAACAACAATAATATAATATAGGTAAAATATACACATGGTCCCCTATGTTTATCCAAAGTCTCAGTTTGGTCCCATTTATGTTTTTTATCCCAGTTTGGTCCTATAATATAATATAATAATGTGATATATAGTGTAACATCCCCGATGTTAAAATTTAATTTATTTTTTTACCGTACGACATAATTAAATATTGTTAGAGATTAAATTAAATTAATATTAATTAATTATATATTAATATTAATTAATTATAAATTTTTTCTAAATTATTATAAATTAATTGAGAGTTGTTAGTGAAGTAATAAAATTGGAATAATTAATTTTAATTGATTGATTAGTAAATTTAAATTTAGATTGAATGGTGGTGGTAAAATATAAATTACCATTTGGTGAAAGTAAGTTTTAATTAAAGGAAATAAAAGAAAACAGAAAAGAAATGGTGAAATGATGAAAATGCCCCTATGATTAAAATTTCATTTCCTTTCCCTATTCCTCCTCACGCACACCATTGAGTGAAAGAGAGAAACAGAGACATTTTCATCCCTCCTCTATGGTCGTAGGTTCCTAGGCTTAATTGAAGCTTCATTTCTCGTCGAAACTTAAAATTGATTGTATATTCAAACTTGTGGGAGTGAGGTAAACACATCGATAACTTCAATTTTTGGTTTCAATAACTCTTTCTCAAAACTGAGTTTCACTTAGTAATGGGGGTTTTGAGTTTCATTGCATTTTTGCATTTTAAACTTGTAAATAAAAGCCTTGGAGGATTAGTATTGATAATTCGTTGACAAATTTTTCTTTCGGTACCCATAGGTTACAACCCAAGGATCGACGAGACGTTAGCCAAAGCAACAGTTAAAACCAAGAACGAGGTTAATTGAGGTAAGCTTCGGAAGCCCAGAAAGTGTATTTGGAATTGTTTCGGTAAAATGGGTTTTGATTTTGGGGGTCGGAATGCTAACCCACTTCGTAACTTCCTTAATTTATATATATCAGACGTACTTGCCCTAGAGAATAAGAATTGAAAGCTTGTAAATGAGGTAAAGGGGTGTTCGGAGTATTAGTTAATTTAGAAATATTATTTGGCATCAAGTGGAGTCCGAAAAAAGGGATATAATTAGTATTAATTAGCTAATTTAACCATAATATATATTTGATGGAATTTATAGTATGAATTGTGACTAAATATAAGTTTAGTAATGATGAAAATAAGGAACTAGGAAATTGTTATGTATAATCATGTATGTGGTTGATGAGGACATGGCCAATAAAGCTTCATTTTCTCTTTTATAAATAAATTTATATATTATTTTGATAGGTGTTGGGCCTTGCATGGTCAATGGGCCTTGTACTTTCATTTTGGGCCTTGTATTTGGCCAATTTCTCTAGCTTTTGACCTTTTGGGCCTAAGGAAGAGTGAGAAGCCCAAGTTGCCTAGTTTGGCCACAACTCCACCTTGCCTATATAAAGACCATACCCCATTTGTAAATATTAACTTTGAATTTAAGATGAATACACTTTTAGTGTTTTATGAGTAGTTGAGATTTTCTCCTTTCCTTTAGGCTAGACAAAGTTTTGTTAACCAAGTGGCCTCAATGACTCAAGAGGGGGAGGGGGTGAATTAAGTCTTAAAGATAGTTACCTTTTAGAACTTAATTTCAATTTTACTTTACCTTACTTAAAGAGATGAAGAAATTAGTATCACAATAAATAAGTAATAACGATTAAAACAAGAAAGTAAAGCAAGTAAACAACTTGAAATTAAATAGAGTAAGGAAAAAGCGAGAGAGAATGACACACTCAAATTTTATCCTAATCCCTACATCCAAGTCCCAAGTAAACCACTTGAGATTTTCCACTAAGAATTTGAGATTTATAAGATGAGCCAATACAAGTCTGTTGATTTCCCTACCAAGAACTTTATCCCTCACTTTTATCTTTCTCACAATTCTTACTCAACCCCCAAAGGCCACAACCTTTCTTTTGTTACAATGCTCTCAACTTAATTTATAAATGAGTAAAACAAAACCTTTTTCACTCCCCTTACAATGATAAACAAAGCAAGAGAAGAAGTAATGTGATAATAATCATGAGATGTAGCTCTATTTGTAGAGTAGATTTTGCAAATTTAAAGCAACAATAAAACTCTCTTGATAGAGTAGAAAAGAAGTTTAAAGCGCAAATCAAGTATGATCAACTTTAAAGAATGTAGCTCTCTTTTTGATAGAGCAGTTTTAGAAAATTTAAGCGTAGAAGTTGATCAAAAATAAAATTCTTTGATAAAGCAAATTTAAAATTGAAAGCACAAAGAGAATAACTTACTCACAAAAATGTAGCTCTCTTCTAGAGCAAAATCAAAATTTTAAAAGCGCACAAGAGATAAACAAACGTAGCTTCTTGAAAGCGTGTGAGAAAGAATAAGAAAGTTAATGCATATGAGTGTGATTTTCAATGAGGACTTAGGCCTCTATTTATAGTGATTCAAGAGATAACTAGCCGTTGTAATTTGATTATTTTCAAATTTGATTTCCTTAAAATATCCCTTAAGTTTAGCAAAAGCTAAGAATCAGTCAAATTTACCCAGTGTATTCGAATACCTTATTCGATTAGCAACGTTATTGTAACATCCCTGATATTTTAATAAAAATTATAAAGAGTGGAAAATATTAGTAAATGTTTTAGAGATTTATTTAATATTTGATTTGCCTGAGCCGGGGTCAAGCCGGCCTCAGATATAAGGACCAAACAGGTGTTGAAGATCGGTGGTACATTGGAGGACGGGCAAAGACGTACTGCCTTGTGACTGATACTTATCCGGTGTGCCTGATGTGGTCTTGGACTAACCGGTGTGAAGGAATGCCTAACTCGGAATTATAGTCCGGATCAACCTCTTGTAATGGCTAAGGCAAACGGATGTACGTAACCAGGAGGTGAGAACAGATGAAATATCCGATCTCTCAAGCGTTAGCTCGGATTTCCGAGGTGTGGACACTACGCCAGGATACCGGTTGGCCGGAATCCAGATCGGGTCAATACTCTTATGAAGTATTAGACGATTATGAATAATTAAACATTGTTAAAGTAAATAAGCGTAGTTGGTCGGTTAATTATAAAAGAATCCAATGTGGAGAAATTGATTAAAACTTTTAATGAGAATGCAAATGAAATAAGGGAAAAGGCTGTCTTGCCCCTGAGATTTATATAAAAGGAAATTCTCTCTCTCCCCTCTTCATTATTCACGAACCACTTCTTCTTCTTGGACTGTTTCTCCTTCTTCTTCATTTTCTCCTCTCGCGTTGCTGAATTGCATGCCCCGGAGGAGGACTCCGTTCGTGTTAAAACTTCAATCGAACCCCATTCCTGTGATCGTGGCCTCAAGGTGAGTCCACTGATCCATTTTATTTGTGGCTCCTTATCCCTCTCGTTTCTCTGGTAGCCGAGGGCCATGCATGGCTGTATTCGAGTTTGTTCTCCACTCCTTTGATGAGTGTGAGCTCAAAGATAGCCTAAAAGCTGAGGGCGTTGAGTTAACGGGTTTTTACATTCTGACCCGTAGGTAGTAGATTAAGCAACGAAAGGCTGAGTGACGGAGCTGAGACTGCGAATCCAGTGCTCAGAGGAAGGGACCGACACCGGGAGCAGATCATCGAAGCGTGGAACCGAGGTAGGGGGTGTTCGGATTATGATTAATTAGAATAGGATTTACTTCCTATCCGAGCCGTGGAATGATATGAACAGGGTAAGAAAACGTTATTGAATGTTGTTGTGTGCCTATGTTTGTGCATGTGTGACTGTGTACACCGATCAATTGAGGATCGGGTATGTGGCTGAATTAATCATGTCATGAGCTTGAAATATTTAATGTTGAGATGATCGGTGTTATAATGTGAATCCGGGTTTGACAAGCAGGTCACCCGAGTGATGAGAAAGTGATGTTAATGGCCACGTTTGATATGTGAAATATGAACTGTATGTATGACTACGTGGTGTGGGACGGCCGACGGTATGTTATAGCCCCTCATTTCTGGCTCCCGTGGTTTTGTGCCCAGTTGAGCTACCCAGTGGTCAAGTAGGACCCAGTGGTCGAGGTGGAGAGTCAAGCAGGACTCGGTGAACCAAGCAGGGTTCACAGGGTGTCAAGTAGGACCCCCAGCTGAAGGCCGATCCTTTAGTATCCGGATACTAGGAGTCAGATTGCATGAGAGTCAGTGGTGATTATTGATGAATTTGATATAATTGCTAAGTTGAGTTGATATGTTCATTGTGTGCAATGTGCTATAATTTCCGTGTGTGACTTGATAAATCTCCGAGTGAAAATTTAATATATTTGATGAGTATGAATTGTTATCTTTACTGAATGCTGTTGTTGGGTTTTGCCGAGTGAACTACTACGATTTCCGAATGAGACTTATACATATATATATATATATATATATATATATATATATATATATATATCTAGCGTGATTTGTCATTAAGTTTGCCGAGTGAAATTTGCTGTTATGATTGTTGAGTACGATTTGAAAGAGGGACGAAGATGCATTCGGATAGAACATATATATATATATGTATTTAACTTGTTAAATTCCGCTCTATATTAATTATGAAGCCAAACACTGACCCTTGCTGTTATTTTAATTTAGTAACCAGTGACAGGGAGGAAGCCGGAGCCATAGAGTCGCGCCAAGGGGGAGATCGATGCCAAGGCCCGAGTGATTTTGAGTGATTGTGTAGAGTATATATATATGTATAAGGAGTTTCCGAGTGTTTAATATTATCTGTGTGCCAACTTAATTTGAATTGGACGCGAATTTATATTTTAAAATACATTGATATATATGTTCTCATGTTTGCTGTGAGAGCTCATTAACTAACGGATTCATCCCCGAGTGAGGGACAACCGAGAGATCCCCTTCCGGGTGGAAGGTTAGAATGTTCCGAGTGGGATTGGTTGGGAGAGAGTTCCGAGTGAAGAAAGTGTATAAAGATTCCGAGTGATGAAGGTGTATCATGATTCCGAGTGAAGAGAAGTTGGATGTGTCCGAGTGGAAATCTGAGTTTCTTTCGAGGGAAGTAAGGATAGGGTATTCACCGAGTGACAATATTCAGAGAAGCGATAACCGGGTGAAGGAGGTTGAATTATCCCCGAGGGAGTTGTGACCGAGCGAAGCTTTCTGAGTGAAGGGTAGTAGTGAGTCAAGTGTGGAATATCCGAGTGAATGGAAGTTGAGTGTTTTCCGAGTGAAACCCTTTTGCCGAGTAAACCATTTTGCCGAGTGGAACCCCATGTGAGTCCGCATGTGCGTCTTGTTCGCTCAGACTTCAGGTGTGGCCTTCGCTCAAGCGAGTCGGCACTCGCTTAAACGACTCTCGGATTTCGCTCAGGTACCTTGGGGTCCCGCTCAGGCGAATGACCCTGTCTTCTTCTTCTTCTTCTTCTTCTTCTTCTTCTTCTTCTTCTTCTTCTTCTTCTTCTTCTTCTTCTTCTCCCGCTGTTGTAACTCCATTTTACCAAAAGACATGTTCCGACCGGATATTATTTCGCGTACACTCTTATTATTACTTTGATTATATTTGAGTGAATACTAATTATTATCCAGACCGAGTGAAACTATTTCCGATCGGTTATTATTTTAACATACTTTTATTTAAGGATTTATTTTAGAACGGTTTGTTCATTCTGAGTATGATTTTATGTAACTAAAAGAGGTAAATATTATTTTACATCAAGGCCGAGTGGATTATTTATTAAGGGAAGTAAATACTAATTCTTATCAAGATACAAATTTTTATTCAACGTGAAAAATTTATTATGAAAATAATTTGCCGTATGTAAATAAAAAGGTAAATCAACCTAGGATGTTACAGTTGGTATCAGAGCGGTTCTTTCTAGAGCCGGGTGTATGGGTCAATCTAGTGATTGTGTGAGTCCTATGAGGGCTGGTTGCATTCAATTGTATTGTGTTTTGTTTTTGCAGCTTGGCATCGTTCCCTTGGCACTCCATTGGCGTGGTATTTTATGTGTGAGGTAAATTTCCGACTCCCTGGTTGGCATTGGTTATTAATGGTGATGTGTTTGCTCATTGTAGAATTACAATATGGCCGAAGGAACCAGTTCCGGTGGAGGAGACGATTTCTTCTCCAAATTTACCCAGCTCATGAGTAGGACCGAGTCTGGTCCCACTCTGGACAAATTCCTGAAAAGGAATCCCCCGGCCTACAAGGGGGGACACGATTATGACGGGGCATACATTTGGATCAAGGATATAGAGCAGGTCTTTGAATACTTCGAGTGCTCGGAAGAGCAAAAGGTTTTGTTTGCTACTTATCAATTAAAGGACGAAGCTAGAGTGTGGTGGTCTCGGGTGAAGGTGTAGATGAACGCGGCAAATGAGCCGCTAGTATTGGCGAATTTCCGAAAGAGATTCCTTGTTAAGTACTTCCCGGATAACTATAAAATCCGGAAGGAAATGGAATTCCTGAAGTTGGAGCAAGGCCGGCTGTCTGTGGCCGAGTACACCAGCAAGTTCGACGAGTTGTGCGATTTCTACCATCCTTTCTCGTTGGAAGGGATTGAGGGCAGCAAGTGTGCTTAATACGAGGCTGGACTACGGATTGAACTCCGTAGTGTAATCGTACCGATGGAGATTTGGGACTACCCGACTCTTGTGAACAAAGCTAGGCTGACAGAAGAGGTGCAGATACAGAGGGCATCTCAGCCAAGAGATAAAAAGCCACTGAAACCAAAGGGGTTCAGCTTCAAGAGGATGGGCCAATTCTTTCGGGGCGGCAAGTCTTCCGCCACCTCTTCATCCTTTTCTGGTCGGGGTTCTACTGGCCGATCGGGTAATCAGTCTGGTAGCCGTGCGTGCTACAATTGTGGCCAGGAGGGTCACATTGCCAAGCACTGTCAAGCGAACCAAATTGTGTGCTTCCAATGTGGGCAGCCGGGGCACCTCAGGCCCGATTGCCCACACAGGCAGCAGCAGGGTAGGCAGGGCAATCGAGCCAACCCTTCTGGAACTCGGGGTGCCAATTTTCAGAGAGGAGGCAGGCATGGTGCTGGTCGGGGAGGCTAACAATCGGGAAGATCTGATGCCCAGTCTAGTGGTGCCCAGAATGCAATGACCGGGCGGGTATTCGCTTTTAATGCCTCGAAAGCCATGAGGAATGACAACTTGGTACAGGGTAAGTGCCTCATCTGTGGCTATCTTGTTGATGTAATTTATGATTCAGGCGCGACCCATTCCTTTATTTTTGAGAGTTGTGTGCGACGGCTTGGTTTGCCGATCGGTTTAATGGAGAACGCTCTTATTGTTTCCACTCTAACCGGTTCCACTTTTCGCGCAACCACCGTGTGTAGAGAAATGCCGATGCAAATCGAAGACCGTACTTTCTGAGTGAATTTTATCTGTATGCTGTTGAGGAACTTAGATGTTATTCTAGGTCTCGATTGGCTAGCTGCTAATCATGTGATGGTCGACTGCTATCGGAAGAGTATTGTTTTCTACCAGGAACTCGACACGAAGGACGTGGTGAGTGATGTCTCAGCCACATATGTTATTTTATTTGCTTCGGAGGGTCGGTATAACCTTCTACCGAGTGATATTCCAATTGTTTGCGAATTTCCTAATGTTTTTCCGGAAGAAATTCCGGAGTTGCCTCCTAGTCGGGAGATTGATTTCTCTATTGACTTGATTCCCGGGGCCGAGCTTGTGTCCCGTGCGCCATATAGGATGTCTTCGGTGGAATTAGCCGAGATAAAGAAGCAAGTGAACGAGCTGCTGGAAAAAGGCTTTATCCGACCGAGTGCTTCACCATAGGGCACTCCGGTGTTATTGGTAAAGAAGAAGGACGGTAGCATGCGAATGTGCATCGATTACCGACAACTGAATAAATTGACGATTAAAAATAAATATCCATTGCCTCGGATTGATGACTTGTTGGACCAGTTGAGGGGCGCTGTTGTGTTTTCTAAGATCGACTTGAGGTCAGGGTATCACCAAATCCGAGTGAAGTCGGAAGATATTCCGAAGACAGCGTTTCGGGCTCGGTATGGGCACTTCGAGTACATTGTAATGCCCTTTGGAGTGACGAATGCCCCTGCCATCTTCATGGACTACATGAATTGAATTTTTCAACCGTACTTGGACCAGTTTGTGGTGGTATTCATTGATGACATTCTGGTGTATTCGAGGTCGATTGAGGAGCATGCTCAACACCTTCAGATCATTTTGTAGATACTTCGAGAGAAGAAGTTGTATGCTAAACTATCCAAGTGTGATTTCTGGGAAAGTAGTGTACAATTCTTGGGACATGTAATTTCCCGAGAGGGCGTCTCGATTGATCCGACTAAAATTGAGGCGGTTATGGCTTGGGAGAGGCCGAGGTCGGTAACGAAAATTAGAAGTTTCCTTGATTTGGCTGGATACTATCGACGTTTCATTGAAGGGTTCTCTCGGATTGCACTTCCTCTGACGCGGTTAACAAGAAAAGAGAGTCCCTTTGTGTGGTCGGAAAAGTGCGAGCTGAGTTTCTAGACTCTCAAACGGTGTTTGACAACTGCCCTGGTGCTTGTGTTGCCCGATGTAACACGGGAATTTGTAGTGTATTGTGATGCATCCAAGTTCGGTTTGGGATGCGTGCTAATGCAATCTGAACGGGTGATTGCCTATGCTTCCAGGCAGTTGATGTAACACCCTCGGTTAGATAAGACAAATCCTTCTGTAGGTTCATCCCATTTAACTGAGAGTGTTAACAGTTTTTAGAAAAAGTGAATATTTTTTTTTATTTTTATTTTTAGAATAAATACGTGGCAGATCAGCGGAAGTAATATTGTATATATCACATAGTCATTCACAAACTGTAAATAATTATACTCTTAACAGAATGGGGCACGCAGGCACCCTTAAATATTATACAGTCATCCGGTGTCTGATTATAAATATTCTATCCTTAATGATTATTCTCAATGGGTTCAGCGTATTGCTGATCTTCACACTCGGGTTCTTGAGTTTCTAATTCCTCTGAAAAATGTTCAACAGTAAGGGTGAGTATAACCCAAGACCCTGATTGGTTCATCCGGTGCGGACATAATCCAGTTAACATACAATGTCACATAGATCATACATTTAGCATATTTATAACAATCAAGCATGTTGTCATCACATAATCGTATATTTAGCATGTTCACAATTATAACAATCAAGCATATTACCATGAAATAAATCATACATATAACATATTCACAATTATAACAATCAAATATGATGTAATGAATGCATGAGTTCGGATCCATTATGATTTATCTTTGATTAAGTCTCATGATGCATGTGGGCCCAATAAATCGTTTCATCTTCTTCTCATTCTTTGGAATATCACCATTCCAATCATCTAGAGCGATCAGGGTCCGCCCAAGTTCCATGTGGTACAAATGAACTCATTGGTTCTCATCATTAATTTAAATATTTTTGGAACTTAGGATCCCTACGATCATAGTTACACTCCGTCATTTAGTCAAAGTACACTAGAATTGCATCGTCTCACCCGGCTATCAGGCGCGACTCTGATGCCATTGGGTTGCCGTTCCAGTTGTACTCCCAAGATTCTTCATGGAGATCGAACGTGAGTATCCTTCACTGTACCAAGTGTATGCTCTAGAGGTTTTTCTTCTTCAAAAATATTTTCATGATGCGAAATGCATTTATCTTATCAATTGATTCCTTGGGTATCTTATGTATTTCCAATCTCATCATATCATTCTCAAGTTCTTTGAATTTCCTCAATCATTTAAACCTTGTAAAATATTCGTTTATTATTTTTAGAAATATATCTATTAAATATATTCTTCATAAAGAGTAAAATAATATATTCTTTATGTAATTACGCATAATTTAGATATTAACTATGTATAATAATAATAAAACTAATAATAATGATAACAATATTAAGTTGACAGTAAATAATGATAATAATAGAATAAGAATAATAATTATAACTTACCAATAACTTAAAAAGTAGTGAAGATTAGTTTCCAATTAAAAATTCAAGTGAAAAACACTAAAAGTAGAGTTTTCCGAGTGGAACAGAGGTAAATCCGAGTGAAATGAGTATGATTCCGAGTGGAATCATACAGAGAAAGGTTCTCCAAGCGTTCTGGCTAAAAATCCGAGTGAAATGACACTGGAAAAGCTGTTTTCCGACTGAAATAAGTTTGGATCCGAGTGAAATGAAGTGGAATGCTGTTTTCCGACTGGAACAGCTTGAATCCGAGTGAAAAATAAGTTTTCCGCATGAGATAGCTATGAATCCGAGTGAAATAAACTGAGCAGAATTTTTCTAACTGAAATCAATAAGTAATCCGAGTGAAACAGAAGCTGAAAAATAAATTTCTTAACTAAATATCTTGAATTCTGAGTGAAACAAATTTCTGAGTGAATTAAAATATAAATCCGTGTGAGGTCAATAGGGAAAATGGTTTCCTGAGTAGCATTGTTTGTAAATCCGAGTGAGAATAAGTCTCTAAGTGAAATAAAGTATATTTCCGAGTGGTATTCAGTCAAAAAGGAGTTTTCTGAGTGAAATGAAGGTGTTTACCGAGTTAAAATCACTGGAAAAAGGTTTTCATGAGTGAAGCTACTTAAATTCTGAGTGAAAATGAATTCCTGAATGAAATTAAGTATGATTCCGAGTGGAATCAGTAGGAAAAGAGTTTCCTGAGTAAAAATAAGATATTTTCCGAGTGAAACATGAGTTTACCGAGTGAAATTAATTAAAAAGGGTTCTGTCTGAATAAGACACATGTGAATAAAGAAAATCCGAGTAAGATAATCCTGATTCCGAGTGGAATCAGGTTGGGAAAGGTCTTCTGGTGAGTTGACTTTATATACCGAGTTACATCAAGTTGAAAGGAGTTCTTTTAGTGAAAATAACTATTTGCTGAGTGAAATAAATTGTTTTGCCGAGTGAAATAAGGTTGGGAAGCTACTGTCCGAGTAAAATATGATGTTTTCCGAGTGCAATAAGACTGGGAAGCTACTGTCCGAGTAAAATAGTGTGTTTTCCGAGTGAATTACTATGTTTTCCGAGTGAAATCAACTAGAAAGATACTATCCGAGTATAAATAAGCAAACCGAGTAAAATAAGTGTAAAACCGGTCGGATTATCATAAAACATAACCTGTTATCATATTTGTTTCACTGGAAATCACACGGTACCCATGATTCTTAATATTTTCAGTCCAATATTTCACAATTCATCAATGATTATATACACTCGGTAACAGATATATATACATACAGATACAATTTAAAGCATTTAATTCATACACATTGAATCTGTCCTCACTCGGTTTTCCCACAAGGCACCCAAGAATATACCCCCTTACCTCAATGAAGTTTCCTGGAGGAGAAGAAAGAGGCTCCCTTCACTGTCCTGCTTCGAATCTGAGTGAAACAGAGGGGATAGGAGTGGGAAAGAACTTGATGGGAAAGAGAGTGATGAAGAGTGTTTGGGTCGTGTGTGTGGTGTGAGTTCTGAGGACCTTGAGCTCGTTTAAATAGGGAGGAAGTGAGTGGGAAGACAAGTGGGAGACAGCTTTTGTGAGTGGGCTGTTAGTGGATCGCTAATGGAAGGGTCGCTAATGATTAAACAAAGATATATGCTGAGTCAGTGCCCATTTCCGGTCGTCCACTGTCCATAATGCGCACGATTGAATTTAAATATCATGAAAAGACAAAATTGAAGTCAAAACGCACTTCTGTCAGTGAATACCGAGTGAAATTACACTCGGTTAACACTTCTGTCAGTGAATTCCGACTGGAATTCCCACTTCCGAGTCTCAATTGCAATTCTTCACTCGGTTTTTCTTCGAAACCGACTCAGGCACTCGGTTTCTCACTCGGTAATACCTCTTCAGACCGAGTCCTCTCTTTCTCAGTGAATCTTCACTCGGAAATCCGAGTCTTCCTCACTTTATTCACTCGGTTTAGGCCAATTTCTTCAATAAACGTTTATTTAAGCCATTACCTCTCGGACCAAGACTCACACATACTTCTCTCACTCGGTTTTGGTCCAGTGGAGTATATCTCACTCGGAATTAGCTCCCTCCACCATTTCCACTCGGTTTCCTAAGTAATTCATAGGAAACCGTTCGGAATCCTTCCCAATTGATTCCACAACGCACTTCAATCGGTAGGAAGCATCAAATCAACATAAACATGAGTATTTATACATTCTTTCACTCGAAATACTCCAATTGGAGTAGTCTCCTTCAGAAAAGGAAACATTCAACTCGGAACCGAGCCTTTCTAGGGTGTTTTCACTCGGATTTTCACTCAGAAGTGATTCTTTTGATCACTCTTCACTCAGAATTGCTTCTTAGGTCAGGACTCCACTCGGTGGTAGCCTTCTCAGTCATGTTTTACTCGGAAAAGATGATACTGACTCGGAATTCTCTCTTTCACTCGGAATTTCTAATCCTTCACTCGGAATTCTTCTCTGTCACTCGGAACAGAGCCTTTTTCACTCGGTTTTTGCATAATTTCACTAATATTCCACATAAACTCTATTATTACGTGCAAAAATGACATTTTTGAGGTACTACAGACCATCAACAAGGTATATATTGACTTATTCTTGCTTACAAACCCTCCATAATTAAAATTTACAAGGATAAAATTGTTTCTAAAAACAGGGATGTTACAGTTAAGACCCCATGAATTGAATTATCCGACCCATGATCTGGAGCTGGCAACAGTAGTATATGCATTAAAGATTTGGCGTCATTACCTATATCGATCCCGTTTTGTGGTGTTCAGTGACCACAAAAGTTTGAAGTATTTATTCGACCAAAAGGAGCTAAATATGAGGCAGAGAAGGTGGGTGGAGTACTTGAAAGATTATGACTTCGACTTGAAGTACCACCCGGGCAAAGCGAATGTTGTTGCCGATGCACTGAGCAGGAAGGTGTTGCACGCAGCTTACTTGATAAGTAGAGAGTAGGAATTGCTGGAGAGCTTTAGGGATATGAACATTGGAGTCGTTATGGACGCTCTAAACTAAATGACAGTCGGAATGTTGAAGATCTCCAACGAATTTCTGGAGTCTATTATTGCTGCTCAGAAATACGATGAGGAGTTGCTGAAACTGATTGACACTCAGGCTCGAGGCAAGGATATGGAGTTGACTCGGGGTAATAATGGAATAGGGAGATTTCGGGACCGAGTGGTGGTGCCTGCACATAGAGATTTCAGGCAAGCTGTGCTAGCTGAGGCACACAAGAGCTCTCTGAGTATTCATCCCGGTGTGACAAAAATGTATCATGACTTGAAGAAGGAATTCTGGTGGCCGGGCATGAAGAAGGCAATAACCGAGTATGTGAGGTCCTGTGTGATATGCCAGAAGTGCAAAGTCGAACACCAACGACCCCTAGGTTTGCTTCAACCTCCAGAAATTCCGATCTGGAAGTGGGAAAGTATCACCATGGACTTCGTATCTGGGCTACCTCGCACCCGAACCGGGTGCAACGCGATTTGGGTAATTGTTGACCGACTAACCAAGAGTGCCCACTTTCTGGCGATGAATATGAAATGGTCGCTGGACCGATTGGCTAAGCTATATGTTGCTGAGATTGTACGACTGCACGGTGTACCCTTAAGCATTATTTCCGATCGGGATCCCCGATTCACTTCAAGATTTTGGGGGAGCCTGTAACAAGAACTGGGTACTGAGTTCAGACTGAGGTCGGCTTACCATCCCCAGACCGATGGCCAGTCGGAGCGGACAATACAGACTCTTGAGGATATGCTGAGGGCATGTGTGTTAGAGCAGGGCGGATCATGGGAGAAATACTTGCCCTTGGTGGAGTTTTCATATAATAACAGCTATCATAGCAGCATTGGGATGGCTCCATATGAAGCCCTTTATGGTCGGAAATGTCGTACTCTATTATGTTGGAATGAGAATGGCGATGTCATTCATCTGGGGCCTGAGTTGATTCAAGAGATGAACGAACAAGTTGCCTTAATCTGAGAGAAGATAAAAATTGCCCAAGACAGACAAAAGAGCTATTATGACAATCGGCATAGGCCTCTTGAATTTCAAGTGGGCGACTGGGTGTTCCTGAGGATTTCACCAACTAAAGGTGTAGGTCAGATCTTGAAGAGCCAGAAGCTTAATCCGAGATACATCGGACCATACCAAATATTGGAACGGATTGGTGAAGTTGCTTACCGATTGGATCTTCCCCAGTCGTTAACTAACATCCACAGCGTGTTTCATGTATCACAACTTCGAGCCTACATTCCGTGTGACACAATGATTGTATCGAGTGACTCCATCGAATTGAAGGAAGATCTGACGGTGGAAGCTATACCGATCAGTATTGAGGAGTATCAAACCAAACGATTAAGAAGCAAGGAGGTGTCGTTGGTGAAGGTGAAATGGCAGAACTTGAATTGGATGACCTACACTTGGGAATTAGAATCGAATATGAAGCAGATGTACCCCCATCTCTTTCAGTCGGAACATTGATTTCGGGGATGAAATCCCCTTTTAGGGGGGTGGATGTAACATCCCTGATATTTTAATAAAAATTATGAAGAGTGGAAAATATTAGTAAATGTTTTAGAGATTTATTTAATATTTGATTTGCCTGAGCCGGGGTCAAGGAATCTGGTGCCGGGCCGGCCTCAGATATAAGGACCAAACAGGTGTTGAAGATCGGTGGTACATTGGAGGACGGGCAAAGACGTACTGCCTTGTGACTGATACTTATCCGATGTGCCTGATGTGGTCTTGGACTAACCGGTGTGAGGGAATGCCTAACTTGGAATTATAGTCCGGATCAACCTCTTGTAATGGCTGAGGCAAATGGATGTACGTAACCAGGAGGTGAGAACAGATGAAATATCCGATCTCTCAAGCGTTAGCTCGGATTTCCGAGGTGTGGACACTACGCCAGGATATCGGTTGGCCGGTATCCAGATCGGGTCAATACTCTTATGAAGTATTAGACGATTATGAATAATTAAACGTTGTAAAAGTAAATAAGCGTAGTTGGTCGGTTAATTATAAAAGAATCCAATATGGAGAAATTGATTAAAACTTTTAATGAGAATGCAAATGAAATAAGGGAAAAGGCTGTCTTGCCCCTGAGATTTATATAAAAGGAAATTCTCTCTCTCCCCTCTTCATTATTCACGAAACACTTCTTCTTCTTGGACTGTTTCTCATTCTTCTTCGTTTTCTCCTCTCGCGTTGCTGAATTGCATGCCTCGGAGGAGGACTCCGTTCGTGTTAAAACTTCAATCGAACCTCATTCCTGTGATCGTGGCCTCAAGGTGAGTCCACTGATCTGTTTTATTTATGGCTCCTTATCCCTCTCGTTTCTCTGGTAGCCGAGGGCCATGCATGGCTGTATTCGAGTTTGTTCTCCACTCCTTTGGTGAGTGTGAGCTCAAAGGTGGCCTAAGAGCTGAGGGCGTTGAGTTAACGGGTTTTTACATTCTGACCCGTAGGTAGTAGATTAAGCAACGAAAGGCTGAGTGACGGAGCTGAGACTGCGAATCCAGTGCTCAGAGGAAGGGACCGACACCGGGAGCAGATCATCGAAGCGTGGAACCGAGGTAGGGGGTGTTCGGATTATGATTAATCAGAATAGGATTTACTTCCTATCCGAGCCGTGGAATGATATGAACAGGGTAAGAAAACGTTATTGAATGTTGTTGTATGCCTATGTTTGTGCATGTGTGACTGTGTACACTGATCAATTGAGGATCGGGTATGTGGCTGAATTAATCATGTCATGAGCTTGAAATATTTAATGTTGAGATGATCGGTATTATAATGTGAATCCGGGTTTGACAAGCAGGTCACCCGAGTGATGAGAAAATGATGTTAATGGCCACGTTTGATATGTGAAATGTGAACTGTATGTATGACTACGTGGTGTGGGACGGCCGACGGTATGTTATAGCCCCTCATTTCTGGCTCCCGTGGTTTTGTGCCCAGTTGAGCTACCCAGTGGTCAAGTAGGACCCAGTGGTCGAGGTGGAGAGTCAAGCAGAACTCGGTGAACCAAGCAGGGTTCACGGGGTGTCAAGTAGGACCCCCAGCTGAAGGCCGATCCTTTAGTATCCGGATACTAGGAGTCAGATTGCATGAGAGTCAGTGGTGATTATTGATGAATTTGATATAATTGCTAAGTTTAGTTGATATGTTCATTGTGTGCAATGTGCTATAATTTCCGCGTATGACTTGATAAATCTCCGAGTGAAAATTTAATATATTTGATGAGTATGAATTGTTATCTTTACTGAATGCTGTTGTTGGGTTTTGCCGAGTGAACTATTACGATTTCCAAATGAGACTTATATATATATATATATATATATATATATATATATATACCTAGCGTGATTTGTCATTAAGTTTGCCGAGTGAAATTTGCTGTTATGATTATTGAGTACGATTTGAAAGAGGGATGAAGATGCATTCGGATATAACATATATATATATATATATATATATATGTATTTAACTTGTTAAATTCCGCTCTATATTAATTATGAAGCCAAACACTCACCCTTGCTGTTATTTTAATTTAGTAACTAGTGACAGGGAGGAAGCCGGAGCCATGGAGTCGCGCCAAGGGGGAGATCGATGCCAAGGCCTGAGTGATTTTGAGTGATTGTGTAGAGTATATATATATGTATAAGGAGTTTCCGAGTGTTTAATATTATCTGTGTGCTAACTTAATTTGAATCGGACGCGAATTTATATTTTAAAATACATTGATATATATGTTCTCATGTTTGCTATGAGAGCTCATTAACTAACGGATTCATCCCCGAGTGAGGGACAACTGAGAGATCCCCTTCCGGGTGGAAGGTTAGAATGTTCCGAGTGGGATTGGTTGGGAGAGAGTTCCGAGTGAAGAAAGTGTATAAAGATTCCGAGTGAAGAAGGTGTATCATGATTCAGAGTGAAGAGAAGTTGGATGTGTCCGAGTGGAAATCTGAGTTTCTTTCGAGGGAAGTAAGGATAGGGTATTCACCGAGTGACAATATTCAGAGAAGCGATAACCGGGTGAAGGAGGTTGAATTATCCCCGAGGGAGTTGTGACCGAGCGAAGCTTTCTGAGTGAAGGGTAGTAGTGAGTCAAGTGTGGAATATCCGAGTGAATGGAAGTTGAGTGTTTTCCGAGTGAAACCCTTTTGCCGAGTAAACCATTTTGCCGAGTGGAACCCCATGTGAGTCCGCATGTGCGTCTTGTTCGCTCAGACTTTAGGTGTGGCCTTCGCTCAAGCGAGTCGGCACTCGCTTAGGTGACTCTCGGATTTCGCTCAGGTACCTTGGGGTCCCGCTCAGGCGAATGACCCTGTCTTCTTCTTCTTCTTCTTCTTCTTCTTCTTCTTCTTCTTCTTCTTCTCCCGCTGTTGTAACTCCACTTTACCGAAAGATGTGTTCCGACCGGATATTATTTCGCGTACACTCTTATTATTACTTTGATTATATTTGAGTGAATACTAATTATTATGCAGACCGAGTGAAACCATTGCCGATCGGTTATTATTTTAACATACTTTTATTTAAGGATTTATTTTAGAATGGTTTGTTCATTCTAAGTATGATTTTATGTAACTAAAAGAGGTAATTATTATTTTACATCAAGGCCGAGTGGATTATTTATTAAGGAAAGTAAATACTAATTCTTATTAGGCTAAATTACACTTTTGGTCCTCTAACTTGTAAGTTTTTTTCAAATTGGTCCCCAATTATTTTTTTAATTCAATAAGGTCCCCAAACTTTTTAAAACGCGTCAACTAGGTCCTTCCGTTAGAAACTCAGTAACGCCGTTTGCTCACATGGCATGCGTGGACACGTGTCACAATCTTGTTAGCACACGTGTCACCACCAGAACTTAGGACACGTGTCAGATTTTGATTGGATGATGGTTATGTTTGAAATTAAAAGAATTTGTCCTAGATAGGACTTGAACCCGTGACCTTTGAGTCAAAAACCATAACCATCACCACTAGGCCACATATCTCTTTAGTGATTCAAATGACAATGTTTATATATAAAGGTAAACTTTCAATATCTTTTAAAAGTATATTTAATTTAATTATTATAATAAAATATTTATAGGTATATTTAATTTATTTATTGTAAATAAAATATTTAAGGTTATATTTAATTTTATTCTTGTTAATAAAATATTTAATTATTTTTTAATTTAATCATTTGGATAAAATATTTAAATATATATTTAGTTTAATTATTATTAATAGAATATTTACACATATAGTTAATTTAATTATTTTTATTAAATATTTAAAACTATATTTAGTTTAATTATTATTAATAAATATTCAAAAAATAAACTTAATTTATTTATTATTAAGAAAATATTTAAAGGTATATTTATTTTAATATTGTTAAGAAAACATTTAAAATATATAATTTAATCATTTTTGAGAAAATATTTAAAAATATATTTACTTTAATTATTAATAATAAATATTTAAAAAATAAACTTAATATATTTATTATTAAGAAAATATTTAAAGGTATATTTAATTTTAATATTGTTAAGAAAATATTTAAAAATATATTTAATTTAATTATTTTGATAAAATATTGAAAAATATATTTATTTTAATTAATATTAATCAAATATTTTAAAAATATTTTATTTAATTATTTTTTATGAAATATTAAACATATAGTTAATTTATTTATTATTAATAAAATACTTAAAAATATAGTTAATTTAATTATTTTTATAAAATATTGAAAAAAATATTTAGTTTAATTATTATTAATCAAATATTTTTAAGAATATTTTATTTAATTATTTTTTATTAAATATTAAAAATATAGTTAATTTATTTATTATTAATAAAATATTTAAAAAATATATTAAAATATAGTTAATTTAGTTATTTTTATTATTATTAAAATATTTAAGAATATAATTTATTTATTTATTATTAATAAAATATTTAATTATTTTATTGATAATTTAAGTATATAGTAATTGAACTGGTCTGGACCGGGGTCTAGGATCCGGTGTGGGACCAGCCACAAGAATATAGGTGTTTTTAGGGTTTGTACACCGGAACAGTGAGTATCCGATGTATTAATCCGGTCTCTCAGTGGGAGAGGCCGGTCTTGTTGTCCTGGAGATCCTTCACACCTACGATTCGCGTTGCAGGGGGGGGAAAGGTGGTGCCACCTGCGAAGATTCTCCGACGCTCAAGTTAGAAAAGTGTAAGAACTCAGTGAATGCTCAAGCGATATATCAGTAAAGCGTAAGTTAGAACAACATCACCTTGCATGTGTATTGAAATGAGCTATTTATAGTTGTACGTGAGAAAATGAGTCGTTGGATACAGGTGGGTCTCCTAGCTCTGATAGCGTGTACATTATGTCAATCAGGGTGGCTCAACACTCAGAATGTGTCAGGAGGGTAGGTCAATTATCAGTGTACGACCCTATAGGAAGAAGAGAGGATAATCACCTTTTCCGCATAATCTGCTGACACATCCACTTGCTTTCTGAGGCCATTGACGTGACATATTTTGCTACATACAGTATCTTCGCTGATAAGTTATTAGGGGCTCTTATCTTGCTGTGACTGAGAAACCAACAGTTATATATAAATATTCTGTGAAAATGAACAAAGATCCGTTATAGAGACAATAAGTAGGGCAGTCGTGAGATGAGGACGGAAGGCCAGACATCGGATATCCGGTGTGGTAATGTCAAACCAGGACACCGGTTTTCCTTATATGAGGTCACTCTGACGTCACAAGATTGGGGGCCGGTATCCAGACCAGATCATCTGTCCCCTAGCTTGTATGAGGGACTGTTAAGTTGCTCATATGAGCTACACAACCCTAGAGAAGTCTGGATGCCGGTGGTACATTCTGGAAGGTCTCTGAAAGCTCGGTGGCACCCGCTCTAACGAACGAGTGACCGCTCTTCTCGCGCTGCGTACAACGGATTCAGACAGCGTAAAATAAATAATGGAAATCCCAAGAGTCTTTGAGAATCAAAACCCTTAGTATTCGAAAAGTGGTTGAAAGGCATTAAATGCTCATGGCATGATTGGACATTAAATGCATTTTTTACGCACGAGCCATCATTACCCAAGAGTGTAACCGTCGACTGGGCTTATTGGGCCTGGATTCAAACTGAAAAGGGGGGCCCATTTTGCCAAAACGTTTACTGAAACGTTACCATTTTCGCGCTTATTCGTGACGAAACGACGGAGTCGTTTCACTTTGAAAGGCTGCGTTTTGAGGCAAGCATTGTGACCTTCGATGGAACACTATGCCTCTTCATTACCTATAAAAGGGACTCTTAGCAGATTTTGGAATCCACTCTTGTTTTCAAGCTTAGTGAACCTCTGCTCAAATTTCTTGGAAATTTCTCTGTCGTCTTTAAACTTCTCAAAGATCTTCTTCCTTTAGGTAACCTCCCTTTCCTTCAACTCCTTGCAATTTTTGTTCATTCTGTTTCCACCATGCGCCCTGGAGCAGGCAACGCTGGTCCTTTAAACAGGGGGAGTTTTGGCTCTCGCATCCCCCTTAGCCACCGTGGTGGGAGGATTCCAGCGAATCCTCCTGTGGCTGGGCCTCGTCGCTCAGAGAGAGCTGAAGCTTCTTCCTCACGAGCGTCCTCTTCCCAACGTCGCTCTGAGGTTCCCCTTGACTCGAGGGCGTCCAGCCGCTCTGATGAAGGGTCAAGTGCTAAAGGTTATCTCTCTGACGATGTTGCTTTTTACCACAGTACGTACGCGTTCCACCGTGCCTGCATAACTATGGATCTTCCTGGACGTGGAAAAACACCAGTTCTCTGCTCTGCTGAAGGATGTGTCAATGTTGTGGCACACCGGCTTGACTGAGAAAAGCTCAACAGGGAGAAACCCTACTGCTGGGTGGAAGAGGAATTCCTAGAGATCCCTTCGCATCATACGAGTGAGGAGGAATGCACGGTCTCTTTCCGCTACAAAATATACTCAGACAAGAAGTACAAAGCGCGATACGCTGTGCTGGCACCACGTCCCTCTGAGAGAGTATGCCACAGCGTCCCTGATGAGAGGTCGGTCTACATGTACGACTTCGTCTTCTTGAAATTGGGGGTACGCTTCCCCATGACGGAATTCCAGATGGCCGTCCTACGCTTCTTAGACTGCGCTCCTACACAACTGCATCCCAATGGTTGGGGTCTAGTCCGGGCTCTGGAGATTCTGGGGGAGCATTTCAACTTCTCCGCCATTGTGGCCAAACTGTTCTACTATTGCCAAGTGGTCCGCCGTGCTAATAAGAAAGGGCGGTCTTGGGTTCATTACTCTCCGTAGTGACTCAAGGATGGTAAATTTCAAATCTTATACGGAATCCGCGAAGGTGGATGGACGCTCCTTCAAGCATTACTACACGCGGGTCCGTATTCAACCGAATAAGCCGGTCTTCTGGCGAAACAAGGAGGGATTCACCAAGTTTCCTCTTAGCTGGACGCACGAGCACTTTCTCCTCATGAGCCGTGCTTATTACACGGATGAGAGTGAACTCTCCTCTCATTCTGTTGAGGTCTTGAGTGCCATGCAGACGGCCTCGAAGACCCTCAAAGGATTTTCCAGCAGGCTCCTCTGGGCAGAGGATGACATCAGAAACGCCTACCTCCGTAATATCCGCTCTTACTTTATTTGTGTTGCATAGTTATTCCGTTCTGATTATCTTTTCTTCTTATGTGCTAACTCGACCTTTCTTGTTTTGCAGAACAAATCGAAAGAGCCTGCCCAGAGATGCTGTCGTTAAAGACCATGATGGCTGACGGTGATTCCTCCTCTGAGGAGAATGAGATCCAGGCGAAGAGTAACGCCACCAAAACTCCCCTCATTCCCCTGACCTCTGCAGTAGGTGAAGAGGTTCCTCTCTTTGATGAGGAGGAAACAGAAGAACAAGTTGAGGCCACTGGAGCGGGCGACGAGGAGGCCGTCCCAGAGAAGAAAAAGAAAAAGAGGAACCTTGTTAAGAAGGCAGATCAAGAAAAACCCTTCTCTGATGATCCTGTGAAGAAGCGTCAGAAGACGGTCGGAGAAACTGGATTGAAGAAGGACAAGGGGAAGAAGCCCATTCCTAAATCCTCTACCCCTTCTTCACAGAATGCTTCAGAGCCGGACTCTGGGAGTGGTCCTCCTCCGGCGTTTGATCCTCCGCGTGACTCCTCTCTCTCTCCTTACTTGTGGTTTCAGGGGTCCATGCCTCCCACTCTTCCAAAGGCACGATATTGCCTCCGCCCCTCCCTCGACGCTGCTGGGGTCTGAGGTGCTTGTAAGGCCGGGCGTTGGCAGCTGGATGAACTATCCGGCCTCCTTGATTCCCTGAGCGAGAAGGCAGATTACATGGAGCAGGTTGAAAAACTTGAAGCCGAACTCGTGGTGAAGGAGACATGGTCGGCCAAGCAAGCTGAAGTTCATAGGGGCGTGGAGTCAGAATTGAAGAAAACCAAGGAGACGCTCCAGAGGAAAACTGAGGAGGCAAGCCAAGTGTATTTTGCCAACAAGGCTCTAGAGCGGGAAGTTGCCGACCTCCAGAAACAGAACAAATCCATACCCATCCTCGAAGAAGAATTACAACTGGAGAAGAAGAGATCGGCTAAGCTTGCTGACGATCTCAAAATTATGGAGAACAGTCGCAATAAAGACCTTGGGGAGTGGGAGAGCCTTCGGAAGGAGATGCAAGCCCAAATTGAGGAACTCAAGAAAGGTGGTGTGAGTGCTGGGCCTTCAGAAGAGGATTTTGCCAAGGTTCAAAGAAAATTAACTGCTGCGAAGGCCAAGGCTGCCAAAGCCTTGGAGATATGCAAAAATGTGGCGTATGAATCCTTCGGCCTGGCCCTCCGTCAAGTTTATTATCGTAACCCTGGAGTGAAGCTGAATCTGTACGGATTGGATCCGTTCTTCGAATTCCATGGGGGAAAACTTGTTGAAGTACATAAGGACGGCTCGCACCATGAACCCCGTGCATCTTTGTATGAACTGCCTCCCCTTCCAGAAGGTCAAAGTATGGAGCCGACAACGTTTACCGCTGCCTCTGGTGCTGAAACGCAAGAAGGTGCCCAAACTGTAGCAGAGGGCAAAATGGAGAAGACAGGAGTGCCCACTGTGGAGGATCAAGCACCGGCCTCTTAATTTATGCTTTATTCATAGCTGTGTACTGGGATCAGCTCCAGCTTTAACTACTTTGTAACCTGAATAATTTCTCATTTTTGGAAATAAAATTCACTGTTGTTTCTCTTCAACTGCTTGCGTCGAATGTATGATTGTTGGATAACTTAGTACTATACAAAACACTTTATTATTTTCATGTTTTGTGAATCCGTTCTGTGTGGTTACCTAGCTGCTTAAAGCGTACTTATCACACCGGATTAAGATAACAAATTGTAACGAAGAAGCAATAATTAAGTTAAAGCATGCCCTGTCCCCAAGTATAAGTATGTTGGGAAGGGAAATTTTATCTCAAGAATTACCTTTTAACTTCTTAAAAAGATAAAAATGCTCATCTGTCCTCGGAGATGTAGAGCGGGTACGTTAGCGTTCAGCCGCTCTGGGGTGGATATTCCCTAATTGAGGACGGACATTGCCTTTGAATTTTGGTACAGCTACACCTTTCTCTTGAGGTTCGGTTTAGTCCTACATCTCAAGTCTTCACATGGTGTTCGGTTCGATCCTACTAACCGTACTTGGAGTTCGGTGCAATCCTACAATCCAAGCCTTCAACACGGGGTTCGGATCAGGGCTAATCCTGAACCTACTGCGCCCGTTACTCGGGGTTCAGCGTGGTTTTCTGTATGAACCGGCCTACTGCGCCCAAGCCTTCGCATGGGGTTCGGTTTGTGGCCTTGAGGAAGGACCAACCCTACAACCCATGTTGTCTTCGAATGGGGTTCGGTTTGTGGCCTTGAAAAAGGACTAGCCCTACAACCCATGTTGTCTTCGAATGGGGTTCGGTTTGTGGCCTTGAAAAAGGACCAGCCCTACAACCCATGTTGTCTTCGAATGGGGTTCGGTTTGTGGCCTTGAAAAAGGACCAGCCCTACAACCCATGTTGTCTTCGAATGGGGTTCGGTTTGTGGCCTTGAAAAAGGACCAGCCCTACAACCCATTCCACCTCAAGGAGTTACACCGTCAAAACACACGATGTGTGATTGAGATCATCCGTCCTGAGGGGTCTTCATTAGTCCCTCGAGGAGTTACACCATCAACTACAGAATTAGTAGTTGAGTTCATCCGTCCTGAGGTGTATGCGTGTTAAGCTACGGCTATAAATCACAACACATAAGAAAAGTGAGAATGATAGGGCGGTTAAAATGTATTCTCATTAAGATTGAAAGTGCATTACAAAGAGAGCGTAGTTGGGGTCGTGCCTCGTTAAAACCTTCTTGAGAAAACCCAATGGGAAAAAACTCAAGTAAGGAAAAAGAGTACACGCCGTCTTACCAACTAGCTGTAATAAACACGTAAGTTCTGAGTGTTCCATTTGTTGCGGATTGGAGTTCCATCAAGTTCTTCCAACCGGTATGACCCTTTTCCAGTCACTTCAGAAACTCTATAAGGACCTTCCCACGTCGGTGCTAGCTTTCCTTGGTGAGCGAATTTATTCCCCACACTCACCTTTCTCAAAACAAGATCTCCGGTGTTAAAAGCCCTGTATTGGACACGTTTATTATACCGGAGTGCTGACTTTGCTTTTACCGCCTGATCCCTAATAAAAGCCTTTTCTCTTAACTCCTGGAGGACGTCCAGCTCTGATGCCAGGTTGGCGTTGTTGTCTTCAGCTGAAAAATACTCCACACGAGCCGATCTTGTTCGTAGCTCCACTGGAATCATCGCCTCAACCCCGTACGTCAGCCGGTATGGGGATTCGTTAGTTGAAGAATGAGGCGTAGTGCGGTATGCCCATAAAACATGACATAGCTGGTCAGTCCATCCTCCCTTCGCTTCTCCCAGACGCTTCTTCAACCCCTTTAGCACTTCTCGATTGGCTACCTCCGCTTGTCCATTGGTTTGGGGGTGTTCAACAGATGAAAATATCTGGATTATCCCCAGTCCTTCAAGCAAATCTGTGAACTTTTTGTCTGTAAACTGGGTGCCGTTGTCAGTCACAATCCGCCCTGGCACCCCGAACCGAGCTATGATATTTTCATACACGAAACGTCTTGTTCGCGCAAAAGTAATGTGCACTACGGGCTCAGCTTCGATCCACTTGGTGAAGTAGTCTACCCCCACGATCAAATATTTGATACCTCCTGGCGCAGTGGGGAATGGACCCAAAATATCAAGGCCCCACTGGTAGAACGGCCAAGGTACAGCAGATGAGGACAGCTCTTGGGACGGTGTATGGTGGAGATTGGAGAATTTTTGACAAGCGTCATACTTCCTAACAAAATCTGCAGAATCCTGCTTCATAGTGGGCCACCAATATCCAGCCCTGAGGACCTTTCTCATTAAGCTCCGACCCCCAGCATGGTGCCCGCACTGCCTCTCGTGCACTTCCTCCAAAACCGCTTGAACCTCATCCTCTCTCAAACACAAAAGATATGGGACAGAGAATCCCCTTTTGTAGAGAACACCATCAACCATAGTAAAGTATGGTAGCTCCCTCTTCACTCGTCTCCTCTCCTTCTCATCAGTGGGAAGTTGACCATCAGCCAGATAGCGAATATAAGGGATGACCCAAGAATCCTCATACGGATAGCTCACCATGACAGCATTCAGAGAAGGGTACAGAGGTATGCTAGGTGATGTCAAAGTGCTTTGAACCACCGTCGTTGTGCTGCCGGGCTGCTTTGTACTTGCCAGTCTTGACAAGATGTCCGCTCTGGTGTTTTCCTCTCTGGGCACATGCTTGAACTCTAAAACTTCAAATCTTCCCTTCAACTCATTAACACAATTCAAGTACAATTGAAGTTGCGGCTCCTTCGCTTGGTACTCCCCCTGGATCTACGAAATCACCAATTGGGAATCACTGCACAGTGTGACTGCTGATGCTCCGATGTCAATCGCCGCACGGAGACCGGCCAAGCATGCTTCGTATTCAGCCTGGTTGTTGGAGGTTTTGAAATTGAATCGGAGGGAAATTTCTAGGTGCACACCATCATCACTTTCTACCACAACACCTGCTCCACAACCTTCGCTATTCGACGATCCATCAACGTAAATGGTCCAATGCGCTCGAGGGGTGGCAGGGTCCGGCCCAGTCATCTCCACAACAAAATCAGCCAACACTTGCGCCTTGATGGCTCCTCGAGGCTCATACGAAATTTCAAATTCAGACAACTCGATAGACCATTTTATCATCCTTCCAGCGAGGTCTGGCTTGCTAAGCACTGAACGGAGGGGCAAATCCGTTCTCACCAGTACTGGGTGCGCGTGGAAATAGGGCCTCAACCGTCGTGATGCCCACACGACTGCTAGAGCAGCCTTCTCAATCTTCTGATACCTTCCTTCCGCCCCCTGAAGCGTCTTACTAGTAAAGTACACCGGCCTCTTCCCTTTAGGGGTTTCTTTAACCAAGGCCACACCTAGGGCTTCATCAGAGATTGCTAAATACAAGATCAAAGTCTCACCAGGGTCAGGCTTAACCAAAATTGGTGGACTCGAGAGAACGGCCTTGAGCTGTTGGAAGGCTTGTTCCTGCTCCTCTCCCCATTCAAAATTCTTGTGTTTCTTCAACGCCTTATACAGGGGAAGGGATCTGTGTGCCATTTTGGGCATGAAACGAGCCAGAGCGGCTACCTTCCCATTCAATGATTAGACCTCCCTCAGGCTCTTGGGGCTCTGCATATCCAGGATTGCTTGACATTTCCCAAGGTTAGCCTTAATGCCTCGCTGGGTCAACATGAATCCCAAGAATTTCCCAGCTGGAACGGCAAAGGTGCATTTTAAGGGGTTTAACCTCATGTTGTAGTGTCGAAGCCTAGTGAAAAATTGGCGCAGATCCTCAATGTGGTCTCCTCCAGCGGGCGTTTTGGCTATAATATCATCGATATAAACCTCGACCAGCCGGGTGTGCATCCCTTCAAAGACTTTGTTAATCATGCGCTGGTAGGTAGCGCCGGCGTTCTTCAATCCAAAAGGCATGACGGTGTAGCAGAAAACACCGCGGTCATTGATAAAGGCAGTTTTCTCTTGGTCTCCCTCCCACATCGGAATCTGGTTATACCTCGAATAAGCATCCATGAAACTGAGGTACTGGTAACCAGATGAATCATCCACCATGCGATCAATGTTGGGCAGGGGATATGGATCCTTGGGGCAGCAACGGTTAAGATCCACATAATCTGTGCACATTCTCCATTTGCCATTAGCTTTCTGCACCATAACCACATTAGAAAGCCAAGAAGAGTAGCGTATCTCCCTTATAAAGCCTGCTTTCAACAACTCCTCTGTCTGCTCACAAGCTGCCCTCTGCTTCTCCGGTCCCAACCTCCTCTTCTTCTGGGCCACCGGTCTTGTTTCAGGGTACACAGCAAGCTTGTGGCAACAGAAATCAGGGTCCATCCCAGGCATGTTTGCTGCTGTCCATGCGAAAAGATCCTTGAACTCCTGCAGAAGGGCTAATAAGCGTTGCTCCATAGCAAACTCCAGCTTATCATTGATGTGCGTGACCTTCTCTGGGGAATCCCCTAAGACAACATCCCTGGAACCACCATCCGGTGTGGGCTTAGAGGGATTGAGTGGATCAATCTTCAATTCCGCTCTGGGGTCCAGATCAATTAGACTGACAGACCCTGCCGCTGTTCCTCCGTCGTTTAGCTTCCTCTTCTTGTTGAATGCTTCCAACTTGACCATGTTGAGGCTCAAGTTATAACAATATCGAGCCATCTCCTGATCACCACGGAGAGAGGACACACCGTTGTCCTTGTCAATGAATTTGATCAAGAAGTGAGGAGTGGATACAATTGCTTCCATCGCATTCAGTGTAGGACGGCCTATGATACCGTTGTATGGGGATTCCACATCAATCACCAGAATTCTAGACTTGACTGTTCTCGCTCCAGGCTCTCCTTCAAAGGAAATCAGAGTGTCAAGATACCCCTTAGTGGGTTGCTTGGCTCCATTAAACGCTGTGAGTTCTTACGTGTAAGGTTGTAAATCTGCATCATTGAAACCCATTCGTTTGAAACAATTATAAAAGATAACATCACAAGAACTTCCCTGATCGACGAGGATCCGCTTAACATCCTTGTTGGCTATAACTGCCACGATAACTACTGCATCATCACCTCCTGGAATTGTTGGGCCAAAATCATCATCAGTAAATGACACCGTCGGAGCTGCCATACCGTCCCTGAAAGGGCGGTTATCCCTTGGTTTGCCCTGGACAGACAGAATCATCCTGTGGTGATTCTTCTGTGCTGTGATTGATGCTCCTCCTCCCACAAATCCTCCGGCTATCATCTCAATCACTTCTCGTCTGCCCTGCCTCTGCTGCTGGGGCATGTTACTTTGTTGGGCATCTCCAGCAATCACTACTCCCTTCTGCTTTTCGGCTGCAGTGAACTTCCTTGCTGGGTTGCGTGTATTATCATCTTCGTCATCAGGATCTCTACTCCTTTTTTCCATCCTCTGAGGCTCGTCTACAGATTTCTCCTTGAACAAATACTGCTTCAGCTTTCCTTCTCGGATGAGAGTTTCCACCATATTCTTTAATGCCTTGCACTCATCAGTATTGTGTCCTGTCTGTTCATAGAAAGTGCAATACTTGCGTGGGTTACCACCCCTCTTGACTGGGGCTGGTTTCCTTATACCAAAGACGTTCAACGTTGGCCAACCAACCTCCCTCATGATTTGTGAATGCCTGGTGTTCAACGGAGCATAGTTGTTGAACGACGATACACGCCTATCTCATGGATGCGGGTGAGTGTTTACAAAGTCTTCTCTAAAGGCATGCTTCTCAGGCCTCACTCTCTCCTTTTCTCTCCGTGGCTGCTGAGTGGGTGCTGAAGGCTTCATTCTTGTTGCGGTTGCCTCTAGATGCATCTCTATGCCCACGTACTTGGAAGCTTTCCTTCGAAACTCCTTGAAGGTTGTTGGGGGGCTCTTTGCCAAAGATAGGGCAAAGGCTGAACCAGGCTGAAGAGCTTCCACTACAATATGAAGTTGTATGGCCTCCGTGAGGTTGGGGACCAACGCTGCCTCCTTATAAAACCTCTTCAAGAACTCCTTAAGAGTTTCAGTTTCTCCCTGCCTTATCTGGGCCAGGGTGTGAGAAGTTCTTGGGATATCCCTAGAGATGACAAAATGGCTTTCAAATGCAGCGGCCATTTCCTCCCAAGAGTCTATAGATCCTGAGGGTAAGCTTTTAAACCAACTGAGAGCCTCCTCCGTTAGTGTTCTTGGGAACATCCTACACATAACATCTTCATCTGCTCCCAAATACATAGCTTCATACACATAAGCATCCAAATGCTTAGTGGGATCAGTTTCTCCATTATACTTCCCTATTGACAGTGGCTGAGTTGTTTGCAAATGTTTCGGGATGGTAATGCTCATCAGCCTTCTTGAGAAAGGGACACTGAGCTTGTACGTCCCTGAAGTCACCACCGCCTGTTCCCTTCTCCTGGTACTGACTCTATCACCCGAGTCTTGAGTCTGCTCTCTCTCTTCATACATGGGGATCTTCGAATACTGGAGGGCTGTAGACCTGCCCCTCTCTGATGCGTGGTGAGCCTCCTCAGCATGGGACGTTACCCTGTCCCCAGCTCCTCCTCTCTCCCGCTTCAACTCCATCAGCTCCTCCCTAAGCTGCCTGATAACCTCATCACGAGGGTCAGGCGTTTGCACTTACACCAACCTCCGGGTCTGAGTTACAGGGGACTCAAAGACAAGTCTCCTTCTAGTCTGTTGATGGGTCACATCCTCCACGTGACCATCAACGAAATCTCTCCCATCACCTTCCATCGTGACAACCAAACTTCTGCGAAAATGGGAATAACTCTAACGAGTCCCACTGGGCGTGCCAATGAACTGGTCTGGACCGGGGTCTAGGATCCGGTGTGGGACCAGCCACAAGAATATAGGTGTTTTTAGGGTTTACACACCGGAACAGTGAGTATCCGATGTATTAATCTGGTCTCTCAGTGGAAGAGGCCGGTCTTGTTGTCCTGGAGATCCTTCACACCTACGATTCGCGTTGCAGGGGGGCGAAAGGTGGTGCCACCTGCGAAGATTCTCCGACGCTCAAGTTAGAAAAGTGTAAGAACTCAGTGAATGCTCAAGCGATATATCAGTAAAGCGTAAGTTAGAACAACATCACCTTGCATGTGTATTGAAATGAGCTATTTATAGTTGTACGTAAGAAAATGAGTCGTTGGATACAGGTGGGTCCCCTAGCTCTGATAGCGTATACATTATGTCAATCAGGGTGGCTCAACACTCAGAATGTGTCAGGAGGGTAGGTCAATTATCAGTGTACGACCCTATAGGAAGAAGAGAGGATAATCACCTTTTCCGCATAATCTGCTGACACATCCACTTGCTTTCTGAGGCCATTGACGTGACATATTTTGCTACATACAGTATCTTCGCTGATAAGTTATTAGGGGCTCTTATCTTGCTGTGACTGAGAAACCAACAGTTATATATAAATGTTCTGTGAAAATGAACAAAGATCCGTTATAGAGACAATAAGTAGGGCAGTCGTGAGATGAGAACGGAAGGCCAGACATCGAATATCCGGTGTGGTAATGTCGAACCAGGACACTGGTTTTCCTTATATGAGGTCACTCTGACGTCACAAGATTGGGGGCCGGTATCCAGACCGGATCAGTAATAAAATTAAATATACCTTTAAATATTTTATTAAGAATAAATAAATTAAGTATATTCTTAAATATTTTATCAAAATAATTAAAGTAGAAAATAACTAAATATTTTATTAACAATAATAAAATTAAATATAACCTTAAATATTTTATTTACAATAAATAAATTAAATATACCTATAAATATTTTATTATAATAATTAAATTAAATATACTTTTAAAAGATATTGAAAGTTTACCTTTATATATAAACATTGTCATTTGAATCACTAAAGAGATATATGGCCTAGTGGTGATGGTTATGGTTTTTGACTCAAAGGTCACGGGTTCAAGTCCTATCTAGGACAAATTCTTTTAATTTCAAACATAACCATCATCCAATTAAAATCTGACACGTGTCCTAAGTTCTGGTGGTGACACGTGTGCTAACAAGATTGTGAAGATTGTGACACGTGTCCACGCATGCCATGTGAGCAAACGGCGTTACTGAGTTTCTAACGGAAGGACCAAGTTGACGCGTTTTAAAAAGTTTGGGGACCAATTTGAAAAAAACTTACAAGTTAGAGGACCAAAAGTGTAATTTAGCCTTCTTATTAAGATACAAATTTTTATTCAACGCGAAAAATTTATTGTGAAAATAATTTGCCGTATGTAAATAAAAAGGTAAATCAACCTAGGATGTTACAGTTATGCTTCACTAAAAGTTGGTCCAGATTCATCATATTCGAATACCTTAATCGATTAACAACGTTCTAATTTGATTTTGAAAATTCCAGAATCGTCTTAATCGATTACCTTAATCGATTAACAAGGTTCTGTTTCAATTAAAACTTGTCTAGTACCTTATTCGAATACCTTATTTGATCAGCTCTATTCTAGTTTAATAAGAACTTGTCCAAATTTACCTTATTCGATTAGCTCTGTTTCAATTAATTTCAAAATTTGTTTTATGAGGCTTAATCGAATACCTTAATTAATTACCTTGCTCCTAATCAAATACCTTATTTGATTACAAAAATGCTAATTTTAGATTCTCAATGCTTTAATATTTTTGAAACATATTTTTGGAATCATAAAAACTCGGATTATTAAAATTCTTATCATAAAAACTTCCTCTGTTTGATATATTGTTATGAACAAAAACAAGTTCTAACCTTTTTCAGGCTCTTATCACTAGGTGACCATCCCTAGAGTGGCGAGTTCGAGACTTATCCAAGTTCCTTGGTGGCATCTCCTTCATCATTTTCCATCCATTCCATAACCCTTTCAACCTTACTTCCTTAATTCCCTTCCATTTCCTTATAAATAGGCTTTATCATTTACATTTCCATTAGAATAACATATTCCATGTTGCATCTCCTATTGTCTCTTTGTTCAAGAATTGAAGAGAACAAAGAAGGCTAAATCCTAAATTCTTTCAAGTTGAAGAAAGGCCTTTATCAAGTGGTATCAAGAGTCAAGGTGCCATCTTTCTTTGCTTTTTTCTTCATCTTTCACACTTTGTTCTTGAGTTTTGGTGGCTGAAATTTTTAGATTTCATGTTTTGTTCAATAGTTTCTAGAGTCTTTTATTGAAAAAGTTCAAGAAAATCCTAAAAAGATTCATGAAATTGTGTTTTATTTAGCTTTCTTTGATAGAGTTCATGCATATTGTTGAGTTTTTTTTTAAAAAAAAATCAATTCTGAAATTTCTTGTATGTTCTTAGTTTCTATGTTCTTGCACAATTAAATTCAGCTTTAGTTTGATAAAAATCAAAAATCACATCTTACAATTCTTAGAGCCAAGCTAGGATGTTAAAATGGTGCATCTTGAAACCTTTCATTGGTTTCTAGAGTTTTGATTGTAATTCTGTGATTAGTTTGTGCTGTCTTGTGCATTTTTTGCATCAATTAATTGGCATACCAAGGTTCTAAGTCTATAGTTTGATTACCTCCCCTTAAGGTGATCATAGGTCAAGCTCAATTTTAAGATTGTGTAGTTTCAATTCTGTAGAAATTTTGATCTAGGATTAATTTTGTTTTAGTCCAGCATAATAGGTAAAATTGGAACTGTGTTGCAGCATATTGAATTTGCATATCATTTGTCCAGAATCAAATTGTGTCTTCCGTTTCTTTCAATTTTACGCGGAAATAGAGCCTTGGCAATCCCAATTTCTGTACATGCTCTTTCGAATACTTGGACATGCGGTGATTGATTTTGGCATTTACTATAAGTGAAAATTTTTGGTCAATTGTCAATTGCTATGCGTGCAGTATAATTGTGATCAAAGCATGTGTTCATTCCAATTGGTCCAAAATCAGCATATGTTCAATTAGCTGTTCTTTTGTAAATCTTGGTTAATTGTGGTGCATTTTGAAAATTGGTCAATTGTTCAATTTCCTCTCATCACTCTATGCACGTTAATTGTTCAAGCATCATTTCATTCAATTGCAGTAAAGTGGGTACACAATGTTTCGCTTTTGTCTTTAACAATTGAAATTGAAGCCAATTTTATCTCTAGCAATTGTAATTTTTCTTTGATCAACTTGTTATTCATTTGGTCCTCTTTGTACAATTTCTGAGCATTCAAATTTTTATTGGTCAATAGCTGTACAATTGTTCAATTGGTCAATTCCCTGTACGTGTAAAAATTTGGGTCATTTGAAAATTTTTGGTCAATTTGCAATTACTGTACATGCCTAAAATTTGAAATTGTATTGGTCAATTGTGCAATTTGTTGGCAAATTCCCTGGACGTGCCTATTTTTTTCTTTTTATCCAATTATTGTCACGCTGAAATTCTTTTAATTGGTCAATCACAATTGCTTTTGTACCTGATTCATTCAATTCTTTCTCATTTGTTGGTCAATTAACAGTGCAATAAATCCTTGGTCAATTCAAAAATTTGTCAATTTGAAAATGTTGATTTCAGCCTTGGCAATTGCAATACCTACACGTGCTTAATTGTTGCATTGTAGTATGTGTCAATTCCAAAATAAATTGGTCATTCGGTTGTGAGCATTAACAATTACGGTGCACGTTGAATTGAAATATCGTGGTCATTCTATTTTGGCAATATCCATTACTGTTCATGCGTAATTCGAGAGTTTGTTGGTCAATAAGTTATATCCGTTGTACTTACAATTGAGTTGGTCAATTAATTTGTGCGTTACATGGTGGAAATCAGGCCAGTCTGTCTTGCAAATACAATGTCCCTGCCTTATAAACAAAAGAGTTAGCTATTGAAGTCAGATTTTTAGCAAGTTGTTTTACCCAAAAAAAAATTAAAATTTGCACTGATTTTTTTTTTTTTTACTTATAAAAGTTTGCATTTAGAAGTTTCAGGTATTTTTGATGTGTGCTTGCCTTTTTGTTGTTGCACTTTTAATTATTTTATTGTCTAGTTGTGTTAATTTTTTTCTTCTATTGTATGTCTTGGAATTAATTCATAGTATACAGTGTCATCTTCTTTCATTTGAACTTTTATTGATTTTTAGGTTGGTCTTTTGTCAAGTCTTAAAATCATATTGAGTAAACATTTCTCTCAAATTGAATTTTTTTTCTTGTCTTTTTCTTTTCGAAGTTTTGTCTTTGAATTTCTATTTCCTTTGAATTTCTCTTGGATTTTCTCTTCCTTCATCTCAAAGGGTAGCATTCTCTAGGAAATAGTGAATAAGAGTGTAAATTGAAGGAGATGAAAATAATTGAAGGTCTAAATGAGAAGTTTAGTGAAACACTTATGTGATAAGAGTGGTTAGATTTTGGATTTAAATTTTCTTAACAATTGCATTAATTTTGTTCATTGTGTAGCCAAATTGGTGGAGAAGGACTTGAAGATTAAATTGAAGACTTGTAGGAGTGCAAAAGCCTTGTAACCCTAAAAAGTTTCAATTAAAGTTTTAATTCTTTGTATTTTGTTTTTAGTCCTTGTATTTTGGATTTTTACATTTAAAAAAAATGACTTGGACATTGGTTAAATTTTTTCTAGTTTCCATAGGGTAAATTCAGTTAGATAACATTGCATGCATCATCCTAGTACATGTTTTACCTACATTCCAGGGTTTGTTAGTTGTCTTAACAGAATTAGTTAATTGGTCAGGTAGTTTTAACTTCTTAACTAAAATTGGTTAATTTTGTTAAATTTGGTTAGTGGTTAGGAGAATTGGTCTCAACTACTTAGGGTTAGTTTCAACAAAATTAGGTGGTTAGTTGTTAAACCTAATTCTAGTTAGAATACCCACCATAACTAATTTTCAAAATTTGAAGTTTGAATTCTAGTTAGTTAGTTTGTTTGTTATGAGCAGAAGAGTTTGTCTTAAAAGCATCCTTAGATAGACAACCTAGTCAAACATCGTAGTATTTCCCTTGCATCATAGTTTTCATTTTACATTTTAATTCTTGTCTTGCATACATCCTCAACTAGTATCTCTTGTCTAATTTTTTTGTCTGCTTCTGTGAATTTCAAAAATGTCTTCATTTAGGAAAAATAGGAAAGATAGAACACCTAAAATATTTGAGGTTTTAATTGAACAACTTGGTGTATTTCATTCTAAAATAAATTCTTATTAGTCTAAGCATGATTCTTTCATAGAAAAAGATAAAAAGATAAAAAAAGGTTATTGAGGAAATCCATAGAAAATTAAAAGAAATTTGGGATCATATTTTAGAATATGATACCATTGGAAATTTAAAAATTAGTTTGTGTAGCAATGAAAAAGAAATAGACAAATTAAGGCACAAACATAATAGAGCTATGGATGACAAAGTGAAACTTTATTGAAAAGAATATGATAGGTATAAGAAAAAGAAAAAAGTAATCAAAGGTGAAAATAAAAAGAGAACATAAGGTAGAGAATAATAGCTTATCTTTAAGCAGCCTTAGTGTTTCAATAAAAAATCACCTTGATCATAGTTTACCTACCCCTATATCCAATAACAGTTTATCCATTCCAATTATTAATGATAGTTTATCTAGCATTAGTGATAATTTACCTCTACCCATCATCAATGCTAAGCCTCAGGAAGACCTTAGAAGTATAGAAGAATCATACCCCTTTTCACCCATCCCTAGTAAAGAGAATTAGTCAATCATTGTTTATAGTTGTCTTAGAGTTAGTTCTAGCATGCATACAATCATCATAGGATCTTATAGGATTAACATATGTTTTTACTCCTTTGAATTGTCATTTCCAAAAGTCATTTCATATTTGTCATGTTACATAGTAGGATTTTTATAAGGTTAACATTTTGCCCATCTTTTCACATGCCCATTCTATTGAATTTTCAATCACATCTTAGCTATGATTATGTCATTCATTTTCATAAAGGATTATATCATGAACTAGTTGCGTCAATGCATGTTTTGCCACATATAGCTCCTAGTTTATATTCCATGACATCTTATGATCCTTTTAGGGCATCATTTTCATTTATGACTTATAATCTTCCCTTGTACCAAAAATCATCACATGATCATACATCCATGTTATCTTCTACATCTATCTTGCGTTCCATCAATAAAGTTATTTTTAAGATGCTTGGCATACCTTATACATTTACATGCATATTTTTATAGGAATATCTCATTGTGTTTTATGATGATCATTTATTTTTGACCATGTTACAATTAAAAATGATAGTTTTTGACCCTGGTTGATTTTCTAATCACATTTTTCCTATTATTCATTTTTGGACTCATTTTGATCATTGATAATGTCTCCGATGAGGTTGAGTATGCTTATCAGCTCGCTCCGAACGAGCTCAATGACAGTCATTTGTTGTTCAACATTGATCCAGTGATAATGAATGAGATACTCACCACTATAGGAGGTGAACACATTGACAAATATGTTGTCTCCCAATCAAAACAGTCTAGCACCGATTTGGAGACTGAGGAACCTGTTGAAACAGATAGCCATAGTGACACTGAAACTGAGGGAGAAATAAAACTGAGACATGTTGACAGCTTGTGGCGCAACAGGAGATGCTTATGCAGTTGATGACGACGCTACCTCCTACTACTTCCCAGCCACTACCACCACCACCACATGATCCCCCTCTACCATGATTTTACTTTTTTATACTTTATTTTTTTGTATATTGTATAGATTTGTTTATAGTTTATATCATATTCCATATTTTAGTATTTGTTTTATGTCATTCTCGTTTAATTGTTTTATGTCACTCAATTTCGATATTTAGGGTTTAGAATTGAATGAAGAATCACAATATTATTACAATTATTAACTAATAATATTTAATCGATTCAATTTAAAAAAATAATAAAAAATTAAATTAAAAAAACAAAAACAGATATTAGCGACGGAACAAAAGAGAGGTTTCGTCGCTACCTTATAAGAAAAATAGCGACGACGTCGAGATGGTCGCTATGTAGCCATAAATAGCGACGACATTGAGAGGGTCGCTAGTAGCCAGAAATAATGACGGTATAGTAGTGGTTACTACACGTAGCCAACAATAGTGATGGTATAACGGTGGTCGCTACGTAGCCAGAAATAGAGACGATATGGAAGTGGTCGCTACATAGCCAGAAATAGCGACGGTATTATTGTAGTCGCTATATAGCCAGAAATACCGACGGTATAGTGGTGGTCGTTACGTAGCTAGACATAATGACGGTATTGTGGTGGTCGCTACATAGCCAGAAATAGGGACGGAATAACGTGGTCGCTCCGTAGTGAGTAATAGCAACGAGGTATGTCACCACCATAGGGACCCGATTAGCGACGTCATGACCACGTCGAAACCTCTACGATGGTGTCTGTCAGTGTCGCTGTGGTGTCAACAACGATGGCTATAGCATCGATACCTTGTCTGTCATAATTTTCGTCACTAATATGTTTAGCGATAAAAATATCATGATTTAGTGATGAGTTTGTGTGGTCGCTAATAGGTTTTTTTGTAGTGTATATATATGTAAGAAGAGAATGGAATATATATATATATATATATATATATATATATATATATATATAATTAAACGTAAGAAGAAAAGAAGGAAAATTGTTGTACTTGAAACGCACAACGAGAGAGAGGAGACTAACTGGAATTTTCACAAATGAAAGTGACAAAGTCACTTTCTTATATATAGAAGAAATTTTTCTATAGTTATCCATAAACAATATAATATTTAATTTAAGTATTTTTATGGTATAAATTTTATACCTATAATTTTGTTATGAATAATCATTTTATATTAAAATATATTTAAGAAAAGAAATGTAAGTTTTTAATGGATTTTTAACTCTAAAAATATCCTTAATAATAACCGTTTAACTATCTATTTTCTATAAGTTTACTATTTTATTTTCTAACAAAATGATTTCTAAACCTTATGAAATTTTAAGCTTAGGCTCGTACGCATAAATCCAATCTCCGCATGAAATTTCATAATTTATCAACAAACATTTTCTATACTAGTATAGACTTGAATGACTATATTTTAGGCCATTTTCATTTATTGTATAAAATTTCAGAAAAATTCCATAAAATCTTATAAATTATAACGATCAATAAGTTCTAAAGATCCTTATGTGTTTGAATATATATTTCAGGTTGAATTATTTTGATAATGACAGCGCACATTGAAGGATTGTAGCAAAAAGGCCAAGTAACCATGAAAACAGAGAAAACAAAATCAGATGGACAAAAACGTGCAGCCTAATTGATTAGAGGACTCAAGCTAATCGATTATCTATGTTCTGTTTGTTCAGTAATCGATTACATCTTGAACCATAATCGATTACCATTTGAACAACTTGAGGAAAGAGCATCAAGTAATCAACAAAATCGATTACCAAGACAAACTAATCGATTACTCAAGCTCTGTTTGTACCACAATCAATTACACAGTAACAGATAATCGATTACCAGTTGAAAGTTTGAAGATTGAGCATCAGGTAGTCAAGCTAATCGATTACCAAGTTAGAGATAATCGATTATTGAAGTTCTGTTTGTCATCCTAATCGATTGCAAGAATGCCTAATCGATTACAATGCTACGAGACACAATTAAATGCATCAAGTACCAAGAGTAATCGATTATAGGGTATGAAATAATCGATTAGCAAGTCCCTGTTTTCAAGCTAATCGATTACAATGAGATGTCTAATCAATTACCTACTGTGTAATACTAAAAATTTCAAACGCTAATCGATTACAGTTCGAGGTGTAATCGATTAGGATCGTGCTAGATTTTAGGGAAAGTTCTTTTTAAGTGGAAACCAGCTCATTTCTCCATTCCAACTCAATGCCCATCATCTGCAACGGCTAGGAAGACCATTAAGCTCTTCTACAAAGCCTATAAATGCAAGACTCCTTCAAGCTACTTAAGGCAACACACAAATCCATCAAAGGAAAAATCAAATCTTGAGTCTTGTGAGTTCTATTCTTGTATAGTTTTATTTTTCTGAAACTTAGAGCTTAAACTTGTATTTTCTCTCTTATTGAGAGTCAGAAATTGTGTGACCCTTCATTTGTATATCTACTCTATTAAGAGAGTTACTTGCTTGTAAACACTACACCAAACACAAAGGTTTTCACTCTAGGTTGAGTGGTCACAAAGATTGGGGTTCAACCTTTGGGTATTGAGAGTTTGAGAGATTGGGTGGGTTACCCTTGTACTAGTGAGGATTGAGTTCTTGAGTATGGGACACTAGGAAGCTGCAAATTGCTCATAGCTTGTAATCTCTAAACTTCAATAGTGGAAATCCTTCAAGTGGATTGCTTAAAGGTGAGACGTACATCGGGGTTGGTGGAACTCGTTAAATTGGTTTGCAAGCTCTTCTCCCTTACTCCTTTACATTCATATTCTGCATTTAATTGATTTGTGTTGATTGATTGTGATTTGCCTACTTAAGCTTGCTTATATTAGTTAACCTTTAACATTGCACACCAAGTGTTTGACAAATTGCCTTAGCATATTTACTTCTTGTTTTGCATTCTCTCTTGCATTAAACTTGACTTCACTTGCACAATCTTTAAACTTGTGATAAAAGAATCAAGTTCGAAGGCATTCCAAGCAAAGTTTTAAAAACTCAATTCACCCCCCCTCTTGAGTATTAAGGCCACTTGAATAACAAGTGGTATCAGAGCTTGACTCTTGATAGATCAAGCTTAACAGCTTCAAGAGATAAAATGGCCTCAAGTTCTCTAATCCTTTTTCCTGAGGGTGGTGCCCCAAATAGACCTCCCGCTTTCAATGGGGAAGGATATGCGTTTTGGAAAGAAAGAATGAAAATCTTTGTTCAATCAATTGATTTAAGAGTTTGGAATGCCATTGAGAATGGTCCTTTTATACCCATGCATACTATTAATTGTAAAAATGTTGAGAAATCCATGGATGATTGGACTAACGATGAAGAAAAGAAAGTACAATACAATTATAAGGCTAAAAATCTCATTACTCTAGCATTAGGTCCCGATGAATTCTTTAGGATAATGACTTGTCAAACGACTAAGGAAATATGGGACACCTTGCAAGTAACCCATGAAGGTACTAGTGATGTAAAAGATTCTAAGATTAGTACCTTGACTAGTCAATATGAGAGTTTATTCCAGAGAAACCATTGTAGAAATGCAAAAGAGATTTACCCTTATAATCAATCATCTTATTACTCTTGGAAACGTCTATACTAATAAAGAACTTGTGCATAAAGTTTTGAAAAGTCTTAGCAGGGAATGGCAACCTCTCGTCACTGCTATCAAACAATCCCCAAGCATTAACGAAATGTCTCTTGCCACACTCTTTGGAAAGCTACAAGAGCAAGAGCAAGAACTAAGGGATTTAAAGCTAGCGGAGGAAGAAGAAAAATTCTCCAAAAAGAAAGGTCTAGCTCTCAAAGTCACTTCTACACATGAAGAAGAATCATGTAGTAACCTTGACGAAGAAGAAGAATTTGGATTGTTTGTGAAGAGATTCGGAAAGTTCATGAGAAACAAACGATTTTAAAAGAACTTCAAATCCCAAGGTAAGAAACCAACTTCTAATGAAACCTCTTCCTCACCAAATTGTTTCGAATATGGCAAGGAAGGACACTTCAAGATAGATTGCCCAAATCTTAAGAAGAAGAAAAAGGAGAAAAGAGGAAGAAGAAGAGCTTACATCGCTTGGGACAAAAACGATGTAAGTAGCTCCGATGAGTCTGAAAACGAAGAAGCAAACCTTTGTTTAATGGCCAATCATCAAGAGGAATATAATGAGGTTAGTCTTCTCGACTTAGATAAAAATGAATTGCTTGATGCATTTGAAGAACTATATGATAAATTTATCAAGCTTTCTAGTAAATACAAATTGTCAAGAAAAACTATAGATACTCTTGAAACGCATCTTGTAGAACTTGACAAAGAAAATGCATGTCTAAAAGAAAAATTAGCAAATGTTCAAATATGCTCTAAGGATAAACCTTGTGACTTTGCAAAGAAATGTAATACCTAAACTAAGGTCGTATACTTAAACAGGACAATAGAAAAGTTCACTAATGGTAGAGATAACTTGAATGTACTACTTGGAAACCAAAGATGTATGTTTGATAAAACTGGTTTAGGATACAACTTTACCAAAAAGGAAAAACACTACAAAAACTTCTTTGTACCACCTAGGAAATCATCATCACCTTTTATGAGATGCAATCATTGTGGTTTTAAAGGACATAACTCCTCAAATTGTAATGTTAGAAAATTGGGGCCAAAGGTTATAAGAAAGGTGTGGGTTCCCAAAGGGACATTACCACAAGCTAACCTAAAAGGACCCAACATACAATGGGTACCTAGTTCTCTAAACTAATCTTGTTTTGTAGGTATGCTTCAAGGCAAGCAACACCCATTGGTATTTGGATAGTGGGTGTTCAAAATATATGACAGGAGATATAAGCAAGTTTACATCATTCACTCCCAAAAAGAAAGGAAGTGTCACCTATGGAGATAATACCAAAGGCAAAATACTTGGTATCGGAAATATCGGTAAAAACTCTTCTATCTCCATTAGTGATGTGTTGTATGTTGAAGGACTCAAACATAACTTGCTTAGCATAAGCCAATTGTGTGATAAAGGATATAGAGTTCTATTTGAATCCAATTGTTGCATAATTGAAAATGAGCTAAATAAAGAGGTTAAGTTTGTAGTTCAAAGAATTGATAACATTTACATGATTGATATTGATAGTTTGTCCTCAAATGATGTGCAATGCTTCATGACTAGAGAGGATGAATCATGGCTATGGCATAGAAGGATAGCTCATATACACATAGACCATTTAAACAAACTTGTTTCTAAAGAACTAGTAATCGGTTTACCAAAGCTCAAATTTGAAAATAAATTTTGTGATGCATGTCAAAAGGGAAAACAAGTAAAGACATCCTTTCAAGCTAAAAACATTGTTTCCACACAAAGGCCTTTACAACTTTTGCACATGGATCTATTTGAACCCTCCAAAATCAAGAGCTTTGGCGGTAATTACTATGGTCTAGTAATTGTAGATGACTATTCTAGATATACATGGACCTTGTTTCTCGCTCATAAAAATGAAGCATATCATGCATTCAAGAAACTAGCCAAGATTATCCAAAATGAACGAAACTCAAAGATTGCATCCATAAGAACCGATCATGGGGGAGAATTTGAAAACCAATCCTTTGAAAAGTTTTGTCAAAAACATGGTATTAATCACAATTTTTCAGCTCCTAGAACTCCACAACAAAATGGAGTGGTTGAAAGGAAAAATAGATCCTTAGTGGAGCTTGCAAGAACCATGTTAAATGAAAATAACATTGCGAAACACTTTTGAACCGATACTGTAAATACCGCGTGTCATGTTATGAATAGATGTTTAATAAGGCCCATTCTAAAGAAAACCCCCTATGAACTTTACAAGGGAAAAAACCCAATATCTCTTATTTTCATATTTTTGGATGCAAATGTTTTGTGCTCAACAATGGAAAGGAAAATCTAGGAAAGTTTGACACAAAAGCTGATGAGGCAATCTTTCTAAGATATTTATCATCCAGTAAATCTTATCGAATCTTTAACAAACAAACAAACACCATTGAGGAGTCTATTCATGTAAAATTTGATGAAAATAGCCATAACTCCCTGAGAAAGGAAGATGTTGATGATATTGTAGGTACTCTTCAAGATTTAACCTTGAATGACAAAGAAGAAGAGAACAAAGACAAAGATGCAACACAACATGAGGAACCACAACAATGGATCACTTTGAAGGACCATCCCTTAGACAAAGTCATAGGTGAAATGACAAAAGGTATAAGTACTCGAAACGCCATTAGGAATGCATGTAATCACTTAGCCTTTGTATCACAAATAGAACCCAAAAACATTGATGAAGCTATTATTGATGAACATTGGATGTTGGCAATGCAAGAGGAATTGAATCAATTTGAAAGAAATGAAGTTTGGAAACTTGTGCCAAAACCCAATGATCACCAAATAATAGGAACAAAATGGGTGTTTAGGAATAAACTAGATGAAAATGGTATAATTACTAGGAACAAAGCTAGGCTAGTTGCTAAAGGTTATAATCAAGAAGAAGGCATTGATTATGAAGAGACGTATGCTCCCGTAGCTAGGCTAGAAGTCATTAGGTTATTATTAGCCTTTGCATGTCGTAAGGACTTTAAATTGTACCAAATAGATGTCAAGAGTACTTTCTTGAATGGATACATTCAAGAGGAAGTGTATGTTGATCAACCTCCAGGTTTTGAAAACTACCAATTTCCAAATCATGTTTTCAAACTAAAGAAAGCATTATATGGTTTAAAACAAGCTCCAAGAGCTTGGTATGAAAGATTAAGTAAATTCCTTTTAGAAAACAATTTTGAAAGAGGAAAGGTTGACACAACATTATTCATTAAGCACAAAAAGAATGACATACTATTGGTTCAAGTATATGTTGATGATATAATCTTTGGTGCTACTAATGAATCGTTGTGCAAAGAGTTTGCTAAGCTAATACAGGAAGAATTTAAGATGTCCATGATGGGGGAACTTACTTTCTTCCTGGGACTGCAAATTAAGCAAACTAATGAAGGCACTTTCATTAGTCAATCAAAGTATTACAAGGAATTGCTTAGGAAATTCAACATGGACAAGGCAAATGACATTGCCACACCTATGGGCACTTCATGTCATTTTGACAAGGATGAAAAGGGTAAGAATGTTGAACTCACAAAATATAGAGGTATGATCGGATCCTTACTTTACTTAACCTACCCCAAAGGGGTTGAATGCACTTTAGTTGGATATTCTGATTCGGATTTTACAGGATGTAAACTTGATAGGAAAAGCACTAGTGGAACATGTCACTTGCTTGGTAGTTCTCTTGTTTCTTGGCATAGCAAGAAACAAGTAAGTGTTGCACTATCTACAGCTAACGCAGAATATGTTGCAGCTGGTAGTTGTTGTGCTCAAATCCTTTGGATGAGACAACAACTTCTTGACTTTGGTGTTATGTTAGACCATGTGCCTCTAAAATGTGATAACACGAGTGCCATTAATATTTCAAAGAATCCTGTAATGCATTCAAGAACCAAACACATTGAAATCCGACATCATTTCATTAGGGATCATGTATTAAAGGGTGATTGTGTGCTTGAACATGTTGAAACCTCCAAGCAACTAGCAGATATCTTCATAAAACCCTTGGCAAAAGAACAATTCATACACATTAGAAGAGAATTAGGAATCTTAGAAATTTTCAATTGTGTTTGAATGCAGAATAATTTTGATAATTTCTTGATTTACAATGTGTTGATGCTTAATATATTGATTGGTTGACGTTCCACTTGAAATCTGTAAGTTTAGACCATTTCTAAGCATCCTTAATCGATTACCATGATCAGTATAATCGATTATACACTCTCTGTTTCCTTAATAATCGATTACACACTCTCAAGTAATCGATTGCCAATTTTTTGTGTCATCAATAATCGATTAGCATCTCATATCTAATCGACTACAAAGTCTCTGTTTCTTGTACAATCGATTAGCCATTCAACAAAATCGATTACTGACGTTTTGCCTTCCAGATAATCAATTAGGAGGAGATTCTAATCGATTACAAAGTTTCTGTTTTTAACGTAATCGATTACGCCACCGTCCATAATCGATTACTTCTGTGCAACAACGTTTCATCTTCCCCAGAAACGCACCCTAATCGATTAGTCCCTAGGACCTAATCGATTAGCATCGTATCAGGTGCCAATTTTAATGTAGAATCTGTGTGATTTCCAATGGCCCAACCATTCACTTACCCTATTTACTCCTTCTCTCATCTATAAACCCTATCTCTCTCCTATAAATACCCCTTCTTCATTCTCCCATCTCACACTACCACTCCATTGCATCTTCTCCAATCTTTCTCAAAAACTCTCATTCTCTTCATCTCTCATTCTCCATCATATCTTCATCAAGACAAGTGAAGAGGGCTAGGTCCTCCATGAACCAACCCAACAATCCTCTAGATTTCTCTAGGTTCTTCACTTCACCAAGAGACCTCCAAAATTTCATAAAGAAATTCTCGGAGAAGGATATAATCACTCCTCACTTTATTGACGCCCAAACTTTTGAGAACCCCTGTTTTACCTTCACCTAACTCCGGCACCACTACAATCTCCTTCCATTCCTCACTCTCAAGGAAGAGTTTTATTATCCTGAGTTAATGAGGGTATTCTTTTGCAACCTCAAACTGGTTGATGGTACTCTGGAGGCTACAGTCAAGAATGTGACTCTCAAAATCACTAACCAACAACTTTCTAAAATCACCCAAATTCCCCTTTCTACTGCTGAATTTGCAGGGGGAAATCTGGAAGATGAATGGGATTTCAATCCCATTCCTGCACGCCAATCTCTTTGGAAGGCCAACCGTCCCCTCAGCAATCACAAATTGGTAGGCCACTTAACTCTTAATAACCGTCTCCTTCATTTTTTCATGGTTAAATTGCTTGTCCCTCGTGGTGGAAACTATGCTCTGGTTGAGGAAGATGATGTTCTTCTCATGTGGGCCATCATCAACCATAAGGACATCAACTGGATCCAACTCCTCAAGCTCCACATGCTAAAATCTAAGGAGCAACACAAACTGCCTTATGTCATTCTCCTCACAAAAATTTTCAAGGCATATGGAGTAGACTTGGCTGGAGAACTTGCTGAAAAAATACTCTCTCAAGCTTACATTGGCACTCACCATCTCAACAAAATGGGCATGGTCTGCGTAGCTGGAAGATGGATCTTCAAGAGTGACAGAATTCATGGAAGCAGTCCATTTGAAGAAGACCATCCTACTCCCACTGTTGATCCTACTCCCACTCCTGCACCTCAAGGCGAATCTTTCGCTCCACCTGATTATTTCACCTCCCTAACTGCATATCTTGATCGCCGCTTTGATAGGCTTGAGAACCCCCTCCAAGAATTCCAAATGACTGAGCAGCAACACTTTGAACTCATGCAACAACGCTATGACGAGCTGTCTCATCAAATTTTTGAGTTTGGATTTTTCAATCCGGATAACTAGATCCATTGTTTAGTTTGCTTCGTTTAGGATACATCTTTGTTTATGCTTCTTATGTTTTTTCATTTCCATTCAGCTATTTGCTTTTGTAATTTTGTTTAACGAATGCAATTTCCTTTAATTATATCTTAATTGCCTTATTTATTTTTGATGATTACAAAGGGGGAGAAATATATGAGTTCATCCAATCTGTTTGTTAAGAATAACAAGAGGTAAAAACTATTACTGTTTGATAATAACAAGTGATTAAACAAGTGGACTAGATAATTATCTCTATGGCATAACTTCTTTTAGATAGGGGGAGATATATATATTTTTTTTCTTCAAGAGATAACCTGTTAAAGATCACATTGCGTAAAATTTGAAACAGATATATTTTTGCAGATAATGCTTAAGAGATGAAATTAGAAATTGATTAGAGATAAGTTTATCTTGAACTAACAACCCTCAAGAGATGAATATTGTTTGTCATCATCAAAAAGGGGGAGAATGTGTTTGAATATATATTTCAGGTTGAATTATTTTGATAATGACAAAGCACATTGAAGGATTGTAGCAAAAAGGCCAAGTAACCATGAAAACAGAGAAAACAAAATCAGATGGACAAAAACGTGTAGCCTAATCGATTAGAGGACTCAAGCTAATCGATTATCTATGTTCTGTTTGTTCAGTAATCGATTACATCTTGAACCATAATCGATTACCATTTAAACAACTTGAGGAAAGAGCATCAGGTATTCAACAAAATCGATTACCAAGACAAACTAATCGATTACTCAAGCTCTGTTTGTACCACAATCGATTACACAGTAACAGATAATCGATTACCAGTTGAAAGTTTGAAGATTGAGCATCAGGTAGTCAAGCTAATCGATTACCAAGTTAGAGATAATCGATTATTGAAGTTCTGTTTGTCATCCTAATCGATTGCAAGAATGCCTAATCGATTACAATGCTACGAGACACAATTAAATGCATCAAGTACCAAGAGTAATTGATTATAGGGTATGAAATAATCGATTAGCAAGTCCTTGTTTTCAAGCTAATCGATTACAATGAGATGTCTAATCAATTACCTACTGTGTAATACTAAAAATTTCAAACGCTAATCGATTACAGTTCGAGGTGTAATCGATTAGGATCGTGCCAGATTTTAGGGAAAGTTCTTTTTAAGTGGAAACCAGCTCATTTCTCCATTCCAACTCAATGCCCATCATCTGCAACGGCTAGGAAGACCATTAAGCTCTTCTACAAAGCCTATAAATGCAAGACTCCTTCAAGCTACTTAAGGCAACACACAAATCCATCAAAGGAAAAATCAAATCTTGAGTCTTGTGAGTTCTATTCTTGTATAGTTTCATTTTTCTGAAACTTAGAGCTTAAACTTGTATTTTCTCTCTTATTGAGAGTCAGAAATTGTATGACCCTTCATTTATATATCTACTCTATTAAGAGAGTTACTTGCTTGTAAACACTACACCAAACACAAAGGTTTTCACTCTAGGTTGAGTGGTCACAAAGATTGGGGTTCAACCTTTGGGTATTGAGAGTTTGAGAGATTGGGTGGGTTACCCTTGTACTAGTGAGGATTGAGTTCTTGAGTATGGGACACTAGGAAGCTGCAAATTGCTCATAGCTTGTAATCTCTAAACTTCAATAGTGGAAATCCTTCAAGTGGATTGCTTAAAGGTGAGACGTACATCGGGGTTGGTGGAACTCGTTAAATTGGTTTGTAAGCTCTTCTCCCTCACTCCTTTACATTCATATTCTGCATTTAATTGATTTGTGTTGATTGATTGTGATTTGCCTACTTGAGCTTGCTTATATTAGTTAACCTTTAACATTGCACACCAAGTGTTTGAAAAATTGCCTTAACATATTTACTTCTTGTTTTGCATTCTCTCTTGCATTAAACTTGACTTTACTTGCACAATCTTTAAACTTGTGATAAAAGAATCAAGTTCGAAGGCATTCCAAGCAAAGTTTTAAAAACTCAATTCACCCCCCCTCTTGAGTATTGAGGCCACTTGAATAACACCTTAAGCTAATTTTGTCAAAATCATAAATTATAAGTTTCCTTACGAATTCATCCTTAATAAAAGACAGTAAAAATAGGGATGTTAGACATCTAAATATTGTATGTAACAAAAGAATAAGTAAACCTAATTATATGTGTGAAACTATTTTTTTTACATGTCTTAGTATGAAATTGGTACTCTCTATTTCTCACCATTTTCTTATTTATGTTTTATGATAAATTTGAATATAAACTAGACAGATAGTCATCATGGCCAATGCTGATCCTCCTTATATTGTCGATATTAGATTTAGACCCAGACAACTAGATCCAGAACATTGGCGACGCCATTGGATAAGCCACATACACATCTATTACGGGATAGTCACTATACGACTATCCCGAGTTATATCCGATCCCATAAGATCCCTTACTATTTCATTTTGAGCAAGGCTAGTACTGGATTTTCGTGATGTTGACTAGGTAATATGATATAACTATTATATGTTGTTGAGGACTCCAACTATTTATCCACCATGCATGGTTAGTTTATTTTGTAGTATATGAGTGCTCCCTTATGATCAATGCCCTTAATTATTAACATTTTAGCTGATATCTAACTTATACTTACTCCATCGGGATGACCGTACATAATATATAACTTTGCTAGCCTTACGATTTTTTTATATATGGGTATAGTGCTATAAATACATTATTGTTTTATAAATATGATACTTCACTCTTATCCTCGATGAAAAATATATTGATATTATTTATTATTTGTTTTAAGTTAACACCTTGATAGAAAATGTGAAAATTAGGTTGCGTTTAGTTACAGAAAATTATTCTAGTTTTTTGGGAGAAGTTTTCTACTTGTTTTCTAAACTTTTCATTTCCTGGAATAGTTAGAAAAATTCTTGAATTTTTTTCACTTTTCAGTTTAATTGGAAAACTTCTTTAAAGACTTCTCTATTTTTCTTAGAACAATAGAAAACTCAATTTTAGTTTTCTAAAAGTTTTCTTTGACTATTTTATAAACAAACACCTTTTCTATTTTTCTAACTTTTCAAGAATTGTTTTCCATTTTTCTTAGAAAACTTACAAGAAATATTTTAGTATTTTAGTATCATATCCGAATCCTACAAGAAATATTTTGATTAAATAACTTTATCAAGTGTTTCAATACAATCGTAGTATACCCTTTACTAATCCAAATTTTAATTTAACAAAAAAACTAGATTTTTGTATTTTGGTTGTTGTTGTAGTAATCGAGGGTGTTGTAAAGTGGTATTAGAGCAGTTCGTCTCATAGGCTTGAGGAAAGGTCTGACTTGCTTGATTATTTATTTTGTGTTGTTAAAGTATAAAAGGCATGTGATAATACAAGATGATTTTTGTTTTGAAATACTACCTCCGGTTCCAAATATAAGCAAATATACCTAACTTCACACATATTAAGAATAGTAGTTGGAGGTAGTTATTTGCATTAATGTTACCACATATTTGATTTAATTTTCTAAAATACCCTTAGTATCATTTATTACATAAAGAATTAGTGACCTTGAAAATATATATGATGAGGACATATTTGGTAAACAAGCATTTAATGATATTGGGAAAGTTTAATTTTGCTTATGTTAAGGGACCAAAAAATTCCACTAAAATTTGCTTATATTTGGAACCGGAGGTAGTATAATGAGTTTTGATTATGAGTAGGAACTTATGGAAGAACAGGAGACTATATGTAACACCCTAGAGCCAACTTACAAATCCCAAGATAATTACCCTCACCATATAAAATCTTATGGATACCTTATTTTTCACCTGGTAATTATCAAGTGATTCACAACCTGATTCCAGAGGTTACTGACACAATATCAGAGTACGCAATCTTTACATAATTAACTTTTTTATTATTATACATAACATCAGAGTTCCATACATATTATATTTTACAACAGGCACCTAGATTTTATAAAATATAAAGATGTAAAATACCAAAACATAGCATACACATAATACAGCCATAGTAGTCACGCAAGCATCAGCCTCAAAAGCCTTCATAATTTATCCACATCAACCATTATCCACTTTGTCACATATCTTCCTGGTTAACCACTAAAGGGTTGCCACAAGTAACAGAAAGAGTGAGATAAAATATCAAATAAATAGAAATCAAATTAGAACATACACAATCACAAGTAGGATGCTATGCGATGTATATGCCAAACAAGTATTTTGTATTATACTTATGTTATTATATTCTGTTCTTTTATATGAATGAAAATGCATGATGGATCCATTCTGGTGGGAACATCTGCAGTGATTTTCCAACAATAACATTTTTACGGATATCCAACCGATACCGCGTCCCATAATGCAACACCACATCGAATAACAATATCATAATATCAATAACCAGTGTTGCGGGACCCCCTTAAGAACACACTGCTTAGTCCTTAAGATGGCCGTGGTATAAAACCACCGCAGAGGTCTGTTGCTCAACAGAGCGCGTTCCCCCACTGGGAACCCCCTCAAAGAACCCCATGCGGATTCTTTGAACAGCCAATGCATATGATGCATGAATGCATTAAATTATCAAATTCCTTTATAATTAATTGTAACAATAAAATTATTATAACAATCAATTAAGCATACTTTGTTTGTAATTCAAAGAATATGGAAACACATTTTCCATATTATTTATATCATAATTCAATCATATGGAAACACATTTTCCATAATTTTTATATCATATTTTAAACATATGGAAACATATTTTCCATAACATTTAATAATTCAAAGAATATGGAAACACATTTTCCATGTTATAGTAATTGTTTAATATCATATTCCAAACCATTTGGCATCAATTTCACAAATTAATTCAAATTAAATTAAAATCTAACTATATGAGTTTCTAAACAATTAAGCAAACAATTCTAACTTAATTTCTATGTATTTAATATCCTATCCCCTCTTTCTTACCTCAATTGAAGATCCTTAAGCTTTTCTTATGCTAAACTCCCTTGTATTTCCTCAAATCTTTAAGTTTGCGTAATTTCTTCTTATGCAAAATTAAAGAGCTTGAGTATGACAATGAAAGTTTTGAAAACTTAAAGAGGAAGATGAAAGGTTATAGGATTAGTGAGGTTTTTGGTTTGAGGAAATTTGGAGCCTTATTTATAAGCTTCCAATGGTGGTTACTGTAGCAAATCACTGTAGCAAATCACTGTAGCAGATCGAAGTGAAATGAGGCGGTGGGAAGAATGGAGAACTCTCATGAAGTTACAAGATTTTTCATGTGACATTTTACTGTAGCATTTTACTGTAGAAGATTTTTATTTTATTTTATTATTTTATTTTATTCTACGTTCCATTTTCGTTTAATTCCGTTTTAAGTCAGACTAAAAATATCCTTGTATTAAATTTCCTATTTTCTAGGATTCATTTTTTATTTTTTTGAGAAACTTTAATTTTTTCACTGTTTAATTACCGCTTCAAATTTAATTAAAAATTTGGGCTGTTACACTATACTTGTTACTATAGTAAAACATTTGATCATTGTGATGGTTGAGAATCAAAGTAATCAAGGTACTCAAGGTGCCGATACTTGAGAAGGTTAGATCTATTTGAGAAACGGAATCCATCCCATTGCAAAGGAGGCTATAATCCTAATGACGTCCAACTATGGATCCATGAAATAGAGAACATTTCCGTCCACTACAATGTACAAAAGTTGATAAGGTGATTTTTTTGCCTATGTTTTGGCCAAAGATGTTGAAAATATTAGTGCGAAAGCACCTGGAGACAATTTGAAACAAGTGGAACTAAAGTCAATTGAGAACAATTCAAAGAAAAATTTCTAAAAAGTATTTTCTTGATGACATCAAAGAAAAGAAAGAAATGAAGTTTCTATCTCTCATACAAGGTAATAAGTCTATAGGAGAAAATGCTACAAAATTTGAAGAGTTATCTCGATTTCATTTGCATAACGCAAATGCTTTAAATGAAAGGGCTAGATGTGCTAAGTTTATCAATAGTCTTTGACCAAAGATAAAGGAAGCTAAATGGATGCAAGAGATTTGTGAATTTCCGATGTTGGTCAATCGCTACATAATCGTTTAAGAGGATCATAAAGATAAGTTGTCGAAAGCTAGAAAGTATGATCCTAAAATTAATCATATGAAGAGTTTTAGACCTCAACATTTCCAAAACAAGAGTTTTAGGGGGGAAAAGCCATACTCTAGTTAACAACGACGTTTTGGTGCTACATCTTTCCTTGCCAGACCTTAAGCTCCATATAAAAACCACCTTACCCATACGAATCCCCAAGCTTCATCTGGAAACTATTACACCCCAACTACGTTTGGAATTAAATGTTATAATTGTGGAGGATCTCATTTAAGGAAGGATTATCCAAAATATATATACTTCAAGTGCAATAAACCTGGACATCTACTGAGGAATTGTCCAGAGATAAAGAAAGAGAATGTTGGAGGAATGAGCATTGCTAACCACACTCATGGAAGCACTAACAATGCGGTAGGAAGACCGATGACTCATGGAAAAGTTTTCGCCATTGTTGGCGAGGAAACATCTCGTTTGGATGCAATGGTAGAAGGTAAGTATATCATTAATCCTTTAACTATTATGTATGACTCGGGCGCGTCATATTCCTTTATCGCCAATGACTGTGTTAAGAAGTTAAAATTACTTGTGATTGATTTACCTTTTGAATTATCTGTTCATACTTCTGGAAATAATTCCATTATTACTTCTAAAGTCTGTTGAGAATGTTCTATTGTCATAAATAATAGGAATTTTAAGACTAATATGTATTGTTTGCCACTTTTTGATTTAGAAGTCATACTTGGATTAGATTAATTGGCAGACAATCATGTCTTAATAGATTGGCATAATATAACAATACTTTTTAGAGAATCCATAGATTCTAACTCTATAATTCAGGATTTCTTATTGCCAAACAAACATGTGCTTCTTTAAAAGAATGATCTCAAGGATTCATGATGTTACTTTCTATGAAAGAGGAGTGGGAATCCAAAACAGATAAATTATCTGTTGTAAATGAATTTCATGAAGTATTTCATGAGGATATTCCTAGTTTGCCATCTAAAAGAAATGTGGACTTTACTATTAATCTTATTCCTGGAGCACCATATTATATGTCCTATTGGAATTGTCAAAATTAAAAGAAAAATAACTTGAAGAATTGTTAGAAAAACAATTTGTAAAGCCTAGTGTATATTGGGTAAGTTAAGGTTGCTTGGCCAAGAAAGTTAAAGATAATGTTGCTTATGATTTTATTTGGAAAGATCATATCAATAATGGTGTTTAGGTAATAAGGTTGCTAGGCCAAGAAAGTTTGGTGGGCTAGGAATTAGGAAGGCTGAATGAATAATATAGCCTTTCTAGGGAAGCTTTGCTCAATTTCAAAAAAAAAAAGGGAAGCTTTGCTAGCAGTTGTTACAAGATGACTCCAAGCTTTAGGTGAAATTATTTAGGAGCAAATAATATGAGGAATTCCACCCTTTTGATAAAGGAAAATCTAATGGGTCACCTACGTTCATGGCCATTCAGCAAGCTATTTTGTTTGATCTTAAAAAATGGTTTTCAACTCAGGAGAGGTAATGGAGAGAGCTTCTTTTGGTACTTTAACTAAACATCTGTTGGCTTTCTCTGTGAGCAGGTACCATTGTTCATATTTCAGATACCCAATTGAGAGTTAAAGATATTAGACAGGAAGGTAGTTAGGATTTAGAAACTGTTCACTCCGATAGAGCAGGACCTGCAGAATTTTATTTGTAACCAGGTTGTTTTCTTACACCAGGATAGTATATACCAGTTAGTGTGGGGGGCTTATTTGAGTGGTATTTATACAATAAATCTGGTTACATGTGGTTGATGGAAAAGTACTTTGGTGATCTACATGTGATGGAATCTTGCTTTGGATTTGGAAGCTAAAATGTTGCTTTAAAATTCAATTCTTCTCATGGTTAATTTTTCATGATTCTCTCCACATAAATCATGTGAGATTTTATAGGAATATGGCCCTTTCACCCATCTGTGCACGTTGTGGTATTAATGATGAATCTTCCATTCATTGCTTGCGGGATTGTAACAAAATCAAGGGAGATTTGGACACTCATGGGGTTCGGGAATGCTGACTTCTTCTCAATAGAATCGGTAAAAGGTTGGGTAAGAGACCAAATTAAGTTTGATATATAGCATAAAATTTGTGTTTACTACTTGGTGGGTTTGGGTTGCTCATAATATTTTGTGGAACTTTCTGCCATTTATGATGGTTTATGTATTGCTTGAGAGTATGGTTATAGAGCTGTCTGTTGCTTTTCAGATTGTAAGGAAGCTATATCCTTAGTAAATGGATCGTGCAATGAGTCTCACTTATTAGCATCAATAGTGGTGGCCATTCATGATCTTTTAAAAAGGGATTGGAGAATTATCATGACATGTTCTTCGTGAGAGGAATCATGGTGGTTAAATTTATGGCTATGAAATGGTTTTCTAGTGATGATAAGATGAAAGTTTTTACTTTTGTTCCAGGAGGAGCTTCTCTCATGCTAGCCGTTGACGCTATTAGCGCTTATTTTATTAGGTCTTAGTCTTCTTTATTTTTTTATTAAATTTTTTTAGGATTACTATTAAAATTACACATCATGATGATACAAAAGGTATATTAGCGATATGAAATCTTCATTCATTCTTAACAAAATAAAGTTAAATTACATATTTGTCAAAACAAAGAAAAATAGAAACATACATTCTCTCTTAAAGTACAATATATACTCTATACAAATCTAAAATCCAACCTAAATAATAATAATAATAAAACAACTTAAATACAAACAAACTTATTCTCGTAAACATTAAATTGTATTGATTTAGATTGTGAACTGACTCTTATTAACCTATTTAAAAAGATCATATTCACATAGAATTGTCATCGTGGTGAGTTTTACAATCTTACTACTACTATCCATCCAAAATAGAGTGACAATAGTGTCCTTTATTTTTTAATTTTTTTACTTTATATTATAAACATGATGCATGCAATTGTTTGAGACATATTCATGTATAGACAACCTTTAAGTTCATATGCATTGGTGTATTAATTATGAATAAAGAGTATGTTCTAATTCCTCGTTTAACACTTATATGTAGTTTGACTTTCACTTTTTTAAGATGTCTGACATCTACATTAACTTTCACTTTGTTAGGTTTGGATGGTGATTTTTTTATTCATAACACCTTTTGTATCATCATGTTGTATCACTTTAATATCAATTCACAATATTAATTATGTTTAAAAATTGCATTAAAATAATTTACAAATAACATCGTTATTACATCAACATAAGTAATTAAGCCATATATACACCAATGTCTAGTTTGAAGTATTTAAATTAACATTAAAGAATGATATGATGTGATTACTAATACATTAAACACTTCTTTGATACAAATTATAATTGATTAATAATAATATGATAGATTTTTTAATGAGGCAATGACCAATTTAATGTAATATTATATATGTTAAATACCAAATTGATGTGTTTTATTAGTGGAGGCCTGAAATGTTTACATTAGTCTAAAACATGGTCACGTAGCAATTTACGTTACATTTAACTACGGACGGCAACTTGGGCTAGACCCGCAGGTTAGTTTGTTTGGCCCGTTAAAAATAGACAGGGCGGGCAAAGGATTTGAGCTTGTTTTTCCAAATAAGTCCGACTCGTTTTAGCCCGTAAAAAAAGGGCACTATCGGACCGGCTCGTCGGGCCAACATTAAAATATTTAAAAAATAAATTTATATTAATATAATTTATATATGTTTAAAAAGTTATGTTTTCCTATTTTCTTAATTTATATATGTTATTATAAATTTAATAATATAATATTATAAAATATAAATAATAAAGTTTTGTTTCCATTTAATGCAAATATAATTTATTTCAACTTTTAATTTAATAAATTGGGTTAGTTATAAAAAAAACTAGTTTTAAAAAAAAGTGAAATCTAGTTTTTATATATAAAGTTTTTTTTAAAAAAATATGGCTTAAAAGTAATACAAATTTAAAATGAAAAAATATGGCTAAGTGACCGTTAATAAAAATGTTAAACTTAAGAGACGGTTACATAATTAGGGATTAGAACGTGATTTTTATATGATAGTAATATATATTAGAGACAACTTTAGAGTTTTAATTTCAAATTTCAAACAAATGGCAATCGAACTTTTGAAAGGAATTAAAAATAGTGGGGTGAAAATGAAAATCTGGATAGATAGACATTCACTTCACTTGGGAGAAATGGGAAAGCCAGGGGTTTCCTCGTTCACAAAGCAAAGGACGACTCTCTGCCAAAAGTCCAAGGTTAGTCTCTGCTTCCCCTAAACCCTAATACCTCAACTTCCTTCTTTCCCCTCTTCCTCATCATTTTCGCTTCATTTCCTGTTCTGGGTTTTGATCCGCTACTCAATGCTTTCACTCTCCGATTTAAAAATGTCAACTTTTCCGATGCGGGTTTGCGGGTTCACTATGCGTTGTTTCTTCACTTAATCGACGCGATCTCGGAAAGAAAATAATATGATATTATCGGAATTTTGGGTGCAATACTCAGTTTTATTGCTTCCTAGAAAGAAATCATAGAGCACCGATTTAGGTTAAATGAAACAATAATGTTAACTTTGTTCTCGTGGCTTTGTTTGGTGGACATGAGAGAATTTATTATTGTTATTATTATTTATTTTGGTGGTAGGAATGAAAATGTGATTTTTTCAGGATCCTGGAAGGGTTGACTTTTTTTTTGTTTGGTTTGCAATGAAAATATTTACGCGTTCTTACAAGATTCTTTTGTTACATGCAGGTTGCACTGTTTTAACTGCATAAGTTTTTGCCTTCAAACTTAAAACTGTGCAACTTTGATTGCAGAGTCATAGGTTTTTAGTTGTGGATGTATGAAAGTTTGGCTTAAGATTATTGTGCCTCTTGTAAGATGGAATCCCTTTGGAAACTTGTGTATTTGCTTGAGCCTGCGCCCGTCACGCTTATCACGACAGCTGTGGCTGTGACATTTGGATCAGCATTTCGAGCTCTTAATCATGGGAAAGAAATGGAGCGAAACCGTGACTTGTCCGAAGCTTCCATTACATTGGATAGGTCCCAAGCATTGATGATCCCAGTGATGAGCTCTTTCAGCTTGCTCTTGATGTTCTATTTGTTCTCGTCTGTGTCGCAGCTTCTCACTGCTTTCACTGCTGTTGCTTCTGCGTCGTCCCTGTTCTTCTGCTTGTCTCCTTATGTTGCCTATTTGAAGTCACAGTTTGGTTTGGCCGATCCTTTTGTTTCACGCTGTTGCTCAAAATCTTTCACTCGTATCCAAGGAATACTACTGTTGGTGTGCTCTTTCATGGTGGCTGCTTGGCTTGTTTCTGGTCATTGGGTACTGAACAATTTATTGGGCATATCTATATGCATTGCATTTGTAAGCCATGTGCGTCTTCCAAACATCAAGATTTGTGCAATGCTCCTTCTTTGTCTATTCGTATATGACATCTTTTGGGTTTTCTTCTCTGAAAGATTTTTCGGGGCAAATGTCATGGTATCAGTGGCTATGCAGCAAGCATCAAATCCTGTGCACACAGTTGCTAATAGTTTAAGTCTTCCTGGGTTGCAACTGATAACAAAGAAGTTAGAGTTGCCAGTAAAGATTGTTTTTCCAAGAAATTTGTTGGGTGGTGTTATTCCTGGAGAGAATGCAACAGACTTCATGATGCTTGGTTTGGGAGACATGGTATGACACTCTTACTCTGTAATATCTATTCCTGTATGAGTATAGGCACTTAACTGTTTCAAAGTTTTATGTTGTCTTATCATTTGGTCACCATCACATGAAATAGTACGTTGATTGGAACTATGGAAAACTGTATGTTAATTTAAATTGACTGTGCCGATTGTAAATAGTGTGCACGTCTTTCATTTTCCTGATGGATGTTTCCTTGTTAAGTGTTATGTAGGTTATGTGGATATCCATTTATTATGTATTTTTAATACCCATTTGGGGAGTTTGCTTGCGATATTATATGCAAGAGCAATAAAAAAGAGAAGAGAGGGTCATTTTTCTTGACTTCACGTTACTGGCACTGTGTCGTCCTTCCCCTTCCCTTTTCTCCCATTTCTCCTGCATCAATTTATATTGGATGAATTTTGAAAGGCTTCTTGTGGTGCAAGCTGGTTTGATTTGAATAAAAGCTTTGTTGCGTGAATCAAGCAGTATCAAACTGGACATATTGATCATGTTTTGTGTTGCAGAAGTGCACCCATCATGTGTGTATGCACTACTCAATTACTTTATTTATAATATCATTACATTTCTGTGTCAACCTAGGCTAGCCATGATTTAAATAGATCTTTAAAGTCTTGTTTCTTCAAAACTTATGTGTTGAGTATTCAATAAATTTTTCTCAATATTTTTATAGGCTATCCCGGGCATGCTTCTGGCCTTAGTCCTCTGCTTTGATTATCGCAAGAGCAGGGATACAGTAAATCTCTTAGAATTACATTCCTCAAAGGGGCACAAATACATAAGGTATGCACTACCTGGATACGCCATTGGCCTGGTAACTGCTTTGGCAGCTGGTGTGTTGACTCACTCACCTCAACCAGCACTTCTGTATCTGGTACTTACGTTTTTTTTTTATCTCATCTTGTCTTAATACCCGTTTCATTACCTACATTGCTTCTACTGATCTTTGTTAATTATTATTCCATAATTTTTACTTGTATTATCATATTTTATTTTTGTGGGTTTTTATTGTGTGTACTGGGCAATGAAAGCATTGAAACACTGTTAAATGCCTACTTACAAAAGTTAATGTGTTCATGAATACTTTCTTTTTCGTGAAAAACTTTTAGTTTGACTTATCATGTGTTCATGAGTACTCAATTAAAAAATCCCATTATTTCTATATGGGGAGAGATTTTAGTTTTGTATAGAAGGTAAAAGAAAGTCACACTACATAGTACATCATATCCATGTCTTTTGAAATTATGGAGTTTTTGCTATATAGGAGGAAGAGAGATAAAAGATGGTGAATAAAATTTGATATTAATTGAGATGTGTTACAATGTATTGATATGTGCATAAAGGAAATATGGTTACCAATAACCAATCCTAAGAGATAATGATAAAAATAGGGAAATCAATTTGGATCATCTAGATATAATGAAGATATTGTTAGAAGTTAATATCATTTTATTTATTCTTTTCCCCTTCAAGCTAAAGCATATGTTTTAAGCTTGTGGTGCATATATCCTTTTAGAATAAAATAAAAATAAAGCAAACAATATAATTTGTAGAATGGTAGGATTATGATGATTCTCTTCTCTGGGGCTGTTACAGAGGTAGCAAATGCTTCTAGTAGAGCCACATGGCTAGACTGGTTTCTCTGCAAAACTTGCTGGCCAGTCTTGTTTCTTTGGGAAGGCTGCCTGGCCAAGTTGATTTATATGGGGAAGTTAATTTATCAAAGGGGGGAATTGTATTGTCATATTTTGTAGTATTATTTTCCTTGATCAATATTACAGCATAAACTATTTGAAACGGATTAGTCCCGACCCCCAAAAGCTAGTTCAAGGGGGGACGATTACCCAAGTCTTTAAGGAGTAGTTTAGCCATATTCTAAACCAATGTGAGACATCTTAACACACATTTCTAATGCCCAAAACTGAACAGCTAGAGTTTGAAATTTGTAAATATGAATAGTTCAATATTGAGACTGGATAGACTGATATTATGTTGGAAATGGACTGAGCCTCACTTTTAAAAGTTAGCTTAACTAGGGAGGATTACTCAAGTCTTACGAGGGGTATTTTAACATTAGATTACCTTATCATTCCTTAAGACAACCGTTGGTTTCACTTGTTAACAATGTTCCATTTCTTGGTTTATGTAGGTGCCTTCCACTTTGGGACCTGTTATTGTGGTATCCTGGATAAAAAAGGAGCTACCGGAATTGTGGGAAGGAAACCCGTCAAATCTTAATGATAAGGATCGTGAAATAGAAGTTTAGTTTATTAACAGATGGTTTATAGCCAAACAGAAAGTTGTAAATTCACTGAGAATCTTTAATTGTCTGACTCACCAAGAAAATTTGCATTAAATGTTAATGTTGTTGTGTCTTGAAGATTCTATTTATACACCACACGTAAATTAAAGAAATTTACAAATTACTCCCTCCGATGCTCGAGTTTATTAAGAAATTTAGCTAATTCAGGTAAGTGAATTAATTTTATCAATTATTTTTGTTAAATTTTTAAAATGTATTTTTTATATTAATTAAGAGATATTAATTGAGAGAAAGAAATGAATTTTTTAATTCTATTGATATTGAGAGATAAAAGATATAATTAAAAAGATATATGTTTTAAAAAAATAATAAATTCATATCGTAAATTATAAGGATTTTATAAAAAGAATCAACCAAAAATAAAAAACAGGAGTACAAAGACAAGAGCCTAAACGCAAGAGCATGTGATTGTTCACGTCAACAAACAGATTGGTTCCATTATTGGAGTTTGTGTTCAAACTGCCATCATTGTCTGATGATTTTTTTAGTAATATTGTCTGATACTTTTCGCGTTACTCTAACTAGTGTTTTGGGATAATGATGATGACTTTGCAACACATTTTCGATCAGTAACGATATTAATTTCTATAAACTATTAATATCTACTTGTTTCTTGTTTGCGTTAAATTCCAACCTCAATGACTAAATTACAATTGAGATTTAATATCAAGAATTAGCCTTACGTGTAATTATTATTGTGATATTGTCGATTAATTAAAATCTACAGCTTCAAATATCATCTAGCCATACGCCTCCTATATAACACACCACCAGCTCCCAATTAGTATTGTTTGTTCGAATATTTTGGAATAGTGGTAAAGGAAAGAAGGGATAAGTATTAAGGAACAGGGAAATTAAAGTTTGAATCAAAATTCTGATACTTTATATCGACGTTACACACTAATTGTATTGATCTCGAGGAACACTCTTAATTAGCTTTCTTTCATTAACAGTTTTCATTGTCCGTTATCGATTACCATATTAGTGAGCATTGGTAGAGCAAAGCCTAATCTCTGAAGGTTCCAAGTGAAAACTTCACACACCAGTAGCTTGGAAGTCTTAAATCGAAGTTGAGTATTCTCTCATAAATCTTCACTTCGGCATACATAGCAAGAAGCGTCATTCTTTTGTGGCAATTGCTCAAAGTGGAATACAAAAACACAAACTTCAATTGTGCAGCATAGACCAATGGAATTATGGAACTTCCTGTAGGCCATAGATTGCGTACATTACAGCTTTCTACATGTGTTTGCACGTTTGCTGACAAATGTTTGTTACGATAACGAAATATAATTTGTTGTGAATAATTTAATTATGTTATATACTTTTTGAAAGTGAATATGTTTCTACCTACCAGGTTGCCAAGTTGCCGAATTTCAATCAGAGAGGACTTCATTTCATGACTCTCAAGCCGTCAATAAACACATAATTTGTTTTTGTAGGGTCTATGAAACAAATTCCAACTAAGAAATTCAGGTTTTTTTTTATTTTTCGTAGAGAATATTTGTGCTCTGTAGCATCACTCTAGTTTTTTTGTTTTTGTTTTTGAGCACACTCTGACCTAACAACATAAGTGATTTAACTCGGATCATATTTTTCCCTTTCCTTCGATTATGGTTATTTTTTCCGCTTCCGTTTCTTGTGTTGTTCCGGCCTCGGGTGCTTCTTTTGACATACATGAATCATGATGTACGACAATTAGGCGCGTCCATATCTACAGAATTAGAGGCTTTTTACAAAATTTTTAAAGGGGCTAATATTATATAAATAAATATAATTTTTACATTATTTGTATAATCAAGTAATTTTAATATTTTACTTTTTAATATATAGTATAGATTTAATCTATATTGTAATATGGTTAATCTTTAGTGAGATATAAGTAATTTTAATTTTAAAAAACTTTTTTAACAGTAGCAAATTGCTAGTTTGCTAGAGGAATTGTCAATAATATTCTTTAAGCAATACATATAAAAAATATTTTAATTTCTCATAACAACAACTCAACAACAGTTAAAGAAAAGACAAAAAAAAATGCATACAGGATCTATCATGACAAAGAGTTGGATTTTCACTTGTGATGTAGTGTTTGTCTGACAGTGAATTACGTAAATTATGTTTAGTTAATTGAGTCATTGAATGATTAAAATTGATTTGATTATCATTTAAAATACTTTCAAAGTTCGTTTGACCAACGAATTAAAAATTTACGTCTGATTAACCCTATTTAAAAAACCTTAACTAAAAATCAACCATTAGTGTAACAGTGGTTTGGTCCTAAATCCAGAAACTCCTCAAAGCTACAAATTCGTAATTAGATTCTTACCTTACTTTCCACTATGGTTGTTTATCCGCAAAAATAAAATATAAAAAATCAATGTCGTTCTCACAAAACAATTTCTTACACTTAAGAGTAATGTCATATTCTTATGATCTCTCTAGGTTATAATTCTCTCTTTATTATCACAAAGATTAGTTTTAGTGCTTATTATAGATATAGAAAAAAGAGTAATTATACTTTTCAACCATTCATGTAATGAATATGGATATTGGTTTCCTTCTTACGTGAGAAAGATCCAAATTAAAAAAAAAACTCATTTTATTTTACTTATTCAAAGGGGAAAAGGTAACTTGTGGTTGGAAGAGATAGGTTTTTTGAGCGAGAGGAAGAGTGAAAATTATACCATAGGTAAAGCTGTGTTTTCAAAGCCGTTCATTATTAGATCGAGCTGAAACTTTGACAATAGATTCAGGACGTGTGGTTCTTTATTTTGAACAACTAGATAGTCGTACCAACGCTTGTGGTGTGAGAAACAATGTTCACACAATAGCTTTATTTTTGGGACATCTTTTCATGTTGTTAGTTCTCTTTTGTAAGCATATTCTATGTAATCATTTGAGACTCTCTTTGTGATAAGCTTTGTTATTTGGATAGTAATAAGAAAGATTCATGCAATTTTAAATATAATTTTAAAAGGACTATTTTTAAAATCAGTGTAAAAAATACCTTTTTACCTGGTTTTAAAAATAATTGGTGTAAAAGTGTTCAAAAAAGCGCTTAGTAGACACAACACAAGGAACTCAGCAGAAAAGTGGCCAGACCCTCATTACACTTACTACAAGTATATTAACCTATGCAAGCATTGGTTGGTTAAAAAGGAGTAGTTAAAAAAAGGTAAATATACTTGAAACATTCCAAGTAACTCGTGGAGTTGCTATATAATATAATATTATTATGAACAATCTAAAGGTTGAGTTTATGTGATTTAAATTAGATAAATATTTTAATTAATAAGTAACACATTTGTTATACTTTTGTTTGTGCTGCAATAATGAAGAAACCTCAAATGTTTCATGGGTGTCAGAGGGAGTGTGGAGACGCCTCACTCGGTGCAAAGACGCTTAACCATCCCTTGGTGATTCAAGTTCTATCAGATATGTGTATGCATAGACGTCCTAGTTTGGTGCCAAAGACGCTCAGCCATTTGAATCGGATACACTTGGATGCATTTTGGGACACCTATACTTGAGACCACAACGCTGGGCAACTAATTAACTTTATTGCCACTTTTAGTCTAAACTTGTCCCCCCTTTTCTCATTAGATGAATATTCAAAAAGCATTACGCTAATTTCTTTGAGCCATTGTTTAATTTCTTATTCTATCATGTCTATCATTTTCATATGATTGTATCCAATCCCTGAACTAAGGCTCTTTCATCATGATTACTTCCAGACTCGTTCCTGAAATTTTATGGGCCCAGACGACACAACACTTAAAGGCCCCTTAGTATATTTTTTAAAAAAAAAAAATTATTAAATAATCAAATTAACATTATTAAAGTTATTGTAAATTCTAAACACATCATCATCGTGTAAAAAGTAATAAGAAGTCAAAATAATAAACGATGCTCCTATAGCCTCATATTTTCCTTTAAAATTGTTCGTCCACCTATACAAAAACAAAAAAGACAAATTATCATAAAAATGGTTTCTTCTAGTATTTTTAGATGCAAAATCATTAATGAGAATAGAACAAGAAAATATAAAAATTAGAGTTAGCATGGGATCGAACTTGAGACCTTTAGGCAAAATTCATTTAACTTTACCATTAAACCATTCAAACTATATTAAAATTTTTTGGTTTTTTTTTCACATAAGCTAAATATTATTTTTTATGGGCCCTCATTGACAATGTGCCCTGGGTCATTGCCCTTGCTATCAAGGCCCAGGGCCGGCTCTGATTACTTCATCCATGGTGCGAAACATAAATCGTTCAAACGATTCTTCCTCTCCAAAATTATGCTTGATCCATTCTTGAATCAAGCTTCACTATTTTATGTTCATCAAAATAAACATACCTCTTTCTCTTTGGTTGATCTTATCCTTGAAGGTCAGAGTTATCATGCATGAGAATGATCTATGAAACATATGTTGATTTCTAAGAACATGTACAGGTTCATGCATGGTAGTATTCCAACGCCAAATCCTTTTGATCCATTTCGAGGCTTGAGAAAGATGTAACAATTTGGTTCATGCTTGGATAATGAATTCAATAAGCTCTGCAATTAGACAATATATTACATATATTGAGAATGCAACAAATGTATGGATTAAATTGAAAGAATGCTTTACTCAAGGTGATTTGGTGAGAATTTCTAAACTACAATAAGAGATCTATGATTTTAAACAAAGGAATATGTCAATGACTAGTTATTTCAGAGAAAGTTTTATAAGAATAATTAGAGAATTATAGAACCCTACCTCAGTGTGGTTGTAATGTGAAATGTTGATGCGATGCAATTGAAAATGCTAGGCCATATAGGATCCAAGACAATGCCATACTTTTATGGGATCGAATATGCTATGGCAAGATCTCATATCCTTCTATGGCAAGATCTCATATCCTTCTCATGGATTCCTTACTAGAGATGAACAAAGTGTTCTCCATGGTTTTACATCATGAGAAGCAAAGAGGCTATGACAATAAGCTTAGCTCCTTGATCTCAAAATTGGACTGTACTTGGTGAAGAAAGATGGTGGTGGCACAAGGAGGATGATGGTGAAGCTTGGAGGAAAAGATGATGAGGAAGGCAGAGGTGGAGGTGTTCTCGGCCATTAGAGAGAAAAGTGGTGAAGACATGATGATGGTGTGGCTTGGTGGCTAGGAGAAGAGATGAAGAAGTGCTAAAAAATTAAAGTGTGGAAAGGAGAAACAAAAAGAAGTGTTTGGTCATGAAGAAAGGAAATGAAGTGAAAATTTACCTAAGTCTCTTTATTACATGCATGTATATAGATAAGTGGCAATGGTTCAAAATAAGTTTAGATTAGTGGTTCAGAATAAGTTTAGATTAGTAAAGGAAACTAGGTGTCAACTAATCAACCTAATCTCAAATTAGTGGAGAGTTAGGTGTCATGCTGGAAATTTGCATGAAGGATGGGTTCATGAGGCATGAGCATATGGCTTGGTGAGTGTCATTTTCGTAGGTGCGGAGTTAAAGCCATCTTTTGACGTAATTTTGGTAAAATGATGAACATGAAAGTTATTCCTTATTCTTTCCCCATTCTAACAAGCTAATAAACACCTAATTTTGACAACTAGAGTGAAAGTTATGCCTAAAATACCAAATGCAGTTCAGGCAGGACGCCAGTTTACGAATTAGTGGCTTGTGATACAAACTTGGATTTTTAGGCTTATAACTAGCCTTTTGTTCCTTAATAAAAGTTGTAGAAAATTTTGTTATGAAGATTTCAAGACTAAGATCACTTGAATCAAACATTGATAGGTTAAGTTATGCGAAAAACAATGAAACATGTGCATAATCACTGTATTTAGGGACGAACAGGACGAAGAAAACAAATTTGGATTTTTGACAAGTTTTGAGGGAATAAATTAGATAATGAATTTTAATTAATTGGTCTAACCCCATAGCCTACTCTTCTCTTTAAGATCCTTTAAAATCCTTGTTGCCCAATCTAGAGCCCAAAGTGTCAGTGCGGTAAGCGAACGATTGAAAGTTTAATTTACGTCTTTCGATGTAACTACGTCATTTTAAGTCTGTTTATTATTTATTGTCACTACTACCATTCCTATTCTCATTATTCATCATATTTCTCAATATCATATATTTTTCCAAAATTTATCTCTTCTTCCTCTGAAGCCACACATACACAGAATCAGAGCACAATTAGAGCACAGAGTCGGTTGAAGCCTAGATTTTTCATAAAAACACACAACAGAACATATAAAGACGAGTTTAGGGTCTCAGAGGTTTGTCCTAAAAATTAGGGGTGTTACACATAACACATATCATAACATCATCAGATGATTCCAGCAAATTTAACATCATCCATAAGCATTAAACGTGTACCTGATGAGAGACAGTGATCCGTGCCTTGGTCTCAATTTTTCAGAATGAGCACACTACTCTCTTTTTTGATGACTATAAAAGCAGAAATTGTTCAAATGGGTCAACCCAACCCATCATAACCCATTCCTGTAAAAACCCCAACCATATAAACCATCTAATTTTCTTATTATTAATATAATCCTATATATTATATAATTAATAATATAATATTATCTTATTTATTTAATAATGCTAATCCATAAAATCTAAAACTATTAATTATAAAAAAATATCTAAATGCATTTTTTAAGGGGCAAAAGCTATAAGCCCGATCCTAATGCAAATCTAAAATTAAAAAATCTCCACTCTTCTGATCCTAATTATGTCACAGGTATCGATCAGGAATTGAAATAAGAAGACATAAGCATAATTAGAAGTCCAAAATTATCTACGCATCATTATCAAAACAAATATGAAAACTTCAATCCAAATCAAAATCAAAATCAATCTCAATCTCATAGGCATGGTAACATACAAGTTTGAATCGGTGGTACCAATGCAGCAACGAGCGATAGAATATGATGAACGAACTTTCAACAGTGCGCAACTTCGACGATGCGAAGACTTCGACAGTGAGAGAAAAGACGGCGCGCGAACAACGACAGTGCTGCAAAGGAGACCCCACGAGCAAACATCGACAACGCGCAAATTTCGAGCCTTCAACCGTGGGCGACATCGGGGATATGTAGCCTTCAACGCCCGAGAGGTGAAACCGAGGAAGATAAATGATGTTGCGTGGCTAGGTGAAACCATGTTGCGCTTGAACCAAGTGGTGCAGCTAGGTTACGTGATTGTTTCGTGGGTAGATTTATTAATTAAATTTGGGTTGAGTTAATAAAAAAATAATTAAAAAATTTAATTTAATAAAAATTGAATTATTTTAAATCGTATGTTAATATTAATTATATTAACTCTAATTTCGTAATTGATTATTAAACAAAAATTTACAAGTCAAATGGTAACATCGCTGATTTAGATTATTTTATATAAATATTTTAAGTCAAATATTAATATCGCCGGCTTAAAAATACACTTGTTAAGTCGTTGAAATTTGTTTTACCAATTTAATAGTTTAATACTCTGAAGCATATCCGCTTCACTGGTTGATGTGCATGGGGACGCCCACACGCTGGGAAACTAACTGACTTCACCGCCATTTATTGCTATATAAATCTTCTTTCCCTTCCTTTTCTCATTAGATGAATATTCAGAAAGCATTACACATGATTTCTTTGATATTTGTTCCAATAAAATTTAGTATTTTTAGTGGCTTATATAATTTGGTTAACATAACCTTGTGATATTTGTCTTTAAAAAGTCATGTAATTTAACCAATTTTTTCTTCAATCCCATATTTTAATTATAATATCTCCTAAAACGACTTAATATATATATATATATATATATATATATATATATATATATATTTTAAAATAATATTTTGAATTTGATAAAAACTTGTACCAACCCATTTTGTGGGTTGCTATATATAGGAGCTCCACGTCGATCACTATACAAATATCAACTTCCGAGGTCCGATCTATGGAGTAGACCCATTATTCCATTGAGTTGCTCTTAGTTGGTTCACAGAAGGAAAATTGGTGTGTTTAATTCATAAATTTTTTAAGAAAAAATGAAAAATTATTTTTGAAAAAGTTGAAAAAATAAAAAATGTGTTTGTTTACAAAATATTCAAAGAAAATTTATAGAAAAATGAATAATGAGTTTTCTATATTTTTAAGAAAAAAACAGAGAAGTCTTTAAAGAAGTTTTTCAAGAAAACTAAAAAAGTAGAAAATTTTTTAAATTTTTTTTATCTATTCTAAGAAATGAAAATTTTAAAAAGCAAAAAAAAAACTAAAATAATTTTCTGTAACTAAATAGAAGTAATTTACTATTGTATCTTCAAAATGATAAATATCATTAGTCTGAAATTTGACAGGGAAAACCAGAGTTAACACAAGGATTTGGACTTCAGCAAGTTATATTATTTAATAGAATCAATATTATACTCTAATTACATATTTAATTTTGTGGAGACATTAGTCAATTAGTTAAAATATTCAAATATATGTATAAATTATTATCATGAATATTATTTAATTACAAATATTAATATTTGAATAATTAAAAAATGATTATAAAAAATGATTGTGCTTTGAAATTTAAACTATTTTATTAATAAATTATGATGAATATATTATTAAGTCTCTGTAACATTCCCTTAATGATTCTTAAAATTTATTCTGGAATCTGATTAAAATCAACAGAAATTTTTTTCATTTAACTTTCCCAACAATAAACTCTAGAAATCCAAGGGCCACGTTACAAAAGAACGCCAAAAACTTAAGTTTTTAATGTTGGTAATCGATTACCAAGACCAAAACCTTGGTAATCGATTACCAGAGGCCAGCTGCACAAGATTTAGAATTTTGGCCAACTTCCAACCTACCTAATTTGCCTGTTTTAACTTTGATTACTACGAAACTTCATGGGTACTATGTTTTTCCCATTCTGGAATTGCTACCGCGGTCTGTTTGCCAAAATTCCTCCATATTCGCAAGATATGCATAAAAATACAGTTTGATCAAACTTAACCCAAAATAATGCACAAAACCAATCAAATGGATTCCAAATCAAGCAATGCCTATACACATAAGTCTTAAATGACCTAGGGAACCTATTGGTATCCTTCGGGGGTTCAAATTCTCACCGGATCTCCATTCCACCTATCAAGTTGCTAATTTAGCTTGTTTTCACCTAATATGCATAATATCCTTTCATCAATCGTTTACTTGCCAATCTTCATCGGATAATCAATTCCTACACTATGTTTGACATAATCACACCTTTATATCAATACACACAATTGGGCATAATTCACCTGCCCATAGTTAATTCATCAAGTTTCATAAATGGCTCCGTGCCAATCACACAATCATAGACATCACACATACTAATTACACATTCTCAAATCATCAAGTACCACTATCATTCTTTATCGCATAATCATTAAAACATTAGTTATCACACCATGATCTAAGTCTGAAATTTAAACACAACATCCAAGTTAAAACATCATACAACACACACATACACACACACACACACACACACATATATATATATATATATATAAAACTAAATTCATCTTTTAATCATCGTCACATATATATCAAGTTCATTCGTTCCTTGGCATCCGCTTCTCACTTAGCGCTTCCCTTCGGGGCATCCGCGACCTCCCTGTCATTAGTTACTAAGAAAAAAGCAAGGGTGGGTGTTTGGAAATCATAATTAATATAGAACGATATATACAAAAACCAATATCATGTACCTCACCTATACATTCATTCTTCTTCATTAAAAACGCCTTACTATATCAACAACTATCATAAGCCCATTGGGCCATATAAGACACCACACACACCAAGCTAACCCTTATACTTTCAAATACATTATTCAAGCCAATAATCATCAAATTCACCATTTTTCCATTTCATTTCGAATAATATCCATTACATCATCAATCAAGAAATCAAGGTAACATACGTCAATATAAATCTTCCCTTGTTTCAATAGTTTAGACAACCAAATAAACACCAACACAAATATCACCAACGGTCAAATAATGTAAAACATAATTGACTCTTAAACAATTTTAATAACACGCTGGTATCTGGATATTAAAAGGATCGACCTTTAACTAGGGGTCCTACTTAATACCCTGTGAATCCGACTTAGTCCATCGAGCCTGACTTGGCTTTTCATCTCAACCACCGAGTCCTACTTGACCACTGTGTAGCTCAACTGAGTCCTGCTTAACCACAAGAGCTAAAAGTGAGGGGCAAAATATACCGTCGGTCGTCCTCAACCACATAATCATATAGATTCATTTTAAACTTTTTTTATCTTTAATTAAATGGCATAAAAACCTCACATTTTAATTATTCAGGGCGACCACACAGACTCGGTCCATACACCTCCACCAGGGCGGCCACACAGACCCGATCCTACATAAAACAACACCTTGTATTATTAAATCATCATCAAGTATCAATTTTCAACATAAAAAATGGCGACCACACAGACTAGGCCCCAAGTACAAATCATGCCATTACTAATCGTCACATTACTATTAATTACCATAAATATCAATCATCATACTCAACACCTACATTTCATTCTATAATTCATGAATCCACTATTCAATTGCCATACAATTTAAATCGCAAATACACCAAACAATTCATACATAACTCAAGCAAGTCAATTTACCATAAGCCATTAACTAATTAACCAAATTCGTATATCTAAAATTCGCCAATTCTTTTATTCATCAATTAACATTATGCCATCATTCATTCTTTTCATTATTCCTCACACAATGTTTTATATTATCACCTATAACATAATATAATTTAATTCCAAACATTCATCAACTACACTACTTCCTTTTCGAACCCTGATTAGGGTTGATACCCCATTCTGATTAATTATAACACCGAACACCTCCTTACCTCGATTTCAAACTTCTGTTAATTGCTCTTTATATCGGTCTCGTCCAATGACTTGATTATTCTCTGCTCCACTTCTGGTTTCAGCAACATAACGCTCAACGACCTTCCAAAGCTCGTTCTGCTACCTAAAATCACTGAAACACGACACACATTAATTGTTCGCTATATCCATTGCCTTAAAAGTCATTTTCAAGCTCTGATTAGCTAAGAAAACATTAAAATGACACCTCCCCCATGCAAGATCATATTCGGCCAAGAAGGGGAAAAAAGAAGATACAAATTTGGAATCACCCATTGTTATAAAAGTCATAATTAAGCTTCACATGGCTATAATTTGTGAAAATCAAACCCTTGTTACCATGCAATAACCCCTACATGGCTAGAGAGAGGAAGGAAGCGAGGGAAAGGAAAACATCAAATTGAAAGTGCCCATGAATATACCTCGCTCCCACGATTGTAATGGTGCTCCTAATTTCAAGTTTTGTCACCTAATGGACCTTCGATTTGAAGCTAGAAGCCATAGTCATGGAAGGAAAAAAACCACACATTGCCTTTGTAACATCTTAAATTTGTAAAATATGGTAATTTAGTAAATAAAACTTATAAATTTGAATTAGGTAAAATGATAAAAAAATAATATTGGAATGCCTCTATTACTTAAACAAGACTAAATAATACGTACTACTAATGTTAAATTAAAATGGTGTGGTTAAGATCAAATTTTTACTAACTAGGATTTAGTTATCTGATTTAAATTAATTAAACAAGACTAAATAATACATACTACTAACTCTATTCCCTAGAAATTAATTCCCTAATTCTAATTTTAATCCTAAATTATATTTCCTAATGGCCTAAAACCTTAATTTCAGAAAATCCCTTTCTTTAGTCACTCTCATGTGCCTATTCCCTCCCTCTCTTCCTCTCTCATTTATGCATCATCTTCCTCCCACCACCGTACCTCATTTTTCTCTATCCTCTTCACTATTACTTCCAATTCCTCACCATTGTTGCACGTTAACTTAAATTCATAGCTAAGGTAAGCTATTGGAGGTTGATTTTCTTTTTTCCCTTTCTTATTCTTTGAGTGCATATGAATGGATACTCCTTTCTTCTTCTTCTAGGGTCAAACCATGGATGGCCACAGTTGTAGATGGAGTTTATTGAGAGTGGGTGGTTGATGTAGGAAGGAGGATCTACTTCTTGTTCTTCTTTCTCTTTTGATAAAAGAAAAATAAGGATTATGGTTTTTTTTTGGAAAAATAAAGGAAAGTGGAAAAGAAGGGAAATGGGAGGCGCCACCTAGAGAGGATAAGCCTCAATCTCACCACCTAGGGGAGGAAACCCTAGGATAAGAGTTTGTCAAAGTTTAAAAAACCCTAGCTAAAATAAAGGAGGAAAATTCAACTGCACTAATACTAAAATATTCTCTCAATTCAAGGTGTGTGTAATACAAAGGAAAGCATGTCTTATATAGGCTAAAGGGGGGCACACCAGTTAACCTAATGGGTTTCATTCTCTCCTAGGCCCAAAAACACTAAAACTAAATAAAATTAAGAAAGATAGCCAAAATACAAGGCCCAAAAAAACATACAAAGCAAAGATGACCATGTAAAACCCAAACCTATAACCAAAAAGGCTTTCTAACCCTAATCTAAAATAATTAAAAAAATGCATAAAAGAAACAAAAAAATTATTTTAGCCAAAAAAAGTTTCTCTGGTTGTGTCCTCTTCATGCTCCCCCTCTTAAAAATGATTTGTCCTCAAATCCAAGATATGAGAATCTATAAAAAGAAATACAACAATGAGACCACTTATGATTAAACAGAGAACAAAATTTAAAAAATTTAAAAAAAATGAAGAATTTTAGGAAAGTATTCAACCAGGGTCAAAAACTAACTTTTTCATTTGAGACATGGTCAAAACAAAATGATCATCATAAAATGCAATGAAATATGTCCAGAGGAATGCATATATAAAACTATGTGGTAACCCTAGAACTTTACGAAAAAACAAATATGATGTATGAGCAAAAGAGATGACATATGTAAAATAATGAGGTTGAACAAAAGAAAAGTGCAAATCATGCAAAGCCCTATCATATAAAATCCTGGATTTGGATGCCCTAAGAGGATCATATTTAGTGATTGAACATAAACTAGGGTCTATGATAGGTAAAGCAAGATAAGAAGCAATTAATTCTTCATGTAAACCCTTATGCACATGAATGTTATGAACATGCTCAAAATGAGTAAATAGTCCTAGAAAAGATCTAAGAGAAATGTTATGGCAAGAAAACAATAACCTTATATACATTCTAGAAATAAGCAAAACAAAACATGAAATAACTCTTGGAAAAGTTAAGTCAAAAGAAAATAAACAAATTTTAACTCTATAAGATGCTATGGTGATTATGCATATTCTATGACTAATCCTAATGGAACTATACACTATTGGTGACCAATGTTTTTCACTAGGGACAAGAAAAATTGGCAAGGATTCTTCTACCATATTATTGTTTTCATGAGGTCTCTTATTATTATCTATGATGGGAATAAGTAGATTATGATTAAGGTGATTTTCACTTGACACACTATCATTGTCTAAAGACAAGTTATTAAGATGCACCTTAATTTCTTTGTTTTCATTTTGACTTTTAAATTCTTTTTTCTTTAACCTAACCCTATCATATTGTCTCCAATATGATTTCACTTTTTCATCCATATTAGCATTATGTTTTCTTCTTAATTTTTCCTTTTTTTCTTTTGAACATAAACTAAATTTCTCATTTTCTATCTTATCAAAGACTTCAATGAATTCCCACATTTGTTTTATTTTATAAGAGATATCCTCAAGAACCTTTTTATTTCTTTATTTTTCTTTTCTATGGTATAATTATCCTTGGATTCATAAGAATCTAACTTAGCATAAAGGACACCTATTTCTTCTACTAAGAGCTCAAACAAACATGATGTAGGTGTTCTATCTTTCTTACTTGTCCTAGGTGAAGACATGGTTAAAACATTTAAACAAACAACAAAGACGAAAAAAACACTTGATACAAAACTAGTCCAAGGTGTAAAAAAAACTAAGTTCTAGGCGTACTACCCCTAATCAACTAAATAAACCAAAGTCCTTAAAGTAAATGTCTTTAAAGTAAATGCCCCAGAATACAAGGGCTAAAGTGCAAAGAAAAAAAATTGACACTAAATTTTTTTAATTTTTTTACAAGGTTTTTCTTCCAATACAATTGTCTTCAAGGTCCAAGACCACCACAGCACAAGCTTAGGCTCTAGATACCACATGATGTAGGAAGGAGGATCTAGTTCTTGTTCTTCTTTCTCTTTTGATAAAGGAAAAATAAGGATTAGGTAAAAATAAGGAAATGGGGAAAGAAGGAAAATAAGAGGCGTTACCTAGAGAGGATAAGCCTCAATCTCGCCACCTAGGGGAGGAAACCCTAGGATAAGAGTTTGCCAAAGTTTAAGAAACCTTAGCTAAAATGAAGGAGGAAAATTCAACTCCACTAATACTAAAATATTCTCTCAATTCAAGGTGTGTGTAATACAAAGGAAAGCATGCCTTATATAGGCTAAAGGGGGGCACACCACTTAACCTAATAGGCTTCTTTCTCTCCTAAGCCCCAAAACACTAAAACTAAATAAAACTAAGAAAGATAGCCAAAATACAAGGCCCAAAAAAACATATAAAGCGAAGATGACCATACAAGGCCCAAACCTATAGCCAAAAAGGTTTTCTAACCCTAATCTAAAATAATAAAAAAATGCATAAAAGAAACAAAAAATTATTTTAGCCAAAAGAAGTTCCTTTGGTTGTGTCCTCATCAGTGGTCATTTTGCAGCTCTAAAAGGTAAACCCTTGCCCTTTTTCCATTTCATGCCTCACGATCAAGAAGGAAGATCACCCAAGGCCCTAACTCTTCTCTTCTGAATCAATGGTGCTGTCAATAATGATTAAAAGGGTCACTGGAAGCTACTGTGTTCAAACTGTAGGTGTCAGAACCAATTCGATAAGGGTATCGTCAAAGCGAATCTATATTTGGTGAGTTGATATTCTTGGGTCTCCCAAAATAATACCAAAGTAAGGTGAATATGATCCGTAATTGATTTTGATAATTAATTTGTAAATTAAGGACCTAATCTAAGGCGTATTGATGTCCAGGAAATTAGTTTGAAGGTCAAAAGCGTGTTAAGGTATGTTTTACATACGAAGGGGGAGTCTCAATTTAAAGCGTTAGATGAGAATCCTTGTTCAAGAATAAATTTTTATGGTTTAATGGTGTGTTGGTGTGTTTCAGTGTATTTATGAGTTGGTTATTTAGGCGATTTGACAAGGAATAAAAATGTGTTTTTGATTTGATGAGTATATTATGATATTGATGTTTATATGATAATTGGTGACAGTAACTGTGTTGTTGGTATCGATGAATAGTTATTTCACTGTTTGGAATCCATCTAAAGATAATTTTGTTTTATTGTGTTATGATGTTGTATGAAATTAAGCAGTGGTATGATATTATATATATATATACATGTACATGTGCGCTATGATTCGCATTCTAAGTTAGGATTGCATGTCATTACCACATGTATTTTTATGGTGCTATGATTCATCCAGCACAATGATTTACTGATGAGACCGCCATTCATACGCTACGATTCATGGTGCAGTTCTCGAGGTGTCACCATTTATAGCGTTACGATTCGCTGATGGTCACCTGGTACCCAACACTATAGTGTTACGATTCATTGGTTGGGTTACCATAGCACTATGATTTGCCTTGTGAATGAGTCAGATCCGCATTGCATTCTATGCATACTGTTCACTTGGAGATTCATGAGTCTTTTAGTATAGCTGGTTGCCAAAGAATTAATATTAGAGCTATTATTGAATGATGTTTTATGAATAATGGCAGGTATAATGCATATAGAAATTTTATTTATTGCTTTGAATTGTCCTCACCCTTTTTTGTGGTTTTAGTGAACGATCAAGGGTATGGTGCTACTGACCAAAGGATTCAAGAAGGAGGAAATGAGTGAAGATGCCATATGGATACCTCATGTTGAATTATGTGAAATTATGGAAAATTATGCTTAGCAATGATGAATGAGTCTTGTGTAATTACTTAAGGTTTTAGATCGCATTTGCATGTGTTTTAGTGTAATGTGCTTGAAATAGGCAGGTTTGTATGGTAAGGGATTGATTTGAAGTGTCAAGAATTTGGTGGTGTGGTTTTGATGATGATTGCCATGTTGTTTCATTTGAACTGCTACATAATAGGGAACTAGGCGGGCCAAACTTTGGTTTGTGGTGTTGTAGGGCTACAGGATAGTTGGAACAATCCATCTACATAAATTGAAATGTGATTATGAGGTTTTGGATGCAATTGAATGAGTTTGGATTGCTAGGGATGGTGCAAGGGCTTTAAATGTTTATGAATTGAAAATTTTACAGATTTCATACACATATAGTGATTTTTGAAGCAAGACTAATTGGTACATGTCCAATCTAGTGTCAAGGTGTTTGTGACAAAATTCCATGGCATTTGAAGTTTGTTTGAGTGAAAAGAGGTATAGGGTTGTTAGTAAGATGTAGACTTATGCAGAAAAATTCTACATAATTAGTGTGGAAGGACCCAAAATTGTAGGCAATGCAAAATAGAATAGCTAAGACTAAACCATGAGGCATTAGGTGTGAGAACATGTTAGATAGCAAAGTATGTAGTGGTGAGATTGCATCTATAAGGGTCTAAGCATTGCATGGATCAAGGCCACAAGGCAAAGTGTAACATCCCTGATGTTTTAATGAGAATTATAAGAAATGGGAAATGTTAGTAAATATTTTAGAAGTTTTATTTAACATTTATTCTATCCGAACCAAAGACTGGAAAAGCTGGTGTCGAGATCGGTATCTGAAGCGAGCAGGTAGAGTTAAAGATCGGGAGTGTAGGAGAAGAGCGGGCAGGGCTAGGCGGTCTGGTTCAACCGTTGTGAGGAGAGCGCCTCACACGGGGTCATAGCCCGGATTAACCTCATAATGATTGAAACAACGGATATACGTAACCATGAGGTGAGCTCGGATGAGGTATCCGATCTCTCAGGTTGTAGCTCGGATTTCCGAGGTATGAATACTAAGTTCGGATGTCGGGGGCCGATATTTATATCGGGCCCATACTCTTGCGAAGTATTAGAGAATTATGAATAATTAAACGTTGAGGGAATAAATACGTGTAATTGATTTGATAACTATGCAATAGTTCAATATAGTGAAATTGATTAAATTTAGTAAGAATACAAATAAAATAAAGGAAAAGACGATCTTGCCCATGAGTTATATATATATGGAGATTCTCTTCCTTCCCTCTTCATCATTTACAAGTTACCTTGCTGTTGGTCTATTCCTTCTCTTTCGTTTTACTCTTCTCTCTTAACGCTGATCTGCATGCACTGGAGAGAGATTCCATTTGTGTCTGAACTTCAATTTAACCCCATTCCTGTGATCGAGACTTCAAGGTGAGTCTACTGATCCGTTCCAATTATGATTCCCTTATTCCTTTTATTCTTTAGCTGTTAAGGGCCATGCATGGCTATATTCGTGGCTGTTCTCCATTCCTCTGGTGAGTGTGAGCCCAGATGCAATCCATGAACTAAGGGCGTTGAAGTGATGAAGCTGTACTTTATGATCCGTAGGTAATAGGCTAAGCAGCGGAAGACTGAGTAACGGAGTTGAGACTGCGAAACCAGTGCTCGGAGGAAAGAATCGACACAGAGAACAGATCAACGAAGCGTGGAACCAAAGTAAGGGGGGTGTTCGGGTTATAATTAATTAGAATAGGATTCACTTCTTATTCAGGTCTTTGAGGTAACGTAAACAAACTAAGGAAAATGTTGCTAAACGTAATTGTGTGTTTATGCTGTGCATGTGTGACTGAGTTTATTAATTTGTGGATGATCGGATGTGAATGAGTTTATCATGTATGATCTTGTGAACCTAATGTGAAATGATCAGTGTTATGTGACGTCGGGTTAGCAAGCAGGCTACCCGAGTGATGAGAAATTGATATTATTGTGAGAAGGGTAAACTGTTGAATGATTATGTGGTATGGGATGGCCGACGGTATATGATAGCCCCTCATTTCCGGCTCCCGTGGTTTTCGTGCCCAGTTGAGCTACCCAGTGGTCAAGTAGGACCCAGTGGTCGAGGTGGAGAGTCAAGCAGGACTCGGTGAACCAAGCAGGGTTCACGGGGTGTCAAGTAGGACCCCCAGCTGAAGGCCAATCCTTTAGTATCCGGATACTAGGAGTCAGATTGTATGAGAGTCAGTTGTGATCGTGATGCATGTAATGAATGTGATGTATGTAATGAATGTGATGAATGTGAGGAATGTGATGGAATTGCGTAGTTGGTTTAATATAGTTACTGCATGAAAAACTCTATGTTTGGTATGTTTATTTACGGGTGATGCTTGATGTGTATGTATCAATATGCATGTATAGTGTTAAATGCCGTTCTATATTAATTATTATGCCAAACACTCACCCTTGCATATATTTTTTTTTAGTAACCAGAGACAGGGAGGGGAAAGGAGCCATGGAGCCGCGCCAAGGGGGAGAACGGTGCCAGGGTCCGAGTGAATTTGAGTAACTCTTGATAGAGTCATATGTGTGTATAAAACTTCGTAGTATAATTATTAGTTGTGTTTAATTAAGACCGGATCGAATGTAAAATATATTTTAAAAATATATCACTGTTATTGGCATATGCTTCCATGGTAACTCTTTAGATTCACAGAACCATTTTTAGAGTGAAATTTGAGAGTCCGGTTGTATGTTTTGTATAATCCGGTGTGTGAAAGGTGTTCGCTCAAGCGAATAGAACCTCGTTTAAGTGAGAGTCCGGAATCTCGCTTAGACGAGTAGGGGCCTCGATCAAGCGAGAAGCCCTGATTCCCCTTTCTCCCATCCGTTATGTTCAAATTAAATTGCTTTTTCTCTAAATATCGATTAATCTTCAAGAAAAGGGAAAAATTTATTGTAAGATGTAATCGTTCGAATAAAAATAAATGTAAAAATAACCTAGGATGTTACACTTGGTATCAGAGCCAAGTTCTTTCTAGAGCCGGTGTGTGGGCCGATCTAGTGATTGTGACAGTTTTATGAAAGTTGATTGTATTTTGTTGTGTTGAGATAGTGTGTGGTCTGGCACCGTTCCCTTGGCACTCCACTGGCGTAGTATTCTATGAATATAAGGTAAATTTATGATCCCCTGACTGATCTTGGTTATTAATGGTGATGTGTTTGCTTATTGTAGAATTACTAAATGGCCGAAGAGACTAGTTCTGGGGGAAGAGATGATTTCTTCTCTAGATTTACTCAGCTGATGAGTAGGACCGAGTCCGATCCCACTCTGGATAAATTCCTGAAAAGGAATCCTCTGACTTACAAAGGGGGACATGACTATGACGGGGCATACATCTGGATTAGGGATATCGAGCAGGTTTTTGAATATTTTGAGTGCTCTGAAGAGCAAAAGGTTTTATTTGCTAGTTACCAACTAAAAGATGAGGCTAGAGTATGGTGGTCCCGCGTGAAGGTGCAGATGAACGCAGCCAATGAGCCGTTGGTATGGGCGAATTTTCGAAGGAGGTTCCTTGTTAAATACTTCCCGGACAACTACAAAATCCGGAAAGAAATGGAATTCCTGAAGTTGGAGCAAGACCGGATGTCTGTAGCTGAGTACACCAGCAAGTTTGACGAGCTGTGTGATTTCTACCACCCTTTCTCGTTAGAAGGGACTGAAGGTAGCAAGTGCGCCAAATACGAAGCTGGACTACGGATTGAGCTCCGTAGTGTAATCGTACTGATGGAGATTAGGGACTATCCGACCTTGGTGAACAAAGCAAGACTGACTGAAGAAGTGCAGTTGCAAAGGATGTCCCAGCCAAGAGATAAAAAGCCATTGAAGGCAAACGGATTCAGCTTCAAGAGGATGGGTCAATTCTTTCGGGGCGGCAAGTCTTCTGCTACCTCCTCATCCTCCTCTGGCCGAGGTTCCACTGGTCGATCGGGTAATCCCCCTGGGAATCGTACATGCTACAATTGTGGTCAGGAAGGACACATTGCCAAACATTGCCAAGCTAATCAGATTGTGTGCTTCCAGTGCGGACGACCAGGGCACCTCAGGCCCGATTGCCCTCAGAGGCAGCAGCAAGGCAGGACGGATAACCGAACTAACTCTTCTGGGACCCAGGGTTCCAACTTCTCGAGAGGAGGTCGGAATGGAGCTGGTAGAGGGAACCAACAAGCGGGAAGATATGACGCCCAATCTAACGATGCTCAGAACGCCATGACCGGACGTGTATTTGCGTTTGATGCTTCAGAAGCTATGAGGAATGACAATCTGGTACAGGGTAAGTGCCTCATCTGTGGTTATCTGGTTGATGTGATTTATGATTCAGGTGCCACCCATTCCTTTATTTCGGAAAGTTGTGTGCGACGGCTTGGTCTACCAATCAGTTTAATGGAGAACGCTCGTATTGTTTCCACTCCAACTGGTTCTACTTTCCGTGCAACTACAGTGTGTAGGGAACTGCCGATGCAAATAGAAGCCCGTACTTTTCGAGTAAATTTTATTTGTATGCCCTTGAAGGACTTAGACGTTATTCTAGGTCTTGATTGGCTTGCTGCTAATCATGTGTTGGTCGACTGTTATCGGAAGAATATTGTTTTCTCCCAGGAACTTGACGTGAAGAACGGGGTGAGCGATGTCCTAACCACGTATGTTGTTTTATTTGCTTCGGAGGGTCGGCATAACCTCCTGCTAAGTGATATTCCGATTGTTTGTGAATTCCCTGATGTTTTTCCGGAAGAAATTCCGGAGCTACCTCCCAGTCGAGAGATTGATTTCTCTATTGACTTGATTCCCGGGGCAGAACCGGTGTCCCGAGCGCCATATAGAATGTCTTCGGTGGAATTAACCGAAGTGAAGAAACAAGTAAACGAATTACTAGAAAAGGGCTTTATCCGACCTAGTGCTTCACCCTGGGGCGCTCCGGTGTTACTGGTAAAGAAGAAGGACGGTAGTATGCGGATGTGCATTGATTACCGGCAGCTGAACAAACTGACAATCAAAAATAAATATCCATTACCTCAGATTGATGATTTACTGGACCAGTTGCGAGGCGCCGTTGTGTTCTCTAAGATTGACTTGAGGTCGGGATACCACCAAATCCGAGTGAGGTCGGAGGATATCCCAAAGACAGCATTTCGGACTCGTTATGGGCACTTCGAATACGTAGTAATGCCCTTTGGAGTAACAAATGCTCCTGCCATTTTTATGGATTATATGAATCAGACTTTTCAACCGTACTTGGACCAGTTTGTGGTAGTATTCATTGATGATATTTTGGTATATTCGAGGTCGGACGAGGAGCATGCTCAACATCTTCGATTTGTTTTACAAGTACTTCGGGAGAAGAAGTTGTACGCTAAACTATCTAAGTGTGATTTCTGGAGGAGTAGTGTACAATTCTTGGGGCATATAATTTCCCAAGAGGGAATCTCAGTTGATCCGACAAAAATTGAGGCGGTCATGGCTTGGGAGAGGCCGAAGTCGATAACTGAGATCAGGAGTTTCCTCGGATTAGCAGGATACTATCGACGTTTCATTGAGGGGTTCTCTCGGATAGCACTTCCTCTGACTCGGTTAACAAGGAAAGGAAACCCCTTCGTGTGGTCGGAGAAGTGTGAATTAAGCTTCCAAACCCTTAAGCGATGTTTAACGACTGCCCCTGTGCTTGCACTGCCCGATGTAACACAGGAATTTGAAGTATATTGTGATGCATCCAAATTTGGATTGGGGTGTGTGTTGATGCAAGCTGATCGGGCAATTGCTTATGCTTCGAGGTAATTGAGGCCACATGAGGAGAATTACCTAACTCACGATCTGGAACTTGCAGCAGTAGTGTACGCGCTGAAGATTTGGCGTCATTATTTGTATGGAGCTTGCTTTGTAGTATTCAGTGATCACAAGAGTCTAAAGTACTTATTTGATCAAAAGGAGTTAAATATGAGACAGAGGAGATGGGTAGAGTATTTGAAGGATTATGACTTCGATTTGAAGTATCACCCGGGCAAAGCGAATGTTGTGGCAGATGCGCTAAGCAGGAAGGTACTGCATGTGGCTTACCTAATGAGTAAAGAACAGGAATTGCTGGAAAGCTTTAGAGATATGAATGCTGGAGTTGTTATGAACGCACCAAACCGAATGATAATCGGAATGTTAAAAATCTCCAACGAATTTCTGGAGTCGATGGTAGCTGCACAGAAAGACGATAAAGAGTTACTGAGGCTGATTAATACTCAGAACCAAGGCAAAAATGTGGAGATAAATAGAGGTAACGATGGTATATGGAGATTCAGGAACCGAGTAGTAGTGCCTGCACATGGAGATTTCAGGCAGGCGGTGTTATCAGAAGCACACAAGAGCTCTCTGAGTATACATCCGGGAGTAACAAAAATGTATCATGACTTAAGAAAGGAATTTTGGTGGCCAAACATGAAGAAGGCAATAATCGAGTACGTGAAATCCTGTGTGATATGTCAGAAGTGCAAGGTTGAGCACCAACGACCTCCGGGTTTGCTTCAACCTCCAGAAATTCCGATCTGGAAGTGGGAAGGTATCACCATGGACTTCGTGTCCGGACTACCCCGCACTCAAACCGGATACAACGCGATTTGGGTGATTGTTGATCGACTAACCAAAAGTGCGCATTTCCTGGCAATAAATATGAAGTGGTCGTTAGATCGATTAGCTAAGTTGTACGTTGCTGAGGTCGTACGACTGCATGGTGTGCCCTCAAGCATTATCTCCGATCGGGATCCCCGATTCACTTCAAGGTTTTGGGGGAGTTTGCAACAACAATTGGGTACTGAGCTTAAATTGAGTTCGGCCTACCATCCCCAGACCGATGGCCAATCAGAACGGACTATACAAACTCTTGAAGATATGTTAAGGGCATGTGTACTGGAACAGGGCGGATCATGGGAGAAATACTTGCCCTTGGTGGAATTTGCATATAATAACAGTTACCATAGCAGTATTGGGATGGCTCCATACGAAGCCCTTTATGGTCGGAAATGTCGTACTCCATTATGTTGGGATGAGAACGGCGATGCCCTTCATCTGGGGCCTGAGATGATTCAAGAGATGAACGAACAAATCGCTTTAATCAGAGAGAAGATAAAAATTGCTCAAGACCGTCAAAAGAGTTATTATGACAATCGGCACAGACCCCTTGAATTCCAAGTGGGTGATTGGGTGTTCCTAAGAATTTCACCGACTAAGGGTGTAGGTCGAATTTTGAAGAGTCAAAAGCTTAATCCGAAGTACATTGGGCCATACCAAATACTAGAACGGATTGGTGAAGTCGCTTATCGACTGGATCTTCCCCAATCGTTGACTAACATTCACAACGTGTTCCATGTATCGCAACTTCGAGCCTACATTCCGTGTGATACCATGATTGTACCGAGTGACTCCATTGAAGTGAAGGAGAACTTGACGGTGGAGGCGGTACCAATCGGTATTGAAGAGCATCAAACCAAACGGTTAAGGAACAAGGAAGTACAACTGGTGAAGGTGAAGTGGCAGAATTTTCATTGGATAAACTACACTTGGGAGTTAGAATCCGATATGAGACGAATGTACCCTCATCTTTCTCAATCGGAACACTGATTTCGGGGACGAAATCTCCTTTTAGGGGGGGTGGATGTAACATCCCTGATGTTTTAATGAGAATTATAAGAAATGGGAAATGTTAGTAAATATTTTAGAAGTTTTATTTAACATTTATTCTGTCCGAACCAAAGACTGGAAAAGCCGGTGTCGAGATCGGTATCTGAAGCGAGCAGGCGGAGTTAAAGATCGGGAGTGTAGGAGAAGAGCGGGCAGGGCTAGGCGGTCTGGTTCAACTGTTGTGAGGAGAACGCCTCACACGGGGTCATAGCCCGGATTAACCTCATAATGATTGAAACAACGGATATACGTAACCATGAGGTGAGCTCGGATGAGGTATCTGATCTCTCAGGTTGTAGCTCGGATTTCCGAGGTATGAATACTAAGTTCGGATGTCGGGGGCCGATATTTATATTGGGCCCATACTCTTGCGAAGTATTAGAGAATTATGAATAATTAAACGTTGAGGGAATAAATACGTGTAATTGATTTGATAACTATGCAATAGTTCAATATAGTGAAATTGATTAAATTTAGTAAGAATACAAATAAAATAAAGGAAAAGACGATCTTGCCCATGAGTTATATATATATGGAGATTCTCTTCCTTCCCTCTTCATCATTTACAAGTTACCTTGCTGTTGGTCTGTTCCTTCTCTTTCGTTTTACTCTTCTCTCTTAACGCTGATCTGCATGCACTGGAGAGAGATTCCATTTGTGTCTGAACTTCAATTTAACCCCATTCCTGTGATCGAGACTTCAAGGTGAGTCTACTGATCCGTTCCAATTATGATTCCCTTATTCCTTTTATTCTTTAGCTGTTAAAGGCCATGCATGGCTATATTCGTGGCTGTTCTCCACTCCTCTGGTGAGTGTGAGCCCAGATGCAATCCATGAACTAAGGGCGTTGAAGTGATGAAGCTGTACTTTATGATCCGTAGGTAATAGGCTAAGCAGCGGAAGACTGAGTAACGGAGTTGAGACTGCGAAACCAGTGCTCGGAGGAAAGAATCGACACAGAGAACAGATCAACGAAGCGTGGAACCAAAGTAAGGGGGGTGTTCAGGTTATAATTAATTAGAATAGGATTCACTTCTTATTCAGGTCTTTGAGGTAACGTAAACAAACTAAGGAAAATGTTGCTAAACGTAATTGTGTGTTTATGCTGTGCATGTGTGACTGAGTTTATTAATTTGTGGATGATCGGATGTGAATGAGTTTATCATGTATGATCTTGTGAACCTAATGTGAAATGATCAGTGTTATGTGACGTCGGGTTAGCAAGCAGGCTACCCGAGTGATGAGAAATTGATATTATTGTGAGAAGGGTAAACTGTTGAATGATTATGTGGTATGGGATGGCCGACGGTATATGATAGCCCCTCATTTCCGGCTCCCGTGGTTTTCGTGCCCAGTTGAGCTACCCAGTGGTCAAGTAGGACCCAGTGGTCGAGGTGGAGAGTCAAGCAGGACTCGGTGAACCAAGCAGGGTTCACGGGGTGTCAAGTAGGACCCCCAGCTGAAGGCCAATCCTTTAGTATCCGGATACTAGGAGTCAGATTGTATGAGAGTTAGTTGTGATCGTGATGCATGTAATGAATGTGATGTATGTAATGAATGTGATGAATGTGAGGAATGTGATGGAATTGCGTAGTTGGTTTAATATAGTTACTGCATGAAAAACTCTATGTTTGGTATGTTTATTTACGGGTGATGCTTGATGTGTATGTATCAATATGCATGTATAGTGTTAAATGCCGTTCTATATTAATTATTATGCCAAACACTCACCCTTGCATACATTTTTTTTTAGTAACCAGAGACAGGGAGGGGAAAGGAGCCATGGAGCCGCGCCAAGGGGGAGAACGGTGCCAGGGTCCGAGTGAATTTGAGTGACTCTTGATAGAGTCATATGTGTGTATAAAACTTCGTAGTATAATTATTAGTTGTGTTTAATTAAGACCAGATCGAATGTAAAATATATTTTAAAAATATATCACTGTTATTGGCATATGCTTCCATGGTAACTCTTTAGATTCACAGAACCATTTTTAGAGTAAAATTTGAGAGTCCGGTTGTATGTTTTGTATAATCCGGTGTGTGAAAGGTGTTCGCTCAAGCGAATAGAACCTCGTTTAAGTGAGAGTCCGGAATCTCGCTTAGACGAGTAGGGGCCTCGATCAAGCGAGAAGCCCTGATTCCCCTTTCTCCCATCCGTTATGTTCAAATTAAATTGCTTTTTCTCTAAATATCGATTAATCTTCAAGAAAAGGGAAAAATTTATTGTAAGATGTAATCGTTCGAATAAAAATAAATGTAAAAATAACCTAGGACGTTACACTTGGTATCAGAGCCAGGTTCTTTCTAGAGCCGGTGTGTGGGCCGATCTAGTGATTGTGATAGTTTTATAAAAGTTGATTGTATTTTATTGTGTTGAGATAGTGTGTGGTCTGGCACCGTTCCCTTGGCACTCCACTGGCGTAGTATTCTATGAATATAAGGTAAATTTACGATCCCCTGACTGATCTTGGTTATTAATGGTGATGTGTTTGCTTATTGTAGAATTACTAAATGGCCGAAGAGACTAGTTCTGGGGGAAGAGATGATTTCTTCTCTAGATTTACTCAGCTGATGAGTAGGACCGAGTCCGATCCCACTCTGGATAAATTCCTGAAAAGGAATCCTCCAACTTACAAAGGGGGACATGACTATGACGGGGCATACATCTGGATTAGGGATATCGAGCAGGTTTTTGAATATTTTGAGTGCTCTGAAGAGCAAAAGGTTTTATTTGCTAGTTACCAACTAAAAGATAAGGCTAGAGTATGGTGGTCCCGCGTGAAGGTGCAGATGAACGCAGCCAATGAGCCGTTGGTATGGGCGAATTTTCGAAGGAGGTTCCTTGTTAAATACTTCCCGGACAACTACAAAATCCGGAAAGAAATGGAATTCCTGAAGTTGGAGCAAGACCGGATGTCTGTAGCTGAGTACACCAGCAAGTTTGACGAGCTGTGTGATTTCTACCACCCTTTCTCGTTAGAAGGGACTGAAGGTAGCAAGTGCGCCAAATACAAAGCTGGACTACGGATTGAGCTCCGTAGTGTAATCCTACCGATGGAGATTAGGGACTATCCGACCTTGGTGAACAAAGCAAGACTGACTGAAGAAGTGCAGTTGCAAAGGATGTCCCAGCCAAGAGATAAAAAGCCATTGAAGGCAAAAGGATTCAGCTTCAAGAGGATGGGTCAATTCTTTCAGGGCGGCAAGTCTTCTGCTACCTCCTCATCCTCCTCTGGCCGAGGTTCCACTGGTCGATCGGGTAATCCCCCTGGGAATCGTACATGCTACAATTGTGGTCAGGAAGGACACATTACCAAACATTGCCAAGCTAATCAGATTGTGTGCTTCCAGTGCGGACGACCAGGGCACCTCAGGCCCGATTACCCTCAGAGGCAGCAGCAGGGCAGGACGGATAACCGAACTAACTCTTCTGGGACCCGGGGTTCCAACTTCTCGAGAGGAGGTCGGAATGGAGCTGGTAGAGGGAACCAACAAGCGGGAAGATATGACGCCCAATCTAGCGATGCTCAGAACGCCATGACCGGACGTGTATTTGCGTTTGATGCTTCAGAAGCTACGAGGAATGACAATCTGGTACAGGGTAAGTGCCTCATCTGTGGTTATCTGGTTGATGTGATTTATGATTCAGGTGCCACCCATTCCTTTATTTCGGAAAGTTGTGTGCGACGGCTTGGTCTACTAATCAGTTTAATGGAGAACGCTCTTATTGTTTCCACTCCAACTGGTTCTACTTTCCGTGCAACTACAGTGTGTAGGGAACTGCCGATGCAAATAGAAGCCCGTACTTTTCGAGTAAATTTTATTTGTATGCCCTTGAAGGACTTAGACGTTATTCTAGGTCTTGATTGGCTTGCTGCTAATCATGTGTTGGTCGACTGTTATCGGAAGAATATTGTTTTCTCCCAGGAACTTGACGTGAAGAACGGGGTGAGCGATGTCCTAACCACGTATGTTGTTTTATTTGCTTCGGAGGGTCGGCATAACCTCCTGCTAAGTGATATTCCGATTGTTTGTGAATTCCCTGACGTTTTTCCGGAAGAAATTCCGGAGCTACCTCCCAGTCGAGAGATTGATTTCTCTATTGACTTGATTCCCGGGGCAGAACCGGTGTCCCGAGCGCCATATAGAATGTCTTCGGTGGAATTAACCGAAGTGAAGAAACAAGTAAACGAATTACTAGAAAAGGGCTTTATCCGACCTAGTGCTTCACCCTGGGGCGCTCCGGTGTTACTGGTAAAGAAGAAGGACGATAGTATGCGGATGTGCATTGATTACCGGCAGCTGAACAAACTGACAATCAAAAATAAATATCCATTACCTCGGATTGATGATTTACTGGACCAGTTGCGAGGCGCCGTTGTGTTCTCTAAGATTGACTTGAGGTCGGGATACCACCAAATCCGAGTGAGGTCGGAGGATATCCCAAAGACAGCATTTCGGACTCGTTATGGGCACTTCGAATACGTAGTAATGCCCTTTGGAGTAACAAATGCTCCTACCATTTTTATGGATTATATGAATCGGACTTTTCAACCGTACTTGGACCAGTTTGTGGTAGTATTCATTGATGATATTTTGGTATATTCGAGGTCGGACGAGGAGCATGCTCAACATCTTCGATTTGTTTTACAAGTACTTCGGGAGAAGAAGTTGTACGCTAAACTATCTAAGTGTGATTTCTGGAGGAGTAGTGTACAATTCTTGGGGCATATAATTTCCCAAGAGGGAATCTCAGTTGATCCGACAAAAATTGAGGCGGTCATGGCTTGGGAGAGGCCGAAGTCGATAACTGAGATCAGGAGTTTCCTCGGATTAGCAGGATACTATCGACGTTTCATTGAAGGGTTCTCTCGGATAGCACTTCCTCTGACTCGGTTAACAAGGAAAGGAAACCCCTTCGTGTGGTCGGAGAAGTGTGAATTAAGCTTCCAAACCCTTAAGCGATGTTTAACGACTGCCCCTGTGCTTGCACTGCCCGATGTAACACAGGAATTTGAAGTATATTGTGATGCATCCAAATTTGGATTGGGGTGTGTGTTGATGCAAGCTGATCGGGCAATTGCTTATGCTTCGAGGCAATTGAGGCCACATGAGGAGAATTACCCAACTCACGATCTGGAACTTGCAGCAGTAGTGTACGCGCTGAAGATTTGGCGTCATTATTTGTATGGAGCTTGCTTTGTAGTATTCAGTGATCACAAGAGTCTAAAGTACTTATTTGATCAAAAGGAGTTAAATATGAGACAGAGGAGATGGGTAGAGTATTTGAAGGATTATGACTTCGATTTGAAGTATCACCCGGGCAAAGCGAATGTTGTGGCAGATGCGCTAAGCAGGAAGGTACTGCATGTGGCTTACCTAATGAGTAAAGAACAGGAATTGCTGGAAAGCTTTAGAGATATGAATGCTGGAGTTGTTATGAACGCACCAAACCGAATGATAATCGGAATGTTAAAAATCTCCAACGAATTTCTGGAGTCGATGGTAGCTGCACAGAAAGACGATAAAGAGTTACTGAGGCTGATTAATACTCAGAACCAAGGCAAAAATGTGGAGATAAATAGAGGTAACGATGGTATATGGAGATTCAGGAACCGAGTAGTAGTGCCTGCACATGGAGATTTCAGGCAGGCGGTGTTATCAGAAGCACACAAGAGCTCTCTGAGTATACATCCGGGAGTAACAAAAATAAATCATGACTTAAGAAAGGAATTTTGGTGGCCAAACATGAAGAAGGCAATAATCGAGTACGTGAAATCCTGTGTGATATGTCAGAAGTGCAAGGTTGAGCACCAACGACCTCCGGGTTTGCTTCAACCTCCAGAAATTCCGATCTGGAAGTGGGAAGGTATCACCATGGACTTCGTGTCCGGACTACCCCGCACTCAAACCGGATACAACGCGATTTGGGTGATTGTTGATCGACTAACCAAAAGTGCGCATTTCCTGGCAATAAATATGAAGTGGTCGTTAGATCGATTAGCTAAGTTGTACGTTGCTGAGGTCGTACGACTGCATGGTGTGCCCTCAAGCATTATCTCCGATCGGGATCCCCGATTCACTTCAAGGTTTTGGGGGAGTTTGCAACAACAATTGGGTACTGAGCTTAAATTGAGTTCGGCCTACCATCCCCAGACCGATGGCCAATCAGAACGGACTATACAAACTCTTGAAGATATGTTAAGGGCATGTGTACTGGAACAGGGCGGATCATGGGAGAAATACTTGCCCTTGGTGGAATTTGCATATAATAACAGTTACCATAGCAGTATTGGGATGGCTCCATATGAAGCCCTTTATGGTCGGAAATGTCGTACTCCATTATGTTGGGATGAGAACGGCGATGCCCTTCATCTGGGGCCTGAGATGATTCAAGAGATGAACGAACAAATCGCTTTAATCCGAGAGAAGATAAAAATTGCTCAAGACCGTCAAAAGAGTTATTATGACAATCGGCACAGACCCCTTGAATTCCAAGTGGGTGATTGGGTGTTCCTAAGAATTTCACCGACTAAGGGTATAGGTCGAATTTTGAAGAGTCAAAAGCTTAATCCGAAGTACATTGGGCCATACCAAATACTAGAACGGATTGGTGAAGTCGCTTATCGACTGGATCTTCCCCAATCGTTGACTAACATTCACAACGTGTTCCATGTATCGCAACTTCGAGCCTACATTCCGTGTGATACCATGATTGTACCGAGTGACTCCATTGAAGTGAAGGAGAACTTGACGGTGGAGGCGGTACCAATCGGTATTGAAGAGCATCAAACCAAACGGTTAAGGAACAAGGAAGTACAACTGGTGAAGGTGAAGTGGCAGAATTTTCATTGGATAAACTACAATTGGGAGTTAGAATCCGATATGAGACGAATGTACCCTCATCTTTCTCAACCGGAACACTGATTTCGGGGACGAAATCTCCTTTTAGGGGGGTGGATGTAACATCCCTGATGTTTTAATGAGAATTATAAGAAATGGGAAATGTTAGTAAATATTTTAGAAGTTTTATTTAACATTTATTCTGTCCGAACCAAAGACTGGAAAAGCCGGTGTCGAGATCGGTATCTGAAGCGAGCAGGCGGAGTTAAAGATCGGGAGTGTAGGAGAAGAGCGGGCAGGGCTAGGCGGTCTGGTTCAACCGTTGTGAGGAGAGCGCCTCACACGGGGTCATAGCCCGGATTAACCTCATAATGATTGAAACAACGGATATACGTAACCATGAGGTGAGCTCGGATGAGGTATCCGATCTCTCAGGTTGTAGCTCGGATTTCCGAGGTATGAATACTAAGTTCGGATGTCGGGGGTCGATATTTATATCGGGCCCATACTCTTGCGAAGTATTAGAGAATTATGAATAATTAAACGTTGAGAGAATAAATACGTGTAATTGATTTGATAACTATGCAATAGTTCAATATAGTGAAATTGATTAAATTTAGTAAGAATACAAATAAAATAAAGGAAAAGACGATCTTGCCCATGAGTTATATATATATGGAGATTCTCTTCCTTCCCTCTTCATCATTTACAAGTTACCTTGCTGTTGGTCTGTTCCTTCTCTTTCGTTTTACTCTTCTCTCTTAACGCTGATCTGCATGCACTGGAGAGAGATTCCATTTGTGTCTGAACTTCAATTTAACCTCATTCCTGTGATCGAGACTTCAAGGTGAGTCTACTGATCCGTTCCAATTATGATTCCCTTATTCCTTTTATTCTTTAGCTGTTAAGGGCCATGCATGGCTATATTCGTGGCTGTTCTCCACTCCTCTGGTGAGTGTGAGCCCAGATGCAATCCATGAACTAAGGGCGTTGAAGTGATGAAGCTGTACTTTATGATCCGTAGGTAATAGGCTAAGCAGCGGAAGATTGAGTAACGGAGTTGAGACTGCGAAACCAGTGCTCGGAGGAAAGAATCGACACAGAGAACAGATCAACGAAGCGTGGAACCAAAGTAAGGGGGTGTTCGGGTTATAATTAATTAGAATAGGATTCACTTCTTATTCAGGTCTTTGAGGTAACGTAAACAAACTAAGGAAAATGTTGCTAAACGTAATTGTGTGTTTATGCTGTGCATGTGTGACTGAGTTTATTAATTTGTGGATGATCGGATGTGAATGAGTTTATCATGTATGATCTTGTGAACCTAATGTGAAATGATCAGTGTTATGTGACGTCGGGTTAGCAAGCAGGTTACCCGAGTGATGAGAAATTGATATTATTGTGAGAAGGGTAAACTGTTGAATGATTATGTGGTATGGGATGGCCGACGGTATATGATAGCCCCTCATTTCCGGCTCCCGTGGTTTTCGTGCCCAGTTGAGCTACCCAGTGGTCAAGTAGGACCCAGTGGTCGAGGTGGAGAGTCAAGCAGGACTCGGTGAACCAAGCAGGGTTCACGGGGTGTCAAGTAGGACCCCCAGCTGAAGGCCAATCCTTTAGTATCCGGATACTAGGAGTCAGATTGTATGAGAGTCAGTTGTGATCGTGATGCATGTAATGAATGTGATGTATGTAATGAATGTGATGAATGTGAGGAATGTGATGGAATTGCGTAGTTGGTTTAATATAGTTACTGCATGAAAAACTCTATGTTTGGTATGTTTATTTACGGGTGATGCTTGATGTGTATGTATCAATATGCATGTATAGTGTTAAATGTCGTTCTATATTAATTATTATGCCAAACACTCACCCTTGCATATATTTTTTTTAGTAACCAGAGACAGGGAGGGGAAAGGAGCCATGGAGCCGCGCCAAGGGGGAGAACGGTGCCAGGGTCCCCCTGAATTTGAGTGACTCTTGATAGAGTCATATGTGTGTATAAAACTTCGTAGTATAATTATTAGTTGTGTTTAATTAAGACCGGATCGAATGTAAAATATATTTTAAAAATATATCACTGTTATTGGCATATGCTTCCATGGTAACTCTTTAGATTCACAGAACCATTTTTAGAGTGAAATTTGAGAGTCCGGTTGTATGTTTTGTATAATCCGGTGTGTGAAAGGTGTTCGCTCAAGCGAATAGAACCTCGTTTAAGTGAGAGTCCGGAATCTCGCTTAGACGAGTAGGGGCCTCGATCAAGCGAGAAGCCCTGATTCCCCTTTCTCCCATCCGTTGTGTTCAAATTAAATTGCTTTTTCTCTAAATATCAATTAATCTTCAAGAAAAGGGAAAAATTTATTGTAAGATGTAATCGTTCGAATAAAAATAAATGTAAAAATAACCTAGGACGTTACACAAAGTGTTTTGAAAATGGAAAAATAGGGCAACATAGGTCGATCCACGACTTGTGGGAAATTCCCACGGCCCGTGGACCCTTTTGTCTCAGTCAAAAGAAAAATTTTGCATAAAGTCAGAGCATTCCACGGCGAGTGAGAAATTCCCATAGCTAGTGGAATCCTCAGAAGTGATTTTTTTTCACATTTTGTTCTATGGCCTTGTTCCCTGTGGTTCGCTATGCCTAGGGCTTCATTATTCTAACCTTCGTGACTCTTTTTGGCTTCCTTTTATAAAGGTTATGCTTCTGTTTGCATAGATTATGTTCAAATCTAGGTGAGATTTGGTTTCTTGAAATCTTCAATTGTTGTGTGCACTTGAGATGTTACCTATTATGGCTTGATTCTTTTAATGTACATAACGATAGTAGGCTTAAGTATGAATCAATTGCTAGATATTAGTAAGGTAAATTGTTTATAACCAACCTAGGCATTAGTTGAAAAGCATATGATGATGTCTATTACTATAAAGATGATCTCATAACTATACTACAAGATTAAATCGTGAAAAATTTATTTGAAAATTTATTTTAAATTAGGAATGGATTTTACATCTCGTGCGTGAAATTGTGGGAGAAGAAGAGAATCTTTTGTCTTATATCATTAAGGGTGGATTGGTCATTTGCTAATTTCTTTTCCATTTTCTTTTATAACTTTAATTAAAGCTTTTACTTTTAACCCTTTAATAACTCAAAATTTACCATCTTTAGTTATAAAATTTAATAATCAATCGATTACATTAAATTAATGTATTTAATTTCCATCACCTAATTTAATTGTAAATTAATTTATAATGATTTTTGAAAATCTAAATTAATTCTAAATAATTTATTTATTAAATTTCTGACGTGACCAATAATTAAATTAAATATTCAAATATTACATGAAAAGTCTATATCTCATCTGGAAGGTTAAACAACTGCTATCTTACAAGCAGTACGTAATATACACACACATTTGATTACGAGTAGTAACTCTTGTCCACTCTGAATAATAAACTCGAAAATTCATCAATCATTCATCTCAAAAACACATTATATAATTTCAACCTTTTCTTTTCCTATCTTCCAACTCCGATCCGAACAATATTTTCCACTTTGGTAGATAGATGGCGGTGGCGGCTCGTAAATTGGAAATTACTCTTTGGACCATGTTTCAATTCTTATACAAATGCTCTTAAAATACCCAATTGCAACATACTATACTATTATCACTTGAGTTTTTTTTGTCTCTTTCTGCATCTCACGTATGAATTTGGATACCTCCGGAAAAAGAAATAAAAAATAAAATCCTATCCTAGGTTTACTCTAGGACTTGTACGATGTTAATTAACCTTCCACAACACCTCTCTCTCTCTCTATATATATATATATGCCAAATGTCTATTAAGCATGAAACTAACAAAAAAATGATATATAAAAAACGGGAATTAACTAGGATTGCATGTTGTATTTAATTTATTAATCATGTACTATTTGTTTTCTAATTTTCTGCTTATTAAACATTATATATATATATATATGTAATTCTAAAAAGGTACTATAGTTTTAGTGTTTTGCGAATGCCATCAGAGAGATGATCACTTGAATTATTATAAACTAATGTGTAGAATAATGTTGATGTCATATCAGATAAGTCCATCTGTATTTCCAATCATCCTGCATATGAACGGATCATACGTTCTCGTTTCGCTGAATTTTGCATTAAAAACTCATATTTGAAATGATTACGGACCTTTCACCATAGTCACAAAAAGCAACAAAATGTTTATTTAGTCAACATCATATAATTAAACAAGCTGATAAAAGGGAGGTTCCGGGCTGGCAATATCCAAGGTATATCCCATTCGGTGTAGGTGTTATATATCACTGAGTTTTTCTTTATCTTAAAAGTAGTCTCCAAGTTTAACCTTTTCTCACACACTGGAAAACAGATATATCTAATTTCTAATAAAATATATGAAAGGTTGTAAATGGTTTATCTTGTCAAGCGGCATATATGTTTTTTTACGACATTACTGCTTTAGTGAGATTACCTGAAAGAATTTAATTGAAAATACTTATATTATATATTTCGATCCTTATCTTTCATATTTGTTTTATTTTAGATTCTTAAGTTTACTTTTTTTCAATAGATCCTTATATTTTAAAATAATTTAATTTAGATTTTCTTTACTATATTCCGTTCAAATTTATCAACATAGTGTTTATATAACGTATTGAGATTATATGTGCTATATAAGTTTTTGATGCATGTGTTGGTCACTTTGGAGGAGGGATGGAAGCAATATCAACATGTACTTGAGGTTAACTTTGTTGTAAATTTCACTATTTGCAACAATATGATGAAATTCCTTAAAATTTATCTTGTTGGTAACTAGGGGACCCGATTGAAACATATCAATATCATATTCATATACGACTTGTTTGAAACTTTTTAAAAACTAAGGGGACTTAACTGAAACCAAATATATAACTCAGCATGTTACTTAAATGAAATTGATTTGTCATCTCAACATATGTCATGTAAGTACTCCGTTAAGGGAGTTGGACATATTGTAAGGAACGATCTAAGTAAAACTATTTTAAAACATAAGATCTAACTGACCGAAAGAAAACTTAGGGGTTTAAAGTGAAACAAGTGCAAAACATAGAGGATTAAAATAGCTATTTAGTCTATTATATATAAAGTTTATGATATATATATATATATAGATTAAATTTTTGACAATTATTTTCAAATTAAACTTTACAATAAATGTAGGCATTAACAAACTTTTACTTGAAAATTGATCCATACATTATATATTTGTACATGTAGAGCTAGATTACACACTCTCGTTCAACTTAGTATACCCTGAATTTGACCTTAACCTTGGATTAGTGACCTTGTCCACTTAATATGCCCCAACCAACTTAGTGTATATCAAATTTTACACATCACCCTACAAGATCTCTATAATTGTGGAAAAGTTACTGATAAAGCAATCATTACTTTTGTACACATCTTTCACTATAAATAGAGTCATCATACAAGCACAAGGTACGTTTATTCTTGCATCTCAAACTTTTGACACCCGTTTCTCCAACATATATCCTTGGCATACATTGACTTAGACATAATAGAATTCTTAAGGGGAAAGTACCTCGGACATTGGACCAGGGATCTCCCGTATTGGATCATTTGAAGACCCCTTCTCGCATTGCCAATGGAAGTAAAGTGATGTCGTGCCCCCCTAAACTTCCTACCCCGGAATGTTGGTGTCAAAAGGCACACACCCATCAATCATATCCTACTTTAAGCCCGATCATTTGGCACGTCCAGTGTGACCCGTTAAAGGAATTCCCATATTACCATCACCTTGATTTGTTGAAAAGACATTTTTATTCAATACTTAAGTTTGTTTATGGGGTACCCTAGTTTTGTTAAGGGCATCTCAGTTTGACACCCAAGATCAAGGTCAATCTCTTTATGGTACCTCGTTTGGTTATGGGGTACCCTAATTTGGTCATGGAGTACCTTATGTGGCCAAAAGACCTCTCTGTTTGAAGGCCAAGTTCAATATTAACATCTTTCTAACACTCAGATAGGTTATAAAGTACCCTGGTTTGTTCACCGAGTACCCTGATTTAGTCAAAAGACATCTCTGCTTGATGTTTTGGTTCAAATTGAGTTGTTGTCTATAATATTAACCTCTTTTGATGCAAGGGTATAGTCATGGTTGGTCAAGAGATCTCTCTACTTGTTGCCTAGGTTCAAGATCAACCTCTTTCTTATACCTTAGTTTAGTTGTGGAGTACCCTGGTATTAGGTCAAGATACCTCTTCGTTCAATGTCCAGATTCAAGCTCAATCTTTTATGATTTTGATTAATAGTACACCAACATATTAAGCTCGATCTTTTGGATTTCAATTAACATTACATCGACATGTTAAACTCGGTCTTTACAATTTCGATTAAAATTACACTGATATGTTAAGCTCGACCTTTACGATACGATTAACATAACACTAACATGTTAAGATCGGCCTTTACAATTCAATTAACATTACACCGATATGCTAAGCTTGACCTTTATAGTTTCAATTAAAATTACAATGAGATGTTAAGCTCAACCTTTACGGTTTTGATTAAAGTCACACCAACATATTAAGCCCAGTCTCTATGGTTTGATTAACATTACACCAATATGTTAAGCTCAACCATTGCGATTTTGATTAACAATTTCACCTTCTAATGTTAAAGATTAAGCACTTAGCTTATGAATTCCAACTTATGCATTTCAGCTTATATATCTCAGCTTAGGTACCCCAAATTAAGCACCTCAACTCATGTATCTTAACTTAAGTACCTCAGTTTAAACACCCTAGCTTGTGTATCTTAACTTAAGTACCTTAGCTTAAGCACATCCGCTCATGTATCTCGGCTTAAGTACCCTAACTTAAGCACCTAAGCTTGTCTATCTTAACTTAAGTAGCCTAACGTAAGAACCTCAAATTATGTATCTTAGATTAAGCACCCCTACTTATACATCCTAACTTATGTATCCCACTTAATGCATCTTAGTTTATGCTTCCCAACTTATGCATCTCAACATTATACACCTCAACAACAAATATAGCTTAATCTGAAACTATAAGTATCCATTTAAGCTAGGAGTCTATGATTTGGACATTATACACTGGCACGTGTAAAGTTGGACTATGCACCCTCGTTCAACTTAATATACCTCATATTTCACTTTAACCTTAAATTAATGACCTCGTCCAACTTAGTATACCCCAGATTTAACCTTAATCTCGAATTGGTGACAACATCCACTTAGTATACACTTAATTTGGTACCCTATTTAACTTAATGTACCTCATATTACTGTACATGTCACCCGACAGGATCCTATAATTACAAAAAAGTTACTGACAAAGCAACCATCTCCTCTGTACACATCCTCCACTATAAATAGAGCCATCATACAAGTACAAGGTACTTTCATTCTTACATCCCAAACTCTTGACACTCATTTCTTTGCGGATATCCCTAACTCATCACTTATGTGGTCGTCCCCCATATCCCTTTCTATAAAGTAAAGAAAAGAAGGAATAACTAAAAAAAGAAGACGGTATGAAGGCTACCTTGTGAGAGAACAATACAATAAGTCTTCTTTGTACGAGCCAACGAGATCAGACAGCTTCAAACCAGAGCTAATTCTAATATTGAGGCAACAATTTTTCTAAGCAAGCAAGTCCTTTCTAAAGGGGAGTGACTCCTTTTTATAGGCAAGGCTGGGTGAAAGGGCGCGGGAATGGCTACGGTGCAATAATAACACCTACACGCATGATGTTTTACATATCACCTAACAAGCGTGCAGGAAATGAAGCGTTACGATTAATCCCTACATGCCACATGTCTTGTCAGAACCCTTACCTATCAAACAATGGGTCAAATCGGCCTTAAACAACCAACTCCAATTAAAAATAAAATAAACAATTGTCGATGACATCAGACTATGTCAAATCAGAATGGGGCGTATAGCCCATTCAAGCAACTCCCAAGTTACTTCAACGGGCTAGAAGGTAAGTGATCCAAGTCTAATAACAACCTAAATAGTATCAACCCAGGACAGGGCTTTCCTGTATAAAACACTTCCCATAAGCACTACAAGGCACTAGATAAGACCCATGCACTTGCTTCTTACGACTAAACTCATGACTGAAGTCCTTAAGGATCGAAGTTGGGAGGAAGATGAGGAACACACCTGGCATACTGGTTTCATACTTGTAGATGGTGTCAAGAATGTCTAAGATCGTGTTAGTTTTATTTGTCTTTTACAGAATCCGTACTAGCACATATCACGTAGAACGTCCTCAACACCCGACTCTATAAATACCATGCATTTATTCCACATGGAGGTATGTTCACCAACCACGCTTAATCTCCAATATTACTTTATCTAGTATTGACTGTGTCGGAGGGTCTTTGTAAGTTATACCTTATTTCACCTATCAAAGTGAGATATTTATGTGTTGGTTGGACGGAATCACTACAAGGTTCTTAGTTCCTCACTAGACTGAGAAAGATAATATTGGATCCCTATTGAACTGGTGTAACACATTAGAGAGTGTAACACCCCTATTTTTATTTTTATATTGAAATTTTGAAGGAATTAAATTATGGTTCTTTAGAACTTTTTAATCTACGTATTATTTATGATTTTTTGAAATTTTTTGGAATTTTGGAATTTTTTTAATAAAATAATATTTTTTAAATAATTTTAAATTCATATAAGTGACTTAAATTAAAAATATTTACAAGAAAGTGAATTGAAATTATAAGAAAATTTTCTAAAATCCGTTTCAAGTAGACTTATCTAAAAATTATCGGTTTGAGAAAAATCTTGATTTTTTCCAATCGTTAAAAAATTGAAAACGTATCAATAAATTTTTATTAACAGAAAATTTTAGATTTTTAAAATTTCAACTTTATATTACATGTTATAAAATTAGTAAGGACTGATATAATATCGCTAAATTTCAAAAAGGACTCATTTTGAATATTTAAAATATACCGAGTGAAAGGTTACTATTTGGCTTAATAATTCTGCCGACAGTTACTATGCAAAACACTGTGTATGTACGAAATTTTCAAAAGGTGCACAGTAACCTAAAATAAAAAATTTAAAAATGCATAGTATTTTTATATTAAAATAATGGAATGCATAGTAAATTTTTTTCCTATAAATACCGAAGGATTTCTTCTTTAGAATTCACAATTTCAGATTAAGTTTTCTTAATATAGTAGTGCTAGTGAGATAGTGGTGGAAGTGAGAGGGAGAAGAAAAGTTTTTGGAGAGAAGGTTCTGCCAAAATCCTAAGGTAAAAATACTTCTCTTTTATATTTTTTGGGTTATTTTCATATCGTTTTTAGAAATCTATTATTATACTGGAAATAATATTATTTTAAGTTATTATTCTGCATAGTAAACACTATTTCAATAGTAAATTACTATTTCAATAGTAAATTACTATTTCAATAGTAAATTACTATTTACTGTTACTATTTACCGTTACTATTCACGATTTACTATTTACTATTACTATTCACGATTTACTATTTACCGTTACTATTCACGTTTTGCTATTTACTGTTACTATTCACGATTTACTATTCACTATTCACTATTCACTATTCAAAATTTACCATTTCTGTTTTAAGTATTAATCTTAATTTTCGTCTTATGCTTATACTGAAATAAGATTGGTATTAATATTTCTAGAAATTGGAGGCGCAAAGCAAATCTCTTTTTGGTAACAACTCAAGGTAAGGGGGAGTGAGATAAGAGTATAATATGAAAAGACATAAGAATAATGGGAGGAGTCTCCTACTCCTTTTAAATTTAATAATATTATTATTTTAAAATATTAACTTTTTAACTTAACATTTTTAATAAATTTTAAATTAAATATCCGGTTTAACTAACTCTAACATACCTATGCAAGGACTTGGACCATTATGACCTATATGGACTGGACTATACCTATGCAAGGATTTGGACCATTATGACCCATATGGACTGAACTATACCTATGCAAGGACTGGATTATATGGACTTAGATAGACCTATACGAGGAATTGACCAAAATGACTCAAATTGACTATATTAATAACCATTAAACTTTGAATTATAATATTTATAAATAATGCTTTGTTGACTTGATTTTGATTGATATTTAATTGTGATTAATAATATTTGATGTGATTGATGATATTTAATTATAATTGATAATGCTTGATTTTGATTGATGATTTTGTGACGTGGAGTTTGAGCATATAGCGAGCATGACGGAAAGCTAAATTCAGTAAGAATTTTCTTACCTTACTCTTTAAATTTTTACTTTAAATATTCTCTTCTTAGAAATTATTTTTATTAACTTTATTTTCAATATTTAGAATAAAAAAATTAGTATTTATTTTAGAAAGAAAACATTTTATGAGAATTAATTAATTAAATCTTGAGTTAAAGAAAAATTTAGTAATTTTAAGAATTTTTGGTTAATAATTATTCTCTTTTAATAAAACAAAATTTTTTAAAATAAAATTATTTTATTTTTTTCCAACTTAATAACTAAAGATATTTGGAAATAATTGAGATTCCTAAATTTGATTTTGTTAAGATTTAATTTGAGAAATATTATGTAAAGTTTTATATGAGAAAGTTTTAGATATTTAAGGCTTAGAAACTCAATTTCAGTGAGATTTGAAAACTGTACCAAATTTATTTCTGTGGGACAGAAATTCAGAGAATTGAGAAAATGTACAGTTTATTGAAATGATATTGTAAACCTTTAAGGGATTTAATAATTGAGTTTCTAAAAGCCTTAACCAATTAAATACGCGAGTAGTTCATGCATCATGAATCATTAAAGTGAAATAGAATGATATTGTCTGGGGACGGATTATAGAAACCGAGGATACATTAGAGGAGGCTTAATTACGAGCCTTGGGATGAGAGGGTGTGAAAGGGTGCTTCAGGGGACCTGGGGTAGCTCCCTAGTGTCGGGTACTTTCACAATAAAAACTTTCTCAATCTGACTAGTCTCTAAGTGTTTCCATGCCAGTTGAGCTGTTCATATTATTATTATCCGGACTTATGGAACAGTGTAAACTCCTGGTTGGCCCAGTACAAATTAAAATTTAAGGGCCCATATATATAGGTAAGTTATGATGAAGATATTGCATACATTCATGCATTCATAATTGATTGTGTATGTGATTGTGATTGATATTATTATGTATTGGTTTGTGAAAACCCTTTGTTGCTTATGTCTTAATCAATAATATTATATTTTGTTTCTCATTCCTTTCTCCGTGTCTTTGTTTCATATATTCTAAATTGATGGTTCAGAGGGAAGGATCGAAGAATTTCGGCAGTAGATATAGCACGTTCTAGAAAGGGAGCTCGGTATGAATACCGCGGTCCAATGAATAAATAATGTTAATAAGTAACTGCTTCTGGGCCATGGAGTTTCCTCTCTTTCTTATAATGTTTAATGTTTATTTTCTTCGGATGAATGTACAAATACTTTATAGAGTTTTAATAATATTTGTGAGGTATTTCAGAAATAATGTATATAATTTATTTCGATAGTTTCTCTTTAACAATCATATCTTTTAAAAAAAAATTATGAATTTTTCTAGAATTTTATTAAGGTGTAACAGAGGGTGTTACAGAGAGAGTCTAACTTGATATCTATACCGCAAGTTCTATCCCCCGTATCGGATAGATCACTAACATACACTGACTTAGACATTAAAGAAGCCTTAAGGGACACACCTTATTTTAGTTCCTTAAGCTCTTGTGTATGTACCTCGGACATTGGACCAAGGATCTCCCATGTCTGATCACCAAAAAACCTTTTTCTCGCATTCTTACAGGTGACATTAAGATAACGTCAACATCGAAACACACACATCTGTTAATTAATTGTATCCTACTACATACCCGATAAAACACACACATATACACACTTTAGGAAAAATGTATCTTCTAATTTTACCTAGAGTATTTCAAATTTTCAACGGATCCTTACTCATATATTCAACATGTGATTTTCTCTAACGCACTCACAACACTATGGGCTTTAATGCCCTTAACAAGGTGTCTAGTTATATGTCTCACACATGTGCATAATAAAACCATGTAAGATATAAGTTGATAACACCTTGGCAAAACTTTTTAAATTTGCTTTCCAGCCCCAAGTTAACGTGTGTTTTTCCTTTTTCAATAGAAAATCCTCTAACTTGCCATATTTTTTAATCCCCTATTTTTTCTTATAGTGAATCCTCTATTTTTCGGATTGACAACAAACCCCTTCTCCGATCAAGATTTTGATACGATTATCCTGTAATCTTTTCATTTCTTTTCCGCAAGCAAATCCCCTAACTTACCATATTTCAAATCCCCTATTTTTTATTTTGGTATCAATTCCCCTATTTTCAAATCGGTAGCAAACCCCTCACTACGAGAATATCATAATTTAGGGATGGAACTTAGTGACAGAATAGACATTCATCCTAGATTGCTACGAAATTAGCGACCAACAGAAAATAACTGTTAAAAAATGTCTAGGCAGCAAACAGCGACTGGTTGTGAAGTAATCACAGGGTAAATCTATTGCCAAGTGAGTACAGTAGTAGGAAGCTGGCAATGGTGTTGATTTTTCTTCTCCCAAACTACCCACATAGTTAATTATTGCACTGTAAAGAAAAAATTTCGTCGCCTATAGCTTTGAATTCTATAACAAAAGTAGCTTTATAACTATTTGTCTGATAACGTATATTATGTTACTTTAACTGTAAATCAAATAGACATTAATCAATTAGAGGAAGTTAATGGAATTGTTGAGAACAAAACATTGCAAAATTCTACACGTCTGCCGTGCCTTGCTAGAACGAATGAAAATCCTTTGTCTCAATAACATGTCCCAAATTCCGTCCCATCTAATTATTCACATTATTCATGTTTAAACTTTTCCATTGATTAGCGTCACAAAGTTAACATTATACTTACGCTTCCCCCCGCCCCCAAAAAATTAAAGCTCCTAATTACCTGTGGTTTATATAATTTTGAATACTTTGGTAATAGTTGTTTTAATAATCGGGGAAAATTATTGATTATTATACGTTTTTATATAATTTTTTCAATAACTGGTGTACAAACTTTTTTACACTTGTTACTAACATAACTTATGTAAAATATTAATTTTTTAAATTTTTATATCGGTTGTTTTAATATCCGGTGTAAAAATATTTACACTATTTTAATAAATGATTTAAAAAATATTTTTGAACCAATTTCAATAATTTAAAGAAATAATAATATTTTATAAAATTATTTTTAAAATTTAAACTACAAGCGACCAGCTTTAAGTTTGGGGGAAAACATAAATAACCTATTATTAAACGTAAATAATATGGATATAGTTAGAACAAGATGGCATGTTATGTTATGATCATTGTTGATGGAGGCCGCCCGTAAAAAATTGCCAAATGCGGGGTGAGGAGACTGTCGGCTCACTATTGGAAGCAAGTTGAAATTTGTAGCTTGTTCTATTTTGTAAGTGGATTGAGTTGTCAAATTTTTTAAAAAATAAAAAATTATTTTATAACATTCTTAGTAGTAGGTTAATAAGTTTATTCATTAAAAATATATATAATAATTAAAATTAATAAAAATCAATTAACCTAGTATTATTTTTAAGAAACAAATAAATAAAAATTATTAAATTAGAAAAAACATAAAGCAAGCCGTTAAAATAAAAAGTGAGCGAGTGTTTGTTAGTTGAATGGGGAAAAAAGTTATTGACCCATCGGGTTGACCCACCTTACTTACTAAAAACCTGTCAAATGTGGCCTAGGTTGGGTTGAATTTGGTGCAACTACAAGCTAAATTTCCCTAACTCATCCCGTCAATTTTTTGGCAGGTTGACAGCTCTCTAAACCCAACCCGTTTTGACATCACTAGTTATAGTTGAGCGAGACAAAATTTTGAACACTCTTGACACAAGATTTTACTACTAGAACATTCTCAAGTTTTAGATTAAATTGTAGGCATATTTAGTTCCATGGTCATGTTTCGTGGATTTTACTATTATAGTGTACTATCTTTGTAACTATAGGTGGTTATAGTATTTTATTTGATATTTCGTCCATCCAATATAAAATTAAACTATATTATAAGTTCATAGTGTGAATTAAAAATCAGTTTTCATCAGAGTTCTCAAATCAGTGATTAACAAAAATAATTGTTCATTAATTTAAAGACTTAAATAAAAACCGATTTTTGAATTGAATAACATTGTAGAATTACAATATATTATCCAAGTCCATATTTTGTTTTGACTTCACGAGGGCCTTTGTCTTGTAACTTAATTGTCCTTCTAGCCACCACTAATTCCTTCATTGCAATTCTTTGCTAAATGTTGTATGCTTAGTTGCTTACATCTTACATCTTAGTTCTTTGTTTCTTTTTGCTATCTTTAGGCTGTGGCTAATAAGCTTTCGGTTTGAAAGAAAGTGTCTCTGACGCGGTGTGTTTCTAAACTTAAATTGCCATTGGCTCTTTTTTCTTTTATTATTATTCTTGTTTTTTCACATGTGCAAGACCACTACTTAAGTTGGATCCGTCGTGCGTTCTATATAAGACAACAAAATATTCTAACCTATATATCATCTTCGCTCACTAAGTTTGTTTTAACAAAGAGACATTTCATTAAAATAATGATGAAATATGCAAGAGCCGAGGGGAAGATAGATGTTACCTTTCTTTTTGTATATGCATCATCTTTTTGGAGAACATATATAAAACGATTTTATAATTTATTAGATGCTAGCATATAATGTCATGAGTTTAATTTTGACTCCCAATATATGACTTTTATTTAGTAATTACATGAAACGATGATTTTTGATTAAATAATAATAATAATAATCTCCTATAGAATAATGATACAAAATTTTTGCATTACTAATTCATACGTTATTAATCATCTTAATTTAAGGCAAGAAATGAGTTTTTTATGTTTTAAGGTTAAGTAGTCGATTATTAAGATTGACCTAATCAATTATGGCTGAACAAAAATTATTTCAACAAATAGAAATTAAGTTGATTAACAGAAATTGAGTAACCGATTATTATGATCAAAGTAATTGATTAACACATTTTGGGTATTTGATTATTTAGTGCGGAAAATGCATAAAATATGAATAATACAATGCATAAAGTGTTTCAATCCAAAATAGAACAAATAAAGGGTACATTACAAATAAATATAATAATTATGAACATATAACACAAAGAGATATTCACAAACTCAAAGTCATACACTTTCACACACTCACAAAATGCTTTTTACTTTCTTAAACACCTAGTGTTACATGTCATATACTGCACAAACAATCCACACACACTCACAAGCAATAATACAAGTAAAATAAAAAAGGAAACTATTAGAGAGGTAAAAGGAAGTAAGAATTCATTGACAACAGATCCAAGAATTTGAATTGGAATCTAGTTTGGCGTCCAATAGCATTTGAATTTGAATTAGCAAGTTATAGAAGAGCGTGGAATCGTCGTTATTCAAACAAAGTATGAAGAGAGAAGTGCAATTGAAACAAAGAAATGAGAGAGAGAGGGTGATTTGAGTTTTGGGTTTTGGATTAAAAGAAGAAAATGATAGGCATTTTATTACAAAAGAGGTGAAAGAGTTTGCGAGAGAGAGAGGGGGGATGGGGATGGGTGAGTCACATGTAGTGCAAAGGGTTTGTGAAGTTGAAGAGATCAAGAGGTTCGAGGTTCGAGTAGGTCTCTGTAGGGGGAGAGAACGAGAGAGAGGAAATTGAGAATGAGAGGACAAATGGGTAAAAAATAGGTTAAGATGCATGATTTAGGTTAAATAATTTAGCCATCAAACTTATTTGTGGTTAAATCCATGGTCGCTTGAACAAAATAATGTTTTCGTGGCTAAATTTCAGGGCAAAGTTAAAACAAAAATATTAGAATTCCCTCCTCTTTTCCCTCCCTTTTTTGGTGTCACGATAAAACAAAAATATTAGCCACTGAAATAAGAGTTTGTGCTTAGCCATTGATATAAGAGTTTGTGCCTACTAAATTATCGTTACACAAGGAAAGTAGATTCATGGGGCTAATTGTAGCCATTTTATTTAGTAGTCTCATTTTGTGATGGAATTAGCTATCAAATTTTGTGACTATTCATAATTTGATGGTAAATTTTGTTACTAATCATATACAAAAATATATTTGGTCGTTAATTAGAAGTGGTGGCAATATATATATATATATATATATATATATAGAGAGAGAGAGAGAGAGAGAGAGAGAGAGAAAGAGAGAGAAAGAAAGACTATATGCACCAACTATATATATAGAAAACTTTTTAAATGAAAAGTTAATATTATATATATATATAGAGAGAGAGAGAGAGAGAGAGAGAGAGAGAGAAAGAGAGAGAAAGAAAGACTATATGCACCAACTATATATATAGAAAACTTTTTAAATGAAAAGTTAATATACTTAGTGTATATTTGGTAAAGCTAACGGAAAATTAAAAAGCTAACTAAATATTAAAAAGTTGTTGAAAGCTCATAAGATTGTATTAAAGGTGTTTAGCAAGAATGGCTATTACAACGACTAATAAATGTAAAATGACATTAATAGACATGTTGAATTATTTATGAATAACTTGTAAATTTTTTTATTCACATACAACTTTAACTTTTTTTGATATTTTAATTAAAATGAAATTTAACAAAAATGTTCAATTTTTTTAATTTCTTTATAATTTTAAGTTTTAACCACAATAAAAATTATTTATTAAAAATATAACATAATACACCTAACTACTAATGAAAGCAAACGACATTTATAGATTTTTATTTTTAAAAAATAAAATAAAGGGGAAAAAGAAAAGAGGAGAAACAATGTTGTTGTAGATTTATTAAGTTTTACTTTTTAAAATAGAGATTTTACCTGAAAAAACAAAACAATGAGTAGTATTAAGAATTATAAATGGACAATAAAGAAAATAAAATTTAGTCGGTAGCTAAAATCTAAAAATAAAAAAATTATTATATGTTTCAAACCACCACACTAGCTTGTGGTCCAACTAATAATTACTTAACATACATCAAATTTTACTAAGATGCAAAGTGTAGTTATATGCTTTTTAATGTTTTTCCGTGGGTTATCTCAATAACTAGCGTAAAAAATAACATTTTTTAATGCTTTTATACAGGTTGGTTAATTGACCCATGTAAAAATATTTTTTACATCGAGTATTTTAAAAAATCAGCATAAAATATTAATTCTTTAGAATAGTTTTACGCCAAAATATTTTGAGTTAACTAATGTAAAAACGTTAACCAATATAAATTGTTTGCCTTCCACCTCGATAAATATTGACACATGGTAAATAATTATTGGATGGACCATAAATTGACATGATAGTCCAAGATCATGTAATAATTTATATTAATCTTTCAAAAAACTCTATACATTAATTAAAAATGTTACTTATCCAAACATTTTTAATTTAAATGTTTTAACTGCTAATTTCAATTTTCAAGTAGTTAAAATTTCATTACTAACATAGACTTAATATAATAGAGAAAAAAAAGTGAACTATAAAAGAAACACAGCTCTAAAAGCATGTTATAATAGAAACTCTTCAAACTGTTTTCCTATTTTAATTGATTATATGTATATGTAGACACACACGATCCTAATTGGTTGGTTTATACTTTATAGCGTTGTCCATTATTAAATGGAAACCGATGCCATTAGGGGGCAATATCTCTTGCTCACGTATGAATTTTCTTTTTGACTTTCTTACTTTTTTGTCAGGAAATTTTTTTATGTATGTACAACGTTAAATGATTTGGATTATTAGATTATTTTTTATTTTGAACATTTAATAATATATGGAAAAAAATCACTAATAATTAGTTGAATAGTTGCCCGTAAGGTGCAGATTTACGTGATGCAAATGTCCATATCATTAATGATCCATTGACATTAAAAAAAAAAAACTATATTTGAATGATATCATATCTACAATTATACATCTTAATCACCTTCCTCTGTGTTCTCTTTCTTTCTTAATTTGAATACGCAATACATAAAATAATGACTCTTTGGCAACGCGCAAACAAACATTATCCATCTTCAAACAAAAACTAGTGCTTCATTAGATCCCTCGATGAATGATTCAGTTGCACGTTGACCTTATTTGCTTTGTATTTTACTATGATTTTCTTTGTCGACTCCCACTTATTCAGTCACTATTTTAGAGAATATAGTAAATTGGAAAGTTGGTTCTAGTACTCCATATAGCCACCACAAGTGGGAATTTACAATGCTTTTGTGTGAGTGTCCATGTGAACAAGGCTTCCAAATTAATTGCTTATATCAGAGAAAGCACAATAAATTAAGTATCACAATAATTGTTACTTTCTGTGGGATTAGTAAATTAAGCTAGCCAGCCTATTTTATTAAAGTTAATTATATAGTTAAGAAACTTTTTAGTACTCTCCACTAACTTCTCTACTTTTTCTTTTTTTTTTTTTTTATCGTTGTCCCATTCGTACAAACAGTTACGCATAAACCTCTAAAGTTGTGTGATTTTTGTATCAGTTGAAAGTGTTAAATAGGAGGAGCAATATATGTCGAGATAAGGATGTTTCTAATATTTTATGTCCATGTTAAGTATTATTTGTGCTGATATCTCAGGATAAAAAGAAACATGAGATTAAATAAAATGAGAATTAGAAATATAAAAGGATAACTGTTACATTGACATCCATTAAAGTGTGTACTCTGGGTTGGAGAAGAGAAAAATACGAAACAGGAAGAGAAAAAAAAATTTATAAATGAAAAAGAAGAAAAATATGAGCGTAAGTTATTAGGAATTTTCTTTTAATATCCTCTATTTATTTTTTAAAAAAAATAGTTATTCTAAAAGTATCTTTGCTCACTCAACTTCTCGCACGTCATAACCATGTTGAAAAAAAAATAAATTAATGAAAAAAACATGGGATTAATTTCTAAAATAATTAACGTGAGGGTGAAGGGTGCTTTTGGGTATCATACGAAAAACATAAGTCAAGACTCCATAAAGAAAATTTCAAAATATCAAAGTCACTTTCCCACATTTATGTATTTTTTTTTTACAGAAATTTTCTATCGAGGAAATAGCTAGTGTCCTATCGAAGAGAGTATTTCCAGGCTTAAAAAAATGCTTACATTTATTTAAACTCGGTCAAAGATTTATATTTTATGGGTGAGTAGAGTGTGTAAATTATTATAAATCCTTTTTAACATATGTTTGATTTTCATTAACACCTAAAGTTGGTCTCCTATTTTTTTTAGTTTTAATTTGGTTTCCTATCTCGTTTTAATAGTTCAAAGTGAGTCATTCCGTTAAAGTTTCATCAAGCTATTTATGACTGTTGTCATCATCTTCTTCAATACAAGGTATAAGGTCACATTCTTCAATTTTAAGGGAAATCCAAAATTGCATGGTTGACTCAAACCAATGCTCCATCATGTTAAACTTATGTAGATCAACATTCAACTACGGAACCAAAGAAGTGTGTGAAGAACAATCTTGTTTGTGTGAATGCCCTAGAAGATTGAAAGTTGTGATGTAAACGTCCAAGATTGTTGCGACCTACAGACGAAGATTTTGGGGATGTGTAAAATATATGGTAAGGTAGTTGTTTATGGGCTTTTCTAATAAAGGTTTGGTTGCTTTTAGGCATTATAATAATTTGAAGATCATTTTACAGAGAGAAGAGGATGATGGGAGTTGTAATTTCTTCCATTGGGTGTCTGATGATGTTGAAACTGAGAAATATATATTGATTCTGAGGCAAAGGAGTCTAATAATAAGTTTACAAAAAGCTTTGAAGAAGTAATGAAAATGGATCAGGTGGCTTAGTTGTGTTTGTGTCTTCCTAAGTTTAGTGATTGTTGTATAGGTTTTCATGTGGTTTTCTTAAGGGGAAAAAGATGGGACTAGAGTTTATTTTGAATTATGGTTAAGAACTATCTATATGTATGACAAATGTTATTTGGTATCACTTGTATATGTTTTGTTCAAGTAATGAAATTTTAATATTTTAATCTAAAGATTATTGTCTTTGTTGTTGCTTATAATTTTAGTCTAAAATGTAAGATAACACAAATTCCAAATCTAACATAACTTCAAATTCATTTACATCGAGCTTCACAATTGTTTAGCAGTAGAGAAATTAAATATACAAGCTCATGGCTAACACAACAAAATGGTAACAATCCCAAAAGGAAACATCCTAAAGTGATAATTGTTTATCTCCTCAATTATGGTGATTATGGGTTTGCCTCTAGTACCTAGTATTACAAAGTAAAAAAATTTAGACATATTGTTGACCGAAATGTCACATTTTGCATTCTTACTCAATCTAGATATGCTCCAATGTCCAGGTGGCACCTTGATCAGGTCTTTGTAGGCATCTTTATTCACCTCCCTCATTTCCAGCATCTGTCTTTCCTAGGCTTGGCTATATATACATTTGATTGTCTTCCACATCATATCCTTCAATTACTTCCCAGGGTGCCTTTTCCTGAAATTGTTGTAGAGATGTTTCACATAAAACCTTTGTTCAACACTTAGTATGATTTCTTCCAATGCATGTTTAAGACCCTACTCATATTTGTGAAAAAAAAGTCAAACAACTTACAAACACAAGATACTGAAATGAAACAACTAACTAATATATGGGACTGAAATGAAAAAAATTATCTAAACATAGAGGATATAAATGAAACAAGGTAATTAACATGGGGGACTGAAATGAAACAACTAACTAACATAGGGAACTAAACTGAAACAATTAAATGGAATTACTTTCTGCTGGTTTGATATGAAAGTGTAGTAACTACATGCCTCTATTCCACCCAAATCCCTTACCAACAACTCTGAGAACCACCTCCATGAATTAGTGCTCTCACATTCAAGTACACCAATGTTCTTCTCCACCATTGTCTTTCCCCTACGAAACTTCTATTATGATCACCATCATTAAGTACAACCTCCACCTAAACACCATAACACTCAAACTTGAACACCATCACCCTCAACAGGCTCCTCTTGATCATAAAGTGGTGATTCTTAGGCAATTAACTCCAAAACAACTTCGGGAACCTCTATAGGGTGTACAATGTGTAATTACACTTTCCTTAAGAATATGTCACCCTTGCTATCTCCATACAATCTTGATCATCTTGTAGTAGCTTCAACCCAATATGTAACTCCTTTCCCCTAGTTTTGCACCGTAACTCTTCAATATTTATGTAATCTATGTCCTTTAATATGTGACTCTTATTTCCTAAACAAACCCAACCCCAATGACAAAATAAAATTCACGAGTGTTAATAACGAAGGGAAAACATATCTCAGAGAACCACTTGCGATTGCGACTGCAGCAAGCACCTCTATAACCTTTCCCTTTTTCCCACATGCACGTCTAGCAAGTTACTTGGAGACAAAGGGATATAGCCTAAAATGATTTTAACAAAACATCGATAGCCTAAAATAATTTTAACAAAACAATATAAAGAAAAAGGGATACAAAAATGCATATATTAGCATGTTAATTGTTTTGCAAATAGTTAAAGAATGTTGTTGGTAGACTAAAATATATGTAAGGTCATTCATTATTAGCAAGTCAAACATATTAGCATTAATAAAGAAATAGAATACATGCATCCAACTACCTAGAGGGCATGTCATTTATCGCTTAAGTTAGTACTCATTGTCACAAAAACATTTTATCCTTCTACTTGATGAGAAATTATAGAATTATATCAATTAAAAGATATGATTTATAGAAATGTTCAAGATAGATCATTAAATCACAGACATAGGAAGCTTTGTTGAATAAACTTGGGATTGGGTCTAAAACATAATCAAATCAAAATTCAACAGATGTCCAAAATCAAGGCCAACAACATTTTGGAATCTCAATGTCAAGGGTGGGGAGGGTTCTTTTCCTACATTATTAATTTGTTTCTTAGAGATTTTTCTTTTTGTTTCTTATTAAAGCAAGAGTCATCAATATAAACATGTATACTCTTAACTGTAAATTTCCTCATTGAAAGTATGAAAAAAGTAGCTTTTTTAAATACTTGTAATGTTTTTTGAAACATGACTTAATTAAAGTAACATTTGAGCTTATAAGCTCTAAACTTATTTTATTTTTTATACTTTTATCCTTAGTGGTATATTTTTTTTAAAGAAATCACTCATTTATATTAAATATATATATATATACATATATATATATATATATCCATTATGTTATTTTACCTTTAAGAGTTATTTTTACCTGACACATTTTAAATCAGTTAGCTTATCAGTTGTTAACTTCTAGCTTAAGTTTTCAATTGATTTATCAACTTTCAACTAGTTTTTAATTTTCCAACTAGCTTATCCGCTAGTTTTTCCAAACATACCTTAAATAAACTTTACTAACTAGTTTATCTCCTATGTTCTTAATAAAAGAAAATGAATTGCCTAATTAAAAATACTATTAGCAAGATGCTTTTATTTATGCAAGTTGAGACTCGATGGAGTCTTTCTCCTTATCTCTCTCTTTGATCGTTGTTGTTACAAGAATACACACTAATTTATTTATACAAAGAAATCTTATAAAAAAATATAGTTGTAAATGGTTGCTGGACAACAATGCTAAAAATTAACAAATGACCACAAATTAAATAAACCAAGGCAAATGCTAGCTAGTACCCCAAGGGTATTGGTTAAAAAAGCTAAGGTGGAATGTTTTCATTTAAAAATATAATTAAAACTCATTCACTCCAATTTATAAGCAATCTCCATACAATTTCTAATAAAAAAAACTGCTATTTTTGCAAGATCATGAATAGTAATTTATGCTAGCTTGCAAATTATTTTACTAACTTAAAAGTTTGTTAGACAAAATAGCTTATTTGGTAAATAAGGTTATTTTAGTAGCTTGTAATGTATTTTGAAAAACTACCTGAAGTAGCATTTGAGCTTATAAACTTTTGAGCCTATTTTATTTTTTACACTTTTATCCTCAATGATATATTTTAAAAAAAATCACTCGTATCTAGGTAAAAATATATATATCTTTTGTGTCATTTAACATTTAACAACTAGTTTTAGTAGACTTATTTGTATCTAATCAATTAGCTTACTAATTTTCAACTTTCAGCTATTAGTTTTAAGCTTTCAACCATCTTATTAGCTTTCAACAGGCTTATTCCCTAGTTTTGTCAAACAGATCCTATATAAACTTTGATGACTTAAACTTGGCTTTTTCATACTAGACATATTCTTGAATTGTAAGAAAAAATTGACTTTAAGTGGCTTTGTAATTGATGGTTCAGAGTCAGACTTAGAAGGGGCAATTGAATAAGTCTTAACTCTTTTCACGCGAAATAAATAACATGGGTTTGAACAACGTTTCAGACTCTTTTAAGAATCAGACCTTTAATGAAGAGAAGGGAAAAAAGAAGATAACTCAGCAGATTTATATTGGTTCACTTCCAAAGTAGAAGCTACGTGTAGTACCTTCAAACTTGAAGGATTTTCACTATTGTAAAAACACCTTTTACAACAACAGCATCAGACCAGTGCTCCAAGTATTCTCGACTCTAGCAACTTCTGGCTTATACCCAAGTATTCTTTCAACAAGTCACTCCTGGCTCAATAACTCAAGTATTCTTTCAAAAGCCTCTTCAGGCCATAAAGTGTTTCTCACTTAGTCTACAAGCTGGTGAACACACCAAACTAGTTACAACACAATATGAGTTGAAAAGAGATAGTTTGTGTTATGGAGATAACATAGTGTACAAACATATTGGATAATAAAGCAAGGTACACTAAGCTATGATAAGCAACAAGTTAAAGGTCTGCTAGAAGCAGAACAACAAGTCTGACTTGTGCTTGAAGTACAAGAACTTAGAACTTTTTACAATCGGACACTTTAAAACTTTAGTTCTTGTGAGAGAAAATGATCAGAGAATATTCAATTCAATGAAGACTCTTCAAGGTTTGAAATCTTCTCGTATTTATAGGCTCTTTGAGATAGCCGTTGAAGAGGATATAGTCGTTGATCAATTTTTAATGCTGAAAAGGCATACATGTGCACAGTCTAAGTCAAGCGTGCTTTAGAGCTTATACCAAAATGGTTCATTTTAATAATTTATACCAAAAGACACCTATTTGCTTAGCCATTTTGAGCTACTAGGTACACTCTTATAGACGTTGACCTTAGACTTTCTGATCTGCCATAGTTTTATCTTTTATGATGTTTTGGGATGTGTGAGGCATCTTCCTTGATTACTGCGCATCGTACTTCAGCTTTTTGTATTCTTTCCTTTTTAGTGAATGACACAGAATTGAGACATGAAAGTTCTTGTTGACTCTTTATAGAAATGCAGAATTGCTTTTTAGAGACATTTTTTGAGGAAGAAGTGATACTTCAGGGTCTGATGCTTCATTCAGACTTCTTTTCTTAGTCCGTTGAAGGATTTCATCAAACTAGTCTTTTGAAATGAATTTTGTTTAATGGACTCCCCCTTTTTGTTCCAACAGATGCACTTCAGACTTTTTTGAAACACTCACTGAACTAGTTAGAAAAAACATGTGAGTAGACTTCATTTAACTAAGAGTCTTGATGGGTGTTATTAACAAATCTCAGGGTTCAGACTTCTTAATCTTTCATTCAGATTTGGATCTAACATTAATGATATCTTCAATTTGGTCTTCTAATGCATGGCAATCAATAAGGGTGTTCAGGAACCAAACTTGATTGTGGTAAATCATGAAACTCAATTAAACTAAATTAAAAAACTATGAAAACCATTATCTATAAAAAAATTATTATTTTTCATACAATTTAGTTCGGCATGTGATTCCCTTATACGAAATAAAACTAAACCAAATTAAACATATACTTTTATACTATTGATTTAAATAGCCAGTGTTGTAACCTTAAAGAATCTTATGCGTTGTTTCATTCAGGTCCATTCTTTTACACTCACTAGTTTATTTCTCAATCTATCTTATGTCCTCTCTCATGGTCTTTCACCCATTTGACTTGTAATGCTTGGAATTTAGATTATATTCATTTTGTAATTTGGATTTATTATGGTTATTATATCTCTAGGTTCTGATATTTGAAACAGAAGTTTAAAACCGTGAAATCGAATAAATCCAAACCATAATGGATTGGTTTAATTTAGTTTGGTTTTCATATTTGTTTTCAACCAAACCAAATCAAATTGCAAGTATTTTTATTATGTGGTTCAACTTGTATTTTAGTTCAAAACCAAATTGAACTGTATTGTGAACACCCCTTGTAACACCCCAGCCGCTTTTCAGGAATGAACGACTCTCCCCACAGACCAACACGAGACTTTTCCAATGTGTTTTTGTCCTCACTCACACATTTCCCGAGAACTTCCCAGGAGGTCACCCATCCCAGAATTACTCCAAGTTAAGCACGCTTAACTTTAGAGTCCTTATGTGATAGGCCACCGAAAAGGCTAATGCATTTGTTGGTATAGGTAGTACGAATTCATTTCTTTAAGCTATCCTCGACTGTATAGCCCCGTACCTATACAATCTTTGGATCCCTAGCCCCATACCTATACAATCTTTGGATCCCTCTCATTCTGGTATGTATTCGGTTTATTCATGTGTCCCTCCCACTGGAAGCCTGCCAGAAGTCGCTCCTTGTCCATGCCTATGCACCGGTGATCACTCCCCGCCCTCAACAGTGCCCGGGATGTCACATCCCCCGCTGGAAGCCTGCCAGGAGCCGCTCCTTGTCCGTGCCCATGCACCGGCGATCACTCCCCGCCCTCAACAACGCTGGGATGTCACATGCCCACCAGCTTCCGCCTGGTTCGTCCCCGAACCATACCGTACTAGGAGAGGCTAGGCTTTGATACCACTGTAACACCCCAGCCGCTTTTCAGGAATGAACGACTCTCCCCACAGACCAACACGAGACCTTTCCAATGTGCTTTTGTCCTCACTCACACATTTCCCGAGAACTTCCCAGGAGGTCACCCATCCCAGAATTACTCCAAGTTAAGCACGCTTAACTTTAGAGTCCTTATGTGATAGGCCACCGAAAAGGCTAATGCATTTATTGGTATAGGTAGTACGAATTCATTTCTTTAAGCTATCCTCGACTGTATAGTCCCATACCTATACAATCTTTGGATCCCTCTCATTCTGGTATGTATTCGCTTTATTCATGTGTCCCTCCCATTGGAAGCCTGCCAGGAGCCGCTCCTTGTCCACACCTATGCACCGGCGATCACTCCCCGCCCTCAACAGTGCCCGGGATGTCACATCCCCCGCTGGATGCCTGCCAGGAGCCGCTCCTTGTCCGTGCCCATGCACCGGCGATCACTCTCCGCCCTTAACAGCGCCGGGATGTCACACCCCTAGTAATCAACCGTGATTTCTTTATCTCTTACTAAGTCTTGAATGTAATGGTCTTTGATGCCAATGTGTTTGACTTGACCATGAAACACTAGACTCTTTTGTTACCTAAGTGGCCTCTAAGGAACTCAAGAGGGGGGTGAATTGAGTAGTTGAAAACTTGTTACTAATAATTTTCTCTTCTAAAAATCTTATTATACAATGCCAAGTAATTTTAAAAACAATACTTGAAATGTAAAAAGTTAAAGGATAGAGAAGTGCAAACAGAGATTTTATACTGGTTCAGCCAACACCTGCCTACGTCTAGTTCTCAAGATCCCTTTGAGATTTTCACTATAACTTATCTAAGTTACAATACAGAGCACTCTTACACCTCCGAGATATCTCACCCTTATGTAGAGCCTCCAACCTTGCAAGGGATGCCTCACCCTTGACTTAACCCTTAGGATGCCTCACCCACAAGATAAACTCAATAATAAAAGTATACAAATGTGAGAATGTCTCTTTAAAGTGGATAATACAACTTGAATTGCACTATGGTTTATACTGAAGTGATAGAATGACCTTAGATCATGATAGAGTATTTTGGATTATAAAGAATGTTAAAATGTTTATCAAAATCCATAAAATAAAATGATTAATGCTCTCCCTATTTGTAGCAATTGAAGAGATGCATTTGATTGATGAAAAGATGCCTTTTGATGTTGGAAAGATGTCTTTTCAAATAGATGTGTTCATTCAAAAGTTTGGATGAAAGAACATGACTTTCCATGCAAGTTTTCATGAAGATATGCAACTTTCCATGCATTCTGATGTTGTGGTAATCGATTACAATTTTCCTGTAATCAATTACAGCATTTCAAAATTTAACTACGCTCATTTAAAATACAATTTTAACCCAACGATTAAGTGTGTAATCGATTACACCAAAGTGGTAATCGATTACATGTTTTCTAATTTTAAGAAAATACTTTTCAAATTCATGTTATCAAGGTTTCAATTTAATCCTAAGGCCATATCTGATACTTTATTAAAACTTTACATATGTTCTAAGACCTTTTGAGCTTTGATGTTTTATTCCTTTGACTTGTTGGTCTTGCCTTTTTGTTGATCTATTTTTCTTCTAATCTAGGCCTTCATGATTGATTCCCTTTGGAGCTTACTTCCTTTTGTCATTATCGAAACTTTATGTCTTTATCTTTGTTATAGCTCACTCATAGGGTGTCTGTGGCAAGTTTACCACCACCCATTGTAGTATACGCATTGATTCAGATGTCATTCCACTGGGGGTTGTTGCAATTCAAAATTATCAGTTTATAATTGTATTAGGCGTAAATATAAAATGGAAAACGTAGTCATGTTTTTGAAATTAAAATTAACCAACACTGCCTAAAACTATAAAAGTAACCAACTATATACTGGCAAAAATCAATTAAAAGAGATTTAGGATTGGATTGCATCTATCTCCGTTGATCATACCCTACATATACATACATATATGGCTTTCGAATCTATTGATATTGACGCAACATTCATAAATCATTCATATCAATCTTCGACTATGAAATCCATAAGAAAACTTCTAAAAATAATGATTCCTCAATCATTCAAAGAAATTTTCCAACATTACAAATAGATGTTAAAAGCGTTTAATACGTTAGAAGTTATTCCTTACGACACAACACATTGAGTATTCCATTAACATCAATTTTCAAGAATCATTTTCCAACAACTCAATAGAAACTAAATCAAGACACTATTGATAAGATAGAATCAAGCATTAAATACATAATGAAATACCAAAGATCAATGGAATAAAAATACCATATATATATATTGAGAGAAAGAGAGCTAGGGTACGTTGGGCTCGAATCGATTACATCCAATCCTACAAAGAGTTTAGCTACTTATGGTAGCCATTAGAAACAGTAAGAAAAAGGGGAAAATGAAGAAAAACAAATTCCACGGTCTTTTATGTCAATTCCTTAAAGCGTGGAGGCCGTACGTTATGTTTCGGAACTATGCTCCTCTAAAATCTAATTTGTGCTTTTATAATCAGGGTCTTATTTAAGCGAGACTAACTCTCACTTAAGCGAGAGCCTTCCTTCAACCTGAAATATTCATGTTTGTAACTACTTTTTTCTTCGTGGTCTCACTCAAGCGAGACTGACCTTTTGCTCTTTGTCTATTTTTTGCTTGAGCGAACGAGGTCTTGCTCAAGCAAAATTTAGCCTATTTCAAATCCTTCCCCTGATCCTCCCTTGCTTAAGCGAGAGTATGCCTCACTTAAGTGAAAGGCTTCAAGACCCAACATCAACAAATTTTAGGGTTGTTGCTTGAATTTTTTTCTGACCTTCCGTAATCCTCTCTTCAATACTTCCTTTTTCCTACGATTTACACAAAAAATAGAAATCAATGGAAATTAAATTTACAAGACCTAGGCAAGCTAATTCAGATTCAAAATATCACTTATTTATTGCAAAATTATTATCCAAATGAACATAATTACATTAAAATTATGCACATAACATATAAATTTTCATGCATAATGGACATTTATGACTCACCTAACATTTATCACAACCAAATTTTTTAAACTAGAACAATTTTTAAGGCTATATATTCTACCTTAGTCGTGATAGTGCAACCATCTATTTTTTCTTGGATAAGCAAAAGAATATCCTCAAACTAAGATGAAAAGCATAATTAGAAGTTCTTTTGTATCATTGTGCAACTAGACCAATCACTATTTATGTATCCAACTCGCTCTATATTTTAAGAATCAAATAAAATATGCCTTCATCATTCTTTCTGTAATATACCTTAAAATTCACTTAGTGGCTTTCCAATGAGATTGTCGTGATAAATCCATGAGTTTGCTTATTGGTCCAACCCCATAGATAAAAATAAATAATGTTGTTATTAAGTACCTAAGACTCCTAACCAAATTTATGATAGTTTGACTAACAAGATCACCCTTAGGGAGGCCATATGGTAATAGTACCATGACAATTGACTCAAATGAAGTGAAGCGTTGTCAGATATGAAAGAGCAATGGTGAGAGTAATTTATTCTAAGTTTAATCAACTCACTTATTTAATTTAACTTTTTCATATATATGTATATCTTAAATTAATGTTTCCTATAGGAAAACGTGACGTGGGACCCTGTCTACCACAAATACATGAAGAAAGCATTACACGAGCATCACTTGAAATAACACATAGACATTCTCAGGAAGGCAAGAAGTGATAGACACCAGATTCATCCTTCCTAGATTACAAAAGGTACTTATCGACGCCTATTGAGTACTAGGCCACCTTCAAGTATCATGAGGTGAGGCATCCTAATGTTGCTAAGGGTGACACACTACATACCTTTAGGAATAATGCTTATGCTGGCATTTTCATTAACGGTGGTAAGTATTAACTTTTTAACTTATTTTAATTATTTTCAATAATTTGGTTGTTAAAATTATACAATAACTAAAGTTACATTTTTATTTTATAGGCTGAGGATGTGGGACATGAGTTAGGGCCTGATAAAATCTCCCTCCTTACTCACATGCATAAGGGGTGACTAGGTGAAGCAACATGGCGTTAAGGCCTACATAAGTAAACTTATAAATTTAATATTGAACTTTCTAATAAATTTCTATATTCACTAATGTTACTTTTGTTTTAAAACAAAAAACCTACTAGACACAAATTCTTGACCTCATTCTACACCGAAGTGAGGTGGATCAGACCACTAAGATCGATGTCTGGAGAAATAAGGCCAGTAGAAGGAAGGTTGTGTCTACAACACCAATGAATTTGTTCGCAACATTTATATAGGCTTCGTCTCACTCACCTAGGAGTCTCAGACCTTGGCTCTAGAGGTAGCAACACAAAGCCTAGTAGGGATTCTATTATTGCTTAGGCTATTATGATGAAGGTAAGAGTATAGGCAACAACAACCTGGGAGAAGAACGACTTGTTGCAATAGAAATTGCAAGAGATACAGGAGTAGTTACGGGAGACATAGTCATCCAAGGGAAGCTATACCCATTATGACATTGCCTTTGATGACTATTACATTTGGTCATCATATAAATTTATGTCGTTGCTTGAAGCTGACAAAAATCCTTAGTATTCTTCTATTGCCTTAAACATGCTTACCTCTAAATGATGATAATTGTGGTTACCACTATACAAATATATCTCATTTATATATTTTTTTAGTTCTGGTATATTCACAAAATAATTTTTAGGCCTAAATATATGTTTGATCTTGTATGTTTTTTTAGGTCTCGATTTGGTCTCCTATGTTTCTTTTGTGTCAATTTAGTTTCTAAATTTTGAAATGTTCACAAAGTTTTCCTTTTCATTAACTCGGCTAATGTAAATTTATTATATGTTTGGTATTTATATCAATTTCTATTGTAAACTAATGTAATGCATGAATTTTACATTGGATATTTTATGTCGGTTCATAATAAAAATTGATATAATTGACATAAAATCTAAATTTTATATAACTTTGCACTAAATAATGTAATAGACTTTTAGAAGGTTTTAAATTGTGAAGGATTAAATTGACACAATAAAACATAAGGATTTAAATCTAGACCTAAATAAAAGTAAGAGACTAAACATATATTTTAGCCTAAATTTTAATATTATATATATATATATATATATATATATATATATATATATTACTTAGGCTTAGTTTGGATGGATAAGGATGGATCGGTGTGGTTCCTTGTTAGATGTCAATTTTATGTTATTTTCTTTACAAAACTTACCTGTAAATTGGTGTTTAATAGCTATTTTAATTAATAAAATTGTCCTATTTGTGTTTAATTAAATAATTACCATAATTTTGAGCTTACAAATTGTTTTTTATGTGTTTTGATAAGTTTTAGAGGCCTTTGGAGAACAAAGAAGAGAAAAGATTAAGGGCTTGAATTTTACTCAACTTCAATCTTAACATACATTTTTGGATATGTAATTTCCTCTTTATTAACTGTTAGATCAAGCTAAAATTTTGATATTACATTTCTAACATTCTAAACTTCATTTTTAATGGTCAAATCTTGTTTTGAAGTTTTTTCCTGAAGGAATCTTACTCCTACAAGCAACCAAAATTTTGGTCACTCGCACTTGTAAGAATGTGCCCGTAGGTGTGAGATGCTCACAACAGCACTTCCCTAAAAGCCCTATAAAAGGGTTTAGATCACTTTTGGTCACATCTTCGATCCATGGGAAGCAAAGGACTTTGTGTGGAGGCTTTTTGACACTAAAGGGAAGCTTGAAAGTGAGGGATCTTTTTCAGTTTCCTTTCCTTCCCTTTCATTTTCCATTCACCTTTTGTAATTTCTTTTGATTTTTGGGGTAGCCCACATGAATATATGTGGCTAAACCTTCTTTTTATTGGGTTTGAGTTTAGCATACTCTCTTTCTAGCTATGTATTAAATACTATTATATGATTTATGTTTTTAATAAATGTTAGTATTTCGTTTCATGTACCTATGTGTGTTTCGAACGAGAGAATGTTCCACATGTGTTTAGAGTTTCTGAATGGATTGAGGAATGAAATGCTCATTAATTTCTTTATCTAGGGATAGAGTTGAATTTAATGGTTGTTAGGGAAATGCCTAATGCAAGGACATTCATTGAATAGTCAAAGGATGGATATTTGGGGAAAGGACTTATGATCTATTTGCCAAGGGATCAACTTAGTGAAATTGATTCTATATTAGCTTGATTGAATTATGTACTTATACTAGTTAGGATAACAAATACTTGAGAGGGAATGATGAATTTAATTTCAACACTTTCGTTTATATTTATCCTCTATTAACAACAATCAGTAACGCATATTTGTGAATATATTTATAGTTTTATAATGATTTTACATGTATAGATTGTTATTTTTTTATTATTATACAAGTCCTTATGGATACGATAACTCGAATACTGTTCGAAACTATAATAAATTTTGGTACACTTGTCAATGTCTCAACATTCCTCTATGCCTAGGACACCAAAATATCGAACCAATAAGATGGAAAGAAACAGGAAGGAAAAAATAAGGTGAAAACAAAAAAAAATTATTTTAGTCAAATGGACAAAAATAGAGAAAAAAGTGCAAAAGTGAATCTTGAATTACTTGGATGAATTAAAAAATGTGAATGAAAATCATTAATTACATAAGAAATAAATTAAATTTTATTTATAGAAATTTAGATGTCTATTATGATAAATTTTAATATAATTTTTTTAAAATTTCTAAATAATATTTATTAAATAAAATATAATCATATTTCTTCTTATTTCCATCTATCTAAGGAGAAAATTAATTTTTATTAAATTCTATTTCTTCTTTTCATTTTCTTTCTCTAATTTTCTATGAAACAAGGAAAAATTATTTTTCACCTAACTTCTTTCTTTCCCAATATCTTTACCTCCCTTTCTCTTAAAATATTTTTTTACTAGCAGGAGACTTGAAGGCCAACTAAGCAAAAACATTATGAGAAATACCCCTGCAAAGTCCCTCTATAACAAAGGTGGTGCACACCCATCAAAAAGGCGATAACTAAATTGGCCTCCTTGTGAGCATGGGATACAACCACATGACTATACTGAGTATGCAAGTTTTGGATAAGTTGTACAATTGAGCCAAATACATGGTGAGTACTCCCGTGGTTTCAGATAATATTAATTGCCACTTGCAAATCATTGCTGATTCATAATTTACACATATTCCTTTATATTGCCACCACCAGAGCAATATCAATCACCCATAATACTGGCCCTAGAACAAAACATATGAAAAAAATACCATTACTTGATATAATCCAACACACTTGATCAGTTGTTTTAGCTTCTCCAGGGTAAGGATGATCAAACACTTCCTTCATTACATGTCTAGGAAAATAGACCTATGACAAGTATGTGTTCCACAAGCTGGACCCATCCAGAAATTAAACCACTTTTAAATTTCTCATGTCATATGGTAGCTCATAAATAATCTCATCTTTCAATACCTTAATATAGAAATCCACTAACTTCCAATCCCTAGCCACCCAACTTATACACTTTAGGAACACATCCCAAATTGAACATATTCCTCTCCAAGTCATTGACATGTTACATTTCTTTTTCACTAGTAGTAAAACATCTTAACCACACCCATACTTTTTACGTAAACCCTATACCTAAAAAACTTCCCTTTTCATGGCTAAACCCCAACAAAGTTTCATAAAGATAGCCATACTCATTTCATATACCTTCCTTAAACCCAATCCTCCATGATCCTTCAGTCTACAAATCGCTTCCCATAAGATCATATACCAACGCCTGCTATTCTCATGAGATTGTGAAATGAAGTTACGCATGCTACTCTAACCTTAAACACATGCTTTTAGGTACCAAATTCAATTATATACAGTATGTAGGCAACGACACTATTATTGATTGACTTAATGTAACTCTCCCCGCAAAAGAAAGGGTATTTGCTCTCTAAGTTGAGAGTCTTTTATGGGCTTTATCAAGTAAAAAATTATACTTATCTCATTTCCTTCTTCCCTAGAAAATGGGAACACCAAGATACTTCCCTAAGTCCAACATTAGTGCAAAGCTTGATTTACGACTGAGTTATTTTGCCCGTGCTCCATTTATATTCTTCGACATAAACATCCTTGTTGTATTCACACTCACAATAGCACCCGAAGATGCATAAAAATTCTATAAACAAGTAAGCGTAGTATCTAATTAAGATGTTAAAGCCTCCCCCATAAAGTACAAGGTTGTCCGTGAAAAACAAGTGCAAAATTTATGGACCATCTTTTCCCATACAAATCAGAAGCCATATTTTTTTATCTGCTTCCTTTAAAATAACTTGACTAAGTCTCTCTATACATAGAACAAAGAGGTATGAAGAGAATGGATCCTCTCACCTTATTCCTTTCATAGGGGAAACAGATTGTGTTTCTCGCCATTCATAAGAATTTGCATTTTGCTAGACGAGACACTATTATAAATCAAATTACAAAAGCCCTCCATAAATCCTATATCTTGCAAAATATCAATAAAAATCTCCCACCTGATACGATCATACACTTTCTCTAAGTCCACCTTAATCTCTACCCATATTTTCTTTCCCCTCATTACATGCATCACGTGTAAGACCTCCTTAAATTATTTGAACTATGTCTCCCATGACGAAACTACACTAAAATATAGACATTAAAGTAACCATGCACCCTCCCAATCTATTTGCAATAACCTTTGTTATAGTTTGTGCACCATTTTGCACAAACTGATAGGCCTAAAGTTTTTAACATGCACATTACTATCAATCTTTCAAATGAAGACCAACAAAGTATCATTTATTTCTTTAATCTTCAAGGGATTAAAGAACACCTCCTTCACTAACTTGCACATTGGCTAACCAACAATATCCTATTGCAAGTAATAAAAGATAAAATGTAACCCATCAGGACCCAGTGCCTTCAAGGGCCCTATATTAAAAATTGCCTTACTAATTTCTTAATCAAGAGAAGTCGTTTGTATATGATCAAATGCTTCATGCGACAACACCATAACCTCCCTTCTTGAATCCTATTCCTCCAAACCATCACACCTCACTGAAAAGAGTTACAAAGAACGAAACCACAATGGATTTCAGCATATATAGGTCTGTCACCATCTCCCCATCTAACATCTTAATCTTATTCCGCTTCATTCTTCTTATCATTAACATGTGAAAGAACTTAAAGTTTCTATCACTAAACCACACCTAATCTAGTCTTGCTTTTTGATACCAAACAAGTCTTCTTGAGAAAAAACCTTTTGGTAGTCCATTCATAACCTCCCAAGTAGCTTTTCTAACCCATGATTAATTCCGTTGGCAAGTCTTGCATTGATACCCTTTATTTTGGCAATAAGCTTTCTGTTCTTATGAAAAATATTTCCAAAATAGGAATAGTTCCACTCCTTAGCACATGTTGTGAACTCCACCAAGGCTAGACCCCAATTATTTGAACCTTCCCATGCTTGCTTCACCACATCTCAAAAAGTGGAATCTACTAACCATCTTGCCGTAAAGCGAAAAGGCGTATCACTGTGACAGCCATCATCCTAACAAACCTTTAATAAGATTGGGTTATGATTTAAAGCAAGTGGAAAAAGATGTGTAATCGTGGCTTCCTCAAAATGGAGACACCATTTATTATTGCAAACTCCTCTATCAAGCCTTGCCATCATTACTCTTGCTTGCCAAATAAATAATGGCATATGACACCTCAGGTTCTGTAACCCACATTCATCTAAACACTCGTTGAAACATCGCATGTAACTTAAGTTTGGTCCCCTACATTCTTTCTTTTCCTCCACCAAAGTATAGGAATAGAAATCCCCCACCCCACACCAAAGGGAATCCTCAAGGCCACCAGAAATTCTTCTAAGCTCCTTCCAAAGCTCATTTCACAAGGCAAACCACGGGCTTCTATACATACAAGACAACAACTAAGATTCCTCATTACTTCCTTTCACCCTTAAATGCACACATTGGGAATTAGAGGATACAACATCCACCAAGATGCCATCATGCCAAAGGACCCAAATGCCCCCAAAGACAATCCAGAGGCCTCCACCAGGAAATGATTCTTAAAACTCATCTTCTTTAAAACCCAAGGCTTGATTCCCACTTACTCCAGGCTCTAAAACAACCACGACATGAACATAATGCTTCCCACAAAGATGATTCATGAGACGAGGGAAATACCTTACTTCTGCCTCAACAACATTCCATGATAACACAATCATCATTAACCATGGAAAAGTTAAACCTACATGGGCAGTTACATAATGGAATCACCATCCACTTTGGTCGCATTGCCATGCATTTTATTTCTACCACCCATCGTGACTTTTTCAACAAAAATCTCTTCTTCTTCCTCGACATCATCACCTTCACCGGGAGGTACACTATGATGCAAAGGACCTGTTGTTAGGAAATCCCTAGTGCATAGGCAGTGAAAATACAAGGATTACCATTGGTCTTACAAATCACATGTTTCAAAGCAATAACAAACAATTAAAATGATTAATTAATTACCTCTTGATGCGTAGAATCACGACTTTGAAGCTGTAGTAGCTTCGCCCTTAAGGAGTCCACACGAGCACTCCCACCAGATTCCACACGTTCGAATGTTAGTTCATCAAAGCGCAGCCTCCGCAACATTTTCAAAATGTTTATGTATCACACGAGTGCAACTGGTGAGCATCTCATGCTCTCTATATATAAGCTTAGGTCTAGCCTAATGTGAACTTTTTAGTGAATGGGCTCTTTTACTCATTTTAAACGAGTTAGGCCAAATAGTTTTAATTTTAGGCAAACTAAAATAAAACTATCCTCTAGTGACCTTACTCTATGCGTGTGACCTTGTAGGAAATACATTTGGTTGATATTAAATATAAATATTTTATATTTAATATAATATAATAACGACATCTAGCAATATATCATTATCCAAATATAATTATCAAAATCACCCATAAGTGATAAAATTTATATTTTGGTCCATTTGTCAAGATATCTAATTGGGCCTAAGGTATAGTTGTCGTCATCCCTGTATGGCCCAATTCATTTTACTTGATACAAGAGTGAAATTTCATTAAATAAATATCCAATATTTATTTTCCTAGCATGGCCATGCATTTTCTTAAGTTTCATTCTATCAAGTGGCCCATAGATATCACTCTTGTCACATAGGAGAGACAAATTTCATCCATATCACTCACATCCCTCTGCATGATTTGTTTACTACCTAATTACAACCTTTATGATCACTTTGTTACAGATGACGTTTGATTGTATTAAAACAACAAACTCCTCATGTAGGAATCATAGTGACTTCAGGTCGAAAGACTACATATATCATTATCACATTGAGAACCATTTATGATATTCATGTAATGATCCATGCAACATTCTTATGGTGGGTCCATCCAGTACACCATTATTGTTAATGTGTACCTGTGTGAAGATATGATATCATCCATATCCATGATCTGTGAGATCAGATCATTACTACACTCACACACTAGTCTTAATGTATTTACATGTCCCTATATAAATACTTGACTAGGGACATTTTAGGAATAATTCTCATATGACCTACTATTCCAAGGACTAATAAAGGCTGACAAAAAAGGCCTTATTCAAAATGATGTGTCCTATATAGGCTCTTAGGGCATATTTCCAACACTTGCTTCCCTTATCAACTTTTCATTTGGATCAATAAAGCCCAAATAAGGATTCCCATTGTTCATATGGGTATTTTTCTTATGTATAACCTCGTCCGGTCCCTGAATGGTGTCAATTTGCATGGGTTAGGTTTGTATACTTTGGGTTACATCCATATGTGGCCTTTTCCATCTCTTTCCTCGCCACCTAGTGCCTTTTCCACCCTTTACCAAACTTCCTTTTTTCCCCAACATTAACAACCTTGTCCTTGTTGGACTTACTATGGGCCCCATACCACTCACTCCTAGGCTTAGGTTAACTCTCATTATTGTCATGAATCATATGAGCCGCCTCACATCCTTTATCTTTACTCACGTCCTTATCTATACATTCTCCTTGTGCCTCTGTACTCTCAAAATTAGGTGACCTACAGCCCCTTCTTCCACTTATAAAATATGAACCCTTCCACCTCTATCAATCTATTATCCTCCTTACCACCTTGACCCTTTCTAGCTTGCAACCTCTTTTTGGGTGACTATGGGCTACCATCCAACTCCCAAAACACCTTTTCCTTCAATCCTTTTTTTTAGGCAGTTTTGTTTCATTTTTCTTTTAATTCTCTTAAGGGATACCAATATATTCTTGGTTCTACATCATGTTAAGTGGGAAAGAATCCTTCTAATGCCCATAGCAATGACATTTGAACCAAACCAATTAGAACCCCTCATACTCCATCTTGTAGACTCATCCCTTTAGTTCGAATGATGGCACCAACATCTTCCTAAGGTTGACTTTGACATAGAGACGTGAAAACTTGCCCCTATTTATAACAATGGCTTCCTCTTCAACATGATCTTTAGCCTTGAGAGTACTAGGGTTTATTTTTGTCATATTCCCAAAGTAACTTCCAATTCTCCATAGAATGTGAGCATATCATAAAACTCTATAGGGAAAGAAGACATACGAACACTACCTCCTTTTTTAGATGATCCTCTTTAGGAAAGAACCCAAGCCTCCATCTCTACACTATGAGATAGTAGCTTAGAATCATCTGAGGTCCATCATCAAAGACAAACCTCCTATCCAGTATATCGTTGAACCTGACAACAAAATAATCATTTTTCAATATCAATAAGTTCTATCTTTCTTTTTGGCTATCATAGCCTTAATAGTCTGGCCCTCATAACATTCAAACCAAGTGTCTTCCTTAGCAATTTGACCATTAACACACCCTTCCATGGTTGGTAGGGTTTTTTTATTTTCACTTTCAATCACACGCACCTTTAGGCAAAGTGGATCTTCAACCTGAATCGAGTCAACATGCTCCTCCTCCTTCATACCCTTGACTTCATCATTTGCCACAGACTCATCCTCACTTAAGTCTTCCTCTGATTCCCTATAAAAATTAGAGGGCCTATTCACCCATAGATATGTCTTTATATGAAATCACACCTCATTTTCATGTCTCCCCCATTAATGTCTTAAAAAATTTAGTTTCAACCATATTCTCATCTTCTAAAGTCTCCGGAACAACAATATATGAAGTCCCTTCCCCTTTACCAACCTTTACCTTCTTATTATTACACTCCAAGAGATCCTTTTCCTCCTTTGTAGAATTCGACTAAACCCAATAATGCGTTTCAATCAGAACCCTAACCGACACTCTAAAATCGTTCTCTATAATATTTGTGCAAATCTCGAAACATAATAATGTAGTAATAGTATATTAGTATCGCTTCCTACGAAATGACTATCCATTGATTTCAAGTAAAAAAAAAAACAAAGAGGATAGCTCCCACATCACATGGGCACTGAGTTCTCATTGATATAGCAGTTCCATTCCTAGAATGCAGATTCACGTGAGTACTCCAATATTAAACAAAAAAACTTACGGGATTAATTTGATCCTCTGCAAGCTTCCCCTTGATCCCTATTGTTCTTTTTAGCATTTTCTATAGTGACTGTTTTTACATTCGATATGAAATTATTTTTTAAAAATAATTGGTATAAAACAAATGAAATAAATATTTTTACATTAATTTTAAAAATAAGGGTAATCATGTTTACCCCACGTCATATATTTAAAACTGTTAGGTGAGGCCTTCAGCTTTTTAACAGGGTATTTTGTAATTAAAAGATTTGAATTCAAAAATTTACATAAACGAAATCAAATTATTTGCTATTTAAATAAATCTTGTTAATATCGTATAATACTTTTAAAATGGTTAGATTAGATGCTTCAATGATCTTTAAAATCAACCTCCAATTTCTGAATGATTTGGAAGGGGTAAAAAAAATGTTGTAAAATTATTATTCATAACAGGGATTCTTAGCTGAAGAGCATATGCGAAGATGCAAGAATAGAAAAGGTGTAGCTATCAACGGGGCAGATTTTAATGGGAATCATTTAACTCTATCCACCCATTTTCTGAATGAGAAAGGAAATGCAATTTCTTGCACGACGTAAACAAACATGTACTAATGCTGTTACGACCACATAAGACACATCGTTTTGCTTTTCATTTCTTTCTGGCCAATCGTGGCCAATTTTTCCTTGCTTTCAATTTTTGTTCTCTTCCCCCTCTAACATGTACATGGATAAAAATAAGAGCAATACATTTTTCTTAATATCGAAATTGAAACAGGCTTTTTAAGATACTCCGTAAACGAGTAAACGAGTTTTTAAGTTCAAATCTTATAAATAAAAAATAATTATCAGGTTAAATTTCATCATAATATAAATAGATTGTTCTTATCTTAAAAAAAATTATGTAAATGAATTTATATATAGTGAAGATGTATTATACACGGTTTTGAAAACCGGATCGGACCGACCGGTTCAACCGGTTGGACCGGGAACCGGTCAGGGTACCGGTCCGGACAAGGAAAAAAACTGAACATTTAAGAACCGGTCAGAATCGGCCAAAACCGGTTGAACCGGTCAGGGTTTAAAATTATTTATTTTTTGTTTTTTTGGTTATTTCTTTAAAAAAATCTATTAAAAATATTATTAAATAAATAAAAACTTATATATAATATTTACATATTATTTTTATTTATTATAATTTTTTAATCCTATAAAACATGTAATATGATCCTTAATTAACTTAATTTTTATATAATTTATTGTTAATATATCAAGAAATATATTATATTATATTAAAAATATATATTTTATTATAACTGATTCGACCACGGTTCGACCACGGTTCAACCAATGAACCTTAAACCAGTACCTTCACCAGTTCGATCACCGGTCCGTTTTTAAAACCTTGGTATTATATGTTCTCTTATATGAGAGTGAGATGGATGAATATGGGCGTATAATCATACAATGAATGATTGAAATTAATCATGTGAGTTTTTTTCAAGAAGTCTTGTGACCTTTTAAGTGATCATGTAACTTTAAAAAAATTTTAATCTCAACCATCTATGTATAGTTATACGGCAGATTCGCTTTCTTTACTCTCATATAAGAGAATATTTTTTATAAGGTACATCATATATATATATATATATATGTGTGTGTGTGTGTGTGTTTTATTAAAATCAATTTCAAATATTATGGAAAAAAATCTCATAAGATTATGTTAGACCTTTTTCACTTATATAATGAGTTCTATATTAATTAATGATTTCCAGCACTCATCTTTGCTGTTGTCAATTTTCTAGTAACCACTGACAAGGAGACCACGGAGGAAAGCGCCAGGTGAAGAGTTAATGCCAAGGGAGAATTTGAAGACTACATAATTGTATGATGAGCCTTGACGAGTTTAGTATTTGTAGTATTATGTTTGAATATTTGACATAATCATGTTATGATGATGAATGTGTAATACTTGGATATATGTGGATTGAGTGTATGCATGATATGTGTTCGAATCTATATGTGGAATGACATTGAGCCATATTGCAATTAATTGATGATGGTAATAGGATTGATGATTGAATTGATGTTAGGAAATTGTATGCTTATATGAGGATTAGGTCATTTGAGCCAACTGAGTATGTGATATTGAGATCCGGTGGGATCTAGAATCCCCAAAGGGTGCCAATGAGACTCTAGATGTATTTGTGATGTGTGTATACAATGAAAATGACATTTGCATTGCATTTGATGTGATTTAGTTGATGAAGTTACATGAAATTGGGTTAAATGTATATTTGCACATATCTTTATCATATGAAGGAATTTTTAAGTACGGATTGCGCCAATAGGTCTGGAATAGGGTAAATATAGTGACCATAAAGTTTCGAAGTAATCAGAGTTAAAATAGGCAAGTTAAGTGGTGTAAAAGTTGGCCTGGAGACCAAATTCTGCATAATTATGCAGAACAAGGTGTCTGGTAATCGATTATGTAATCAATTACCAGAGGACCATGTTGTTTTCCTATATAGGCTAGTCTCTAGTAATCGATTACTAGCCAGGCTGTAATTAATTATTAGGCGTCGTGTAATCGATTATAGGTTACCTAAGGTAAAATTTAAGGTTTTGGGTGATTCTGAATGACGTAGTCCTTAGGTTCGTACTGTTTATTGTCAGGGAGGTTTCAAAGGCAAAAAATTACTCTGATTTTACCAGACCCCAGAATAAATTTTAGAAATTGATAAGGGGACATTACAATTTCTATTTTATTTACATTGTAAAAATCTTTATATAAAATACATTACAACAAAATCAAAATATTTCCCACCACATTATCTTGGCTTTTGAGGATATCTCTATAACATATCTCAATAGTTTGTGTATGAAGTAGAAAGAGATTGGTCACAAGATATGTTTTTATTTTCATGGACAAGAATTGAGATTGAACTTTAACCATTTGATTAAAGGTCCAACAAATTATGAATGTTTTCTATGGAGAGATCATTGTTTTTTGCTTTCTACTTTTTCTTATCAATAAATATTAATTGTTAGAATTGTCAAATGGGAAATTCGAACATGCGACCTCTCCTATGTCTCTCCTCCCATCTCTTTGTGCCCTAGCACTTGGGTCACCTTATTACTCCATGTTTAAGTCTTTTTATATATGTATTTTGATTTAAAGTGTATTATAAAAAATGGAATTGAGCTATTACCTTTATTCTTTTTTACACATACATCAAACAATTTTAAATTTGTCTATATTTTAAAATTCATAGATGTGATTTTGAATTCTAATTAAATCCTAACGAAGAGTTTGGAGAAATAATTATATTATAAAAAATTATTAAAAAATACAACAATTGCTTATAGTTATATGGATGTAATTTGACTTATTCTTTTATATATATATATATATATATATAATAGTGAAAATATTTCATTATTTTTATAAATAAAATCAATAATATAAAATTATTAATTTTTTTTTTTAAAAATCACTAGGTATTTTTGCAAGTGTTTATCAAACTATAAAATATTTCTAATTCTGTTGAGTCTTGAAGCCCGATTCACCTATTTTTTTCGTCATAAAAAATTATTTATATAACTTATATAACTTGCATAAGATAAAATATTAAGAGGAGAAAGTTTTTATTCACAACTAATATTAATATAATATCTAATAATATCTTGTAATTTATTAGGTGAATCCAACATAGTTTCTAAAAAAATGTTATTCATTTGATTTCTTTTCCTGTACTACTTTAACAAACTGTAAGAAAATATGAACATTAATCATTTAACTATAATTATTATATTGAGTGCTCCAAATTTACTTGCATTTTAAAATGGGGTCCCGATATATATATATATTAAAAATTGTGAAGAATTAGATTATTGTTCCGTATTTGAACTTTGGAAATCTTAGAAAGAAATGAATAAAAAAAAAGGAAAGTGGGGACAAGTGCAAGTGCTTTTCTTTTGCTAGCTGGTGCTACAACAAGAATTTACTTCTCTTTTTATAAATTTTATTTTATTGACTAATTTATTCACACTTTGTCACAACTCACAACTTGCAAGAGGTAAAAGACCTGTAAAATTTCCACATGGAATCACAAGGCTTACCCATCATCTTGCTCAACCCCTTCTCCAGTATTCACAAAGTTCCAATCTTTATCACTCTCCACCCACAACAAAACTTCCCTCAAAATACCAACTTGAGACCAAATGTCAGAATCCGAGGAGGAAAATCCAGACTTAGCTCCTGGGTCAAAGCCTGCAGAACAACAACAACATGGCTGCATCATGGATTTCGATCTGGACCTTGAAACTCCATGGCCTTTCGATCACATCTCCTTTCTCTCCAATCCCATGTTGTCACCTTGTGTCTTCTCCACCATCTCTGACCAACCTTATTCCCCTCTCTGGGCCTTCTCTGATGGAGAAGATGAGAGGAACGCCAGGCTGGCAGCTTCTGCTTTCTCTGATTGCCACAAGATCTTCTCTTGTATGTTTTGGAATGTTTAATGGAATCCTTCTTACTGGTTATAACTTTAATAGATTCAGCTTAATTTGCTTTGATTGAGTTGAAAATGTAATCTGGGGTCTGTAAACCATAATTAGTTTTTGTAATATGGCATTATTTTCTATAACAAGAATTTCCTTTTACCTGTTTTTAGCTGGGAGTTTATTAAATTAAAGAAAATTATTTAAAAAAAAGGAAAAAAATGATAGTAAATTACTTCCTTTAAACTATTTGACTGCCGAGGAACTTGATTATATGGCACAAATGATGTTTGGATGGGATTTATGGGATTGAGGTTGAATTTCTCTTTATCTCCCTCTTCTAAACTCATCAGCTGAAGCTTCATGGCTTCTCATGTTTGTATTATTTTCAGTGTTGTTCAAAAGGAAGTTAATAGTTACAGGACAAAGTTTTGTCTGTAACTGTTTCCTTTGGATTTTACCTTTGCCCCTGTATGCTACATTTTTTATGATTCTTAGTATTTATAAGGTTCTGAGGATATACATATAAAGTGATATTGAGCTAAGAGTTATTACCGTAAGTGGGAAGTTCTCATAGTCTACTCAATGCTATCTGGTTGTGCAAAACATGTATTTTTTGTTTTTATTGCTGGGGGCTGCATTTCTTCTAACTGGTGCTACCGTTCTCAGGTGATTCGAATTCGGTAACTGAAAAGCCAGTGGAGAATGAGGACAGCAGAAAGCTTTTGCCTTCACCTGTGCCTCAGCTACCATTGGAAAATTTGGATGGTTATTGTGTAATCAAGGAAAGGATGACACAAGCGCTTCGTTACTTCAAAGAGTTGACTGAACTGAATGTTCTGGCTCAGGTTTGGGCACCGGTGAGGAATGGTAATCGGTATGTGCTTACAACTTCAGGTCAACCTTTTGTTCTTGATCCACATAGTAATGGACTACATCAGTATAGAACAGTCTCTCTGATGTACATGTTTTCTGTGGATGGGGAGAATGATGGAACTTTGGGACTCCCAGGCCGAGTTTTTCAGCAGAAATTACCAGAATGGACTCCCAATGTTCTGTATTACTCTAGTAAGGAGTATCCTCGCCGAGATCATGCTCAACATTACAATGTTCGTGGAACCTTGGCTTTGCCCGTGTTTGAACCTTCGTTGCAGTCATGTGTTGGTGTACTAGAGTTGATAATGACTTCGCAGAAGATTAACTATGCTCCTGAGGTTGATAAAATCTGCAAAGCCCTCGAGGTTGGGTTTCTTTTGACTTAGCTATTTATACTAAATTTTAAGGTTTGCTCAAGTTTGGAAAATATCATGTGATGAGTATAAATTATAGTATATCAAGATTGATTTTGAAGGGTAATTCCAATGAGATTATTTGGCTATGGCTTGTTAGAATTCTTTTATGATTACAAACAAGTTTAGATTCTTCAATCACCTGCTGTCAGTTTCCTTGCAGGCAGTAAATTTGAGGAGTTCAGAAATTTTGGAGCATCCTTACTCTCAGGTGATTTTAATCATCATATGTGCTGCATCCCCATATGTTATATCGAGGTTATATTGTTACTTTTCTTTATCTTACCCCTTTATTCTCACAGATATAACTTGGCAATGCTTTTAAACCAGATTTGTAATGAAGGTCGCCAGAATGCATTATCGGAGATCTTGGAGATATTGACAGTGGTGTGCGAAACACATAATTTACCTCTGGCCCAAACATGGGTTCCTTGTCGGCATCGGAGTGTTTTGGCCCAGGGTGGTGGTCTAAAGAAAAGTTGTTCCAGTTTTGATGGCAGCTGCATGGGGAAAGTTTGCATGTCTACAACTGACATAGCATTCTATATCATAGATGCTCATTTATGGGGTTTTCGTGAAGCCTGTGTTGAGCATCATTTACAACAAGGTCAAGGAGTTGCTGGGAGGGCTTTTTTGTCCCATGGCATGTGCTTCTCTTCAAACATTACCCAATTCTGCAAAATTGATTACCCCTTAGTTCATTATGCTCTCATGTTTGGGTTAACAAGCTGTTTTGCAATATGTTTACGAAGCTCTCATACAGGAAATGATGATTATGTTTTAGAATTTTTTCTCCCTCCTAGGCTTGCAGACTCTCGTGAACAAAAGACTTTGTTGGGATCCATATTGGCTACAATGAAACAGCATTTCCAGAGTCTTAAGATTGCTTCCGGTGTTGAACTTGAGGATGGTTCAGTTGAAATAATTGAAGCAACAAATGAAAGAGTTCATATGAGGCTTGAATCTATTCCAATCGCTCAATCTATTAAATCACCGCCTAGACTCGATGGCTCACCAAATGTGGGGGAGGAAGTGCAACAGGATCCATTAGAACAACAAATAATGATGACATACTGTAATGATATAAATGATGGAGGGAATCTTGGTGATATTGCAGGCGGAAACATTGATCAGATGCCCTCCTTAGACATTAAAAACATTAAGAAACCTGTAGAGAGGAAACGTGGAAAAACTGAAAAATCAATTAGTCTTGAAGTTCTGCAACGTTATTTTGCTGGGAGTCTTAAAGATGCTGCAAAGAGCCTTGGTGGTATGTTCATACTCTGAAATATATCAATAACCAATAGTCTTGTTTGGTATCTTTATCGATATGCTGATAGATGGAAACATATATTTATCTAAGAGTAGTATTTATATTTGACTATAAATGCAAATGTTTGCAACACTACAATGAATTTTTCTCTATGAATATTATGCTGGTATCTGAAATTTTAAAATTAAAGAATGTATTATCCAACCAAAATATGAAACAATGCTTTTTTTGTGGTCCAATTAGTAGCAGTTCTTTTCTAAAAGATACAAAGGAAAATAAGTAGTAGTTCAAAACATTTTGTTGTTTTCTTGCTGTACAGTTTGCCCTACCACGATGAAGCGCATCTGTAGGCAGCATGGGATATCCCGTTGGCCATCACGAAAGATCAACAAAGTTAACCGTTCCCTATCCAAGCTCAAGCGTGTTATTGAATCTGTCCAAGGGGCTGAAGGAGCATTTGGTTTGAATTCTCTCAGCACAAGTCCACTTCCCATTGCTGTTGGTTCCTTTCCTGAGCCTTCCACCCCAAACAAATTCAGCCAGCCAGCTGCACTAAGCACTAGGCCTTCAGAGCCTCATATGAAAGAAAATGAATTGAATGCCTCAAAAGCATTAGAAACAAACACATTGGTGGGAATAGAAGATCAATTTGTTGGAGGAAGGACACAGAGCCTTGAGAAAGTGATTAATGATAGAGGCGAGTGTACTCAGGAGGTTGGGAAAGAACCAAAAAGGGCTAGAACCGGGAGTGGCTCAAGCGAAGATAGCACAAATCCTACTTCTCATGGTTCATGCCATGGGAGTCCCCCAATTGAAAGTTCACCTGTAAAGGATATATTCATAGCTTCCAACAATGAGCAATGCGCTATGCTAAGGAGATCACCAGAGTCAACACTACAGCCAACTAGAACACCAAACCAGCCTATGCCTGATTTCGTGGTAGCAGATCTTCAAGAGCCATTCGGAGGAATGCTAATAGAGGATGCTGGTAGTTCAAAAGACTTGAGAAATTTGTGCCCTTCAGTAGCTGAGGCCATTTTGGAGGATCTGGTTCCTGAAGCATGTGGGACTAATCCTCCAGGTCCAGATTTGTCTCCAAAGCAAAGCATTGACGCTCCTAATAAAACGGTGACACCTTTTGCAGCTAGGAAAGAAATGAAGACTGTGACTATCAAGGCAACATATAGAGAAGATATCATAAGATTTCGGGTCTCTTTGACCTGTGGCATTGTGGAACTCAAAGAAGAAATTTCCAAAAGATTGAAATTAGAGGTGGGCACATTTGATATCAAGTACTTGGATGATGATCATGAATGGGTTTTGATAGCCTGTGATGCAGACCTGCAGGAGTGCATGGATGTTTCAAGATCATCAGGAAGTAACATAATCAGGGTTTTGGTGCATGACATATCATCCAATCTTGGAAGCTCCTGTGAGAGCTCAGGGGAGTGAAAAGTGGCTGTATATATTTGAGTATGTATTCAATTGTGTAGGTTCTTCTGGTGTTTAGGACAAATAGGGGGAGGGGGTGGAGGTGGAGGTGGGGGGTAGATTTTGGCTATGTTTTGCTCAAAATTGTAAGAAACATGAGATTAGTGAAAAGGATTACCACTTCGTTGAATCTTTGGTATCACCACCCAAAAGTAAGTAATTGACCCTTCATGAGAAAAAGCTAGTATTCTTTGGTGACCCATAATGTGGTCAACTTTTTAAATAAAATCATATGGACATGCAAGTATATAAAAATGTGCAATTCATATCATTGATGGAGACTTATTTTGTTGCAAAAATAGTTTATTACTCAATCAAATGCTCTATCAAGTGTGCTTTTTGTGAAGAATGGTTTGACTTAAACAGTTAACATAACACCAAGCATTTGCATGGTGGGGGCTGGGGTTGTTTCTAAGCACCAAAAAACCTGAAACCTTATGATGGCTCATATTGCCTTGCCTCAATAGTCACACTCCTTCTATAGGCTGCCTCAACTGTGACAGGAGTAATACAAGATAAATGAAAGTTGAATTTCCCATCCAATAACAATATTATATTTCCTTGCAAAAGACAATAGTCATCAATGATTCCATTTCCTGAACAGTGGATGCCCAATGGCCTTATTTTCCACTCATGGCTTATGAACAGAAACTGTGGGCCCCGAGTGTTTTCCTCCACATCTTGTTTTAATTTATATTTATTTTCTTCCCCAAGGGTTATCCACTTATGCCTTATGGCCCTATTCTCCTTGTTATATGTTTGGCTTGTCCATTGAATGTATTTAGATTGTGAATACATTTCAGTTTCTGGACACAAAAATTTGATGGAAACACATCTTGGTTCTTTAATCATGGTGCACTTTCTAGATTAAAAATCCAGCTAACTCTATCTTCATTCTCTGTCTTCTTCTGTTGAGCTGATTGTTCACAGCATTGCGGGAAGAGCCAAGAACTGTTCGTTTCAATACCCCTAGCAAATGCTACATTGATAAGTCCTTTTTGTTCTCAAAGTAGCAAAAGGGTCTCATACTCTCGTTGGTAATTGGTAATAGGTAATAATATTAGGTAGATAAATAAAAGCTTGAACCTTCTTAAAAATTAATGATGAGTTATTGAATTAAAAGTATTTGATAAAATTATAGTTGAAGTAATTGATAATTGAAAAAAAAGACAGGAAAGAATGTGTTCAAAGATTTTTTTTTGGTATAATTATACTTTTGTTTTACAGACAGAAATATCATTTTTAGGTTTTCTAGTAAATTTGGAACTCTTATCATTTTTATTTTAAAGATCAAACATTTTTATTAAGATAATTAAAATAAATATTGTATTATTAAAAACTAAAATACATATAAACATTAATAATTAAAAGAATGATTTAGCATCCTTTTAATCACATTTTATAATGTTGTCTGCATGTTAAGGATCCTGAATTAAGGAGTAAATGGGGGAATTTCATTAAAATATTGAGGGTACGTAAATTTTTCTTAAAAAAAATATAAGGTTAGACACTTGAAAATATATTATGAAAGTATAAATTAGTGAGATACGATTATTTACCAAATACTCATATTTTGGTTAATCTAAAAGTCATGGAATATTAAAGAATTAAGAAATATAGCTAAAAGCAAAAGGAGATATCTCTCAAATTCTCAACTTCAACCATCAGCCATCAACATATAAACTTTCTAAACTCATTAGTCATTAACATGGAAATTATAGTCTCTCTCAAAGAACCAATTAGGTTATGGCTACACACACACAAATGTAGCAATCCCAACATGACACGTATGTGGTTGGGAGAACAATTGCATTTTGACAGGTGGGCAAAGGTTTGAGTCCTTAGTACGTCATTCATGGAAAGGAGGGACTTAACCATATTACTGAGATGCTAAAAATCATACTCAAAAAGTGGAGAGATACCAATAAGAAGAATAACATGCACATATAGTGTGTGAAATAGTTGAAAAAAAACAAAGTAAGCTTTGTAAGGTTTTTTTGTTTTTGAGAAAAAAAAGCCGTCCCTCTCTGTTTTCAATTGTAGAGATAGAGAATCCGATTCCATATCAGATATCCACCAATAATCAGTTCCCCAATTCCAAAAAAGAAAAGAAGAAGAAGAAGAAATATGCCATATCCATATATCTGTTGTTCTTTCAACCAAGAGTTACAAGAGAACAACATAGGTGAAATCCAGCGACTTGAAACATCACCATCATATTTTAAACAATATAATATATAATATAGTTAAATTTCACAAATTTTCATCCTTTGGTTAACGTGTTAGTTTAACATCTCATCTCTTAAGTAATTGATTATTGATTTAAGTATTGATTCTTATTAAAAAAATACAAAAATCTTGTTAAAAAACAGTCGAGATCAAAGATTAATGTATGACTCTAAACACTTTAAAAAGACCCCATCTAGAAAAATAATAATCAATCGAAAGATATCATGTGAAAACAAACTATAATGCACTTGTAAAACCAAGAATCAGCCAAAAAAATTTTTATTAAATCCCAATGATATAGCATAGAGTTTCACCTTTTCTTTTAAAAGGTAATATGGTGATCGATCAAAAAAACCAATCAGGTTTGGTGAACAAAAAAAGGGATATGACAACGGGGTTTTTGGCAGGATTGGTGTGGTAATGAAAAAAATTTATGGGAATGGGGTATGTTCCAAAAAAATTGTTAGTCTAGGGTGCATTGGGTCAAATCAGTGTTTACAAACCGTCTCCTGGGATGACAATTATTAGAAACCGTAGGCCACCAGGACGGTTTCCATGGGAGCGTGTCATGTGTCTAAAAAGCAGGGTAAAATCGTCTCATGAGGAGACGGTTTTAGGGAATCTGAAAAGCACCTGTAAACTGCCTGACAACCGTCTCATGAGGAGACGGTTTATGTACATAAAAATCGCCTTTCAAAGCAGCGGGTCATAATAAGTTAATAACATCGTAAAGATACTTGCCTGGGCACAAGGCACCTGCTCTTCTCTGTTATGTGCTGTCACAGAGGAGAAATGATCCTTCCTAAACAATAAATCGAATGCTTAAATTTGCGGCTCAAAAGTCAAAATGAAGGATGCAACCAAACCAGATAAAAAGTGTGCCTGCATAGATATTTGTTATCACCAATAAGTAAAAGTTGTATTAATGAATATTGTAAACTCAGATCATTTTATCAAACTATATATTATGCATAAACATGGGATTCAAACAAGAAAATACACTGCAATATACAGCAAAAGAAAGTACATGCTGCAAAATGGGCATTCATTGTAGTTTGCAAGAAATCACACATTGAATAAAAACCAAAAATCCATTTCTAAGTTATTCCAATGAATAAAAGAAAAACTAACAAAACTCCAATTATCAGCAGTAAGTTGAGAATCAAACTCATTTTGCACAACCCAAAACAAAAGTTCATTAATCCAGTTCTATAAACTGACAAATTAACACACATAAATGACATCTAAAGATTAACCCTCCCAGACACTTCTGCACACAGAAGAACAGAAAGTTAGAAAATTTGCTCTACCAATCACAAGGAAAAACTCAAAGTTTACTTTTTTATTCACAAGGAAAAAAAAACTCAATAACTCACATAGAGCCTGGAGTATTTCATTTACCCCAAAACCATTGTTACATACACACAAGATAAAAATAAAAAATCTTTTTCAGCCCACAAAAATAACTAAAAAGAATTGGAAAACTCGCTGCTTTGAAAGGCGATTTTCATGTACATAAACCGTCTCCTCATGAGACGGTTGTCAGGCAGTTTGCAGGTGCTTTACAGATTCCCTGAAACCGTCTCTTCATGAGACGGTTTTACCCTGCTTTTTAGACACATGGCACGCTCCCATGGAAACCGTCCTGTTGGCCTACAGTTTCTAATAATCGTCATCCCAGGAGGCGGTTTGTAAACACTGATTTGACCCAATGCACCCTAGACCAACAATTTTTTTGAAACATACCCCATTCCCATAAATTTTTTTCATTACCACACCAATCCTGCCAAAAACCCTATGACAACGTGTGCTGTATCCGGATGTGAAAGCAAGATTGTATGTATGGTATGTTTACAATACGTACCACACAACCATGCAAGAAATTAAAGGTAGTAAACAAACATGTTTATTCACAAATCTTGACATGTATATTTACAAGATAAATACTTCTTTAAACATGTTAAATAGAGTTTAATTATTAACAGTGACTCCATGATTATTAAAGAAGACTTCTATTAATCATTTAGTCGTTATAATTGACCATTGTTCACGAAGTATCATTATATAAAAAATCTTTTGTTTTAATCATTACATGTATATGTTTTTTTTTTGAAAAATCTTGTAATTAAACTTCCAAATTGATGTTTGATAATTTAAAACATATATTGGTAGTTCTAAACTATCATAAATTTTAGTCACCAGAAAAAAACTATCATAATTTTGTTGGTATTAATATAAAACAATAACAACGTATAAGTTTAGTTACATATGATATAAGATCTAAAACATATACACTACCAAATAAATTATTTATTTCTGAGGTTATTTAACAGAGGTTAATAAAATCATGAAAATATACAAAATTTACTTTAGTTTTATCAACCTCAGTAAATATGTTTAAAATTTAAAAACTAATTACTTATATTATTTTTGAAAACCCCAGTAAACAACTTTGCCTTTCATTTCTTCACGCACGCGTGTTCTCGCTCTCTCAATCTTGCGCTTCACTCTCTCTCGTACTCTCTCTCTCACTCTATTTCCTCAATCACGCTCTCTCTCGCACTCTATTTCCTCGATTGCTTCTCTCTTGCTTATTTCCTCAATGGCACTCTCTCTTGCGTATTTCCTCAATCGTTGGTGATTTTTCTCGTAGCTCAACCTCAATTCTGATCACTCTCCACTTTCTGATCATTCATTGCTCAACTTCGTTTCTTGATCTCACTCACTCGGTTAGTCTCCTTCAATTAATCAAGTTCATATTTGCATATTCAAATTTCCTGGTTCAATTTTACCGTTGTATGTTTCTTTGCATGTTTCCTCTTTGATATTTTTCCGTATAATTTTAGGAAATGTAATGTTATGTTTGGTGCATGTTAGATGCTTGATGAAATGTTATGTTATGTATAATTTCTGTTTAGCTGTAATGTTCATATATGAATTGCATAGACTAACTGAACAAAGTTTCTTCTATATGCCTGAAGGAAATATTGCTGTGTCTTAAAATCTGCATGACTCACCAATTAAAATCTGCTATATGAATTGCTGTGTCTAGACCTAGAAATAGATTTCTTTATCCTATTTTGTTCAAATAATCATCAATTAAAAACTGCATGACTCACCAAAACCGCATCTCATTCCATGGAGTAATGATAGTTTTACTGTATTTTTGTTCTACAAAAATGGCAGAGACATAAAGGGGAGCAGCGGTAAATTTAGATTCTGAGGCACCTCTTGGTTTAGCCATATGCTTCTGTTATACTTGAACCCGCATAATCTTATAAGACTTCTGGTTAGAAACTATTGTAGAATGGAATAAGGAAATAAGGAAACAGGAAATTATATTACTGCGACACCCAACCACATACCTGGGACCGCTGCTTGCTTTAACAATCACTGGAAAAACATAAACAAACAAACTCTAATTACAGCGTTCATTGTCAAGAGGCCTGAGAACTTCGCCAATAATCTGCCCAACACTTTGAACAGATTTCAAATCATCTTATGTTTTATTGAACTCTTTCTTTGAAGCTTGCAAATTCTCCTTGACTGCAATTATGAGTTTTAAATCCAAAGTCGCTGGACTCATCTAGATAGTTTCAATTCAAGCCCATAAATTGAAGACGAAAGAAAAAACTCATGCGTGCCACAACAAGAAACTTAAAATAAAGCTAAAGGCAATTTTCAATTCTGAAATGATACAGAGTGAGCTGAAAACAGATAGTGTCTTAGCCATCATCAGCAACCATACTATTTGAAAGATTTCATTGTTTAACTAGGAATTTCCTTATTTCATCGAAAGAATCTTAGTTGATTTTCAAACAAAGCATGAGAGAAGAAAATTAAATCTACTAAAGTAAAGAAAGTTCATATTCATCTGGTTAGAAACCATTGCAGAATGGAGATCAATAGTTTTCCTGCTTCTGCTAATTTGGGTTTATGTTGGGAGTACAATATGTGAAATGTATTTTTTTTCAGGTTGATGTACAGTATTAAATTTCATTTTTTCTGCTGATAATTTTGAATTGTTAATTGTTAATATAGGAATAAAGTTACAAATTTTCTTTTATTAGTTGCCCGTTTGACTTTTAAAATCGATATTACTATTCTGTGTTCAATTGTCTTATCAATAAATAATAATAATCATAATCAAAAAGGTCCTTAGAATGAAAACTACTTTTTTGTTTAAAATTATTCTATCATGTACTGAAAATATGCCAGCAAATAAATCCAAAGGATTAACACAATGGCGTAATGCTTCATTGTTTTCAAATACGTGGGATTAATCTGCTTAGAAAAAAATTATTAGATGGTTCCACAACCAATAACATTAGTTAATATATAATATAATCCAAGCATGTGTTGAATACATGTCATAAGTACTTATTTTCATAAGTATTTATTTTAACTGATTATTTTAATAATCAAATATGGTAAAACCAATTTAAATATTTGGATATGATTATGAAAAAAAGATTATTTAAATAATTTGTTTTTTTAGATTATATTTAAAAATATTTTTTTAAGTTTAAAATTACTATAATAGATAAGTATTGAGAAATTAAGATGTGAAAGGTAAAATAGAAAAAAAAACTTATTGAATTTAAAACTAAAAGAAGAAAACAGATTTTGATTATAATTCATTTTGCTTGATAAAAAATAATCTAATAAATTATAATCCGCTTTTTATTTCTAAAAAGTAGATTATAATCTAGATAGGTTTGGTATGTAGTATGGTTTTCGTGATTTGTTTGGTGTCTTTGGTTAAAACATAATTTCAAGTGCTTTAAGGATAAACAAGTTGATGTTGAACAGGTTTTTAAGCATGTTAAATGGTTGGTTTGGAGTTGGACAAGGTAAAAATGAATGACTTAATTTGTGTGTAGCATTTTAGTGGTGTGGATGAAGATGAAGATGAAGAGGAAGATGAAGAGAAAGAGAAAGATAAGGTTATGTCTGATGATAACACAGATTTTATGGAGTTAATTAAGGATGGACAGCAAAGTTTGTATCAAGGCTGTGAGAAATATTCAAAACTTTCCTTCTTAGTCAAGTTGTATCACATCAAGATTTTATGTAGGATAAGTGACAAAGCAATGTCAATGATATTGGAGTTATTAGCAGATGCTTTTGAACATGCCAAAATTCCGCCTTCATTCTATGAAGCGAAGAAAATTATCAGTAAACTTGGCCTTAATTGCACTAGAATTGATGCATGTAAAAATGATTGCATGTTATACTTTGGGGAGGACAAAGACAAGGATACTTGCAAGACATGTCATACGTCCAGATGGAAACCAAACAGTAAAGGTGTGACTAAAGGTACATGTGCTAGAAAACAAAAGAAGGTTCCTGAAAAAGTTTTGAGGTATTTTCCTTTGAAGCCGCGTTTACAGAGGTTGTTTATGTCTTCTAAAACAGCTGAGCATATGCGATGGCATGCATTGGAAAGAACTAGTGATGGCATGTTAAGGCACCCGAGAGATTCTGAAGCATGGAAGAAATTTGATTTAATACATCCTCAATTTGCTTCGGACCCTCGAAATGTGCGCTTGGGGTTAGCTACCGATGGGTTTAATCCATTTGGCAATTTGAGCACAAGTTATAGCATTTGGCCGGTTGTACTTGTGCCATACAACCTTCCACCATGGATGTGTATGAAACAAAGTTCATTCATTCTTTCTATGATTATTCTGGTAAAAAAGCACCAGGAAATGATATTGATGTATATCTTCAACCACTAATAGAAGAATTAAAGGAGTTATGGAATATTGGCATGAGAACTTTTGATTCTTATAGCAATGAAGTTTTCAATATGCATTGACTAATTGTATTGACTAATTGGTGGTTTTAGTTACTTCATTCTCTCTACAAAGGAAAGGCTACAAGCCCATCGTCATGTATTAACTAATTGTAGAGAAGTTGACCCATTTCTTCGGTAAGTCTCTTAATTTATAATTTAATATAATATTGATTTCTTCTATAACTACATAGCTTATTTTATATATGTTGCATAGGGAATATAGAGACATTTTGCGGAGACAATTTAGAAACAACATTCGTTCATCTTCCGAGTTAGATAAGAAGGTTCATAGGGAGTTTGTTGAATGGTTTTCTCGCCGTGTAAGTGTGTTTACACTATGAGGTTGATCCTTTGGTATGGTATAATTTTTCTAAAATTATCTCACTCTTTTTTGGTTATAGATAAGAAGGGACTCAAATGAGCATTCAGATGATTTAAAGTTTCTATCTATGGGTCCTATTGATTGTGCTAAGCGTTATAGTGCATACAATGTTAATGGATTCAAGTTCCGTATCTTGGAGCGAGATCAAGGGCTTAAGACTCAAAATAGTGGAGTATTTGGTTCATTTGGGACAAGGAGCTATGCAAGTAGTAGTGATAATAAAATGCGATTTGGTGTTGTTCCTTATTATGGAAAATTGGTTGACATCATTGAGATAAACTACCATGGTCGATTTTCAGTTACTTTATTCAAATGTATGTGGGCCAATACAACTACTCATAGAGGGATTATTATTGATGACCTAGGATTTACATCAGTTAATTTTTCACGCTTAATACACACTGGTCATAATGAAGATGATGAGCCATACATCATGGCTTCAGAGGCCCAAATGGTTTACTATGTGGAAGATGAGTTAGAAAAAAGTTGGAGTATACCAGTACATCTAAAGCCACGAGATTTATATGTCATGAGTGAGAATGATGAGGACACATTTCATGAATGTGAACCATATCAACAACAAAATTTGGAAAATTTATTTCCAGATGGGGAAGGGAATATACCATTGGCAAGGTGTTATCTTTTATAACTATTTTATCTATTGAATGTGTTTCATTATCATCTTATATTATTACATCAACTAATATTGATTATGTTGTTTGTCAGGATTCTTGGAGATGATGCGACTTTCCAACAAGAGTAACACACCACCACTCGGGACCCGGGGTAGCTCTTTGTCCCAATCACAAGCTACCCTTAACACAGGTAAAATGAGTAATATAATACTAAAAAATAACACTTTACTAATCAGGTTGTTTTTTGTATCAGGAACCTTGAAGATGAAACCATTTTTTGGTAAAAGGCACAAATTGACATCTACACTTGCAGCATCTCCACCTGCAGCTTCACTTCCACCTGCAATTGCACCTACTCAACCACATACTCAGTCCCCACCTCCTCTTTCATCTCAGTTGTTCACTAAACCTTCACTTGTACCACTTGGTAATTGATCAACATTTTACCGCTTTATGGATTTACTTTTATCATTAGGATTATAGTTTTTATCTAAATTGTTTTTACTTTCATTTTGATTGGTGCTTGATTTGGATGTGTATACCTTTTTCTATATATACAGATTCTTGTTTCAGATTTGGATTGTTTGATGTTTTTTTTTTATACCTGACATAATTTTGATACTCTGCTACGCTGGAACAGCTAGCTAAGGCTATCCAGCTTGTAATTAAGGAATTGACTCCATCATTGTGATGGCATGTTCCGTTTTATTAGTAGTGATAATCAATACGCCATGGGTCCACGTGTTAATTTTTAGTTTGATATACCTATTAGTCTCCAAAAAGCACCTAAAATTATTTCAATCAAAATGCTTTGTACTTGTTATTTTATGTCAAGTGTTTGATAATATATTTTTAAATTTTTTATTTAATATATTATATTCAAACATGAGATATTATAAAACAAAATGGTAGGTCTGTTATGAATTAATTCCTTGTTTGTTTGTTTTATGAAAAATGGGTCCAGGAATAGTTATTTGGAGTACCAATTTATATTTACAAAACTACTAGACAGTATTTTTCTTTGGCTAAATGATTGACTCGTGCTTGTAATTAAATACATGAAAAACAATGATTTCTCCACTAAAACCCTGAATTAGCCACTGGAATTTCGTGAGGAAATCTTTAGTCGGTAAAATGGTTATTTTGTTTTCAGCAGGTAATGATTTTGCCTGTTTATTCCTCTGCCTAGGTACTCTGACAGTTCTATTAGTTTTTTAATTTTTTAATTCTAGCCAATGCTTAAAATTAAGATTGCATCAAAAGTAGCTACACCCGAGGGCTTAAATATTTGAATAATGACAAAATTAGTGAAGTATTATATCTCAATTGAATAATATGGCATTCCTTGCACTTACTTGGATGAGTTTGGTTTTGGCTATGTTGATCAATTACAGGAACTTTGAAGAAGACCAAATTATTTTCCAATACAAAGAGTAACCCGACACCTCAACCACATGTTACACCTCCCATTCCACCCACATCTATTCTTTATATTAATTGGAGATTATGAGAATCTATTCTTTATATTTGTTTTAGCTGGGTAGCTTAAATATTAATTCCAGCAACCTAGAAATAAACAACCATCAGATATGAAGTTAAAGAATCAGATAAAAATGTTCTGTTGCTCATATGAGTCTTCTAATGTCATGACACATATTCTAAACCTGTACAGTGCACCAGAAGGTTCTATTAATTATGAAGATTGAATGTGAGATAAGTTTAATAAAGCATTAGACATTGCATTGCAAAAGGATAATTACTTGAGCTGTTTGAACTCAAAGTTAGGCTCTGATGCTCACAGATCAAGTGCAAATAGAAAGTAAACACATTAGACATTAGACATTCTATGTAAAATAAAACCTTCTGAATTATATTTAAGATTTTTTGTGCATACCATTATAATATTATTAATTTGTAGGAAAAAATTCGAACGTATGAATCAAATTCAACATCTCATTCACGAGAAATATCCACCAAAGATTCCTTGGCTAATGCTTTAGGGAGTCAAGAACATAGTGGTCGTGTTCGAGGGCTAGGGTTGGGACCTTGTCCATCTCAAGTGTTTGGGTATCCATCTCGTTCATACAATGAGATGTCATCATCTTTTCCATCTTATAATGAATTGCAAAATCAGGTTACTACATTGAAGTCACAAATGGATGAGCAAAATAAAAAATTTAATGCGTTGATGAGTTTTCTTGTGCAAAACATTCAAGGGGGGCAGCAACTACCCCCTGATCTAGCTATGTTCTAAACTTCACAGGTATTAGTTATAAGTTCAATATTATCTTCTAAATATTTTAGTGTAATGTCAATGTTTCTAACTATGGTTTATATTGATCTTTTGATTTTAGGCATCTGATCAAGGGAGTGCAAACCCAACTAATGGGACTAATCATTCTTCAACAAATGTTGGTCATAAAGAGTAGGCCAATTTAATATAGGCATGCTGCAAGAGAAACTAGCAATGTGAAATTTCAATTTTAGGAACATAATTAATACTACATAATGTTTTTCATATGTTAGGTGAATGATGTGACAATATGAACATGATACTTATTGATTGAAATACAAGGAAAATCACAAAATCCATATTTTGGATTTCTTTGATTAGTCATCCATTTCCTAGTAGCTAAATTTGGCAATTGAAGTCATAAAATCCATTAAAAAAAGGTTTTCAATATTCTTTTTATTTGTATTTCTATATTCCTTTTTGTTTTTTGGTAATTTCCACTTAAATATTCTTTTAAAAAAATTCATACAAGCAACCATTTTTTAATTTTATAAGTTCTTAGAAGAAAAAAATTTCATACACAATTTAAATTTAAAAATTTAATTAAAAGGTAAAATTGAAATAGTTGGGGTTGACAACCAAGTATAATTAGTAGAGGTTTAAGAATTATAGATATTTTATAGAGGTTTATGAACTAAGTATAATTAGTAGAGGTTTAAGAATTATAGATATTTTATAGAGGTTTATGAACCAAGTATAATTAGTAGAGGTTTAAGAATTATAGGTATTTTATAGAGGTTTATGAACCAAGTATAATTAGTAGAGGTTTATGAACCATAGATAAGCATCACAACCACCCATGGTTGGTTAAAACCATGGGTAAACCATTAACTATACATGATTTTGTAGGGGAAAAAGAAACTATGGGTAATGATTTTAGTAGGGGTTTAAACCCCCACAAAAAACAAAAAAAACCTCTCTAAAAATACTTTTTCTTGTAGTGATATAACACTTTTTAAATTTTTTTTTGTGCAGGAACTAATTTGCAAATAGAGATCAATATTGGGACCAAATAATTAATATGAACTAAAAAAGGATGATTTCGATGTGCTAGCTCTGAAATATTAAAAAAATGCTAAAGGTTAACATATTATCCTTTTTAAATTTTTTATATGTAAATGGCATATTATACCTTGGAGCTGAGAGTTACAGTTTATTTTATCTATTTTGGAAATTTTGCAATAAACTGAATTTCAGTTTTTTATTTCACAGAAAAATATGATATAATTATCAAACAAATCAAATTACAGGTTATAAAAAATTATCAATGTCACAAAAAAAACTTAAAATTATATTATTAGAATTGTGTTTTAGAGTATATTTTATTCTCAGATAAGTTTTAATTATATCTTTCACTAGCTTCTTTCCAAGAGAAAGTGATGTGAGAATTGGATACTTGGATTCCTATAAGAACATGAGATTTCTTTATAACATTTTACTCTAACTTCCATTTTCTTTAGCGGTATTTAAATTTTAAAACATTTATCTAAAAATATTAAAATGTAACTAAAGATATGTTATTAGGATACATAGGAATGATATTTCTACCATAATATTTTTAGGTTTGTATCATTGAGAATTCAAAATTATACCATAATATTTACCATTCGAATCGATCCATTTATACTACTTGGGTTGATGGTGCTTTCTACCTTGTTAAAATATTCATGTTTCCACTTTGATTTGGATATTTTCTACATTTGATATCAAGTCGTCGTAGCTGAATTATAAATTTTGGTTTATGAGACAGTTTGTTATTTGTTATCGACTTGTTGCAGTTAAGCAAAACAGTTCAGCACTCAGTTTTCTATCTCTTGCATGCATAGTCCATAGAATTACAGTTTTGTTTTTTATTACAATATCCAAGTATTCGGTTTCAGAACAAGGGCAGAGGATGAAGCTAAAGGAGTACGTGAACATGCAGAGCCCTTGGAGAGGGCTAGAGATCGTTGGGAGAGGAATGGAATCAAAGTGGTAGCTCATGATGACTTTAGTTCAAGGCACGGTTGATAGAGCTAACAATTTATTGGACAAGCTAAAATATGTGTATTTGTATATATATAAACCTGCCCATACTAAGAATGTAGACCAGAGTCGTAAAACGGGATTTTGGCCAACATAGGCCATTTTTTTAAAATATTTATGTTTTTGGGGTTAGAAAAAAAGTATTTGACGGTTTGGGTAAAAGACGAAATTGACCTCCACCTGTCAGGGGAAAATAATTGATAAAATTGCCCATATCTAAACTCAAACTTGTGACCTATAGATCACAATGTGATACCATAACCATTAAGCCAACTGGTTCTTTGATATAAAAAAGGAATACTACTTAATATAATACTTTCTATTCTTTTATATATATATATATATATATATATATATTTAACATATTAAATATATATTCTATAATATAAATTATATATTAATATATATTGATAGTATATAAACTAAAGTTAATATATTAAAATATTTTAATATAAAATATATATTTATGTATAATTTATATATTTTAATATAAATATATATTAATATAAATATATATATATTAAAATATTAAAAATTAAACATATTTATATTATATATATTTATATTAATATAAATTATGTTAATATATATATAATTTATATATAACATAATTTATATAATTTATATTAATATAAATATATTAATATATATTAATATTAATATATATTAAAATATTAAAAATTAAACATAAATATATATTTTATATTAAAATATTTTAATATATTAACTTTAGTTTATATACTATCAATATATATTAATATATAATTTATATTATAGAATATATATTTAATATGTTAAATATATATATATATATGTGTAAGAATAGAAAGTATTATATTAAGTAGTAGGTCAAAATCCCGTCGTAAAACATTTGGATGAAGTTTTAAGGAAAGGTTTATTTGGATGAAGACATTAAGCACTACAACAGAATGATTTTATAACATGCACTACAAGATACCACAGGACTTAATATAATAGAGTAAGACTTATCATATGTTATTATTAAAATATTGAAAGACGTGTAAAATTTTTTTAAGCGTAAGACTAGTCTCACTTAAATTCGAAATTTAAATTGGATGTGAGACTTACTCCAATGTTATTTTGTGGTATATATACGATTTGTTTATTTGGACACGTTGACAGTTAAAATTTTAAAATCATGATTTAGGAAGTTATTTTGAAGCTTTTATGCGTGTACTAGTTCGTCCCTCTCGTTTCCTTCCAAAACTAAAAATTATATCTCAAATTCTCTCAACATCTCCCAAAAGTTCTTTTGTATGGTTCTTTGAATATAGGAATCCATTTCATTTTTTGTTCATCTTATTGTGTTCGTGAGGTGGAAAAAAACTTTTTAATCGGAGTAGAATTCGAAACAGCTTAAAGGTTAGTAACCTATTAAATTCGTTTATTTTTTATGTTTCAAGGTTTTTTTAGGTTAGTCTTATAAAAAATAAAGTTTATCATGTTTTATACAAATTGACATTTGAACATTGGGATATATGATATGTTTTAAGTTTATGTATTACACTATATTACATCAGGTAGGATAGAAATTTACACTAGTTTACTATGAATCATAAAATATTAAATTATAAATTACAAAATTAAAAACTTACAAACTAAATATGTGCTCAATTATTATATAATTTATTTATGCTTGTTGATCTAAAATTTATTAATTTCTAATTATAAATTAAAAATAAATAAATTATAAATTCTCAATTAAAGTTTAGGGTTTAATAAAAAATCTAAAAATTACTAATTATAAATTACAAAAATAAAAAAGTTAGAAACTTACAAATTAAATATGTACCCAATTATTATATAATTAATTTAGATTTGTTAATCATAAGATTTTAATTTCTAACTATAAATTACAAAATAAATAAGCTATAAATTCTGAATTAGAGTTTAGGGTTGTGCAATTTTGAATAATACATGTGTTGTAACTTAGTGTCGTGTTTGTAGTGTGGAATTTGCTATGGATCGTTTGTGAATGTATGATAGAGTGTGTCCTCATATGAGGTAATTAAAAAGTGAGTTTATTAAAGCAATTAGGAAGTTTGTTAATAAGGCTTCAGAGCAACCACATTATTATTTAGATGGTACTATAAAGTGACTATATGTGAGATGTAGGCATTGTAAAATTTTGAGCAAGAGTGAGGTAAAATTTAACTTGTACAAGTTTGGTCTCAAACCTAACTACTACAAAGCATGACGAGGTGAAATTTAGGAGAACCACCATATTTGAAGTCACATATGACTTTGACTTGTTTACTACCAACAATAACCTACTAATGTTGTGGAACCACATTATAAGTAAAACAAGGCAGAAGTAGTCTTAAAAAATTTATAATCAGTTATATTTCTTGTTTAATACTTAACATATTTTTAGATGGATGATAGGGGAGATAATCGTCGAAAGAGTTTAGGAAAGCTGACAATAGTTGGTGGCCTAAAGAAAAAGATCAAGAAGCTGCTTTGACCGATGAGACGTCTTAAGCATGTCACCCAAATGATGCGGAATCCCAGATAGAGTACCATTTAATTTCCCACAAGACACTGACATCGATTATGAGCCAGCTGAGAGCATAGGTGATGGGTAGGATTACCTCCAACAACGGTACCCCCAGACCTAGCAGCGCCTCCATTCGACCCACTGCCAATCACGTCATGGACGTTGAGTTTATTAGTTTTTTATTTATTTTTTGTTTTACTTGTATTTGTTGAAAATGAATCTGGTTGGAAAAAGAAGTTATTGGACCATACCCCAGACTACGTTATTATATCTAGACCTCATGATTTGTTAATAACATACATCAAGGCACTTAAACTAAATGAAGTCTAATTGTGTGTGATCTAACCTATTTATTTAAGTGTTTCAGAAATTATAATCTGAGTGCACAAGTTACAAGTGATAAGGGGAGTCCATAAAATCAAAAGTCTGATCCTTCAAAAGTCAAAATTTAGACTTTAACCAAAAAGTCTAATTCAAGAATTTTTTTCAATCATATGAATCAACTCAATCAGACCTCGGACTTTTGAGCATCCAGAATTCTCAATAAGAAGTTTACTTCAAAGTACAAATCGCAACGTTCTAAAAACTCTTTGATAATGCATAGGAAGTCAAGCTCTTATCAAGAAGAATGTATTTATCATCAAAAGATATAAGAGACAAATCAGTAGAGCAACCAATACAGTTTTTCAAAGATCTCAATGTAACAACTCTGCGTATTTTTAAGAAAAGTTAAACTAAGTTAGCTTATGTTCAGATAAATCTGAAGAATTAGTGTTGTTTTTGTGTGATTACTAGAAGAAATAAAGCCAACAATTAGCTTTATTCTCAGAAGTTATCAAGAAACACCTTATTCATGCAAGTGTTGAAGTTCCTTGCTACTAGACTCTTGGACATTCCTTTAGATCATCAAAAGTTTGGTATCTACGCTCATAGCAATCTCCTTCAAAGGATTTCTAACGTTCATATGTTCTTTCCAGATCAATAACGGTCATCTCATATCACCCATATATTCTTGTATAAGTTCTATTTTTTAAAAAAAAAGATAAGCCTATCAAGAATATTTAGTCCTTGTTATCAAACTCTCTCTAATTTTTTCTTCGTTCTTTAAATACATTCTTTGTTGTTTTGCTTCTAGTAGATCTTGGTCACTTGTCTTTCTTAACTTAGTATATTCATTCTTTATTGTATATCCTTTATACACTAGATTCTGTGAGATACCTTACACACTTTAATTAAAATCAGTTATTATGTAAAAGTCTAGTGAACTACCAGCCTTAAGTTTCATAAGGAAACAGTTGTGGCCTGAAGGGGCTTTTGAAAGAATACTTGGATTGTTAAGCCAGGAGTGGCTTGTTCAAAGAATACTTGAGTATAAGTCAGGAGTGGCTGGAGTCAAGAATACTTGTGACACTAATCTGGTACTGTTATTGTAAAGGAGATTTTACAATAGTGGAAATCTTTCAAATCAGAAGGAACTGAATATAGCTTTTGTATTGGAAGTGAACCAATATAAACTCTTGGTGTTTCCTCTTCTCCTTTCATTCCTTCTTGCAACTTTGTTTTATAAAAGTCTGATTACTTGCGTTTTAAAGGTTTAAATTTTTACAAAAGTGTTTAAGACTTATTAAACCCCCTTCTAAGTCTAACTCTGAACCATCAACTGGTATCAAAGCTTGTCCTTTGGGTTGATCACTCCCCTAAGTGAAAAGGAACAAGATCTATGGCAGCTTCTCAGAGTGATCAGTTGATTGTAGAAGGCTCATCTATCAACAGGCCACCAGTTTTCTTTGGAGAAAACTACCCATACTGGAAGGATGGGATGAAGATGCTCATTAAATCCACCCAGTATAGTTTATGGATAGTTATCATAAATGGTGATTATGCAGCCCCTGTTGTAACACCCTCTATTACACCTTAATAAATTCTAGAAAAATTCGTAATTTTTTTTTACTAATGATATGATTGTTAAAAAGAAACTATTGGAATAAATTATATACATTATTTCTGAAATACCTCATAAATATTATTAAAACTTTATAAAGTAATTTTACATTCATCCAACGAAAATAAATATTAAACATTATAAGAAAGAGAGGAAACTCCGTGGCCCAGAAGCAATTACTTAATAACATTATTTATTCATTGGACCACGGTATTCATACCGAGCTCCCTTTCTAGAACATGCTATAGTTACTGCCGATATTCTTCAATTCTTCCCTCTGAACCATCAATTTAGAATATATGAAACAAAAACACGGAGAAAGGAGTGAGAAACAGAATATAATATTCTTAATTAAGACATAAGCAACAAAGGGTTTTCACAAACCAATACATAATAATATCAATCACAATCACATGCACAATCAATTATGAATGCATGAATGTTATGCAATATCTTCATCATAACTTACCTATATATGTGGGCCCTTAAATTTTTATTTACACTGGGCCAACCAGGAGTTTACACTATTCCATAAGTCTGGATAATAATAATATGAACAGCTCAACTGGCATGGAAACACTAGAGACTAGTCAGATTGAGAAAGTTTTTATTGTGAAAGTACCCGACACTAGGGAGCTACCCCAGATCCCCTGAAGCACCCTTTCACACCCTCTCATCCCAAGGCTCGTAATTAAGCCTCCTCTAATGTATCCTCGGTTTCTATAATCCGTCCCCAGACAATATCATTTTATTTCACTTTAATGATTCATGATGCATGAACTACTCGCGTATTTAGTTGGTTAAGGCTTTTAGAAACTCAATTATTAAATACCTTAAAAGGTTTACAACATCATTTCTATAAACTGTACATTTTCTCAATTCTCTGAATTTCTGTCCCACAGAAATAAATTTGGTATAGTTTTTAATTCTCACTGAAATTGAGTTTCTAAGCCTTAAATATCTCAAAACTTTCTCATATAAAACTTTACATAATCTTTCTCAAATTAAATCTTAACAAAATCAAATTTAGGAATCTCAATTATTTCCAAATATCTTTAGTTATTAAGTTGGAAAAAAATAAAATAATTTTCTTTTAAAAAATTTTGTTTTATTAAAAGAGAATAATTATTAACCAAAAATACTTAAAATTATAAAATTTTTCTTTAACTCAAGATTTAATTAATTAATTCTCATAAAATGTTTTCTTTCTAAAATAAATACTAATTTTTTTATTCTAAATATTGAAAATAAAGTTAATAAAAATAATTTCTAAGAAGAGAAGATTTAAAGTAAAAAGTTAAAGAATAAGGTAAGAAAATTCTTACTGAATTTAGCTTTCCGTCATGCTCGCTATATGCTCAAACTCCACGTCACAAAATCATCAATCAAAATCAAGCATTATCAATTATAACTAAATATCATCAATCACATCAAATATTATTAATCATAATTAAATATCAATCAAAATCAAGTCAACAAAGCATTATTTATAAATATTATAATTCAAGTTTAATGGTTATTAATATAGTCAATTTGAGTCCTTTTGGTCAATTCCTCGTATAGGTCTATGTAAGTCCATATAATCCAGTCCTTGCATAGGTATAGTTCAGTTCATATGGGTCATAATGGTCCAAATCATTGCATAGGTATAGTCCAGTCCATATAGGTCATAATGGTCCAAGTCCTTGCATAGGTATGTTAGAGTTAGTTAAACCAGATATTTAATTTAAAATTTATTAAAAATGTTAAGTTAAAAAGTTAATATTTTAAAATAATAATATTATCAAATTTAAAAGAAGTAGGGGACTCCTCCCATTATTCTTATGTCTTTTCATATTATACTCTTATCTCACTCCCCCTTACCTTGAATTGTTACCCAAAATGGATTTGCTTTGCGCCTCCGATTTCTAGAAATATTAATACAAATCTTATTTCAGTATAAGCATAAGACGAAGATTAAGATTAATACTTAAAACAGAAATGGTAAATTTTGAATAGTGAATAGTGAATAGTGAATAGTAAATCGTGAATAGTAACAGTAAATAGTAAAACGTGAATAGTAACGATAAATAGTAAATCGTGAATAATAATGGTAAATAGTAAATCGTGAATAGTAACGGTAAATAGTAACAGTAAATAGTAATTTACTATTTGAATAGTAATTTACTATTGAAATAGTAATTTACTATTGAAATAGTGTTTACTATGCAGAATAGTAACTTAAAATAATATTATTTCCAGTATAATAACAGATTTCTAAAAACGATATGAAAATAACCCAAAAAATATAAAAGAGAAGTATTCTTACCTTAGGATTTTGGCATAACCTTCTCTCCAAAAACTTTTCTTCCCTCTCTCACTTCCACCACTATCTCACTAGCACTACTATATTAAGAAAACTTAATCTGAAATTGTGAATTCTAAAGAAGAAATCCTTCGGTATTTATAGGAAAAAAATTTACTATACATTCCATTATTTTAATATAAAAGTACTATGCATTTTTGAATCTTTTATTCCAGGTTACTGTGCACCCTTTGAAAATTTCGTACATGCACAGTGTTTTGCATAGTAATTGTCGGCAAAATTATTAAGTCAGATAGTAACCCTTCACTCGGTATATTTTAAATATTCAAAATGAGTCCTTTTTGAAATTTAGCGATATTATATCAGTCCTCACAAATTTTATAATAAGTAATATAAAGCTGAAATTTTAAAAATCTAAAATTTTCTGTTAATAAAAATTTATTAATACGTTTCCAATTTTTTAACGATTGTAAAAAATCAAGATTTTTCTCAAACCGATAATTTTTAGATAAGTCTACTTGAAACAGATTTTAGAAAATTTTCTTATAATTTACATTCACTTTCTTATAAATATTTTTAATTTAAGTCACTTATATGAATTTAAAATTATTTAAAAAAATATTATTTTATAAAAAAATTCCAAAATTCCAAAAAATTCTGAAAAATCATAAATAATACGTAGATTAAAAGTTCTAAAGAACCATAATTTAATTCCTTCAAATTTTCAATATAAAAATAAAAATAGGGGTGTTACACCTGTTGATGAAGATGGAAAGCTCAAATCTAAAGATGAATGGAGCTCTATGGAAATAAGAAAATTAGAGATAAATTCCAAGGCTAGATTCTTGCTAACTTGTGCTCTTAGCAAATTAGAATACAATAAGGTGTTTAGCTATAAATTAGTTAAAGAAGTCTGGGACGCTCTTCAACATAACTATGAAGGCGCTCCAATGTTAAAAGATCCAAGAAGATACAGTTGACCAAACAATATGATACTCTCAAAATGGAGGAACATAAGACTATAGATCAAATGTTTGGAAGATTTCAGACCCTGTGAAAATGATCTCAAGGCTCTTGGAACTATATCTTCCATTGAAGACATCAATTTGAAGCTTCTTAGAAGTCTGCAAGAGAGGTTTGATGCCAAATGCTCAGCATTAGAGGAAGCCAAAGATCTGAGTACCTTTTCTTTGGATGAACTCCTTGGAGTACTCAGAGTGTATGAATTGAAGTTGAAATAAGAAGAAGTCAGCAAGCCTTCCTCCTCCAAAAGCATTACCTTGAAGTCTGATGAATTAGGCAAGAAGTCAAAGACCTTTAAAGAAGAAGATTCCACAAGCTCATAACCAGACTCTGATGAGTTACGTGTTGATGCAGATGAGGAATTAGCTCTTATAACTAAGAGATTTCACTGGCTATTGAAAAAGAAGAAGTTCAGACCTGAGAAATTTCAAAAGAATGACCACAAAGGTAAAAGTCAATTTCAGTTTAAAACTGACAAGTTTGTTCCAGAATGTTTTAACTGCAGGAATCCAGGACATGTGAAAGCAGAATGTCCTCTCCTAAACAAAGACAAGAAGGATAAAAGAGAAAAGAGAAAATTCGTAAAAAAATAAAAAGGTTGATCACATAAGATGATAAAGGATCATCCAGCTCTAAAGAGTCTGATGAAAAGATAAAATCTACTCAAATTTGTCTCATGGCAAATGAATCCAGACTCTGAAGCAAGCTCAAGTGACTCAAAATCAGAGCATGTAAGTTATTCTGAACTTAAACAAAATGATGATCTATGGTTCAATGATATTTCAAAACTTTTGAAAATTTTCAAAAAGTTGAAAGTAAAACATGTTGACATGGTTACTGATTTTGAAAAACAGATTTCGAAATTAAAAGAAGAAAATTTTGATAGAAATATTCAGAAAGATATGGAAGATAATGAAAAGATGCACCTGGAAGAGTTAAGCAAACTCAAAAGAAAATGTTGTTTTGAAAACAAATTTTGAAAACACTAAAGTTTGCTACAACACTCAGAATGATAAAATCATTAAGCTACAAAAACAAGTAAGTTCACTTACTTCAGACCTAAGCAAGTTTGTCAATGGCATTGAAAATCTAAACAAACTTTTGGGAAAATCACATGGTGACCATAGCAGACCAGGTTTGGGCTGTGTAGAGAAAAATTATTTCAAACAATTTTTATCTCCCTCATTTGTTTCAAAGAAACAAAAGCATGTCAAATGTAATTACTGCAAAAAAAACATGGTCATATAATAAATGATTGTAGAAAAAGAAAAAAGAGAAATGAAAAAACTACTAACAATGTAGGACCCAAGAAAATATGGGTACCAAAATCATTGATTATTCCAATTACAAATGTGCTTAAAGACAAGGACAAAGCCTTTGTACTAGTATCTGTAAGAAAATCTAAAATGAGAAAGGATTATATATTGGTACAATAAGAAGTGATCATGGAAGAAAATTTGAAAATGAAATTTTTGAAAGATTTTGCATGAGTCTGATATCATATACAATTTTTCTTCTTCAAGAACACCCTAACAGAATGGTGTCGTGGAAAGGAAAAACAAGTCTCTGCAAAAAATGGTCTGAACAATGCTTTATGAAAACAATCTTCCAAAATATTTCTGGGCAGAGGTTGTGAGTACTTCTTATCATTTTCAAAATAGAATCCTTATTAGAACAATACTGAATAAGACTCCTTATGAATTGTGGAAAGGAAAAAGTCCTAACATTTCATATTTTCATCGTTTTGGTTGCACGTGTTATATTCTTAACACAATTGATCATCTTAGAAAATTTAATTTTAAGTGTGACAAAGGAATATTTCTAGGATACTCAACCACATCAAAATCCTATAGAGTTTTTATTACAAGAACTCAGATCATTAAGGAATCAATACAGGTAAGATTTAATAATCTTCAAGAGACTAACAGATTTAGACCTTGATGATACAAGTGTACAGCAGCAAGAAGCTGAACAAGATCAACAAGGATCAAACCCTGCTCAACTTAAACCAATTGAAGATGGAGACAAAGAATCTGAACAACATTAAATAGTGTCTAAACTAGAGAAGTGAAGAGACTGGAAGTTTAAGGTTTATCACCCTTCAGATCTCATAATTGGAGATCAAGCAGCTGGAGTTAGGACCAGATCCAAACTTCTAAATCAATCCTTCATTGCTCTGGTTTGAGAACTTGAACCAAAAATCTGTTGCAGAAGCAATGGAGGATACTGATTGGATCAATATCATGCAAGAGGAACTGAATCAATTTGAGAGAAACAAGTTTTGGAGTCTTGTCCCAAGTCCCAAAAACAAAAACAAGTTTGATAAAGATGGGAAAGTAATCAAAAATAAAGCCAGACTCATAGCACAAGGCTACAATCAGCAAAAAGGTATAGACTTTACTGAAACTGTTGCTCCTGTAGCCAGACTTGAGGCTATAAGGATACTTCTTACATTTACAGCTTTTAAAGGAATTACATTATATCATATGTATGTTAAAAGTGCTTTTCTGAATGGGTTTATTGAAGAAGAATTTTTTGTAAAACAACCCCCTAGTTTTGAAGATGTATCTTTTTTAAATCATGTTTTCAAGCTTAGTAAAGCATTGTATGGTCTAAAACAAGCCCCTAGAGCTTGGTATGACAGACTCAGTACCTTTTTGCTTTCAAAAGGCTTTACTAGAGGAAAAGTAGATACAACTCTATTTAGAAAAAGCTCTCATAAAACCTTTATAATTGTGCATATTTATGTGGATGATATTATTTTTGGTGCTACTGCTAATGTAAGTTTATGCAAAGAATTTTCTAAAATGATGCACGCTGAATTTGAAATGAGTATAATGGGAGAACTTAAATTCTTCCTAGGCTTGCAGATCAAACAGAATGATAATGGTATTTTTATCTATCAACAGAAGTACACTAAGGAGTTACTTAAAAAGTTTTAAATGGTTGATGTTAAGCCTATGGGCACTCCTATGCATCCAAACTGCATAATTAATAAAGATGAGTCTGGTACATCAATGAATTAGACCTTATACAGAGGAATAATATGTTCACTTTTGTATCTTACATCCAACAGACCAGATATAATGTTTAGTGTTTGCATGCGTGCAAGATATTAGTCAGACCCCAAGGAATCACACATGTCTGCTGTGGAGAGGATTATAAGATATCTTGTTGGAACCATTAACCTTGGGTTGTTCTACAAGAGAACGGACTCTTTCTCTCTATCTAGATACTGTGATGCAGATTTTATAGGTGATAAAGTGGACAGAAAAAGCACAAGTGGTGGATGTCACTTCCTAGGTGTCGCGACCAGGGTCCCGGCGCACGACGCGGACTGGTTAAAGACAAAATAAAAGAAAATTGAAACTGCATTGAAGTGAGGCTCTTGAGAAGCCTAAAAAATAAAGGGTTCAAGGAGTCGCCACCAATATTTATTAAGGAAAATATTAGGAAAACCTTTAAATAGCACTGGTTTTTTTTTTGTTTTAAAAAAAATGAGATTCTGTTTAGTCCGGGAGTCGAATTACAGGAGGGGAAGGTATTAGCACCCCACACTGTCCGTAAAAAACGGTTACCCAAATTGATCATGCATAATTTAAAAAATGATTATCAAATATTTCATCCTTCATAAAACAATCATAAATAATATACACAATAAAAATATATAAACATGAATAAAACAAAGGTAGTAAAAAAATACATCTCTTAAGTTTGTTGTTTTTTAGTTCTAAGAAAATAAATAAATAAATGATTAAAAGACCATAAAAATAAAAAGATAAAAAAAATAATAAGACGTCTTGTCTTACTTATTTCCTAGTAAAAAAAAAATTGATTTTTATTGAGAAATATAAAGTTCAAAACAAACAAATAAATAAATAAATAAAGATAAGAGAAAAAATAAAATTAAAAGCATCAACATGAAGATAAAGAAATATAATACACTTAATTAATTAAAATTGACAAGGAATATTATTTAATTATCTTTTTTTAAAAAAAATAAGATTAATAAGATGTCTCATCTAAATTAATCTCATCTTAAATTTAAGAGAAAAATGAATGAATAAATAACACACTATTTATTAGTCTTGATTTTTTTTTTATTTTATGAAAATAATTTCTTCTTAATTATTAAAAGGTTACTAAGAGAAAATAATAGGAAATCATGACCATAATAAAAATGGATAATTATGTATATATATATATATACATATTTATAAACTATTAAAATGGTCAAACGTAAATAAATAAATAGAAAGTGTAGAAAGATAAAAGCAAAAAGATAAATAACTAAAAATAAAAAGTATAGAGAATAAATAATAATAATAAAATAAAAAAATAAAGGTAGAAAAAAAATAAATGAAAAGTTCAAAAAAATAAAAAAAATAAATAAATAGACATAACAATAAATACATAAAAAATAAAAGAGCAGAAAAAAAAATAAATACATAAAATAAAGGGGCAGAAAAATAAATAATAAAAAAAATAAAGGAACAGAAAAGTAAATAACAAAAATAAAGCAGCAGAAAAGTAAATAACAAAAATAAAGGGACAGGAAAGCAAATACATGAAAATAAAGGGGCAGAGATGTAAATAACAAAAATAAAGAGGCAGAAATGTAAATAACCAAAATAAAGGGGCTAAAAAATAAATACATGGAAATAAAGGGGTAGAAATGTAAATAACAAAAATAAAGGGGCAGAAATGTAAATAACCAAAATAAAGGGGCTAAAAAGTAAATACATGGAAATAAAGGGGTAGAAATGTAAATAACAAAAATAAAGGGGCAGAAAAGTAAATACATAAAAATAAAGGGGCAGAAATGTAAATAATAAAAATAAAGGGGCAGAAAAGTAAATACATGAAAATAAATGGGCAGAAAAGTAAATAACAAAAATAAAAGGACGGGAAAGTAAATAAATAAAATAAAAGGACATAAAAATAAATAAATAAAGATAAAAATGTAAAAAATAAAAAAAAATGAACTAATAATTGCAGAAATATAAAGTGCGGATAAATAAAGTGCAGAAAAATAAATTAACAATAATAAAAGTGCAGAAAAGTAAATAAAGAGGAATAAAAGTGTAAAAAAAAATAAATAAGGAAAAATAAAGGTACAAATAAATAAATAAAGATGGAGATGCATAAAAATAAATAAACAGATAAATAACTGCAGAAAAATAAAGTGCAGGAAAATAAAGTGCTTGAATATAAATAAAGAAAAATAAAAGTGCAGAAAAATAAATAACAATTAAATAAGACGAATAAATAAATATAAATAAACAACTTTGTATTAATAAAAAAATACCTTGGTACAAGATCAATTACAGAGAAACTAGAACGGAAGTCGGGAAATCAATTTTGTGTAGATTTCCTTTGCTTTTGGCTTTGTTTGGACTTAATTTGAAGGTATTTGGATACCGGTTACAACACTTGGACAGTATTTTAGCTCACAAAAACTCACATACTAAGACAAACAAGAGTTGTGCACTCATTTTCCTAACTAGGATTACACAAAGTAATTTTTGAAAACCCAAACTTCTAAAAATTCTCACAAAAATTTAACACTCTTTCCCCTCTTTTTTCTCTTCTTCCTCCCAAAATGCCTCAATATCACCTTCTATTTATAGAAGAAAATTGGCATTGGATTCTCCATAAATGACATCACTTTTCTACTTTTTCAATTTGTCCAAATTTGATGTCAATTTCCCCAATTTTCTCCAATTATCCAACCAAACCGGGCCCACCACTAAAACCACCGTGACTTTCCTCTTTTTTTTCTTTTTTTCTTTTTTTTTTAATTTTTTTTTATTTTCGTTTTTTTAAAAAAAAAAATTGGACTTTTTTTTTTGGGCCCATTTCTTTTTTTTGTTCTTTTTGGGCTTTTTTTAGTTTTTTTTAGTTTTTTTTGTTTGGGTCTTTTTTTTTCTCTTCTTTTTTTTCTTTTTCTTTTCTTTTTTTTGGCCCTTTTTATTTATTTTTTATTTTATTTTTGTTTTTTTATTTTTTTTTCGTTTTTTTTTTGCCCATTTATTTTTCTATTTTATTTTTTTGGGCCTTTTATTTAAAGGTACAAATGGAAACATAAATTATTTATTACATATATGGAAATATATAAAATATCCAATAAATATAAATTACTACCCATACTATAAGAAGTAAAAAGGTAGTCACAAAACATCGTCTTCCCTCCCTTATTCTTTCCTCTTGGCTTCGGCATCCATCAGCCATTGCTTGAGAGAAATGAAGAGAATTGATGAAATGAGAGGTGTGGTAGGAAATGAAGAGGGATTGGGTATTTATAGAGATGGGGAAGGGTTACTATTCCAACGGTCACTATGCAATTTTAATATTATTTTTTTTTTAATATGATCCGGGGTGGCAATCTGGACTGGGCGGGGTTCTAAGCACTGTACCGCGTCACCAACGAGAACTGGTAAGTCATAACCGGGGTCTGAAATCATTGGTCAACTATAGACATTTCTCTTCACCTCGGTTAAATATTAAGCATTGGGGAATCTCCTGCAGGTGTACCTCCGGTGTGTCTTGAAGTTCAAGTACGGATTAACACATCAGTTTTAACTTGAAGAACCTCGGATTCCCTTCGAACTGAGGTGTAAAATACCGTAGTCCACTGAGGCTGTACGAGCTTAGAACTAATGAGGTAACACCGGTCATGAAACCGTGCTAGGACCCCGGTTAATGCAGTCAACATTGACTCCGGACTCTAGGACAAAAAAACTCTTTTTTTCTTCTTTTTTTTCTTCTTTTTTTTTATATATCACCGGACAAAAATAGGTGTTCACAGATGCCCCTCTTTACTTCTTTTCATGAAAGAATATGAGACATATACATATTATTGATGTGAAAAGAAAGTAAAGACGTGAACACCACTAAGAATACTCGACAACTTTTGACAAGAAGTAAATAGCCGAATGGTGTTGTCCCTATGCTAGACAGTTTAAGGAGAGACACTTGGAACATGACAGGAAGATAAATGGCATAACCTAGGGGTTAATACCTGAAGCTTTGGAAAAATATGAAGTTGTCTTGACATTTCGAGGAGCCTAAGAATGGGTATTTGAGGCTTCGACACAAAATAGATGACAGGGGGATGCCCCTGAATGATTTTGGTTGAGATAGCCTAGGGAAGGATACCTGAAGCTTTGACATGAAACTAAATGACTGGGAAGATGCCCCTGATTTGATTTTGATTGAGATAGCCTAGGGAAGGATACCTGAAGCTTTGACATGAAACTAAATGACTGGGGGGATGCCCCTGATTTGATTTTGATAGCCTAGGGATGGATACCTGAGGCTTTGACATGAAACTAAATGACTGGGGATGCCCCTGATTTGATTTTGATTGAGATAGCCTAGGGATGGATATCTGAAGCTTTGACATGAAAATAAATGACTGGGGGGATGCCCCTGATTTGATTTTGATTGAGATAGCCTAGGGATGGATACCTGAGGCTTTGACATGAAACTAAATGACTGGGGGGATGCCCCTGATTTGATTTTGATTGAGATAGCCTAGGGATGGATACCTGAGGCTTTGACATGAAACTAAATGACTGGGGAAATGCCCCTGATTTGATTTTGGTTGAGATAGCCTAGGGATGGATACCTGAGGCTTTGACATGAAACTAAATGACTGGGGAAATGCCCCTGATTTGATTTTGGTTGAGATAGCCTAGGGATGGATACCTGAGGCTTTGACATGAAACTAAATGACTGGGGAAATGCCCCTGATTTGATTTTGGTTGAGATAGCCTAGGGATGGATACCTGAGGCTTTGACATGAAACTAAATGACTGGGGAAATGCCCCTGATTTGATCTGAGTAGCCTAGGAACGGATACCTTAGGCTTGGACATGAAGTAAGACTTAAGGGAGATACCTCTACCATAATGACTTATGGTAGAGAATTATATGAGATTTATGCTCAAGAAGAATGTGTCTGAGATTGACTTTTCTAGTTTAGTGTGGGTTCCGAGTGAATACAAGGATTGCATTTTCACATCTTAGTAAACCATCCCGACTGGAGTTAGGTGATAGGCTGAAACTGTTGATCTCGACTCTTCATGGGGAGCGTTTGTCCTTGTTGTACCCTCAAACCTGCATGGAAGAAATAGTCAAGTGGAAAACCAAAGGTCAAAGATCTTGTTTCCTCCAGGTGACTACCACAATCCTTATGGGACTTGTTATTACTCATGGCAGAGCGGAATATCCTGATTACCAAGGTCTGTGTAATTGGGAAGTATCAAGCTTGTTTGAGATTAAAAATATGCCTTTCATGATTTTTTTTTAATATTTTCCACAAAATGCATGCAAATGAAACCTGACAAGACAAGGATTGGAACTGAAATTGAGAATTCCATATATGTACTTGGGAAAATTACAAGTTTATATCATAATTTTTAATCCAAACTTTTAGAGGACATAAAGACTACCCTATCCCTTTAGAGTACGCTCAAGCATAATACTTCTTGACTGCATCTGAATTGACCGGGAAAGATAACTCCTCACCATCCATGTTCGTCAAAATCAAAGCTCCTCCAGAAAAGGCTCTCTTTACGACGAATGGTCCTTCATAATTTGGCTTCCATTTGCCTCGGTGATCATTTTGATTCGGCAAGATTTTCTTCAGTACCAAATCACCTTCATGAAATTGACGAGGTCGCACTTTCTTTTCATATGCCTTCTTCATACGCTTTTGGTATAACTGCCCATGACAGAGAGCGGTTAACCTTTTCCCATCAATTAAATTTAATTGATCATACCGGGACCGAACCCATTCAGCTTCTTCTAATTTGGCATCCATGATTATTTTTAAAGACGGAATTTCCACTTCTATTGGTAAAACAGCTTCCATACCATACACCAATGAGAAGGGTGTTGCCCCTGTCGAAGTTCGTACAGAGGTACGATACCCATGTAAAGCAAAAGGAAGTAACTCACTCCAGTCTTTGTAGGTTTCAACCATCTTTTGTATGATTTTCTTTATATTTTTGTTAGCAGCTTCCACTGCTCCATTCATCTTAGGTTTGTATGGAGATGAATTGAGGTGTTTGATTTTGAATTCCTCACAAAGTTCATGCATCATTTTATTATTCAGGTTTGTACCATTATCAGTGATGATCTGATTTGGTAAACCATATCTACAAATCAATTCTCTCTTGATGAATTTGACCACAACATTTTTAGTCACGTTGGTGTAGGAAGCTGCTTCAACCCACTTAGTGAAGTAATCAATGGCCACCAAAATAAAGCGATGCCCATTCGATGCTTTTGGTTCAATGGGACCAATAACATCTATGCCCCACATAGCAAAAGGCCAAGGCGTTGTTAGAACGTGCAAAGAAGATGGTGGTGCATGAATGTTGTCTGCATAGGTTTGACACTTGTGACATTTCTTGGTATAGTTATTACAATCATTTTCCATTGTCATCCAATAATATCCAGATCTGAGAATTTTTCTTGCCATCGAGTGCCCATTTGCATGTGTTCCGAAAGGCCCTTCATGAACATCCTTCATGATTTTGTTAGCTTCCGTCACGTCTACGCAACGAAGGAGAACAGAATCATAATTTCTCTTATAAAGTGTATTCCCAGTCATAAAGAAATTCATGGCTAGGCGCCTGAGGGTTCTTTTATCATTTTCTGAGATACCAGGGGGATATTCTTGATTTTGAACATAGTTTTTTATGTCATGAAACCATGGTTTCCCATCGGGCTCTTCTTCTATCTCATGACAATATGCAGGTTCGAGACGCCTTTCAATCTCGATGAAGGGCATGTCACAATCCCTACTTACGTTGAACATGGAGGCCAACGTGGCCAAAGCATCGGCTAATTGGTTATCATCCCGAGGAATATGATGGAAAGAGACTTCATCAAACCCTTTGATTAGTTCCATGATGTGAGCTTGATAAGGAATCAATTTTCCATCTCTAGTATCCCATTCTTCTTTCAGTTGATGAATCACCAAGGCAGAATCTCCGTATATTTGTAGAGATTTCACCTTTGCTTCAAGTGCCGCCTGAATCCCCAAAACACAAGCTTCATATTCTGCAATATTATTAGTACAATCAAAACAAAGTCTAGCAGTGAATGGGAAAAGCTTGTTATCTGGTGAGATTAGGATGGCCCCAATCCCATGCCCCAGTGTATTCGACGCCCCATCGAACATCAAAATCCAAGTTCTATTAGGACAATCTTTCTCTTCTGACAACATCATAATATTTTCATCAGGAAATTCGAATGACATTGGTTGGTACTCTTTTAGGGGATGGTGGGCCAAGTGATCAGCTAAAGCACTCCCTCTTACAGCTTTTTGGGTGACATGAATGATATCATACTCAGTCAAAAGAACCTGCCAACGAGCTATTCTTCCCGTCAGAGCCGGTTTTTCAAAGATGTACTTAATTGGGTCCATCTTAGATATCAACCAAGTAGTATAAGATAACATGTATTGCCTTAGGCGACGAGCAGCCCATGCTAATGCACAACAAGTTCGTTCCACAGTAGAATATCGTGCTTCGCACTCAGTGAACTTCTTGCTCAAATAGTAAATAACATGCTCTTTTCTCCCAGACTCATCATGTTGCCCCAGTACAGAGCCCATAGACTCATTTATCACCGTCAAATACAACAGGAGTGGTCTTCCTGGGGTTGGGGGAACCAAGATCGGTGGGGATTGCAAGTATTGCTTTATTTGGTCAAAGGCCTCCTGGCAGTCATCATTCCATTGTGATGGTTGATTTTTACGAAGCAACTTAAAGATTGGATTACATACAGCTGTTAGTTGAGAAATGAAACGAGCTATGTAATTCAACCTTCCAAGGAATCCTCGTACTTCTTTTTCAGTGCTAGGGGCAGGCATTTCCATGATTGCCTTTACTTTATCGGGATCCACTTCGATACCTTTCTCACTGACAATGAAACCAAGCAACCTTCCAGAGCTAGCCCCAAAAGTGCATTTAGCCGGATTTAATCTGAGTTTGAATTTTCTCAGGCGTTCAAAGAGCTTTTGTAAGTCAATCAAGTGACCTTCAATAGATTTGGATTTGGCAATAATATCATCCACATAAACCTCTATCTCTTTATGCATCATGTCATGAAATAGAGTTACCATTGCTCTTTGGTGAGTGGCACCGGCATTTTTCAATCCAAAAGACATCACCTTGTAGCAGAAGGTTCCCCACAAAGTAATGAAAGTGGTTTTTTCCATGTCTTCGGGTGCCATCTTGATTTGGTTGTACCCAGAAAATCCATCCATGAATGAAAAAATGGAATGTTGGGCCGTGTTATCAACAAGAACATCAATATGTGGCAATGGAAAGTCATCTTTTGGGCTAGCTCTATTCAAATCCCGGTAATCAACACACATTCGCACCTTCCCATCTTTTTTCGGGACCGGAACAATGTTGGCCACCCATTCAGGGTATTTGGAGACAGCCAAGAACCCGGCATCCAACTGTTTGGTTATCTCTTCTTTAATCTTTAAGAGCATTTCTGGCTTCATCCTTCTCAACTTCTGCTTTATGGGGATGCAACCGGGTTTCAATGGCAAATTGTGTTCAACGATGCAGTTATCCAATCCTGGCATATCCTGATACGACCAAGCAAACACATCGCTGAATTCGACCAACAATTCTATTAATTCCCTCTTATGTTCTCTACTCAAAGAGGTGCCGATCTTGACTTCTTGTTTGTTTTCTTCACTCCCCAAATTTATGACTTCAACAATTTCTAGATAGGGAGAAATTTCTTTATCTTCCTGATCTAGCAGCCTTAGTAATTCAGGGGAAGGTTCATCAGACTCTTCATCCTCTTCGCTTGTTGGATTAAAATCATGATGGGAGAAAGCAATCTTATTATTTTGGAATTCAATTTCAGATTTGTAATTTATTTAATATAAAAAGGTAAAATAAGGAAAATGATAATCGAACTTAACTTTTATTTATTGAAAATGATAAAGAAAACATGTTTTGCCCTTATTAAAACTCATCCTAAGGCTTTAGGCATAGCCAAAGGATTTAAACAAAACCTACAAAGTGAATAATTACTTTGAAATGATCTCTGGAAGCTCAACGGCTTCCCAATTACACAACTCAGTATCTAAAGGACAAGGGTAAATCAAGTCTTCTTCTCTCTTGGACTCATCATCGATGACTGCCACTTGGTCTGGAGATGTCAAGCCTGCACTCCTAAAGCTTTGGTAAAGGTCACAGATAGGGATCTTCGCAGTTAGGGGTTCTCGGTTTTCTAACCGTGCAAGTCGTTTTTCTCTTTTATCTGTAAAAACCTTCGCTCTTTCCACTGGAGATGGATGATACCCCAGCCCAAAGCCGTTCTTATTCTCCTTAACCAATAATGGGTCTACTCCTCCATCAAGCATCTTCCCAAGCCCTTTCCCTGGCTGGAATCCAGATTTTATCATCACTTTAGCTACCATCATAGAAGCTTTAGAAGGACGAGCTAGTTGTAACCCTTCGCTCACATAGGTGGTGTGAGTAATTTCCAATGATTGGAAGGAAGTCTCAAGACTTTCTTCAGCCGCTTCTATATATGGAGTTGACATGGGCTTACTGATAAGGAAATCTCCCTCACCAGAAACAATGATTAGCTTGTTGTTTACCATAAATTTAAGCTTTTGATGAAGGGTAGATGGAACCACACCGGCAGAATGTATCCAAGGCCTCCCCAATAGGCAGCTATAAGCAGGATTGATATCCATCACTTGAAATAATACATTGAAGGTGCATGGGCCCACTTGGATGGGGATCTCAATATCTCCAATGACCTCTCTCCGAGTACCGTCAAAAGCTCTTACTACCATTGAGCTTGGCTTCATATGTGACCCATCAAAAGGTAGTTGATTTAAAGTGGACTTTGGCATGATATTTAGAGAGGAGCCGTTATCAACTAGGACCTTGGCTATGATATGATCCCGACACTTGACAGAGATGTGTAATGCCTTATTATGACCTCTTCCTTCAGCAGGTATCTCTTCGTCGGTGAAAGTTAAGTAGTCATTTGAGGCAATATGCCCCACTATCCCTTCAAACTTTTCAGGCGAAATATCTTTCGCAACATGTGTTTTATTCAAGACCTTCAATAACTTTCCACGATGTGGTTCTGAGTCCAATAAGAGAGATAACAAGGATATTTTTGCAGGAGTGCGGTTTAACTGGTCAAGGACCTGGTATTCGCTTTGCTTAATGAATTTCAAAAATTCACAAGCATCTTCCTCTGTTATTCTTTGGGGAGGATCTTGTTCTTTACCACGACTTTCTTTTTCACTTACAGGTACATCCTCCTTTCTCAAGTTTTCAGGAGCATAAACTCGTCCACTCCTAGTCATTCCACTTGTCTCGGAAATATTGGTTACTGAGGATGACGATCCCTTTAGGAGTTGAGGGATTACATCCACTTCATACTTCCAAGGTACTGCATGGGTATCCTTGTATGAAAATGGAGATGGGGTCCTAATTGTCAAGGACGGATGGTTTATGACTGGTTCGGTCAAAGGTTTCTTGGTGTAATAGACCACCAAAGGAACAGGGGTGACTAGGCTTACTGAGTCTGTACTATGCTGCCCATGGATCATGTTGACATCATTGCAAGGGGAACAATGATCACTTCCCAAGTCATGTATTATTGCATTTACCCCAGTATTTCCATGATTAGGCAAAGGATTTCTAATCATATTTGGGGAGCCTTCTTCAAAATCCAACCACTTGGCATTTATCAAATCACGTACCTTAAACTTTAAGGCAATGCAATTTTCTGTAGAATGCCCCGGTGCCCCAGCATGATAATCACACTTCACATTAGGATCATACCCCTTAGGATAGGGTGGCCCTACGGGTTTTAAAGGACATCGTACAACAAGAGAACTTTTGAGAAGTTGAGGCAAAAGTTCAGTATATGTCATGGGAATTGGATCAAATTGGACAGAAGGACGGTCATTGTTTGGCTTTTTTTGTGGAAGATTTGGATTGAGATTTTGCATCCATTGTTGGGGAGGAGGTGGTGGTGTATTCTTGAAATTATAGACGGGTGGGGGTCTATATGATTGAGGATGGGGAAATGAATTTCCAGAAGCAGCAGCTACATAAGGGTAAGGTCCGTACGGTGGATAATGAGGTGGGAAAGGGAAAGGGGAAGGTTGAAACATTTTTTGATTATGTTGACCTTGATTTCCCATTACAGCATTTGCTTCCTCACCCTTTCTTCTTCCTGCCCCTGTCATAGGTCTTCCTATTGATGGGGAACTTTGGACAACTTTTCCTGTTCTCAAACCGCTTTCAATTCTTTCCCCTATTACCACCATATCAGAAAAGCTTGATGATACACTCCCAAGCATCCTTTCATAGAACGGTGGCTGAAGAGTGTCAATGAACATTGCCACTATCTCTTTCTCTATCAGAGGTGGTTCAACTTGTGCAGCCATTTCCCTCCATCGTTGAGCATATTCTTTGAAGGACTCAGTATTCCTTTTGGTCATATTCTGAAGTTGTAGCCGGTCTGGTGCCATGTCCATATTGTATTTATATTGCTTCAGAAAGGCATCGGCTAAATCCTTCCAACAACGAATACGAGTTCGTTCAAGGTGAGTGTACCAGCTCAACGCTGCCCCAGCAAGGCTATCTTGAAAAAAATGGATCAGTAACTTTTCATCATAAGCATACCCAGCCATCTTTCGGCAGTACATGGTCAAATGGTTACGAGGACAAGTTGTTCCTTTGTATTTATCAAATTCCGGCAATTTGAACTTGGGAGGAATTACCACATCTGGAACTAGGCATAATTCAGAAACATTTGTTACGCCTAAGCCACTTCCTCCCTCTACTGCACGCAACCTTTCTTCCAATATTTCCATTTGCCCTTTTTATAAAGGCGCTGCTGGCTGATCAGGATTTGGTGGAGGGACTTGAGCTTTGTGTGACAAGTTTTGGGAAACACCTGCCTGTGGTATTGGGCAACCATAAGGGAAATAATATGGCACTGCTTGTGGGTTTTGTTGTGTGGCATCATTTGGAGTCTGGTGATTTTGTGGTGGAATTGTATTAGGTGGAGTGACATTGGGTGGAGCCTGAGTGTTTTGGGGAATTGTTGTTGATTGGTTGAAATTTGGAGGGTTAGATACAGGGGGATTGGGAATTTGTTGAACAGCAGGAGGATTCTCTTGATTGGGATTAGGATGCATGGTGTAATATCCTTGAGGTAAGCCATATGGAGGCCAAGCATATGCTTGCTGAACATTCCCGTCTTGGGAAACAAAAGGTGGCAATGGCATACCATAAGGTTGGTGTGAGATGAATGGAGTTTCAGTGACTGGAGCAGGATCATTTAAAGGTATAGGGTTCCCCTCTTGAGCTTGAACTTGAGGAGTGGATGTTTGTTCCCCATTTCCTGTAGAAGATCCCCTTTCTGTACCTCTTCTTTCAAGAAGCTTAAGTATTTCTGCCATCTGCTCCTTGATCTGGCCAACTTCATTCCTTAATTCTTCAACTGCGCTTTCCGGCTCTGCCATGAGTCTTGTTTGCAGTCTAGTTTGATAAGGATGCTTTGAGCTCCTTCTCCCCGTGATGTGAATAAATACAAAGAAACCCCCCTTGGTACAAGAACAAGTATTGTTAAATGACATAAAGAGATGTAAAGTAAATACATGATGAATTTTAAATATCGGTAAGTAAAGATAAACCTTTCTTTTAGAATGTCTTTTTCTAAAGTACTAAGTTAGAAGAAAAATGCAAATTCAACATGAGATTTATTCATTGATTAACAAGTTCTGATACATTGTTTGTTACAACAACTCAAAATCAATTCTCTCTTGCTTTAGCAATCCAGACCTTCATTTCATCCAATCGCCCCTTGCAGTATTGGATGAATGTTGTAATTTCCTCCGGTGTAGAAAGCGGATTCATCATCGCTTCAGCCTTCTTTAACATGTGAGGAATATTTCCAAGTGTTCCATTAGCAAGACCGACTAGATTAGAAAAACGGTCTCTCCAAGAATAGACAAGACTTTCCAACTCAACCCTTTCTAGGGTCATTAAACGTATAATCTCTTCATATCTATCCTTGTCTTCCATGGCTTGCCATTTTTCTTCATTTATTTCACGCTCGCAAGCACTGACGACATCTCTGACTTGTCGTTCTAGTTCACCAATTCGCGCTTGCATAAGGTTCTTTTCAACTTGAGCTTCTTCTTTTGTCTTGGCTAGAATTCCTCGTAACCGCCCTTTGTCAGCTAATATATCATCCTTTTGTTTCTCTTTGGTCTTCAATTGGCTGTTCGCTGTTTGGAGGCATTGATCCAATTGCATCATATGTTCTCTTTCAATTTGTCGCTTCTTACCCATGTCTTCAAAGGCATTTTCTAATTCACACCTTTTTCTCTTAAGGGAAGCATTGTCTTGTTGAATTTTGATCAAATCATCCTCCAAAGCTTGATTTTTCTTTGTCATTTTAGCCAACTCACTCCTCAAATTTTCAATCTCTTTGCTTTCATCGGGAACTGGATTTCTCACATGAGCACCGTGATCTTTAAAGGGTAATTTAACAATGGCTACCCTATTTGAAATCCACTGGTAGTAACTTTCTTTTACGGCATGACTTCGGACACCCAATTCTTTTCCTTTACTATGAACCTTGCCCCAAGCATCAATGACAGTTTGAATAACAGGAGCACTATTTCCCTCAATATAATAATGAAGGAAAGGCGTTACTGTTTCTTCTTCTGGAGGCTGTATCATAGGATAAGCAAGTTGTCTTTTTGCAATGCTAGGATTGTAATTGATGCATCCTTGAGTTCCCATGAGAGGCACATTTGGAAATTTTCCACAGCAGTAAATAATGGAATCCATGTTCATCCACTGAGGGTACCACTGAATCATGCTAGCAGATAATCCTGCCAGATGTCCTGCCCACTCCCTATTAGTCTTCTTGGTTAACCTAAGGAGCTTCAAATCAGAGATAGGACATTCAACCTTGCCAACTTGATTGAAGACATGAGAAGTAAGCCATAGATACAAGGCGGGTAGACAACAGACAATCTTTTTCCCATTCCGGTTATGACAGGAATCCATTGTACAATAGATATCAGCTAAGACAGCAGTCATGGAACTTTCACCCCTAAGCTTTCTAGCTAGGAAAACATCAATTGCCTTGAAATCAATATAATTATCAAGGCTTGGGAAGAGGATCACACCATAGATGGCCAATGCCAAAATGTCAACAAACACGTCCCATTCTCCTTTCCCTGCCTGACTGAGGAGTTGCTGCTCAAAGAAGCTTAGTGCGAATCCTGAAATTTGGTTCCTGTTTAATTGAGCCTTCTTAAGCATTTCAGGATCCATCTTAAGAATGCGAGCTACACTGAAGATTGAAGCATGATGTTCAGTTCGACGATAAGGTTTCAAATCTTCTAATGGCAAGCCAAATATTTGTTCAAACTCCTCCAAAGTAGGAGCTAACTGGAAATCTTTGAATGTAAAACAGCGGAGAGGAGGATCATAAAACTGAGCTAGAGCAGTAAGGGCCCCTTCTTGCACTTCGACCTCTAAGAATTTTAAGATCTTTCCATACTTCCTTGTAAAGGTCATTTTCTGGGTAATATCCATCCTTTTGCTTAAGGACAACAGATTGCTAGTATTTGATCTGATGACTTTGAGGTGTAACAAATTTTTTAGACCAGTTGCGTTCACTTCTTGATCACTTGATCTCATGTTAAATTCCATTTTTAGTGATACTTACCGATGTTTAAATTTCACCTTAACAAAAGAAATAAATAAATCAGATTAACAAAGAAAACAGTTTGATAAATATCCTCACATAAGAGTGATAGTATTTATCATGACTTGAGTATAGAAAAGATACATTTTTGATGATTTTTTTTAAAAAAAAAACTTTGTGCAAATGAATAAAAGATAAAAGGAATGTTTGCCCAATTGTGTCTTAGACAAGGTAACCACCTAATTGGCTCTAAGGCTATTTAATCGTGTTTCTTCAAAAGGTAATTGTGTTTGAATATGTTAACAGGTCCAAAAGATGTGCAAGGATTTTGATAATGACAAACACTCTTGAAGAAAACAATGCAAAAACAAAGACATGAAATCAGAATTGAAGTAACAGCGAAGCTAATCGATTAGGCCATAGATGCTAATCGATTAGGAGCTTTCTGTTTTGGAAGAAATTGCATCAGGTATGAAAGCTAATCGATTAGGGAGCTGAACAATCGATTAGGAAGCCACTGGAATTTAAGGTAATCGATTATACACCAGAGACTAATCGATTACAACAATCAAAAATGGAACTAAGTGCATCAGGTACGATGGCTAATCGATTATGGAAGCTATACAATCGATTAGGAAGCCACTGGAATTTAAGGTAATCGATTGCAAGACATGCTAATCGATTAGGATGCTGCGAAAACAAATTAAATGCATCAGGTACAAGATGCTAATCGATTAGAGAAAGTGAAATAATCGATTAGGAAGTCTCTGACTTGAAGCTAATCGATTACAACGCGAGGGTGTAATCGATTACGCTAGTGGAAAAACAGATTTAAGTGGGAAACCAGGTCATGTCTCCACCATTCTTCAAATTTCCACTAACTGCAACGGCTATGATGGACTAGGGCACTCTTCAACAGCTATCTTGGCTCTATAAATTGAAGAGGAAGACAAGCACAAAAAAACAACCAAGAAGCAACAATTCATAGCTCTATTTTTGTGCTTTGTAAGCCTATTTCTTGCATATTGTACTTTCACTTGTATATCCTCTCATCTTGAGAGATTAGAATTTGGAGAGCTTTTCACTTGTATATCTGCTCTATTAAGAGAGTATATTGATTGTAAACACAAACTCCAAACACACAAGTTATTCACTCTAGGTTGAGTGGTTGTTCACTCTAGGATTGAGTGGTTACAAAGGTTGTGGACTCAACCTTTGGGATATTGTGAGATTGAGAGATTGGGTGGGTTGCCCTTATACTTGTGAGGATTGGGTTCTTGAGTGTGGGACACTAGGAAGCCACAATTGCTCAAAGTTGTATCTCTAGTCTACAATAGTGGAAAATCCTCTAAGTGGGTTACTTAGAGGCGAGACGTACACCGGATTGGGTGGAACTCGTTACATCGGTTTGCAAGCTTCTCTTCCTTACTCTGTTACTTCCATACATTGCATATTTGTTGATTGGTATTGTTTGGTTGAGAAGAATACACTTAAACTTGCTTAATTTGCTATACCTTAGACATTGCACACCAAGTGCTTGCTAAATTGCCTTAGCAATACTTACCTCTTGTGGTGCATTGCATATCATTGTTACTTGCTTTCACTTGCATAATCTCATAAACTTGGTTATAGAAATCAATTTCAAAGGTATTCCAAGCAAAAGTTTTATAACTCAATTCACCCCCCCTCTTGAGTATTGAGGCCACTTGAACAACAGTAATTGTTCTAATTGGTTCTAAGAAGGTCACCGGAGCTCTGATCTTTAGCTATGAGTCTTATGCAAAAAGTAGGGAATCCTACTTAGTGCGGACATCATAACTAAGATAACACCCCGGCTGAGATTTTCACGCGAATCATGGTAGGACGTCTCGTCCTAAATGACACCGCTAATAATCTCCCCTAGCCTATGTCTTTTACGGGGCCCGGGAATAGGGTCCCTTCTAATAGTGTGTGCATTATGGTGAATGTGAAGTGTGTGGGGGCATTCATACCTGGATTTTTACCCATTCTTCACAATGAACAAACATAAAGCAAAATAAATATCACATGTCTTCTACCCTAAGGTTCTAAATTAAGGCAATAAAGAAGTAAAAAAAAAAGTATAAAATCTAAAATTAATGGAAGATTAGATAAACAACAAGAATAACATAACAAATAAATATAAAGGATGAAATAATTAACAATCAACAAAATACACAAGATCAATTTAACGGGCTTGACTCTCAAAATATCCCCAGTGGAGTCGCCATCTGTCGCGACCGGGGTCCCGGCGCACGACGCGGACTGGTTAAAGACAAAATAAAAGAAAATTGAAACTGCATTGAAGTGAGGCTCTTGAGAAGCCTAAAAAATAAAGGGTTCAAGGAGTCGCCACCAATATTTATTAAGGAAAATATTAGGAAAACCTTTAAATAGCACTGGTTTTTTTTTTGTTTTAAAAAAAATGAGATTCTGTTTAGTCCGGGAGTCGAATTACAGGAGGGGAAGGTATTAGCACCCCACACTGTCCGTAAAAAACGGTTACCCAAATTGATCATGCATAATTTAAAAAATGATTATCAAATATTTCATCCTTCATAAAACAATCATAAATAATATACACAATAAAAATATATAAACATGAATAAAACAAAGGTAGTAAAAAAATACATCTCTTAAGTTTGTTGTTTTTTAGTTCTAAGAAAATAAATAAATAAATGATTAAAAGACCATAAAAATAAAAAGATAAAAAAAAATAATAAGACGTCTTGTCTTACTTATTTCCTAGTAAAAAAAATTGATTTTTATTGAGAAATATAAAGTTCAAAACAAATAAATAAATAAATAAATAAAGATAAGAGAAAAAATAAAATTAAAAGCATCAACATGAAGATAAAGAAATATAATACACTTAATTAATTAAAATTGACAAGGAATATTATTTAATTATCTTTTTTAAAAAAATAAGATTAATAAGATGTCTCATCTAAATTAATCTCATCTTAAATTTAAGAGAAAAATGAATGAATAAATAACACACTATTTATTAGTCTTGATTTTTTTTTATTTTATGAAAATAATTTCTTCTTAATTATTAAAAGGTTACTAAGAGAAAATAATAGGAAATCATGACCATAATAAAAATGGATAATTATGTATATATATATATACATATTTATAAACTATTAAAATGGTCAAACGTAAATAAATAAATAGAAAGTGTAGAAAGATAAAAGCAAAAAGATAAATAACTAAAAATAAAAAGTATAGAGAATAAATAATAATAATAAAATAAAAAAATAAAGGTAGAAAAAAAATAAATGAAAAGTTCAAAAAAATAAAATAAATAAATAAATAGACATAACAATAAATACATAAAAAATAAAAGAGTAGAAAAAAAAATAAATACATAAAATAAAGGGGCAGAAAAATAAATAATAAAAAAAATAAAAGAACAGAAAAGTAAATAACAAAAATAAAGCAGCAGAAAAGTAAATAACAAAAATAAAGGGACAAGAAAGCAAATACATGAAAATAAAGGGGCAGAGATGTAAATAACAAAAATAAAGAGGCAGAAATGTAAATAACCAAAATAAAGGGGCTAAAAAATAAATACATGGAAATAAAGGGGTAGAAATGTAAATAACAAAAATAAAGGGGCAGAAATGTAAATAACCAAAATAAAGGGGCTAAAAAGTAAATACATGGAAATAAAGGGGCAAAAATGTAAATAACAAAAATAAAGGGGTAGAAAAGTAAATACATAAAAATAAAGGGGCAGAAATGTAAATAACAAAAATAAAGGGGCAGAAAAGTAAATACATGAAAATAAATGGGCAGAAAAGTAAATAACAAAAATAAAGGGACAGGAAAGTAAATAAATAAAATAAAAGGGCATAAAAATAAATAAATAAAGATAAAAATGTAAAAAATAAAAAAAATGAACTAATAATTGCAGAAATATAAAGTGCGGATAAATAAAGTGCAGAAAAATAAATTAACAATAATAAAAGTGCAGAAAAGTAAATAAAGAGGAATAAAAGTGTAAAAAAAATAAATAAGGAAAAATAAAGGTACAAATAAATAAATAAAGATGGAGATGCATAAAAATAAATAAACAGATAAATAACTGCAGAAAAATAAAGTGCAGGAAAATAAAGTGCTTGAATATAAATAAAGAAAAATAAAAGTGCAGAAAAATAAATAACAATTAAATAAGACGAATAAATAAATATAAATAAACAACTTTGTATTAATAAAAAAATACCTTGGTACAAGATCAATTACAGAGAAACTAGAACGGAAGTCGGGAAATCAATTTTGTGTAGATTTCCTTTGCTTTTGGCTTTGTTTGGACTTAATTTGAAGGTATTTGGATACCGGTTACAACACTTGGACAGTATTTTAGCTCACAAAAACTCACATACTAAGACAAACAAGAGTTGTGCACTCATTTTCCTAACTAGGATTACACAAAGTAATTTTTGAAAACCCAAACTTCTAAAAACTCTCACAAAAATTTAACACTCTTTCCCCTCTTTTTTCTCTTCTTCCTCCCAAAATGCCTCAATATCACCTTCTATTTATAGAAGAAAATTGGCATTGGATTCTCCATAAATGACATCACTTTTCTACTTTTTCAATTTGTCCAAATTTGATGTCAATTTCCCCAATTTTCTCCAATTATCCAACCAAACCGGGCCCACCACTAAAACCACCGTGACTTTCCTCTTTTTTTTCTTTTTTTCTATTTTTTTTAATTTTTTTTGATTTTCGTTTTTTTTAAAAAAAAATTTGGACTTTTTTTTTTGGGCCCATTTCTTTTTTTTTTGTTCTTTTTGGGCTTTTTTTTAGTTTTTTTTTTAGTTTTTTTTGTTTGAGCCCTTTTTTTTCTCTTCTTTTTTTTCTTTTTCTTTTCTTTTTTTTGGCCCTTTTTATTTATTTTTTATTTTATTTTCTTTTTTTTTTATTTTCATTTTTTTTTGCCCATTTATTTTTCTATTTTATTTTTTTTGGGCCTTTTATTTAAAGGTACAAATGGAAACATAAATTATTTATTACATATATGGAAATATATAAAATATCCAATAAATATAAATTACTACCCATACTATAAGAAGTAAAAAGGTAGTCACAAAACATCGTCTTCCCTCCCTTATTCTTTCCTCTTGGCTTCGGCATCCATCAGCCATTGCTTGAGAGAAATGAAGAGAATTGATGAAATGAGAGGTGTGGTAGGAAATGAAGAGGGATTGGGTATTTATAGAGATGGGGAAGGGTTACTATTCCAATGGTCACTATGCAATTTTAATATTATTTTTTTTTAATATGATCCGGGGTGGCAATCTGGACTGGGCGGGGTTCTAAGCACTGTACCGCGTCACCAACGAGAACTGGTAAGTCATAACCGGGGTCTGAAATCATTGGTCAACTATAGACATTTCTCTTCACCTCGGTTAAATATTAAGCATTGGGGAATCTCCTGCAGGTGTACCTCTGGTGTGTCTTGAAGTTCAAGTACGGATTAACACATCAGTTTTAACTTGAAGAACCTCGGATTCCCTTCGAACTGAGGTGTAAAATACCGTAGTCCACTGAGGTTGTACGAGCTTAGAACTAATGAGGTAACACCGGTCATGAAACCGTGCTAGGACCCCGGTTAATGCAGTCAACATTGACTCCGGACTCTAGGACAAAAAAACTCTTTTTTTCTTCTTTTTTTTCTTCTTTTTTTTATATATCACCGGACAAAAATAGGTGTTCACACTAGGCAAAAGTCTAATATCATGGGGAAGCAAAAAGCAAAATTCAATGGCACTTTCAACTGTAGAAACTGAGTATATATCTGCAATAGGCTGTTGTTCTCAACCTCTTTGGATAAAATATCAACTTGAAGATTATTCAATCAAAGAAGAAGAGATCCCTGTGTTTTGTGACAACACAAGTGCTATAAATCTTTCAAAGAATCTTATTTAACATTCCAAACTAAGCATATAGAAGTGAAATATCACTTTATGAGAGATTATATACAAAAAGGAATTTTGGACATGAAGTTTGTGGAACAGCATCAATGGGCAGACATCTTCACAAAGCCTTTGGATGAGACCAGGTTTGTTTTTATTAAGTATAATTTAAATTTAAGAAATATTGCATGAATATGTCTGATCTAAATGTTACTTGAAAAGTCTGATTGCATGATTTATCTGGGTCTGAGGGTGAATGTTTTAGTTGTTTGATATGTCTGAACCCATAATAATTTGCTTTTATTTACGGAGAGGAAAAAGGTCAAATCTTTTAGGATCTGTGTTAACTGAAAATGTTTCACGTTTTATTATCTTTTACTTTAAAACGTACAACGTGGTAGTAACAGTTAATACCCTTTTTTCTAACCGCCACCTGTGATGTGTTTCTCTCTCCTCACTAGTGGGCAGTTATTACCTTTTAAATATGTGTCATTTCATTTCATTTCCCACCTTGCAAAAACCTTTCGACTATTTCTTCTTCGAAAAGCAACTATTTCTAAAAACCTTTCATTTTCTAAACCCTAAACCCTTTCTTCCACATCTTTGAGCATCAGCAATGGCCTCCAATCTTTCTATTGAAGATATTGTGGAGTCCTTATTATTCCACTATGGGCAGCACAAGTTAGATGACATGGACATTACTACAGAAATAGATAGTATTGGTTGGGCCAAGTTTTTCTTAGACAGGGAGCGTTATTCTCCCTCTCTTGTGTTGGACTTTTGGAAAAGCATTATTATTGACAAGTCCAAGTTCATTATATTGGGAAAGCTTAAGTGAAAGAGCATTGAGATTTCAGAAGATGTTATTGCTACAGTCACTAAGTGCTTGACTATCTGGAATGTGTTTGTTAATGATTTCGAGTATGAAGGGGTCTCCAGTCTTGAAATCAACAAGATGATGTATAGTTCTACTCACCCAATCAAGACTGTTTCTGGCAACCTTCTTCCTAAAGTCAAGATGCTACACCTAGTTATGAGGCAAGTATTTTGCTCAAGGAAAAATGTCAAAGATACTGTCACCAAGCTGGACAGATTTTGCATGTCCCATATGCTTGTGAAGGAAAAGGTTAGTCTGCCTAACATCACCATGACCTACCTCATTTCTTCAGTAGGGAAGAAGCAGAACAAGATTTCCTACCCAACAATGCTGATGAAGGTATTTGCACTGGAGAATGTGTAAATTCAAACTGTTAGTGACATGATTTAGTCCACATCCCTATTAAGTAAGCTACCAACATTCTCATATCTATTTGATCAAACCTTGGAAAGGTCTCTCCTTTCTCCTGTTCAAAAGAAGAAGAGATCTGCCCCAGTAGACATCAAGATGAAGAAGTTTAAAGTTGTGTAAAGAAAGCCATCCCCCAAGAGAAAGAGTGACAAAGTTAAGTTGCCTGCCAAGAAGTCTGGAAGATTGGTTTTGGATAGTTCTGATGAGTCTAAAAGCTCATATTCACCTTTAGATATGAAGCCTCACTCAGTTGCTCCTTCTCCACCTTCATCTGTTAAGAAGTCTATGCCTGAAGGCACTAAGGATGCAGAAGGATCATCAGGCTCTGATAATCATATAACAATTAACAAATTACAAAGCAAAAAGAAGTAAGTTTCTCAAGCTTCTTAGCAACAACAACCACAATAACAGCAATCTCAATAACAACAGTAGACCTCATCATCTCTTACTATTGAAGCCTGTAAGCAATTTATGAATGTCTTTACTATACTACATCTTATTGTATCTGTGCATGGTTAGACTGGTACTAGGTGGCAAGCTAAGTACAATGAACTCAGGTCTACCTACCTGAATGCCATGAGGGCAAATAAAGAGGAATTGATGAAGTGTGGTGGTTACCCTAGTTTTGCCAAGTACATCAAATTCATCTCTAGACATCTTAAGAGTTTCCTAATTATGATGTTCTGAAGTGAAACCACATAGACTAGATCAACAGATTCTATGAGGTTATTGGAGAATATTAGAGTGATGAAACCAGTTTCAAAGCCTAAGTTGCTGTCAAAAGGAAGATGACTGGTTTTAAATCTGAGTTAAGTGTAAAAAGAGCAAAGTCTGATTTGGTGAGTAGTCCATCTTAGCCTTAATTTACTTCATCACCCCAACCTGACCAGACTACCCAGTTAGCGTAACCTGCCTCTCAGCTAGAGTAGACTAATCAGATTCCACCTGAACTAAGATTAGCTCTTGTCCTTGTTCCACAACCACCCTCACCACCTAAATTGCCTCCCTTTTATTTTATCACCCATGGAGTCCCTCTTTTTAGATACTTTAAACCCACATTTGATAAAGGTGATCTAGGCTATTAACCCTCACAACCTAGTCATTGTCAATGCACCTGGTTTTTACAAAAGAAAAGTCCATATCCTTCCTGATGCACCTCACTATGTACCTCTCATGCCCTTTGAAAAACTTGTGAACCACCCCCACCTCCTCTCAAAAGAAGACATTGCAATGTACTTTGCTCTGAAGGTTGAAGAAAACACTGTTATAAGGGACATGAAATATGGATTGTAATATCATAAGTTTTAGAGTTATGTCCCTGGGGAAGAAAATTTTAATTACACTAAACCATTTGCAGAACCCAGTAGTCAAGATTCAGTTAGGCAGGATGAAGTAGCCCATGCTCCCCAAGTATAAGCCTCACTACAAAGGTCCTCTCAGACCTCGTGAGCTCCCTGTTGATTCTCTTAGAAGTATCTTGTCTACTCCCAATCCTACAAAGAAACATGTTGATGCCCTTTAGTGTCATCATCTTTGGATGATTAGAGAAGAAGGCTTTTGTTCTACCTAATCTTTTCCTAATCAGCCTCTTTTTCTTTATCGCCCTTTTGTCATTTACTTTTATTCCCTTGACATCTTTGTTTTACAAACTCTTATTTTATTCTTTTTTCAACTGCAGCCTCCTTCCTTATTATTTCTACCCCAGACCGTGGGTTAAACCTTTGATCTTTTGTGATGTCCCTCCTTTTTGTTGATACCAAAAGGGGGAGAACATTGAAGTCTTGTTTTGTTATGAAGTTTTGTTTCGTTGTGATTAGTTTGTTATGTCTTGGATACAATCTATTATACCGATCCTTTATCCTGTTATTAATGAAATTTTTTGCTCTGATATCTAGTTGCTTGTTTTATTCTTATAATGAGATGCTCTGATATAAAAAGACTAATTCTTAATTGCTTTGATCTTAAATCAGTCTATCTAAAAGCTCTAATAAGCATATAGAGATTTTACATGAACTAGTTTCAGAAATTCAAAAATTTTCTATCAAAAAAATTCTTCAAAGCTCTGATTTTCCAGAAAATCTTAACTTCGTTTATAGCTCTAGTACACATTTATGTATATGCACTAATATCTCTCTTATAAGTGACTCTAACAAAGAATATGATCAAATGCCTTGATTCATCCTCCTCTTATCCTGGACTTCATTTATGAAAAAGACTTGATGTTTGCTATCAACAGATAAGGGGAGATTGTTGAGAACAAGTCTAGTTAGAAGAAGAAGTTACTAGACCAGACTCCCAAGATTTGTTAATAACATACATCAAGGAACTTAAACTAAATAAAGTCTACTTGTGTGTGATCTAAAGAGTGGGCTCCTTACTCATTCTAAATGAGTTAGGCTCAATAGTTTTATTTTAGTCTAACTAAAATAAAACATTTTCTAATGGGCTTACTCTATGTGTGCGATCCTATAGGTAAAATACTTGGTTATATTAATAATAAACTATTTTATTATTAATATAAAATAAGAGCGACATCTAGCAATTCATCATTATGTCTGAATATTATTTAATATCAACATAACCTATAAGTGATAAATTATTTTATGTTTGTTCCTTTTGTCACGATATCCTAATTGGGCCTAAGGCATGGTCGCGTCATCCTCGTACGGCCCAATTTATTTTACTTGATACCAGAGGAGACTTATCCGAATAAATATCTAATATTTATTCTTTCTAGCATGGTTATGCATTTCCTTAGTCTCACTCCATCAAGTGGCCTATAGATATCACCCATGTCGCATAGGAGAGACAAATCTCATCCACATCACTCACATCCCTCTAAATAATTTGTTCATTGTCTAATCACAATATTTATAGTCCTCTTGTTACAGAAGACGGTTGATTGTATTAAAACAACAAACTCCTCATATAGGAATCGTAATGACTTCTGGTTGAAAGACTATATATACCATTATCACATTGAGAATCGTTTATGGCATTCATGTAACGATCCATGCAACGTTCTCATGGTGGGTCTGTCCAGTACATCATTACTCTTAATGTGTACCCGTGTGAAGACTTGATATCATCTATATTCATAATCTGTGAGATCAGATCATCGGTACACTCACACACTAGTCGTAATGTATTTACATGTCCCCACGTAAATACTTGACTGGGGACATTTTAGGAATAACTCTCATATGACCTATTATTCCAAGGATAAATAAAGGTTGTTAAACTATTTAACAAAAAGATATCTTATTCAGAATGATGCGTCCTATATAGGCTCTTAGTGCATATTTCTAATATATTTATATGTTTCAGAAATTATATAATAAGTGCACAAGTTACAAGTGATAGGGGGAGTCCATAAAATTAAAAGTCTGATCCTTTAAAAGTGAAAATTTAGACTTTAACCAAAAAGTCTGATTCAAGAATTTTTTTCAATCATATGAATTAACTCAATCAGACCTCAGGCTTTTGAGCATCCAAAATTCTCAATAAGAATGTTACTTCAAAGTACAAATCGAAATGTTCTAAAACACTCTTTGATGATGTATTGGAAGTCAAGCTCTTATTAAGAAAAATGTGTTTATCATCAAAAGATATAAGAGTTAAATCAGCAGAACAACTAATATAATTTTTTGAAGATCTCAACGTAACAACTCGGCGTATTTTTAAGAAAAGTTAAACCAAGTCAACTTATGTGTCAGATTAAATAAGAAGAATTACAACATTGTTTTTTGTGTGATTACTAGAAGAAATAGAGCCAACAATTAGATTTATTCTCTGAAGTTATCAAGAAACACCTTATTCATGCAAGTGTTGAAGTTTCTTGGTACCAGACTCTTGGACATTCCTTCAGATCATCAAAAGTCTGGTACTTGCGCTCAAAGCAATCTCCTTCAAAGGACTTTTAACGTTCATATCTCCTTTCCAGATCAGCAACAGTCATCTCATATCACCTATATACTCTTGGAGAAGTTCTGTTTTTTAAAAAAAGGAAGAGAACCCTATCAAGAATACTTAGTCCTTGTGATCAAACTCTCTTTAATCTCTTCTTAGTTCTTCAAAGACAAAGACCTTCTTTGTTATTCTACTTCTAGTAGACTTTGGTCTTGTATCTTTCTTAACTTAGTGTATTCATTCATCATTGTATATCCTTTATACATTAGATTCTATGAGATACCTTATACGCTTTCATTAAAATCAGTTATTGTGTAAAAGTCTGATGAGATACTAGCCTTTAGTGTCATTGGGAAACAGTTGTGGCCTGAAGAGGCTTTTAAAAGAATACTTGGGCTGTTGAGCTAGGAGTGGCTGGAGTCAAAGAATACTTGTGGCACTAGTTCGGTGATATTATTGTAAAGGAGATTTTACAATAGTGGAAATCTTTTAAGTTAGAAGGGACTGGACGTAGCTTCTATATTGAAAGTGAACCAATATAAACTCTTGGCGTTTCCTCTTCTCCTTTCATTCTTTCTTGCAACTTTGTTTTATAAAAGTCTGATTACTTGCTCTTTAAAGGTTCAAATTTTTTCAAAAGAGTCTAAGACTTATTCAACTCCCCTCTAAGTCTGACTCTAAACCATAAATATTTTATTTATACATTTATATGTGTTTCTTATTATTTCTTTTTATTTAATATATTTTATATTATTTATATTATTCTTATATATTAATAATAATTATAATAATCATCACAATAATAATTATAATAATAACAAAGTATATGATGAAATAACTTGGGAATTAGGCATAGGACACCATGTCACACGTCCCTTGTGTCACAAATGGCACTTACGTCATATGATGATGTGAGAGTCGCGATCCTACTTAGGTATGAGACCATGATAGGAGGTATCTTATATCGTATCAAGAATTTCTTAAAAGATATATTATATTATGGTCTAAAAAATAACATTTTATTTTTATTTTAAAAATAAATTTTATTTCAGTTATAGTTTAATATATAATTTTACTTGTATTAAGTATAGATATTACACTTCAAAAAAAAGGATATACATTATATCCTTTTAAAAAATAATTATAAGACAGGCTAGGAAATGTATAGGAATGTCACCATAAAATTATTATATAATAAAATATAAAACTACACTACACTAGCTTTTTAAAAAGAAGATTTACATGACATTATTTATTTATATTTAATAAATTATAATACTAATTAAATTGGTATACATATATTTAAAACAGATAAATATACATATATCATTAATTGTTTTAAAAAGTAACAATAATTAAGCTTATTCAATATTTTAATATAGTTATTGACTTAGGCACGATATCAGATAAGCATCATAAGGCTCATATCAACATACATTACACTACATCTAGTGTCATGACAACACCCCAAAGTACTACGTTAACCGCAACCCACTATATCTAGTATGAAACCTATACTGGTAATCTAAAAAATGCTTAGACAATATCAAAATACGTTAGAATTCACCTACGGAAGTGTCAGAGACCACTAGCAGCTTAGCAGCTTTACTTATACTTTACATAAAATACTGACACGGCCATCATTACAAAGGGATCCCTTGACTTCTATAAATACTCAACATTCATTACACATGAGGTACGTTGATCTGATCACTAACGTTGGAGTTTCGGTATTGAAGATTATGCTGACTTAAACGTCGGAGTGTCCTTATAGGTGACCCATATTCGCCTCGCAAGGTAAAGGAAATCAGATTAGACAACCAGGCCGGCCTTAAAGGCGGTCGAAGTGGGCGCTCTGTAACATCCCATGTTTTTATATTTAGAAAGAATGAATAAATGTGCAAATGAATTTAAATTATGAAAATTTGAGAATCTGTGGCATTTATGTAAGCTCAGAATGGAATAAAAGGATAAATTGAGGTTTTTACCTGACACGTAACGTCAAGTTAATGTGTAGCGTCAAGATGGGAAACCTGACGCGTAGCTTCAGGATGGAATTTTGAACCTAACGTGTAGCACCAGGGGGGCGTGTAGTGTCAGCGTCACAATCAAAATTAAAAGGTTACAGTGATAGCCACACAAAACAGAAGTTAAAATATCAATTTAGGGCTATTTCTCTTTTCTCTTTTCCTCTGAGCCCTAAGGCATGGATTGAAACCAATTTTTAGTTGGAATTCAAAATTAATGATAGATTAAAGGTGGAAACATGAGGTAAACACATGAAATCCCTCAACTTTTGGTTTGGTGAAATTTTCTTTTCTATTATCAGTTTTCTTTAAAATTTGAATAAGCTTTGAAATTTGAGATACTGAATCGGTTAAAGAGTCCTTTATGGCTCTTAAATGAGAGATTAAGTGATGAAATTAAATTTTGCTTTATGTAAGTTATGAATGAAATGTTGGAAACCTAGTGGAGTTATAGATTTCTTAAAGTAACTCATGGTTTTGAATATAGTAGACCTATGAAGCTCTAGGGATTGATTTTCAAGTGTTTTCTTAAGTTAAGATTTTGATGGTTAATTCTTAAAACCTCTTTCATAATTTTATGTAGTTAGTGCTTTGGCGCATCGGTGCTTGTGAGATGATTAAAGAGCATTGGAATTGAGGTAAAAGGAGTTTTGTAGTGAGTATTTAATTAATGTTTTATGAATTTTTATGTAGTAAAATTTAATTGTGTATTTATGCGAATGGTTTATGCGAGAATATATGGTTTGGAACTGTTTAGGATTATATAAAGAGATCGATAATTATGATCAGTGAAATAAAGATGATTATAATAAGAAAGTAATGATTATGTTGAGGAAGTATTGAATTATGATGAAAATGAGGTTTTGAAATACATGTATATGATGTATTTATGAGCAATGATGTTAATTAATAAGATTAATTTACAAATTGAAACTTCAATTATGATAGTGACTATGAGAAAGTGATGAATTATATTATGTGTTATATGATTGTGAGAATTAATGGTAAATTGGATATGTGATTATAGAATATATAATGAGAATGAGAAATATAATGAGAATTGATGAATATATTATGCTTAAAGTGATTTATAGGAATGATATTGGATTATGTGATTTTGATGATATCGGATTTATGCTTAGTAATGGCTTTGATGATGATGTTTAAAGGAGATGGCTTTTATGCCGAGAATTATAGTTGATTAATGAGATGGATGATTATGTACTGTATATACATGTTATATGGTGTAGATAGCCATTCGGTATGCATTACCCCTCGTTTTTTGCTCCAGTGGTCCATGTAGAGATCCAGTTGAGCTACCCAGTGATCCAGGTAGAGACCCAGTGGTTGAGATGGGGAGCCGATGTGTGGCTCGGTGAACCAGGTAGAGTTCACGGGATGACAATGTGTGACTCCCAACTAGTGGCTGCTCCGTTAGTATCCGGATACTAGATGTTATATATATATATAATTTGATCATGAGAGTCAGTTACGAATGATTTTGATATTGACATTAATTTGTGATATGTATAAGATATTTGAAATTAATTAAGAATTATAATGATCATGAGCATTGAGACTTGATTGTGACTAATTAATGATATCGTGACTGGTCCATGAGGATGAGGATCAATTTATGATGTTCTGAATGATTTATGATGATTTTGATGAGATATGAACATATTAGAAAGTGGTTAGAAAATGATTATGGGATTGACAAGCGGGGGAGGTGTGTGAGCTCCTCTAGGTGATATTGTTCCCATTTTAAATATCTATATTGTATTATAATGCTAGATACTTATCTTTACTTTTATTTTTACAGAAAATGAGGAAGGGATATTACGGATGCTATGGAGACTAGTGCGAGTGAGCAGTGAAGCAATGCCAAGGAATTTATGATAATGTGACGTACATATATTTATGGTATTATATGGGTGTTGATGGATATATATATATATATATGTATATATATATATTGATCTGTCCTGAACCGGGGTCTAGAGATCCGGACTCAAGTCAATCACAAACAGTATGTAAATACCGTACAGAAGATCGGATGTATGAGTATCCGGTGTAAGTATCCGTTGTCCTTGAGTGAGGAGAGCGGATTGGGCGTCCTGGAGATCCTTCACACCGACCTAACGCGTTGAAGTGGGCGAATGGTGGTGTCACCTACAAAGATTCTCCGACGCTCAAGTCAGTGATGATATTCCAAGTAAGGAATGTATTTCAGAGAGTAATCGTTCATAAATTCAGTTGAAGATCCCTCACTTCATTAATGAAATGAGTTCATATACCTGATTGGCTCGTTTTACGAGGACTCGTTAGTGGGGAACCACTAACTCCCATTAGCATTATTTTATTGCGCACTTACCAGCATGATTGGGTCAAGTGGCTATTTTATATTGAGCATGGAGAATATAGACTAGGATTAGGGAACAAGTTGACCATCCCCGTGAGCAGAATTTGGCTCGTAGTGCAGGGAATTATTGATCGATCCCTGTAGCAATAATCCTTGTCTTTAGCGTAGTGACGTGTGTGTTGTCCGGTGTCATGGTGTTATCCTGAACAACCGGTATAGGGAGAACGCCTGATACGGAATTACAGTCCGGATGTATACCGATGACACCGGTTACACGTAGATGTCTTGACAAAGACGTTGAAATATGTCTTGCAGATCGGATACCGGTATTGAGACCGGATCATATGTCCCCTAGCTTGTGTGAGGGACTGAGTGGTTGTTCACATAAGCTACTCAACCTGTGAGAGGTCTGAATATCGGTAAGCTTACGCGTATAACAGTTCCTTAGCATTTATTATTATTTTGCAAAGAACCGTTCTCAGATTAAAAGATCCGTTTTATGAATTCCATGGAATGGATCCGTTCTATGAATTCCATGGAGGAAAGTTAGTCGCAGTGGTTGATGGTCGTCATGAAGATCCTCCGACGTCCTTATACGGTTTGCCTCCTCTTCCTGAGGGTCGAAGTATGGGACCGGATTTCGTCTTTCCTACGTCTGAGGTTCCCTCATCTGAAGAAAGAACTGAGGCTCCTGGAGGGGAGATTCCTGTAGAAGTCCCGAAGGAAGGGACACAAGAGCCTGGTGCTGAGGAGGCACAGAAAACTAAAGAACAGATTCCTCCTCTGTAGTTTTGTTTTCATTTATATGTAAAGTTGTATACCGGGATCAACTCCGGTTTTGAACAATTGTGTAATTTCGTTTTCAATGAATGAATTTCATTTAAGAAATTTGTCTTCATCGTTTCATGTATATTTAAATCGTTGTTAATCCGTTCTGTGTAATTAACCTTAAGGTCGGATTGAAATAGCTGCCTCGGAAGATTAAACAACAAATGAATTTAGAACGGATAAATATATACATGTCCCCAAGTGCGTGTTAAGAAGAAGGTGCCTGTCTTTAGGGCATGATCCTTAATTCTTTTTGGGGAAAAGAGGAGTCGATCCGTTGTTTAGTAAAATAGTGTAACAGGACGGATGACTGTTCTTTATTCATGTTATTCTCACTGGAGAAAACAATGTCGTCCATTGTAAGAATATTGTTCCAAGTTTGGGGAACTGTAAAGGTGTAAGAAAGTGGCGTTTGAGCCTTCCATCATAAGGATGATGATGGGAGTTTGTCTATGCCAGGAGTTACGTCATTGTACCACAGAATAGGTGATAAAGAGTATCCGTCCTGGGAGAATACCACTTGAGAGCGAAAGGGCGGATTAACTTTCAAAATCTTCCATCATAAGAATGATGATGGGGATTGTTTGTATCAGGAGTTACATCATCGAATCACTTTATAGGTGATTGAGATCGTCCGTCTTGGGGATGTGTACGATATCAGGAGTTACATCGTCAGATCACATAATAGGTGATTGAGATCATCCGTCCTTGGGATGTGTACGGCGCCAGGAGTTACATCGTCAGATCACAGAATAGGTGATTGAGATCATCCGTCCTGGACAAGTACACAACGTCAGGAGTTACATCGTCAGATCACATAATGAGTGATTGAGATTATCCGTTCTGGAAGAGTACACAATGCCAAGAGTTACATCGTCAGATCACAGATTAAGTGATTGAGATAATCCGTCCTGGAGACATTTTTTCAATCGTAGGAGTACGGATTGTGTGAATGCTTCTCAATTTTCAAAAGCTTCCATCATAAGAATAATGATGGGAATTGTTTGTACCAGGAGTTACATCATCGAATCACAGAATAGGTGATTGAGATCATCCGTCCTGGAGTGATGATTGGAATTGTTCGTACCAGGAGTTACATCATCAAATCACAGAATAGGTGATTGAGATCATCCGTCCTGGAGACATTTTTCCAATCGTATGGATTGAGTGTTCAATTTTCGTATTCGAAATCAGATATCAGTAGTACTCTACTAGCCCCCTAGCTGATGTGAGGAATTAGTAGATTTGCTCATATGAGCTATATCGATCGTAGTACGTTTAGTAGAAAACAGCTTTAATAGAGGGATTGCATGTGTATTGAATCGTTCCGGACTTAAGTAGTGAAGATCGGGTATGGACGTAGAACCTTCATTCCGGATTTTTACATGCAAGATGAAGAACGGATAGAGACGTATAACTATCGTTTTCATGCATAGGCATTTTGATAGCCAAAGACTTGATTTGACAGAAAAGATAGAGTATCTTTTGTCAAGTATAGATAGTTTGATATAAAAGCCTGGTAAAAAGCGTATGTTGCTTCTTAAAGATCAGGACTTTTGGTTGTAAATATCATAATAGGGATCGCCGTTGTAAGTGAACATGTTATTGTCATGAGAACGGCTTGTAATGTAAATCTTGAGGGGGAATGACTGTGAGAACGTTTCGTCAAGAGTTCATTCCTCAAGATATTCGTTAAACTGTTGATGCTGTCCCCCAGTATTATTGGGTGATCAGTACTATGAACGAACTCTGAGTGATACTTTCACGTGAGAGTTCTTAAGAGTGAGGACTTCGGATAGAAATTCCTCTATTTGATAATTTCAAATGTAAATATTTCCGACTGAAAGGTTTCGGGTGAATGTGCCTAAGATTGTGGCGTACCCGAATGAATTATTTTTGGGTCAGAGTTTATGAGTCAGGTTTCAATTGAAGAATTGATGACTCAGAATTTAAAGCTATAAAACTTCCAAATAAGGAACTTCAAAAGAGAGTATTAATTTGGAGTTCAGTATAACTTACTTATTGTGTTTGGAGTTCAGTTTGATCCTACAATCCATGTCATATTTGGCGTTCGGTTTAATCCTACTAACCGTTCTTCAATCGGTCTTTGGTTTTACCCAATGACGATTCTTCACCGACGTTCGGTCAATCCTACTAGTCGTACTCAGAGTTCGGTTTAATCCTACAATCCGAGCCTTCAATACGGGGTTTAGATCAGGGCTAATCCTGAACCTACTGCGCCCGTTACTTGGGGTTCAGCATGGTCTTGAAGAAGAACCAGCTTACTGCGCCCAAGTCTTCAATACGGTGTTGGGTTTTACCCTTTTACCGTTCTCGGAATGGGGTTCGGTTCAATCCTATAACCCATTTCCTGAGGTTCAGTTTAATCCTACAACTCAGGTCTTCACCGACGTTCGGCCAAACCTACTAGTCGTACTCGGTTCGGTTCAATCCTACAATCCGAGCCTTCACCGGTGTTCAGCCAAACTTACTAACCGTACCCAGAGTTCGGTTTAATCCTACAATCTGGGCCTTTGAATGGGGTGGTTCACCCAGTTGTACCTTCGAAGAGGTTCATCGCTAACAGCGGATACATTGTTAGGATCATCCGTCCTGAAAGTATCTTGTCACAACAGTGTTGTGCATCGAATAAAATCATAAAGACAATGGGTGAATCATTTAGAGTATTTTATTAATTATGAATTACAAAAGAGAGAAAGAGAGATGAGTCAGGGTTATGACTCATTAGACCTTCTTGGTAAAACCCGATCGAGAAAAACCTAAGTAAGGTATTGTTTGAGTTTACCCTCTCAGATCAGGGTCTCAATAGTATTCATCAGAGCCTGTCATTCGTCTGTTGAATGGCCCTCTTGCTCATGGAATTCGCAGTATTTCCGAGGGTCACCCTGTTTGCGAAGCTGGGGCGGAGTCCTGACCCCGTACGCAATAAGGGTTGGCCATCCGATCTCCCTAAGAATTTGAGATCGTTCAGAATTTAGCGGAGCATATTTGTCGAATGCATGCATCCGTTCTGCTTAACGCTGTGGAGCGGAGCTATCGAAGGCATCGCCATGGCACGGTCTTTTCATGGGATCCGATCTGGATCTGCTCTTATCACTCCGTTGTAACGTTGGGGATTTCCCTCTTGCCACTGTTGCTTCCAAGTGTATTTCAATGCTCACATACTTGGATGCTTTCCTCCTGAATTCTTCAAAATTCATTGGAGGATTCTTTGCCAATGACATGGCAAAAGCAGAGCTTGGTTGCAAAGCTTCTATTGCTATATGTAATTGTAGTGTTTCTGCCAAGTTTGGAACAGCAGCTGCTTCCTTGTGAAACCTCTTCAAGAAGTCCTTGAGAGTTTCATGTTCCCCCTGCCTAATCTGAGCCAAGGTATGAGATGTTCTGGGAATATCACTAGAAATGACAAAGTGGTCCACAAACGCTGTTGCCATTTCTTCCCATGAGTCAATGGAACCTGATGGTAGCTTCCTGAACCAGCTAAGGGCATCATCAACAAGAGTCCGAGGGAACATCCTGCACATGACATCTTCATCTGCCCCCAGGTACATGACTTCGAGTGTATAAGCATCAAGATGCTTAGTAGGATCAGTTTCACCACTGTATTTTTCTATAGAGAGAGGTTGAGTAGTCTGTAGGTGCTTTGGGATGCGTACACTCATAAGTCTCCTTGAAAAAGGGACTGTGAGCTTATAAGTTACTGGAGAGGCTGTCATCAGCCTCATCTTCCCTTTAACAACTCTCTTATCAGAATCGTGGATCTGTTCCTTCCCTTCAAATGTGGGGATATTTGAATACTGGGGAGTAGAGGATTTTTCTCCCTCGGTTGTGTGATGTGTCCCCTTGATCAGAGACATGGCTCTCTCCTCCACGCTCTTTCTTTCACGTTTCAATTCCATCAGTTCCTCCATCAACTTTCTTATCATCTCATCCTTTAGATTTGGTGCTGAAACCTGCACCATTCTTCTTGAACTTCCCACAGGCGACTCAAGAGCTAAGTGCCTGTTCACTGGTTGTTCCTGGGCAGTGATGTCTTCCACGTGCCCATCTGGTTGGTTTCTCCCATTGCCTTCCATGATAAGAGACCAGACTCCTTAAACGAGAAGTGGGAATAATTTTAACGTGTCCCACTGGGCGTGCCAATGATCTGTCCTGAACCGGGGTCTAGAGATCCGGACTCAAGTCAATCACAAATAGTATGTAAATACCGTACAGAAGACCGGATGTATGAGTATCCGGTGTAAGTATCCGTTGTCCTTGAGTGAGGAGAGCGGATTGGGCGTCCTGGAGATCCTTCACACCGACCTAACGCGTTGAAGTGGGCGAATGGTGGTGTCACCTGCAAAGATTCTCCGACGCTCAAGTCAGTGATGATATTCCAAGTAAGGAATGTATTTCAGAGAGTAATCATTCATAAATTCAGTTGAAGATCCCTCACTTCATTAATGAAATGAGTTCATATACCTGATTGGCTCGTTTTATGAGGACTCGTTAGTGGGGAACCACTAACTCCCATTAGCATTATTTTATTGCGCACTTACCAGCATGATTGGGTTAAGTGGCTATTTTATATTGAGCATGGAGAATATAGACTAGGATTAGGGAACAAGTTGACCATCCCCGTGAGCAGAATTTGGCTCGTAGTGCAGGGAATTATTGATCGATCCCTATAGCAATAATCCTTGTCTTTAGCGCAGTGACGTGTGTGTTGTCTGGTGTCATGGTGTTATCCTGAACAACCGGTATAGGGAGAACGCCTGATACGGAATTACAGTCCGGATGTATACCGATGACACCGGTTACACGTAGATGTCTTGACAAAGACGTTGAAATATGTCTTGCAGATCGGATACCGGTATTGAGACCGGATCATATATATAATCAAGTGTGGATGGGATGTTGTTATATGTTTAAATGTTGTGTATGTTTGCATGATATATGTAGTTATGTGTATGGACTATGATAGGATAGCTAATGGCATTGAGCCATTAGTGTTTAAATAGGTAATATATGTAGGTATGATTGTGGATAATTGTGTGATGGCATGGAGCCATTTAGTAATTACAATCATGCATTATTGGCAAAGAATATATTGTTGATGAATATATTATGCTTAAATACATATTTTATATAGGTTACCCTTTTTTATATACTTATTTATTTATTTAAGATGAGTTCATTGATATTTAATATCTGTTTGTTGGCGTTGTTATTTGTTTAAATGTAAATCAAGCTTTGATATAGATTATCAAGATAATTCCAACTTCTAAATATGACAGATTAGACCTAAAGATATAGTATGTATGAAGTAAGAAGATAGAATCAGACCTTATAATTAAGTATTAGACTAAAATATTTCCACTTCTAATGTGTAGTTTCCCCAATCAAATTCCAAGAAAGAATAGAAAGAAGGGGTAAGAAATAAGAGAGAAAGAGACTGACAAACTATTTTGATGGAAACATTGTAGCCTACTAAGATTATTACTACATTTCTAATGATTTTAAAATAGTGTCATTATTATCATTAGTGTCTAAAGTTTGTAGTCATGTATACTGTAACATCCCAGATGTTTAATAATTAGGAAATGAATAAAAGTGTAATTGGGCTTAAAATAATGATAAATAAGGAATGTGAAATGGAAAATAGGATTAGAAATGAATTTTAAAGGAAATGACATCAGAACCCTGACGCGTGGCGTGACATTGACGCGTAGTGTCGGGTGCATATTAATGACCTGACGTATAGCGCCAGTGGGACGCGAAGCAACAGCGCCGCAGTCTGTTTAAAACAGGGGCATACAAAATAGAATGGCAGAAACACCATTTTTCCTTCTCCTCTCTTCTCCTGTGCAATTTTGTCCAAAACTTAGTGGGAGCTTGTGATTTATGACATTTTTGGGTATTAGGAGCTAAGGTAAGCCATTGGGGTTCATTGATTTTGAAGCTCTTCTATTCCTTCCCTTCTCCTTTTTCAAGACCAAACCATGCATGTGATATGGGGGGCTTAGATTTTGTGTTTGATGGACTTGGAAGCTTGGATTATGAGTTTGGAAGGGTAGGGAAGGCAATGTACTAATGGATTATGTGTTTCGGTGACCATAGGTATCGAAACGAGTGTCGAAAGGATGATTGGTGAAGCGGGTATCGAATTCTGAAAAGGAACTATGAATTAAGTGACCAGAGGACACAACTGACACCAAGAACAAATTATTGAAGCTTAGAATCGAGGTAAGGGGATGTCCAAGTCGTAATTAATTAGGATTGGATCATATGATAGCTTCAGAAAATTGGAAACTAATTAGGAATTTCTAAAAATAATGTAGATTAGTTGGTTGTGATTTATATAATTATTTATGTATGTTTATGTGTGACTAGATAGTTAAAGTGTTGAGAAAGTATGTTAGAATAATTAATTATGTGATAGGAAGCAAGTAAATAAATATCTAGATTATGTGAATATGTGCAATGCCCGGTAGATTGAGTTAGAATGAGTAATAATCGTGTTTGTGATAAATATGTTAAATTGATAACAAAAGAGATGTGAAATTGATAGATCACTTGATGAGAATAATGAAATGACAATTATGAAAATATGGTAACATGGCTTGTGAGGGTTGGGTTTGTGTCGCAGCCTTGTATGATGTTTATATGTCAGCTTCTGACAGATATGAATGGAATTGATTATGTTAGAGCCATGATGATATGATTTTGTATGTGATTATGTGGTGTGGGACGGCTGACGGTATGTGTAGCCCCTCATTTTTTGGCTCTTGTGGCTTTCATGCCCAGTTGAGCTACCCAGTGGTCAAGTAGTCAAGTAGGACTCAGTGGACCAAGTAGGGTCCACAGGGTGTCAAGTAGGACCCTTAGTTGAAGGCTGATCCTTTAGTATCCGGATACTATGAGTCAGATATGCATGTGAGTCAGTGGTGTGATATATGAATTGATGTTTATAATGTTTCCTGATAAGATGGATGATTGATTATGCATGTGATATGAAATTTATATTAGTTTAGAAAGCGAAATATTATGTGGTTTATGTTTTGTAAGTTATATTGAGGAATGAGTACATACAGATTGTGATGTCATAGAGGTAAGAAATATATTTATAAGTGCAATGGAATCAGGTAGGCTAATTAGTAAGAAGAATAGTAGATATTAGATTGTTGTATTCCTTTAAATTCTATTCTATATTAATTACGATATGCCAAACACTCACCCTTACTGTGGTTTATTTAATTTAGTGGTCAATGACAGGGAGGATCTCAATGCTCCGAAGGTGCGCCAAACGGAGAGTTGATGCCAAAATGCGAATGGAATCACGAAATGAATGAACTATGTTATGTGTTTAGTGTATGTAATGAGAAATTGCTTCCATGTGATTTGATGAATTAATTTAGTTTTTGATATATGTTAATTATGCATAATGATGACTGGTGGCTTATGACTAGCATGTGACTAGCATGTGAATTTGATGATGATATTTGTATTAATCATAATGTTGAATTTAGTGGAAAATGTATGACCATTGGCATGGAGCCATGAATCGGTGCATGATTAATTGTCGTGGGCAGGTGTTATTATATGCATGATTTTTGTATGATGTGATTAAGAAGTTTGATGACCAATTGATGAGTTGGATAGCTTGTTACATATATGAGAATTAGGCGTTTTATGTGAAAAATAGGAACTAAATGGGCGGATTTGTGATCCGACAGGTTTTGGGACCCCCGAAAGGGATAAATAGGTTCCCTGGATCATTTAGAAATTGTGCATATAGACTTTGGACCAATTGGAGTCCATTTAGGTACAAAGGTTTTGCACCTATTTGTGTTAAACTTCATTTTGTGCATAACTTGCGCATATGATGGAATTTTAGTGAACGGACAGTGCCAACAGTTCTGGAATGGGAAAAACATGTGGCCCGTGAAATTTCGTGAAAATTAGACCTAAAACGGACCAATTGGGTAGGTTAGAAGTTGACCGAATGGCCTAAATGTGTGACAGCATCAAGTGCTGTCACTGATATGCTAATGCTGGGCGCCAGACTCACACGTAGCGTCAGGGCTGTGCTTGAAGCCCCACGCGTAGGGTGGGCATGACCTAGGATCTTGGGTTTTTCTTTCATTTTCATGGCATTTTGGGATTCTTAACTATGATATAAATGATGTTTTGGCATTTTCCACTGGAAATAATTATTTTTATAAATGTCGAATTATTTAGTGTGTTATTTGTAAAAAATTTATTGTGAATTTTAATTTAACAAGTAAAGATAATTGAAAAAAAAAACTAAGACGTCACATATACTTTTAAGAGTTTTAGATTTGAAGTAGTATAAATATTGTTATGTAAATTATGAGACTCTTTAACTTAACACCGAACAAATATTTATTTTTTTATGGAGTCATTATCCTCATTATACCTCATGCTTGTAGACAACAAACGACAAGTCATCTTACGCCATCTTAATCATCATTGGACTTGAGAAGAACATATTGAATCTCCATTAGATTGGTATCATAAATACATGTATAGGCATGATACCCTTTATACCCACCAAATTGATTATCATTGTGAATAGATTTTAGTTTATGTAAATAAAAAAGTATTAATTGCAAATACTATCAGATAAAATAACAACAATGAAATTGTATGTTTTGACTACTAAGTTATTTTCTAAAATAATATATTTCTATTGTTATTTTTATAAATAATTTATAATTATATTAATTTGTTAAAATAATTTGTGATATTTATATATAGAGAAAACACACTCAGCATGTATACTGAAAATTTTGTTCAGTATATAGTATAATGTAAAAAAATTTGGAACGAGTATGAAGTTGCAAGCAGCAAGAAGTGTGGAAATAAGTTCTATTTTATCTCCTCCAATTTTGGAGGAACAAATTAAACACAACAAGAGAAATTGTTAGCTTTTTTCTCTCCTTGTTGCAATCAAATTTACAAGAATGATGGAATTTGTATTTTTAAATGATTAATGAATTGTTATTTATGTTGTTAGAAAGGTACTTTAATTTATTGTTTTAGTCTTAAAATATAAGTAAACTCCACACTGACTTTCTAATATTTCATTTTATTTTCTTCAAGTTTGGTTTCCATTCTGAAAATATTTTTCAAATTGATAGTTGATTTTAAGAGTTAAAGTTTAATAGTGGGTTTATCTATATAAGGTGGTTAAAGCCGACTCATCTAAAAAGTTGAGTAAAATTAGAATATTTTAGAAATAGGTTGGCCCTGGCCAGAAATAGGAATATGTTGGATAGCCCACTAAGGGTCATGACCTAGTCTATTTTAAGTCTAATTTGACCTGACTTATTTAATTTGAAGATTAAGCTATAACTTTTCAAAAAGTTTATTTAATTAAATAAGCCACATTTAAGCTTTTGAAAAAACCTTTTTAACTTGTCAAGTCGATTTTATTAAGCTTTTATATAATATTATAAAGAAATATAATTTATAATAATTATAATTTATAAATATTCATTATATATTTTATTAATTATAGTTTATAATTAAGTGTGTATTCTACATAGGTTATTAGTCTTTTAGAGACATACTGATTTGTTTAAGATAGACTCATTGATCTATTTAATATACGCTTGTTTTTCTTTTCATTAACAAGAATTTAAATCAAACATTTATATTAACTGTTAAGGACTTTTAAATAGGTCAGGTCAAACCTAAAAAATGACCTGTAACAAGTTATAAGTCAGGCTCATGCCTTAAAATTTGGTGCCAGATCAAGCCTAAACCCTATAAAGCTTACCTATGCCCAATCTATCCTCACCCTTAGTCTTAGCCCACTTAGCCTTGTGGGCTTTTTGACCTAAGCCCACATGGGTCATGGCTAAAAAGAGTGGGTTGGCCCATTTAACATGTCTAGTGAATTGTGTTAGAAATTGAGTAAAATTTTAAATTCGTCCCTAACGTATTAGTGATCAATCAAGTTAGTGGCTAACTTATTAAAATAATTTTCTAGTTAACATCATTACATTAACATTAACATTAAGTAACTAACCATATATCTATCTATCTATCTATCTATCTATATATATATATATATATATATATATATATATATATATATATATATATATATATATTAATGTCTAGTTTGCTGTATTTAACCTTAAAAATTAATATATTGTGATCACTAATATATTAGAGACTTGTTATTAATTAGATATTAGTACACAAAAATAAGCTATATAAATTTTAATAGTGAAACTTGTCAAAAAAAACCAAACTTATCTTAACAAATTTTACTAAAAGTAATTAGAATAAGTTAAACAAAATTAAATAAGCTGTTTTTGTAGAGCTAAATTAGTCGGATGTAAACTCTTAAAAAAAACTCATAGTCTCGTTCATTTTTATAATAATATAGAGACATAATATTTATGAAAAAAATCATCTCAAAATTTTACAATGGAAAATATACCCCCAAGCTTAATCTTAACGGTAGGGATGACACCTAAACTCATTGGGTACCTACAAATATACTTATAATAAGGATGGTATTTACTTACTTAATGGAGATGGGAACAAAAAATTATTCCACAAAAATTTATGGGTATTGGTGTGAGGTGAGTATTATACTACCCAACCCTCTTTACCACTTGCCCTTTTACCAATAATTTTTTATTTTTTACCTATCTTATTACACTAATATATATTCTAAATTTTAAATTGTAAATCTAAAATTAAAAAAAATGAAACTAATATATTATTAATCCTAATATAGGAATCTTTTTGCACTATAATGGACTGATAGTTAATACTTATCTACGTAGTATAATAATATTTATTACTATATTAGATAATATCACTATAATAAATACTAACGTTTTAGTTTTGATAATTAAAAATAGATATTAAATTTTAACATTCTTTACTAATTCACGGTTTTATATGAATTTCTATTTCATTGAGGTACCAATATAGCATCTTTGATATAGAAAATTATTTTAATTGTAATGTTGTACAATAATAATATAAAAAAATGATTTTATACAATTAAGTAAACTAATGGGTATGGGTATGAATACCTAGGTACCTAGAAAATACATAGATTAAAATTGAAATTGTTACCCACACAATATGTAGACGGATATGAAGAATTTTTTAAAATGTAGATACAAGATAAAATGTTTGATTGAAAAATTTATTTATTTTTAATGAACTTTTTAATTTTTCATTGTTTCTGAACTGGTCGGCCGGGGTGCAAGAGCCGGTCTTGGGACAGTCCTTAATATGTGATTTTAGGTATAAGTTTTATGTCGATCCAATGTGGATCTGTTATTATATCTTTCCTCGTACCAAATCACTGACCTTACGCGTTGTGAGGCAAAATGGGATGTCACCACAAGGACACCCCGACGCTTAAGTCAGTCAATATTCAAGGGAACATTAGAGCTTAAACGTAAGTTTCAGAGAGATGTTCACATTTGTATGAGTATTTATATCTGAGGTAGTGGAAGAGTCTAATTGCTCATCAAGTTTTTCGTACACTGTGTCAATATTTTTCTGATCCCTTGTAGAAAGACACATGAAAGGGACATGTTCAAACGGCTCTACCTACTAGACAGCAAGCTACTTGTTCGCTGATACATAGGTCAACTCTGATCTTCCAGTATTAAGGGAATGACTCATATCAGAATCAGTTCTGGGACCTTTCATGCAATATTGGGATACCGGTGTTGTTATACTAAACTTTACTGGATAGCGATCATGAATAACAGATTGCAGTTAAATTACCGTATTACTCATAGGCCGGTATCAAAACCAGATGAGTTTATTTTTCTTTTCTTTGCTCTAAACCAAATTGAGGATTAAGGACTGTGGAAACCATTTTAGTCCTCATTGAATCTGAAGTATTACCGAGTTGAACCAGAATACTCAATTGCTAATTGAACCCACGGAGAATTTTGTAAATTTCACATTTCAATCTATTTTAACTTTTCGACTGTTATTCAATGTTATTATTGTATACCTCGGGAAAAAAAACAAGATTGTACAAACTGAAATAGAAAAACTAAAATAAGAAATATACTGATGAAAAAGATAATTCTTGACAAAACTGCTCTACTAAATAATTTTGTTTACAGATTCATAAAATGCTAATTTTATTTACACATTAAATTTCATCAAATCAAATGCAACATTAAAAGTACAGAATTTAGGTTATTTTGTTTTTTTAAAATAACTTTATTTTAACATAAATTTACTTATTCAACATAAAAATTTACCCATAAATAGTTATTTTATGTGAAATTTAATTTACACAATAATCATATTAAGTTCATATTAAAGAATCAAATTTATCAAATTCACATTCTACACAACAAAATAACTTCACAAACAAAATTACTCTTCAAGTGAATTAATCCCACTTTAAAAAGAACGTATCAAACTACACCTGTTATACCAACAACTATTTAGTTCAAATAATTCAAACTAAATTTTCCTTTGGCAATGTGACAAATTTAAGAGTAAAAACTCTTACAAAATGAATTACCTCAACTATTATATAAATGAGTAAAAGTTTAAAGTCACTTTTAATGTATGCATGATCATTTAAGTTAGTTTTTAATTATCGAAATGACGTTATAACCTTTAATGTATGTAAATAGTCTAATAAGTTAGTCTTTGTCATTACTTGCCATTGGACAACTTCGGTCAAAGTGCCATATGGCACGTAATGTTTTATATTGATGTAGACATTTTAAATCTTCAATGATAAAATACATTAATTTTGTCTCTAAAATATAAAATATTACATCAATTTAGTTCCCAAAGTATAAAATATTACTTCAAATTAGTCTTTACCTCATATTAATTTTTTTGACATATTAATGTTTAATTGACAATAATTTGTATAAAAAAAGTCTATAATGTGTTAGCAATCACATTATATCAATCCTTAATCAGGGATGGAGCCAAAAATTATGTATGAGGGGTGTCAAAGTTAAAGAATTATACAACTTACAAAATAAATAAATATATATTGTAATATATGCTAATAATAAGTTTATGTACAAAATTAATATATGCTAATAATTAGTTTAAAGAGCCCTTTGAAAAGGAAGTGTGTTTAATAAATGGAGTGTGAAGTAAGAGGAGCGTATTTTAATGAAACATTCTCTTAGTTTCCCTTCAAATGTACCGTGAAACTTAATTAATCCAAATGTCCTAATTAAGTAATCTAGCAAAATAAAATTGTATACATTTTTTCACAACTTATAACATCAAAGAATAATCTCAAGTATGGTAAAATTGAAAAATAGAACATGTGCTAAGAAAACTAAATGAAATCAATAAAATGAGAAAAAATCACGACACATTTTGCAATATGCATGTAACTAGCGTAACATAAATAAGAGAGCTACAAAATGTTTTATTAAATAAAATTATATATTAATAATAAAAGGTTTTGAAATTAAAAAGTCACTAAAAATGTATAATATAAAAAAACTATTGAGAACTTCAGGACCATCCTATTACTGATGATCACAACTAATCTTTAATTGATAAAGTAATAGATATTAAATTTATAGGGACTAGTAATCTTGAATTGAACAAAAAGTTTTGTATAATAAGAAAATAACAAACTATTTCATTCATAAACCTAAGTATAATAATAAGTTTTAATTTTTTGGGGGTCACCATGGCATGGCCAAGTCACCCTCTGCCTCGGTTAACATGTGGTTTAGTTATTTTAGTTAACATAATTATGTTATTTATAAATTATTTTAATACATAGAAACTTTTATCTAATAAAATCAATGTAAAATAATTTTAAATATAATTGATGTAATAAATTAATATCAAAATAATACAATAGGATAATACAAAAATATGTAATAAGTACACAATCAAATATGTTTAGGGGTGTCCATCGGTCGAATTCGGTTATTTTTGAGTCCACCCGTTACTATCCATGAAACATAAATAATAACCCATTTTCACCCAATACTATGGTCGGTTTGGTCGGGTTTGGTTAATTGTAGTTTTCGGTTTTTTCGGTTAAGTTTCTTAGAAAAATTTGATTTTTATTTTTTGCAAAACACCTTTTATATATAAAATAATTTTAGCAAAAACTTGCATATAAAATTGATGTATTTCACGTTTTAGAACCAACGCCTTATGGAATATAAAAGTGACATAGCATTGAAGCAGTAGAAAGTAATTCTATTAAATTATTTTTTTCTAATTCTAGATTGTACTAGTACGAGAAAAGAGCTTAAAAAGTTATTAAGTATTCAGATCTAACACATACATTCAGAATATGATGATTTGATGATAAACTCATGTATGACTTCAGGTTGACCACACAAAGACCATGTCAATATATATATATATATTAGAAATCAATAAAGAGAAATAACTGTATGATATTCTTAATAGCAATCGGTCGGGTATGTGTATCATCAGATTTAATTTTTTTTAACCCGAACCCGCCCGTTCTTAGTCACAATAAATCATTTAAATGACTCATTTTTACCCAAAAATTCGTTACAAACAAACCCGTTCTTACCGTCATCGGGTATCTCGGGTTTGCACAGATAACGCCAAAATTGGACACCCGTGTATATGTATGTTATATCATTTTAATACTAAACCACTATATTGATTATACACTATTTTATTTTATTAAATAACATTTTCTTAGAATTAAAATAATTTATAAATAACATCAAAATAAAATAACTAACTATAAATTATTGGAGATTGATATATATTGATCACCAATACATCTAACACTTCTTAATACGAATTATTATCAATTAGAGTCGACTTCTTTAATACGAATTATAGGAACAAATATAATAATTTTTTTAAGATACAAAAAAAGGACCAATTCTTTATCAACTAAATATATTTTATCATTGAAAATTTAAAATACAACAAAAAGAACCTTAAGTTTACCTTCTTATAAATACTCCTTGCTCAAACTTAGCTAATACATTCCCACCATTTTATATTATAAACCCAAAAAAATTTGTTCTATAAACAGTCATAAAATTTTAAACATTCATTATAATTTTTATTGTACCCATAAATATTCACTGTTTCTACATTTTGTAGAATTAATAAAAGATGGTAAAATTTAACTTTAAACAAGAAATAATTATCTTTTAATACGATTGGTTTACTACATATACATTACGAGGATTCCCTCTCCAGTTCCGTGGATGCCTCTTTCAAACATAAATTCCATGCGCCATACATAATCAGACATTTTGCAAAAATACCAACAATTTAAAGCATGAATGCTTCTCGTTTGCAAATGGAAACCTGTCAATTTTATACCTTACGGCGACACCCGAAAATAAACACATTCAAGGTTACACAATAAAAAATAAAAATATTATTGAAAACTATATTAAACTTCCATTAAATCAAGGCTATATAAATGTTAATCTTAATTCAACTTTTCTTGTAATTGATTATCCTATATACAGGATTGTACAACTTAGGAATCCATAATCATAATTGCTCACCGAAGACCAAACACCTATTTGAACTTTACCTGAAATTGGATGTATGTTAATATATAACCCATGTTTACTTTACCTGCAATGTAAGTTATAAAATTGAATTGATAAAAATAAGATTAATAACTCATTTCAAGTAAAACAGAAAATAAGCTGATTGTTTTTCTTTAACACAAATCATGTCTACCATAATCTTGAACATATTTCTCAAAGTAAAATCTTCAACTAAACTAATTGAACAAAAACAAAATTAAGACTGCTCGTCCATCAACACAAACCCATCTAGTCAAACTAGAACAAAGTAAATAAAGACTTATTTCTTCTTGTCTCCAGCTCCACCAGACCTGCATACAATTAAGAAAATAACATAAGCAGTAGTCACTAGACAAATCACAATTCAAGAATGCTAATCAGATTACAAATTCTATTGGACATGCATGATATTGAAGAGGAACGTAGAATAACCTCATCTTCCTGAGAACATTGGACATTTCCTCACGCTTCTTCTTTGCACGTTTGTGGGTTCCAAGCTTTCTCTTTGCAACTTTGAGTGCCCTCTTATCTTTTCCAACCTTTAGCAACTCAGTTATACGCTTTTCATAAGGTGCAAAACCAGCAACCTCCCTAATGAGGTTCCTCACAAAGTGCACCCTCTTGCTTGTTTTCTGCCAAGAATCAATATACTTTTAGGATCACAACAAACTCAAGAGAAGCAGTTTAAGAACAAATAAACAAACTTTCTGAACGTCTTCTCAAATTAGTTATATGGAATATGGAGGATGAACAGTGTTTACCCATCCAGTATTTCCATCCACATCCTTTATATCTACCACACAGCATAATTTAAGACACCTTAAGAGATCAGATGCATCAGATGATTCTTACATAATTTTACCAGTAAGCTTTATTTATTATGTCTACAGATTGCAGTGAAAAAATTGAATTTGCACAACCAAAATTAGTTCAAGAAGCGAATGAAAAGAACCTCCAAATAGCTGGGAACATTAGCAAAACAAAATGGCAAAAGTATGGCAACTAGATTTTTTTTTAAAACAAAAAATTTTCTTTAACCTTGGAATTCGAATAAGAAAACTATCAAACATAATCAGAAATCTTAAAGATGCAATACATTGATTCAAGAACTTGACAAATTGCAACAAACCAAATTCTTTTTTTAAAACAAAAATTTTCTTTAACCTTGAAATGCAAATAAGAAAACTATCAAACATAACCAGAAATCTGAAAGATGCAATACATTGATTCAAGAACTTGACAAATTGCAGCAAATCAAACCTTTTAAAGCTAAGAGAAAACCTCAAATAGAGTAAGAAATAAAGTTTTAAAAGGGTGCAGCCATATAAGGATTCAAGTATATTTCACGAGGAGCACAAAACAATCAGGTAAATTACACTCATTGACAAATTCTTGAAATCTTTATAACAGCAAGATTCTCTTCCTTTTAAAAAGAAATTTTATAACGTTACGCAATCAATATTGTCATACAATTAAAACGACCCAAAATTGCAAAAACACAAATAGCTTCAGTTATTATTCAACAACACAACGATATCCAAAATCTTCCTTCTTCCCTTGTTTCCACTAAAACGTTCACTAAGAATAAGCTAAAACACATGATTAAGATAAACTTCGATTCCAACAACACCAATCACAATGTAAAAGGATGCAAACATGAAAAAAAAAAAAAACATACCCCCTTACGATCTGAAGGGCGAGGAGGCAACTCCTTCTTGGTGACAATGTGACCCTTGTTCAACCCGACAAACAAACCCGTACTAGGTTGTTTTGGAGCCATTTCCCTGTCTAAAAGAAAGCACAAAGGGCGTTCAGGAACGATTATGGTCTTTCACAGTGAGAAAGTAAGAGGAATAAGGAACATGAAATCGTTAGAGTTGAGAATAGGACAAAAGGGAAGAGACATTACTACCTCTCGCTACGTTGGTGGCTTCTGAAACCCTAACACAAGAGTGAAGGAAGAAGCTGCTTCGCCTTTTATTCAGAATACCCAAGTCGGGTCGTGGATCCCCTTCAGGTTAACCATTGGGCCTGGCCCATTAGGTTTTTTTTCACTTCGTAGAAAAAGACATAGATTTATAGGATAACCTCATAAAAAAATCAAATGCTTCAAATGGAAAAGTCAACAAAGGCTATATTGGACTTGTTTATTTAAACTTATTTTTAAATGTTTAAAAAAATATTTTTTTTATAAGTATTTATTTTAATAAACATATCAGAGTTACTTTTTAAAATAAGTAAAAATTTACTTATTTTTTACTTCTGCTTATTTTTAAAAATTTAAACAAACACATAACATTTTAAAATAAGTACTTTTTTAATTAAAAAATATTTATCTCTTAAAATAAGTTTAAACAAACAAACTCATTATTCATCAATAACACGCTATTCCTCACGAAAAGTTATCTTCACGAAACGTACAACATTCAATTTTACGTTTTCATTTTATAAAAAATAAAAGATAAATATAGAACTAAACAAAATAAATTAATTATAGCTAACTACATTAGTTTTTAAAATAATCAATGATCTGTCCTGAACCGGGGTCTAGAGATCCAGACTCAGACCAGTCACAAATAGTATGTAAATACTGTATAGAAGACCGGATGTATGTGTATCCGGTGTAGGTATCCGTTGTCCTTGAGTGAGGAGAGCGGATTGGGCGTTCTGGAGATCCTTCACACCGACCTAACGCGTTGAAGTGGGCGAATGGTGGTGTCACCTGCAAAGATTCTCCGACGCTCAAGTCAGTAATATTCCAAGTAAGGAATGTATTCAGAGAGGAATCAGTCGTAAAAGAGCTGAAGAAGATCCCCCACTCCAATCATGAAGTGAGTTCATATACCTGATTGGCTCGATTAACGAGGACACGTTGGTGGGGAACCACCAACTCCCATTAGCATTATTATATTGCGCACTTACCTGCATGATTGGGTCAAGTGGCTATTTTATATTGAGCATAGAGAATGTAGACTAGGATTAGGGAACAAGTTGACCATTCCCGTGAGCAGAATTTGGCTCGTAGTGCAGGGAATTATTGATCGATCCCTGTAGCAACAATCCTTGTCTTTTGCACAGTGACGTGTGTATTATCCGATGTCATGGTGTTATCTTGAACAACCGGTATAGGGAGAACGCCTGATACGGAATTACAGTCCGGATGTATACCGATGACACCGGTTACACGTAGATGTCTCATCAAAGACGTTGAAATATGTCTTGCAGATCGGATACCGGTATTGAGACCGGATCATATGTCCCCTAGCTTGTGTGAGGGACCGAATGGTTGTTCACATAAGCTACTCAATCTGCGAGAGGTCTTAATATCGGTAAGCTTACGTGTGTAACAATTCCTTGGCATCTGTTGTCATTCGTAAAGAACCGTTCTAAAATTAACAGATCTGACCTGTCGGTGCGGTCACAACGGATTCAGACAAAGATTCGTTGTGTGTGAGAATTTCAAGAGTTTATTAGAATTGAAAGCTCTTGAAGTTCATGTAACGGCTGTAAAGCGTGAATTGCGTTGCATGATTAGACATTAATGCTTTTAATCACGTGGGCAAGCAATTATTGCGTCTGAGATGAAAATCTCATCAACCGTCGTTTTGGGCTTAATGGGCCTGAAGTTTTCGAAACTTTTGGGCCTAGTGGATAGCCCTTCGCTGAGTCGCTATCGTTTTGGCGCCCAAGAATTTGGAACGGTTGTGTCGTTTCGCTTGTGAACGAATGCGTTTTATCGAGAACGACACAACTTCAAGAGGGGGTAACCGAACCTCTTCGTTTCCTATAAAAGGAATACTTAGTGGATTCTGGGTTCCACTTGCTTTTGTTTTCTCAACGAAACTCTGCAGAAATTTTGCAAGGAAGTTTGCTGCCTACATTGCGAGGGTTTCTTCGTTCCTCAAATTCATCACTGTCATCTGAGGTAACTATCTCTTCCTTGTCGCTCTAGTTTCGCTTTGGTTTGCTACTCTTAGCTATAGAAAGTAGGCTTCATCTAGGGGGGAATCAGTTTCCCGCAACCCTCATAGTCGTGGGGAAGAATCCTTATAATTCTTCCTAAGACTGAATCGCGTCGCTCAGAAAGGGGATCTTACTCACTGTGGGAAGTGACCTTTCCCTTCTCAGAGTCGTCCTCTGATTGTAATTGCTTTTAAAATGCAGTGAGTAATGATTGCAACTTTCTGACGACATTTTATTTCTTATCGTAGATTAAGGAGTTCGATTCAGAAAATCCAAATGGCCACTGGAGAAGGAAACTCTGGAAATAGTGCTATTTTGAGGACAACTGAAGGTCTCTATAGCGTTGTTGCTTCGAGGCTAAATTGGGAGGAGGTTCAGGCTAAATGGCCTTTCTGTTGGGTGTCCAGCGAGTTTAAGGACCTGGCCTCTCGTCATGCGGATGAGGAGGGATCTCGGATTCAACCGAGGTTCACGCTGAGTACGGATGAAGAGACGAAAAAGTGGTATAGGGTTTACGCACCACTTCCGACAGAGCGGATATGCCATATCATCCCTAATGACCGCTCTGTATATATGTATGACTTTATTTTTCATTATCTGGGAGTTCGTTTTCCTCTAACCGAACTCCAGATGGGCGTCTTGAAGTTTCTGAACTGTGCACCCTCCCAACTTCATCCCAACGGTTGGGGCCTCATCCGAGCTTTGGAGGTCTTGGGTGAACATTTCAATTTCACGCCAACTGTTGCGATGCTGTTCTACTACACTCAGGTAGTTCGAAGGGCAAACAAGCAGGGTGGAGTTGGTCTGGTGACTCTCCGGACTCTCTGTTCCTTTGTGAACTTTGAGTCTTATACGGATTCTGCCAAGGTTGACGGGAAGTCCTTCAAGACTTATTTCACTCGTATCTCCATTAAGAAGGGCAAACCAATATTTTGGAAGGATGAAGAGGGCGTCGACAAATTTCCCCTGAGTTGGACACACAAACATTTTCTCTTGAGCTCACACGCGTACTACACTGATCAATCCGATCTGTCTCGTGAGACGTCGAGAGTTTTGTTCACACTTGAATCACACACTACACGTCGTCACGTTTTTTCGTGTAGGCGTTTGTTAAGTAGCTCAAGCGGAGTCCGGCAGGAATATTTGCGTACTTCTCGTTTTGTTTCACCTTTTCTCCTTTACCAAATATATATAGAATATTTGTAGCTGCTGACATCTTGTGTTTGTTCATGTAGGTGAAATAGAACAAGAAACTCCAGAGATGGACAAGTTAAAGAAATTCAAGGCAGCGGGTAAGTCCGTTGCCCATGAAAATGAAGTGAAGCCCAGGCCCTCAACTAAGGATCGTCCTGAGTTAATCATCCTGACCTCGGATGCTGAAGGGGACATCCCACTGGTTGAGGGCGGTTCATCCGATGTTGGCGCAGCCTCGGGTCAGCCTCCAGTTACTGAGAGGAGAAGAAAGATCCAGAATGATCCTGCAAGGCGTCAGTCCAAGAAGCAAGGGACTTCGGAGGATAAAGCTGCTGGGGTTTCTGGATCAGAGCCGACCTCCTTTCCAACTACCTCGTTTCTCACCCCCTTCCTCTCCTATGAGGGTTCTACTCCAGCCACTCTTCCTCCACCGATGTACAAACTCCGGCCTACACTCAGTCCTAAAGAAATTAAGGAAGCGTGTGAGGCCGGAAGGTGGCAGTTAGCCGAACTTGCTGGAATGCTTTCTTCAGTCAGCGAGTTGGCTAACAACGTCGATAAGGTTGAAGAATTGAGTGAAGAATTGAAAGAACTCAAGCTTTCCTCGGAAAAAGACAAAGCCGCCGTGAAGTTAATGGAAGATCGTCTTAGCAAGTCTAAGGAGTTTGGAGATATCATGACTAAAGAGAATCTCAAGCTCAAAGGCGATCTTAAAAACTTGGAAGGCAAAGTGGCAGAGAAGGAGGAAGAACTCCGTAGCAGCCAGGATAAAAATAAAACTGATGCTGAGGAGTGGTCTCAAAGGGAGAAGAAGCTCCTTCTTGAGATAGAGGGACTGAAGGCTAGGAAAGCGGAGTCCGAAGTATCCAGTGAGGAGCTGTCCAAGTTGCGGGGAGAATTGGCTACAGCAAAAGCTGAGAGAGAAGAAGCTGTTGACATATGCAGCCGGGCTGTTGAAGAGTCCTTCGGCCTAGCCATACGCCAAGTCTTCTACCGCAACCCCACTGCGAAACTTAACCTTTATGGAATGGATCCGTACTATGAATTCCATGGGGGAAAGTTAGTCGCAGTGGTGGATGGTCGTCACGAAGATCTACCGACGTCCTTGTATGGTTTGGCTCCTCTTCCTGAGGGTCAAACCATGGGACCTGATTACGTCTTTCCTGTGTCCGAGGTTCCTCTTCTGAAGAAAGGGCTGAAGCTCCTGGAGGGGAGATTCCTGTGGAGGTTCCCAAGGAAGGGGCACAAGAGCCTGGTGCTGAGGAGGCACAGAAAACTGAAGAACAGATTCCTCCTCCGTAGTTTTGTTTTCCTTTATATGTATAGTTGTGTACCGGGATCAACTCCGGATTTTGAACTATTGTATACAGCCTTGTTTTTAATGAATGAATTCCATTTAAGGCATTTGTCTTCATCGTTTCATGTATATATAATTCAATGCTAATCCGTTCTGTATAACTAATCTTAAGGCCGGATTGAAATAACTGCCTCAGAAGATTAAACAATAGATAAATTTAGAACGGCGAAATATATACATGTCCCCAAGTATGTGTTAAGAAAAAAGTGCCTGTCTTTGGGGCATGATCCTTAATTTTCTTAATTCTCTTGGGGAAAGATGGGTCGATCCGCTGTTCAGTAGAGTAATGTAACAGGATGGATGACTGCTTTTAATCCGTAATACTCTCACAGGAGATGACAATATTGTTCCAAGTTTAGGGAACTGCAAGGAAGTGGTGTTTGAGTCCTTCATCATAAGGATGATGATGGGAGTTTTTTCTACGCCAGGAGTTACGTCGTTGTATCACAGAATAAGTGATAAAGAGTATCCGTCCTGGGAGAATACCACTTGAAAGCGAAAGTGCGGACTGACTTTCGGAATTTTCCATCATATGAATGATTATGGGAATTGTTCGTACCAGGAGTTTTATCGTCGAATCACTTCATAGGTGATTGAGATCATCCGTCTTGGGGGTGTGTACGACACCAGGAATTACACCGTCAGGTCACATAGTAGGTGATTGAGATCATCCGTCCTTGAGGTGTGTATGGCGTCAGGAGTTACATCGTCAGATCACAGAATGGGTGATTGAGATCATCCGTCCTGGGCAAGTACACAACGTCAGGAGTTACATCGTCAGATCACATAGTGGGTGACTGAAGATATCCGTTCTGGAAAAGTACACTGCCAAGAGTTACATCGTCAGATCACAGATTAAGTGATTTAGATAATCCGTCCTGGAATGATTATTGGAGTTCTTGGTACCAGGAGTTACATCATCGAATCACAGAATAGGTGATTGAGATCATCCGTCCTGGTGAATTTTTTCCAATCATGGGAGTGCGGATTAGGCAATTTTCACATCCATCCGAAATCCGAGTAACACCTCTACTAGCCCCCTAGCTGATGTGAGGAAGCAGTTGACTTGCTCATATGAGCTATATTGATCATAGTACGTTTGGATTTCGGAATTGCACCGAAGTGTAAATATCCGCTCTAGGAACCAGGTTCCGTAGTGATGAAATTTTTAGGGCGGATTCGGCAATGGGAATATCAGAAGTTTATCGAATTTCGCAACCCTTAGTATTCGGGTAATGGTGGCCACGTTTCTAATGATTGGACATTTAATGCTTTAATTCACGTGGGCGAGCCATTATTGCGTTAAGTGCGCATGTCTTAGTAACTGTCACGCATAGTCTTGTTGGGCCTAGTATTTGGCTTTAATAGGCCCATTTCGAAGGCTTCGTGACAAAACGATGGCATTTTCGCGCCTTGAGGTACAAAACGACAAATTTGGTCCACTAAACGGGGAGTCGTTTGGGGGTAAACGACAGGTTGTGTTTAGTGGGTATTTGAAAAATTCTCGTGCCCTGAGATAGGCATATCCGGCAATTTCAGTTTCCATTTCTTGTTGCTTCCTTGACGAACCTCTGCAAAAGTTCCGAGAAGTTCTTCGTGTCCGCCTCTGTGAATTTCAATTCACTATCCTTAGGTAACCACTTTCCCTTCGTTTTCTGTATCTCTTTTCAATATTTGAGAATGCCTAGGAAGGGTGTTAGCTTCAGTAGCGTTAGCCCTAGAGGAAGAGGAGGAAGGGCTTTGACTCAAAACCCTAGCGTTCGTGGTGGGAAGATCCCAGTGATCTTCCAGTCGAAGCCACAGTATACAGAGAGGGAGGAGTCGCAATATCAAAGGCGAAGGGTGATTATACCCTCTTCAGAGTCTTCCTCCTCCAGTGGGAGTGTCGAGAGTGGGGATCTGTATAGAAGACCGGATGTATGTGTATCCGGTGTAGGTATCCGTTGTCCTTGAGTGAGGAGAGCGGATTGGGCGTTCTGGAGATCCTTCACACCGACCTAACGCGTTGAAGTGGGCGAATGGTGGTGTCACCTGCAAAGATTCTCCGACGCTCAAGTCAGTAATATTCCAAGTAAGGAATGTATTCAGAGAGGAATCAGTCGTAAAAGAGCTGAAGAAGATCCCCCACTCCAATCATGAAGTGAGTTCATATACCTGATTGGCTCGATTAACGAGGACACGTTGGTGGGGAACCACCAACTCCCATTAGCATTATTATATTGCGCACTTACCTGCATGATTGGGTCAAGTGGCTATTTTATGTTGAGCATAGAGAATGTAGACTAGGATTAGGGAACAAGTTGACCATTCCCGTGAGCAGAATTTGGCTCGTAGTGCAGGGAATTATTGATCGATCCCTGTAGCAACAATCCTTGTCTTTTGCACAGTGACGTGTGTATTATCCGATGTCATGGTGTTATCCTGAACAACCGGTATAGGGAAAACGCCTGATACGGAATTACAGTCCGGATGTATACCGATGACACCGGTTACACGTAGATGTCTCATCAAAGACGTTGAAATATGTCTTGCAGATCGGATACCGGTATTGAGACCGGATCAATCAATATTAAATTATTTAATATTTTATTTTTTACAACACGGTCATTTAAAAATCAATGTTATAAATGTTTTTTATATTGATTTTAAATTACTTGTGTAAAAACATCACTTTGTGATTCAATTGACATTTTGAGAAATAAACTCAATTTTCCTAGAGTAAATCTCTAGAGTTTGGTATACGCTCAGAATGAACAAAGTTTTTTGTGTGACAGACATTTTGTAACATTCCAGATTTTAGATAAAGTAATATAGAGATGAGTAATTTTACTATAGTAATTAGTAGTAAATAAATGACATATAATGATGAGTATTTAATGATTCAAGAGTATAAAATATTTAAGAAGATGAGACATTAGAAATTTACATATTATCCCATAAGATTAAGAAGTTAAGATAAAATTAACATTAATTTAAGACCATTAAGATTAGGATAAATAAGGAGTTTAGTATTTGGATATAGTTCAAAGATTTTTAGGGAGTTCCTAAGATAAAAGTATTCATAAATAAATAAATAAATAAATACTAATATAGATATAGTTATAATCATATAAAGAAATGAACAATTAATAGTCTTTGGGGCTTGGCCCAAAATGTTTAGTGAGAGTGAAGTTAAGATGAGTTTAGGGTTTACTTTATTCCCCATAAAATTTTACTTAGAAATCATAAAGAGAAAAAAAGACAAAGGTTGATTGGGAGCATTAAGGTTTGGAGCCAACCATTAGAGTTCCTAGAAATTCAAGAGAGAAGAATAAGAACAAGAAGAGATAGATAATGTCCATCAATAAAGATGAAAACTCAAGTTAACAATAGGAGTGATGTTTGATTCTTGTTCAAGAAATCATAAGGTGACAATAGAATCCTACAAAACTCCCTTAGGTGTAATAATATACAATGTTCATCCTTTCTCCTTTAATTTACATATATGACATTTTACATTTGTTGATATTTATTTGTTTAAATTACCTTTACATGACTTACTTATTCATTGTTTAATAAATATGGTTGCTACGAAAATAAGTTAATTAATAGAGTTATCTAATTGAAGTACTCTATATGTGATTAACTTGGATTCCCTTATAGTTTTTGGTTTACTTTTGAAATTGTGAATTCTACTTATATGTTGCGATGCGTGAGGCGTCGATGCCTTATATACATATATATATATATATATATATATATATATATATATATATATATTTGTTTGAATCACAATTTTATACTTTGTATTGAGTGATTGGCCAACTGAGTAATATTGTGATTGGTTATTAATGTGAAAAATAGACCTATTAACTTTTATTATTTTTCTATAATATGATATATATATATATATATACACACACACACACACACATAAAGAAGATTAAATAAAAGGTCAAGTTTTCTTTTGGAAAGAGTCTTTTTGATCAAAAGACCAAGCTTTTTCTTGGAGGGGATCTTTATGACCAAAAGGCCAAAATATAATAAGACAAGAGGTTCATTGGCACAAGGGGATGCTCCTTGTATGACTATGAGCTCTAGTCAACCAAATGACAAGTGAAAAAAAATATAAATTAAAAGATTTGTATTGTGTTTACATAGATTATATGCACGTTATATTTAAAATTTGTAAGAAAGGATTTTCCATAACTTTCACCCAAGTTACGATTGAATATGTCATAGTTCAAATTATTTTATAATTTCCTATTGTCATTGTGTTTTGTTCACTATTTTTTATTTTGGGATTTTACCCGCATATCTAGGTTTTTTTTAAGAAAACTTTTAAGTTTATGCTTGGGACCTAATCGTAAAAAGTTACAAGTCAATGTTCTTGGATCGATCATCCTTTTTAAATTTTCTGTATTTTAGGGAAATTTCTTTTAGTTTTTAATGTAATTTATTTAAAATAAAGTTTCAAAGTTGCAATGTTTGAATTGAGCTTGTTTTGAAATTATATTTTGATCAGCACCTTAGCACGACCTTTCCATTGTACCTTGTTTTGGCATTGCTATTCAAGCTTTGCACCTTGTTTTGGACTCTTACAACTTATGTCTTACTATCCTACTCAATTAAGGCAATTTTAATTCCTCTTTTATAACTCTTTGGCTTGTAATTGAGTGAATCTTTTAATTTTCTTGCTATTTAATCTTGTAATTTCTCTTTTATAATTCTTTGAAAAGTATGTGCAACAAGAAATGTTCTTAGCTAATGTTCTTAGGTAGTCATCTTTCCCCCTTTATTTTTAGTGGTGGTGGAATATCATATTGACATATTATTATAGGTTAAGAAAGCAAGGTTATGTGTGCGTGCTCTGTTTCTTTTTTAAGTTGTTGTATAGTTCTGGTTGTGATATACATCTATTACCATACTTTGCTACTAATGTCATTTGGATATTCTTTAAAACTTTCATTTGAGACTATTGGAGGTGGGAACTAAAGACAATCTAAAAAATAATTGGAATGATATGAGTATCTTCATATTAGTATACCCTGATTACATGTTTTACCATAATATGTAGTGATCTACGTCTAGCCTTCCAACACAAAGGTTTAAAATTTTCTACTTTATCAAAATCGATTATAAGGTTTTGATTACAACTCTTGTACTACCTTCCCAAAGCTTAATTCTACCTCATGATTTGAATCCTATCCCAACAGGATCAACTAGGTCTCAAGGTCTCATTAGAAAAAGCTTTCTCATACCCCAAACCAAAAAATGCTTAGTGCAAGAGCACAAAGAATAAAAATTACAGAATATATAATGATGAAATATAACACTTAAGTGAGTAAGGGATTCTAACTCATGTACAAAACAATTAGGTAAGGGATACTATTTCTAAAACGCAAGCTCTCAATTTATAATAAAAAATATCGTCAAATAAGGAAATAATAATACACACGATTACCAAAACTAAGTTAGAATTCAAAAAGCTCATTTTTAAATGAATGGTTCGAACCATTATCAATAATGGTTTGAACGACTTGTGACACCTATTGGTTTGAACCATTCCTCATGATTGGTTCGAACCATTGAGCTTATTTACAAGTATCAATGCTTAGTTCATTAATTAATCTTTCTTAAGTTACCTCTTTAAAACACAAGATTAATTAATTACGAGTTGAATGTGCTTACTTAAGACTTAATCTAACTTATTACATAATAAGCACAAGGGTAAGTCTCCATGATCTAGACATTCTTCTATTCTAAGACTTTTCCACTCTTCATTTTGTATATCCGAGCATAGTCTATTTGCCTTAGTGTCTTGGGGGTCTTTTTTCCATCAGGTTTGTCTTAGGTTTGTCATATCAAAACTTATTACACACGATAATCATAGTTAGAAACAAAAATGAAGCGCTCTTTTTTTTTCTTTCTTAAGGCCTTTACAACTTATGAATACATATAAAAATAATTTGTGAGTTCAAAATTGTGGCAATGTTTCAACTAAACACAATAAGGACAATTTTATTATTAAATGAGTAATTAAACATCATTTTCAAGAAAAGTTTACATGGGAAATTGCCTTAAATCAGCATCTAACAAGGTCCTTTACGTTTTTTAAATTGGTTCGTTGTAGTCATTTTCGTTAATCAAGTTAACCTAGTTAACAGAAGGAGCCCAAAAAACTAAAGTGCTAAAAACTAAACACTTTTAACCCTAAACAAACTCACATTGTCCTTAGAATAAGCCAAAGTTTCAAGACCACAGTCAATCCGTAAAATATAACATATTTACAAAAAAATCCTAATCCCACAAAAAATGCAACAAACAACCATTCCATTAAAAACCATTATAACAACTAACACAAGAAAAACTTACCTTCATCCATGTTTTTGTATTGATCGACCAACAACGTCACTCTTCGTTCAACCTATCAATCAAATCCTAGAATTCCTTCATTCGGTCTCAGCCTCCTCCAATTCCATGAAAGCCTTCACAAATACAAAATTGGAGGGAAGAAATCAAATGTTGTATCAATTAGTAATTACCAAAAAGTTAACTACTTATACATAAAATAACATTGTTAAGCACCCTTATCTCCAACCAGGATGGTTTAACACTGTCAAAGCCACCTAGGTTAACATAATTGAGGAAAAGAACGGAAGAGAATCAATTAAAACATGTAAGACACCTATATAGGTAAAAAAAAAAAAATGACCGACTCAAACAAACATGTAACATTGATTGGAGTCTAAATGTATAATTTTACTTATTTATTTTATTTTTTGAAGTTTACGACTCAGCGCAGGGTAAACCGAACTTTGTCCCCATGTCCTCTATCATTACATGTAAGAAACTCCTTATGATGACACTTTCGGATTTCTCTGCCTCCAACCAAATTTTATTCTTTTGCTGCTTTGCTCTTCTGGGTTCTGTCATCAACACTCATATTTTCTACATGGTGCCTTTCCTTTTTGTTTGTTTTTTCGTTTTTGTTCCCTTTTTGAGTTGTTGGTCGCTCTTACTCTTGAATCTTCTTAATTGCCAATTTCGAATTTGTGATCATACTGGCCCAAGATGTCAACTTTGAGTACTTGAGTTTTTGGGTTTTTTCTGGTGTTTCCAATTTTGAGGTGCTGCACGTGCATAATAAGCCCCCTTTGGAATTTTTTATGGGTGTATCATATTTTCCAGATTGTACAGTTGCCACAATCGCATATAGATGTACTTTTGTTTGTTTTGAATGGAACAGGCTGTGGTTTGGCATCAATCATGGTTTGAGTCTGGTCTTGGTGTTCATTGGACAATTTTCTGTTACTGAATTCTTCTAACTCTGCAGTTACCTAACGACTTTCATCTCATAGTTCATACCTTTTTTATGATTCATCTGCTACCCTGTGTTACAACTTTTGTTCAGTGATCACTATTGAATTCACAATTTCTATGTTGTTAATATCTTGTTTTACTGTACAAGAAATACAGTACCCTCGTATCATTTTAGTTTGCACTTTATGTTTCATACTTGAAGGTCATTTTCTTTCTGTATAAGCAAGCGATTCATTACATTCAGGAAATTTGCCTTTTAGTGAGGGATTTCCATTTTTCAGCATACTTGGTAAATGCCTAGGTGCAATGTCAATCCTGTGTGATGTGCCTATTCTAACTGTTGTGGAGTGCGTGTACTGTCTGGCTTGTGCTCGTTGGGCTTGGAAAAGATGTCTTCATTCTGCAGGCCATGACAGTGAAACTTGGGGGCTTGCTACAGCAGAAGAATTTGAGCCTATCCCTCGCCTTTGTCGGTATATTCTAGCCGTGTATGAAGATGATATTCGACACCCTCTTTGGGAACCTCCTGGTGGCTATGGAATTAACCCTGACTGGTTGATACTCAAAAAGACATATGAAGACACACAAGGACGGGCTCCGCCCTATATACTGTACCTTGATCATGACCATGCTGATATAGTTCTTGCCATTAGGGGACTAAATTTAGCAAAGGAGAGTGACTATGCAGTTCTGCTGGACAACAGATTGGGGGAGAGAAAGTTTGATGGGGGGTATGTTCACAATGGGCTGTTGAAAGCTGCTGGATGGGTTATGCATGCTGAATGTGAAGTTTTGAGGGAATTGGTAGAGATGCATCCAAACTATTCTCTGACTTTTACCGGACATTCCCTTGGATCAGGAGTGGCAGCAATGTTGAGCATGGTAGTTGTGCAAAATCGAGATAAACTCGGAAATATTGAGAGGAGGAGGGTCAGGTGCTATGCTATTGCACCTGCTAGGTGTATGTCACTGAATTTGGCAGTCAGATATGCAGACGTCATTAACTCTGTTGTGCTTCAGGTAAGCTATTAGAATCTTTTTTGTTTAGTTCTTGGCATCCTTTGGAATATTAGTACATCATGTAGATTGTGATGTAGGTAAAATTTAAGCATTTGTCGGTAGAGAAGTTAGCCTGCCTTCAATTTCCTTCTCATTGTTTGTTTCTTGTGTTGTGAATAAAGAGAACATGTTTGGCAAAGTAAATTGTAAATTTTGAATATTTTGGATGCTGGTTTGCATTCCTGAACTGCTCCAGCCTTGCACATACTTGCATTGATCTAAAAGAATAAAGAGATGATGAATTATGAATATAGAGCTCCACAACCCCAACGCTATAATTTGCATTTAGTTTTCTGCTCTGATAGCATTTGTTGACATAGGTACAGTCTATAGATATGTGTTCATAACAGATACAGATGTCTCTAAACTCAAATCAGTTATTCCATTAACATAGGATATTAAGTTTTAACCAAGTAACTGTTGAGCATAAGCTGCTTTACTAACTATTTCTCTCCTCGTACTTCATTACTTCGCGGACTTGATTCATGCTGAATCTTGTACTTTGAAGTAACTGCTCTTTTCCTTGATCAGGATGACTTCTTACCAAGGACAACCACTCAATTGGAAGATGTATTCAAATGTCTTTTCTGGTATGCCGTTAGGCCCTGTAAAGAGTGGCTACCTCGTTAACCTGCTTGTTATAGAAGGATTAATGTCTAGTTTGCTTAACTCTGTACTGTTAACTTAGTTGACTGAATTGTTGACAAGGCCAAATTTTCACATCCGAGTCAGTTTTGGCATTCTGAACTACACAATTTCCAAAGATTTTTGGGTCTCTGAAGTTCGCTTTTGAGGTTATTTTTGTTTTGTTAGGTTTCCATATAGTGCTTGGATAAATATTAGGCTTTTCTACCATGCTTCTTTTTCTGGTGGCACCTTCCCAATCCTAATATGCTTCTTCTCATGGTGCCTGTTTTCTTTTTGGCTTCTAGCTATCTTCCTACTGTGTCATATTGTTATCCCTCTGGCAGCATACATTTTCTTTGATTTTTCAAGTTGTGGTTAGTGGAGCATGCGAAATGCCCAGTTTGTATGACTTATGTTTGATTTAGATGAGTTAAGTGTGAGTTATTTGTGTTTAGATGAGAGTCAGTGGATGTCAACAGATAATGGAAATGATTGTCACTGTTTTCTTGAGTTGGCAGTTTGCCATGCTTATTGTGCTTGAGATGCATCATGGATACATGTATACCAGAGGAGAAGATGCTGAAAGATCCGAGGAGACTCTATGCTCCTGGCCGCCTTTATCACATTGTTGACAGAAAGCCTTTTAGGTATGATTAATGTTCAAGAAGAGCTTATGCAGAATTGTAACTGTACTTGGGGAAATTACCTACATTGCATATGTTTAATATCCTGTTTCATCCATTGAAAATATGTTGACATGGTCACTTTAAAAAATATGCTTATATAGCTTTTACTTTTGGATTTCACATTAACACCTTTTGTATGATACAAGAATGGGAAGGTTTCCCCCAGTTGTGAGGACAGCAGTACCAGTCGATGGAAGGTTTGAGCATATAGTCCTTTCTTGTAATGCTACATCTGATCATGCCATTATTTGGATAGAGAGGGAAGCACAAAGGGCTTTGGATGTAAGTTTGTCAACCCCTCAACTTTTTGCTACTTTCTTTGTTGGGGGAAGTTATGTTTTGGTCTCTCTCCATGCCCCTTTTCCTCCCCATTAATGGCCTTAAAATTTGAAATGGTTAGAAAGCATGGAGCAATATGAATTTTAGAATCACATTTTTTAGAAGTTAGAAAAAAAACTTTTGACATTTTACTCCTTTTGTCCTTCAATTATGTATGCATATACATGTTCACAAATCTTCAAATTTTATCTTTATACAAATTTGAGTTTCTTGTTGGCATAAGTTTTCATGTTCTTTTTTGAAGAGAAATATCAATTTCATCTCAATCATAATTCCTATAAGATAGAAAATAACTGATTGTTAGATAAGGCTTTAGTGTTTACTTGAACACTTTCAGGACTTTGAATTCACTGAAAACGTTGACACAATAAACAAATCCATAATACCTGATCCTTTCTACTAATGACCAATTTTCAACCTTTGCCATTTTGTTTCTGCTAAATGCAGTTGATGAAGGGAAAAGATAACACCATGAAAGTACCTGCAAAGCAGATCATGGAACGGCAAGAAACATTAGTTCGACAAAGTGAAGAATACAAAGCAGCATTACAAAGGGCTAAAACACTAGTTGTTCCACATGCTTATAAACCACCATCAAAATATGGAACCTTTGAAGACAAGGGAGAGGAGAGTTCACGAAGGTCAAAGGGCGAGTCTTCTTCTGGTTCAACTTCTAGGAGTACAATGGATGAAACTTGGGATGAAATTATTGAGCGTCTTTTTGATAAGGATGAGCATGGCCACATTATGCTCAAGAAATAGTGATCTTGTAATTATTGTTTTGTTAACTAAATTGCTTCATTCTTTTTGTGAGTCTTTTTTTTTTTTGGTGGGTAGTTGTAATTGATGGTATGCTTGGAAAAGACAAAAGGAGAGGAAGGAAAATGCAGGGAAAAGAAAAATCAGACAATGATGTATTTTCTTTTGTGTAGTTGAATAAAAATGAGAGAAGGTGAGAGGAAGATTGACTTAGAGAGATAAAAATTAAAAATTTTATCTCTTCCATTTTCTTTCCAATTTATATTTTAAATTTTCTCTTCGCTTTTTTGTGTTCTCATTTTCCCTCTTGCCAAACAAAGTGTCAAAGACAAAATCAATATAATGATAAGAAGATTGATAAAATTGTTGGAAATTGTTTTTTTTTGGAAGATGTTAGAAATTGTTTGGAATCACGTCCTATCATTGTTGGAAGAAGACGAGAGCAAAGTGCGCAAGAGGGTGAGGGCAATATCATTGTTGGAAGTCTTATTTGTCTCATAATATTTTGTATGATTTAAATGCTTGTTGGGTGGTATCAAAGTTAGAGTATTTTTTTCGGTTGTTATGAGCCAAGAGATGTCCTTTCATTATGGGTCAAAAATTCCACTTATTTTAGTAGAATTTGAAATTACATAATTTGAAGTGTTTAAAATGCTCTATAAAAATTTTAGAAATTCAATTCCTATTTATTTAAACTATCCAAACAAATAACTTTACCAAGTTGAGTTTTAAATTGTCTAAACCCTACCCCCAATTACCTTATCCAAACACGCTGTTAAAGATAATAAACTAAAAGACTAATTTTGCTTAAATAGACATGTTTCTCTAATAAAATTTAATTTAATGTATAAAAAAAATATTTAACAATTTTAAATGTCTAACAAATATTAACAAAAATGTTGACATAGTAGAAGCATACTTCGAACGTGTTAGTTTTCTTAGAAAGAGTAGGAAAGCATTGGGGAATTTTTCCTCGCGTTTTGATAGAAAAACAAGTCCCCTGGGTCTCAGTCTTCACAATTTTTCATATTTTATATAAAACTACTATTAAAACCTTTAATTGTTACTATTTTCCATAATGATGGAGACTTGTCTTTAATTTAGTTTTTACATATATTTTTTTAGCCTTTTCCTACATATCAAATTTAATCAAATACAACTGTTATTTTTTAACTTTCGTATACCTTTATTTATTTATTTATTTCACGCTTTTCTTGCCAAACAAACATTTAATGCAAGAAATGCAGTTCGAGCCCAGGAAAGGATACCAGTTATGACGATACACACGCCCGTCCACGCTTGAGTCCAAATAATGTTATGAAACAACAAAAATTGTGAAAAATAATCAACCACCCCATGATTTGGAGTAATGGTTTTCAGTCGATTTTAAATTATGTTCCACTTTGAACAGCAAGATATGAAAACTATTTTAAATGGTTGTAAGTCAACAGAGTTCGTTCATATGATATATTGTGACAAGTATATGTTCCACTTTGAACAGCAAGTGTATATATATATATATATATATATATATATATATATATCAATTCAATTTATTAGGGTGGTAAACATACAGTAGAATGTAATTATTTTTATTTAAAATGATATGCTCTGCAAAATTAAAAAAGAGATTATGAACATTGAACTCACATTCAAGTTAATTTAGGTCATATGCACCTAATGGAATTAAGTATGCACTTAAGTGGATTTAACTAACAATAATAGTGTGCCAATGATGGTAAAGATTACAATGGTAGTGGTTTTTATAATGATAACAGTAATGACGGTGATAAGGATAAGAAGTAGTAACAACACAAAACAGAGACAATGTCAAATGTGTGGTGATGATTGAGTTCACCGATGTACTTGTATATCTGCCTAAGATAAGGTGTCTGTTTGACTAATAGTTAGGGAAATAAGGTTTAAAAAAAGAAGAAATCTAAAGGTTAATATTGATTATTCACGTCATTTGAAACTCCGTTTGACAATAGAATCTTTTTTAGGAGTTGGTCAAACCTCGAGGGAACCAAACAAATACTGAATTGATTTTTAAGTGTGTGTTTGGTTCAACTTGCCAACGACGTTGCTTTAACGGAGACGGCGAAAGCCTCCATTACCACCGACGGAGGAGTGTTTGGGTAGCTTGAGGGCTCTGTTCCATTGGTGGAACCTCCGTCCCAGCCTCCGTTTGACAACCCCAACCTCCATCCGCATAAGGCACGTCTGTGCTCCCTCCAGCCAACACGATTTGACGAAAAGACAAACGTACCCTTTTGTCTTTGGTTAAAAATCAGACCCCCTACCCCAAAGGTCGAAGCTTTACACAATTAGGAGACCGGATCTCACAGGAAAGAAAGAACCTTTCATGACCCAGGTAAACTTTGATTCCTAAATTTCGTTTTTGAGTTTTGGTGATCTGGTTTTCCATTTGTGGTTGTTGGTTTCGTGGGTGTTGGGGCAGAGGTGATCTGGTTTTCTGTTTGGATGGGTGTGTTGCTGTTGTTGTGGTGGTGTGCTCGTGGTTTGTGATGCTGTGGTGGTGGGTTTAGGTGGTGAGGCGTGAGGGTTTTCGTGGTGGCATGGAGATGTGATGGTGGCATCGTGTGGTGGTGGATGCCGAACAATGGTAGCTAGATGGTAGACTATGGGTGGGATTTTTAGGTTAGGGTGCATTGCAACTTTTTTTAGAATTTTTTTAATTTTAAATTCTAATTTATTTTAGTTATAGGTTTTTATAAGTGTATTGTAATGTGTATTTGTAAGTGTATTATAATGTGTATTTTAAATTCTAATTTATTTAATTTTACATTCTTGCAATATTGTTATATAAATGATATATAATATTGAGTAGACGTTGGAATTGCAGTGAATGTAACGATAACAATAAGCGATTTACGATACGTTTTAATATCAGTTACGTTAATATATTATAATATACGTTATATTATAAATTACGTTCTTAGGGTATTTTAACTTAGACAATATGTATTTAAATTGAATTTAAAATTAAATAAAAAATTTTATTTAAAAAAGAATAAAATCCATTTATTAATTTTAATATATTAATTCATTTTTTAATATGTATAATTAAATTTGATATATATAACTTTCAATTTATACATATAATATTAAATATATATTGTGTTATTTATTAATATATACATATTAAATATATTTTTTACTAATACCTTTTTGGTAACTTTCTATTAAACCATCATTTTCACAGCCCAACTTTTTCTCCAACCAAACACAATCACTACTTCTTAACCCACTTTTAAAAACATCCAAACACAACTCCGTTTATAAAACCCCAATTTTTTTAACCTCCATTTATAAGATCTCAGTCAACCAGGTTACCTAACCAAACGTAAGCAAACCATTTTATCCTAGGCCAATGCAAGGAACTGGTTTTTAAAGTTATAGTATTCTTCAAGTACAACATAACAGCAAACAACACACACCTAATGTAAAAGTAAAAGTCCTCGAATCCAAATGTAGTTAAAAATAGTCAAAGAAGCCAAGAAGAGACAGACAATTTATTGAGAAAACAAAAGGTTAAACCAGTTCAATCAATGATCAGATCAACAATGCATGTCCTGTAATCCTAGAAAAGAAAATAATTTCATCTGCAATTTAATGCCACAAGAGTATGCAACAACATAAGAATCCCTCCGATTATCATCCTAAACTAAACTATCACTGCTACGATGCAATCAATGAAAAACTCACAAAATTCATAACTGCAAAAAGCAACAATTCTCACAATTATTACATATTAATACAACTTGGATTTAGTAATGTCATTTGAGGGACTCAAAGTCAAAACCCAATTCATATGAAAAATGGAAAGCCAAAAATCACAATTCAAAATCAAAACCATGTAATTAAATGTGAAACACCTGTCTAGAGTTGTGGAGCAGAATCAATAGAAGGGTTTGGTTTCTTAAGTGAGCACGATGATTTGAAAGCCTCAATTTGTAACTGACATTTGACATAGTCTCCTTTATTCTCTTCCAAACACTTCTTCAAAGCCTCAACATCACACGCTGAAATTATCTTCTTAACACTGTTGCTTCTATTCTCTGTTTTCTGATCCATAATCTCCAATTGAAGAATAAAAAGGTTCTGCGTTTTCGATACAATAGAAACAAATTCAATCACTGAATTTTGGAGTTTGGTGAATTGAATAACTCAATGTTAAGTCACGTGAATTGCTAGAAAATGAAAGAAAAACAAAAGCAGAACGTTGAGGAAGTAAAATGTGGTACCGTAACGAAACGCAGCACAATGGTAATTGGATTTCGTGATTTAGAGAAACAAAGCTGCACGGTGAATTGCTATGTTGTATTATGTTTGTTTTCAGAAACAGAAACAGGCGATGAAGATGAAGATGGAGATGAAGCCTTAACGCAAACAGTAACTCTGCCGCCCTAACACCGCTAGCGAAGACGAAGCCCCTTCCGTTATTTATTTCGTCTCATTATTTTTTGTTTAAGAAAGTGTCTCGTTATTCTTAGAATTATCTACTCCATATATTTTTAATATTTTTAGTTTATGTAATTTTTATTTTTTAATTACCTCCAAAAAATATGAATTTTCTAAAATTTGATTTAATCTTTTTCAAGTTTATAACGAAATTGATGCATCTTAGAAGTTAAAAAATTCGTTATGAATAATTTTATAGAATGAGAAGTGAAGTTTTTGTATAAAAAAGTTGTTTTAATTTTGATGTAACGTTAATTAATAGTGAACATATGATTTTCAATATAAATATCGTTTTTTACCCTTTAGAATTATATATGTGGTATTCAATTTTTGTTAATCATATGTCTTTTTTTTATTTTATTGTGGTATAGTTTATTAAAAAATTATTTTTAAATAATTTCAATAAATTTTATGACGAAATTTATATTATAAAGTTTTATATAAAAATAATTTATTATATAAATTATTAATTAAGTTGTGTAGTTAAATAATTCTAAAAATATGATAATTACTGGTTAATTCTTTTAAAGAAAGTTACTGAGTATATATAAAAATAAAAGCCTAAATATATAAAATAATATAACAAATTAAGTAATATGAATTGATAAAATAATAAAAATTTATATTTTATTATGTAAGACTCACTTTTAAAAGTATTACTAAAATAAAAATATAAAATATTATTCTATATAAATATAAATTGTCTTATATATATCAAAAGTAATGTGTGACTAGCATGTTATCTTCTCCTATATTTTGAGTTTGGAACTAGAATGAAACAAAAATAAAAATTAAATAACCATATTAAAACGCGATCAGTAAAGGACTAATTTATGTATTTTTTTAAATGATAGTTAAAAAAAAATTGATTTGGACAGCAGTAGATAATTTATTAACAATTAAAATAATATTTTTTTAATGATTTTAACTTCTTTAACAATCAAATTAATTTTTAAAAGACTCATTTAATGGTCATTTTAAAGAAATTTAGTTAATGAAAAAAAAATCTAATCGGAAATCATTCAATTTGATTGTTTATTCAATTAAAAAAACAAAAGTGTTTATGTTTATGAATTATCCTTAATCTTTAGGGTGTAATAAGAACTTCAACAATAAAATATCTCTGTCTCTACAAGAACAACAGGTGTTTCATTACACAGGGAAAATGAATCTGAGATGAATCACCTCATTATGGGAAACTACGTTCCTATATATTCAGTGAATTATGGCTTGCATTTCTGGTAGCATTCTTTTGGCATTTCCAAAACTGCCAGAACTCATTTTGAAAACTTGCCATGGCCAACATATGCGTTTCACACTATGGCCATTGCGTTCACGTTTCTCTGCTTCCTCTAGTTGTTTGTTTAGCTCCTCAACCCGCTGACGAAGTTCAACTGCTCTACTATCAGCCAGCCTCAAAGACCTCTCTGCTGCTTCCTGTGCAGCTATTGCACTGTTTGCAAGTTCCTCTTTCACCCTTAATTTTCCCTTCCATATGTCCAAAGCAGTCCTAGTTTTATGTAGTTCTTGTTTCAAAGCAGCCACCTCATGGAACATGAATATATTATTGATAGACAAAGAAATAAAGTAATTGCATATTCATTTAGCATCCAAGCATGACCATTATCTGAGAAAAAAATGACCAGAGACTATGATTTACTTTGGATGATTTTTGTTACTTACATAACACTAACTCATAAGAGAAAAAGATATAATTTTATGATACCCTTTGGATAAGGGGAGGCCATAATATTCATGTCTGCCTCTATTTTTTTTATTGAACCAAAATTGTCGCTCAACTGAGATTAGACTAATCTATTTCTGACAATATATTAATAGAACCTAGTTATTCCATCATATTAATGACACATTTGGTTTTGCGTTAGATTCAATCAAAATCACATTGTGGGAATGCAAAAGTTATTATAGGTAGTATTGGATTGGATGCATGTTGACTTTCCAGAAGTACAACCAAATATACCAAGTATCAATGTTCTAAAATGGCAGCATCTATTGGCAAGAGATGAAAAAAGTCTTTATACCAATTTGTCACGCTCTTGTATCTCTTTCTTTCCTGCTTGAACTTCCAATTCACAAGCTTCCTTCCATCTAGCAACTTCTTCTTCAGCTTCCTTGATTTGAACCAAAAACTCCTCTACCTTTTGAGAGTTAGATAAAAAGGAAAAGGCTATTAAGAAGAAAAAGAGATTTTATGTTAGGGAATGATGATTTCATTTATTAATCAAATACAGGTGATTACATTTTGAGCCAAGATTCTCTCCCTAGCTTCTAACTCCTTAATGTAGACTTTGTTTTCAACAATTTCTTTAGCTTGTTTCTCTGTGAGACACTGGAGGCGCTCTGTGTCTGACCTGGCATGAAGTTCATGATAAATAATCCAAAACCAAGATTCAAGGAATATACACTCAATTTACTTATGAGCTCAAATAATATAAAAATCTTAAGGTGCTTGGATTCTTAGATGTATTGTTTCAATTTCAATATAATCAGATGGTAAAGTACCTGGATTCTTCCAAGGATCTCCTCGATTGAGTAATTTCATGGCGTAGATTCTTCATTATCCTTTCCACTGTTGAGGCCTTGGAAAATGACCATAAATTTCAGAACAAGCTACAACTGTCATCTATTACAAGAGTCACTCATTTTTTTAACTCAACATATAACGATATAACTAACTATGAACATGATACTGATGCAGTAGATGGGTATCGTGACTGGAAAAAGAAAGTGGCTAGCAATTCTAGCATAAAGGAGTAAATCTTGGGCTTTCTAACAATTTCGCAGGTTTGTAATAATAGGGTGTCTTGGAATTCATTCTTTAATCAGGAATGATACTTCTACCAATGCTTATCCTATCAAAAGTATAACTATTATTTATGTTATGTTCTGATTCCTTCTTTTTTCTTTTTCTCTCCCTTAAATGTTAACTATATTACAAAAGAACACTTTTTTGGATGAAATTAACGAAAGATAGCAAGAGCTTACCAGAGTAACAACTTCCTCTTCATTCTCACTGCTATCTGATTTAGCGACCGTGCTAGCCACAGAACTCTCTGGTGATTGTTCATTATTCCCAGGCCCCATCATGAACCCAAACCCAACTTTCTGCAATCCAAGCTCAGCGAACTGCAAAAGGGGCATCCTTTTATGATCATGTCCCTTCATTTTCTTCTCCAATGCTTCCTTCTCCAACAAGGAAATCCTTAGCAAGTTATTAATATCCCTATTCTCTTCAGTCAAATTAATCAAACTACTCTCCAACTCTCTCTTCTCCTTGTTCCTCATATCCTTGTAACTATTCGCCCTTGTTTCCACCTCAATGGCAAGCCTTGAGATCAACCTCACCTCTTCCAATAACAATTCTGGTCCCACACAAACCCTCTCCCTCTTTCCATCTTCCACAAAAGTTTCATCCTTTTCTCCCTTTAGCCCCTCTATTACTCTATATAAGGTACCCTTGATTGAAGTGAGGGATTCCAATTCCAAGGGCTTTAACACCAACCCATTTCTCTCTTCTCTCTCACTCTCCGTTCTCTCAACTCTTTCTTTGAAACCTTTTTCTTCCACTTCTTTTCCCACCAACCCGCGTTCTTTTTCTTCCAAAACCACTTCAAAGAAGGGAACTTTATCGGAAAGAAGATGGCCAGAGACCTCTTTGGGGTTGTTGAGTTCGGGTTGTGGTGTTGGTTGAGAGAGTTGGTCCATGCTGCATATCATATAACAGAGGGTATTTGAGGATCTTCATGAAGAGGGAGAAAAAGCAGAATGGAGTAAGAAAAGGTGGGAAAAAAAAAGTTTCAAAACTACCAGTCAACAGAGGGAGGGTTGGTAAAATAAGGAGGTTCAAAGCTTTTGGCGGGGCTGCACTTCAGTGTCGGTTGGAACTAACGGCCAAAGCAACACAATCTTGCCCTGTGCTGTGACATAAACTTTTGTGACCGGTAGTGAGGATTAAGAATGTAATATAAGAATTTTTTTATTAATTTTTATATTTTAAGAAATATTAGTTAATATACTTAAAATTATTTAATTTGTTTACAAATTATATTCTTTTTAGTCTCATATATAAGACATAATCAATCAATCAAAACCAATAACCAAGTATTATCTCAATACAGTGTCCTATCTTGTACTAAATCTTTCGATATTCCATTTATCGAAAGGTGTCCATCAATAAACTCTTTTAGCATCCTTTTCGGTCATCTCCTACATCTCTTCACAAGACACTCACACATCTGCTTAACTCTTTGTATCAATGCTTCCAAAGGTCTCATTTGTACATGCTCAAACCACCTTAGATGATTTTCAACCATTTTCTCTTCAACAGGTGTCACGTCGATACGAGTTCGAATAATATCATTACTAATTCAGCCTTTTTTTGTGTAGTCACACATCCACCTCAATATCCTCATCTCAGCTACCCTCATTTGATTTTCATGTTGCCCTTCACCACCAAACATTCACTCTCATAAAGCATTGCTGGTCTTATGACAGTTTGATAAAACTTTCTTTGAAGTTTCTTTGAGACTTTTTGATCACACATGGCCCCTAAAGCCTTTCTTCATTTCAACCACCCAGTTATATTCTATGAGAAACATCTCCTTGAATTTCACCATGCTCTTGTACCATCGAACCCAAATACTTGAACTATGACACTTGAGGTATGACTTGATCTCTAATTTTCACCTCCAAGTTGTCATGAACTAGCCTCCTATTAAACTTACAATGCATATACTCTATTTTTCACTTCTGCTTAACCGAAAACCTTTTGATTCTAGGGACTACCGCCACAATCACAATTAAATTTTTTAAATTCAAAAGACCTAATAACATAATGGTAACAAAATGAAGACTAACTAGCGTATTTACTCAATAAATAAACTTAAAACATGTTATCTATCATAAAATTCAAAAGTCAATATTTTCTAAAACATGACAATATAAGTGATCTATCCTATAATTTTTAGGACTATCTTAGAGAATCTTAAAACATAAAACTAAGGAACTAAATAAGTTACTAACCTTTGAGTTGTTTAAAATTTTAATATGATTAAAACATTTCTTTTCACATCATGAACATAATAACACCAACATGGAGCGAAATGGATTCCTTTATATAAAGAAGGAAATTTTGGATCTTAAGACAATTTGAGAGAAAGTTTGAATGTTTTGAAGAAACTAGGGATCGAATGGGCCTGTACGTATTAAAACGTTGTATTTGACATCCCTTCCTACACCAGGATTTTAAAATCCTAATCTTCCACGTATCAATAACAACAAATCTGAAAGCTTCAAAAATTATGTAGGATTTTATATCTCACACCCTGACCAAAACCAAGTTATGTGTGCCTTTAGGAATATTTGGAATGGTGTGGGACTAGTCCTACACTAAAGTCACTAAGACCCACGTTAGGCATGGCATGAGACAATTACTTCCATGCTAAAATTGCTCTAAGCTCAACCTTATTTTGTTATCAATACAATTCAAAGAATATGAGTGTGATAATCTATAATAATAAGAATGTAGGAATTAGAGGAAACCATGTAAACGATAAAATCTGCTCCATCAATAGAGATTTAGTGACTATGTCAATAAATACAAAGACATAAGATATCATCAAACCAACAACTCAAAATCTTAAAATATTAAGTTCATGAGTTCTTATATTTAAAAATCACTAAGTAGCACATATCATCCGATGTGGAGCCAAGCACTTAACATTCCCAACAAAAAAAATAACAATGACACACTAGGATATTTATATATAAAAAAGAAAAGATAAGTAATATTTATGAAGCTTTGAGAAACAAATAAAAATAGGATCTTAAATTCTAAAAGGGCGTTGCAAATAAGAAATAAAAAAAACACAAAAACAATAATGAAAACCATAAAACAGAAATAGTAACAGCCAAACAAAATTCACGTGTAAATCCCATGAACAAATTGGTCACTCTGCTCCTCCTAATTAGATATGGCTCTAAGAAGAAAAAGGTAGTACATAATGAACTAATTACTATAGTTGCGATGCAAAAGGGCAAAAAGAGGCTACTATTAACTAACGTCAAACACAACACGTGTAAGAGTCATGGGATTACACATATACAATGTGCCCATAGCGTCAGAAATATCTAGGGCCTTCATTTCACTGAGAAAAAACAGTAGAAAACGCTCAATTATTTAACATATGCAATGTTTACAACAGCTAATTAAATTCTTTTTGAAAAAAAAATATTAATTTTCACTCATCATGATCAAAATCTAAAAAATTCCATTATACCTTTTGGAGGTTGGTGTTGTAATTTTTTTAAAAATGAATCTTCCTGTAATCATGGAAAACTATATAAAAATATATTTTTAAGATAAATTACACGAATGACCGTTGAACTCTGTTAAAGTCAAATTAGACTGTTGTTCCAGATTAAAACCGCCAAAACAACAGCATATATAAAAACTGTCACAAATTTAAAAATAGGATAGACTGTAACTTAGGGCGTTTTGGATTAAAGACATTTTCTTTTTTTATTTTTTTATTTTCACTTTCAATTACAAAACTACCATCCTGTTTTCTATTTCTAAAAATTTGTATAAGAAACATTGAAAATAATTTTTTTTGACGACAGATTTATATTAAAACTAAAAAACAAAAATAAAAAAAACGTTTTTGAATTCAAATGACAGATTTTAAATGAATTGTAATTTTAACGAACCTTAAAAGATTACCTGTGCAATTCACTTTTTTTTATTCTTTAAAATAAAGATAGAAAAGAAATAGATAAATGTTGAGGAGTAAAAAAATTTCAAACTTAAATCTTAATAATTAAAATCACGTTACACTTTAACTATACTGGTCCCTATAGACAGCATATAAATGCCTAATTAATGTAATTTATCAAAGTCTAGAGGTTGTAATGTTGGTTAGCTAACATGGATAAAATCAAAGTCTCTACTCTATACGCGTGGGTGGGTTCTCTAGATAACACATATAAAAAGTTATTTTACGCGGTTTCTATTTCTTTCTTTTTTTATCAAGCACGCGTAGAATGAATAAGGTTGAGAGACCAATGGAGACAGACATATGATCTTACAAGCATTTTAAATTTTTTTATATTATACATATTAATAAATATAACTTTTTTTTCATAATATTGATTAATGTTACGTTACCCCATAAGTAATATTGATCTTTGTGTGTTTTGTGAGTCCATCATTTAAGAAAGGATAAATTATATAAAATGAAGTCCCTGAAATTATATAAAGTTAAAGATCACCTTTTAAAAGATTTTTTTTTTCAAAATATTTTAAATGTTTGTAAAAGATCTTTACCTTCAAACTCCGCTAATTAAGTACTGCGCTGAGATCAATCATTAATCACATTAGTATTGACACGTGTAATTTTTAAAAAAATAGTCATTGTCAATAATTCTTATCCTTAACAGCAAACAAAAATAAATACATCAACACATAAACAGACTTTGTCAATAGTTCTTTATTTAACTACAAACAAAAACATATAATAGAAAAAAAATACAAATCTTTAACCCTAAATAAACGGACCCTCACAATCAAACCTCACCAAAACCATCATCTTCAATCCCCATCAAGCAAAACTCATAATTTTCTCCAAATCAAACTCACACAATCAAACACGGCAATAGCACCCAAACCAAACCTACACAATTAAACACCACAACAACACTCACAATCAAATGTTCATTGTCCTAGAGCAATAGTAAAGACGCAAATCGCAAATTGAGCGACGCGTTTAAGTTGACAAACAAGGCATGAGAATTACGAGAAGGGATTCGATGTGATAAGAACACAAAAATATGTGGATATTAAAGGGTTTAGGTAGAAATCTATAAGATTTTGTTGATGGTGGTGATGACCATCCAAGTCTTTCTGTGTTGGCAATGAAGGTTTGGTTAGGGCTAGGGAGGTATGGTGAAGAGGATAAAGAGTTAAGAGGAATAGTGATTGACAAAGGGATTTTAGAAGGGGTTAGGTGTTGGTGAAGGAATATTTTATGGCGACAAGGACTGTGGGGGTTGAGAAAGTGAAGAAAGGTGGTTTGGTTTAGTGAAAAGAATGATGATTTTAGGGTTTATGATTTATAGATTTCTGGTTGTTGATTTAGGGGTAAGGGACGATGATGCATAAGGGAGATAGGGAGAGGGAGTTGTGAGATAAGGAAAAAAAAGAAGGAGAGGAGTGAGCAGATAGGAGATAGAGGAAGAAGAAAAAGATGCGTAATAGTGAAAGGAAGATAAGAAGAATGTAGGGCTTATTTGGCATTAATTTTTATTTTTAAAGAAGTCAATAAATACACGTGTAGTATTGAGGTAGATAATAGTTGATTACCTATATATTTAACTGATAGAGTTTAACGGTAGGAGCCTTTTACAAACATTTAAAATATTTCAAGAGTCTTTTAACAAAAATAAAAATCCCTCTAGGACTAGTATTCCTAATTTTGCATAATTCCTGTTTTTTTTTGCATGATTTATGTAACATCCTGCTTTTAATAATAGCTCTATTTTGTAATTTATGAAGCATGAAAGGCTTGTAAGTGTTAATTAATGAATAAAACACTCTATGGATGGCTTTTAATGCTCCAAAAGTTTCATTTTTGGGTATAATTATGGAATTTTAGAGAAATTATTCAAATTCCGAGTAAAAAGGCTCTGATCCGAGTGACAGAGTGAAATTCCGAGTGAAGGATTACCAATTCTGACTGAAGGTTACAAAATCCGAGTGAGGCTATGGTATTTTCCGAGTGAGAATAGGCAAAGATACCGAGTGGAAGTTTGAGTGAGTGATGGTCAGTGTTGTATTAAGTTTACTGAGTGATAGATTGATTGAGGTGACTCGGTTTGGAGGTAGATCACCGAGTGATGACTGACCTGATGTTGAGTCGGTTTTGGCAATGAAAACCTGAGTGATTGGAGTCGGTTTCAGGAGATTTACCGAGGGGACTCAGTTTTCCTTTTTCTTCACACGACTGGTAGAGTTCCAGTCGGACTAGAACTTGACCGAGTGAAAGGATGAAGGAAGAGGAGTCAGCTGAGTGAGATCGGAAGGAACACTTCTGATCCGTTTTGACCTCCAAAGTTAGGACGATTTCAAGACTTCAAAGAAGAAGATCGGATGTCAACTAATGCCACATCACATCGGATGACCGATGTATGGAGGACAGCTTATGTGAAGCAGACTGGATCAACGTTTTACTGAATGAGCTATGGGTCGCATGACCATGAGACCGAATCAATGCTTTGGTTATTAATGAACACCGGTTAGTTTCAAGGAAGGTTCATCCTTAGAACTGATGTTCACACCGGATAAATTGTACCGGTATTAAAGACCAGATTTAGTCCGTCCAGAGAACAGAAGACTACAGAATAGGAAGGGTATAGTTTTCCTACGAAACTGGAGTCACACGTTTTGACGGAGTAATAAGCCTAGACGGGGTCTCATGCCTTGGCGGAGTAATAAGCTTAGGCGGAGTCACACGTTTTGACGGAGTAATAAGCCTAGGCGGGGTCTCGTGCCTTGGCGGAGTAATAAGCATTGACGAGGTCAAATGCCTTGGCGGAGTAACGTGAACGTCTTTTAGGGCATGAACATTTCTTAAGAAACACTCAACACCGCCCTTCACACTCAATACCGCCCTCACACTCAATACCGCCCTCACACTCAATACCGTCCTCACACTCAATACCGCCCTCACACTCAATACCGCCCTCACACTCAATACCGCCCCTCACACTCAACATCACCCATCACACTCAACACCGCCCCTCACACTCAATACCACCCTCACGCCATACCGACCTCAGCAAATCCTTCAACAGTGAACACCTTTTTATTTCCACTTCAGCTAGTGATCAGCCCACTTAATCACATGAATCCAAAAATGAGTGGCACAACGAACCAATCACAGGGGAAAGTTGCATCCATTATAATACCTTTGTATATTTTATTCCAACCAATGCAAAACTGACTGTGAAAGGAGTCAAAAGGCTCCATTATCCCACCTAATCTTCCAACTAATGTTCCCCACTTGTCTGGCATTATTAAACCTGCCCCATTTACTAAGGCCCGATTAGAACAAACTTGTGAACTAATTCTCCTCCAATTCGAACAACTTTGGGGACTGTAAGGGAGCCATTTCAATCGACAAACCAAGTAAGAGGGGAGAGGGTTGTGAATAACTATGAAATGGGTAGAGTTGTATGCTGTTCTAGGATTCCAGTTTTAAATTCGTATCTTGTGGCTAAATTTTAAAACTGAAAACGTACGAATTTGTCTTTGACTTTTTCATGAAAGTTGTAGATCTTTTTGTTATCTAAAATATGAGACCTGATTCAATTAATTTGAGTATGTATAGCAAAAGTTATAGCCAAATTACTACTGCATGTTCGAGTGAAAGATTTGTTCCATGTTTTGTGTATATTTTGATATGTTGGGAATTATACATGCATAATCAGCCTTGGATGTCTTCATGAAAGTTGTAGATATATATGTTGTGGATCTTTATAAAGTGGTTTCACATTAAAATAATTTTTGTAGCTCAAGTTATGCTCATAATACTGAAGTATGTACAAGCTGTAAACCTGTGAACTTGAAATCCGTATCTTATTTTTAAAACTGGGAATTTTGTGTTGAGAATTAGTGATCAGTGTCTTCATGAAAGTTGTAAATCTTTTTGTTATGTGAATTTTGAGACCTGAACTGATTGATTTGAGTATGTGTAGCAAAAGTTATAGCCAAAATACTACTATATGTCCGAGTGAAGGATTTGTTTCATGTTTAGTGTATATTTTGATATGCTGGGAATTATACATGCATAATAAGCCTTGGATGTCTTCATGAAAGTTGTAGATATTTAAGTTGTGGATCTTTAGAAAGTGGTTTCACATCAAAATAATTTTTGTAACTCAAGTTATGCTCAAATTACTGAAGTATGTGCAAGCTGAAATTCTGAAATCTGAAATCCGAATCTTGTTTTTAAAACTGGGAAGTTTGTGGTGAGAATTAGGGGTTGGTGTCTTCATGGAAATTATAGATATGTGTGTTAGGAATAATTTAGAATTAGTTTCATGTCAAAATCATTTTTGTAACTCCAGATACGTTCTAATTACTAATCTGTGTACATTTTGGAAAAACTCATCTTGAGGCAGTATGGTATTTTGTGAATAAGTGGTATTTATGATTGGAATCTGAAATTGTGTTCTTCATGAAAGTTGTAGATAATTGTATTATTAAGCTATAGAAAGTGGAATCATCTAAAAAGGAGTTGATTTGCCCATGTTATGGCTGTTTTGCTAATGTATGTTGCTGTTGGGAATGCTGAAATTCACTTATAAAGACTATTATGAAAGAAAATGATATTTTCTTTATGGATAAAGATTTATGATTGAATTTTTGAGTGATCATGAGTTATTAGAAATGTTGTTGGGCATTATGCAGTTTGTATGATGTGGTGATGAATAATTATGAATAACGAAATTATCTTATATGTACATGAATGCCTTGTGATATTGACACATGTGACTGAATCAGTAAATCTATGATTTTGTGAATTATTATGAGTGTTGTGTCCTTTGAGGACTTGTATTCCAAGAGGTTTTGGAAATATGTATATCATGGTATGTTAAAGAGAATTAAAGGCATTCATGCATCATAAGCATTGAACGCATCATGGAATTTAGGGGTTCCATGATTGCCTACCCTGGTGGGGGGTTACTCTATGATGAGTTAAGCCCTATTTTGTTGTGTGCCATGGAGTGTAGGGATTCATGGTTTATGCAAAGCCCTACTTATGATACTTGTGTAATTCGGCACTTAAGCGCCATGAAGCATAGGGATTCATGGTATATGTTAAAGCCCTAATTGTGTGAGCGCCATGAAGTATAGGGATTCATGGTATATGCTAAAGCCCTAATTGTGTGAGCGCCATGAAGTATAGGGATTCATGGTATATGCTAAAGCCCTAATTGTGTGAGCGCCATGAAGTATAGGGATTCATGGTATATGCTAAAGCCCTAATTGTGTAAGCGCCATGAAGTATAGGGATTCATGGTATATGCTAAAGCCCTAATTGTGTAAGCGCCATGAAGTATAGGGATTCATGGTATATGCTAAAGCCCTAATTGTGTAAGCGCCATGAAGTGTAGGGATTCATGGTATATGCTAAAGCCCTATTTGTGTCTCTATGAGACTTTTACTGCAGTATTCCCATCAAAATCAAATGGATCCAGCATGACATCATTTGACTGATTAAAGATCTATTAAATGGACTTGTTTGACATATTCATCATATCATTATGAGTTGTTGATTGTGTTTGTGCAATTTTATCTATTTTATACTTATTCTATATTCTGTCTCACTCTTACATTAATTTTTACAGTGAATGACACGCAGAATGTAGAGTGATGCCATGATTGATGCCTATTTGAAGTATTACTTGAACTTTGATTTTATGGGTCGTAATAAGTATAACATGTCATGTACCATTATCTTCTAAATCGTTTCCGCTATTTGAATATTTTCTTGAATTTAATTATTCACAACTAGTATGTATAATAATTTTCCGCTGTTATCAACTGTTACATAAACTCTGAATTGAATTTATGAATTTTAAAATGATCTTCCTAAAAAGCGAAAAATTTACTCGAAAATTTTAATTAACGTTTCGGGGCGTTACAATTTAGCCTTCAAGAAAATATTCGTGGAATTCATAATCCTTCTATAATGCTTGTAGGGAAGAAGAAAATGCTATATATCCATAAGCGTATTTGATTTTGGAGTTAACTTTGATATTACATACTAACGATAATTCTATAATTATCAATAATATCAAAATTCATATATAAAACCATATGTAAGACAAACTATATTGTTTGATTACTTATGTAATAAGATAATTTTTAAGTAAATAAGTAAATCAGTTAATGTTTTCAATATATAAAAACTTGTAAAAAGTAATATATGTGTATATGATATTAATAGTATATGTTATCTTTGTTGTATTATATAAATTTATCATTTATGTGTATGTTACTCAACAATAAAATCCTTTATCCCACTAAGTGAAGTTGACTACATGTATCATATGACATCATTGTATTTTATCATACACTAAATCCTTCGAGAATTCATTTAACAAAAGGTCCCTATCAATAAGCTTCTTAAGCGTCCTTTTCGGTGTTCAGTTGTCTCTCTTTACAAAGCTCCCACACATCTGCTTAAATTTCTAGACTGATGCTTCCATAGGTCTTCTTTATACATGTCAATACCACCTTAGACTATTTTCAATAAATTTCTCTACAATAAGTGTCACGTTGACACGACTTTGAATGTTGTCATTATGAATATGGTCTTTTCTTGTGTAGCCACACATCCACCTCAACTTTCTCATATCAGCTACCCCTGGTTGATCTTCATGTGGCTCTTTCACCACCAACATTCATTACTATGTAACATTGTTGGTCTTATGATAGTTTGATAGAACTTTTCTTTAAGTTTTTTTTTGGTACTTTTCAATCACACACAACCCTTGAAGCATTTCTCTATTTCAACCACCTGACTTATATCTCATGAGAAACATCTCTATTAATTTTATCGTCATATTATATTATCGAATCTAAATACATAAACCTTGACACTTGAGGAATGACTTGATCTCTAATTTTCACCTTTAAGTTATCATTAACTTGTATCCGATTGAACCCACAATGCATATATTTTGTTTTACTTTTGCTCAACTAAAAATCTTTTGATTCTAAAAACTGTTGTCACATCTCTAGTTTGAAAATGATATTTTCTTTTAACTCCACTATGAGGACTACATCATCTACAAACAACATCCATCTAGAAACATCTTCATGGATTTCCCTTCTCAAAATGTTCAAGACCAAATCAATAAAATATATGTTAGAAATTTTACTTCTAATAATTAATATGGGCTATATATATTATTTGTAGTATTTATATTAGCTAATTACATTTAGTTGGACTCAATATATCTAATATTAGTAAGCCTTTAGACTACAAATAAGAAAAACTGATATGGGCTCAAATAAGTGAAAATCGGATTAGGCTGTTAGGGATTAATAGGAACCCTAACAAGTTTATAATCAACTAGTGGTTATGGTCTCCAATACATCAAATAAAAAAAACTACCTTGTTCTCTACCTCATCAATGAGAAATATCAAGTTCTATTGAGGAATTTGGTGATTTGCCTGAGAAAGATTATTGCACCAAAAGACCATTCTATTACAACCTTTGGTCAACATTAATGAATTCAGTTATTTCCAAAACTCTATTTTTATTTAATAATATACGTAATAGTTCTTGAGTTTTATATAAAATTCCATAGAGTACAAATAGGAAATTTCCAGCTATATAAACTTAAAAACACCTCCTAATATAGACCAACATTTATAAGAAAATTTTTTATCTTCCCTCTAAGCATTCTCACACTAATAGTTACACTATCATAATATACAGTCATCTTTTTTCCTCAAAGTACTCTTCTCTCATAATTTGATAAGTTTTCTCCAAATGTTACTTACGATCTAAAATTTTTAACTGCGTCAGCGTGTACAATTTTAAAGCTCCCTCTTCACTAATAATATTTATGGGTAGCCACGATTAATATAATTTAGTATTAGGAATACATGGTAAAATATAAATTAATCTATTTAAATACATAAAAAACCCAACATATAATATTTTGCTCATCTAAGCGTCCACCGTTCACCGACTAATATACTTTTTTGTTTTATAATATGTAAGGTATAAAAATTTAAATTATTTTATTTTAAAATATAAATAAGGATGATAATCGGATGTATATTTATTGGGTACATGTCAAAAAATTACCTACGATGGATAGAGTATTTACCCACTTAATGGTAATGAGAAATTACATGTAAAAATTTCACTATTCTCATTTACTAATACACGAAATTTATAAGAAGTTAGAAAAGTTTTTGTTGGTATAACCTTTAACTAAAAAATAACATGTTAGTAAAGATATTTTGAGTTTTTACTAATAATAAAATACTAACATTTGATATGATATTATTATAATTAACAAAATTATTTATTAGTATAATTTATTAAGTAAAAATCTAAATTATTTATACTGTTAATGGGACTAACTTAGTTGGTTGAACAAGGTGTATGAATTATTGTGATACAAGTTTAATTCCTAATAAAACAAAAAAAAAAGTTAAAAACTATACCAACAAAGGTTTTCCTAACAACTTACATATGCAGGGGCAAGGGTAAGGATTGGAGGTTGTTATTTATATAGGTATGGAAGTGATTACGGTAATTTGTTAAAACGTAAGTATAGAAATAGGTACTTTAATATTTTGTCCCAATTCATAAAAATGTCATTCGTCCTTAAATATAAGAAAGATTAATCCATTACATAAACAATTCATTTTATATCTCTAATTTATTATAAGTGTAAATTAACAACACAAACATTTACTTTTATAAATTATTAGTTCAATCATTCTATATATATATATATATATATATATATATATAAATAAGAGAGAGAGAGTATGTTGGAAGAAAACACTACATTTATGATATGTTATTGATATTAATAATTTAGTAAATTGTACATTGTATTGTGAACGGATGGAGGACGTAATAGTTCTGTTCAAAACATACCAAGTGTCAATTTTTGTTTTGTCGAATGATATTTTAGTTATTTCCGTGTAAATCACAGATACTAGTTGAGTTGAGGGTTGATATATATTAACATAATTAAATTATTTTAAAGGACAGTTTGTTGTTTTCTCCTTCACAAAGCATCACCCACAATTCAAGTTATATAACGTTATAGGATTGTTAGATCCTATAACTTTCCATACGACCAATATAATTATAATAATTTTGCCATACTAGTTAATATTTAATATTTGCAAATTGCAATTGTAAATTAACCAACAATTTACAGGAAAAAAGTCGCGAGAGCTTCATGTAGAAACGCACATTACTGTAACTTGTGTTCTGGATATTTCTGATAGCTAGCTGTATGATAAAAGACAGTGCGCCGGATGTGAACGATGAAGAGAACCAAAACATGATTTCAGAAACTGATCTGGATCCTCATGCGCGGTTTGTCTTATTCCCAACATGTTTCTTGCATAAATACGAGGAAAATTGTGGGTTATTTAGCGTATAACTTTAGCGATGGAAATAAAATATATATAAATGTGATAGGATAGAAATATAAATAGAAATATAAAATATGTTTATCTTATATTTTTTAGTTGTAAATTATGTAGAAAATACTTATAAAATAGGATGGATGAATTAATGATTTTTTGAATGAAAACTTTCTATTTTAAACTTATTATAATGTATATTAAATAAATTCATATAAGATAAGAGGTATTAATAAAAAAAAAGTCCAAAATATTTGACATCTAACTGAGTTAACACTTCAATGATTTCTAAACCTTGTAAGGTTCACCTTAATTTTTGTCTGTGAAATATTGTTAGGTTAAAAAGGAAAGATAAAGATATTAATTGAAAACATAATAAAGTGGTGGAAATAAATCGTTTTTCTTAGAAATAATTATATTGACTTCCTCATGCTAAGTGATTTGAGTCTAGGTATCTATAGGTTTATATTAGCGGTCACACAAAAACATTTAGTATTACCACAACGTCCAAAGTAGCACCACATCCATAAAACCCACAATAGCTTATATTACTCATGAGCCTTAGTAAGAGGTTAAGGGTCATACTAAGTGTAACATCCCAGAAATTTATAAAAAATTTTGAGAAGTGGAGAATATTAATAATTGTTTTTAGGAATTTATTTGATATTTTTATGAATTATGGGTTAATTATAAAAGGTGTGATTAGAAGAAGAGAGGTTTAATTTAAATCTTTAAAGAAATTGTAAAGAAAATGGAGAAATGACCGACTGAGTAGGTAACCGGTTGGAAGTGACCGGTTGGGCAGGTGACCGATTGCCATAAGTTAAATAAAGGTTTCTCTCTCTCAATCATTCACTTTCTACGAGAACCTTCTTCTTCTTCTTCACCTGTTCCTTTTCTCCTTCTCCTTCCTCCATCGTCGAAGAGCTGTAAGCTTTGAAGGAAGGTCCCTTTTGCATCAAACCTTGAAATAGTTGCATAGCCGAGACAGTGATTTCAAGGTGAGTTCTTTGGACCGTTAAGTTTCTTATCTTGCCCCTTTTGTTTCTTTTCTGGACCAAATGGTCATGCATGTGGGGGTACTGTTCCGATCTCCACTCCTTTTGGCTGTGAGCCTGGAAACGGCCTTTTAACCGTGTGGGTGGTGGTGTGACGTTAACGTTCCAAACCTGTAGGTGGTGGAACGAACACTGTGGAACGCTTGAGGAGGCTGGTGCTGGAACGGAGGAGGAACAGTGAACCCAACGATTGTTGAAGCGTGGAACAGAGGTAAGGGGGTGTTCGAGTTATAATTAATTAGAATAGGACATACTGTCCGAGTCATTGAGATATTTGTAAATCGAGTAAGAATTAATGCTGGAAGAAAAGTATGTGAATGTGTATGAATGTATGTATGGATGTGCACACCGATCGGTTGAGGATCGGGTGTGTGTATGTATGTGTGTGTGTAGAATTATTTGATGTTGTTGCTAAACGAAAGTTGGGGATGTATGAGTATGCATGTATGTAGGTGAACACCGATCAGTTTCTGATCGTGTGTAAGTGACTTGGGAATTATTTGATGTTGTGACAGTTGAGATGATGACCGAATGAGTTGTATATGAATGTGTATATAAATGTATATGCATGTATGTGGACACCGATCGGCTTCTGATCGTGTGTGGTATAATCCGATTGAAAATTGGAATATTTGATGCTGTGACGATCGATGTACAGTGACAATTTGATGAATGGGCTTGACGAGTCGGTCACCCTGTGATGAGAGCACATGCTAGTTTCTGGTAGTTGCATCTGTTGATTGTTGATGATATGTAAAGATTGAGAAATGTGATTATGTGATGATGTGGTATGGGATGGCCGACGTTATATATTACCCTGTATTTTTTTCTTCAGTGGTCAAGTCGGACCCAGTTAAGCTACCCAGTGGTCTTTGACCTAGTGGTTGAGGAGGAGCCAAGTCGGGCTCGGTGAACCAAGTCGGGTTCACGGGATGTCAAGTCGGACTCCCAGCTGAATGCCAATTATAACATCCTTAATTTTTAAAAATAATTTCCAATAAATCAAGTAAATTTTCACAAATAATTTAAATCTCCAAACAGGAATCGGATTCAGCATTAAAAATACCGGTTATACATCAATCCGACCGACCCATTTAAAATACAAATAAATACAAACAAACTTTTCACAAATAATTCCAAGATTAAAACGAAATCTGAGTTAAATAATATTATTATCACTTTACAAAAGCCGACCGGCCACTTTATAATACAAATAAAATACAACACTCGGTAATCACAAGAGCCGGCCAAGGCTTCTACCCAAATAACTATGTACACTATGTATTGTGCATACTAATACATAATGCTCCAGTCGGTCAAGTGACTTCAAGTGCCATCACTGTATCCTCTATCCACTGTAAAAATGATAAGTAGGGGGTGAGCATAAACATATCAAATAATAGTTATTGAATTGGATTAAAAGTCCAATCCATAACTATACAAATAACATATACTGAGCCATATGAAACAACATAAACAATATGCTATTCTCAATAACATATATATCAATGCACACAGGTACTCATTTGGATAAATCCATTATTAAGTCTTTTAATTGTGTTGCAACACTGACTCCCCGAGCCATAACTCAGCTCTCAGCTGAACCGGCCGTTTTACTGGTACCAAACCGTTTACACCCAATGTGACACCATTACTCTCAGTGACAACGGTGAGTGCCACGGGCCAACCGTTTACCCCCTTATGTGACACCATCACTCTTCAGTGACAACGGTGAGTGCCACGGGCCAAAACCCCGAGCCCCGCTCAAGAGGTTGCCTTGAGTCCCACCCAAGGTCTTTTTGTGGAAACCACATCATATTTCATATTCAATCATCACACATTCATCTCAAGCATATACATAGATATCATGAAAAATTCATGAATCATCATCCATCACATATATCTCTCATGAACTCAATATCATTATTATGAATGGAAGATATATAAATGTAACATATCATTCAGCCGGGGTTTCAATAACAATATATGCACATAACACATATAAACATCATAACTATAACACCCCACATCCATTCATAAACTATCTATTTGAAATGTAACGCTCCCCCTACCTGGAATAAAGAGTTTTCAATTGTTCTTCAATCGTTATCAGTCACAGCTTCGAGAATTTCGACTGGAATTACAGTTTCAGAAGCCTCTTATTTATGAAACCCAAACGTTCACGCGAAAGAGAAGAAAGGAAGATTTATTTGTTCTTCGTAAATAGCTTTCAGCAAGAGTTGGAAGAGAAGATTGTAGATGATATTTTTCACTTTCCAAAAGTCTTTAATTGATCTAACAGTAGTTGATATTTATATTGTTCATGCAAAAGAGACGTCAACAATAAAAAGATATCTGCTGTATGTTTTCTTCAGATGATGAATAAGGAATAAGCATTTAATGAAAAGGGACAGCACATAAGAAAGGGTCCCATACTTAGAAAATATCTTGAAAAGTGAAGCTGCTAGAAAGTAGAAGAATAAATTGACGTGTAAAGCTTCAGTAACTAAAATAATCGTTAATTCCGACTCGGTTTTCAGTATATTCTGACTCGGTTTCAGCCTTCTGGGCATATCTTTCCGAGAAGGTTTATCACAGCCTCTGTCCGCTCGGAATTACTTCATTCGGAGGAAAGGTTCCATCCCATGGAACACTCGGCTTTCTTTCCTCAGAAGTATCCCACATGATAATATCGCATTCAAACATACTCAGGTATATTTATGTCCGAGTCAGTCCTTTACTTACCTCACCCGGAAGTCTTTCTTTAAAAAAAATCACTCGGAATTTGAAAATAATCCTCTCTTTCGGAAGTCTCTCCACTGGAAGGAATCACTTGGGGTCAAGGACATTTCCGAAGACAAACCCGAGCACGAGTTCTCGTATCTCTGAGTATCGATCCGAGCACCATTTAACGAAGTTCATCACTCGGTAACTCATCACTCAGATATTTTCTTTCCTCGGGAATTGTTTACTCAGAACTATTCATTTAAAGACATATCCACTCGGTATATCCTGTTCGGTCTTTCTCTCAAAATCCGTCTTGAGAAGTACTTATTAAATTTCAACATTTTTCCCCACTCAGGAATACTTCTCTCGGAAACGTTTCATTCGGAAACATTTCACTCGGATTTTCCTTATTCAAAAGTGTCTCATTCGGACACCATTTTCTTAGCTTGGAAATAATTCGCTTAATGATGTTTCACTCGGAAACATCTTAACTTCTTTTGGAAATGGCTTCTATAACATCCTTAATTTTTAAAATAGATTCCAATAAATCAAATAAAATTTCGTAAATAATTCAAATTTCCAAAACATAATTTGAATTAAACAATTACAAAATCAATTTTTACAAAAGCCGACCGACTCTTTTAAGTTTACAAAAAAAATAAAAGCACTCGGTATTCAGGAGCCGGCCAAGGCTTCTAGCCAAATACACTCCGAGCAGCTTGAGTGTCTTCACATATCATGGTTAGGCCCTTCATCCACTGAAAAATGATAATTGTAGGGGGTGAGCATAAACATATCAAATAACAGTTATTGAATTGGATAAAAGCCCAATTAATAACTATAAATAAAACCGATCACACTCGGCCAAAAATTCAAACTCGGCAATTCTAACTCACACTCGGCAATTCTAGTCAACCACACTCGGTATTTATATCAATTCACACTCGTCAAATACAATAAATTGCCCTCGGCAAATATACACCATCATACTCATCAATTCTTACTCGGAAAATATGACATCTTACTCAGTAAGTATAATAATTCATACTCGGCAAACATCACAAATCATTCATTCTCAAAACCGAGACATATATATTCATCATAAATCAACATGTTCTCTCAATAACACAAAAATCAATGTATGCACATGCTCAACCAAATGGATCCATTAATATGTATCAACATCAGTATACATAACCAACCAAAATGGGATCATTATACTGTTTGTGTTGCAACACTGGCTCCCCGAGCCATAACTCAGCTCCTCGCTGATCCGGCCGTTTTACAGGTACCAAACCGCTCTGCGCCCATAATGTAACACCGAGTACCACTCCCAGAGTGATAGCAGTCCTCTACTCAGTGCTACGGGCCGGCCTTGAGTCACACTCAAAGGCGTCCGTGGTATAAAAGGAACCACCACAGGGTCTATGCCTTTATCAGGTCGTCCACAACTGGACCGGCAACACAGGCCCCCTGCAGTGCTGTGTGCGTCTCAATACAATTGATATATCAAACAAATATCAATCACACATCAACATAATCATCATATAATTCCACTCGGTAATAGGCATAACACATAATAATTTCATGCCTATAATTCATACCACATCACCTTCATCAATCTCATGTAAACTCAATATGAATGGAAAATAATTAACATAAAGTATGTTATTTAATTGGGGTCTCAATAACATTTCATACATATATCATATATGTCATATCAATAATACCCCAAATCCATTCATAAACCATTTATTTGAGATGTAACGCTCCCCTACCTGGAAATAAAGAGTTCCAGCAGCCTTTAAAATTTATAATCAAGTCACTGCTCCAGAATTCCGACTGGAATTGCAGTCTTGTACCAGTCCCAAGCCTTCGTTGTAAAGAGAAGAAATAAAGAGTTGATGTTCTTCCTCGTTTGATAGTTCCAGTAGAGATTGGAAATAAGAGAATTTTAGATGATAATTTCACTTTTCAAAAGTTCTTCTATTAATCCAGCAATGGAAGTATTTATACATGATTCATGCAAAAGAGACATGAATGAATAGAAGTATTATGACACACGTCTCCTTTAAATGATAAGAAATGATTAAGATATTTAATGAAAAGGGGACAACACATTAAGAAGGGTCCCATACTTAGGAAAATATCTATGAAAGGATTTCGCTAGAAGATGGAAGAACAGAATGACGTGGAAAGCATCCATAATAAAATATTTATTAATTTTCAACTCGGTTTCTGTGCGACTCGGAGAAAACTTCTGTTCATTCAGAACTCCTTCATTCGGAAATATATCAGTCAGACATCTCACTCGGTTACATCTTTGCCCGAGTTAAAGTCTCTTTTGCATCATTCGGAAGTTTCTCAATGGAAAGACCACTCGGAGTTCAAGTCCACTTTCTTTCTCGGAAATCATTCCTTTTGAAAGGATCACTCGGAATTGAAGATAGTCTTGAAGACGAATTTGAGCACGAATTTAACAGAGTTTGTCACCCGGATATGTGCTCTTCTCGGGATTATTCATTCAGAAATAGACTCAATCGGATTTCAAGTCTCTGTCCAGAAGCACTCTTCCTGGAAGACTCGCTTGGAATGTCTCACTCGGAAGTATCACAGAGACACTTCACTCGGCAAACCATCCACTCAGATATACTCCACTTGGGAGTTTACCAATCAGAATATCGGTCCGAGAAGTACTTCCACTTCTCTCGGAAACAACCCATTCGGAATCATTCCATTCGGAGATGTTCCGTTTCACTCGGATTTGCTTTCACTCGAACGTGTCTCAATCGGACACAGCGTTACTTCGTTCAGAAATAATTTTCTTAATGATGTTTCACTCGGAAACATCTTCACTTCACTTGGAAATGATCTCCTGAGTCATGTTTCACTTGGAATCACATCCATTTCACTCGAAATCAAATTCATTTTACTCAGAAAATCTTGTCTCTGACATTTTTCACTCGGAATTTCATTCAGAAATTCTTCTTTAATCCCTTTTTAAATTATTTTTTTAAAAATCATAAAAATTGGGATGTTACAGCTTCCTCGGTCTTACTTCACTCGGTGTTGCACCATTTTCACTCGGAATTTCACATTTCACCCAGTATTCACTCAGAATTTTATTCGGAAATTCCTCATTAATCCGTAATAAATAAATTTTCTAAAATTACAAATTTTGGGATGTTACACCAATCCTTTAGTATCCGGATACTAGGCGTCGATTTTATGTGAGTCAGTTGTGACAATTGATGATTTGACTTATTTGCCGAATGTAATTGGCTGTATTTACCGAGTGATAAATTAGTTATAATTGCTGAATGAGAATTGAAATATTTGCTGAGTATTTGATGTATTTGCCGAGTGTAATTTTATATATTGCCGAGTGATTGTTATGTTTACCGAGTGGTAAATTGTAATTGCCGAATGAATTACTTGCAGAGTGAGAATTGATGAGTAGGAGTTGTTATATTTGCTGAGTGCAACTTATTGTATTTAACGAGTGTGAATTTATATAAATGCCGAGTGAGGTTAGCTAGAATTGCCGAGTGTGAGTTAGATGCCGAGTGTGAATTATTGGCCGAGTTTGATGGTTTTATTTGCCGAGTGTAAAGTGTTATATTTGCCGAGAAGGAATTGTTAAATTTGCTGAGTGAGTTAATTGCTGAGTGTTAAATGATGAAGTCATCGGATGGAATTTTGTATACATGTAAATTGTTAATTTCCGTTCTAGATTAATTATGATGCTAAACACTCACCTTTGCTGTTGTTTTCAATTTTTAGTAACCAGTGATAGGGAGGAGGTCGGAGCCATGGAGGCGCGCCAAGCGGAGGATTGATGCCAAGGCACCGAGTGAATTTGAATAAATTGTGTAATATATATATATTGAGTTTTCCGAATGCTCGATGTTATGTCCTACTGACTGAATGTTGAGTTAACTATTGATTTGATATACTGATTGACGTGAGTAGGAATTCTTGATGTTATGAATCGGTGTTTATTTTAGGAATGGTTTTGCTTTGCTGTAGCAGAGTCGATCATCGGGCGAATCTTGCCGAGTAGATTTATTTTATCCGAGCAAGGGCCGATTGATTTGGTGCCCATTTTAGCTCAAGTGAGTATCCCTTGTTTTTGAGAGAAGAATAACCGAGAGACTCAATTCCGAGTGAAAAGGATAGAGTGTCTCCGAGCGAGCTGTGGCTGAGACTCCGAGCGAAGGAAGGATAACCGAGTGTTTCTGAGTGAAGGTATGAGTGAGTCTTTCCTGAGTAATGGGAGCTTAAGCTTTTCTGAGATATGAAAGACTAGTGTTTCCGAGTGGACTTAATTCCGAGTGAAAGCTGACTCGTTAACTCTTCTTGAGTTCTTGTTCATTCAGATTTAATGTGTAGTAATCATCCAAGCGAGTTGGAACTCGCCTAAGCGACTTTCTTAGTTTTCGCCCAAGCGAGTCAGGGTCTCGCTCAGGTGAATGATTCCTGACTCTGATTTCTTCCTTCCATTGATTTATAATTTGATGTTGAGATATTCTGATCGGTCATTATCCTTAATATACTTTATTTAAGGATTCATTTCAGTCGGTAATTACTATTTTAAGTATGATTTTATTATTTTGAATATATTTAATAAAAGTAATTATTATTTTATATTGAGACCGGGTGGATCTTTATTAAAAGTGAAAAAAATCTATTGTGAAAAATGAGGAAATTGACGAGGGTCATCACACTAAGGGCATATCAAAGAGTACCTGTATATATGTTAGGAATGTGTGTGTCTATGTCAACTTTCTTCATATTTTACATAAAAGTATTAACACATTGCAAGGGATCACCTCTCACTTCTATAAATACCATTCAATTACTACATTGAAGGTGCATTCAATCTACCCAAACACTTGAATTTCGATGTTGCACACTGTACTAAATTGAACATCAGGGATCCTTATAGGTGACACCTTATTTCACCCCATAACACGAGATACCATGGGGATTGTGAATTGGACAACAAACCTTGAGACCTTTAGATCCTCACTAGACTTAAGGAGAGAATATTAGGTCCTTACTAGACCGGGTAAAAGACTATAAACTCTAGAGTAGCCCTCTGTATCAGATAAATCATTGGCACGCCTGGTGGGACACTAAAGTTATTCCCATAAACCGCAATCGTTCACATAGATGTAAGTCACCAAACGCCACTTACATCGGAGGGCGACATGTACGATCTTACACACATTGAGTCAAGCCCATGAGGTTACAACTTAGGTTATGTGGATAACCCAACATCAATAGCATAAACCTCAAGAAGAACCAACATAGTAGCTTAATTAGACCCACACAATGTGTTTATCCATCAATTGAGAGCAGAATTGCAAGCTAAGAGGTAAAACTACAACGGTATCCCAGAAAACCAAATGATCGTTCATCAAAAGACATCACCTGCAAAACCTTGTTCATTCGCTTCTCACCACGAGATGTCACCTCTGCTAGGAGACTAAAAAATTCAGACATTTAATTATAACTACCAAGAGTCCACATATTGGATTGAGTAACACTCCCCTCAATATCAGTCTCTTTTAGCCTTTGGGTTCAAAAATATTTTCACCCAAAGGCTGATGCAGGTCCCAATACTTAAGCATTTGCATGCATGGCATCTGTTACCTATAAATAAGTACACCGATGAACCAGATCCCAGTAAGCACTTGAATGCTTACACAAATAAGTTTCTATAATTATAAGCAGATGATTATATGATGTGCATGATGTTTCCTAGGACCTTGAAGGAAGAAGCTCTAAGTTGGCTTAAGGGATTACCTTTAGAGTCAACTGAATGTTAGTCCAACCTCTTCGAAGCTTTCAGATGACATTTTATTATTACTAGAGATGCGCCAGGGACCTTTCACCTCTAGCTCAGATCAAACAGGGATAAACAAAGTCTTTGAAATATTTCTTGAAAAGGTTTTATAAGGAAGCATAAATGGTTTTAGGGTTGATAGAGCCTATCAAACTCCATATTGCCATTAAGGTCGTACAACCGAAATCAATATTTGCCTTGTCCTTAATGAAAGGTCCACCCTGAACTTCGAAAAATTTAGAAAAAAGTTGTTAAGTATGTGGGAGGAGAGATGTACCTCACTGCCCTGGTGGCCGCACTGATCTCAAAGAAGAATCTAAGGCATAAAAAGACCCTTTGGAAGGATCGGGATAGAGACCAACCACCTTATCCGAAAAAAAAGAAATTATTTAATTTTGACCATTATGCCCTACTTAATGTGAGGCAGGGTCAGATCTTCAAGAAGCTCTAAGGTTCCAAGGACTAGGCGTATACGGTGAAGAAGTCAACACCTATGAAAAAGGAGGGCAATCCATTTAAGTGTTATGACTTCCATGAACGATGACCCCAAGCAACAAAGGGAAGTGACAGATATGATTGATGAAGGACTTTTTGATGGAGGTGTGTCTAATACCATCAAAAAGAAATATTTGAGAATTGAGCTGTCGAAATAAGTTGGGTCTGTAGAATGGGCGGGCTCGAGCTTAAAAAAAAAACCTAAATTAGAATAGGCCTTTTCTAGTCCGGCCTGAAAAAACCCATACCCAATTAGGCTTTTACCAACATGTAACATTTTTAAAAGATTTTTTATTTTACTAACATGAAAAAGGTACTCTATATTCTTTTTACTTGAATTAGATCTTGCAGTTGATTTAGAGCATGCAAAAACTTTGGTATATTTGTAATGATTACAATTTTTGTAATTTTTTACTAAAAAAACAATATGGGCCTATTCAAGGCCTAAAAAACCCACCCAAGCGGGTAGCTCGCCAAACTTATCTGAATTCAAAATAAACCTTTTTCCCTGACCCAAAAAAAAGGTCGAACTTGCCACAGGTCAAGGTGAGTAACCTATTTTGATAGCTCTATTTGAGGATGGTGTTCTTAGTCCAAGCCAAGGACCATAGGCCATTTTAAGGTGGCGTTAAGACTCCCTTCATCACCGGATGGTGATGGTGCAGTTGTGATTGAGATCGTGATAGCAAACAAGAAAGTAAAGAGGCTTCTAGTTGACCAAGGAAGCTCTTGTGATGTAATTTTTTGAGTGCTTCAAGAAGATGGTTCTCACTGGTATGGTTCTCTAAGCCTACACCCAGGATCTAACAACCTTTAATGAGGTGAAACAACATACAAAAGAGCATGTAGACAACAAAATCACCTTTGAAGATGACGTTGGTGCTAGAATAGCCAAGGTAAGAATCTTGGTGATTGATATCAAGTCACTTTTTAATGAGATCTTGTGTAGGCCCATGTTGAACACTATGGAGGCTATTAGTGATCAGAAGATAGCCCGGTATCTGAGTCTACAAATGCATAGGAGAGCATGATGGAGAAAAAGAAGTTGAATGATGGAGGAATACCAGCTGGATTTTTCAATATGATTGATTATTTTTTTATTGACAAAAGCGTAAGATAAATTTAAATGAGGTACAAGGGGTACCTTAACCCATGTACAATTATGAAAATGACAAGCAAAACTAAAAAGAAAAATAAAAAAAAAACTACTGAGATCAAATATTTTCTAAACATAGAACCAGATAATTAAGCCACTCATATAAAGAATATACAAAACCTCTTATTTTTACTCTTAAGTAGCTCCAAGCTCTAGATTTAACTAAATCATAAACCTCCTACGACATTGAACTCACCCATCTGAAGCTTCTTACATAACGTTCTAACCATAAACACCACATTGCCCCTTGCATTCCTAAAGCTAAGTTTACAATTGATCATTTATACCCCTCAAAGCCCATATTGGATGGAGGATCCAAAACCTCAGGGATTAGAAGCTTGGAGAACAAATAGATCATATGTCATTTTCCCAAATATCAATCCCTCGATTATTTGACAAAAGTACTTGCATTAGATATTGGTCTTAACAACCATTAAATTTAACTTTGTCCTCAAACAAAGAAAATAAAGGGCATTTTATTTCTCAACCTGTTTAGAAACCCTAAACACACATGTAAATCATTCTCGTATTTCAAAACACGCATTAGGCATATAAAACGAAATACCAACATTGATTAAAATGCATAAATTATCCTTGTTAGTGACATCAGAATAAATTTTAAGGAATTTCACAAACACCTGGGCATTATCCCAATCTTTAGTTTTTGGGATCCCACTTCACAGCAATGCATATTTAACATTTCTCTCTCTTAGCCTTTTAAATGCCTTTTGAAACTTCAAAGCACAATCAAGAATTAGGTATGTTGAATTCCATCTAGTAGGAACATCTAACTAAACACCATCACCCTTTTGCATCCTACAATCCTTTATAAAATTTTTGTACCTATCCATTCGAGTAGGATAAGTACGTACAAATCTTAAAGTATTTGTAATCTTAGTGTTTGAATTATGTGTTTCCTTCAATCCCTCATTAACAACCAGGTTTAAAATATGAGCACAACGTCTCACATGTATATATTCATCTTTTAATGGATGTGCATTCTAATCCTTCATTCTAGCTTTCAAATATGAAAATACAATGTCGTTGAAACTTGCATTGTCAATAGTAAAACTAAAAACTTCATAAATCCCCCAACTCAAATGACACTTCTCAATTTTTCTACCAATGTTTCACCTTTATGGTTCTTAATCAAGCAAAAATTCAAGATTCCCTAATGCAATTTCCATTCATGATCAAGAAAATATGCATTCAAACAAAGATAATTCAAATTTTGTACAAAAGTCCAATAATCAATTATCAAACAAACACTTTGATTTAGGATATCAAATGTTGATTTCAACTTTTTTTTCTCATTTAATTAAAGATTACAACAGTCCTAGGAAATAATGATCCTACTAGGGAATGTTAATTTAGGAACTGCAACATTGGTGAACTTCTCCCTGAACATGTTTGAATGACAGCTCAACAACAATAGTCATTCTAGCTAAGGTGATGCATCAACATCAAAAGCAACATGTTTGAATGCAAAGAACAACTACTCCCATTCCCATTTTCCTTTTTCAATTGAGTGAAACTAAGAATTATTTGGCTAACATCATCTTTTGGAAACTTTTTCCATTGGTTTAATAAATGATTACTTAAATTGGATGTCCCATTTTTATGCTGGTCAGTTGCATAACTAGCCCCACAATACTTACATTTAGCTTTTAATGAGTTAGAAGTTTACATTTTATTAAAATGATCCTAAGTCCATGATTTAGGTCTAACAAGAATCCTTTTACCTAATTCATCTTACTCTTTAGTTGCAATATCATCCCCTTTCTTCTATTGTTCTTAGCATTCTTTGAAGCTTTTAGAGGGCTTGTCTCACTTTGGGGCTAACTGACTTCATCTCTAGATCGTAATGATTCAGCAACAGTCCTTTATGCAACTATTCTTTCGATACTTTGTGTTGTTTATATTCTTTGCCTGCACACATTAAAGAACTAAGTAAGTGAATTAGCAAGTCTTTTTATTTTTGAAATATTACTAAAAGACAACTAAAATATTAATATATCAAGATAAGATAAAACATTACCTCAGACATTTCAGATATCTTGGTGATAGGAGAACAAGAGGACAAGAAACTACACTAACAAATAATGTTTGTTTAAAATTACAATCATAAATAAACATAACAATTATATAAAAGTGCAGTATTAAAAAGTTGAAGATTTATCAATACTATAAAGATTTATCAACCACAAAAGAAATAAACATAATAATTAAATTTTTTTAAAATAACTCAGTATTTCATAAATAGGCAAATAAAATGAGACAAACAAAATAATATAAATAATTGTTGTACATAATTTTATAAAATTCAAACTAATCAATCACAGGTTCACCATAATTTGTTTTTTAATTAACGATTTTCAAGAAAATCCTATTTAACAAGTTAGTTTCATACAACATTCATAATAAGAAGATTGATGAGTTTATTTAATATTTACAACTTTGTTTTACACACGATAAGAATAAAAAAGATAATTTTTTATTTAAAATTAACATTAAACATAGTACCATATATTTGTTAGGTGGCTTAAAAAAACAAATTTTAACATAAATTCTCTTTTGAATCCTTATTCAATGGAAGAATTCATTCAGAAGACCTAGTAAACTGAATTTAATATTTCTAACCAATGCAAAAAGGTAATAAATATCACTTGTTCTTCATTAAGATCAACATGACAAAGCTTATCCAAAAAATTTCATACAACAAACAACGTGTGTGATTTATCAACTTGACAAAGTTTTTCAATTTTCACAGTAAGGAGATAAGCAAAAGAAAATTCACAAGCAAAAAAATTACAAGCATAATAATTCACAAATTAGAAACTCCAAAAGGGAAAATTAGCAACTTAGTCTAAATTAGCAATATTAGTTTAAATTTGCAAACTTAGAAACTTTGTTTAGTACCTATTAAGTAGATTGTGGGTAATAGCTCGACGATGAGAAAAGAGATCATAACTGAGAATCGATCAAAGGTGGAACTACCCCTAGGCTAAGGCTCGACAATGATAGACAAAGAAGACAAATGGATGGGGATACCATAGGGATATAGCTCCATGGTGACGATGGATGAGTGAGGCTAGGTTATCACTGGGAAAGAGCTCAATGGTGAGGATGTAAGTTTGGATTTGGAACACAAAGAGTAGAGGATTGAAGAGAAGAAAGACTAAGAGAGCAGAGAAGATGGATAAGAGAGAGTCTAAAGAGTAAGAGACCTTTGAATAGAAATCCCTAATTAGAACAGAGATGAAGTACAACACTTTAGGGTTTTTAACTAAGAATATTTATTTAAAGGGTATATTAGTGAATAACATATGTGAAGATGCGGTTCTGTTTTGTGGGAGGGAATCGCAGATCGGACTAAACCACATAAAATTATGGTTTTTTAATTTTGTAGTTGGTGGTTATCACGGTTCAGGTTTAGTTCGATTTGGTTTAGCAATTAGTCACGGTCCAGTTTGATTTTTGAACACCTCTAGCATAAATCATACAAGAGTATTCAATACAGAACTAAAGAAAGAATAAGTTACACCAAAACCTAACAAAAAATGGTTTAGCTACATGACCCAGTCTCGATACTAACCGTTAGAAAGAAAGGTCATTTGACCTAAAAGGTCGTTGTGTAAGACATCACCAAAAGCATTGAAGCTTAACACCGGTTCCCAATATCGCGTATGAGACTCATGACATGACCTCAGAGTGAGCTATTCTTTCAACACCGGATAGTCAAAGTTGACTTATACAATCGTGTGTTAGGAAGCAACCTACAAAGTGAATGACAGAAAAGATCAGTTGGTAGGTAAGGTTACTTTTGCGTGTGAGCCTTTCTGCAAATGATCAAAATCACACTGAAACCTTGTATGATAAACCTACATGCTCGAAATGACTCTTTCGCTACCTCCAGGTATAAATACCCACACATAAAGAATGAAAGGTACACTTTACATACTAGAACTTACGCTTGAGCTCTGATACTCTCCTTAAATATTCACTGACTTAAACATCAAAGTGTCCTTATAGGTGACACCCTTTTTAGCCTCCCAATGCGTAAGGCTGGTGATTTGGTACAAGGAATCACTCCAAGACCCGTATTTCCCCACTAGAATAGAGGTTATAATATCAGATCTCCACTGGACCGGTATAAAATATGAGAGAGCAAAACACTTTGAGGACTAGTTTTGAGGCCGACCCATATACCTTAGCCACGACTAGTTCACTATACATTTTCACGAGGGCTACTCCAAATCAAAAGAACATAGAAAAGATCAATGGAAAATAAGAGGAAAAAAAGGAGAGCAAAATGCATCAATCATCTTTAAGATTCCCCACGGTGCTAGAGAGCCTCTACATAGTGCTCTTCGCCTCTCATGGACCAAAGATGTCACAAAAAGTGACCCAAACCCCTTTAAATAGTTTTTGGGGTGAAGAACAGAGGTGTTGCTGTGATGATACCACTCACAAATTATCATAACTTAAAATAAGGAATGCTTCATAAATATTCCCCATAAAGGGATGAGCTTGTGAGCAATGTTATTGTAAATAAACAATCATATATGAAATATCCTTAACCCTAACTCAATTATTAGGCTAAAATAAATGTTTGGTCTCATACGTTTATTTTAAGTTTCAATTTAGTCCCTAATATTTTTTTGTATCAATTTGATCTTTTACGTTTTGAAACGATTTCAAAATGGTCATTCATGCTAAAAAAGTTAACTAAAACTTGCATTTTTAAATTGGTTATCGTAAAACCAATTTAAAATATACTATTTAGATTGGTTTACATTGAGAATCAATTTAAAAAAGTATACTTTAAATGTAGCATTTTACATTGGTTAATAGTAAAATCAATTTAAAATGTATATCTTTTAAATCAGTTCTTAATAGAAACTGATTTAAAAAGTATATTTAAATTGATTTTTTGATAATTGATTTTACAAGGAAACCTTCCATAAACTTTTATTGCAGAAAAGACCATTTAAAATCGTTCGAAAACAAAAAGGATTAAATTGAGACAAAAAAAATATTTGGGACCAAATTGAAACCTAAAATAAACATAAAAGATCAAACATATATTTTAGTCTAATTATTAAGAATGCTACCTATATGTATAACATGCTCACTAAAAAGGTGGTATCATTGGAAGAATTCACTTGTAATTATACATATGCACACACATTAAAACATAAATAATTAGAAGGCATAGTTAAGTTTTTGGTCCCTTGAAAATTTACAATTTTCTATTTGAACCATCATCTTCAATTTTTTCCAAATGAGCCCCGTCACATATAACACTTTTTGCTACCAAAATTTCCCTTCCATTTATTTTTCTCACTTGGCGCTTCCAAATAAATGAACTTTAATTCATAACCTTATTTTAGGAGTGTCAAATAAGAAAACATGATATATATAGTTTTCTTTCAGTTCCGTCTCTTTTTGATTCAATACTTTGTATAAGGACTAAATGGAAAAAAAACATGATATGTAAAGGGACCAAAAGGATAATATCATAATATTTAAAGGCTTCAAATAGGAATAAAAACCACAAAGGGACCATCTACCTCCTATAGACACTAAATGTAAGGCAAGTAGGCAACTTATATTACACAATCTTATTCTCAAGTTCACCTATCATAATTTATTTTGGTTGCTTAAATACAATTATTAGATTTGATGCTTCATCCAAAGTAGTTTTCACTCGTGGCTATAATTTGATTTTACACCTAAATTTGATTCCCAAAAGTAATGAGGAAAAAGTATAAATACATTATTATAGTTTTGTTCCTGTATCAGATAGCGTGCGCACCACACACGCAAAGACAAAGAGACAGAGAGAAAGAAAGACAAAGAGACAGAGGTGCCAAAAATATTTATGTCTGTGGGTATCACACATACAGACACACACAGAGAGGTTGTAACCCCATACACATGTAGAGGTTGTAAAAATCTCATTATTTATGTTTTGCCCACAAGCACGGGTAGCAATTAGTTCGTACATGTGCTTACCTCACTCTGTTAATATCCCTAATCAAGTGTAAGTAAGAGAAAACATAAGGACGAGTTAATCATTTATTATCTATTGAGATTATATATATATATATATATATTTGATTGGGAAAATAAAAAATATGAAAAATTACACATAAATTTATTTCTCAATAATCTTTTCATTGTGAGTTTCCTTTATAATGTTTTCATGTGAAACAACCAATGATCTTTAGTGTAGGTGTAACCTAGGTTATTCATTATCAATTACAATGACTAATCCTTTTATTGGCTTGTGTGTACCTTGAATGATTAGACAAATGACCCAGATTTTAAAATTATTTTTATACCCAAGATGAAAATTGAATTGAATCTTATCACAAGGTTAAATGAGAAAAAGCATATTCTACATAATCACACTCCTGGATTGATACAAGTAAAATTGTGAATGAGTTTAATTAAAATATAATTCCATTGTAAATATTTTCACACATTAATCTAATTAAAAATTATTAGCTATATGATTTTTTTAATAAAAACAAGCTAATCAACCCAAAAATTAACTAAGATAAAAACTTAAGTTGGGAAGGAAGATACTACACATATCTTCCCAAGAACAAAAAAAAAAAAAAACAATGATCCATGGTGGACAACTATAAAAAGAAAGTGATACCAAATTGATACGGATCAACATTATGATTGTCTTCCTTATAAAATACATCAAATACCAATTGCGTCAATTTTATAGTGAATCCAATACATGTTTTATGGTGAACAAGAAATATGCTAGTTTTACATTATATTTTAATTAAATAAAAAAATCAATAAATTAATATTTTATTTTCTTAATTAATTTATTTCTTTTGGCTTTATTACTCTCACTTTTAAAATAAAAAAACAAAACTTCATAAATTTCCAAAGGCTAAAATAGAAGAAAAAAATGTTTCTCTTAGATTTATTTTTCCCGTCGTTGGCTTGTTTAAGCTATAATATGAATATCCAACTCCAAGTCCTTGTTCTACACGGTTCACCAACGCACTATCCAAGGACCCACCCACATGAAAAAGCTCTGTTTTTATCAATTGCTTCTTCTTCACTTCAATTCCTTCACTCACTCTCTCCATTCTCAATTCACTAATAGTTGATCCTTCTCTCCTTCCCTGCAATTGGGTGTCATGGAAGAGGACACAGACACAGTGTATGTGGCCGTGGGGAAGAACCTTGAGAAGACTCGACAGTTATTGCATTGGGCAACTCACAATTTCTCTGGCAAGAACATTTGCCTTCTTCATATTCACCAACCCCTCAGTTAGTCTCTCTTCAATTATTTTTCTTTCCTTTATATTCATATATAAATACTTTTTATTTTTAAATTTTTAGTGGAAATTTGTTGGTGGTTTGATCCATTATTTGTTTGGTTTTCTTCTTGTTTTTTTTATTTGTTACTAATTTGGGATCTAATTTTTTGGGTTGGATGATATGTGTCTTCTGTTTTTCATTGGTTTCTTTCTGGTTTTTTTTATAAAAAAAAAAATTGAAGAAAGGATGATTGATTATGCTGAATTGAATTCTTGGATTGGAGGTGAAGTTCAGAAGATAAATATTTTCAGATTATGTTGTTTTGCATTTACGCTTCGTAATTGGTATAAAATGAATGATGAAGCTGTTTTCGTAAATCGCTGATTGGAATGGTGTTTGACTGTGATAAGCGTGTCAATTTTTCAAAGACTTGGATAAGAGGGTAAAATCAGTGGTATCGAGCTCTTGAAGCAAATCAAGGTCACGACTTGGACCTCAGTTTTGACTTGCAAAAAAAAAAGAAAAGAAAAATGATTATGAAGGTTAAGCTTGCCTCGGTTAGGGCAGGGATAAATGGAATGTGAGAGTACTGAAAATATTTCTTGTTTTAAGTTTAATTATTAATTTTTCTTTATTGAATGGACAATATTGTTGAATGAAGTTTAAGTTTATTATTAAGTAGTAGATATTTTAATGTTAAATGATTAAGTAAAAATTCGAAGAGAGAGAGAGTGGAATAATCTCTGAGATGCAAGTTACTTAGTAATTCTCTAGATAAAAGTACAATTTACTAAGTGATAAAAATTATGTAAATTATTATCATCACTACCTTTTTCGTATCTAAAATTGTCAATATTGTCTTGTACACTCGCAGCTTTTGAATGTCCAGTTTATACTGTTTAACTTGGGCCTATCCTATACTAGCTTGAACTTGCTTGTGCAGTAAAAGAAAATATCTTGATCAAGCATAATGATTTCTTGAACAATCAAGAGTATCTCAATTAATTTGTTCCTATCTCCGGCTGTGTTTGATGAAAACATCAGCAAAAGAAAATGCTTATGAAAAGTAATGAGCATCTTGCAGTTTAAGGCTTGAGGATGTCATTGACAAACTAAACTCTTCTGTTATCTCAGATACCTGTTTCTTTCAATTGAAATAGCTGATGTTAATGTTGTAATGTAGTGGAGCATAATCTCCTGTCTTAAAATGAAAGAGGGAGAAAAAAAGAGAAAAAATCATATGCTCTCTTTTGGCTCTTGCTTTTATATCTGTTCTGATGTAACTGCTCTAGTAAATACTAAGCTAGTTCTGGCTACATTTTTTGTAGGTATTACTTGATAGCTTGGCAATATTTAACAAATTACTTTTTTGTTTTTTTTGTTCCAAGTGCAGCAGACACAAATCTCTCTGGGTATGAACCAAAAGACACTGAAATCAATGCATTCCAGGAGTGTGGAAATCAAACAGTGCTTGAACTACTAGACCAATATATTCTATCTCTGGTCCCAGCCGGGGTATTATCTTTTTCTTGTTCCTTCACTTGACAAATTGTTATCACTGAATCTGTAGTCTAACTAACTGTATTTATTTTTAGTAAAAAAAACTAATAATTCCAATTTACATGTGCATATTAGTCCTCTGTCATTAAACTTCAAAAAATGCAATGTGATCCTTACAATGTTTGAAGTGTGTTTATTAGTCATTCCATTTTCCATCAAACATCAAAGGAAATTGTCATACTCAAATCATGTTGCCATCTTTTCTACCAAATTTTTTTAATGGGAAATTTCAATTTTCCTTATCTAACCTATGTTTTGCTGCACTTCGGTTATAGCAAATTCCTCTGATGCATAAGGAGCATGCTGCATGTTTTAAAAGATTGAGAATCAAAGTAGACATGACTCTAAGTTGGAGGGGGAAAATTGAACTTTTCCATTCATTTTAAGGACAGCTAGATAGCCAAATAAAGTAGAAACTACTTTCTCCAAAACATATTATGAGCTTTGAATTTTAATTAAATTTAAACAGTCTAAAATTACAGTGCTGGAATATGCTTGTAATGTTAATAACTACTTCTTGAAGAAGTCCAGCTTTGTTTACATTATGGCATATTTATAGGTACAGGCCAATAAATTGTTGATTGAGATGGATGATATTGAGAAAGGGATTGCAAAAGCTATTGCTCAACACAATATTAGATGGCTTGTAATGGGAGCAGCACCAGATGGATACAAATTGGGGTATCAATTTCAAACCTCAGCAGTTATTTTTTAAAGCCCTTGTCAATTTCTTTTTTCCTTATTCTATTGATTATTAAAGTTACTGGAAATGTGCGGTAAAACTGGCACTGCTTAAAGAAAATAAAATATAATTGGTCTACATGGTCTCTGTCTTCATGGTTATGTCTCTATCCTCCTCAACTTTCTTTGGGAAAAGATGGCATTCATTCGGAGTTTCCATTTCAGACATGCCTAGATAAGACAGTTATGCCGCATTACTGTGTTTTTTTTTTCTTTTTTTGAAGGAGATTCTATGTGCACTCCAAATGTTACATTGATGTTCATGTTGGGTTACTGTTCTTAAGAAAAATTATCACTAGAAAGTATTAAGGCCTGAGAATATTGACAAAGGAACTGACCTAGCTTTATGTTCAACCCAGTTTACAATTGCTTTGTAAAAAAAGAAATTGAAGCAAAGAGTATGATATATCAAATAAAATTGGCTTATCCCTGTTTGGTTAAATTAAAAATTACTTCATGATTTTTTTATGTCTAACTTAGAGTTGTGTGACTTGTGCAATTTGCTTCTCTTATGTCATTACCGAACTATTAAGAGATGTGTCAATTTGCTTCTTTTGTGTCATTATCAAACTATTATTGTTGGAATTGCAGTAAACTGGCTACGCAAGAGTCGGAGAAGGCTGTTCTTGTACGCAAACAGGCATTTCTATCCTGTAATATTTGGTTCATTTGCAAGGGCAACCTCATATGTACTAGGTAAAAATGTCAATGAAAATGACATTTTCAATGTAATGTCTTATGTAGATTGAGTGAACTGCATTGGTGTCCTTGTTAGTTGTTAATATCTTCAGAGGAGTTCATTATATGAAAAGTTGAGCTGTTAAAAAAACAGCATATTCATTCAATCAGATTTGACGGCAACTTTTTTATGTATGAATGGTTTTAGACTTCAATGATCACTGATGTCAATGAAGTATAAATTGGTTTCAGATTAATTATTTAATATACCTATTGTTAAGATAATCTAAAAAAATGGAAGCTTTTCAATAAGTATTTTGTGAAATAGTCATTCTTGAAAAAGAAGCTTTGCCATGATAACTAATATTGCAAATTCAGAATTTGGATGAGTTAAAAAGATAAGCTGAATTGATGTTGGAAAAACAGAAGGGACCAACAATCCAGTTGATTATGATGTTTCCATTTAAATACTGTTATAGCTTATAACAAGCTTTGATCTATCCATTTAGGCTTTTAACCATATTCTGTAACGTTTGAAATAATTCATTCAGCTGATAACATGTGATGTGCTGTCTCTTCCACTTTTATGAAATGTGCAAAATATAAACAGGGTATATAGTAACCATTCTTCTGACATAGAGACTGCCCCTGCATTGTTGGTGTTCAATTCAAATACAGAAGCCAAACAATCAGAAAAGATTAAATCAGAATCAATTCCTGGTGCATTGAAATATATAGGTATCTTGCTAGATGTTCATTGTTAATTTTAAAATGGCGTAGGTATTTTTCAGCTCATGTCATTTACCATTTCCTAGAAGGATTGTTAGGAGAGTAACTTGTGACAGGTTTCTGCAGATTCTGATGATGTGGAAGAGATACAAAGTGTCAGTTCCCAACGTTCATTAAATTCAAAATGGTCCTTTAATAGTGTTATGGACAGGTCAAAGTTGAGAGATTTCCTGTTTCATGAGGTGAGAGGTGATTTTGTTCCTAACTTCGGTGTAAAAGTTCCTTTTATTTTCAGACCTTTATACTTTCTAGGGTGCTACTGCTATTTTATGGTAGGAGTTGTAGGACCATTAGGATACGTTTTGTCCATGAGCCTTATATTTTCTAGTGTGCTACTTCTATTTTATGGTAGAACCATAAGGATACTCTTTGTACATGAATCTGCCCTTGTGAGTTAATTGTGATTTCTTGTGAATAAGATCAGGGAGTGTATTGGAAATTGGAATGATTTTAGATGTCCTTCTCATCCTGTAGTCTGGCATCTTCTTTCTGCCTTAAATCAATTGGTGAATTTAGAATTGCTCATGATTTTGCAGGATGGAAAAGACGAAAGGGAACAAGCAATCAAAATAAATGGTACACTGGAAAAAATGGTCACAGATGCTACAAGTTTGAAACAAAAAGGAAATGAAGAGGTGTTAAAGAGACGGGAAGTTGAAAATAGTGCTATAGAGGTTGATAGCAAACAAATTCTATCTTTACATGAATTAATAAAAAAATAAAAAGTCTTCTTAACTTCCATTGTTGTCTCAGGTTTAGTTTCTTAAATTTTTTCCTTGGTTGCTATTTGAGGTATACCATTTGAAAATAAGAAAAGAAAGCATAAGCCTTTCAACTGCTTTGTAGTTCTCCTGGCTCAAAGATCAAGGTTTGTCAGTCTGACAAAGGCTGGAGCACATAGTTTAGACTATTTTAGTCCTTCGATATACTGCCTTAATTGTATACGAATTTTGAGCATATATGATTGGTAGATTGTCTATACTGTCTATAGTTCATTTTCTATTTTAATCCTAGCTTTATTCTTGAATTTCAATGTAGAAAGAATTATGGACAACAATTTTCCTCTTATTTTAGATCAGACTGTCAGACACAGTAATTTCATCACCTGCATCCTTATCTTCATTACTTTATGTAGATGACACTTTGGGTTTGTGTTGAAACATAAAGTCCAATTATCTATAATGTATGTTCAGCTTAGTGTGGAAAATGCCTGTTTATGTAAATGGGCATGTTTACATAGATATATATATAATACGTGTTCTCTATGAACTGCTGTCTGATATTGGATTAAGTAAACTGATTCCATTTTTCTCCTGAAACTTTAAACTTGCTTCCAACATATTTTGACAGGATGAAACATTAGAAAGTCGGTGTGCTAAGGAGATAAGCAGAAGGAAAGAAATTGAAGAAAAATTGGCAAGGGAAAAGCAAGAAGTGCAGAAAATGAAGAATCAGCAAGATGAAATAATGTGTGAATTGAAAAAGGTCCAAGACCAAAATTCAGAACTTAAGAACCAAATTTCTGAGTCCCAGTGTTCGGCAACAGAGTTGGAGGATAAGATCATATCAGCTGTGGACCTATTGATAAGTTTCAAGGAAAAAAGAGATAAGCTTAGGATAGAGTATGCAAATGCAGTTAGGGAAGTTAAAATTCTTAGAAGAGTTGGGGAAGCAGATACTGCCTTCTCTTATCAGGTGGAGTTCCCTGCATTTTCTTTCATGGAGATCAATGAAGCAACTCATGATTTTGATCCATCTTGGAAGATTGGAGAGGGGAGGTATGGAAGTGTTTACAAGGGACTGCTTTGCAATATGCATGTTGCCATAAAAATGTTACCCTCGTATGGTTGTCAGAGCCAATCAGCATTTCAATATCAGGTAGTCTGAACTCTGAAAATTAGAGAATCAATAATGCTTATAAAAACCCCAAAAGGTTTCAAAATGATGGGAACACTTTGTAACTTATTCTACCTGGTTCATTTTCTGATGTTTGGATAATTTGATATATTTTGAGAGAGGAATTATTAGTGTGGTGCATTTATGACATCTTTCAATAGTAAATCAACTATAAGCTTCCAAAGTCAGAGATCTATTTTCTTTTCACTTTATAGCTTGGTCAGATTGGTTCCTCTGATCAGTTTTAAATTTATGCTTGAAATCCCAAGCTTCTGATCTTCTAGAATCTGTGGGATCGAGATATATTTTGGCTGACTCAATCTGTCATAGGTTCTGCATGCATGAGGAGCTAACAGATTTGTTTTTGTATAATTTCAGGTGGAGCTTTTGAGTAGGGTAAGACATCCAAACCTGTTAACGTTAATTGGAAGCTGTGCAGAGTCCAGGTCACTAGTGTATGAGTACCTAAACAATGGCAGCCTCAAAAGCTACCTTGCCTGCAAAGATAAAAATCCACTTCCATGGCAAATTCGAATATCCATTGCTACAGACATTTGCTCTGCTCTAATCTTCCTTCACTCCAGTGAACCTTGTATTATTCATGGGAATTTGAAACCTAGCAAGGTTCTCCTCGATGCTAATTTTGTTGCCAAACTCAGTGACTTGGGAATTCCTTGTTTAGTCCAGCAAAATGTGGATTCAGCTGACACAAGCACAATATCTAACAACCCAAATGAAAGTTTGGCATACGTGGATCCCGAATCTCTTGTCACTGGCAAGTTTACACCGGAATCAGATGTATATTCATTCGGAGTCATCTTGTTACAGCTTCTAACTGGAAGACCACTTTCGGGGCTAGTTAGAGATATGAAATGTGCATTGGAAAAGGATAACCTTAAAGCAGTCTTGGACTTTTCAGCTGGTGAATGGCCGCTTTATCAAACCAAACAGCTGGCATATTTAGCATTGAGGTGTTGTGAAAAGACTTGGTTGAAACGCCCTGACCTTGCGTCAGAAATCTGGAGTGTTCTTGAACCATTCAAAGCTACTTGTATCGACACACCACCACATTTGACTACTAAGAAGCTTTGCCGTGCTCCTTCCCATTTTGTCTGCCCCATTGTCCAGGTGAAGATCATGAATTTTTCCCACTGTGTTTTTTCACCAAAAAAAGTTGCTTTTATTGTATGGGAAATGCCAGATAACCAGTTTCTTCTTTTTCTTTTCTTAGTCTAAACATTTGACATGGGTTTCGCATACTTATTAACTGTTGGATGGATGAGTGGTCCTTGCAAATTCATTTTATGCAATAATCACCCTCATAGCTAGTTGAATTCTATCAAATTTCTGGATCTTTTTTTTTTTGTGTAGCAGTAGCATTACTGTTATTTTATATAAGCAATTAAGAGGTCTGGTTATTCCTTTCTCCAGCACCTCCTCTTTTGTTAATTTGGCAGTTGTTATTCCATATGCTAACTATAGCAATCACAATCAGAGCATTGGATTTCCATTGGGTTGCTTTCTGATAATCACAGCGGTTACTTTTGGTTTTACAGGAAGTAATGGAAGATCCGTACATAGCTGCAGATGGCTTTACATATGAAGCAGAGGCAATAAGAGGATGGTTGAATACTGGTCACGACACTTCCCCCATGACAAACCTCAAGCTTGAACACACAAATTTGGTACCTAATTATGCTCTTCATAATGCAATTCAGGAGTGGCAGCAACAATGAACCTTTTCACTGTCCATTATACTTGCACATATTATACTACTGGTGTAAATCACACTTATCCTGTAAAAAGAAGAAAAAAATTCTAAAGTGGGCAAGTAAGGGTGTGTTCACACTTAAATTTTAATGATACGCCCATACTTGCTCACTTTAGAGATTTCACTTTACAAGAGTCATATCCTAATATCCGGGGGAAAGAGGGCAAGGGAAATTTGTATTTAAACCTTTCCCTTGATAGAGAGCTTTCTAAAATGAGGGATTATCTTGTAAATAACATCTAAATTTCTCAAAATTGAAGTATTAACTTAAAAAATTATAAACTAGTCAGAATTTCACCCTCCTCTTCTATTCGTTTCCCTTGTTTTTAAAGCAACTGAGATTGTTTTAAGTTCAAATTCATTTCTTTTGTAAACAAGAGAAATGTGATTGTTTATTTTTCCAAGTAATTAATAATATATAACAATTGTTTCAGAACTTAATTTATTTATTTTTTTCTGGATTTATTTCTTATCTCTTTTTTTTTCTTTTTTAATAGGTTAAAGTTACCTAATTTATTAGTTTTTTATTAGTAGAGAGTTGACACTACGATATTCTTACATCTTTCTATTTTTTTTATCATTAGATTATTTTATCACTTCTTAGTTTAATCTTTCTATATTTAAATGATTTTTTTTTATATTTTAGATTCTTGAAGTGTTTCAACCATACATGTTAATCTCACAATGAAAGTGGGTTGTGATTTTAGATAAATTTTACTTGCATGTCTAGTGTCTACAACGATTTTTTATCAAAGACCAAAAGACAAAGGTACCCGAACGTTTAAACTGACTACTCATATTGAATTTGAATACATCTTAATCATAATTTTTCTACAGAAGTAATAAGCATTAACTGTGATAAATTGAGTATGATTCTCTCCATTTATATGGAGATATATGTAATTAATAAAAAAGTCATAAAAGAAAATAAAAAAGACACCAAGTTTCTCAACTTATTTGTTTTGTGATTTTTTATACCCAAAAAATGTAATCTTATAGAAAGTTTATGTACTTACAGAAAAAGTTATGCCAACTTTACTTTAACTTTTATTTTATCTTATAAATTTACCATCAAACTTTCAGAGCAATTGAAATTCCTTTATATGCCAATAAAAATAAAAATAAATATAAATGTATATAAATATTTTTAATTTTCATTCATATAAATAAAATATCTATAATTTACCCTTTTGTAATATTTCCATACTTCATTTATTTATATGTTATGTTTTAAGGCTATATATTATTAGGGAACAAATTGAGATTGGGGTTAGGCCATGGCCCTTTTCCCCCTTTAAAAAAGGAGTGTTTCTATTGTACCCTTAAGAAATAGGGGGTTTTAAAACCCTCAACATACTGTTTACTTTATTAAAAGACATGTGAAATATTTATCTACGTAATACTTTATATATTTTAATAATTTTAAATTTTAGAATTGTAGATTAACCCCCTCTTTCTTTTAAAATTTCCCCTAGTCTCAGACAATCAGATTAACCTCTCCCTCTTCTATTCTCCCTTACAAAAACTTCATACTTCCTTCCTCTTTTCCCTCCGAGCTGAGTTATCAATAACAAAGTAGAAGCGCGAAGGTAGAACCCGAACTCTTCCCCTTGAAGTCCAAACCAGAGGTGGGCGTTGAACCTGGTTCTTCTTCGCTTGAACGACATCATTTTTAGAGTTCGATTCAAGTTCGCCAGGGGAACAGAAAACTTGGATGCACCACGAAGCAGAGAAACCCTTCTCCGAAACTCTGGCGCTAAGTAAACCGTGTAAACCCACTAGAATTACGCCGGCGGCGACGTCTTTGAGAAGGTTCAGAGGGTAGTAACCGTTGGTCTTCTTCTTCTTACGACCATAAGAGCACTCATCTTTCTCACCCACCGGGTCACCGAGTTTAACCCGTTTCAGACTTGGCATTTGGGATTTCAAGTTCCTCTTGATAATCATTCTTCTCTCCCACAAAATCACAATCCCAACATTAAATTGAATCCACAGGTCGCGTTAAAATAACAAATTTCAGAACCCCAGATAAAATTTTTTCACTCCCAAGGCTAAATGCAAGAGCCACCTCATAAACCTTAATCTAGAGTTGAATTCCGAGCAACAGAGCAACCGCAGAAGCAAGAAGCAAAATCGAATTTTGATGAGATAAATGGAGAATCGACAAGAGGGTCAACGAAAGTGAGAGAATTGAGTGCAGGAATATTGCAGAATATGATCGAGAAGATGGAAGGACTAAATTGGGGGAAATTTAAGAAGAGGAAATGATAAAAAAGAAGGAAGGGGTTAATTTTCAATTTTAAAAAGTTAAAATTATTAAAATATATAAAATATTATGTATAAATATTCCACATGTCTAAAACCTCCAATTTCTTAAGATACAGTAGAAACACTCTTAAAAAAGTTTGTTATTATTTATGAAAATAACTTAATAAGTTTCATGATGTATATAAGATACTTTTAACATATTTTAACAAATTTTATGATCAAATTTACAAAATAAACTCTTATATAAAAATAAATTATTCCATAAAGTTTTAATTAAACTATCTATCTAAATGTATAAAAAAAATCATCATTAATTATCAATGAATGGTGAAAAGTGATTTTTTAAGAAAAATATATTTTTGGTTTCTCTGTTATAGCAAAAAAAAGGGTTTACTTCTTATATTATTTTTGTATTGGTTTTGGTCTTTGTGTTTTTGAAAAATAATCATATTTACTAAACTTTAAAACAACTAAATTATCAATATTATTATAATTAGTACTCATAGACAAGAGATAAATGATAAAATACACATATCAATATTTACAATAATTATGTTAGAGAATCAATTTTTTTTCAAGAATACCCTTATTCAAAAGTCAAAATAAAGAAACATGATAAAGTAACTTTTCCCCTGTCTCATAATAAATAAAAGACATAAAAAAATTTATCATTAATTTATCTAAAAATATGTAATTATTTCTTATATTTAAGAATAATAAATAGGTCCAATTTATCTTTTATGTTTAGAACCAAAAAAGAGTATAACTTTAGTTACACAACTTAGATTTACTCTATTTTAATATTCTCGTACTTCATTTATTTTATATATGTTATGTTTTTAAAGCTATATATTATTTAGGAAAAAAATTGAGATTGGGTTGGGCCATGATCCTTTCCCGCCCTTAAAAAAATGCTACTGCATCTGAAGAGTTTATGAAAATAGCTTAATAATGGTGTAGTTTATTAAAATAAATTATTTTTAACATATTTAAACTCTTATATAAAAATAATCTATTGTACAAATTTTTAATTCTTTTAATTAAGTTATGTATAATATATATATAATATCATTAATTATCAATAAACGATGAAAGTAATTTGTCTTTTTATACAATATATATTTGGTCTCTCTATTATAACAAAAACATGGTTTTGGTCTTTGTACTTTTAAAAAATAATTCTTTTAATCTCAACTTGTAACAATGTGACGATTTTACATATTATCAACCCAAAACCACATTAGTGAATCTGAAAGAGACGGTCTTACACTTTGTCAATGACATGTAAAGTCTTATAAACCTTACCTGCAAGTGTAAAAAAAAAGGCTATTAGGGTTTTACTTAGGATGAGATTGAAAAAGAAAGGTTAAAATTGGCAATGGATTAAATTTGCTTCTATATGCATATGACAATTTCCTTCAGAATCATCTCAAGTTAAATCTTCTTAAAAACGTGATTTTTGGGTTGATAACATGCATTATCGTTTTATGACTCAATAACGCTTACAAAGATTAAAAGCACTTTTTTTTTTTTTGCTATGTGTAAGGGATAAGAATATATATTTACCCTTGTTTTTTTAAGATAAAATGTAATTTATGAAATATTATAAATTGTTTGTCTAAATACTGAAGTTGAAAGAAAAATAATAATATTAATATCTTTCGTAATTTTGAAGAAAAATTTATTTTTTTTGTTAGTAATTTTAGGAATTCAAAAAAAATATTTATTACGTATTTTCCTATTGTGTCTTTCCTCTTTAAATGAATAGGTTACATTAAGATACAAAATTAATAGGAGAGAAAAAATATAATAAAATAAAAAAGTAGATGATAAATAATGGAAGCCTTTTTGATAATGTCTTTAATCCACTTGTTTTTCAAAGCTACAATACAACAAATAGAAAATAATGAATGAAGTATTAAGTATAACAAGTATATGAATGGTCAACTCAATTGCTGTGATTTATTGAAAATCTCTAGGACATTTCTTGAATCCCTGTCATATCAAAATAAAAAATAAAAAAATTGTATGTTGAGGGTTTACTAATTAAAATCAAATAAGGTTATAGTAGAAAACAAAAATGATGTTAGATACATCCATGTTGTCCGTGACCTTCTTTACTTGGAGAATGCAATTTACCATTTCGAGAACCATGTTATGTCAACATCTGCCCAAAATGAATTCGTGTTTACTAATTAAAATCAAGAAGGCCAGCACCAGCATGTTCTTGCCGTTTAACGACGCTGGAAATGGACTTAAACGACGCTGACGTTTACCTGAATACCACGTGCCGTTCCGCAACAGGCACGTGCCCTCTCACCCTTGGAATAAAAATGCGACCCCCGTCACACCACACCACACCACACCACGGTACTTTCATCATGCACTACACAAGCGCTTACGGTATATGGTGCCTCAAATTAGCATGTTTTTTTTTTTTAAAAAAAAAATGGTAACATATTCATAGAATATATCGAAAAATTTAAAACATGTTACTCAATATTTCAAAGGAAAAAATAATTTAAAAATATTAGTATAACATTAAATTGATTATCTTACATAGACTTAATTTATTAAATTAAATTTATTTTAATTTATATTCTTAACTTTTCTTTTAATTATTTTATTTCCTTTCCTTCTTAATTTCTAATTATTTTCTTTCTTTCTTCACTTCTTCATTATCTCTTTCTTCCCCACCTGCATGCCATTCCCCTCACCATAGCCATCATTCTCGACAACCCTCCATCACCACGATCGTGCCATTTTTCATCAAATCTTTCATCAATGTCACTTAAATTCTTAAATGTAAATTCATGCTTGCATTAATTTTCATTTCCTTCTTCTCCTTATGCATGTCATTAATTTTGGGTTTCCCTTTTTCTTTTCTTCTCTAGGCTGTGACAGCCATAGGAAGTGATAAACTTTGAGAGCCACAAATCCACGTTTTGGAGCTTGAAAGGTAAGACTCGGACCTATTTCGCTTCAATGCTCCATTCGGCTAAGAAAAGACTAACACCCATTGCTTTTAAATTATGATTTTTTCTTCAGTTGATGTTGGGCAGCAGCTAGAAAGTGAATTCAGAGGAAATTGAAAAGGATTCAAAGTCCCAATCACGTTTTAGAGTGTCATTGGCAAGTGAATCACATTTTAGTAAGTCAAAACTTATTGAAATTGTACCGATAAATGATTTTAGCTCTGAAACGTGTATTTAATAACTTAAGGGTTATTAAAATAATTATTAATTTTTAGGAACTATCGAGTTAAAGAATTAATGTTTGGAAGTAAAATTGGAGGATTAAGAAGCGAATTTGGAAAACCGGATCGCCAAAAGGTACATGTTTACGTACGAGAGTTTACCATTTGAGTAACAAATATAAATTTTAATGTCAGGGTCGGGTTTTATAAATGATGATGGGTGGTTTAATAATAACTACCGAAATTATACGTGTCGCGACCTGGATCGCGGTGGCGCGGCCGACCATTCGAAAAGATGATGCAAGCAAAAAATAGGGAGTCGCCACCAACATTTCTTATTCATAGGAAAAAACATTGGAAAAAAAACTTTAACAGGGCACTGGTTAAAAAGAGTGAGATTTGAATTCGGGAGTCGGTTACGAGTAGGGAAGATATTAGCACCCTACATCGCCTGTTAAAAACAGTACCAAGATCGAAAATGCGTAATATGAATAGCCTTACAAGGGATGTATTATTTCTTCCTTTTTATTATTGCATTTTTTTGTTTATTTAAAAAAACGGAAGGAGCGGACTGAACAAACGAATGTTGAAGCAAGGTCAACAGGACGTCTCGTCCAAATTAACTTGGATTTCGGTATAAAATAGGGAAAGGGAAGAATGTTAACAAGACGTCGCGTCTAAATTAGTCATCCTTTAATCAAAAATAGGGGGGCAGAAATGAGAAAGGGATAAACGGAACGTCTCTTCCTAAGTATCCCTTTCCTTATGAATCGTGGTGATGGTCTACCAAAAATGGGGGAAAACCAACAAAACGTCACGTCTAAATTGATTTTCATGGCAGTGATAAGAACGGAGTAGTTACAAAAAACGTAAAAATGAAAAAGGAAGGATGGGCCCGATAGGAGTTAAGTCCTGCTCCTACGTATTCTCGAGTTATCGAGAAATCAGGGTTACGTAGTTCTTTAAGGTGGTTTTAGAAAAAAGAACTATGTAATTGATGGTGGATAATACCCATGAGGAAGACTCATACAAGGCGAAGTTCTTCGCACGTGCACGAGTCCTAAGGAACTAGTGTAGACGGAAGTACTTCCGTACGACACTGATTAAAAAGGCTCCTACATTGGTTAAGAGGAACATGAAAATTTTGGTTTCTTTTTATTGTTATTATTGATTGCAAGGCAGAACAAAAGAAATTCAACAGGATATACTTAAACGAGACGCTAGATTCGACAAAAATGATAAATTTGACAGGAAAATAAACAACGAGAAAAAAAATAAGGAACAGAATGTAACTGGTGTGATGGGGATGCTGAGAACCGGTGTGGGCTTGAACAGTAGGAACCAGCGGGACGCTGGTGTAGCTGTGGAACTATGGGGCACCAGTGTACAGTTCACTGAAGGGACTGTGAGGATTTGGTGGAAGAGCCGGTATGAAGTTGATGAGGGTGATTTAGGAGATCTGGACGGTATCTGGGAAATGGAGTTTACTAACAGGGTTTGATCCGGTGTCTTGGTGATGCTTTAGGGTCTGGAGTAATTAAGAGGTGCGAGAAACCAAGGTTCCAGTTCTTGAACACCGGAACAAACTTCAAGAGCTTTGGGGTCAAGAGGTTCTGGAGATCGGAGCAAGTTATTAGGGGAGTTTGTGCTCAGAGTATCGACTCAATGACTAAATTTTCCAACCCTTTGTGCCTCTTCAGATGAGGCATTTATAGAGGTTCTGGGCGCTGGCTGAGTGCTTGGACAGCTCAAGCCTCCACTTACCCACGTGTACAGTGGAGCCAACCTGGCCACTAACAGGTTATGGGGAGCAGCAGCTGGTGGGGAATTTTTAATTATTTCCACTTCCGTCCCCTGTCTGCCACTCCCAGAATTCGTGGATCGACTTGGGTGGTGCGATTCCAAGTCACAGCATGGGCAATCAGACTTCTCGAACGGTGTCACACGGGTCCATTATCAAGTTCATGAAAGTGCCTTCCCACGTCGGATAAGAGAGGACATCGGTCTTACTTGGACGGTCTCAGGGGAACGATGCCTCTTTCGTTGGCTCAGATCGGTATCCCTCAGAACCGGACCGGTGTTCTTATGGCCCGGACCGCTATGTCAGTATCCATTCTTGGTGGAAAATGGTCAGACCGAAACACATGTTCACATATATGAAAAGCCCGAATGCAGAATCGATCCTTCGACACTCGGTGTGAAGGCTTGAATTCATTCAAGTAACACTGGATCCCTTTCTCGTTCAAAATTGCTCCATTCGGAGGTGATTTGTCTAGAAATGTCTCTGCTTAAAACACTCATTTAGTCATAGCCTTTCTTCCTTCTAGTGACCCACTCAGAAATGTCTCACCCGGATATACCTTTGCCTAAAAAGTGCTCTTTCGAAGTCTGACTCACTCGGGAATATCTCTTCCCAAGAAGTATTCATCAGAGCCTCTTTTCGTTCAGAATCGCTTCACTCGGAGGTGATTCGCTCGGAAAGGTTTCTGCTTGAAGCACTTACTTAAAGTCGGCCTTTCTTCCCTTGAAAGTGACCCACTCAGAAATGTCTCACTCGGGGACACCCCACTCGGATATATCTTTGCCCAAAAAGTACTCATTCATAGTCAGAGCCTTTCTTCGCTCGGGAGTAATTCCCTTGAAAATGACCCACTTCGGAAATGTCTAATTCGGTGACACCCCACTCGGAAGTATGGAACTCGGAAGTGTCTCTGCCCGAAAAGTGCTCCTTCGAAGTTCAGGGCCCTTTTTCGTTCAGAATCGATTCACTCGGGAATTATCCACTCGGAAATATCTGTACCTGAGAAATACTCATTCGAAGTCAAGGCCTTTCTTCGCTTGGAAGTGATTCCCTCAGAAACAACCCACTCGGAAATATCTCACTCGGAGACACCCTACTCGGATATATCTTTGCTCGAAAAGTACTCATTCAAAGTTAGAGCCTTTCTTTGCTCGGAAGTAATTCCCTTGAAATGACTCACTCGAAAATGTCTCACTAGGAGACACCTCGCTCGGAAGTATGGAACTTGGAAGTGTCTCTGCTCGAAAAGTGCTCTTTCGAAGTTCAGAGCCCTTTTCGTTCAGAATTAATTCACTCGGGAATTATCCACTCGGAAACATCTCTGCCTAGAAAAAGCAACTCATCCAAAATCGGGCTCGCTTTTTATTCAGAATGGCTTCAATCGGGAATTCTTCACTCGGATGTATCTCCACCCGAGAGGTACTCATTCGAAGTCAGAGTCTCTACTCGCTCGGAGGTAATTCCCTTGAAATGACTCACTCGGAAATGTATCACTCAGAAATCTTACAACCGAAAGGATCATTCAAAATCGAAGTTCAGTCCTCTCTCGGAAATCCTTTCACCTCGGAATATCGCTCGGAGTCGAAGACAATCTCGAAGACGAACCCGAGCACAAGCACTCGACAACTTTGAAAATGGGCCCAAACACAGGCTCTAGGCAATCTTTAAGGCACACCCGAGAACAAGCTCTCGGTAATTCTTAAGGCACACTCGAGCATGAATAGAAAGAAAGGGTTCCAAGCGACAGGACTCCCCATTCTTGGTGAAAATTGACCAGACCAAAATAGGTGTTCATAATACGTTTTGTAGGATACTATTGTTGTTATTAATTGTGTTAAGGATCGATGTTTGTGAATTAAATCCTTGTGCTCATTAGTTGATGATGATATTTTATTAATTATGTTGGAATATGCCAATGTTAGTAATGATCGGTACGTGTTGATTTTGATAATAGTTATATTAAATGATTGGATTGTGGTTGATTGCCCCACTTAACTGGATTGATATTTATGAGTTGATGATTAGTGATTTGAAACATATTTGGGTTAATAAAGCTAGGAGATGATGTCAGAATTGATTTAAATGCGTCATGATTCGCATTCATACATATTGTATTACCATGACATCATATGCATTGAAATAAGTGTTATGATTCACTATAGTACTATGATTTGTTATTTGAGACTGCCAATTATAACACTATGATTTGTTGTATAGTTCTCGAGGTACAACCATTTTATAGCACTACGATTTGCTGTGTGGTTACCTGGATATCCGCTTATTTATAGTACTACAATTTGTTTGGTGGATTGTTCTCTAACACTATGATTTGTTGTTTGTAAAGTTGGATCCACATTACATGCTTTTATGCATTTGAAAATAATAAAATTCTCAAAGTCCATGACATTCAGATATAACATTGAGAATTTCGGAGTAGTGGTGTATGTTTAGGTGATGAAAGATTTAAAGTGTTGTGGTAATGTTTGAAATTGAAACGAATAAGGATATGTGAATTGACAATTGACAAGCGTCGTGCTTAATTGGTATATGTAGTCTCTCTCTCTCTCTCTCTCTCTCTCTATATATATATATATATATATATATATATATATATGTAAAACTTGGAATGAATGATTTGATTATTGAAACATATTGTACTTAATTAAGCTATTATGAATGAATGATTGATTGAAAATGTGTTTGTTGTTTATATTTACTGTTGATACTCAATCTATTATTTGTAAATTTTCAGGATGATGATGTCACTTGGAATTAATTCATCGGGGTTGGTTAATTGTATTTTTTTTAATTTTTATTAAGCCCAAAAATTAATTTTAGAAGTTTAAGTGGGACGTCACATTAAAAAATTATTTAGAAAACTACCCAACATAATAGTTTGAATTTTTTCCTTTTGTCTGAAAAACACGGTTTTCTTTATTTTTTTATTCACGTCGCAAGTGCAATCATCTTAATAATTTTTTTTATTTTAAAATCTTATGAAGTTTTAAAATTGTTTAAAGATAATGATAATTAATAATGGTAGATAAATGATAATAATTATCTAAGGATCATAACGGTACTTTTGATTTAACTATCAAATTTTAATTAATTTATTTTAATTAAATATATTAAATCTATCAATTATTTTAATATTAATAAAGAAATTTATGTAAATTTATGATATTTTATTGATAAGAAAAGACTTGATTGATAAAAAAATTTAATTTTCAAAATAAAATTTTTAAATTCTGTAATTTGACATTTTTAACTTTTTTATTATGATAAATAATATACGTGGATATATTTATTTTAAAATGCTTCCTATACAAACTTTGAAAAATAAAAAAAAATGAGATGACATTTTTTTATATAGTATCATAGATAATATATGTGTATAGTATATCAAATAACATATATTTATAAATAAAATATAAAATATATTTATACATATATATACACACAATATAGTGTCAAATAATATAAGTGGAGCAATTTTTAATTAGTTTGAATAAAAAATATGAAAGAAAAACAAAAAATAAAATAAAAAATTAGTTGTATTTTTTAATATTTTTTTCGAAATTTTCAAATTAAAAATCGATATAATTTCTAAACACATTTTCATAAAATTTTGTGGAAAATAAAAATTTTAAAAAACTTTTTAAAAATTGAAAAAATGTTGTTTCAAATAAACATATCTTAAGTAACAACAGAAAAAAATAGTTTTTTTTTGTCCATTTAACTTTATTTTTTAATTTTAATTTCTTCTATTTTAATCTTCTGTAATTTAGAATTATCCCATTTCATTTTTGGTCGTTAAATTTCACTACTTTTTAGTAAAAAGTTAATAAAGGAATAATTTTATTTAGAAAAATCACAAATTTCCAAAGAGAAATTGATTCCAACATATAAAATAGTTAAATCAAAACTAGACATTTGAATTTTGAACATAATAACGAGTCAAATAAGTGAAAAAACAAACCTTAAAACTATACGTATATACGAAGAAAATACTATTTTTACCTAGCAGTAGTAATTAATCTCTTTGAAGTTTGTTTTCTTGTTAGAAACGTTTTTCGCCCTACTATCACTGCTGCCTGCAGGAACACGAGAGGGAGAGAGAGAGAGTTCTCCTTTACACGCCATTTTCTCGCCTTTTTCTCTACGATTTTCCTTCCATCCAAACGCCCCTCAATCCTCTTTGTTGGAAAGGTTTCGTTTCCTTTTCGGATCATCATAGGAGAATCTCTCCGGTCTCCAAGCGATCTCTTCGTCGTCCTTTTTTTCTGGTACGTGATCTGCTGTCACTCTACTTAACTTTCTCCACCTCTGTCATAGATCACGTTCTTCGAAATTGTTCTGTTATCGTTTTTCGAAGATTAAATATTTCTTCCAGTGTTTGGATGGTTGAGGATGAAAGAGTTGCTTGAACGTGTTAGGTTGCTTATGTCTATGAAAGATCATGTTTACTGTGATGAATAATTGTTTTTGGTTTCATGAATCGTAATTTACTCGATAAGATTTTGATTACCGATTGCTTATATCGATGGAGGATGCAAGAATATAATCTCCTTTGCCAATTAACTGACCGAAAGAGGATTATAGTGTAGTTTCTACATCGATCTATTTTGCTCTTGAGTTTCAATTCCTTTTTGCTTTTCTCACCGAATTAACGTGTGCGGAGATTCAGTGTTCTATTTTATAGTGTCGTGGAAACTTTTTTTTTTTAATTGGTTTGGCATTGGTGTAGCAATATGCAATATGTCTTCACAATCTTTACTAGTTTCTTTGAGATTCAAATTGTGTTAACATACATTACTTGTATATTCTATCTCTTTCTTGTGATTTTATATATATTCTGATGTTCACATGTATTATTTCACACTTTTTGCAGCAGAATCTTCTAAAGTTCTTCGTAAGCTTTTGTCTGAATAGATGCCAGTTGCAAAACTCACGGCCTCTGGCACTCCAGATTTCACGAAAACAGAGGACGGAAATGATTCTTTAGATACCATAATCAGACAAGCAATTGGAAAAGAACCTTTCCTTTCCTTTCCTCGGGCCGGTGACAGCCCAGTACAGTGGATTCAATTACTCCATGCTTTAGATCAGCAAGGTATTATCATTTATTTTAGTATATATTTTAGGGTTCAGTTTAGCGGTATTCATGTAATATCATACAAATTGATATTTTCTATCTCGGCCACGTAATTAATTGTGTGAAGCCTGCCTTAAACAGTGAAATAATGATAATTAAAAACAGGGGGAAAACAGCTATTTATAATCGCTAGATTAGTGTTTCCTTTGTGATGGGCTGCTGGTCTATTTAGGCTAGCACAATTATATGCAAAATATTAAAGTAGCCTTTTTGGCTTGTTTCTGGTGTATCTGATTTTAAACGCAGATGTTCTGATAAAATATTTCATTGTTTGCCAGAACTTCCAGGGTGGCCGTTGCTCTCTCCTGTGAAGGTTCAGTTACAGAAGTGTGATAAGTGTTCTCGAGAATTTTGCTCTCCAATTAACTATAGAAGACATATACGTGTACACCACCGGTTGAAAAAGCTTGATAAGGTTATCTTTATCTTTATGTATTATAAGTATAGAAGTTATCTACCTCATTGATACTCTTGTTTCATGATTTTTCCCCTTGTTTATTTTCTGGTTTGTTTCATATCCACATCTTAATCAATTTTGTCTAATGCTCCTCACACATTGTAGGATTCTAGAAAAAACAGGGATTTTTTAGGGACATATTGGGATAAGGTAATCTTTCGTAATTGTGAATTTTACTTGTACGAAGAATACAACTTTTTTAATGTGCTGATTTTTCATAACTTCTGCAGCTTTCTGTAGAAGAGGCGAAGGAAGTTGTGTCATTCAAAGATGTAATGCTGGAGGTAATACCTTTGTGCTCATTGCATGCCTAGTTATTTATCAAATATATTAGGCTATGATTGGTAGAAATGAAAGTGGGGGCAATTGGGTGTTATGAGGCTTCACCAATGATCAATCAATTTCTTCACACTTTCACTTCAACTAAGAGAAGCTCTAGTTGGTTTGTTATATTATAAGGTTTTGGAGACACGACATTCTTTAATACACGTGTTCTTCCATTTATGCTATACTTTCTTATGTTATATTTTCTTGGACTGTTAACAGTTCCTTTAATTGTCATATTGGATTAGAAAACTTTCCTCTGTTTCTTGAAAGGTTGTAGGTGCCTTTTCAAATGTGAATATGATTTTTATAATCTCTTTCTCTATCCTTGTCTGGAAATGTTATTAATGATATTTTTTTAAAAAATTAAGAGTTTATTATAGATGACACTATGTTCTCTATGCTAGACAGATAAGAAAGAGCTACAAATACAGAGATCCAGCAACCTCTTTTGATTTTCTTCTTTTCAGCTCTTATCATTTTCCACTTTCCCTTTTTCCTCCCTTAATTAACCAAAGCACCTTGTATTCTTGTTTCTTCCCCATTGAAAATGCTTTCTAGGAAGTTCCAGGGTCTTCAATTTTAAAAGCTTTGTCAACTCTTAGAAAGCAAGGATTTTCTTCTCTTCCACAGTATTATCTGAGGGCTGGTTCTGCCCTTCTGGTAAGAAACATTGTTGTCTTGCAAATCAATCATTTTTCTGGTTATTTTTTGCTGGTACATTACTTTGGTTTATAAACACTTTTTCTAAATTGTTTACAGGATATTGTTCAATCCAGGCCATCTAGTTTCCCTATATCTTCCCAAGAGTTGTTCAGTATCCTAGATGATTCTAGTGAAAAAACATTTTCATGTGGATCAGCAGTGTCAATGCAAAGATACATTTTTGATGGAGAGGCCGGAAAGATTGGTCTTGAACCAAAAAACTTAGTTGCATGCACAAGTTTCTTGGTGGAGCAGAAATTGGTAATTACTAGTTTTTTTTTTTTCATTTCTCTTTAATCAAAATTCGGTTCTGTTTACCTTTAAGTTGCTCTTGATTTTATGTTTATCCATAAGTTAGGATTATTTGTTGTTTGATTCATTTCATAATCTTTTGAAGGGGCATGTTAGTGATATAAAGCCATTCAAGAGCGTTTCACCAAATAGCTTAAACTTAGGAGTGTTGGCTAGAAATGGAAAACCTTAGTTTGTACAAGTGCATTCTTCATTTATAGCAAAGCTTAAGTATGAAAAAATCCGTAGTTATTCAGTATTAAATCAGATTTTGTTCTACTTCTACCGCTGATAACAGAATAAGATTAGTTCTCATCATTACTCTTCCCTTTTACTACTTCATAGGGTGGAAGTTGTTCCCACCGGATCCATATTTTATTTTTCTGTTCCTAAAATAATTGTATAAGATACAATCTAAGAAAGGGGTTTATAAATTTAAATACAAAATAATGTACACTTCTTTCCTGATTTAAATACATTTATATAGATCCACTATTGCAAAAAGGGGAAATTGAAGAGTGGAAGGGGAAAATTAGTGTGAAAGTTGAAACAATATTTGGGCATGCATGTTAGATGATTTGATTTTGAAGAAAAAATAAGTGCTATGGGAACCAAGGTTTATGGCATATACTGTATCCACTTATACTTACAAACCTAATTCTATTATGGGTTAGAACTAATCCAAAAAGCTTGGTTATCTTAATTAGTTTTTAATTAGAGTAATGATGAAATATGAATTTTCTTTCACGTAGGTAAAGGCATGGCTTGCTGACAAAGACGCTGAAGCATTGAGATGCCAGAAGCAACTGGTGGAGGAGGAGGAAGCTGCTCAGAAAAGGTATATTTAGTGCTATAACCAGTTTGTCCTTCAATCTAACCTTTTGTTGTTCGTTCCCCAATCATTCCTTTTATCTAGTGCCTTTATTGTTGTCAGGCTTTGTTGGTCTCCCGGAGTGTTTCTTGATGTTCATTTCAATTTTCAGGTTCTTGAGGAATGGAAAAATTCAAGGGTTTCTTTTGGGTTGAGTTTGATAAATGTGCTTCAATTTATTTTCCTGTCCATCTTTTGCATAGTTTGTTCTTGTTTAGTTTGGATTCCCATGAAGAGTGGTTTGCCAATTCTGTCACCACTTCGTGGGCTTTGATGATTGCACTCATGATGAACCTATCCATTCAATTTCTTACTGAACTTTACATGTCACCGTTTGCCATGCTGCCTGTTCTGGAACGTATGCTTTATTGAATGAAATTTAGGATTTAGAGTGGAACCCAAACACAGCATTTTTGGGTTAGTCAGCTGAAATAATGAAATTCATATAACAATTGAAATGATGCAGCTAAATAAACAAAAGCAAAAGAAGCTAACTCATTTTCTGATGTGCTATAATAAATAAGCTAAGCTACATTATTTTAATTTTTTGGGTAATTGGTACAATAATCTTTGTTCTCTAAGTTGTTGATTTAGCAAAGTCAAAAAGCTACAAGAGATTTTGGTGTAATTGTACTCTATTATAAACTACTCATGTATGATTTATTTTAATACTTTTTTCTATTCATAGACAAGCTGAGATTTTAGAGAGGAAACGGCAGAAAAAGCTTAGACAGAAAGAACATAAGGCAAGGGAAAGGCTTGAAGATGGCTCAGAAATTAAACGGAACATAAGCAGCACTGGGGAGGCTGTATCACCTGCGGGAGCATCTTCAGATACCTGTGACTTTGAAGCTCATGATCTAGATATGTTTGTAGATCATTCTCCTTCACCACATGTAATTTCTCACTGCCCCGAGACTAATGAAGAAGGTATAGAAGGGGGTATAGAAGGGGATACTCTGTCCGGGTATGATTGTGACACTGATCAGAACATAGTGCAACAGACATCACAAGGACATAATCGCCGGCGCATGATGGCTGTAAGACGGCAAGGGCTGCCAAAATCACAACGAACTATAGCCAATGGTTTGCATGCAACCCAGAGTTCTCAAATATCAAAGCTAGGAGTTATTCAAAAATATGGAACCAACCGTGATCTAAGGGCAGCTCCTATGGTTAATGGTAGTAAAGTTTGGAGCCGAAAGCCTAAACCAGAAAGTAATGGAGTGGTTTTGAAAGCATTGCAGAAAGAATCAGACAAAGTTAGGAATCGAGAAGTTCTGATAGGATCTGTGTCTGTTACTCTGAGTAACTGCAGCCAGTCAAAGGGTAATCTTGTGGCATCTCAACAGGACTGCTTGTCAGAGAATCTGGCCAAGCAGAACACTTCACAGGAGAAGGCGGTGAAACCTGATTCATCACAGGGAGGCAGCAGTCGGCTAACAGTTAGGCTTTGGAGGCCAGTTAGCCAGCATGAACCTAAAGATCCATTGCCACTTCAAAATGGTGGGACTGAAGCTGATATAGTTAATGGAAAATATGACCAAAATTTGTCAGATCAAAGTAGTTTAAGGTTGTGTAGCATAGATGGTAGTGATATTGGTTTTGGGAACAATTTCTCCAGTACCGGGGTTAAATTAGATTCAGAAAGCTTACGTTTATCCAGCCATGCTGCAAAAGCCTTTCTTGCACAAAGTAAGCTTTCTCACGCTACACAATTCTATCTTTCTTTTATTTTACTGTACTGACTGTGATTAATTGCTTGGCCTGGTGTTAATTTCTTTGATAATTAAATCAATTCTCATACAGGGTGGAAAGAAGCTATCTCATCAAACCATGTGAAACTGGCTGTTTCACCTGATTTTGAACGTCCTGGATGCCAGGGGGTACAGGATTGTGAACCAGCAGCATTTCCATCTTCTGAAGTGGACAGATGTAGCATTCTTGCAAATACAGAGAACCGATTGTCTGCAACCTCTGGAGTTACTAAATCCAAACCCAGAACAAAGTCTGAGAAAGCAATCAAGATAAAGTACATTCCCAAACAAAAAGCAGCAATCTATTAAGAAGAAACAAAGACGAAATTGGTTTATTCAATTATGACAGATATGCATAGCTTGACTAGCAGCATTTTACTTTTATTAGCAGAGGCTCCAGTTTTATCGATGGTCTTCTGTCAGAAAATTGAAGGTAGGTTTTCCCGGAAAGTCTTTTTATATTCCGTCCTTTTCCTTCAAATGATTTCATGGGGGATTGTGCATTAAGTTTCTCTTCTTTTTTGTTGTTGCATTTTTACCATTTTTTTTGTGTAATAAATTTGTTTAGTTAAATTTCTTTTGGCTACAAAGGGCATTCTCTTTTATTAGCGAAGAATTTTCCTTGTCACTCCTTCCCACAATTGTCTAAATTTATGACTAGTAGTTCTATTACTGCATACTGATACAATGCACTATGGGTAGAAATAAGTTAAGCTGTTGGAGGGAAGGCTAAGAGGATATTTGGTTTGCAGTTGGGGAAACAGAGTTATGAAAATAGAAAAATCTAAAAGTTAATGTTGATCTTTTACGTCGTTAGAGACAATCAAAACTCCGTTTGACCATAGGATAAAATTTTTCCCATGATGAGGACACAACTAGAGGAACTTCTTTTAGCTAAAATATTTTTTTTTTGTTTCTTTTATACATTTTTTTCATTATTTAAGATTAGGGTTAGAAAGCCTTTTGAGCTATAGGTTTGGGCCTTACATGGTCATCTTTGTTTTGTATGTCTTTTTGGGCTTTGTACTTTGGCCACCTTTCTTAGTCTTATTTAGTTTTAGTGTTTTTGGACTTAGGAGAAAATGAAGCCCATTAGGTTAAGTGATGTGCCTTCACCCCACCTCTGTTCTGTTCAACTCCACGCTACACTAAACATCGTCTAAGTCTAGCCTATATCAGCCCAAGTTAGGTTAGACCAATTTGTTAAATGAATTAGTCTTAGGTTTTCATTTTTAAAAAAAATCTCTTACAACGAAACAAGTCAAGCTCTATGTCATTCAAAAAGTATTTTAAACTTAATAGGTCAACTTATTTAAATAAGTATGATATAATAATGAAGTATCGTTATAATTATTTTTATATAAATAATAATATTTTGATATATATTTGTTTATCCATTGAAATACTTAAATTTATTGTTTTGTATGTATAATATTATGCTTATTAATATAGTTATATGTATGTTTATGGTTTAAGGTACATGTTAGATCAAGATTGTACAATTAGGTCAGATGTTAGACTACATTTGAATCTTTGATATTAAAAAATAGGTTGACCTAACCAGGTCCGGTCCTAGAATTTTATGGGCTCTGGGCGACACGATAGATAAAGGCCCCTTAATATATATGTTTTTTTAAAAATTATTAAATAATCAAATTAATATTAACAAAGTCATTATAAATTCCAAACACAAAAATCAAATATATCATCTTAGTCTAAAGAATAATAAGAAGTCAAAACTATGCTCTTATAGTCTCATGCTTTCTTTTAAAAATCATTCTTTCACCTACAATGAAGCAAAAAAAAAAACATAAATTATCATAAAAAATGGTTTCGTCTAACATTTTTAGATGTAAAATCATTAATAAAAACATCAACATCAATACTCTTTAGCATATCTTTTTCAATAAATAAAATTGCTAAACTATTCAACCTCTCTTATGACATTGATGATCTTAAGTAAGTTTTTATTAATTTTAGTTTTGAAAAACTTCTTTCAGCAGATGCTACAGTTACAGACATAGTTAATAAAATTCTATAGGCAATCGAAACATTTGGATAAAATCGGCTGCTTGAATGAACTTAAGAATTTCAATAGCTGACATTACATCATCAGGCAAAATCACTTTCAACACTTTTAATTCAGAAAAAAAATCATCCAAATCAATATACGATAAATTGCCCTGAGAAAACGTTGAGTGAACTTTAGCATAGCATTCTTTCAGTTCATTATCATTTAATGATTTTAACTTTTTTGAATTAAACAAAAATCCAAAAATATTTTTAAATATCTTTAATTGCTCAAATCTAATCTTTAAAGAAGTGATAGCCATGTCCACAATAACTAAAAAATAATTAATTCTAAATGATTCATCAGCCGATTGAACTTCTTGATCATGACTATTTTCATCAAATTGTTTTTTCCTAATAGCACGACGTTTTGTTAAAAGAATGGGTTCAACATTCATATCAAGTGCAACTTCTTTAGTAATATTCATACTAGACATGAACCCTTCAACTCTATACTTTTCAAAAAATAATAATCTATCTTCTAATTGTTTTATGGTATTATCAATGCACATTGACTTAAATTGTAATTTCTTGCTCACCATATTAATAGAAAATAAAATATCATACCAAATAATCATGGCCCATAAAAATTCAAAGTTCTCAAGTGCATTAGCCAAACTCTCAACTTCACTTTTTGATTTAGCATCATCACAAAATTTATGTAATTCCAACAAAGCAAATCTTATTTGGGGAGCTTGAAATCTAATAGCTTTAATACTTTTAATTCGACTCTCCCATCGAGTATTAGACAAAGATTTCACGGTTAACCTAGGAACACAATCAAGAAAAATTTTCCATCTTTTTGGTGAACTTGAAAATAATGAATATATGCGTTGAACAATTCAAAAAAAAAAAACAGCTTTAACACAAGAATGTGCCATATCACTAAGAGTAAGATTAAGACTATGACAAGCAAAAGGTATATATAAGGCTCTCGAATTTATTTCAAGAAATCGTCTTTGAACTCCTTGGTGTTTTCCTTTCATGTTAGAACCATTATCATAACCTTGACCCCTCACATCATCAATATTAAGATCAAGAGATTTTAATGCATCTTGTAATTCATTAAAAAGTCCTAATCCAGATGTATCATCTACTTTTAAAAACTCTAAAAAATATTCCTTAATTTTTATTTTATTACTTGACATATTCACACATCATACTATTAAAGTCATTTGTTCATGATGACTCATATCAGGGGTACAATCCAGAATTACAGAAAAATATTTTGTTTCTTTAATGATCTTTACAATTGAACTTCTAACACTATGAACTAAAAGTGAAATTAATTCATTTTGAATTTTATGCCCAAGATAGTGATAATGAATTTCACGACTTTGAATGTGTCTAACATGATCTTGCATTATTAAATCAAATTCTGCAATCATTTCAATCAATCCCAAAAAATTTCCATTACTGTCTTGATATAATTTTTCATTGCATCCTCGAAAAGCCAAATTATTTTTAGCAAGACATTTAACAACAGAAAATATTCTTAGTAAAACTTGTCGCCAACGTTCATTCTCTTTTATAATCTGTTGTTGTAAATTTTTATCGATTGTTTGATTTTTGTCTAATCTTGCTCTCAATTCATTCCAAGTATTCATGTTATTCATATGTTCAAAACTGTTTTCATATTGCTTAAGTCTCTCACTAATACGCTTCCAATCACTAAAACCCTCATTTGCCAATGAACTTTTTTTATTATCGGCTTTGAACAACTTACAAAAAAAACAATATACCCTATCAACATGCTTGGAATAAACCAACCATTTTCTATCATTAATCTCACCATTAATTAGCTTTCTAGAATAATAGGCATATGAAAAATGTCTAGAAGTATTATCCAAAGGAAAAATAAGATTGTTTTCTCTAATAGGTCCCTTTTCAATTAAAATATCCCTTCCTTTGTTATCAAGATTACCCCAATTTCTAGGATCATAAATATCTAAAGGAGGAATTAGTTTCTCTTCTTCAATATCAATATTTTCCATATTAGATTCACTTGACACATTATTAGCTTCACTAAAATCATTAACTTCATTCTCATTTAAATGAATTTGACCATGCACAATTTCAATTGATTGTTCTAAATTTTCATGAGAATCTGTCTCTTTAAAAATAAATTTATCAAGAGCTCCTCTTTGTGATTTAATTAATTCTTCCTCTCGTTTTTATTTTTTTCTTTTTTCACTTCCAGATAAATGTTTTTTAGGAGGCATATTGTGAAATATAATTAAAATAATAAATTAACACAAGAAAAAAAATAAAGAACAATAACACCTGGAAAGAGAAGCTAGTGTTGGATACATGTTCACAACTTCACACGTATAAGCTAATTCTAATAGCAAAATTTAATCATTGTAAACATAAAATTAACAAATTAATATGAAATTCAAAACAACTAACTAATTAGTAATAACTATTAAAAATTTAAAAATTTAATATTCTTAACATAAAAATAATAAAAATATAAAAAAATTAAACAATTAACAATGATGATAAAAAAAATTAAGACCCTATAAACATAAGAATTTAAAAAATATTGATATCAACAAGAATAAAGTTTCTAAATAATTTATATAACAACATAAATTATAACGTAATTAACAAGTAATTTAGAAGGTGAATATAAACACATACCAATTTTATAATATTCCAATGTAACTGTGGTGATTGAGACTTGAGAGGGATCAAACCGTCAAAATAGAAAAGAATTATAGGAACAAAAGAAGAGGAGATGGAAAATGATGGAAGAGTAGAAAAGAATTATAGAAACCAAAGAAGATGAAATGAAGTATTATTGAAGAAAATATAATTGTTATATATATATATATATATATAAAATTACCGTTATATATTTTTTTATTCGTTACAATATTAATTTGCTTGCTTGTTCCAATTTCAATCTTGTAACGTTAATTTGCCAATTCCATACAGTGCTGATTCCAATACATTAATGGCTCAGAAACATTTAATTTTAAAAAAACATAGCTAGTGAGGAATCAAACCTAGGACCATGTAGCAAAACTTTCATATCCTTACCACTGAACCATGTAATCCATATTGAAATCTATTGATTTTTTTTGTATATAAGTTAAAAATTATTTATTTTGGGCCCCTATTTTCAATGGGCCCTGGGCCATTGCCCTGGTTTCCAAGGCCCAGGGCTGGCCCTGGACCTAACTTATTTTTGGGTGTTTAGTATGCAATTTGAGAAATTGACTACATTTGAATCTTTGATATTAAAAAATAGGTTGACCTAACTTATTTTTGGGTGTTTAGTATGCAATTTGAGAAATGAGGTTATGAAAATATATAAATTTAAAAGTTAATATTGATTTTTAATGGTGTTTGAGACGTCACCTCTATTTATTAATAAAGATAACGTAGGGTGACATTTTTTGTATATCTTTATACATTGTCATTTATGTAGTTTGTCAAAGGTCTTTGGCCGATTTAATAGTTGTAAACACATGTAAACATATATTTTGGAATTTCAACAGGTGAGGTGAGTAAATAGTTTGGATCTTGCTAATCAGTATTCAAAGAATTGGTTAAAGAATTTATAAATAAAAAGCTTTTAATAGTAGAAATTATGCCGTATTTAAAATAATGATGAAAAGACATTAGTAATACTCCGAGGGTTGAATTCAGATATTCCGCATTACATTTAACCATGTTTTGCTTCCTTTGCCCAACGGTTTTCTCTTTCTAATTTTACCTTAGTCGGCCCCTAGTTATTGGAGATTGCTTTGTAGAGTATTTTCTGGTTCTATTTATTAGATTAAACAAAGAGTGTTAATGGTCGTATTTAGAATAAAATATATCTATTTAAAAATATTTAATATTTTATCTTATGTTTATTTTTTATTTTGAAAAATATCATTATTAATATTAAAGTAAAATTTAAATTTAAATAAGGATAAATTTAAAATGTTGAAATATCTTTGTATCAAAATTAATGTATTAACATCTTTATATGTTTTTGGTCTGATAAATTTAAAATGTTGGAGTATCTTTATATCAAAGTTAATGTATTAACATCTTTATATGTTTGGTTTGGATTATGCTATAAATAAAAAGAAAGATCGTAAAATTTTAACAGTCCCAGTAGTTTCATTTACTCAAACGGAATGGAGTGCGATATTATTGTGAGAAGGATTGAGCTTAAGTGTTATTTTGTGAAGTTAAGGATAGTCCTTGTCCTTGATCTTTTAAATATATATGTTTTAATTATAAATATGAAGAAATGTCTCAGGTTGTGTAGTTCTATTTTTAGGCTTACTTAGGGTGGATGTAACTGGATTGATTTTTAACTTTATTTTAAAATACATTTGACTTAACATAAAAATGTTTCGATTTTTTTCAGTTGTAAAAATAATTTTTTTAAAGTTCTCTCTTTAAAAAGACTCATGTTATTGTGGATTTATCTTGTAAGTATAAACTTGTAGATGATAAAAACTCTAAAAGAATAAAGTTTCATTTAAAAGTATTATTAGTAATTCTTATAAATTAAAATAAAAAAATCATGTTTAATTTTTTACCATGATATAATCTTTTAGATACAAATTTTTTATTATTGACTTAAAATTATTGAAATTCACAAAATTGTGTGGGTTCACTGACAAGTTTGGTTGAAATTTAAGAATGTAGAATGGTCATATTTTAATAGGAAAATATGTATCCGTGTATAGTCTATTTTTCTTATGAAATAAATTTAGAGAAGTACATTCTTAGATACAAAATCATGAACACCTAGAGATCAATAACAAAAAATCCACAACTGAATGATGTTGATCACTGGCTTGTAAAAGTCGATGGTAATATTTTAAACCAACATTTATAGATTGACTTATCACTTCTATGCAAATGCCTTGAAAAGGTTAGAGTTATACACGATAAACGATACCAACTTTTAGGAACGAAGTATGAGCTATATTCAGAAAAACGTCAGGGTTTCTGCAATTCTAGCTTAGAAAAGAATACAGAACATCTATGGCGAATTTCTTTAGAATGGGATTTCTTTTTCTCTGTGTAGGAATGACCAAGTATATAGGTACTAACACTAGACTCTTCGGCCTTCAAAATCTGCCAAGATTCGTCTCAATAAACATAAACCTCAACCTAAGGGTATTTTACGTATTGAGTTTTCCAAAAAAAGGTGGTGAGACTAGAAGATATAAATGGTTAGAATATAAAATTAGATAGGAACAAAAAGCCCATTTATAAGGCTTAGCTTGATCCTTTCTCACTTCAACAAAGGTGAAAAAGTTGTTACGAGATTGTAGTCGAAGAATGCCTTGATTTATTCTTAAAAAGAAGAAGAAAAATATTACGTCTCATTTTATTATTTTTTATTATCTTTAATTATGTTTTCCTAGTAGCTTTTATCTCTTTGTTAGGATTTTCTTCCTACTTAAGAGATGGATGGTTGACAACAATGACAACGTATTGGATCAGGGTGAGTTTAGTTCTCCAATGTCAATCCTTAAAAATCGGGACAGGTTAAGGTGTGAATTTAAAAGAAATGAATTTAAAATTATACAATTTAGATTCATTTCCATAGGTTCGCGTTGGGTTTGAGGAAACATGTGCAATATCCAACCTAAATTCCCAAAATTAATCCTCAGGGTTTATAAAAATTAAAGAAAATTTTTCATAAAAGACAACAAAACCCTGATAGACTAACCCTAAGAACGTAAGCGACACACGACTTAACAATGCACTCACAGCGGAAGACATAACTACATGCTTTAGCGGGCTTAAGAATGGACCTACAGGTCCCTAACAATGAACAAGGTTTCATTCCCTTCCCGTATATGAAGATATGAGTCGAGAATTAAGGAATACCAACCTTAGGGTATCACTACATAACTTAATTCATATTCATATCAATCTAAAATAATTTCTAGACATATGGAGGACTAAATCCTCAACATCAAATCATGACAAACTAAACCTCTAGTGAGGTTTTAGCTACCTACCTATTGACAACTATATAATATTATCTTACATATCATCACACATACTAAGTGATGACATCAAGCCTCACATTCATAAATACTTGCTAGATTAGGCCAACCAAAAGGTCGTATAGAACTTCACAAAATAAACAATTCTAGGCCAATCAAAGAGCTATCCTATCAATTTATATATCAACCAAACACACCACAATAAAATAGTTAATACCAAATTTGTCTTTGGTATTGCATTGCATCAATCTCCGTGTTCACCTTGCGGTATCATCACCCTGCAAACTCACTAAAATGAAAATTGAGGGGTGAGTACCACTCTAAGTAGTAAATAACAATCTTACACATAAAGAATGTTTACCCATTGTGTCGTGTAATTTAAAATGTTATACCCACAATACAATGGCATATAAGCCAACAAAACACATGTTAATCATCAACTTAATTTCCAATGTTATCAATTTCATATAAGTCATTAATTCAAATTCCAAAATATTACCAAATTCATATTAATCATCAATTCAACCTCAAACATCGATCATCAGTTCAACATCAAACATCATCATATATATTATCAATTTAATTCCAAACATCATCAAATACATATTAACCATCAAATATATATATATATATATATATATATATATATATATATATATTAATCATCAATTCAACATCAACACCATCATATATAAATATATATCAATCATCATTTCAACATCAATAATCACTAAATACCTCAAATTCTTGCAATACCTATACATATACACATCGTATTACTCTCAATGCAAATGATCGAATCCCATGGACTTTAAAAATCATATCTTTTCAAATGCATAAAAGCATGCAATGCGAATTTGACTTCATCAATGATAAATCTGAGTGTCATGGCAAATCTTAGTGGCAAAAGGATAATCCACACAACAAATCTAAGTTCTATAACTTGGTAGATATCCAGGTAACCACACAACAAATCATAGTACTATAATCGGTGGTACCTCGAGAACTACACAACAAATCATAGTGCTATAATCGGAAGTCTCAAACAACAAATCTGAGTGCTAAGCAAAGCAAAACACTTTATAATGTATATGATGTCATGATAATGCAAAAATACATAAATGCGAATCATAGCGCATATACAACCATTTCAACATCATAGCCTAGCTCCACTAACCTCATTACTTATCAACTCAACAACTATTACCATAAAAATCCAAATCTAGCTCATAGGGCCATCAATACTGTAGATAACATAATCATTAATATATTCATATTACCCACGCAAGTCAATTTCAAAAATACATATAATTAAGACCTAACCATTCACAACAACTACACAACAATACACTTTCAACAACACACAACCAACATCTCGGGCTTTAATAAATATTTAACGCCACCATAGGGCGTAACCTCTAGACAAATCGAAGCGCCATATATCAAATACCCATGGGCAGACCAAAGCGCTCGACAAATTGAAGTGCCATACCATAACACAGACATCATAGTTTCTTTACTAACCTCAATACTTATCAATTCAGCAACCATCAGTAATTCATATCTTTTACCAAAAATCACCAACAATACATAATAAGCACAACAAGCTTCAACAATATATATAGCGCCACCATGGGGCATAACCAACGACATAACAGTAGAATTAATATCAAATAATCATCAACACTATTAAGCACTAACCTTTACTTTACAAACATTAACTCATGGCACAAAGTCCTATTTTTACAATATCATTAACATCAACATAACTTATTACCAGTAACACATGTCAACACATCAATACTCGAAATAACGTAATCCTCAATCATGTTATCACCATAAACCACCAATAACATAACACCATCATATCAGGATTTAATCATATAATGCTACAATAGGACATAACCAATAATTTCTTACTAGAAACCATATCAAATAATGATCAACAACACCAAGTATTGAGCATCACTTTATGAATATCATTTTATAGTATAAACTTAACATTCGCAATATTATCCATATCAGCATAGGCCATTCATCAACAACACATATCAAGTAATATTTTTAATAACACTTCACGAATTAAATCTCAAGATATCAATATCGTCATTTATTAAAAGTCAAACTCTTTCTATAAATATCACTTTTTAACACAATAATAATTATATTTTTATTTTATAACATCAATATTTTTTAGGCGTCGATATTTAAAATAAAATTTTTAATTTTAAAACCTGCCCTGGAATTAAAATTACTACTCGTTACTCGAGTGGTAAACCCCCTTGTACATTACACGTACCTTAGGGCGTTATCCGACTTTCCAAAATAAAGCATCAACTCTCGATTTAACTTCGAACGTCAATATTCGGTATTAATAATATTCTAAAAAATCAATAAAAATAAATTTGTAACCCTTAAATCATCGAAATGCTAAAATTGAGGCCCGAATACAAAATTGATAGTGTTTTTGATAAGAATCAAGCTTACTGAGGGTTACAGAACTAGTCGATGGGTTGTCGAAACTACCCTAAAGCTCTAAAATCCTGCCGACGCCTTTTCGGTTGTACAGGGCCAAGCTAAAGAAAAGAAAGGGGTACGTCAAAAATGTTGCATGCAACGTAAAAGAAAAACATGCATGCAATCGAAAAAGACAACATGTGCATGCTCTCGTATTTTAATTACAACTTGAGCTACAGGTGTCCGATTTCAGTGATCTTGGTCTCAAAATCTTTGTAACAAAATTTACTATAACTTTTATGCAAACACCAAAAGCCAAATTTGAGCCAAATAGTCCCAGTTTTCAAAAGAAGGTTTTTGCCCGTAATAAAAATCCAACCAGGATAATGTTCAGTGTTCGGGGCATAACTTTTGCTCTAAACATCAAATTTTGGCGTTCTTTGGCTCATTGGAAAGAGGAAAGAAAGAGGAACAACTTTCGTGTTGATAATTCCCCCAAAACAAGGAATAAGGCCCTAATGCAAATGGATCAAAATTCCAACGACTTAAAAATGTTCGACATGCAGAAATGGAAGAGAAAGGCCATGTATGTAAAGATAAGCTTGCATGCAAGGATTAAAAATTGTTTAGCTTACTGACGCCTATTCTACGCCGATTGGTGACTAAAAATATATGCTCTGGCTCCCGATCAAGCCTTTGATCGATCTTGACGAAACCTTTGAGCTTTACGACTATGATGACCACCCATGCGAGGGCATTTGAGCAAGGAAGAAAGAAAAAGGATAGTGGTTATTTCATCCTTGAAGAGAAAAAGACTGCTGATGGTGTGCTTGGTGGTTTTAGGTGAAAGAGAAATGAACAAGGTGAAGAGAGAAAATGAGGGCACAGTGGTGGGTGGTAGCTCGCGGGATGGATGAAGAGAAGAGAATGAAGATGTAATCTCGGGTATGAAGAGAAATGAGAGTGGAATTGGTTACGATAAGGTGATGGTATAGTGAAAAGATGCAAGAGTGAAACGAGAGAGTGGAGTTGGCCTTACAGTGATGATGATGAGAGGAAATAGTGAAATGCAACGAGAGTGAGAGAGAGGACCCGAGAGTGGAGTTGTTCACGACACAAGAGAATAAGAGAATGGAATGGTAGGAATGAGATGAAGTGAAATGAGGGTGTGAAATTTGGTGGTATGATGAAGAAGTGAAGAGAATTTTTAAGGTAAAGTGGTGTAGGGTGGTAACATGAAACATGAAGTGGCATGGGAAAGTGAAATTGACATGATATAGGTCTCATGGTGGAGAAAGTGTTATGTGAAGGAGTGACAAGGTGGCAACGTGAGTATGGTGAGGTGGTACGACATAAATGAGGTGGTGAGGTGGTTGTTGGTCGTCAGTGGTGGTAAAGATGGTGAGGGAAAAATTGGAACAAAACAAGGCTAGGCACTAGGTTAAATTTACAAGCAATACAACTAGGTATTTAAGGAATAACCTGAATGAGATAAAGTGCAAGGGAATGGTTATGGGTGTTAGGAAAGAATTAAAGAGTTTAGGCTCACATGGTAGAAAATATACATACAACAAAGTTTTCAACGTTTTCTGACGACGAACGTCAGAATATATGATTGAATTCGAAGGATCTATTGATTAACAAATTTAATTAATACCATGAGGGTTGGAAAAATATTTAGGTTTAGGAGTGACTTAGACTTTAAAGTTCGGTTCCATACTCAAGACGAAATTTTTTTGACATGAAAATAATCATACATTAAATTTCGTGTCCTTGGCAAAACTCTTCATGCTTAGTGGCAGTTACGTAATTTCTACATAACAACCTCTTACAGAGTTTCTTAACCTCAGGGAGTCTCAACTTATCTTTACCACACATAAAATCCAAGACACATTACTGACTAAAACCTATATCTCCTACAAAACACATGGCAAGCAAGGCATATGGAAATAGGTGTAGGGCTCTAGAGGGTTGCCTTAAAATTTAGAGAGGTTACAACACGCGGGTTTCATACTTTACTAGACTTGTTATTATTATTAATTTTAATAACTCAAAAATATATTTTAATAAACTCATACATATTTAATATATTCTAATTTAAGTAATATTTAAAAATATTTTTAAAAAATAAAATAATAATAATAAACTTAAAAATTATATTATATTTTAATAAAAATATATTAATTTATTATTATTAAAATTAGTTAATTAAAACTAAAGATGATATTTATATTATTAAATCCGTCTTGTCTCTATTAAAATTGGATTAATTAAAAGATTTTTCTTAAACCTAATTAAAATGAGTTTTCCACATCAAAATTAAAACGAGTTGATAGATGGAGATTTAGATCTCATTTTCATTCCTAATTGAAGAAAAGAATGAATGAGCAATATTTTTCTTTTTAGTCTTTGGTTCCTTTTGGAAATCTCTCCCTTTGAAACGAGTTTTCTCCATCTATTCTCCTTTTGTGTTTTCGGTTCATGATAAGACCGTGAATCCTTTTTATAGCAACAAGACATTTGAATCTAAACTCATAATTTTCTGTGATTGTTTGCATCACATGGTGATATTCATATACAGTTGATTTTGTGATTAAAAATGATAAAGAAGAGTAAGCAGAGAAATAATGGCTTTAAATCTTCTAACAGATAGTTTAATGCTTGAAAATGATAAAAGAAGTAAAAGGGCTATCAATTCTAACAAAACTAATAACACGATGGATCTAAAATTTGTGTTTAAGAAAAATGGTCTTTACTCAATCACTCCCATGCTTATATTGCCACACCGAATCTCAAGCCTTACAACAAGTTATCCGAATACTCTCTCTCTGATTTTTTTTAATTTATTTATCCAGTTTTTATTTTTATTTATTCTCAAGTATTTTTTCAATTACAAATCTAGGGCAACACTTAATGTTATTCGCTTATGTTTCGATTATATCATTATGATTATTAACTATTTTATTAAATACTTGTTTGATTTGACATTTTAATTAATTAAAAATTAAAATTATAATTGAAATATATTTTAAACAAATTAAATGGGTTAGGTGAATAGGATTTTTAAATAATTAATAATATTCTTTAAAATATTACTTTATAAAACATTTTTCAATTTCAACCATTAACAAAAAAAATTATTTTATTGTTTCTTCATACTCTTAATAATTTCTAGTGCTACCATTTATTTTATTTTTTAGAAGTTAAACCTTAAACTTTTATTTGATAATAATAATAATAATAATAATAATAATAATAATAATAATAATAATAATAATAATAGATACTTTATATATATATATATATCTTTTATTGGAATTTTATGAATGTATAATGTTTTTTTAAAAAATTACGATATTTAAATTATTTTTTATATTTATATATTTTATGAATTTTTTAAAATGTAATAAAAAATTTAAATATTATTTTATTAAATTTAATATTAATTAAAATATCTAAAAAAATTTAATCCATATAAACTAAAAAAGTTATAATGTATATTAAAAAAATTATAAATTTTAGTTAAGTAATTAAGAAATTTTTTATATTATTTTATATTTATTAAACAACTAAATTAACTAAATAATTACAATATAATTAGTCAGTTTAAACTAGTTTATCCAATAATATTAAAATTTAAGAATTAATTAATAAGAGAAATGATATTTGAATAAAAGTATGAAAATATTAAACGAATGCATAAAAATAATGGGGTGATTTTTAAGTACATTTAATTAAGGACACGTGTAGTAACTATAAACACAAGCACGCCACGCACGCTGTGAACCTTGCCTTAAAGTGACATGAAGGTGCCATTTGTCGACCATTTCCACCGCATCATCCAATCTTATCTTTCACTATCTTTGATTACCCATATCAAATATCAATATCCCCTTGGTAAAAAGCTTCAAACTTTTTCAGTCACCATTTTAATCACATTCTCTTGCCAATTAATTCCCATTTTGCTCATTCTTGAAGAAAGAAAAGCAAATTGAGCACAAAAATGTCGGGTGGGGTTGGTCCAATTGGGAGTGGTATTAGCCTACCAAACGAAGAAGTTGATCACAAAGAACAACTTGACCATTCACTCAAGAATGTCCACAAAAAAACCGTCACCACCACCACACCACACAAGGCTGGTGGTTTCTTATCCCTCCGCCAGCTCAATTGCTTGGTTGTGATTATTGTCTTAGCTGCAAGTGGCATGGTAAGCCCTCAAGACTTTGCTTTTGTCCTCTTCTCTGTAATTTACATGTACTTCATATCAAAGGTGGCTTTCCCAATTCTTCACCCATCAACCAATGCGTCAGTTTTCAACCCAAAAAACAAGCTCTTTCGCCTTTATGTCTTTGTTGCGGTCATCATTGGACTTTATGCCCCCATAGCCTATATCCTATATGGAATTTTTGAGGGGGATAAGGAAGGGATCAAAGCAGCTGCACCCCATGTTTTTCTCTTAGCCAGCCAGGTTTTCATGGAAGGGATGGCATTCTCAGGAAAATTCTCGGGTCCAATAAGGGCTTTTGTGCCAGTGTTTTATAATTCAAGGAGGATTTTCTCCATTGTGGATTGGCTTAGGATTGAGTTCCATAAGACTAGTAATGAGCTTAGTGGATCTGAAAGTAGGATCTATGTTGGGAGAGTACTTGCTGTGGCTAATATGGCCTTTTGGTGCTTCAATTTGTTTGGATTCCTTTTGCCAGTTTATGTTCCTAGAATCTTTAAGTTGTATCACTCTGGCCACAAAGAGGAGTGATCAAGGAGGGTTTTTTAATTGGTAAATGTTAGTTTGATAGTTTTTTTGTTTTTTTTTTTTTGGGTTAGAAGTGTTATGGAGACCTTTCCTTTCTCTTTTCATCATTTTAAACTGATGAATCAACCTTATATCTCCTGACTGATTAAAGAGACTGATTAAGGAGAGTAGTTGTAATGTTTATTTCCATGTATGAGGTCTTGAACAATAATTTCCTGCTGTTGGGATTTTGGTGTATGATATTTACCTAGTAAATGTGTTTGGAGTGGATATATATAGCCTCCTCTGTGTCACATTTTGTTATTATGTTTACCTGCTTTTTATATCTCATTAGGAAAGAGAGGGACAAACAGGGGAAAGGACAGTAGAGAGATTATCAACAGATCTAGGTCAGGTCGTAGCAACAAGGTGTTTGGAATAACCTCTCATTGCTAGGCCTATGAAGAAGAGAGTTAGCTTTTATATAGTTTAGTTCGTTTATCTTGAACTTTCGCTCAATCCATTTATACAATTATTCTTATCAGTAAATATAAGATACATCATCTATATATAAATTTTATACTTCTAATCTCCATTAGACCAACCTTTGATGGATATACGGTAACTTGATAAACTTGTGCAAATTCTCGAGTCAATAAGTGAGAAATGAATTACATACAATTTTTACTGTCAATTGATCTGAAACCAATGATTTAATTAAGTAATTCACATCTTATTTTTAAGGGTAGCAAATTAGTCGAATTCTTGCCATTACACAAATTAAGTAATAACATTGTGAATGAATTTTACTTTTAAGTCAATTCAATTAAAAACTTATGTGTACGATAAGCGTGTCCCGAAAAGCAGAGTGTCTTTATTTTGGATGTAATAGATTTTTATCATATTTTATTATATAAATAGTTTTTTAAAGTATTTTAATGTAAGGTCGAGTTTACGACTTAAATTAGTTTTATTTTACTCTCTAATTTTATTTTGATTTTTCAAGTTTTAGTCATATTATTTTATATGTTTATTTTTAATATTTTATTTGTCACGTTATTTTGTTTAGGAGAATATGAAAGAAATATAAATTTTAAAAAGTTGTTGATTCTAATAAATATAATAGTGAAAATTTTAATATATAAAATGATAAAATTGAGACGTTTTTGAAATATTTGGAGATGAAAATACGAAAATTAAAGTGAAATCATCTTAAAAGTAAAGATAAAAAAAATTTCTCCTGATTTTCAACTATTCTGTTTATAACTATTACTTCATTTAATGCAAGTCATATGACTAGTCCATGTTGATTAATACAATCAATATATAAAGAATCTGTGAACTCCACTCCTATGTAACGTAAGACGTACTCCTCTACTTGTATTCTTATTATCGAACTTTCTAGAAAAGCTAATAAAAAGAGATATTGTTGAAATATGAATTTAAATTTGGAATGTCTCATGAACAATAATAATTAAAATTAACATAATTAAAACTAACATTGTTTTTTTAATTACACTTTCAATTTTAACCCTAAACAAATTAGAGGTATAATAAAGTCCCATCGTTTTTCCATGTGTTAGGTTTCTCGGTAGCAGCTCATGTGGGGTTTTGTTTCAAGTATCTTCTTGGTTTTTGTACCCTAATTCTAGGGTTTGCATGTACCCTTGCACGTCAAGGTTGGTGTTTACATTCTAGCATCTCTTGTAAGCAACTATGAAAGGGTGTCACTCGAGATGGACCAATCGGAGAGTACGATGGAGGAGGATGCTTGGTTGATCGGGAATGTGATAACACAGACATCTTTTAATACTAAAGCCTTCAAATTCTCGATCGTATCTATACGGAGGGTTAAGGGAGCTTTGAGATTTAGAGAACTTGTTTACTTTTAGATTCCATAATATGAAAAATTGAGGTCTTGTATTGAAAGCGGGACCATGGAGTTTTGACAAGTACACAATCGCCTTGGGGTTATTAGGGGTTGATGATAACCCTTCATCGGTGGACCTTACCGAGGTGCCTTTTAGGGTTCTCAGGGTATATGAACTCTTTTTAAGTATGTGAATGGTGGAGGTTCTGTAACACCTTCAGTTAGCTAGAACAATCTCTTCCATTAGATCATTCTACTTAACTGAGAGGTTACAAATTTTAGAAAAATATGGAAGTGATTTTTTTTTGTACAATATGATGTAAACACACACGTGGTGGAACGGAAACATACATACACATATATACATATATCTTTGTTAAATACAACCCATAGTCTCATCAGATCCATACATGCTAGAACTAAAGAGCATGCAGGCTCCCAACAATATACATATCAAAATATAAAAGAAAAGAGATAGTAATACTCATAGTTCTCGTCACTCAGAGGAGAGTCAGGTTGATCTACTTCAAAAATAGGCTTGGATGGTGCAAAGGGCGTGGAAATGTTCAGGGGCGCTGTACTGGTAGAGAGGGTTGTGGTAGGAGGAAAAATTCGCTCATACTGGGTGTTATACGCACTGAAGGCCTCCCTCATCAGATCCCTAGCTACAGGAGACATCTCTTTGAGTCGCTCTGTCCCTCCGTACATGAAGGTCCTAAAGATGTGGCGCAAGAACCTCTAGGACGTTTCCTACTACCACCTCTCTAGGAATATATCCATTTGTGTCTGCACACGAGCAACAGGAGGAATATACTCCTCCATCACCATCTCTGGAACGTACATACTCACTGGCTTTGCTAATATTGTGGGAGCGGGGGCTGATGCTGTAATTATATCCAAGAACTCTGATGGAGGTAGCTGGACTGGAAACTCGGGAAGAACAGCTGCGTCGGACATCACAGCATCTGTCGGGTTAGACCTAGGGTCTCCTAGTGGATGCTTCTCTGGATCCTTGTCCTCATCATCATCGTTGTTCCCTCCTAGTGACAATGGAAAATACTCCAGGGTAGGAGACCTCGGGGATGCTGAAGTGTCTCTAGTAATGATGCGGTTCCAATGGGTCCTTATCCATCGCTACTTGGCGGCCTGCATACTCCTCCAACTCTACGACACTCAGGGAGAGAGGGGGAAGTGGGTCTCCATATCACCTCACTATACCCTCTATAACTTCTACGTCTTTCTCAAAAGGATGCTCAGCCTCCTGTGGTAAATCTGCTGCCAGTGACTGCTCCCAAGAAATCTCTTCTGGTAACTCTGGTTTGACCGCTAACCAGCTTAGTCCAGGACCACTTTCTGCTAGGATCCTCGCTCGGTATCACTTGGTATGCGAACGCAGTCTAATCAGAGGCCTGAAAGAAATCTATAAGGGTGAGCTCCCTCTTTCATACAATCGAAGGATTGTCATTTCTGACATCCTCCCATATAATCTATACAGGCAATCATAATCTTTCCTCATCTCGGGGTCCCTAGTTTCTCTAAGTTATCTGTCATCACTCGATCCTGTCCAACATTTCCCTTTTCTTTTCCCTTCCCTCTCCGTTCTAGTCTAATGATCACAAAACAATTCACATATCAAATATCAATCACAATCACAATCACAATCACATACAATTTCATCAATGTCGTGTACTATGATGCATGGGTTCCATTACTTTCAGTTATTATTTTCATTATCTGTCATGATGCATGTGGGCCCAATTCCATCTCATCAATTATAATACTCATCATCATTATTACAACTCGTCCTATTCAGGATGCTTCTGAACACAATGTTTCTGTGCTAGAGCGATTTGAGCCCACTAACTCCTTCATGCATCACATCATTAGGTACCAGGACTCATAGGTTCTACACATAATATGGATCCATCTTATTTTATTTCATCATTCATATCATAAGAGGGGACTTGGCTTTACACGATCCCAGCTACACTCCGTCTTCAGTCGAAGTACATTAGGTTTACCATGAACAGTCCGACATCGGGCTCAAATCTGATCCATTAGATGTCTAACCCAATTGTACTCCCAAGATCCTACTTGGGGATCAAACGCGAATGTCCTCTAGCATACCCCAGTTTATGCTCTAGTTTTCATAAGAACATCTTATGCAAATGATGTATATTTCACACATATTTCTCTTCTCTTTAATATACGTCGTATTTGTCATCGGTTGAGTTTCTTCAATGATCCATTTTCATTCTTCACACCAGTCACTTTTGTTTTATTGCTGATTATGGGTAAGGAAGGGAAATAAACTAATCATTTGGTTATTGGCTTCTAGTATAGAGTAACTCTTTAAAGGTTCTATATATTTGGTCTATAGGCATAGGTTAGATTTCCACAAATTCATATCTCATTCTCATCACTCGGTAATTAAGAATGAAAATGGTCAAGCGTTAGTCTTTCATATTCACTGGGTACTTTTCATCATCTCATCATACTTTCATATTTATCATATCACATAGCTTTTCACTGCATTGGGATTCTCTACTGGGACTTATACCTCTTTTATCAAACTCTTTATCTCGTGGTGAATTAACAATGCATCATACTAAGTATATCATCATGCCTATTCAATACATCATATTTTATACTTCACATAGAAATTCATGTCACAATCGACAAATAATCCACATAAGTAAGTCAATCACATTCATGCGAACAACTCATTCATATACAAACATAGATAATTTTTAATCGATTCCATGTTACAATCAAATTTATTTTTATTAAAATTAATCACGAGGTGTTATTGTGCTCTCTAATTACCACATTTATCCTCAAGAATATTCTAATGAATTTACTCTAGACATTCAAGTATAATTATCTGTATAGCATGTATTTGTAAATAATAGGGGGTTAATTACTTACCTCTACTTGTTATCACCTTTAGTTTAGTTATCACTCCTATTAATTATATATTGGATCCTTTTGGTATATTGACTTTATGTAAACCTTATCATCATATATTTATTCTTACTATCCTAAGTTTAACTAGCCCAACGTTTTCATTTATCTAGTGTTTAGTTATTATATATATATATATATATACTATTTTTTATTTCCTGATATGGTTTAGTTCTTATTAAGGAGCTAGTTTAGGTTTCTAACTTCTAAATATACTAGAACCTGGTTTCGTTAAACTTATTTATTCCTAGTTACCCATATTTTAATTTTATTACTACTCTAGGTGGTTAATTATTCGTAATTTAAGTTCAACTCCCTTTTTATCTAACTAGTACTTAGTTACTACACATACACCTCTAACTATTTAAATTATTCCTTTACTAAATATCTTAGTCATTCTTAAATCCTTTGTGGTATACTTATCTAACTAACTCTATATTATCTAAGTGTAATCCAAACTCTTCCTCCTTCTTTACTATCTATTTTATTATTTAAGGGTCTAGTCATTATTATATAGTTAAATCCTGAACTTACCTTAATGTACACTAAATTGTATTATTGGGATTTCTTTTATCAATTGGTCTATTCCACTAATCCTTTTTTGCTATTTATACCATATCTTTATTCTAAGCCTATTTAATAACCTTTCTACTATATTCATTAAGAACATTTAAGTTCTTTAAAGAGTTACTCATTTCTTATATTGCTATTATTTTCTTTAATTCTTTATTTAATATTCTAGTTAAATCCTTAAACTTCTTTAAGTTGTGAAAAACTCTACAATTTGTATAATTCTTTTCTAAAACTTGGTAAAATAAAATAAAACGTCATGATCGTTGCAGCTGGTGAAATTCCTCGAAAGACGCACTTTACCTGTGATGGCTCTTGGAACTCCTAACGGTGAACCTAACTTATTTAGCGAGGCTTACTGGAAAATTATAACAAATTACATAATATTGCTCAAACTTTTATAAAATTACTTTACAACCCAATCGAATTACAACCGAGCCTGTAGAAATTCTAAAATTTTGAATTTCTTCATAATAACTCTGACCGCGATAAAATCTTCACCAAACGCACAAATATCAAGGAACACTTTACGAGATTTATAAAAACACATACTAACATAAAAATATAATAAAAATGACTATCGGTAACAGAAAATCGCGTAGCCTAAGATCTAACTGTCGGATCGTAATAAAACTTGAAGGGATTGTCCCCGGATGCCAGAGAAATATTATAGGACAATTTAAAACGCAACAAAACGAAGTGAGGCTCCCCTTACCTGATCTTAAGGTCACGGTTTAGAGATAGAAGGAGGATGGGCTCACCAAAAATTCACTAAATGCCTCGAACCGTTCACCGATTATTGTCAATTGCTTCCACACCTAAAGAAACACAACATGCAACCCAAAATTGAAAGAAGAAGGTCACAGTTTTGGCTTCCAAAAATAAGGGGAAAATACTATAAAATTCATAAACACAAATTGATTTTGGCACAAGGAAAATAAAAACAAGATTTAGAGCCAAAAATTGCAAAATCCTACCTTGTGCTTTGCTTAGTGGCTCACGACCAAGGATGGCCAGGACAAGGAGGAATCTAGCTACAAATGAGAGCTTCTTGATGAAGAAAAATGAAGAGATTGAAGGCTGTTTCGGGTGGAGTGGTGTCGTGGGTTGGAAGGAGAAGAAAAGGAAAGAAGTTTGAAATTAAAGAGTGGTGTGTGGTGGAGGTAGTGTGGTCGTGAATTAAAGGGGAATAAGGAGGCCAATTTAAGTGTGATGAGGGATTGAATTTGGAAGGACTTGGTGGCTGTGAATTTTGCATGCATGTTTGGTCAGCTTGTGTAGGAAGGAGGGAGAGTGAGTGGATGGTGAGAGCAGGGAGTTGACACCTAGGAGGGTGGGGTGGGGTGCAAAGGCAGTGTGGTCGGAAATCAGTGGCCGAAAAATTTACTTGTTACGCAAGAAATTAAGGTGTGTAGGATTTTTAAGAACCAAAAACTAAAGAGGTTAAAAATAAATAGTGATTAATTCGAGGAATGGGAATCTTAAAAAATAACTAATATGAAGTGTGTAGAGCTTCTTTTTCCCTTCAATTTGATACGTAATACGTGAAAATCCAGGGTCGATAGACTGAGTTATGCCCGGACCAAGGTAAAGTGCTCTCGCTGATCCCGAATTGGTTAGGGCTGTAGAAATAAATTCGTGAATATTTTTCCTTTGAGAATCAGTCTTTGTGCCCCTCACAAAACTTGTAGGATTTTTTGATAGAAACCATAGAAAAAAGAACAAAGCGATTCCAGTACCGTATAAGGGAGATATGTAATTTTTTCTAAAGGATGATAGAGTTGTTACGAGAAAGCAGAGGGTCAGGGAAGATTTGCAAAACTGTACTAATCTAGGTAGATTCAACCTTCAAAGTCTATACAAAAAACATAGAGAATTTCCTTACTAAGATTTTGACACCAAGTTTGCACGAACCAGAGGTCGTATAAAAAAGTTATGAATTTTTGAATGAACCATGCATAGAATAAAAACTTAAATGATGAATTTTTTAGGTGAAATTGCTTAACTCTCAATTTAGGGGGTGATAGAGTGTGAATTGAGGCTCGGGACAAGAAATAGAGATTGGAGATCTCTTCGAAATGAAGGAACCAAGCCAGAATTTTTCGATTCTAGTGTCGTTTTGGAAAGTTAGACCCAAAATACTAAAGGTGTTCAGGCCGGATTTGAAAGTTCAACTTGAATAAATCGTTTTACTAAAAAAACGAAGTCAATAAGGCCCGAATTAGGATTCGGTCCCTTTAGGAAAAGTTCTTAAAACGTCGAAACCAGTTACTAGGGACTGACTGTGCTACATGTTATGGAATCCCTAGTACATGAGCAACAGAAATACAAGGATTCCCATAGGATTTGCAAAGCGCCGTGTTTCAAAGCATAAGACAAACACAAAAAAAAAATTGTTTTAGGATTACCTCTTGAAGAACACCAAAGCAGTCGAAGCCTCGTCCTTTAGGAGTCCACACGAGCACTCCCAATAGAATCGCAACACTTGCCAACTGCTAGTTTGACGGCGTGTAGCTCTTGCAACTTTTGTGTATTTGTGTCTCTTTTTAGTGAACGACCTATGAGCATCTTATGCTCTATATATAGGCTTAGGTTTGACCTAATTTGTTCTCTCTAAAGAGTGGGCTCCTTACTCATTCTAATTAAGTTAGGCCCAATAGCTTTATTTTAGTCCAACTAAAATAAAACAAAATATTTTCTGATGGGCTTACTCTATGTGTGTGATCCTATAGGTAAAATACTCGGTCATATTAATAATAAATTATTTTATTATCAATATAAAATACGAGCGACATCCAGCAATGCATCATTATGTTCGAATATTATTTAATATCAACATAACCTATAAGTGATAATTATTTTATATGTTTGTTCCTTTTGTCACGATATCCTAATTGGGCCCAAGGCATGGTCGCGTCATCCTTGTATGGCTCAATTTATTTTACTTGACACTGGAGTAGACTTGATCCGAATAAATATCTAATATTTATTCTTTCTAGCATGACCATACGTTTCCTTAGTCTCACTCTATCAAGTGGCCTACAGATATCACTCCTGTCACATATGAGAGACAAATCCCATCTACATCACTTACATCCCTCTGTATAATTTGTTCATTGCCTAATCACAACATTTATAGTCCTCTTGTTATAGAAGACGTTTGATTGTATTAAAACAACAAACTCCTCATGTAGGAATCGTAGTGACTTCAGGTCGAAGGACTGTTAGTCCTCAAATTTACAATAAATCTTTTAATAAAAGTTTCATAAAAATAATAAAAATTTGGTTAATTTGTTAGAAAATTAGTTTTTAATTCAATAAATGGATGTTGTTGGAAATAATCTGCCCTTGATCAATTTTCTCTAGTTTTGCAATGAAAAAGTAAAGAATTCAAGAGAAAATTATATTGGAGAAGCTGACGCGTAGCATCAATCCCACGCGTAGGGTACATAGCTACTTTTGATGCTGAAGCTACGCGTCACAGCCACGCGTAGCGTCAGTGCTGCGTGGACTCCACATCCAACTTGGCCAAGCACTCAGCTTTGACCCAATAATTGCCACTCCACTCAGCACCAATGGCCACTCCACTCAGCACAAATGGCCAAAACACAGTGGAGACACGTCTAAGTGGCCAAGCATGATCAAATTTAATAATTTGAAGTGGCCATTATCAGCTGTTTAATGGAAGCTGAGTCAGGGGTATGACGCGTAGCGTCAGCACCCTTGCTCAGCCCTATAAATAGGGCCATCCAACACCATTCCAAAGCATCCAATCCCATCCCATTCCATACATCTCATTCTCTCTTTGTACTCGACTTTGAGTACTTCTTTTGTGAGTTTGTATTTCTAGAATAGTTTTCTAGATACTTGAGAGTGTTTTGTTGTATTATGATTGTTGTATCGTGAAGTTTCCATCGTCTTCGTAATGTCAACCTCTGTAAGTGTTGTTTCTACTTTTACCATGTGTAACTAGTCTGTTTATGTTGGAATTGGTGAACTAATCTATTGAGTATAATGTTGTGAATTCAACCTCTGCATGTTTATGATTCAAGTCCATGTTAGTATTTCAATCTTTTATTAATATGAACATCAAACGGGAGAATGATTTTCATGTGTATTGAAACTTGTTTTATTAGTGTGAATGTCAAACGGGAGAATGATTATTCATGCCGTATTGAAACTTGTTTTAACGAAAGTAAAAGTTGGAATACCCTTGGTATCTCAATTCTATAGGGGTTGTTAACCATTGTTACCATAAGGTCAGGTCTTAATGCAAGTTTTTACTGAGAAAGCTCACGAGGGATCGGACTTTACGGTGAATTCTTAGAATTTATATCATGAGGGATCGGTTATAATGATTTTAAGCTGCAATAACATGAAACTTGATGATTAAATATGCATGTCTTGAGTTCCTCATTGTTATTCTAGGTTAGGGATCCAATTTCCAACATAATTTGTCTATATGTGTTTTATTCTCAAGTATCTTACCTATTCTAGTTTGCAACTCAACTTTTTAGATAGAATTTTATTTTCTTTTTATCTCATGAACAACTCAACCATGCTATCCTGTGAATATTGTATAAATTATATATAAATCATTCTTTTGTCCATAAGTTTATTTTTACCATAGTGACTAGAAAATTACTGTTGTTATTGGACTTTCAATCCCAGTGGAACGATATCTAAAATTTGAAAACTACAAACGATTGGTGCGCTTGCCAATTAATGACCCGGTGGTAAACACAAACAATTAAAACACTATTACCGGGCCAACAAGTTTTCTGGCGCCGTCGCCGGGGATTGAATTGATTCAGTAAAACAGTAAATTTTTAATTACCGTGATAAATATTTTTTTTACCTTAGTTAAATTTTGTTATTTGTTTATTTACTTTTTCTTATCATTATTATACTAACTTTCTTTGTCTAGTTTGTGTATGCAAACCCGATCTACCGCAGGTAAAATTTATTTTGATCCTGAGATAGAAAAGTTTGTAAAGAAAATCAAGTCTTTGAAATCTAAAAAACAAACTAATTCTTCTTCTACCTCTAAAATTTTTAAAAATTCAAATATGGCTACTGAAAGGAGAACATTGGGACAGTTTGCTGCTATTAATGGTCCACCCCGAGTTTCGGGAATGTTTCAAGGACCAGTTGTGCCAGTGGAGATTAAACCTGCTACTTTAAATATTATTCAAAATAATCAATTTGCTGGTTTAAATCATGAAGAACCATATGAACATTTAACTGTTTATGCAGCACAATTGGTTTTGAACCCAATCAAGAAGAATCTATTTATATGAGGTTATTTCCTTTTTCATTGATTGTTAAAGCTAAAGAATGATTTAAATCTTGCCCACCGGGTAGTTTTGCAAACTGGTCCGATGTTGAAAGAAAATTTTTGGAAAGATTTTATTCTCCTTCAAAATATTTTGAAGCCATGACAGCCATACACTCTTTTTCTCAAACAATGATGAATCATTAGGAGAAACATGAGAACGATTCCAGGCACTCTTGAGAAAGTGTCCAAACCACAATCTGGATGATGCCAAAAAGGTAAGAATCGTTTACCATGGTTTATTACCTCAGTTCAAGATGATGTTAGATGCTTGTGCAGGTGGTTCTTTAATGAACAAGACCGTGGAAGAAGCTATTGAGATATTGGAATCAATGTCCATTAGTGACCGCCAAGCAAAACATGAAAGAGGTGATGTACAACGGAAGCCAAGTATGCTCGAATTGGGAGTGAATGATGCAGTATTGGCTTAGCAAAAATTGCTGACCCAACAAATTGAAGCTATGAGCAAACAACTAGAGAAACTTCAAATTGCTCAAGTGAAATCACCACCCCCGCTCAATTGAAACAATATATGCATTGCATGGGTGAACAACCATGTGGTTATTGTGCCCCTGACAGAAATAAGCAAGAGCAAGCCAATTTTTTGAACCATCAAAGAATACCATTGGGTAACTTCCCTTTTAATTATGGCAATTCTTTTCCTAACAATTTTCAATAGGGATGGCAGAATCAGAATGCTGGCTGGAGACAAGATGCTGGACCTTCCAATAGACCTCCTAACAATCAATTTAAACCACAATAATCACAAATTGACAATACAAGATTGACAAGGATTGAGGAATCTATCCAATAATTATTACAATTTGTGGAGACAAATGAAGCTGCCTGAAAAGCATCAGATTTACAAATGGGTCAGCTTGCAAAAGAAATAGCTGAATTGAAAAATTCTGGGTTTACTGCAAACACTCAAAACCCAAGGGAACAATGTAATGCTGTTTCTTCTGAGAATTGTAAAGTTGTGAAAATTGATTGTAAAGAAAAGAATGAGAAAAAGAAAGAAGGAGAAGAAAAAGAAAGTAAAAAAATAGAAAAAAGTGAAAAAGAAAAAAAGATACAAGAGCCTGTGAATGAAGAGCAAGAAACAAACTGTACTACCATCATAGCTCCAGAAAAATGTAAAGATCCGGGGAGTTTCACCATTCCTGTAACCATTGGAAGTATCAACATCAGGAATGCTTTGTTAGATTTAGGGGCTAACATCAATCTGATGCCTCTAGATTTAATAAAGCGCATTGGTGAATTTGAGCTACAAGAAGCTAAGACAAACTTACAGTTTACGGATCGCTCTGTCAAGAAACCTGTTGGGATTGTGGAAGATGTGTTGGTAAAGGTTGATAAGTACCACTTCAGGGTTGACTTTATGGTATTGGATATGAAGGAGGATACTGAGATCCCTCTGATCCTGGGAAGACCTTTCATGAAGACTGCAAAGATAAAGGTGGATGTCGATCAAAGTATGGTTGCAGTCAAAGTTTATGAAGAAGTGGTAATCTTCAGTGCTCATGAACATCTTAGGACAAATGATGAGGAAAAAGTTTACCCTTCAACAAAACCAGGTATACCTCTTCCCAATCAATTAAATTGTTTTAAATTAACCGATGCCTTGAATGATGAAAGACAGGTAATCAAGCATCGGAGAAGAAGAAAGAGGAAGAAAAAGACAGGTGATTCCTCAATGAATATTGGGAGACCACCTGATTAATCAGAGGTAATGTCTGGCTGGAGACATTAAACCTAGCGCTCGATGGGAGGCAACCCATTATTTTTTATTTTCTTGTTATTTTCAATCATAAAAAAAACAACAACAAAAATATTTTTAGAATTGTGTTTTTAAATAAAAAGGGGTTTTAAACTTAAAAAAAAGGCTTTTGAAAATTCAAAATTTGAAAAATGAAAAAACAGAAGCCCACACGTAGCGCCCCATGGACGCATAGCGTGGACTCTGAATTTTGGACCTGACGCGTAGCGTTCATTACACGCGTAGCGTCAGGGCCCACGTTCAGTTTTTAAAACTGAAACAGAGGGAGGCCCAAGACCATCATTTTTAAAAAAACTGTCTCCCTCTCTCTCAGAAAACCTAATTTTCACAAACCTCTTTTTCTCTCAAACCTCCAAATCCTCTTCAGTCCTATTTCTGCATTCATCAAAACCAAGTAAGTTATCTCTCTTTTTCTCTTCTTTGGTTCAGTTTTGTTTTTCAATTTAGAGAATTGCATGTGGTTAGGATTAGGATTAGAAGACCATTGGGTTTGATTACTGTTAGATTTAGGAATTGATTTGAAATTGAATAAAGTGTATTTTTTTGAAAGGGGTTGCTACTATGCAAACCCCTGTTTCTGTTCAAAAACTACGCAGCCCACGCGTAGCGTCTCATGGATGCGTAGCATGGGTAGAACAGAGCTGATGCGTAACGTCAGCCTCTATTTTTGATTTTTATTAATTCTTGTTTGTTATTTTATTTTAATTATTTTTTATTTTATGTTTTTCATCTGTTTAACATGCTGTATGTTTGTTTGTTGTTTGTTTTTATTTTTAAAATTAATAAATTTTCTTAGTTTGTATTTGTTATACTTTCTTGCATTGATAAAAATTTAAAATACATAATTTTTTTTATATATTTATGCATGTTATGTGAAATTTATGTTAATATGCATGTTATATTTTGTGTGAATTTTTGTTTTATTGTTAAAAATCCAAAAATATGCATGTTGATTTTTACAAAAATTCAAAAATATGTTGTTGTGGATTTTATGTGAATTTATATGTTGTATCTTGTGTGATTTCCTTTACTAAAATTTTTATGTTTAAACTTTTTTGTAAATAATTTGTTGATTGTGTATGTTTGATATGTTTTTCAAATAATATAATGTGTGTTTGATTTTTAATTTTTTTTTTTACAGATGGCACCAAAGAAATCTATCCCTACTACTGGTCCTTCTAAAAGACAAAGGAAGGCCACGGATACTGACACCACCTCTGAGGATCCTGATCTTCAGGGAGAGGAGGTGTTGAGACCGAGGGATCCTACGAGATTTCGCACTGACGTGAAATGGGCCCGCTTTCATCAGATAAAGGGGCAAAGACTCATCTGAGAGAGGGTGTTGGATCTTAGTGCTGGAGACTATCCTGAGCTGCAGGATGGAGTTCAGAGGAGGAGATGGGGACCCCTGTTTACTTTACCGACTGAGGGGGATCCCATCTTGGTGATGGAATTCTACGCAAACGCTTATAAGACTCGTCAGGACTCGCCAAACATTGGCCATCAGAGGACGAGTTGGGTTAGGGGCCGGCATATCACTTATGACCGGGATACCATTAGTACCCTATTGGGTAATCCTTGGGAGCCTACTCCTGAGGACGATACTTGTTTCTGGAAGGAAAACAGAAACAAGATCATTGCTGAGGGTGATCTAGGATACTCCCTCGAACAGGTTGCTCATTTCTTGAGCAAAGATGGAATCTTTTTCAACCTGAGTAAGGTTGGAAGGAGCCCATCTAACCTTCTGAAGACCCAGCTGACCCCTATAGCCCAGGCGTGGTCTCACCTTATGCTGCATAACATCACTCCTGTCACCCACCTCTCATCTATCCCAGTTGACCGTTGTTGCCTTCTCTTTTCTATTCTCCAGGGCCATACCATTGACATCGCCGAGCTTATTTCTGAGCAGATTCACTTTTATGCCCTTGGGTATAAAGTGAACTGCCCTATTCCATTTCCCCTCATCATATCTGCCTTACTGAGGAGGCAGGGAGTTGTTGTGCCATCACTAGAGTTCACGAGTTCTTCGGGGAGAGTCCCCAAGGTCTCGGTGAATAGAGACTACTTTGTTTAGCTGTGCGAGCTTCCACCATTGGAGCAGGAGGCTCAGCCCAGACCGAGGAGGAGGAGACCACCAGTTCAGCCACCACCTGCTGATGTTGTCACAGAGGGATTTGCCAGGATGACATTAGAGCATCAGCATATGATGTAGATGATGGCTGCCACACACAAAGCGTATATTCATCTTCATGATGAATTTTATCAGTACAGACTTCAGGGTGAGGGAGCACCATATGTCACACCGACTGAGTTTGCAGCTCGTGTAGCTTGGCCTGGTGATTTACCTACCTACCGTGAGACTGGTGGACCGTCTGGAGCACAGGCTGATACTGATGGTGATGCTGATGAGGAGGAGGATGATGATGACCAGATGGAGGATTGATGGTGTTATCTTTTGCACCTTTTTACATACACTTTTAGTTTATTGTTAGTTTTATATTTACATTGATATTATTTTGGATTATATTATATTATATTTTGTCTTTTATTATGTGTGGTGTGTTTATTTTTGCATGTTTTTGCGTGTTCTATTTGAAAAATCCAAAAATAAATTTTATCTTTCAATAAATTAATCAAATTTTTGTTAGAAAGTTAATTTATTCACTTAAAATTTTTACACAATAAAACCAATTTTGTAAAATCAATTATTGATTCTTTTATAACTTAGGAATTTTGATAAAATTTAATTACAAAAAGTTTATTAACTATCAAGCAAATTTCAAAAACCCGGTGAGTTAAGAGATCTTTTTAAACACTTGAGGGTTTAATCGACATAAATTCATTCGAATTGATTTTGCTTTAATCTTTGATTTGTGTTGTTGTACAGAGAATTCAGGAAAATGATCAAGGCACATTTATTGGTGAAAAGAAACCTTGGGCCAAACAGCTTACCTTGGTAAAAATTATTTTAACCTTTGAAAGTCAATTTGAGCCTAAAATGAATTCTTTGGTACCCTTAAACCTAAATCTGTTTTAACCATTCCCTATACTTGATTGATTAAAAGAGCAGTTGAAATAAATGAAAAATATTTTGAATGTTCTCACAAAAATGGGGAATGAAAATAAGCAACTTGATTCTTTTCAAAAGAAAATAAAGTATGAAAAAGAAAAGTCAGAAATAGTGAAAAGAATCAAGTTGGGGGTATTTATTTTTCATCAATAAAAGAAAATGAGAGTTTGGGCCAAGAGAAAGCCTAAAAATTATAAAAATGCTCTTTTATGATTTCAGGTTTTTGAATTCCAAGAAAAACCATTGATTCTTGTAGGCCAAGCCTCATTACAACCCGTGAAAAGGCCTTGTGATTTCTAAATTAACTCTGTATAATTAACCATTGATTAGATGAAAATCAAAATTAAATTCGTTTGATTTTATGATTGATTGAGTGAAACAGGTTACCGATTGCATTGAGATAAACACTTGGAGAGGTAAGCCTGAAATTATGCTTGATATGTTAATAAAATATTGTAAAGAATTTTACCATTAAACCTTTGTTACATTAGATGTCTATAATTGATTATTTCAAAACGGTAAATTGTGTAATTACTTTTTGTGGTAAATTCTCGGACTAACTCAAAAATTTGATTTCAAATTTTTATTTTTATTTTCTCTCATGCTCGAGGACGAGCAATGTCTCAAGTTGGGGGTATTTGTTAGTCCTCAAATTTATAATAAATCTTTTAATAAAAATTTCATAAAAATAATAAAAATTTGGTTAATTTGTTAGAAAATTAGTTTTTAATTCAATAAATGGATGTTGTTGGAAATAATCTGCCCTTGATCAATTTTCTCTAGTTTTGTAGTGAAAAAGTAAAGAATTCAAGAGAAAATTATACTGGAGAAGCTGACGCGTAGCATCAATCCCACGTGTAGCGTACATAGCTACTTTTGATACTGAAGCTACGCGTCACAGCCACGCGTAGCGTCAGTGCTGCGTGGACTCCACATCCAACTTAGCCAAGCACTCAACTTTGACCCAATAATGGACACTCCACTCAGCACCAATGGCCACTCCATTCAGCACAAATGGCCAAAACACAGTGGAGACATGTCCAAGTGGCCAAGCATGATCAAATTTAATAATTTGAAGTGGCCATTATCAGCTGTTTAATGGAAGCTGAGTCAGGGGTATGATGCGTAGCGTCAGCACCCTTGCTCAGCCCTATAAATAGGGCCATCCAACACCATTCCAAAGCATCCAATCCCATCCCATTCCATACATCTCATTCTCTCTTTGTACTCGACTTTGAGTACTTCTTTTGTGAGTTTGTATTTCTAGAATAGTTTTCTAGATACTTGAGAGTGTTTTGTTGTATTATGATTGTTGTATCGTGAAGTTTCCATCGTCTTTGTAATGTCAACCTCTGTAAGTGTTGTTTCTACTTTTACCATGTGTAACTAGTCTGTTTATGTTGGAATTGGTGAACTAATCTATTGAGTATAATGTTGTGAATTCGACCTCTGCATGTTTATGATTCAAGTTCATGTTAGTATTTCAATGTTTTATTAATATGAACGTCAAACGGGAGAATAATTTTCATGTGTATTGAAACTTGTTTTATTAGTGTAATGTCAAACGGGAGAATGATTATTCATGCCGTATTGAAACTTGTTTTGACGATAGTAAAAGTTGGAATACCCTTGGTATCTCAATTCTATAGGGGTTGTTAACCATTGTTACCATAAGGTCAGGTCTTAATGCAAGTTTTTACTGAGAAAGCTCACGAGGGATCGGACTTTACGGTGAATTCTTAGAATTTATATCATGAGGGATCGGTTATAATGATTTTAAGCTGCAATAACATGAAACTTGATGATTAAATATGCATGTCTTGAGTTCCTCATTGTTATTCTAGATTAGGGATCCAATTTCCAACAGAATTTGTCTATCTGTGTTTTATTCTCAAGTATCTTACCTATTCTAGTTTGCAACTCAACTTTTTAGATAGAATTTTATTTTCTTTTTATCTCATGAACAACTCAACCATGCTATCCTGTGAATATTGTATAAATTATATATAAATAATTCTTTTGTCCATAAGTTTATTTTTACCATAGTGACTAGAAAATTACTGTTGTTATTGGACTTTCAATCCCAGTGGAACGATATCTAAATTTTGAAAACTACAAACGATTGGTGCGCTTGCCAATTAATGACCCGGTGGTAAACACAAACAGTTAAAACACTATTACCGGGCCAACAAGGACTATATATACCATTATCACATTGAGAATCGTTTATGACATTCATGTAAGGATTCATGCAACGTTCTCATGGTGGGTCTGTCCAGTACATCATTACTCTTAATGTGTATTCGTGTGAAGACTTGATATCATCTATATCTATGATCTATGAGATCAGGTCATTAGTACACTCACATACTAGTCTCAATGTATTTACATGTCCCCATATAAATACTTGACTAGGGACATTTTAGGAATAACTTTCATATGATCTATTACTCCAAGGATAAATACGTTTTAAAACAATTTTAAACTGAAATACTTATTTTATTGATAAGCAGAAAAATGATACAAATGAAAAAGCATAAAAGCTCATAGTGCATACACCAACACTACCATCGGATATCCCAAAGTATATGCATGATCAAACGTATAAGACACTTGAGGTTCTAACCGGTCTGGTTAGACCGAGCCTATCATCCTTGATTTTCTACAAGAGGGTCCTAATGGGACCAGTTTCCCTATAGGATCACTAGTCTTTGGCTAAATCGTCAAAATCTAACCATTGGCTGGGTCTTGCAATTTAAATTTGGGAACTCAACAATAGTTTATTATTTAAATATAAATATTAAGAAATAATTAAATAAATACTAATAAAATATTACTATTATTAATTATACATATATATATTATTTTCCAAATAATTATTAATAATATTAATTAAATATTAATATATCTAAATAAATAATAATCTAGTATTCTATATACATTAACTAATTCCAATAGAAAATATTATAAGGATTATTAACCTTTGAATACTAAATTAAAAGAAGATAATTGTCATTAAATGTCTATTAATATTAATATATCATTTCTAATCTATTGGTATCGTTAAACACTCATCTTATTATTATTCTCTTATCCCGATGCATACCAATTTCTTTACTAACCTATGCATCTCTTTGCAATGGGTTCCCTTACATTTCTTGATACTCTGATATTCCTTATTTTAATATCATACTGACTTCTTTCTTGTTATTTACTCATACTTAGAATAATTCAAGGGTCAGGCTGAAGCCTCAAACTTCCTTTAGAAGGCTTAACAGAACACTCTCAGAGTTCCTAAGAGTCTAGATTCCTATCCTAAAAACCAAGGCTATTATAGGTTGCAACATTCATTGGCAATTTTCTTAAAGGCTATTTGGAATGGGATGCCTCTAATGAGAGGCGATTGGGTCGATTCCTTCGTATACATGCTTTTATAGATGTAGGGAAATCGCATAAAAGGGGGACAATGGTGAGGCTATAGGGTAAATAACTTTCAAGTATAAGAAGCTAAAAAATTTTGTTATTTTTATGGAGTCTTGGACCATACTTTGAAAGAATGTGACAATTGGGTAGAGAAAGTTGAGGATGTTTGGGGACATTGCCCTATGGTTATTGGTTGAAGGCATTACCAACAAGGGGGGTTGTAAGCAGCCTTAAGCGTAAGTATCAGATGAGGCCTTTAAGAAGGTTATGTTTAGGGATGAACAACAATAGTATTTGGTTATGTTTAGGGATGAACAACAATAGTATTTGGTTAAGTCACCACTTTGAGTTGGTGAAGAGAAGGTATCTCCATCTTTAGTTGATGTGGTTAAATCTCTTAATCGCTGCCAATTGGTGCATGATAATCCTATGAAGCAAAAGTATGATGATGCATTAAAGTGAAGATAGCGAGGATGAGAAGGGGAACATTAAGAAGGGGTCGATTAGAATAAAGTCAATATAGTAATGTTAGAGAGGTTGCCAGGGGTGATAACGATGATGATGAAGAAGATTCGAGTGAGGCTAAGCTTCATGGTAATGGACCTTTCACTACTTTTCATGAAGACCTGGCCCTTCTATCCAAACCTAGGAAGTGGAAAATGATGATTAAGAATGTCATGGGAGATAAGGAGCCTGAGGAGGATCTTTCTACTTGAGCCTTGCAAAATAAACATAAGACTTATAATAAGGTGCAGGACATGTAAGTGTACATGGAGGAACCAATTCTTAAAAAAGTTTCATTTCATTCTTTATCGACAGAGGTTGTTGCAGCCCCGTCGGGTAATGAAAGCCTCAAGTTGGACCTGTCGTGGGCTCGGGAAACCCACAGACCATTCGAGCAAGGTTGTCAAAATCGAGATTCTACCTAGAATCGTGGAGGCTCCAACGACTCGTAGAATCGAGATTCGAGGTAGAATGATTCTACCTCTAATTAAAAAAATCAACAAATAAAATAAAATAACATGCACAACTCAGAATTTCTACCACTACCAGCTGGAGGTATAGGAGTAGGTGTAGACATTATCTAAATCCAAACATACACAACTCAGAATTTCTACCCAACAGCAAAATTGGAACTAATTCCAAACCAACAGCAGAGTTTCTATCTAATCTAATCTAATAATAAGACTGATGTTTATTCTTATGAAAACTTTTATCCAACAGAAATGGCACAACAACAAAATTTCTGCTCCAACAGCAACAAAATTTATTGTGTAAACCTGATATTTATTCTTATGAAAAACAGCCAGCCAAGTAGAGAATTCATATGAAAAAAAGCAACATAAGATACATAACACAGCAGCAACAACAACCAAGTAAAGTAATATACATATACTTCTGTGAGGAAGGAGGGAGGGAGCAGGCGACCACCGTGGCAGGAGGGAGCAGGCGGCGACCACGCGGGCAGTAGAGAGGAGGTCACGCGGCTAAGAACGGGAGAGGCGGAGGAGACCCACATACGGGAGAGCCCACCACGACCAGGAGTCAATGACCAGGAACAGAAGAAGCGAAGGAGAACCCACCACGAACAGCAACCAAGAAAGGAGAGGCGAAGGAGAACCCACCACGATCACGACGGGAGGAGGCAGACATGGAGGGAGGACGCAGAGAGAGGTAGAGCAACAGAAAGGAGGAGAATAGGAAACACGAACTAGAAAGGGGTTAGGGATTTTGAGTGTTAAATTTTTTTTACCAAAACGACGTCGTTTTGGTTATTTTTCTGACAAAAAAAATGGTAAAAACGCTAAAATCTATAGAAATGCACCGATTCCACCGATTCTACCGTTTTTACCTCTAAAACGATTCTACTACCGATTTAACTCGAAAATCCACCTAGAATCGTAGAATCGTCCAATTCTACGTGTTAAATCACGATTTTAACAACCATGCATTCGAGCTTTGATAAAGCTCATTAATTTTGAAGTTCCCAATTTAGTCTTCTTTATGGAGTCTAGGTTGAATTTGTTTTTGATGGATAAGTGGAGGATAATGAGTAAGAAACATGTTTTTGTTGTGGGTTGTGAAGGTGAAGGGAGAAAAAAAGCATGTGGTTTGGCTATTTGTTGGGATGAGTTTTAGTTAACATAGAGGTCTATTCTTTCTCCCCCAATAAAAACTCTTTAGTGACTCACCGATTATGATCCAGCCGGTTGTACATCCATCGTCGATGTGGCGGGACCTCCATTCACGATGTCTAACGATAATAAGATTGGTTAGTTTAATTAAACAAGACTTGACTATCGTTTGTGAATCACTCTCTACCTCTTTGATGTTGTAAGTAGGTGGGGCCCTATCCCATTCAGAATGAAAATGTAACCATCCGTAACCCATCTGCATGTTTGTGTGAAGTTTGTGTGTTGACGTTCAATTAAAATTTCTGCAGCATTTCGCATTGGTCCCGGAGTACACAGAGGTAGTGGGGGTCGAAAGACCCCACTCAGACATGCATCCGGAGACACACACGAAATGCACAAACTGGAATCCAATTGCACGTCAATAACACAAGTTTCACAAAAACGTGAATATGTATGGGTTACGCCTTACTGGTTACACATTCATCCTAAACTGTCCAACCGGGACAATTCAAGATCCAACACAACAAAAATGTATGTTCCCCATTGTGTTGAGTCTTAAACGGGAACCTATTAGGTACACACACGATCTCATGACATGGGGACCCTACCAAAATTTTAGCAGAGTCTCCCCTGTAAACTAGACAATTCAAAATTTATAATCAAGCCCTGTTACACACAAAAAACAACCCAGTACAGTTCATGCTATATAGAGTTCAACATATCACAGGCCAACTTTCACTAACAAAGGAAATGTAATACACCACACATTTATGTAAAGGGGAAAATTCATTAAATATATGATAATCTAAGTAACAAACATAGATGAATAAGCTTGTAAAGGAATTATGTTTAGAAACTATCAAAGTGGATTAAACGAAAATGGTATGCAATTCATCAGGTCATAATAACAGACATCACAATTGATTAGATCAGAAGTTATAATCACTAATAGAAACAAAAAAATCAAATAAAAACACACCTTGTTGCTGCTGAGAGTGAGCTTCTAAGGATGAGAGACAAGAAACGAGGTAAACTACTAACAGATAACCAAAATTAAAAATGACACACATTACATATTTAATTTTATAAAATCCAAAATTATGTGAAATATAAGAAAAATGACACAGTAAAGTTTCAAGGGGTTTCAAGAAAGAAGAGTACTTTCTTTTTTTTCTAATTAACTTATATTAATATAAGTTGAATTTGTACAAGAATGTGGAAGAGATCCATAGTTATACTCTTACTATATATAGGCTTTGTAGAATATTTATTATAAAGTATGAATTCCTATATCTATATTTTCATTAGTCTGAAACAGAAGATATCTTCCTATATATGAAATTGAACATTAAGTATATTGAGACCTTATTCTCACAAACATAAAAACAAGATACTTCAAAAGGCTTTATATCTCCACATAGTAACCAAATCACATCTTACTTATCAATCTAAAATTAAGCAATCCCTTTCTAATAAAAACTATATTCTATTCACTTTATAGAATATCTCTTACTCATTATAATTCAATTCATTTGGACAGGGGCTAAATATAATTAATTATCATTTATCACCTAAAAAGCATTGATGGGTAACTCAAAATCAGCAATAGGAATAGTCACCAAATCTTCAAACATACAAAAGAAATTAAAAATAGTAAATCAGTTAAAAGGAGAAGGGATTGGAAACTGACCAATAATGAGTCACGAGGGAGATAAACGGTGGTGCTATGTGAGTGTGTCTCAGCTGTAAGGGAGAGAATGGAATGGTCCTGTGTACGTTAGCGCTCAGCTATGAGGGAGATAGGATTTTTTAATTATAAAGAGTTTAAAATAACACATAAATATATTAGGATATTAAGAAGAATTTATAAAAAATATTTATCAAAACATCTTAATTTTTTACAAGTTTAGGTTTATAAATAATCACTTATTTCTTTTAAAATTATATTATTGTTATGGTAGTGCCTTATATCTCATATGAATATTGTTCAAAATATGTATAAAAATTAAGGGACAAAGATTTTCTATACAATTATTTATCAGTCCCTATCAACCAACAAGTGATGATAGCCCTATTTGACACTACTAGAGGAATCTGTGTAAAATAACCCTAGAACTTGTAAAATTGGATGTTTACTTAGGTTGTTTTTTTCTCCCCTCTTCCCTCACCAAATCGTGTTTATTTTTCTTGCCTAACCCATCAATTAACAAGCAACTCTGGTTAGGTGTACATTAGTTAATTGTAAAAAAATCAGCCTAATTGGGTCCCACCCATCTATTGTTTTAGACACATTTCTAACTCTCCTTATCTTTTAGGATTGGTTATCATTATTTTGACTTATTAATATGATTTGTTTCCCTAAAATTATAAGATTATAGTTAGTAAATACAAGATGGTGCTTTAAGTTTTCTAAACACATGAACATATTGTAATTCTTTCAATATCAATTATTACTTCTTTCTTTGTTCTTCTTTTTATCTCCCTCTATACCTAAAACCCCGATTCCAAAAATTTGCCTTTAAATTCCTCAAATAGAGCTACAATAGTGTAGTTAAGAACCTAACATAGTTTTGGATATTCTTGTTGGCTCAAGTTGAAACTAATATTAAGTATTTAATATCTTTGTCTTCTTCATGTGTGTATTTTTGTGTGCAAAAACAAGAACTTGCTAAATGGAAAACTGAGCTGGACAAGAAAGAACAATGCTTGAATTTCAAGTGAAACTTTCTTATAGAGAATCTGTATGATCTCTCACCATTGTTTATATTTCATTTTAGTATCTGAATAATTTCTCTATATTATTATTCTTTTAATTTGTTTGATGGAAATGTAGGATGAAACACAAAACGTTATGGTTGTTCAGGAAGTGAAACTGAAGACTATGAGATGATATGTTTTGTTACTTCTGTAAGTATTTTTCCTATTTGTATTGAGGTTAAAACACCATTACTGATGAAAACTAGGTTCAAGTTGATTAACTGAAAAGCTATAATACAAATAATTTTCTTAAATAAATAAATTAAGGGGAAAAGAATGCACATCAGACAACTGAGTGAAGTAATCAGACTGGAAAACACCAATCCTAGAGGAAAAAGGAAAATTGATGCCTAGATGTATTCATATGTGCACTCAGAATTGCTAGGATGAAAGCACCAAACCATGAAGTGCTAGATCACATTATGAGAAACCAAAAGGTATTTGATCAAGTGTGAAATTAAGACATTACTTTTCTTATCTAAATATCTTATTAAACTACCAACTTGCTTCTGAAAGGATAAGTTACAACAATTTAGTCTTCAAAAATTATTTAAATCAAGTCCATACTTGACTCAATTAAGTCAAAATTAATGTAACCTTGGAGGACTAAATTGTCCATGTCTACAAGATTGATGTACTTGCAGTCAATTGTTGTAAATATTCTATGAAAAGTAAATTAAACCCAAAATCAATTTTCAGGAAGCAAATAGGTAGTGTAACGAAAAAAATCTACCCTTAGAGTTCAACTTCTATAATATGTATAAATCAACTACCAAAATGCCAATCATTTAGGCAAAAAATTACATAGATGAACAAAAAAGAAAAAGATAAGAAATTACATAGAACAAGTGTTACAATGATTGCTTCAATGGGTATTACATATACTTTACAGTCACAAGTCAATAGCGAGAAGATTCTAGTACCAGAATCATAGGCATGTAGATGGAATTCAAGGCATATGAAGATTGTTAGATACAGATTTGAAAATAATCAGTCTTAATTGACTGATTATCTTTTCCCTAGTTTTTATTAGTTGGACCAGCTGTAATATTGTTTATTGACCTTCCTCGAAGGATTATTTTAACCCTCCAGATTTATACTGTTCAAATTGTTTCATTATTAGGTTTATTCTTCTCCAATCCAGACTCCTAAATATATATACAGTCTTCATCATTTATTTGACCAGTAATTCATATTTGAATTAAGGAATGAAAAACAGTATCAGAACACACTCTGAGCCATGTTTGGACTTTGGATCCCTATAAAAGCCATCATCCCTCCATGGCTTACAGGCAAGAGAGCCCTACCTGAGCCATGAAATCCGGATAGGCAGATGGTATTTCAAACATCCCCAGCCTGAACATGGGTACCATTCTACCCATCAATGGCTACAAACTTGATGGTCAGAACTATACTAAGTGAGCCGGATCAACCAAATTTTCCTGCAATGAGAGGGAAATGAGGGATATATCTCCGGTGTTGCCAGAGAACCAGTAGAAGAGGATCTCAACAACCATAAACGGAAAAAAGTTTTAGGACAGCTTGAGGATTTCATGGCTAATAAACAAATGTAAAATGAGAGAGAATCTAGAGATAAATCTAATTTATTCTAGGCTCTTGATGATTTGGTCAGGTCCTTCAAAGGGAGTGAGTTGTTGGAAATTCTGACTGCTATTAGTAACATGAGCAGATAAATCTGAATCTGCATACCAGCTCTGATGAGCACCAGAATTAGCAACTAAGGCCTGATGAACTTGATTGAAGCTGGTGTTAGGCATAGAGGCATAGTGAACAGGCCTGGTTGAAGCTGGTGCAGTGGATCTAGGAGCTGAGTATTGTTGTGACTGATGAGAAGAGTATTGGTGATTGAATCTGTCATAACAGATGGATGCATCCTGTCCAAACCTATGGCATACTTAGGCACCGTATAGAATTCCGATCATGGCCATGAGAACCACAATCGCGGAAGTTGCGACCACGAAAGCCATGACCTCTCTGTGAATGAGAAAGCTGATTCTGTGAAGTGAACTTCGACGAGTCATCGTCACTTGCAGCTACATGAATTTGAGGTTACACGAACGAGTGAGATTGAGCGAGATTAACAGAGATCTCAGTTGATTCTTTCTTATATTTTTCCGATCGAGCCTCATGTGCCAAAAACAGTGCCTCAATTTCAGAAATTGGAACCAAATCAAACTTGAGAGTGATGATTGATTCAAAATCCCTGGGTAAGCCTTGTAGAACCGTATGCTTCTATGTGTGCATTCTATGTGTTTGTGAAAATGTTCAAATGTTTTTAGCTTCCTTAGTTGTTGTGTTAGGGTTTGAAGCTTGTTTCTGTATATTTCTAGGCTCTTTTTTTGCATTTGTCATTTAATTGAGTTGTTGGATTCTAAGGAATTTTAATCACATTAATTAAAGTGCTCAACAAGCTTCTTGTGTTTGTTTTATCCATCTTATTTTATGGTGGAATTTGTTGCTCATTACTTATTGTTAGCTTTCTTAGGCGTGTCTGTCTAGTTTGTTTGCAATTTTTATAGCACCTTTGTGTCACTCTTTGCATATTGAATTTTTATTCCTTTTATTATATTTCATGTCATTTTTCCTTTCCTTCCATGACCATTAATTGTTGAAAGATGATGCTTACATAATGCCATTTTTTTCCTTTCCTAATTATGGTCTTTTATACACTTTCTTGCAATTAATTGTGGTTTTATTTTGGTGCAACATTTTTCTTAAAAAATAGGGGAAATATCATAAAAAATGAAAAAATAGTGAAAATAAAAAGGCTTGAAAGGTCCATACATTTGTGTAATAATTTTGGTCCTTTCTTGGCAAAAGTGTGTGAAAATAAATGTGTAACCCCTTGTGTGTGTGTGTGTGTATATATATATATATAATATTCCAACACCTTGTATTAATTTTGTGTAGTACCATAAGCATTTGTTTTGTGTTGTTTAGTGCACTTATGTTGAAGAAAAAGGACTTGTGAAAACCATATAAAACGATTGTGGACTTGTTGGCATCTAGAGTGTCAAGTTTGCAAATTTTTGTGCGCTTCCTTTTCTTTTTGCATTTAATTGTTTGCTTGTCTTTATTGCCTAATTGTTTGCAAGTTTCCATTTTTCCATTTTTGTGTGTCTTTCTTTCTTATACCTTTTGCTTACTTTTCATATTCTTGTTTGTCACATCTTATTCCTTTTGGTATAGCTTTCTAATTGTGTTTTTCTTGCTTGTCTTTTTCATCTCTAAGTTTTGTCACTAGAGTATTTCACTTTCTTGGCCTCTTTGAGATTGGTTCAAGTGGGATATCACTTTTGGGTAACATATTGAAGGATTAAGATTTGGTTTGAGAATATATACACTTTGTAAGCTAAGAGTGCAAACACCTTTCTTTGTTTTTTCTTTTGCTTAAATATATTCTTGTGCTAACCTTTGCTTTGAGTTTCCAAGTTGTTTTATTTGTAGCTTGGTGGAGTTCCTTGGACTTGGTGGACAATTATATTGGGGAGCACTTTTGTGTAATAGCTTAGTAGTATGAGTGTCTCGTGTATTTTCTTCTTCCCTTGTATTTTTGAGGACTTTATTTTAATTATTTTTCTTAGTCCTTGTATTTGGACTTTTAAGGACTTTGGACTTTTGCACATTGGACATTTTAATTAGTTGATTAGAAGTAGTGCGCTTAGGTATTAGTTTTCTTTTGTGCACCACGACTGGTATTGTTTTACTTGCTTTCTAAAATAGCATAATGTGTTTCTTACATGCTAGGTTTAGTTTAAATTTTGCACCTTCGACTAGTTTCTGCTACTTGCTTTCCTTAGTTTCTTGCTTGTTTGTCTTGTTGTTTGTCGTTTTTTCCTTTTTAGGCTAGTTTGACCTTGAGGGAACGACTAGTATCTCATTCTCATCTCTTGTATATCTTGCATTATAACATGTCTTCATATAGTGAGAGAGAGATCCTACCCCCTCACACATGCGCCTTATTTTTGAAAAGTTAAATAACATGACCACTAGGCTAGATAACTTAGAAAATGGAGAGGAAAGAGAGAGACCCACTAGACATTGTAGGCATCATAGACATAGACATCACGATGAAACTAGTGAGTTAGATGATAGGCACCTTAGGAGGCATCATAGGCCTCAAGAGGAGGTGGGGCTTAGAGAGGTAAAATTAGAAGTACCTCCCCCTTCCATGGGAAAAGTGGGGTTGAAGCCTATCTTGATTGAGAGATGAGAGCATAACAACTCTTCAACTCCCATAAAATAAAATGAAAAAAAGTTAGGGTTGCCACTTTAGCCTTTCAAAACTATGCACTTGTTTGGTGAACCCAATTTTGCAAAGAAAGAAAAAAAGACTATGTCCTACAAATTGATGAATAGGATGATTTGAAAGCCTTAATGTGTAAACATTATGTTCCCTCCTACTACAGGGGTAAGCTATTGGTCAAGTTCAATAGGCCTTCCCAAGGGTCCAAAAGTGTGGAGGATTATTATAAGGCTTTGGACATGGCTATGATTAGGGCCAATGTTGAGGAGGATGAAGAAATCCTCATGCATAGATTTTTACATGATCTAAATCATAATATAAGGAAAAGAGTAGAACTTTTACCTCATGTGGACATTGAGGAACTTCTTAATCAATGCACACGGGTAGAAGCTTAACTGAATGGGGGAGATTCATATTATAAAGGGGATTCTAAACCCTTTAGGCCCAAGTGAAAGGGCAAAAAAGGCTTCCCCACAAAAAGAGAAGGATCTTAGAGAAAGGGTAAGGAGCATGAAGTGGATGCTTCATCTCCTAGAATTAAAAGTGAGGTACATAGGGATCATCCCCTTACTAAACTCTCTAAACACACCCTTTCCAAACTTGCCAACTTTCCATCCCAACCTTCTTCTTCTAAGACAAGTTCAATAAAATGTTTTAAATGTTTAGGAATGGGTTACATTGTCTCTCAATGCCCAACCAAGAAAATCATGATTTTAAGGGGCATTGATCACTACTCAAGTTATGAGGAATCTTCCTCTTCACATTCTAGTGAAAGCTCAAGTAGTGATTCCTATGATAGTGAACATGTCATAGGAGATGAATGTGAACTCTACATGATAAGAAGGCTTCTTGGAAGCCATATTAGAGAGGATGACACTACATAACAAGAGAACATCTTTTACACAAGATGTTATATTAAAGAAAAACTATGTTCTCTCATTGTGGATAGTGGAAGTTGTGCTAATGTGGCTAGCCAAAGACTATGGTTTGCTATGTAGATTATCCTTTGGCACTATGATTTGCCTTGTTGTGGGTTCGGATTCGCATTGCATGCTTTTATGCATTTGAAAAGAATATGATTTTTAAAGCCCATCGCATTTAGATATTGCATTTTGAGAATATTAGAATAATGACGTATGATTAGTTGATGGAAGATTGAAGGTAATATGTTGATGTTTGATATAGAAATACTGAATTGATGATTAATATGTTCTTGGTGGTGATTAGAGATTGAATTGATGATTTAAGAAATGCTTTGTTGGTTTATGTGCCATTATATTATGGTTATAATATTTTAAATTACTTGACCCGATGGGTACTTTATCTGTAGATTGCTATTTATTGCCTGGAGTAGTACTCTCCCATCAACTTTTATTTTAATGAGTTTTAAGGGTGAAAATGTCACATGGTGAGCTCGAGGACGGAGAAATGAAATGCCAGAGGAAAGAATATATAATTAATCAATTGTGGTGGCATTTAATGTGATGGTGTAAATATTAAGTTTTGATATATGTAGTTGTATATATATATATATATATATATATATATATATATGTGTGTGTGTGTGTGTGTGTGTGATGATATCTGAAATATCTTTGTCTGGCTGTTAGTGGATAGGTAGTTGATGTAACATCTTGATTAATTAAATTAAAAATTTATGATTGATGGAAAAATATTAATTATTTCCTTCAAATTGATTTTAGATGTTGGAAATCATTATTAATTTATATATATATATACAATTTTAAAGAATTAGATGTTAAGGAATTAAATAACTTATTTGATTAGTTAGTTATTAAAGTTTAAAAATTTAATTAAATGGACTATGGTAAATTTTATTTACCAAAAGGTTAAAAGGTAAGTTTTAATTAAAGTTTTAAGAGAAAATGTAAAAGAAAATGTAAAAGAACTGGGTAAACGACCATTTTACCCCTGCAACATTAAAATGCAATTCTCCTTCTTCTTCCTTGGCAATTCACGCGAAACTCTCCTCTTTTTTCTCTTCTCCATTGCCGTGAGTTGGAGCTCCAAATTTCAAGCTTTCCCATTCTTCCTCACTTTCTCTCTCAAGCTGAAATTGGCCATGCATGGTGGGGGGTTTCATTTTTCATTTTTCGTGCATGTTAATGCTTTGAAATGGTGTTTTGTAGTGTTGGGTATGCTTGAATATTGATGGGTACTCGTTTTGGGAAGTATAGGTAACAGACCAAGTGTCGGTAAGTCATTAAGCATCGCAGAGCTTGGAAGAGAAGTTGAAATAAATGGTGATTGTTAGAAACCAGATGCAATCGACATCGAGAACAAATAACGAAATTTTGGAATCGAGGTAAGGGGGTGTGCCGGGGTAAGGTTAATATAGAAATGTAATTGCATCATGACATGTACGAAAAAGGGTATCTTATAGCCGCTTTTAGTTGTTTTAAATTAATTTGGAATAATCTATGATGAACTGAAAAATCATGAGAAACAGAAGTAACTAGAATTACTAAAGTGAAGAAGGTAGGATAATTAATAAATTGGTAAATGATTAAGTGGGTTTTGTATATACATGATGTATAAAAGTGAGGTAGGTAAGTGAGAAACATGATAAATTGTAGTGATGATGCATAAATAATAATAGGGAGATGTTAAGATTATGTGATTAGAGGTGAAAGCTTAAATTATAAAGAATGATTTCAATAAGAAATTAGTGTATATGGAGTTTATGATAATAATTGCTTTAGAAAGATTGATAAATGTAAGGTGATGATACAAACATTTATAAGTACACTAATCTAATATGATTTCATGATTATAATGATAAAGATTGAATAATTTGATATGATTAGAATTGGGTAAATATTAATGGTGATGAACTGATTGATTATTGTATGGGAAATTGATAGGTAGAGCTATATGAATTATGTGTGTGTTATTTTCTAATTATGGATTACAACAGATGATGATGATGTATATTGATGGATAATGTTGAATTGATGATTGCAATGGTATAATGCTAGTAATGATAATGATATGATGTGATTATGAATTCTAATATGCAAAAGGTGTATCATGGCGTTGTATATGTTGAATATGATGATGGAGACTCATGATCATTATTGATTATGTTGGCATGGTATTATGCTTGTGGGTCTGGCCTGTGTAGCCACCCTGGTGGAGATTCATGGGCCGGGTATGTGTGGCCGCCCAAATGATTTTAAGGTGAGGCTTTCATGCCATGTTGAGTAAGAAATTGAGGTAAGTAATTGAATTTATGTGATTTATGTGGTTGTGGATGACCGACGGTACATGTTACCCTCATTTTGGGCTTCCGTGGTCAAGTCGGACCTAGTTGAGCTACCCAATAGCCAAGTTGGACCCAGTGGTTGAGGGGGAGCCAAGGCGGGCTCGGTGAACCAAGTCGGGTTCACGGGGTGTCAAGTAGGACCCGCAACTAAAGGTTGATCCTTTTAGTATCTGGATACTAGGGCGTCATATTATCTATATGAGAGTCAGTCGTGTTTTACATGTCTTGACTTGTGATGATATTTATATCGATGATATGTGAGGATTTGTATTATTGACATGTAACGAAACCTATGTAGTGAATGATGTTGATTTTATTTGATGATGATGAATCTAGTGTTTTCGATGTGGATTGATATGTTGAATTTATGTGATGGAATGAGATAATTGATTAAATGAATGCGTGAATTAAGGAAGAGTTTGTATTTCATGCATGTATGAATTTGATTGATTAGTATTATGCTAGTGATGCTTTTAATCTGGTTATTGACATGAGTGTGCATGGAGGTGGACTATACTAAAAAGAGAGGCCAGGTGACATGAATGGTAGGTAAGGTATGGCATGAGAAATGAATAATAAATGAATAATTCTTTTAATTAGGGAGGTATCTAGTTTGTGCTTTTCCTAACGTTTATTACTTTATTCTATATTGATTCTTAATTCCAGTCACTCACCCCATTTTATTGTGGTTTTTAGTGACTGGTAGCAGTTGTTGATAGGCACAACAGAGGCGAGTATTAGATGAGGTCTAGACAAATCCAATTCCAAGGGAGGAGCGATGTTGATAAATATGAATTGATGATTATGATTAAGTTCATTTATACATGTGTATGTTATACGATAAGTAGATTTTTTTGAATATGGATACATATATGTTTGTGTGTTGTTGTTTGATAATTAGACTTGTGGTCATATTAAATTTTAGAAATTGGTTGTTGTAACACCCTCAGTTAACTAGAACAATCTCTTCCACTAGATCATTCTACTTAACTGGGAGGTTACGAATTTTAGAAAAATGTGGAAGTTTTTTTTGTACAATAAATTTTAGTGGAACAGATGTCGTATATATGCCTTGGTCATATACAACACATAGTCATATTCAACACATTGTACATACTGAAAATTAGGGGCACACAGGCTCCCATACAACAGGAAAAGAAAATCAGTTATGATATTATCCCTTGTCCTAAGGAGAGTCCATTACTTCCAGATAATCTTTTCATTGTTTATCATGAATGCATATGGGCCCAAATCCATCTCATCAATCTCATACTTATCATCATCGTTAGAATCCGTCCTGTTCAGGCTACCCCTGAACACAACGTTTCTATACTAGAGCGATCAGATTCCACCAAGTCCCTCACATCATAGGGTACGAAGGATGTAACACCCTTATTTTTATTTTTATATTGACATTTTGAAGGAATTAAATTATGGTTCTTTAGAACTTTTTAATCTACGTATTATTTATGATTTTTTGGAATTTTTTGGAATTTTGAAATTTTTTTAATAAAATAATATTTTTTTAAAATAATTTTAAATTCATATAAGTGACTTAAATTAAAAATATTTATAAGAAAGTGAATTTAAATTATAAGAAAATTTTCTAAAATTCGTTTCAAGTAGACTTATCTAAAAATTATCGGTTTGAGAAAAATCTTGATTTTTTCCAATCGTTAAAAAATTAGAAACGTATCAATAAATTTTTATTAACAGAAAATTTTAGATTTTTAAAATTTCAGCTTTATATTACTTATTATAAAATTAATGAGGACTGATATAATATCGCTAAATTTCAAAAAGGACTCATTTTGAATATTTAAAATATACCGAGTGAAAGGTTACTATTTGGCTTAATAATTCTGCCAACAGTTACTATGCAAAACACTGTGCATGTACGAAATTTTCAAAAGATGCATAGTAACCTGGAATAAAAAATTCAAAAATGCATAGTACTTTTATATTAAAATAATAAAATGCATAGTAAATTTTTTTCCTATAAATACCGAAGGATTTCTTCTTTAGAATTCACAATTTCAGATTAAGTTTTTTTAATATAGTAGTGCTAGTGAGATAGTGGTGGAAGTGAGAGAGAGAAGTAAATTTTTTTGGGAGAAGGTTCTGCTAAAATCCTAAGGTAAGAATACTTCTCTTTTATATTTTTTGGGTTATTTTTATATCGTTTTTAGAAATCTGTTATTATACTAGAAATAATATTATTTTAAGTTACTATTCTGCATAGTAAATACTATTTTAATAGTAAATTACTATTTCAATAGTAAATTACCATTCAAATAGTAAATTACTATTTACTATTACTATTTATCTTTACTATTCACATTTTTATTATTTACCGTTACTATTTACGATTTACTATTTACTGTTACTATTCACGATTTACTATTTACCATTACTATTCATGATTTACTATTTACTGTTACTATTCACGTTTTACTATTCATTATTCACTATTCACTATTCACTATTCAAAATTTACCATTTCTGTTTTAAGTAGTAATCTTAATCCTCATCTTATGCCTATACTGAAATAAGATTGGTATTAATATTTCTAGAAATTGGAGGCGCAAAGCAAACTCTCTTTTGGTAACAACTCAAGGTAAGGGGGAGTGAGATAAGAGTATAATATGAAAAGACTATTAATATTTTAAAATATTAACTTTTTAACTTAAAATTTTTAATAAATTTTAAATTAAATATCCGGTTTAACTAACTCTAACATACATATGCAAGGACTTGGACCATTATGACCTATATGGACTGGATTATACCTATGCAAGGATTTGGACCATTATGACCCATATGGACTGAACAATACCTATGCAAGGACTGGATTATATGGATTTACATATACCTATGTGAGGAATTGACCAAAAGGACTTAAATTAACTATATTAATAATCATTAAATTATGATATGTATTAATGATATTTAATTTAATTGATTTGATTATGATTGATTATATTTGTGATTGATGATGTTTAACTGTGATTGATCATATTTGATTGTTGATATTCTAATGTGGAGTTTGAGCATATAGCGAGCATGACGGAAAGCTAAAACTCAGTAAGAATTTCTTACCTTACTCTTTAAATTTTTATTATTTTAAAATCTTTTATTTCTTTTTTAGAAATTATTTTTATAAAAATTAGTATTTATTTTAGACAGTAGACATTTTATGAAAATTAATATCTTTAATTAAAATTTTTCAAAAGAAAATTATTTTATTTTTTCCAACTTAATAACTAAAGAATATTTGGAAATAATTGAGATTTCTAAATTTGATCTTGTTAAGATTCAATTTGAGAAAGATTTTGTAAAGTTTTATATGAGAAAGTTTTTAGATATTTAAGGCATAGAAACTCAATTTCAGTGACATTCGAGAACTGTACCAAATTTATTTCTATGGGACAGAAATTCAGAGAATTAAGAAAATGTACAGTTTATTACAATGATATTGTAAACCTTTAAGGTATTTAATAATTGAGTTTCTAAAAGCCTTAACCAACTAATACGCGAGTAGTTCATGCATCATGAATCATTAAAGTGAAATGAAATGATATTGTCTGGGGACGGATTATAGAAATCGAGGATACATTAGAGGAGGCTTAATTACGAGCCTTGGGATGAGAGGGTGTGAAAGGGTGCTTCAGGGGACCTGGGGTAGCTCCCTAGTGTCGGGTACTTTCACAATAAAAACTTTCTCAATCTGACTAGTCTCTAAGTGTTTCCATGCCAGTTGAGCTGTTCATATTATTATTATCCGGACTTATGGAACAGTGTAAACTCCTGGTTGGCCCAGTGCAAATTAAAATTTAAGGGCCCACATATATAAGTAAGTTATGATGAAGATATTGCATAACATTCATGCATTCATAATTGATTGTGCATGTGATTGTGATTGATAATATTATGTATTGGTTTGTGAAAACTCTTTGTTGCTTATGTCTTAATCGAGAATATTATATTCTGTTTCTCACTCCTTTCTCCGTGTTTTTGTTTCATATATTCTAAATTGATGGTTCAGAGGGAAGGATCAAAGAATTTCGGCAGTAGATATAGCACGTTCTAGAAAGGGAGCTCGGTATGAATACTGTGGTCCAATGAATAAATAATGTTATTAAGTAACTGCTTCTGGGCCATGGAGTTTCCTCTCTTTCTTATATTGTTTAATATTTATTTTCGTTGGATGAATGTAAAATTACTTTATAAAGTTTTAATAATATTTATGAGGTATTTCAGAAATAATGTATATAATTTATTCCGATAGTTTCTTTTTAACAATCAAATTTTTAGTAAAAAAAAATTATGAATTTTTCTAGAATTTATTAAGGTGTAACAGAGGGTGTTACAAAGGACTCTCAGGTAGAGCTGGCAAAATGGGCTCGCCCGTATGGGCCGGCCCAAACCCGCCCATAAAAATGTAGTGTGCGGGCCTAAAATAAAAAATCAAAATCAATACGTGGAAAAAAAGCCTGATCCTAAAAAAGCCCGAAAAAATGGCACTTAAAAAATAAAAAAAAAATAATTTTTAGTTAAGTTAGGTGCTTGCTTTTGTGTCTTTTATTATGGATTTTTATGAAATATATGATTCAGCTTTGTGCATTTTGTTTTCTTCCATAATGTTTTCTTTGATTGATTTTATACATTTTATTAAAAAGCATAATATAGAAAATCAAACATAATGCCATCTCCATAAGATAATATCACTTTATGTCAACACCAATAGTTATGTAGTTCATGACTTCACCTTAATAAGGTTTCACAGTGTTGCCGTTGTGAATTGATAATATCACTTTATGACTTCACCAATAGTTATGTGCTATGTTATATGCATTTTTAATTTGATTACGACAAAACTTGAAGCTGTATGTCCATAATTTTTTAGCTATAGCCTATATGTTTACACAAATCATGATCTTTGATATATGTATATTTTTCTAATTGTGTGCCTTTCTCATTTGGTAATGTCGTTTTAATTAAAAAATTTTCTAGCTAATTTAATTAAATAGTATTATTACAGACAATAATTTTTTTATAAATTTATTTTTTCACTTTTTTTAAAGCGAGCAGCTCGAAGTGGCCCGCAGCCCGTTGAGGGCCGAGCTAGGGCTTTTAATTTCAAGGCCTAAATTTTTGTGGGCCTTTTTTTTGCCCGGCCCTAAATGGCCCGCAACCCGATAAAGCTTGGTTTGTTTAGGGCTGCCCGCCCGAATTGCCAGCTCTACTCTCAGGTCCTACTTATCATCAGGGATCCATATCATATATAAAAAGGGACTTGGCTCTTCTATAGTCATAGATATATTCCGTCATTTAGTCAAAGTACACCAGGCTTGCATCGTCTCACCCGGCTCAGGTGTAACTTTGATGCCATTGGGTTTCCGTCCCGGTTCGGAGACCGAACGTGAATGTCCTCTAGCGTACCCATGGTGTATGCTCTAGTTTCCACATGTCATATGCAAATGATGCATGTCTCATACATATTCTTTCATTTTCCATTATGCTCGTCATCGGTAGGGTCCCCTCAACAGCCACTTTCATTCTTAACATCGGATTTATTTTATACCATTCTTTAAATCCCTTCTAATCATCTTTTAGAGAAAATAATACTAGTTAGAGGTTTAGTCTAAGTTAATTGTGGTATAATCTTATCACTGTTGGGTAGGACTATTCTAAGGGTATGGGACGTTTTGGCTTGTGTAGGTGTATACTTAGTTCCTACTAATTGTTGGCCAACCGTTCAATTCATTTACCAACACTATCTTTAGTTATTGCCATTATTTCGCTTTAATGCTCATCATAAAGGGGAGTTGAGTATACATATTCATCATTTCTCGGGTACGAACTTGCGTTTCAGCGCATCATCATCTCATTAGATCCATTCACGTTCACCATCACTCCATTTTTGTATCATATCAGGATCCCTACCGAGACATATTCTCCTTTTTGTCCTTTATATAACATTTCATCAATGCATCATACAAGATTCATTCCTTTCATCATATATTTTATCAACACATATTACTCATTCAATGAACACACTTATCAAACATACATCTCATCGTGCTCATTCAATTCATCATATTTTATACAAGCATTTATATAACACCCCAGCCGCTTTTCAGGAATGAACGACTCGCCCCACAGACCAACACGAGACCTTTCCAATGTGCTTTTGTCCTCACTCACACATTTCCTGAGAACTTCCCAGGAGGTCACCCATCCCAGAATTACTCCAAGTTAAGCACGCTTAACTTTGGAGTTCTTAAGTGATAGGCTACCGAAAAGGCTAATGCATTTGTTGGTGATCCGGTCTGGATACCGGTCCCAAGGTTATCCGATCTGGATACCGGTTTTAAGGACAAAAGGCCGACTCAGGCTTCCTAGAAGTCAACCGATATCCCAGGATAATGATCCAGTCAGTGAACACGTTGATCCGATCTCACCTGAAGTAAAGTCTTTATAGCTGTCCTAGAGTTCAACCAGTGTCAAAGATATCGATCCGGTCTGCAACACACTAGGCAAACTGCACTTACACCGGTCATCCGAGGTGACATCCAAGATACCGGGTGGTCTATCCGCTCCAATATCATAATGAAGAAGGCATTCTGCACAGTGGAGTATGTCCCTTTCATCCACCGACAGGAGTAGGTACAATCACCAGCGTGATTTATGGAAAAAGTGATTACCTTTCCACCCATGTGACAGAAAAGTACACTGATAATTCACCTACCCCTGACACACTCTGAATGCTGGCCCACTCGGATTAACTCTTTATACACGTTATCAGAACCAGTGGGCCCACTAACACCTAACGATTCATTTCCACGCTCGACTATAAGTAACATGTTGCAATACATGTTCCAGGTTACGTTGTCCTTGCTCTCTCTCTTGCTATTATACTGTTTGAGCATCTTCTAACTTGAGCGTTGGAGAATCTTCGCAGGTGACACCACCTGTCGCCCACATCAATGCGAGAGGTCGGTGTGAAGGATCTCCTAGACAATAAGACCGACCTCCACACACATAGAGGCCGGATCATAGAGATCGGATACACACAGCCGATCTTCAATTCCATTCAATCTTCTACTCTTGAGGATGTCCCGACACCGGATCCTAGACCCCGGTTCAGGACAAATCATTGGCACGCCCGGTGGGACCCGATAGAGTTATTCCCACTTTCTACAGAAGTTAGTAGTCGACAATGGAAGGAGATGGACGCGACTTTGTGGATGGTCATGTGGAGGATGTGACCCATCAACAAGCTGAGGGGAGATTCTTCTTTGAATCACCAGCAACCCATTCAAGGAGAATGGTACCAGTGGCAACCCCTGATCCTCGAGATGAAGTTATCAGGCAACTCAGGGAGGAGTTGAGGGAGTTGCGAAGGGAAAAAGGAGGAACTGGGGACAGAGTGATGTCCCAGGCGGAGGATACTCGCCATACATCTACGAGAGAAAGATCCACAACTCTCCAGTATTCTAAGATCCTTACCTTTGAGAGGAGAGAACAAACTCAAGATTCTGGGGACAGAAACAGTGCAAGGAAGAGGGGGCAGACAACGATGGCTTCTGGGCCATCCCGATTTAACGTCCCTTTCTCAAGGAGGCTCATGAGTATACTCATCCCTAAGCACTTGCAAACGACCCAACCACTTTCCATCGGAAAGTATAATGGAGAAACTGACCCCATTAAGCACCTTGATGCTTACACGTATAAGGCCATGTACTTGGGAGCTGATGAAGATGTGATGTGCAGGATGTTCCCACGAACCTTAACGGAGGAGGCTCTCGATTAGTTCAAAAGTTTACCCTCGGAGTCAATAGATTCTTGGGAAGAAATGACGACTTCATTTGAGAGCCATTTCATCATCTCTAAGGACATCCCAAGGACTTCCCATACTTTGGCTCATATCAGGCAGGGGGAACGTGAAACTCTCAAGGAGTTTTTGAAGAGATTTTACAAGAAGGCTGCTTTGATGCCTAACCTCACGGAGGCTATTCAGCTTCACATCATTGTCGAAGCCTTACAGCCTGGATCCGCCTTTGCTTTGTCTTTGGCAAAGAGTCCTCCGACGACGTTGGAGGAGTTTCAGAGAAAAGCTTCGAAATACGTGGGCATAGAAATGTATTTGGAAGCAACAACGGTTAAAAGGAAATCCTCAACGCCATATCAACAACGGAGAGATAAGAATTGGCCTAGATCAGAATGCATGGAGACGCCGTCCCAAGGCAATGTCTCTGATAATCTTGTTTCTCTGAGTCAGGAAGAACAGATACATGTATTTGGTAATTATGCTTCGTTAAATTCCAAATGCTCTCAGATTTTGAGGGAGATCGGATGGCCAACGCTTGCTGCATACGGGGTCAAGATGCCGCCCTAACTTCATAAGCACGGAGACCCTCAGAAGTATTGTGAATTCCATGAACAAGAGGGCCACTTAACAGATGAATGTCAGGCTTTGAAGAATACTATCGAGGCCCTAATCCGAGAGGGTAAACTTTAACAGTATCTTTTCAAAGAAGCTATTTCAGAAAAGCCAAGGGGAGTCCGGATTGGCGAGTATGAACAGTAAAGTGTTAGACCCCGGTTCACGACATCAGGGCCCCCGAGAGGTCATTGACTGAGTATCAGGCCATTAAAGCTAAGGACGCCCCCAGCTGTTATAGCTAGTCGGTAAGATGGTGTGCACTCTTTTTCCTTACTTGGGTTTTTCCGATCGGATTTTACCAAGAAGGTTTAACGAGGCATAACCCCGACCTGGCTCTCTTTCTTTCTTTTGTATTGTACTTCATAATTAATGAAATTTTCCATCTGTTCACCTGTTGTCTTCATCATTTTATTCAACGCACAACTCCATTGTGACAAAATACTTTTAGGACGGACGATCCTAACAGCGTATCCGTTGTTAGTGATGAACCTCTTCGAACGTACAAAGGGGTGAACCGAACTCTGGGTACGGTTAGTAAGTTTGGCTGAACACCGGTGAAGGCTCAGATTGTAGGATTGAACCGAACTCCGAGTACGACTAGTAGGTTTGGCCGAACGTCGGTGAAGAACGGTAAATGGGTAAAATCCAACACCAATTGAAGGCCCAGATTGTAGGATTAAACCGAACTCTGGGTACGGTTAGTAAGTTTGGCTGAACACCGGTGAAGGCTCGGATAATAGGATTGAACCGAACTCCGAGTACGACTAGTAGGTTTGGCCGAACGTTGGTGAAGAACGGTGAATGGGTAAAATCCAACAACGATTGAAGGCCCAGATTGTAGGAGTAAACCAAACTCTGGGTACGGTTAGTAAGTTTGGCTGAACACCGGTGAAGGCTCGGATTGTAGGATTGAACCGAACTTTGAGTACGACTAGTAGGTTTGGCCGAACGTCGGTGAAGAACGGTGAATGGGTAAAATCCAACACCGATTGAAGATACGGCTAGTAGGATAAAACCGAACGCCATTGAAGACCTGAGTTGTAGGATTGAACCGAACCTCAGGAAATGGGTTGTAGGATTGCACCGAACCCCATTCGAAGGCCGGTGAATGGGTAAAATCCAACACTGAGTGATGAAGGTCAGTGAATGGGTAAAATCCAACACCGAGTGAAGAAAATGGTGAATGGGTAAAATCCAACACCGAATGAAGGCTCGGATTGTAGGATTAAACTGAACTCCAAGTACGACTTCTGGAATCGGTCGGTTGCTATTGAAGAATCAATCGTTATCGAATTCACTCAGAAGTACTCCTGGGAATTCCTCACTAGGAAATATTCTCCCTTGGAAATTCCTTATTCGGAAACACTTCAAATTCGATGCGAGACTCTTAAATTCTTTAGTCGGTAATATCTCATTGAAGTCCGACTCGTGAATTCTGTAAGCTGAGGAAATCTTATTTACTCGGGAAAATCCCTACTTGAGGCGCACTCATCCGAAGTCGAAGCATTTCTCTGTCCTTAAGTGTTTCACTCGAAAAATGCTTCACTCGGTACCATACTATATGGAAGTCGGAAATGTTCCACTCAGGGCAATCCCACGCGGAAGTGTCACACTCGGGGACACCCCACTCGGAAATCTTCCACCCGAGGGATCACTTGGAAATCTTCCACACAGGAAGGGTCAATCGAAAATATTCCTCCCGAAAGTCTCACTCGGATTATAAGACTAAACCGAGCCCCAAAATCATTAGTCGGACTAAAACCGAACTCTAAGGACGGCTAGAGACTAATTCCCTCAGGACGGATGATCTCAATCACCTATTCTGTGATTCGATGATGTAACTCCTGGCGCGGACAATTCCCATCATTATCCTTATGATGGAAGTCTTTGAAGAATCAATCCGTACTTTTATGATTGAGAAGAATTCCCCCAGGACGGATGATCTCAATCACCAATTTTATGATTTGATGATGTAACTCCTGGCACGGACGATACCCATCATCATTCTCATGGTGGAATACTATCGAGACTCAATCTGTATTCCTACGATTGAAATACTTCTTTCATAACGGATAATCTCAATCACTTACTCCGTGAATCAACGATTTGGATCAAATACGAATTATTGTTATTCATCCGTCTTGAGCACCGCGGTCGAGAACAACGGATCCACTCCTTCTCTCCCCAAAAGAATTAAGGGTAATGTCCCCTGAGAGGTACCAATCCCTTAACATACTTATACTCGGGGACAGTATTCATTTATATATTTCTCCGTTCTAAAGCTTGTTTATCTTAACTGATTTGATTAATTTTCTGAGGCAATTATTGCAATCCAACCTCAAGATTTATCACACTAAACAGATTATAGAATACTGAAAAGATATATACATCTAAGTTATATTACTCTTCATGGCATCATAATATTGGGCAATACATATGTGGAAAAATATAACTTGCATTCTTGAGGGGATATGCCGGCATGCAGACCTCTCGTGAACTGTGTAGCTTATATGAGCAACTTACAGTCCCTCACACAAGCTAGGGGACAAATGATCCGGTCTGGATACCGGCCCCAAGGTTATCCGATCTGGATACCGGTTTTAAGGACAAAAGGCCGACTCAGCCTTCCTAGAAGTCAACCGGTATCCCAGGATAATGATCCAGTCGGTGAACACGCTAATCCGATCTCACCTGAAGTAAAGTCTTTATAGTCGTCCTAGAATTCAACCGGTGTCAAAGATATCGATCTGGTCTGCAACACACTAGGCAAACTGCACTTACACCGGTCATCCGAGGTGACATCCAAGATACCGGGTGGTCTATCTGCTCCAATATCATAATGAAGAAGGCATTCTGCACAGTGGAGTATGTCCCTTTCATCCACCGATAGGAGTAGGTACAATCACCAGCGTGATTTATGGAAAAAGTGATTACCTTTCCACCCATGTGACAAAAAAGTACACTGATAATTCACCTACCCCCTGACACACTCTGAATGCTGGCCCACTCGAATTAACTCTTTATACACGTTATCAGAACCAGTGGGCCCACTAACACCTAACGATTCATTTCCACGCTCGACTATAAGTAACATGTTGTAATACATGTTCCAGGTTACGTTGTCCTTGCTCTCTCTCTTGCTATTATACTGTTTGGGCATCTTCTAACTTGAGCGTCGGAGAATCTTCGCAGGTGACACCACCTGTCGCCCACACCAACGCGAGAGGTCGGTGTGAAGGATCTCCTGGACAACAAGACCGACCTCCACACACATAAAGGCCGGATCATAGAGATCGGATACACACAGCCGGTCTTCAATTCCATTCAATCTTCTACTCTTGAGGCTGTCCCAACATCGGATCCTAGACCCCAGTTCAGGACAGATCAGTTGGTATAGGTAGTACGAATTCATTTCTTTAAGTTATCCTCGACTGCATAGTCCCATACCTATACAGTCTTTGGATCCCTCTCATTCTGGTATGTATTCAGTTCGTTCATGTGTCCCTCCCACTGGAAGCCTGCCAGGAGCCGCTCGTTGTCCGTGCCTATGCACCGGCGATCACTCCCCGCCCTCAACAGTGCCCGGGATGTCACATTCCCCGCTGGAAGCCTGCCAGGAGCCACTCCTTGTCCGTGCCCATGCACCGGCGATCAATCCCCGCCCTCAACAGCGCCGGGATGTCACATGCCCACCAGCTTCCGCCTGGTTCGTCCCCGAACCATACCGTACTAGAAGAGGCTAGGCTCTGATACCACTATAACACCCCAGCCACTTTTCAGGAATAAACGACTCGCCCCACAGACCAACACGAGAACTTTCCAATGTGCTTTTGTCCTCACTCACACATTTCCTGAGAACTTCCCAGGAGGTCACCCATCCCAGAATTACTCCAAGTTAAGCACGCTTAACTTTGGAGTTCTTAAGTGATAGGCTACCGAAAAGGCTAATGCATTTGTTGGTATAGGTAGTACGAATTCATTTCTTTAAGCTATCCTCGACTGTATAGTCCCATACCTATACAGTCTTTGGATCCCTCTCATTCTGGTATGTATTCAGTTCGTTCATGTGTCCCTGATGATGCATGATTTAGCCTTAATTCCTTGCTTTAAATGTGTATAATTTGCCATTGCTAATTGTATAATATTATGCATTTTAACACATTTTCATAATTCAAGCTTTATTTAATATTAACTGAATTAGGCGATAATCTTTAAATGAAATAATAAATCTTACTTGATCTCCTTTATATTGTAGTGAATAATTGAGGTTGCAATTGGGAAATCATAAAAATTGAGCATCAGGTCTGACGCATAGCGCTGGTACCACGCGTAGCGTGCAAGCAAATTCGCAACATTGACGCGCAGCGTCAAGCCCACGCGTAGCGTCAACAGTGACGAGGATCCCATTAACAGGCTGTATGCAACTTCAGAAGTGGAGGATTTATTTATATTAAAGCACTTATTGGCCAATCCATTACAGACATACGGCACTATCTCAGTGGGGAACATGCAGCACAAGTGTCCAAGCATTATTGAAGAATTATTGGATGAAATAATGTATTCTGAGTCAGAAACCCTCACGCGTAGCCTCATAATTACGCGTAGCGTGGAAGCAGATTCGCAACGCTGACGCGTAGCGTCCTGCTCTTGCTTTCACTATAAATAGGACCATTGCCAAAGGCTTGAAACACACCTCAATTCACGTTTCTCTCTTTTCTCTCTTTGTTTCTTTAAGCATCAGAGGAAGGCACAAAGCCTCCTCCTCTCTTCTTCCCCCTCTTTGCTCCATTCCGGGTTAGTTTCTTTTCTTTTTAGTTGTTATTATGGAGGGCTAAAACCCTAGATTGATTTTCTTGGAGAATGTTGTAATGTAATTTTGAGGTCATTAATTTTAATATAGTATGCTTTTATTATTGTTATTTCTTCATAATCATTCTCTACTTATTTAATTCCATTTTGTTTAATTGAATTTGTATGCTTAATCAGTTTAATTATTCAAATAGAGTAAAATAAGATTTCAAATTAGAATGGATTAAGGAAATATGCATGCTTAATGAATATTTTCATAATCACTTTTAATAATTATGGTTTGCTTAATTCCATAATTTGAGAATAGATTATGTATATAGGCGATGTTCTTATGTATGCTCAATAATTCCTAGATTTTAAGATCTTGACTCCTTTTGCTTAATTAGGATGCTTGATTAAAATATTCATTTTTAAATGAAAGTAAAGGAATTGTGAATTGAAAAAGACGCTTAGTTGATTAATTCAAATTGAGCTAAGAAATTGACAGTAATGAAAGTATACAAATTATCTTTAGTGAACCAAGGATAAATTTATTTACAATACTCCAAGAAAATCAATCGCTTGTTATTTATTGTTTTAAATCCTTTATTTACCTTGTTTTAATTTTAATTGTGACAACAAAAATCACTCAAAACCCCCCCCAATTGTATGTTAGTAAACTTATGTTTGTAAAAATTTTTTAGTTGTTTAGTTTTAATTTTTAATTGTTAAAAATTAGTTTAAGACTTGATTTTTCCTAAATTTTTGTGTTGATCCTTGAGAGAACGACCTAGGTTGACACCCTAGTACTACGTTAATTAATTTTAATGTACTAATTTGACGGAATCACGACTGTAAAAATATACACGTCAGTCCCTCCCACTAGAAGCCTGCCAGGAACCGCTCCTTGTCCATGCCTATGCACCGGCGATCACTCCCCGCCCTCAACAGTGCCCGAGATGTCATATTCCCGCTGGAAGCCTGCCAGGAGCCGCTCCTTGTCCGTGCCCATGCACCGGCGATCACTCCCCGCCCTCAACAGCGCCGGGATGTCACAATTTACATCAACAAGTAGTTCACATGAGTCAATCAAACAATTCATCCATCGAACAGACACAAATTACTTTATCTAATTTATCCTATATTACAATTTATTCACTTAGGACTAATCATAAGATATTATTGTTTTCTGTAACTACCATCTCCACATTTAAGAATATTCTTATAAATTTGTTTTATATAATGACCATGTGTATCTAGAGATCCAAGTATAATCTTTTGCGTAGTCTGACTATATTTATAAATTGTGTTTGTAAGTGTACTTACTAGTTGCTTTATATCTAATTATTATCATATTTAATTAAGTTACCATCCCTGTTAACTGTATATTGGTCCCTTTGACATACCGATCTTATATAGATTTTATTGACATGTTTATTCTTATTAGCTTAGGCCTATCTAGCCCAACGTATTCATCAATTACTTAGTTGTTATTTAGATATATTATTACTCTGTTTAATTTCTAACCTTATGTGACCTAGTTCTTGTTTACGGGACTAATGTAAATACCTAATCTTAATTACACTAAAACTTTATCTCGTCAAGCTTGGTTATTCTCAATTACCTTATTCTTTAATTTATTACGATTCCCAGTGATTAATTATTCTAAGCTCAGTTCATTTTTACTCAAGAAATATTTACAAAATCTACATCTTTAGCTACTACCTTAGACAATCCTCCTCTTTTTTTAACCAACTATCTTGGTTACTACGGTTCTTTATATAAATCAGATTTTCCTTTTTCCACCTTATTGTCTAGTTACTACTTAAAGGCCTACTGACTGGCTGAACCGTGTACTTAACTTAAATGTACTTAGAAACTTATTCTTGATGTCTTGTTAAACCCATCAATTCTTATCAATCCTTGTATACTAAGTTTTACTCCACAGTTTACTTAATAGTTTATCTGGTGTAGTTTATTGGAATCTACTAAATCCTCAAAATTTTTACTTAAATGTTTAATCCTTATCTAAATATTATTATTACTATTCTTCTCACACCTAAGTATATATATGTTCCCCTTATCTCAATTATTTAATTTCGAGTTGTTAGGTCCTTCCTATTTTTCAGACATTGTGGGTTATTTTTATATTTATTTAGGAAATATAACAGCTATATTTCGGCTTAGGTGACGTCTAGCTTAAAAGGCAATAATGTATTGGATTTTATAACTGGTAGTTGAAATAGTAGAAATATTAAATGGTATCGTTTTAATTTAAGAAGGTACTCGTCTGTTACTTACAATAAATATAATAATAACACTAGTAACGAGAGTGGTAGTCTTTAATAATAATAATAATAATAATAATAATAATAATAATAATAATAATAATAATAATAATAATAATAATAATAATAGTAATAATTCTAAGGCGGTAAAGCCGACCAATATACCTGATAATATAAATGACAGGATTAACTAAGGAAAATACTAAGAGCGGTGAGAAAGTCGGTCATTATGCTCAATAATATAAGTAACAGAAATACAGGAATTGTTAGGAGCGGCGGTAGAACCGACCATTATGCTCAATAATATATGATCCGGTCTGGATACCGGCCCCAAGGATATCCGGTCTAGATACCGGTTCTAAGGTCAAAAGGCCGACTCAGCCTTCCTAGAAGTCAACCGGTATCCCAGGATAATGATCCAGTCGGTAAACATGTTGATTCGGTCTCATCTAAAGTGAAGTCATTATAACCGCCCTAGTGTTCAGCCGGTGTTAAGAATACTAATCCGGTCTGCACCACACTCGGTAAACCTCTCTTACACCAGTCGTTCAAGGAGACATCCGAGACACTGGGTGACTTATCCGTCCTCCTACACCGGGTGACTGATAACTGACTGTCACAGTGTCATAGCAAGGAAGGAACTTTCTACACAGTGGAATATGTCCCTTTTGTTCACTGACAGGAGTGGGTACAATCACCAGTGGAATTTACGGAAAAGGTGATTATCCTCCACACATGTGACAGAAAAGTACACTAATAATTCACCTACCCTCCTGACACACTCTGAATGCTAGCCCACTTGGATTGACTCTTTATACATGTTATCAGAACCAGTGGGCCCACTAACACTCAACGATTCATCTTCCACGCTCATCTATAAATAACATGTTGCAATACATGTTCCAGGTTACGTTGTCCTTGCTCTCTTTCTTGCTATTATCCTGTTTGAGCATTAAGAGTTCACTTACACTCTTCTAACTTGAGCATCGGAGAATCTTCGCAGGTGACACCGCCTGTCACCCACACGAACGTGAGAGGTCGGTGTGAAGGATCTCCAGGACAACAAGACCAACCTCCACATGCTGAGAGGCCGGATCAGAGAGACCGGATACACTCAGCCGGTCTTCTATCTCATTCAATCTTCAACTTTTGAGGCCCCGGTCGGGGACAGATCATTGGCACGCCTAGTGGGACTCGGTAGAGTTATTCCCACTTTCTGCAGAAGTTAGTAGTCGACCATGGAAGGAGATGGACACGACTTTATGGATGGTCATGTAGAAGATATGACCCATCAACAAGCTGAGGGGAGATTCGTCTTTGAATCACCAGCAACCCACTCAAGGAGAATGGTACCAGTGGCAACCCCTGATCCTCGAGATGAAGTTATCAGGCAACTCAGGGAGGAGTTGATGGAGTTGCGAAGGGAGAAAGGAGGAACTGGGGACAGAGTGATGTCTCAGGCGGAGGATACTCGCCATGCATCTGCGAGAGAAAGATCCATAACTCTCCAGTATTCTAAGATCCCTACCTTTGAGAGGAAAGAACAAACTCAAGATTCTGGGGACAGGATTGGTGCAAGGAAGAGGGGGCAGACAGTGATGGCTTCTGGGGCATACCGACTCAACGTCCCTTTCTCAAGGAGGCTTATGAGTATACTCATCCCCAAGCACCTGCAAACGACCCAGCCACTTTCCAACGGAAAGTATAATGGGGAAACTGATCCCATTAAGCACCTTGATGCTTACACGTATGAAGCCATGTACTTGGGAGCCGATGAGGATGTGATGTGCAAGATGTTCCCACGAACCTTAACGGAGGAAGCTCTCGGTTGGTTCAAAAGTTTACCCTCAGAATCAATAGATTCTTGGGAAGAAATGGCGACTTCATTTGAGAGCCACTTCATCATCTCTAGAGACGTTCCAAGGACCTCTCATACCTTGGCTCAGATAAGGCAGAGGGAAAATGAAACTCTCAAGGAGTTTTTGAAGAGATTTTACAAGGAGGCTGCTTTGGTGCCTAACCTTACGGAGGCTATCCAGCTCCACATCATCGTTGAAGCCTTACAGCCTGGATCCGCCTTTGCTTTGTCTTTGGCAAAGAATCCTCCAACGACGTTGGAGGAGTTTCGAAGAAAAGCCTCGAAATATGTGGGCATAGAAATGCACTTGGAAGCAATAGCGGCCAAAAGAAAATCCCCAACGCCACATCAACAACGGAGAGATAAAAGCTGGCCTAGATCAGAACGCATAGAGAGACCGGCCCAAGGCAGCGTCTTCGATAATCCTGTACCTCCGAGTCAGGAAGAACAGATACATGCATTTGGCAATTATGCTCTGTTAAACTCTAAGCAGTCTCAGATTCTGAGGGAGATCGGATGGCCAACGCTTACTTCATACGGGGTCAGGATACCGCCCCAGCTTCGCAAACATGGCAACCCTCGGAAATACTGTGAGTTCCATGAGCAAGAGGGTCACTCAACAGATGAATATCAAGCTCTGAAGAATACTATCGAGACCCTGATCCGAGAAGGTAAGCTCAAACAGTATCTTTTCAAAGGAGCTACTTTTGAAAAGCAAAAGGGAATTATGATTGAAGAGTCGGCACAGCAAGATGTTATGTCCCAACAACATCAAGGTCCCCGAGAGATCATTGATTAGGGGTCAGGCCATCAAAACCAAAAACGTCTTCTGCTGTTATAGCTAGTCGGTAAGACGGTGTGCATTCTTTTTCCTTACTTGGGTTTTTCCGATCGGTTCTACCAAGAAGATTTAACGAGGCATAACCCCGACTCGGCTCTTTTTCTCTCTTTTGAATTAATTGTAATTCATAGTTAATGAAGCTTTCCTTGACTCACCCACTATCTTTATGATCTTATTTAAATGCACAACGCTGTTGTGATAAGATTCTTTTAGGACGGATGATCCTAACAATGCGTTTGTTGTTAGCGATGAACCTCTTCGAAGGTACAAAGGGGTGAACCCCATTTGAAGGCCGGTGAATGGGTAAAATCCAACACCGAGTATGAAGAACGGTGAATGGGTAAAATCCAACACCGATTGAAGGCCCAGATTGTAGGATTAAACCGAACTCTAGGTTGATTAGTAAGTTTGGCTGAACACCGGTGAAGGCTCGGATTGTAGGATTAAACCGAACTCCGAGTACGACTAGTAGGTTTGGCCGAACGTCGGTGAAGAACGGTGAATGGGTAAAATCCAACACCGATTGAAGGCCCGGATTGTAGGATTAAACCAAACTCTGGGTACGGTTAGTAAGTTTGGCTGAAAACCGGTGAAGGCTCGAATTGTAGGATTGAACCGAACTCCGAGTACGACTAGTAGGTTTGGCCGAACGTCGGTGAAGAACGGTGAATGGGTAAAATTCAACACCGATTGAAGATACGGCTAATGGGATAAAACCGAACGCCATTGAAGACCTAGGTTGTAAGATTGAACCGAACCTCAGGAAATAGGTTGTAGGATTGCACCGAACCCCGTTCGAAGGCCGATGAATAGGTAAAATCTAACACCGAGTGATGAAGGCCGGTGAATGGGTAAAATCCAACACCGAGTGATGAAGGTCGGTGAATGGGTAAAATCCAACACCGAGTGAAGAAAAATAATGAATGGGTAAAATCCAACACCGACAGAAGAAAAATGGTGAATGGGTAAAATCCAACACCAACTGAAGGCTCGGATTGTAGGATTAAACCAAACTCCGAGTACGACTTCTAGACTTGGCCGGTTGCTATTGAAGAATTAATCGTTATCGAATTCACTCGGAAATATTTTCCCTTGGAATTCCTTACTCGGAAACACTTCAAATGCGATGCTAGACTCTTAAATTCTTCAGTCGGCAATATTTCACCAAGGTCTGACTCGTGAATTCTTTAAGTCAAGAATATCTCACTTTGGAGTTTCAATCAGGAATTATTTACTCGGGAAAGTCCCTACCCGAAACATTCTCCTTCGAAGTTAGAGTCTCTGTCCAGGTGTTTCACGCGGAAAATGCTCCACTCGGTGCCATACTACCCGGGAATCAGAGATATCTCACTCGGTATTTATCCCGCTCAGAAATGTCACACTCGGGGACACCTTATCAGGAAAGTTGCACTCGGAAACTGCCAACCCGAATGAAGACTCGGATTGTAGGACTAAACCGAACTCTGAGTGTGGTTGGAACGATTAAACCGAGCGGCGTCAAAGCACCAGTCGGAAAGCTTCCACTCGGAAGTATCACTCAGAACTTCCCAGGTAACACGGCCAGAACCAATTTCACTCGGAGTCGATCACTCAGACTCAAGTTCCCACTTGGAATCACTCACTTAGAGCCGTTTAACTCATAACGCTTGGTGCCAGTGTTTGACGATTAACGAGTATTACTAAGGTAAAAACATAACGTGTATTTTTGCAGGTAACACCAGCATCCAGACCTCTCGCAGGTTGTATAGCTCATATGAGCAACTTCATAAGTCCCTCATATAAGCTAGGGGACATATGATCTGGTCTGGATACCGGCCCCAAGGATATCCGGTCTGGATACCGGTTCTAAGGTCAAAAGGCCGACTCAGCCTTCCTAGAAGTCAATCGGTATCCCAGGATAATGATCCAGTCGGTAAACATGTTGATTCAGTCTCATCTAAAGTGAAGTCATTATAGCCGCCCTAGTGTTCAGCCGGTGTCAAGAATATCAATCTGGTCTGCACCACACTCGGTAAACCTCTCTTACACTAGTCGTCCGAGGTGACATCCGAGACACCGGGTGACTTATCCGTCCTCCTACACCGGGTGACTGATAATCGACTGTCACAGTGTCATAGCAAGGAAGGCACTTTCTACACAGCGGAATATGTCCCTTTCGTTCACTGACAGGAGTGGGTACAATCACCAGCGGAATTTACAGAAAAGGTGATTATCCTCCATACATGTGATAGAAAAGTACACTGATAATTCACCTACCCTCCTGACACACTCTGAATGTTGGCCCACTCGGATTGACTCTTTATACACGTTATCAGATCCAGTGGGCCCACTAACACTCAACGATTCATCTTCCACACTCATCTATAAATAACATGTTGCAATACATGTTCCAGGTTACGTTGTCCTTGCTCTTTTTCTTGCTATTATCCTGTTTGAGCATTAAGAGTTCACTTACACTCTTCTAACTTGAGCGTCGGAGAATCTTCGCAGGTGACACCACCTGTCGCCCACACCAACGTGAGAGGTCGGTGTGAAGGATCTCCAGGACAACAAGACCGACCTCTACACGCTGAGAGGCCGGATCAGAGAGACCGGATACACTCAACCAGTCTTCTATCTCATTCAATCTTCAACTCTTGAGGCTGTCCCGACACCGGATCCTAGACCCCGGTCAGGGACAGATCATTGGCACGCCCAGTGGGACTCGGTAGAGTTATTCCCACTTTCTGCAGAAGTTAGTAGTCGACCATGGAAGGAGATGGAAACGACTTTATGGATGGTCATGTGGAAGATGTGACCCATCAACAAGCTGAGGGGAGATTCGTCTTTGAATCACCAGCAACCCACTCAAGGAGAATGGTACCAGTGGCAACCCCTGATCCTCGAGATGAAGTTATCAGGCAACTCAGGGAGGAGTTGATGGAGTTGCGAAGGGAGAAAGGAGGAACTGGGGACAGTTCTATATTTTGAAATCCGACCGTGGGATCGCCTGAAACTTAAAACTATGATCACCGGATACTAGATTAACATTTTGGGGCAATTCTAAGACAATTAATCGAACAGAGGCTCCCCTTACCTCATGGATGCTCACAGTTTTGAGGAAAGAGGAAGGGAGGACCGTCAAAATTTCATCGAATGCTCCGGATCGTCCACCGGCAAACGTCGATAACCTCCGATCCTTGTGAAACACACATGCATGATGAGAAAAGAAAGGGGGTTACGACTTCTAGCCTCCAATAACAAGGAAAATGCCTACTAAAATTCCAAACCCAAAACATAATTTGACTACAAAATTTCAAGAACAAAGGATAAGAAGAAAATTGCCAAGCTTACCTAGGGTAGTCTTGACTAGCTCACGATTTTGGAAGCTTTTTAGGAAAAGGAAGAAGTTAATCTCCTTGGAAACTTTTACATGTAAGATGTAACACCCCTATTTTTATTTTAAGTTATTTCAGAAAATTTTATATTAAAATCTGGAAGGAATTTGACCATAGACCTTTAGAAGTTTTTGATTAGTATATTTTTCAGAATTTATTTTAAAAAAATAAAATTATTTTAAAAAAAATGAAAAATCATTATTTGCACCCCTTAAATTACTATTTGCACCACCCCTAGATTGCTATTCACACCTCCAAAATTGTTATTCGTACCCCTGTCATAATTCTTCAAATTCCTTCACGTGAATTCTGAAATTTTCAAACTTTGCATTGTAACCTATATGAAAATTTTAAGTTTTGCACAGTATCTTTATAATAAAATATTCAAACACATAGTAAGTTTTTTTCCTATAAATACCGAGCGAAGGAACGAAGGAAATCACAATTTTCTTATTAAATTTTCTTAATATAGTAGTGCTAGAGAGATAGTGGTGGAAGTAAGAGGAAGAAATAAATAGAAAGAGGTTCTGCTAAAATTCTAAGGTAAGAATACCTTTCTTTTATATTTTTTAGGGTTATTTTTATATCGTTTTTAGAAATATATTATTATACTGAAAATAATATTATTTTAAGTTACTATTCTGAATAGTAAATTACTATTTCAATAGTAAATTACTATTCAAATAGTAAATTACTATTTACTATTACTATTTACCTTTACTATTCATGTTTTACTATTTACTGTTACTATTCACGTTTTACTATTTAATGTTACTATTCTCGATTTACTATTTACCGTTACTATTTACGATTTACTATTCACTATTCACTATTCACTATTCAAAATTTACCATTTCTGTTTTAAGTAGTAATCTTAATTTTCACCTTATGCCTTTACTGAAATAGATTGGTATTAATATTTCTAGAAATCGGAGGCGCAAAGCAAACTCTCTTTTGGTAATAATCCAAGGTAAGGGGGAGTGAGTTAAGAATATAATATAAAAAGACATAAGAATAATGGGAGGAGTCCCCTACTCCTTTTAAATTTGATAATATTGTTGTTTTAAAATATTAACTCTTTAATTTAAAATTTATAATAAATTTTAAATTAAATATCTGATGTAACTAACTCTAACATACCTATGCAAGGACCTGTACTTTTATAATCTATATGAATAGGACTATACCTATGCAAGGACTTGGACCACTATGACCCATATGGACTGAACTATACCTATGCAAGGACTGGATTATATGGACTTATATAGACCTATGCGAGGAATTGACCAAAAGGACTCAAATTGACTATATTAATAACCATTAGACTTTGAATTATAATATTTATAAATGATGCTTTATTGACTTGATTTTGATTGATTATTTTTGTGATTGTTAATTACTTATGATTGTTAATTGTGATGGATGATCTTGTGATGTGGAGTTTGAGCATATAGCAAACATGACGGAAAGCTAAAACTCAGTAAGAATTTTCTTACTTTACTCTTTAAATTTGTAAAAGTATTATTTTATTTTTTTTAGTCTTTTATTTCTTCTTAGAAATTATTTCCATTGATTTTACTTTTAATCTTTAAAAATCTAGTATTTATTTCAAAAGAAGTCATTTTATAAAAATTAATTTATAAAAAGCTTGAATTAATTAATTCTTGAATTAAAGAAAAATTTTATAATTTTAAGTATTTTTTTAAGATTATTATCTTTAAGTAAAATAAAATTTTCAAAAGTAAATTATTTTGTTCCAACCTAATAACTGAAGATATTTAGAAATAATTGAGATTTCTAAATTCGATATTGTTAAGATTCAATTTGAGAAAAAAATGTAAAGTTTTCTATGATAAGTTTTGAGATATTTAAGGCTTGGAAACTCAATTTTGGTGAGAATTGAAAACTGTATCAAATTTATTTCTGTGGGACAGAAATTTAGAGAATTGAGAAAATATACAGTTTATTGAAATGAAGATGTAAACCTTTAAGGTATTTAATAATTGAGTTTCTAAAAGCCTTAACCAATTAAATACGCGAGTAGTTCATGCATCATAATTCATTAAAGTGAAACAAAATGATATTGTCTGGGGACGGATTATAGAAACCGAGGATACATTAGAGGAAGCTTAATTACGAGCCTTGGGATGAGAGGGTGTGAAAGGGTGCTTCAGGGGACCTGGGGTAGCTCCCTAGTGTCGGGTACTTTCACAATAAAAACTTTCTCAATCTGACTAGTCTCTAAGTGTTTCCATGCCAGTTGAGCTGTTCATATTATTATTATCCAGACTTATAGAACAGTGTAAACTCCTTGTTGGCCCAGTGTAAATTAAAATTTAAGGGCCCATATATATAGGTAAGTTATGATGAAGATATTGCATAACATTCATTCATTCATAATTGATTGTGTATGTGATTGTGATTGATATTATTATGTATTGGTTTGTGAAAACCCTTTGTTGCTTATGTCTTATTTGAGAATATTATATTCTGTTTCTCACTCCTTTTTTTGTGTTTTTGTTTCATATGTTTTAAATTGATGGTTCAGAGGGAAGGATCGAGGAATCTCGGCAGTGAATATAGCACGTTCTAGAAAGGGAGCTCGGTATGAATATCGTGGTCCAATGAATAAATAAAGTTATTAAGTAACTGCTTCTAGGCCGTGGAGTTTCCTCTCTTTCTTATAATGTTTAATATTTATTTTCTTCGAATGAATGTAAAAATTACTTTGTAAAGTTTTAATAATATTTACGAGGTATTTCAAAAATGATGTATGTAATTTATTCCAATAGTTTCTTTTTAATAATTATATCTTTAGTAAAAAAAAGTTATAAATTTTTTTATAGAATTTATTAAAGTGTAACAGAGGGCGTTACATAAGAAGCTTGAAATTGAGGGGCTGGATGATGAGGATTTGGTCATGGGTTTGGAACAAAGAGAAGAAGAGAAGTGAAATTTTTAGAAGGGTGGAAGTAGGTGTTGATGGTGTGGCCATGATTTGGTGGTTTATGGTGGTTAAAATGGTGGTTGAAGGTGGTTGAGGGAGGAAGAGAAATGGGTTTTTGAAATCAGAATTTAGATGAAAAGGATTTGGTGTTTGGTTCTAGTTATGAATGGATTCAAGAAATGAAGTGGAAATTGGCTTTAGAAAGTATCATGAATGCTTAACGTTATGAGAAGTACCATTGTGTAACATCCTGGATAATTATAGAAAATTTTGTGAAGTGGAAAATGTTAAAAATTGATTTTTGGAATTTATTGGATATTTTTAAGAATTATGGGTTAATTATAAAAGGTGTAATTAGAAGAAGAGAGGTTTAATTTAAATTTTTAAAGAAATCATAAAGGAAATGGAGAAATGACCGGCTGAAATGGTAACCGGTTGGAAGTGACCGGTTGGGCAGGTGACCGGTTGCTACGAGTATTAAAGAAAGGTTTCTTTCTCTTTCTTCAATCATTCACCTTCTCACGAGAATCTTCTTCTTCGTTTGTTTCTTTTCTTTTCTTCTTCTCCTTCCTCCATTGTTGAGAGCTGAAAGCTTTGATGGAAGGTCCCTTTTTGCATTAGACCTTGAGATAATTATATAGCTGTGACCGTGGTTTCAAGGTAAGTCCTTTGAACCGTTTGAAATTGTCACCTTACCCCTTTCGTTTCTTTCTGGACCGAATGGTCATGCATGTGGGGGTACTGTTCCGATTTCCACTTCTCTTGGCTGTGAGCCTGGAAATGGCCCTTTAACTGTGTGGATGGTGGTATGACGTTAATGTATTTCACGTTCCAGACCGTAGGTGGTCGAACAAACACTGGAGGATCGTTTAAGGAGGCTGCTGCTGGAACGAAGGTGGAACGGTGCACCCAGCAACTGTTGAGGCTTGGAACAGAGGTAAGGGGGTGTTCGGGTTATAATTAATTAGAATTGGACACTGCCCGAGTTGCTGGAAAGACTAAATCGGGTAAGAGATGGAGCTGAGTAAAAATTATGTGAATATATGTATGAATGTATGTATGGATGTGCACACCGATCGGTTTAGGATCGTGTGTGTGTGAGTGACTTAAGAAATATCTGATGTTGTTGCTGAATGAAAGCTGTGAATGTATGAGTATGCATGTATGTATGTGAACACCGATCAGTTTCTGATCGTGTGTATGTGACTTGAGAAGTATTTAATGTTGTGATAATTGAGATAATGCCGAATGAATTGTATATAAATGAGTATGGATGCATGTATGTGGACACTGATCGGTTTCCGATCGTGTGTGTGTGGCTTGAGCCGATTGAAATTAAAATATTTAATGCTGTGACAATTGGTGTTTTATGGCAATGTGGAGTCGGGTTTGACAAGCAGGTCACCCGAGTGATGTTGTTAATGAGTCGAGTCTGACAAACAGGTCACCCGAATGATGTTAATGGCCACTTATGATGAAAAATTTGAAAATGTGTATGATGTGGTATGGGATGGCAGACGGTATATGCTACCCTCGTTTCTGGCTTCAGTGGTCAAGCAGGACCCAGTTGAGCTACCCAGAGGTCTATGACCCAGTGGTTGAGGGGGAGTCAAGCAGGACTCGGTGAACCAAGCAGGGTTCACGGGGTGTCAAGTAGGACCCCCAGCTGAAGGCCAATCCTTTAGTATCCGGATACTAGTCGTCGATTTTATGTGAGTCAGTTGTGACAATTGATGATTTTGCTGAATGAGAATTTGATATATTTGATGAGTATGAATTATTGTACTTGCTGAGTAAGATGTCATATTATCCGAGTGAAAATTGATGAGTATGATGTTCTATTTGCTGAGGGCCAATATGTTGTATTTGACGAGTGTAAATTGTTATATTTGCTGAATGAGGTTGAATATAATTGTCGAGTGTGAAGTATTATAATTGCTGAACATGAATTGTTATAATTACCGAGTGTTAGTTTGTTATAATTGCCGAATGAGATTTTAATATATTTGCTGAGAATGATTTGATGTATTAAGGAGTGCAATTGGTTTTAATTGCCGAATGAAAATTGAAATAATTGCTGAATGATGTTATATCCACCAAGCGGTAAATTGGTTATAATTGTTGAATGAAAGTTTAAATCATTATTGAGTGGTTTGATGTATATGCTGAGTATAATTTCATATCTTGCCGAGTGATTGTTATATTTTCCGAGTAGAAAATTGTTATATTTACCGAGTGGAAGTTACTTGCTGAGTGTGATTGGCTAGGTCTGCAGTATTAATCGCTATGATTCCGAGTGAGTGTATTGCTGAATATTATTTGGTAAGATCGTCGAAGGGCTGAGTGTGAATTACTATAAATGCCGAGTATGGTTGGCTAGAATTGCCGAGTGTGAGTTAATTGCCGAGTGCTAAATGATGAAGTAATCGGACGGAATTTTATATACATGTAAACTGTTAATTTCTGTTCTAGATTAATTATGATGCTAAATACTCACCCTTGCTGTTGTTTTCAATTTTAGTAACCAGTGACAGGGAAGAGGTCGGAGCCATGGAGGTGCGCCAAGTGGAGGATTGATGCCAAGGAACCGAGTGCTTTGAAATGAATTCCGAGTGTAATATATATATATATATATATTGAGTTTTCTGTGTGATGCTACATGATTGTGTTAAAATTCGAATCGGTATGTTGATTAATGAGAATATAAATTTTTGATGTTATGTGATCGGTGTTTATTTTATGAATGAATTTGTATGGTTGTAGCAGAGTTGATCTCCTGGTGAATCTAGCCGAGTGGATTCCTTATCCGAGCGAGGGCCTATTAAATTGATGCTCATTTGAGTATCCTTCATTCTTTCCGAGAGAAGAATAACTGAGAGACCCATTTCCGAGTGGAAGATTAGGGTGTCTCCGAGTGAACAATGGCTAAGACTTCGAGTGAAGAAATATAAGAGTGTTTCCGAGTGAAGGTTAAAGTGATTCCGAGTGGTTAGAATGTTTTTCGTGTGATGAAGGATTGAGAGCTCTTCCGAGTGAAGGAAGGGTGGGATGTTCCCAAGTGAACTATTGGCCGAGCGAGCCTTTTCCGAGTGAAGTAAAGTTCGGGTGTTTTCCGAGTGATGTCAGGTCGAGGGAACCTTTGCTGAGCGAAAGTTAAGCCATGTTCGAGTGATATGTAACCGAGTAGATTAATTTCCGAGTGAAATCCGACTGTTTTTCTTTCTTTCGCTGTTTCTAAATAACTTTTATTAACGGATGTATTTTGGACCGGTCTCAGTCGGAAATTGCTATTTTAAGTATAATTTTATTATTTTGAAAGTATTTAAGAAAAGTAAATATTATTTTATATTAAGACCTAGTGGATTTTTATTAAACGCGAAACATTTATTGCGAAAAATGATTAAATTGACTAGGGATGTCACACATTGCATTTAATGAGCTTTGTTAGGCAGCTGGTGGGAGTGAGGTGTAATCGTGCATGGGTAAAGCCCTCTTAGTGGCGACACCTGTCCTAGAAGGTGGTTAGTGATGGTGGTTGACTGGAAACCGGTCGCCAAAAAATTAATTTGTTACCCAATGATTTTAGGTGTGCAGGATTTTTAGGAACCAGAAATAAAAGGTGTTAAAAATAAATATATAACAATTTATGAGGGGCGAATCTCAAACATTTCCAACACAAAACTTGTATATCTTCTTTTTTCCCTTCGATTTGATATATCATTTGCAATGATCCAATATCGGTAGCCCGAGATATGACCAAAATATAACAGGATGCTCCAATCGCTTTTGAATCAGGTAGGGCTGTAGAAATAAATTTGTAGTTATTTTTACTTTAAGAATTGGCCTTCGTGCCCTTCATACAACTTGTATAGTTCTTTGATATGGATCCATAAAAACAAAAGAACGAGTCGATTCTAATACTAGAAGAGGGTGATATGCCTATTTTTCTGGAACCAGTTAGCATAGTGACGTGATGAACAGAGGTCCTTAAAGATCCTAAAAAATGTACCGATCAGGGAGGATTTAGCTTTCAAGGTATTCATATAAAATGTAGATAATTTTGCTACAGATATTTTGATACCAAGTTTGCATGAATCGAAGGTTGTATGAGAGAGTTATGAATTTTTAAGTGAAGCATACACAGAGTAAAAATGCTGATGACATGGTTTTAGAATGAATTTACTAAATCCTCGCATTTGAGCATGACAGAGTAGGAATTTAGGGTCGAGACTTGAAATAGAGATTGAATGTCTCTTCAAAATAAAGTGAACGAGACTAGAATTATCCCAATCAAGCAACATTTGAGAAAGTTAGGCCCAAAATGCCAAGACATGCAGGCCGAATTTCTAAAGAAATGAGATAGCATGAAAACGAGGTTGATAGACTCTGAATCAAGCCTCGGCCTCTTCAGGAAATATTCCTAAAACGTTGAAATGAGTCACCGAGGACTGACCGTGCCACCATCAGATACTCCAAGGTATATGCACGACCAAACGTAGGTGACATCGAAAGTTCTCATCGACCCGATTAGACCTAATCAGTTATCTTCGATCCGCTACGAGGAAACCTTACTGTGACTAACCTCCTTTACGGAGTCATTAGTCTCAGGTCGAGTTACCAGAAAAGTTCGACAATTGGGCCCCACAATATAATACGAGAGAAACCCTTAATATTTTATTATTAAAATATTATTTTACATTATAAATTAATTAGAAACTTAATAAAATATTATTTTAATATTATATATTTATATATATTTTTGAATAATTATAATTATTATGATAATTATATATTTTAATTATATCTTTACTAATTACTTCTAATTAACTAATTATTCTACACATAATTTACAAAAAGAATAATCTAAACAATTAATCATAGTTTAACAAGATGAAATTAATTATAAACAATCAATTATCAATATCTACAATATTTTACTAACACTCACACTCACTCATTTTTACTCTCCCTCTATTATTCCATGCACATTTCTCTTTCTCTAGTACTTTTTACCTTTCTCATGAATCTTTATTCTTCTACCACACCTCCCTTCTTACCCATACTTAGCTATTAACTATTACCTTGAACACTTCTTTCCTCATCATTTCTCCTTTCTTCTAGTCACTCGGGATCAAGCCGAAGCCTCAACTTCCACTAAAAGACTTATTAGGACCTTCCTAGAGATCCTGAGAGTCTAGGCCCTTATTCTAAAAACTAGGGCTGTTACAGTTACGGTGTGATGATGATGTTTAATATCTGCATGGGTGATGGATCGATGATGATGGAAAAGGATTTGGGCTATGAGTATATGAATTGAAAGCATTTATTAGGCATATGATGTTATAACTTTAGGTGTTATATTGTTTTATGATTTGGCACGGAGCCATTGCTGTTGGATCTTGATAATTGATATGAGCAGGTGACATGTGAGATATAGTTATTGTGATGTGATTGTATTGAATGTGATAACGAGTTGACTGATTGTTGAGGATAGGTGAATTGTCATTGAAAACGAGTATATTGCATAATGGATGATTTAATAGAGAAGTGAGCAACTGAAAGAGTGATTTTCAATTCGGTGGGTTTTGGGACCCCCGGAATGGACCAATAGGTTCCCTTCATCATTTAGAACTTGTATGTGTAGGCTTTGATGAGTTTGGAATCCATTTGATAGGTTTTGTGCATTAGTTTGCATTACTTTTAGTTTAAATGTATTTTTCCGTATATCTTGAGCATATGTTAGAATTTTGGCAAACAAACAGTGCCAACAGCTCTGAAATGGGGAAAACATAGTGCCCATAAAGTTTCATAGCAATCGGAGTTGAAAGAGGTAAAATAGGTAGGTTGGAAGTTAATTTATGAGTTAGGAGCTGTCAATCTCACTTGAGCAAGCCTTTACATGAGTTTAGGGGTGCTTGTTGTCGAAATCTCGTCCAAGCGAGGTGATTCTCACTCAAGTAAGTGCCAAAGGGGTGGTTTCTGTCAAATTTTTACTCAAGCTAGAGCATTCTTGCTCAAGCGAGCTGACCAGGGTCTGATGTTGTCGAATTTTCGCTTAAGCGAGAGCTTAAGCAAAAATATCTCTTAAGCGCCCAAAATCTTGCTCAAATAAGCTGATTTAGCGTTTTCTGGCTTTATAAAAGTTGTAGAGAATTTTGTCATTGTCGTTTTGATACCCAATTTTCATTGCTCGGAGATCGGTAGCCCGAGTTATGCTCAAAATACTACAAGTTGTTTAGGCTGAAAATTTCAGCAGGGTTGATTTTATAAATTTGCAAACTAGGTAGTCTTCGGGGCATAATTGGCCCTTGACTTCTTCATAACAATTGTAGGTATTTGAGTTATAGAGGTTCACCATTTGGGCTCATCTTGATTGGAGTTGTGTAACTTCGATTTGAGCTAAGTTACTGAGTGGTGCGCAAGGAGTTAGCACGCTGAAAAATTTCTTTGAGCAGTTGTGGGTCTCCTAAGCCTAAGATACCTTATTAGGTACCCGTAGAGCCATGTAGGGACATCCTAGGACGGATGTAAACATTTTGAAAAATTTCCCCATTATTTTTATCAATCGGTTTAACAGTTTATGTTTAATTGACTTTAATTGCATGTTTAGGGTCTAATAATTAGGCGGGATGTCACAACGAACACCTCACTAGAGGTTTAGTTTAATTCTGTCATGACTTGATATTGAGGATTTAATTCTCTCTATATCTAGGAACTGTATAAACTTTAATGATTGTGAATTTTGACATTGTGGTTATGTTGTGTGAGTGATGCCTTAGAATGAGTATTCTTTGGTTCGCGACTCATATTGTCTTATATGGGAAAGGAAGGATACCCTACTAGGACTTTTTGGTTTACATTTTCGTTGTGTGTATTGTTAAGTCGCGTGTCACTTAAGTTCTTAGGGTTAATTTGTTGCGGTTGTAGTAATCACAAAAAATTTACTTTGATTTTTATTAAACCTTAAAAATTAATTCTAAAAATTTAGTAGGACGCCTCACCGGTTCAATTTGAAGGACACTCATTACTTTAGTTACATTAAAAATTTATTTAATTTTTTAAGGAATGTCGAGAAGATTCTTCTTAATTTGCATGGTAAAAATCTAACATTAACTATAAAATAATAATCAATTTTAAATTAAAAATAGTATAAAAAACAACAAAGTAATTACATAAATTTTGTCCATACTAATGGTGGAAATTCCGAAAGTGATGGTTCTGTCCTAATCAAATCATAGCCACGAAGAAAGAACCTTTTGTAATGGAAAAGAATGGTGGCACATGGCCCCTTATACACCACCAAGTCGTTCTAAATCAACAATTATATGCCATATTTTTAAAGTAGAATATACTTTTTATTTGTGTAAATTTGGTTTTTATTTTTAAAATTATTCATTGATTGTAAATTTCGTAAATTTTTTAAAATTTAACACTGATTCATTATTAGTTTAAAATTTTTATGCCGTTAACTAATTAAAAATTTCAGTAGAAATGACTTACTTTCTGTGTCTTTGCATATTTAGATATAAAACTTTTTCTGAGAATTTTTTTGCTTTTTAATATTAGACTATATTTTAAATTTTTATGTCATGAATTATTTTTAGACTAAAACATCCCTATTAATGAGTAACTCTTATTGGAGTATAAAAAGATAATACATTACTTAAAATATTTATATCTTTTATTATAATTGACTGACACGAAGATTAATTTATGTTCTTATTTGTTTTTTTATATGGAATACAAGTCATTAAGAATGATGGAGAGAATTAATGATGAGAGAATGAGCAGCAAGAAAAAATGGTATTCTCAATGATGTTAAGAGTAATTTTGAAAAATTATCTTAAATTCAAAAAAATAATAGTTTTAATTAAATTAATTAACTTTCTTAATACCCATAAATTAAATAAAAAATCTTATATTTAGGAACAGAGGTAGTATAATAAAATAGTCACAGGTGATAACTTAATTATTTTTATATTGCAAATATTAATGGATAACGCATAATTAGATGATAGTGTTTTGTAATAATTTTATTAATATATATATTAAGAGTCAATTATTACATATTATCATGACAATTAATTAAACTTAATCTTAAATATAACATTTAAAATAATTATTATAGAAATTAAAATGATTGCTTAGTCGATATTCCATAATTAAATGTTAAGGTAAAATAACTTTACACATGTATTTAAATTAAATTTATGCCAACATTCATAATCCATTGCATATTAACCTAAAATAATAATTGACATAAAATATGTCCAAATTCACCAATTACTTCCCTATTATATAATATAAAAAGTAACAATTTTTCAACAACTAAAATAAAACTTGTATATGTACCGGACCAAGCATGTTTGATCCTTCGAGAGAATTCAGATTTAAATTATTATATATATAATATATAAGAGTTCTTCCATTTTAGATACCACATGATATATTTTTTAAAATTACAATTTAATTTTTTAACTTATTACTTTAGTTAATTATAGTTATTATATTTAAGCATCACAACACTCTTCATAATTTTAATTTTTCAAAAGTCTATTTTTAGTGGGATTTGTTTTCGAAGAAATAATTTGAATTTAATTAATTGTTTGAATATCAGAATGATAATTTTGAGTATATAGTAAAATAAAAATATTTTCAAAATAATATCTTTTAAAAAGTACTTTTCACTCATAAATTATATTTTTGGATTCACCTTCTTAACTTTAATTTTGCAGTTGTCATTTTTCACTAAATTTTCATAATAAATTTGATATCATTTATAATAACGGACGTATTCATACGTAAATATATAAAATATCTATTTAGTATTTATTTTAATATTATTTTTCATTTATTAAATAATTTATTATATCAAATATTTACCTATTTTAATATTATTAAATAAGTTATTGTCCCCTAATTTACTTAGGTAAATTTTATGTTGAAAACATTTTTTTTTACTTTTTATCAATTAAAATAATTTAAAATATATTTTATTAATATCAACCTTATTTAGTAATTAGTTAAGTTATATTATTGAAATATAAAATAATACCACAACTATGTAATGTGACAATATTAAGTAATTAATACACTTTAATTTCTATTAATATATAGTATAATATCCTGATTTTAATTATTGGGTTAATTTATTAATCAAATAATTAAATTGGGAAGATTAAATTAATTAATGGAGGTTACGTTAATTTCTGGAATTTATTGAGGTAAATTTCAGGTAACCTGAAGTTACCTGTTTGATTTCATAAATCAACCAAACAAGTCAAAGGATGATATTGCCCTTAAAGAAATGCCAACTCAATTCACTTTTCTCCATTCACTTTTCACTCTCCCTTGCATGTTCAAAAAGAGATTTGGGGGGGGGGGGGGGGGGGCGCATTGTCTTCTTCTCCACCGCGGCACACCACCCTTTTAGTGCCATTATTTTCCTTCAAATTCTCATTAAGGTAAAGTTGGAATTCAAGTTTCACCTCTTTCTTCTTCGTGTGGGTAGCTTGAAAGACTAGGGACCATCCATTTTCAATTTGCCAAGTTATGATCCATGGAGAACCCATTTTTCATTTTAGTCCAACCCATGAGTTCCAAGCTAAATCTCTTTCAATTTTAGAATTAGCAACGGTGTTGGAAGTCATGGGCAACGTTTGGAAAGGTTAGGGCAAGCTTGGTTCCATTTTCCATTGTAAGAGGTAACAGTTTCTACCTCACTCTCTAAATTCCTTCAATTTTGTGAGTTTTAGGCCGTTTCGAAGCCAATTGCATGTATGGGCAGCTTTGGGCATTTAGGGTTTCTTAAATTCTCAATTTCAAGTAAGTTTAGAATGACTCGTTGCTTCATGTAGCTTCATTTCGTGAATTTGAACTTAACCTCTTTGATTTCCATGGTTTAGGGACTATTTCAAAGCCATCTTGGTGAGTGGGTAGTGTAAGGACTTTACGGAACTAAGTGTCGGAACTGAGTCAGTGCTATCCGGTAAGTCGATAATTATCGAAATCGTAGGGAATTAATGAACTTAGCTCTGAAATGTGTAGTAACGCAAGAGTCATTAAAAATAATTGTTGTTAATTTTAGAAATTTTTAGATTGGGAAACTAGTGATTGGGAATGAAATTAGAGTGTTCGGGAAGCGTTTTGGGCATTTACGAATCATCGATTATAGGTAGGGGGAATTATATTTTAAATGTATAGATTATGAACGAGTCAGGGTGTATACGCATGTTTGTGTTGTTAATTGATTGATGTTTGGATAAAAATCCTAGATGATGATGATGTTTGATTTTTATTGGCTATATACCCCTTCTTGGTGTGTCATTGATTTGATTATTAATTATGAAATATGTTGGATGTCGTTCATATATGTTTATGATAACTATATGATTGATAAGTGCATGAGATTAAAATTGATGTATATAATGATTGATGTTATTTATGGTTATGGCATGAGGTTGCCTTGATAAACATGTTATGATGATGACGATGATTAATTATGTAAAATTGAAAATGTGAATGGTTGAAATGGAATGAGTTTGTGGCATGCTATGCTTAATTGATAATTTGAATATGGACCCTTGGTTATCTGGTGGTTCATGATGATTGTGATTGATTGTGGTATAACATTTGCACTCAAACGCACACTGTAGGGGCCTGTGATGTCGGCCTAGACGGAAGGGCGGTCTTTGGATAGGCACGGACCCCGTGGTGGTTTTCTTTGGATCCCACAACCGCCTTGGATTAGGTTCAAGGTCAGCCCACAACACCTAAGTTAAGTTACCATTGTCATTGAGAGTGACCAGTGTTGTATTATGGGCGAACGATTCGGTACCGGTAAAAAGAATTGATTACATGTTGAGAACATTATATACTGTAGTATAATTCTCATCAGTAGAGTCAAATCCGCATGCATATGCATTTGCATATAGATATTGAGATTGAGATGCTGATGGGCAGCTTATGATTTACAATGTTGTGATTGATGCCATTTGTGATTATGCAAATATGTTAAATGGAAATATGATTAATAATGAATTATGAATATTGATAACTTACGATGATTCATGCGTTGATATGATGATTGTAGAATTGGATAGATAATATTATGAGTAATGGTGAAATCTAATCTAATACTATCATTTAACATATATATGCTTACCTCTACTTGTTGTTTTTTTAGTGGATTTAGACCGAGGAGAGGAACGGTGAACGGTCACCAGTCCTATGATGAAGCTTAGTTGGATGAATTAGTGTATATGTACATGTGTAAATATATGTATATATATATATATATATATATATATTTGGTATAGTTTGATCTTTTATGCCTTAGTCGGCTCTTGTTATGTATATATACACTTTGCATAGTGGATAGGTGCTATAGACTTGATCTTGACGACAAATTGTGAGTTTTGATGATGGTTATATGCACCATAACATCTTAGACTTGGAAGAAAAGCATAGATGGATCCATGGTGAATGAAATGATATTAAATTACGCCTAGGAATTGTTTATGTGTTGTGTATATTATTACATTGATACAATGGACAAGGATTGAAATTGTTATATTGCATGTGAGACACTTGAATGAGGTAGAGATAGCCTGGTAGCATTAAACTTGGCAAATGACATGTAAAACCATTGGGATTCATGCATAATTGAGAACTGAACAGGTCAAAATGGGCCATGAGGTTTTGGAAACTCCAGATAGACTCAATAGCTTATATTTGGTATTGAGAGTGTGTGAGAATTGGAATGACCCAATTTGAATAGGAATTGATGGGTGAAGTTGGTTGGAAATGGCCTAAGTTGGCCAAACTGCATTTTTGCTCATAACTTGCTCATTTTTAGGAATTTTGGAGTGTGGCTTGTTGCCACAGGTCATAAATGATGTGTTTTAGGTGGTGTCAGAGTTTAGTGGTGTTTGGAGGTCATTTAGGAAAGTTAGGGTGTGTAGAACTTAGTCTGGAGGCTAAAATTCTACATAATTCTACATCAATAGGATTAATGTAATCGATTATGAGAGAGTAGACCTGTATAGTTGTGCAGGAAGCTCACGGGTAATCGATTATAGTAATCGATTACATGGCCTGGTAATCGATTATACCTTTTTGGTAATCGATTACTAGACACACCCTGACAAGTGGATTTAGTCTTTAAGTGTTGGTAATCAATTACAGGGTTGGTGTAATTGATTACACAATAGCTTATGACTTCCATAATTTGTTGAAAACATGTTAGGACTCCACCTAGCTTCTACCTAAACCCTTCTATGTTAATTTAACTAATGTTTGGAACTTTCAAGCGACCACATAGGGTTCGCAATTAATCAAAAAAACTTCCGTGTTTTTATTTAATTGAGCATTCGTTGCTCACATATAGAACTTTTAAATTTTAATGTATTGAAACTATGAAAAAATTATAATAAAAAAATTAAATACTAATGAGTTAATTTGTATTAAGTGTAAATTTATAAATATCTATCTTGTAAGATAAGAATATCCAGACTACTTTGAAAGTTATTAATAAATATTTTCTAGTTTCAAATATAAGTAAAAAATAATAATTTTAATGAGAATGTTGGTTAAGATAAATTTTTTGTATTAATGATATTAAATATTTGAAATAGTTTTTTAAAAATAAAACCTTTTAATTAATTGTTTAGAATATATATATATATATATATATATATATATATATATATATATATTTGTATAACATTTAAGGACATAATTTTACTTATGGGTTTATTTGATAAAACTAAAGACTAACGGAAAATTAATTAAAAACTAATAAGTTAACATATTGAGCTATGTTTTAAAAAGTAAATTTTAAATTTTAAATAACATAATAACTTATATAAATGAAAAAACAAGGCTTTTAGGGATGTCAACGGGGCGGGGCGGGCACGGGTACCTCTTTCTTGCTACTTGTGCCTGTAAACAAAAATAAAACTTGTGCCCATCCATTATCCGTACGGGTACTTATTTTACGTGTTTTTTTTTTCAGGTAGCTACTATCTGTAGGTATCTACCGATATCCACGGACACCTAATTGAAACAAAAAATGAAAAATAAAAATATAAAAATATTAAACTGAATTATAAATTAAAGATCTAACATCACAAATTACGGAATGAAATAAACCGAATTCAAAGAACGTAACAAGTATTTGATTAACATAGTCGTAAAAGCATCATAAAATAAAAAAAAACATTCAAGAGCATTTGATCAACTAGTTCACTAATTAAAGACTGTAACAATCCACTTCATCATCAACCTCCTGAGTAACATCAACTTGTTTAGATGATTCCTACAAAATAAAAGTCATCACATGAGAATGTATTTGCAAAATTATCTTGAATTTTCGTTTGATACTTTCAAAGTTATACTAACAATGTTGTCATCAATGTCAACCAATTTCGTGTTTGTAAATTCCATATTCTGATTTGCCTCTTTTATTGTTAAAGAACCTAAAATTAAAAATAAAAATAACCAGAATAAATTCAAAACTGATTACAATAAATTAAATTAAATTAACCATATTTAACAATAAAAAATAAATTGTTACCATTGACATCAATCCATATCCAATTTTGGAGACACATCATTGTTGGATGTCCATATATCAACGGTGGTTGCAATTCGGTCTTGATTCTTCGCCAACAACTTCTTTTGTTTTCTCTTTTTCCTCATTATAAATCTTGATTATGTCACTCCTGATAGTATCACGAGTAACCACCTTACATAAAGGTGCTACAGTACTAACAAAATCTATGAAGAAGTAGTGATTTCACTATGGTTAACAGATACTCATATGCAACTATCATCTTGGCAAGTGCATACCTTCCTACCTCTTGGTTAAATGTTAAAGAACCCATAAGTAATGTGTCAGTGCCTTTTTTTGTTTTAAGAAATGCCCGTTTAATATCATGAGTTGTTCGGAGTTTACAAGACTTAAAATGGTTTATTAAGTGTGATGTTCCTTGCTTTGGGTCCCTTTAAGAGTTTTGAGTCATAGTAATTACAAACGACTTTTAATTTTTCATCAATTATTCTCTTCTTAAAATGATTCCAAACATCTGAAGTGTGTTTTCTTTTATTTGGTAGTGTGCTTTCAGTTTCATTTTGAGTTGAGGCCATCTCAATCTCAATATTCCTAGAAACATTGTTTGATGCAAGCACATTAGAATCCCTCATATTAGTTGATCATGGGAGATGCTCTTTAACTTGGTCCTCCACACCTTGTGAATCCAATGCAATAAGTGCATTCTCGTTTGAAATTCATATTATCATATTGAAAGCCATTATTCAAAATCAAAGTCAAAGCCAAATAAAGAAGCAATATCCAAAGCAAAATGAAAATTTAAAAAAGCAATTCACCATGCAAATTTTAAGAAGTGATATCCAATAATCCAAAGTCATACTTTATTACTTGTTACATATAAAACAAAAATTAAAATTTAATAATCGTACAGGAATGAAAATAAACATACATGATACGAAAGTATGTGCTAGACATTAAGGAAATTTGAGATCTTTATATTGATTTGATATTGATAAAAAAATATATACTATCAAATCTTTAATACAAAGTTTGTTTGGTAGCTTAATGACTACATATTATATAACTTCAATTTTAATTTAATTTAAATGTTAATAGTTTATTAATATTGAGTTAGATAAAGGTAATTTTATTTCTTTGGTAGACATTAAAGGTCAATAGTTTATTAGTAATTTTACCAATATGTGTCCAAAACAAGGCAGGATAATCATTTTAACTTTTGGAGCATTTTTAGGAAAGAAGTTACTAAGTTAAAGTTAACGCTTAAATTGAATGTTATATTGATCTCCGATTCACTATTTTAAATCCTTTTATACTAGATCTGAAAAATGATCCAATTTGTCTAAAACCGGTAAAATTTGTAACAATATCTTAGATCAAGAGGGCAAGTTAAAAATGAAATTGTACCTTTTTTGCAGTTGTAGAGGTAAGTGTGTTGGATATTGACTGTTTGTTTGAGTGGGTTGTAACAAGAACTGGTTGATACATACACAGAAACTACCACCATATTGATATGCACACGGAACACGTGTTACGCGGTGCTATGCTCATTAACATCGTCAACATCAAGCGTATGATACGCACAAAGAAACACAAACAGAATAGAGAATTAAAGATACACAAGCACAAGGGCGCACAACAGACACAAGACGCGGGGGAAAAGGGCAACACGAAATCAGAATGGGTTTTAGAAATAGGATTTGTAACACCCCTATTTTTATTTTTATATTAAAATTTTGAAGGAATTAGATTATGGTTCTTTAAAACATTTTAATCTACGTATTATTTATGATTCTTTGGAATTTTTTCAGAATTTTTGCATTTTTTTAATAAAATAATATATTTTAAATAATTTTAAAATTCATATAAGTGACTTAAAATTAAAAATATTTATAAGAAAGTGAAGTTAAATTATAAGAAAATTTTCTAAAATCTATTTCAAGTAGACTTATCTAAAAATTATAGGTTTGAGAAAAATCTTAATTTTTTCTAATCGTTAAAAAATTAGAAACGAATCAATAAATTTTTATTAACAGAAAATTTTAGATTCTTAAAATTTAACCTTCATATTAGTTATTGAACTGGTCTGGACCGGGGTCTATGATCCGGTGTGGGACCAGCCACAAGGGTGCAGGTGTTTCTAGGGTTTGCACACCGGAACTATGTATATCCGATGTATTAATCCGGTCTCTCAGTGGGAGAGGCCGGTCTTGCTGTCCTGGAGATCCTTCACACCAACGATTCGCGTTGTAGGAGGGCGAAAGGTGGTGCCACCTGCGAAGATTCTCCGACGCTCAAGTTAGAAGAGTGTATGAACTGAATGAATACTCAAGCGTGATAACAGTAAAATGTGAGATAGAACAACGATACCATGCATGTGTGTTGATATGGCCTCTTATAGTTGAACGTAAGAGAAAAAATGAGACGTTGGATACAGGTGGGTCCCTTATCTCTGATTGCGTGTATATTGTGTCAATCAAGGTGGCTCAACTTTTAGAGTGTGTCAGGAGGGTAGGTCAATTATCAGAGTACAATCCTCTAGAGAGAGGAGAGGATAATCACCTTTTCCGCATAATCTGCTGACACGCCTCCTTACTTTCTGAAGCCATTGATGTGACGTATTTTGCTACAAACAGTGTCTTCGTTGATAAGTTATCAAAAGGATCTTCTCTTGCTATGAGGGAAAAGCTAACAATTATATAAATATCCTGTATCAATGAACATAGAACCGTTATAATGAAAATGAATGATACTGTCATGGAGTGAGGGCGGATGACCAGACAACGGATAACCGGCGTGGTAACGTTGAACCTGGACACCGGTTTTCCTTATATGAGATCAGTTTGACGTCACAAGTATGGGGGCCGGTATCTAGACCGGATCATCTGTCCCCTAGCTTATATGAGGGACTGTTCAGTTGCTCATATGAGCTACACAATTCTCGAGAGAAGTCTAGATGCCGGTCATACATTCTTGTAAGTGTCTGGAAACTTAGTGGCGTCCGCTCTAGCAAACGAGTGACCGCCCTTCTCACGTTGCATACAACGGATTCAGACAATATAAAATAAGTAATGGAAATCCCAAGAGTCTTTGAAAATCGAAACCCTTGGTATTCGAAAAGTGGCTGGAAGGCATTAAATGCGCATGGCATGATTGGACATTAAATGCATTTTTTACGCACGAGACATCATTACCCAAGAGTGTAACCGTCGATTGGGCTTATTGGGCCTGGATTCAAACTGAAAGGGGGGCCCATTTTGCCAAAACGTTTACTGAAACGTTACCATTTTCGCGCTTATTTGTGACGAAACGACGGAGTCGTTTAGATTTGAAAGGTTGCGTTTTGGGGCGAGCATTGTGACCTTCGACGGAACACTTTGCCTCTTCGTTACCTATAAAAGGAACTCTTAGCAGATTTAAGAATCCATCCTTGCTCTCAAACTTAGTGAAACTCTGCTCAAATTTCCTTGGAATTTCCTTGTCGTCTTCAACCTCTCAAAGATTCTCTTCCTTTAGGTAACCTTCCTTCCCTTCAACTCCTTGCAATTTTAATCATTCTATTTCCATCATGCGCCCTAGAGCTGGACATGCTGGTCCTTCAAATAGAGGGAGGTTTGGCTCTCGTGCCCCCCTTAGCCACCGTGGTGGGAGGATTCCGGCGAATCCTCCTGTGGCTGGGCGCCATCGTTCAGAGAGAGCCGAAGCCTCTTCCTCACGAGCGTCTTCTTCATCTCGTCGCTCTGAGGTTCCCCTTGGTTCGAGGGCTACCAGCCGCTCTGATGAGGGGTCAAGTGCTGAGGGTTATCTCTCTGACGATGTTGCTTTTTATCACAGCACCTACGCATTCCACCGCGCCTGCACAACCATGGATCTTCCAGGACGTGGTAAAACGCCGTTTCTCCGCTCTGCTGAAGGGTGTGTCAATGTTGTGGCACACCGGCTTGACTGGGAGAAACTCAACAGGGAGAAACCCTATTGCTGGGTGGAAGAGGAGTTCCTGGAGATCCCTTCGCACCATGCAAGTGAGGAGGAGCGGACGGTTTCTTTCCGCTGTAAGATATATTCGGATAAGAAGTATAAAGCGCGATACGCTGCGATGGCACCGCATCCCTCTGAAAGAATATGCCACAGCATTCCTGATGCGAGGTCGGTCTACATGTACGACTACGTTTTCTTAAAGCTGGGGGTGCGTTTTCCACTGACGGATTTCCAGATGGCCGTCCTGCGTTTCTTGGACTGTGCCCCCTCACAATTACACCCCAACGGTTGGAGTCTCGTCCGGGCTCTTGAAGTCTTGGGGGAGCATTTTGGCTTCTCCGCCACTGTGGCCAAATTATTCTACTATTGCCAAGTGGTCCGCCGAGCTAATAAGAAGGGCGGCCTTGGGTTCATTACACTCCGTAGTGACTCAAGGGTTGTAAATTTCAAGTCCTATACGGAGTCCGCGAAGGTAGATGGGCGTTCCTTCAAACACTACTACACGCGGGTCCGGATTCAACCAAATAAGCCGGTCTTCTGGCAAAATAAAGAGGGGTTTACTAAGTTTCCCCTTAGCTGGACGCACGAGCATTTTCTCCTCATGAGCCGTGCTTATTATACAGATGAGAGTGAACTTTCCCCTCATTCTGTTGAGGTCCTGAGCGCCCTGCAGACGGCCTCAAAGACCCTCAAAGGGTTTTCCAGCCGCCTTCTCTTGGCCGGGGAAGACATCAAAAACGCCTACCTCCGTAATATTCGCTCTTATTCTCCTTGTGTTGTATGGTTATACCGTTCTAGTTATTTTCCTTCTTGTATGCTTATTCAACTCTTTTTGTTTTGCAGAACAAATTGAAAAGGCCTGCCCGGAAATGTTGTCGCTAAGGTCCATGCTGGCTGACGATGACTCCTCTTCTGAGGAAAATGAAATCCAGGCGAAGAGGAACGCCACCAAAACTCCCCTCATTCCTCTGACTTCTGCAGTAGGAGATGAGGTTCCTCTCTTCGACGAGGAGGAAGCCGAAGAAGCAACTGGGGCCGCTGGAGCGGGTGGCGAGGAGGCCGTCCCAGAGAGGAAGAAAAAGAAGAGGCATCTTGTGAAGAAGGCCGATCAAGAGAAGCCCTCCTCTGATGACCCTGTGAAGAAGCGTCAGAGGACGGCCGAAGAAACCGAAAAGAAGAACAAGGGAAAGGAACCCGCCCCTGAGTTCTCTACACCTTCTTCTCAAAATGCTTCAGAGCCGGATTCTGGGAACGGTCCTCCTCCGGCGTTCGATCCTCCACGTGACTCCTTCCTTTCCCCTTATTTGTGGTTTCAAGGATCTGTGCCTCCTACTCTCCCAAAGGCACGGTATTGCCTCCGCCCTTCCCTCGACGCTGCTGGAGTCCGAGGTGCTTGCAAGGCCGGGCGTTGGCAACTTGATGAACTGTCCGGCCTGCTTGAGTCCCTGAGCGAGAAAGCTGACTATATGGATCAGGTTGAAAAACTTGAGACCGAACTCGCAGTGAAGGAGAAATGGGCAACCAAGCAAGCTGAAGCTCGCAGGGGAGTGGAATCAGAACTGGAAAGAACTAAAGAAACACTCCAGAGGAAAACGGAAGAGGCAAGCAAAGTTCATTTTGCGAATAAGGCCCTAGAACGGGAAGTTGCCGACCTCCAAAATAAGAACAAATCCATACCCCTCCTTGAAGAAGAGTTACAACTGGAGAAGAAGAGATCGGCTAAGCTTGCTGACGATCTCAAAGTTATGGAGGATGGTCGCAACAAGGACCTTAGGGAGTGGGAGTCTATTCGGAAGGAGATGCAAGCCCAAATTGATGAACTCAAAAAGGGTGGTGTGAGTGCTGGGCCTTCAGAAGAGGATTACGCCAAGGTTCAAAGAAGGCTAGCTGCTGCCAAGGCCAAGGCTGCCAAAGCCTTGGATATATGCAAGAATGTGGCGTATGAATCTTTTGGCCTGGCCCTTCGTCAAGTCTACTATCGGAACCCTGGAATAAAGCTGAATTTGTACGGATTAGATCCGTTCTTTGAGTTCCACGGGGGAAGACTTGTAGAAGTTCGCAAGGACGGATCGCACCACGAGCCCCGTGCATCTCTGTACGAACTGCCTCCCCTTCCAGAAGGACAAAGTATGGAGCCTACAACGTCCACTGCTGCCTCTGGAGCTGAAGCACAAGAAGGTGCCCCAACTGGAATGGAGGATAAAGCGGAGAAGGGAGGATTGCCCACTGCGGAGGATCAAGAACCGGTCCCTTAATTTATGCTTTATTCATAGCTGTGTACTGGGATCAGCTCCAGTTTTAACTACCTCGTAACCTGAATAATTTCTTTATTCTTGGAAATAAAATTCACTGTTGCTTTTCTTCAATCTGCTTGCGTCGAGTGTATGATTGTTGGGTAACTTAGTGTTGTACCAAACACTTTATTGTTTTTAATGCTTTACGAATCCGTTCTGTGTGGTTACCTAGCTGCTTAACGCGTACTTATCACACCGGATTAAGACAACAAATAGTAATGAATAAATAACAATTAAGTTAAAGTACGCCCTGTCCCCAAGTGTAAGTTCATTGGGAAGGGAGAGTTTATCTCAAAGATTACCTTTTAAATTCTCACAAGGTAGAAATGCTTATCTGTCCTCGAAGATGTAGAGCGGGTACATTAGCTTTCAACCGCTCTGGGATGGATATTTCACAATTGAGGACGGATATTGCCTTTGAATTTTGTATAGCTTTGGCAAGGGTAAGCTTTATGCCTTTCTCTTGAGGTTCGGTTTGGTCCTATACCTCAAGTCTTCACACGGTGTTCGGTTCGATCCTACTAACCGTACTTGGAGTTCGGTGCAATCCTACAATCCAAGCTTTCAACACGGGGTTCGGACCAGGGCTAATCCTGAACCTACTGCGCCCGTTACTCGGGGTTTAGCGCGGTTTTCTCTGTGAACCGGCCTACTGCGCCCAAGCCTTCGCATGGGGTTCGGTTTGTGGCCTTGAGAAAGGACCAGCCCTACAACCCATGTAGTCTTCGAATGGGGTTCGGTTTGTGGCCTTAAAAAAGGACCAGCCCTACAACCCATGTAGTCTTCGAATGGGGTTCGGTTTGTGGCCTTGAAAAAGGACCAGCCCTACAACCCATGTAGTCTTCGAATGGGGTTCGGTTTGTGGCCTTGAAAAAGGACCAGCCCTACAACCCATGTAGTCTTCGAATGGGGTTCGGTTTGTGGCCTTGAAAAAGGACCAGCCCTACAACCCATGTAGTCTTCGAATGGGGTTCGGTTTGTGGCCTTGAAAAAGGACCAGCCCTACAACCCATGTAGTCTTCGAATGGGGTTCGGTTTGTGGCCTTGAAAAAGGACCAGCCCTACAACCCATGTAGTCTTCGAATGGGGTTCGGTTTGTGGCCTTGAGAAAGGACCAGCCCTACAACCCATTCCACCTCAAGGAATTACATCGTCTGACTTGGGGGATCTCCCTCCGTTCTTCGAGGAATTATCACATCAACTACAACATAGGTAGTTGCGTTCATCCGTCCTGAGGTGTATGCGTATTAAACTACGGCTTTAAATCATAACACATAAGAAAAGTGAGAATGATAGGGCGGTGAAAGTGTATTCTTATTAAAACTGAATATAGATTACACAAAGAGCATCGTTGGGGCTATGCCTCGTTAAAACCTTCTTGAGAAAACCCAGTGGGAAAAAACTCAAGTAAGGAAAAAGAGTACACGCCGTCTTACCAACTAGCTGTAATACACTCGTAAATTCTGAGTGTTCCATTTGTTGCGGATTGGGGTTCCATCAAGTTCTTCCAATCGGTATGATCCCTTTCCAGTCACCTCCGAAACTCTATAAGGTCCTTCCCACGTTGGTGCTAGCTTTCCTTGGTGAGCGAACTTATTCCCCACACTGGCCTTTCTCAGAACAAGGTCTCCGGTGTTAAAAGCTCTGTACTGGACACGTTTATTGTACCGGAGTGCAGCCTTTGCTTTTATTGCCTGATCTCTAACGAAAGCCTTTTCCCTCAACTCTTGGAGGACATCCAGCTCTGATGCTAAGTTGGCGTTGTTATCTTCTGCTGAAAAATACTCAACACGGGCCGATCTTGTTTGTAACTCCACTGGGATCATCGCCTCAACCCCGTACATCAACCTGTATGGGGATTCGTTAGTTGAAGAATGAGGCGTAGTGCGGTATGCCCATAAAACATGACATAACTGGTCAGTCCATCCTCCCTTCGCTTCTCCCAGACGCTTCTTTAACCCCTTTATCACCTCTCGATTAGCTACCTCTGCTTGCCCATTGGTCTGGGGGTGTTCAACAGATGAAAATATCTAGACTATCCCCAGTCCTTCAAGTAAGTCCGTGAACTTTTTGTCTGTAAACTGGGTGCCGTTGTCAGTCACAATCCGCCCTGGCACCCCGAACCGAGCAATGATATTTTCGTACATGAAACGTCTTGTACGTGCAGAAGTGATATGCACTACTGGTTCTGCCTCGATCCATTTGGTGAAGTAGTCTACCCCCACAATCAAGTATTTGATACCTCCTGGCGCAGTGGGAAACGGACCCAGAATATCAAGGCCCCATTGGTAGAACGGCCAAGGCACGGCAGATGAAGATAACTCTTGGGCCGGTGTATGGTGGAGATTGGAGAATTTTTGGCAAGCGTCGCACTTTCTCACGAACTCTGCGGAATCCTGCTTCACGGTGGGCCACCAGTATCCAGCCCTGAGGACTTTCCTCATTAGGCTTCGGCCTCCAGCGTGGTGCCCACATTGCCCCTCGTGTACCTCGGTCAAGACCGCTTGAACTTCGTCTTCTCTTAAACATGAAAGATATGGGACAGAGAATCCCCTTCTATAGAGAACACCATCGACCATAGTAAAATATGGCAACTCCCTTTTTACTCGTCTCCTTTCCTTCTCGTCAGTGGGAAGTTGACCATCAGCCAGATAACGAATATATGGGATGACCCAAGAATTCTCATATGGATAACTCACCATGACGGCATTCAGAGAAGGATACATAGGTATACTGGGTGATGTCAAAGTGCTCTGAACCACCGTTGTTGTGCTACCAGGCTGCTTTGTACTTGCCAATCTTGACAAGATATCTGCCCTGATATTTTCTTCCCTGGGCACATGCTTGAACTCTAAAACTTCAAATCTTCCCTTCAGCTCATTAACACAATTCAAGTACAATTGAAGTTGTGGTTCCTTCGCCTGGTACTCTCCCTGGATTTGCGAAATCACCAGCTGAGAATCACTGCAGAGGGTAACTGCTGATGCTCCGATATCAATTGCCGCACGGAGACCGGCCAAGCATGCTTCGTATTCAGCTTGATTGTTGGAGGTCTTGAAATTGAATCGGAGGGAAATTTCTAAGTGTACGCCATCATCACTTTCTACCACCACACCTGCTCCACATCCTTTGCTGTTTGACGAACCGTCAACGTAGACGGTCCAATGCGTTCGAGGGGTAGCTGGGTCTGCCCCAGTCATTTCTACTACAAAATCGGCCAACACTTGTGCCTTGATGGCTCCTCGAGGCTCATATGAAATCTCAAATTCAGATAACTCAATGGACCATTTTATCATCCTTCCAGCGAGGTCTGGTTTGCTGAGCACTGAACGGAGTGGCAAATCCGTTCTCACCAATACTGGGTGCGCATGGAAATAAGGCCTCAGCCGTCGTGACGCCCACACAACTGCCAGGGCGGCTTTCTCAATCTTCTGATATCTTCCTTCAGCCCCCTGAAACGTTTTACTAGTAAAGTACACCGGTCTCTGTCCTTCAGGGGTTTCTTTCACCAAGGCCACGCCAAGAGCTTCATCGGATATTGCCAAGTATAAGATTAACGTTTCGCCTGGATCAGGCTTAACAAGAATTGGCGGGCTCGAGAGAACGGCTTTGAGCTGCTGGAAGGCTTGCTCTTGTTCCTCTCCCCATTCAAAGCTCTTGTGTTTTTTCAACGCCTTATACAAGGGGAGGGACCTGTGCGCCATCTTAGGCATGAAACGGGCTAAAGCGGCCACTTTCCCATTCAATGACTGGACCTCCCTCAAACATTTAGGACTCTGCATGTCCAAGATTGCTTGACATTTCCCGGGGTTAGCTTCAATGCCTCGTTGAGTCAACATAAATCCCAAGAATTTTCCTGCTGGAACGGCGAAGGTGCACTTTAAAGGATTTAACCTCATGTTGTATTGCCGAAGCCTAGTGAAAACTTGGCGTAGATCTTCAATGTGATCTCCTCCAGCGGGCGTTTTGGCTATGATATCATCAATATAAACTTCAACCAGCCTTGTATGCATCCCTTCAAAGACTTTGTTAATCATGCGCTGATAGGTGGCGCCTGCGTTCTTCAGTCCAAAAGGCATGACGGTGTAGCAGAAAACACCTCGGTCGTTGATAAAAGCAGTCTTCTCCTGGTCTCCCTCCCACATCGGAATCTGGTTGTACCCCGAATAAGCATCCATGAAACTGAGATATTGGTAACCAGACGAATCATCCACCATACGATCGATGTTGGGCAGGGGATATGGATCTTTAGGGCAGCAACGGTTAAGATCCACATAATCAGTACACATCCTCCATTTGCCGTTAGCCTTCTGCACCATGACCACATTAGAAAGCCAAGATGAATAGCGTATCTCCCTTATAAAACCTGCCTTTAACAACTCCTCGGTTTGCTCACAAGCCGCCCTTTGCTTCTCCGGTCCCAACCTCCTCTTCTTCTGAGCCACCGGTCTGGTTTCAGGATATACGGCAAGTTTGTGACAACAGAAATCAGGATCCATCCCCGGCATGTCTGCTGCTGTCCATGCGAAAAGGTCTTTGAATTCCTGCAAAAGGGCTAATAAGCGTTGCTCCATAGCAGACTCCAGCTTATCGTTGATGTGCGTGACCTTCTCTGGGGAATCTCCCAATACGACATCCCTGGAGCCACCATCTGGTGTGGGCTTAGATGGATTGAGTGGATCAATCTTCAATTCCGCTCTGGGGTCTAGGTCAATAAGACTGACAGATCCTGCCGCTGTTCCTCCGTCGTTCAACTTCCTCTTCTTGTTAAATGCATCCAATTTAACCATGTTGAGGCTCAGATTATAACAATATCGAGCCATCTCCTGATCTCCACGGAGTGAAGACACACCATTGTCCTTGTCGATAAATTTGATCAGGAGATGAGGGGTGGATACAATTGCTTCCATAGCGTTCAGTGTTGGACGGCCTATGATACCGTTGTACGGGGATTCCACATCAATCACCAGAATTCTTGACTTGACTGTTCTTGCACCGGGCTCCCCTTCAAAAGAAATCAACGTGTCAAGGTATCCCTTAGTAGGTTGCTTGGCTCCGTTAAACGCTGTGAGTTCTTGTGTGTATGGTTGTAAATCTGCATCACTGAAACCCATCCGTTTGAAACAATTATAAAAGATAACATCACAAGAACTTCCCTGATCGACGAGGATCCTCTTGACGTCCTTATTGGCTATGACGGCCACAATCACTACTGCATCATCACCTCCTGGAATTGTTGGGCCGAAGTCATCATCTGTAAACGACACCGTCGGGGCTGTCACTCCGTCCCTGAAAGGGCGGTTATCCCTCGGTTTACCCTGGACTGACAGAATCATCCGATGGTGGTTCTTTCGTGCTGTGATTGATGTTCCTCCTCCCGCAAATCCTCCAGCTATCATCTCAATCACTTCTCTTCTGCCCTGTCTCTGTTGCTGGGGCATATTACTTTGTTGAGCACCTTCAGCAATCACTACCCCTTTCTGCTTCTCAGCCGCAGTGAACTTTCTTGCTGGGTTGCGCGTATTATCATCTTCATCATCAGGATCTCTATTCCTTTTCTCCATCCTATGAGGCTCATCCATAGATTTCTCCTTAAACAAATACTGCTTCAACTTTCCTTCCCGAATGAGAGTTTCCACCGTATTCTTTAACGCCTTACACTCATCAGTGTTGTGCCCTGTCTGCTCATGGAAAGTGCAATATTTACGTGGGTTACCACCCCTTTTGGCTGGGGCTGGCTTCCTTATACCAAAGACGTTCAGAGTTGGCCAACCAACCTCCCTCATGATTTGTGAGTGCCTGGTGTTCAACGGAGCATAGTGATCGAACGATGATACGCGCCTGTCTCGTGGATGCTGACGAGCATTCACAAAGTCTTCTCTAAAGGCATGCTTCTCGGGCCTCGCTCTCTCTTTTTCTCTCCGTGGCTGTTGAGCGGGTGCAGAAGGCTTTACTCTTGCTGCAGTTGCCTCTAGATGCATCTCTATGCCCACATATTTGGAAGCTTTCCTTCGAAACTCCTCGAAGGTTGTAGGTGGGCTCTTTGCCAAAGATAGGGCAAAGGCTGAACCTGGCTGAAGAGCTTCCACTACAATATGGAGTTGTATGGCCTCCGTGAGGTTAGGGACCAACGCAGCCTCCTTGTAAAACCTTTTCAGGAACTCCTTAAGAGTCTCAGTCTCTCCCTGTCTTATCTGGGCCAGGGTGTGAGAGGTTCTTGGGATATCCTTGGAGATGACGAAATGGCTTTCGAATGCAGCAGCCATTTCCTCCCAAGAGTCTATAGATCCTGAAGGCAAACTTTTAAACCAGCTGAGAGCTTCCTCCGTCAACGTCCTTGGGAACATTCTGCACATGACATCTTCGTCTGCTCCCAGATACATAGCTTCATAAACATAAGCATCCAAATGCTTAGTGGGATCGGTCTCTCCATTATACTTTCCAATCGACAATGGCTGAGTTGTTTGTAAATGTTTTGGAATGACAATACTCATCAACCTCCTTGAGAAAGGAACATTGAGCTTGTATGTCCCTGAAGTTACCACCGCCTGCTCCCTTCTCCTGATACTGACTCTATCACCAGAGTCCTGCGTTTGCTCCCTCTCTTCATATGTGGGGATCTTCGAATACTGGAGGGTGGTGGATCTATCCCTCGCTGATGCATGGTGAGCATCCTCTGCATGGGACACTACTCTGTCCCCAGCTCCTCCTCTCTCTCGCCTCAGCTCCATCAACTCCTCCTTCAGTTGCCTGATAACCTCATCGCGAGGGTCAGGCGTCTGCACTTGCACCATCCTCCGGGTTTGAGTTGCAGGAGATTCGAAGACAAGTCTCCTCCCAGGCTGTTGATAGGTCACATCCTCCACGTGACCTTCCACGAAATCTCTCCCGTCACCTTCCATTGTGCCAACCTAACTTCTGCGAAAATGGGAATAACTCTATCGAGTCCCACTGGGCGTGCCAATGAACTGGTCTGGACCGGGGTCTATGATCCGGTGTGGGACCAGCCACAAGGGTGCAGGTGTTTCTAGGGTTTGCACACCGGAACTATGTATATCCGATGTATTAATCCGGTCTCTCAGTGGGAGAGGCCGGTCTTGCTGTCCTGGAGATCCTTCACACCAACGATTCGCGTTGTAGGAGGGCGAAAGGTGGTGCCACCTGCGAAGATTCTCCGACGCTCAAGTTAGAAGAGTGTATGAACTGAATGAATACTCAAGCGTGATAACAGTAAAATGTGAGATAGAACAACGATACCATGCATGTGTGTTGATATGGCCTCTTATAGTTGAACGTAAGAGAAAAAATGAGACGTTGGATACAGGTGGGTCCCTTATCTCTGATTGCGTGTATATTGTGTCAATCAAGGTGGCTCAACTTTTAGAGTGTGTCAGGAGGGTAGGTCAATTATCAGAGTACAATCCTCTAGAGAGAGGAGAGGATAATCACCTTTTCCGCATAATCTGCTGACACGCCTCCTTACTTTCTGAAGCCATTGATGTGACGTATTTTGCTACAAACAGTGTCTTCGTTGATAAGTTATCAAAAGGATCTTCTCTTGCTATGAGGGAAAAGCTAACAATTATATAAATATCCTGTATCAATGAACATAGAACCGTTATAATGAAAATGAATGATACTGTCATGGAGTGAGGGCGGATGACCAGACAACGGATAACCGGCGTGGTAACGTTGAACCTGGACACCGGTTTTCCTTATATGAGATCAGTTTGACGTCACAAGTATGGGGGCCGGTATCTAGACCGGATCAGTTATTATAAAATTAGTGAGGACTGATATAATATCGCTAAATTTCAAAAAGGACTCATTTTGAATATTTAAAATATACCGAGTGAAAGGTTACTATTTGACTTAATAATTCTGCCTACAGTTACTATGCAAAACACTGTGCATGTACAAAATTTTCAAAAGATGCACAGTAACCAGGAATAAAAAATTCAAAAATGCACAGTACTTTTATATTAAAATAATGAAATGCATAGTAATTTTTTTCTTATAAATACCGAAGGATTTCTTTTTTAGAATTCACAATTTCAGATTAAGTTTTCTTAATATAGTAGTGCTAGTGAGATTGTGGTGGAAGTGAGAGAGAGAAGTAAACTTTTTTGGAAGAAGGTTCTGCTAAAATTCTAAGGTACGAATACCTCTCTTTTATATTTTTAGGGTTATTTTTATATCGTTTTTAGAAATCTATTATTATACTGAAAATAATATTATTTTAAGTTATTATTCTGTATAATAAATACTATTTCAATAGTGAATGACTATTTCAATAGTAAATTACTATTCAAATAGTAAATTACTATTTACTGTTACTATTTACCTTTACTATTCACGTTTTACTATTTACCGTTACTATTTACGATTTACTATTTACCGTTACTATTCACGATTTACTATTTATTATTACTATTCACCTTTTACTATTTACCATTACTATTTGTGTTTTACTATTTACTATTACTATTCACAATTTACTATTCACTATTCACTATTCAAAATTTATCATTTTTGTTTTAAGTAGTAATCTTAATCTTCATCTTATGCCTATACTGAAATAAGATTGGTATTAATATTTCTAGAAATTGGAGGCGCAAAGCAAATCTCTTTTGGGTAACAATTCAAGGTAAGCGAAAGTGAGATAAGAATATAATATGAAAAGACATAAGAATAATAGGAGGAGTCCCTTACTCCTTTTAAATTTAATAATATTAGTATTTTAAAAAAAATATTAACCTTTTAACTTAAAATTTATAATAAATCTTAAATTAAATATCTGGTTTAACTAACTCTAACATACCTATGCAAGGACTTGGACTTTTATAACCTATATAAACTGGACTATACCTATGCAAGGACTTGGACTACTATGACCCATATGGACTGAACTATACCTATGCAAGGACTGAATTATATGGACTTACATATACTTATGCAAGGAATTGACCAAAAGGACTCAAATTGACTATATTAATAATCATTAAATTTTGTATTATGATATGTATTAATGATATTTAATTTAATTGATTTGATTATGATTGATTATATTTGTGATTGATGATGTTTAACTGTGATTGATAATATTTGATTGTTGATATTGTAATGTGGAGTTTGAGCATATAGCGAGCATGACGGAAAGCTAAAACTCAGTAAGAATTTCTTACCTTACTCTTTAAATTTTTATTATTTTAAAATCTTTTATTTCTTTTTAGAAATTATTTTTATATTTAGAATAAAAAAAATTAGTATTTATTTTAGACAGTAGACATTTTATGAAAATTAATTTATATCTTTAATTAAAATTTTTCAAAAGAAAATTATTTTATTTTTCCAACTTAATAACTAAAGAATATTTGGAAATAATTAAGATTTTTAAATTTGATCTTGTTAAGATTCAATTTGAGAAAGATTATGTAAAGTTTTATATGAGAAAGTTTTTAGATATTTAAGGCTTAGAAACTCAATTTCAGTGAGATTCGAGAACTGTACCAAATTTATTTCTCTGGGACAGAAATTCAGAGAATTAAGAAAATGTACAGTTTATTACAATGATATTGTAAACCTTTAAGGTATTTAATAATTGAGTTTCTAAAAGCCTTAACCAACTCAATACGTGAGTAGTTCATGCATCATGAATCATTAAAGTGAAATGAAATGATATTGTCTGGGGACGGACTATAGAAACCGAGGATACATTAGAGGAGGCTTAATTACGAGTCTTGGGATGAGAGGGTGTGAAAGGGTGCTTCAGGGGACCTGGGGTAGCTCCCTAGTGTCGGGTACTTTCACAATAAAAACTTTCTCAATCTGACTAGTCTCTAAGTGTTTCCATGCCAGTTTAGCTGTTCATATTATTATTATCCGGACTTATGGAACAGTGTAAACTCCTGGTTGGCCCAGTGAAAATTAAAATTTAAGGGCCCACATATATAGGTAAGTTATGATGAAGATATTGCATAACATTCATGCATTTATAATTGATTGTGTATGTGATTGTGACTGATATTATTATGTATTGGTTTGTGAAAAACCCTTTATTGCTTATGTCTTATTCGAGAATATTATATTCTGTTTCTCACTCCTTTCTCCATGTTTTTGTTTCATATATTCTAAATTGATGGTTCAGAGGGAAGGATCGAAGAATTTCGACAGTAGATATAGCACGTTCTAGAAAGGGAGCTTGGTATGAATACCGTGGTCCAATGAATAAATAATGTTAATAAGTAACTGCTTCTGGGTCATGGAGTTTCCTCTTTTTGTTATAATGTTTAATGTTTATTTTCTTCGGATGAATGTACAATTACTTTATAAAGTTTTAATAATATTTATAAGGTATTTCAGAAATAATGTTTGTAATTTATTCCGATAGTTTCTTTTTAACCATCATATCTTTAAAAAAAATTATGAATTTTTATATATTTTATTAAGGTGTAACAGAGGGTGTTGCAGTATTAGTCTAGGGTTTTTTTAAGACTTATTGGAAATACCAAAACAACCTATTAAATATAAATATATATTAATAATAGAAAAATGGTATTAATATAATTTTATATATACAGGTATCCATGGTACAAATACCATTATATCTATACCCGTGTCCGTTCCTCAACGGGTAGTGCAAAACCTGATACAACCCAAACTATAATTTAATAATCTACTAGACTATTGAGGTTTCCTACGATGAAATCTAACAAGATTAGAACAAGCTACCAAGATAAAATTCACTTCGCATTAAATTCCAGATAACCCCGAACATATGAAGGGTCTCCAAGAGGAGATAGAACAGTCCTAAGGGCTTAATTTGGGCCTAGAAACAAAATAAAATACTTAATAAAAATCTTTGAGCCATTTGGGCCTATTAATAACTGTTTTAGGCCTGGTGATATTGCTATGGCTTGTAACATTACCGCGCGGTGGAGAAAGAGCCTTGTCCTCGAGGCCCAACGAATTGGAATGGTCTGGAAGAGTTGACTTGGGCAACTGAGTAGGGGACCGTGTGACAGCCTGGTGCATGATTTCAGGAGAGGTTAAACTGTTGGGCAGCGTGTTAGTTAAATGAGCGGTGGGATCTGAACCGCTTGGGGGTCGTGCGAGATTGAGGGTAGATTTGGTGAGAGACAGTGCTGTATTGGGAAGTGAAAAGGGGAAGTGATAACTGATGGGTTATCAGATTTTGAAAGTGAAGGGAAGTAGGTTGAGTCAGAAACCCAAGGAATGAGGCAAAAATGTTCAGGAGGGATGGTTCCGTGAAAGGCTCTAAGGTTCAAAACGTGGAAAACTAGATGAACGCAATAGTCGTCAGGGAGGATAAGTTCATAAGCTACTGAACCAATGCGACGTCAGATCTTAAAGGGGCCAAAAAATCTTCTTGCCAGTTTTGGGAAGGGTCTTTTGGCCACTGATTGCTGGCGATAAGGACGGAGCCGGAGCCAAACAAAATCGCCCTGGTTGAAGGAGATGTCACGACGGCGGTGGTTGGCCTGGATGATCATCTGTTGTCGCGTGCGAATGAAAGTATGGCGGGCCTGTCAAAGGACCATAGCACGTTCGTGAAGAGAGTTAGGGATGGACGGAAATGACACCTTGTCTGGCAAGAAGTCTAGGATGCAAGGAGGGTGTCTGCCATAAAGTGCGCGGAACGAAGGCATCATCGATCGCGGAATGGTAAGCGGAGTTATACCAAAATTCTGCTAGATGTAGAAAATGGAACCAAGATTTCGGAGAATCGCCACAGAAACACCTAAGGTATGATTCTAATGTCCTATTTAACACTTCTGTTTACCCATATATTTCTGGGTGATAGGCTATGCTAAATTTCAGTATAGTGCCCTGTGACTTAAAAAGCTGCTGCCAGAAGGAACTGAGAAAGATAGGGTCTCTGTCGGAAACTATAGTGGACGGAATGCCATGCAGGCGGCAGATGTCGATGGCAAAACAGTGGCCCAAGTCGGAGGCTGTGTAATGGGTAGGGAGAGCCAAGAAATATGCAGACTTGGTGAGGCGGTCGCAGATGATCCAGATGACAGTGTGGCCGAAAGAGTTAGGCAAGTGGGTGATGAAATCCATAGAGAGATCTTTCCAGACTTTATAAGGTATAGGTAAGGGTTGGAGCAGGCCTTTTTTTTCTGAGTTTCTGATTTGGAACTCTGACAAACTGAGCAATTTTTAATAAAGTTTTTGACATCTTTCTGTAGGCCCGACCATGAGAAGGAGGCTTCCAAGCGGGCCAAGGTTGGTTTGAGACCAGAGTGACCAGAGGTTAGGCTGTAGTGAAATTCCTATAACAGCTTCTGTCGGATGTCCAGTTCTGAAGGTATAAAATTTTTGTCTATGATAAAAGTAAACCATTATTTATATAGAAAGTTGATAGATCTACTGATAGCTTTTGAAATAATTTGTTTCCTTCTGGATCTTGAGAAAAATATTCCTGCAGGGTGGAGATGAGTGAAGGAATAACAGAGGAGATTGTCAGCAACAAAAGAGAGTCCTCTAAACAGACCCAGGACAATGCATCAGCAACTTGATTGGATGCACCTGAACGGTAAGAAATGTCAAAACTGTATCCTTGCAATTTAGTGGCCCATTTCTGTTGTTCCAGAGTCTGATAAGTCTGGGATAGGAAATGCCTTAAACTCTGTTGGTCTGTAATTATGTGGAAATGGTTGCCTAGAAGGTACTGACGCTATTTTTTTTACTGATTCTGTAACAACATACATCTCACGAACGTAGGTTGAAGCAGATGCCATTCGAGGGCTTAGTTTTTTTGCTGAAGTAAGCAAGAGGATAACCATCCTGAGTGAGAACAGTGTCGATGGCAACTGTGGAGGCATCAGTTTCGACCACAAAAGGCTTTGAGAAGACTGGAAGAGCAAGCACAGGAGTATATGTCATTTTGTTTTTCAATTCTGTAAATGCTTGTGTAGCTTTTGAGGACCATGTAAACTTAGTATTTCCAAGTAAATCAGTGAGAGGAGCGGCGAGTGAGGCGTAGTGATGTACAAAACGTCTGTAGAAACCGATGAGGCCGAGAAAACCACACAAAGCCATGAGGGAACGAGGCACAGGCCAACCTAAAATAGCTTGAATTTTATCCGGGTCTGGGGCAACCCCATTAGCAGAAATGACATGACCTAAATAATTCACCTTAGGTGTAGCAAAAACACATTTTGAAAGTTTGACACAAAAAGCATGTGTAGCTAACAAAGTTAAAACCGAATCTAGATGAACAACATGATCAGTAAGTGAAGAACTGTAAACAAGAATATCAACAAAAAATACTAAAACAAACTGACAAATATAGGGTCGTAGAAGATCGTTCATAGCTGCCTGGAAAGTGGATGGGGCATTTGCCAACCCAAAGGGCATTACTAGGAACTTATAGTGCCCATCCCAAGTTCTGAACACAGTTTTATGAGTGTCAGGGGGGTGAACCCTTAATTTGTGGTAGCCTGAACGTAGATCAAGTTTAGAAAAAATCGTAGTTGAACCCAACTCGTCTAGTAGCTCATCAATCGTAGGGATAGGGAAATGATCTATGATAGTAATTGCGTTTAGGGCTTTATAATCAACACAAAAAATGCCAAGAGCCATCCTTTTTCTTAACTATCAAGACTGGGGATGAAAATGGGCTTTTTCTAAGGACAATGATACCTTCCTGAAGCATCTCCTGAATAATGGTAGTCATGGCTGTTTTTTGGGAATAGGGGTAACGCTATGGTTTAATGTTCACAGGCGTGGAATTGGGTAGAAGGGGGATATGATGGTCATGAGGGCGAGAGGGAAGAAGGCCTTAAGGTTTGTTGAAAACTAAAGAGTAGGTTAAAAGGATATTTGAAATAAGAGGAGGAAGGCTTTTGAGGGAAGGATGGGAGGGGTCCAATAAGTTAGGGACAGGGCTGGGTGGGGTTGGTGGAAGTAGGGTAAGGAGGTGACAAGAGGCTATGGAGTTGGAATGGAGGAGTTGGCAAAATTGAGAGTATGAAGAGGCATTAAGAGAGGTTTGGGGTTTACCCTGCAGTGTTATGGGGTGGTTGAGGTGGCTGAAAGTCATGCTTGGTATAGTAAAATCTGCAGTGATTGGACCCAAGGTACGGAGCCCATCAATGCCCAAGACCATATCTGCTCCCTCAATAGGAATTATGTAAAAGGAGATAGAAAATTCATGGCCTTGAATAGATAAGGGAACCTGTGGGAATAAACCTGAACAAACTATGTGGGCACCATTGCCAACCATTACTGGGAAGGCAGGGACAGGTTGAGTGGGTAGTGAAAGGTGGTTAGCTATACGAGGTTGTAGTATGTTGTGGGAACTTCCAGAATCAATCAACACCCTGACAGGGAGGCCAGATATATAGCCCTGGAAGGTAAGAGTTTGTGGAGAGAGTTAGCTAGTAAGGGCTTGGGGAGAAAGCTGGAAATTAATAGCTTCAGAGGTCATAATGGTAGGTGTGTCAACAGGTAAGATTGTAGTTGCCTTAGGAATGGGCTCGGTGGGGTTGAAGTCATCCTCTGTCATGAGCAGGAGAAAACGACTAATGGTGCATTTATGGCCAGGAATAAATTTCTCATCACAGTTGTAGCATAGGCCTAAAGCTCTACGCTCTTGCATTTGAGAAGGGGTCAAACGTTTGATAGGTAAAGGGTTTATAGGGGAAGGGTTGGTTGGTTTTGTGGAAATGGGGGAAGGATTAGGTATGTGGGGTGTAGAACGGGAAAATTTGGGGCGGGAACCCTTGAGCTTTGATTCCACTAATTTAGCAAGGCCAATGGCTTGAGTGATATGAGTAGGTTGTAAGATAGCTAATTCCCTTCTAATGTCAGTGTGTAGGCCAGAGATGAAACAATTAAGCAACATTTCAAGTGGCAACCCAATAACTCGATTAGAAAGTTTTTCAAATTGAGCTTGATAGTCTGTGACTGACCCTTGTTGGTAAAGTTTAAAGAGTTCCGCTTGATGGTTCTCGTAGGTAGAGGGCCCAAAACGCAGCTCAAGGGCACGCACAAAAGTAGACCAATCAGTAAGTTGGCGATTGTGGTACATCCACTTGAACCAACTCAGTGCATCACCCCGCATATAGAAAGCCACCATAGGGAGACGCAAATCTAGAGGAACCTGGTAGAACAAAAAAAAAATTGGTCAGCTTGAAAAAGCCAATCTAAAGGTTCTGATCCGTCAAATGGGGCCAGTTACAATTTAGGGGAATGTATGGGTGTACTGTTTGGGGTTGGTGAAAAAGGGAAAGGTGGGTTGTAAGGTGGTTGAGGAAAGTTCGGTTGAGGTATGGTTGTAGAGGTCGTAGATGTGGAAAATGAAGGACCAGCCTGGGCAAAAGTGCCACCAAGGAAGGGTATAGTGGGAATAGGTTGGTTAGGGCTGGTGGGAGATGAAAGGACATTACTAGAAAGGGGAATAGTAAAGGGAATAACAATGGGGCTATTTGTGGATGCCAGAAAACCTGTGGTGTTGGGGCAGATTGAGACGGTGAAGTGGAGGTTGAAGCATGTGCCAAGGGATTGGTCTGCAGGGAGGCCACTTGCTCCAGAAGACCACCCAAAAAGCTGGTCATGGCATCATGGTGAGAATCCATGATTTGTTAGAGGTTTAGATGTCTTGCCTCCTGGATGTGGCGTTGATTATCAAGTTGTGTTTGTAAAAGGCCAAGCTTATCGAAGATTGATTGGAGCACATCCTCAAGGTCCTTACTAGCAGTTGTTTAGGAGGCATGAGGAAGGGAAATGAAAGCACCAGATGATACAACCCAAACTACGATTTAATAATCTACTAGACTATTGAGGTTTCCTACAATGAAATCTAACAAGATTAGAACAAGCTACCAAGATAAAATTAACTTCTCATTAAATTCCAGATAACCACGAACATATGAAGGGTCTCCAAGAGGAGATAGAACAACCCTAAGGGCTTAATTTGGGCCTAGAAACAAAATAAAATACTTAATAAAAATCTTTGAGCCATTTGGGCCTATTAATAACTCTTTTGGGCTTGGTGATATTGCTCTGGCTTGTAACAAAACCTGTCTCTTTTTTCCATAAGTACCTATACCTGTGGGTAGGATAAAAACGGGTCGGGCCAGGTCGGGCTTTGAAAGGCCTAAGCCTGACCTACATCAAATCTTTAAGGCGTCTAGCCTATTAGCCTGTCATAGTGTCATAGACTTTTTTTTAAGGCCTAGTCTGACCTGTTTGAAGGCCTAACCCGTTTAAAAGTTTGTTTAAAAAGCCTATTTATAGTGAGACTTTTAAAAGGCCAAAACTAGCCTAAAAAAATTTATGTTCCATTCCCTTCTAATTTTTTTAATTGTAAACTTGTAATATTAATTTATATTATATAAATATAAATATGTAATATATACATATATATATTATGTTATAAAATAAATTATATATATAACTAATTAACAATTAATCTAATTAAATAGGTCGGCCTGTTGGGCTTCAAAGGCTTTTTAAAAAGCCTATAGCCTGACCTGTTTAGTTGAAAATACCTTTTTAAAAGTCTAACCTTCTAACCCAACAAGTCTGGCCTATATAGACTTTAAACGAGTAAAGGTCCCCGATGGATGGTCTGACCCATTTTCATCCCTACTTGTGGGTTTTTACACCTGTAGCATATCTTTACCCGTGGTATTTATAAGTTCAAATATTTGTAACATCCCTAAAGGCTTTAAGATAAATAAAAAAGTAAAACATAAAAATTAAAAGCATATATATTTTTTATAATTGAAATCAAAAACATATTTAACACTTAAAATTATTATTAGAATTGTACGGAAAATAAGACAATGAAATTTAGATAGTTTACAAAACTACCATAAATTTTTGGTTTTGAATTTGCTGATTTTCAAAACATGTGATGATTTTCACACACTATGTTTTTACTCTTTCATGTGGTGCCGTGCATCCCTCTGCCTTACCCTTTCTGTGTCATTCATTCATTCATTAATTCATTGTTCCGTGTCAGAGAGTGAAAGAAAGAATATATCAGAAGATGTGGCCATTCAGCAAAACAGGGCCCTCTGGGTTTTCTTCATCTTCCACTGCCGAACAAGTTACTCATGCCATCGATGGAACTGGCCTCACTGCCATTGTCACAGGTCGTGTCACCTTTTCCTTAATTTCTCCAACTGGGCATCTTTCTATTCAATCAAAAAATCTACCTCTTTTTAATGATTCCAACTCGTGAAGAGACTAACCGTCAGCATTTGAGTCTGAGATTTTTTCTTGTCCATGCTGTTATTTTATATGTTTTGATGCAGATTTTTTGTCCAATAATTGGTTGAACAAGTTGAAACATGTTTCATTTTTTTTTCATGTAAATTGCTTCTTTTATAGCCAGGCCAGGCTACGCTTTTGTGATTTTTTATTTGTAGTCTCTTAATGAGTTTTTGAGCATGCCCTTTTGTTGAATACACGGTTTTGATTGCTACATGTTGCATAGAATTATTGGGAAGTAGTAGTACCCTGTTAATTTGTGACTCTGTAACCAATTATGCAAATGTAGATTAACCAACAACATCATCAAATAATTAATATTTATCCCCCACGTTATTCAAGACGCCTTTAAGTCGTTGGCCAATCTCAGTTGGACAAACCTAACTGAGAACTAAAGAAGTGATTAACAAGTTACACGTGTTTTTTTTTTTTTAATGAAGATCCAAAACTGATATTGAAGTATTATGTTTTGGTAGTTTACTCTATATAACAAAGCCAAGAATATTGCATCCCTATAACTCAATTAATGCAGTCCCAAAAACTATAAAAATATAAAAAAAATGAAAAAGAGTTTTTGGCCAGGCACAGTACATGACTAGACGAGAATCTTAATTTGTTGAAGTTTGACAGTTTCTGTTGTTTTACTTGATCATATATGCATTCTGAGTTGATTCTTGCATTTGACTGTGATAAATGATTATTGGAGTGTCCCTTTGTTTTTATTTGGTTTGTGGGCATTGTGGTAACAGGAGCATCCAGCGGTATTGGCACTGAGACTACTCGTGTTCTTGCTTTGCGTGGTGTCCATGTGATTATGGGTGTGAGGAATATGGTTGCTGCTAAAGATGTCAAAGAAACAATACTCAAGGAGATTCCCTCAGCTAAAGTTGATGCCATGGAGTTAGATCTCAGTTCAATGGAATCTGTCAAGAAATTTGCATCAGAGTATAAATCCTCTGGACGTGCCTTGAACATCTTGATGTAAGAAAAGGAAATTATATGACATGCATAATCAATTTTTTATTTCACGTTTTTTTTATAGTAAAGTTGTTACTTTATCCTTAATAGTTGTCCCTTTCATTTTATGTGTATCTGTGTTCCAATTTAGCTCTTTAAAGCCTGATCATTCAAGGAAAACAAGGAGTAATATTGTTTTCTGATCTGTTTGTTTGTAATTTCAAGAAACAACGCAGGAATTATGGCGTGCCCCTTCATGCTCTCTAAAGACAATATCGAACTACAGTTTGCTACAAATCACATAGGTATGGGGGAATGTTACTGTTCTATTCCAATATCTGGTAAATTGAGCGTTTTTCAAACAAAAATTCATTTGATGACTGATAGTGACATGGCTTCTTTGTATTATACTTGTTGCATGAACTTCTTTATGATCTTTCCAGTTTAAATGGGGAAATGGAGATGGGGGACACTGGCACTCTCAAAAGTTTATAGGGAGTGTAGGCCGTGTGATTTGTATATTTCTGATTCAGATAAGTAGCTAGCATAAAAATTGTTAGTTATTGTAGCAATAGAGTCATGGGCATATAAATCCTATCTCTCCTCTATTGAGGAAGTGTTTATGACTTATAAATCATCGAAACATGAGATATACATATAGCAATCAACAATGCTTTTGCTATGATCAGCCTCAACCAATATGTCAAGTGATATTTTCTATAAAACAAGTAATTATTTTACTGTTTCTTTAAATGCATAGACTTAGAAGCTGTTGTAATGATCTTAATCCTACTGATTTTATTTAATTCAATTCTGCAGGTCATTTTCTGTTGACAAATCTTCTGCTGGATACTATGAAGAAAACAAGTCGTGAAAGTAAGAAAGAAGGAAGGATTGTTAATGTCTCCTCAGAGGCTCACCGATTTACATATCGTGAAGGAATCCGTTTTGACAAAATTAATGACCAATCAAGGTAATAGTTAACCTAAATTCAAACTTGCTAAAAGATGTGCTGACAGTTTATGTTTTATTGTTCAATTGAAGAGGAAATTATTAAGAGAAAGAAGAATTATGCTGATTATTATCGTGGCTGATGCAACAAGTTCAGAATACATACAAACTACCCAAACAGAACTTGTCTACTGAGAAATTTCACACAAAACAAAGAATCCATATAAAACGATATTTTTTTTAACCACAAATATCCTTCTTCAGAGAATCGATCGTGTTTGGGATTTAGTCACATACACAACAATAATGACTACATGGAAGTAGAGAGTAAGCTATGAATACATCTAACTTCCGGAGCTTGGATGTCCTAGGTCTTACTGCCCAAATTCTTCACCTGCCCCGTCTTTTCTGTGCCTACCCTTATAATTATTGCTTGCATCCCCTCCCTCTTCTGTCCAGTAGCGACTTCTCCACTCATAACATAACAGAATCCTCTGCAGCATTGCTGCCACATGTTCTTCCTCTTCCAATAGGTGTAAACTCCAAACTCTTGAGGCCATATTGAATTGGTATGAAGCACGGACACCTCTTCATTTTGATGTGTCTTGTGTTGGGAACGTGTTTGACACCGACACTTATTCGACATGTCTCAAACACTCCTTCACAAGTATTTATGTTAAAATTTATTTGTTATTGACCTGAACACTTAAACTTTGATAATCTGATACCTTTATATGACTCAAACACTTGACACTTCAAAATAGATGAACAAACGTCCGAATTATTTAAAATATATATTTTTTAAATTTTATAAAAAATAAACCTTGAATATAATAAAATATATTTAAAAATGTATGTGTGTGCGATGTCATCGTGTCCTTTGTTTGAAGACATTAGCCTTGTCAAAGTGTCCGTGTCCATGTTATGATGGGTGTCCATATCGGTATTTGTGCTTCATATGTGGTCCTGCAATGATCATGCTGGGCTTGGCTTCTCACATTTAATTTATCCTATCCTCCCATGTCACTTCTCCAATTGTTTTCCCTTTCCTCTAATCAACAGTCAACTCTAAACGATGTCCTCCCCATGCTTATTTTCAGTTCGAGTACTCGAGGCTTTTTGGATTCAAGGGAATTTGAATATTTGATTATGTTTGCCTCCTTGTTTACGGTTAAAACAATTGGCTCGCCTAGTTGTTTGAAGAACTAAGCATGGAAACATGATCCCTGTAGTATTTGTTGACTGGAGAAGTGTTATGTATACAAGTATATAATTATGTTTGCTTCATTCCATACAGTTATAACAATTGGCGTGCATATGGGCAGTCAAAGCTTGCCAACATTTTACATGCCAATGAACTTGCAAGACGTCTCAAGGTGTGTTGACTTTTCCTTTACAGTAGTGTGTTTTGCATATTATCTGCTGAAATATGCAATTATACAACATTTTAGCTAGCCATTGAACGACATTGTAAGTTAACATTATCATGTCTCATTTATCTTAACTTTGGTTGATTAGTAAGATATGGATGCCTTGCCGTGTTCATTCGTTGTCTCAGGATTAAGAATCTGATATTTCTAATTAAACATAACTGTGGCATGACCTTTTTCTTAATTAATGCATATTTCAGCCTTGGTTCCTATGTGAAAAGTTATATTGTTTTCGTGAAAGAATTGTAGTAAACTTTTGTTTTCTTACTTCTGAGGTTGCATTAGATTACCAGATTTAGACTTAAACCAACTTTGCCTCCTAATTCTCTCTCATTAACAATGTTCCTTGTAATCTAAGGAATTGAATTATTTTATCATGAGATGCCTTAGTTTTTTTAGATTTCATTTGAAATTACTTGATTTTTAGCAGCAGTTTTCTTCTGCACACTGCACTCTACAATCCCTCACAAAAAATTGTTTCATTATCTTAATCATTGATTATCTATTAATTGAAACTGACGGATCTTTAGAGAAGATTATTGCTGACTAGGTTTTAGAAAAAGTAGGTGATCATCAATGATTACATTTGTTAGGCACTGATTTCAGTGGAATTTTTAATCTCTGGATTAAGGTTTCTGAAAAACATCCAAACCTTACATACCTTTTGCACGCACAATCATAGAATCATTTTTTTTTAGTATTTTTCTCATTCATTGTTACTTTTTCCAGTAGCTTTCTTTCTTTTTGTTGTGTTTACAGACGGCATATTCATTTTTCCGCTTTATATTAGCTGTCTTTGATGTATGTAATTTTACCCGTTGCATCCTAATCAGGAAGACGGGGTGGATATTACTGCAAATTCTCTTCATCCAGGAACAATTGCCACCAATCTTTTCCGTTACAACAGTGCAGTGAATGGTAACTACCACGTTGTCCTACTCATGTAAATTAGTGTTCTGTTTAAGAATTATGTAAGTCGTGGGATTTGGCATACTAAATGATGTTTTCTGCATTGCGCATCATGATGTGGAGGATATCTTTATTTATTTCATTTTAATTGTCTCCTCAAACTTTTGGTGGGTTTCACAGTGAAATAAGCCTGCATTCATCTATGTTGCATTAGGTTTCATCCTAAAATTGGTACAAGAATTTTGTGAACAGGTTGGCCTTTCTGAATTTTGAAGCCTTTTCTTAATTTTGAATACAGACTACAGACACACTGAAGAATAGCAACAATCTTTTAAGCATTCTTCAGTTGTCAAGCACAACTCTCATGTATATAAAATTTGTTCAGTTTTTATGCATTGTAATGATGGATGACACTTCTGAAGTCTTATTTCTATTTGATTTATGCAGGGCTAATTGGTGCGGTTGGGAGATTGGTACTTAAAAATGTCCAGCAGGTAAGTTAAAATCGTCGTGACCTATGATTCATTATAAATCTGAGCAACATTATGTTGTTATTTGGAGCATTATTCTAGGATAGTTACATATATCTCGTTAGTTGTCGAACTCAAATATTTTATTGGTTGTTAGTCATACTCAATAGACTTAAAAACATTTATTATGGAATTAGAAGCCTATAAGCAATTGACAACCTATGTACATTCCTCGTAAGGATACTATTTGCTCCCTGTTATGCAAGCTAGAGAAGGGTCAATCAAACATTCCTTACATTTAATATTGGGATTCTTCTCTTCTCACATGTTCACCATCATCATTCTTAATTCAGGGAGCAGCAACAACATGCTATGTAGCATTGAACCCACAAGTGAAGGGAGTTAGTGGCAAGTATTTTTCAGACAGTAACGAGGCCAAACCAACCTCACAGGGGACTGACTTTGATTTGGCTAAGAAACTATGGGATTTCAGCATGAATTTGATCAAGTAGGATACTCATTGTGTTATTTGTCACTGGAGATGGTTTACATATTTAGTAAAAGAAAGCCATCGATTATGTGACCGACTGTCATAACACTTTTATACTCAGATTCCAATTCCTACATTGCATAGACATGAATTTAAAGCTTAGAATTTATAATTGAATGCTCCAACAGTTTGCTGTGCGCATAATTTAGGCCAATATTAAGTCATTTATACTCCTTATCGAAGAAATAAATAACCATTGAATTTCATTTACACTGATTTAAGGATGAAGGAGGGCATGGCTGTCAGACATAATTTCTTTCTTTTGTCCATCAACATCCTCCCTGCTGCCTTGTAATTTGCAGTATTGTCTGCGATTACTTGCGCATTCACCTCTCCAACATATGTAACAACATCATCCAATATCTTGAAAGTTTTGGCGGTTGTTTTTGAAATGTCAACAGTCTCCAGTGAACACAAAAAGATTGTACCTTTCGGGCTATTCACAAAAAAATTGGAAATTGAACCCCTTTTGTTGTCTGTCCACCCATTTGACATAATTGTACAACCAGTTTTCTTCCACTTCCCTCTAAAATCGTCAAGCACTGTATGAGTTTGACCCACTGCTTGCTTCAAAAGCTTCTCTCTGACTTCGTGATATGATGGAGGTTTATAACTAATTCCATATCTTCCAATCTCCTCACACATTTTTATAAATTCAGGATTCTTGATTGCATTAAAGAGGATGACACTTGTATAAAAACGTTTAGCAACCTGTTCATCAACATCCCCTTTGATGTTCCTTTTCATCATTTGGTTAAGAGTTGCTTAAACACCACCATTAACTTTCCCGCTGCTTGTTTGACCTGAACCTTGAACTTGCACATGTTTCCCCTCACCTTCATCCACAATAGCAAAAATCTTTCTTTTCTTCTTAGATGCCACTTTACCCTCTACACAAACCTTCATCAACAATTCTCTGGTTTCATCAGGCATAGTCGGACAGGGCTCTGAATCCTCCCTACTTCCTGCAAGATGGTGCTTGAATCAAAAGGCACCACTAACAATCATTGCACAGTAATTACACTTCACTTTCTTCCATCACCATCAACATCTACTCCATGTTTCCAATCAATGTCAGACCTCTTTCTAGGGATATTCTCTTTTCCTTGAAGAGGAGCTTTACCCCGCTAAATACCAGCTCACTCAAATATGCTGGATAGAGAGGAACAAGCAGGAGTCTAAGAGGATGAGAAGAACGAAATGAGGCAAGAACAGAACAATGGCCCTAATCAAGTTTTGAAATGAAATAAGAACAAAAAAAGGGAAAAAAAAAAAAAGAACCTGTTACTATTGGGTTTTTGTCGCGGCGGCATGAGATGGAGCTCATTAGAGTGTCATCGAAAATTGGAGGTTCGGTTCACTAGGTTCGAAGGTCATGGGGCAGGGGCACCTCTAGGGTTCGAAATGGAGTGGAAACTTAAAGAAGAGGGGGGAAATTAACAAAAAGTTTGTGTTTTGGAAATTAAGGTTTCATTTTGTTTAAACTTGGTGTAATTTGGGAATTAAGGTTTCATTTTGTTTAAACTTGATAAATTTGAGCATGTTTGATCGAGTGAAGCCGATTCCACCCGAGTTAAAAAGGGTCCAAGTTGCCTATTGTGTATGAAGTCTGCACCTAGAAACGTTGAACATTACGTTTCTACAAGTTAAAACTCGATTTTGATAATCCTGAATGAATGAATTTAATGCTTCATGTGTGGAAATTGATTTAAAATGAAATGATTATTTTGATACCTTTGAGTGTGAAAATTCTCAAATAACCTACTTCATCAAATTTGAACTATGTCTAGCTGCTTAAATAATACTCCCTCCATTCCTATTTAATTGTTTGAAGAGATAAGATAAATATTATTTTTATTTAATTATCCACTTAGAATTTCAAAGTATCAATAACTATTTTTTCCAATAATACCCATATGAAAGTAAAATATGTTAAATAAAAACAATTATTAATGTAGTGTAATAAATAAAGATAAATAAGAAGTTTTGGTATGTAATTAAGACAATAGAATTGTATTCTTTATGTAATTTTTCTTTCTCTAAGGACAATTAAATAGAAATGAAAAGAGTATAATTTTAATTACTTTTTTCTTTGGTTAATAGTTTTTGTTTTGTTTTAGAACCGGGGTCAGAGTTGACAGTCTTAACCGGTGTTCAGAGTTACCTCACAAGCTCTCAGTTTTATACCGTCTCAGTGAAGTACGATATTTTATACCTAGGCCTAGTGGGGATCCTAAGTCCTTCAAGTATATGGTGAATTTGACGTCAAGCCCGTACCAAAGTTAATGAAACACATCGAAGGTGCACCTGCAAAAGATTCTTCAATGCTTAAGTCAATATGGGTATTATAGGAAATAACAGGTGTCTTTTTAGTAATAAATGAGTAGTATTTATAGAAGTTACATGAGTAGGAGAAGTGATTTGACCCTTCTCCTAACTTACTATAGTCATAGTGTTTGCAGGAACATACTACCCGTACTGATTCTGGCTCATTTTGAGTCAGAAAATGACCGAGGCCTTGATCATGGGTCCGTAGTTATTTTGGTTCTAGACTCTGATTGAGGCAATTTTATCAGGTATTCATTGTAATCATGATGACGTGGCTCCTTTTTCAGAAACACCCCGACCAGGGTCTTACAGTTCGGTTAGCACCCCGGATCAGTTTTAATTAGAACCAATAAGAAATGTAATTATTATATATTACTTATAAATTGAGTCAAGCTAATGAAATACAACACTAATTAATCAAATAGGATTTGAGTAGATTGTAAGAGTCGTCTGATTTCTATTTTTATTTTTTGTTTTAAGTTTTAATTACAAAACTATCATTTTATTTTTTAAAATTTTATATAGAAAACACTGAAAAACAATTTTTTTCTGTTTCTTGATTTCATTTTTTGTTCTAAACTTTATTATACAAATTTTTAAAAACAAAATAACAATTTTGTAATTAAAACTGAAAATAAAAAATGAAAATAAGATTCAAATAGACCCTTATAGTAAAACTTCATTGTTTTCCCTGTACACAAAATATACACGTATGTTGTTTATAAAATGCTTCAATTTCATGAGTCCTATTTCAGTGTCAACCCTAGACATACTCAATCTTTTCTCTTATTTTAATGACACAGTCAATTCGAATTATTCAATGAGTCTTTACAAAAGAGTCACTTTCCATTTAGTCCTCATACTACATTAACTTAATATCAAACTAAAATTCCAACGAACAGCAAGAGACAGCAGCGACAAAATTGAAACTGATAGTTGCAATAATCAGGCATAGTTTTGTCTTGCCATTTTATCGATCCATCCCATGTTTCCAAGTATTTCAGCACATAGAGGCCACAATCATGACTTAACCAATGTATTATTATCACCAATATTGAGTTTTTCTACATAAGAGAAAACTAAAGCCACGCACTACTCACTCGTAGGAAGATCAACATGAACAAGTGTTACTGATGCATTCTTTCTGGTCAAACCAGGATTAATGAATACCAGCAGCTCCTCGAAACAAAGTTTCTTTGCATTGAAAAACCATTGAATGGTTGGCTCAGACAAAAAAGTTAGGGATAAAACTCTGACAAAATTAATGTAAATATTCAAAAGAAAACAAGTATCGTTCAACACTACCATTGCATCATCCAAGTTCTTCTTACTGGTTGAGACTCTATATACAGGGATTTGTTCTCGGGCTTGAATGCTTAACAAGACCAATGCTCCTTTAACAAAGTTGGTGTAAAAATCTTAAAGAAGGAAAACGGAAACACATCATTACACCTGAACGGCATTGTATAATGTATACCACTAAATCCCAATGTCTATAAACCATTATGTTTATTCTTAGGTTAAATACACCTTTTGGTCCCTTATGTCTTAAGTTTTTTTTAAATTGGTCCTTGGTCCCTGAACTTTTTAAAAACGTATCAATTTGGTCATTCCGTTAGAAAATCACTAACGCCGTTTGCTAACATGGCATGTCCGGACACTTGTCCAAATCTTATTAGTACACGTGTCACCATCAGAATATAGGACACATGTCAGATTTTGATTGGGTGATGCTTAAATTCGAAATTAAAAGAAATGACACTTGATGGAAATTTAACCCAAGACCTTACACTCACACACCAAATGCATTACCACTAGGCCACATGTAACTTTCATATTATATATGGCAATATTGGTACATAAAGGTAACATTTCAATATCTTCTAAATATAAATTTAATTATTTTTGATAAAATATTTAAAAATATATTTAGTTTAGTTATTATTAATAAAATATATTTAATTTTATTATTATCAATAAATATTATATAAAAATATATTTAATTTTATTATATATATATATATTTAATTATTTTTTTATAAAATATTTAAAAATATATTTAGTTTAATTACTATTAATAAAATATATTTCATTTTATTATTATAAATATTATTTAAAAATATATTTAATTTAATTATTAGTAATAAAATATTATATAAAAATATATTTAATTTAATTATTTTTAAATATAAATTTATTTATTTTTGATAAAATATTTAAAAATATATTTAGTTTAATCATTACTAATAAAATATATATAATTTAATTATTATTATTATTAAAATATTATTTAAAAATATATGTAATTTAAATTATATTTTAAATTATATTTAATTTAATTACTTTTGATAAAATATTTAAAAATATATTTAGTTTAATTATTATTAATAAAATATATTTAATTTAATTATTATTATTAAATTTATATTTAGCTAAATATATTTTTAAATACTTTATAAAAAATAATTAAATTTATATATATAAATAATAAAATTAAATATATTTTTATATAATATTTATTGATAATAATAAAATTAAATATATTTTAATAATAATAACTAAACTAAATATATTTTTAAATGTTTTATCAAAAATAATTAAATTTATATTTAAAAGATGTTGAAATGTCTCCTTTATGTACCATTATTGCCATATATAATATGAAAGTCACATGTAGCCTCGTGGTAATGCATTTGGTGTGTGAGTGTAAGGTCTTGGGTTCAACTCCCATCAAGTGTTATTTCTTTTAATTTTGAATTTAAGCATCACCTAATCAAAATCTGACATGTCTCCTATATTATGGTGGTGACACGTGTACTAATAAGATTTGGACACGTGTCCAGACATGCCATGTTAGCAAATGACGTTAGTGATTTTCTAACAGAATGACCAAATTGATAACTTTTTAAAAAGTTCAGGGACCAATTTGAATTAAAAAAAATATAGGGGACCAATTTAGAAAAAACTTAAGACATAAGGAACCAAAAGGTGTATTTAGCCTTATTCTTACAGAGTATATAACATAATAATAACACCACACTTACCGATTTGCCTTGATTAATATCATAACCCAATTTACTTGGCAAGATGAATTGAGATACATCCTCAATACACCAAGGCTTGGATTGGATAGATTTGAGCGAGTTATGACCTTATTCTACATAGAAACATTAATAGCACTACCATAAATATAGGTTGCATGGGTCCTTCAACAGCTCTGTTTTATATATATATATATATATATATATATATATATATATATATATAAACATATCCATAAAATACAGGCTAAATATATGACGATTGACAGCCCCATTTGTGTTGGGAAAAAATCTGTAGATTAACTGATAATTTCCCCGGCACAGCGGAATGGTGTACCGATAAAATAGGTGGTTACAAAATAAATTAAATACGAGCAAAGTAAATAAATAATTAAAATGGCACCAGTAATTTAACGTGGTTCACCCTTTTGATTTGGGCTACGTCCACAGGACAAACTCCAAAATTATTTCCTCTAATAAAATTAATAGGCGTACAAGAGGGACTTCTCTAATAAAATATTAGAGGCATAAACCCGAGATTAACCCAAAATAGTGACACTCAAGTGTTTCCCAAACACCCTAATTAACCTCACTATTTTGTCACTCACTAATTATTTTTCCCTCACTCTAAATCATCAAAGCAATTAACTAATTACTTTGGCCTCACAAACACTTACTAAATAGCTTGTGTTTGCTTACTGCTTCTTCAACTCTCGATGCCTTCAATTACAAATTTGGATGCCTATTTATAGGCCTTAAGAAGCAAAATACACTAAATGAATTATGTGTTCCTCCATGCTCCATGTCTCTTGCAATTTGTGACCACATGTTGTATATTATTTTATGCTTTTATGTCTTCTATGGCCCTCTATTATGAGGGTACAACAACAATCTCCCCCTCCCGATTAGATGGAGGGCTCTACCAGTCCTACTGCTTATCGACAGTACTCTAGCTTCTCCTTTGGAAGAGTCTTTGTCATCATATCTGGTCCATTTTCATCTGTATGGATCTTCTCAAGTTGTAGCAACTTCTTCTCCAATACATCCCTAATCCAGTGATATCTCACATCAATGTGTTTTGATCTAGAATGAAAGGAGGAATTCTTCCCAAGGTGAATTGCGCTCTGACTGTCACAAAACAGTTCATACTTTTCCTGGTGCATGCCAAGTTCTCCCAAGAACTTCTTCATCCATATCAGCTCTTTGCAAGCTTCAGTGGCCACAATAAATTCTACTTCAGTTGTTGAGAGAGCAACACACTTCTATAGTCTTGATTGCCATGACACAGCTCCCCCTGTAAAAGTAATCAGATATCCTGATGTAGACTTTCTTGAGTCAACATCGCCAGCCATATCAGCATCTGTGTAACCTACTAGCGTAGGTTTTCCATCTCCAAAACACAAACACATTTTAGAGGTTCCACGGAGATACCTGAAAATCCACTTTACTACAACCCAGTGTTCCTTTCTAGGATTTGAAAGGAAACGACTCACTACACCCATGGAGTGAGCGATATCTGGCCGTGTACATACCATGGCATACATCAAACTCCCAACTGCTGAAGCATATGGAATTCTATCCATCTCATCCTTCTCATGTTCTGAGGAAGGGCACTGCTTGGTACTTAGTCTAAAGTGATTTGCAAGAGGACAACTAACTGCTTTAGCCTTGTCCATATTGAATCGTTGAAGTACCTTCTTGATATACTTCTCCTGTGACAACCATAATTTCTTGGCGTTCCTGTCTTTGGATATTTTCATGCCAAGAATTTGTCTTGCTGGCCCTAAGTCTTTCATAGCAAAAGATTTGCTCAATTGCTTCTTTAACTTGTTGATTCTGGAAATATTCTAGCCAATGATCCATATGTCATCTACATAGAACAAAAGAATAATAAAATCATCACCGGAGAATTTTTGTACAAACACACAATGGTCTGAAGTGGTCTTCTTGTAGCCTTGCTCCCCCATCACGGACTCAAACTTCTTGTACCATTGTCTTGGTGCATGCTTCAAGCCATACAAGCTTTTATTAAGCTTACAGACATAATCCTCTTTCCCTTTTACTTTGAAACCCTCTCGGTGCTCCATGTATATCTCTTCCTCCAGATCACCATGAAGGAAGGCTGTCTTTACATCCATCTGCTTGATTTCAAGGTCGAGACTTGCTGCTAATCCTAGCACTGTTTTGATGGATGTCATCTTCACCACTAGTGAGAAAATCTCATCAAAGTCAATCCTATTTCTCTGACTGAATCCTTTGACGACCAATCTAGCTTTGAATCGTGGCTGGGGACTGTGTTCTTCATGCTTGATCCTAAACACCCACTTTTTCTTCAAAGCCTTCTTGCCTTTTGGCAGCTTCACTAGCTCAAATGTCTTGTTCTTATACAAGGAATTCATCTCATCTTGCATGGCTTCAACCCACCTTTTATATTGTTCATCATTCATAGCTTCTTGGAAGCTTTCTAGTTCTCCCCTGTCAGTCAGTAACACATACTATTCTTCAGGATATCTTGTAGAGTGTTGTCTGACTCTATCAGATCTTCTTAGATTTGGAGAACCCGCTGGAGCTAGTGGTTGATCATGAATACTTTCATCATTAAAATTATCTGATGGTATCTCAAATGGAGCAATTGGATCACCTGCCTCAGGTTGATCATTAGGAGCTTCATCTTCAACTTCTATTAGCACCATTGTTGAAGGAACTAGCTCTATGTTTGTTGAACCATCATTAGATTTGGAAGCATTTTCCTTGGCTTTTTCTATATCTTTAATGGTCTCATCTTCAACAAACACTGCACCACAGCTTCTGACAAGCTTCTTATGGATTGGATCGTAAAATCTATAGCCAAGCTGATCTTGACCATAACCAAAAAACAAGCATTGTTGTGTCTTGACATCAAGTTTGGATCTTTAATCCTTTGGTACATGCACGAAGGCCTTACAGCCAAACACCCGCAAATGATCATAGGAAACATCCTTTCCTGACCATACCTTCTCTGGAGTGTCATACTGAAGAGGAACACAAGGTGAACGGTTCAATACGTGAGTGACTGCTTGTATAGCCTCACCCCAAAACATCTTTGGCAACTTTGCATGTGAGAGTATACATCTGACTCTCTCCATCAAAGTCCTGTTCATCCTCTCAGCTAAACCATTCAATTGCAGCGTCTTTGGTGGTGTCCTTTGATGTCGAATACCATGCTCTTCACAGTAAGCATGAAATGGTCCTGTGTACTCTCCACCATTGTCTGTACGAATACACTTAAGCTTCTTGCCAGTTTCCTTCTCCACCATAGATAAGAACTGTTTAAAGACACCCAATACTTGGTATTTAGTCTTTAAAAGATACACCTAAGTCTTTTGGGAATGATCATCAATGAAAGTCACAAAGTACTAAGCACCACTGAGTGACTTTGGCATTGGCCCACACAAATCTGAATGTATTAGGTCCAATACATTCTTCATTCTGGAAGGAGGGGAACTCTTGAAAACAACTCTATTTTGCTTTCCTGCCAAACAATTAGCACACTTCTTTAGATGGACCTGATCCAATCCAGGCAATATATTCTTTTTGGTTAGAACGATCATACTTTTCTCACTCATATGACCGAGCTGTTTGTGCCATAATTCAACTGTACTGTCATTCTCCACTGTATTCACAGTATTTTGCAAAACCTTTGCCTGTATCATGTACAGTCTTGAGCACTTATCTCCTTTGGCCACAACCAATGATCCTTTGGTGAGCTTCCACTGGCCATTGTAGAAGGTATTACAGTAACCTTTATCATCTAACCTTCCGGTTGAGATCAAGTTCAGGCGCATGTTTGGAATATGCCTAACGTTCTTCAGGACTAACTGCGTACCATTCTGTGTCTCCAAACAAACATCTCTTTTTCCTGTAACTTTTGAGTAATTTTCATTTCCTATTCTAACAATACCAAAATCACCTGGTGTGTAAGAAGAGAAGAATTCCTTCTGAGATGTCATATGAATGGTAGCTCCACTGTCAACTACCCAACTGGTCTCATGGGTTACAAGGTTGACAATGTCTTCTTCGTAGATGATGTGGAACTCCTCGGTAACATTGGTTTGTTCATCATCACTGCTGTCATCTTGGACCTTCTCCTTGCCTTTGTTCTTCTTTTGAGATCTCTTGAGTATCCGACAGAACCTCTTTATGTGGCCCTTCTGCTTGCAGTGATGACACTCCACATTTGCATATTTATTTGACTTTCCTCTACTTTTGCTTCTGGACTTTGAACCTTTGATTTGACTCCTCCCCCTTGTCTCTGTAACAAGAACATCCTGCTGCGATGATGTGAATCCTTGTGCTTTTCTTCTCATTTCTTCATTTAGCACACCACTTTTGATATTTTCCATATTTACTACACCATTTGGTGCAGAATTTGTAATTGAAATCTTTAAAGTCTCCCAAGACTCTGGTAAGGAAGCCAGCACCAAAAGAGCAAGTACTTCATCATCAAATTTAATACCCATCCTTGACAGCTACTCCACGATCCCCTGCATCTCATTCAAATGATCTGCCATCAGTGTACCTTCCCGGTACTTCATCTGGAGTAACCTTGTCAAATAAAATAATTTATTATTGCTAGTTTTGGAAGCGTACAACTCCTCTAACTTGTTCCATAATGTTCGAGCATGAGTCTCACTACAAATGTGATTGTACACATTGTCTTCGACAAATTATCGGATAAAGCCATAGACTCGTTCATGCTTAAATTCTCATTCTTCATCTGTCTTGTCCTTAGGTTTAGTTGTACTAAACACTGGTAAATGCATATTCGTCATAAATAGGAGATCCATCATCTTGTTTCTCCATATGTGGTAATTCATGTCATTTAAATTAATCATTTTGTTCGTCTTCACCTCCATGGCCCTAATTAGACTTTTGAAGGGTAAATAATAATCTGACTTATTTTCTGATGTTGAGGGTCCACTTTAGTGGCAACCATAGAGCATAGAATAAGTAGATATTAATTCTCCCTGGTACCACTCTGATACCAGTTGTTGGGAAAAAATCTGCAGATTAACTGATAATTTTCCCGGCGCAGCGGAATGGTGGACCGATAAAATAGGTGGTTACAAAATAAATTAAATACGAGCAAAGTAAATAAATAATTAAAATGGCACCAGCAATTTAACATGGTTCACCCTTTTGATTTGGGCTACGTCCATAGGACAAACTCTGAAATTACTTCCACTAATAAAATTAGTAGGCGTACAAGAGGGACTTCCCTAATAGAATATTAAAGGCACAAACCCGAATTAACCCAAAATAGTGGCACTCAAGTGTTTCCCAAACAGCCCAATTAACCTCACTATTTTGTCATTCACTGATTATTTTTCCCTCACTCTAAATCATCAAAGCAATTAACTAATTGCTTTGGCCTCACAAACACTCACTAAATAGCTTGTGTTTACTTACTGCTTCTTCAACTCTTGATGCCTTCAATTGCAAAATTGGATGCCTATTTATAGGCCTTAAAAAGCAAAATACACCACATGAATTATGTGTTCCTCCATGCTCCACGTCTCTTGCAATTTGTGACCACATGTTGCATATTATTTTATGCTTTTATGTCTTCTATGGCCCTCCATTATGAGGGTACAGCAACAATTTATTGTGCTCTCCTCTTGCATCATTACGTTTCTAGCGACTAAAATCACCTGCACATTTAATGTATACTTTTCCAACTATGTGCTAAATATACTAGTTAAATTAAAGAATAAATACATTAGTTTGTCTCTGAAATTATCACCACCAAGTTAATCAGTCTCTCAAACATAAAAACTTAGTTTTTGATTCCTCATTCATTTACTTTACTAGATTAATAAGTTCCTCAAAGTTAAATCCATAACAGAAGGGTTAGGTTTAGTTTATATGTCACATTAGTACACATTTATCACATCATAAGAATGAACACATGACCACTAAAACATTGGTGTTTTACTGACTGTGCTTAAGAGTAAATTCTTTTTAAAATTTTTAACCTCAAATCCCAAATTTCCCATCATCCCTTTTTTCCTCCCTCATTTTCTTTGTGTGGTGTATCCCCAGCTATTGAAATGTATGGTAACTATCTAGGCAGCTGCTACCAAAATCAACAGCTTTGTGGAGCGGAGTCATCCTAAACAGTTAAATGAGGAGGGTGGCTATCATTCCTCTTGCTCCCACCATAAATCCTTTGAAACGCCCCAACATCAAGTCCTCCTCGAGTAGATCTTTCTTTCCACCGAAGTTGAAATCAAGTTGGAATTAAGGTGGTGTATGGTAGAAGGTATGATTTTTAGCTCTTTTTTGATATAAATGTTTTCCGAGTAAATTTTTAGCACCTATTAAAAGGTGGGTAAGTCTTTACCCACTTGAAAACACGAATGCTTCATATTTAAAATTTTTTGATAATCTAACTTACATGAGGATAATTTTTTAAAATTTTTATCAAATATGAGTAAATTTTTTTTTACTTTTATTTTCGATAAAGAGAAAAGATATCTCCTTTCAAACACTTTCTAAATACACACAAAAAAAGATATATGAGTGCAAAAATTCAACATAAAACAACCACAAATATTACCTAAGAAATTTCATGTTCATAAAGTTCGCATATCAAGGGAATGAAAACTTGCACAAGGAACCAGGAAATACACAACAAGAAATAATAAAACACAACTCATCATCCCTAACATAGTACCAATCAAGATTATATGGAGCCAATTCTTTAAAAGCTGCAGTCTTAACAATTTCAGTCCACTGAAGAAGGTTTATCTGTTCAGAAACATGTTAACAAGAAAAAAATAGAATACAAACCCAAAAACAACTCTTGAAGTTGACATTTCAACACCAAAACCTAATAAAGAGCATTGCATGCAACCATTTCCAAATGCAATAAAACCCAACCAAAATTAATAATACCAAAAGATTGAAATAATTAGTTGTAATTAAACTGATAACAACAAAAACAACTTACTTGCACCAAACAAATACACTTATCCAGTACAAATAATACACTCAAGCAAAACATCTGGGCACCATGATATTTAAAAAATTCTAACAAAATAGTATTAGATGAAATCAACAGTACCTAAAAAAATCACTTTGCCAATGAAAACAAGATGAATCAGAAGCAATAGTCGTTATAGCAATAATAAAAACAAGATTGAAAAATGAGTTTAGTGCCCCTGCAGTAGAAGCAAGATGCTCCTCCTCTTCCTTCTCCTTATCCTCAACAACAAAGGTCATCTGTTCTCTCTCTAAAGGCAAGTAAGTAGTTTGTTCGTGTTTTTCTTGCCTTACATCCTTCTGTTTCTGTTTAAGGAGGATTGCCAAAGTTTGGCAAGCAAAATACCAGGAAATGAGAACCTTTTATCTTAATGATATGAGAGCCAACAAAGAAGAACTGTTCAAGTCTAGTGGCTATCCAAGCTACGTGGAATATATCAAGTTCATTGAAGGACACCTAAAAAGTTTTCCTGAGTATGACACTCAAATGGAACTACATAGATTGGATTAACAGATTTTAGGTTGTGGGTGAATTCCAAAGTGATAAAGCTAGTTTTAGAAAGAAATTATCAGAAAAAAGAAAAAGAAGTGTCTCAAGAAGAGTCTAGTTTGAAAAAACCAAGGTCTGATGTTGTTAGCAGCCTTTCCTAACTAGAGTTCAACTCTCATTCCCAACCAGACTAGACCTCCCTCCCTGACTAAACTTCTCATCCTGACTAGACCATATCTGAACCTCAACAAGAACTTGTCATTTCAACCTTAGTTTCAATATCCTCTCCTCCCAGGTATCTTCGAATTTTCCCACCTAGACCTCATACCAGACCATCTAGCCCTTACCTCTTTACAATTATTACCCCTGGCCTATCTCTTCTTAAAAACATCAAACGAACCTTAGATAAAAAAAGATATAAGGTACTATCACCCCTCCAATCTAGCCATTATTAAAGCTCACAGATTTGACCGTAGGAAAGTCCATATCCTTCCTTCAGCTCCTCATTTTGCCCTATTAATGCCTTTTGACCAACTCATGCAAAACCCTCACCTCATTTCAACATCAGACATTGCTATGTATTATGCTTTCAAAGCCGAAGAGACCAATGTTCAAATGGATATATAGCAAGGGAAACAGTATCATAAGTTTCATTCAGTGGTTTCTCTAGAAAAAAATTTTGATTGCTCCAAATCGTTTGCATCCTAAAGCTGTAAGGATTCAGTAATGCAGAAGGAAAATGCCTATACTACCAAAGTCTAAGCCTTTTCACAAAGGTAATCTCAAACACTGTGAGCTCTCTGAGGATTCCCTGAAAAGTATCATTTCAGCCCTCAATCCAACAGAAGAACATGCAAATGCTCTGTGGAGTCACTACTGTAACACCCTCTTATATACACGAGATATAAAAAAAACTTTTAAAAAGATATATATATTTATCACTCTTTATCTCGCGTATACAAGGACGTATATACATCTGATTTCCTTTGAATATTGAAAGTAAAAAAACATTATCTTTCAATATTTGTCCATAATGATAAAATAATTTATAGAAATCATAAGTGATAAATCATTACAGTATTATATCCAGATGGGAAAGTTTATCAAAGTTTAACCTTTACCTTGTTACAATTATCTAACTTGATATTGTAATAAGGCAAGGTAAAACTAAACTATACCTCTACTACAAATGTGAACAATCATTTCCTAGTCCTTGAATCATCGAGTTTTGGAATCCTACTATTGTCATATCTCTTCATCTATCTGATTGAGGACGAGACCACTTTACCCTCTTGTAATTACATATCCTTCCATCTTGAACCGCTAGCTATATATCACATAACATATATTTTGGATACAAAATTCAAACAAGAAGGAGTGAGAAACAAAATATAATACTTTACAAATAAGACATAAGCATAAGGGTTTTCACAAACTAATAAATTAATATCATTCAAAATTTCATACACAATTAATTATAAATACAGGGTTCTCACACACATAACAATCATATTTTCATTCACAATCATACTTTTATTCACAATCATCTATACAAAATATCACAATAACATGTATGACATGTAATGCTTTTAATACCATCTCATTTAGTTTATGAATGTGGGCCCTTAAAGTTTTAATTTGCACTAGGCCAACCAGGAGTTTACACTGTTCCATAATTTCGGATAATAACATAAATGCCTTTGTAGCATATGAACAGCTCAACTGGCGTGGAAACACTTAGAGACTAGTCAGACTGAGAATGTTTTTATTGTGAAAGTACCCGACACAAGGGAGCGACCCCAGGTCACCTGAAGCACTCTTTCACACTCTCTCATCCCAAGGCTCGTAATTAAGTCTCTTCTAATGTATCCTCGGTTTCTATAATCCATCCTCAAACAATATCACATCTCATTTCTCTTTAATGATTCATGATGCATGAACTACTCGCATATTTAGTTGGTTAAGACTTTTAGAAACTCAATTATTAAATACCATAAAGGTTCACAAAATCAACTCAATAAACTGTACATTCTCATAAGTTCTTCTTTGAACTTCTGTTATACGGAAACAAATTTAGTACAGTCTTCAAATTCAGATCTCACCAAAATTGAGTTTCCAAGCCTTAAATATCTTAAAACTTTCTCTTAAAAAACTTCACATGTTTACATAATCTTTCCAAATTTGAATCTTAACTAGATTGAGTTTAGAAATCTCGACTATAACAAAATATCCTTTAGTTATTTTATTAGGGAAAACCAATTCAAATTTCTGATTTCTAAAAGAAAATATATATATATATATATATATATATATAGATATATATATTTGATCTATCCCCGACCGGGGTCTAGGATCAGGTGTTGGGACAGCCTCAAAAGTTAAGGATTGAATGAGATTGAAGACCGGTTATGTGTATCCGGTCTCTGTGATCCAGCTTCTCGGTGGGAGAAACCGGTCTTGTTGTCCTAGAGATCCTTCACACCGACCTCTCGCGTTGGTGTGGGCGACAGGTGGTGTCACCTGTGAAGATTCTCCGACGCTCAAGTTAGAAGAGTGTAAAATGAACTCGGTGATACTTAAGCAGTATACTAGTGAGAATGAGAGTAAGGACAACGTAACCTTGCATGTGTATTGGAACATGTTATTTATAGTTGAGCGTGGAAGATGAATCGTTGGGTGCAAGTGGGCCCATAGGTTCTGATGTCGTGTGTACAGTGTCAATCAGAATGGCTCAATATTCAGAATATGTCAGAGGGTAAGTCAATTAGCAGTGTACGATTCTGACACAGGGATGGTGGATAGTCACCTTTTCTGTAAATTATGCTTGTAGCTGTACCTACTCCTTTCGGTGAATGAAAGGGACATATTCTGCTGTGCAGAGTGTCTTTCTCGTTATGGCACTGTGGTAATCGGATAGAGGTGTCAGATGAATGAGAGCGGATACCGACCGGTGTAGGTAAGACTTGCATCGTAAAGTTGCAGACCGGATCGGTATTCTGTGTTATCGGTTGATCTCTAGGACGGCTAATATTTTTGCCGACTGGATCATTGCCCCGTGATACCGACTGAACTTCTAGGCCGGCTAAGATAATGATCTCTTAGTCTGGGCCGGTATCCAGACCGGATAACCTTGGGCAGGTATCCAGACCGGATCAATATTTTTAAAATCATTAACTAAGAATACTTAAAACTATAAAAAATTCTTTAATTCAAGAATTAATTATCTCAACCTTTGATTTTCATAAAATAGCTTCTTTCTAATACTAGATTGTATTCTAGAGATTAAAAATAAAGTTAATGAAATTTATTTCTAAGAAGAAATAAAAGACTAAAATAATGATAAAATATTTTCTCTTAGAATAAAAATTTAAAGAGTAAGGTAAGAAAATTCTTACTGAGTTTTAACTTTCCGTCATGCTTGCTATATGCTCAAACTCCATACCACAAGGTCATCAATCATTTATCATTCACAATCAAGTATTGTAATATCATCAATCACAAATATTATTAATCACAGTCTAGTATTATAAATTACAATATCATTAATCAAAATCAAATATTATTAATTATAATCAAATCAAATCAACTAAATATCAGTCATAAATATAATTCAAATTTTAATAGTTATTTAGATTAATAAGATTAATTTTAAGTCTTTATAGTCCATTCATCGCATAGGTCTATGTAGGTCCATATAGTCCAATCCTCGTATAGGTATAGTTTAGTCCATACAGGAGTCCAGTTCGCATAGGTTATCCAGGTATTTGCATAGGTATTCAGATTAAGTTACACGAGATACTCAATTTAAAATTTATTATAATTTTTTTTAAGTTAAATAGTTATTATTTAAAATAATAATATTATTAAATTTTAAAGGAGTAAGGGACTCCTTCCATTATTCTTATGTCTTTTTATATTATATTTCTATCTCACTCCCCTTACCTCTTGTATACTGATTCGTTATTGAAAATTTATGCGCGCTTCGTCTCTGAGTTCTAAAACATACCAATTTCATTTTAATATAGTTACAAGATGAAAATTAAGATTACTACTTAAAGCAGAAATGGTAAATTTTGAATAGTGAATAGTAAATCGTGAATAGTAATAGTAAATAGTAAAACGTGAATAGTAACGGTAAATAGTAAATCATGAATAGTAATGATAAATAGTAAATAGTGAATAGTAATGATAAATAGTAAAACATGAATAGTAAAGGTAAATAGTAACAGTAAATAGTAATTTACTATTTGAATAGTAATTTACTATTGAAATAGTAATTTACTATTGAAATAGTATTTTACTATTTAGAATAGTAACTTAAAATAATATTATTTCTAGTATAATAATAGATTTCTAAAAACGATATAAAAATAACCCTAAAAAATAAAAAAGAGAGGTATTCTTACCTTAGGATTTTAGCAGAACCTTCTTCCAAAAAATTTATTTCTCTCTCTTACTTTCACCACAATCTCACTAGCACTACTATATTAAGAAAACTTAATCTGAAATTGTGAATTCTAAAGAAGAATTCCTTCGGTATTTATAGGAAGGAAAATTACTATGCATTTCATTATTTTAATATAAAAGTACTGTGTATTTTTTGAAAATTCAATCCTGTTTACTGTGCACCTATTGAAATTTTCGTACATGTACAGTGTTTTGCATAGTAAATATCGGCTGAATTATTAAGCTAAATAGTAACCTTTCACTCGGTATATTTTAAATATTCAAAATCAGTTCTTTTTGAAATTTAGCTATATTATATCAGTTCTCACTAATTTTATGATAAGTAATATAAAGTTTAAATTTTAAAAATCTAAAATTTTCTGTTAATAAAAATTTATTCGTATGTTTTCTATTTTTTTACGATTGGTAAAAATTAATATTTTATTCAAACCGATAATTTTTAGATAAGTCTACTTGAAATGGATTTTAGAAAATTTTCTTATAATTTAAATTCAATTCCTTGTAAATATTTTTAATTTTAAGTAACTTTATATGAATTTAAAATTATTTAAAATATATTATTTTTAAAATATTTCAAAATTTTCAAAAAAATTCTAGAAAATCATAAATATTATGTAGATCAAAAAGTTCTCAAGAACTATAGTCTAATTCCTTCAAAATTTTATTTTAAAATTCTAATAAAAGTTAAATCACAAATATGTAAAAACATAAATATAAAAACATAAAATAAAAGTTGTGAATAATAAATATATTTAAAATTCTTAATATAATTTCATTAATCATTGCATACTAATTAATTCATTTTAAAATTCTCATTCATAAATATTATTATTATTATTATTATTATTATTATTATTATTATTATTATTATTATTAATTTTAAAAAATAAATATAAATACCAAAATTTCATAGAAAATGATAATAATAAACTAACTAATAGTAAGTATTTCTCATTAAAGATATATTAATATCTATTTTCTATTTATGCTGAAAATGAGATGTTACAACTACCTTTAGACGATAAGAGATAAAGGCTACTGCTCTGAACCTCCTAATTAGCCTTTCTTCTTTTATCGCCCATATGTTATTTTCTTTCACTCATCAGAAATCTTTATCCTCCAAACTCGTTTCTTTATTCTTGGTTTATCAGTTGCCTCCCTCCTAATCTTATCTACCCCAGCCCATGGCTTAACCTTTTAACCTCTATGATGTCCCTCCTCTTTGTTGATAATAAAAGGAGGAGTAAAATAGAAGTCTTTTAATGGGTACCATCTTAGGGGGAATATAAGTATCTATGATCAGTCCTTGTAATGCTTTGTTTATAATGCTCTGTATTGATCTCTTTTTGAAATATTAAATGAAGTTTGTTCTTGCTCTAATTATGAAGATTACTTTGACATTCTAAGTTGCTTTGATATTTTTTATGCTCTAAGTTTGCATGCTCTTATCTTATATTGCTTATCTAAGAAGAAAATCATGCTCTAATGTGCATGAAGACTTATCTTGATCTGTCAAATGAATTAATATTAATTATTCTGATCCTTTAAAATTCTGATTGGAAAATCTCTTAAAGCTCTAATCTTCTTAAAAGCATGAGCACTGCTCTTTTAAGATATTCTGAATCTCTATATGCTTTGATACACATTTGCTCTTTTATGTATGCTCTAATACATATTATCACGTGATCAAATGCTCTGATGATATATGAGTTATTGGTATTATTGCTCTAGTAATATCTTGTTTGAAACACCCTCTCTTGTTGCTCTGATTATCATGGACTTCATTTAAATAAAAGACTTGATGTTTGCTATCAACAAATAGGGGGAGATTGTTAAGATCAAGTCTGGTTTGCAAAAGAAAGTTGGCAATAATCATTGACCAGACCTTAAGTTGTGTCATTGTAGCCGGACCCCAAGATTTGTTAATAACACACATCGATACATTTAAACTAGATAAAGTCTACCCATGTGTGATTTAACCTGTTTAAATTAAAAGTTTTAGGAAATAAAACCTGATCCAGTCTAGATACCGGCCCCCATACTTGTGACGTCAGACTGACCTCATATAAGGAAAACCGGTGTCCAGGTTCAACGTTACCACACCGGATATCCGTTGTCTGGTCATCCGCCCTCACTCCATGACAGCATCATTCATTTTCGCTGTAACGGTTCTATGTTCATTGATACGGGATATTTATATAATTGTTAGCTTTTCCCCGATAGCAAGAGAAGAGCCTTTTGATAACTTATCAACGAAGACACTGTTTGTAGCAAAATACGTCACATCAATGGCTTCAGAAAGTAAGTGGGCGTGTCAGCAGATTATGCGGAAAAGGTGATTATCCTCTCCTCTCTCTGGAGGATTGTACTCTGATAATTGACCTACCCTCCTGACACATTCTGAAAGTCGAGCCACTTTGATTGACACAATATACACGCAATCAGAGATAAGGGACCCACCTGCATCCAACGTCTCATTTTTTTTCTCTTACGTTCAACTATAAGAGGCCATATCAACACACATGCATGGTATCGTTATTCTATCTCACATTTTACTGTTATCACGCTTGAGTATTCATTCAGTTCATACACTCTTCTAACTTGAGCGTCGGAGAATCTTCGCAGGTGGCACCACCTTTCGCCCTCCTACAACGCGAATCGTTGGTGTGAAGGATCTCCGGGACAACAAGACCGGCCTCTCCCACTGAGAGACCGGATTAGTACGTCGGATGTACACAGTTCCGGTGTGCAAACCCTAAAAACATCTGTATCCTTGTGGCTGGTCCCATACCGGATCCTAGACCCCGGTCCAGACCAGTTCATTGGCACGCCCAGTGGGACTCGATAGAGTTATTCCCATTTTCGCAGAAGTTAGGTGGGCACAATGGAAGGTGACGGGAGAGATTTCGTGGAAGGTCACGTGGAGGATGTGACCCATCAACAGGCTGGGAGGAGACTCGTCTTCGAATCTCCTGCAACTCAAACCCGGAGGATGGTGCAAGTGCAGACACCTGACCCTCGCGATGAGGTTATCAGGCAACTGAAGGAGGAACTGATGGAGCTGAGGCGAGAGAGAGGAGGAGCTGGGGACAGAGTAGTATCCCATGCAGAGGATGCTCACCATGCATCAGCGAGAGATAGATCCACCACCCTCCAGTATTCGAAGATCCCCACATATGAAGAGAGGGAGCAAACGCAGGACTCTGGTGATAGAGTCAGTATCAGGAGAAGGGAGCAGGCGGTGGTAACTTCAGGGACATACAAGCTCAATGTCCCTTTCTCAAGGAGGTTGATGAATATTGTCATTCCAAAACATTTGCAAACAACTCAGCCATTGTCGATTGGGAAGTATAATGGAGAGTCCGACCCCACTAAGCATTTGGATGCTTATGTTTATGAAGCTATGTATCTGGGAGCAGATGAAGATGTCATGTGCAGAATGTTCCCAAGGACGTTGACGGAGGAAGCTCTCAGCTGGTTTAAAAGTTTGCCTTCAGGATCTATAGACTCTTGGGAGGAAATGGCTGCTGCATTCGAAAGCCATTTCGTTATCTCCAGGGATATCCCAAGAACTTCTCACACCCTGGCCCAGATAAGACAGGGAGAAACTGAGACTCTTAAGGAGTTCCTGAAAAGGTTTTACAAGGAGGCTGCGTTGGTCCCTAACCTCACGGAGGCCATACAACTCCATATTGTAGTGGAAGCTCTTCAGCCAGGTTCAGCCTTTGCCCTATCTTTGGCAAAGAGCCCACCTACAACCTTTGAGGAGTTTCGAAGGAAAGCTTCCAAATATGTGGGCATAGAGATGCATCTAGAGGCAACTGCAGCAAGAGTAAAGCCTTCTGTACCCGCTCAGCAGCCACGGAGAGAAAAGGAGAGAGCTAGGCCCGAGAAGCATGCCTTTAGAGAAGACTTTGTGAATGCTCGTCAGCATCCACGAGATAGGCGCGTATCATCGTTCGATCACTATGCTCCGTTGAACACCAGGCACTCACAAATCATGAGGGAAGTTGGTTGGCCAACTCTGAACGTCTTTGGTATAAGGAAGCCAGCCCCAGCCAAGAGGGGTGGTAACCCACGTAAATACTGCACTTTCCATGAGCAGACAGGGCACAACACTGATGAGTGTAAGGCGTTAAAGAATACGGTGGAAACTCTCATTCGGGAAGGAAAGTTGAAGCAGTATTTGTTTAAGGAGAAATCTATGGATGAGCCTCATAGGATGGAGAAAAGGAATAGAGATCCTGATGATGAAGATGATAATACGCGCAACTCAGCAAGGAAGTTCACTGCGGCTGAGAAGCAGAAAGGGGTAGTGATTGCTGAAGGTGCCCAACAAAGTAATATGCCCCAGCAGCAGAGACAGGGCAGACGAGAAGTGATTGAGATGATAGCTGGAGGATTCGCGGGAGGAGGAACATCAATCACAGCACGAAAGAACCACCATAGGATGATTCTGTCAGTCCAGGGTAAACCGAGGAATAACCGCCCTTTCAGGGACGGAGTGACAGCCCCGACGGTGTCGTTTACAGATGATGACTTTGGCCCAACAATTCCAGGAGGTGATGATGCAGTAGTGATTGTGGCCGTCATAGCCAATAAGGACGTCAAGAGGATCCTCGTCGATCAGGGAAGTTCTTGTGATGTTATCTTTTATAATTGTTTCAAACGAATGGGTTTCAGTGATGTAGATTTACAACCATACACACAAGAACTCACAGCGTTTAACGGAGCCAAGCAACCTACTAAGGGATACCTCGACACTTTGATTTCTTTTGAAGGGGAGCCCGGTGCAAGAACAGTCAAGTCAAGAATTCTGGTGATTGATGTGGAATCCCCGTACAACGGTATCATAGGCCGTCCAACATTGAACGCTATGGAAGCAATTGTATCCACCCCTCATCTCCTGATCAAATTTATCGACAAGGACAATGGTGTGTCCTCACTCCGCGGAGATCAGGAGATGGCTCGATATTGTTATAATCTGAGCCTCAACATGGTTAAGTTGGATGCATTTAACAAGAAGAGGAAGTTGAACGACGGAGGAACAGCGGCAGGATCTGTCAGTCTTATTGACCTAGACCCCAGAGCGGAATTGAAGATTGATCCACTCAATCCATCTAAGCCCACACCAGATGGTGGCTCCAGGGATGTCATATTGGGAGATTCCCCAGAGAAGGTCACGCACATCAATGATAAGCTGGAGTCTGCTATGGAGCAACGCTTATTAGCCCTTTTGCAGGAATTCAAAGACCTTTTCGCATGGACAGCAGCAGACATGCCGGGGATGGATCCTGATTTCTGTTGTCACAAACTTGCAGTGTATCCTGAAACCAGACCGGTTGCTCAGAAGAAGAGGAGGTTGGGACCGGAGAAGCAGAGGGCGGCTTGTGAGCAAACAGAGGAGTTGTTGAAGGCAGGTTTTATAAGGGAGATACGCTATTCATCTTGGCTTTCTAATGTGGTCATGGTGCAGAAGGCTAACGGCAAATGGAGGATGTGTACTGATTATGTGGATCTTAACCGTTGCTGCCCTAAAGATCCATATCCCCTGCCCAACATCGATCGCATGGTGGATGATTCATCTGGTTACCAATATCTCAGTTTCATGGATGCTTATTCGGGGTACAACCAGATTTCGATGTGGGAGGGAGACCAGGAGAAGACTGCATTTATCAACGACCGCGGTGTTTTCTGCTACACCGTCATGCCTTTTGGACTGAAGAACGCAGGCGCTACCTATCAGCGCATGATTAACAAAGTCTTTGAAGGGATGCATACCAAGCTGGTCGAAGTTTATATCGATGATATCATAGCCAAAACGCCCACTGGAGGAGACCACATTGAAGATCTACGCCAAGTTTTCACTAGGCTTCGGCAGTACAACATGAGGTTAAATCCTTTAAAGTGCACTTTCGCCGTTCCAGCAGGAAAATTCTTGGGATTTATGTTGACTCAACGAGGCATTGAAGCTAACCCCGGGAAATGTCAAGCAATCCTGGACATGCAGAGTCCTAAATGTTTGAGGGAGGTCCAGTCATTGAATGGGAAAGTGGCCGCTTTAGCTCGTTTCATGCCTAAGATGGCGCACAGGTCCCTCCCCTTGTATAAGGCGTTGAAGAAACACAAGAGTTTTAAATGGGGAGAGGAACAAGAGCAAGCCTTCCAGCAGCTCAAAGCCGTTCTCTCGAGCCCACCAATTCTTGTTAAGCCTGATCCAGGCGAAACGTTAATCTTATACTTGGCAATATCCGACGAAGCTCTAGGTGTAGCCCTGGTAAAAGAAACCCCTGAAGGGCAAAGACCGGTGTACTTTACTAGTAAAACGTTTCAGGGGGCGGAAGGAAGGTATCAGAAAATTGAGAAAGCCGCCTTGGCAGTCGTTTGGGCATCACGACGGTTGAGGCCTTATTTCCATGCGCACCCAGTATTGGTAAGAACGGATTTGCCGCTCCGTTCAGTACTCAGCAAGCCAGACCTCGCTGGAAGGATGATAAAATGGTCTATTGAGCTATCTGAATTTGAGATTTCATATGAGCCTCGAGGAGCCATCAAGGCACAAGTGTTGGCCGATTTTGTAGTGGAAATGACTGGGGCAGACCCGGCGACCCCTCGAACGCATTGGACCATCTACGTTGACGGTTCGTCAAACAGCAAAGGATGTGGAGCAGGTGTGGTGGTAGAAAGTGATGACGGCGTACACTTAGAAATTTCCCTCCGATTCAATTTCAAGACCTCTAACAATCAAGCTGAATACGAAGCATGCTTGGCCGGTCTCCGTGCGGCAATTGATATCGGAGCATCAGCAGTGACCCTCTGCAGCGATTCTCAGCTGGTGATTTCGCAAGTCCAGGGAGAGTACCAGGCGAAGGAACCACAACTTCAATTGTACTTGAATTGTGTTAATGAGCTGAAGGGAAGATTTGAAGTTTTAGAGTTCAAGCATGTGCCCAGGGAAGAAAATACCAGAGCAGATATCTTGTCAAGATTGGCAAGTACAAAGCAGCCTGGTAGCACAACAACGGTGGTTCAGAGCACTTTGACATCACCCAGTATACCTCTGTATCCTTCTCTGAATGCTGTCATGGTGAGCTATCCATATGAGGATTCTTGGGTCATCCCCTATATTCGTTATCTGGCTGATGGTCAACTTCCCACTGACGAGAAGGAAAGGAGACGAGTAAAGAAGGAGTTGCCATATTTTACTATGGTCGATGGTGCTCTCTACAGAAGGGGATTCTCTGTCCCGTATCTTTCATGTTTAAGAGAGGACGAAGTTCAAGCGGTTTTAACTGAGGTACACGAGGGGCAATGTGGGCACCACGCTGGAGGCCGAAGCCTAATGAGAAAAGTCCTCAGGGCTGGATACTGGTGGCCCACTGTGAAGCAGGATTCCGCAGACTTCGTGAGGAAGTGCGACGCTTGCCAAAAATTCTCCAATCTCCACCATACACCGGCCCAAGAGTTATCTTCATCTGCTGTGCCTTGGCCGTTCTACCAATGGGGCCTTGATATCCTGGGACCGTTTCCCACTGCGCCAGGAGGTATCAAATACTTGATTGTGGGGGTAGACTACTTCACCAAATGGATCGAGGCAGAACCAGTAGTGCATATCACTTCTGCACGTACAAGACGTTTCATGTACGAAAATATCATTGCTCGGTTCGGGGTGCCAGGGCGGATTGTGACTGATAACGGCACCCAGTTTACAGACAAAAAGTTCACGGACTTACTTGAAGGGCTGGGGATAGTCCAGATATTTTCATCTGTTGAACACCCCCAGACCAATGGGCAAGCAGAGGTAGCTAATCGAGAGGTGCTAAAGGGGTTAAAGAAGCGTCTGGGAGAAGCGAAGGGAGGATGGACGGACCAGTTATGTCATGTTCTATGGGCATACCGCACTACGCCTCATTCTTCAACTAACGAATCCCCATACCGGTTGGTGTACGGGGTTGAGGCGATGATCCCAGTTGAGTTACAAAAAAGATCGGCTCGTGTCGAGTATTTTTCAGCAGAAGATAACAACGCCAACTTAGCATCAGAGCTGGACGTCCTCCAAGAGTTGAGGGAAAAGGCTTTCGTCAGAGATCAGGCAATAAAAGCAAAGGCTGCACTCCGGTACAATAAACGTGTCCAGTACAGAGCTTTTAACACCGGAGACCTTGTTCTGAGAAAGGCCAGTGTGGGGAATAAGTTCGCTCACCAAGGAAAGCTAGCACCAACGTGGGAAGGACCTTATAGAGTTTCGGAGGTGACTGGAAAGGGATCATACCGATTGGAAGAACTTGACGGAACCCCAATCCGCAACAAATGGAACACTCAGAATTTACGAATGTATTACAGCTAGTTGGACGGATGAACGTAACTACCTATTTTCTAGTTGATGTGATAATTCCTTGAAGAACGGAGGGAGACCCCCCCAAGTCAGACGATGTAATTCCTCGAGGTGAAATGGGTTGTAGGGCTGGTCCTTTCTCAAGGCCACAAACCGAACCCCATTCGAAGACAACATGGGTTGTAGGGCTGGTCCTTTCTCAAGGCCACAAACCGAACCCCATTCGAAGACAACATGGGTTGTAGGGCTGGTCCTTTCTCAAGGCCACAAACCGAACCCCATTCGAAGACAACATGGGTTGTAGGGCTGGTCCTTTCTCAAGGCCACAAACCGAACCCCATTTGAAGACAACATGGGTTGTAGGGCTGGTCCTTTCTCAAGGCCACAAACCGAACCCCATTCGAAAACAACATGGGTTGTAGGGCTGGTCCTTTTTCAAGGCCACAAACCGAACCCCATGCGAAGGCTTGGGCGCAGTAGGCCGGTTCACAGAGAAAACCGCGCTGAACCCTGAGTAACGGGCGCAGTAGGTTCAGGATTAGCCCTGATCCGAACCCCGTGTTGAAGGCTTGGATTGTAGGATTGCACCGAACTCCAAGTACGGTTAGTAGGATCGAACCGAACACCGTGTGAAGACTTGAGGTGTAGGACCAAACCGAACCTCAAGAGAAAGGCATAAAGCTTACCCTTGCCAAAGCTATACAAGATTCTAAGGCAATATCCGTCCTCAATTGTGGAATACCCATCCCAGAGCGGTTGAAAGCTAATGTACCCGCTCCACATCTTCGAGGACAGATAAGCATTTCTATCTTTTGAGAATTTAAAAGGTAATTTTGAGATAAACTCTCCCTTCCCAATGAACTTACACCTGGGGACAGGGCGTGCTTTAACTTAATTGTTATTTATTCATTACTATTTGTTGTCTTAATCCGGTGTGATAAGTACGCGTTAAGCAGCTTGGTAACCACACAGAACGGATTCGTAAAGCATTAAAAACAATAGTGTTTGGTACAACACTAAGTTATCCAACAATCATACATTCGACGCAAGCAGTTGAAGAAAAGCAACAGTGAATTTTATTTCCAAGAATAAAGAAATTATTCAGGTTACAAGGTAGTTAAAACTGGAGCTGATCCCAGTACACAGCTATGAATAAAGCATAAATTAAGGGGCCGGTGCTTGATCCTCCACAGTGAGCACTCCTCCCTTCTCCGCTCTGTCCTCCATTCCAGTTTGGGCACCTTCTTGTGCTTCAGCTCCAGAGGCAGCAGTGGACGTGGTAGGCTCCATACTTTGGCCTTCTGGGAGAGGAGGCAGTTCGTACAGAGATGCATGGGGCTCGTGGTGCGATCCGTCCTTGTGAACTTCTACAAGTCTTCCCCCATGGAACTCAAAGAACGGATCTAATCCGTACAAATTCAGCTTTATTCCAGGGTTACGATAGTAGACTTGACGAAGGGCCAGGCCGAAAGATTCATACGCCACATTTTTGCATATATCCAAGGCTTTGGCAGCCTTGGCCTTTGCAGCAGCTAGCCTTCTTTGAACCTTGGCGTAATCCTCTTCTGAAGGCCCAGCACTCGCACCACCCTTTTTGAGTTCATCAATTTGGGCTTGCATCTCCTTCCGAATAGACTCCCACTCCCCAAGGTCCTTGTTGCGACCATCCTCCATAACTTTGAGATCGTCAGCAAGCTTAGCCGATCTCTTCTTCTCCAGTTGTAATTCTTCTTCAAGGAGGGGTATGGATTTGTTCTTATTTTGGAGGTCGGCAACTTCCCGTTCTAGGGCCTTATTCGCAAAATGAACTTTGCTTGCCTCTTCCGTTTTCCTCTGGAGTGTTTCTTTAGTTTTTTCCAATTCCGATTCCACACCCCTGCGAGCTTCAGCTTGTTTGGCTGCCCATTTCTCCTTCACTGCGAGTTCGGTCTCAAGTTTTTCAACCTGATCCATATAATCAGCTTTCTCGCTCAGGGACTCAAGCAGGCCAGACAGTTCATCAAGTTGCCAACGCCCAGCCTTGCAAGCACCTCGGACCCCAGCAGCGTCGAGGGAAGGGCGGAGGCAATACCGTGCCTTTGGGAGAGTAGGAGGCATAGATCCTTGAAACCACAAATAATGAGAAAGGAAGGAGTCACGCGGAGGATCGAACGCCGGAGGAGGACCGTTCCCAGAATCCGGCTCTGAAGCATTTTGAGAAGAAGGTGCAGAGAACTCAGGAGCGGGTTCCTTTCCCTTGTTCTTCTTTAATTCGGATTCTTCGGCCGTCCTCTGACGCTTCTTCACAGGGTCATCAGAGGAGGGCTTCTCTTGATCGGCCTTCTTTACAAGATGCCTCTTCTTTTTCTTTTTCTCTGGGACGGCCTCCTCGCCACCCGCTCCAGCGGCCTCAGTTGCTTCTTCGGCTTCCTCCTCGTCGAAGAGAGGAACCTCATCTCCTACTGCAGAAGTTAGAGGAATGAGGGGAGTTTTGGTGGCGTTCCTCTTCGCCTGGATTTCATTTTCTTCAGAAGAGGAGTCGTCGTCAGCCATCATGGACCTTAGCGACAACATTTCTGGGCAGGCCTTTTCAATTTGTTCTGCAAAACAAAAAAAGTTGAATAAGCATACAAGAAGGAAAATAACTAGAACGGTATAACCATACAACACAAGGAGAATAAGAGCGAATATTACGGAGGTAGGTGTTTTTGATGTCTTCCTCGGCCAGGAGAAGACGGCTGGAAAACCCTTTGAGGGTCTTTGAGGCCGTCTGCAGGGCGCTCAAGACCTCAACAGAATGAGGGGAAAGTTCACTCTCATCTGTATAATAAGCACGGCTCATAAGGAGAAAATGCTCGTGCGTCCAGCTAAGGGGAAACTTGGTAAACCCCTCTTTATTTCGCCAGAAGACCGGCTTATTTGGTTGAATCCGGACCCGCGTGTAGTAGTGCTTGAAGGAGCGCCCATCTACCTTTGCGGATTCCGTATAAGACTTGAAATTTACAACCCTTGAGTCACTACGGAGTGTAATGAACCCAAGGCCGCCCTTCTTATTAGCTCGGCGGACCACTTGGCAATAGTAAAACAGCTTGGCCACAGTGGCGGAGAAGCCAAAATGCTCCCCCAAGACTTCCAGAGCCCGGACAAGACTCCAACCGTTGGGATGTAATTGTGAGGGGGCACAGTCTAAGAAACGCAGGACGGCTATCTGGAAATCCGTCAGTGGAAAGCGCACCCCCAGCTTTAAGAAAACGAAGTCGTACATGTAGACCGACCTCGCGTCAGGGACGTTGTGGCATATTCTTTCAGAAAGATGCGGAGCCATCACAGCGTATCGTGCTTTGTACTTCTTATCCGAGTATATCTTACAGCGGAAAGAAACTGTGCGCTCCTCCTCACTTGCATGGTGCGAAGGGATCTCTAAGAACTCCTCTTCCACCCAGCAATAAGGTTTTTCCCTGTTGAGTTTCTCCCAATCAAGCCGGTGTGCCACAACGTTGACACACCCTTCAGCAGAGCGGAGAAACGGCGTTTTTCCACGTCCTGGAAGATCCATGGTTGTGCAGGCGCGGTGGAATACGTAGGTGCTGTGATAAAAAGCAACATCGTCAGAGAGATAACCCTCAGCACTTGACCCCTCATCAGAGCGGCTGGTAGCCCTCGAACCAAGGGGAACCTCAGAGCGACGGGATGAAGAAGACGCTCGTGAGGAAGAAGCTTCGGCTCTCTCTGAGCGATGGCGCCCAGCCACAGGAGGATTCGCTGGAATCCTCCCACCACGGTGGCTAAGGGGGGCACGAGAGCCAAACCTCCCTCTATTTGAAGGACCAGCGTGTCCAGCTCTAGGGCGCATGATGGAAATAGAATGATTAAAATTGCAAGGAGTTAAAGGGAAGGAAGGTTACCTAAAGAAGGAGGATCTTTGAGAAGTTGAAGACGACAAGGAAATTCCAAGGAAATTTGAGCAGAGTTTCACTAAGTTTGAGAGTAAGGGTGGATTCCTAAATCTGCTAAGAGTTCCTTTTATAGGTAACGAAGAAACACAGTGTTTCATCGAAGGTCACAAGGTTTGCCTCAAAACGCAACCCTTTCAAATTGAAACGACTCCGTCGCTTCACCACAAACGGGCGCGAAAACAGTAACGTTTCAGCAAACGTTTTCGCTTAATGGGCCCCCACTCAGTTTGAATCCAGGCCCAATAAGCTCAATCGACGGTTACACTCTTGGGCAATGATGGCTCTTGCATAAAAAACGCATTTATTGTCTAATCATGCTGTGCGCATTTAATGCCTACCAACCACTTTTCGAATACCGAGAGTTTCGATTTTCAAAAACTCTTGGGATTTCCGCTGCTTATTTTTATGCTGTCTGAATCCGTTGTACACAACGCGAAGAGGGCGGTCACTTGTTTAGTAGAGCGGACGCCACCGAGTTCCTAGAGACTTACAAGAATGTACTACCGGCATCTAGACTTCTCTCGAGAATTGTGTAGCTCATATGAGCAACTTAACAGTCCCTCATACAAGCTAGGGGACAGATGATCCGGTCTAGATACCGGCCCCCATACTTGTGACGTCAGACTGACCTCATATAAGGAAAACCGGTGTCCAGGTTCAACGTTACCACACCGGATATCCGTTGTCTGGTCATCCGCCCTCACTCCATGACAGCATCATTCATTTTCGCTGTAACGGTTCTATGTTCATTGATACGGGATATTTATATAATTGTTAGCTTTTCCCCGATAGCAAGAGAAGAGCCTTTTGATAACTTATCAACGAAGACACTATTTGTAGCAAAATACGTCACATCAATGGCTTCAGAAAGTAAGTGGGCGTGTCAGCAGATTATGCGGAAAAGGTGATTATCCTCTCCTCTCTCTGGAGGATTGTACTCTGATAATTGACCTACCCTCCTGACACATTCTGAAAGTCGAGCCACTTTGATTGACACAATATACACGCAATCAGAGATAAGGGACCCACCTGCATCCAACGTCTCATTTTTTTTCTCTTACGTTCAACTATAAGAGGCCATATCAACACACATGCATGGTATCGTTATTCTATCTCACATTTTACTGTTATCACGCTTGAGTATTCATTCAGTTCATACACTCTTCTAACTTGAGCGTCGGAGAATCTTCGCAGGTGGCACCACCTTTCGCCCTCCTACAACGCGAATCGTTGGTGTGAAGGATCTCCGGGACAACAAGACCGGCCTCTCCCACTGAGAGACCGGATTAGTACGTCGGATGTACACAGTTCCGGTGTGCAAACCCTAAAAACATCTGTATCCTTGTGGCTGGTCCCATACCGGATCCTAGACCCCGGTCCAGACCAGTTCAAAACCCAAATGCACATGTTACAAAAGAAAAGGGGAGCTTATCAAAACAAAAGTCTGTTACAAGAAAAGTCTGATCCAAACATTTTTCCAAAAAGAGTCTGATGCAAGATCTTTCAGACCTCAGACTTTTGAAGCAACAAGATCATGCAACATGAACATTACTTTCAAGTACTAATCATACAATCTTCTAAATCCTTTTTCATGATAATTTGAAAAGTCAAGCTCTTATCAAGAAAACCGTGCTTACCATCAAATAAGGAAAGGAACAAAATACTGGATCAACCGAAGCACTCTTTATAAAAATCAATGAAACTACTCTACACATTTTAGAAAGGCTAAATTAAGCCAACTGATGTGTCAGAGATTTTCAAAAATGCAACAACATATACTTTGTGCGATTGTTAGAAGAAGAAAGCCAACAAATGGCTTTAAGCTTTGAAGATCTCAGGGAACTCTAATTTCATGCAAGTTTTAAAGTTCCTTGATACCAGACCTTTTAGCATCTCATCAGTTTATCAAGGTCTGGTACTTGCGATCAAACAAAACTCCTTCAAAGGATTTCCAACGGCTATATCTCCTCACCAGCCTATCAAACGGTCATCTTGAGGGGCCTATATATTTAAAGAAACTCATTTTTGAAGAAGAGACAAGCATATCAAGAAGAATCAATCTCTATGATCATAGCTCTCTAAATTTCTTCACAGCTTCTCTTAGACAAATGTAACATTCCATTTTCATCACAAATAGGAAATAGATATTAATATATCTTTCTTGAGAAATGCTTACTATAAGTTAGTTTATTATTATCATTTTTTTTATTTTGGTATTTATATTTAATTATTTGTTTTTTAATAATAATAATAATAATAATAATAAAATGAAAATATTTCTGAATGAGAATTTTAAAATGACTTAATTAGTATTCACTAATTAAGAAAATTATATTAAGAATTTTTAATGTCTTTATTATTCATCATTTTTATTTTATGTTCTTATATTTATGTGTTTACATATTTAATATTTAACTCTTATTAGAATTTTAAAATAAAATTTTGAAGGAATTAGACTATGGTTCTTTTGAACTTGATCTGTCCTGAACCGGGGTTTAGAGATCCGGACTCAGACCAGTCACAAATAGTATGTAAATACTGTATAGAAGACCGGATGTATGTGTATCCGGTGTAGGTATCCATTGTCCTTAAGTGAAGAGAGCGGATTGGGCGTTCTGGAGATCCTTCACACCGACCTAACGCGTTGAAGTGGGCGAATGGTGGTGTCACCTGCAAAGATTCTCCGACGCTCAAGTCAGTGATTATATTCCAAGTAAGGAATGTATTCAGAGAGTAATCAGTCGTAAAAAATGAGCTGAAGATCCCTCACTTCAATCATGAAGTGAGTTCATATACCTGATTGGCTCGATTAACGAGGATTCGTTGGTGGGGAACCACCAACTCCCATTAGCATTATTATATTGCGCACTTACCTGCATGATTGGGTCAAGTGGCTATTTTATATTGAGCATAGAGAATGTAGACTAGGATTAGGGAACAAGTTGACCATTCCCGTGAGCAGAATTTGGCTCGTAGTGCAGGGAATTATTGATCGATCCCTGTAGCAATAATCCTTGTCTTTTGCACAGTGACGTGTGTATTGTCCGATGTCATGGTGTTATCCTGAACAACCGGTATAGGGAGAACGCCTGATACAGAATTACAGTTCGGATGTATACCGATGACACCGGTTATACGTAGATGTCTTATCAAAGATGTTGAAATATGTATTGCAGATCGGATACCGGTATTGAGACCGGATCATATGTCCCCTAGCTTGTGTGAGGGACCGAATAGTTGTTCACATAAGCTACTCAACCTGCGAGAGGTCTTAATATCGGCAAGCTTACGTGTGTAACAGTTCCTTAGCATCTGTTGTCATTCGTAAAGAACCGTTCTAAAATTAATAGATCTGACCTGTCGATGCGGCCACAACGGATTCAGACAAAGATTCATTGTACGAGAATTTCAAGAGTTTATTGGAATTGAAAGCTCTTGAAGTTCGTGTAACGGCTGTAAAGCGTGAATTGCGTTGCATGATTGGACATTAATGCTTTTAATCACGTGGGCAAGCAATTATTGCGTCTGAGATGAAAATCTCATTAACCGTCGTTTTGGGCTTAATGGGCCTGAAGTTTTCGAAACTTTTGGGCCTATTGGATAGCCCTTCGCTGAGTCGCTATCGTTTTGGCGCCCAAGAATTTGGAACGGTTGTGTCGTTCCGCTTGTGAACGAATGCGTTTTATCGAAAACGACACAACTTCAAGAGGGGGTAACCGAACCTCTTCGTTTCCTATAAAAGGAATACTTAGTGGATTCTGGGTTCCACTCGCTTTTGTTTCCTTAACAAAATTCTGCAGAAATTTTTCAAGGAAGTTTGCTGCCTACATGACGAGGGTTTCTTCGTTCCTCATATTCATCGTTGTCATCTGAGGTAACTATTTCTTCCTTGTTGTTCTGGTCTTGTTTTGTTTTGCTACTTCTTAGTTAAAGAAAGTAGGCTTCATCTAGGGGGGGAATCAGTTTCCCGCAACCCTAATAGTCATGGGGAAGAATCCTTGTGATTCTTCCTAAGACTGAATCGCGTCGCTCAGAAAGGGGATCTTACTCACTGTGGAAAGTGACCTTTCCCTTCTCAGAGTCGTCCTCTGATTGTAGTTGCTTTTAAAATGCAGTGAGTAATGATTACAACTTTCTGACGATATTTTATCTCTTATCGTAGATTAAGGAGTTCGATTTAGAAAATCCAAATGGCCACTGGAGAGGGAACCTCTGGAAATAGCGCTATTTCGAGGACAACTGAAGGTCTCTATAGCGTTGTTGCTTCGAGGCTGAATTGGGAGGAGGTTCAGGCTAAATGGCCTTTCTGTTGGGTGTCCAGCGAGTTTAAGGACTTGGCCTCTCGTCATGCGGATGAGGAGGGATCCCGGATTCAACCGAGGTTCACGCTGAGTACGGATGAAGAGACGAAAAAGTGGTATAGGGTTTACGCACCACTTCCGACAGAGCGGATATGCCATGTCGTCCCTAATGACCGCTCTGTATATATGTACGACTTTATTTTTCATTATCTGGGAGTTCGTTTCCCTCTAACCGAACTCCAGATGGGTGTCTTGAAGTTTCTAAACTGCGCACCCTCCCAACTTCATCCCAACGGTTGGGGCCTCATCCGAGCTTTGGAGGTCTTGGGTGAACATTTTAATTTCACACCAACTGTAGCGATGCTGTTCTATTACACCCAAGTAGTTCGAAGGGCAAATAAGCAGGGTGGAGTTGGTCTGGTGACTCTTCGGACTCTCTGTTCCTTTGTGAACTTTGAGTCTTATACGGATTCTGCCAAGGTCGATGGGAAGTCCTTCAAGACTTATTTCACTCGCATATCCATCAAGAAGGGCAAACCAATATTTTGGAAGGATGAAGAGGGCGTCGACAAATTTCCCTTGAGTTGGACACACAAACACTTTCTCTTGAGCTCCCACGCATACTACACTGATCAATCCGATCTGTCTCGTGATACATCGAGAGTGTTGTTCGCACTTGAATCACACACTACACGTCGTCACGTCTTTTCGTGTAGGCGTTTGCTAAGTAGCTCAAGCGGAGTCCGGGAGGAATATTTGCGTATTTCTCATTTTATTTCATCCTTTCTCCTTTACCAAATATATATAAAATATTTATAGTTGCTAACATCTTGTGTTTGTTCATGTAGGTGAAATAGAACAAGAAACTCCAGAGATGGACAAGTTAAAGAAATTCAAGGCGGCGGGTAAGTCCGTTGCTCGTGAGAACGAGGTTAAGCCCAGGCCCTCAACTAAGGATCGTCCTGAATTAATAATATTGACCTCGGATGCTGAAGGGGACGTTCCGTTGGTTGAGGGCGGTTCCTCTACCGCGGATGTAGCCACGGGTCATCCTCAAGTTTCTGAGAGGAGAAGAAAAATTAAGAATGACTCAGTGGGAGGCCCGTCCAAAAAGCGCAAAACTCCGGAGGATAAGCCTGTTGAAACCTCGGAAGCAGCAGCTGCTCCCTGTGGAGGTAAAGGGATTGCTGCTGGGGTTTCTGGGGCGAAGCCGACCTCTTACCCAACCAATTCGTTTCTCACCCCCTTCCTCTCCTATGAGGGTTCTACTCCAGCCACTCTTCCACCACCGATATACAAACTCCGGCCTACGCTCAGTGCTAAAGAAATTAAAGAAGCGTGTGAGGCCGGAAGGTGGCAATTAGCCGAACTCGCTGGAATGCTTTCTTCAGTCAGCGAGTTAGCTGAAAACGTCGATAAGGTTGAAGAGCTGAGTGACAAATTAGAAGAGCTCAACCTTTCCTCGGAAAAAGATAAAGCCTCCATAAAGTTAATGGAAGATCGTCTCACCAAATCTAAGGAGTTCAGAGAGATGATGACTAAAGAGAATCTCAAGCTTAAAGGCGACCTCAAAGGCTTGGAAGGCAAAGTGGCAGAGAAGGAGGAAGAACTCCGTAGCAGCCAGGATAAAAATAAAGTTGCTGCTGAGGAGTGGTCTCAAAGGGAGAAGAAGCTCCTTCTTGAGATAGAGGGACTGAAGACTAGGAAAGCGGAGTCCAAAGTATCTAGTGAGGAGCTGTCCAAGTTACGGGAAGAATTGGCCACGGCGAAAGCTGAGAGAGAAGAAGCAGTTGACATATGCACCCGGGCTGTCGAAGAGTCCTTCGGCCTAGCCATACGCCAAGTCTTTTACCGCAACCCCACTGCGAAACTTAACCTTTATGGAATGGATCCGTTCTATGAGTTCCATGGGGGAAAGTTAGTCGCAGTGGTGGATGGTCGTCACGAAGATCCTCCAACGTCCCTGTATGGTTTGCCTCCTCTTCCTGAGGGTCAAACCATGGGACCGGATTACGTATATCCTGTCTCCGAGGTTCCCTCTTCTGAGGAAAGGACTGAGGCTCCTGGAGGGGAGATTCCCGTGGAGGTTCCAAAGGAAGGGGCACAAGAGCCTGGTGCTGAGGAGGCACAGAAAACTGAAGAGCAGATTCCTCCTCCGTAGTTTTGTTTTCCTTTATATGTATAGTTATGTACCGGGATCAACTCCGGGTTTTGAACTATTGTATACAGCCTTGTTTTTAATGAATGAATTCCATTTAAAGCATTTGTTTTCAGCGTTGCATGCATATATAAATCGTTGCTAATCCGTTCTGTATAATTAATCTTAAGGCCAGATTGAAATAACTGCCTCAAAAGATTAAACAATAGGTAATTTTAGAACGGCGAAATATATACATGTCCCCAAGTGCGTATTAAGAAGAAGGTGCCTGTCTTTGGGGCGTGATCCTTAATTCTCTTAATTCTCTTGGGGAAAGATGGGTCGATCCGCTGTTCAGTAGAGTAGTGTAACAGGACGGATGACTGTTCTTCATTCATGTTGTTCTCACTGGAAAAAACAATGTAAGAATATTGTTCCAAGTTTGGGGAACTGCAAAGGTGTAAGGAAGTGGTACTTGAGTCCTCCATCATAAGGATGATGATGGGAGTTTTTCTACGCCAGGAGTTACGTCATTGTATCACAGAATAGGTGATAAAGAGTATCCGTCCTGGGAGAATACCACTTGAAAGTGAAAGTGCGGACTGACTTTCAGAATTTTCCGTCATAGGAATGATTATATGAATTGATCATGCCAGGTGTTTTGTCGTCAAATCACTTCATAAGTGATTGAGATCATCCGTCTTGGGGATGTGTACAGCACCAGAAGTTATATCGTCGGATCACATAATAGGTGATTGAGATCATCCGTCCTTGAGGTGTGTATGGCGCCAGGGGTTACATCGTCATATCACAGAATAGGTGATTGAGATCATCCGTCCTGGGCAGGTATACCATGTCAAGGAGTTATATCGTCATATCACGTAATGGGTGATTGAGGTTATCCGTTCTGGAAAAGTACACAACACCAAGAGTTATATCGTCATATCACAGATTAAGTGATTTAGATAATCCATCCTGGAGACATATTTCAATCGTAGGAGTACGGATTGAGTGAATACTTCTCAGAATGATGATGAGAATTGTTCATACCAGGAGTTACATCGTCGAATCACTTTATAGGTGATTGAGATCATCCGTCCTGGAATGATTAGTGGAATTCTTCGTACCAGGAGTTACATCATTGAATTACAGAATAGGTGATTGAGATCATCCGTCCTGGTGACATTTTTCAATCGTAGGAATGCGGATTAGGCAATTTTTGTATCCGAAATCCGAATAGTACCTCTACTAGCCCCCTAGCTGATGTGAGAAAGCAGTTGACTTGCTCATATGAGCTATATTGATCGTAGTACGTCTGGATTTCGGAAATACATCGAATTGTAAATATCCGCTCTGGGAACCAGGTTCCGTAGTGATGAAATTCGTAAGGGCGGATTCGACAATGAGAATATCAGAAGTTTTTCGAATTTCGCAACCCTTGGTATTCGAGTAATGGTGGCCACGTTTCTAATGATTGGACGTTTAATGCCTTAATTCACGTGGGCGAGCCATTATTACGTTAAATACGCATGTCTTAATAACCGTCACGCAGAGTCTTGTTGGGCCTAGAATTTGGATTTGATAGGCCCACTTAGAAGGCTCTGTGGCGAAACGATGGCATTTTCACGCCTTGAGGTACAAAACGACAATTTTGGTCCACTAAACGGGAAATCGTTTGGGGGTAAACGACAGGTTGTGTTTAGTGGGTATTTGAAAAATTCTCGTGCCCCGAAAAAGGCATATCTGGCAATCTCAGTTACCATTTCTTATTGCTCCCTTGACGAACCTCTGCAAAAGTTCCGAGAAGTTCTTCGTGTCCGCCTCTGTGAATTTCAATTCACTATCCTTAGGTAACCACTTTCCCTTCGTTTTCTGTACCTCTTTTCAATATTTGAGAATGTCTAGGAAGGGTGTTAGCTTCAGTGGCGTTAGCCCTAGAGGAAGAGGAGGAAGGGCTTTGACTTAAAACCCTAGCATTCGTGGTGGGAGGATCCCAGTGATCTTCCAGTCGAGGCCACAGTATACAGAGAGGGAGGAGTCGCAATATCAAAGGCGAAGGGTGATTATACCCTCTTCAGAGTCTTCCTCCTCCAGTGAGAGTGTTGAGAGTGGGGATTTGTATCTCTCTGATGATGTGAAATTTTATCGCAGCGTCAAAGCTTTCACAATGGTGACAAAGAAAGTTACTGGGAGGAAATCATCTGAAGGAGAATCTCCCTCTGAGAAGTATATCTTGAAGACCCAATCCGGCCTATGCAATGTGGTAGCACACCGGATAGACTGGGTGAAATTCCAACAGAAACGCCCATTCAGCTGGGTCGCTGAGGAATTTTGTGAAACGGCATCCGTGCACGCTCGTGAGGACGGAGCAGAGCTGGAACCGCGCTTTACGGTTTGGAAGCAACATAAATATAAATGGTGTTTCAAGGCATTAGCTCCGCTCCCATCAGATCGGATTTGTCATACTCCGGACGAAAGGTCCTTGTACATGTATGACTTCCTGTTTCTGAATCTCGGAGTACGCTTTCCCCTTACAGATTTTCAGATGGGGGTCCTGAGATTCTTAGACTGCGCCCCTTCGCAGCTTCACCCCAACGGATGGGGGTTAGTCCGTTCTCTTGAAGTGCTTGGGGAGCACTTCAACTTTGAACTAACGGTGGCCATGCTTTTCTACTTCTCTCAGGTAGTCCGCCGTGCAAATAAGGAGAAGGGAGGAGTGAGTTTGATATCCCTCCGGACTATCTCCAAGATCATTAACTTCGAGGCGTACACTGACTCCGCCAAAGTTGATGGTCATTCATTCAAATCTTACTATACGAAGATCAGCGTTCATCCGAATAAACCAGTTTTTTGGTTAACTGAAGATGGGATTCCAAAGATCCCAGTGGCTTGGACGCATGAGCATTTCTTGCTAACCTCCCAGGCGTACTACGCTGAGGAGGACGAACTGAGCCCATCTTCCATCTCCGTTCTTTCGGCTCTTTAATCCTACACAGCCTCGCACCAATTTTTCTCCTGCAAGCGTTTGTTAGGACCAAAGTCTACTTGCGAGGAGTATTTACGTAATTTTCCTGCCATTCTTCATGCGTTATTATGTCATGCCTTGAAACTTTTGATCTCTGATTGTGTCTTTTGATTGTGCAGGTGAAATTCAGAGCGAGTCACCAGAGATGAATAGGCTAAAAGGACTCAAGGCCAGAGAGACTTCCATTGCGGCTGAAAATGACATTCAGGCAAAGCGGAATTCAAAGAAGGCTACTGCTGAGACAATAATATTAACCTCGTCTGCTGGTGACGATATTCCTTTACTCGAGGGCGGATCTGAGAAGGTCGTCAAGAAAAAGAAGAGGACAAAGCATGACCCCTCCAAGATCTTAGACCGTCAACCTTTGCCCAAGAAACCAAAGACTTCAAGAGGGGTTATTGAGCTAGAGCCCTCTAAGGAAAGGAGAGCGGAAGAGCCCACTCCTGATGCCCCAGGCAGTGTAATCACTTATGGGGTGAAGCCAATAACGACTTATTTCACACCCAAAGCTCCTTGTCTTCTTGAAGGTAGTTCCGGCTTTGTTCATAATCCGGTGTATGAGGACTCCGTTCCTGAGGGCGTTCCTGAACCTTCATACAAGGTGAAGCCCTCGTTGAAGAGTAAAGAAATGATCAAAGCTTGCGACGACGGACAGAAGCACTTGGCTGAATTGTCTGGGCTTCTCAAGTCGGTTCGTGAGCTTACAGAAGAGAACGAGGGGCTCAGCTCATTGGTTGGCAAAGACAAGGCAATCATCCTCCAATTAGAAGGAAAATTAGAAACTTCCAGAGAAGAAACTCAGAAGAAGGATGAAGAAATTGCCAAGCTGAAGAACCTTGCCAAGGAGCTGGAGGGTCAAGTTCTTGATCAGAAGAAAATCAATGCTGACCTCTATGCCAACCTTTGTGTGGAGAAGGAACGCTCTTCGAAGCTAGAAAAGGGGTTGAAGGAGGCTAAGGTCGTCCATTCTCAAGGAGTGGATGATTGGTCACGTAAGGAAAAGGAGCTGCTCTTAAAGTTGGCGGATTCGACTGACGAAGTCAAGACCCTGAAAGCAGACTTAAACGATGCTGTAAACATGTGTGATCAAGCAGTCAAGGAGGCCTTCGGGTTGGCAGTTCGTCAAGTGCTATACCGGAATCCCAAGGTGTCAATTAATCTGAACGGTATTGATCCGTTTTATGAGTTTCACCAAGGGAAACTAGTGGCCATCGTTGATAACCGTCATTAAAGTCCGCCTAACACTCCTTATAAGTTTGCTCCTTTACCTAAAGGTCAATCAATGGGACCTTCACTCCTGAAGCCTATAAGTACAGGAACAAGCTCTCGCACTGAAGAAGGCAAGACCGGAGGCAAAGGTGAAGGGAAAGAAGGAGATTCAAGCCAGAGAAAATAGCGTCTTCCCTGTTTCCTTTTTCATTTTATTGATTCGAATTCGCTGTGTTCCGGGATCAGCTCCGGATTATTACACGAATTGTAATTCTCATTAAATCAATAAAAGAGTTTTTTACCTCCATTCCTGTTTAGTGAAAAATAACTTTAATATAGGGATTGCATGTGTATTGTGTCATTCCGGATTTAAGTAATGAAGATCGGATTGTAAAACACAATCTCCATACCGGTCTTATACATGCGAGATGAATTTCATAATAAGATCACCGCGTGTGAGGGAACATATCATCATCACGAGATCGACTTAAGGGTAATGATTGTGAGATCGTTTCATCGAGAGTTCATTCCTCAAGATATTCGTTAAACCGTTGATATTGCCCCCCAGTATCATTGGGTGATCAGTACTTTGAACAAACTCTGAGTGAGACTTTCACGTGAGAGTTCTTGAGAATGAGGATTTAAAATAGAAATTCCTCTTCGAATATTTCCGACTGAGAGGTTTCGGGTGAATATGCCTCAGATTGTGGCATACCCGAGTGAATTATTTTTGTGTCGGAATTGATGATTCAGAATTCAAAGCTATAAAACTTCCAAATAAAGAACTTCACCAGAAAGTATTAATTTGGAGTTCAGTATAACTTACTTGTTGTGTTTGGAGTTCGGTTTGATCCTACAATCCATGTCGTATTTGGCGTTCGGTTTAATCCTACTAACCGTTCTTCAATCGGTCTTTTGGTTTTACCCAATGACGATTCTTCACCGACGTTCGGTTAATCCTACTAGTCGTACTCAGAGTTCGGTTTAATCCTACAATCTGAGCCTTCAACACGGGGTTCAGATCAGGGCTAATCCTGAACCTACTGCGCCCGTTACTTGGGGTTCAGCGTGGTCTTGAAGAAGAACCAGCCTACTGCGCCCAAGCCTTCGCATGGGGTTCGGTTTGTGGCCTTGAAAAAGGACCAGCCCTACAACCCATGTAATCTTCGAATGGGGTTCGGTTTGTGGCCTTAAAAAAGGACCAGCCCTACAACCCATGTAATCTTCGAATGGGGTTCGGTTTGTGGCCTTGAAAAAGGACCAGCCCTACAACCCATGTAATCTTCGAATGGGGTTCGGTTTGTGGCCTTGAAAAAGGACCAGCCCTACAACCCATGTAATCTTCGAATGGGGTTCGATTTGTGGCCTTGAAAAAGGACCAGCCCTACAACCCATGTCCTGAGGTTCAGTTTAATCCTACAACTCAGGTCTTCACCGACGTTCGGCCAAACCTACTAGTCGTACTCAGAGTTCAGTTTAATCCTACAATCCGAGCCTTCACCGGTGTTCAGCCAAACTTACTAACCGTACCGAGAGTTCGGTTTAATCCTACAATCCGGGCCTTCAATCAATTAAACACACTCGAGGAGTTACATCGTCAATTACAGAATGGGTAATTGAGATCATCCGTCCTGAGTATGCTCTTGTGTGTTGCACATATTCGAGGAGTTACATCGTCAACTACAGAACAAGTAGCTGAGATCATCCGTCCTGAAAATCACAGCATAAGAAAAACTCGAAAGAGTTAAATTGTTGTGAGAGATTCTTATTAAATCAAAAATAAGAATTACAATGAGAGCGTAGCTGTGAAAATAAATTCTCCAGTATTCAATCCAAGATAAGGATAGGAGAGTGTAGATGGTTCCAACAGCTAGCTATAGTAGATGCGCAAGTTTTGGGTGTTCCATTTATTTCGGATTGGAGTGCCATCAAGGTTTTCAAGGCGGTAAGAGCCTTTGCCAGTAACTTCGGATACCCTGTATGGGCCTTCCCAGTTTGGGGCTAGTTTGCCTTGATGAGCGAATTTGTTCCCTATACTTGCTTTCCTCAAAACCAAATCTCCAACATTGAAAGTCCTTGATTGGACTCGTTTGTTGTACCGGAGAGCAACTTTGGCTTTGATAGCTTGATCTCTGATGAATGCATCTTCTCTGAGTTCCTGTATGACATCCATTTTGGATGCCAAGTTGGTGTTATTCGTTTCTTTAGAGAAGTACTTGACCCTTGTGGAAGCAATTTGCAGTTCCACAGGTATCATTGCCTCTACCCCGTATGTTAGACGATATGGGGATTCATTGGTAGATGAATGAGGCGTTGTCCGGTATGCCCACAGGACGTGGCATAGCTGGTCTGTCCATCCGCCCTTGGCTTCACCAAGGCGTTTCTTTAGTCCTTTCAGCACTTCCCTGTTGGCCACTTCAGCTTGGCCGTTGGTTTGGGGATGTTCAACGGATGAGAATATCTAGGTTATTCCTAACCCTTCGAGTAAATCTGTGAATTTTCTATCTGTGAATTGGGTGCCATTATCTGTGACAATCCGTGCTGGGACCCCGAACCGTGTTATGATGTTTTCATACATGAAACGACGAGTCCGGGCTGAAGTAATATGCACCACCGGCTCTGCTTCTATCCACTTAGTGAAGTAATCGACCCCTACAATGAGATATTTGATGCCCCCAGGAGCAGTTGGAAAGGGGCCCAGAATATCCAATCCCCATTGATAGAAGGGCCATGGAACAGCGGATGTGAAGAGTTCTTCCGCCGGTGTGTGGTGAAGGTTAGAGAATTTTTGGCAAGCGTCGCATTTTTTGACGAAGTCAATGGAGTCTTGCTTCATCGTGGGCCACCAGTATCCAGCTCTGAGGATTTTTCGCATTAAGCTTCTTCCTCCGGCGTGGTGTCCACATTGTCCTCCATGCACTTCCTCCATTACATCTTGCACCTCATCCTCTTTGAGACAAATCAAATAGGGCACAGAGAGTGCCCTTCTGTAAAGATTACCATCAATCATAGTGAAATACGGTAATTCTCTCCTTAGCCTCGTCTTTTCCTTCTCATCTGTGGGTAGTTGTCCATCAGCCAAATAACGGATGTAAGGAGCCATCCATGTATCCCCGTAAAGGGAGTTAGTCATTATAGCGTTTAGAGAAGGAAAAAGAGGGATGCTGGGCGACGTCAGTGTGCTTTGGACCAGCGTAGTGGAACTACCTGGTCGTTTGGTGCTTGCTAATCTGGAGAGTATATCCGCTCTTGTATTCTCTTCGCGTGGAACGTGCTTGAATTCCACCTTCGAGAATTTCTCTACCAATTCCTTGACACAGTTCAAGTATAATTGGAGTTGAGGTTCGCGAGCTTGATAATCTCCTAAGATTTGTGAAATCACCAGCTGTGAATCGCTGCAGAGCGTCGCCTCAGAAGCTCCGATGTCAATTGCAGCTCTCAGTCCGGCAAAACAAGCCTCGTACTCAGCTTGGTTGTTGGATGTTTTGAAATTGAAACGAAGGGAGATTTCCAGGTGTACTCCGTCGTCACTTTCTAGAACTACACCCGCTCCAGAGCCTCTTTGGTTCGATGAACCATCAACGTAAATGGTCCAATGGACACGAGGGGAATCTGGATCAGTCCCTGTCATTTCCACAATAAAATCAGCCAAGACTTGAGCTTTAATAACACTTCGAGGTTCATAGGATATATCAAACTCAGATAGTTCAATAGACCATTTGATCATCCTCCCAGCGAGATCGGGCTTGATTAAGACAGAACGGAGTGGCAAATCCGTTCTCACTATGATTGGATGGGCGTGAAAGTACGGACGAAGCCGTCGAGAGGCCCAAACAACAGCGAGGGCGGCCTTTTCGATTTTTTGATACCGGAGCTCAGCACCTTGCAAGGTTTTGCTAGTGAAATAGACCGGTCTCTGTCCATCGGGAGTTTCTTTAATCAAGGCGACGCCCAAAGCTTCATCTGAAATAGCCAAGTATAGAATGAGTGTATCTTCGGGGTCAGGCTTCGTGAGAATGGGAGGTTTGGACAACACCTCCTTAAGCTCTTGGAAAGCTTTTTCTTGTTCCTGTCCCCACTCAAATTTCTTGGACTTTTTCAGTATCCTATACAGGGGGAGCGACCTGTGAGCCATCTTTGGCATGAATCGTGCCAAAACTGCTACCTTGCCATTCAGGGATTGGACTTCTCTGAGATTCTTTGGACTCTGCATGTCTAGAATCATTTGGCATTTCCCTGGATTGGCTTCGATACCACGTTGAGTTAACATGAATCCCAAGAATTTCCCAACAGGGACAGCAAATGTGCATTTTATTGGGTTCAGCCTCATGTTAAATTTTCTCAAACGGGTGAACACTTGGCGTAAATCTTCGACATGATCGCCACCAACCGGTGTCTTTGCTATTATATCGTCAATGTATACTTCAACAAGTTTGGTGTGCATACCTTCGAAAACCTTGTTGATCATGCGCTGATATGTTGCCCCAGCGTTTTTCAGGCCAAAGGGCATGACTTTATAACAAAAGACACCACGATCATTTATGAAAGCTGTTTTCTCTTGATCCTCTTCGCACATCGGAATTTGGTTGTAACCTGAATAAGCGTCCATGAAGCTCAGGTATTGATAACCAGAGGAATCATCTACCATCCGATCTATATTAGGAAGAGGATAAGGATCTTTTGGACAGCAGCGGTTGAGGTCCACGTAGTCAACGCACATTCTCCATTTACCATTGGATTTATAGACCATCACCACATTCGAAAGCCAAGAGGAATACCGGATTTCCTTGATAAATCCGGCCTTCAGCAACTCCTCAGTTTGCTGGCAAGCTGCCTTTTGTTTCTCTGGGCCCAATCGTCTTTTCTTTTGGGCCACCGGTTTCGTCTCTGGATAGACGGATAATTTATGACAGCAGAATTCAGGGTCTATGCCTGGCATATCGGCTGCAGTCCATACGAAGAGATCTTTAAACTCTTGCAGGAGCATCAGTAGTCTTTGCTCCATTTCTATATCTAGCTTGTCGTTGATATGGGTGATCTTTTCTGGAGAATCTCCCAAGACGATGTCCCTGGAACTACCATCCGGTGTGGGCTTTAACGGGTTGAGCGGATCAATGTTCAAATCCGCCCTAGGGTCCAGGTCGACAAGGCTTACAGATCCAGCAGCTGCTCCAGCATCATTGAGTTTCCTCTTTTTATTGGAGGCGTCCAGCTTCGTCATGTTGAGGCTGAGGTTATAGCAGTACCTAGCCATCTCTTGATCACCCCGGATTGATGAAACAGCATTATCCTTATCAATGAACTTGATAAGGAGATGTGGGGTTGACACAACTGCCTCCATTGCATTTAGAGTAGGGCGGCCTATGATGCCGTTAAATGGTGATCTGACATCAATCACCAGCACTCGGGATTTGACCGTTCTGGCCCCTGGCTCGCCTTCAAACGAGATAAGGGTGTCATGATACCCTTTAGTTGGTTGCTTTGCACCGTTGAAAGCTGTTAGTTCCTGCGTATAAGGCTGTAAGTCTAAGTCTTTAAAACCCATTCTTTCAAAGCAATTATAGAAAATAACATCGCAGGAACTTCCCTGGTCAACAAGGATTCTTCGGACGTCCTTGTTGGCTATCACTGCAGTGATGACTACAGCATCGTCACCACCAGGAACGGTTGGGCCAAAATCCTCATCGGAGAAAGAGATTATGGGAGCCTCAATCCCTCCTCTGTAAGGGCGATTGTCTTTGACTTTCCCTTGCACAGATAAAATCATTCTGTGATGATTCTTACGGGCTGTAATTGAAGCTCCTCCTCCAGCAAATCCTCTAGCAATCATGTCAATAACTTCATGTCGGCCCTGACATTGTTGCTGGGGCAGGCTGTCTCTTTGCGCTGCATTATCAGTCATCACACCTTTTTGCTTTTCTGCAGCAGAGAACTTTCGGACCGGATTGCCGTTGTTGTCATCCCCGTCGTCTGGATCTCTTTCTCTCTTCTCATTCCGTTCTACCCTGTCAAGAGATTTTTCTTTGAACAGGTACTGCTTCAATTTGCCTTCTCTAATTAGCGTCTCAACCGCGTTCTTTAGAGCTTGGCATTCATCAGTGGAATGACCATTTTGTTCATGAAAATCGCAGTACTTACGGGAATTTCCCGGTCTTTTCATAGGGGCTGGTCTCCTGATGCCATATGTGCTGAAAACTGGCCATCCGACCTCTCTCAAAATCTGAGATGGTCTAGCAGATAACTGTGCATAATGGCTGAAGGAATTGACATGCTTTTCTCGAGGTCGAGGAGGGTGGTTATTAACCTTAGGATTGGTGAATGGCCTCTCCATGCGTTCTGACCTCGTCTTCTTCTTACCCTTCTGGGTTTGGGGAGATGGTGTTGGTGGCTTTTTCTTTGCAGCCACAGCCTCCAAGTGCATCTCTATGCTCACGTACTTTGAGGCTTTTTTCCTGAACTCCTCAAAAGTTGCTGGAGGGCTCTTTGCTAATGAAAGAGCGAAAGCTGATCCTGGCTGCAATGCCTCAATAACGATATGTAGCTTGATAGATTCTGTGAGGTTAGGAACCAGGGCTGCTTCCTTATAAAACCTCTTCAAAAAATCTTTTAAGCCCTCTGTTTCACCTTGCTTAATCTAAGCCAAGGTATGAGACGTCTTGGGTACGTCTCTGGAGATGACAAAGTGGGTTTCAAAGGCAGCTGCCATTTCCGTCCAAGAATCTATGGATCCAGAAGGCAGGCCTTTAAACCACCCGAGGGCCTCCTCAGACAATGTTCGAGGGAACATTCGGCACATCACGTCTTCATCAGCCCCCAAGTACATGGCTTCAAACACATAAGCATCAAGGTGCTTAGTTGGATCAGTTTCACCATTATACTTTTCGATGGAAAGTGGTTGAGTAGTTTGAAGGTGCTTGGGGATGCTGATACCCATAAGTCTCCTTGAAAAGGGAACCTTCAGATTGTAAGACAATGGGGGTGCTGTTGTTGAATCTCTCTTCCTTCGTGAAGCTGCATCCTCAGAATCGCGAGTCTGTTCTCCCCCCTCAAACGTAGGGATATTTGAGTACTGAAGAGTGGTGGACTTTTCACCATCAGTTGTGTGGGGAGTGTTTCGCGTGCGAGATGATTCTTTATCCTCGCTTTGCCTTTTTTCTCTTCGCAATTCAGCGAGTTCTCTCTGAAGTTGTTTGATCAACTCATCGCGAGGATCAGGATCAGACACTGTTACTATCTTCTTTGAGCTGCCTCCATGAGAATCAAAGTTGAGTTTTCTGAAGGCGTTAGGATTGGTTCTGCCTTCAGCTTGATTCTCCATGAAGTCTTGTGCTTCGCCTTCCATTGTGGATTACCTGCTCTGTCAAAGGATATGGGAATAACTTTATCGTGTCCCACTGGGCGTGCCAATGATCTGTCCTGAACCGGGGTCTAGAGATCCGGACTCAGACCAGTCACAAATAGTATGTAAATACTGTATAGAAGACCGAATGTATGTGTATCCGGTGTAGGTATCCGTTGTCCTTAAGTGAAGAGAGCGGATTGGGCGTTCTGGAGATCCTTCACACCGACCTAACGCGTTGAAGTGGGCGAATGGTGGTGTCACCTGCAAAGATTCTCCGACGCTCAAGTCAGTGATTATATTCCAAGTAAGGAATGTATTCAGAGAGTAATCAGTCGTAAAAAATGAGCTGAAGATCCCTCACTTCAATCATGAAGTGAGTTCATATACCTGATTGGCTCGATTAACGAGGATTCGTTGGTGGGGAACCACCAACTCCCATTAGCATTATTATATTGCGCACTTACCTGCATGATTGGGTCAAGTGGCTATTTTATATTGAGCATAGAGAATGTAGACTAGGATTAGGGAACAAGTTGACCATTCCCGTGAGCAGAATTTGGCTCGTAGTGTAGGGAATTATTGATCGATCCCTGTAGCAACAATCCTTGTCTTTTGCACAGTGACGTGTGTATTGTCCGATGTCATGGTGTTATCCTGAACAACCGGTATAGGGAGAACGCCTGATACGGAATTACAGTTCGGATGTATACCGATGACACCGGTTACACGTAGATGTCTTATCAAAGACGTTGAAATATGTATTGCAGATCGGATACCGGTATTGAGACCGGATCAGAACTTTTTGATCTACATAATATTTATGATTTTCTGGAATTTTTTGAAATTTTTGAATTATTTCAATAAAATAATATATTTTAAATGATTTTAAATTCATATAAAGTTGCTTAAAATTAAAAATATTACAAGAATGTAAAGTTAAATTATAAGAAAATTTTTTAAAATCTATTTTAAGTAGACTTATCTAAAAATTATCGGTTTGAGTAAAATCTTGATTTTTACTAATCATAAAAAAATTGAAAACGTACTAATAAATTTTTATTAACAGAAAATTTTAGATTTTTAAAATTTAAACTTTATATTACTTATCATAAAATTAGTGAGAACTGATATAATATCGCTAAATTTTAAAAAGGATTAATTTTGAATATTTAAAATATACCGAGTGAAAGGTTACTATTTGGCTTAATAATTCTGCCGACATTTACTATGCAAAACACTGTGCATGTATGAAATTTTCAAAAGTTGCACAGTAACCAGGTTTTAAATTTCAAAAAACGCATAGTACTTTTACATTAAAATAATGGAATGCATAGTAAATTTTTTCCTATAAATACCGAAGGAATTCTTCTTTAGAATTCATAATTTTAGATTAAGTTTTCTTAATATAGTAGTGTTAGTAAGATAGTGGTGGAAGTAAGAGAGAGAAATAATTTTTTTGGAAGAAGGTTCTGCTAAAATTCTAAGGTACGAATACATCTCTTTTATATTTTTTAGGATTATTTTTATATCATTTTTAGAAATCTATTATTATACTGGAAATAATATTATTTTAAGTTACTATTCTGTATAGTAACACTATTTCAATAGTAAATTACTATTTCAATAGTAAATTACTATTCAAATAGTAAATTACTATTTACTATTACTATTTACCTCTACTGTTACTATTTACCTTTACTATTCACGTTTTACTATTTATCGTTATTATTCACGATTTACTATTTACTGTTACTATTCATGTTTTACTATTTACTATTACTATTCACTATTCACTATTCAAAATTTACCATTTTTATTTTAAGTAGTAATCTTAATTTTCATCTTGTAATTATATTAAAATGAAATTGGTATGTTTTAGAACTCGAAGACGAGGCGCGTACGGATTTTCAATAACGAATCGGTATACAAGAGGTAAGGGGGAGTGAGATAAGAATATAATATGAAAGACATAAGAATAAAGGGAGGAGTCCCCTACTCCTTTTAAATTTAATAATATTATTATTTTAAAGTAATAACTTCTCAACTTAAAATTTATAATAAATTTAATATATTGTGTAACTTGTTCTGAAAATGGATCTAAATTATTATAACTTATACGGACTGGACTAAACCTATGCAAGGACTTGGATTTTTATATCCTATATGGATCGAACTAAACCTATGCAAGGACTTGGACTATTATGACCTGTCTAGACTGAACTATACCTATGCGAAGACTGGATTATATATATGGACTTATATAGACCTGTGCGAGGATGGACTATAAGGACTCAAAAATCAAAACTACTAATTTAAATAACCATTAAAATTTGAATTATATTTATGAGCGATATTTAGTTGATTTGACTTGATTATAATTAATTGTATTTGATTTCGATTAATGATATTGTATTAGACTGTGATTAATAATATGTAATTATGATTGATGATATTTGATTGTGATTGATGAGATTACTATACTTGATTATGGTTGATGAATGATTGATGACCTTGTGATATGAAGTATGAGCATATAGCAAGCATGACGGAAAGTTAAAACTCAGTAAGAATTTTCTTACCTTACTCTTTAAATTTTTATTCCAAGAGAAAGTATTTTATAATTATTTTAGTCTTTTATTTCTTCTTAGAAATAATTTTCACTAACTTTATTTTTAATTTCAATAATAAAATCTAGTATTAGAAAGAAGCTATTTTATGAAAATCAGAGGTTGAGATAATTAATTCTTGAATTAAAGAAAATTTTTATAGTTTTAAGTATTCTTAGTTAATGATTTTAAATTATTTTCTTTAGAAATTAGAAGTTTAAAGTAAATTATTTTGGTTTTCTCCAACGAAATAACTAAAGAATATTTTGTCGAGATTTCTAAAACTCAATCTAGTTAAGATTCAAATTGAGAAAGATTATGTAAATATGTGAAGATTTTTAAGAGAAAGTTTTGAGATATTTAAGGCTTGGAAACTCAATTTTGGTAAGATCTGAATTTGAAGACTGTACTAAATTATTTCAGTATAACAGAAGTTCAAAGAAGAACTTATGGGAATGTACAGTTTATTGTGATGATTTTGTGAACCTTTATGGTATTTAATAATTGAGTTTCTAAAAGTCTTAACCAACTAAATAAGCGAGTAGTTCATGCATCATGAATCATCAAAGAGAAATGAGATGTGATATTGCCTGGGGACGGATTATAGAAACCGAGGATACATTAGAGGCTTAATTGCGAGCCTTGGGATGAGAGGGTGTGAAAGGGTGCTTCAGGTGACCTGGGGTCGCTCCCTAGTGTCGGGTACTTTCACAATAAAAACTTTCTCAGTCTGACTAGTCTCTAAGTGTTTCCACGCCAGTTGAGCTGTTCATATGCCATGAAGGCATTCATGTTATTATTATCCAGAATTTATGGAACAGTGTAAACTCCTAGTTGGCCCAGTGCAAACTAAAGCTTTAAGGGCCCACATGCATAGAATGAATGAGATGATAGTATTAAAAACATTGCATGACATTCATATGATTGTGACATTTTATGCGGGTGGTTGTGAATGAAAATTTAATTGTTATGTTATGAAAACCCTTATGCTTATGTCTTATCTGTAAAGTATTATATTCTGTTTCTCACTCCTTCTTGTTTGAATTTTGTGTCCAAAATATATGTTATATGATATATAGCTAGCAGTTCAAGATGAAAGGACGAAATTACAAGAGGGTAAATTGGTCTCATCCTCAATCAGATAGGAGAAGAGATGTGACAAGAATAGGATTCAAAATCACATGGTTTGAAGATAAGGAAATAATTGGTTACAGTCGAAGTAGAGGTATTAAATTTTTAGTGTTAGTTTACCTTAATACAATATTAAGTTGGATGATTGTAAATCAATGTAAAGGTTAAACTTTAATAAACCTTATTCTTTGGATATGATACTGAAATCTTTGATCACTTATGATTTTCTGAAAGTTCATTTTATCATTATAAATAATTTGAAACTTTTTACTTTCAAAATATCTAAGAAAATCATATGTATATATGTCCTTGTATACACGAGATAAGAAGTGATAAATATGTATATCTTTCAAAAAAAAAGAGCAAGTAGAATAGATATATGTCTCGTGTATATAAGGGGGTGTTACAAAGTGGTATCAGAGCCTAGCCTCTCCTAGTACGGTATGGTTCGGGGACGAACCAGGAGGAAGCTGGTGGGCATGTGACATCCCGGCGCTGTTGAGGGCGGGGAGTGATCGCCGGTGCATGGGCACGGACAAGGAGCGGCTCCTGACAGGCTTCCAGCGGGGGATGTGACATCCCGGGCACTGTTGAGGGCGGGGATTGATCGTCGGTGCATAGGCACGGACAAGGAGCGGCTCCTGGCAGGCTTCCAGTGGGAGGGACACATGAATAAACCGAATACATACCAGAATGAGAGGGATCCAAAGACTGCATAGGTATGGGACTACACAGTCGAGGATAGCTTAAAGAAATGAATTCGTACTACCTATACCAACAAATGCATTAGCCTTTTCGGTGGCCTATCACTTAAGAACTCCAAAGTTAAGCGTGCTTAACTTGGAGTAATTCTGGGATGGGTGACCTCCTGGGAAGTTCTCAGGAAATGTGTGAGTGAGGACAAAAGCACATTGGAAAGGTCTCGTGTTGGTCTGTGGGGCCAGTCGTTCATTCCTGAAAAGCGGCTAGGGCGTTACAACAAAGACCTTCTTTGTTGTTCTGCCTCTATTAGACCTTGGTCCTTTTGTCTTTCTTTATTTAGTGTATCTGTTCATCTTTGTATATCTTTCATACACTAAGTTTGTTGAAATATCTCATACTCTATTCTTACAAACCTGTGATTGTGTAAAAGTCTGGTGTGTTGCCAGCTTTTAGTTTCATTAGGAAATAGTTGTGGCCTATAGAGACTTTTAAAAGAAATCTTGGGTTTGATTTAGAAGTGGCTTGTTGAAAGAATACTTGGGATTTTAAGCCAGGAGTGGCTAGAGTCAAGAATATTTATGGCATAAGTCTGGTGCTATTATTGTAAAGAAGATTTTACAAGAATGAAAATCCTTCAAGTTGGAAGGAATTGGACGTAGCTTTTGTGTTAGAAGTGAACCAGTATAAAACTCTGATGTTTATTCCTCTCCTTCCTTGCTCTTATCAAGTTTGTTTTACAAGTTTGATTATCTATGCTTTAAAGGTTCAAAATTCCACAAAGAGAGTCTAAGACTTAGTCACCCCTCATTCTAAGTCTGACTCTGAATATCAGACCCCACAACATCAATAAATACCTCGACCATAACCATATCAGATTTTAACTCAAAAATATTTAATAACACATCAAGCTTTTCATAATCATTTATTTGAAAACTAGAAAATTTGTTTTTTATCAATAATACCCTACTAGTTAGCTGGCTAATTGCCATATTACTTACGAGTTTCAAGTTACATGAAATCTTTTGTTTTAACTCCTCTATAGTAATACCATGTCTGGTCTGCATCTATTTGGTGTCCCCTTCAAATGTATAACCATCTCGACCTTTATATTTTCGCCCATTGGTGTAAAAAATCAACGTAATCTGGGATCCTATCTTTGAAATGCTAAACGTTTTCACACCTTAAACATAATAACTAAGATAACTTTATGTATAATATGGATTGCAATAACTGAACGAAAGATACCCTCGAAGGGTGGAGGTTGTTATATAGAGGTTGCTCACAGAAGGCAACAACCATTTTATAGCTCCACCTAACAAAATGCCATGTGGTTGGTTCCTGACACCTTGTAAACGTATGGGTTTATTCGTGTAATATAAAAAGTAATGTTGATCCTATTTATCTAAACAGGGACCGTGTTCTTAAGTACTCAGAATAATGATCTGATAATAGAGATTTTATGCAAATAAATAAAAAACAAAGTAATTAAAAAGTGCAAATCAAAAGTTCTTTGAGAATGAAATCAATTAAAACGTATCTTAGGATTTTCGGGTTACGAATTTCTTTGTAAAGGTGTTTAAAGATTTTACTTTACTCTCAAGTTTTCCAGGACCAACCCCCTAAAGTTCTAACTTTCCCTTTTCAGAGTTCCGTTAGGTTACTTAGACATCAAACAAATTGTCGTTTAATTCCCCACCAAGTTAATAACATAGAAATCAAACTTACTATCACCTCATCTGAACCAAGTTAAAAACTCAGACATCAAACTATCGTTTTATTTGGAAACCAAGTTATAAAGAATAATGCAAGTATTGAATTCATACAACAATCAAAAAGGTTCACATTTTGAGTCCATCACTTAATTTAATTATTATGAAAACTGATCTTTAAAACATTAAATAAAGTTCCTTTTTCAGGTCATCTTAGTATTCAATCTTAGGTTCAATTCTTGAATTAAATTAATTAGGTTCACTTTTCAGTCTATTCCTAGAATTAATTAAAGATAACTCAAGCCTATGACTAAATCAATAAGCAAATAGGGCAATCAAGAATTAAAGGTAAACATAGATTTCATTGGTATAGCAATAAAGGTTTTACCAATGACATTACAAATTACACCCTAAATCCCAAGAATAAGGATTCTAGCCACTCATGGTAAACAAAGTATCACAAAGGTTCATTGAATCCATACAACTTATAAAACAAAGATTACAAAGATTAAAACTAAAGGTACACCAAAAATCTAAAACAAACCACAAGATATGCAGAATCTTCAATTCTTCGTTCCCTAAGCGTTCTCTTTCTTAACAACCCTTGAAAAGAGTCCTCCCGAGTCACCATTTATGCTTATACAAAGTGCCTCTATCCCTCTTAAATAGATGAAAAAACGCAATCCTAATGGGCTAGGGATGAATCACGGTTGTGGTGCCCACCACGGCCAAACCGTGGTTTGCTCTGGACCTTCTTATGCAAATTTTAGGCCTTTTGCTCCATGGCTCTGGTTCCCACCAAGGCCTGGTCGTGGAGTGCACTGTTTGGGGCCCTGTTTTTCTTCGTTTTTAAATTCTTTTGGCACACAGTTGCTTCATTATGCATTGTCATCCATATTTAGTCTAAAAATGGTCTTTATGTAACATCCTAAAATTTTTAAATTAGGTAATCTAAGTGATACAATTAATAATTTTAATTGGGGTGTGAATATTAGAAAATAATATAAAAATATATTAAATAATAAATTATAAATAAGTTCATTTAATTAAGTTTTATGTAATAAAAATATAGTGACCTATTTTAATTAATTAAACTAAAGTAATGTATTTTAAATCCTTAAAATTCTAAAATTTAAAACCTAATATTCTTTATTTCCTAAAACTAAATTTCCTATCTTTCTATTTTCAATTTCCACGTACAGCTCTCTCCCTTCTTTTCTCTGTTTTCGCGTTCTCCTCTTCCACCACCACCATGAGCTATTTTGCTTCAATTGCTTCATCCTTGGCTTAAATCCTCACCATGTTGCATGTCATTGTTCAATTGGTAATATGGGTAAGCTAAAGAAGTTTCCAATTTCACCTCCCCTCTTTCGTTTTCATGGTGCATGTGTTTAACCACTTCTTCTTCCTCTTAGGGCCAAAACCGTGTGAACCCATGGCTGTTTGAGGAAGCCTAGGTATTAGTTTTAAGAGCTTAAAAAGGTAGTGTTAGCCAAGGCCTCAACACTCAAGAGGGGGGTGAATTGAGTGTTTCAAATTTTTGCGCGGAATCCCCTTGGAAATGGTTAGTAATATACAAATAATGCAATAATGAAGAGACAACAACTCTTATGCACATATCACACTATGACACACTTGATGTGCAATGACAATATTTAGCTTTAAGTGTGATAAACAAGCAAGTTATTGGTTTGAACAATTTATCAAACAGTTAGAGTGCATAGATTTATTTAAGAGATGATATGATGTTTCCTATGAAGATTCAGCTCATTCAAGTTATCAAACACCTTGTGTGAATGTGGGAAGTAATAGCAATCAAGTAAGTATCACACAAGACTTAATAGGAAACAATGTATTAGATATTTGGTAAGTTATAGCAATTTCCAGTTTTGAAGAACTTTACCAAATATTGATTCAAGCAAATTATCAAACACTTGGCATGCAGAGTTAAGTATTCTACTTGAACAACAACTTTGATTTAAACATTCAGCTCATGCATTTCAACAAATAGTTTATATGCGCAGTTGTATAAAGAGTTCAAGGTAGAGAGAAATGCAAACCAAATTTAACGAGTTCCACCAACCCGGTGTACGTCTCGCCTTCAAGCAACCCACTTGAAGGATTCCACTATTGAAGATTTGAGATACAAGCTTTGAGCAATTGCAGCTTCCTAGTGTCCCACACTCAAGAACTCAATTCTCACAAGCAAAGGGCAACCCACCCAATCTCACAATCTCTCAATACCCAAAGGTTGAACCCCAACCTTTGTGACCACTCAACCTAGAGTGAATACCTTGTGTTTAGTGTTGTGTTTACAATCAATACACTCTCTCAATAGAGTAGATACACAAATGAAAGCTCTCACAAATTCTAACTCTCAACAAGAGAGGATATGCAAATTGAAACTCACAATCTAACAACTCTTAAGCAATATGCAAGTTTAGAAACAAGAGTTGCAGAATATACAAGAGAAATTTAGTTAGAAGACCTTAAGAAGAGAAATGTTTGTTGCCTTGTGTTGTGCCTTGGTCTCCCCTCTTGTGTGTTGTTTCTTGCTTGAATCCATGCTCCATTTATAGCCATTTTTAGGGTTTCCAGCCGTTGCACATTGTCTCCAATGGATACCTTAGCATGGGCATAAAGTGGGAGTGAAGAAATGAGCTGGAGTTCCACTTAAAAGCATTTTCCCACGTTCTGACACTATGGTAATCGATTAGCCTTTGAGTTGTAATCGATTAGCTTTTAAAATCTTCAGTATTATGCAGCAGGTAATCGATTAGCATTTCTATTGTAATCGATTATCTATGAAACAGAACCCTTCTAATCGATTATGCCTTGCCTTGTAATCGATTATGAATGATACCTGATGCTTTTAATTGTGTTTCGCAGCATGGTAATCGATTAGGTACTTGTGCAATCGATTATGGACAAAACAGAAGCTCAGTAATCGATTATATTCTCCCTTGTAATCGATTAGATATATTCCAGAACCCTTGTAATCGATTGTCCTTCTTATTGTAATCGATTATACTTACATATGCAATAGGAAGGTTCAATTTAATTTTAGAGCTAAAATTCTTATCACATTAGCATTAGAACTTAATGATGTTTCTAGAGTTATTGCTTGTAACAATGCTAAAGAAATATGGGAAACTCTTAAAACAATATATGGAAATACTAATGATGATCAAGATGCAAGAAGTAGTACTCTTTCTAGCAAACATGAAGAATTCAAAATAGATTCGAAAGAAGAGACCATGGAATCGAAAGTGGAATTTACCAACCTTTGCCTTATAACAAAGCACTCCGAAGATGATGAGGTAAGTTCTCTAAACGAATCCAGTGATGATGAAAGTGAATTTGATAAAGATGAATTGCTAGAAGCTTTTGAAGAGCTGCATGAAAAATTTGTTTTATTATCAAAGAAATATGCAAGCTCAAAACAAACCATTTTGACTCTTGAAAAAGAATTGCATGATGTTCACATAGAAAAAGAATATCTTAGAGTTCAAAATGATGAATTAGTAGCTTCAAATGTATCTCTTAGAACTTGTAATGATAATAATGATTGTGTGTTGATTGGTAAATGTATGCTTCTTGAAAATGAGAATAAAGAACCAAAACAAGCACTTAGCAAGCTCACACATAGTCAAATACCTCTAAGTGCACCTATTGAAAATCGAAGGCATACACTTGATAGAAGGAAAATAAGCCATTACAAGAATCCCTTTGTGCTCTATAAGGAAAAATCCAAATCCTCTTTAAGATGTACAAATCATGAAAGAAAAGGGAACTCATTGTCAAATTGTTTTAAAAGAAAGCACATAGAACATAATAGGAACCATTACCATCATACCATGACTTATTCATTGGATGCAACATGTTTCTATTATGGAATATATGGTCATATATCTTTAAATTGCTTTGTAAAGAAATCCGTCAAAAGTGTACAAGAAAGGTATGGATTCCAAAACAATCTTGAAATCCCAAACTAACAAGGAAGGACCCAACTCTCAAAGGGTACCTCAAATCTTTGAAATCTTGTAAGCAAACTTCAAAGCAACAACTTCTCATTGACTAATGACCAAATCTCATGGCCTAAGGAGATATCAAGGATCTTAAAATTCATTCCAAAAGACAAAGGAGAAGAATAAAGTAAGCCAAGATTATGATGACTAATCATACATCTAGAAGGAAATTGAAGTTTTTGTAAATACCCTTCAAACAAAGAGATGAGAAAGAAACTTCAATATGACTCACACAAAATGGATTGCACCAAGACAAAATCCAATGGACAACACTAAAGGTGGTACAACAAAAGGTGCAAGTAATCATCATACAATCAATGTTAACGCTCATTCTTGATGAATCTTGATTTGATATATGATTGAGCATGAATGATATGAAATCTTAAGATGGATGAACAAATAATCTTAGGACCCCTTAAACTCATGAAATCCTTAGAATCAATGATGTATATGTATATAGTAATTGATGATTAGTAATAATTGATGATGAGTTTGATGAATGATTGTTTGAATAACATGGTACATGAAAATCTTGAGATTAAAGATGATTATGCATAAACACGTATGAATCTTTGATAATGTTTAAACCCTTGATGATACATGAACTCTTGGTGATATATCATGAATTCTTGGTTATTATTGATTCTTAATGATGCATGAATTTTTGATTGAATATGAATTCTTGATGATGTATCATTTATGTGTTGTTTAACTAGTGGTATCAGAGCTTGACTCTTGCCACAATGCTTAACAGCTGCAGGAGATCAAGATGGCCTCCACTTCATATGATGCATTTTCAGAAAATGGCGCACTAAATAGACCTCCAATCTTCAATGGTAAAGACTATGCTATTTGGAAATAAAGGATGAAAATCTTTATCCAAGCCTATGATCTCAAGGTATGGAATGCTATTCAATTTGGTCATTTCATTCCCAAATACATTGTTGATAATATAGAGTGTATGACTTGCATTACACATTTACAGTCACATGATGACCTTTTGTGACTTGTCTATATGTGTTACTAAGTATCTATGCAAAATGCTTTCTCTTACATATTTGATAAATGCTATATGTAAGTGGTTGACTAGACCTATATGTAACATCATAGGCACTAGATAAGAAGAGATTATTTGAGATACAAAAGTCATATGGAAAAGAGTGAATATATTGGCATATGTTATAATACACTTGCATGAGTAAGCCAACATGTTGTATTAATCATTCCATCTTTGCTTTGATACCTAGACATAAATGAAATCGCATCAACTAGTGGTATCCATTGAAAGGGAAAGATTGTTACACTTGATTATTTACCTAAGTTGTAGTTAATGCTCACTCTACCACTATGCTCTAAATCATATGAATCATGTTAATTAACAAAGTGGTATCAACATCTATATTTATCCTTGTTAAATTGCATGATTAAGGGGAAGTTTCATAACATTTCTTTATAACAAGTGATATTTATTGATGATATGTTATCTCCTTATCAAGTGGCATGAAAAATTGAGCAAATCATTTTTAGAAAACTCTTTTCTAAAACAATACTGCATCAAAGACCCAAAATTGGTACAAACTCTTGTGAACTCAATGCTACTAACAATATGCTTTGCAAAGAGTTTGTTAAGGTTATGTAGGATGACTCAAAATGGCAAATCAAACTACCATACTGGGCGAACAAAGAATTATTCAAGGAATATAACATGGAAACAACAAAATGCCACACAAGGATGTGAAAAAGGGTATAAAACTTGCAAAATACCAAGGTATGATCGAATCCTTACTCTACCATCATGCTCCGTGAATTATTCAAATCATATTAACAAGTGGTATGAATAACGAATTTCACAAGCTACATATATCACTTCATCCCTGCTCTAATACCTAGATATAAGCATACATTGTTGAAAAGCCTTCTATATTACTGCTCTGATACCTAGAAATGCATCAAGCCATATTAATGAAATGATTAACAAGTGGATTGTTATATGCAATGGTATCTAACCTTTGAGTGGTATTTATTCATATTATAATATCTATTATTTCAACAATGGTATCTATTAAAAAGAGATCATATGCTTTAAAAAGTAAACAAATGGTATCAGACTTGATTAAATTGACCTACAAGTGATATCAAACTTGATCAAATTGGTATAATCAATTTCACATGTTAATAAGTGGTATATTTTTTACAAGTGGTATCAATTACAGTAGTAAGGGGGAGCATACACATGAATGATTATCCTTCATTTCACTTCTCTATAATTATGTTTATGGCACTCATGCTCTTACTCAACTATATGCTTACTTGGAAAATTATTCTTGTGCATTTGATGATACCAAAATAGGAGAAAACTATGTGCTTACTTGAAATGATATGTGAAAGAATCATGTGACTTTTTTGAAAATGATACTCACTACATGATTAGAATAAGTTAGCAATCAATCATATGCTTACTTGATGAATAAATTATGTGATTGCTTATTGACTCTAGATGCACTAAAATGGTATTTATCTTTGATCATGTTATGAGATTTGATTTGAAATCTCTCTTATGAAATGCTTAATCTCTCTTATTCAAATACATGAGTTTATATGTTGATGGCATAGAATATATTAAGGTGATAATCTTTTTGATGATGCCAAAGGGGGAGAGATTAGTGGAAGGATCAGTAAAAAGAATAGGATGTCATTTATGCTAAAAAGGGGAGAGATATCATGTTTTCATCATTTGATACGTTTAAAACAATTGGCATAAGTTACAAGATTAAGGGGGAGGATAACCCTTAACTAGCATTCATTACATCATATAGGGGGAGAATACATATCAACATTGATTGTCATTATTCTATGAAACTAACACCCCACGAGATGAACATTCGTTGTCATCATCAAAAAGGGGGAGAATGTGTTTAAATGTTGAAACAGGTTTTGATAATGACAAACATGAAGACTAAGGCAAAGACTCTTAAAGGAAGAAAGGATATTACCATGAAGCCAATATGATGAATTTGCAACACATGAATACAAGCAACATGTAACATCAATTGTCATCATCAAAAAGGGGGAGAATGAAGTTGCATATGTAAGTATGCAAAGTAGTTTTGATGAATGACAAAGTATTCATGATGATGATGGAATGGCAAAGGTTCAGAAACAAGAAGGTTCAAGCATAAAGACAATGGCCAAGAATAAAGAGATGAAGATGCCTCACAAAGAGTTAAAGAAACATGAGCTATGGAAGACAAGGTTGATGACATGAACTAAATCATGAAGAACAAGCTCATAAGTTGAAGAAGAATCAAGGAAACAAGCATGAGGATCAAAGGAATAAGCCATGGGTCAATACATATCAAGAATATATCAAAGACCTTGAAGAATTGTATCAGGTACATATCAAAGACCTTCAAGAACATATCAAACAACATATCAAACTTATCTATAATGTTGTTTGGAATTGTTATCTATTGCTTTGGGTAGTACTCATCTCTCAAATTGTGGTTTCAGTGAGCCAACAAGGAGATGGTGATGCTGGAGTGTGACTCTGGAGGCGAAAAGTGTGATGAAGATGCCATAGGAGTGTTCTTGAAGTATATACCTTGTATAGTTATAGATAACGGTTGTGTGTTTGGAGTGTTGTTATCAAACTTTTAACCTTTGAAAGTAAGTAATTAGACATCCTTTGAAATGGGGCATTTTGTTGATTGTATGCATATAGTGGATGGATAGTAATTAGGTAACTTGAATGATGACTTGACTCTTACTATGAAGTGTATATAAGGTTATGAATGATGAATGCAAGTATATTAGCTTTCATGGATAATGTAAATTTGGTGTGAATTATACCTATTTGATGATGGGCAGGTTTTGTGAAATCACTCAATGTTTTGAATTCCTTGTATGTGATGTATAAAGCTTGTGTGATATGGGCAGGTATTGTGGAATTGTTTGTGGGTTTAGACCCCTTGGTATGAGATTAATGGAGTAAGAAAGACATTGGCATGTTGTGACTTGTAGGGGTTTGACATTTAACATAGCCTATTAAGAGCATTATGCATAATATGTGGAATTATGGAACTAGGGTAGCCATATTTTGAATTAAGGAGTCTTTGGACCCTTGGTTGGTTGCTATTAGCCATACACCATATATGTGATGTGTTTGAATGGTTTAGGTCCAATGTGATTGCTTTTGATGGGGTTGTGTTGGCCACTTGGCCTTAAATTGTGTAAAACATATTTTAGTGCATAAGTCCCTTAATTTTTGGAATTTTAAGCTAAGACCACTTGTAACAACTCGCATTTAGGTGTTAGAGGTGGTGTGTGAAGTTTGGTAAAAAATGGAGCCCATTTGAGTGAAATGAGGGGTGAGGTTGTTGAGTTTAAGGGTAAATTATGCAGAAAATTTTGCATAATTTATGGCAAAAGCTTGGGAATGGCATGTTAGGCACATATACTTGTTAAAGCTTCATCCTAATATGGTAGGTTAGGAACTATGCTAAGAAATCAAGCTTGATAGTGGTGAGATTGCATCTATAAGGGTCTAAGCATTGCATGGATTACAAGGCAAAAATGTGTTGAAAATGGTAAAATTGGGCAACAGAGGTAAATCCACGGCCAGTGGGAAATTCCCATGGCAGTGGACCTTTCTGTCTCTGGTTACCAAATTTTTTACATGAAGTCAGAGAAATCCACTACCAGTGGATTCCACTAAGTGCAATTTTTTCACGTTTTGTGCCATGATTTTATCTCTTATGGCCTCCTATGCCTAGTACTTCATCAATACAACTTTTGTACCCTTTCTTGACATTTCCTTACAAGTTTTAGGCTTTCGTTTGCATGAGATATATTTGGTTTTATATGGTATTTTTGCTTACCTTCACTTTTGAGTTTGCGTGCATTTAAAATGATGTTTGACGCCTTAAGGGGTGGACTTATATTTGTATTACAAGTGTCAATCGTGAAAAATTTCCTTTGAAAAATTTAAATAAATTAGGAAGGAATCTCACACTTTAAACCTATAATTTCTACAAAACTAACAAACCAAGTAGCAAATGCGGGAAAGGAGCAAATATGATAGGGATTTAGGGGGATTTTATACAATTTATCCCAAAAATACCTATAAAATACAACCTAAAATGATATGTTTTAGATACACATCAATTCCCATGCATTTCGCACTTTGGAAGTGTGAAATATAAGTAACATCATTTCTTAACCAAATTTTAAATTTGTGATGTAACATCATGTACATTTTATATTCTTATAATACGAAATGATTGACAAAACGTGGCATTGAACTACAAAACAATTGACATCTCATAACACGCAGGTACAAAACACTGCATGTGCACCACGTGACAGCCATGTAGTGATTTCGTAGGATGGAAGTGTGAAATGGCCATTACGTCCTTCGGAAGTGTGAAATGCAAATATAAATTTGACATTTTCAACTCTAGACAGTTAAATATTTTAAAAACTACCCTAAAATATTAATTATTTCAAAAAAACCACCCTATAATAACAAAAAACCTGAGCAAATCAGAGAAAGCCACTTTGGACACTACGATGAAAATGGAATAAATCGGAACAAGAACGGGTATAAAGGTGAAGAGGAAGACGATTTGGAGAGTTGGGTTGAAGGATGAAGACAGAGTTGAGGAAGGCATGATCACGAAGAGCTTTCTGTTGCGGATTTGAAGTTCTTAGTTGAAGGATGAAGTTGTAGGTTTTGAGATTTGAGATTTTGGGAATCTATATTCATAATTCATTTGAGATTATTTTGTTAGATTTAATATTAGGTTTTGATTTGTCTAATTCTAGATTTTGATAATTGTGTTTAGAAAATTTGTGGTGCTTAAAGAATATTAAAAACTTTAATTTTAATCATAATAAATTATATACTTTTTAATGTCATATCAACAGTGACATAATATCAGTTATTGCCATATTTCAAGAGTTTAATTTTTTTCTTTTTTAATCATATAAAAATAATTTATAATTATATTTTATTTTATTTTCTTTCTCTTTGTCCATAAGTATGGGCATTTTCCCTCCTTGCTCCGCCGTACCCATAACATATTTGTCAACTTTGTACCTTTTATGACCTCTTGATTCCAGTTTTGAGTTTTTTTTTTTATGGAAGTAATTGTCCTTAATTTTTATCAGCAAGTAATTGTCCTCTTAATCACTTATCATTTCACTTTTGTTTAACAAACAACTTTTTATTTTACATTTTTATCAGTATATTTTTTGATAAGTCGGATAATACCAAAGTATCTCTTTTAAGCATTAATATCCACTTCCTTATCAAATAAAGAAGAGTTAATAAACCTTTCAATTCTATAAATTCATCTAGATTTTATTAATCTCAATCCTCAAGACGGAGTATAAATCACGTTGATTGATAACTTCTTCTTGAAAATACATATAATCATAATATCAGGAACATAGAAGTGTAATAAATACAATGTTTTCATGAAAAATCACAACTTTCAATGGCTTTAGGTTGGAGTTAACACAACTTTTTCTTTTAATTTTTTTCCCATTTTTTTATCTCGGTTATATTTGAGTCCTTATACTTATCTTTCTCGATGCCATTAAATACAAGTTACTCTAATTTATTTTATAAGCCCTTCAAGTATAATATTAAGAATGTAATCAAAAGGGTAGAATAATATATATTCAAGTGCTTTTAAAGCATTCAATTTTTCTGATCCAATACAACAACCTGTATAAGGAGATTGAAGGATCATTCATAAGATCAGATTTTTCCCATTTTCCAATTTTACAGTTGAATAATACTGTACAGACAGACTCAGTAGTAGAGTATACAGTGACTAACACACTTGAGCCCCCATTTAAACGTGTGTATGGGCTCCCTACAGAACCTGGACTTCCAACAATGCAGAATTACAATACAGTTTCCCATCTTCTGTACAGCAATGTCTTACCTCTCAAAAAATAGTCTACAAGTTAAGTTTTGTATCAATTTAACCGTCTTTTTTTGGCATCTATTTGGTGTTCCAAAAGATGCATTTGTCAATGCATGAGCTGTGTCATTTCTAGTATCAGAAGGGTAGGAGAGAAACCTAAGTGCCTGATCTCTCATGTGTTGATGTCGCGTCATAAATATGTTACATACAAGAAGAAGATCCTCTTGGACAAGTGAGCATTTCTAAGAGTTGATAACTCCATATGGACAATTTGATGTCAGAAAGTTCAATGCTGTGGCACCAATGAACTCCACAAAATGCACTTTTGTGCCCCATGTAGCCTATTCTCGGATGCAATTTTATTTACATTGATTCTCTGCTTTGGCTCCTTATTGTATAATAATATTCATGCAAATAGAATAATGAATAAATCTGCATAACCAAAGGTATTTTGAGAAACTTCAAGAGCTGCTCAGAGGAGTGGCCAGGAAAATTCCTGATGTCATAAGCCATTTCCTCGGTTAAGTAAAGACGAGTTGGGACTTAGATCAAGGGATGGGTTAATCTTTACGTTTTCACCCAGAAGCTGCCGGCCGACACGATCTGCCAGGACTGACTGAAAATCGTATGGCTCTGCATGAAGAGGCCTAGAAAACTGCTTAGCCAGAACATCATTTTCGCTGGAAACCAGTTCTGATGAAATGTGAGATCCCTTTTGTATTCCTCGAAAGATCTCAACATTTGAGTCATGATAGGAAGAAGGCCCACTTATATAGACACCATTTGAGGACTTTGGCATGCTTCCGAAACCCTCTTGAAAGTAAATTGACTGTTTCAAGTGATTACTAAATGGAATAGCACTATTTCCACCGGCAAGAGGTGTGGATGCCCCAGAAGCGGTCCGAGGGCTAGATATAGGAGAAGGAGACATTCTCCCATTCCCGTGTTGTGGTGATCTTGACCTCAAAAGTGGGCTTCCAATGGGAGACACAGGGCAAGATATATTCCTTGGAATGTGGATTTCACTGGAGATTAAAGACAAAATGTCAGATTACCATCAACAAAGTGAGATACATTCTTTTGAGTGCATGTTTGTGTGTGTGTCTGTGTGAGAGAGAGAAAGAGAGACCTTTCACTGGGATTAGTTTTCAAAAATCTTGAAGAATGAACAGAAAGTCTATCTGAATCCAAGGTAGAAAGATTATTTCCTTGTACAATGCCCTGAAAATTGATCAAACATGCATGAAATTATAAGAGGATACAAGATGAGGAAAAACTATAAAGATGGCTTCACAGATGCAAGAAAATTTAGCTACAATCTCACGTTTGGAAGACCTGAAAGGCTAAAACTGAAAACACTACGGAGGCTGCCTACGTGTAGAGATGTAGATGGTAAATGAAATTTACATCAGCACTAAAATAATAATTACCACAATTCTAAAGATTACAACAGTTCCGTTAACTGAACTCCATCTGTGTACTTTAACATAAATTAAAAAGTTCTATAGCCCAGACTAACAGAGGAATCCAATTTATAAACCCTAGAAACATTGTATCCAAGTTAGAAACCCTAGGACCTTTATTCTGTTACAACTGTTGTCCCACTGTTCCTCAACCCATATTATGTCTCAAGCTACAACTATACATGTCTTTCCCTTATGTACCACTCATGCTGCCTCCTATGTAAGAACAATATCCTGACAACACTATTCAGCAACAGAAATGCTTAAACAATGGTAGCCAGTCTGGCAGCTAGACTATCTATCAGTGGGTTAGAGATGTAACTGAAAGGTAAGAGACCAGGTTTCAGTCAATAAACAATCCATTCTTTCCTACATTCTGATCCAGTTCTATCATATACATGGAAAAGTGAGTGAGAATATAGATCATGCAGATACTCCAATATTCTGGACCCAGAAGGATTAAAAATTTTACATGTGTATTGCCAAGGGAATGAACAGCCTGTACAATATATACACACCAAGAATGTTTAAAGGAAATTATGAATTCACAGGGAATGGAATAGCATGAAGAACCAAAAGAAAAAGACGACTTCCAATATTAACATGGACATACCATGCAAATAATACTGAGTATTAAACAATTTATGTCAGAAAATATTTCATATACCAGAGCTTTTGTTCCAAGCATGATCCCGGAAACAGGGTCTGAAGCTTCAGAAACCAGAATAGGTCTTTCCAGAGGTGCAGCACATTGTACAAAAGGGTGGTCCAATAATTCACTGGCTGAAGCGCGATCTTGTGGATTACGTTGGAGACATTTCCTAACAAAATCTTTTCCTTCATTTGAGAGATCATCCGGGATTGTTGGGAGTTCCTTACTATTACCAATCTTGAACATGGCAGCAACCTGTTATGTTAACATGTAAATTCGTCAAGCCATAAGAAGAAATATATATTAAGATAGAAGAAATTAATCGAAGCTCTGATAAATTGACATAAATTACTGACCCCTTCATACTGAAACCAAGGAGGCTTGGTTGTAGCCATTTCCAAAACTGTGCATCCAAGGCTCCATATATCCACAGCGAGACTGCATCCACTAGGGTTCTTTATAACCTGAATCATCCGAATTCAGAGACGCCAAGTCACAAAACAAAACTAAGATGAAATATAAAAATATAAAGAAACAGATCTAAAAAGTAGTAGAACCTCAGGAGCCATCCAATAAGGGCTTCCCTTGAATGACAATGGACATGACTGCCCAGACATCTGCAAATAATGTGAGGCATAAGTAGCAAGGAGGAAAAATTGTGCAATCTTAGGAATAATTAAATTATTAAGAATTAGAAAACCAATAAAGTAATAAACCATATGCAATATCAAACATGGCAACTATACAGGTAAACAGAAGTACAAAACAACGTGAATTTAATAGAGCCGGAAGAATCCAATGTCTTTATTGATGGTGTTTGGATTATAACAAAAGTATGGCCTGGTGGTTGTCTTTGAAGTTAGAGTTTCACAGGTTAACTGGTAAGGAGTAGGTTAGGGCTAATTGAAAGTTCTTTACAATATGGAATATGGTCTACATAGGTAATCATACCATCTGTCCATCACCATTACAGAAGGTTGGTAGTTCACAAAGGAGATTCCAAAGAAGTTTCTAGGGAATTTTATTACTTTAGGTTCTACTGTTGTCTCCTGGTTAATTCAACATCCTACCTTCATATTAAATTGACTTTTTTCTGCTCCCTGTGATCGTTTGTTGTGGTTTCTCTTTGCAGAATTGGGAGAAAAAAGTTCCACCTCTGTATCTTCTTATAACTTTATATTACCCACATACGACCAAGAAGCCAGGATCCCTAATATTTTATCATATGGACTATCAATAATTTAATTAAAAAATTGTAAGAGAAACTGAAGGAAAAGTATAGCTAGGGGAAGCATATAAAATCTGCCACAAAAAGTAGATTGGAAAAAACTGGATACAACAACTTAAAAATGCGAGCAGCAAGGGTGTCCACTGTCCATCCTCAGCAAATGGGATTTAGCAAAACTCTTGAATTAGTAAATGAGTGAAATTTTAAGCAAGATTCATATTTTCATAAGGTATGACAATCCAATTCTCATATCTAACTCATTTAGCTTAAATGTGTAAATAATGGGTGCTGGATGGTTATTATCTCTAAACTTACATGTTTTGCCATGCCAAAGTCTGCCAACTTGACTCGTCGACCAGTTGGATCAACCAGTATATTTGCTCCTTTGATGTCCCTTTACAAGTAAATGCAATTCCAGAGATAGACACATCAGAACTTGAAAAATTAATCATTATAGTGCAGCAGAAAAAAAAACATTGAAATCATCAGAAGATGCCTTATTTCACCTATGGAGAGTATTCTTGGCATGTAAATAAGCAAGCCCTGACAAAATTTGTTGAGTATAGCTACGAATAGCTAGTTCACCAAATTTTCCATATTCTTGAAGAAGTTTATGTATGGAGCCTCCAGATACATACTCAAGGTATATGTAAAGCTTGTCATCTACCTGTTCAAGGGATGATTCAGCAGCCTTATAAGTAACCATAAAAAAATACAGCTGAGAAATTTCTACTTCTATGTTGTCAGGTAAATCACCAGAAAAGAATATTCCTGTAACTAGAATATCATGCATACATTAAAAATGGATAGTCTAGAATAAAACCCGCAATAGACCATCACTAACCGCAAGTTAAGGTAAACATCAGAATTATAATGCTAACAACTTCTTGTCAGTATGGGTTTGGTGAACAATAAGTGAAGGAGAGAACTTACTGTTTCTGAACCATAATACTGCACAATATTTGGATGCCGCAAACGGCCTAATAAATGAATTTCCTGCCACCAATCTTGTTGTTAGAATCTCAAAGTAATCTCAAAATTGCAAAAAGAACTAAAAAACTATAATATTGCACCTAAAGAAAATAAATTATTTATCGGTGTGAAATTTTACCGGATTGTGAGGAATCAATTTACCTGCATTAATTGCTTAGCACTTTCCTTGGACTTCGGATCATCCGAAAACAGAGTAACCTCCTTCATTGCACACATTTCACCACTTTCACTGAGAGAGAGAAACATTTTAAAGTGATTCTTATTAAGCTGCATATATAATAATACCAACAACAACATTGAAATTAAGAACATTTTAACTCAAGTACATACCTATTGAAGCCAAGATAGACATGTCCAAATGAGCCTCTGCCAAGAAGCTTCCCTTTTTTCCAACGTGAGCCAGAGGTTGGATTGTCTGCTCTAGCTGGACTTCTTGGCATAGAAGGAGATGTTGCTGCAGAATTAGAATGCGAGAATGGCATGGAATTGGTAACTGTCAAAGGGGGAAGAGGTAAACGATGAGTCTGTTGTTTTCCATCATCAACCCATCCTGTCTGTGACTCAGTTGGTGTTCCCCCAGCTTTAGGATGAATAGGTGTGACTGCTCCACTCTGAATTCTAGAGCTTGGACCAGGGCTAGTCATTCTGGGACTAGGTACTGGAGAATACTCAGGGCTACCCCTGCTTGGTTGCCAAAATAAAGGTCCTGACATGTCACCTCCCATTGAATTATGTCCAGAATTGTGACCGGAACCTGGACTAGAGCATTGCCCAGATCCAACTAAATTGACATCTGAATATGGCTTTCCAGCCCAAAAAGCAGAATTCAATACCTGATCTGTGCCAAAAGCTCTCAATGGGCTTCTTGATGGGCTTGACAAGGAACTATCAGGAGCACTATAGAAGGCACCATGAGGAGGGACCTGAAGATTTGGAACATGGTTGCGTAAAGGCCTCCGTTTTGGTGAGGTAGAAGGTGTATGATTGCTGAAAATATTGGCTGGTTTTTTCAATTCTCTTGAATTCAGTTGGGAAACAGCAGGTGGTTGATCCTTGGGCATTGAGCTTCAGAAGAAGGGCAACTTTTGAGTACATGGGGAAAATATATATTTCTAATACATTTAATCACATATTAACCAAGGAAAGTATTAGTAACAAGACGTGCAATCTGGAAGCACATTATGGTTTGAGGAAGCTACCTGGAAGGACTGCCAGCAGCAGTTCTAGTCCCAGTCTCAGAGTCAGTTGCCAGAGGACTACGATTGTTGGAGTCTGCCGGCTCATCACTATCAGCAGAGCAATCACTAAAGACTGAAGCAGTGACCAAATCTCCATCCAAATCTGCAGCACTTGGCCTACAGTGTATACATCCAGGTTTTGGAAGCGGCAGAAACAACAATGGCTTGGAGCCTTTTTCCAGTCTTGACTTTGATGATATGCTAATTTCAGAATCTACTCGGCCTACACTTGAAGGGTGCAGGCCAGGAAGTGGAAGTGGCTGTGCGTGAGGCCTTTCAGCAAAACTTTGACACCTTGCCACTCTGGAAGGTGAAGGTGATCTCGATTCAGATGGAGAATGATCTCCTTTCTCTGAAACCGTATCATTGCAATGTCTACCGGATCCTCCAGATCTAATGTTCAGTTTAGCTTCAGATGGAATTTTAAATTTCCGGTGCAAGGTGTCAATAAAACTTCTTTCCTTACCTGCTTTCTTTTTGGTTTCTTTTGATGATGATTTACTCCACCACAAAGGCATATTTATATTCTATATATATCAAGATGTGGCAAGCAAGTTTCTCAAAAGGATCCCAATAACAGTTCAAAAAATCTATCATTTCACATCAGTAGATGGTGTTATGAAAGCCATGATGCAGCCATAAACCTTTAAAAGTAGGAGATTCACAAATTTCAAAAGCCATAACTTTAGGGTAAGAGGCAGGAGTCAGTCATATAAAATTATTGGGAAGAACCTGCACCAAAGAAAAACATGTATTTTCAATCAGTAAAAGATGCATGTACTTTTCATCTCATATACATATATATTGCATCCGAATTCTTCAATACATGCATATATATTATCAATTCTCAATCAGTACGTCTTATATGGAGCATGTATTTATGTCGATTTAAAATTCTCAAAACTTGAATAACTACAAAGACTGGATTCAACACTTTTCATCAGCTGAAATCTCCTAACTTTCCAACTTCGTAACAAAACTAATATACCCTATAACACACGCCGGCGGTGGGCAAGGATGAAACTAATTGGAATAATTTGATCATCAAAATTTGTACCCAGATCGACAAAACAACTAACACCCATATCTCAATCAAAACTAACCTACATAAATTGATCACTTGTGTGTATTTTTCAGCATCCAGATTACCACATACCCAGAAAAATATAAGAATAAAAACTCAATCTTTCAAATTCCCTCCCTCTAGTTATACCAAAATTTTCAGGATCCCAATATAAACAAACTAGTAAACTACCAATCCATTGTTGAAAAACAACCACTTGAAAACAAAGATCCACTAACAGATGCTTATGCAAGGAAAACAGCTAAATCAACTAACTTGTTGATCATGGAGTGAAATCACGCGAAAGGTAACCAAAAATGGTAAAAAGGCAGAGACTTACTACAATTAATGAACTAGGTGAATTTGAACTGAACCCAGTGTAATTTTTAGATTAAATCTGAGTTAGAAATTTCGCTGAAGCTGAAGCGTTAAGAGCTCCCCAAGAGAGCCCCAAAAGACCTAAAATGTAACAAGCGGAGAAGGATTTTGTAGTGATAATATTCGCAATTGAAATGGAAGAGATCGCGTTGAGAGAGTGAGAGAGTGAAGAAGGGGTCTCCGTCGTCTCAATGAGTGAAGAAGGGGTCTTCGATTCTTTCTTCTTCTTCTTCTTCTTCTTCTTAATAATAATAATAATAATAATAATAATAATAATAATAATTAAAAGTAATTGAATTGTTATAAACATTAATTGGAAATTACCACCTTTTTTTTACACTTCCAAATTATACTAACTAGATTAATTATTTTTAAGAATTTTAATTTTGAGTGAAAATAAACATATGTGCATAAACACCAAACTACTGTATACCTAATCAGTGGCGAGCTTCACCACAAATTATGAACAAGTGAAAATAATTAAGTAATTTATTTAAATTTTAATGTTATATATATTTTTAAATTTAATTATAGTTTTAAATTTATTGATTTATAATATTCACATATTTTCTTTATATGTGTACACATGTACTATAATTATTATTTTTTTAAAAAGTTATATGTAGGGAGAGATTGGGGTAGCCATGGCCCTCCCCTTAAATGCTCCGCCCTGCACCTAATTTATTTATCTACAAATCGATCTAACGGTAAAAATTTGGATGAAATTTAAATTTGAACATCTAATTTTACTTCTTTATTGTAAAAAAGTTTGTTATATGCCTAACAAATGTTGTGCTATTAATTTATTTAAAAGAGGGAAATGGTTCTAATTCTTCTCTAATTATTTAGTTTTGCTGGTTCGGATGAAAATAAAATGGTTGATTATTTTTTAAGAGGAATCAAACTATGGAATGTAGTGTTCAACCAAGAAAAGAGGCACTACACCTTCCATGGATTGGCATTTTGGATGTTGGACTCGATTTGATTCCTTCAAAGTTCAAACCAAAGGTATCCAGGTAAATAGGTGATATTTGCCATGTTGGTAATATTAAAACCCAAAAAAATATATGCTTTTAATCTTTTATGATTTGAGTTGCCACCGATATATATAAAATTAAAAAGTTTCGGCTGAAAAGACAAGTGTGAAAGGGACACCTTTTTTTTAGAATAATAATCTTTAAAAGTAAGGCTTAATTCCTGTCTTAATCTAATTTGACATAATTGACATGAATTCCTTTAAACAAGCTGGCTAGACTCTAAAGTTTAACCTCTGATCGTGTTATGTTTGATAATATAGCACCAAAGAAATTACTTTTGGTAATTTGCACACTTTGAATAGAAATCTAATTATCAATTAAATGGAACTTAGTGTGTGTGTGTATGTACCATAAAGCAAAGAACTCAATAATACATATTTGGAACTTCGATATAGTTTTGCACTTGTGCACCCAGAAACAGAAAGAAAAGGGAAATAATTCTATACTTTTATTCTTGATGTTGATATTCTATGATACTCATTATAAAAAAAAAATTCTATGATACTATCTTAGAACCTAAGATAACAAGTCTGTAATTATGTTTATATGTGAATTATATATATATATATATATATATATATATATATATATATACTTGAGTTTAATAAATTATTTTGATTATTGTTAGATATTATATATCTTAAATAACATAATCTTGCAAATTGTGTGTTTGTATAGTTTTGATGTAAAAATATTATTGGATATTTTAATTTTTAAAAAATACTTATTTTGACAATAATATTAATCTATATCTATATAATTATAAAAGAGAGTTTTATATAATTTTATTACATTTAAATCTATCACATGCCTCTTATTTTTATATCTTTTTTAAAATTTTTAAATTTATTTTATTATCTGATTGATAAAGACTTATTTATTTAAAAGATTAATGGAATTTACGATATTATTTCATACTAATTACGGTGATCTATTTTATTCTTTTATAATTTTCTATATTTAAAACTTACGTGATCTATTTTATAATTATGTTTAGTTAATTAGAAACAGAAAATTACGGTGAATGATGATCTATTTATTTATTTCATAATTATTTTTAGTTAATTAGAATTAGAAAATTATGATTATCTATTTATTTATTTCATATCTTTATATCAAAATTTTAAAATTAGATAGTTACCATATTTTTTAAAATATCTAATTTGCTCTGTATCATTTTTTAAAATTATTTAGTTGCTATAATTTAAATTATAGTGATCTATTTCACAATTGTATTTAGTTAAATTCATATCGAATTACTTAATTTTAATACAATGTTGTTATAAAAATAGATATAAAAAATTAAAATTTACATATTTAAAATTATATAGTTATTATATTTTTAAGTTTTAAAATTAAAGTTATGTGTTTATTTATTCCATAATTCTATATTAAAATTTTAAAATTAGATACTTACCATATTTTTTAAAATATTTAATTGGTTTTGTATCAATTTTTAAAATTATGTACTTATTATATTTAAAACTTAGGTGACTTATTTCATAATTATGTTTACTTAGTTAGGAATAGAAAATTACGGATACAAAATATATATATAAAAAATAAAATATCAAAACTTAAAATTATATTGTTACTATGTTTTCAAAAAAATTTAAATCACGGTTATCTATTTTTTATTTGATAATCCTATATTAAAATTTTAAGATTAGATAGTTACTATATTTTAAAAATATTTATTTGGTTATTTATCAGTTTTTAAATTATGTACTTAATATATTTAAAACTTAATTGTTAGAATGAAGTCTGAATTCATGACTAAGAAATCTGAACCTCATGGGATTTGTTAATAATACACATCAAGACTATTAGCTAAAATGAAGTCTGTAAATGTGTTTACCTAACTAGTATGTTCAAGTGTAACATGAAGTCCGTAGAACTCCATTTATGAAGAGTAGGGAGAGTCTGTATAATTCAAATCGTTCTTGAAGTAAATAAGTCTATACTCAGTCAAAGCTTCATTGAATCAAGTCACTCTAAAGCTACAGACCACGAGAAGCTTGCTCTCATTCTTCAAGTGTTTGAAAAATGATCTTTCTTTTCTAAATAAGAAACTGCATGAACTTTCTCTTATAATCTCTGAAGCTATCATCAAAAAGACAATTAACGGAAAAGTTAAAAGGCATGCTCGCATATATTAAGAAAACTGCCGCACTATCTCAAGTGTCAAGAAAAGCTGAACCTGCTCAGACTAGATAGCCTAAGGTCAACTACTATAAAGCGTACTTATCTTCTCAAAGTGTATAAGCAAAAAGGATCTTTTGTTAAAGACTTTCGAAAAAATCTTTTTAAGGAAACTTCTTTGAAGCATATCTCTGCACTTACTGATAGCACAATCCTCAAAGAGACCAACATCCTTTAAGCTAAATCAATGGTTATCTCAAGGACTATAAATACAAGAAGCTTTCAAATTAGAAAGGGAGATTCTCTCTAAGACTTTTGCCTCATTGCTCAATTCTCTCTGATTTCTCTCAGAAACCAATGTCTGAAAGACTTTTCTCAAAGTTTCTAAGTTCTTGTATTTCATTACTTAAGTCTTATTTGTAGTTCTGCTTATAGCAGACCTTGACTTATAGTAGTCTGTAGCTCAGTGTGCCTGTGTAAACATTTCATATCTTTGTACGTTGAGTTATTTGTTGTAACGCCAAAAACTCTTTATCTCTACTTTCTGTAAGATCTGGTGTGTTGCTAGAGTCTATTAGTGTTGGGAAACACTTGTGGCCTAAAAAGGCTTTTGAAAGAATACTTGGGTCTGTAGCCAGAAATGGCTCTTTGAAACAATAGTTGGGTTATAAGCCAGAAGTGGCTGGAGTCAAGAATACTTGTTGTACTAGGCTGGTGCAGATATTGTAAAGGTGTATTTTACAATAGTGAAAAACCTTCGGTATGAAGGAATTGGACGTAGCTTCTACATTGGAAGTGAACCAGGATAATTCCGCGGTGTGCTTCTCTATCCCTTCCTTTGGTCTGTTGATTTTTATATTGCTTAAACAGACTGTACGTTTTCGAAAAAGAGTTTAACACTTATTTAACTCTCTTGTAAGTCTAACTCTGTACCATTATTAGTTATATTAAAAATAGTTATAATTATTAAAACTAAAAGTTAGTTAAATTTTTGGATAATTAGTTAATAAAATCAAATTTGAGTTTTGCATATATGAAATTTGGGTAACAAATTTGAGGAAATAAAATAATTGAGCTGGTTTTATTTGTGGAGAAGCATAATATAAATTTGTATTTTGTAGAAATCATTGGGGTAATTACAAAAATAATTATTGACACCATGAAAATATATTATTTTGAGATGTATTAGAAATAAAAAAATCAAAAATTAGACAAAATAAGAACGATAACTAAGTCTATATATTTTCTAAATTATTAAATACATTAATGTAGTTAATTATATACTTATATTTCTCAATTTTTAAACCATTAAAATTGTAAATTTAAATTTAAAAAAAATTCAAAATCAGGAATTCATAAAAGAAAATACAATATTGTCCTATTTTTAAATTTAAATTAAATTTATAATTATAGTAAGTAACAATTTAAGAGTATAATTTCAATTTTATAACATATTTTTAATTAAATACGAATTTAAAATTTAAATATAGTTAAGTTGAATTATGTATACATATAAATTTTAAATAATCATAATACCTACTTTTAAATACAATATCCATTGGATATTATTAATTAAATAACCTGATTATATAATGTTATTGCAAACTATCAATATTTGAAATTTATTGTATAGTTAATTATAATACTAAACCATCAGATTATAATTACACTTGAAGAATCAAATCAATATAATTTATTGATTTTAAGTCCATATCATTTTAATCTATGCTATAATTTATTAAATATTCAATTAAAACAAATTTTCATCAATTTATCTTTTGAACATTTTAAGATATTTCAAGATAAAAACATGTATGGGACATTTCTTAATAATCCATTAAATTGAATTCATATTTTTAAAATTAAAATTATTACGAAGTGATCATCAAGGGTATTCTCAGCAGAGATGTATTTTTAGGGATATTATTTTGTTTTCTGTTTGATTTTAAATTAATAGAGAAACATAGAGTTTTAATTTTGATTATGTGATGTCCTGTCTAAATTCCCAAAAATAATTTACAGGATTTATTAAATTTAGAGAAAATTTTTCATAGAGAACACAACACTTGACAAACACCTGACAAACTAACCCTAAACTTAAGTGACATACAACTCAATAAAACATATAGCAAAACACAGACTACAAGCCCTAGCGGGCTTTAGAATGGGCCTACCCTAATGATGGATAGGGTATCATTCTCTTCCCGTGTATAAAGATATGAGTTGGGCATTAAGGAATACTAACCTTAGGGCGTTGCTTAAATAACTCAAGTATATATCGATTCAGTATCATACTAGTCCAAACAATCATTGGACATATGGACGATTCAACCTCTAACACAAAACACAACATCATCACAAGACTTACACACTAAAACCTCCAATGAGGTATCAGCTACCTATCCACTAAAAATTAGATAATTATATTTTATATATCATCACATATACTAAGTGATGGTCTTAAGCCTCACATGCATAAATACTTATCAGCTTAGGTCAATCAAAGGGTCATACCAAAACTTCATATATTAAACAACACTCAACTTTTGGCATCACATGCATATGTATGCCAATTTAAGTCAACCGGGGAGCTATATAAAACTTCATATATCACAAAAGTATACTATATTACCACATTAACACGTCCATATTAAACACGACCGCAAGATGATTAATTATAAAATTGTCCTAGCATTGCATTGCTCCCGCCTCCAAACTCACCAAGCGGGATAATCACCCTGAAAGCTCACTAAAATAAAAGTTGAGAGGTGAGTACCACTCCAAACATCATACCTTTAATTTTTCTTAACTTAATTCAAAATTACTTTTCTAATTTCGTGATCAAATTCCTTAAATTTTTCTTAAACCTAAAAAAAATCTTTGATTTACACAACCCAATCCTACTTATAATATCAATTAATTCCAAAACACCAAAAGCCCTACAATTATACATCTACTTATGATCTCATAGTTATTATTAAGTCATGTATATATGTCTATATATATATATATATATACATAGACATACATATGTACAACACCAAGCAAGTTTTAAAAGGCTAAGAACATGTTACACACACTTATTATTTATCATAACCAAGCTTTAAAAATTCCAAGAAACCTTCATACACACTTAGACTTACTCACGACCACCCTTAACACAATGCACAACATCATTTTATTCCAATCATCAAGGATTCACAATTATATGTTTTAAATTCTCTATGATTAACTAATACGCAAGAAATCAATAATTTACTCCCTCATAAAGCTCATAGCTAAGGTTCTAAAAATTCATATACAATCATCATAAAATTTCAAATGCCAGGATCACTTCACACATATTAAAAATACTCATAAGTCATCATCACATCACCAGGCATAATATATATATATACACATACATATAACTCATGAACAAAGCTTTATAAATATGCACTCACTTTGAACTTTTTTTTTAATCATCACCAAACCATATTCAACACCAACTTAGTATTATAAATTCATGAAAATCGTAAAACAATCACTTATGAACATATATATATATATAGGTAAAACTCACAGCTACAATAGGGACAACCCATAAGGCTATGCTAGGCACCAAAAATCTTATTTTGCATGCAACATATTTTCATCACCATCACCAAACCTATGACAACCACAATTCCAAGTATCCTCATGCTAAGTCATTAAACACTATAAATCATCATCAACACACATACAAAATACTTGAGGTGTCATGGATCATCATTACGCACACATGCACTTTAGGAGACAAGGTTGAGTGGGATTAATCCCCTTTTACCTTAAATGGAGGCTCTCGGGGTTTGAGAGTAAAAATGGTGATGGTAATAGGTTTTTGCCTTCTAGCTCCTACATAAGCTTCCGCGTGCTCCGTGGATGATGGTGGTGATGCTTCTTGGGCTTAGAACGAAGCAAATATCCACCTTGAAAGGTGGTGGTGGTCTCGACCATGCACAAAACAAGGAGGAAGGGAACTTGAGAATTTAAGATAATATGTGGAGGTGAAGGTGGCAGTGTTATATGGTAACTTGGTGGCGTTGGATGATGTTTATAAGAGCTAGAGTGAGTCCATCAATGGCTTAGGGTTTTTGGCCAAGGGAGAATAAGGAGGAGGAAGGTGGGGTTTCACTTGGTACTAGGCAAAGAAATGAGAGTAAGGGAACAAGAGAGGGCACGATGGAAGTGATGGTTCGGTGTGGGGAAGAGAATGAAGGCACGATGGCCTTGAAGGAGAAAAGAGTCTTCGGTGGTGGTGGGAAGAAGAAAAAGGAAGAAGATGGTGCATGGGTGGTCGCTTTTGAGAGCTAAAAGAGCAAAGAAGAAGTGGTGGGTTGATTATTTATAAAAGGGGAAAAGGAGCTTGTTGGCCACGTTTAGGAAACTTAGAGGCCAAGCTGAAACAACTTGTTGGACAAAGAGAATGGTTCGAGTAAACAAGTGGCATGGTAAGGTGGTAGCTGCTGGAGTGGAGGGAGCCATGTGTCAAAAGGTGGTGCAATAGAAACATGAAAAAGGCCTATAAATGCATAATTAATTTGCTGTAAAAATAAATTTTTGTTTCTATGGGAATTAGACAAAACACTCAACATGAAAGTTGTAGATCTTATTTTTTCTTTTAAAACGAGCAATAACACGTCAAAATCCGACATTGGGAGTAGGAGTTACGGCCAAAATATGAAAAATGTACGAATCGACGTGCGAATTAAGGACAACGTACTTGAAAATAAAACTAGGACCAAAAATTTAGGAATTAATTTTTGATGTCTTCATAAGAGTTGTAGGTAATTTTCTTAAGAAATTGTGAAAACAAGAATGACTTGATTTTGAAATCGATAGCAAGAGATATCGTCAAAATACAAGAGGTATGCTAGGAATTTTCTCCATGTTGATGTATATTGGGCAACTCTTTGCTTGAAATCTTCCATGTTTAACGAGGGTTTTTTTAGCCGAGTCATAAAATTTACCTAGTTCTAATCCTATTTTTGGATTGCGTGAAGGGCCACTTCTGAGCTCAGATCATGAATTTGAATGAATTTCTCGTTGAACCAAGCCATGAATTGTTTAAGGGTCTCATTGCGTCCTTGTTTCAGGTTTACTAGGCTATGGGAAGTCTGTTGTACCGATCGGTTAGAGGCGAATTGAATCAAAAAATTCTTTGTTAGCTCTACGAAGCATGAAATGCTCCTTAAAGGTATATAAGAGAACCAACGAATGGTGGACTTAGTAAGGGTGATTTGGGAACGTTCAACAAAGTAAGGTGTTGGATGCCTTGTGATCAACAAAGTAGTGATGAACATGGTAAGATGCTCCCCCGGGTCACCTCTCTTATCATACTTATCCATCGTCGGTGGCTTATAATGTATAGGAGTCGGTGCTGCCATGATCTCATTTGTGAATGGTGGGCTGCGTAGGGTGTAACATCCCTGTTTTTAGTAGCAGTCTTATTTAGTAAATTTGAAGTTTGGAAGGTCTGTAAGTGGTAATAAGTGAATAAGTACCCTGTAGATGGTCTGTAAGATCACAAGAATTTCATTTTTGTGTGTAATTATGGAATTTATATAGACCATTAAAGAAATTATTCAAATTCCGAGTGAAAGGGGCTCTATTCCGAGTGACAGAGAGACATTCTGAGTGAAGGGATGAAATTTCGAGTGTAAGTTATGATGTCCGAGTAAAACATGACCGAGAGGACTACTACCGAGTGGAATCTTGATCTCAAAGACAATTGGAGTGAAGTGTGTTCAAGAGAACCACTTCTGAGTGAAAATTCCGAGTCAAAACACCCTTGAATGACTTGTTTCCGAGTCAAACCATGCCAAATGCTACCTTTTCTGAATAAAACTTCCCTGATTGCAGTATTTCGAGTAAAGGGACTCAGTCAAGGATATATCCGAGTGCAATCCGAGTGAGTTTGTCCAAGTCAGAACCTCCCTAGTGAGGAAGGGATATCATTCCGAGTAGAATATATATATAAGGCTTGGAGTCATTTTTGAGTGAGGCTTATGACTCCTTTCCGAGTGGTGAAGGCCTTAAAGGATTCCGAGTGAAACGTATTTTGAGGAAGGATAGTCTATGTGTTCCTAAGAGATGAGTAGCCGAGTGAACCCCGAGTGGGGAAGGACTTAAATGCTCCTGAGTGGTAAAATCCGAGTGAACCTCTTCTGAGGGAAGGGTTGTTATAATGGTTTTGATTGGGAATATATTCTAAGTGTATGATATACATAAACCGAGTGAATGAGATTCTATATCCTGAGTGGGTGAGACTTAGAACAAGTCCGAGTGGGACTTAACTCAATGGTTTCCCCGAATGAATAAAATGATGTATGCCGAGTGATGAATGTGTGATACATTACCGATTGTATTAAAGTTAAGATATACCGAGTGGTATTTGATTGGGTGATAACCCGAGTGAAGAAGTTTATGGATTCCAAGTGGGAAAACCCTCATTACCGAGTGGATCTTACGTTTGACTTTCCTGAGTGGAAGTATGGAACTGAGTAAACTTCCAAGGGGGGAAGTTTAAGTGTCTGAGTTAGGAAAAATTAGAATATGCCGAGAGAAGAATGAGTAATGCAACTCCGAGTGGGGGATGTGTTGTCCAGAAGTACTCTGGAATAACTTCCCTAGTGAAGAAATAAAAAGGGAGTCGGTTTTTGAAGTACATTACCGAGTGAGAAAGGACTAGGCTTGGAATGATTTAACCAAGTGAGAACCATCAGAAATGACTCGGATTTGGGATATAATGCCGAATGAAAGGCCAAGTAAGAGACGAGTCAGCTCTGATTATTTTGCCGAGTAGAAAACCAAGCAAGATGAGTCGGTGTGAGGGAGCATTACTGAGTGGATGATGGGTCGGTCAGGATTATCTTGTTGAGTGGAAAACCTGAGTACCTTGAGACTATTTCAGGGAGATTCTACCGAGTGAGATGTTTTCTAAGTGAATCCGAGTGGGCCAACTCTGATTGATTCTACCGAGTGAGAAAACTAAGTATTGAGTCGGTTTCAGAAGAATTCCGAGCGATTATTGGATGACTCGCTCAAGCGAGTCGGATTTCGCTTGAGCGAGAAGGCATTTCACCCAGTTTCTACACTTCGCCCAAGCGAGGACACCATGACTCGCTAAAGCGAGTCGGATTTCGCTTGAGCGAGGTGGAATTTTACCTTGCTGACACAGCGTGAAGGAACCACGCTCAAGCGAGCATACTGCGCTCAAGCCCAGTCGGTTCTGACCCTCTTTTCTTCCCACACCCAAACTTCTCCACTCACGTGAAACACCTCTCCGTCCAATCCGAGTGCCTTTTTACATATTTTATATATATATATTCTCTTCAAATCATACTTGTCCATATAAATCCAAAAGGGGACGAGTCAACTGCAGGGAAAATGCACCTTTTCACTCCACTCGAAGCACCTTTTATATATCTTAATATATCTTCTCTTCCATCATGCAAAGCTGACGGTGGAAAGGGGTCAAAGTCTCCATTATTTCTCACCTAATCCTCCAATCAATGTCTCCCACTTACTCTCTCATTATTAATCCAATACTACAACTCTTAGAACACACACACACACACGAAACTTAGCAAGCAGACAAAGGAGTCAAAAGGCTCTATTATTCTCACCTACTCCTCCAATCACACAGAAAGATGTCTCCCACTTGCCTCTTCCCTATTAAACTAACACAACCCTCTCTTCCTTGTTCTACGAACCTTCAGAACCAACGAAACACTCTCTCCTTCTCCTTCTGCAAACAAGTTTCTTCCTCTCTTATTTCCCATTTTCTCACTCGGAGCTGAAGCAAGGACAGTAAGGGGAAGCTTCCTCAACTCCATTAACGTAAGGGGGTATATTCTCGGGTATTCTGGGGAAAACCGAGTGTTAAGAAGAGTTGGGGTACCTTTGGTCCTCACTTTTCCTGGGCAGGTTCGGGAATTGTCTGAATTAACATGCTTTAAATCGTTATATATTTGTTTCATATATTTTATGTGTATGATTGATTTACTGTGTTGAGTTTTGTTAATCATGATGATTGAATGATATGATAAATATTGAATTTTGAAGGATATGATTGTTGTTGAATTGTAAAGATACTAAGAATCCTGGGTGCATGTGAATTCCAGTGAGGAAATATAGAACAGAAGTCAGATTCAGTGAATAACAAGCTCGGTCTTGTATAAACCGACTGGATCATTGAAAAATACATAATTTCACTCATGTTTTATAATAAACCGACCAGATCATTGAGACAGAACCTTTAACTAGGAAAACATAATTATTTTCACTCAAAAAACTCTTTTCAGTAATTTCACTCGGAATATATAGTTATTTCACTCAGAAAACTCCTCAGCCTGATTCCACTCAGAATCAGGATTATTTCACTCGGTAAACTTACATTAATTCAACCCGTTTTATATTAATCCGACCGGTTTTACATCAAAAATATTGCAAACAGATTTTTTAATTGAATATCTGATTCACAATAACCGACTGGATCTTTTGAAACACAAAAATACATAATTTAACTCGGTAAACTATCCACGCTGACATAATTTCACTCAGTATTCTCATAAACCGACCAAACCTTCCACTAAAATACAATCAGAACTGCTGAACAACTTCACATATCATGATCGGGCCCTTCATCACTCGGATAATTAGTCTTGTCAGAATTATACACTCAGAAACATATCCAATCAGAATTAGATTTCCTCAGTCAGAAACCCAATCCTGGAAAAAGACCTACTCGGAATGTTTCATTTGGAAATATCACCGAGACCCTTTCCTCGGCAAACCATTCACTAGATATACTTCACTCGGAAATCTACTTAACCAGAAACATCAATCCGAGAGGTACTTCCACATCTCTCGGAAACAACTCATTCGGAATCATTTCACTCGGAAATGTGTCCGTTTCACTCGGATTTACTTTACTCGAATGTATTCTATTCAGACAGAACGATTTTTCACTCGGAACACATCTTTCCAGTCGGATTTCACTTGGAATTATATGTAGATTACTCAAAAAACATCTTAATTCCTCTTAGAAAATTCCATTCAGTTTGATATCACTCGGAATCATGGTTATTCCACTCGGATTCACATTCAGTCTACTCAGAAACTCCTCTAAGCCATATTTCACTCGGAATCTTAATTATTTCACTCGGAATTCTATTTATTACACTTAGAATCAAACTCTTTTTACTCGGAAAACCTGTTTTTAACATATTTCACTCGGATTTTCATTCAAAAACTCTTCTTTAATTCTTTTTAAATTATTTTGGGAATGTTACAATTATTATTACTATATTTCTTATTATTATTATTCTTATTGTGAATCTTATTATTATTATTAACTAGTATTATTGTTATTGATATTATTATTTTAATTATGAGTAATTAAATAAGGAAAATATTATTTTACTCTTGATACAAAGTATAATTTTAGTCAAGATATAATCGATATATTTTCTAGAATAAGAATGAATGACTTACAACATTTGAATGATGGGATCCAAGAGCTTGAGAATAATATGATGAGACTGGAAACACATAGATACCCAAGGAATCAAATGATAAAAGAAATGCATTTCGCATCATGAAAATATTTTTGAAGGAGAAAAATATCTAGAGCATACACTTGGTACAGTGGAGGACACTCACGTTCGATCTCCATGAAGAATCTTGGGAGTACAACTGGAACAAAAACCCAATGGCATCAGAGTCGCGCCTGATAGCCAGGTGAGACGATGCAATTCTAGTGTACTTTGACTAAATGACGGAGTGTAACTATGATCGCAGGGATCCAAGTCCTAAAAATATATAAATCAATGATGAGAACCAATGAGTTCATTTGTACCTTATGAAAATGGGAGCTTGGGCGGACCCTGATCGCTCTAGAATGGAATAGAGAAATTCCAAAGAATGAGATGAAGATGAATTGATTTATTGGGCCCACATGCATCATGAGACTTAATCAAGATAAATCATAATAAACCCTACTCATGCATTTCTATGACAATATTTGTTTATTATAGTTATAAGTATGTTAAATGCATGATTTATGTGATATTATCTGTTAACTGGATTATGTCCGCACCAGGTAACCTTCAGGGTCTTGGGTTATACTCACCCTTACTGTTGAATATTTTTAGAGGAATTAGGAAATCAAGAACCCGAATACGAAGAACAGCAATATGCTGAACCAACTGAGAGTACTCATTAAAAGTAGGATATCTGTAGTTGAATAATAAGACCATGGATGACTGTATAAATATTAAGGGTGCCTGCGTGCCCCATTCTGTTATGAGTACAATTACTTACAGTTTGTGAATGACTATGTGAATTACATACTATTTGCTTCCACTAATCTGCCATCATCTTTCTATTTTAAAATATATATATATATATATATATATATATATATATTCACTTTTTCTAAAAACTTGTGACCTCTTAGTTAAATAGGATGATCCTACAGAAGGGTCTGTCCTATCTAACCGAGGGTGTTACATAGGGTATCAAGGATTCTGGTTTATCCGTCGTGTGTTTTATAGTCTGAGTATTGTGATAGTCGGAGGCTTCATTATCTTCCGTTCTAAGTTTGCGTAATTCTTCATTCTCTTGTTGTAGCTCTTCTACGGTACGTTGTAGTGACCGAACAAGGATCAACACCTCCTGTATCTGGTTGTTATCGTTCTATTGTCTGTCCTATTTCTCTTGATGGCCACCATCTTTGCGACCAACTATAAGTGCTACATGTGATTACCATTGTTGCTTCTCCTTTAGGGTTAGTCTTCCTTGTGTTCTTTGTAGAAACCATTTCACCGGCCCCATGATGGGCACCAAAATGTTCACTCTGAGTCTAATAGAAATGCACAAAACCTTAGAGAATTACTCTAGGAAATTAAGGTTGTATTTAGGCTCAAAAAATATCACTTGATTACAAAGTGACCTAAAGGTCGTATTTATACAAGCGATAAGAAAAGGGGGATGAAGGGTCTCTGATCCAGGCCCATGATGACATGGATATAACTGAATCTATCTAAGATTAAGAAGGAATCGAAATCCCCTTCATTCTTGCCTATAATGGGGGAGAGAGGGGGGTGTCGTGGGGCCCCCTCTCTATCCGGGGGGAACGACAATATATTTTGTTTTGCTTATGTTAATTTTATACTGATACCTATCAGTTTTCGGATATTGTGGCATGAAGTTTTGTATATTATATATCTTATTTATCATGACCTGAGACCCTTAGGCGGGATCATAATGGTAGGAAATTTGTGATATGCATATTATCATTGCACTTGAATATTACCTTTTTTCATGTTTCCCATAAGTGTTATATGCCGACTTTTGTTAACACTAAAATAAGACCGATTTGAAGACTTATTGTATTTAAGGTATTTTATTATAGAGTTTGTTTGTTTGTTTTTCCCAAATGCCAAATTGTAATTGCTCCAAATTTAGTTGGTTGGATCTTCATTACCGTGCCTCTAAATTTTTTAGGATTGCTATCAAATTTATGATAGACTAGAAGATCAAACTTATGATAGACTAGAAGACCAAACTTGTGGAATTTTTTAATGAGTATCATGGTCAACATAATAAATATTTAGCAAATGTTTTAGGACCCTATTTTCCGAGCTTGTGTGGTGTATGATGTTGAATAAAATAAATAAGTATATGCTTTTAGTTATTTTATTTTCTTTTAAACTTTTATAGAAGTATATTTTGATGGAGATTATGTTGGAACTCAAACTTGAAGGGGAGAATTATTAGAAATGCAAGTATGAATTAAGTCCCATATTGTCTTGTCTTAATCATGAATTACATGAGTTTAAATCTCATATTGTCTTGCCTTAATCATGAATTAAATGAGTTTTGAATTTCAAGACCAATATTATTTACCTTAATGTTTTTGGACAAAGATTTTGAGTCATGTATTGGTTTAAACTCATTTTTCTAGAGACTTTGATACATGTTAAAACATTTTTGAATAGAGATTTTGATTAAAAAAATTAGTTCAACCTAATGACTTTTATCAAATTGACAAATCTTTTATTTATAGGTTGAAAATAACTCTCTGGGATTAAATAGACTTCTAGACTATGACACTTTACTTTTGGCTCACTAGTCAATTTTGGCTTAATGGTTTTCTTAAACTAGTTTAATTATGGAATAATTTTATCATCTTTTTTATGATATTTATTGTTAAGATAAATCACATGTTTAGTAGCCACTTTTGATATATAGGACCTTGGTGACGCTTTAGTTGTTCTTCTAGCATCAATTTTCATTGTAAAAGGTTAAGTGACATTCTTGAATTATATCAAATGAAAGAGGTCATTTATGTAATTTATTTAATTTTTGCTCCTATGTGTTGTGCCTATTTAAATTATAATTTATACCTTTATATCTTTGTAATGATTAAAATAAAGTTGTTGGTCATATGCTTCCACTATTTGTTAGTAACCTATTGTGATATGACACTTAAGTCTTGAGCAAGTTATTTAAATATATAAATACTACCTTGTTTAGTCTTGCTCTTATTGGAATAATGTTACTTAAGTGATCAATTTATTTTATAAATTTAAGGTTATTTTATTTAGAAATATTTTTTGAAAATCTTTCAATGTGGGGAGATTTTATGATATGAAGTGTTTAGAGAACTCTTACAATCTCTATTGCTTGTAAGTAGAGCATGTGGTTGACTATGAAGCCCAAATTTTGTAAGACTTTATGATTGATTCAATTTTATCTTGGGTTTTTCAATTTCATTTTACTTTTGGCAACCATTTTGTTTGATAGCTCTATTAATATGTTTTCCTCTACTTAGTAGTCTTGTTTTGAGGGAAATTTTATGAAGTTTTTTTTTGTTTTTATATTGAGTATTCTAGCACAAAGTTGATATTTCACTATTATGCCAAGTGAGTTTCTAATATATTGACCTTGTATGAGAACATTGACATTTTGGATTAGTGGGAAGATGTATATCAAAGTTACATCTCGAGATTTATCGTTATTTTATTGTCATATATTATTGCGTGCACTTTATAGGCATATGGCTTTCTGGAGACTTTGGTACTTAGTCTCATTTTGTTGTACTAAGGTAAATAACTTTTAAATAATTTTTTTGTCAAATCTCAATGAACATCCAAAATGGATGTTAAGACCCATTTGTTGTCAATAAATGCATAATTTAGGCATGCAATTTTAATATATATTTTCTTGTTTATTGATATTTCACTTTTATTGTGATCATAGATATACAACTATTCACTGTGTATGATGTCAATACTCTTATCGAGTATTTTCTATTTTCTGAGAAACTTGTCATATATGGACTTAAAGATCCTTTGTGCTTGTTCATTATTGACATTTTATGGACACTTTGCATGTCATGTTGTAGAGCAATTTGTTTAGCTCATTTGTGATCACTTATGACCTAGCCCAATTGTGATCATTTTTATTTTGATCTATTATAAACACTTAAATTCAAGTGAATTTTGTTTAGGTTGTTTGTTGCAATACCTTTTACTAACTAAAGACTTATTTTGGAGTTTTCAAATTCGTGTAACTCATATGATATTTGTTGAGTCTTTTGGTGTTTTGGGTTAGTGGAAGTTTCACATGGTATATTGCATTTATGAGATGTATTGGTCCACCTTATTATCATGTATCTTGTAGCACTGTTAGATGCTTGGAACTTGTGGAAATAAAATTTATATTTCTTTATCTATATCGTGTTATGGTGTATAATGTATATCTCTATCGGATATGATTATATACTATTGTGAGATTATTATTTTCTAGATAATAATTAATAACTTGTTCTAAAAATATAGTTTTTTGTGTAATAATTTAATAATATTATCCAAGTGGGAGAATATTGGAATTTTTAATTTTTAATACTTGAATTAATATATTATTATATTAATATTTAGTGGATAAATATTATTAATTTATTATATCTATGCTCTGTTATTAATTATAATATATTCTAGTGATGGGTTAACATATTCTAGTGTCCATTGAAAGGTTTTTTCTCCCGTTTGATTACACTTATATATTCGTTATCACATTAGACAAATTACACAGTGTGAGAAAACTTGGGAAAATCAAAGAATGAGTAGTAAACGCTCAATTAAATCATAAAGGATCATTGATTATCTCTCATCGGGTACACATTTATTATGTTATTTATTGCATGATCAAGTGGAATAAATTTATGATGTTATGGTATGTGTCAATTGTGATATGTTTAATTACATATTTGAATTCTTCATATATAATAAACGATTATGATATATTAATTATGTAATAATTTAAAGTTAATATATTAATTATATATTTTGACTATACAATAAAAAAATGTATATCGTGTTATATAATTAATAAAGTAATATATGAGTTAATTATAATTTATAGTAACAGTAATCATGATAAATTCATAAATGATGAATACATATACTTATATTAAAAATGATTAATGAGAATAAATGTATATTTTCAATAAAAATAAATTTATAATGACATAGAAAATAAATGAGGTTGTATTACATGAAAAATTGACACGTGATAAAAATTATCTAAAATAACTTCTGAAATATATAATATAGATATAAATATATAAACTCATTACTTTTATTTAGTTTTATTTCATTGCCATACATCGAAAGAGTACAACACATTTAATTGTAACAACAACAGTAAAAATGGTTTGGATAAAATCCAGTACATGAGCCTGTTTTATAACCCTTTTGATGACATATTGGTTCACAGTCGATGGTAAATTTACATTTCGCTGGAAAGCAACTTTTTGGAAAATCACCACTCACTGTTCCTGCAATCACCATAATTTCACACTTTCAAATTTGTAAGGCACATGAATTCTTTTCTTTTTGTAAAACAATAAAGATGATGTATTATGTAGTTCAAGTCTTTTATATATATAGAAATTTAACAATGTCAACTTGTAAAAAAAATGCATAGATCAATGACTAGTATTTTCTAACAAAACGAAAGAAATTATTTATTTCTGCACATTGGAAAAGCAACATAACAGATAAAAAAATACTTGAAAAATTTGTATGACTATTGTGATTTGGGTGGAAGAAACTGATAGAAAAGAAAAGCATGAAAAAAATAATCTAAAAAGTATGTGAATAGTTTTTCATACCGACTGAAGCTAAAACCAAAGTTATACAGAAAAGTCCCAAAAGATAACGTTGATAGACATAAGAAGCCATTTTGGAAGGATTTCACACTGTAAGATATGTTTTAAAGATTTGATGTCTATGGGGTAAATTCTTAACTTATATATAGGGTTTGAAACTTGTGCATACGTAAACAAAACTGTAATTGAAGTTTTTTTTAATAAAATTTATTAAACATTGGTTAGAAATCAAGATGAATAGATATTAATGATATTTTTAAATGATAATTTTTTTAAAAAAATTTATCTTTATAAAGTTACACAAGTTAGATAAACTCTTTTATATTTTCAAAGGGAGATTCCTCAAGGTGGCCTTATAACTAGTAATCCTTACTCGACATGTATCATCTAAACAAGCTAATGTATAATTTAGTTACTCATACTATAAGTAACAAATTTAAGCTTATAATGGGAAAAAATAAAATATTTAATATAAAAGATGTAAAAAAATTAATATAAGAGGAATATATAAAAAATTATTTCTTTTAATTTTTATTGAAATTTATAACAAGTATTTTGAAAGTATTCATTCTGAGTTATTGTTAATGTTAGGTCATGTCGGTGGTCAAACATATAATTGAAATTACATTATTACATTTATTTTGGTCAACCAGTTTGATTGTTATTACTATTTTATTACTATTATATGTTATTGTATTATTAGTTTAATATTATTTTTAATAATTATTATATTATAGTTATTATTTTATAATTTATTATTATTATTTTATGATGTTGCTATTATTATTAGATCACTACAAAAAACAAATATCAACGACATACATATGATATAGGATTGTTAAATGTTGGAAATTTATCGCTACTGGGTCCAACGACATCCACCTTCTCATCACTACTTATGGTGTCGCTAACCACTTTAGCAATGTCAAAGGGAATTTGATGGTTGCTAGCCACCAAAAATCTACATTTTAGACATCAAATTGTTTGTTGATGATCTCTTCACCCCATAGGCCACATTTTTCTTAAAAGATGAAGTGTTGCAAAAGATTGTTATAAGGTCTGTCGATATGACGGTGGGAAAGCCTTAAGTAGATCCGAGTGTCATAAAATTCAACGACCTATGTAATTGTTGTCACTTTAAAAACTGAAGGAGAAAAGTTGGATTAACCAGGAGGCAGATGACATATCATTCTAGTTGTTAAGTTAGTAATTGTGTTGGCTGTGTTACATTTTAGGAATAAATTTCAACATATTAAATAACATAAGGACGGAAACCAAAAATTGGTTAAAATATAAGGACCAAAAATATATTTAACCCAAAAATTAGTTAGAAGTTAAAAAATAAAAATTGAAATTTAAAAGTTAATGAATTGATTGAATTGAAAGTTAACATCCTAATTTAAAAATATTAGCATAAATTAAAGTTTCTAGATCTAGTTAAATTAATTTAAATAAACTAAATCCATTCCATTAAATTTATTTTCTTTTATTTTCTTAAATTTTCTTGTACTTCTTTTCTTTCCTAATTTTTCCTTTCTCTCTTCATGTTTTTCTTTCCACAATTTCTTTCCTTCTCTCTTACCCATGTGCCCTCTTTCCTCTTCCACCTTTATTTTTTTCTCTTCTCCTCTAGCACCTATAAGTTGTGTCTCTCTTCCTACCATACCACCATTTTTGTTTTGCTTCTCTAAGTAAGGTGTGCATGTTTTTAGTCCCCATTTCATTTTATATTCCTTTAATTTCTCTTTGTATGCCATTAATTTTAGGTTCCTTCTTTTCTTTTTCTCTCTAGGTCGTGGCAACCTTGGGCGATGATGATGAGCAAAACTTGAGGTCTTAGAAATCTATAATTCATGTTTCGGAACTTAAAAGGTAAAATCCAAAGCCATTTTCACTCTTTTTGTCTTTTGGCCATGGGAGAACCAAGACCCATTAATTCTAATTGCTGAATTTTAAATAGGATTGTGTTAAAAAGCAACCAAAAGTTTGTTTTAGAGGCCGTTGGTTAAAGTTCTAAGGTGCCGAAAGTGTTTTAGTGTATTGTCAGTAAGTGGGTCGCCTTCCAATAAGTTATAACCTTTCAAAAACAAGTCGATTGGCTGATTTTAGCTCCAAAACATATATTTAATAGCTTGAGGGTTGTTAAAATAATTGTTATTAATTTTAGGAATTATTGGATTAAGAAATTAAAGCTTAGAAACTAATATTGGAAAGCCAGAATTGTCGAAAGGTACGTGTTTACGTATAAGGGGGTTTACCATTTGAGTAACGGATAGGAATTTTAATTCCGAGGTTGGGATTTATAATTAAGAGTCTTATATTTATTGTGAATGCCCAAAATTGTTTATTTTGTAAAAGTAAAATTATGATTATTCTCGATGTTGTGAAATGATGATTATAAAATGAAGCCTAATGCTTAATGAGTGATGTTTTATAAAATTATATTGTGGATTGCCATTGGTATTGTTGATTGGCTTACAATATTAAGAATTACCTATAGTGGTGCTAATGATGTTTATATTGAAATGTGATTTGTGTTTGTAGCTTTAGAAATTATTTTGGTACATGTGTACAAAGTGATGATTGATGATTTGGAAATATATTGAGGTTAGTGGAGCTAGTTTATGATGTCAGCATGGTTATATATGCACTATGATTTGTGACATCCCAGCGCTATTGAGGGTGGGGAGTGATCGCTGGTGCATGGGCACGGACAAGGAGCGGCTCCTGGCAGGCTTCCAGCGGAGAATGTGACATCCTAGGCACTGTTGAGGGCGGGGAGTGATCGCCGGTGCATAAGCACGGACAAGGAGCGGCTCCTGGCAAGCTTCCAGTGGAAGGGACACATGAATGAGTCGAATACATACCAGAATGAGAGGGATCCAAAGACTGTATAGGTATGAGACTATACAGTCGAGGATAGCTTAAAGAAATGAATTTGTACTACCTATACCAACAAATGCATTAGCCTTTTCGGTAGCCTATCGCTTAAGAACTCCAAAGTTAAGCGTGCTTAACTTGGAGTAACTCTGGGATGGGTGACCTCCTGGGAAGTTCTCAGGAAATGTGTGAGTGAGGACAAAAGCACATTGGAAAGGTCTCGTGTTGGTCTGTGGTGCGAGTCATTCATTCCTGAAAAGCGGCCGGGGTGTTACACGATTCACATCCATGTAGTTTTGCATTATCATGATATCATATGCATTAATAAAGCGCTACGATTTGCTCAGTACTATGATTTGCTATTTAATACTACCGATTATAACATTATGATTTTTTTTGCACTTCTTGAGGTACTACCATTTTACGGCACTATGATTTGTTGTATGTATTATTCTTTGGCACTAAGATCTACCTTTTGTGAAGTCAAATCACATTGCATACGTTTATGCATTCGAAACAGAATATGATGTTTAAAGTCCATGGCATTCAGATATTGCATTTAAGAGTATTGGATTATTGATATATGTTTAGGTGATGGAAGATTGGAAGTGGTGATGTTTGAAATTGAAATGAAAATGGTATATAAATTGATGATTGATAAGATTTTGTGCTTAATTGGTATATGTAATATGTATGATTTTGACTAGATGATCTGATTATTGAGAAGTATTATACTTGATTAAGTTATTATGGATGAATGATTGGTTGAAATCATGTTTGGGGTTTCTATTTACTACTTTGAGTGGTATTCACCCTTCAATATATTATTTCAGTGAGTTTCCAGGGTGATGAGGATGCCACTTGGTGATCTCGGAGAATGGAAGCAATGTAATGCCATAGAGAAGAATAAATATATGACTATTTTGATGGTGATGATATTTTGATTAGCCTAGTGATGGCTTGACTTGTATATATATGTATATATGAGTTGATGTGTGTTTTGTTACTCTAGGTATCTATGTTAATATGAAAATGAAGTATTATACATGTATATATGTATATGTTTGCTAGTGGATAGGTATCTGCAATCTCACTAGAGGTTTAGTCATAAATGGCATAATGTTTTGATGTGAAACTATGTTTTAATTCCTAGACTTGATTTTAGAATCATGCATTATGATATTAGGCAACTTATGATGAAGGTTGTTTGATTAGTATGGTTTATACCAAGGAATTGTAAGTTAGAATTGCATTAGATTTGATAAGGCACATGATCCTTGTGTAGGTAAGAATCAAGGAACTGGATAGGTGATATTTTGATCTGTAAGGTTTTAAAACCTACGGATAAGTTATATAGCTCATGTACCATATTTGTAATGTGTTTGTATTTCCTAAGACCCAATTGAATGAAATTAGGATGGATTTGAATGACCAAATAGCATAGAAACGATTAAATTACATTTTTCTGCTTATCTCCCTTGTTTTTGAGAATTTTTAGGTGTGGTTGGTGGCATTAATTCATAAATAGTATGAATAAGCTTATGTTAAAATTTGGTGACATTCGGATGTCAGACAGGCAAGTTAGGGTGTGCAGAAATTGGTTTGGGGGCTAAAATATTCTATAGTCTGTGTCTAATAATCCATTACATAATCGATTACCAGAGAGCAAAACCTAAAATCCTACGTAGGTTGCTCACGAGTAATCGATTACAGTAATTGATTAAACTGATTGTATAATCGATTACACATTTATCCAGGCACTTAGAATTTTCTAAATGAAGTATACAATTGCAGGTTTAGTTGCCCCTATGCTTAAGGTAACCCATAGGGACCTGTAGTTTTGGGTTGGACCATCTTTAAACTTGTTTCAAGTTTATAGTTCTACTTTCATTATTTATTTTAAAGTTGTGTATCGCTTAGGCTTTTAGGGTCAATTCACCAGGGCTATTTATTCATGAAAATCTTCCTCTCATTTTAATATACCTTAGGAATTAATTCTTCTAGGAGTTTAGGTGGGATGTCACAGAAATAGTTTAGTAAAATTAATTGTTTAACTAACTAATAGATGTAAAGAAAAATACATAAATGCATAATTATTTACTTAGACATAAAGTAATTTGATAATACTATATGGATTTTTCATATTAAGTCATAAATCATTTATCATCTTAAAAAGTATCATAATTTTTTATGTGTATATATATATATAAAGGCTAAAATACACACTCGATCCTTTTAAAGTTTAGGGTTTTGAAAAAAAAAACTCCTTTAAAAAATGCCTAATTTTAGCCTTTTTAAAATTTTAGGATTTCCAAAAATAAAGAACTGTTAGTTTTGGGTGTTAACTGATGAGGTAGCTAACGTCCATGCCACCTTATCAGTGTCATGTAGTTGACATGTATCATTATTTTTAAAAAATAAAAAAATAAAAATTTCACATCATTATTTGCATTAATTTTTTTAAAAAGGTAATTTTCAATGTTTCTAAAACATAATCGCTAACAATAGTTTATGCAACAAAATTAAAATGGTAGTGGAAGCATTAGTTTTGGTTAAAATTTTGAACTGTTGAGAATAGTCCAATATCTTTTATCAAGCATTTTCTCAAACACATTATAGACAAAACAAGTCAATTTAGCCTAATATATTATTAACAAAAAAAACTAATACATTGGTGTTACAAACTCTACTCATATTGCACTATAATTAAGTGTCACATTTTAACCGCAATTAGAATAAACTTTGCTCCTCCAAATATCTTAACCTTAAAATAAAATACTAATAGATAGGCTTCTTCAATGCTACACAGAGACAACCAAATTAAAAAAAAAAAGAACCAAACATTCAAATTTTATTCAAGAATCAAGGAATAAGACAGAGGATTTCAATGTTTATTTAGATTACAATGAAATTAGGGACTTGTGAAAGAAACTCCAAACTTTCAAAACACAGAACACAAATTTAGATATGAAGCTCTCTTCTTTTTCTCTTTCTCTCTCTATTTTCCTCTTTCTTTCTTACTCTACATTTTCCGCCATTTTCTTGAGAAAATCTTGCTAGGTTTAACACGTTAGCTAAATCTTGTATACTTACCAAATAATACTCATGGTGGATATCTCAACAACCAGCATCTAGCACATGTTTTCCTAATATATTTCTTGGAATCTAATAAGAAGAACTTATACTATCTGCCTTCCTTATTTGGATCTACCTAGTTTTACTTTGTCGTTATAGTAAGGAGTTGTATGAAAGACAATATATCATGTTTACAATATATCAATGATTAGCATAAGATTTCTACCTATGTGTAGTACTCAATTGCTAATCCAAAGTCTTTCTGTTTGAAAGCAACATCCTTTTTTTTTCTTATAGTTTAGTATGTCTTGCATTTGGTCAGTCCACATCTGGAATGATAACTACAGTACCAATGAAGAAAATACAATACAAGAGTCAGAGTCCAAACAAATAAAGGAAAATGTAATTATTTCATAGTATATGTATATGCCAATACAAACTAAAAAGCACCGCAGATATAATATACCAAATAAAAAATTAATATTTTCCAAAAAAAAATTTAAAGGCTTTTAACTATTAATTAAAATATAGTCAATGTAGACAACCTCATTTGCTACTCCATCATCTTTATAACCAATGTTTTCAAGAACTTCATGTATAGCAGTTATATCCTTTCTTGAACATACTTTACCAAGTAGGTACAATGAAGTAGAAGCAACACTATATGGGATACCCAATAATAATTGTGAAGGAACCTAGAAAGAAATGAGAAGAAATACTTTTTCATAAGACAATAATCAAGAGTTGAACTTCCAAACTTGATTTGTTCTGGTCTATTGTCACAAGTATCCATTAATTTATGTGTGAAGGCATGCAAATGATAGTTTGAGAACTGAAGAGAAACAATGTCCCCATTTTCTTAACAAATTGAATTCCACTAAACTTGGTAATGAAAATTATAAACTACATGTACCTTATGGCCTAACACAAGGTTCTTCTATCACTGTAAGTCCTTAGTGAAAAATCCAAAATCCTTCTTCCCATCGAAGCTTTATGAAGGGAACTCGAGATTGAAAAGCTTCGATTTAGGCAGGTTTGGCCACGCGATTTGGGGAGGCGTCATATGGGTATAGATCAAACCACTGAAACCTGGGTAAGCCGGTCAGCTAAGTTATGATCGTTTAGCTGCATCTCTTCCCTACATTAAGATATTGAGAAGGAGAAAATGGTACTTATTGAAGGAAGACAACTGAGAGGCAGAGAGAGTGGGAGATGTAACATCCTGTTTTTAATAATAGTCCCATTTTGTAAATTATGAGGTATAGAAGGTCTATAAGTGTTAATCAATGAATAAAACACTCTATGGATGGTATATAATACTCCAAAAATTTTATTTTTGGGTATAATTATAGGATTTACATAGACCTTTAATGATAAGATTCATTTTCCGAGTGAAACATGCCTTAGAAAGGACTGTCCGAGTGAAAAAGGCACCCTGTTCCGAGTGAAAGAGAAAAATTCTAAGTGACTAAGAGAAATTCCGAGTGAAAAATGGAAATACCGAGTGAAGGTTGTGTTTTCCGAGTGGAACATGGCCGAGAGGGTTTATTCCGAGTGGAATTCTTGCCCCATAGACACTTTTGTGTGAAGTGGACTGATAGAACCACTTCTGGGTGGAAGAATCCGAGTGACTCACCCTGGAGTGACTCATTTCCGAGTCAAACATCTCAGAAGGACTCATTTCTGAGTCAAGTATTTCTCCAACGACTCAATTGTGAGTCATATATTGTTAAGCATTTTCATTTCTGAGTGAAAGTTTTCCCTGAGAGCCCATTTCCGAGAGGAGTACCAAAGGAAAATTTGTTTGAGTAAAATATGATTGAAGAGAATACTTCTGAGGGAAGGAAGTCCTGGCCTCATACATTTCCGAGTGAAGCGTATCCAGAGAAGCATCTCTGAATGAAGAGAGGCTTGTCTGAGTAAGACGTTTTCAAGTAAGGCAAATCCGAGTGGAAGTTTAAGAGAGAGAGAATTCCGAGTAAAGTACTTCTAAGTGAAGACCTTTGATTTAAAAGCATTTTTCAAGACAAGGTCTTCTGGGTAGTAAAATTCCGAGTGAAGGAAATTGAAATACTTCTGAGTATAAGATAGAGTGAGATGTTTCCGAGAGAAGAATCAGAGTTGTGTAACATTTCGAGTAAGGCTTATTCATATGGCTCTTTTACCGAGTAGTGAAGGCCTTAAAGGATTCCGAGTGAAAAGTATTTCGAGGAAGATTAGTCTGTGTTGCTAAGAGATGAATAGCCGAGTATAATTCCGAGTGAGAATGACACCGATTGAGAGTATGTAGTGTGTCTGTCCAGAAGCACTCAGGAATAACTTTGCCGAGTGAAAGACAGTGCTAGGAAACTTCACTCGAGTGAAAGAAAAGGGAGTGAACTTTGTGACAAGTTTACCGAGTGGAAAACCAATAGAGTGATAGTCGGTTTTAGAGTAATTGCCAGAAAACCAATAGAGTGATGGTCGGTTTTAGAGTAATTGCCGAGTGGAAGACTGAGCAAGAGATGACTCGGAGTTGGAATGAAATTACCAAGTGAAAGACTGATCGAGATGACTCAGATTTGATTTGAAATTGCCGAGTGATAGACTGACTGAGAGCTGACTCGGTTTCAGGGAGAATATGCCGAGTGAGATACTTTATGAGTGAGTCCGAGTGAGGAAACTCCGACTGAGTCACCTCCAAGGAAGAGAAATCAGACCGAGTGTTTCAAGAAGAATCAATTCCGAGTGAGTAATAGGTGAAGACTCGGTTTCAGGAGGTTCTACCGAGTGGATTAAGATGATGAGTGAAAACCGAGTGGATGAAGAATCGGTTTTGGGGAATGATGACCTCTGGTCGGATTTCGCTTAAGCGAATGAATTCCTCGCTTAAGCGAGGGAGAGTGTCTGGCTCAAGCGAGTCGGTATTCGCTTGAGCGAAACTCACACTCGCTCAAGCGAGACGGTTTTCGCTTGAGCGAAACCCCTCTGCCAGTGCATTGTATGGAACTCTCTCAAGCGAGTCGGTATCCGCTTGAGCGAGAGGGACTCGGATTTTCCTCTCTTCACGTTACTGACCACTTCCAGTCGGTATACATGCTGACTGGGTAGAATTCCAGTCGGCCAAGAGGCTGACCGAGTGAAATTTCACTCGGGATTGGCTGTCAGAGTAACACTTTAACTTCAATTTTGTTCCTTTATGCATATTTTAATAAATCTTCTTCAATCATGCACACTCCAGTGGGTAGGCTGCAGAAGTGGAGCTTACTTTCAATCTAAACCACTCTTAATTTCCACTAACAGCCCACTAGAAACCCACTCATGGAAAGTTGTCTCCCACTACCTTGCATTATTAAACACACACTGATTATGAAACTCCCAATTCCTCTTCTCCATCAATACACCTTCAATCTGAACTAGGACAGCCAGGGGACTTCTTTTCAGTCAGCCAAAGATCATCAATCCAAGTAAGAGGGGACAGGGTTGTGAATAACTATGAAATGGGTAGAGTTGTATGCTGTTCTAGGATTCCAGCTTTAATTTCGTATATTGTTGCTCCGTTTTGAAATTGAAAACGTGTGAATTTGATTCTGACTTCTTCATGAAAGTTGTAGATCTTTTTGTTATCTGAATTTGAGACCTGAATCAATTAATTTGAATATGTATAGCAAAAGTTATAGCCAAAATACTACAGCATGTTCGAGTGGAATATTTGTTCTATGTTCTATGTATATATTGATATTCTGGGAATTTTACAAGCATAATCAGCCTTTGATGTCTTCACTAAAGTTGTAGATAATTGTGTTATGGATCTGTAGAAAGTGGTTTCAAGTCAAAATGATTTTTGTAGCTCGAGTTATGCCTAAAATACTGAAGTATGTCCAAGCTGAAAAGCTGTTAACTTGAGATACGTATTTTGTTTTTAAAACTGGGAACTTTGTGGTGAGAATTAGTGATCGGTGTCTTCATCAAAGTTGTAGATATTCTTGTTATGTGAATTTTGAGACCTGAACCAACTGAATTGGATATGTATAGCATGAATTATGGTCAAAATACTACAGCATGTCCGATTGAAATACTTATCTTGTGTTTTGTGCATATATGAATATTCTGGGAATTATACATATGTTTTTAGACTTTGAAGTCTTCATGAAAGTTGTATATATTTATGTTAGGGATCTATAGAAAGTGGTTTTGAGTTAAAAAGATGCTTGTAACTCTAGATATACTCAAAATACAGAAGTATGTTCATGATGAAAATTTGTTAACTATGAAATCCGAATCTTATTTTCAAAACTGGGAATTTTGTGGTGTGAATTAGTGTTTGGTGTCTTCATGAAAGTTGTAGATAATTATGTTAAGAGTAATTTAGGACTGATCTCATGTCAAAAGTATTTTTGTAACTCCAGAAACATTGAAAATACTAATATATGTATGTTTTGAAAACTCATCTGGAGGCAGTGTTGTATTTTGTGGATAAATGGTATTTCTGCTTAGAATTTGAATTTATGATCTGCATGAAAGTTGTATATATTTGTGTTAAGAATAATTTAGAACTGGTTTCATGCCAAAATTTTTTTTGTAGCTCCAGAAACCTTGAAAATACTAACCTGTGTATGTTTTAAAAATCCTCTTTGAGGCAGTTTTGTATTCTGTGAATAAGTGATGTTTCTGTTTAGAATTTGAATTTATGGTCTTCATAAAAGTTGTATATATTTATGTTATTGATCTATAGAAAGTGGAATCATATGAAAAGGATTTGATTTGCTCATGTTATGACTGTTTTTCTAACGTATGTTGCTGTTGGAAATGCTGAAATTTGCTTATAATGGTTATTATGGATAAAAATGATATTTTCCCTATGGGTAACAATTTATTATTGAATTCTTGAGTGATTATGAAGTATTATGAATATTGATGAGTGTCTAATGAGCATTATTCAGTTTGTGTATTTTGGTGGTAAATAATTATGAATGACTAAATTAATATATATATACATGAATGCCTTGCGGTTATTGATATATGTGGTTGAAACAGTAAATCCATGATTCTGAAAATTATTATATGTGATGTGTCCTTTGAGAACTTGTGGTTTTCCAAGTGGTTTTAGAAATTGATATATCATGGTATGTTAAATGATAAAGAGAATTAAAAGCATTCATGCATCATAAGCATTTGGACGCACCATGGAATTTAGGGGTTCCATGATTGCCTACCCTGGTGGGGGGTTACTCTATGATGAGTTTAAGCCCTATTTTCACAAGAACCATGGAAGTGTAGGGATCCATGGTTGTGCAAATTCCTACTGGTATACTTATTTCTGCAGGAGCCATGAAAGTGTAGGGATTCATGGTTATGCTAATTCCTACTTGTGTACTTATTTTCGCAGGAGCCATGAAAGTGTAGGGATTCATGGTTATGCTAATTCCTACTTGTGCACTTAATTTCACAGGAGCCATGAAAGTGTAGGGATTCATGGTTATGCTAATTCCTACTGGAGTCTCTATGAGACTTTTTACTGCAGTATTCCCACCAAACCAAATGGATCCAGCATGACATCATTAGACTAAATTAAAGACGTATTAAATATAAATGAACTTGTTTGGCATATTCATCATATCATTATGATTTGTTGATTGTGTTTGTGCAATTTTATATATTTTATATTTATTCTATATTCTGTCTCACTCTTATATTAATTTTTACAGTGAATGCCACGCAGAATGAAGAGTGATGCCATGATTGATGCCTATATGAATTATTACTTGGACTTTGATTTTATGGGTTGTAATAAGTATAACGTATCATGTACCGTTATTTTCTAAATTGTTTCCGCTACTTAAATGTTTTCTTGAATCTAATTATTCACGACTAGTATGTATGATAATATTCCGCAATTATCAACTATTACGTGAACTCTGAATTTAATTCATGAATTTTAAAATGATCTTTTAAAAACGTGAAAAATTTATTCGGAAAATTATACGGAACGTCACAGGAGAGGAAGAGGGTACTCACTAAAGAGACTGAGACTCAGAAGGAGAATGGTTATTTACTGGAGGAAGACAAGAGACAGAAAAATTAGGAAAGGAGAAGAGTATTAAGGTTTAAGGAGAAGTAAATAAGAAATTGATAGTGAAAGATGTACAAAGATAAAGAGAAAGAGTAACAAAGAGAAGAGGTGGTTAGGGACTAGGGTTAGGGAAGAGCAAAGAAGAAGGTGTAGGGTGGGGAAAGAGAAGAGAGGGAGTCGCATATCAAGTTTAACTTTGGGCTGGATTATGGGTTTAGGGTTATTGTTAGTAGTTAAAATTTTAAACCGTAAATAATATTATCTGCCACATGTCAACTACGTGGCATTGATGAGGTGGCACAGGTGTTAGCCAACTCATCAGTTAACACCCAAACTAACGGTCCTTATTTTTGGAAACCCTAAAATTTTAAAAGGGCTAAAATTTGGCATTTTTTAAAGGGTTTTCAAAACCCTAAACTTTAAGAGGGCTAAGTTTGTATTTTAGTCATAAATAAATTTTGGTATATTAGAATAAAATTCTTTATTTGATGTATTTTATAAAGTGCTTATTAAAAAGATTCAATATCTACCTGAAATGGCCGCTATGTAGGGGGTATGCTCGTACACAAGCAACTAGTATGAAAACCTCACTTTCACTCTTTAATATTACACAGGTTCTATGGAAATCTGGTATTATAAAAAAACATAAGTCCAGTGGAGAACTTTATGCCCTTCAGTCCTCCAAGTTTGAATGACTTAGTCTAGGGTGATCAGGAACAGATGAGGGTTATACCTGCAAACACACTTAGATACTTAAGTCAATAACCGTATAACAAAGTAAAAAGATTGATTTAGCAAAGGTTTACACAAAAAATAAATGCATGCTTATCTAGTAATAAATGTTTAGTATTTATAGTTCTCCTTAAGGTACAACTTGTGATTTGACTACTGACAAGACTCTAGATGTTGTTCAGAAGCATGTTGGCCACTTGCCTCTGGTACTGGCACTATGGCAGCCTTTTGACCGGTGTATATTTACGAGGCGTACCGGTTGTTATTGAAGCCTTGGGTTCTTTCTTTTATGGAGCTTATGTCCTTTTGACCCTAGTAGTGTCATCGCTCTATTGGGGACAATATAAATACCAAATCATTTTCCCCTAGCTTGTTGTCGTGATGGTGTTACGATGATGAGCTAATTCCTCTACAACCATAGGAATTTGTTGTAATGTTGCGATGTGAGCCGAGATGTGATTAAATGACCAATGTCCCCTCTTCTCATCAAGCCTTGTAGTTAATTAGTCAGTTAATAAGGTTGATTAGTTGAAATTAAGTGCTTAATCATAGTTATCATTTGATTATCCATGGAGGTCACATGAGGAACGCTTTCATCGGTGCGTTATCAAACGCTCCATCTTGTTAGAGCGGTTATGTCATTTTGAAGTTTAAATGACGTTGTTGAAGAAAAGTCTAGTTGAAAAAGGAAGTGTGGAATATTACTAAACAATACCCCAGTCTACATGTTATCTTTAGATCCTAGATTTGTTAATAACATACATCAAGAATCCATTGGAAAATAAAGCCTGTATATCAAGAAACTAATTTATGTATTCAAATATTTCAGGATGAATAATGCACAGCCTATAAAACAAAGAGAGAACCTATGAATTTAAAGTCTGAATCCTAGTATTGATGATGTCCAAGAGTCTGTTAGAAGAAGCTTATGTTACCCAATTAGACTTCAGATTTATAGAGCATTGGAAGAAAAAGGTTATCTTTAAAGATTCAATTGCAACGTTTTTAATTCCATTTTACGTATTGCATTGGTTTCTATGCTCTTATCAAATATGCATGCTTATCATAAAAAAGAATAAGAGACAAACAAAGCTCAGCAGCTAAAGTCAGCATACCTAACTCTGTACAAGTACAGAAAAAGCTAAATCATATCAGCAAGAGTGTCAGCTTATTTTAGAAAGCTTTTAGGATTGACTTCTACTCTCATGCTCAATCAAATAAGCAAACAAAATAGCCTTATTTGCTGGAGAATGCATTAGAAACCTATTTTATGCAAAAACAGAAGAAGCCTGATACTAGACTTTTAAACTCCTCTCTGATTATCAAAGGTTTGGTAATTAAAGCTCAAGGTAAATACCTTCACAAGATTTCCAATGTCTATATCTTCTTTCAAGGATCAACAATGATCATATTACAGCACCTATATATACTGATGAAGATTGAATTGTAAAAATCCCTCAAGTCTAATCATTCTTCTCTGTAATTCATTCAATCTTTCTTTTTAGACAGAGACATTTCTTACGTGTTCTTCCTCTGGCAGACTTTGGTTTTATGTCATTTGTAACTTAGTGTACAATCTCTTAATTATATATCTCTCATACACTAAATTCTATGAGTTACTTTTCATTTCTTATAAACAATCTGTAAAGTCTGGTGTGTTGCTAGCCTTTTGTGAGTGTGGTAAACACTTTGTGGCCTGAAGAGGTTTTAGAAAGAATACTAGGGTTGAGCCAATAATGGCTTATTGAAAGAATACTTGGGTTTAAGTCAGGAGTGGCTGGAGTCAAGAACATTTGTGGCCAAATCTGGTGCTATTATTGTAAAGGAGAATTTATAATAGTGGAAATCATTCAAGTTAGAAGGGATTGTGTTGGAAGTGAACCAGTATAAATTCTCTGTGTTGCTCTCCTTTCCTTGCTCTTTAAAAGTCTGCTTTGTAAAGATTGGTTATTTGTTTTCATTGGTTCACTATTCCGCAAAAAGAGTCCCTGACTTATTCAACCTTTCTTCTAAGTTAGACTCTGAACCATCAGACACTTGTCCCATGGGTCGCTTTGCTTCGTATTCCATTGCAAGATATATCTACCTAGGTAGTGTTACTTCAATCCTAACCTCTTATTTGCTTACTTTAATTTTCATATGTTTATCATGTCACACCAAAACCTTAAGGACGACCACACGAGTGATGATTCTATGGAAGCCCTTTCCAAGCCACTGTCATGGCCGTCTGTGGGACCTCAGCCTAGGTTGTGAGTTTCACAAATGGATATACGTAAGTAGGTTAGGATGGGATATTGGGGCAGTCCTTTCTTAGATTCTAGACTAACAAAATATAACGACTTATCCCCTACCCCGGAATCATCCTCTACTTCTTTTAATCCATCAGCACCTCGGTCTCCTCTTCCGGTCTTGTCATCTACACATGATACTAATTTCAGCATAGTGTACTACTTCACTAAAGATTCTGAATTTTATCAACTATTTCGTTTTTACAACACACGGTTTCAATGATCACTAGATCATCCATGGTGAGAACCAACCTTGAGGACACAAACATGTTGGATGACAGGATATATTGGATGGCCCGTAAAGCCCAATGTAACACCCCGAATTTTTAAAATAGGAAGATAAATTAGGAAAATAAATGTTGGATAATTAAATATGGGCTAATAAATATTCCAAAATTCCTGAAATGATTTAAATAAGACTTTTCGAAACTGTTGGTGAATTATGGTGGTCTGATGAGTTGAAAACTGAGTCGGATAAAATATGGGTGTCGGACCAAGTGTCTCCGATTGAGATGCCGTTGGTCAGGGCCGTAGACAATGTCATTGGGATTCCGAATTTATATTCAGAATAATTTTTAGAATATGTATTGAGCCGAACGGCGAACCTGTTTGTTTAAAAACGGAAGAGTTAATGAAGGATTAATAATTTAAAAGTTAAATTCCTATTTTTTCCCATTCAAAAGTCGGTTGCACTCTTTGTTTTTCACGTAGACACTTTTCTTCTTCTTATCTTCTTATTCATATCTTCTTCTTCTCCTTCTTCATAATTCCTCTTCTTTTCCCTTTTGAATTCTAAATTCAAAAGGAGATATCTCTTCCTTCTCCATTAATAACTTTCAAGGACTTCAAGAAAGCTTGGAAACTAAAATATTTTCTCCTCCTTACTCCTCAAATTCGTGTGAACTTCCTCATCTTTTGCAAACTCACTCTTTTCTTCTCTTGAGGTAAGATTATGATCATTTTCCATGTATATAAGTATATAGTTGAAGTTTAATTGAAGTTTTGGTGTTAGAACACAATAAATGTATGAGAAATGTTGAGGAAAAATTTAAAAGTGGGAAACCCAAAGATAGGTTGACATAAATACAAGCTTATGAGTGATTAATGAGATAGTTATAATTATGGTGGGAAGAGAAGAAGGTATATGAGCATTTATGAAGGTTGATGGATTGGTGAAAACCTTAAACTTGAATTTTAGGAAGAAAAGTAAAATATTAAAGAGGATAACATTTATTGAAGAAATTAACATTTGTTGATGGGAAGAGTATTATAAATGATGTGGTGGACACATTAAATGATGATAAAGTTGATTTAAGGTCATAATAGGTGAGAAACTCACCAAGGTGTTGGTGGAGACCTACTAGGTGAAATAACTTAACAATTAGGTTGTAGCCTTTGATACTAATGGACTGTAATTTAAGGGAAGGAATTCCCGAAGCCTAATTAGGCAAACGAATGAATTTGATAAATAGTTTCCACATGATAAGAATCATGTGTACACCTACGTATATGTATATTGAATTGGTGTTTGAATGAATATTTGATGAGGCCCTATAATTGATTGGTGTAGGGCTTGACAATATTGGTAAGACGGGAACATCAACCCCAGAGGTCTACTTCTCTTGAGGTAGGAGAGGGGGTATATTTTCTAAATGTATGAGAACATGTATGTGGATAATGTATATGATGATGTAATGTAGCATGTTTACTTGAATGGAAGTAATATCATGGGATTGTAATGAGGATTTGACTTTGGTGCCTAAAATGATTGTTTATGAATCGAGATCTTTTTAGGCTGTGAATGGCATATCATGTGATGATTATGTTATGATATTGAAAAATATCACCTTGCGGGGTGCCACGACGGGTATGACCCGGAGTGATGATGATGGTTTAATTGTTGAAATATATCACCTTGCAGGGTGCCACGAGGGGTATATCCCTGAGTGTCGATGATGATATTGTGAATTGATGAGCATATCACCTTGCGGGGTGACACGAAGGGTAAAACCCGGAGTGATGAGGATATTGTAAATTGATGAGCATATCACCTTGCGGGGTGCCACGAAGGGTAAAACCCGGAGTGATGAGGATATTGTAAATTGATGAGCATATCACCTTACGGGGTGCCACGAAGGGTAAAACCCGGAGTGATGATGATATTGTAAATTGAAGAGTATATCACCTTGTGGGGTGCCACGAAGGGTATACCCTGGAGTAACGATGTGCATTTAAGTGGTTGAGATCTTTGTAGTAATGATAGTTGATCTGTGCATATGTTTTTTTTAAAACATTAGCATGTATGTTTAGCCATAAGAATGTGGCATAGAATGATAACCTGGTGAGTGAAACGTATGAAAAATAAATGGACCTTACTGTTGAAACCAACTGTGAATTAGATTAGTGGACGACTTGTTCTTGTGAATTAAAAGGGATATATATATATATATATATATAATTATGTTTAGCAAATTGATACTTGATGATTAGTATGGATTTAAGTTTTTATAGATGATGTTTATATTGCATTCATGTATATATTATCTTAAATTTTAAGTTTTCATCATTGAGAAAGTATACTCACTCTCCCTGTGGTATATCTTTTTAGATTCTGTGTTGTAGGTATTACTTGGTAGCTGCAGGAGGAGGAGAAGTGTGAAGAAAGTTTCTTTTTGGTAAAAGAATGCCTTGGCCGGCAATGTTTTGATATAGTGATTAGGTAGAATAGATGTAAGGTGTATAACACCATATATGTTTTGCAAAATCTGGATTTAGAATGGATAATGGTATGATTGATAAATATGTATATGTACATACAATAGTGGTTTTGGGAGGTCATGGAGGAAAATGAGATCTTTTGTCTATGACTCAATTTCAATCATGACCCTATGTATGAATGACTGATGGAACCCTCCAAATCTTGATGAATGAATGAAGTTTACATTTGGAATATTAGATTTTATGGAGTATAAGGATAATTGAGTTGATCTTTAGGTCATAAACGAGTTGTAATGGAAACTTATAGGTATGATTGATTTGAACAAGTTCTAAACATGTAATATGATATGTATGAAGTGTTGAACTTGAGTAAAATTGATTAGAAAGAATTTTAGTATAGTGAGTTGGGTGATTTCTGCATTCCCCTATTTTCTGTCAAACTCGCTCCGGCGAGAGGGCTTCTCGCTCAAGCGAGAATGCCCCTGTTTCGATTTTCGGCCTCTGGGTGATTCTCGCTTAGGCGAGAATGGGACTCGCTCAAGCGAGATTGTCCCAGCATCAGTGTTTGGCCATTATTCCAATTTCGCTCAAGCGAGGGTCTATTTCGCTCAAGCGAAATTACCTTAGAATCAGAGTTTGGATCTTGGTTGGGGTTCGCTCAGGCGAGCTAGGGATTCGCCCAAGCGAGAGGATTTTGGTCTCAGGTTTTACTCTCGGGTTTATCAGGAAATTGCTCTCGGGAGTAATCTCGCTTAGGCGAGGATGGTTTCGCCCAAGCGAGAGAGCGTGGAATGGATTCTGGGCGTTTTTCACCACACACTCGCTGGCTCCGCTCAAGCGAGGATTTCACTACTCGCTCAAGCGAGTTGGGGTTCGCTTAAGCGAAGTGACCCCTGAACCTCCATTTCCTCCTTTCGCTCAGCATTTTCTATTTTGCCCAAGCGTGCTATGCGAAGCTCGCTCAAGCGAATTGGCATTTCGCTTGAGCGAGGGGGACCTGATTCTCCTAAAAACGCTTAGATCATGTTATTTTCCAATTTCTTCATGTTAATTCATGATCCCACCCTACATTATGAATACTATGGTATAACTTTGGCTTCTTAACCCCAAATGAATAATCTCTTAAGAATCTAGTTCCATAATATTATTTTACTCAAAATACTTCCGCTGTCTTAATTATAGATTTCTTAAGAATTAATTTAATGAACTTACCTTCTTATATCTTCACATATGAGATAGGTCTCTGATAGATCCAGGTGATTAAATATTTGGCTTCACCACTTGTATTTTCACACATCAATAATATTAAAATCGTGAAAAATTTACCCCTATTTTAGGGTGTCACAACTTGGTATCAGAGCATTATTCGCTCTGCATTACTGTGTTTAGTCATTGCTATTACTGGAAAGTGATATGTGATTAATGAATCATTGTTATTGTTGATTGATTGCGTATGAATTTGTGATGGATTGAATGTGATTTTTATAAGTCCGGCCAAGCTTCTTCACACTATCCTCCCTCAATGAAGAATCTTATGTATTATGAATGCATACTATGTTATGATATGATGATGCTTCCACATGGGCTTTAATATGAAATGTTGCTATTGGACTCCATGGGGAAGGTCACAATTTAAATTTTATAATAAAAATACTATAGTGTGAACTCATAGAGGAATTTTATGAACGAGTTTACTGATATTGGTTGAATTTTATGTTGTGGTTTTAGATATTGTGATGGCTCGTCGTCGTCAAGATAATGATGACGCTATAGCTAGAGCCTTGAATCGTTTTGCGGATCTCCTCGAATCGCAAAACCATGAGAGACAAGAGGCAGAAAGACCATCTGCTCCTATTGTTGTTCAAGGCACTCAGGGCCTTGATATGTTTTTAAAGCGAAAACCTACTGAATTTCATGGTGGATTTAGGCCTGAGCAAGCCTATGGTTGGATCCGGAATGTTGGGCGGATCTTTGATAGCTTTGAATGCAATGAGCTTCAGAAAGTAGAGTATGCTGTTTTTATGCTGAGGGATGAAGCAGAGACTTGGTGGAGACTCGCCAAGAATAGAATGAATGCTGCTGCGATTCCCTTAACTTGGGAGAACTTTAAGCGAGAACTTATGAGGAAATATGTGCCCGAAAGTTATAAGAGCAAGAAAGAACTCGAGTTCATGGAACTCAAGCAAGGCACGCTGACGGTGGAAGAGTATGCTTCCAAGTTTGAAGAACTTTGTGAATTCTACCCTCCTTTTCAACAAGAGGGAACTGAAGTGTCAAAATGCGTGAAGTTTGAAAATGGGTTACGCTCCGATATTCAAAGGGCTATATGTTACCAAGAGATTCGAAGTTTCACGGTGCTTGTGAATAAGTGCCGCATCTATGAAGAACATGCTTCTTTTCAACACTCTAAATTTGACTCTAAGCTGAAGGGTCAAGCTTCTAGTTTCAAGAGGCAAGGAATTTTTAGAAGAGGACGCTTTCTGAGGGGTGCTCCTTCTAATATCCAAGCTAGAGGCGGTGGACGCGGTAATGTTTTTGGCCAAGGTAATGTGAATATTAATGGGCTGAAATGCTATAGATGTGGAGGACCTCATTATGTTCGGGAATGTGTGCATCGTGAAGATGTTGTATGCTTTAATTGTGACCAAGTGGGACATACTCGCCCTGCCTGTCCTTTACTTACTAGGCGGGCTCATATGCAAGTTAATGCTCCTAATCGTGCTAATGCACCCGCTCTTGTGAACCGCGAAGGCCACAATGGAGGTCGAGGCCGTGGTAATGGAAATAATCGAGGCCGGAATGGTGGTCGAGGTGGCTATAATGGTGGAAGGCGTGGCAATGGTCGAGGAAATGGTAATAGTGCTAATGATGGAAATAGGGATGGTGGAAATCATCAACCCAATATCGGGAGAGTTTTTGCTGTAACCGGTGAGGAAGCAGCACAAGTAGAAAATCTGATTGAAAGTAAGTGTGAAATTCTTGGACATTCAGTTCATGTTATTTATGATTCGGGTGCGACCCACTCCTTTATATCTGAGGATTGTGTTCGGCGATTGAGATTACCGGTGCGTTTAATGAAAAATGCTCTTGTGGTTACCACCCCAACCGGTACTTGTCTTAGATCGGTTAACCGGTGTGATAATGTTGATATGCTCCTAGATGGGAGAAAATTTGTTGCATCTTTTATTTGCTTGCCTATGAAGGGACTAGAGATCATACTTGGTATGGATTGGCTCTCTATAGGGCTGAGCAGCGGGTCGGATTTACCCGTTTAACCCGATTATCCAATCCAATCCAATTAAATTGGATTGGATTTTTTTGTCATCGGATCAAATCCAATCCAATCCAACCAAGATCCAATTATAATCGGATCGGATATCGGATTTGACGTTTAAAAATCCGAGTACTCGATGAGTACCCAACCTATTTTTATATTATTTATTATATATATTAATATTAATATTTTTTCTCACATACTCATGTTTTTCCCTTTAGAGAAAATAAGGGAATACCCAATCCAAGGTTAAAAAATAGAAATACTCAATCCATACCCACGTTAATAAAAAAAATATGGCATAGCTACTGTTCTCATTTTATTTTAAATTTAAATGCATTGTTAAAATGGATTTGATTTATATTTTTATTGATTATGTGTGTTATTAAACACTAGTAAGTATTATGTTGTGATGTTTGACATGGACTTTAAGATGTTAGAAGTTTTTTTATATTGTGGTTTCATAAAAAAATATAATAAATTTTCTTTAGTCGGATATCCAATTATCCAATCCAATCCAAACCAATTTAGATCGGATCGGATTGGATTGGATTTCAAAAAAAATTTACACAAATCCAATCCAACCCAATCCAATGAAATTTGATCGGATCGGATTGTTTTTTGCGCGAAATCCAATCCAATCCAGTACTTGCTCACCCCTAGCTCTCTACCAACAAAGTCATGGTTGATTGTCAACAACGGACCATCATTTTCCCTTCTCTTGATAAGGGACAGTTCGATGTACAAGGTATAATCCAACTTTGCGTGTTGCTATCTCTGACTGATGAGACAAGAAATCCCGGTCCCATGGATATTCCCGTGGTGTCTGAATTTCTGGACGTGTTTCCTGATGAGATACCTGGCTTACCACCTCCAAGAGAGGTTGAGTTTGCTATTGACCTTGTACCTGGCGCCAAACCAGTGTCTATTGCTCCTTATAGGATGTCTCCTATGGAGTTAATTGAATTAAAGAAACAAGTTGAGGAGCTACTTAAAAAGGAATTTGTTCGACCCAGTGTGTCACCCTGGGGAGCTCCTATTTTATTAGTTAAGAAAAAGGATGGAACTATGCGGTTGTGTGTAGATTACCGCCAATTGAACAAGCTGACGATAAAGAATAAATATCCTTTACCTCGCATTGATGATCTGTTAGATCAATTGAAAGGTGCAGTGGTATTTTCAAAGATTGATTTGCGTTCTGGTTATCATCAAATTCGGGTGAGAGCCGAAGATATTCCCAAGACCGCGTTTAGGACGCGATATGGACACTACAAGTATGTTGTGATGCCATTTGGAGTTACTAATGCTCCAGCAGTATTTATGAGTTACATGAATCACATCTTTCATGAATACCTAGATCGTTTTGTTGTGGTGTTTATCGATGATATCCTGGTATATTCCAAGAGTCGCGAAGAACATGAAGAACACTTGAGAGTGGTACTGAACATTCTTAGAGAGAACCAGTTGTATGCCAAGCTCTCTAAATGTGAATTCTGGATGACGAGCGTCCAGTTCCTTGGACATGTAATCTCCGAGGATGGTATTTCGGTGGATCCTTCAAAGGTTGAAGTCGTTATGGCATGGTCGAGACCTACGACGGTTACTGAAATCCGAAGTTTTCTTGGACTTACGGGTTATTATCGAAGATTCATTGAAGGTTTCTCTCGTCTTGCGAGACCTTTGATGAATTTGACAAGGAAGAACCAACCTTTTGTATGGACGGTTGAATGTGAGAAATTCTTTGAGGAGTTAAAAACGAGACTGACTTCTGCTCCTATATTAGCGTTGCCCGACTTACAAGAAGAGTTTGTAGTGTATTGTGATGCTTCCAAGCATGGACTTGGATGCGTGCTAATGCAGAAAGAACGTGTAATAGCTTATGCTTCACGCCAGTTGCGACCTCATGAGGTTAATTACCCAACTCATGATTTGGAGTTAGCTGCGGTTGTGTTTGCCTTGAAGATTTGGCGTCATTATTTGTATGGTTCGAGATTTGTGGTTTACAGTGACCACAAAAGTTTGAAATATCTTTTCGACCAAAAGGAATTGAATATGCGACAAAGAAGATGGGTGGAATTCTTGAAGGATTATGACTTTAAATTGATGTACCAACCGGGAAAAGCTAATGTTGTTGTCGATGCTCTTAGTCGGAAATCCTTGCATATATCGACCATGATGGTCAAAGAGCTTGAATTAATTGAAGAATTTCGGAATTTGAATGTTAGGACCGAAGTTCAATCCTCCAAGAAGTTATGTTTTGCTACCTTGAAAATAAGTAATGAGTTTTTGGAACTTGTGAAAGAGAAACAAAAAGAAGATGATTATTTACAAGAGGTGCGAAGATCTCAGGATAATGGGAAAAATCTATTCCTTGTGGAAGGCGTTGATAGTATATGGCGAATAAAAGGTCGTGTGTATGTACCTTCATTCGGTGATTTGAGACGCACAGTGCTGGAGGAAGCACATAAAAGCATGTTTAGCATCCACCCTGGTGTAACTAAGATGTATCGCGATATAAAGAAGAACTTTTGGTGGCCTGGAATGAAATGTGATGTTGCTAACTTTGTAGCTTCTTGCCTTACTTGTCAAAAGGCAAAGGTGGAACACCAAAGACCTTTGGGTACTTTGAGGCCACTTGATATCCCTGTTTGGAAGTGGGACGCGATTGCCATGGATTTTGTGTCTGGATTACCAAGAACGAGGTCCAGATGTGATGGAATATGGGTGATTGTGGATCGTTTGACAAAGAGTGCCCATTTCTTGCCAATCAGTATGGAGAGCTCCTTGCAAGATTTAGCACAGTTGTATATTCGGGAGATTGTGAGATTACATGGTGTGCCATCAAGCATTGTTTCTGATCGTGACCCCCGATTTACTTCTCGATTCTGGGGAAGCTTACATGAGGCGATGGGTTTAAAACTGAAGCTAAGTTCGGCATATCATCCCCAGACCGATGGATAGTCTGAGAGAACTATTCAAAGTCTTGAAGACTTACTGCGTGCTTGTGTTTTGGAGCATGGCGGTTCGTGGGAAAAATATTTACCTCTGATCGAATTCACTTACAATAACAGTTTTCATTCTAGTATTGGTATAGCACCATACGAGGCATTATACGGAAGGAGGTGTCGAACTCCTTTATGTTGGCTTGAAGTTGGTGAGAATCTAGCCTTAGGACCTGAAATTATTGAAGAAACTACCAAGCAGATCAAGATGATCCGGGAAAAGATGAAAATTGCTCAAGACCGACAGAAGAGCTATTATGATAAAAGAAGAAATCCACTAGAATTTCAAGTCGGCGATCATGTGTTATTACGAGTTTCGTGTGATAAAGGTATAGGAAGAGCCTTGAAGAACAAGAAACTAAGCCCTAAATTTATTGGACCCTATGAGATTTTGGAGCGGATTGGAGACGTCGCATATCGAATTGCACTCCCTCCACAGCTTGCAAACCTTCATAATGTATTCCACGTGTCTCAGTTAAGGAAGTATGTACATGATCCTCAGCACGTGATCTCGGTTGATGACCTTGAGGTGCAGGATGACTTATCCATTCTTCCCGTTTCTGTTCGTATTGTTGAGTATTCCGTGAAGAGACTACGGAATAAGATGGTACCATTAGTAAAAGTGGCATGGAAGCATGGAGACATGGAAACATTTACTTGGGAACGCGAAGACGATATCCGTAAGCGGTACCCTCATGCATTTGAATCCGGTAAGTTGAATTTCGAGGACAAAATTTCTTTTAGGGGGAGTGGATTGTAACACCCCGAATTTTTAAAATAGGAAGATAAATTAGGAAAATAAATGTTGGATAATTAAATATGGGCTAATAAATATTCCAAAATTCCTGAAATGATTTAAATAAGACTTTTCGAAACTGTTGGTGAATTATGGTGGTCTGATGAGTTGAAAACTGACTCGGATAAAATATGGGTGTCGGACCAAGTGTCTCCGATTGAGATGCCGTTGGTCAGGGCCGTAGACAATGTCATTGGGATTCCGAATTTATATTCAGAATAATTTTTAGAATATGTATTGAGCCGAACGGCGAACCTGTTTGTTTAAAAACGGAAGAGTTAATGAAGGATTAATAATTTAAAAGTTAAATTCCTATTTTTTCCCATTCAAAAGTCGGTTGCACTCTTTGTTTTTCACGTAGACACTTTTCTTCTTCTTATCTTCTTATTCATATCTTCTTCTTCTCCTTCTTCATAATTCCTCTTCTTTTCCCTTTTGAATTCTAAATTCAAAAGGAGATATCTCTTCCTTCTCCATTAATAACTTTCAAGGACTTCAAGAAAGCTTGGAAACTAAAATATTTTCTCCTCCTTACTCCTCAAATTCGTGTGAACTTCCTCATCTTTTGCAAACTCACTCTTTTCTTCTCTTGAGGTAAGATTATGATCATTTTCCATGTATATAAGTATATAGTTGAAGTTTAATTGAAGTTTTGGTGTTAGAACACAATAAATGTATGAGAAATGTTGAGGAAAAATTTAAAAGTGGGAAACCCAAAGATAGGTTGACATAAATACAAGCTTATGAGTGATTAATGAGATAGTTATAATTATGGTGGGAAGAGAAGAAGGTATATGAGCATTTATGAAGGTTGATGGATTGGTGAAAACCTTAAACTTGAATTTTAGGAAGAAAAGTAAAATATTAAAGAGGATAACATTTATTGAAGAAATTAACATTTGTTGATGGGAAGAGTATTATAAATGATGTGGTGGACACATTAAATGATGATAAAGTTGATTTGAGGTCATAATAGGTGAGAAACTCACCAAGGTGTTGGTGGAGACCTACTAGGTGAAATAACTTAACAATTAGGTTGTAGCCTTTGATACTAATGGACTGTAATTTAAGGGAAGGAATTCCCGAAGCCTAATTAGGCAAACGAATGAATTTGATAAATAGTTTCCACATGATAAGAATCATGTGTACACCTACGTATATGTATATTGAATTGGTGTTTGAATGAATATTTGATGAGGCCCTATAATTGATTGGTGTAGGGCTTGACAATATTGGTAAGACGGGAACATCAACCCCAGAGGTCTACTTCTCTTGAGGTAGGAGAGGGGGTATATTTTCTAAATGTATGAGAACATGTATGTGGATAATGTATATGATGATGTAATGTAGCATGTTTACTTGAATGGAAGTAATATCATGGGATTGTAATGAGGATTTGACTTTGGTGCCTAAAATGATTGTTTATGAATCGAGATCTTTTTAGGCTGTGAATGGCATATCATGTGATGATTATGTTATGATATTGAAAAATATCACCTTGCGGGGTGCCACGACGGGTATGACCCAGAGTGATGATGATGGTTTAATTGTTGAAATATATCACCTTGCAGGGTGCCACGAGGGGTATATCCCTGAGTGTCGATGATGATATTGTGAATTGATGAGCATATCACCTTGCGGGGTGACACGAAGGGTAAAACCCGGAGTGATGAGGATATTGTAAATTGATAAGCATATCACCTTGCGGGGTGCCACGAAGGGTAAAACCCGGAGTGATGAGGATATTGTAAATTGATGAGCATATCACCTTACGGGGTGCCACGAAGGGTAAAACCCGGAGTGATGATGATATTGTAAATTGAAGAGTATATCACCTTGTGGGGTGCCACGAAGGGTATACCCTGGAGTGACGATGTGCATTTAAGTGGTTGAGATCTTTGTAGTAATGATAGTTGGTCTGTGCATATGTTTTTTTTAAAACATTAGCATGTATGTTTAGCCATAAGAATGTGGCATAGAATGATAACCTGGTGAGTGAAACGTATGAAAAATAAATGGACCTTACTGTTGAAACCAACTGTGAATTGGATTAGTGGACGACTTGTTCTTGTGAATTAAAAGGGATATATATATATATATATATATATATAATTATGTTTAGCAAATTGATACTTGATGATTAGTATGGATTTAAGTTTTTATAGATGATGTTTATATTGCATTCATGTATATATTATCTTAAATTTTAAGTTTTCATCATTGAGAAAGTATACTCACTCTCCCTGTGGTATATCTTTTTAGATTCTGTGTTGTAGGTATTACTTGGTAGCTGCAGGAGGAGGAGAAGTGTGAAGAAAGTTTCTTTTTGGTAAAAGAATGCCTTGGCCGACAATGTTTTGATATAGTGATTAGGTAGAATAGATGTAAGGTGTATAACACCATATATGTTTTGCAAAATCTGGATTTAGAATGGATAATGGTATGATTGATAAATATGTATATGTACATACAATAGTGGTTTTGGGAGGTCATGGAGGAAAATGAGATCTTTTGTCTATGACTCATTTTCAATCATGACCCTATGTATGAATGACTGATGGAACCCTCCAAATCTTGATGAATGAATGAAGTTTACATTTGGAATATTAGATTTTGTGGAGTATAAGGATGATTGAATTGATCTTTAGGTCATAAACGAGTTGTAATGGAAACTTATAGGTATGATTGATTTGAACAAGTTCTAAACATGTAATATGATATGTATGAAGTGTTGAACTTGAGTAAAATTGATTAGAAAGAATTTTAGTATAGTGAGTTGGGTGATTTCTGCATTCCCCTATTTTTTTGTCAAACTCGCTCCGGCGAGAGGGCTTCTCGCTCAAGCGAGAATGCCCCTGTTTCGATTTTCGGCCTCTGGGTGATTCTCGCTTAGGCGAGAATGGGACTCGCTCAAGCGAGATTGTCCCAGCATCAGTGTTTGGCCATTATTCCAATTTCGCTCAAGCGAGGGTCTATTTCGCTCAAGCGAAATTACCTTAGAATCAGAGTTTGGATCTTGGTTGGGGTTCGCTCAGGCGAGCTAGGGATTCGCCCAAGCGAGAGGATTTTGGTCTCAGGTTTTACTCTCGGGTTTATCAGGAAATTGCTCTCGGGAGTAATCTCGCTTAGGCGAGGATGGTTTCGCCCAAGCGAGAGAGCGTGGAATGGATTCTGGGCGTTTTTCGCCACACGCTCGCTGGCTCCGCTCAAGCGAGGATTTCACTACTCGCTCAAGCGAGTTGGGGTTCGCTTAAGCGAAGTGACCCCTGAACCTCCATTTCCTCCTTTCGCTCAGCATTTTCTGTTTCGCCCAAGCGTGCTATGTGAAGCTCGCTCAAACGAATTGGTATTTCGCTTGAGCGAGGGGGACCTGATTCTCCTAAAAACGCTTAGATCATGTTATTTTCCAATTTCTTCATGTTAATTAATGATCCCACCCTACATTATGAATACTATGGTATAACTTTGGCTTCTTAACCCTAAATGAATAATCTCTTAAGAATCTAGTTCCATAATATTATTTTACTCAAAATACTTCCGCTGTCTTAATTATAGATTTCTTAAGAATTAATTTAATGAACTTACCTTCTTATATCTTCACATATGAGATAGGTCTCTGATAGATCCAGGTGATTAAATATTTGGCTTCACCACTTGTATTTTCACACATCAATAATATTAAAATCGTGAAAAATTTACCCCTATTTTAGGGTGTCACACCCAAGATCCTTATTTTTGGCTTTATAAAGAAATCCTTGACATCCCTAACCGCCATTCAGAAGGGAAGGATAATGTAGAGTTCAACACAAACCACTTTTCATGCTCCAACAAATACAAAGATTCTTTTGCAATAATAATGTCGTTGTACAACAACCGAGTTTGCCACATACCCCGGGAGCACTACTTCTATCTCATGAAATTCTTTTGACGAAGGTGAGAGTTTACTCCTTTTCAATAAATTCAAAATGAGGGTAATCAAATTTTTAGACATTTCCCCCAATCAGATTCACCAAACAAATGGGGACTAGTTCTATCCTTAGCGTCGCTTGCCAAGCATCTGGGTTTCACTTTAACCGTTGTCATCTTCTTCCAATACACCTGTGTATTACGGTGTGGAAACCCTGATGGCGATATGGGCTTCGTCAACCTTCGGTGTTAGAGTGACATCGTTAACTTCGAAGCCTACGTGGAGTCTGCCAAGACCACAAGTGCTTCTTTTAAACATTCTTTCTTCAAGATTTTAGCTAAAGGAAATTATACTCTATTTTGGAAAAATGAAGAGGGCCAATTTTTTTATCTATACCGGCTGAACACACCAACAGTTTTTAATGGCGAACTCTGCTTACGCCGTAGAGGAGAGTCAACTAAGCAAGGGCTCTAGAGACGTTATAGACACTCTAAATGACATATCCCAGAGTGCCCCCTAAAATGTCATTCCTTTATGGGCACCGTATAAGAAGAGAATACCTCATCTATTTGGGTACTTTCTTTTTCTTAAGTTCTAATTTCCCTTTCCTATGTTGTAATACTGGATTCTAACCTTTATTTGGCTATTTTTCAAGAAGCATGGGAGGAAGTGCTTTGGATCAACTTCAAAACGTCATGGTCGTAGTTAACACAAACACTAATGCAAAGAACATGGTTACTTCTCAACTCTGAAAATCCAAGCAGGTGTCCCTTCCCCGAGGGAACACCTTGGCGCCCACCAATACTGACAAGAAGAAAAATATGACGCTGAAGGCTAGAGGAAAAGACAAAGAACCTCTGGGGAACAAGAAAGGGATCCCGCCAAGGGAAAAGGTCCAATCACCACCACCTCTACACCGTAGGAGACCCCGGCTCATTATGTAGAGGATGAGGGTTTTAAAGATTTGATTGAAAGAGTTTACTCCCCGAAGTTGGAGTTTGTTTTGCCATCCCGACTCCAGGAAGGATTAAACTCCAACGACCTGAATCATGCTTTGGACTCTGCTATATGGTTCTCCCTCAAAAGCTTGTCCATTCTCCACTCTGTCGCTACCCAGGAGGGCCATTGCGAGAGATGGAGCATCTTTGAGCCAAGAATACCCGCCTCGTGGACAATCAGGGTCGGGTTCCTAAACGCGTTCAAGATTTAAATGAAAAGAACCTGGCCTTAGTGAAGGTGGAGGAGAATACGTCAGGAGGTTGTTAGCTTAAAAGACAAAGTAGCCACTCTGTAGGGTGAGAATGCAAGCATTTCCACTAAGGTCAAAGAAGATGAAGCCAAATATCTTCAAGATATGCGGCTATTAGGACAGGCCGCCATGCGATCTGGTAGGTGATGTACTGTAATCGCAACACTACTCTTAACTTGAACAAGATTGGTTTCTGTAACAAATCCTGTGCTGGAATTAGTGACCGTTATTGATGATAGAGCATATGAACCTTCTGATTTCCCTTTCGACTTTGTCCCCTTGCCTGAAGACGAAGATGATATTCCCTAGGATACGGACGATGGTGACGGTGGGAATGGAGACTCTTAAACTTCTTTTTTGCTTTATAAATGGGATGAGCTTCGTCTTTTTTATTATTTCAACCCTAATGCCCTTTTTTGTAATGTTAGGCATGGCCTATTTTTTTATTAAATGAATATCTTTTTTTTCCTTGAGATCAGTTTCTATTTCTTGGTTTTATTTTTCATAGTAACTTTCACCAACCATTATGAAATAGTTTTTCACTGGGGTAACAACTTCGGAACCTTATCATCTATTTAAAATTTCAAGTTTGAATTTTAATTGTTCCCGTGCTTTAAAACTTCTCCTATGTAAATTTAAAATGAATGATTCTAAGTCATCCATTCCGGGATTAATACTTACTCATTTTTAAGCTTCTTAATTGCTTTGCGACTTTAAACTCATTTGTTAAGACTGCCACTTTCAACCGTTCTTGGCCTAATTCTCAACATCTTCTCTGCTCTGGGATTTTTTAACTGCTCTAATTTTAACCATTCTAGGGTTTCTTAATCGCTCTGGGGTTAAACTATTTTGTAGTTCTAACCACTCTAGGTTTCTTAACCACTCTGGGGTTAAACTAATTTATAGTTTTAACCACTTCGGGGTTTCTTAACTGTTTTGGGGTTAAACTAGCCTCTCCGAGGTTAATCGGTCTTGTAAGTATAACCATTCTAGAATTCTTTAACTCTCTGAGGTCTCATAGCCTCTCCAGGGTTTGATTAACTTATAATTTAACCACTTTGGGGTTTCTTTAACTGCTTTGGGGTTAAACTTATAATATTTAATTCATACAGGAAAATAGTTTGAAACTTGCTTTGTTCAATATAGAGCATCCCGATCGCACGCCTCGTCAAAAACCTTGGCAGGGAAAAAGAGTGCATGGCTTATGTTACCAGTCAGCTATAGTATATTCGTAAGTTCTTAATATTTCACTTGTTTTTGAAGACTTCACCTTGTAAGAATTCTAGCACATGGGCCCCTTTAGTTGTTACATCGTGAACCCAGTATAGGTCTTCCTAACTCAGTCCTAACTTTCCTTGTTACGAGAATCGGTTTCCAACTGAGGCTCTCCTTAGGACCAAATCTCCAACATTGAACCTTCTATTTTTTACCTTGATATTATATTGGAGTGCGGCCTTAGTTTAATGGCCTGTCCCGAGCAAAAGCAGTTTCCCGTACTTTGTGGTGGACATCCAATTCATTCTTGATTCTTGTGTCGTTATCTGCTTCATTGAATTATTAGACCCTTGGAGAAATTTGATTAATTTCTACCGGTATTGTAATGTCCCCATATTTATTTACTTTTATTTTCTTCATTTAATTAAGATTCCAACGATTTTTTTTGCAACGATAATTAATTACTAGGTGGATATTCATCATCATAACGATTAATTTAAGTTTAGTAGTCTTAAAACAGCTCATATATGGCATTCATGAAGCCTAAAATCAATTACACAACCAAAAATATGAGTTTTGGGGAAACAGGGGTCTGATGCTATGCATGAGCTCCTATTCGCAGCCCTGACGCTACGCATAGGGCTGGCGCTACGCGCCAATATAAGTGTAGCAGCAATGCTGCTGTCATGCTTAAAACGTCATTTTGCCAACTTCTAAGGGTCCTAATTTGCCCGATTCAACTACAATCCTTACCAAACTTCATAAGCACTATATAACCCCCATTCCAGAACTGTTGGCATAGTCCGTTTGCCAAAATTACATTGTATACACAAGTTATAAGTGAAATGTATTCAAGCACTTATATGCAAAAACCTGTGCACCAAACTACCTAAATGGGCTCCAAATCACCTAAGGCCTATATGTACAATTTCTAAATATTGAAGGGAACATATTGGTTCCTCCCGGGGGTTTTTAAACCCACCGGATCTCTAAATCACCTATTTAGTTCCTAATTTCACATAGTTTGACTATTTGTACTATATAACCAATATGCATCAAATCATTAACATACCAAACAATTCACATACCTCATCATCGCATAATTAACATACACACCGTAACCTATCCATATCCATTTCAATCAATCGTACAATGGCTTCGTGCCATAATTACCTATTTCACTAGCTTAATGACATAGTCATCAAAAATGCACCAAAGTCCTTCATCCATTAATCTATTATACAACCTCACATTATCTATGTATATCATCATTATCATCATCAATCATCAATTACAATCAACACACCAAATTAAATCCAAGAATTATCAAATCTCACAAACCACACAGTTAATCATCACAAATCATAATGCACATCGAATAACATTAAACACAAGTTATCATTAAGCTATTACACAATTTTCACACTTCCACAGCTTTCTTGCATCGGCTACTCGCTTGGTGCACCCTTCGAGGCATCAGTGCCTTCCCTATCATTAGTTACTAAAAGAAGAGAACCACAATAAGGGTGAGTGTTTGGTGTAACACCCTCTGTTGCATCTCAATAATTTCTAAAAAATTCATAATTTTTTTACTAAAAATATAATCGTTAAAAGAAACTATCAGAGTAAAATTACATACAATATTTCTGAAATACCTTATGAATATCATTAAAATTTATAGAGTAGTTTTACATTCATCCAAAGAAAATAAATATTAAACATTATTAGAAAGAGAGGAGACTCCATGGCCCAAGAACAGTTACTTAATGACATTATTTATTCATTGGACCACGGTATTCATACCGAGCTCCCTTTCTAGAATGTGTTATATTTACTTCCTGAATTCTTCGATCATTCCCTCTGTACGAATCATCAATTTAAAACATATGAAACAAAACACGAAGAAAGGAATGAGAAACAGAATATAATATTCCCAAATGGGACATAAGCAATAAAGGGTTTTCACAAACTAGTATAATAATATCAATCACAATCATATAGACAATTAATTATGAATGTATGAATGGTATGCAATATCTTCATCATAACTTACCTATATATATGTGGGCCCTTACATCTTAATTTGCACTGGGCTAACCAGGAGTTTACATTGTTCCATAATTCTAGATAATAATAACATGAATAGCTCAACTGGCATGGAAACACTTAGAGACTAGTCAGATTGAGAAGGTTTTTTTATTGTAAAAGTACCCAACACTAGGGAGCTACCCCAGGTCCCCTGAAGCACCCTTTCTTACCCTCTCATCCCAAGGCTCACAATTAAGTCCCCTCAAACGTATCCTTGGTTTCTATAATCCGTTCACAGACAATATCATTTTGTTTCTCTTTGATGATTCATGATGCATGAACTACTCGCGTATTTAGTTGGTTAAGGCTTTTAGAAACTCAATTATATTATCGGGGCCTACGAATCGCGACATAACCACCCCAGTAAACTGTACTTTTTCAAACTCTTAAATAAGTTCTATCACACATATAGAATTTTAGTACAGTTCCTTTTCAAATCATAAATCAAATCTTATTATAATTTGAGTTTCAAAGCCTTAAATATATTTCACAACCTTCTTTAGAAAGTTTTTAGGTCAATTCAAAATCAATTACTAAAAACTCAAATTCGGAATTATCAATCTTTAAAACCTTAGTACTGGAAAATTTTGTATAATATTTTTATATATTTTGAAAAATATATATATGTATATATATTAAAATATTAGTAAAAATTTATTTTTATAAAATAATTTCTCTTTCTTTTTCGTTCTGATACACTAACTAAAAATTTTAATTTTAGTAAAAAATATATATATTTTTTAAAAGATAAAAAGAGATTTCTAAAAACTTATGTAGTTTCATTGAAAACTAAGAAATTTCTCAAAAGTGATTTGAATAAAGATAGAGAAGTAAATAAGGAAGTAGGAGATAAGTAAATTTTTACTGAGTTTTAGCTTTCTGTCATGCTTGTTATATGCTCAAACTCCATATTGCAAGATCATCAATCATAATCAAATATTGTCAATCACAATCAAACATCATCAATCATAAATAAATATTAGCAATCATAATCAAATCAAATAATTAAACATATGTTATAAATATCATAATTCAAAGTTCAATGGTTATTTAAATTAATAAATTTTATTTTAAGTCCTATAGTCCATTCCTCGTACAAGTCTATGTAAGTCCAAGATAGTCCAGTCCTTGCATAGGTCTAGTTCAGTCCATATAGGTCATAATAGTCCAAGTCCTTGCATAGATTTAGTCCAATCTGTATAGGTCATAATAATTCAAGTCCTTGCATAGGTTCAGTCCAGTCCGCATAGGTCATAATAGTTCAGGTTCTTGAATAGATATTTCAGATTAAGCTACACAAGATACTTAATTTATTAATAACAATTATTATAAATTTAAGTTAAAAGTTATTGTTTTAAAATAATAGTATTGTTAAGTTTAAAAGGAGTAGGAAACTTCTCTCATTATTCTTATGTATTTTCATATTATATTCTTATCTCACCCCCCTTACCTTGAATTGCTACCAAAAGTGAATTCACTCTGCGCCTCCGACTTCTAACAAAATATTAATACTAATTTATTTCAGTATAAACATAAGATGAAAATTAAGATTGCTATCAGAAATGATAAATAGTAATTATGCATAGTAACAGTAAATAATAATGGTAAATAGTAAATCATCAATAGTAACGATAAATAGTAATTTTTTTGAATAGTAACAGTAAATAATAAATCGTGAATAGTAACGATAACTAGTAAATCATTAATAGTAATGGTAAATAGTAAATCGTGAATGGTAATAGTAAATAGTAAATTTGAATAGTAACGGTAAATAGTAAATTTTGAATAGTAATAGTAACTAATAAATTTTGAATAATAATAGTAAATAATGAATTTCGAATAATAACAGTAAATGGTAAATTGTAAATAGTAACAGTAAATAGTGAATAGTAACAGTAAATCATAAAAATAACGTATAGTGGTAATTTATTCTTACCATAGTAACTTATTCATAATAGTAATAGTATATTAATAGTTTAAGAGTACTAAAAAGAATAAACTAAATAATCATAAAAAGAATATAGAAGAAAGATATTATTACTTTACACCTCCGGCAGAATCTTTTTTTACCAAAAGAATTTACTTCCTACTAATTTCTTAAACACTATCTCTCTAGATTCTCTCCCTAATTTTTGGTGTGTAAATGTTATAAATGACCCATCTATTTATAGGAAATTTTTTTTACTATTTAAGATTACTTTATGTAAGTATTTACCTACCGATGACTATTCATGATGTAAGTAATTACCTAACCGATAATGCAAACAATAAGTAAGCGATGATGTCGGCAGTGGCATTTTGGTTATTAGATAAAAGGTTAAGGGTATTTTGTCATTCTCAAAAAAAAGAAAAATATAAAAAATTCCAAAAAATTATAAATTGTATAATAATCAAAAAGTTCTAAAGAACTATAATCAAATTCCTTTGAAATTTTATTTTAAATAAGAAATAATGAAATTAGGGATGTTACATTTGGAATATCGTAACTAATCTAGAACGACATAAAATGAAAATAGCTAATTCAAATAAATTCTTGTTACTAATATAACTCATCAATCCTATTATGACTGTCCAATTCTATTCTTTACTACTATTATACATGCTTACCTAAACCATTTGATGCCTAGTATCCGGATACTAAAGGACCGACCTTCAGCTGAGAGTTTGACTTGATACCATGTGAACCCGACTTGATTCACTGAGCCCAACTTGGCTCTCCACCTCAACCACTGGGTCTGACTTGACCACTGGGTAGCTCAACTGGATCGCAAAGGATCACAAGAGCAGAAAACGAAGGGTGAATCTTACCGTCGGTCATCCCACACTATAAAATCATGCATATACATCTCAATCTCATAACATACACCATGTGGCTCATCAACAATAAAATCATAATCACCTACCGAGGCGGCCAACATGTCAAGCCCACCAACATAGTGCCATAATACGCATCGACTCACCACAATCTCTCAGTTCATCATTTCTCATCAATTACAACATGCCACACAATAACATCTACATGTAATCATTAATAAAACATATCCATTATGCATTTTGGTTCACAATTCATATACTAATTCATACATAGTCATCCCATTTCATTTATCGAATATTTTCAAACTCATAATTACTTTATTAATTTCTAAAAGTACTTGTCCTATCAAATTCCTTCATTTCCAATACATCCACACGCATACCACACATATATAATCATGTAATTTATACCGTATAATTATATTCCTAATTCTTATTACTTCTAATCACATTATACTACTCCCGAACCTAAGGTACATACCTAATTCTAATTAATTACGACCTGAACACCCCCTTACCTCGATTCCATACTTCTTCGAGTTACTCTCGGTGTCGGTCGCACCCCACGGTCACTAGATTTGTTTCCTGGCTTCCAAATCCAATATCCATTTCACCAATTACTTCTCTGACACTTGTTTTGACACCTACGGTCATCGAAATGCAAAATCCATCAATATATTACCGATTATAATACTTCTAAAACACCAATTAAACTCCAATTTGGTGTCTAAACCGAATTCCATGTTCCTACTTTCAAGATGAGGATTTGTCCACTAAAGGGAAGAAGAAGTGTCTATTCAAATATCCAATGCCCTAAGGTCCTTGTTCAACTTCCAACAACCATTTAAACTCAAGAATCAAAACCCCCAACATGTATAGTAGCCACGGTTAGAGAGAGAAAGTGAAAAAGAAGAGAAAGAAAATGCGAAATTGGTGGTTCCCATGCATGTACCTTGCTTCCCCGAAGTCTAAAATGTAATTGATTCCAAGAATCCACTAAAAATCAACTTAAATCGATCTCTAGAGCTTGAGAGAGAAAGAGGAGGAAGGACGGGTCCAAACATATGCATTTGTTCTGTTTCTGTCCCACTAACTTAAATTCTGATCGCGATGCCCACGTTACGCGTCACAATGGTGCTACGCGTCAGGATTAAAATTTCACCCTGACGTCACGCGTCATTCCTACGCTACGCGTCAGGCATATTTCACCATTCCCCTTAAAATTTCATTTTTAAACCATCTATTCACCTTATATTTGTTATTTCTTATAATTTAAACTCTATTGTGTATTTATTTATTCCTTCAAGTATTAAAAATACCTGGGATGTTACAGGTATTACTGCCTCCACACTATAAGTATGTTGGAAAGGAGTTTCCCCAAAGGATAAGTGTGGAGTCATTTGATATGCCCATAAAACATAGCTGATTGGTCCATTCACCTTTGGCATCCCCAAACGATTTTTTAATTCCTTCAGAATCTCCCTGTTTGCCACTTCGGTCTGCCCGTTAGTCTGCGGATGCTCTACGAATGAGAAAACTTGTCGGATCTGGAATCCTATAAAGAGAGGTAGAGGAAGATTAAAAAGGACATTTAAAGAACTTATTAATAGAGATCTTTTGGTGAATGGAATCTCTAAGATTTTGGTAAACAACAAGGCACAATGACATCATACCATCATGCAACCAACCTTAAATTTAATGTTTTTATGTTAGTAAAAGGGAGCTAGCCAAATTATTTATTAATATGTTTTTAGTAAAACAAATTCACAATTAATTTTAGCCCACAATAACTTATGCCAAATTCCAACTTTATTTTGCTCAAAATGGTCTAGGAAATGAGACCATGGATTTGGTTGCTCCTCCATGTCCATAACACATGGGGGCCTTTCTCCCAACAATGTAGATTATTCCCCCTTTCACCAATTATTTAATTTTTTTATTATAAAAATGTTAGAGATACTCTTATGCTTTGCTTGGATGGATGATAGAAATAAGAAGGAAAGAAATTGAGTGAAAATAAAATTAATAAAAAGATAACGAGTTGAAATTAGAAATAAAATATTTATGTGTGGATTGATATAAATTAAAAAGAATTAAGAGAAAATATTTTCTATTATGTTGTTTAGATGGAGAGAAAAACATACAATAGAAATTGCCAATGACAATTATACCTCTCTTCATTTCCTCACAACTTTTTATTTCATGTTCATGTTTTATGTGAATATTTGTTCATAAATTTTTATGGGCTTGCTGTTGTCATTCACAAGTGTTGGGAATCCCAAAAGGGCCAAACAAATAAATACAAGGATTCTCATAAGGTCTTGTAAAATTACATGTTTTAAAGCATATCCAAAAATAATGAAAAAAGACATTAAAATTTTCTTCTCATTTACGAAACACTAGTTGGTCGATCAAAGTAATTGTAGTTTCGTCTTTAAGGAGTCCACATGAACATTCCTACTAGAATACACACCACCGAATGCTAATTCATTAAAGTGTAGCTTTCGTAACTTTTAAAAATTTAGTGTATCACAAGTGAGCAACTTATAAGCATCTTGTGTTCTATATATAAACTACCATACATTCCTATCATAACTTTTGCATAACATACACGGCTTTATAAGCAAATAAGAAGAACCATCCACTGATCCACATTTGCGTACTTATTTTCCTTATCAAGCCAGCTTAAAATTCAATTGTTTAATAACTTCATTTTCTCCTTTTGTTACTCTTCTTACTAAATTCCAAAGCATCACTTGGTAACTACCTGCACATGACTTATTTCACATAAATGAAAAATAACTAACAACGTCAACATCAACTTTTTTCATAATGTGCCTAAAAGTCTAAATATATAGACATGAACGCTGATTTTTCATTCATTTATTTTGTGCATGTTGATCTTCAAGAACACCCCTTTGAGTAACAGGTCATTATCATCTTATGAGTGTCAAACCAATAGCAGTCACTATAATAGTGGAAGGAAGGCCAAATTTCAAATGACTCCAGAAGGATAATGTGTATGGTAGGTTTGGAGCTCGGCGAGCCTGTTCACACACTATCAAGTTAGCAGCTGATCCCAACAGTGAGAGGTTCCCTGATATGGTGCTTGCCCAGGCCAAGATCAGCCATGCCTTCTTCTCATCAGCTTGGGAAATTGCAGCAGCTGAGGCTGCTACCCTCCCTCCAAGCAAGAGAACTACATAACATATAAATATAAGATAAAATTGTCATGCATCATAAGGTCAAAATTCTTTCATAAAAATGGATAAAACCAAGTGCAGATGTATATAACATGTTACTGTTATGACAAAATCAGGCCAAAAAAATGACAGGAGCACAAATGAAGATAACATCTCTAGTTATTGGTGTTCCATGTTTGACCGGGTATTATTCCACTTCCACAAGTATAGAAGGGAAGTGTACTCTAATTCCAGGAGAATTTTACTTGTGATCTAATCAAGACCTTTCACTTCAGAGAGTACTTTACCTAACAACCATCCCTTCTCCAAAGATTAGTCTTACAAATATGCCTATGGAGATACCGGTCAAGGACAGGAAAAGAAACTAAATATCTTAATACAAACAAAATCCAATTAAATAAAAAATAGATATCTATGAAAGTAGCAAAATAAATTCCATAATGATTCAGAATTATTTGATTTTAGAAATTTATCACTTTTACTGATAATTATCACTTACGAGTTCTTGATTATAGGGAATAACGTGATTTGGTTAAATTTCATTAACAATGCATCAGATTTCACTTACATGTCTTTTGTAGAGGTTACTATTTTTCCAAAGAACTAAATTGCAAAATGACCAATTCTGAAAACTAACGTAGATCTTATTATGTTGTACACATTGCAATGAAATTACTATTATTCAAATACAATCAATAGATTATGCATAACAAGTGACAACTCTAGGAAACATGTATTCTGAACAAATGAACATGGTTAATGCAACCCCTATAGAGATAACTTGCGATAGAAAAAAACAATGACAACCCAAAATGCAGAACTTGCAAGAAAATGACAGTGGAGGTTGTCCACAAGGCCACAACTATACCATTCTATATGAAAGGTAAAACTATGTTATACTATATCACAACAGATACCTGTGCGTTTACTAAACCTCATTTTATATAGTAGTTTACTATTTCCTACCTTGCTTTGATTATGTTACAATTTGCAATAAAAAAACTTTTTAAGATTCAACTCTGTGAACATACTGGGTGCAGATTTCACAAGCCAGGTTTCTATCTGACAAGTTGGTGCACTCAATGAATCAATGTTAATAAATCCACATAAGGTAAAAGAAGGCCCACTTACCTGTTGGTACATTGGAAGCCAAATTTGATAGGACAAGTATGACAACTGCAAGTACTGCAATTCCACTAGCACGATCAACATGAGAATAGGGCTCCATAAAGTCCCACAAGGCACTTGGAATTCCAGTTTTATTAAGGCCATCTACTGTGATGAACATTCCGCAAAAGAATATCAAGAGAGAATATGAAACCTGTTACAAGAGAAAAGCTATTCTGAGAGGTGGTACAATATTGAATTGGTAAAATAAGTATGAGTTAATTTTGTCGATCAAAGTGGTTCTGCCCAAAAAATAACAACATAAAGGGCCGTTTGATTTATGTTTTCAATTCTTATTTTTAGTTTTAATTATAAAACCGTCATCAAGTTTTTTATTTTAAAATATTTGTATATGAAACACTGAAAATAACTTTTTCTTATTTCCTGTTTTTATTTTCTGTTTTCACTTTTTCCTCTACACATCTTTAAAAAGTGGAAAGGGATAACAATTTTGTAATTGAAAATGAAAATATGAAATGTAAATGGAAACCAAACAACCTACAAAAATGGCTAGTGTTTAAAGGAGAAGACAGATAGAAAGAGAGAGTATTTATACCTTTTCTAAGCATGGTCTAGCATCTTTGAAGTCCAGAACCACCAGAGCAAGTGCAGCAGTAATTGCAGTCCATGACATATTTAAACCCATAAGTAAAGCAACCAACATTCCTAGAGTGATAGCATAAACACAAGATTTCCAAAGTACCCTTTTCCATTTCATGATAAAGTTACTTTTCTTTTCTGAAGCAGGCACATCAGGGTCTAGTGCAGCTGCGGTACTTGTTGGGCTAGTTTCCTCCCTTGTTAGAGAAGTAATACCATTTGATACATTTGAGATTCTTGCAGAATCAAAGGTGCTGCCAGGAGCAGCTATAACTTCACTCACATTTAAACTTCGGTTTCTTAGAATCTGAACTTGAGGAGAGTTCTGAATACTAGCAGATTCAAGATGTGCATTCCACTCTTGAGAATTCAAGGATGAAAAATGAGACATTGTGGCTGGAGAAAACCGATGGGAATCAAACTCCTCTTCTACAACTTCTGGACCTGCATCCTCTTCATCCTTATGAATAGATAATAACTTCCAATACATGATCAGAAGAATCAAAGCATTTGCTATAACCCCTGCCACCATAGCTGGAAGAATACCAATGAGAAAATTCCCAAATGATATCTTACTCTGAACAGCTATAACCAGGTTTTGAGGATTGCCAATTGGAGTTGCTGAGGAACCAATATTAGCACTTGAAGCAACAGCAAGTAGGAATGGTGTTGGTGGGAGGTTATGCTGCCTTGCAATTTTTAATATGAACTCAGTCAAAACAACACAAGAGGTGTCATTTGTGAAAAGAGCACTTGAAACAGCAGAGATAACACAGATTCGACAAAGCAAGTCCTTTGCACCTCTACTTTTCCAAGCGAGCAACTTCCCTATGTATTTAAACATGTCTGCTCTTTCAAGGAAAACACTGACAATCATTGTCCCAAAGAGAAGACCAAGAATTGGGAGATCAATTGTGGCATAAGCTTCATCTGGTGTAATTACTTGAAACAAAACCATAAGCATCGCACCAAGCAGGGACCCTGCAGTTCTTCCAATAGGTAGAAAAGGTACTGCTGGGAAAACTGCTAATATCCAAAAGATTGCAAATGCTACTAAACCACATACAACTTTTGGAACAGGAGCCAGCGTCATTTTGTGACCCAACAAGCCAACAACCACTTTTTAGTTCCAAGCAAAGATTAAACCTTTCACCTCTAGGCTAACGGAACTCCTGAAATATAAAAATTCAACCTTTGAGACAGCATTTCTAATTAACTAGATGAACCAAATCAAGAGTATTGAAAAAGATTAGCAATTAAGCAAGGGCAGCACATACACAAAGATATAACCAATCAATAAATTAGTGTCATCTTACCGAGCTTAAAATACAGAGCCAAAGATGATATGTAAGGTTTCAGTCAGATAAAACAAAAATTGATCCAATCCACCACCCCCTTTCAGAAGATGAAAGTCTATGCTCATCTGAATGAGATCCTAGATTGAATTAAAGAGACCCAGAAAACCCGGTAAAGAAATTTTGTACTCAACCAACTCATTCGCCTAATTCATTTAAGGGACATACATATCTCACTACATTCATTCAATCTGACAAAAACAAATGCAAAATCCGACAACTTTTATTGTTTCGTTGTATGCAGTTATGGTAAATGCATTAGTATTATTTTTTCTTATGAGGGTTATTATCAACTATTAACATTTGCTCCAATCAAAATTTAAAAGAAAAACAACACAAACGTGTGACATACAACTTACCAATAAAAACAAAAAGTTTTCAAAAGAGTGAGACAGAGGCTTAACTAGGAAGCTTAAATTGATATGCTGTGGCTAATATGTGAAATTCCTGGATTGGCTTTTGTGTCGTCTTAATAAAAAGGTAGTTGCAACTTGTTTTACTTTGGTCTCTTTTCTTCTGACAGAGTGGCTTGTGTTGTGTTGGTAGATACTGGTTGAAATATCTTACGGGTTTGGTTTAGTGGAGGAGGACATCCTCTCTTAATTAAATGTCAAAGTCTCAAAGATCTAGCCTTTATTTTAGATATGAAATAATTAATTATTCTCTTTATCTATGACTATGGTCATGTCTTGTTACCCCTGAAAACAAAGATACAGGTTGGAATATTTTCGTGAGCCATTAACATGGAAGAGAAGTAGAGCATCCTAGGTCTTGTCAAGGCACACGTATATCAACTCAATACTCATATGATGTCCACATGGTGAAAACAGAAAGCACCCTTCACCCTTTACTATACATGACATGCATTATGGATGGTTAAAATCACATAATGTTAAATAATATTGTTATTAAAATTGGATTGGATAGACGGATTTAAATTGTGAAACGGTTAATTGATCAGTTTGAACCAATTCTTTATAATAAGTTGTTTAATTATAATTCGAGTTTAATTTTATTATAATTTGGTTGAACTGAAAATCAATCCAATTTTAAAAATATTGGAAAAGGCAAGTGGCATCAATAGCTGCTAGTGATAGTGCTGTACCCATAATGCTAACTCCCAATTTTCAGAAACAACCCGCACCGCACGATGTGCGGTCAAGAAAATATATTATTCGTGTAAGAAAAGTGAAAAACTTATTTGAATTTAATTAGCGGATAATAGTATATTTTAATAGTTGATAAATAAATTATAATGATAAATAAAATAAATAATTTAAGTGATATGTTTGATTGTTCTTAAAAAACATTTAAAATTTAAGTTTTGTGAATAAAAAAATTTCCATAAAGAAAGTTGTGATTAAAGAATATATATATATATATATGATGATCCGAGAGACGTATAAATAGATAAATGGTATATTCTTTTGTCGTTTTCTGGTTAGCTTCATTATTTTTAATTATCTTCGGCTTCAATGATTCCCCTAAAATATAACTGACCAATAAGGCAACCTGAGTTGGATTTTAAACACGTTTTGTTTAATTAGTGGCCATTGTGTTTAGACCTTAGAGACAGAGGAGAGGAGGGCGATTTAAAAATGAGATTAATGATGGATTGAGCTTAATATTTAAGGATCCATAATTGAAATAAAAAAAATTATTGGAAATTATATGCAATGGTCTTAAAAATTAAAGGTTTTTTTAATCTTTGGCAGGCATTGCGTTTAAGATATTAAAAATATTTATATTTATAAAATTAAACAGTAATTAATTTGTTGAAGGTAAAAAAAGAGGTTAAGCTCTAAATAAACAAACTACATCATCCATGTTATGAAATTAGAGAGGAAATTAGAGAAGAAAATGGAATTGAAGATGAAGGAAGGAGAGTAATGAGAGTAAAGAAAGAGTAGTAAAATTGAAGAGAAGAAGTGTATTGTATTAATGAGTGAATGAGGTATTTATAGGAGGTGAGAGGGGGACATTTATAAATATCAAAACTTTAGGGGGAACATCCATAATTATTCATAATACTCCCCCTTGGATGTCCATATTTAGAATGTGCCTCGTTAAAACCTTACTAGGAAAAACCCAGTGGGATAAAAACCTAGTGAAGGAAAAAGAGTACAACATTCTTTACAAAGTATATCCGTAAAAATAATTAAATTACAAATATTTAATTCTCCCCCTCATCAAAACACTTATGTAAGCGTCGAAGACCAATCTTCTGTACTAGTTGCTCGAAGACTTTGGTTGGTAATGATTTTGTAAAGATATCTGCTAGATTATCGCATGATCGGACTTGCTCGACATTTATTTCATCATTCTTTATAAGATCATGAGTAAAGAAAAATTTTGGTGAAATATGTTTTGTCCTATCTCCTTTAATATAGCCCTCCTTTAACTGAGAAATACAAGCTGCATTATCTTCACATAAAATTGTTGGTGGTAGTTTTCCAGCATGCAAGCCACAAGTTTCTTGAATATGTTGAATCATAGACCTCAACCAAACACATTCTCGACTTGCTTCATGTAATGCTAAGATTTCAGCATGATTAGATGATGTTGCTGTGATTGTTTGTTTTATGGATCTCCATGAAATTGCTGTACCACCACATGTAAACAAATAACCTGTTTGTGATCGACCATTATGAGGATCAGACAAATACCCCGCATCTGCATAACCAATTAGGTTTGCCTTAGATACATATGGAAAAAATAAACCCATGTCCATTGTACCTCTAAGGTAGCGGAATATGTGTTTAATCCCATTCCAATGTCTTTTCGTGGGTAAAGAACTATGTCTTGCTAACAAATTAACAGCAAATGATATATCAGGTCTTGTATGACTAGCAAGATACATTAGTGCACCAATTGCACTAAGATATGGTACTTCAGGGCCAAGTAGTTCTTCATTTTTGTCTTGAGGTCGAAAAGGATCTTTGTTCACTTCAAGTGACCTTACAACCATTGGACTGCTCAATGGGTGTGATTTGTCCATATAAAACCGTTTTAACACCTTTTCTGTATAAGTCTTTTGGTGCATCAGAATTCCTTCCTTTAAATATTCTAATTGTAATCCGAGACAAAACTTTGTTTTTCCCAAGTCTTTCATCTCGAATTCCTTTTTTAAGCAATTTACAGCCTTTGAGAGCTCTTCGGGAGTTCCGATGATGTTTAAATCATCTACATAAATAGCAATTATAACAAACTCTTTTCCGAGTCTTTTCATAAAAACACATGGACAAATTGGGTCATTTTTGTACCCTTCTTTCAACAAATACTCACTGAGACAATTGTACCACATTCGTCCAGATTGCTTTAATCCATAAAGAGATTTATTCAATTTGATTGAATAATTTTCTCGAGGATTTGTTTTATATGCTTCAGGCAAATGAAATCTTTCAGGGAGTTTCATATATATGTCATTTTCAAGTGAGCCATATAAATATGCTGCAACAACATCCATAAGGCGTAAGTCAAGCCTTTCACGGATTGCCAAACTTATCAAGTATCGAAAAGTAGTGGCATCCATCACTGGTGAATATGTTTCTTCGAAATCAATTCCAGGTCTTTGTGAGAATCCTTGTGCAACAAGTCTTGCTTTGTATCGCACAATTTCACCATTTTCATTTCTTTTTCTCGTAAAGACCCATTTGTACCCAACTGGTTTTACACCTTTGGGTGTTTGGACTACAGGCCCAAAAACTTTACGTTTTGCAAGTGAGTTTAACTCTTCTTGCATTGTATCTTTCCACTTTGGCCAATCATTTCTTTGTGCACATTCTTTAACTGATTTTGGCTCATAATCTTTATCATCATTTATGATATCAAGAGCTACTTTGAATGCAAAAATTTCATCAACATCGACTTCAGGTCGATTCCATTGTATACCATCCATGACATAATGTATTGAGATCTCTTTATTTGTATCAATTTCAGGTACCTTAGTTTCTTCTGGATTTGAAACTTTGATTATGTCAGGAGACTCTACTGGAGTCTTTATATCCTCGATTTGACCATCATCTTTATTTACTTTTCTTTTCTGAGGATTTTTATCTTTAGAACCAACAGGTCTGCCACGTTTTATTTTGGCTTCAGACTCATTTGCAAATTTAGATTGTCCTTCAGGGATATCAATCTTTATTGGAGTATTAACAGCTGGTATATGTGACTTAGTTACTCTTTTTGGATCAGCAAATGCATTAGGCAATTGGTTTGCTAAATTTTGCAAACTAATTATTTTCTGAACTTCTAGTTCAGATTGTTTTGTTCGAGGATCAAGATGTGATAAAGACCTCTCATTCCAGCTAATCCTTTTATCCAACTGTTTATTTTCTCCCCCTAATGGTGGGAAAATAGATTCATCAAAATGACAATCAGCAAAACGAGCTGTAAATAAATCACCTGTTAAAGGTTCAAGATATTTTATTATGGATGGACTTTCATATCCAAGATATATTCCCAACCTTCTTTGAGGTCCCATCTTAGTGCGTTGCGGAGGAGAGATAGGAACATATACCGCACTTCCAAAGATTCTTAAATGGGAAATATTTGGTTCTTTACCATGAACCAATTGTAAAGGGGAATATTCATGATTACTTGTAGGCCTGATGCGAATAAGTGCTGCCGCATGCAAGATTGCATGTCCCCAAGTTGAAATTGGGAGTTTTGATCTCATTAACAATGGTCTTGCTATCAATTTCAAACGTTTAATCAATGATTCAGCAAGTCCATTTTGTGTATGAACATGTGCTACAGGATGTTCAACATCAATTCCAATGGACATACAATAATCATTAAATGATTGAGATGTAAATTCACCAGCGTTATCAAGACGTATTTTCTTAATTGGATAATCAGGAAAATGAGCTCTTAAACGAATTAATTGAGCTAGTAATCTCGCAAATGCCTGGTTGCGAGTTGATAATAAGCAAACATGTGACCATCTAGTTGATGCATCAATTAAAACCATAAAATATCTAAATGGTCCACATGAAGGGTGTATTGGTCCACAAATATCACCTTGTATACGCTCTAAAAATATAAGTGGTTCATTCCCAATTTTCATTGGTGATGGCCGAATGATTAATTTTCCTTGAGAACAAGCAGCACATGAGAAATTCTTAGTTTGCATAATTTGTCTTCTGGACAAATAATGACCATTTGAATTCTCAACTATTTTTCGCATCATAATTGATCCAGGATGGCCTAATCGTTCATGCCAGATAACAAAGTCATTTGTAAACTTCTGGTTTACTATGGCATTTGTTTCAATTGTACTAATATATGTGTAGTACAAACCGGAGGAAAATGAAGGCAATTTTTCCAATATACATTTCTTACCAGAAATTAACTTTGTAATGTATAGATATTCATCATTTCCTTCATTTGTGGTCTCAATATGATATCCATTTCTGCGGATATCCTTAAAACTCAATAAATTTCTTTGAGACTTCTTAGAATATAATGCACTTTCAATGTGCAATTTTGTTCCTCCAGGTAACAAAATACTGGCTCTGCCGGAGCCTTCAATTATATTTATACTACCAGATATTGTATTAACATTTGCTTCTTGTTTTACTATATGGTAAAAATATTTCTGATTCTTGAGAATAGTGTGTGTTGTTGCACTATCTGCGATACATATATCTTCATTATTCACGTGAGCATTCATTCTTCATTAAATAAATAAAAATAAATCATGAGTAAAAATATAATTAACAATATTTAACAAAATTTTATTGATAAAGACAGAATTTACAACAAAACAAATTACATGAAACATTAAAATAATTTATTTAGGGGCACTCCCTTCTCCAACTGAGTGGTCAATTTCTTCTTCAGGAAGAGTAAGAAAATCATCAACACTAAAATCAGAGAAATCATCATCTATACCAGTAAAATTTGTCTCTATTATTTTCCCTTTATTTTTAAGGGATTTTTGGTATAGATCTACGAGATGCTTTGGTGTGCGACAAACTCGAGACCAGTGTCCTTTGCTGCCACAACGATAGCAGATATTTTTAGTTTGTTCACTATTTTGAGCATCTGTCCCTTTTTTCATATGTTCTTTATTTTTCCATGTGAATGATGATCTCTTATCATTTCGACCATGACCACGGCCATAACCATATCCACGACCAATACCATGTCCCCGAGCATTACCTCGTCCACGACCGCGGCTACGGCCACGACCACGACCATGAGTATTATGATCGTGTGTTGCTACATTCACTTCTGGGAATGGAGCAGTTCCAGTTGGACGAGATTCATGATTTTGCATAAGCAATTCATTATTTTGCTCAGCCACAAGGAGACAAGTAATTAATTCAGAATATTTTGTAAAGCCCTTTTGGCGATATTGCTGCTGCAGGAGCAAATTGGATGCATGAAAAGTAGAGAATGTCTTTTCTAACATGTCACTTTCAGTGACTTGTTCTCCACATAATTTCAATCTCGAAGTAATTCTAAACATTGCAGAATTATACTCATTTACAGATTTAAAATCTTGAAATCGTAAATGCATCCATTCATAACGGGCTTTTGGAAGAATTATATCCTTTTGATGGTCGTATCTTTCTTTTAGATTATTCCATAGAACAAGAGGGTCTTTAACTGTTAAGTATTCATTTTTTAACCCTTCATGGATATGGTGGCGTAAAAATATCATGGCTTTAGCTTTATCTTGACTAGATGCCTGATTTCCATTTTTAATGGTGTCTCCGAGACCTTTTGCATCTAAATGGATTTCAGCATCCAATGTCCATGATAGATAGTTTTTTCCAGATAGGTCAAGAGCCACGAACTCAAGGTTGGTAATATTTGACATAGTTATTTCTATATAAGAAATTAAAACAATATATTAGATATCATTTCAAATGAATAAATTTATTAATTATAAAAATCTAATGATGGTAACAAGTCAATAATTATTATGAATATGTTTTATTATTATTTAATTATAAGAACAATATTTTTTTATTATTTTTTTATTTTTTTTAAAAAAAAGAGTAATTTAAATGATCCAGTAATAAAGACTTACAATTTTTATAAAATGTCATTCAGATACTAGTGGCCTAATGGTAAAGTGATAACTTATCATGTTATAAGTCCTGGGTTCAAATCCTTATAAATGTTATTTTATTTATTAATATAATATGAATTATAGTAGTTAATAAAAATAATAGTGCAATAAGAATAACTACAATTGATAGTAAGCATTAATATATAGGCTAGTGAAGTAGACATAAGCGTGTAGTGCGTTAGTGATATAGCTGCAGTAAGTGAAATCACAATATGGGCATTCATCAACAATATAGCTGCAAATATAGGCATTCACGTGAAGTCACACTATAGCAAAGCACTAAAGTTAATTAGCAAGTGGAATCAAAAATTCACAATATAGCAAAGCAAAAGGCATTCACGTGAAGGCATTATATAGAAATATAAAATTATGTGAAGCACTAGCTGGTCATGGAAATGATGGATAATAACAAGGCATAGTAGGTATTATAAAATCAATCAGCTTAAATAAAATTAATTTCATTTTAATAATGATTTTTTTTTATTTTTATTTTTATTTTAAAAATTTCTTAGATGATTATAGTTCTTCAGGAACTCTCAATAAAATATTTTCAAGAATTCTTCAGGAATTCTAAATTATTTGATTTCTAGTTCTTCAAGAACTATCAGTAAATATTTTCAAGAATTCTTCGGGAATTCTTTTAAATCCCATAGGGATGTTTGAAATATAAGTTCTTCAGGAACTTATTAATATTTTATACATCCTGCTGGGATGTGTGGAATATAGGTTCTTCGGGAACTTATTATAATATATATATATATATATATATACATATAATATAAATTGAAATAAAATTATGAAAAGAAATTAAAATTCTATGTTACCTTAAATTCAGTTGGTCAGAACCTGGTGCTGATAACGTGTTATGAAATTAGAGAGGAAATTAGAGAAGAAAATGGAATTGAAGATGAAGGAAGGAGAGTAATGAGAGTAAAGAAAGAGTAGTAAAATTGAAGAGAAGAAGTGTATTGTATTAATGAGTGAATGAGGTATTTATAGGAGGTGAGAGGGGGACATTTATAAATATCAAAACTTTAGGGGGAACATCCATAATTATTCATAATAATCCAAATAATTTTGGGAAAAGAAACCTTGTAACGTTATCTTCTAAAAGAGAGTTAAGGGTTATAGGACACCCCTCGTAAAAGACATCCCACAAAATGATATCATGATCTAAATTGACTAGAAAATCGACATATCTATTGAACTTCTTATAAATATGAACCATTGAGAGGCTCTAAAAAACAAAGAAGATTTCTAATCTCCTTCACAGTACCAAAACAATAATGACTCTTACGGATATAGTTAAGACAAAAGCCTACAACAATCTTTAAATCAACTTCCACCATTACATTGGAAAATTAACCATCCTTTGCAACAATTAAACCCTTTAATAAACCCTATGTCATGACTGAAGAATAGATTCCAACATTTACAGATAAACATGCCAACAAGCTTTCATCTCAACCCCTAATTAAGCCACCACAACTAAAGGAAAAGAGAGAGAAAATAAAAAATGTAATAGATGTTAGAGAGAAAACAAAGTAAAAGTAAAGTTAAATAGTATTCAATGTATTTTATTTTTTATTTTTATGAAATCAATAGTGTTCTTCAGTCAAAAGTTAAAGAATAATCTCTCTAAAACATAGAGATTATCAAAGTGAGTCTTGTTTCTCCTAACAAAGCTCATTTTCTATATACATGAAATGATTTGAATACTTAACATCATATTTAAAAGACTCAACTATTTATTAATTATGTTGGACTTTGTTAGTTTGATGTAATTGATATGTAAATATAAGTGTTATGAAGTAATATAATATTAGTGAATTAAATAGAATAAAGTTTAAGTGTGTGTATAAAAAGTGTGTATATTAAAATATGAGATTTTATATTTACAATATTATGTTAAAAGTGAGTTTTTACGGTGTTTTAACACTGTATTTTTATAGCATTTTAAAATGTGTTTATTTCACGTGTATAGTAATAGATAAGGAACATATAAAGTATTTATGGAAATGCTAAAAAACATTGTCTATTATAGCATTTTAAAAAGGACAGAAATGTTGTAATATGACCCTATTTTTAATAGCATTCTATTACATAAACACCATAATAGAGTTATTTACTTATAGCATTTCACTTTTAATGCACGTGAGTGTTGTAACAAGGTGCTACTTTTATAGTATTTCCTTGCCTTTGTAATTGCTATTACAAGTTTTCTTTTGTAACTTTGAATATTTTTATTTTTTTAATTTCTATTAAGCACATTCAAATTAAAAAGTTACATGGTAAACTTAATATGTAATTTAGTATTGGTTCCAGAATTTGAAATTTATATACTTAATTGAACATAATAAATTTAAATATATCTAATAATTTCCACCCTTGTCAATAGTATCTAAATAAAATATTTTTGTAATGAGAGTATATATATAATTAGCATTCAAACTCATTAACATTGGTCAATTATGTTAGATAGTCAAAGAACAAAAAATGAGTTTCATACTTGTAAATCAACTAAATCCAACAATCAAAAATATATCTAAGCATTATATGATTCACCATACATCCCCAAAATATGACTATGGGCTACTCACAATAATGAAACCAATTAAATATGTGACTACTCATATGGCAAGTCTGGTCTTTCTTCCTTTTATTTAGTTACTCAAAGAGTAGGTACGACTTCTAAAATCAAGAAATACTACAAAATAAAACATTATTATAAGTCAATTTAATTTTGCTAAAATAGGCAAAAAAATGATATTTAAATAAAAAACTAAGTTCCATTGATATTTCAAAGAAAGAAAAAAATGCAAGACCTGTGACACATAAATCCAAATGAAATAAATATAAGACCAAACGAATTACTATATTTTCGCATGTATATCACTTTAAAATATAACTAAATAGTGTAAATTATTCTAGCATCCTTTTTTTAAGAAAAAGAAGCCAACAAAAACATTAACATTAAATAATATCAGCACAAATGATACTCATAAAAATTATAATCTTTCCATACTCAATGTGATGCCCTAATTTTCTGGATTCAATGTCGATACATGTATAAATTAACTAACAAAAATGTGAACAAATTTTTCGCATTTCAAATCATAAACCAACCACTTGCATCACGAACCAAGTCATAGGAAACCAAGTGTCATAATATAATATAATATAATAAACAACAATAACAATTAGCTGTGACGATAACTATAAAACACCGCATGGACTCAAGAAGAATCTGTCACGCATGGAAGCAAAGACAAAGTGTGTCAAAAAGAGCTAAGAAATGTAGAGATAAAAACCCTAAGCAATGAGGCATAAAGAGACAAGTAAAAGGGTAAAAAAATGTAAAATTTTTAGGCTTCCTAGTAGTGTGAACCACGGCCTGGTCGTGGTTCCCACCATTGGTTATGGTTCTCTCTGCCAGGCCATGTTTCAAGATGAGCGCATCATAATTTTTTGGGTATAACTTGAGCTACGAGACTCTAATTAAGGTGAATCCAATGGTTATGCCTCCGTAACTTAAATACCTATAACTTTGATGAAGAAAAGGAAGACCAATTCTTTCTAGGTTGAGCTTTATGAAGCCAAATATAACTGTTATGTAGAGAGAAATTTCAACATTGACATACTGAAAGAGTTTGTGCATAACTTAAGCTACATAATTTATTTTAAAGTAAATCCAATTTGTAAATGTTTGTAGCTCAATTATATACAACTTTGGTGAAGGGAGTAAAAGCTAATTCTCATCATACATATATGTTTAGGCCAACTTTTGGCCATTATGCCTACAACATTCTGTAGAATTTTGTGTAAAAATTGGTCCCAGCCAACTTTTCCACACCCTAACTTATTTGTTTGACCTCTGAATACCATCAAACTTTAATATAAGCCTTTTGGCACTAATTATGACTTGCAGCCATAAGTCGCACCTCAAAATTCCCACAAATGAGTGAAATATGCACAAAATACAATTAGAGACATTTTGGGTCAAATGGACCCTCTAAACCATACTAATCCTAACCAAAGGGGTCCAAAACTACCCTTACTCATTTCAATTCAATTATAGAGGCCATCTAACCTATCCGGAGGTTCCAGAACCTTACAGATCAAAATATGACCTACCCAATTCCCATATTCGCATAAATTCACATAAAAAAACATGGCAACTCATCTAGAATTCCATGCCACAATGTACACATGGCCTCATAAGCACCCATACATCAATACATGACTCATGCCATACAACATAACTTGCCCATTACATTATCAATATTAACATCATGCTATATTACGATTCCTGGACATTATCAATATAATTCATTTTTCATGGATCCATCCATGTTTATCTCAAATCTAAACCATCAACATTCACATACATGTTACCAAAATATATTTATATACGTAGGTACCAAACAAGCACTAAACCTCTAATGAGGTTACAAGGTACCTATCCATTACACATTTACATATCATATATCATAAGAGTCGGCTAAGGCATGTATATAAAAAACTATACACTACACATTGCTACCAATCCTCCCATGGACTTTGCATAGTAAAATCCACACTGGCACATCACCAGCTCTCAGCTCGTGCGAAGTTCACTAAAAAATCAACAATGTAAGGGATGAATATATATATGTTAAATGACAAATACAGAACCTGATTCATCTTATAATATCATCATCCAATTCATAATTCTCATTACACAATCATAATTAGCCATTTCCAATATAATTCATCAACAAATCATCACATGGCATTCAACATATATATATGACATTACATCACTGTTAATGTATCAATCACATTCACAATCATCAGAATAGCTAACCAGCAACATCTCAATCTCAAACACTATATGCTAATGCATATACATGCGGATCCGACTCTAAGGATGAGATTAATATTGTAGTATATAAAATTTTCTCAACTTATATCTTTGACTCTCTTACCAGTACCAAACCGCTTGCCCATTTGCAACGCCAGTCACTCTAAGTAACAGTGGCATTTCAACTTATGTGTAGCGGGCCCGCCTTGAGTCCAACTCAAAGGCAGTTGTGGAATCCAAAGAAATCACCACAAGGTTTGTGTCTATCCAAAGGTCGTCCTCTCATCTGGGTCAGCATCATAGGCCCCCCATAGTCTTGTAGCATCTTTTAATGCACATGTTATGCAAACAATCATCAATTATCAACAGACCACCTAATTACCATCACCGAGGGCCACCACTTGGTTACCATCACCAAAGGTCCTCATTCAAATAATTAATTATGCATAACATGCATCCAAAACCGTTCAATTTCAACCATTCACATTCTCAATTCATATCATTCATCATTTTCATCATGATGTACACATCAAAGGCAACCTCATGCCTAATTTCCATAACCATCATCAAACATCATATTCATTTATTGTAGCCACATGCAAATATCAATAAACAACGTCAATTATTATAAACATTATTTGCAACCTTATGCAATTATTAATCATATTCATCAATTCATCATTAATATATATGAACGAAAACCATTATATACAAAACATCATTAACAACATCATATTACTCAATCTTAATTAAAATGGGGATAGCTACCTAACACCACCACGTAAATATCAAACATATCAATCAATTTCAATATAGTTATATATGAGTCTATCCATCACCCGTTCATAACACATGCATTTAAAATATATAATACTCCCTATCTCAAATCGATGATTCCAAAGCTTAAATTCTCATTTCGGTCACAATTAATTATTCAATTAATAAAAATTAACCAATAATTAAAAATTGGGATGTTACACTCAACAAATATGGAAGTGCCATTAATCATGATTTTAAATGGAAGTTTTTTATTTTTAATTCATTAAACATTTCTTTTAATATAAATATCACAAGATTTATTTGTGCTTAATTGGAATATAGCTTGATAAATGGGTGTTGAGCACCTACTACACTTTTATATAATTATACAAATAATAATGTTAATAGGAATTTTTTGCACCGACTTTTAAAAAAACAAGTAGAGTAAGTATTAAAAAATAGTTTAGTGCCCACTCGTATTCATAAAACCACGAGAAAATCATGTACGCTTAAGCGGAGATAGTTCATCATTCCTTAACAAATGTTGATCTTCCCTTTACTAGTGTCGACAGTTCGACTCTTGCCTTGAATAGAGAGCAACTTTAAAACTCCGACAATTGTTTCACACATCAAGATTTTTACAAGTCAGCAGATGGATTAATCACCGTGATTAGCCATGGATACTCTGGGTTACATTATCTGAAGCATGCGTACACATGAATTGTCGGTCTATCTGTATCGGGGACACATCGAGTACGAGTACACGGCAGGTACACCCAATACATACCAAAACATGTCGTCTAAAAATATATAGGTGTGGTTGGACTTGGGTATAGAAAGGGTACGCCTTGGTACGTAAAAATAGGATACACCTTAAAGTTTAGCCTATAATTTAAGGATTTAAGGTTGAGAATCAACGAACGAAAACCTTACCTTTTCGACTTTTCCTTCTTATGAAATGTTTTACACATTGCCGCTTCTCTTCCTCACCACTTCCGCACCATCATAGGTCTATCGCACCAACACAGATAGTCTTTGCCTTTCATGCTCCTTGTGACCGTCATTGAGCCTACGCAGGTAAGTGCTTCTCCTGATCAGATATGGGCACCCCTTAGTCTTTTTCTCCATGCAGATCCCATTTTTTCATTTTATTTTGTTGACTAATTTTTTTGTCTCCTTTGTGCCCTTGTTTTTATTAGGTTCTTCCTTGATGTTTAACTCCTTAAATTTAGTATTTATATAATGAATTATAAGACTTTGAACTATTTTATTTTTTGATAAATTAAGAGTTTGAATAGGGATAACAAAATAAGCTAGGTCTGTCATATTGGCTTGTCAGGCTCACAAAAATGACGGAGCAAACAGAAAAACTCGATCCGCTATTCACTAGGGCCCATCCTGCTCAGCCTACCAACGTGGCAGACCAACACCTTAGTAGGACAGGCCAGCCTGATGGGCCTCCCTAAAGGATTAAAATTAATTATAAAATAATTTATTTTATTTTACTTTAGTTTATATTTTCATTTTCTAAAACTAAAAAAAGGTCAAGTCTTTCGTTATTTGTACTCTTCTTTTAATAATACTTTCTTTGATTTTTCTTTTAAAATAATTTAGATATTTTTTATGTTTTTTATATTAATTTGACATATTTTTTTTAAAAAAATTGACAGGCCGGCAAACTATTTGACTAACGCGTCATCTTTTCCTAAAAATAAATCTTCTAATATGCATTAATCTATAAAGCCGATGTTAAGCGAGATATACCTTATTTTTAAGTCTTTTTGACTGAGTGCATAAATCCACAGCCATCTCTAAATTTGATGATTGAATTCAGACTATCTCCCTGTTGTTTTCTTGTCATTTTACTTGGATATGTTTGTCCAATTTAGATTGGGCCGAATTAAAACACTAACATTATATCATAAATGACAGGGAAATACAAAAAGTATTTTAAATTAGTAATTAATTATATATTAAATTGATTATATTAACGTTCTGGTATCCTATTTCTGAAAAATCTCGTAACTGAGTACCGTACCCGTTGAACATAGTTTACACCTAAAAATCATAGAAAAAACCACGAGAGAAGCTGCAGTCCCTTAATTGACCGTGTAAGAGAATCACTGTCAAGCTATTTCAATGTTTGAAACAAATTTTGACTAGTTTTCCTTAATAAATGTGGAAGAGATAAGCACCGTGAAAGACAGATAGAGAAAAATGCTTTAATGAGGCATTGAAAGTTTTCATGTGCAGAGTGTGAAAAGGGTGAATAAATGGTCCAATCATGGTGACCATAGAAGATGTCGTTTTCGTATCAGCAGGGCTCATCTATTATCATCTTCACCAAATATTGGATGCTCCCAGTCAAATCAAGTTCATACTTTATGGATGCTTCCAGTCTTTGTCAGCCTTTTAATTCATAAATTGATTTATAAACCAAAAAAAGAGAGGCCTAGTGCTATGGGTTTTTAGCTACTCCGGGATAGAAACTAAAAAAAAATTGTAAAATGGGCTTAGGTAAAAAATATTTGTGTCAACATAAAAAATATTAATTCAGATATTATATTTCACACTAACAAATTACAAAACAAGCAATTCGTATTATGGAAATGAAATGCATGTATGTATGATATTTCGTATGTGCAAGAGACAAAATTTTGGGTCTGCATAGGTTTTTCTTTAACACCATCAGCGGTTAAGTGTTAAAACCGCAAACAATGTAATTTAAAACCGCAAAAAATGCTTTAGAAACACAAACTGCGCAATCCATATTTCTTTGTATAGTTGTAAATTATTGGTAAAAAAAATGCATAGCATAAGGGTTAAACTTGGTGTCTATCAAACACATAAGGTATAATAACCATTGGTAATAATATATCTAATATTTATGTATATTATAAAGTAATATATTTAATACTATTAAATTAAATATATTTTAAAATTATTTAATAAATGATCTAGTATCAATACCGACCCTTAAACGATAGAGATATCGGTATGGGAAAAGATGTGAGTTCGATAATAAGCCATGACCAAAGTTTTAGAGAAAATTACTGGATGGACCTCAGTCTAGAGCCTGCTAATGAGTTAGAGTTTCAGAACCAAGTGGGCAACTTGCCTATATAAGAGTTCAGAACTTGTCAAATGTCATATCAAGAGTTGGACATTCATTGAACTATAAATATCATCATTCATTATGAGTCAAGTAAGCTATTCAATCACTCTTAATGCTTTGTTTATCTTAGATTTTTACTGATTTGAGCATCGGAGAATCTTTGTAAGTCCAACCACCACTTGTTCCAACACCAACGGTCCAAGGTACTAAAGCCCAGGAGCAGAAGGCCCGGTTCTCCCACTAAGCCCGTGTTATATAATAAAAGTGGGGACATTAATAATAATAATAATAATAATAATAATTAAATATTTTTAATATTTTTTATTAAAAAATATATTTAAACTAGTCTAGGCCAAGGTGTAAGGGTCGGCCTTAGAACAGTCCTTAATGTTGTTTATAAATTCAAATTTTACATCGGTCTAATGGGGATCCATTATTATATCCTTTATTTCAATGGGGAATAAAAGTCTTGGAGTGATTCCTCATATCAAATCACCAGCCTTATGCGTTGTGGGGCGAAAGGGAGTGTCACCTGCAAGGACACTCCGACACTCAAGTTAGTGAATATTCAAAAGAAATATCAGAGCTTAAACGTAAGTTATAGAGAAAATGTTCTTTCTTCATTACGTTTGTAGGTAGTGGAAGGGCCTTTAATACTTTTCTATGAGCAAATTTGTTTCAAGTGTCATTTTGGTCCATAGTTTGTAGCTGCAACACTTTGTTTATCAAATGCGCCTATATAGATTATCCCACTTCATTTTGTTTCATTTTGCTTCATTCTTATTTTGATATTTGGAATCTAATATAATTACATTAATCAAGTTGTAAGCTATAAAGTATTATATATATATATATATATATATATTACTTTTGTAAGAAATACTTTTTATGTTGATACTATTTTCTAAAATATTTAAATTTTAGTATATAACTAAACGCATGAAATTAAAATAATAAAAGATATTTTTCTTAAAAAAGTAAATAAAAGGTAACAAGATAGATTTTGAAAAGCAAAAACAATTAAATACTTTCAAATTTGAGTTTATTTGGCTATACAATAGATATTGAAGTTTTGTAGTATCAAACTCAAATTTCCAAAAATATTTTTAGGTTCTCGAGTGTTATACCAGTTCAGTGGAAATCTAGTATCATATTTCTAAGTCCTGTGGGGAGTTTAAGGTCTCAATGTAATCAAGTCAAACAACCATCGATATTTCTTGTTGTGGGGTGAAATAAGACATCACTTGTAAAGACACTCTGACGTTGAAGTAAATACTAGATAGATAATATTCGAGCTTGAATGATGGGTTGGTGAACGTACCTTCATTGTGTTAAATAAAGTGTATTTATAAGGTGTTGGTGAGGGTTGTTTTGGTTGTACCTTGTGTTGGTGTTTTACTGTAAAGGATGAGGAAAATTGATACATACGCATGCATTTCTAACACCTTTTCAGGTCTTTTAGCTGGTATGCCCCTTACTTGCCACACAACCTCTAGTCAACACCAAATCAACTTGATCTTGGTGTGGGGCTTCATAAGGGATTCTTGCTCGGGATCATTTAGATACCGGCTCATTATTCCGTAATATGCTAGGACATACCAAGTACACATGTGATGCACGACGATATGTTTTCTAAGTGTTTAGGTCGGTATTAGGCTCAAATCAATCATTAACAAAGTTATCCAATGATTACATATATGTAGAGTAAAACTAACAACAAAAAGTATAATTATTTGTTAAATATATAATAATTCAAGTTTTTTTAAAATATTTATATTTACATCGCATAAAGCGTGGGTCTTCATCTAGTTTGAATTTTTTAAGTACAAGTAGAGGAATTAAACTTCTTAATGCTCCACGCAAAAAGCTTAATCCCTCACTAAAAAATATACCTCACCAATCTCACAATTACTTAAATTTATAACCCAAAGGTTAATCCTAACCTTTTCAACAATTTCCAATCTCTCATAGAGATTAACAAAACAAATTTACTTTTAAAAGAGTGGACATACAAATTAAAAGTTTATACTCAAAGAATAGAGAAATGGGCTCAAGAGTGATCAAATGATCAAATGATGTTATTGTAATCTTGGATGATTTAATCTTGTGCCAAAAACATGTATTTATAGAGTTATGTATCGAATTTGGCCATTTAAAGTCATTTCTATTTAATGTGGTTCAAAAGAAATGTGATAAAGCTTGTGACAAAAGTCAACAAAATGGCCAAATAATTTCTACACATAATAGTTGATTAATGGTGCTCTGGTATGCATACTGGCCCTAATCCTTGACATTGGATTACTTCCAACATGAGCAAAGTGCGCCTTCATGTAAGGCACACGATGATATCAGAGTCCCGACAAATATCTCATCTTAATGACCAAAGTCCCTACAAGTCGGTGCCTTGGCAAGCCTGATCATCTACCGGGGGCACATCGATACCAACCTGTAAAGAATGCCAAGAACATCTATTTAGGTGTCAGCTTTCCCCTGTAATTTATGGATCCGTACTGACATAGTGCCATATAAGACTTAATTGCCACTCACCTCTATAAATACTCTTCATTTATAACTCATTAAAGTATGTGAAATACTTGAACCCATGCTTGAGCTTTGTTGTTGACCATTTGAATTGACTTGGGCATCAGAGTATCATTGCAGGTGGCACCCCCATTCACCCCAACACGAAAGACCGGTGTGATAACTGGAGAACTATTATAGAGACTTCTAACTCTCCACCAGACCAAGAAAAATAATATCAGATCCCTATTAAACTGGTGTAACACGTGAGAGAGAATCAAGATCGAAACTAACACTTGAAGTATTATCCCTGAAACGGGATAATTCAAATGGAAATGTGCTAATCGATTACTTCTAGCTAGTAATATATTACTTAGTTTCTATCTATTTTGGAAATTGTTTTTATTCATTAGTAATTGATTATTTTTTAACTGTAATCAATTATTTTACTTTAAAACCATAGAAAATATATTTCTATCCCTTTGAAAACTTTTTAAAATCTTATAAACTATGTGTAATCCATAAAAAGTATTTATTTGAAATTTTTAATATGCTTTTGACTTGAAAAATGGTTTTGACTAAGATAAAAACTTAAGAGCTCATCCTATATTTTTCTTTGACATAAATGTTAGGCCTATTTTGGAGTTAATCATGAAGCTTAAAAAGCTTTATATTTGTTGGCATAGTTTCTTAAATCAATAACCATTCTTACTTCACCCATTTTCATATGTTTGCTTGTGTCATGTGTAGAATTATCAAGACATGTTATTCAATATCCAAATATGTGAAAAACTCATGGAGTTAAAATTTAGGTTGAAGAAGTGGCACCAAGGGCATAGTCAAAACATTATTAATTTTTTTAAAATGGAGGAGTTATTAAGGGTGGATCTAAAAGATGAGAATAAGATGGGCTAGGTGAGGATGAGGCATTGGAGAGGAAGGATACTTGGGAAAGGTTATGGTGCCCAAATCATTTGAATAATAGTGAGTTACATAAACGATTTAGAAGACTTTTGGTGCAACATTGATGTGAATGGAATGGAGCTGGGGTGAAGGAAAAATTGTAAGTGTATGCACTATGACCTTTTATGCTTTTTCATTTGTATCATTTTTTTGCTTATCAATAAAATAAGTATTTCAGTTTAAAATTGTTTTAAAACGTATTTATCCTTGGAGTAATAGGTCATATGAAAGTTATTCCTAAAATATCCCTAGTCAAGTATTTACATGGGGACATGTAAATACATTGAGACTAGTGTGTAAGTGTACTAATGACCTGATCTCACAGATCATAGATATAGATGATATCAAGTCTTCACACAGGTACACATTAAGAGTAATGATGTACTGGACAGACCCACCATGAGAACGTTGCATGGATTGTTACATGAATGTCATAAATGATTCTCAATGTAATAATGGTATATGTAATCCTTCGACCTGAAGTCACTACGATTCCTACATGAGGAGTTTGTTGTTTTAATACAATTAAACGTCTTCTGTAACAAGAGGACTATAAAGGTTGTGATTAGGCAATAAAAAAATTATGCAGAGGGATGTGAGTGATGTAGATGGGATTTGTCTCTCCTATGTGACATGAGTGATATCTATAGGCCACTTGATGGAGTAAGACTAAGGAAACGCATGACCATGCTAGAAAGAATAAATATTAGATGTTTATTTGGACCAAGTCTACTCCGGTATCAAGTAAAATAAATTGGGTCATACAAGGATGACGCAACCATGCCTTGGGCCAATTAGGATATCGTGACAAAAGGAACAAACATATAAAATAATTATTACTTATAGGTTATGTTGATATTAAATAATATTCAGACATAATGATGTATTGTTAGATGCCGCTCTTATTTTATATTAATAATAAAATAATTTATTATTAATATGACCGGGTATTTTACATATAGGGTCACACATATAGAGTAAGCCCATCAGAAAATGTTTTGTTTTATTTTAGTTGGACTAAAATAAAGCTATTGGGCCTAACTCATTTAGAATGAGTAAGGAGCCCACTCTTTAGAGAGAACAAATTAGGTCAAACCTAAGCCTATAAATAGAGCATAAGATGCTCATAGGCTGTTCACTAAAGTGAGACACAAATTCGTAAAAGTTGCAAGAGCTACATGCCGTCAAACCAACAGTTGGCAAGTGTTGCGATTCTGGTTGGAGTTTTCATCTAGACTCCTAAAGGACGAGGCTACGACTGCTTCGGTGTTCTTCAAGAGGTAATCCTAAAATGAATTTTTTATGTGTGTGTTTGTCTTGTGCAAATCCTATGGGAATCCTTGTATTTTCATTGTTCATGTACTAGGGATTCCCTAACAGTGGTATCAGAGCCAGGTTGCAAAAATCGTGTTTTGGGCATTTGTTTGTGTTTCATGATGATATGTTTTCATTTGCAAGAGCTTTTAGAAAATATGATTTACGAAATCATCTCTTGTTTGAAACTTTGCATTTTTGTTTTGCGAAAATGCTTTGTGAAACTAGGATTCGAAAATGAACAAGCATGATTATGTTGCTATTTTGGGTTATCGCATATGATGCATATTATTACAATGATTAATCATGTATATGGTATGACCTCTGTTTTGGCATGATACATATGTTTTTGAGTTATTCTTTGTAAATTGTATATGATGCATGTTATAGAGTTTCTCAAATTTAGTATGCATGTTGTTGCCGTTTAAATTTGTATGATGTATGAGTTTATGCAATTTTCGTATTTGATATGTGTTTTTACTCATATGATAGTCATCGTACAAATTATGAATCAATTGAGTTAATCTTCGAACATGAATGGTTCATGTTATGGGGCGTTGAGTGATAAGGTTTAAGTGTTAAACCTTGGCCGTTCCTTAATCTAGGGTTCAAGAGTTGAAACATAAACGGCCGTCATGGAAAGGCATTACATGTTAGCATTGGCGCAAGTTGAATTCTAAGATTTGAAACCCTAGATGGCGCTGCCTCTATGTGCCTTGACGGCTATGTTGTGAAGCATTCGCAATAAGGAATTAGGGTTTCAGAATGGTTGAAACCCTAGCCGAAATTTTAGAGCTGTTAATAGTCAGAGGGACGTTCTGGCTAGAAAAGACTTGGTACTTAAGCGGTCACATCAGACCCACTTCTCTTTCTTGGGAACCAACCTAACTGCAGTACTAATTTTTTGGGTCGGGGCGCTGCCCCGCACCCTGCAAGGGGCGGCCCCCCTTGACCCCCGCCCGCTAACCGGGTAATGGGACCCCCGTACATTCTCTGTGTAGCGTCTTATTACCTACCTCATGTGTTTAATTGCCCGTTTTAAAAATTAATTACTCTTTTAATGCTTTTAAGGGTTATAATCAATTAATTAACACATTGCATGGTGAATGGTTATGGTCTTAGTTATTTTACTTAAATACAGCCTGCGTATTGTGCCTCTCTCTATTCTGTTGTATTTCTTTTCTCAACCCTTCACTTGTATGTAAAGCGAGTTTCTATTTAATCATGTAATCTTGATCGGGCCAACAAAGTAGAGACTTAGAAGAAAACCAAGGAGTGATGACTTTAAGAAGATGATGGATTCAAGAAGTAGGACTTCATGAAGCCATGGCAATATAGTTCCTCTAGGTTTATTTATTTATTTATTTTTCTTCTAGGAAGACCATAACCATCTCACAATTTTGTTTGCATGCTTTGGGGATAATTTTATTGCGTTAAAGCATTTAACAAAGACGGTAATTTTAAAATAAATTAAAATCCCTCAAAATAATATTAAGTTATAAATGCCTTCCAATAAGTACACTCGTCAACACTAATGTCAATAAATAGTGGGTCTGCCAAAGCAGGGCACTATCATTTATATTAGTAAGACGCGCTAGGATAATGGTAATATCCAAATTGTTTTATTGGGCTTTAACTTAACTAAGTTTTCAATTGGATTAAATATAACTTAGAGGCATAAACATTTCGCTAAATATTCATAAGATGAATAATCAGTAATGGTTACTTAACCCAATGACTAAGAGTTGTATAAAGATACAATTGGAAAAAGTTTCCTACCTAAATAACCAAGTATTAGGTGATCAGCCAAAGCTGACTTAGCACTTGGCAAAATATGGATCTTAGCCTACTAGAAAATATTCAAACGAGATTTTCTGATTCGTGGAGGGTATTTTGTTTTGAATGAGAATAGTGGGAGACATATTTAATTTAAATGACCATAATTTAAAGATGTTTTGAAAATGATACTTACTATATATTTTCTGTTTTAGATAACCATGACGTCAAACACACCTTCGAACCTTTCGTTGCAATCAATCCTAGACAAGGAAAAATTGTTTGGTTCTAACTTCCTTGACTGGTATAGAAACTTGAGGATTGTCCTCAAACAAGAGAAAAAGCAGTATGTCTTGGAAAGTCCAGTTCTGGAACCACTCGCTGCAAATGCCTCTAAAGCTGACAAGGATGCTTATAAGAAGCATCAGGATGATGCTTTAGATGTCCAATGCCTTATTTTGGCTACCATGTCTCCTAAGCTTCAGAAGCAACATGAGCACATGGAGGCTTTCGATATGATCGAAAACCTAAGGAAGCTATATCAAGGTCAAGCTGACCAAGAAAGATATGAAGTTTCCTCAGCCCTATTTAGCGGTAGGCTTGAAGAGGGAGGTTCTGTAGGACCTAATATGCTCAAAATGATTAGGTACTTGGAGAATCTAGCTAGGCTAGGATTCCCCTTCCCTCAGAAGTTAGCTACTGATCTCATTTTGAAATCATTACCTGACAGTTTTAAGCCAGTCATCATGAATTATAACATGAATGCATTGGACAAAACATTGCCAGAGCTACTCAATATGTTGAGGACTGCTGAGCCCAATATTTCTAAAGGAAAGGGAAAGGCCATAATGATGGTCAATTTTGGCAAAGGTAAAGGAAAGGGCATGTATAAAGGCAAAGGAAAGGCTATTGCAGGAAATGACAACAAAATTTGGAAAGGCAAGGATAAGCCAAGTACATCAGCCTTAAAACCTGTGGGCGGGGTGGCTAAGGAAGGTAAATGTCACCATTGTGGACAAAAGGGACACTGGAAGAGAAACTGTCCAAAGTACCTAGAAGATCTTAAGAAGAAGGGAAGTGAGACTTCCACTTCAGGTATTTTTGTTATAGAAATTAACATGTCAACTTCAACATCATGGGTATTAGATACTGGTTGTGGATCTCACATTTGTCTTAATGTGCACGATCTAAGAAGGAGTAGACAGTTGATGAAGGGCGAGGTAGACCTACGCATTGGAAATGAAGCAAGAGTTGCTACATTAGCTGTAGGGACTTATTTTTTATCCTTGCCCTCAGGGTTAGTCCTTGAATTGGACAATTGTTATTTTGTTCCGGCAATAAGGAGAAACATTGTTTCCTTTTCTTGTCTTGATAAGAAATGGTTTTCCTTTATAATAAAGAACAATAATTGTTCTATTTATATAAATGACATGTTTTATTGTTATGCAAATTTGAGTAATGGACTTTATGTTCTAGATCTCAAAACCCCTATCTATAACATTAATACTAAAAGGGTTAAAACAAATGATTTAAACCCGACTTATCTTTGGCATTGTTGCCTAGGACATATAAATGAGAAATGCATTTCTAAACTCCATCAAGATGGATATTTAGAATCTTTTGATTTTGAATCAATAGATACATGCGAATCTTGTTTATTGGGGAAGATGACTAAGACCCCATTTACCGGGAAAGGTAAAAGGGTGAGTGATCTTTTTGGCTTGATACATAGTGATGTATGTGGGCCCATAGGGACAATGGCTAGGGGAGGTTTTAGTTACTTCATCACTTTTACTAATGATTTTGGTAGATATGGATTTGTGTTTCTCATGAAACATAAATCAGAATCTTTTGAAAAGTTCAAAGAATATAAACATGAAGTAGAGAACCAACTTGGCAAGACAATTAAAGCACTTCAATCCTATTGAGGTGGTGAATATTTGAGCCTAGAGTTTGATGAATATCTTAAAGAGTGTAGGATTATATCTCAACTTACTCCCTCTGGAACACCAAAATGGAATGGGGTTTCTGAGCGGAGAAATAGAACCTTGTTGGACATGGTTCGATCAATGATGAGTCAAATTGACCTCCCTAACTCATTCTGGGGAAATGCTTTGTTGATAGCAACTTTCACACTTAACTGTGTTCCATCAAAGGCTATCATAAAGACACCATATGAGATATGGACTGTGAAACGACCTAGTATGTCTTTTCTTAAGATTTAGGGTTGTGAAGCTTATGTTAAGCGTCAAAGTTCTAATAAACTCTGGCCCAAGTCAGATAAATGCCTTTTTATGGGATACCCAAAAGAAATTAAGGGTTATTATTTTTACAATCCTATCAAGGGCAAAGTGTTTATTGCTCGGAATGTTGTATTCTTAGAAAGGGAATTCATCTGTACAAGAATCAGTGAGAGGAAAGTAGAACTTGAAGAAATTCAAGACTCACAAAACATTGAAGAGCCAATGGTGGAAATGGAGTAAAACCCACAAAATATTATGATAACACCAGCTCCAGTAGCACAAGACTTGTGTAGATCAGGTAGAATACGTCAACAACCTAAAAGATATGGATTTCTCATAACTCAGGAAGAAGATTTATTCCTAATGGATCAAAATGAGCCAACATCTTATGAAGAGGACATTGTAAGTCTAGAATCTGAGAAATGGCTAGAAGCCATGGAATCTAAAATGGACTCCATGTACATTAATCAAGTTTGGAACTTGGTTGATGCACCTGAAGGGGTAAAACCTATAGGATGCAAGTGGGTTTTCAAAAAGAAAACTGACATGGATGATAATATAAGTACCTTTAAAGCAAGGTTGATGGCTAAAGGTTTCAAGCAAATACATGGTATAGACTATGATAAAACTTTTTCCCCAATTACTATGCTAAAGTCTGTTTGGATTCTGCTTGCTATTGCTGCATACCATGATTATGAGATATGGCAAATGGATTTCAAGACTGCTTTCCTTAATGGAAATCTTCTTGAAGAAGTGTACATGACACAACCCGAAGGCTTTGTTAAGCCTGAAGCATCCAGGAAGGTGTGCAAACTACAACGTTCCATATATGGACTTAAGCAAGCTTCCAGAAGCTGGAATCTTTATTTTGATGAAGTTGTTAAACAATTTGGCTTACTAAAAATGAGGATGAACCTTGTGTCTACAAGAAGGTTAGTGACTGCATAATTGTTTTTCTGGTCCTGTATGTTGATGACATACTACTTATTGGAAATGACGTTCCTACTCTTCAGTCTGTGAAGAGTTAGTTGGGAAGCTGTTTTTCTATGAAAGACTTAGGTGAAGCAACCTACGTGTTGGGAATTAAGATCTATAGAGATAGATCAAGAAAATTTCTTGGCCTAAGTCAGAATACATACATAGACAAAGTGTTAAAAAGGTTTAACATACAAGATTCCAAGAAAAGAACTTTGCCTATGGCTCATGACATAAGCTTATCAAAAGCTCAATCTCCTTCCACTAAAGAAGAGAGAGAACGGATGAATAAGATTCTATATGCATCTGCTATTGGATCAATCATGTATTCCATGATATGTACCCAACCAGATGTCTCGTACGCTTTAAGCATGACGAGTAGATACCAGTCTGATCCCGGTGAAAATCACTGGACTGCTGTCAAGAATATCCTGAAGTACTTAAATAAAACTAAGGATTCATTCTTGATATATGGAGGGGAAGAAGAGCTCATTGTAAAAGGTTACACTGATGCTAACTTCCAAACTGATAAGGATGACTCAAGATCACAATCTGGGTATGTGTTTTGTCTAAATGGTGGCGCTATAAGCTGGAAGAGTTCAAAGCAAGAGACAGTTGCTGATTCTACTATAGATTTTGAGTATATTGCTGCCTCAAATGCTGCAAAAGAGGCAGTATGGATCAAGAAGTTCATAACAGAACTTGGGATTATTCCTAGCATTGTGGACCCTATAAGTCTCTACTGTGACAATAGTGGAGCCATCGCACAAGCTAAGGAACATAGATCACATCAATGACCCAAGCATATACTTAGGCGATTTCATCTCATTCGAGAGATCCTTGACCGAGGAGATGTAAAGATATGTAAGGTGCATCCTGATGAAAATATTGCTGACTCACTCACAAAACCTCTTACACAACAAAAACATGAGGGGAACACTAGATCATTAGGTATTAGGCAAATATCTGGTTGGCTCTAGTGCAAGTGGGAGATTGTTGGTGTATGCACTATGAGCTTTTATGCTTTTTTATTTGTATCATTTTTTTGCTTATCAATAAAATAAGTATTTTAGTTTAAAATTATTTTAAAATGTATTTATCCTTGGAGTAATAGGTCATATGAAAGTTATTCCTAAAATGTCCCTAGTCAAGTATTTACATGGGGACGTGTAAATACATTGAGACTAGTGTGTGAGTGTACTGATGACCTGATCTCGCAGATCATAGATATAGATGATATCAAGTCTTCACACAGGTACACATTAAAAGTAATGATGTACTGGATAGACCCATCATGAGAATGTTGCATGGATCATTACATAAATGTCATAAACGATTCTCAATGTGATAATGGTATATGTAGTCCTTCGACCTGAAGTCACTATGTTTCCTACATGAGGAGTTTGTTGTTTTAATACAATTAAACGTCTTCTGTAACAAGAGGACTATAAAGTTGTGATTAGGCAATAAACAAATTATGCAGAGGGATGTGAGTGATATAGATGAGATTTGTCTCTCTTATGTGACAGAAGTGATATCTATAGGCCACTTGATGGAGTAAGACTAAGGAAACGCATGGCCATGCTAGAAAGAATAAATATTAGATATTTATTTGGATCAAGTCTACTCCGGTATCAAGTAAAATAAATTGGGTCATACAAGGATGACGCGACCATGCCTTGGGCCCAATTAAGATATCATGACAAAAGGAACAAACATATAAAATAATTATCACTTATAGGTTATATTAATATTAAATAATATTCGGACATAATAGTGCATTGCTAGATGTCGCTCTTATTTTATATTAATAATAAAATAATTTATTATTAATATGACCGGGTATTTTACCTATAGGGTCACACACATAGAGTAAGTCCATCAAAAAATATTTTGTTTTATTTTAGTTGGACTAAAATAAAGCTATTGGGCCTAACTCATTTAGAATGAGTAAGGAGCCCACTCTTTAGAGAGAACAAATGAGGTTAAACCTAAGCCTATAAATAGAGTATAAGATGCTCATAGGCCGTTCAGTAAAGTGAGACACAAATTCGCAAAAGTTGCAAGAGCTACATGTCGTCAAACTAGCAGTTGGCAAGTGTTGCAATTCTGGTGGGAGTTCTCGTGTGGACTCCTAAAGGACGAGGCTACGACTGCTTCGGTATTCTTCAAGAGGTAATCCCACAATAAATTTTTTATGTGTGTGTTTGTCTTGTGCTTTGAAACACGGTGCTTTGCAAATCCTATGAGAATCCTTGTATTTCCGCTGCTCATGTACTAGGGATTCCCTAACAAAAATTTCATCCTACAGTCAAATAGAGTTTTGACTGTCTCGAACGACGTAAAGGATCAATACCAACTTTTAGATTTTTCCATTTCCCCAACTACAAACCAAACATCCTATTAGAATACAATGGCTAAGAGAATGAGATAAGAACTTTGCTTTCTTTCACTCATGTATCAATAAAGGAGAATGAATAATGAAGTTGAAAGCATAGTTATAAATAGGAGACGATTAAAATTAGTGCAAGAAATTATGAGAGAATTTAGGAGTACTTTGTAGTTTTTTAGGCAGATGAAGACGGTTACAAGCCAAAGAGGAGAGAGGTGTGCTTTAATAGGTTAGCAGAAGATATGACGAAGCTAGTGGAAGAGTTTACAAATGAGGAGATAAAAATAGTGGCATTTAAGTTATAATGGTAATAAGAGCCTTATAGTGTTAATTTTCAGTTTGAAGTAGTTTTTAGGAAACTTTGACTCTATATTTCTGCAACTTTGTTAATGAGTTCCATCAAAATGCCAAGTTAGTGAAAAAAGCTCATAATTATTTCTTGGTGCTTCTTCCAAAGTCACAATTCACAAGGACAAAAAAGAATGAGGAATTCTGACTTATTTAACTTATAGGACCCATGTACAAGGTGTTATCAAAATTATTGTCTAACTAGTCAAGAAGATTCTTATTAAGTTAATTTATAGGCCACAATTCGATTTCATTAAGGATAGATATATTTTGGTTAACATATTAAATGCCTACGAGGTTGGTGGATAGTATGAAAAAACATGGTAGAAATGTTTTCTTTTTAAAAAAAGATATTAAGAATGCTTGTGATATAGTGAGTTGGGAGCTCTTGTTGTATGTGATATAAAGGATGAACTTTCTTCTGAAGTATATGAAATGGATTTAAGCTGTCTCAGCTCAACACTTGTATCAATACCTATGAACAGAATACCAATGGAGGAGTTTAGGCCATGAAGAGGATTGAGATAGAGGATCCTTTGCCCTTAATTATGTTTGTTAAGGTGGCGAGGGCATTGAGTCACTTAATCAATAAAGCAATAATTGTAGAGGATTATAAAGGAGTGCAGGTTGGGATAGAGATTCCTATCATATATCATGTTTACAATATGTTAATGATATAATTCTATTTGGGCAAGCAAGGTGGAAATATATGGAAAAGGTGATAACAAATTATTCATATCTTCCAAATGTGTACTAAATTATCAAAAAAGTAAAATATTATGATGAAATTATGTTTGGGATTGCATATTAGCAAGGTTGACCAAATCATGATGATGAAATCTTACGATTTGCAATTTTCTTGTATTAGCGATTTACATCGTATCAAGAATCGTTTTATAGAAAAATCAAAGTAAAATCGAGATTAAAATTATATAATCCTAGAAATATTAAGATTTTACAATTTTATAGAATAGGCCATAGTTTATCTTTACCTGATTTCATTGTTGACTCGTTTAGAAAAATTGAGCGAGATGCTAATCTAGGGTTCCAAACACTCATACACAACATTCCTGTTAGAACCAGGAGTAATTATTACTCAAGAAGATATTGGGAGAGTGAAAACTGTATTATTCATCAGGAAACAAATGACTTATATAAGCCTTTACAAAACAGAAATGAAACAGAAAGCCACATACTACATGGAAACAAACCAGGAATAAAATAAACTGCTCATAAAAAATAGAACTTCCCTTGAGACTATGACTTATTAACAAACGTGAATCTAAAAATAACAAACTTTGACTAACATTCCCTCCCTTAACCTATATGCATCTGCAATTAGCTTACTTCAGTGACCTTCATTACTCCAAGCATGCTTCAAAGCTTTTCAAACTGATCAAGCTTCAATGGTTTTGTCATTATGTTTGCAACTTGTTCTTCAGAGCGGCAAAAACTCAATCGCACAACTTTGTCATTTACCAAATCTCTAAGGAAATGAAACCTTACTGCAATATGCTTACTTCTTCCATGAAAAACTGGATTTTTGGACAACTAAATAGTGGAATTGTTGTTACATAAGATCACAGTTTCTTCCTTCTCTTTACTCTAAGATTCTTCTAAGCCAGATACATTGATAGGCACAAAGTGCTACAGCAATGTATTCTGCCTCAGTGGTGGATAAGCTTACAACAGGTTACTTTTTCAAGGCCCATGAAACAGCTCCAGACCCCATCATAAACACCGAACCAGAAGTGCTTCTTCGATCATCTAAATCTCCTACGTAATTGTTGTCAGTATAAGCTATAAGACCTGATTTTCTTCCTTCAGTCTTGTAGAATATTCCATGCTCTGTAGTTCCTTTTAGATATCTTAAAAGCCTTTTTATTGCATCCCAATGTGACTCTTTTGGATTTGCCATGAACCTACTAATCAAACTTACTCCAAACATCAAATCAGGTCGAGTTACAGTTAAGTACAGGAGGCTTCCAACTGCTTGTTTGAACTTTGTAGCATCAAATTCAGCACCATCCTCATCTTTCGGTAAAATTATTCTTGGAACAATTGGATTCCTTACTGGATTACTGTCCGCCATGTTGAACCTTGCTAGAACTTCTCGAGCATATCTTCTTTGACAAATAAAAATCCCAACATCACTTTGCATCACCTTTATTCCGAGAAAATGTCTTATTTTCCCAAGTCGGACATGTCAAACTCTAGTATCATTGAACTTTTGAATTTTTCACACATGCTTCTATTATTTCCAGTAAAGATCAGATCATCAACATAAAGGCTAACTATCAGAATGTTACCTTTATTTTTCTTGGTAAACAAAGTGTGTTCACTAGAGCACCTTTCAAAATTTTCCTTTACAAAATACACCTCAATTTTGCTTTACCAAGCTCATGGTGCTTATTTAAGGTCGTACAATGCTTTCTTCAACCTGTAGACTTTATCTTCTTTTCCCTTTTCGACAAATCCTTTAGGTTGTTGTACAAATACTTCTTCTTTGAGCTTACCATGAAGAAAAACACTCTTTACATCAAGTTGAAACATTTCCCATCCACATTGAGCCACCAAGGCTAGTAGTAACCGCATGGTGTCAAGTCTTGCTAGTGGTGCAAATACCTCTGTATAATCCACTCCATCTCATTGTGCATATCCTTTTTCCACTAATCTTACCTCATACTTTTCAATATTTCCACTTTAATTGAGCTTGGTTTTGAAAATCCATTTAACCCCAATGGGCTTAACTCCTTTTAGGGTATCAGTTAGTTCCCAAGTCTTGTTCCTTTCGATTGATTTCATTTCTATATCCATTGCTTCTCTCCACTTCATGCTTTTGGATGCTTCTTCGAAGGAATGTGGATCACTTCCATTTTTAGCCACCATCATCACCATTAAGCTTTCTTATTCCTTAGATAAGTTGGTTCTCACTTCATAATCTGCCATCCAAACTGATTTTCTTTCTTGCTGCCCTCCCTTCAATTGAAAATTCTTGTTCACCATCATTTTCTTCATTTGTTGGTGGCCTAATCTTACTTAAACTGTTTGAGGATGAACTTTAATTAACACCACCACTGTTTACTTCTTCATTTTGTGTAGGTTCTTAGTCATCACTACTTTTTTCTTCTTCCCAGTCTAGAACACCAGCTTTGTATTCTTCTTCAGTTTTTTTCAATCCCGACTCTTGTTTTCTTCAAAAACTATGTCTCTGTTCACAATGACTTTCTTTGCGATAGGATCAAATAATTTGTAAGCTTTAGATTCATCACTAACTCCTAAAAATACACACCTTTTGCTTTTTTCTTCTAGCTTATTTCTCTTTTAGTTTGGTATATGAGCATGAGCTATGCATCCAAAGATTCGAAAGTAGTCAACTTTTGGCTTTATACCACTCCATGTTTCCTCTTGAGTTCTCTGATCTATTGCTAAAGTCGGGCTTTTGTTTTGTGTGTACACACTATCTAACTGCTTCAGGCCAAAATACTTTTGGAACTTGTCTCTCATTCAGTACCGTCTTTACTGCATTCATGATCGTCCTATTTCTCCTTTCGGCGACTTAATTTTGTTGAGGAGTATAGGTAGCTATCAATTGCCTAGAAATTCCTTGATCTTTATAAAAATATTTAAACTTCTTGGTGGTAAATTCACCACCTCTATCTGTCCTTAAGCAATTGATGAATGCACCATCTTCTTTTTCAACACAAGCTTTGAACCTTTTGAACATATCAAATGCTTCTGATTTTCATGTAAGAAATAAATCCAAGTATTACGAGAAAAATCATCAATAGAGCTTAAGATGTACATCTTGTTACTGTTTGAGGATAGTGCGATAGGACCATAAATATCGACATGAATTACCTGAAGTTTCTTTGAGGCCCTCCATGTGCTTTTCTTGGGTATTGACTCTCTATGTTGTTTTCCAATGGGACAGGTAGTGCAAATCTTCTTCAGAGACCTCAGAGATGGAAGCCCAATGACCATTTTCTTGCATGAAAGTGTATTGAGCCCTTTGTAGTTAAGATGTCCAAAGCGACAGTGCCACAATTGAGTTTTTTTCTCTGAGGTGACTTTAGTTTGTAGACACATAAGATCTTTTGGTGCCGTAGAAGTTGTCGAATAGAACATCTTGTTTCCCCTCATACTGGTGTGCATAATTAATCCTTTATCCAGGTGAAATACTTTACAAGTGCCGTTTTGAATTAAAATTGCTAACCCCTTTTCTTGAAGTTGTCCTAAGCTCAGTAAATTGTTCTTAAGGTTAGGAACAAAGTAAACATCAGATATTACATAAGTAATTCCATGTATTTGCACTCAGATACTTCCTTTTGTTACCAAAGCCATTGTAGTATCATTCCCAAGCTTTACAGTTTTGCAAAATCCTTCTTCCATTTTGGAAAACCATTCCTTATTTACTGTCATATGATTACTGCAACCGAAGTCCAGGAACCAAGCTTCTTCTTGTATAGTTTGATGCAACTCTTCGTATGCCACCAGTAAAAGTTCTTCTTCTTCCTCAAGCTCCACATAATTTTCCTTCTTCTCCCAATCAAGACATTTATATTGAAAGTGACCCAGCGTGTGACACTTAAAGCACTCAACGATTGATTTATTTAAAAACTACCTTTTTCTTCCTCTACCACGTCATCCTCGAAAATAACCTCTACCTCTGATTAGTCTATCATGATTGGTAATCTTCAATACCTATTCTTCTATCAAAAATCCCTATATTTTTTGCTCATGAACAAGAAGGCTACCATGTAGTTCATCAATACTTAAGGCACCCAAATCATTTGATTCCTCTATTGAGCACACAACATAATTGAATTTAGAGGTCAAAGATCTGAGTATCTTACTGACAAGTGTACTTTGCTCCATTAATTCACCAGTTGATTTCATCTTGTTTACCACATTAAGAGTCTTTCCCAAGTAGTAATCGACCTTCTCACCTTCTTTCATGACCAATAATCCAAACTCTCTTCTCAATGCTTGGAGTTGTGCTCTTTTCACCTTTGTTGACCCTTGATACTTTTGCTGCATAGATCTCCATATTGCCTTCGAGGTTCCTTTATTAAGAATTGTTTTCAGAATTTCTCTGTCAATGGCTTGAAACAAGTAATTCTTGACCTTCAAATCTTTAAGCGTGGCCTCTTCCACACTTTTCCGTTGCGCTTCAGTTGGGGTTATTCCAAGCGTCGGTATTCCATCTTCTACAAGGTGCCACATTTCTTTATTTCGTAGAATGTTCTCCATCGTCATTGACCAAAAATCATAGTGGCCATCAAACTTTGGAATGTCTGGCTGTATAAACTTCTCAGAGGTAGACATATTGATTTCTTGGTATTTCTTCTCTCACTTACTTCACACTCACTTTGATCCCTCAGTGTTTCTCGCCTCGCACAATTTTCTGCTTTATCTCACTTTACCTTATCAGGCCCCTTTTCAAAGCTCTGATACCAAATGTTAGGACCAGGAGTAATTATGACTCAAGAAAATATTAAGAGAGTGAAAAATGTATTATTCATCAGGAAACAAATGACTTTTATAAGCCTTTACAAAACAGAAATGTAACAGAGAGCCACGTACTACATGGCAATAAACTAGGAATAAAATAAACTGCTCCTTAAAAATAGAACTTCCCTTGAGACTAGGACTTATTAACAAATGTGAATCTAAAAATAACAAATTTTGACTAACAATTCCTCCATTTCATGTTAAAGCTCTAGAACGTAAATTTTCAATCGGAGCTTAATCACCCTTTGCTTCATGTTCGAGTTTCATGATAAACTGTTAAAATGTCATTTTATCTCGAAATCATTTACTCAACAACCAATACTCAAAATATGTTAGGTAAATTCTTTAATTTTTTCATTTATTCTTTCTCCTAATTTATTTATGTATAAAACTAATCTACAATTTATATGTGTAGGAACATCATTCTTGGATTTTTGGAACAACATGATCATGAATTTTTCACAGAAATTTAAGATATGATAAAGCACTTATAATCACAAGTATGACTGATGGCAAAATAACAACATTTAAGGGAGGATCCCCAAATCTCAACTCCACTAGTTGAATTCAAATAGAAGCATAATATATGCAAAGACCTTCAAAATATCATCCGAGGTCATTTTGAGTTGGCACAACTTTTAATGCCAAACTTATTCATATAAAGAATAATTCTTATAAGCTATACTTGCAAAATGCATATAACCAGAAGCATCATCAGAAAATGATTCAAAACTATAGATATTTTAAAGAGAACCTTTGGCATCATATCATTTCTTTGATAAATAATGATTATTCAAATTGATGTTAAACACTTTGTAGGAACTTCATTTTGTCTTTCTTTTCGGCCACTTCCAAATAAAGTTTCTATACTCTAATATCTCTTTGGGTGATTTAAAATAAGGATCTTTTGCCATAAAATTTAAGAATATTATGTAGTTCCAACATTCCAAGAATGATATCCCTTCATAAAAAAAACTAATAAATTAGTTATACACATAAAAGAATTAGAAGAAAACAATATTAAAGAATTTACCTGACATATTGTGAATACTCGATGATGAGTAAATGATTTCCATTCCAAATTGAAATTTGTATACTCTTAATATTCTCCACTAAAAAGCTCCCTACTTCCATACAAGAATACTTTCTTGCTATCACCACTAGTATGGTGGTAATTGTTATTCAAGTGGTCTCAATACTCAAGAGGGGGGTGAATTGAGTTTTTAAAACTTTGCTTGGAATGCCTTTGAACTTGATTCTTTTATCACAAGTTTAAAGATTATGCAGGTGAAATCACGTTTAATGCAAGGGATGATGCAAAACAAGAGATGTATGTGGTTGAGACAATTTGTCAAACACTTGGTGTGCAATATTCAAAGTTAACTAATTCAAGCAAGCTTAAGAATGTAAATCACAATCAACCAACACAAATCAATGAAGTGCAGTATATGAATGTAAAAGAGTAAGGGAGAAGAGCTTGCAAACCAATTTAACAAGTTCCACCAACTCCGGTGTACGTCTCGCCTTCAAGCAACCCACTTGAAGGATTTCCACTATTGAAGTTTAGAGATTACAAGCTATGAGCAATTGCAGCTTCCTAGTGTCCCACACTCAAGAACTCAATCCTTACTAGCACAAGGGTAACCCACCCAATCTCTCAAACTCTCAATACCCAAAGGTTGAACCCCAACCTTTGTGACCACTCAACCTAGAGTGAGAAGCTTTTGTGTTTGGTAGTGTTTACAAGATATGAACTCTCTAAATAGAGTAGATACACAAGTGAAAGCTCTCTCAAATTCCTAACTCTCAATAAGAGAGGATATACAAGTTAAAGCTCAACTTTCAGAAAATGCAAAGATATAAACTCACTAAGCACAATGAAGAATTGATTGTCTCTTACATCTTATTTCTTGTTATTGTGCTTGATTTTCCCTTGCATTTATAGAGCCTTGGAGCAGCTTCAAAGTCCTTCTAGCCGTTGCAAGTAGTGGTTCCAGCTTGTCTTTGCGTATTTTAGGTTTTGGGTGGTTGGTTCCCACTTAAATCTGTCTTTTTAGTGATGTTTCCCACTATGTGAATCGATTCATACGTTTATGAATCGATTCATATCTTGCTATTTTGGGTATTTTAAAGTTTTAACTTGTGTGAATCGATTCATGTTGGGCGTGAATCGATTCATGATCTGCTGTTTTGTGTTTTTGGGACTTCCAGGCCAATGAATTGATTCATGCTTTTCATGAATCGATTCATGCGTTGCTGTTGTTGATTTTCCATGATTTTTTGATGCTTTCTTGATTCATTTTGCTTCATGGTTCCTTTCCTTTATCTTCATGCATAGCTCTTTTGATTGTTTGATTATTTGGGAGCATGTCCTTCATCGTTTCTTGATCTTGTCTTTGGATTCCACATTTTTCTTGTGTTCTTTTTGTTCTTTGCACTTGTTTTTGATATTGTGAAGCTTTTCTAGTTCATGTGCATTTGTCATTATCAAAACCTATTTTCAACATTCAAATACATTCTCCACCTTTTTGATGATGACAACTAATGACATCTCTTGGGGTGTTAGTATCAATGAGTAGTCATATAGTAAATAATAGGAGAACACTTGTTATATAATTGTAAATTGTGAAACAGAGTCTATCTCCCCCTTTGTTTTTGAGTAGTATGCATAAGCATTCATATTTCTTTCCTTCTTTGTGTTGTGATTTATCAATTATAAACAAGTGTATAAATGTTCCTTTTTTCTCCCCCTTTGTCATTATCAAAAACAACATAAGCTATAGGAAAAAGACAAATAAGCATTGCATAATTAAGAAATAACAACCACAAGTTTTGAACTATGAAATCCAAGTAGAACAAAGTAATAAAAATGCCACAGAAGGGCAAGAAAGTCATAATCAAGATAACATTAAACCATGTCAAAGTCAAGCAAAAAAGCAGAAAATAAGGCCATCTAAGGCTGAGGGAATTTCAGGCTAGAGATTTGAGTAGCCAATTCAGTGTAACATTCCTCCATGTTGACTTTAAGCGTATCAAGGCGGGTGTTGATATGTGCTTCCATTGCATCAAAGCGACGATCCATGTGTGCAGTGAGTCGTGCAAACATGTCATCAGAGGGAGCAGCAGGTGCAGGAGGTGGAGGAGCATCAGCATCTTCTTCATGAGCAGCTGGGTGTGGGCGGCGAAGAATTTCCTATATTCCAAACCTTAAAATGATGCCCATTTTGTTGAGATGGGTTTGGCCAAGAAGTCCTTTGCTTCCAACTGATTCTTTTACTTCATTTGTGAGATTCACCTTGTAGTGACGAAGGAGTTTGGTCACAAAAACAGCATATGGAAGGCGAGTAAGATTTCTTGCTTCAAGCATGTGGTGCCTTATGATATTTATCCAGTTGATTTCTTTGTTGTTTATGATTGCCCACATGAGAAGAATTTGAGTATCACTCACTCTAGCATTGTTGCTTCCTAAGGGTAGAAGGATCTTCACAATAAAGTAATGGAGTAGGCGATGGTCAACTCGAAGAGTGCCAACGATGCTTGCAGTGGAAGCGGGAAGATTGAAGAATGTCCTTGCTTCAAGGGGGTTGAAGTTCCATGTTGGAGATAGTTCTTTGCCAGAGAATGGTGCATTGTTAATGGGAAGCTTGCCAACTTTATTCATGACTTCATCATCAAGAACCATGGTGACACCTTTCACTTTGGCAATATATCGAGCATCTTGTATGCGCAAAGTGGAGTGGAAAGCTCGGATCAATTCGGGATAGATGTAAGGGGATTCAAGTGTGAGAAACCTAATTAGATGTTGGTTATTGAGAGTGTCAAGTAGAGGAAGGTTGGAAGATTCAAAGTAAGGAAGATCTAACCAATGTGATGGAATGAGGAGTTTTTCAGAAAAAGTCTCCAAGTAAGTTTCCAATTCCTTTTGGGTGGAGAATAATCTGATAAGATCGGAATGTTGAGGTACGGAGAACCCTGCAATGTTGGCCCTTTGTTTCTTCCTAGGATGAGATGAAGAAGCCATGAGATAGATAATGATTTCTAGAGAGAGAGGGGCGGTTTTTAGAGATAAGGAAGAGAAAAGAAGTTGAGTGGTTTGAAGAGTTTTGAAAACTGATTCAAGAACTGTCAAATTTATTCATATTTTCACGCATGAATCGATTCACAACTTGCTGTTTGTGAAAAAATTTAATTCCAGGAGCATGAATCGATTCATACATTCGTGTGAATCGATTCACAACTTGCTGTCTTGAAAAATTCTGGGTTCCAGGGGCATGAATCGATTCATATAAGTGAGGCAACATTTGGGGTCATTGAAAATCTTCTATTTTGAGACTCCCTTTGCCTTCTTTTTCAATCAAACACTTATGAACATCAACTATTTGATTAAAATAAGGCTAATAATTTATGCTCAACATTTAAAAATTACATTATACATTCAATCATTATCAACAATAACATTACATATCCTTTATCACTTTAATCAAGTAAGCACATTATAAATTAAGCATTCAAACACAATTGGAAATATCTAAAATTCCTAATTCTCTTCTAATATGAATGAATTGTTCTTTTGCTAATGGTTTGGTGAATATATCTGCAAGTTGTTTAGTAGTTTCAACATGTTCAAGCACACAATCACCCTTTAATACATGATCCCTAATGAAATGATGTCGAATTTCAATATGTTTGGTTCTTGAATGCATTACAGGGTTCTATGAAATATTAATAGCACTTGTGTTATCACATTTAAGAGGCACATGGTCTAACATAACACCAAAGTCAAGAAGTTGTTGTCTCATCCAAAGGATTTGAGCACAACAACTACCAGCTGCAACATATTCTGCCTCAGCTGTAGATAGTGCAACACTTACTTGTTTCTTACTATGCCAAGAAACAAGAGAGCTACCAAGCAAGTGACATGTTCCACTAGTGCTTTTTCTATCAAGCTTACATCCTGCAAAATCAGAGTCAGAGTATCCAACTAGAGTGCATTCAACCCCTTTGGGGTACCATAAACCAACATGTTGAGTTCCAACAATATATTTCATTATCCTTTTTACTACAGTTAGGTGTGATTCTTTTGGACATGCTTGATATCTGGCACATATACAAACATCAAACATGATATCCGGTCTACTAGTGGTTAAGTAAAGTAAAGATCCGATCATACCTCTATATTTTGTGAGTTCAACATGCTTACCCTTCTCATCCTTGTCCAGATAACATGAAGTGTCCATAGGTGTGGCAATGTCATTTGCCTTGTCCATGTTGAATTTCCTAAGCAATTCCTTGCAATACTTTGATTGACTAATGAAAGTGCCTTCATTAGTTTGCTTAATTTGTAGTCCAAGGAAGAAAGTAAGTTCCCCCATCATGGACATCTCAAATTCTTCCTGCATTAGCTTAGCAAACTCTTTGCACAATGATTCATTAGTAGCACCAAAGATTATATCATCAACATATACTTGAACCAATAGTATGTCATTCTTTTTGTGCTTAATGAATAATGTTGTGTCAACCTTTCCTCTTTCAAAATTGTTTTCTAAAAGGAATTTACTTAATCTTTCATACCAAGCTCTTGGAGCTTGTTTTAAGCCATACAATGTTTTCTTTAGTTTGAAAACATGATTTGGAAATTGATAGTTTTCAAAACCTGGAGGTTGATCAACATATACTTCCTCTTGAATGTATCCATTCAAGAAAGCACTCTTGACATCCATTTGGTACAATTTAAAATCCTTACAACATGCAAAGGATAATAATAATCTAATGGCTTCTAGCCTAGCTACAGGAGCATACGTCTCTTCATAATCAATGCCTTCTTCTTGATTGTAACCCTTAGCTACTAGTCTAGCTTTGTTCCTTGTGATTATACCATTTTCATCTAATTTATTCATAAACACCCATTTTGTTCCTATTATTTGGTGATCATTGGGTCTTGGCACTAGTTCCCAAACTTCATTTCTTTCAAATTGATTCAATTCTTCTTGCATGGCCAACATCCAATGTTCATCAATAATAGCTTTATCAATGCATTTGGGTTCTATTTGTGATACAAAGGCTAAATGATTACATGTATTCCTAATGGCGTTTTGAGTACTTACACCTTTAGTCATTTCACCTATGACTTTATCCAAGGGATGATCCTTCAAGGTGATCCATTGTTGTGGTTGCTCATATTGTGTTACATCTTTGTCTTTGTTCTCTTCTTCTTTGTCATTCAAGGTTAAATCTTGAAGAGTACCTACAATATCATCAACATCTTCCTTTCTCGGGGAGTTATGACTATTTTCATCAAATTTCACATGAATGGACTCCTCAGTGGTGTTTGTTTGTTTGTTAAAGATTCGATAAGATTTATTAGATGATGAATATCCTAGAAAGATCGCCTCATCAGCTTTTGCATCAAACTTTCCTAGATTATCCTTTCCATTATTGAGCACAAAGCATTTACATCCAAAAATATGAAAATATGAAATGTTGGGTTTTCTTCCCTTGTAAAGTTCATAGGGGGTTTTCTTTAGAATAGGCCTTATTAAATATCTATTCATAACATGACAAGCAGTATTTACCGCATCGGCCCAAAAATGTTTCGCAATGTTATTTTCATTTAACATGGGTCTTGCAAGCTCCACTAAGGATCTATTTTTCCTTTCAACTACTCCATTTTGTTGTAGAGTTCTAGGAGCTGAAAAATTGTGATTGATACCATATTTTTCGCAAAACTTTTCAAAAGATTGATTTTCAAATTCTCCCCCGTGATCGGTTCTAATGGATGCTATTTTTGAATTTTGCTCATTTTGGATAATCTTAGCAAGTTTCTTGAATGCATGATATGTTTCATTTTTATGAGCAAGAAACAAGGTCCATGTATATCTTGAATAATCATCTACAATCACTAGACCATAGTAATTACCACCAAAGCTTTTGATTTTGGAAGGTCTAAATAGATCCATGTGTAAAAGTTGTAAAGGCTTTTGAGTGGAAACAATGTTTTTAGCTTGAAATGATGCATTTACTTGTTTTCCCTTTTGACATGCATCATAAAATTTGTTTTCAAATTTAAGCTTTGGTAAACCAATTACTAATTCTTTAGAAACAAGTTTATTCAAATGGTCTACATGTATATAAGCTATTCTTCTATGCCATAGCCAAGTTTCATCATTTCTAGTCATGAATCATTGTACATCATTTGAGGACAAACTATCTATATCAATCATGTAAATATTATCAATTCTTTGACCTACAAACTTGATTTCCTTATTAATATTATGTTCAATTATGCAACAGTTTGATTCAAACAAAACTCTATATCCTTTGTCACATAATTGACTAATGCTAAGTAAATTGTGTTTGAGGCCTTCAACATACAATACATCACTAATAGAAGTAGAAAAATTCTTACCAATGTTTCTAATGCCTAGTATTCTCCCTTTGGTGTTATCTCCATAGGTGACACTTCCTTTCCTTTTGGGAGTGAATGATGTGAATTTGTTTATGTCTCCCGTCATATGCTTTGAACACCCACTATCCAAATACTAATGGGTGTTGCTTGCCTTGAAGCATACCTACAAAACAAGATTAATTTAGAGAACTAGGTACCCATTGTATGTTGGGTCCTTTTAGGTTAGTTTGTGGTAATGTCCCTTTGGGAACCCACACCTTTCTAATAACCTTTGGTCCTAATTTTCTAACATTACAATTTGAAGAGTTATGACCTTTAAAACCACAATGATTACATCTCATGAAAGGTGATGATGATCTTCTAGGTGGTACAAAGAAGTTTTTGTAGTATTTTTCCTTTTTGGTAGAGTTGTATCCTAAACCGGTTTTATCAAGCATACATCTTTGATTTCCAAGTAATATATTTAAGTTATCTCTACCATTTGTAAATTTTTCTAATGTTCTATTTAAATCTAAAACCTTGGTTTCTAGAATGTCACATTTCTTTACAAATTCACACGGTTTGGTCCTAGAGCATGCTTGAACATTTTCTAATTCATCTTTTAAACATTTATTTTCTTTACAAACTTCTATAAGATCCAACTCAAGAGTGTCAATGGTTTTTCTTGACAATTTGTATTTACTAGAAAGCTTGATAAATTTATTATACAACTCTTCAAATGCATCTAGTAATTCATTCTTATCTAAGTCAAGAAGACTTACCTCATTATCTTATTCTTGATAATTTGCCATTAAGCAAAGATTTTGCTTCTTCACTTTCGGACTCATCGGAGCTACTTACATCGTTTTCATCCTAAGCAATGTAAGCTCTTCTTCTTCCTCTTTTCTTCTTGCTCTTCTTCTTAAGATTTGGGCAATCCGCCTTGAAGTGCCCTTCCTTGCCACATTCGAAACAACTTGGTGAAGAAGAAGCTTCATTAGAGATAGGTTTCTTACCTTGGGGTTTGAAGTTCTTTTGGAATCGTTTGTTTTTCATGAATTTTCCAAATCTCTTTACAAACAACCCAAATTCTTCCTCTTCATCAAGGTCACTACATGATTCTTCTTCATGTGTAGAAGTGGCCTTGAGAGCTAATTCTTTCTTCTTAGAGGATTTTTCTTCTTCCTCCGCTTGCTTCAAATCCCTTAGTTCTTGCTCTTGCTCTTGAAGCTTTCCAAAGAGTGTGGCAAGAGACATCTCATTGATACTTGGGGATTGTTTGATGACAGTAACAAGAGGTTGTCATTCCCTGTTAAGACTTTTCAAAACTTTATGCACAAGCTCTTTGTTAGTATATACTTTTCCAAGAGTAATAAGGTGATTTATTATAAGTGTAAATCTCTTTTGCATTTCTACAATGGTTTCTCCGGAGTTTATCCTAAAACTCTCATATTGACTAGTTAAGGTACTAATCTTGGAGTCTTTTACATCACTAGTACCTTCATGGGTTACTTGTAAAGTATCCCACATTTCCTTAGCTGTTTGACAAGTCATTACTCTAAAGAATTCATCGGGTCCTAAAGCAAGAGTAATGAGGTTTTTCGCCTTATAGTTGTATTAAACTTTCTTTTCTTCATCATTAGTCCACTCATCCATGGGTTTCTCAACATTCTTGCCATTAATAGTATGCATGGGTATAAATGGACCATTTTCAATGGCATTCCAAACTCTTAGATCAATGGATTGAATAAAAATTTTCATTCTTTCTTTTCAAAATGCATAACCTTCCCCATTGAAAGTGGGAGGTCTATTTGTGGCACCACCCTCAGGAAAAAGATTTAGAGAACTTGAGGCCATCTTATCTCTTGAAGCTGTTAAGCTTGATCTACCAAGAGTCAAGCTCTGATACCACTTGTTATTCAAGTGGCCTCAATACTCAAGAGGGGGGGTAAATTGAGTTTTTAAAACTTTGCTTGGAATGCCTTTGAACTTGATTCTTTTATCACAAGTTTAAAGATTATGCAGGTGAAATCAAGTTTAATGCAAGAGATGATGCAAAACAAGAGATGTATGTGGCTGAGACAATTTGTCAAACACTTGGTGTGCAATATTCAAAGTTAACTAATTCAAGCAAGCTTAAGAATTTAAATCACAATCAACCAACACAAATCAATAAAGTGCAGTATATGAATGTAAAAGAGTAAGGGAGAAGAGCTTGCAAACCAATTTAACGAGTTCCACCAACTCCAGTGTACGTCTCGCCTTCAAGCAACCCACTTGAAGGATTTCTACTATTATAGTTTAGAGATTACAAGCTATGAGCAGTTGCAGCTTCCTAGTGTCCCACACTCAAGAACTCAATCCTTACTAGCACAAGGGTAACCCACCCAATCTCCCAAACTCTCAATACCCAAAGGTTGAACCCCAACCTTTGTGACCACTCAACCTAGAGTGAGAAGCTTTTGTGTTTGGTAGTGTTTACAAGATATGAACTCTCTAAATAGAGTAGATACACAAGTGAAAACTCTCTCAAATTCCTAACTCTCAACAAGAGAGGATATACAAGTTAAAGCTCAACTTTCAGAAAATGCAAAGATATAAACTCACTAAGCACAATGAAGAATTGATTGTCTCTTGCATCTTATTTCTTGTTATTGTGCTTGATTTTCCCTTGCATTTATAGAGCCTTGGAGTAGCTTCAAAGTCCTTCTAGCCGTTGCAAGTAGTTGTTCCAGCTTGTCTTTGCGTATTTTAGGTTTTGAGTGGTTGGTTCCCACTTAAATCTGTTTTTTTAGTGATGTTTCCCACTATGTGAATCGATTCATACGTTTATGAATCGATTCATATCTTGCTATTTTAGGTATTTTGAAGTTTTAACTCGTGTGAATCGATTCATGCTGGGTGTGAATCGATTCATGATCTGCTGTTTTGTGTTTTTGGGGCTTCCAGGCCTATGAATTGATTCATGCTTTTCATGAATCGATTCATGCGTTGCTGTTGTTGATTTTCCATGATTTTTTGATGCTTTCTTGATTCATTTTGCTTCATGGTTCCTTTCCTTTATCTTCATGCATAGCTCTTTTGATTGTTTGATTATTTGGGAGCATGTCCTTCATCATTTCTTGATCTTGTCTTTGGATTACATATTTTTCTTGTGTTCTTTTTGTTCTTTGCACTTGTTTTTGATATTGTTAAGCTTTTCTAGTTCATGTGCATTTGTCATTATCAAAACCTGTTTTCACCACTAGTATGGTGGTAATAACATGAAAGGAAGTACTTGTCTCTTCTCGTAGAAGAAATTTCAAGGAAGGCCTTATCTATATTTTTGAATTTGGTATCGTTAATCTCAACCTCTCATGCTAGGTAAGAGATACCATTAATTTGCCATCAACAAAACATATTTGCTCTATATGAAATGTGTTCTCCATATCCGTTTGAAATTAGATAAATAGAAAGTAAGAATAAATAAAATCATAGTACACTACGTTTTTCTATTTAAACAAAATAACACCTACTACAAGGAAATATCTATTTTTATGACAAAAAATCATCAGGAATTGTCATTAATTCTTGTGCTACTATTATATTAGTGTCATAATTAATTAAATAAATTCTTATTTTAAAAAAAATAATGTTACTAATATAACATTAAATCTATGACAATCTCACCAAATTTCCTCATATTTTCTTAATTCAAGGAGGGAACTAACTCTATTGAATTCCACTTCTTATCCCATTTTCCTTCTTTAATAAAGCAAAATTTTCTTTTCTTCCCCCCCTCCCCTAAAATTTCCTTATTTCTTTCTGGAAACATAAGCTAACTCATTCCCATCAATTAACACACATTAAAACTGCTAAAACAATTTAAGCTTCAATCACTACTTCATTAACAAAAATCAAGGACAAATCAATTTAGCAAATCAACAAACTTAGAAAAAAATGATGATGAAGTTGTTATCATTCTTCCACTTGGCTTGGTTTGAGGGATTCTGAAATAATAGAATCCAATGGATGAAATTATGATTAATCTTGCTACCCTCCATAGTTTGACTTGTATTGATTCTTAAAGGTGTTAGAAAATTCTAGTAATTCAAAAGTTTTGGTCTCATATTGCGTGACTCTTATTTCCCTTAAGGTTTTTATATAGAAATGGGATTTATAGTGGCAAACAAGATAGAAGGTGTTAAAAATTTTGTTTATATTTCAAAAGTTTTTTATTTTTTTAATTATTTAATTAATTTAAATTTTGGATTTGAAAAGTGAAAGTCATTTATTAAAATCAGAGGTTACAATTTATGTTTTAAATAGAAAATAATATCTGATGTGGTTACCATAATTAAATGTGCCAATTAATTCCCGTTTAAATTTTTTTATTCTGTAACATCTTTATTATTAATAAAATTTAATTGACTAATTTATTTCTGCTATATTTATTATCCCTATTTTAAAATCATATCTGACTTACCTATTTTAAAAGAGACATTTACCTTTTATGAGTTATGTTTCCTATCACTGCACAGAAGGACTGCTGTATCTTGGGGGTCACGTCTTAGGAGCATAAACCCTTAAGGGCAGTGTGACTCCACACGCCTCAATCAATAATATTTTCCCAACAATCTTAATGGTTTAAGCTATAATGGCTAAATTAGATTGGTAGCAACATAGTTACGAGAACGAACATAACATGATGCCTGTGGTTTGTGACTTTTTTTTCTTTTTCATCCTTTTATTTTGTTTCTAGTGTTTTTCTTATATTAATATTATGTTAGTCATTGAAGGATATTATATTAAAGAGGTAACTGTTGATTTTTTCAAATAAAAAAAATTAAGGAGCATATGAACAAGAAATTTGTTAGACATGCAATGGCTCTTTGCATTTTATTCAAATTACTGTCAAATGTTTCACAACTAGTTCATATATGTTTAACATGAATAATAGTTTTGTCAACCTATTTCAATCTCAAAAGTTGATGTTCCATATAAAAATATGTGTGATTGCTACTATGTTAGTTAGAACATAAAACTTGATGTATTCACGTATTGGAATTTGATGGTTTTGAAAAAAAAAATTGGATGATTGGTCTGTTGAGTTTGGTTTTAGCATATTGTTACTAGTTCTAATCTAATCTATATAAAAATATTCAGGAAAGCTCTTTAGGCAATTGATATTTTGTGAATATAGTGAATGTCATATTAATTTTCTATGCTATTTCATGAAAACTATACTAATGATTGAAATAGAATGCTATATTTGAATGAAATGGAGTTGTGTGATTATATTGATGAGGTATTATATTTTTTTCCCAATTGTCTCACGAGTATATACTATAATTTGTGAAAATTGGAGATTATGTTCAAGTTAGACGTAAAAATGAGACCAAAATCGGATGTAAGCATTGATGAATTTTGTGAATAATGAGTATTAATATGATTTTTCAGTGAAAAAATTCCATGTGAGTATGAAGATTGATATAATTCTACATATTTAATTTTGTGTGCCTATCGATGTGAGTAACATGAATGAATACATGTTTTTTTTCATAGCTTGTTACATTTGTGTAACTTTCTAGTCATATAGTAATGTTGATATTGATGAGTGTTTTCTACACTAATTGTTATTGCTATGAACAAAATATTAAAGGAAAAAGTTGTAGTATTCTTTTTTAAGATGATGATGATGAGTCTATCTATGATGATGTGTGAAATTAAACTTGATGATGTGTGGCATATGACATGACTATAATATTATTAGTGCTTGAAAAATTATTTTGATGCTAAGCTCTAATAAGCCATGTTATCTATTTTTTAATTTAATTAGTATGATATACGTGGTTGTTGTGATGCTAGATGATGATGAGATATTTGAGTTTTAATATGTTAAGGGAATATGAAACAAATGCGATTTTGATCACAAACTTAATTTGAGTTTCAATCTAAGAAAGTGTGATAAATTATATTACAAGAATATTATATTGAGAAAATTCTCATAAAGATTGATTTTTAAAATAGACCCCTTGCGATGATGACTCTCTATAAAAAAAAGACTTTGTTGTCTATTTATAATGTACCAAGCTATTGGAAGATTATTGGATTTAATAAATTTCTCGCTATAGTGAATTTCCATCATACTAATGTTATGGTGACGTTACTTAAATCCAATATTAAATAAGAATAAATTCAATTTGAATTTATTTTTGAAAGAAATTATTATAATATTTCTTACTTGAGTTTTTCACTATGTTATTGACATGGTGATGTTGACTAGCTAATTTAATTTAGACAATTATGAGTTTTCCACTATGTTAATGACATTTGAGAATAAATTCCTAAGTGAATTTATTTTACCCTTAAAAGAGGATTTGTTACTTAGAATTCAACTAAGTAGATCTGAGTAATTTAAATTAAAAATGGAGGTCAGGTTATTATTTTACTTGGTAAAATTTAAGGCTAATAAGCTAAGAAAATTTTCTTAGCATGTATATGTAAGAAATGTGTCTTCCTAAGTTGTATATTGTGATTGCTAATAGGCAAAAACAAATAATAGTATTTATATCGAGATCTTGAGACATGTACATGTAAATTATAATCAAGTAATGTAGCTACAAATCATGGATCAAAATTATTTTGATCTTGAGTCTCACAAAGTGAAAAACTAGTGAGTCAAACACTGAGGGAATGAGATTTAGCCATTTGTAACTAACGGTGATGAAACCCAACCTTTATGATTGGAGATACCATGAAGAAGGTTCATATGGGTAATAACAAGTCATTTAGTTAGAAGTGTTAGACTGCACTAAATGATGGTTAAGCAAGTTCTTAATGATTTTCATATCCCTTATGGGTAGTGTATAAAAGTGCATATTACACTTGATGAAAACACTTATGTGAGTGTGGAGTGGGGCCGCTCCTATGAAATTAAATGGCAAAATTTTTAGAGTACTCATGAATTACCAAGCATACGCAAGGTCTATTCGTGCAACACGGTGAAAACAACAAAAAGAGTCAAGAAGTGTAGTGTGATAGGTAAACCGCTATCTTACATTAAAGTGATTTGGGTTCATAGAAGCTTTGCTTCACCAATTCACTGTAAGTTAAATTTATCTGTCTAGGGTCTGGTTTATAGTCCAGAAGACACCAGATCTGATGCATTTGAACTATGAGGTAAACCCGAGTTTTTATTTTAAAAAAACTTTTGAAATATGTGAGGGATTGTTAGAAATTTTGTTTATATTTCAAAAGTTTTTTTAGTTTTTTAATTATTTAATTAATTTAAATTTTGGATTTGAAAAGTGAAAGTCATTTATTAAAATTAGAGGTTACGATTTACGTTTTAAATGGAAAATAATATCTGATGCGGTTACATAATTAAACGTGTCAATTAATTCCTGTTTAATTTTTTTTATTTTGTAACATTTTTATCATTAACAGGATTTAATTGACCAATTTATTTGTGCTGTATTTATTTTTCTTTATTATAAAAATCGTATCTGACTTACCTATTTTAAGAGAGACATTTTCCATTCTGGGTTTACACTAAGGATCTACCTTTTGTAGTTATGTTTTCTGTCACTGCACAGAAGGACTGTTGTATCCTAGGGGTCACGCCTTAGGCGTATAAACCCAGTGTGATTCCACACGCCTAAGTCAATAATATTTTCCCAACAGAAAGGAGGTGAGCTTATGTACAAACGAGTTTGAATCCAAATAATAGTTTCATGTGCAAATAAACATCTTTTCAAAAAAAAAAATTTACACTTACCTCTCTAAACCATACGTTGATAAAATTGGCATCACTTACAATCATTCTTTACTATTTTGGCAGACCAGCCCTCAAATGCCTGTGAGAAGTTTGTATTTGTCGATATATATCAATTAATAATTTAATGATCATGATTTTGTTTTAACCTTACCAAGAGTAAAACCGTTTGACTACACCGTTGATTGGTATTGTAGCGGTTAGTCTGTGTCAAACTAGCATTAGTATTTTTGGGTTGTTGGACGACATACCTGGTAAGGTTCGTGAATTCGGATTAAAGTATAGAGGTGGCTACTTTATTTGGAATGATAGCAGAAAATGGATAGTAAATTTCAAAATGCAATTAGTGGAACTTATGCTTTAATGGAAATTAATGTTGCTATGGATTGCTATGGTTAAAATAATTAGAATTACCACTTTCAACAGTACCTATATCATACCTGAAATCCTCTAACCCCTAAAATATACACATAAAAAAACCAGATAAGGAATTACTCATCATAAATACCCAAATACTATATAAGTTCTGGTATGTATGTAGCAACATCAAAACTCATGAACAACAACAGGGTCCGAGAACATACCTTAGCAACTGTGGCCTTATTAGTAAATGAGTCACAATTTCTACCCAAATAATCATAATCCACCAACTTCCTAGGTTAATACCTAAATAGTTGGCACACACTCAACCAGAATCTAACAGAGGAATTGTAAAGTTTTAACACCAGCAAACAAAATTGACATACAATAGAATATTTAACTATTAGTAGAAAGAAAGATGCCTATTCAAAATGCTAGAGACTTAGAATCCTTAATTTGGATAAAACACAATTGGAAGTAATAAGTCTGTTTCCTCACGAATTGCTGGAACTTCACATCCTTGATTATCTGTGGGCTTGCGTTTCCTCTTGAGGAATAAGAATTTCCTTGTAAAAGCAAAGATTTCAACCAACGTAGAATGTTCGAACTTGTATTTTCAACCGGCTTCGTTAAGTTTAAATGAGGATACAATGGTTCAAAAAATCAACGGCTGATATTCCTTTAATAACGAGCCTCACCTTTACCAGTTAAACCGGGTCAACAATTATAATATTATATGTGAGATGATGAGAATAAGTTAAGTGGAATTTTATAAGAATTTAGTATATTGCTTAATTTTAAGGTCTAAGTGTAGGAGAAAATGTAAGACTGAGGCGTGTGAGAAGCACACTGGGCTTAAGGGTTTGTTCGCGTAGCGCGTGACCCCCCAGGATACAACAGTCCGTCTGAATAGAATAGGAGCAGAACTAGCAAAAGGTTGAGCGTGATTGTGTGTAAACCGGAAAGAAAATATATTATAAACATAAACCTGGTAAGATATTCCCATAAAAACAAATCGTAACGTTCTTAAAATTAAACGCCCCAATAAATGGCTTTCTCAGATAGGCTTTTCAAATTTAAAATTCAAATTAAAGAAAAAGAATTTAAAAATAAAAAGGAACAATTTGCACACGAAACAGATATTTCGGCCCAAACTCATTTGCGCGTGAACCCACTTCCTTTCTATCTTGTTTACCACCATAAGTTCTCTTTCTATATATAAAGCCTTAAGAAAAATGTTGTCCAAGCAATGTGGGACTAGAAACTTTTAAAATAAGCAAAATTTCCAACAATCTCCCACACTAAGTCTAGCTGTAACATAACATAGCCTATATTTTTAGATTTGACTTTGGTTTGGTCAGATAGTTTATGTATAAGTCCAACTTAAGTTATTATATGAAAATACAAATAAACATCTGTTAAATACATCAATACGTTTATCTTAAATAATTAGTATGTTACTAAAACCTAAATACAATATGTATTTAATTGTTGATTTTTCATATTAAAGATGGTTATGAAAAAATTTAATTTTATAAATTATGATTCATAAAAAATATTATATATGTTTATAAATTGTAATATATCACAAATTATATTTTTTATAGAATTATATACAAGAGCTTAAAATGTCGGCCTAATAAATTAGTAAGGATTTTTAAACTTATTTAATTAAATAAGGTTTGTTCACACTAAGAGCTTAGACACGAAACCCTAGAAAACTCTCTTAGGGATTAGGTCTGTTATTTCTTAATAATGTATTATTTAGGTTACAACCTGCATATCGCAAGTGCCTTTATACATAGGTTATAAAGTGAGCCTTGACCCATTAAGCTATACTCTTAATCAGCCTACCACTAAGTGACGTGATGAGGTTTATGAGAACCACTCCCTAAACTCGGGGGAACAAGGTTCTTAAAAAAATATTGACTTGATTTTTGTATTAAATAAACTAGGCCAATTTAAGTCTTAAAAGGGTAAGGTCCTATTCCATCCCTTCCTAAAAGTCACTGTAAAAGCCACTTATATATATATTTTTTTTCTCAGCAGGAAGTAGACTTACATTTTTAATTTGAAATAATAAAAGGGTAATTCAGTTATGAAATATTATTCTAATAATAATATACAAGTATTTTATTATATTTAATGTTAATTAAATGAATTTAAATAACAACTGAATTAATTAAGGAAACAAAAATTCCCCTAATTAAATAATTAACTAACGGCAAGAAAAGTTACGAGTTTCGTTTTCGGTACAAATAAGCAAACTAAGGATTTTATTAATTTGTAGGAAAGTAGAGATTTTGAGTCAATTTCTAGTTTTAATCCATTTGTTTTGACAGGAATTTAAAAATCTTGACTAGATATTTCACTTATTGATATAAGTATAAAAGAGAATTAATCATTGTGATCTGAATATTTTACTACACTTGAAAAAAATTGTCTAATTTTTTAAAAGTGATCCATTAAATTAAGAAAGATACATGATTATACAGAAAGAAAATAAATGTTAGTCAAGAATAATAAAACCTGATTATTTCCAGGAAGTGAATATTTTTTGCCAATTGTTATTGCAAAATATAATTTTCATTACATTGATAGATAAGATGTTCGGAAAATTAAGACGAAAATCTCCGAATCAATAACCCCAGTTGGTAACAAGAACACTTATGATTCGACCATTCAATTGGAGATAGGATTCTTTGTGCGCCCAAGAATCAAGTGCACACAACAGAACCCAAACATTTGTCAAAGAACATTGTGTTTTCGACATGGCACCATCCTTAACAATGGTTTCTTCATCAATGTTATGTCCCAAACTGGGTACATGTGCAGTTTTACCTTCCATTTCTATGACTTCACACTCAAAAATCCAACCTTTTCATCTCTCTTCATGGTTCTCTCCACTGGGTTCTCGCATTTTCTCACCTTGGAGTGGTTTAAAGCATCTGGGTATCTCAACTAAACCAAAACCTCTTCTTCACATAGGTAACAAAACAAAATATCTCTTGTGGGGTTGTTTAGTACCTTTGGTTTTTCATGTTTGTTGAGCTCATTATAGCCATTTGCAGATAGAAGGGGATTGTGTAAGGGTAAGGGGGTTTATGCCTCTCTTTTTGGGGTTGGAGCCCCTGAAGTTCTGGTAATTGGTGTCGTGGCCTTGTTGGTTTTTGGTCCTAAAGGTCTTGCTGAGGTGAGTCTCTTGCTTTGGTATCATTCTTATATTTACAAGAATTCTTAATGCCTTTGTCTATCTTGGAAAAATTGTGGCTATTCTTATTAGTTGATAGAATTTGAATGTCTTTCTAGCCTTGAGAATTTAGCATTTCTCATTGTTGAGGAATCGGTCATTCCAAATGCTTTAGAACATGTACTGAAACCTGAAATAGTGAAACTCAATTTCAATGATAAGAATGGTGAAAGAAAAAATTGAGGCCTTGATCACGTTGTGATATATGTGTTAACCTTGTGAAGGCACTAGGCTTCAAACAGGTTAAGTGTGGAGGTCTAAGAGTCGTTTTATCTCAAACACTAAAAACATATCCCCTTTACCTCACAAAATAAAGGAAAAGAAACATATCAGTCTCATGACGGTACTTGCAATAGATATTATAAAGTTCACCCAACCCTAGAATGTCTAAACTCCAAACTGACAAACATGAACTGTTGATGAGCTTTTGAAAGAAGTGCTACTTTGGCTTATCGAATGACTATAATACTTTCAATCAGCACCGACAGAAAGATCCATTACTTTTCCAATAGCCTTTTTGCATATCAAACTTGGATTCTTATGCTAGAGAAATAACACATTGGTAATGTTTATATAGATTGTCATTCATTGATATGTACCAACTCTGTGGTTTCCTCAAGACGTTTCCTGTGCTGGTTTAAGTGATGAACAATTAACAGTCCTGTTAGTTGGGATGTAGTCTTGTTATATATAAATACAATATGCCAATATAATATATTTTAATCTTATGAACAAGACAAGAGCAGTTTCCCCAAGAAGCCAAGTGATAGCTAGATGCTGATGGAGATAATCAGCTGTGACATTTATCCAATCTGCTTGAAAGTTAACGTTTTTCATGTTTGTATTTGAATCAAACTACTCTAGGATTTCTTTATCTTAGCAACAGATAAAGGGGATACATGATCAGAGCTTCTTTTTCTTTTTTATCCATCTTAAATATCACTAGGTTGAACTGATGGGAAATAGGTATACTTTAGCTCAAACTTTGCTGATATAGTGATTTGTACAGTGTAGGTAGCCGAAATGTTTTTATTTTAATGTAGTTCATCAAAGTGAATGTATGTAATAACATATGGTAGGTTTGAAGAATGCTGTTTTTTCATGTTTTTTAATTGGAGGTTAACATGGGCCTGTGCACCATACAGTCCATACCTATTAGTTAGAATGCGCATTAAGTTGATAATAATTGGGCTATCTACCAGCCATTGGTGGTTCTTTAATCCCCTTGTTTATTGAATAAAATGTCAAAGTTACACGTCAGTTGAAGCCTTGAAGGGTGTTTACCTAAGTAGAATAGTTCAGAAGTTTATGACTATACTATCCTGGATGAAGATTTTTCCAAGGTCAGAGATTCCTTAACTCTTTAAGCTAAGCTTGCTGGAGATGTCCACATCTTTATGTTTTGACTTTATTTATGAGATAGGATAGGGTTCCCTCTCTTTATTTAGTTTACAAGAACTGTAGTGTTTTCAATTAAACCATAGAAGATAATAGGTTGCTCTGCATAATTGCTTTGCCTGAGAGAATTTTGCAGGGAAGATGTGAGTTTCTTGTCACTCAGGTTGTAAAATTTGTGTACATTCTTTAATCATGATTATTGAATGATATTAACTTCAGACAGTTGGAATCCAATCATTGCACTGTGGGCCTTATTGGATTTGGATACATTATTTACAATATTTTACAGAACATTTGTTGTTGTTGTTGTTGGTAATGATGGTAATTGGTAATCTCTCTCTTTCCTTCTCTTAAATCCTGCTCTTCAACTGAGTAATTGTAGGTTGCTCGGAATTTGGGAAAAACATTGCGTGCATTTCAACCTACCATTAGAGAACTTCAGGTTGGTTGGTGCTAAATACCTTAGAATAAGTTTGTTATGATTATTGCACTAGATAGATGCTTTGATGTTGGTGCTTGCCATTTTGTCCCTTTAGGATGTTTCAAGGGAATTTAAGAGTACACTTGAACGAGAGATTGGTCTTGACGATGATTTAAGTCCAACTCGGAACATGTACAATTCCAACACACGCAATACCACCTCAAATCCATCATCCACCGTTGACCCTAGTGAGTAATCTAGTATAACTTTTTTAATTTTCTGTACAGGTTATTTATTCTAATACAGTTGTATGATTGGTCTACCTGATTGAAATACCATCTTGTGCTTGCTTTCAATTAGTATCACCTAACTGCAATTATCTTAATCTAACATATCAGCCACTGAAGGAGATTTTAGAAATCGATAGGAACCAGAAAATAAAACTAATATAAATGCATAAAAACCTAGGTAACCTGGTTGTGCATATTCTGGAATTTTCTTGCTTTTGGGATACAAGACCAGAGATGAAAATTACAACAAAAAAAGGACTTGATCCAACAGGTCAAGCCCTTACTCTACATGAGGCATACCCAATTCTTTTTTTTTTTTTTTTTTGTTATTCAGAGCCATACTGAATTCTTCACTCACTGATTTCACTCCCTGTATGTTACACCACTCCACTATTCTATCTCTCCATGTGAGACTCTTGACATAAGATGTTAGGTAGTGATTTTGGTAGTCTTACATACTTGGGAGACTTATCTGCTGATCATGTTGCTTCTTAATAATCAGTGGGTTCTATCAGCAGTATAAAGCAAAATTACTATTTTTTATTATTATTTGTTGATTGGATATATTTTACAAGGGTGACTAATTTAATGTCATTTGCATCTTTGTTTCTCTTGGATACTATCACAATGATATCATCATGTTTTTGAAGTGTTGCAATTCCTTATAAAATTCATCAAATACTATATTAGAAAAGTGAAGTCATACTAAAAGAATCAAATGAGTTTAGAAAACCACAATGAGCTCTAATATATTCCTTTATCTGTGAACTTTAGGATCTTTATGTTTTTAAATTTCTTTGTTTTCAAATATAATGTATGCTTTGTCTATTGTTTTTTTCACGCCACATGTATGCAGTTTGTTCACTAGAATAAGTATTCTTTTTTACAAAAGAAAGAGGAAAACATGCACTTACATGTTAGTTGGAACAATAAAATTACTCAATTGGTATCTCTCCTGAACTTTACCCAGGAGCTGCGGCTATATAGGGGGTCCGATCCACATTTCCAATTCCATATCTTTCAATCTAAATGAAGCTAAGTCCATTAGAACGTCCCGTGAATAAGTAAAACCATGGAACTATAAGTTCTAAATGAAGAAATCAGATCTTATGGTTTGATGAAAACTTTCAGCAAATTGACTGTAGACTCTACTCTTAATCTTAGCATTTCGGTCCTCCCTTTGTTTATTAATTAGTTAATGTGAAGTGTTAACATGGCTATGAATAAATTTGAGCAGCTGTTTTGAGCATATTATTTGGTGTGAAAGGTTTATAATTGTCTGGTGAGGTTTGGAACTATCTCCCTTTCTGTTTTTTTAATACAGAAGCTAGAGTATGGTTGGGGCAGCCACAACACTTAGGATTGACCGTGTCACCTGTGTGGTTAATGAAATGACAATTATTTCTGCCTATAGTGAAGAAATTTGTCCATTTATGGCATCAAATTGCTTATATATAAAATACTAGAATATAACCAATTATATCTATGATAATGCAGATGGCACGCGGGATCCAGGTAAAGCATACAACTCTGAGGAATATCTTAAGATTACAGAAGAACAGCTAAAGGCATCTGCTGCACAACAGCAGGAGCAGGGACAGACACCCCCTCCTAAAGAAGGCGAGTTAGAACCTCAAATCCAGCCTCCTGGTTAGTCTTTTTGGTGGCTTTCTCTGTTTCCATCCTTGTTTGTTTTCACTGTACTTTGATATGATTGGCTTTTTAATCTTTCATGTCAGCAGCTAAGGAAACAGCTCCAACTCAGAAGCCAGAAAGTGAAACTTCACCTTTGGATTCATAGGAAGTTGAAAGTAACTTTATCTAATTATCACTTCAGTGCCTGAAATGTCGCCATAAGTTATGGGAAGGGGTCACGCAATTTTGTTACACCTATTAATCATTAGAATTATGCAAAAAGTAAAGAAGCAAAAGATTTAACTCTTAGTGTGTTTCTGAATTTACTCTAGTTAATTACTTGAGTGTGGATCATTCGCCCTCTCTTAACTGCAACTACAATCATTATAATAAATAGAAAAATATTATCAGTGTTTAACAATATATTAAACAATAAATATAAAAAATAAGTATGATGGCCTAAGTAATTTCCCAGTACCCAGTAGAACCATATTTAATCATTTGCAATATTTTGGTGATAAATATGATTCAATTAACTTCTTTAGAGTTGAGTTATTCTACTCAAACAATGCATTGTGGATCAATTTACCATTTTCACCCCTAAAACCTCGAGCTCGCGATAAAAAATATAGATAATCCAACATGAAATCAAATCATAAAGAATTTGAACCAACACGGTTAAAAACTTCCAAATGGTAAATCTTACCATTATTGCCCGGGAAGCATACGAATTAAAAACATTCCTATAAATCATTCGATAAAATAATACATGAAATGTAGCTTACTTATACAGTAATCCAGCGCTTTCATTTATTCCCCTGGTTAAACAATGGAACCGCCAATGCTACCAAAAGAATGAACGGACAAAATGCCAATAATTTTCTTCCCATTTAACGTTAAGAGTTATGCTACAACATATTCATTTGTCTGGTATATGATTCAAAATCTAGATAGTTTGCTGATGCTGGTCCATGGAATCCATACATATCCATTACTTTATCATCTGAAGGCAACACAGAGCCTTCACGTCCCTTAAATCCCTCCAGGGGTGAAGCCCAAGGAGCTGGAGTTGAAGGGTTTGAGCTAGTAGCGTCACCAAGTGCAGTTGGGTTCTGAGGTGAATTCCCAGCAGGCCTTCTGTTTGACGCACTAGCTGTCGTCAAAGAAATTGATACCGATTGTTGCTGCTGCAATTGTTGCTGGTTCTTCATTGGTGACTTTGGCCTAAGAGCCTCGATATCAGGAGTAGTCACCACCAGATGAGGTGCCTCTGGAGGTGGATTTCTTCCTCCACCTCCCTGCCAAACTTTCCCATCTTTGTCAGAGAAGTTCTTGACATATGTCTGAATTATCAAAATCAAATCAATGGGGTTAATCAGTCAGGAGAACACAGACAATCATGAGCTTAAATAAAATGGATAATATTGAGCGTAAACTCTGTTGGTGCCAACAGATTGTATAACCAAACATAGAATAGAATCTTAACGCTAGAGAAAATGAAGTCCAGATGAAAATGCACTATTACCAGAACTGAGGTAAGATAGATTTCAAAAACTTCTATTATGAGATATCAAAAGTATTTGGCCAGAAATGAGGCTAGAAGTATGTTTTTAGTATTAACTTAAGGCTAATGGAAGACATATAACAACAAAAGTAATCCAGTTAAGATTACCAAGGAAAAAATGCTACTTATTGGCTGCTAGGCTCTGGTTAGTTTAATGGAATATTAGTTGAACCTTCCCTATCCATGTCATATAATATAATAGTAGTCAATAGAACAATCCCATCAGCACCCATTCTAGAGAATGGCTGACAAAGTGGAAGAAAATTTTCCAACAAGTCAATCTAAATTGAATTTCATATATCTTCACCTCTGTTAAATTTGGTGCATGATATTATAATAAACTTCGTTTTCAGCTTTCATACAAATTTCCAAGTTTTAAAACATATAGAGGAATGCTACAGGGATAAGCTTTCTGACATCTGCCTCAGCCACTGAACTAACCAATGTTTTCAATGGGGTTAGAGGCTAGAGCCACCACCCAAAATGGCTCAATTTAAAAATGGCAGAATAACTGGTCAAAGTATTTTCAAAGGACTTAGCCTATGTTGAAGAAACTGATCTCAGAACACCCTAAGTCATCATATCCTACAGGGACAGAGAAGATGTCGACAAATTTTCTCACGTTCTAAAGAAAGAAAAATACGGAAGTAATAAATTAACATAAATCACTATTAAAAAAATATTAACATAAATCAAAAAAGGGAGATAGGAAAAATGAACTTATATGGAATGTAGGTAAACGAGTATTTCAAATTTCTTACCTCCTTGTTGAAATTTGAAGATGACAACTCTTTACCAACGGTCAGCCAACCAGCTCGGATATTGTGGTCTTCACCAAACAGTTCAAGTCTCCTCCTTCCAAGGGCAAAGTGCTCAACAATCCTATACATATCTTCAGGCTTTTGTGTTGAACCTGCAAGATAGGCACAAGAATATGAAACGACTCCCATTTTATTCTTCCATACAAAAAACACAGCAATCATTGCAACAGCTATCAGATGCAAAACATTTTATGTTCGTATATAGCTTCTACATGATTTTGGTTTCCAGTTAAGTATGACTTTTCAATTTATTTCCAAGGCCAAAGTTGGCACTTGCCTCCTTGCCAAGAATCAAGACAAGGTAGTTCTGTTCTGTCTGAATCATCAAAAAGAAAGAAACATAAAATCACAGTTGCTTGAGGTTAGTTATCTATTTATTTGCCGACAATGTCCATATGCCATAAAGAAAACTTCTTCACAGGACCAGCCTTTCAGCCTATAAGCATAATGAAGCTTCAGCAACCCTAACAACTAGTTTCCTCAAGGTAATAATACTTTGTAAAAAAAATTTACAGTACATACACGGGATCTAAAAACACTCATTAATATCCAATGATTAACTTGATGGGCATCCTGTTCAATCCTATCTAAAATCATAAGTTAGTCACCTACTTAAAGTTGTTGGGATAGTATGTTAGGCTGGTACCCAGAAAGACTTAAAAAATGATTCTTTATTGATAAACCCTCAAATTTCAACCCAGACCCACTTTGAACTGAAATTCACAATTAGGGAAAAGGTACAATATGATTTTCTCAAGTTCAGGGTTTTTGAGAGACACCAAGACACTCAGTTCAACTAAAAAAATCTCCTCAAAATTCAACACACCTTTTTCTCATTACATTTATAGGCTTAGCTTTCCTGCCTGTGGGACTGATCAGGGGCCTGGTTTGGTTGGCTTTGGGCCTAAAAAGCCCAGTCTGACCAAAACCCATTGGAAGAAATCAGGAACCATAGCCGAGCATAATCATCACCAGGTTGGGTGGGTTCAGGTTTGAACATATATCCAGGAATCACAAAAGATCAAACTTTTACAGAAAAAATCAAACCTTTTACAGAAAAACCCGGTAACAAGAAATGGTAAACCAACATTGATACAGGAATCACAAAAAATCAAACCTTTTACAGAACAAACCCAGTAACAAAAAGAAACAGAAAATATTGTTGTGGTCAACACAATCTTCTCTGTTGTAGTTGTAGTCTCCTCCGTCACCACCGCTGGGGTATCATTCTTCACACTCAGGTCTATCGCGGCCAAGGGTTTCAAAATCAAAATTGAGGTCGTCAAAGCGGAAGAAGGCAGAGCGAGACGAGGGTGTAGCATGAAGAGATGCATACAAAGCCTCGAGATGTGAAGAGGAAGGGGAAGGCTAGCAATGCAAGATGGATCTGGTTTTTCTTTTTCTTGTTGATTTGGTTTTCGGGGGATTTCGTTTGGTAAGGTGAGTGAGATCTGTTATGGAGGGTTAGGGGGAACAACCATGAACTAGATCTGTTATGGTGGGTGGGAGTTGGAGGGGGAGGAATCACGGAAGAGGTAGAGAGAAAGCTAAGGGGAGACACACTCATAGTTGTCAATCTCGGATTTCAGTGCATAGCGGCTGATTCCTAAAATGCTATATACTTATAGCATAGAGTGAGATGACCGCTATTTAAAACTTTTATGATCCCAATATATAACATGTTATATACAGATAGAATTGCAAAGATATAATCACAAAATCATTATTCCAATTAAAATACTACAACATAGGTTTATGCTAAACAAAGTATACTATCATAGGTAGAGACAATAAAGTAGAAATATACTGCCAATCATAGTCATAGTCTCATAGACTTAATGAGTCTTATATATGCCCCCCCCCCCCAAAAAAAAAAAAAAAGAAAAAATCTCCTTGCACCTTGCTTCTGTCCACCTTCAGAAAATGCCATGGGTAGGTTTAAAAATGATGGAAAGGGGGCTGGAAGAGCAGAAACAGATATGGGTTGGAGAGGAAGAGGAACGGGGGAAAAACAAGGGATGGTTAATAAAAAACAGAAACAAAAAAAAAGACAGAAGAAACAGAGACGGTTGAAAAAACAGAAGATGGCTTACCTGCAAAGTTGTGGTCGCCAGAAATTGACTAGAGAAGACGACTTCTCCAGCAAAAATCATGGCTGAGGTGCTAGGCTAAGTAGAGAGAGGAACGTTGAGGGGAAGAAGGGACACTGTTTCATGAAGTTCTGGGATGGGAAAGAGCAAGGCTTTTATTTTTTTTAATTTCAGGAAGGACAAGACTTCCATTTTACAGTGTTACCCTTAATGAGATGGGTGAAACACACCATTTTGGTGCTGTGCACAGTACACTTAGGGCAAAAAAAACCAATAGGTCAGTAAACTTATCTTCTTCATCACACCACGCAACACGTGAAATGCTCCGCCCCTTGCCAGCTCAGACCATGACTGAAGAAATGCTCCATGACAGAACGGTGGTGGCAGCAGGCCACCATGTTGGCGCAATTGCGCTGTTATCACGGGCTATTGACAACTATGCGCACACTATGATGAGGAAGGAGGCAAAAGATTCTAGGGTTTAGGTTAAAAGAAGTATACATCTGTAGAACAAAAAAACTTAAAATAGAAGCAGTCAGGTATGGGTTGTTTGGTTTTAAATTAAATTTTAGAACAAAACCGACCAATTAAATCTGTACATCCCCAACCAGACTTAACCGAAAAAATTTCAGGCTGGAATATCTGACCACTGTGTGCTTTTTCTGTTTGGTCCGGGCGGGTACTTTTGGGGCCGTTTTTTTTAGCACCACCTACCTGCATGCCTAATTGCCTATCTGTTAATAATATGGGAAATTATCACGTAACAGCCTTTGTTATCTCCTGAGGTACACAGTACAACTGTCTTATTGGGGGCCTGTCACCCTAGTTCAACATATTATTTAGCAGTTGAAAACTTGGATTTTGACAAAATAGGACACTGTTACATTTGTTATTTTCATTGTTTTTACAGCTTGCTTTATCTTTAGAGTTGATATCAACAATAACAAAAGTTTGTCCTACTAAATGAGGAGAATAAATATAAACCCCAAAAAAATGATGAGCACACACAGATACATAGAGACACAGAGAAAAAAGTTCAAGCATAAAGATAATTAAGATTGTTATGGACACAGTCGATGATGCTATACTAAGTACTAACCATAAGGAGGTTCTTCAGCAATAATCACATCCGTGTCAATGTTGGCGTGAATTATATGGCCATCAGTACTTCGACGAACTGTTCCTTTTATGCCCATCAAGCAGTGTTCCTTCACCATAACAAAAAAAAACAGTTTAAGGAAGGCTGCTGCAGCAAAACAGAACGGTTCAACTTCAAGGAAGACTACTACATTTAAACTCAAATGTTGAAATGCAGTTATGGATGTACAGGAGACAAATTTTAACTAACCTTAGAATGTTGAAATAAAGTATGTGAATCATGCCGCAGTCCTGGGGTTGCATTACTTTTGTTTGTCTTTACCCAACATATATCTTCACACCTACGAAATCCCCACTGGAGAAACCCAACCCCATTAAAAAAGAAACAAAATGAAGATAAAGCTAGAGATTAAGCAGTGAAAGACACAAATAGGATATGATAACCATAACCAATCAATGATTAAAACTAAATCCTGTAAGAAATTCCAATATTCAGATAGTGTACCTTCTTTAGACATTGACGACCTTGTTCAAGGCCTACACCATCACCCACCCAAAGGAAGATAAAAGAAGGTGTATCTGCTATAGCCTTACAAAAGGAGCAAAAGAAATGAGATGTTTAATTCAAAGAATAACAATTCTATGCATTCATACAAAGAAGGCAGCATTCTTTGGCAATTAATATATGCAGCCAACTTTTGATGGTGATAGATCATTATATAAAGAGAACCACTCCAAAAAATGTAATTTATAAGGTTGGCATATGCTCCAATACCACACATACTAATGCATCACTCTAGCATATTTGATCTTATCCTTTATTTTGCAGCATAGGATACTGAAAATATTTTGTAATTAGCCCAACAGTTCAATCATGAAGGCTTTTTATTTGCATTTGAAACCTAAGCAGGATGGAAATGAAACAAGTCTAACAAAAGAATGCGATGTGAAAACAGAATAATAGCTTACCTCAATTTTGAGATTCATTATTTCTTCAAATGTCCAGTACTCCATGTGGTCAGCAACACCCGGGGCACGGTGCACATACTCCTCCCATGGGGGATCTATCAGAATGACATCAAACTTTGTTCCAAAGAACTCTGGAGATAGCTCAAACTCCTTCAGATCACACTTATAATACATAGGAGCAGATGCAGATTTTTCTACAATCTCATCCTTTTTCTGTATAAGCTCCCTAAGTTTAGGGTAGTCCTCCACAACATTTGTGAGCTCAAGCTCCCTGATGAAATTCTGTGGCCGCATACCAGTGTCAACAAAGTTTTGAGAATAATCATTCTGTTCACCTCTGGAAGGAGCTTTACCAAGACTTCCGCTACTTTTAGGAGGAACCCATCCTCCTGGAGTTTTGTCAGGTGGGGCTCCTCGAGATATTGATCCTGTAGGATTAAAACCAGTAGTAGAAATATTTGGTGGAACCCCCCTTCCAGGGCCTGATTGGTTATAATACATTGCAGGATTTGGTGGGTTCCCTATATTAGCAGCATTAAATCTTGGACCTGAAGGACCTGGGGGTACAGGAGACACTGCTGGTGGAACACCCATTATATTCATATCGACACCTCGAGCTCCAGGCCAAACACCTGGAGTAAATGGTGAAATGAAGACTCCAGGGGAAATTGGTGGACCGGGAGCAGGTGACATGCCATGTGAAAGAGGTTGCATTGGCCCAGGCGGAGGCATCCCAAGAGGTCCATAGGGTGATCCCATCATTGGTGGCAATGGCATTCCAACCTGCTGGTTGTCTCTCCCAGATGGCCTAATCCTTCCTCCTCTGCCAACCCTGCTCCCTTTCATTCCTTGTGGACCAGCTCGGTTAAAGGATCCAGACTCCTGGTTTCCATATTGAGGTTGTGAGCCACCACCACTAGAACTTTGCCCCCCAGTATGGCGAGTGGATACAGAACCTTTCTGACCTCTTCCTCTTCCCCCATGATAATCATAGTCATCATCAGCATATCTTTCCTTCAGATCTTCACCTGGTGTCCCAGAACCAGATAAATCACTCTTTCTTGCTCTTTCTTCCTGATGATATGCCCATTCTTCATCATTAGCACCCGATTTACCATGTTGATGACCTTCAGTTCTCTTGTTGGACATAGATTCTGCTTTCCCGTAGTCAAAGAACTTGGTCTGAATCTCTATCACATCATAATTGTCATTTGAAATCCCAAACTTAGTTGACGTTTTAACAGCTTCCCGGTCCCCTCTGCTCCCATCTTTCCTACCACCAAACCGTCCATGAGGCCTTTCATTGTCCATCCGATCATAACCATGTCTTGGCAACTCCCATTCTCTATTGTCATCATAAACACCCTCCTCATTTTTCGAGTCTTTATCAACATTACCCGGTTGCCTCCTTTTCCAACTTTCTTTAGAACTTTCCCGATCCTTCCTCCTGTCACTCCAAGCATCATCTTTCCCTTTGGATCTATCATCCTTATAGCCATCACTTTCAAGTTCCTTCTTTTTAAAGCTACCACTTCTCTCATAATCCACCTCAGAATTCTCCAAATCTTGATGCCGCCTCCCACTCCTCTCAGGCGTCCTTGACCTGTTTGAGTTACCACTTTCCCTAGCAGTCTTATCCCGACCCCGCAAACACCCATCCTCATCAGCATTCGCTGACCTATCCCAGGTTTCAGTAACATCATAACCGGTTGGCGTCCTATGGCGCCTGGACTTCTCATTCCTATCCTCACGAGTAACATCCGCAGGTTCAGACTTCCCTTTACTCTTCCCTCTCTCAGAATCACCTCTCCTATCCTCTCTACTATTAGACTTAACACCCCTATCACCACCGGAATTCTTACCTTCCACATGTTCACTCCTAGCAGATCCACTCTTCTCTCTATCCCTTGAGCCGTCGCGTTTACCATCAGAGCCCTTACCACTCCTAAAATCCCCTTTCTCAGAACCCGCATCCTGAGTCCTCCTCACACTAACAGTGTCAACCTCATCCCACTTCCTTCTGGAACTCTTAACCTGCTCAGAAGACCCGTGGCCACCCTTCTCCCTGGCTCCACCTTCTCCCTTATCAGAGTACCGATAATCATCCTCGGCGCCGTCACCGCGCTTCCTGGCAACCTTATCATCCAACTCTCCATCCTCGTACCAACTACTCAACTTTTCCAAGGTACTTTCCTCTTGCCTCTTCTTCAACGCGCCTTGCTTGGAACGCGAATCGTAATCGTCAGTGTCGGTTCTGGCAGACCTCTTCCTCCTGGCGGTTCCGTCGGAACCTTCAGCATCTTCGCCATTACCGTACTTCCTAGACCTCTCCTTCCTCTTGTCGGTAAACTCCCAATCCTCATCCTCCCTCTCACGCTTGGCGTAACCGCGACCACTCTCGCTCGAATCCATTCGCAACTACCGGAATTTAAGCTAGAATGTGCGAAACTTTGTCGAGGGAAAACATGAATTTGCCCAAACTACGAACTCTACGAAGGGTTTCTATGTGTTTTTTTTAATGTTTGAAAATTGTATGGGGAAATAAATGCAATTGTATGGTGAGGGAAATTGAGATTGGGCTTACCCGCGCTGTGGAATGGAGTATCGTTGTTGTTGTTCACAGTGGAGGCGAGCAGAGGGGAAGAAGAGAAGAGGAGAGAAGTGGGGCTTTTCTCACTTCTTAACCAACGATACGCTGTTGCTCTTTACCGGATCTCAATTTCTCAATTCGGGTTTGGGCTCGGCCTAACACCCTAACCCGATACTTCTTCTGGGCCTTACTTAGCATTCATACCTTTCCTATATGGTCCGGGCCCCCACACGCCACAGTATTTTTTATATATATACTTATTGGTTTAAATAATGTTTCATTTGTATTTTTATGGCCTTGTGTTGTGTATTATGCGTTTTTGTTGGGCTTTTTAGGCCCATCTCTTTGTAGTTGTTGCTCTCTTATCTAATCAATTTGATATTTCATTTCCAAAAAAAAAGAAAAAATATGTTTTTTTATTTTTTTAGTTTTTGTCTTTGTAATTTATTTATTTATTACATCCCTCTTATATTGAATATTTTATTTTTAGTTTCTACCTTGAACTTGATTCTGTTAATTCTTAATATGATTAATTAAACTACACATTAATTTATTCAGATGATTCTGAAATGGGTAACAACAAAAAAATGGTTTTGTGTCTACCTACTTATTGCTTTGTGACTTTGACAGGTTAAAATATAATTTTTAGTAATTAAAATTGCTTTTAAAATTATCAAAAAATAAAATAGTCAATATTTTTAATGATCAAAAAATATATTTTACCTTGTTAGAGTCATGTGTTAATAGTTAGTTGAACATGTCATAATCATTTGAAAAGACTAATGTATAATTTATGTCCATTCAAAGTGGCCGAGAGTTTCTCATTTTTTAGTTTTCAAAAGTCAATTTGAAAACAAAACTTATTCGTAAAAAATTGTGTTAAAGTGAGGTTTTTGTTTATTTTAAAAATGGTTTTAAGTCATTTTTAAAAACAAGAAAAAATATTTTCTTTGTTTTTGTTTGTAGTTTTATAAACTTCTAACTCTTGTAGTTCACCACCACCATCATTGTCATTGTAACTGTCACTATCACCATTACAATAATTGTCACCGTTGTTACAACCCTTTACTACCATCGCTACCTTCATTATCATCACGACCACCGCCACCACTATCACCACTGTGGTCGTTGCCACCATCATTATCGTTCCCACAATCAACACACCCTCCTCCACTACCACCATGGCCACGACCACCATCATATCAACACCACCATCACCACTATCACCACCATCGTTGTTTTCACTATCACCACAACTATCACTACTAACCACCACCTACCATCAAAACCATTATTGCCATCACCATTGTGACCACTACCATAATCACTACCACCACCATCACCACTAACGTTGTCACCACCATTGTTATTCCCATCATCACCGCACCATTTCCCAACACCCTAAGCATCATCACTATCACGACGACCACTACTACCATAACCATTATCGCCCTGTCATCATCGTCATTCTCACACCATCTTCATAACCACCACTACCATACAACCATAACCACCATCGTCATTCCCGCCACCACCTCCACCATCGTCGTTCCCACCATCACCACACCCTCCACTATTGTCGTAACCACCACCACCCAAACATCAGGATGACCATCGCGACTATTGCTACTATCACCACTGTCATTCCCACCATCATTACACTCACAACCACTACCACCACCGTCGTCCCCACCATCACCAGAATCCACACCATGACCACCACTAGGATAAGCACTATAGTTGTGGCGCCCTTAATCTAATAAATACTATCAATAATAATAAAAACCAGATTAAGAAAATTAGGATAAATTTTTCACTTTTAAATAACTTTATTGGAAGGAAAGCACCATAATTATAATTTTAACTATCAACCTCAGATCTATTTAAAGACCTATATCATATATGATGATATGAGAAGGTATGTAAACTCAAACAACACTTACTCCTTGCTTTAAGAGTGTCTAACCAAGACTCAACACCACTTAAAATAATTGATCACATAATTACTAAACATATATCTACTAAATATTTAAATTGGCCCAAAAGCAAGAAGGGGTTTTAGGATTGGTTCTAAGAAAGCCTAGAATCATTAGAAGTCATACAATAAAGTTATCGCCTATTACATAATTCCCCAAATTAATTCTAAATCATGGATCTTCATGAACATATTTTAAGACGTTATTTATATTGCTTTCTAAACATTAAATTACAGTTTAATTATTGGAAATAGTTATCTAATTCTAATAATAGTACTTTTCCTATTTCCCAGCCCAGTTCAATCTATTAATTTTCATGGTTCTAATTCCATTATCTCAACTCATTACACATAATTTACACATCTAGATACAAGACTTCTATATTATACTTATAACTCAACATAATAGTATACTAGTATGTCACTAAATCAATCACCAACACTCCTAATTTTAACAATACATTTCATATATATTTTGGACCTAGAAACATGGTATAATGGTTTCACACCTTAAAATGTCTCACCACATATATACTTGACAGTGTCATTCTAATACATAAACTTAGACCAATTCTCTCTTATTCACATTATCATTTTCCATCATCAATTCTCAATATCATGGCACCATACTTAATTAGGTAAAATCAATACTTTTTTCTCACAACTCATTCAACCACAATAATCACCACACAGTAAGAAAATTCAACATTCATCATTTATATCTAAAGCATCAAAATTATTCTATAGCTTCCAACTTGATGTCATGCATCATTATATACTAGTGTGTGATACAAAAAAGATCACAAGTCCATCACAAATCATCCTAATATATCAACCAATATCTCAGGAGTATCAAGTCTTCATCACAATTATAAGACATTAATTAATAGTGTATCTATACAAAATAAATGTCATATACAAATAATCAAAAGCATGTCGATCAAGACATTTAAGCATATCCTTTTGCCTTAGAAAATTTGAAAATTCAAAGGGGAAAGGTTAAGAGTGATTTCTGGCCATGGCTAAGAAGTAGAGAAAGAGAAAAATATGAGAGGAAGAAGAAAAGGAGAAGGAAATATGGAGGCGAAGAGTTTCCATGGAGCTTACCTAAGCTTTTCTTCATGAAACTTCAAGAAACAACCATGGAACATGTAGGTTTTTGGACATAAGGATGGAATGAAGGAGAGAGTGGAAATTCAAAAATGGGAAGGGGGAGAGGGAGTGACCAAAAAAATAAGAGGGAGAAGAGAGGGAAAGCTTTTCACTTTAATTTTTTTTACCATATTGCCCCTCATTTAAATTTTTTTTAGCTCCAAGGCCCAATTTTCGGCAACATCAATTTTCGTGCCTTTGAAATCCGATGGGATAATAGCCCAAGACTGTAGAACGCCTAACCCAAGAAGAATTGGAAAATTCGTTGCATTTTTACTCAAAAATGAAGCGTTTTGGTTACTCGGGGCACCTTTTTTCATAATTAATTGTCTTAAAAGAAATTTCTAGATTTATTTTTGTCTTTAGCATAATTATTTTAGTGTTTTCCAGTCCTTGACATTTATTATTAAAATAGTTCACATAAAGTCCATTCTAAAACCGACGGGTTCAACGATAAAACGACACCGATAAATCCTAAATAATTCACAATAAATCTAATAAATATCCAAATTAATTTAACTTATTTTTGGGGCATAAATAATCATTCTTAATGATTATCTAATGTATCTCTATACAATTTGTTCAGCTTCACACTCTATCCATATGTTTTTGTCTGTTAAACGAGGAAGAAGAAATGACCTATATATAAAGGAAAAAAGTAACTCATACGCAATGGATCCAACAGGTAAGAGCAATCCAGTCACCTTTACGGCCAAGATACCACAATGACCCTTCAAGTCTCAATTGCCTTCAACACGTGGCATTTGAAACCCCTCATTAATGAAAAGACACGCCTAAACCCAAAGGATGCGTTCATGAGCTTTGGGATACAGAGTGCCTTATCATTACAAAGACAACCAGACACAGACAATGTGTGGAAAAATGAAATGATGACTATTCACCAGACGACACGTGTCCCTCATTGAAACTCCATCAGTGGTCGCTTGGAGTTACCACCTCACTCGGATTCACCACCTCACTCAGATTCTTCACCTCACTTGGATTCATCACCTTGCTCGAATTCATCACCTCACTCGGATTCATCACTTCCCTTAGATTCATCACCTCGCTCAGATTCATCACCTTGCTCGTATTCATCACCTTACTCAAATTCATCACCTCACTCAGATTCATCGCCTCGCTCAGATTCATCACTTCATTTGAATTCATCACAAAGCTCCTCGCCCAGAAAAGATTCTTTGATGACACCTGCCCTAAGAAATGCTTCAGCTCGACACCTATTCACTCGACTCGGCTCTATGCCTGGAGCTCGTGATTAGGAGGCTCATGTTCCCCCAGATCAGGAGGGGGTCCCACAACATCCCCCCCCCCTTTATGTTGGCAAGTATAATGAAGATTCTGATTCATTTCCCTTGATCTAAGGAGAATACCATTACAATCAAGCCAATTGGGCCCGGGTCGAAGGCCCTCCTCTACTTTATTCTATTACTGTATAATTACATTTGTAGGATCCCTTGTATTTTTTAAGTGATATTTTGAATATTAACCTTAATTTTCCTATAGAATGATTCTCTAGGGTTTTGTGTCTCACATACTCATTGTGAACAAATAGTTTTTAGTTTCTTTAAAATTTTAAAACTAAAAACCAAAAACCCTCCCAAAAAGGGCCTTAGTTACTCATAAAAAAAAATTAACGAATTCAAGTTTAAAATAAAAACAAAAAATAAAATATTTAATATAAGAGAAATACATAAAAGGAAAAAATATTTTATAGACACGGAAACCAAATAATCCTTATTTTGTACAACTAAAAACATATTTGATGCATACTTATTCGCTGGTGACTTAATTTATTATAATCAATTAAATTAATTAATCATTATTAATTATAGGTAAATTACACCACCTCCCTTATAATTTTTTTTATATTACAGCCCTCCCCAATTGTTCAAGGATTTTCTATCCCCGAATCAAAATTAACGGAAAGTAATATTCCGTTTAAGCACACCATATAGGAACCATGTTTGAGGTCGAACGGAAAGATAAACTATGTGTTGACGGATTTTGGTTGTAAGATAAAATGCGAGCGAGTTAGACCGTGTCTGTTGGGTGTTTGTTGTAATTCCCTTATAAAAAAAGGTCGATAAATTTCATAGAGCAAGTTAAACTATGTTCTGTTGCTGAAACATGACAGTGGTCAATATCGTTGTTTTGTTTTGGGTCAAATTCCCTAATTATTTTTTTAATTCATTAAAAATAGCACATTTTCAACATGGATAATATATGGTTGTATCAATGTCACCAAAATTCAAATGAACAATTTGCTGCCACGTGTATAAGACATGTAAATTACCAATTAGTTGCAGCAATTCCAATTACAAAAAGGCAAATCCAATATATCTAATTAACGCAACTAATGACGTGAATTGGCCATCACATTAAGGCAATTCCAATCTATACAATTAATGCAATTACCATGTAAATTCCAACATATAAAATTAATGTCGTGAATTGGCAGATGCATATTCATGTGTCACGGGCATTTTGTGCCACCAATTATTGAGAACATAGTGCCCAGTAACAAGATTATGCAGACAAATTATGCAGACTAATTATGCAAATTAGCTTGTCCACATTAGTTTGAGCAATAACTGTTACATAGGTTCTGCACAATTAATAAAACACACAAGTCATTCACAATTTAATACAATAAACACTGGATTCATCATCACTAAATGCCAGCTACCAAGTTCATCCAAAATCACAGAGAAAATTTTCCAAAGTTACACCTATCTACAAGCATCCTAAACCATCATGGACTAGTCCTGAGCAACACTGGCTGCAGGGATCAAAAGCAAGCATACTCCTTGTCAAAGTGCGATCGGTTAACATGTCACCACGAAAAGAAGTGTCAAACAATTTGTGAACTAAATTTACCATATATAATTAGTTGTGATTCTTAATTATTAATTATTAAAATAATAATTAACACTATATCTATTCTTTGATGTGCATTACAGTATGAATCATATAGAATCAATACGTTATTCAATGTATAAATAGGACATGGATCACATGAAAGCAATTCTAAACCTCGAGGAGAAATTCCTTATCCTGCTCCAATCTCTGCATTGCTTCATACTCCAAGGTTAGCTCCACATCAATGCTCCTCCCTCCACATTTCCCCGGGTACAAATAAACCATCCCATCAAACTTGTTATTACATCCACTCCTAACATTTTGTGGCTTCCCAAAACCAAAGTCCACATCATAAACCTTAAACCTCGGTGAGCTACCCACCACCACAGAATTCACCCCAGCATCCTTAAACTCATAAATCTTTGGTGCACTTTCCCACTTTTCGTTGCGCTCATCAACGGCCTTGGCATCGTGTGATTCAATGGTCTTTTGGATCAAAGAAGCACCAAATTCTGGTGGGTTCGACAACAATAACCCTGATGTTGTAACGGTAAATATTGCTTGAATAAGGTTTCCAAAGTAATAGTTTGGTATTGGTGGGTCCACCCGTTTCCTACAATCCGCAAAGATGGTAAATACGGTGTGGTCTTCGGGTTTAAGGTTACGTGCATGGCTTATGTGGCGCCAAATATGTACCGAGAGAGATTGGAATGTTGAGAACGGTTTTGAGCCGTTTGATGGACGCCTTTTGTTAACCGTTGACTTTACTTTCTCGATGGCTGACTCGGAGAACCTGAAGATTTTTTCCTTCAGTGGTGGGCCGGGCTTGGGCTTCGCATCGATGGGTGGGCCTGAAGGAGGAGTGATGTCCAGCTTCACACGGGTGTTTCGGGCTTTGGTGCGGTCTAGGAAAGGTACTGCTGACGTGGAAGGCACATCGCGGCAAATCTCGGCCCATTTGGTCATGAAGTGCCACGTGGAGGTTCCATCGAGAATCGCGTGGTTGAACGCGCACCCCATCGCGAGTCCGTCTTTGAGCTTCGTTAGCTGGCTCAAAGTATCAAACCAATGAATGAGATAATAGAAAGAGAAGAGAAAAACATCAGATACTGTGAAAGTGTGAATGTTATACAAAAATGGAGAAAAGATGTTGCGTGTATACTTTTATTATATTAATTCAATAGCTCGTACAGTAACGTAATTGATTTAACAATTTGATATTTGTATACCATTCCTAGTAATAGTACTTTAAAAACTTTATAAGAGAGATAAGACCAAAACAAAATGAAGAAATTTTCTTAGATGTCACAATAAAGAGAATAATGTTAACTTTTCAATATCAATACAATACAATATGTAAACATAAATATTAATAACTGAATATAATAAATTAGTAATGCCTACGATAAAATAAAATTAATAAAATAAAATTTATTCTTATACATGATATGCCTTATATATCAAAATAAATTAATAAAACAAAAATTATTTAAAATATTAATACATATCGCTCATAAAATAATAATAATATCCAATTTTAAAACAAAAATAATTAAATAGAATTTTTTATAAATATATAATTATTTAAACTTGAGTGAGAAATTATATTAAAATATAGGGTTTTTTTGTAATTTTTGATTAATTTGATTTTAGGTCTTTTTTGTTATTATTTTTTTTGGTTCACTTTAATAGATTGGATTGAATTGGTTTAATATTTTGTCGAATTAACAAACACAAAACAAAAAGAAGTATGGGGGAGAATAAGAGAGAAATAAAATGAAGATACAATAGAAAAGTTATACTTTTCTTGCTGAATATTGGGGGAAATTAAAAAAAAAAAGACACCCTAGAAAAAATAGAACAATAATATAAGAAAAATATCATGTGAACAAAACAATTGGGCCTTAGCCTCGTGTTTAACAACTCAAATTAATTTTTTTAAAATATATATAATACCTGTGTGAGATTTTTGAATACAGCCCTCCAATTTTTTTATATGTATGTAATATTAAAAAAAAATCTATACTTAGTATCATATGAAAAAATGGCTTGCTCTACCCCTGAAACAATGATATAATAAGTAGTTTAAATTTTAGAAATCATGGCTCATTATATGAGGCAATCTAAAACCTCTAATATTATATTAAATTTATATTGCTTTTGTTTTTTTATTTATCTAAATGTTAATGAAAAATAGTAAAAAAATGGCAATTTAAAGAAATAAAATTTACCTGAACCGCCAACAATGGTGTATGCATCCCTTCAAAATTGAAGATACCAGAGTAAGGTACCAAGTCCCTGAAAATGGTCCTACCCTCAGGCACAGTTAGATGTTCCACCTGAATCTCTTCAAGAATTGCCTCTGTGATCTCCACACCAGCCATATCATCATCATATTCAACTCTGAACACCCCCTCCTCATCCTTCCCTACCCTACCAGCTAGTTGATGAAAATCTACCAATGCCACACTAAGTCCATGTTTCAATTTCTTAACCATATCCTCAAATTCATCATTCCCTTTGTAAAAAATTAGCTTTTGATTATAGTAGAAATAAAGGTAGGGAAGATCAAATGTGACCAATTGATACTCCTTCTTCCCAATTTTCTTGTTTGGCTTCACATGGCTTTTACCTGTGATTTTTAGATTTGCACATTCTTCATGCTTCACTGCCTCACCTGCCATAATTATTTAGAAGGAAGTTAATTTTATTGAGAGAAAAATATAACCTTAAAGAGAATGTGCCTGCCGTGAACAAATGTCAAAAAAATTGTGGATTGTACGTGAGTTTTGATTTGAGGTGATATTTATAGAATGCCATGAGTGTTGTCAACCTTTTTGGATATACATGCAAGCCAACATCAAAATTATCTATATTTATCTTGATAAAATTACTGACTCAAACTTTCAATCTGTATTTTATCAAACCTCAACCAAATTAATTTCAACAATTAAAGTAGTACTATAATCTCATCAAACGATTTTTTAAAAAAAAATAATTTTTATGGCCAAAAATATAGATAATTTTGATGGAATATGACCATAACATGTAAGTAAAGAAAGCATCAAGTTTATCTTTAAATGTGTATATTTATTACATTTTATTTTTAATTTGACACACTTTTTGGTTTTAATTAAATTGATACATGATGGAGAGAAATGATTTTTTTTAAAAAAATAATGATTAAGGAAAGGATGATAAATGTCATATGAAACTAGAATAGTTGGTGTATCATGGATATAAAAGTATGAACATCTAACTTTGAACTTTGATTCTTAACTTTCTTAAACTTGTCACAATGTTTAGGGCGATAAATGTAAGGATGATAAAACAGGTTGGTCCGTTCTTATCAAAAAGCAGATCAAGTTAGCCCATCTCGCCAAAATAAAAAGGTTGACAAGTTTGGTCCGTCTTGATTGATAACATGTAGGTTGACCCACAAAAAAGTTTTTTAAAATAAACATATGTCAAGTTAATATAAAAACCATAAATATAAAAATACTTTTTAAAAGAAATCAAAGAGAATATTAATAAAAGAAGTATAAAAGTAATGGGAGACGTGACTTTTTTAGTTTTAAATAATAAAAATATATAATTTAATAAAATAAAATATAAATTATTTTATTATTAATATTTATATACATAATTTTTTTGGGTGGGAGCCCGCCTACCCAGTCAAAGTGTTGACCTATCAATCTAACTAGTCGAGTTGTGACTAAACAATTAATAGGTTAAAATTTTTCCATTCTATTTATTTTGATAAGTCAATCTAATGAACCTCCTAAGAGGTAAAAGATATATAAATGAAAATATTAAGCGCACTCATTGTAAAAAAAATGGCAAGTGAATTTTATTGACTAATTAAATAACATTAAAGCTTATTGAAATTGAATTAATCTATCTATGCATGTTGAAGGTAGCCAATTGGCACACATGCGCTTGAAAGAAAGCAGAGATGCCAATAGATGTGAATGGTGATGGCTTTATTGACCAATTACGGTACTTTGGTCTATTGAAGGATTAAGCATGTTCCATTTTCATGCTTACTTCTCACACCATAACTTCATTTTTCAATTTCCTAAATTCATCACTCCACCAAATCTTCCCTCACGCATGTGCCTTCTCCTCGCGTCACTTCATGCTTCAACATTGCCATTTTATATAACAATTTTACTTCAATTTCTTCACTTGCCTCACTTGTCCTATTTTTTTCAACATCATCACACCACCGAGAACCATATTCCCTCTTCCACTCTTAATTTATTCATGTCATCACCATTATAATTCTACTCTTGCATTTTCAATTTTTTCTTACTTCATCTTCACGCAGCCACCACCCGTTCCATCTTCTTCTTCCTTTTCAATTTCTTTAAGGTAAACGATAAGGGTTTGAGGTGTCGGAGGTGTTCGGGATATCGTCGGCACACCTCAGAATTTATTTCGGAAGTGAATCGATGAGATTTTGGCGTTTCGGAAGCTGATATGCTGACGAATAGTGTACCACTTTTTGGTAAGATGAAAAATATTTAAAATATGTCGGATTGATATTTTTAACTTTTAAATGTTTGGTTACATGGTTTGGAATAATTAAAATAATTATTTTAAAATTTTGGAATTTTATTATTAAGTAAAAAATAATATTTTATGAGCAAACAGAGATTTTTTTTATAAAAAGTATAAAATTTAATTGAAAGTAATAATGATTTAAAATATATTTTATTTAAGTAATTAAATTATTATACAATATTTAAATTATGTAAATAAATTTTTACATTATAAATATATTATATATTATAATTGAAATTTTTAGAAGTAATTAGACAAAAAGTATTTTAGAAAAAATTTTACCTTGACGTTGTTTTGGTAATAGATGAATTATATTGAGAAAGATTTATTAAATAAAAAAACATTGTTATAAGATATAGAAATTGTGAAGTATAAAATAATATTTAATTGTGGTTTTGACAATTAATAGTTGAAGGGTGTTAAATAATTATTATTAAAGTTTAAAATCTATTGGAATTATCAAAATCTATATGGATCGGTTATTTAAGCGCCGAAATGTAATTTTAAGTAGCGTGTGTTATTAAAAACCATTATTGTTAATTTATGAATTTCTGATTGTGGAAACTAGAATTGGAAAATTGAATTGAAGCGTTCAGGGAGCGTTTCAAGCTTAGGGGTCGTCAATTTCAGGTAAGGGGACATTATATTTTAAATGCATAGATTATGAACGGATAAGAGGATATAAATTGATTTATGAATTGATTGTGATTGTGATTTATTGATTGTGTGATATCTTCTTTTGATGATTATTTCTAATATGAATTGATGTCATGGTGTCATTCGTATATGATGTGACGATGACAGCGATGATTTGCATTAGATTACAATGGTTGTGATGATATGAAATAGATGATTTTGATGATGTTGAATTGATAATAAATTTGATGGTGGTTAATGATACTAATTGATGATGTGAATATAAACTTGAGATAACTTAATTGTGATCGTGAACTAATTGAAATTATTGGTTGTTGCATGTTATGTTTTTTGATATGTTGAGTTGAAACTCTTGGTAATGGTAGCCAAGTGGTAGCCCTAATGATGGTAATCAAGTGACCTATTGATGATTGATAATTATTTTGCATAACATTTACATTTAGACGCTCACAGGATTGTAGAGAGTCTGTGATGCCGGCCCAGATGGGAGAGCAGCCTGATGGTAAGGCACAGACCTTATGGTGGTTTCTTTGGATTCCACAATCGCCTACGAGTTGGATTCAAGACCGACCTGCAACACTTGAGTTAAGGTGTTGCTATCACTGAGAGTGACTGGTGTTTCAATATGGGTAAGCGGTTCGGTACCGGTAAAATAGAATTAATATTTATTATATATTGTGAAAATTTATACACTGTAGTTTAATTCTCATTAGTAGAGCTGGATCTGCATGCATATGCATTTGCATATAAATATTATGATTTAAATGTTATAAGACAGTTTATGGTGTATGTTGGTATAGTTGGTTGCATTTAAAGTAACCCAATCATAATAAATGATAGTGTGTGTGGTAATTGTGTGTGGAACTGGACATTTGATTGATGAAATGTGTTGAATTCAGTTAAATACCTGTCATTTAATATATATACATATTCACCCATAAGTTGTTGTCATTTTTCAATGAATGTGGACCAGGCGATACTTGGTAATTGCTCGATTGGAGACGCTATGGTCCACATGAATATTTATAGTGTAGCTTTCGATATGGTATCGCTTTGGCTGACTCTTGATAAATATTATATATGTTTTGGTGTAGTGAAAATAGGTAGCTAATAACTTCATTAGAGGTTTAATAGTTGTTTTGCTCCTGAAAGCTTGTGCGTAAGAATTTGTAAATTGAAAGTCTATTACGTTATCAAATTAATTATTCTGTCTAGTAAATTTCTTGAGAATCATATAGCGATATCTATATATGTTTGGGGTTTTCGAGTAACCTGATTGGTTCACTAAAATCGAAAAAAATTCTCGTGTTCTTGTTAAATAGGGTGTGACATTTTTTATGAGTTACATGTCATGTCCAATGTAATAAATGTGTAAATAATTATAATATTACTACCTCACTCTCTTTTACATCGATTTTATTACAACCTATATAAATTATGCAATGTAAAAAGTAAAATAATTACAATGTTGCGCCACCACTTTCTTTTACATCAACCGATATAATTAGTTGGATATAAAAAGTAAAATTTATGCTAATAAAATCATTTACCACTAATAGACCAAAGGATTCTTGGTCCATCTTAGACTTCTACATAGTCCGTATATGTGTTTGACTATCTTATGTATTTGATTCGTTGAAGATACAAATTTTGGAAGCTTAGGGTAAGTCCTAACTTGCCCAGGGTCCTAATTGACCAAATTGGATTTATCTATAATTATAAGATAAAAAAGGTGAAAAGTTACTCTCTTTCTTTCCTTTTTCTATCAGATACATATATTTCTTTTATCATAAAGATTCTGATTTCCATGATTCATAAGTATTTCTCAACAAAGGCATTTGATATACACAATGTTTTTACGTTTTCAAAAAAGGAAAATGAAAAAAAAAAATCCCATCATTGATATAAAAATAATAAATTATTTCTTGAAAATAAAGGATCCCGAAATGTTTTTTTACAAACAAAATATTAAAATTAACTTGGAGTTTGTTTTATTATAGTTTTTGAAAACTCTATTTTTTATTGACAATAAAAAAAATTATTTGTTGAGTGAACAATATTTTTAAAATCTCTTTAATTTCTTAAAATTAAAATATATATAGTTTATTTTACTTTTAGTTTCATTTTATTTATGTAATTATTTGAATTTCATCTTTTTTTCTCTCAGTGTTTCCACCCATTCTAAATTTGTCTTCTAAAAATGATTTTGCATAATTTTTAAAACCAAGGAAAAAAATCAAATATGTAACATATTTTCTCACTCCCACGCATGTAATTCCCATGTCAACTTGGACATTAGCTTGTTTTGCAAGCATCTCATGAGTATAGGTATTGAAAAAGATTAGAGATATATGTCACAAAAAAGATTAAGAATGAAAAAATGGATGGTCACTTTAAGCAATACATGTTTTATTTTCTTTAAAATAAAATTTCAAATTCAAAACTTGTAAATGAAAAAAAATTCAACTGAAAAAGTTAGAATCACTACGATGTCAATATTTTTAACATAAAACATGATTAAGTTTTAAAATTTTGATGAAGAATACTTAGGATTAAATGAGACTCAAAATTCATATCATAATTAATTCAAAATAAATAGCATGGTCGAAAACAATACAAATTTTGCATAATCAAAATTGTCAGCGGATAGATATAGATTTATCCCAACATTTTTTAAAAAAAAGTAGTTGCGTTTCAAATGAACGTTTAACTTTATTAGATTTACTATTCCAAACATGTACATGCAATTATGTACACGATTCCTCTAAAAAAGGATGCCCCACAGAAACAATCATCTTAGGTTGTCAACCCCACAGAAAACCGAACATACTCAAACTTATATTAGACACTAACAAACATAAGATGATGATTAAGATGAATGTATTTATAAAAAGTTAAACTGAATTTACAGAGTTTTCCAAAGAGAAAAACTCTTACAAAAATTATCGTATGCCACTTAAAAGTGGCGAGCACACGGTATTCTTTAGTAAAAGGCGAAAGAATAGTTCGCTTTGTGCTCACCACATGGCTCCGTGAGTTACACCAGAGTGAGTCTTTGCATTTTATATCTTAAGCAGCATGCTTCCAAACAGTAAACTGCTCGATGTGGGCTTTGAAAGAAACACTGTTGTGGGCATTCTTAATGCCTCTCCTAATTTATACATGTTGGAAAGCTACCTATACTTCATTTTAACTTTTCTGTTGTCATGTTCACAGCGGCACTTGGATAAGTTGATTGTATATGCCATGCCAAAAGTTGTGATCTCCTAGTGTATATGTGAAGTAAAACATAGCCACTGAAAAGGTTTTTCTTTTCTGTACTCTGCAATCGCCAATCAATTTGGAATCATTCGTTGGTGATGTCCACTTATAGATGAACAGCTCAAGAATCACTTATCTGAATTTAGCAGAATCTCATGCTCTGTGCTGCTGCTTTATTATCGAAAGTAAAATTGATATTGATGAATCTTACTTGCACGAATTAATAAGAAAAACCTACAAGTATAATAAATATCATTCTCCTAATAAAAAAGTTCTACTTACTTAAACTAAAATCTTAAAATTGAGTTTAACAAAACCTATAAAATACCAATAGGTTAGTCTAAGTATTAAATGATTTAATATTATTCAAACATAATATTGTAGGCAATCTTATCTATCATATTTAGATATATAACTCGACGAATAAGATTGCTTAATGCGTGAAACTAAAGAAAACAGAAAGTAATTAACCATATTTTTATATATGTGAAGTATAAAATTTTTATTGAGACAGTTAATATACATTACAAGTAGGAAAGGGAAAAATACTAATCTTACCCCTTGCGTCAATAGTCTTGGTGAATATAAACAGATAATATTTATAGTATTATAAGTTTTTTAAAATGTCAGTATATAATGAGTCATCAGCATGCTTTATTTACCTTCTGATGGTGAATTACATGGAACTCAAGCTTTTGCTTTTGTAGTAGTTTTGTCCTTAGAATCTTCTCTGGGAAATTTGGTAAACGATCATTCCGTGTGTCTCATTTATACATGTTGAGAAACTCGTGTTCATTTTAACTTTCCTTCAGTGATTCTCCTTATCAGAATTGGTTCTGTATTGTCGTCACGGTTTTACTTTTGTAGCTGCACTTGGAAGTGTTGCGATCTCCCAGTGATTGTGGAAAAATACACATTAGCGTTCTTGATGGTTATAGTTTTTATGAGGGAAACTCAGAAAAATAGTATATGGTGGTTTTTGCAACTTTGCAAGTAATAACAGGAACTTGCGATGAGTACTATTTATTGGTAGCTTCATCCATAAATGTGTAGCAAGAAATGTGCCAATTATTAAAAAAGTAAAAACCAAAAACCAACAAATGTGACGCTAAAATGAACACCAAATTTAACTTTTATTATATGGCCATTACAGATTTCCAGTATTAGTCATGAATAAGACATGTGTTTTTTAAGTCAAATAAAACACTGTATTAATTATAGAATAATTAATTATTTTTTTATTTTATCATAATCTCTTATTCACGGTTCTATATTCTTTTAAAATTCTATGAATAAATACATAGAAACAAGATTTCTCTTTTACGGGCAACTTTATCTGCCACTCTATTTTGTTTGAACAGAAACGGCACACATAATCTGATAAATAAGAATTGAGAACCACTGAATCTGCTCTGTTGCCGACAAAATAATTAATGATACAATGCTTCAATATATTTTTTTGTTTATGCTTACATACACCAAATTCAAATTTCTTTCGAATAAATAAAATTACTTTAAACAGCAAAATGCTTAAACACAATTGCTTAAATGTTGGGGTTGCTCTAAATAATTTACTATTTATTGCACAGGTTTATACACTCACATAAATACATAAACACATAAATAAATACATACATATATAAATATATGTGTATTATAGTATTATATCTATTGATTCTATCATAATTATTCATTTATAACTTTTTTTTGAATCCAATGATACTCAACCAAAAACAAGAGATTAATATCTCTTTAAGATATTAAAGATCATATATGTGATACTTACTTCTCTCAATAGAGTCTTTCACGTGTAAATACAGGATTCGAATATTTAATATTTAATTCAATTGCGTCAAATTTGTTATAAATTCACCATAATGCATATTAATAAAATAATACTGGCATAGCAACATACCAAAAAAGGGAAATTATGATTAGAACATATATTTCTTTATATCAATCAATGTCTTTTAAAGAAAATATTAATGTCTTTAGATTTTCAGCGGGATGTTAGAAAATTGATGTTGGGGTAAAATTAAATCCCTAAATAAAAATATATAAATTTTTATGGGTGTTTTTAATTTTAAATAGAGATGTATTGATAATATCTTATATCTTCCTTTGATGTTAATTGGTAAATGGAAGAGGTTGTTTTATTAAATTAAATTGAGATCAATTTATAATCATCAATTAAGAGTCATTTATACATGTATCATGTTATTAAGTGGGCACATATTTAAATAATTAATTTGATCAATTTTAAAGGCTTAGTAATAGTGAGACCCATGGCTTTGCATAGTTAAAGCTCATGGGTAACTTCCATATAGTAGGAGAGAGAAAACTAAAAAAACACAAAAATTAACTTTTCTTAAGTCACACTTATGTGAAAAAGAATGTTCTCACATCTAAGAAAAACATATAATACATCCATCAAGAAAAATGTATAATACATTTCATTACTGTGACTATTGACAATTGAAAAAATTAAGAGCAACAATTTATCTCTCCACTTTATTTTTGGCACTTTTGGTTATTTATTTGCATTTTGGTTGTTAAACTTCATGTTATGTTTAAGTTCTCACACATGTTGGATCCTTAAATGTGTTTTTATTAATTTTCAAGTCTTTTACTCGCATTACAATATGTTTAATCTCTAAAACTTATATATGATATGTAATGTGTTTTTATTTTCTTTGATGTTATAGTAATTCCTTCATCATTTTGTCTTAGTTGATCTATCATTTATACCTTTTCTATTCCACTTCTATTTTTTGTTTTAATTTTTCTTTCTACTTAAAACCGTTTAACATCATTTGAGAATCTAAAGAGGACCGAGATTGAATCTGTGAATCAAATGTGAGATAAAATCTCACCTAAACAATTAGAAATATGAAAAATAAATAGGGAAAAAATATGAACTTAGTTTTTCTCATCAAACAACAGATAGCCAGACTATGTTCCGCACCTAATTGAAAGAATGCGAGATTACAGCTCAGAATGAACCAAATGGAGAGTATTTATGAGACCGCCGGTCATAAATTTTACTAAAAACACGTCAAAAAATCAAACATGAGAATTGAGATTATGTAGAAGCCACTATCTTATCAACTTCAATGCCTTGTCCACCACCCCATTTCCGCATGCGTTCATTTGTTTGTTCCACCTACATTTAACAAGACTCGATGATTAAAATAGCAACTGCAATCTATTCAAGCAAATACAATATACCAATCTCCTTTTGATTTTTTTGTAATAAAATTGGCATTAGCTGCACTGCAAACTAGCATATTTTACTGTCTAATATTGCAATAAGTTATCGTGAATGCAAAGTAGCATTTTTCAGTATTACTAGAAGAACAAATGCCTACAGAATTATCGCCTACCTCTTTATTCCAATTGGTCTTATAAAGTATAAACAAGAGCAGCAAGGTCTGGAGAACAATTCCACATATCATACCTCCCCAAAGTCCCTAAACATGAAAAAAATAGAATCATTAGGGTGACTTGTCATATGATACAGTTAATGTGTTTTGGATACCATAGATTATCAAAATTACAATTTAAGCAGGCATCAGCATTCACTTACCAGAGAACAATAGTACAAGGAACATTGTTATAACATTTTTTTACAGATCTAAATAGAGAAAAAAAGTCAATATGTTTCACTAAAATTACGAATTTCATGCAAAGAGGTTCAGATTGCAATACAAACAGAGTTGTGATACATTACCTGAACCCCCCAATTTACTTTATACCCAAGAAGGAAGCCCAGTGGAAGTCCAAATACGTAATAACAGCCTGTGTTGATGTAGGCTACCAGGGCCTGCCATCCACCTCCAATAGCAACACCTGCAAGAATGATTTCAAAATTGTAAATAAGTTAAAGAGGATGATTTGTTACTCTTCATTAAGTAGGCAAGGAAAATGGTAATCAATTCATACCTGAAATCACTGGTTGAACACTATTTAGAACCATCGTCACAGCAAGAAGGGGCCCGAGTTTTGCAACGGCCTTATGCAAAACCTTACTGTCTGTAAAGATGATGGCAAAATAGTTTCTGGTCCCCAAAATAATAGCCATGAAAAGAAATCCCAAGAGAAGCGACTCAAAGACTGTCACATACACAGAGAACTTGGCAGCTCTTGGATGTCTCAGCCCAAGTTCATTCGAAACTCTGACACTGAAAAAAAGAAAAACACAAACATGAACCACACATTCCGTGGCTAAAAGAAAAACCTGCATTGCATTGTATGCAACCAACGCTCACAGTGTGAAGTTGCTAAACAATAAACATATTTAACAGAGTAGATATACTCGGGACAAAGAACATGGCATCTTAAAAGGTTGGAATTCATTAGTTGAAATAAAGGAAAAGACAGCAAAAAGAAGGTTTTGGCTGCATACCTTATAGCTGCATTTACTCCAATGAAGATCATGCCTTCCCAACCATTGAAATTCATGCTATATAACATCATTGAATGTAGTAGCAAACGGTTACATGACATTCATAAATTCAATAATTAAATTCAAATACAAAAACCATATAATGCTCTCATCAGATGGAGCATTAGCCACAAGAACGTACAAATTTAAAAGAGTACATGGGATGCATCCAACCAAATCACTTGTTGTAATTAAGTTTATTCACTCTATCATTACACAAGTTTTAATTTTGACACCACTTAGAACCGCTCACTGTACACATCATCAATTGTCAACATGATAATAATCATAGGAAGATGACAGTGGCAAACACTGAGATGTCTGCAAGCGAAGTTGCTATATGTTAGCTGATGACAGAAATTTTTTACCTGATTATGCACTTGGAATGTTCCCTTGAGGCCTTGACAAGTTACAAAGAGTAACAAAAACATAACTTATTTAATATTTGTCAATGCTATCAAATCTTATCCATTTATTTATATCTATGCAAAGTAGAGGTGCAATGAAACAGTTTTATGCAGCATGCAAATGCCACTGCAATTAACTGGGACTAGGGGAGCGTCTTTTGCTTGTGTAAGGGGATGAAGTATGATCTTACCATATAGAGAGGGAATCAACAGCAATCACTGCATTATCAAGGTGGCCAGCAAGAACTATGAGGCTCATCATGTACCAAATTTCAAGGCAAAGCATAACAGCCGAAGCCAGAGAGAGCCTAACAAATGCCCATATATCTTTAAGGGCTAACCACGTCAATCCATTCCATCCTTCCTTACACCAAACCACAACATAAACAAGTTGCGACACTGTAATCCCCCAACTTGTGATGTCGAATGCCAACGCTGCACCAGTTAAGCCTAAATCAAACACATTGATGAAGAGCCAGAGCAAGGCAATGTGCAAAATCAAAAACACCAACCCAATCCATGCAATGACATTAACCTTGCTCTGAGCTTGAAGGAACTTCTGGGTTGGAAAATTAAAGGCAAGTGAAAGAAACTGCGGAATTACTAAAACAGACACACTTCCAGCAAGATCTGCTATATCTCCCTGTTGGCCAAGGAACTTCAGAACTGGGGCGGTGAAAATGTATATTGGCAAGAGTATTAGACTGGTGACAAATAAAATTGCCCACGAGCGTTGCATATAAACACCAAGCATATGAACCTGCCCAGCTCCAAAAGCTTGACCACACAGTGTCTCAGTTGCACTCCCCATGCCAAGCTACAAGTTTTATAGATTACCCCATCAGCTTCTGTTCTTAAATAAACACCATTTGGTTAACACTTAACAAGCATCATGTCTACAATTTGTTCTCTATAATTCCAATTTTAGTAACATAAGCAACTTGGATAGGATAAAAAACCCAAAAGATTGAAACCTTTTATTGGAAATTATTAGACTTGACTTAAAAATCATAAGAACACAATTTCCGATTAAAACTTTTGATGTTTTGAATTAATTTCATGCTTAATTTACCGATTTAATTTTACATAAAAGGCGTTCCTTTGTTCTTCAAGCAGGTAAAACTCATCAGTGACAGTGAGAACAAAGAAAACCAACCCCCCCAACACCAAAAAAATAATAATAAGTCTAAATTTATAAAGAACCAAGAACTAATCTACAAGATTAAAATAATAGAAAATATTTCGCTAATCAAAGCCGTAACATTAAAATAATAAAAAACATTCGCCTAGTTTTGCAAACAAAAACGGAGATTAGCGTTAAAAAATTGAAACTTGGGAACTTTTCCTCCATGACAAAAAAAAGGAGGGGTTTAACTTAGTAGTAGTAATCAACAACAAAGCTCAAAGGGGGTATGAAGGAAAAAGCAAACAATAATGATAATAAAGAAGAACAAGAGCAACGGGTGTGAGTGATGAGAATATTATAGTATTATTACTAACCATGAAACCAAAAGCGAAGGTACCAATAACAGAGTTAACGAGAGACATAGCAGAGAGTTCGAGGTCACCGATGTGGCCAACGAAGATGTTGGTGACGGAGTTGACACCGTACTGGCACAAAATGTTGAAAATGATAGGCAATGCAATCTGCCAGACTTTCACCGTTTCAATCCAAAACACCTTCCTCGCCTCCTTAAACCCCCTCACCTCCGCGTAGTCGCCGTCCTCCGTCGCCACCCCCGCGTCGTGCAGCAGGGGAGCCTCCATCTCCCTACACGTGTATGGCCCTGATTGATCCTTCTTCAACTCCGAACGACACAGATAAAAGTTTTACGTTAGTTGCACATCGCCATAAGTAACACTTCCAAACACAAATCAATGACTACGCCTCTCTTTCTCTCTCACACACACCGAACGCACTACAAATACTAAATCTTCAAGTTTAGGTCTGCATCTACCTCCATGCAGTTTTCTTTTTTAAGTTTTTCTTTCCTTCTTTCTTCCAATGTATAACATTTTATTCGATAAAAGAATTAATACGCGTAATCACGTTAATACTTAACGATAAATCAATAATTTAAAATAAATTATTTGTTATAAAAGCAATATAAAAAATCATTTCATAAAGACTCAAACTAAAAAAGTTTTACTTTATAAAAACAAAAATTATATTTAAGCGATGAAAAAATTATTTATATTTAACTCATAATGTTTAACCACGGTTAATTATATATATATATATATATATATATATATATATTTAATTTATTTGTATATTTGACCCGTTATTTTTATAAAACCTAGGTATCTAACTTCTCCCTTGTAAACCAAACAAAATTAAATACAAAATAAAACTTGAAGAAAATACCCCAAAAAACCAAAAAAGATTTTTAACTTCATATTTATTAAAATATTTATTTATTCTTGTTAAAGTATTAATATTATCAATTATTTTTAGGATCTTGTTAATTAGTGTCTTAAGGGTATTATATAAGAAATTAAATATGAATTTTTTTATGAGAAATTATATTAAAACCGATTAAAAGACATAGAATTATAGGATCAACATTACACACAATTTCTCATAAAATATTTCATTTTTGATTTTTTAATCAATGTCTTTAATGCACATATTTTTATTGGATATTAATAGGATTTTTCTAACCCAGATTAATCAAAAGTAAAATGTTTTTTTATTAATAAGAATTAACATAAATGTAGTGACTTGTGAGTTTCAAAATAAGTTTATTATAATTTTTAAGGATAAAAGAATTTAATTTAATTTTGATTTTTTTATCATATATAAGATTACATAGGTTAAAAAACTTATATTGCTATCATGTAGGTACATTAGCTAGCAAGGGCATGTTTCAACTTAACTTATAATTCCAAGTTGGAATTATGAAATATATTTCTGTTAAATATTCGTGGAAATAATGTTGTTGTGTATAATAATTTTGTCCCGTTTAAATCTAAGTAAACCATATCAAACAAAAAAACTCTTTAATATTTAATATTAATGAACAAGAAGTTAACCTCTCTTATTTCATTGATATTGATATTAAGAAAAAGAGTTTCATTAATGAGGATATGTATTTAAAAAATAATAAATTCATATCTTATAGAAAAATTTAAAAAAATATAATCTACAAATAGAATTGAAGAAGTAATAATTTTAGAGTACCGTTAGCCTTAATCTTAAGTCAGAGGTAAGCTTTTCTTTTCTTGAAATTCATGTTTTTTATATAAAAATTAAAGTACAATAATTATGTTTTTCTAGAAAAGTTTATTATTTTTAATGTCTTAAACTCATTATTAAGGGCTATAGCTGACAAATCTCTTTTGAGTAACACTAATAAAATTTTCACCATCACACTTATACTCTTATACTAATAAATAAAATAAAGAAAGTAAATAAAAATATTACTAAAAATTAAAAATTTCGTTAAGAAAACAAGAATAACAATTAGTACATTCTCTAGAGTATGTCTTTTATTTTTTAGTGTTGGGATTTAAAACAAAAAGAAAAAATATGTAGTAGTAAATAATAGTATTTGGGAAAATATATTTTATATTCTAATTTCTCTGAATTTTAGTACACAATAGATTTTTAATAGTTGGACCTAAGTCAAAATCCCATAAATAAAACATTAAAATCTCATTATAAATTAAGTATTATTTTTTAATAATAAAACTTTAATTATCTTAAAATAATTCTTTTAAGGTTCAGCGATTACGCATTGAAAAGAATGAAGGGGATGATCGAAATTATACTCGTTGTCCGGGCCCCTTCTTAACTTTTGAGACAGTGGAAAATGAGTGCTAAAAGCCAAAGATGATCATGGAGTAAAAAGTGTGTCGTACCTTATGCAATTCATTTCGAGAAAACTAGGGGTGTCCATCGGTCGGGTTCGGTCGGATTCAGTTACTTTTGAGTCCATCCGTTGTTATCCATAAAATATAAATAATAACTCATTTTCACCCAATACTATGATCGGTTTGGTCGGGTTCGGTTAAGTGCGGTTCTTGATTTTTTCGGTCGGATTTTTCGGTTAAGTTTCTTAGGAAAATTTAATTTTTATTTTTTGCCACTTTTTACGTATAAAATAATGTTAGCAAAAACTTGCATATAAAAATGATGTATTTCACGTTTTAGAACCAAAGTCTTATGGAATATGAAAGTGACATAGCATTGAAGCAGTAGGAAGTAATTCTATTAGATTGTTTTTTTTTCTAATCATAGATTGTACTAGTACCAGAAAAAAGCTTAAAAGTTATTAAGTATTCAAATCTAACACATGCATTTAGAATGTGATAATTTGATGATAAACTCATGTAACTACACAAAGACTAATCTTAAAGAAAGTATCATCAATATATCTAAAAATCAATAAAGAGAAATAACTGCATGATATTTCTAGTAGCAGTCGGTTGAGTATGGGTATCATCGGGTTTAATTTTTTTAACCCGAACCCGCCCGTTTTTAGTCACAATAAACCGTTTAAATGACATTTTTTAACCCGAAAACCCGTTACAAACCGACCCGTTCTTACATTTAAAATCAGGTAGCTCGAGTTCACACGGATAACAGCGAAATTGGACACCCCTAGAGAAAACTATAAAAGAAAAACACGAGAAAAAAATATGTTATTTAGTTAACTATAAAAATATAATATTAGTAATATTTTTAATTATTACATTGATCTGAAATGGATATCGGTCCTTATTTCGCATGCCAAGGGTTCCCGCTGGTATAGCCCTTGAAGAGCCACTATAAGAACTACGGACCGAAGTTCCCATAATCCATTATCCTTATCAGAGTCACCACCATGACAATTAAACATTGGATGAAAATGTGTGACCGGAGTCTGTGTAAAGAAAGTAACTATTAAGGACATAGGCTCACACTTACAAAAATGTCAAACCTGCTCTAACACATGTCACAAGGGATGACATCACTCCATCGCTATAAATATCACACTCACCACTCATAAATGGTAAGTTCTTTCTTCGATATTAGAATCTGGATCGACTTAAATGTCGAAGTGTCTTTGCAAGTACCATCTCTTTCACCCCTTAGCGCGTTGGGCCGGGATGAGGAACTCGCAATGAAAGTGTACAACGTCCATAGTTCAACTTTAACTATGAGACCGGACTTACCTGACACCTAAAATATATTCTACACCACATAGGGACCGACTAATCCCAATATCAGGATAATTCATATATTATTTACATTATATTGTTAGCAATATTTTTAATTATTATATTTATATTATATTACTATTATTATATTATTATTATTTTATTTTAATTATTTTATTATTATCTATGTTGTAGTCATCTTCATCTTTAGTTTTGTCTAGTTTTCCCGCTTATCAAAATGATTACCAAAAAAATATTTATTGTCGTTTATAAAATTGTATTTGTTTATCGTTCAATATGTTAAATATTAGGAATAGAACTTAGGAGAAGCTTAGGAGGGTTTGATTCTTGAATATGCAATTTGTTAGGCTACTCAGTTAATGATCATTTCTCTCTTGACTCGATGAATAATTTTAAACTTCTAACATCTTTTAAAAATGTACTGGAATTTTTTATTGTAAAAACATTAATTGTATTTATTTTATTTGTGAAATATTGATATGATTAGTAATTTAAGAAGTTATTATTTTCGTTATTTAATTATAAATCTCTTTTTTGTACAAAAATTTATAATTCTCTTTGTTTAAAAAAATCTATCACAAAGATCAAAAGTATAGATATGGTAGTGAAAGATTTATAAAAAAATGGTAATGAAAAAATCAAAATATAATGAAAAATAATTCTTTTATATCAATCAAACAATTAATAAAAAATATTCTTTTCTCATTTTTTTCAAGTAAAACAAACAACTTAAATAATGATTCCTTTTCTAAATACTTAAATACTCATTCCTAAACATTAAATTACAGGTGTTCATCAATAAAACAACTTAACTAATCCAAAATAACTAAAAATAAATCAAACTGAACTGTAAAAAAATTACATTATGTGTACGATTCAAATAAGATTTTAGATTTACCTTTGAAAACTAAAGTGAACTCAACCGAACCGTAATTTTTAATAAATTATTTCTAAATTTATATCCCCTAACGTAAATTTAAAGTGGTAGTTAAAAACACTTTAGATAGTAAGTACCAAATTAAATTAAACGATAACTTAAAATTAAATAATATTTTATTTAAAAATAAAAGCAATTCCATGGAGAATAGGAACAGTATAAACTAAAATTTGACAGGAGGCGTGGCGGAGAAAAAGCCTCGGAAATGGGAGGAAGTTGTTAGGTAAGATGAACGGTGCAAGATGTGCCACATCGGGTTTTGTTGTTCCATGCTAGACAATTAAAATATCCCAAAATACAATTTCAAGTGGTCCACTAATCTGTCGAGTCATGGTTATAATATACTACACGGAGGTTGTTGGTTTCCAATTGAAGAAACAGTAAGTGAAAAATTTAAAATTTATATTAATTTTTTTACGTTGTTTGTGATAATTAAAATTTTGTTGACCTCTAAGATTAAAATCTTACTTTCATTTAACGGAGAAAAATGGAGAAAAGCTCCGTTGGGGATGTACCCAAACGAGCCGTTCTGTGACTTTTTATAAGTTTCAATTAATTCACTTTATATATATGTATAGATAGTTATTTTAATTCAATATATTAAACTTATAACAAAATTATATTTTTAGAATCTTACATATGAAATTTGACTCTTATATTTATTTTAATTTAAAAAAGCTTTTTTAAATATTTTTGAAGTTGGTTCGAGTTAATTTTCTCTATCATTTTTGTCCACTTGGTTGACAAAATTTATTACACACATGGAACATTTATAATTTGTGGTTGTTACAGTTGAACTTCCTGACAATTTTTAACCTCTACGAATAAATGATCTTTTTCCCCCAATTTGTAAAACCTCCAAAATCTTGCTCACGAGTATAATCTTGCAAGCACCAAAACAATAACTCATGCTAGATTAAAATCCCAATCAACAACTTAAAAAAGAGCCAGAGACTTAAGAACAACAACAACATGAAATAAGCAAAATTAGAATGAGGTAAATATAGATAAAATTAATGTAACACCTTCATCACTCTGCAGCGAGAACATACATTTTGCAACAAAACTATAATACATACTCAGTTCTGGACAAGAATAATATGTATCATTACCTCATGTAACATCTTCTCCAATATTAGATGTATACGCTTCTATTTATAGAACCTATATAAATTGATAAAATATGAAACCTAAGATTTAAACCTAGGACCTCAAAGCAACTACCTCAATTACTCAACCACCAGACTAACCTAAATATGGGTACAACAAAATGTGAAATTATTTTATGACAAGTATGAGCCCTCATGCAATATCTTCCACAATATTAAATGTATAAGTTTCTATTTATAGAAACTATATAATTAAAGAAATAATAAATTGACAAAATATAAAACCTTAAATTTAAAGCTAGGACCTCAAAGCAACTAACTTAACTACTCCACCACTAGACTAATCCAAATGGATACAATAAAATGTGAAATTATTTTATGACAAGTATCAGCCCTTAACATTTCATGAAAAAAAAGAGAAACATGTATATCTATAATAAAATATTAAAATATGCATTTTTAAATGTACAATTTCGTGTCATCTCAACACCAAAACAAGTGCAAATACCAAAAAGCCAATCTTTTGAAATAATATATATATATATATATATATATATATATATACACGTATTTTTAAACTATTATATTACTTAAATGATGTTGAAGCCCCACCAAAAAATTAGTTTCTTTTGAATTTCCACATCAAATATATTAATCGTGTAGATGAAAGACTCTGTATAAAGGTCTTCAGATTATGTCTATACATAAGTTGTTTAAATTATAAAACATTCAAGTCCATAAATGGTGACATTTGTTTTGTGATTGAAATTAGTTCAAAATTTTTAACCGATACTCACTTAACTTGTTGGTTCAATAGAAAGGGACCAAGTCACACAGTTCCAGTTTAACTGATTCATATTAGTCAGTCCAAGTCAATTTTAGTTTTTTTTATCGGCAAAAAAGAAATAATCTATTTAAAAAAGTACAAAGGGTACCTTAACCTATATACAAAGGAAAAAATGTTTTACCAAAACAGTTTAACTAGCTAGGCGTAACAAAGGCTCTCTATACCATTCACCAAAGCTCCTAAAAAAACTAGTCTTACGAAACCTTAACCATAACCAAGATTTATATTGAACCAGCTTAAACATTTTCCCAACACTTGCAGCTCCTCCCTTGAAGATGACATCGTTACGTGATTCCCAAATAGTCCAAGTCAATTATATTAAATGTAAAATTATATAATCAAAGATAAAATTATAGACAACCTCTCTTTTTATTAAAAGATAGAAAAAATGTCTCACTTTAAATTTTACATATATGTGTAAAAAAAATCATGTTTATGGAAATTGAACTCATGCCCTCTCAACAGCAAGACAAAATTGTCAACCTTTTAAATTGGAATATATGTGTATTCTTTAACTGATATGCTACTTAAATGATATTAAAGTCCCACATCAAAAAATAAACTTGTGTGCGTTGATAATAAGCTTTATATATAAATATTTTTTACTCAGAATATAACATTGGTTGTTGGAAATAAAGTCTCACATCAAATAGATTGCTCGTAAGCACAAATGAAAGAGTCTTTATAAGAGTGAAAAATTAATTTTTTTAATTCTCACGTAAAATATATTACTTTTGGTGTGAATAGATGACTAAAGTTTATAAGATGTTCATATACATTTAGGTACCCAAGTCGACTTTACCATCCCTCCTATATTCACAGCATTAAAAATCTAGTTATTCCATTTAAATATTTTATTTATTATACTTCTAAAATCATTCTTAATATTAATGAGGCGAAAGAAATGAACTATTCATCCTTCTAATAGTAACAAACAAAAAATATGTTTAGTTAAAAAGTGTACTATGTACCGTAAAGATAAACAAATACACATTTTAAATTTAAATTGAATCTAGTATAAACAATTAAGTTTTTTTTTGACAGGAATTAAATACTACATCCGGTTCCAAATATAAGTAAATTTTAGTGGAATGTTTTGGTCCCTTAATATAAGTAAAATTAGACTTTTCTAATGTCATTAAATGCTTGTTTACCAAATATGTCCTCATTACATATATTTCCAAGGCCACTAATTCTTCATGTAATAAATGATACTAAGGGTAACTATCTCCAACTATTATTCTTAATATGTGTGAAATTAGGTATTTTTGCTTATATTTAGAACCGGTGTAGTATAATTTTCTCAAATTTGGATTAACAATTATATGTACTTTTGGACATTCCGTCACATGCTGTGTGATGGGTGTGAGTGAGAGAAATTAAAGCAATCATAAGAGAACAAAGGCTTTTATGTGGAGTCTGCCAATCTCATTTATTGCAAACAGCAAGTGGGTGGGGCATAAAAGGATTTGCATGTGCCGTGCTTATGTTGTCAATTAAATTAAGATTAATTCAACAAAAATAAATATTTATTACTTCAATACTAATAAATTATCTTAAAAGATATTTAAGATTAATATTAAATATTAAATTTTTATGTTAAAAAATTTATTTTCACGACTAATCACCTAATATATAATAAAACCATCCTTCGCACTCTTCTTTTCAATTCTTCCTTCTTTTCAAATCAATAATTTCTAAGCAAATAAACACTTTTAAATTTTAGTGAACCTTTTTTATTTTATAATACAGGTAAAGTTATACCTTTTTAATATAATTTTTATGTATTTGTATAAGACAACTAAATAATATAAATGGTATTTTAAAAATTATATTAAATATTTAATAATATTAATGTAAATAATCATTCTTAGTCATTATGTTTAATATATGTAAAATTAATTATTTTTGTTTATATTTAAAATCAAATATAATATTATTTTACATCATTTTTGGATGTAGTTGAGAGACAAAGATAAAAAAAAAACTAGGAACAAGAATTCTACATGAGACAATAAAAATAAAAGAAATACCATAAAAATATTGCTGATCACAAATGTTGTGTACATGTAATTCTATAGTTCAAACAGCTTATGTGTACAAATCCTCTTTAGCCACACGTATTGTTTCTTAAATCCTAGGGATGTATGACTTAGGGATTCTTTTAAGTTTATCAAGAAACTTAACTTAGGATGTTGAGTCTTTCATAAAAGTTTTTTAAGTTATATTTTACAAAGTTTGCCAATAAAATAGTGAGAAGAAAAAACTTAGTTTTTTAAAGTAAGGGGAAGGATTTAGCTATATTTAAAGAATACTTCTGATAAAACTTGTAAATATACCATATACATTTTAATTTTTTCAATAATTATGATTTCCACGAAATAAGATTTCCAGGAAATATGATTTATAGGAAAATAAAAACTTTCTAGATACCAAACACTCCCTAGATTGTAAGAAAATATAAAAGAACTACAAATAGGAAATAATAAACCCCTAATATCATTAAATAACAAGGTATTCAACATGTTATGACAACTATGAAGAATATAAATTCTATCCCCACTATTAGCACCCATATTGGTTAACAAATTCACACAAGAATTACTCTCTCTCAAACAATGAGACAAACTAACTTCCTAACCTTAAGACTTGAGTTTCCTAATATCCAAAACCACAACTACATATGCATGAGAAGATGGAAATGAACCAACATTACTTGGAGAACCTCCAAACAACCAGTGAAGCAATCTATCTTAAAGGTGTTTGACACCCTGAGAGGTGGCTTTGTTATAAGGCTAGGAGATAATGAGACATCTTTTGGTTTGGTGATTAGTCAGGTATTGGTCATTTCTGTTCTCACGTAGATTTTGTGCAAATCCATGACACACAATTGAGAGGCAAAGATGTGTGGGTTGGTGGTTATTGGGACCTTGAGACGTTGGATATTATGCTTCCTGATTTCATTCAAAACCATTTTCTAGATGTGCTTTTGTATTTAAATGAGGAGGTTATGGATGGTAGGGTTTAGAAAGATGGTAGACATGGTCTTTATATTGTCAAGGAGGCTTATCATTGGATGGTAAACATGATGAAGTTTCCTATGGTTGGGGATGTTCTTAGACTTGGAATGATGCAACTTCAGATAAAGTCAAGTTGTTGTTTTGGCTTATTGTTCATGATTCAGTCCCTATAAATTCTCTCTAATATAATAGGAACATGATAACCTCTAATGTGTGCTCGTGTTGTAATCTACATGTGGAGGATACCACTCATGCTCTTCATGATTGTTACCATATTAGGAGCGTTTAGGTATGACGTTTAATATTCAAGCTAATGTTGTTGCAGATGGCTTGAGCTTGGTGGAGTGAATCAAAGGTCATATTCTTTAAGAAGCATTCTTTCTTGGTGACTTTATGGCATGTATGATTAGATAAAAACAAGCACATGATTGAGGGGTGATATATGGATCTTGTGGATATTATGGTGTGTAAGTAGAGGATGGTTGCTGAGTGTGAAGCCTGTGTAAGAGTTTGTTTTAGCATCACTCATGAAACTAGATGGGCACATTAGTGTCCACCAACTCATGGTTAAGTGGCGTAGAACATAGAGGAGTGTTTTAGAGGCAATCTAGGAGTGGGTGGAATGAGGGCTTGATTAGAGATGAATTAGGTCATTTGAAATGTGATTTTCATACAATATTTGTAATAAGCCATTTTGTTTCACACCATCATAAATTACCTATGATGGGCATACTTTACAAGCAAAATTCTCGTCCAAAGTTTATCCTTCTTAGTAACAAGACTATTAACCAATTTTCCAAGCAATGCTATATTCATCTCCCTTGAGGATCGAAGCTTAAGCCTACCAACTTTCTTTCTACACACCTTTCTCCGCATAATAAGATTTATTCCTTTACCTTGGTCATCTTTCCAAATAAAGTTCTTTGGCACAAGATCTAACTCATGGCAAAAAGAACTTGGAATCCAAGCATTTAACATCACATGATTAGGCATCAAAGTGATCAAGAATGAAGCCAACATAAGCATACCCTCTTTATTTAAAAGATTTGTCTTCTAACCTACAATCCTTCTTTACACTCTATCCACTAGCACATCAAACTCAAAAGCACAAACCTAACTTTGCATGATCAGGAAACCAGGGTATTTGCCTACCTTTAAGGTAAATCCAATCTTGACAATTTGAGAGAACCTCATTAAATCATTGTTAGATACACCTTTTAATGTGAAAACTTGGACTTCATGAGAATAACATTTAATCATGACGCCTCACTAAACCTTGTTAACATCTCAATCACACAAACCACTTGACTAGTTGTGTCCTTGGTATATAAGAGAATGTCATCTCTAAAGAATAAATGGGAGATCAAAGGCCTTCCTTGCAACACTAGAATAGGCTTCCAACTCCGAACATCTACTTCATCTGTAATTTTTAAATGACAAACACTCTATGCACAATACAAATAAAAACAAAGACATAGGATCGCCTTGATAGAGCCCACATGTTAACAAAAAGGGTTCCTACTTAGCACCATTACAAAGAATTGAGAAATGTGAGGAGCAGACACAACTCATAACAAGATTTACAATACAAGAAGGAAAGCCAAACGTAAGGTTTCTCGAAGAAAGTCCTAATCCACATTATCGTATACTTTCTTAATACCAAGCTTCAAGCCTAAATCTTCAACCTTCGCCTTAGACTTATTCATACTGCGAATAATTTCTTGCAGAATAATTGTATTGCCCGATGTTTCCCGACTAAGAATAGAACTATTTTGGAGAGAGCCTACTACGTTTGAAATAAAAGGTCTTAATCTCGTCACAAAAACCTTCATAATAATTTTGAAAATACCAAGTATCAATCATGCCTAAAACCAAAGGCATTACTAATAACCTTACAAACATCACCACTTACCAAACTCTAAAATTGCTTAGAGAAAAACACCTGAAAACCATTCGAGTCGGGAGCTCTATAAGAACCCATCCACTTCGTCATATTCCAAGCCTCCTTATCCGTAACTTTCTTATATAAGGATCTAATCATTGAGTCAGAAATCCGGGGATAAGAAGAGTGAACAAAACCACCCATATATTGATCCCTAGGCATACAAAAGAGACCCTTAAACAGCTTGTAGGCCTATTCCTTAAGAATAACGTCATCATCGCACCCTAACTATTTGAGTGTGGAAAAATCATGTATTCTTATCACTAAATTTAACCAAGAACTCTTGAGATTTTTGGAACCATAAGATTTCCCCCACTTAAGCCACATCTTATACTCACATTGAAAACGCACTTGGAGAAATCACATAAAGTGAGAAAACCCTTACTCAAGACTTTATTGAACTTTCTCTTGCCTCTATTATAATCTTTCCTTTTAGAAAAAAAAAATATTCCCAAAAACCTCCACACTAAACTCTTCAAATTTCACCTAAACCTCATAAAGAACCTAGACCACATCAAAATAGTGACGAGACCATGCTTTCTTCACCACCTCACCATAACCTTTATGAGAGAGCCATATCCTTTCAAAAAGAAAGAGGAAATCTTGTTTAGGAGGGAGAGCAATCGATAAATGAACCAACAAAGGGTTATGATTCGAATGGGATCTAACCAAGTGTTACATAAAAGAATCCAAGAATTTGTTCCTTAACACAACATAAAAAAATGGCACAATCTAATTTCCTCACTATATGGGATACATATACCATTTTTTGAATCCAAGTAAACTTACTACCAACATAAGAGAGACTTAAAAGATTGCAATTTTCTATCGCATTAGCAAACTTCTTCACCCTAGCCATAGAGAAAATGCACCCAATGCTCTCTTAAGAAAACAACACCTCATTCAAGTCCCCAACAATCATTTATAGGACCATCACCAACCCACAAATATAACACATATTTTCCTATAAGGCTTCTCGATGCAAGGGCACTAAGCTAGCATAAATGCCACTAAGTCCCTAAACACAAGAATCCACCTATACTCTCAATAAATGACACCAAACCATTCTAGTTACTTCTTTTCAAACACCATAAGCCACCACTATGCCTATAAGCTTCATCCAAAACTACATTTAAATACCCTAATCTATTAAGAAAACCCCCAATCAAAGAAAAGGAGCAATGAGTCTCAAATAAAAAACAATACCAACAGTCTTTGACATCATCACAACATTTAAGGAAATAACATCCATGAGCATTCCTTACCCTTCGTATATTCCATGCTAACATTGTATTTGATTGTATATCATAGAAAAAGGCTAAAACATAAAGCGAGTCAGACAGAGTCAACTCGAGGTCAACTTAGAAATTAAGGCACCCTAAAGGTGCTGGATTTGTCAAAGCGGATGCATCTTTGTCATTTTTAGCAACACTCTCCACCACATGCTATTGGTTAATCACCATAGATGATGCGCTAAACATATCTGTTATAACTAATTAAGCTTTGTAGGCATTGCATCCATAACATTGCTCTTTATTTTCTTGGTGATCACTTTCTCCTTACCCTTGCCATTCACAACATTAAAGGTTATGGGTTTATTTACACCCTTATCTATATATTTTAAAAAAGGTGGGATAAAACCCTTTTTGTACAATCCTTCTTCTGTAGGGTATAGGTATTGCTCTACACAAATCTTTTTGGCCTCTACTCTATCTTCTAGGAAGATTCTTGGTCCCAAGAATAATTTGAATAGTGTGATCCATTTGGTCTTCTCTTTCCCTTATAGTCGATTCAGGTAGTATAGATTGTCCCATAGATTTTAGGTTGTTGATTCCTTTTGCACAAGCCAACTTTGAGAGGAAATCTACCTATTTGTTCTCCAATTAGGGAACATAAAGGATCTTGGCTTGTCTGGATTTTTTCCAACAATCGCTTGACCAAGTAAAGATATTTGGCTAGAAAAGGATCTTTTACTTAATAAACTTCTTCCACCTTCTTAGCCACCAACAAAGAATCATTTTTTTACCTTAATGCATTGCACCCTTAGGTCTAGGGCCATACATAACTTGGCCACCAATGCTTCGTATTTTGCCTAATTATTACTAGATTTGAAAACAAATCTTAGGGACTTTTCTATCTTCAGTTGGTTTGATGCCTCCAAGATTACTCCTACTTCACTGCCTTGAATGTCTGATGCTCCATCTACGTAAATCTCCCAAAGCTATACAATCCATCGCCTAGTCTTCAAATTTTCCTTCCAGTTCTGAGATGAAATTTGATAAGAATTATGCTTTAATGGGCCCTCTAGACTCAAAGGATATATCAAACTTTAATAACTCCACCACCTTGTTCACTATTTTCCCTTCTAGATCAGATTTATGGAGTATTTTTCTTAAAGGTCGACTGGTTCTACCTATGATAATATGGTTGTGGAAATAGGGTTTTAACTTCTGAGTGGTCATAACCAATGCCAATACGAACTTCTCAATTCGCTAGTATTGAATTTCTACACTTGAGTGTTTTGCTTACAAAGAAATTGAGGCTTTAGGAACCCTCTTGTTTGTGAACCAAATCCATACTAACAAGGAAATTCTTAGCAGATAAATACAAAAACATAGGATTACTTGGTAACGGTAGTCTCAAGATGGGAGGGCTTGGCCAAATAAGCCTTGAATTTGCCAAAGGCCTTTTTGTATTCTTCTGACCACTCAAAGTTATCAGGGTTCTTAAGAACATGATAAAAGGCCTAAACTTTCTTAGACATTTTAGATAGGAATTGGTTGAAGGTTGTTATTCTCTCGCTTAATCTTTGCACCTCATTAGTAGTAAGTATTTTCGTAATAGGGTTTTTTGTGGCAAGTTTAACCACGACAACTGTAGTATATTCGAGTGTCGTTCCACTGGGAGACTAGAGACTTGAATACTCAGTTCAAATAATCTTGGCAAGATAATGATTCATTTTCATGTTGAGTTAAAACAATAAAGATCGTTTAAAGCATGCATAAACAGTAATAAACTAAAAAAAAGTTCAAATATGGAGAGAATAGAATTGGATCTCACTCATCTCACCTTTCATAACATTGGTTACATTGATATAAATGGTTTCTATTCTATTGACTTTTACGCAACAAAGCATAAGTCATTCATTTCGATTCCTTAACTCTGAAATCCTAAGAAAACCTTTAAAACCTTGATTCCTTAACTATTTTAAGAGATTTTCCAGCATTTAATCCGTTTGTTATTAGCGTTCAATATGTCATAAGTTATTCCTAATCATCGAAGCATATTAAGGATCTCATTCAGATCGATTTTCAAAACTATTTTCCAATAACTTAAGAAAATTACATCAAGATATTATTTTCGCAATAGGATCTAGCAATTATAATGGAATGAAATACCAAAACCAATAGAATAGTTACCATATATATCAAAGTAAAGCCAATGTATGGAAGGAAAGATTCACCATATCCAATCCCAATAAAAGGATTAGCTACACATAGTAGCCATTACAAGTATCATCCAATAGAAAGAGAAGAAGGAAAAGCTCTAAAACTCTCAAAATAACTTCCAAGAATTAGGGTTTCTATGTTTGGCTTGGTCTTCTTCGTCCCCTCCTCTTCATCTCTGCGAGCTGAGTATTTAAGTATTAGTATTCTCGCTCAAGCGAAGGTTATCTTGCTTGAGCAAGTGCAACTTGCATCAAAGGAAAATCTTATTGGTTCTTCGTATTCTTGCTCAAGCAGGTTGATTTCGCTTGAGCGAGATCAGTCAAGATCTTACTAATCTTATTTTCGCTTGAGCGTCAATCCTTTCACTCAAGCAAGTGCAATTCCTGAACTCGCTAGACTATTTTCGCTTGAGTGAAGTATGCTCACTCAAGTGAATCTCTTCAACGACTCTTCACTTTTCTTCCTCGCTCAAGCGATAAATCCCACGCTTATGCGAAGGTCTCGCTCAAGCGGCTAGGAGTCTCACTCAAGCAAGATTTTTCAAGATGTTTACTTTTTCCTTCTCTTGCTTATTCTTCATCTCATTTCTCAATTTCCTTCCTACAAAAAGCAAAATATATACATACTATAAGGCTCTTATGGTATAAAAAACAAAGTTGGGAAAGAGATTTAAATTTCTTGACATTTTGACACCTATTAACATTGAATTCCAAGAATTTCAATAACATTTTCCCAATTCACATGGACATTTCAACACAATTGAACCTTATCAGTTAGTATTTTTGGTCGGAATTGGCTTTTATACCTATGTGCATCAACATTTACCTTAGGAGATTATCACCCTATACGCTGAATAAGCATTTTTTTGGGTTGAGCCTTATATTACACTTTCTTAGAACCTCAAATGTCTCGTGTAGGTTTGCTTCATGTTCTTCTTCTCATTTGGAGTTTACCATCATGTCATCCACATACATTTCCATATTTTGTCCCACCTTATTTGCAAATATTTTATCCACCAACCTTAAATATGTTTCTCGTGTGTTCTATAATCTGAATGACATCACTTGATAATAATAATTGGCTTTCTTGTCATAAAGGTTATCTTTTCCTAATCTTTTAGTTTCATTGGATCTGATTATAAAGTAACTGTCCATGAAGCTGAGCAGTTTGTACAACAAAATTTCATCCACTAATATGTCAATGTTGGGAAGATGGTAGGGATCCTTTGGACACACTGGGTTGAAAGACTTAAAACCTACACACATTTGCCATTTTCTGTTGGATATTTTTTGCCATCACTATATTGGGTAACTAGGTTAGTTATTTGATCTTTCTGATGAATCCAGCTTCTAGCAACTTGGTCATATTTTCTTATACGAAATTTATTACAGTTGAGCACCAATCTTCTTTACTTCTACATAATTGGTCAAGTGTTCTCATCTACAGTAAGGGAGTGGGATATCACCTACGCATCTATACTAAGCATGCCTATGGGAGACTAGGCAAATAAATCAGTATTTAAAAGGAGCAAACTTACTAGGTTTTTTCTATGTTGGGTGGTAATATCGTGCTGCTTCTAGTATGTTGTTTTGGTTTACACCCAATCTGTACTAACCTCAAGGATTCTAATGGTTTTGGTTTTTCAAATTCTTCTTTTTTGTCTCAAGGATTGAAACCCGTTTCAATATCCTTTTCACCAAATATAAGGCTCTAGGCTTTAGAATTTCTTTATAAAAGTCTTAGCCATCTTTATGTTTGCCTGAATAACTCCTACTAGTCCATCTTTTAATGGGAACTTTATAGTTAGTTGTGGTGTTAATACAATGGCACACAAGTTGTTGAGGCTAGGTTATCCTAGAATCATGTTGTAAGAGTAAGAGGTGTCCAGCACCAAAAGTTGCATTGCTATCTCCTTTCATGCTTAGAGTGACCCAAACAAAACCTTCAGAGTGATATGGCTCTTTATTTCCATAGAATCCATGGTGAAACTCAACAATGATTCATTATATCTCCTTAGTGCTAATTTAAGTAGTTTCGATTGTTTGAATATATCCAAGTACTAGATGTTTATAGAGCTTCCTTGATCCACTAATACTTAATGGTTTTAACCCTTATATGTATATTTGCATCTTGTGGGGTAGGTCTCACAAATCCCTCCAAGATTGTGTGAATTACTCTTTTTTCATCATTCTTTTCATCTTCTGGCTTTCGGGACCTTGATCATTCTCACCTGGTCTTGGAAACCTCTTTGTCAAAGCAACTCGTGGGTCTAGGGATCTCCCCCATACCCTTCTGTCCTCCTGATCTGTCCCTGTCTTATAATCCGCTCTATTTGGTTGTATAACACCCAACAATCCTTCATGTTGTGTCTACGTGAATGGTGAACTCACAGAGTCTAGATCCCTCATCCCTGTCATCCTTCCAATCGGGTTTAGGGAAATTCATATTGTACACTTCTCCCGCTTTCTTATCCCACCTGGAACCAACTAAAGGCTGCATATTAGGTAGTCTACAAGAAGGATCACTGTGTTTACCTTTTCCCTTATTTCACGTATCCTTTTCCAATCGTTCCACACCTTTCATCTTTTCCACGGGTTCAATTATTTATTTGAGAGGCCTGAACTTCTTCTATGTTGATATAATTCTATGCCCGCTGACATAACTCGTTCCTACTCTTTGGTGTTTTGGCTAATGAATCATTGGATTTTCCGGGATGGACCCCTTGAAAGGATGGTTTGTAAGGAAGGCAACACGCGTGATGAGGTCAAGAATGAGAATGACTTGTTGGTTAAACTGAGCCATGAATTACTTTACATAAGTTTAAGGCTCATTTTATTTTATTTTTTTTGTTGAATTTACATCAAATTTTAAAATGTGGTTTTCTTCCATCTTTTTAACAAGAAAATTCTCCCTGCACCTTAATTTTTTTCCTACACCACCCCATCTGTAAGATCCCAATTTTTAATTATTGGTTAACTTTTATTAATTAAATAATTATTTGAGAATGTTAATTTAATTGAAGAGGGTATGTTAATTTTTGAATTAATTTCTATTTTTCTTGTTTATAAAAACAATTATACCCTCAATTATAAATAACTAAACACGTAAAATGTTTAAAAAAATTTATGACAGTAAATAAAAGCAAACCACCTAGCAAAATATATGACAAAACATGTAAATAACCATCTCGTAATTAAAACATAGGCATAACATAAATGTGTGAAATTCATGCCATTCAGATGTAGATCTTGCAACAAATAGAAAAGGAGAAACAACAAAAGATAGTGAAGCAAAATTATAACGGACAATAGATGCAATGTGGATGTTGCAACAGCAGCACAATAAGTTTTCACATAGTGGACATCATGTGATTTTGTGAGGGCAGTAACAGTGACTTACACAGAGAAAAGACGCAGTTAGATTCCCATTTAGTTCAACTGTTGCATGCTACTTTTGTCTAAGATTTTGATTGCAAAAGTTTATTGTCTGCTGGAGAAATATCCATGTTTAGGCAATGCTTATTCATGTTTTGGTTCCAAAAAATTCATCCACTGTTGCTAATAAAACATTTTCTTAAAACACTCTCAAATTTGAATTTTATTTCAGAACACAATTTTTGAAATAAGAAATTAACCTAACCTTTAAGAATAAGTTCCATTTCCTTCTGATGGTTAATATGTAGCTTTTGGCTGTTTATTCAGCTTCAGTATCTAGTCTCTATTTGGAAGCAGCTACAAAATTGACATTTCCATCAATAATTGTAAGGGCTGCATACTCTGCAAAGAAAAACAACAAAAGTCAAGGTATAATTATCTGCTAGTACATTTTTAATAACATTACACACGCTTATTTATATTTAATTTAGGGTATAATTATCTTTTTAGAAAGAAGATAGAGAGAAAATGGTATAAGGAGAAAAGGAAGGTGTATAAAGAAATTCCCCTTTTAGCATAAATGAAGATCCATCGGATACTATGGGCTATCCTTAGGGCAGCAGCCCATCAGCTACACCAAAATTCAGGATAATTTTCCCACATATTGTTATGTTTTCAAATTTATCATTAATAATAATAAAAAGATAAATGAATTTTCTAATTTTATTAATATTAAGTAGAAAAAAGATATATGTGAAAAAAAATACATATACATTATGAATTGAAAAGTTGCTATAAAGAAGACCAATAAATACTTGAAAAAATAAAATCGTAAAAATCTTGAGTTTAATTTCAAAATAGCCACTTAACCACATAAAAATACAGATACAAACGTTTTGAACTGAAAACTATTTTTATGATCTTCAAATTGCAGATAAAACAGTTCAGATTTTATGTTGCAAATCCAGAAATAGTTGGGGAAGCAAGGAGAAAAGGAGAGAGGTGGTGCAGGAAAAAAAGAAGATACGGGTGTAGAGAGAAATTCCCTTCTAATTGTCATCTGATAGATCATTTTCGGCACGGTTGGTTGGATTTCGTTTGTGGGTACTTGGGCTTTCATATTTTATTTTCTGAAAGCTTTTTTGGCCGCATTAGAATAATGAATAAGATTTTGTTTTATGGTGGATATAGCACGGAATAATATTTCAATTTATTATCAATGTAAAGTTTTTTTTATAGTAATAATTAATCTTAATTTCTATAATAGTTACTTTAAATGAATTCTAATTGATTGTTAATTTAAAACTTTTTATATTCATAAATGTATAATAATTAAACTCATAATATTTAACATGATATTCACAAAAAAATAATCATAAAACAGTCAATAAAAAATATTAAAAGAAAAATTATCTAAGGTAAAAAAAACTTTCGATGGCCCTTCTACGAACTAGAAAGTAGAAAGCAGTCAAATTAATTAGGCCATTTTTTAATAGAATTAACACCATTTTGATGTTTTCCCCCAACCCTTCAAGATATATATTAATTATAAATTATTAATTCTAATATAATAAAATAGGGCTTACTAAAAATTAAAAGGGTCAAGTATGTTTTTGTCCTTTGTGTTTTGATCTTATTTTGATCCTTAAGTTTTTTCCTATTGATTTTCATTCTTATAATATCAAATTTTTGAATTTAGTCCTCAAAATATAACTTTGTTAATAGATTTGTTAATTCACCAATCAAAAGTTTTTTGTAATTTGAATTTCTTATATCGTTTTTGGTCGTGGGACAAAGATGAGTTGCTACAAGTCAAATTTGTTCTTTATGGATAAGGTTAAAAATGAGTCAAGTCGGATCAAATTTGCCTTAGCTCAATTCGGCTCAATAAGAATTTACTCAAATTTGACTTAAGTCAAGTTTTTTATGAACCAAGATTTTTAGCCCAAGTTTAACTCATTTTATGTGCGTGAATTGTTTGGCTCAATTTGCAAGCTAAAGTTCTTAAGTTTCCAAAACTTTTATTTACTTTCTTTTTGTTGGAAAATAAAAATAAAAGATAAATTAAAGAATTGTTGAAAAAATATTTTTACAAATATAGGGTAAAATGAAAATTTTATAAAATTGAAGCTTAAAACAATCAATACTCATGACTTGAAAATTTTAGAATAGTAGAAATTTATATATATATATATATATATATATATATATATATATATATATATATATATATATATATTAAGCTAGCTCATGAACCAAACGAGTCAAACTACACTTGGTTCAAGTTCAACTTATTTGGTTCATGAACCAAGTTCATTGAGTTAATTAACTAACCAAGTGTTAAACTTTTACCTAAGTGGTTTGATTTATTTTCAACCCTACCTGTGAGGTTTATAAAGAGTTTCGGCTAAATTAATTAAAGATTTCAATTAGGTTTACAAATTTAAGAATTTTAAGACTCTTTCAAGAGAGTTTAAAAATAATTTACAATACACATGTTATATTTTAAATTTGAGTCATTTGGTTGATATTAACACTTGTGTTTGATGAGACGACAACTTTATTAATAGATTGAATTACATTTTAAGAAACATACAACCAAAAACTAATGAAAAAAATGTTTAATAACCAAAATAAAATGAGCTACAATATAAGTACTGAAAACAAATTTGACTTAAAATAAAATATTTTTTACAAATCTTATTGGCCTCAAATGAAAGTATGATAAAGTCCTATCAAGTTTTTTTTACTGAGTATGTTTATCGGTGAAACTCAAAACACATGTTAAAATAATTCTATACCAATTAATCTAGGATAATAATAAATGGAAGTCATTAACGGAATTAATTAAAATGATTGAATTGATTAATTAGATTGATTCATCTATCAATTTGATCAATTATGGATTATCCGACTTCTGTTTGGAATTTAATTGCAAATAACGGATATGCGTATGCCTAATTTCTGTGAAAAATTAAATCCAAATATTTGACTGTTGTGAAAAATTCTTGAAAGTGAAAGACTAAAATAGCAACGTGAACTTCTTTTTTGTTTTCTTAAAAATATCTCATAGAGACTAGAAACTGGGCAGAAATGAAGATGGAGAAATCAGCAAATCTCAGATGGAAATTGGTGATATTCGAAATCTGTTGAGACTTACAAGTATCAATTGGTTTTGTTTGAATTCTGATGGTGATGGTGCAATGGCTGGATCATGAAGGAAACTAGATCTCTGATTATGCTCAAATAATTGGTTTTCCTATGCCGAGCCATTTATTTTTTAAAATTTTAGAAATCAAAACTTGTTTTTCGTTTAATTTCATGTTTTAGTTTTTATGTTTTTAAATTTTAAAAAGTTATTGTAAAATTTTTATTTAATTTCAACTACATTATACATAAACAACAACAATATGATCATAGTAGTGATAGTAGTGGTGTAGTGACAACAATGATGATAACAACATAATAGTGGTAACAGTGATAATAGTGATGATGATGGTTCAAGGTTTAAGCTGATGGTGGTGGCAATGTGTAGCTGGTGGTGACAATGACGACAATGGTGATGATAATGAGGTGGTAGTGGTTTCCGCGATACATGAGGTGGGGATATACATGGTGGAGTGGTGGTGGATGTGGCTATGAGGATGTTGATGTTAATGGTGGTGGCAGTGGTTGTTTCAAGTTTGGGGTTAGGCGGCAGCAACGATGGTTATGTTGTTGGTTGTGGCAATGATAATGATTATAGGAATGGTGGAGGCGGCAACAACAACAGTAGCAATTATGAGGGTAAGGGTGGTGGTCATGATGGTAGTAGTGGTGGTGGTGGTGATTACAATGATGAGGTGGTGGTGGCAACGACAGTGGCAGTGGTGATTATAGTGTCATGATGGTGGTGGTGACGCTAGTGGTAGTTTTGGATTTAGGGTCGAAGGTTTATAAAATTGAAAACAAAAATAAAGAAAATATTTTTCTTGTTTTTAAATACAACTAAAAACTATTTTGAAAATGAGTTAAAACTCAACTTAGCATTGTATTTACCGAACATGTTTTGTTTTCAAATTTATTTTTTAAGACCAAAAATCAAAAACTCACAACCACCCTAAACGGGTTCTAAGCTAATAATTCAAATGGATTCCTTAACATTATATTAGTAAATTAACAATGAGTTTGAGTCAGCTGTGTAGTTTTTGGAAAAGTACTTATTACAAGAGCCAGAGCTATCACAACGAAGTTAAGGATAGAATTTAGGTGTGTGTATATATATATATATATATATATATATATAAATAAAAGGAGAGACTAATTGTATTGTTGATAGGTTGGTAGATATAGCTTGTAATTAACATTTTGAATTTTGATGTAGCTCTTCTAGCAATGAATCAACCGGTTCTTCACATTTATCTAGATGATACATGATTTTTGTTAATTGACCTCTTAACTAGACATGCTGCAAAATTTCTTCAATGTTTTCAGGATGCACTCCACTTGATCATTCATTGCCTCTCCAATGAGCAACAGGTCATCTACAAACATAAGGTGGGTTATTTATGGTCTAGTTTACCTTCTTCAACTTGGGAGAATGTTTTATTGCTAAAGGAATCCTTTATGTAATAGGTAGGGGAATATTTCATTGCACCAATATTACTCACCACTATAATTACTTTATAAATACCCACATTTAGGATATCTCAAGGTATGCATTTTCACCTCATTATTACTTTATCTTTCTATTTCAATATTCAAGCACTGATCACATCAATCTTCTAATTGAATTGGTTAAGATTCATTCATTTGTACTCCACTTGATTACTCCAACATCAAGCCACATCAATAAACTAGTAATGTCAATAGTCTATAATTAAAACGTATGAAGAAAAACGTTTATTTGAAAATTTCTTCAGTACAAAAGATTCAACCAAACACACTAATTATAGTTTTATTATTATATAGCTTGATTTTATTTTTTTATCTATAAGTCGCAAAAGGTATTTATATTCGTACAATTAATCATGAATACAATTAATTAAAATTAAATATTGTTATTATTATATATAGCTTAGTTTTATTTTTTTAGGCATAAATCGTAAATATAACTTTAGATGTTATCTGCATGTTTAATTTCTTTGATGATTATAACATCCTTTAATATTACTGTAAATAATTTTCAATTAATTTAGATATTGTGTACAATTTTTTAATTAAGTCAAATAATACAAAACAACCTTTTAGCAAGGACCAACATTAAGGAAGTCTTATTTCTCCAAAAAAAAACATTAATTTGTTCCAGAAATATTTGTTCGTAATCTTATCTAAAATAAAAGTCTACCTATATTTAATATTAAGGAGACGTTTTGTACGTGGTGGATCTTTTTTTATTCATAGGAATTATAACTTAGAAATCTTTTATTATTACGTTTGATGTAACCATTTTAAAAAATATTAATGGGAAATTAGGATTTTTAGAAATTTATTTTTGTTAATAATTCCCACTAAAATTTTTCCAACAAAGGGGGTGGGAATCCTAATTCCCCTAATCTGAAAGTTTCTTTACATTTAAAAATATAATTATGTATCATATATAAATTTATTTAAACTTCTATTGCATATTAAGTTCTCATAAAAAATGATTAGAAATACAATAGTATCCGTGCAACTTTTCCAGAAACATTTTAATTATACCAAACATATTTATAACATTCTTGAGAAATATAATTCTCAAATAATATATTTCCTTGGAAACATAATTCATAAAATTTTTAAAAAATATCTATATACCAAACACCTTTAAATGATATGTAAAAGTAATTTATGAGATAAATTAGAATGTAGATGATTAATTTTAGATTACCTAATCATAACAAAAAAAAAGGCCACCATCATATGTGACTATCTTTTAGTTCCATTTACCTAGAAAACTATGGTTCCAAACATCCTCACGAGGTTTCATGTGTTCATTATATGATTATGAAACGCTTTGCTATTGACACATGGTAGCTGGATTAGTTTATATTATTATTTTTTAAAACAAAAAAGGGCATTTCGCGCATAAGCCAGACACACTTTTAAAAATGAAGGAAAATGCAACAAGTGATTGCATACCAGTTAAGAAAGAAAAAAATATTTAAAAATATTATTATTGTCTATTTATCTTAACTTCTAAATAATTTTTACATAATTTCTAATAAAAAAATTTCTTTTCACTTCTTAAACAATAACTTTAAAATACTCATTAACGTTACCCATAAATTAATTAAAGAAATACTTTTTATAATTCCCTTTTAAAACATAGTTTCTAGCTTTTTTTGTTATAAAAGAATAATAATATAAACTAATCCAGCTACCATGGGCGAATAGCAAAGCATATATATAATCAAAACATTCTTACTTTTATAAATTTTCAAAAACATATATTACATTAATTTTGTTTCACGTAGAAGATATATTAAATATTTTTAGATTGATCTAAATATTTATAGATATAATCTATATGATAAGAAATTTAAATTGGAGAATAGATTTTTTACACAAAGAATTATTAACTTAATTCTGATATATATATATATATATATATATATATATATATATGGAGGAATTCGGTTGTGGACTGGTGGGGTCGCACTTTGGCTTTGTTGACTATCAAAACAAAATCCTTCAAAGATAATGGAATCCCAAAGGATATTTAGCATTTCCTCATCACAGCCACAATTTTATAATTCTCTAAAAAGTGTTGATTGTGAAAGGGGACTATCTCAAAACTGTGGCTCCTAAGGACAAAACAAGCAAATGCACAAATTTTCTTTAAACCCATTAACTTGTTCCTTCCTCCATTTTTTTTAACAATAACAACCAAACAAGCGTATCTACCAATCCCAAACCTTCTTTTAAATCTTGTTATGAAATGGAAAAAAAAAATAGATTTAATTATTATTTTTTAAATATTATCTAGGTAGATCCTTAGTTCTTATAAAATTTTTGTTTGATATTTTTTTTTGAAAATATTTAAGTGTTTCTTATAGATTTCTGACGTTCATTTTTTTTATTAACTGATGACGTGACAAACGAAAATGTCATGTCATCATTAACATGTCACCCGTTAACAAAACATTAATGATAGATATATATAACAAACATTTAAATCTTATAAGAACTAATAACGAACAAAATTTTTTATAGGAATCAAAATTACACAGCTTTTCAAATATCAAAATTTATATAATTATGAAAGGAAAACTTGTACTATATTTGTCCATTAATACAAGACTTTTTTATTTAATTCACACATATTAAGAAAATTAATTAATTTAGTTAAATTCAATAAATTTGTTTGAAATTTGTTGTAATTTTTCAAAATCACCTTTGAAGTTATTAGAACTCATCATTCTATTCTCTTCACTTAATTTCTCTCCACTTATTATCTAATTATCGTAAGAGAGATAAATGATCTAATTGATATATTTCATTAATTGTTATCTTGATTCCAATAATAACTATACATTAATAAGGGGTATTTTTGTCATAAAATCATCAAAGGCATGAAAATTTAAAACAGGACAATATATTAAGGGATAATTACTGTAGCAAATCACTGTAGCATTTTTACTGTAGCAGATTTTTATTTTATTTTATTATTCTATTCTACATTCCATTCTCGTTTATTTCCGTTTTAAGTCAAACTGAAAATATCCTTGTATTCATAATTAAATTTCCTATTTTCTAGGTTTCATTTCTTATTTCTCTGAGAAATTTTAATTTTTTCACTATCTAATTTACTGCTTAAAAAATTGGGCTGTTACAAAGTTGGCCAAATGGCCTAAAATGTGTAACAGCATCAGGTGTTGTTACTGTCATGTTGGCGCTACGCGTGTCAGGGCTACGTTTCTGGTCTCACACGTAGCGTCAGACCTCTGTCTTCCAAAACTTGTATTTTTGCATCGTAAATAGTTTTTGGGCTTTAAACATGTTATATAGGAATGATTTTAAAGTTGTTGATGAAAATAAATATTTTAAATTGAAATAGGCTATTAATTAATTATTTTGTGAAAAATTTCTTTGGAATTTTTAATTAAACGATTAAAAATAAATGTAGTTAAATTGAGGACCTTACACATTATCCCTTAAAAAACACATACTCTTCCCGTTATGCTTCAAGCTTTTAAGACAACTTCTTAGTGGCTTTGAAAGACATACATTATCCCCACAGAAAGAAAATCATTACTCCTCACATCAAAATCATAAATCAATTAAAGCCTTTAAAGCACTACAACAACACATTATTGTTGTATGGACCATTAAACCCTAAGCCCCTAAATTCCACCACCGAAACCTTAAACTTCAACTAAAATTACAAAAGAAAAATTAATTACTTGTTAAAGATGAGTGTCCTTATCTTCAAAAAGGCTGCATAAAGAGGAGAGAAAGAGAACTCATCAAAAGAATGAACGAGAGAATGAGAGAAAATGATGAAAAGAAAGTGACGATTCAGAGAAGGTGATGAAGAGAAAATGACAAATAAGAGAAAAAGAGAAAGACACAAACAAGAGAAACGAGAAGAAGTAACATAACAAAACTTACAAGATGCCTTTGTTAATCTCTGACTTGGACAACAAGTCACAAGTCATAAATTCCAGTCATCCATGCATCTAGTATTAATAATATGCTTGTGTTTGGTACATAAGTCATGTGCTAATGCATATTAGATGTGGTCAGAAATCTCAGTTTCTCATAAATATTTTGTAGAACAATTACACTTAAAGTGGAAATAAAATATTCATGAGTTACAATTACCGAAAATAAAAAAGATCTACGTACCAAATGCTTCTTTATAGTTCCTCGTTAAAAATACTCCCAACCAAACAAGTTTTGATGAAAATACCCTTTAGTGATATTTTTTGCATTTTCTATTAGCGCTCCCCATTAAAATTATTATATAGCCCAATTAGTTACCATGTACCTTTTACAGTTTGTTTCCTGAAAATTGATTCTCATGATGTTAATAATTTTATTTACCACGTTCATAGTTAATTTATAAAGAAAATAATTAATTAAATTATCCTTAATGAATAATTAATTATTTTTATTTAAAAATTAACTATGAATTAATTTAATTTAGAATAAATAATATAATTTTTAGAGAATATTTTTAACATTGTTGTTAAGTTAAATTGTGAGCACTTAATGCTCAATTAATTAAAAACAAGGGGAAATTTTTCCAAAAATTCCACGCCTACCCCAGGACGTGTCTCCACGACTCCACGTATTCATAAATACGTGTTCTAGGCTTAAGGGTATCCAAACCCTATCATTACATAGTTAAAAACATCAGTTAAAGGTGTCCTGACAGGTTAGTAATCGATTATATCATCAGTGTAATCAATTACCCGCAACAACCTGTGTAGATTTTACAAGCAGTCCCTCTGATATTCGATTACTTGAGGGTATCCTATGCAATCCTATAATCGAAGTTCCTGGTAATTGATTACAACATGACAGATAGTAGATTTATGTAGCAAAATGGTTCCCAATCTAACTTCCACACATCCTAACTCCCTCAAATGATATCCCATTATTACCAAACTTTAACATAACCTAAAACTCATCAATTATGACCTGTGACAACGGGCCACATCCAAAAACTCCCAAAATTGAATGAGTTATGCACAAAAATGCATTTTGACCATTTTATAACTTAAACATTCCATGTGACCTATCAAATCCCTATGGAACTGCTCCATTCCAATTCTCATAAGTCCAAAACATCGAATGTAACTTATTGGACTCCTAATTTAATCTATTCAGTTCCTATTTATGCATTAATTTCATGCATAAGCAATCACCAACATCAAGTCCCATGGTACCAAACCAAATCTATTCAACTCAACATCTCATATGCAATACAATATGCATAATTTCTGTCACTCATTATGTCATTTCAACAATATATGCAATATGTACATTTTTTGGACATTATGCAATTCAACATAACCATCATGGATTCATCCATGACTCGCAATACTAAAGCATCATTATATATCACCATTAACATCACAATTCATTCTATCATCAAAATCTAAGCTATATATGTACACCATTTCACCATTTTTCAAAAGATACAAGTATTCAAAACAAACCGACCAAGGTGATACAGAGAAAAGTTATACATGTATATACAACCATTTACAAACAGTCTCCATGACCATAACATCCCCAACCAGGTAATCACCAAGCATCGCCTCAGTCCACATCCATTAAGAAACAACCACAAACTTAGGGGTAAACATATATATGTTCAATGACAGGTACTGAACATGATTAAACCACATTATATCTATCAAATGTCCAATTCTATACACCAATCATCAATTTGTCATAATCATCATCGCACAAACTGTCATTTAACACAATTGTATTACCTCAAATGCATTTAACCACACCAATACATAATTATAATTATAGGCTATCCAATAGCCTTTAAATCTTAGTAACTATATGTCAATGCATATGCATGCAGATCCGGCTATAATGATGGGAATTACACTACAATGTATAAATTTTCACAATATATTATCAATTCTGTTTTACCGGTACCGAATCGCTCGCCCATAATGTAACAGAAGTTACTCTCAGTGATAGCGGCAACTCAACTCGGTGTTACGGAACGTCCTTGAACCCAATCCAAGGTGACTATAGATCTTGAAGGAAACCACACAGAGTCTGTGCCTATCTAAAGGTCGCCCTCTCATCTGGGCCGACATCACAAGCCCCCTATAGTCTTGTGTACGTCCTTTTTAATGTAATGTTATGCAACACAACCATCACGATGCATCAAAAACCACTTGATTACCATCATCAAGGGCCACAACTTGGTTACCATCACCAAGGGGTCTTAATTCCACATATTCACAAGCATAACATGCAATAACCAATAATTTATAATTAATTCTCATATCAACTAAGCTACCTCAAGCTCAATTAGTATCACCAATCGTCATCAAATTTATCATCAATACAATATTATCAAAATCATTAATTTCATATCATCACAACCATTGCAATCTAATGCAAATCATCATCGTATTCATCACAACATATATGAACAACACCAAGACATTAATTCATATTAGAAACAACATCCAAAGGGGATATAGCACAATCAATCAATCACACAATCACAATCAATTCCAAGGATCATCAATCAATTCATAAATTAATCTATATCCCTCTATCCGTTCATAATCTATACATTTAAAATGTAATGCTCCCCTACCTTGAATTGACGACTCTTAAGCCCGAAGCGCTTTTCGTACACTCCAAACTCTTTTCCGATGACCAATCTATCAATCCGACAATTCCTAAATTAACAATAATCATTCTTAATATCCCATACGCTATCAAAATCACACTTCGACGCTAAAACATCAATTTATCATAAATTTTAATAAGCTACAACTTACCGAGTAACACAGACAGGTAAGCTCAAATACATGGAACAAAGCTAATCTGAAGCAATAGGGTACATTGACACTTACCCAAATGATGAAATTTGAAAACCCCAATCTCACAACGCTGCCTACATGTAGAAAATGGTTCCAAACAACTCTAGAATCATGGAATTTAAGGGAATTAGAAGGTGGAGTAGAAGAAGCAAGTCAAAAGCAAAAATAGGGCGGTACCATACCTTAGAAACTAAGAGATTCAAGAACCCTCATGCCTTGCCATGGCTGCCCGCAGGAGAGAAAAAGTAGATGAGCTCCAAAATGTTTGCATTGTCTTAAAGAAATTGAAGAAGACAGAGGTGGAAGAGGTGTGTTAATGGTTCTTTCTTTGTTCCTTTGGAACATGCAAGGGAGAGTGAAACAAAGTAAGGAAAGAATTGAGGAAAAGAATGAATTGGTCCTTCATTAAGGGTAAATGGGTCTTTTTACGCATTTAGTTAATTCTGAAACTAATCGGGTGACTTCTAGTTACTTGAACGTACCACAATAAATTTTAAAAATTAACATAGCTGCCTTAAATTAACTAAACATTCTTAATTTAATTATTGATTGATAAAATCAACTAAATAATTAAAATTCAAGATGTTACATAAATAATATTGAAGTATATGCCTTCAAATAAGAAGAAAAGAAAATGTAATAATTATATTTGTTAAGTGATGGGATGGGAGTATGGGTTTTCTCTAAATGTTTTTGAAGTACATGTTTAGAGAAAAAAAAACAGACAAATGAAAAGTTATAACTTTTAAAGTTTAACTATATGTATATATTCTTCATATATTAAGTATAAAAAAAGTTTTAAAACTCTGTGTCAATTATCTTATGTATATGAGTGGTTATAAATTAATGAAATGATAATCACTATCAGTAATAGTCTTGGTTATAAAAAAAATCTTCATATAATTGAAAGCAATCATGTTTAAAAATTTAAACACAAAACATTGTCGATTGTGTGTGCACTTCTAACTTATCCTACTGTATATTTACAACAACAACAAAAAAAGTTTCACAATAAACTGTGTTTTATCTCCTTCGTATGTTTCGTTTGAAAAAGTATATATTTACTTTTTATGGTGAATAATAATGATATTATATTTTTTTAGTTTATTTTGTATTAAAATATCACATAGTAAAATATTTCAAAATTATGATCATTTCTTATGTAAAATATTAAAAATAATTTTTTGTATAACTATTGGTAAAATAATAACAAAACCATTTTCTCATTCGGCCTAAAATTAGCTAGTATGATGGTGGGTCCGTATCATAGGAATTATATGGCGTTCTGTACCGTGCAAAAGCTAGAGATTAGGTGATCTTGGAATACCATTTGAATTTAATTTCAATATATCTGTTAGTATAAAAAATTATAATATGAATTAAATAGAGTACAAAGGGTTTAATTATTAGATACTTGTACAGATATCATAATTGATTGCTTACCTATGACAATTTTATTGAATGTTAGTGTAAAAAAAATAATTTAAATTCACACGAAGATATATTTTTATTGTTCCCTTTTGGATTAAGAAGGGGTCTACGACACCTTCTCTTTCTTTCGTTTTATGTAAGAATAAAAGATTCTGATATCCTCTTGACCTTATATAGATTCAGTTACATTTATATCATTTTGGATCTGTATTAAAGACTCTCTCATTTTTTTTTATTTTTACTGTTGTATAAGTATGATCTTAACACATACCTTTATGATTTTAAATGGTATATTATTAATTAAAATATAATCTTAATTTTTTTAAATAGGATTTTTATGCATTACAAAGCTGACACCTACAGATATAGGTTATAAAAGTGAAGAAATTTGAATTATGTATTAATTATGATGAATTAAGGATATAAAGAATGATTGACAGATAGACAGTGAGTATGGAGTACAGAGGATATTAGGCCGGGTAGGCAAGATACAAATGAAAGATGAATTGTGAAAATGCCACGTGGCGTCCTCATAGACCAATATTATTATGTGTGGATTAAAAAAGGAGGGTAAAGAGCCAACTAATTTTTCATTAGATTTTTGCCTTTACGCAATGTACTTCTGGATTTGTCAAACTCACAATTGCCCTAATCACTATATTATATATTCTCATCACTCTTTTTATATGAAAAATTATAACCGAATCAAACAAAACATATTGATTTGAAAAACCACATCAAATTGATTCGTATGATCTGTATACAAGTCAATTTTGATTAATTTTGTTTCATCTTTTGTTTTTATTATAAAATTAAATACGTACTGAATTACCAGAATCTTAGTTTCTTCTTTTCTTTTTTTTTGGAAGGATTTTTTAGTTTCTTTCTTATGATATTAATAGTTCTAAAGATTTAGATAATCTAATTCAATGACCTTACATAAAGTTTATTCCCTTGTATGGTCATTAGATTTTTGTTATAAAGAAAATTTATGTGAGTTAAGTTTCAGAAATTTATTAGGTTATATTTTGATTTTTGACCCTAGTGAATACACTTCATGTGAGATAATTGAATTATACGATTTAAATCTTTAGAACTTTATGAAATCTATTGCTTATTTTAGGTCCGAAATTAAAATGTTGCATACACTTGTATAATCATGCGTAAATACGTACGTACATAAATTGGTTGTTTTAAAATTACAAAAAAATCGTTAATTTCAAATTTATGTTAATTTATATCTGTTTAGTTTTCTTAATTTACAAAATAAAATAGCTTTATTTGTTTTTTTATTAAGTCATGAAAACATAATACTCAAGTATAGTCAAATTTATATCTTTTTTAATTAATGAAAAACTAGTTAATCTAAACTAAACCGATGGATTAAAAATTTTGAAGATTGTTCTATTTTAATTTGGAACTATTTTAATAGAAGCAAATTTTGTTTTTTTAATCACATGTATCACTCACATAGTGGAGACAATTCTATTCGAGTCAGTAATATTCACGTCATGATGGAGCTAATTCTCTCAACAATTTTTTTTCCATCCACAAGGCTCAAACTTAAAACTTTATTTTTTTAAAAAATTAAACATGTATGCTTGAATTAACTATACGTTGCATGTGGATGTGGGTTAAAGAAAACTTTGTGTGTCATAGTGTTATTCTAACATAAAACCATGGTTATCAGAAATGTACTAGACTGTCCCGTTGGACTGGTCGGATTGGGAACTGATGTCCTTATCGATATAGGTGTGCCAAAAAATAAGTTTCTTATTAAATTGGTCAAAAACTAAAAAATAAAAAAAATGGAGAAAACTAACCCAAAATCAGGAAAACTAGCCAAAAATCAGTTTTCATCATCCATATCACTTAATTCATTTTAAAAATATTGGCATCTTTTTTATTTTATTGGGTTTGAACTAGTATGTTTTGTACATTTTCAGCATGTTATGGGAGGGTGTATACTAATTTGAACCTTTTTTACTATGTAATTTTTAAATTCCAATGCACTTGTTGGATCATTTTAAAGAATATTATGTTATATTGGTCAAATTCATTATTATTTAATGTATAAGATGATAATAATAATAATAATATTTATAATAATAATAATAATAATTTATTACTATTGATTTGACCATGGTTTGATCACCAGGTTGATTAGTGACCTTCGAAAAGGGACTGATATAATGATCAGTCCGATTATGAAAACAATGCATGTAACATCCAAGGTATTTAAATTAATTATTGGCGATATATGGAAGTTAATAAATAAATTATTTGGATCTTAATTTGGATTTTCTAAATTATTATAAAATAATTAACAATTGTTGAGGCTATGAGATTTAAATAAATTAAATTGAGTGGTTGACTATTAAATTAAATGGATGATGGTAATTTTATAAGTCACCAAGGGTAAAAAGTAAAAGGTTTTATTAAAGGGTAATAAAAGAAAATAGAAAGTGTAAATGTCAAAAATTCCCTTATGACATTAAAAATAAAATTCCATATTTCTTCTTCCCTTATTACATGTGTGCGTGCGCGAGAGAGGGGGAAAGAGAAAAGGATTTTGCCATTTCGTTTCTTCACAGCTGTAACTTCAAGGCTCTAATCGGAGGTGCATTCGGTGATGAAACTCAAAATTGATCACATTTTTTGAATCGTAGGAGCGAGGTAAGCCTATATGCACTTTCAATTCCGTGTTTTCTCTCAACCTCTCCCTTTCTGTCTCTAGGCCGTGCATGACCCTTTGTGTGGGGGTTTCGATTTTGGTGGGTTTAGGGCAATGTGAAGCTTGGGTATAACTTTTATCGCAATGGGTGTGGAGAATGGCTCATGGATTTTGTTTTTCAGTGATCTTAGGTGTCAGAACGGGCTTTGGCAAGACATTAAGTGGAGTGGGAGTTGGAATCAGAACCGGAGCAGTGAATATTTAAGTCATTAGGCGAGACCAACACCAAGAACAACTAATGGAAGCTTATAATCGAGGTGAGAGGGTGTATGGAGTTATAATTAATTAGAATTAAGTATCGAACCTAATTGGATTCGAAAGGAAGATGAAGTAGTTAATAATGTAGGAATTAATTTATGTTTATGCAAATTGTTAATGTGAGGAAGAAAGTGATAGTTTTAGTGACATGAATTAGCAAATAATGGTATGACTTGATTGTTAAGAGTTTATGACTTATGATTTTGATTAGATGATATGAATGAGATAAGTTTGTATGATGATTATGACAATTATGTTATGGTGTTTTCCTAGTGGTGTGAAACTTGATTGAAAATGTATGGTGGGGGTCTGGTCTGCATGACTGTCATTTTGTTTAATTGATTGATGCTTTTGGTGATTATTGATAATATGAAATGATGTGATTGGGTCAGGTCTGTGTGGCCGCCCTATTATTATTTAAAATATGGGCTGAGTTTATATGGTTGTCCGGAGTAATTAAAGTGAGGCCTTTGTGCCAATTAATAAAGAGAAAGAGAATTTAAAATAAACTTATGTGATTTGTGTGGTTGGGGACGACCGACGGTATATTTTGCCCCTCGTTTTTACTCCCATGGTCAAGTAGGACCCAGTGGTTGAGGTTGAGAGCCAAGCAGGGCTCGATGGACCAAGTCGAGTTCATGGGGTGTCAAGTAGGACCCCCAGCTGAAGACTGGTCCTTTTAGTATCTGGATACTAGCGAGTCATTATACTTGTTTGAGATGATTTGCCTTATGTTGATTATGAAATAGTGATTATTATATTGACTGATGTGTTAAAATGGAATAAATTTATATTGGTGCATATAAAATCTTTGATAGCTCGGTGGGCTTGTAATGGTGTAAACATGATGGCATATTTAATGACTATTGATTTAAATGGAGCATTTGGAAAGTGAATGAAATTATATTGGCGTGTACGAGAGTATGAATGGCCCGATAGGCTTGTAATGATTTTGATATGATTATGTATATTGATGTTGCATTTTATATATGATTGAATTATTATGGAAAAAGGAATAATAAGATTATGTTATACCTTCTTCACTTAATTAGTGAGTTCTATATTAATTATGATTCCAACACTCATCCTTGTTATGGTCTATTTTCTTTGCAGTAACTAATGACAGGGAGATCATAAATGCCCCGGAGGGAAGCGCCAAGTAAAGAGCAGATGCCAAGGAAGAGAATGGAGACTATGTAATAGTTGTGATGAAGTTTGCGGAAATGGATAATTTTAGCGGTTGTGTATGAATATTAAGCTTATTTGCGTTGTGATGATCTTGATGAGGTTTATATCCTTAGTAATGTGTATTGTATGTTTGATTTTAAGATTTTGGCGATCATGAATGCTGAGATTTGTGCTTGATGAATTAATTAGTTGAATTTATTATATTGAATTGATATATGGATGAATGTTAATGAATTTATGTGTTAATTGGCATGGAGCCATCTTTGGTTGATGATCATGATAAACTATTATAGGTAGGTGAATTACGAATTGTATATGTGTATGGCATTGGATAATTGTGTGGTTAATTCGAGGATGATGATAGAATGGATGGTTTGATACTTGATGGGGTTATGCATTGCATGCCTAGGTGGAGAAATGAGCTAATCTAGCAACGGGATGTATGAAATAGAGATTCGGTGGGAATTAGAACCCCCAGAGGGGACCAATAGGTTTCTAAAGTCATTTAGAACTTATGTGCATGGTCATTGATTGAATTAGTTTCCAATTGATAGGTTTGGTGCATTATGTTGGTCATAATTTAGAAAAATACATTTTTGCGCATAGCTTTGTCATATGAAGGAATTTCTGAGTACGGACTGCGCCAGCAGGTCTGGAATGAGGGAAATATAGTGCTCATGAAGTTTGGTGACAATTGAAGTTGAAATGGGCAAGTTAGGTAGGGTGAAAGTTGGCCTGTAGGCCAAATTCTACATAATTATACAGAACATGGTGTTTGGTAATCGATTACCAGAGGGGTGTGATAATTTCCTACGCAGCCAGCTTGCAGGTAATCGATTACCATATTTGTGTAATCGATTACTGGGGCGCCAAAGGGAAGTTTTTGAGTAATGTAGTGTTGGAAATATGCACTATGAGCCTATATGGGATACATCATTTTGAATAAAGTATTTTTGTTAAATAGTTTAACAGCCTTTATTAGTCCTTGGAATAATAGGTCATATTAGAATTATTTCTAAAACGTCCTTAGTCAAGTAATTATATGGGGACATGTAAATACATTAAGACTAGTGTGTGAGTGTACTAATGATCTGATCTCACAAATCATGAATAGGGATGATATACAGTCTTCACACGGGTACACATTAAGAGTAATGGTGTACTAGATGGACCCACCATGAAAACATTGTATGGATCGTTACATGAATGCCATAAACGGTTCTCAATGTGATAATGGTATATGTGGTCCTTCGACCTGAAGTCATTACAATTCCTACATAAGGAGTTTGTTGTTTTAATACAATTAAACGTCACCTGTAACAAGGTGATCATAAAGGTTATAATTAGACAGTGAACAAATCATGCAAAGAGATTATGTGAGTGATGTAGATAAGATTTGTCTATCCTATGTAACAAAAGTGATATCTGTAACATCCCAAAAATTTCAATCTCATGTGTAATTATTTTTAATCTAGGTCATTATTAATATTATCCAATTTCCGAGTGAAGCATGCCTTAGAAAGGACTGTCCGAGTAAGGAAGAGACTCTATTCCGAGTGACCAAGAGAAATTCCGAGTGAAGGATTAATTTCCGAGTGACAAATTGAAATTTCGAGTGAAGGTTGTGAATTCCGAGTGAGAATGCTTAGGGCAAGTTTTATATGCCTCATGTGAGAAGTATGATGTATTAGTGGAGAATCAGTTGGCCTAGAGTGAGATTTCAGGTGTTAAGTTGTAAAGAATTGCTGATTCTGCTTATGTCCGAGTGGTCTCGCTCAAGCTAGATGGGATTCCGCCCAAGCGAGATCCCCCTGCTCCAGAGAATTAGTTTATGGAGGAAATTCGCCCAGGCGAATTGAGCTTCGCCCAGGCGAATTGAGCTTCGCCCGAGCAAGGGCGAAGGAATTAGCCACTGGTCTGATTTCACTCAAGCGAATGGCCAGTTGGCTCAAGCGAGAATGATAGTAGATCACAGATTTAACTACTGGACGAAATTTCACCCAAGCGAGCTAGCTTTCCGCTCAAGCGAGACGAGTGAGTAGTGTACTGGACGAATTCTGTCTGAGCTGGAGTCTTAATAACTCCATGAGGTGGTGAATTTCCGAGTGAAATCCCGAACGAGATATGTCTGAGACAGGACTTTCTGAGTGGAATGTTGTTGTGAACCGTTCCGAGTGAGACCATAGCCATTGGGCCTTTTTCCGAGTGATGAAGGCTTAAAAGGATTCCGAGAGAAATGTGTTTGGAGAGAATTCCGAGTCATTGTGAGAATTCCCCGAGTAATGATAGGTCTAATTATTCCCGAATGGAAAATCCCGAATGAACCTCTCCCGAAGGGAGAATGATTGTGATGGTTCTGATTGAGGTGTTCTAGGAGTCCTCTTCCGAGTGAATGAAGTTATATATTCCGAGTAGATAAGATTTGAATAAGTCTGAGTGAGATGGCTTAGTGAATTCCTCCTAGTGATGAAAGGGCAGAGTAATTTCGAGTGGAACTTGAGAGTGGAGTGCCTCCGAGTGTGTAATTCCGAGTGGGATGGCACCTGCTGAGGATATATGGTAAAAATGAAGAATAGTTGGTTTTGGAATGAATTAACCGAGTGAGGATCAACCTGATGAGGAGTCAGTTTTGGGATGACATACCGAGTGAGTAATCAATTAAGAGATGAGTCGGTAAGGAAAGGAATTGCCGAGTGATGGCCGATCTGATGTTGAATCAGTTCTGGAAGTGAAATGCTGAGTAAATGATGATCAGTAAGGATTATTCTACCGAGTAGAAATCTGGATGTTGGGAATCAGTTTTAATAGATTTTACCGAGTGCACAATCGAGTAGAATGAGTCGGTTTGTAGTAATCTGCCGAGTGACAAACCAAAGAGTGTGGGATCGGTCTGGAAAGATTTAATTGAGTGAAAGACTACTTGTGATGACTCAGAATTAGAATAAATAGCCGAGTGATAGACTATGTAAGTGTGAGTCGGCTTAGGAATGATTTGGTTTGAAACTGCCGAGTGAGAGACTGATTGAGAGCTGACTCGGTTTCAGGAGGTTCTGCCGAGTGGGAATCTGAGAGCTTTGAGTCGGTCTGGATTAAGTTGTTGAGTTGAAACCGAGTGGATGAAGGATCGGTTTTGGGGAATGACGACCTCTGGTCGGATTTCGCTTAAGCGAATGAATTCCTCGCTTAAGCGAGTGAAGAGAGGCATAGGTGAGACTTGTGTGTCTCGCTCAAGCGAGTCGGAATTCGCTTGAGCGAGATGGACCCCTTGATGCATAATTTCTCCTTTCAATCAGCCTTTTCTCTACTTCGCCCAGGCGAACATACTGCGCTCAAGCGCGCTCGGCCCTGATACTCTATTTTTCATTTCGCCCAAGCGAAGACAGTATGACTCGCTCAAGCGAGTCGGAAACGCTTGAGCGAAACTCCCTTCTGCCAGTGTTATATTTGGCACTCGCTCAAGCGAGAGAGGATTTCGCTTGAGCGAGAGGGACTCGGATTCCCTTCTTCTTCACAACGACTGGCAGTTTCCAGTCGGTTTAGAGGCTGACCGAGTGGAATTCCAGTCGGTATTCAGTGTCTGATTAATGTTTTGACTCCAATTTTGTCATCTATTGCATATTTTAATATATCTAAATCAATCATGCACACTCTAGCATATAGGCCGGCAGAAATGGAGCTCACTTTCTATCTAAACCACTATTATTTTCCACTAACAGCCCACTAGAAACCCACTCATGGAAAGCTTGTCTCCCACTGCCTTGCATTATTAAACAATCACACAATGATTCTGAAACTCTCAATTCCTCTTCTCTATCAATACACTTTCGATCTGAAGCTAGGACAGCAAGGAGACCATTTTCAATCAGCCAACTATCTTCAATCCAAGTAAGAGGGGACAGGGTTGTGAATAATTATGAAATGGGTAGAATTGTATGCTGTTCTAGGATTCCAGTTTTATTTTTGTATTTTGTTGCTCAATTTTGAAGCTGAAAACGTATGAATTTGATTCTGACTTCTTCATCAAAGTTGTATATCTTTTTGTTATGTGAATTCTGAGACTTGAATCAATTGATTTGGATATGTTTAGCAAAAGTTATAGCCAAAATACTACAGCATGTCCGAGTGGAATATTTATCCCATGTTTTGTGTATATATTAATATTCTGGGAATTATACATGCATAATCAGACTTTGATGTCTTCATGAAAGTTGTAGATAATTGTGTAGGGATCTATTGAAAGTGGTTTCAAGTTAAAAAGATGCTTGTAGCTCTAGATATGCCCAAAATACAGAAGTATGTTCATGCTGAAAATCTGTTAACAATGAAATACGAATCTTATTTTTAAAACCGGGAATTTTGTGGTGAGAATTAGTGATTGGTGTCTTCATGAAAGTTGTAGATAATTATGTTAAGAGTAATTTAGAACTAGTCCCATGCCAAAATTATTTTTGTAGCTCCAGAAACATTGAGAATACTAACCTATGTACGTTTTGAAAGCTCTTTTGAGGTAGTTTTGTATTCTGTGAATAAGAGGTGTTTTTGTTTGGAATTTGGATTTATGGTCTTCATGAAAGTTGTAGATAATTGTGTTAAGAGTAATTTAGAACTGGTCCCATGCCAAAAGTATTTTTTTAGCTCCAGAAACATTGAGAATACTAACCAAGTACGTTTTGAAAACTCTTTTTGAGGCAGTTTTGTATTCTGTGAATAAGAGGTGTTTCTATTTGGAATTTGAAATTATGGTCTGCATGAAAGTTGTATATATTTGTGTTAGGAGTAATTTAGAACTGGTCTCATGCCAAAATTATTTTTGTAACTCCAGAAACGTTGAAATTACTAACATATGTACGTTTTTGAAAACTCTCTTTGAGGCAGTTTTGTATTCTATGGATAAGTGGTGTTTATGTTTGGAATTTGAAATTATGGTCTTCATGAAAGTTGTAGATAATTCTATTATAAAACTACAGAAAGTGGAATCACTGAAAAAGGATTTGATTTGCTCATGTTATGGCTATTTTACTAACGTATGTTGCTGTTGGAAATGCTGAAAATTACTTATAATGGTTATTATGGATGAAAATGATATTTTACCTATGGGTAACAATTTATTATTGATTTCTTGAGTGACTATGAATTGTTATGGATGATGTTGAGTGTCTAATGAGTATCATACAGTTTGTATACTTTGGTGGTGAATAATTACGAATGACTAAATTGATATATATATATATATATATATATATATATATATACATGAATGCCTTGCAGATATTGATACATGTGGTTGAAACAGTAAATCCATGATTTGAAAATTATTATATGTGATGTATCCTTTGAGGACTTGTGATTTTCCAAGTGGTTTTGAAAATGTTGATATCATGGTATATTAAATGATAAAGAGAATTAAAGGCATTCATGCATCATAAGCATTTGGACGCACCATGGAATTTAGGGGTTCCATGATTGCCTACCCTGGTGGGGGGTTACTCTATGATGAGTTTAAGCCCTATTTTCACAAGAACCATGGGAGTGTAGGGATCCATGGTTGTGCAAATTCCTACTGGTATATTTATTTTCACAAGAACCATGGGAGTGTAGGGATCCATGGTTGTGTAAATTCCTACTGGTATACTTATTTTTGCTATGAGTCATGAAGTGTAGGGATTCATGGTTATGCTAAGTCCTACTTGTGTCTCTATGAGACTTCTTACTGCAGTATTCCCACCAAACCAAATGGATCCAGCATGACATCATTTGACTAATTAAAGATTTATTAATATTAAATGAACTTGTTTGGCATATTCATCATATCATTATGCCTTGTTGGTTGTGTTTGTGCAATTTTATTTATTTTATATTTATTCTATATTCTGTCTCACTTTTACATTAATTTTTACAGTGAATGCTACACAGAATGAAGAGTGATGCCATGAATGAAGTTTATGTGAATTATTGCTTGGAATTTGACTTTATTTAATTTGATGGGTTGTAATAATGTAATGTTTCATGTACTATATTTATCTAAATCATTTCCGCTATATAAATATTTCATGACTTTAATTATTCACGACTAGTATGTATGATAATATTCCGCGTTTATCAACTTTTACATGACTTATTACAAATTTTAAAAATGAATTTTTAAAACGCGAAAAATTTATTTGGGAAATTATTTGGGGCGTCACAATATCCATGGGCCACTTGATGCAGTGAAACTTAAGAAAATGCATGGTCATGCTAGGAAAATAAATATTGGATATTTATTCAATAAAAGTTTACTCTGATATCAAGTAAAATGAATTGGGTCATACAAGGATGACGACAACCATGCCTTGAGCCTAAGTGGATATCTTGACAAAGGGACCAAACATATAAAATTTATCACTTATAGGTTATTTTAATAATTATATTTGGATAATGAATAGTGATGTATTGCTTGATGATACTCACTATATTATATTAAATATAAAATGTTTATAGGATCACACGCATAAAGTAAGCCCACCAGATGATAGTTTTATTTTAGTTTGACAAAAATTAAAACTATTGCGCCTAACTCATTTAAAATGGGTAAAAGAACTCATTCACTAAATAGTTCTCATTAGGTCAGACATAAGCTTATATATAGAGCATGAGGTGCTTATTAGCCTACAGTTATGATACATAAAGATTTCATAAATGTTACGAAGGCCGCGCTCTGATGAACTAGCATTCGAACACGTGAAATCTGGTGGGAGTGCTCGTGTGGACTCCTTAATGGCGAACCTACTACTGCTTTGAAGTCTTGATTCTGCGCATCAAGAGGTAATTAATTAATCATTTTAATTGTGTGTTATTGCTTTGAAACATGTGATTTGCCAGACCAATGAGGATCATTGTATTTTCGCTGCCTGTCCACTAAAATACGTGACCCTTAGGTTCTTATAGTTTATTGTCAGTAAAGTTCAAAAGACGAAAAAAATTTCTTTTGATTTTATAAGACCCTAGGATAAATTCTATAAATCGCTAAGGGGATGTTACATTGTGTAGAACTATGATAAATTACTATCAAGAACATAAAACTAGTTGATAAGAAACAACTTTAACTTAATAAATTTAAATGTGAAAAATATGATAGAAATTTAAGAAAGGAATTAATTTTAAAAATAATTTTAAATACTAGTAATTATAATATACTATTTGGATATTAAAATACTAGTAATTTAAAATTTTATAGAATTCTTAAAGGAATTCTAAAAATAGAAAATTTTAAAATTTTATTGGAAAGGGAAGAAATTTAAAATATCTTTTATGTAAACATTTTTTTATTTCTCCTTCACATAGAGTTAGGTGTATATATATGGTCATCACCATCACAACCACAATCACCATTACTACATTATTGTCATTGTCATCTCTGTGTCACTATTATTGTTGTCATTGTCACCATCGTCACTCCTATTATACTTACTGTCATCATCATCGTTGATGCTAGTATCACAATTATTGTCACCATCGCATCCCTCTCACTACCATCTTCAAAAAAAATTAAAAATAGGATACATTACTTTATACAAACAAATAATTTTAACCATTACAAAAATTAAATTTCTTAAATTTTAAACGCTCCGTCCAAACACTAGGAAAAATGTTATTGCCGTCGTGATTTTACTAAGCTCAAATTTTTAGTATGATATACTGAACTTGGTTTTTTTTTTCTTTTGTTATTTACTAAACTTGAATATGAACATGGTGGTTTTATAATAAAAAGTATGGTAAATTTAAATAACTTTTAATCCACGTAGCATCATTTGAGTTTCTGGCGTCTAATATAATGATGGTACAATCAGACTACCTATCATTTTTCTTACTTATAAATATAGGTTTTCTGTGGTAAGTCATGTCTATGAAGGCACTATTAGGAACTAAAATTTGAAAACTTTTATTGAAAAAATATGTAATGATTTTTTTTATAATTTCAAGATAATAAATATTTTATTTTTTAGTAAAAAAGTTTATTTTTATCTTCTTATGGGATCGCCGTATCAATATATAGTGAAACTGAAATCAATTAGACCTAGCCTGAAAAAAAAAGAGCATGCAGGTTTGATTTTCAGCACAAATCGGTTATGTCGGAAAAGTTGAGCAAAGTAAGACTATTATTTTTATTATTTTATTCTCATACACCAACCCGTGTACACTTGTGCGACTTGACCGTGTATGTTCAATGGTCAATTACGAATAAATTATTTTTTTTATAATACGAATAAATTAATTTGTATTATTAATAAATTTAAGTTAATCACACTTATATATAATCTAGCGGTCTTCTTTAATTTTGTATATCTGCTGTATTAATATCATTTATTGGTAACATGATAGGTATGTTTGGTTAAATTTTATAAATAGGAAAAATATAAGTTAATTAACTTCCAACATTCTTATGAAAATCTAACTTACCTATCATTTATCTTAGAAATAAAAACTCTTGAAATGTGTAGAATGAGATATATTCGAAAATAAAATTTTATAATTACGTAAGAACATAAGGATAGTATACATATGTTCTAGAATATATTGTCATGCTTATAAAACAAACATCCGTTTAATGATTATTTTTTTTACGAGTATAGGTTGGGACCATTCCTGTAGGTTTTTAATTTTTGATTTTCATAAGCTAAGTTTCTGCGAAGAAAGCATCTAGAAGGTAGAAAGTTAAAGAAAGGGACCAGGTTTGTAGGATTTGGAGAGGAGGAAATTGAATTTGATAAACAATTAATAAATAGAGTGGAATATATGAAAGTAAAGCAATAAGGAAAAGAATGCTAAATTATTTTGAAGGAATACACACCCAGAAGTGGCTTAGAGTTGAAGCCAAGCATTAAAAAAATCGGTAAATTTGGAGGGGAGAGGAGGAAATATCGGTAAATAATTCCCAAGAAACAATTGCCGCCGGCTTATTGGAATAATTACTCTTTGCTTTTCACTTTTCGTAACCCAACTAAAATTGGTTAAGAAAAAGATTTTAATTCATAGGTTAAGAGCCTCTTTGTATAAAAATTAGAATTTGTAAAAGTAGGTTTGCAAATAGAGGTTTACATATCTTATGGTCAAATGGAATTTTGATTGTTTTGAATGGCGTGAATGATTAATATTAACTTTTAGATTTTTCTTTTTTTTAAACCTCGTTTTCTCAACTACATACCAAACAGATCCTAATTAAATTTAGATGTTTATAATGTATAAAATCAACTTTAATTATTATATAATATTATTGGTTAAACTCGATTTTCGTAACTAAAATATCAAACAATAAAGGTAGCAATTCAGACTCAATCCAACTTATACGGGTTTATGGGTTTATTTAGATGATTTTTTTTATTTTTAAAAATTTATTTATATAAATACCTTGAAAAGTGAAGTGAAATTTAAGCATTTAACTTTAGAGAGCACTGTAAACTTAACTAACAATACTAATTAAGTAAAAATTGTGAATATGCATCACTTATGTTATGTTTTTTACGAACCTTTTGAGGTATAGCTAGAGCCTAAATACTACATTTTTTAATTTTTATCTTAACATGTCAACCCATTTTTTCAGCTCCACCAAATGGGTACTCCTTCCGATCTCTAATACAAGCAAAAACAAATTTGTTCAGACTTATTAAGGTATAGTCAAACTTATTTAATTTTCTTGAATTCATTTAAAAAGCTGATTTGATTCTCAAAATTACCCTTACTATATTTAAATGGAGATATATGTAAAACCATTAAAAAGTCACATTAAATAGGGGTATTTTGAAGATGATAACATTTAATGTAATAAAATTACTCAATATTTACTTATGTTAAAGACTTAGGCATACAGGCCAGCCCGCAGAACCCATTTTCTAAATAGGCTGACCTTTTTGAACCCACTTTAGGATCGCAAACCCATGAGTTAGCCCGCGGACTAGCCCACATATGGTAGTATTTAATGCTTTTTTAACTTTGAAATTACCGGGCTTTGGCCTAAAACATTTTTTTTATGAAACAAAAAATGCATAATTCAAAATATTTAAATTTAATCATCCAAAAGCTTAAAATCCAATCATCAAATAACTCGGTAAAGTTCTAAACTTGAAAGTTTTATCATCCAAGTATTTAAAGACACAATACAAGTAGGTTCTAAATGCATGATAATAACTAATAACATCACAAATGTCTTAAAAACTCTAAATGCAATTGCAAACTACATAAAAATATAACAAAAGATACAAATAAGTTTATGAGTCAAGAGTCATTGTGTTTAAATAAATATGCTTATTCTTCTTCATCAATAGTGGCCAAGGGAACATTTAAAGAAACCTTGGATTTGTTATCATCTTTTGTCTGAATCAAAATGCTAGATTTATCGTCATTTCCTAAATTTAACAATGAATTTAATTAAAAAGTTGATATATTAAATATCTCAAAACAATTAATAAATTTTGAAATCCATATTTAGTTATTTATGTAACACCCTCTGTTACACCTTAATAAATTCTAGAAAAATTCGTAATTTTTTTTTTACTAAAGATATGATTGTTAAAAAGAAACTATCGGAATAAATTATATACATTATTTCTGAAATACCTCACAAATATTATTAAAACTTTATAAAGTATTTGTACATTCATCCGAAGAAAATAAACATTAAACATTATAAGAAAGAGAGGAAACTCCATGGCCCAGAAGCAGTTACTTATTAACATTATTTATTCATTGGACCACGGTATTCATACCGAGCTCCCTTTCTAGAACGTGCTATATCTACTGCTGAAATTCTTCGATCCTTCCCTCTGAACCATCAATTTAGAATATATGAAACAAAAACACGGAGAAAGGAGTGAGGAACAGAATATAATATTTCCGAATAAGACATAAGCAACAAAGGGTTTTCACAACCGATACATAATAATATCAATCACAATCACATACACAATCAATTATGAATGCATGAATGTTATGCAATATTTTCATCATAACTTATCTATATATGTAGGCCCTTAAATTTTAATTTGCACTGGGCCAACCAGGAGTTTACACTGTTCCATAAGTCCGGATAATAATAATATGAACAGCTCAACTGGCATGGAAACACTTAGAGACTAGTCAGATTGAGAAAGTTTTTATTGTGAAAGTACCCGACACTAGGGAGCTACCCCAGGTCCCCTGAAGCACCCTTTCACACTCTCTCATCCCAAGGCTCGTAATTAAGCCTCCTCTAATGTATCCTCGGTTTCTATAATCCGTCCCCAGACAATATTATTTTATTTCACTTTCATTATCCATGATGCATGAACTACTCGCGTATTGAGTTGGTTAAGGCTTTTAGAAACTCAATTATTAAATCCCTTAAAGGTTTACAATATCATTTCAATAAACTGTACATTTTCTCAGTTCTCTGAATTTCTGTCCCACAGAAATAAATTTGGTACAGTTTTCAAATCTCACGGAAATTGAGTTTCTAAGCCTTAAATATCTAAAAACTTTATCATATAAAACTTTACCTAATCTTTCTCAAATTAAATCTTAACAAAATCAAATTTAGGAATCTCAATTATTTTCAAATGTATTTAGTTATTAAGTTGGAAAAAAATAAAATAATTTTCTTTTAATTTTTTTTTATTGAAAGAGAAATATTTATTAACCAAAAATACTTAAGATTACAAAATTTTTCTTTAACTCAAGATTTAATTAAATAAATTCTAATAAAATATTTTCTTTCTAAAATAAATACTAATTTTTTTATTCTAAATATTGAAAATAAAGTTAATAAGAATAATTTCTAAGAAGAATTAAAAGATAATAAAATTTAAAGAGTAAGGTAAGAAATTCTTACTGAATTTTAGCTTTCCGTCATGCTCGCTATATGCTCAAACTCCACATTACAATATCATCAATCAAAATTAAACAATATCAATCATAACTAAATATCATCAATCAATCAATCATAATCAAATCATAATCAAATCAATTAAATATCATTAATACATATCATAATACAAAATTTAATGATTATTAATATAGTCAATTTTAGTCCTTTTGGTCAATTCCTCGCATAGGTATATGTAAGTCCATATAATCCAGTCCTTGCATAGGTATAGTTCAGTCCATATGGGTCATAATGGTCCAAGTCCTTGCATAGGTATTGTCCAGTCCATATAGGTCATAATGGTCCAAGTCTTTGCATAGGTATGTTAGAGTTAGTTAAACCGGATATTTAATTTAAAATTTATTATAAATTTTAAGTTAAAAAAAGTTAATATTTTAAAATAATAATATTATCAGATTTAAAAGGAGTAGGGGACTCCTCCCATTATTCTTATGTCTTTTCATATTATACTCTTATCTCACTCCCCCTTACCTTGAATTGTTACCCAAAATGGATTTGCTTTGCGCCTCCGATTTCTAAAAATATTAATACCAATCTTATTTCAGTATAAGCATAAGACGAAGATTAAGATTACTACTTAAAACAGAAATGGTAAATTTTGAATAGTGAATAGTGAATAGTGAATAGTAAATCGTGAATAGTAACGGTAAATAGTAAACCGTGAATAGTAATAGTAAATAGTAAAACGTGAATAGTAACGGTAAATAGTAAATCGTGAATAGTAACGGTAAATAGTAAATCGTGAATAGTAACAGTAAATAGTAACAGTAAATAGTAATTTACTATTTGAATAGTAATTTACTATTGAAATAGTAATTTACTATTGAAATAGTGTTTACTATGCAGAATAGTAACTTAAAATAATATTATTTTCAGTATAATAACAGATTTCTAAAAACGATATGAAAATAACCCAAAAAATATAAAAGAGAAGTATTCTTACCTTAGGATTTTGGCAGAACCTTCTCTCCAAAAACTTTTCTTCTCTCTCTCACTTCCACCACTATCTCACTAGCACTACTATATTAAGAAAACTTAATCTGAAATTGTGAATTCTAAAGAAGAAATCCTTCGGTATTTATAGGAAAAAAATTTACTATGCATTCCATTATTTTAATATAAAAGTACTATGCATTTTTGAATTTTTTATTCCAGGTTACTGTGCATCTTTTGAAAATTTCATACATGCACAGTGATTTGCATAGTAATTGTCGGCAAAATTATTAAGTCAAATAGTAACCATTCACTCGGTATATTTTAAATATTCAAAATGAGTCCTTTTTGAAATTTAGCGATATTATATCAGTCCCTACTAATTTTATAATAAGTAATATAAAGCTGAAATTTTAAAAATCTAAAATTTTCTGTTAATAAAAATTTATTGATACGTTTCAAATTTTTTAACGATTGGAAAAAATCAAGATTTTTCTCAAACCGATAATTTTTAGATAAGTTTACTTGAAATGGATTTTAGAAAATTTTCTTATAATTTCAATTCACTTTCTTGTAAATATTTTTAATTTAAGTCACTTATATGAATTTAAAATTATTTAAAAAAATATTATTTTTATTAAAAAATTCCAAAATTCCAAAAAATTCCAAAAAATCATAAATAATACGTAGATTAAAAAGTTCTAAAGAACCATAATTTAATTCCTTCAAAATTTTAATATAAAAATAAAAATAGGGGTGTTACAATTTACATTGTGAATCAAAACTTATCAATTAATTTCTTACCCATATCAAAGCTTGAACATTTTTAGGAAGAAGAGAACTTCTATATTTGTTTAAAACATGTGAGCCAATACTAAATACCGATTCTGAAGCCACAGTTGTAATTGAAATACTAAGGATACCATATGTCATTAATGAAAGTTGTGGAAATTGGATCTTATTATCCTTCCAATATTGCAAAACATCAAGATTTGGATAATACTTTAAAAGAAGTTTTGGATCATCTAAATAGATATCCAATTGTGACTTACCAACTGCTCTTACCATTTAACTTTCATATTCAATGAGTTCTTATTATAATACAAAATCATAATTACAATGCTAAAAATCAATATCAAATAAATTAAAGATGGAAAAACAAAATAATGGAATTAAAAAACATAAACTTACATCCATAATGCCACCACCACCATGAATTAGAGAATGAGAAACTCCCACACCAAATTCCCATTTAACAAAAGCTTAAGATTTAGAGGTAGTAGATGATGACCTTGTTTGACCTTTTGGAATACTCACTAAACAAAACGTACAACTTGTGTCTTACAACTTTTATCTTTGCTCAACAAATTATAGGATTAAGGCTAAGCTTTTTACAACAAAACTCCAAGAAAACAAACTTCAAGCGGAGATCAAGTACATTGGCAAACAACACTATAATCACTCCAATACTTCAAATTTAACTTTCGTTCTACTTTCCATCTCCCTAGTAACATCATCACCATTGTTTATATTTTCAAATAAAAGACACTTAATCTTCCACATTTGCATGAAATATAAATTGGAAGTTAGTTAACATGATCCACTTATCAAACAAGTGATCTCATAAAAGGGTCGTAAAAATTCATAGATTTTTTACCTCCCTCTCAATCCTCATTTGTTGGACAACATTTATAGTTCCTATCATGCAAGCAAAATAAAGACATGTCGATATGACAAAGCACTTTTAAGCATCATAACAGTAGAGTTCCATCTAGTTAGAACATCCAAACGCAAGTCAACATCAGTGCAACAACACCAATTAGGTGAACACAACTTTTAAAAGCCTAAACTATAAATTCATGATAGGATTAGAACTAAAAATATATAGGTTAATTTAAATAAGAAGTTTATTTATCCATGTATTAAATGGGTTTTGCCTATAGGTCTAACCATTTTAAAAAAATTCACACACATGTTTTACTTTTTGTTTGTCTATCTCTCCCCCTCTCTCTGCATGTTGTCTCTTTCTGTGTGTGTTACATTGGTGTAATTTTAACTAAGTGTTGCACTACTCAAGAACTTTTTATTGGCTCATTATTTTTTCAAAACCTACTATTAAATTTAAAGTTCATACCTTATAAATCACACGTGTAAAAATTTAGACCAGTCTAAAATGATTTTGTACATGATTAATGTGTAACAAAATTAACATAATATATACCTTTGGAATATATGAAAATAAGGATTCTTTAATTATATATTTATTGTTGTTTGATTTTAATAAAATTTGATACATAGAGTATCTTATTCATATATAAACATAATTTAACAGTTAGATTATTCATTGAACTATTGAACTATGATTTATTAAGATTGTAACAATTGATTAAAGGTATACCAGTATAACTTGATCTCATACACACGATTTAATTCTTTAGACATTTGTGTATCTTAATATATTTTATTTATTATTTTCTATATACGTATCTTTTGAATAACTTTATATGCAATACACAACAAGAAGAAAAAAAATTGGTTTACCACTATAATTTTCGGTGGCAGAAATTGATAAATCTATCATTATTTTTATTTGTGACGAAATTAGTCATTAAATGATGGTCGCCACTAAGACACTAGTTGGTAAATTGATAAGCCATCAAATTTATTTCTATGTATCTAATCGGCAACAAATAAATTTCGTGGCGAAGTATAAAAAATCCATCCCTAAATTAGGTCGTTTTTGAAAATAAGGTCTCCCTCAATATTGTTATTGCAGAATGTGTCCGGATGATTCAAGAGGCAGGGTTTATAAGAAACTATTATTGACCTTAAATCTTATGCAGTGTGAGACTTGTTAGTTGAAACATGAACTTCTCAACCAAGTTAAGGAGTTTTTGTAGTAGCCCAACAACATTACATGTTCTGCTTTGCAATATGAATAAAGTCATCATATCCAAAAATATAAGTAATGAGAACTAACCCTTATATAAATTACCAAAATAAAAAAGTATTGTATAATAATTCCTAGAGAATAAATTAGGATGGAAACATATACACTTAATATAACAATGAAATCGTTTGTTTAAATTTATTTTAAGAAATACGTGTTTTTTTAATTAAAAAATATTTATTTCAAATCTTGATGTGTTTGTTTAAAGTTTTAAAAATAAGTAAAAGCTGAAAATAAATTGATTTATCTGATTTGCTTATTAAAAAAGTGCTTATAAGAAAGTATTTTTTAAAAAATACTTTAAAATAAGTTTTAACAAACGGGTCCAATATCTCAATTATTTTGTTTGTATGTTGTTATATATGATAAATTTTAAAAAACTTAAATGTTTTTTATTTGTTATGTAATTTTGTTATTAGTTTCTATAAATTGTTTATTATTTGATATTAGTTCTTAAAAAATATTTAAATATTTGTCATAAGTCTTATCGTTAATATTTTATGTAAACTGATACGATAAGTGATAATTTAAATTTTTGTTTATCATATAGTTGATTAATAGAAAACATGAAGACAAAGACCTAAATCTTTTTAGAGAAACAAATATAAGATAAAAAAAGTTTATAAAAAATAATGATAAAACTGAGAAAATAAAAAAAAAGTGGAAAGCAGAAAGTTGGAAAGATATTTTGATGGTTAGTGAGTGAAGAGAAGGTTCGAGGCAATGATTAAGAGGAGAGGAGAATGGTTAAAATAGTTGATTAGTAGATGGGAATTTTGTGAAATTATTATAATAAGGGTGGAAACCGGGGATAGGCGGTTAGAGGGAATTTGGAATGGATGTTTTTGATTGGTCCACGTCATCACGTTGGTAACGGGTTGCTTTTTCTTGGGGACTTTTGTATCTGAATTCGTGCCCTTTTAGATTTAGAATTGCTTCGTAACTGTCCCCTCAACCCAGCATTCATTTTCATTCTAACAAGTACAACATTTTCTCAACACACGCGCCTCCCACACTCTCTCCCTTTCACCTTCACCCTTGTCTTCTTTCATTTATGTGAAATAATTTTCAAGATAATTTTATTTCATTTAAATCATGGTAAATTTATATTAAGTAAGTAAAACTTTTTTTGAAGGTAAAAAATTATTTGTATCTTACAATGTATATGAAAGAGAGAAAATGTTGATTGTTGAGTAACAGCGGTGTATGAGAAGGCGCGCGTGAGCGGTAGGGTAGCGTAGCATTACCCGAGGTTGTGATGCATGAGGAGTTGAAGTTGGTTAATTATTATTGAACATAGGACGACAGCGTTTTAGTTAAAGTGCAATTCATGAGCGTGGGATGGAACCTGAAAGAATCGAACGGCGTGGAGTAGAAACCCAAACAAGAAAGAGACATTCACATTATCCTTACCATTTAAAAAAAGAGGGATAGAAATTGCCTTTACTCGCTTTCTTGATCAAATTTAAAACCTCCTTCTCCTCCTCCGTTATATTTCACCAGAAAGAATCAATAATCAATAATCAATAATCAATAATCAATCACATTCATTCACTTGTGTTGTGTTGTGTTGTTTATCAAAGCAAAAGAAACCCCTCTTTCCCATGCGTTTCTCCCGAAAGCCAAGCTTATAGCTGTTCTCTGTTTGGGTGAAACAAACACCGTGTGATGTCGTCTCCCTCGGATTTCTTCGGCGCCGGGCGATCCATCAACACTAACCACCCTTCCACCACCAATCTCCACCCTCTCTACCTGACACAACCTTCTATTTTCCTCGACCCTTCACGCCAAACCCTTATCGGGAAACGCACCCTCGCCGAATTTCAAACCCAAAACCTTAACAACATCAACACCATCAACAACCCCAGCAACCTTAACAATAACAACTATCTACTTCGTTCCGTTAGGCCCCGAAATTTCCAACACCCCATGGATTTCTCCGAATTCTCCACCCCCTCGGCCTTTCCGCCTCACCGTTACCCCATGTCCCAACTCCACCCCCCTCGACCCAACCTAACACCCCCTCAACAAATCACCAATTCCTTCCTCCTTAACCCCAATTTTCAGAACCGAGTGACACTGACAACAGGACCCGAAAAGAAAAGCATGAATCATCGGTTACAGGAATTGGAGAAGCAGCTTTTAGAAGATAATGATGACGATAACGGCGATGCAGTTTCGGTTATTACAGACTCCGAATGGTCCGAGACGATACAGAACCTGATCACCCAGAAACAACCCGTTTCTTCTCCGGTTTCCTCCACAACGTCGTCCAATTCATCCTCCTCCTCCGTCGCTTCCATTGCCTCTACCACCTGCTCCAAACAATCTTTAATGGAGGCATCGACCGCAATTTACGAAGGGAAATTTGACACCGCGGCGGAGATCCTCACCCGTTTGTCGCAGGGTTTGAACCCGAATGGGAATTCGGATCAACGCTTTACCAATTGCATGGTTTCCGCTCTGAGATCGCGGATGAACCAGGTTGAATATCCACCACCGGTGCTCGAACTCTTCAGCGACGAACACGCCGAGTCAACTCAGTTGCTCTTCGAACATTCCCTCTGTTTCAAAGTCGCTTTCATGGCTGCAAACCTCGCCATCCTTGATGCCGCATTCGAAGGCGTAACCGAAAACGATATCGTCAAGTTCTGCGTCGTTGATTTCAATATCGGCCATGGAAAGCAATACGCAAGTTTGCTTCACGAGTTTTCATCGAAATTGAAAGGGAAACCCGCCACCATTAAGATCATTGCGGTGGCGGATAACGGCGTTGAAGAGAGGTTGAAGACCTTAGATGATATGCTGAGTCGTCACGCGGAGCGACTCGGGATTGGCTTTGAATTCAAAGTGGTGAATCGCAAACTCGCCGAGCTAACTCGCGAGTCGTTGGGTTGCGACCCGGACGAGCCACTCGCTGTGAACTTCGCGTTCAAGCTTTACAGATTGCCTGACGAGAGTGTTTCCACGGAGAATCCGCGCGACGAGCTTCTGCGGCGCGTGAAGGCACTCGCGCCGCGCGTGGTTACGTTGGTGGAGCAGGAGATGAACGCGAACACGGCGCTGTTCGCGGCTCGCGTGGGCGAGATGTGTTCGTATTATGGCGCGGTGTTTGACTCGGTCGAGTCGACGATGGCGCGTGACAACGCAGAGCGAGTGAGGATAGAGGAGGGACTGAGTCGAAGGGTGGGGAACTCGGTGGCTTGTGAAGGAAGGGATCGCGTGGAACGGTGTGAGGTGTTTGGGAAGTGGCGCGCACGCATGAGCATGGCTGGGTTCGCGTTAAAACCAGTGAGTCAGAAAGTGGCCGAGTCAATCAAAACTCGACTCGGTCCGGGAAAGCGAGTCACAGTTAAAGAAGAGAATGGTGGGGTTTGCTTTGGTTGGATGGGAAGAACTCTCACCGTCGCATCTGCTTGGCGTTAACTTCACTCACTCACTCACTCACTCACCTTTTTTTTTCCTTAAATTTTCTTTGAATATTATATAGCACATTGTTTTTATATTTTAATGGTATCTAGAGATAATGGAAAGGGAAAAACAAAATAGAGTTAGAAAATTGTATTAAAGAATATCCCACTCCTCCTTCCTTCTACCGAACAGGCAAATAAAAAGTGTTTGGATTCCGAGAAAATTTATGATTCATTTATGTACTTTTATCATCACCACTTGGGTGTGTGGAGGAAGAGTTGGTTGCTGTTTGGTACAGATACCTTACTCGTGTGCGTTTTAGGATTCTTTCTGCTTCCTCATTTGTAAGGTGTGTGTGTAAATAATTTTGCACATATTGTTTTTATGAGCTCTATGTTAAAGCTATTAATTCGGTGACGGATTAATATCAAGATAAGGTCATATACTATTATGATGCATTTAATGTTATTTATACGCATATATTTTTTCCATGGTGGTTGCTTTGCCGAAAGAAAATAAAAAGACGCTTATTACATTACATTATAGATAGATGGTTCACGTGCGTACGTTGCCACTAATATTTCTCTACTCACAACGTCAAGGGTTGCCGATTCTTGCAAATTGGAGAGATTCATGCAAACTGCATAGCATGTCGAAACTCTTATTTCTTTTTAATTTATATCCAAATAAATCTTCTGTCACTCTCCTATCCTTTAAGAATTAAAAAACACTGATAAATATATAATTAAGTTAATTTAATTTACAACAGAATCAGATTTTGCAGATTTTGTTTGTGTTATAGAATGACTCCCATCCTTATAAATAAAAAATATCGTCAATCCGTTAGATCAAATCTTATTAGACCATATTTAAAATCAAATTATCCATCAATTAAAAAAGAAATCATTTTTTAAAAATCAAACTCTTTTTTTAAAAAAATAAAAGAAATCATTTACAACTTCATATTTTATTATCTTTTCTTATTAAAATGTCATATTTCCAATTTAATCCAATAAAATAAAATAACGTATCATCAAGAGAGAACAAAAAACATTTTATGCACCCAAATAAAAAATTATACAAATAGAACAAAACTTCTTTCAATTCTTCAACCCTCTTATATTACATTTAACACAAATTGCTCGAGGTATAACTCCCACGTGCCATTAAATTTCATACAGTAATAATAGTGTTGAAGTTTTATCCTTTTGCTAATATGGTTTCCCCCCTTAATTAATTGTTGTTTAATCAAATCAACTTCACACATTAGACATTTATGTTTTATGTGTCCCTAAAAGAATACTATGACAATTCAAGGCCAATAACAAAGCATCAGCCACTTATTCTTATTGTTGTCTATTATCACTCTTCTCTTATATTTGTTATTCTTTGTCTTTCTAAACTACCCTCAACTAAATAATACGTTATAGTTTACATTTTATTACACTAGTATTTAATTATCAAGAAAAAGTTATATTTAATTTCATGAAATTAATTAGTAAAATAATATAATTAATTATTTAACTTGATTCTAAAATAAAATTAATTTTAATTTTGTACAATTGTATGTATTAATTTTGATTAAATATATACATTTCTGTCAAATACTAAATTTAATTTAATTATAATTTTTAAAAATAATTGTTGATCTGTCCAGTATAGGGGACAGAACTTCTAGTATGGATACCAATATATTTCTCCCTACGTCTTACACTAGTTTAGTGGGGGATTTAAGAGTCTTATCGTGATCCCATTCAGCCAACTCATCGATATCTCGCATTGAATGATGAAATAAGGTGTCACATGCAAAGACACTTTGAAACACTTAAATCAATAGTGGATAAAGCAATATCAGAGCTGAAGCGTGCTTGGTGAACACACCTTAATGATGAGTAAATGCGTGATATTCATAAACTTGGGTAGTGAGGTTGTCTTTTGTGGTGTGTGTTAGTATGAAATTCGTAAAAGACTAATAAAGTTGACATGATCACATAAATTCTTGATATATGTGGTCGGTATACTCTCAACACGTCCCTTATCCTCTTCCTGATAGGTGCATGGATCCACCAGGTGTTGCATGTTGCTTGTTTAGATGTGTCTCATGCTGAAGACACCGTGTAACATCCCGATTTAAAAATTAATTACCGAATGAAATTAAGCCATTAGAATAATAATTGCAAAGAGGAAAATTACTTGTTAATTATAATTAACTTAATTAATTTAACTTAAGAAAATAATGGCTGATTAATTGTGATTGATTATTGATAGTTGGCTGCTTGTGATTGGTGTGTGTGGCGTGAGTGGACTGACGTTCACGAACTCCCACCCCACTCTTCTTCTCTTCGTACGCATATATATATGTCCAGGGTCACTGTTGTTATGCATTCCCTTCAGACTTCCTCTCCGCCACTTCTCTTCTCTTCGTTCTCTCTTTTCTTCTTCTTCGCTCTTCTTCTTCTCCCCTGTTCTTTGTTCTCTATTTCTGGAAACCCACGACGACGGTGCTGCAGAAGATTCAGAGTCTCCTTCTGTTGGTGAAGGACGATCATCGAAGCGGAAGAAGAACAGCTTCCTATCCCCGAGCCGATTGCAGAGTACAACTGTGTGAGGGGGGACTGAACGAGGCAAACAGAGCATCGGACTAAACGTCAGAAAACAGAAGAGCTTCTCGAGTCCCTTCAGTAGGTAGGGGCGCTTGCATGTCAAATGCATGGTTTATGGACGGTACCGGATGAACGTATTGCCTTACGTGTGTGCGAGTGTGTCTATGATGACTGTGTGCAATGCATGATTGTTAATCCTTGGATACCATATGTGTGATAGTAGAGTCCTGTTAATAGTTATACATTTATATGCATGTATTCAGGGTTGTTGTGCTGAGTTCTGATAGTCATTTACACATAAACGCGTATGATGCATGTTCCTATTATTGTTAATACCGAGAGGATATGTATGTGTGACTGTTGGTTGATTTCATCTGGGATGTTATAAACATGAACTGTTTGATTGCTGTGTATGCTGGTACGATTGACGAGTGAATGTAGGAACTATGTTGGATCAGTTATGACTCTAATGGTTACGAGGAATGTGTCAGATAATCGAGGATGCTCGTTGATAAAACACATAAGCTGCATGTACAGGAACGGGGTGACCCGTGGAAGGTCAGGAACCCAAAGAAATGATCTCCAGCTACAGACCCTTGGCTAGATCCTGTGAGAGCTCGTGGTAGCCGAGGGAGCTAGAGTTAAGTCTCGAGACGTCAATGGAAGGCCGGTACCACACGGGAAGGGCCAATGGACGAGAGGCCAGTAAGGGAACCTGTAACTGAAAATCATTGTCTAAGTCGGATCCGCAGGCATGCATGTAGATGCAATGTTGATTAGGATAGTACGAGTGGTATGGCTCGGAGTGATACGAATGAATTTCGAATGAGTTGATGCATGCTTTTGTATGAATGAAAATGAACTTCACGTAATATGTATGTAAGTGTATGTCATTGAAAATATCATAGTCTATATGGCTTAAATTTAAATTGAATGCAACCCGGGTGAACATGAGCGTGTGTACTGATGCTGATGCCGAGTCACTAACTGTCATTTTATATGTAATAGCTCACCCCTACTGTGGCTATATTTTACAGTGAATGTCTCTCAGAATGATGAATGAAGGAGGAGCTGCATGCCGAGTGAGGTGCTTGTGCACTAAGGGGATATGTGTGTATATGTATATACTGTGTATAAGGTTTTGTTAAGCCTTGGCCGGCTCATATTTTGGTCTTTGTCTTTCTATGTCAGAATTTGAACTCTCTCGGGTTGAGAGTATGACAATGTGCCTGTAAATATTCATATACATTCCTATGCATATCATACTGTATGTTTATTCTATGCTGTGTGTGTAAAGGTCCGAGTGATATATATGTACGCATTTTTTCGAGCGTGGGAGGTTGGTATGACTCTAAGTAAAAATGGAGCTAAGTTATTGTTGTGGGGAGCGAGATAGTGACCTTATCCCGAGTGAGGATGGGCTCAGATGTTTCCAAGTGAATGAGGTCGCATAATCCCGGGTGGGGATTGACCTGAACACTTCAGAGTGATAACTGTTAGGATTCTCCCGAGTGGGAATAATTAAACATTTCCGAGTGAGAACCTGCCGAGTGAATGTTTTCCAATAGAGGAATGATATCTAAGGCTCTAAGTAAACTCCATTATAGTAAGTTTATTAGAAGTTAGAAGATCCTTGAGTGGGTCTTGACTTAGTAGAATAACTTGAGTGAGAAAGATTATACGCCGAGTGAAAAACGAGTGAAATACACCCGAGTGGTAAAAGACCGTGAAAGATATTCCAAGTGAGTAGTCCTTATAGAACCCGAGTGGAATGGCTATGGGAATCATTTCCTGGTTGGTCAACATCTGTGACTCGAGTGAATAAAGTTAAGGAATGAGAGGTAAACTTCCGAATGAAACTTGTACGTGTAAGGGTTAGCCTGAATGATTCGAAAGTAAAGGCTTTTTCGAGCGGACTTAGACTTTGAAATCCGAATGAGGGAAAATCCGAGTGGAGTTGCTTGCCTCAACGACTAAGTGTTCGCTCCAGCGAGTGTGAGCGTAAGGAAGGTCTCTGTTGGGTTCCGCTTAAGCTATGCGTGCCTCGCCCAAGCGTGTTGGGTTGTCTCGCTCGAGCGATATTAAGTATCGCCTGAGGGAGTAGACGCTGTTGGATTCGCCCATGCCCTGCATCTTCCGCTGTTGCCTTGTGGATGGCTTGCATTCCTTTCCCTTTCTTCTTGTCCTAATTCTACTCTCCTTAACACTCCACTGCTCATCTTGCCCTTGAATCCCCTTTGATTTTGGAAAAATTTTCCTAGTCTTGGTTTATTCTCAAATTGAACTTAGGATGTTTCATTTTGGTATCAGAGCAGACCTAAAAGGTCCAAGGCCAAGGTATGCTTACCGAGTGTAAGCGGTTGTGTGCATTATGACCGAGTGGTCATTATTATTGTGATATTCTGTTGAACATGATCGATGTTGAGATATTGATTTGAGGATAAGAGATTATTCCCCTCCTGGTCTGATTAATTATGTGATACATAGGAATGGTATAATGTGCTATAGTTATTGAATGTTGGGATGAGATCCGATCGGTAGTGAGTAACCTTGTAAACTTATCCTTGAAGGGGTGTTAATTTCAGGATAAGTAATGACGAATCACCAAAGCATGGAAGCCATAGCCGCGGCATTCCAACGTTTTGCTGACGTGTTTGAGAGGCAGGGCCAGCCTCGAGCTGAAGATGGCCAAGTGTTGGATCGCTTCCTGAAGAGGAAGCCAACTGAGTTTCAAGGGGGATTTAATCCCGAGGCAGCATACAAGTGGATTCAAGACTTGGAGAGAGTTTTTGGGGGCCTTCACTGTACTAAGGCCCAGAAAGTTGAGTGCGCAGTGTACATGCTGCGAGATGAAGCGGAAAATTGGTGGAAAATCGCCAAAAACCGACTGACTGACGCGGGCATCCAACTAGTCTGGGAGAATTTTAGAACGTGCCTTCTGGAAAAATATTTCCCCGACACAGTGAGGAGTCGGAAGGAACTGGAATTTATGGAACTGAAACAGGGTTCCATGTCTGTAGAAGAATACGCAGCCAGATTTGAAGAGTTGTGTCTGTTTTATCCGCCCTTCCAACAACCAGGGACTGAGAGTTCTAAATGCCTCAAATTTGTGAACGGACTACGATCGGACATTAAAAGAGCTTGCAGATATCAGGAAATTAGAAGCTTCCCGGTGCTGATGAATAAATACAGGATTTTCGAAGAAGATGACAAGGCCCATTCGGGCCAGAGCAGTAAGACAGAACCCTCCTTGAGGCCTCAACAGTCACGTTTTAAGAGATCAAGTAACGTTGGAAGAAGTGGACCCTCTGCTAGATATAGAGGTCGGGGTAGCCAAGGGGGTCAGACTGGTGGACGTCCAAAATATGGCAAGTGTTTTAAATGCGGTGGCGACCACTTTGCTCAGAATTGTGAAGGTGGAGGAGATGTTATATGTTTTCATTGCAATGAGAAGGGGCACATTCGCCCCGACTGTCCTCAATTACACCAAGCAAACGCCAACGTGCATCATGGAGGCTTCCGAGGGAGAGGCCGTGGAAATGGTGGCCGCGGAGTTGGGGGCAGAGGTAATGGAGCCAGAGGAAATATGATGTTTGCTCCAAACAACCGAAGGAGAAATACCGACCAACCTGCTGCTGGGAGAGTCTACGCCATCAGCGCTGAAGAAGCTGCACAAGCGAATGATTTGGTGCAAAGTAAGTGCTTACTCGGTAGATATACCCTTAATGTAGTTTTTGATTCTGGAGCTACCCATTCTTTTATAGCCGATGAGTGTGTAAGACGTTTAAAGTTGCCGACTGTGTATATGGATCGGACTTTGGAAGTAGCCAATCCGACTGGTAGTAAGGTGTTGACATCGACGATGTGTAAGGACATAACCTTTGTGTTGGACGATCGGAGTTTCACCTACGATTTGGTGTGTGTGCCTCTGAAGGACCTCGACATTGTACTTGGCATAGATTGGCTTTCAGCCAACAAGGTGTTGGTGGACTGTCGAAACCGAAGAGTAATTTTTTCGAGGCAGAACAATGAGGACTACACGGTACAAGGTATAGCTCAGCTATTTATGATGCTTTGTTTAACTGAGGGAGAGAGTAGAGCCTGAGTGAACGATATTCCGACTGTTTGTGAATTCCCCGAAGTGTTCCAGAGGATGTACCGGGTGTCCCTCCGAATAGAGAAGTTGAATTCTCTATAGACTTGATCCCTGGAGCCGAGCCAGTCTCCAGTACACCTTATAGAATGTCCCTAACAGAATTGGCTGAATTGAAAAAGCAAGTGGATGAGTTACTCGAAAAGCAGTTCATTTGACCGAGTGTATCGCCATGGGGCGCACCTGTGTTACTTGTTAAAAAGAAGGATGGCAGCATGAAATTATGCATAGATTACCGACAGCTAAACAAGCTCACGATTAAGAACCGATACCCATTGCCCAGAATCGACGATTTGATTGACCAACTGCGTGGTGCCTCAATTTTCTCAAAGATCGATTTACGTTCGGGATACCACCAAATCCGGGTGAAGGACTCGGATATTCCAAAAACTGCCTTTAGGACTCGGTGTAACACCCTCTGTTACACCTTAATAAATTCTATGAAAATTTGTAAAATTTTTTTTACCAAAGATATGATTGTTAAAAGGAAACTATCGGAATAAATTAAATACATCATTTCTGAAATACCTCATAAGTATTATTAAAACTTTATAAAGTATTTGTACATTCATCCGAAGAAAATAAACATTAAACATTATAAGAAAGAGAGGAAACTCCATGGCCCAGAAGCAGTTACTTATTAACATTATTTATTCATTGGACCACGGTATTCATACCGAGCTCCCTTTCTAGAACGTGCTATATTTACTGTCGAGATTCTTCGATCCTTCCCTCTGAACCATCAATTTAAAACATGTGAAGCAAAAACACGGAGAAAGGAGTGAGAAACAGAATATAATATTCTTGATTAAGACATAAGCAACAAAGGGTTTTCACAAACCAATACATAATAATATCAATCACAATCACATACACAATCAATTATGAATGCATGAATGTTATGCAATATCTTCATCATAACTTACCTATATATGTGGGCCCTTAAATTTTAATTTGCACTGGGCCAACCAGGAGTTTACACTGTTCCATAAGTCCGGATAATAATAATATGAACAGCTCAACTGGCATGGAAATACTTAGAGACTAGTCAGATTGAGAAGGTTTTTATTGTGAAAGTACCCGACACTAGGGAGCTATCCCAGGTCCCCTGAAGCACCCTTTCACACCCTCTCATCCCAAGGCTCGTAATTAAGCCTCCTCTAATGTATCCTCGGTTTCTATAATCCGTCCCCAGACAATATCATTTCATTTCACTTTAATGATTCATGATGCATGAACTACTCGCGTATTGTGTTGGTTAAGGCTTTTAGAAACTCAATTATTAAATCCCTTAAAGGTTTACAATATCATTTCAATAAACTGCACATTTTCTCAATTCTCTAAATTTCTGTCCCACAGAAATAAATTTGGTACAGTTTTCGAATCTCACTGAAATTTGAGTTTCTAAGCCTTAATTTTCTAAAAAATTTTCTCATATAAAACTTTACATAATCTTTCTCAAATTAAATCTTAACAAAATCAAATTTAGAAATCTCAATTATTTCCAATTATCTTTAGTTATTAAGTTGGAAAATAAAATAATTTTCTTTTGAAAATTTTGTTTTATTAAAAGAGAATAATCTTTAAGTTATTAACCAAAAATACTTAAAATTACAAAATTTTTCTTTATCTCAAGATTTAATTATTTCAATTTATTATTAATTTTCATAAAATGTTTTCTTTCTAAAATAAATACTAATTTTTTATTCTAAATATTGAAAATAAAGTTAATATGAATAATTTCTAAGAAGAGAAGATTTAAAGTAAAAATTTAAAGAGTAAGGTAAGAAAATTCTTACTGAATTTAGCTTTCCGTCATGCTCGCTATATGCTCAAACTCCACGTCACAAAATCATCAATCAAAATCAAGCATTATCAATTATAACTAAATATCATCAATCACATCAAATATTATTAATCACAATTAAATATCAATCAAAATCAAGTCAACAAAGCATTATTTATAAATATTATAATTCAAAGTTTAATGGTTATTAATATAGTCAATTTGAGTCCTTTTGGTCAATTCCTCGTATAGGTCTATGTAAGTCCATATAATCCAGTCCTTGCATAGGTATAGTTTAGTCCATATGGGTCATAATGGTCCAAATCCTTGCATAGGTATAGTCCAGTCCATATAGGTCATAATGGTCCAAGTCCTTGCATAGGTATGTTAGAGTTAGTTAAACCGGATATTTAATTTAAAATTTATTAAAAATGTTAAGTTAAAAAGTTAATATTTCAAAATAATAATATTATTAAATTTAAAAGGAGTAGGGGACTCCTCCCATTATTCTTATGTCTTTTCATATTATACTCTTATCTCACTCCCCCTTACCTTGAATTGTTACCCAAAATGGATTTGCTTTGTGCCTCAGATTTCTAGAAATATTAATACCAATCTTATTTCAGTATAAGCATAAGACGAAGATTAAGATTAATACTTAAAACAAAAATGGTAAATTTTGAATAGTGAATAGTGAATAGTAAATCGTGAATAGTAACAGTAAATAGTAAATTGTAAATAGTAATGGTAAATAGTAAATCATGAATAGTAACGGTAAATAGTAACAGTAAATAGTAATTTACTATTTGAATAGTAATTTACTATTGAAATAGTAATTTACTATTGAAATAGTATTTACTATGCAGAATAGTAACTTAAAATAATATTATTTCCAGTATAATAACAGATTTCTAAAAACGATATGAAAATAGCCCAAAAAATATAAAAGAGAAGTATTCTTACCTTAGGATTTTGGCAGAACCTTCTCTCCAAAAACTTTTCTTCTCTCTCTCACTTCCACCACTATCTCACTAGCACTACTATATTAAGAAAACTTAATCTGAAATTGTGAATTCTAAAGAAGAAATCCTTCGGTATTTATAGGAAAAAAATTTACTATGTATTCTATTATTTTAATATAAAAGTACTATGTATTTTTGAATTTTTTATTCCAAGTTACTGTGTATCTTTTGAAAATTTCGTACATGCACAGTGTTTTGCATAGTAACTGTCGGCAGAATTATTAAGCCAAATAGTAACCTTTCACTCGGTATATTTTAAATATTCAAAATGAGTCCTTTTTGAAATTTAGCGATATTATATCAATCCTTACTAATTTTATAACATGTAATATAAAGTTTAAATTTTAAAAATCTAAAATTTTCTGTTAATAAAAATTTATTAATACGTTTCCAATTTTTTAACGATTGGAAAAAATCAAGATTTTTCTCAAACCGATAATTTTTAGATAAGTCTACTTGAAACGGATTTTAGAAAATTTTCTTATAATTTACATTCACTTTCTTATAAATATTTTTAATTTAAGTCACTTATATGAATTTAAAATTATTTAAAAAATATTATTTTATTAAAAAAATTCCAAAATTCCAAAAAATTCTAAAAAATCATAAATAATACGTAGATTAAAAAGTTCTAAAGAACTATAATTTAATTACTTCAAAATTTTAATATAAAAATAAAAATAGGGGTGTTACACTCGGTATGGCCACTACGAGTATGTAGTGATGCCGTTTGGTGTGACAAACGCCCCTGCTGTATTCATGAATTACATGAACAGCATATTCCACCCACATCTAGACCGATTCGTAGTAGTTTTCATTGATGATATCTTAATCTATTCTAAGACCCCTGAAGAGCATGAGGAACACCTCCGAACGGTACTTCAGGTATTGAAGGAGAAACAGTTGTTTGCAAAACTTTCGAAGTGCGATTTCTGGATGGATAAGATCCACTTTCTTGGACATGTAATTTCCATGGAAGGTGTCTCGGTAGACCCATCAAAGGTGGCAGCTATAATGGCATGGGAGAGACCCAAGTCGGTCTCGGAGATCAGAAGCTTTATGGGCCTAGCTGGCTACTATAGAAGGTTTATTGAAGGTTTTTCTAAGCTTGCTTTGCCACTGACTAAATTGACTCGGAAAAATGTCCCTTTCGTGTGGAGTTCCGAGTGCGAGAATAGTTTTCGAGAGTTAAAAGACAAGTTGACAACCGCTCCAGTGTTGGCATTGCCAAACTTGCAAGAGAGCTTCGTGGTCTACTGCGATGCGTCGGGACTCGGACTGGGGTGCGTGCTAATGCAGAAGGACCGAGTGATAGCTCATGCCTCTCGGCAATTAAGGCCTTACGAACAGCATTACCCGACCCATGACTTGGAATTGGCAGCTGTGGTCTTCGCATTTAAGATATGGAGGCATTACTTGTACGGTTCTAAATTCGAAGTCTACAGTGTAACACCCTCTGTTACACCTTAATAAATTCTAGAAAAATTCATAATTTTTTTTACTAAAGATATGATTGTTAAAAAGAAACTATCAGAATAAATTACATACATTATTTCTGAAATACCTTATAAATATCATTAAAACTTAATAAAGTATTTGTACATTCATCCAATGAAAATAAACATTAAACATTATAAGAAAGAGAGGAAGCTCCATGGCCCAGAAGCAGTTACTAAATAACATTATTTATTCATTGGACCACGGTATTCATACCGAGCTCCCTTTCTAGAACGTACTATATCTACTGTCGAAATTCTTCAATCCTTCCCTCTGAAGCATCAATTTAGAATATATGAAACAAAAACACGGAGAAAGGAGTGAGAAACAGAATATAATATTCTCGATTAAGACATAAACAACAAAGGGTTTTCACAAACCAATACATAATAATATCAATCACAATCACATACACAATCAATTATGAATGCATGAATGTTGTAACATCCCTGATGTTTTAATGAGAATTATAAGAAATAGGAAATGTTAGTAAATATTTTGAAGTTTTATTTAATATTTATTCTGTCCGAACCAAAGACTAGAAAGCCGGTGTCGAGATCTGTATCTGAAGCGAGCAGGCGGAGTTAAAGATCGGGAGTGTAGGAGAAGAGCGGACAGAGTCAGGTGGTGTGGTCCGAACCATTGTGAGGAGAGCGCCTCACACGGGGTCATAGACCGGATTAACCTCATAATGACTGAAACAACGGATATACATAACCATGAAGGGAGCACGGATGAGGTATCCGATCTCTTGGGTTATAGCTCGGATTTCCGAGGTATAAATACTAAGTTGGGATGTCGGGGGCCGATATTTATATCGGGCCCATACTCTTGCGGAGTATTAGAGGATTGTGAATACTTAAACGTTAAGGGAATAAACACGTGTAATTGATTTGATAACTATGCAATAGTTTAAAATAGTGAAAAATTGATTAGATTTAGTAAGAATACAAATAAAATAAAGGAAAAGACGATCTTGCCCATGAGCTATATATATAAGGAAATTCTCTTCTTTCCCTCTTCATTATTTTACAAGTTACCTTGCTGTTGGTCTATTCCTCCTCTTTCGTTTTACTCTTCTCTCTTAACGCTGATCTGCATGCACTGGAGAGAGACTCCATTGGTGTCTGAACTTCAATTTAACCCCATTCCTGTGATCGAGACTTCAAGGTGAGTCTACTGATCCAATCCAATTGTAATTCCCTTATTTCTTTTATTCTTTGGTCGTTAAGAGCCATGCATGGCTATATTCGTGGCTGTTCTCCACTCCTCTGTGAGTGTGAGCCCAAATGTTGTCCATGAACTAAGGACGTTGAAGTGATGAAGCTGTACTTCATGATCCGTAGGTAGTAGGCTAAGCAACGGAAGACTGAGTGAAGGAGTTGAGATTGCAGAACCGGTGCTCAGAGAAAGGAATCGGCACAGAGAGCAGATCATCGAAGCGTGGAACCAAAGTAAGGGGGGTGTTCGGGTTATAATTAATTAGAATAGGACTCACTTCTTATTCAGGTCTTTGAGGTAACGTAAACAGACTAAGGAAAATGTTGTTAAATGTAATTGTGTGTTTATGCTGTGCATGTGTGACTGAGTTTATTAATCTGTGGATGATCGGATGTGGATGAGTTTATCATGTATGATCTTGTGAATTTAATGTGAAATGATCAGTGTTATGTGACGTCGGGTTAGCAAGCAGGCTACCCGAGTGATGAGAAATTGATAGTATGGTGAGAAAGGTAAACTGTTGAATGATTATGTGGTATGGGATGGCCGATGGTATATGATAGCCCCTTATTTCCGGCTCCCGTGGTTTTTGTGCCCAGTTGAGCTACCCAGTGGTCAAGTAGGACCCAGTGGTCGAGGTGGAGAGTCAAGCAGGACTCGGTGAACCAAGCAGGGTTCACGGGGTGTCAAGTAGGACCCCCAGCTGAAGGCCAATCCTTTAGTATCCGGATACTAGGAGTCAGATTATATGAGAGTCAGTTATGATCATGATGCATGTAACGAATGTGATGTATGTAATGAATGCGATGGACGTGAGAAATGTGATGGAATTGCGTAGTTGGTTTAATACAGTTACTGCATGAAATACTCCATGTTTTAGTATGTATATTTACGGGTGATGCTTGATGTGTATGTATCAATGTGCATGTATAGTGTTAAATTCCGTTCTATATTAATTATTATGCCAAACACTCACCCTTGCATATTTTTTTTTAGTAACTAGAGACAGGGAGGGGGAAGGAGCCATGGAGCCGCGCCAAGGGGGAGAACGGTGCCAGGGTCCAAATGAATTTGAGTGACTCTTTATAGAGTCTTATGTGTGTATAAAAACTTCGTATTACAATTATTAGTTGTGTTTAATACAGATCGGATCGAATGAAAAATATATTTCGAAAATATATTACTGTTATGTGCATATGTTTTCATGGTAGCTATGGTAACTCCTTGGGTTCACAAGACCATTTGTTAGAGCGAAGTTTTGGGAGTCCGGTCGTATGTTTTGTATAATCCGATGTGCGAAAGGTGTTAGTTCAACGAATAGCACCTCGTCTAAGTGAGAGTCCAGAATCTCGCTTAGACGAGTAGGGGCCTCGCTCAAGCGAGACGCCCTGATTTCCCTTTCTCTCATCCGTTGTGTTCAAATTAAATTGTTTTTCCCTAAATATCGATTAATTTTCAAGATAAGGGAGAATTTATCGTAAAGGGTAATTGTTTAAATAAAAATAAATGTAAAAATAACCTAGGATGTTACACTTGGTATCAGAGCGGTTCTTTCTAGAGCCGGTGTGTGGGCCGATCTAGTGATTGTGATAGTTTTCTAAAAGTTAATTGTATTTTGTTGTGTTGAGATTGTGTGTGGTCTGGCACCGTTCCCTTGGCACTCCACTGGTGTAGTATTCTATGAATATAAGGTAAATTTATGATCCTCTGACTGATCTTGGTTATTAATGGTGATGTGTTTGCTTATTGTAGAATTACTAAATGGCCGGAGAGACTAGTTCTGGGGGAAGAGATGATTCCTTCTCTAGATTTACTCAGCTGATGAGTAGGACCGAGTCCGGTCCCACTCTGGATAAATTCCCGAAAAGGAATCCTCCAACTTACAAAGGGGGACACGACGACGATGGGGCATATATCTGGATTAGGGATATCGAGCAGGTTTTTGAATATTTTGAGTGCTCTGAAGAGCAAAAGGTTTTATTTGCTACTTACCAACTAAAAGACGAGGCTAGAGTATGGTGGTCTCGTATGAAGGTGCAGATGAACGCAGCTAATGAGCCGTTGGTATGGGCGAATTTTCGAAGGAGGTTCCTTGTTAAATACTTCCCAGACAACTACAAAATCCGGAAAGAAATGGAATTCCTGAAGTTGGAGCAAGACCGGATGTCTGTAGCTGTGTACACCAGCAAGTTTGATGAGCTGTGTGATTTTTACCACCCTTTCTCGTTAGAAGGGACTGAAGGTAGCAAGTGCGCCAAATACGAAGCTGGACTACGGATTGAGCTCCGTAGTGTAATCGTACCGATGGAGATTAGGGACTATCCGACCTTGGTGAACAAAACAAGACTGACTGAAGAAGTGCAATTGCAAAGGATGTCCCAGCCAAGAGATAAAAAGCCATTGAAGGCAAAAGGATTCAGCTTCAAGAGGATGGGTCAATTCTTTCGGGGCGGCAAGTCTTCTGCTACCTCCTCATCCTCCTCTGGCCGAGGTTCCACTGGTCGATCGGGTAATCTCCCTGGGAATCGTACATGTTACAATTATGGTCAGGAAGGACACATTGCCAAACATTGCCAAGCTAATCAGATTGTGTGCTTCCAGTGCGGACGACCAGGGCACCTCAGGCCCGATTGCCCTCAGAGGCAGCAGCAGGGCAGGACGGATAACCGAACTAACTCTTCTGGGACCCGGGGTTCCAACTTCACGAGAGGAGGTCGGAATGGAGCTGGTAGAGGGAACCCACAAGCGGGAAGATATGACGCCCAATCTAATGATGCCCAGAACGCCATGACTGGGCATGTATTCGCATTTGATGCTTCAGAGGCTACGAGGAATGACAATCTGGTACAGGGTAAGTGCCTCATCTGTGGTTATCTGGTTGATGTGATTTATGATTCAGGTGCCACCCATTCCTTTATTTCAGAAAGTTGTGTGCGACGGCTTGGTCTGCCAATCAGTTTAATGGAGAACGCTCTTATTGTTTCCACTCCAACTGGTTCTACTTTCTGTGCAACTACAGTGTGTAGGGAACTGCCGATGCAAATAGAAGCTCGTACTTTTTGAGTAAATTTTATTTGTATGCCCTTGAAGGACTTAGACGTTATTCTAGGTCTTGATTGGCATGCTGCTAATCATTTGTTGGTCGACTGTTATCGGAAGAATATTGTTTTCTCCCAGGAACTTGACGTGAAGAACGGGGTGAGCGATGTCTTAACCACGTATGTTGTTTTATTTGCTTCGGAGGGTCAGCATAACCTCCTGCTAAGTGATATTTCGATTGTTTGTGAATTCCCTGACGTTTTTCCGGAAGAAATTCCGGAGCTACCTCCCAGTCGAGAGATTGATTTCTCTATTGACTTGATTCCCGGGGCAGAACCTGTGTCCCGAGCGCCATATAGAATGTCTTCGGTGGAATTAACCGAAGTGAAGAAACAAGTAAACGAATTACTAGAAAAGGGTTTTATCCGACCTAGTGCCTCACCCTGGGGCGCTCCGGTGTTATTGGTAAAGAAGAAGGACGGTAGTATGCGAATGTGCATTGATTACCGACAGCTGAACAAACTGACCATCAAAAATAAATATCCACTACCCCGGATTGATGATTTACTGGACCAGTTGCGAGGCGCCGCTGTGTTCTCTAAGATTGACTTGAGGTCGGGATACCACCAAATCCGAGTGAGGTCGGAGGATATCCCAAAGACAGCATTTCGGACTCGTTATGGGCACTTCGAGTACGTAGTAATGCCCTTTGGAGTAACAAACGCTCCTGCCATTTTTATGGATTATATGAATCGGACTTTTCAACCGTACTTGGACCAGTTTGTGGTGGTATTCATTGATGATATTTTGGTATATTCGAGGTCGGACGAGGAGCATGCTCAATATCTTCGACTTGTTTTACAAGTACTTCGTGAGAAGAAGTTGTACGCTAAACTATCTAAGTGTGATTTCTGGAGGAGTAGTGTACAATTCTTGGGGCATATAATTTCTCAAGAGGGAATCTCAGTTGATTAGACAAAAATTGAGGCGGTTATGGCTTGGGAGAGGCCGAGATCAATAACTGAAATCAGGAGTTTTCTCGGATTAGCTGGATACTATCGACGTTTCATTGAGGGATTCTCTCGGATAGCACTCCCTCTGACTCGGTTAACAAGGAAAGGAAACCCCTTCATATGGTCGGAGAAGTGTGAATTAAGCTTCCAAACTCTTAAGCGATGTTTAACTACTGCCCCTGTGCTTGCACTGCCCGATGTAACACAGGAATTTGAAGTATATTGTGATGCATCCAAATTTGGATTGGGGTGTGTGTTGATGCAAGCTGATCGGGCAATTGCTTATGCTTCGAGGCAATTGAGGCCACATGAGGAGAATTACCCGACTCACGATCTGGAACTTGCAGCAGTAGTGTACGCGCTGAAGATTTGGCGTCATTATTTGTATGGAGCTCGCTTTGTAGTATTCAGTGATCACAAGAGTCTAAAGTATTTATTTGATCAAAGGGAGTTAAATATGAGACAGAGGAGATGGGTAGAGTATTTGAAGGATTATGATTTTGATTTGAAGTATCACCCGGGCAAAGCGAATGTTGTGGCAGATGCGCTAAGCAGGAAGGTACTGCATGTGGCTTACCTAATGGGTAGAGAACAGGAATTGCTGGAAAGTTTTAGAGATATGAATGTTGGAGTTGTTATGAACGCACCAAATCGAATGATAATCGGAATGTTAAAGATTTCCAACGAATTTCTGGAGTCGATGGTAGCTGTACAGAAAGACGGTAAAGAGTTACTGAAGCTAATTGATACTCAGAACCAAGGCAAAAATGTGGAGATAACTAGGGGTGACGATGGTATATGGAGATTCAGGAACCGAGTGGTAGTGCCTGCACATGGAGATTTCAGGCAGGCGGTGTTATCAGAAGCACACAAGAGCTCTCTGAGTATACATCCGGGAGTAACCAAAATGTATCATGACTTAAGAAAGGAATTTTGGTGGCCAAACATGAAGAAGGCAATAATCGAGTATGTGAAATCCTGTGTGATATGCCAGAAGTGCAAGGTTGAGCATCAATGACCTCCAGGTTTGCTTCGACCTCCAGATATTCCGATCTGGAAGTGGGAAGGTATCACCATGGACTTCGTGTCTGGACTACCCCGCACTCAAACCGGATACAACACGATTTGGGTGATTGTAGATCGACTAACCAAAAGTGCGCATTTCCTGGCAATAAATATGAAGTGGTCGTTAGACCGATTAGCTAAGTTGTACGTTGCTGAGGTCGTACGACTGCATGGTGTGCCCTCAAGCATTATCTCCGATCGGGATCCCCGATTCACTTCAAGGTTTTGGGAGAGTTTGCAACAACAATTAGGTATTGAGCTCAAATTTAGTTCAGCTTACCATCCCCAGACCGATGGCCAATCAGAACGGACTATACAGACTCTTGAATATATGTTAAGGGCATGTGTATTGGAACAGGGCGGATCATGGGAGAAATACTTGCCCTTGGTGGAATTTGCATATAATAACAGTTACCACAACAGCATTGGGATGGCTCCATACGAAGCTCTTTATGGTCGGAAATGTCGTACTCCATTATGTTGGAATGAGAATGGCGATGCCCTTCATCTGGGGCCTGAGATGATTCAAGAGATGAATGAGCAAATCGCTTTAATCCGAGAGAAGATAAAAATTGCTCAAGATCGGCAAAAGAGCTATTATGACAATAGGCATAGACCTCTTGAATTCCAAGTGGGTGATTGGGTGTTCCTAAGGATTTCACCAACTAAGGGTGTAGGTCGAATTTTGAAGAGCCAAAAGCTTAATCCGAAGTACATTGGACCATACCAAATACTAGAACGGATTGGCGAAGTCGCTTATCGATTGGATCTTCCCCAATCATTGACTAATATTCACAACGTGTTCCACGTGTCGCAACTTCGAGCCTACATTCCGTGTGATACCATGATTGTACCAAGTGACTCCATTGAAGTGAAGGAAAACTTGACGGTGGAGGCAGTACCAATCGGCATTGAAGAGCATCAAACCAAACGGTTAAGGAACAAGGAGGTACCGCTGGTAAAGGTGAAGTGGCAGAATTTACATTGGATAAACTACACTTGGGAGTTAGAATCCGATATGAGACGAATGTACCCTCATCTTTTTCAACCGGAACACTGATTTCGGGGACGAAATCTCCTTTTAGGGGGGGTGGATGTAACATCCCTGATGTTTTAATGAGAATTATAAGAAATGGGAAATGTTAGTAAATATTTTGAAGTTTTATTTAATATTTATTCTGTCCGAACCAAAGACTAGAAAGCCGGTGTCGAGATCGGTATCTGAAGCGAGCAGGCGGAGTTAAAGATCGGGAGTGTAGGAGAAGAGCAGACAGAGTCAGGTGGTGTGGTCTGAACCGTTGTGAGGAGAGCGCCTCACACGGGGTCATAGACCGGATTAACCTCATAATGACTGAAACAACGGATATACGTAACCATGAAGGGAGCACGGATGAGGTATCCGATCTCTTGGGTTGTAGCTCGGATTTCCGAGGTATAAATACTAAGTTGGGATGTCGGGGGCCGATATTTATATCAGGCCCATACTCTTGCAGAGTATTAGAGGATTGTGAATACTTAAACGTTGAGGGAATAAACACGTGTAATTGATTTGATAACTATGCAATAGTTTAAAATAGTGAAAAATTGATTATATTTAGTAAGAATACAAATAAAATAAAGGAAAAAACGATCTTGCCCATGAGCTATATATATATAAGGAAATTCTCTTCTTTCCCTCTTCATTATTTTACAAGTTACCTTGCTGTTGGTCTATTCTTCCTCTTTCGTTTTACTCTTCTCTCTTAACGCTGATCTGCATGCACTGGAGAGAGACTCCATTGGTGTCTGAACTTTAATTTAACCCCATTCCTGTGATCGAGACTTCAAGGTGAGTCTACTGATCCAATCCAATTGTAATTCCCTTATTTCTTTTATTCTTTGGCCGTTAAGAGCCATGCATGGCTATATTCGTGGCTGTTCTCCACTCCTCTGTGAGTGTGAGCCCAAATGTTGTCCATGAACTAAGGACGTTGAAGTGATGAAGCTGTACTTCATGATCCGTAGGTAGTAGGCTAAGCAACGGAAGACTGAGTGAAGGAGTTGAGATTGCAGAACCGGTGCTCAGAGAAAGAAATCGGCACAGAGAGCAGATCATCGAAGCGTGGAACCAAAGTAAGGGGGGTGTTCGGGTTATAATTAATTAGAATAGGACTCACTTCTTATTCAGGTCTTTGAGGTAACGTAAACAGACTAAGGAAAATGTTGTTAAACGTAATTGTGTGTTTATGCTGTGCATGTGTAACTGAGTTTATTAATCTGTGGATGATCGGATGTGGATGAGTTTATCATGTATGATCTTGTGAATTTAATGTGAAATGATCAGTGTTATGTGACGTCGGGTTAGCAAGCAGGCTACCCGAGTGATGAGAAATTGATAGTATGGTGAGAAAGGTAAACTGTTGAATGATTATGTGGTATGGGATAGCCGACGGTATATGATAGCCCGTCATTTCCGGCTCCCGTGGTTTTTGTGCCCAGTTGAGCTACCCAGTGGTCAAGTAGGACCCAGTGGTCGAGGTGGAGAGTCAAGCAGGACTCGGTGAACCAAGCAGGGTTCACGGGGTGTCAAGTAGGACCCCCAGCTGAAGGCCAATCCTTTAGTATTCGGATACTAGGAGTCAGATTATATGAGAGTCAGTTATGATCATGATGCATGTAACGAATGTGATGTATGTAATGAATGCGATGGACGTGAGAAATGTGATGGAATTGCGTAGTTGGTTTAATACAGTTACTGCATGAAATACTCCATGTTTTAGTATGTATATTTACGGGTGATGCTTGATGTGTATGTATCAATGTGCATGTATAGTGTTAAATTCCGTTCTATATTAATTATTATGCCAAACACTCACCCTTGCATATTTTTTTAGTAACCAGAGACAGGGAGGGGGAAGGAGCCATGGAGCCGCGCCAAGGGGGAGAACGGTGCCAGGGTCCAAATGAATTTGAGTGACTCTTTATAGAGTCTTATGTGTGTATAAAAACTTCGTATTACAATTATTAGTTGTGTTTAATACAGATCGGATCGAATGAAAAATATATTTCAAAAATATATTACTGTTATGTGCATATGTTTTCATGGTAGCTATGGTAACTCCTTGGGTTCACAAGACCATTTGTTAGAGCGAAGTTTTGGGAGTCCGGTCGTATGTTTTGTATAATCCGATGTGCGAAAGGTGTTAGTTCAACGAATAGCACCTCGTCTAAGTGAGAGTCCAGAATCTCGCTTAGACGAGTAGGGGCCTCGCTCAAGCGAGACGCCCTGATTTCCCTTTCTCTCATCCGTTGTGTTCAAATTAAATTGTTTTTCCCTAAATATCGATTAATTTTCAAGATAAGGGAGAATTTATCGTAAAGGGTAATTGTTTAAATAAAAATAAATGTAAAAATAACCTAGGATGTTACAAAAGTCGTAGTCCTTTAAGAACTCCATCCATCTCCGTTGCCTCATGTTCAACTCCTTTTGGTCGAATAAATACTTAAGACTCTTATGATCATTAAACACATCGAATGTTGCACCGTATAGATAATGCCTCCAAATCTTTAAGGGAAAAACTACAACGGCTAACTCTAAGTCATGGGTAGGGTAGTTAATCTCATGTTGCCTTAATTGGTGCGACGCATAGGCTACAACCTTCTTGTCTTGCATGAGTACACTTCCTAGTCCTTGTTTAGACGCATCACAGTAAACTTCAAAACTTCGATGTGGATCGGGGAGTACTAACACTGGCGCAGAAGTAAGTCGATTTTTCAGCTCTTGGAAACTATTCTCGCATTGTGTCGTCCACATAAAAGGTTGTCCTTTCCGTGTTAACTTGGTTAATGGGTATCCTAGTTTTGAAAATCCTTCAATGAATCTCCTATAGTATCCAGCCAAGCCCAAGAAACTTCTAATCTCAGTGATTGTGGTTGGTCTCTCCCATTTTAAAACTGCCTCCACCTTGGAAGGGTCTATAGCTATTCCTCCTTGACTAATTACATGTCCTAAAAAGTTTACTTCTTCCAACCAGAATTCACACTTCGACAGCTTTGCATACAATTGTTTCTTTTTCAGGATTTCCAACACAACCTTCAAGTGTTCAACATGTTCTTCTTTGCTTTTAGAGTACACTAATATATCATCAATGAACACCACTACAAATTTATCTAGATATGGATGAAAATTCCTATTCATGTAATCCATGAATACGGCTGGTGCATTAGTTACACCAAAAGGCATTACTAGATATTCGTAATGGCCATAGCGTGTCCTAAAAGCAGTTTTTGGTACATCTTCTTTCTTCACCCTTATTTGATGGTATCCAGACCTCAAATCAATTTTGGAGAACATCATGGCACCACGCAGCTGATCCATCAAGTCGTCAATCCTTGGCAGAGGATATCTGTTCTTGATCGTCACCTTGTTCAGTTGTCGATAATCTACACACAACCTCATGCTACCATCCTTCTTCTTAACTGACAACACTGGTGCACCCCAGGGGGATACACTGGGTCGTATAAACTGCTTCTCTATCATCTCTTCAAGTTGTTTCTTCAACTCTGCTACCTCTAGAGGTGACATTCGGTATGGTGCAATTGAAATTGGTCCAACTCCAGGTACTAGATCAATGGCGAATTCCACATATCTTTCTGGGGGTAAACCAGGGATATCTTCAGGAAAAATGTCAGGAAATTCACACACAACCGGCAGATTTTTGATTTTTGATTCTTGCTCTCCTTTCGTTGAAAGCAATAGCATGAATCCTTGAGCCCCTCCTTTTAAAGAGGCACTCACTTGGTTGGCGGTTAGAAATCTCGAATCCTCAGGATTCAAATTCACTGGTTCTTTAAACATTATGGTTTTATTATGACAATCTATTAGAACATGATTGTCAGACAACCAATCTAGCCCAATAATAACTTCTAAGCCAGAAAGGGGTAAACAGAAAAGATTAGCCTTAAAGTCCCTACCATCTATGACAATAGGGCATTTCCAACAGGCTTTAGAAGTGACAATAGGATTGTTTCCAGGAGTATGTATAAATAAGTTAAATGGTAGTTCTATCACAGGTAATTTTAGTTTTTCTACACAGTCATTGGAAATAAAGGAATGTGATGCACCTGAGTCATACATAACAGTTAAAGGAATCTTATTAATGATACACTTACCTTCCACCATGGAATCAGAATGAGATGCTTCTTCTCCAGTGATTGCAAAAACCTTTCCTTTTGCCTTCGGCCTTCCGACTGCACTGTGCACGCCTCCTTGAGTATTTATGCTTGTACTTGCACCTTCAGGGTTTTCCCTCTTCATCTCTGGACAATCCTTGATGTGATGACCTGGTTTGTTACACTTAAAGCAAACATAAGTGTTTTTAGGACAATCCCTTTTCAAATGGGGTCCTCCATAGATAAAACATTTAAAATTTGGTGCAGATGTCGGGTAATAGCTTCCAGTTGAAGCTTGGGGTCTGTTAGGAACAGATGCTGCTCCAAACCGGTGAAATGGCGCTTGGTAAGGCTTATTTCTCCTGAAGTCTCTTCTTTGGTGATGGTGAGGTCCTCCACTTCTAATTTCTCCTGCCTTGTGAATGGGCTCACGACTTTTGGTCATTCTATCCTTATGATCTTCTTCAAAGATCCTGCAGCGATTTACCAATACAGAAAATTCACGAATTTCCTGCATTCGTATAGCTTCCTTAATTTCTGGCCGCAATCCATTTACAAACTTTGCACACCGATCTATTTCATTAGTAGCATCATTATAATGAGAATGAAAACGAGATAGCTCTTCAAACCTGGATGCGTACTCTCCAACGGTCATATTTCCTTGGGTCAGCGACAGGAATTCGAATTGTCTTTTCTCTTTAACATCAGCTGGAAAGTATTTCTCCAGAAACATATCCTTGAAATAATCCCAAGTGATCTCCATGTCGTTGACTTCAAATTGTCTACTCATGCTATCCCACCAATGTTCGGCATCCTCAGATAAGGCATAAGTAGCGAAGACTACCTTATCAGCTTCATTACATTGCAATGCTCAAAAGATCTTCTCTATCTCTCGAATCCAGATTTGTGCTCCATCAGGGTTATATCCTCCCTTGAAACGAGGTGGATTGCGCTTTTCGAATAGATCCAGCCTTCTCAAGGCATCGTTACCTTGACCTTCACGTGCTCCCATTGCATTGATTAAGCGTTCTACAACTCCAGCAAGATCGTTTCCAGCCATTAGTTTCCTGTTTCACAGTAACTGAGATTTGTCACATCAATCACAGTTACTACCAAATCAGATATTCTATTCTCTATCACCTATACAGAGTTTACAGACAAAGCAAGATAGACCTTTTCCCCAGGCCTATTGGATTAACTGCTCTGATACCACTTTGTAACGCCCTCTGTTACACCTTAATAAATTCTAGAAAAATTCGTAATTTTTTTTTACTAAAGATATGATTGTTAAAAAGAAACTATCGGAATAAATTACATACATTATTTCTGAAATACCTCATAAATATTATTAAAACTTAATAAAGTATTTGTACATTCATCCAAAGAAAATAAACATTAAACATTATAAGAAAGAGAGGAAACTCCATGGCCCAGAAGCAGTTACTTAATAACATTATTTATTCATTGGACCACGGTATTCATACCGAGCTCCCTTTCTAGAACGTACTATATCTACTGCCGAAATTCTTCGATCCTTCCCTCTGAAGCATCAATTTAGAATATATGAAACAAAAACACGGAGAAATGAGTGAGAAACAGAATATAATATTCTCGATTAAGACATAAACAACAAAGGGTTTTCACAAACCAATACATAATAATATCAATCACAATCACATACACAATCAATTATGAATGCATGAATGTTATGCAATATCTTCATCATAACTTACCTATATATGTGGGCCCTTAAATTTTAATTTGCACTGGACCAACCAGGAGTTTACACTGTTCCATAAGTCCGGATAATAATAATATGAACAGCTCAACTGACATGGAAACACTTAGAGACTAGTTAGATTGAGAAAGTTTTTATTGTGAAAGTACCCGACACTAGGGAGCTACCCAGGTCCCCTGAAGCACCCTTTCATACCCTCTCATCCCAAGGCTCGTAATTAAGCCTCCTCTAATGTATCCTCGGTTTCTATAATCCGTCCCCAGACAATATCATTTTATTTCACTTTAATGATTCATGATGCATGAACTACTCGCGTATTTAGTTGGTTAAGGCTTTTAGAAACTCAATTATTAAATACCTTAAAAGATTTACAACATCATTTCTATAAACTGTATATTTTCTCAATTCTCTGAATTTCTGTCCCACAGAAATAAATTTGGTACAGTTTTTAATTCTCACTGAAATTGAGTTTCTAAGCCTTAAATATCTCAAAACTTTTTCATATTAAATCTTAACAAGATCAAATTCTCAATTATTTTCAAATATCTTTAGTTATTAAGTTGGAAAAATAAAATAATTTTCTTTTAAAAATTTTATTTTTTTAAAAGAGAATAATCTTTAAATCATTAACCATAAATACTTAAAATTACAAAAAAATTTTCTTTAATTCAAAATTTAATTATCTCAATTTGTTATAAATTAATTTTCATAAAATGTCTACTTTCTAAAATAAATACTAATTTTTTATTCTAAATATAAAAATAATTTCTAAGAAGAAATAAAAGATAATAAAAATTTAAAGAGTAAGGTAAGAAATTCTTAATGAATTTAGCTTTCCGTCATGCTCGCTATATGCTCAAACTCCACATTACAATATCATCAATCAAATATTATCAATCACAGTTAAACATCATCAATCATAAATCAATCATAATCAAGTCAATTAAATATCATTAAATACATATCATAGTACAAAATTTAATGATTATTAATATAGTTGATTTTTTTTTTGTTCCTTTTGTCCATTCCTAGCATAGGTATATGTAAGTCCATATAATCCGGTCCTTACATAGGTATTGTTCAGTCCATATGGGTCATAATGGTCCAAGTCCTTGCATAGGTATAATCCAATCCATATAGGTCATAATGGTCCAAGTCCTTGCATAGGTATGTTAGAGTTAGTTAAACCGGATATTTAATTTAAAATTTATTATAAATTTTAAGTTAAAAAGTTAATATTTTAAAATATTAATATTATTAAATTTAAAAGGAGTAGGGGACTCCTCCCATTATTCTTATGTCTTTTCATATTATACTCTTATCTCACTCCCCCTTACCTTGAATTGTTACCCAAAAGAGATTTGCTTTGCACCTCCAATTTCTAAAAATATTAATACTAATCTTGTTTCAGTATAGGCATAAGATGAAGATTATTACTACTTAAAACAGAAATGGTAAATTTTGAATAGTGAATAGTAAATCGTGAATAGTAACAATAAATAGTAAAATATGAATAGTAATGGTAAATAGTAAATCGTAAATAGTAATAGTAAATAGTAAAACGTGAATAATAACGGTAAATAGTAAATCGTGAATAGTAACGGTAAATAGTAACAGTAAATAGTTATTTACTATTTGTATAGTAATTTACTATTGAAATAGTAATTTACTATTGAAATAGTAATTTACTATTAAAATAGTAATTTACTATTGAAATAGTATTTTACTATGCAGAATAGTAACTTAAAATAATATTATTTCGAGTATAATAATAGATTTCTAAAAACGATATAAAAATAACCCTAAAAAACATAAAAGTGAAGTATTCGTACCTTAGAATTTTAGCAGAACCTTCTTCCAAAAAAAATTACTTCCCTCTCTCACTTCCACCACTATCTCACTAGCACTACTATATTAAGAAAACTTAATCTGAAATTGTGAATTCTAAAGAAGAATTCCTTCGGTATTTATAGGAAAAAAATTTACTATGCATTCCATTATTTTAATATAAAAATACTATGCATTTTTAAATTTTTAATTCCTGGTTACTGTGCATCTTTTGAAATTTCATACATGCACAGTGTTTTGCATAGTAACTATCGGCAGAATTATTAAGCAAAATAGTAACTTTTCACTCGGTATATTTTAAATATTCAAAATAAGTCCTTTTTGAAATTTAGCGATATTATATCAGTCCTTACTAATTTTATAACAAGTAATATAAAGTTTAAATTTTAAAAATCTAAAATTTTCTGTTAATAAAAATTTATTGATACGTTTCCAATTTTTTAACGATTAGAAAAAATCAAGATTTTTCTTAAACCGATAATTTTTAGATAAGTCTACTTGAAACGGATTTTAGAAAATTTTCTTATAATTTAAATTCACTTTCTTATAAATATTTTTAATTTAAGTCACTTATATGAATTTAAAATTATTTAAAAAATATTATTTTATTAAAAAATTCCAAAATTCCAAAAAATTCCAAAAAATCATAAATAATTCGTAGATTAAAAAGTTCTAAAGAACCATAATTTAATTCCTTCAAAATTTCAATATAAAAATAAAAATAGGGGTGTTACATACAGCGACCACAAGAGCCTCAAATATTTATTCGACCAGAAAGAGCTGAACATGAGGCAGAGGAGATGGATGGAATTTTTAAAAGATTATGACTTCAAGCTGAAGTATCATCCGGGTAAGGCGAACGTTGTTGCCGACGCGTTGAGTCAGAAATCCCTCCATATAGCAGTGATGATGGTGAAAGAGGCAGAGTTATTGGAGCAATTCCGAGACATGAATTTGCATATTGACGTTCCTTCGTCTCGGAAGATAACGCTCGGTACATTAAAGATTGCCAATGAGTTCCTAAAATTGGTGTTCGAGCAGCAGAAGTCAGATCCCTACTTGGCTGAGATGAAGGCGACTCAGGCCAAGGGTAAGGACTTGTCTCTGACCGAGGGACCGGATGGAATTTTCCGAGTGAAGAATAGGATATATGTGCCGGGTGAAGGTGAATTAAGAAGGATGGTGCTTGATGAAGCCCACAAGAGCTTGCTGAGTATTCACCCGGGTACCACGAAGATGTACCACGATCTAAGACCACAATTCTGGTGGCCTGGATTAAAGAGGAATGTGGCAGAATATGTGGCCCGGTGTATTACCTGTCAGAAATCGAAAGTCGAGCACCAGAAGCCGTATGGTGCATTACAACCCTTGGAGATCCCCGTGTGGAAATGGGACTCAATCTCCATGGACTTTGTCATGGGATTACCTAAAACCCGAGCGGGGCATGATGCCATTTGGGTCATTATTGACCGATTAACGAAAAGCGCGCACTTCCTGCCTGTGAACATAAGATACCCATTACATAAGTTAGCTCAGATTTATATTCGTGAAATTGTCCGACTGCATGGTGTGCCGACTTCTATCGTATCGGATAGGGATCCTAGATTCACGTCCCGGTTTTGGACCAGCCTGCACCAGGAATTGGGCACGAAACTTTGGGTAAGTTCTGCCTACCACCCCCAATCAGATGGACAATCCGAGCGAACGATACAAAGTTTGGAGGACTTACTGAGGGCGTGTGTGTTGGAGCATGGAGGGTGTTGGGAGTAATACCTTCCCTTAATCGAATTTACATATAACAATAGCCACCACAGCAGTATTGGTATGGCACCCTACGAAGCACTGTATGGTCAAAAATGCCGAACCCCACTCTGTTGGTCGGAAACGGGTGAAAGTTTACTATTGGGGCCGGAAATTATGAAACAAACCTCAGAACAAATCCAAGTAATAAGGGAAAAGATGAAGGCGTCGCAGGACAGGCAGAAAAGCTACCATGATAAACGAACTAAACCACTTGAGTTTTCAGTCGGAGATAGGGTGTTTCTAAAGATTTCACCGAGTAAAGGAGTCGGGCGAGCCTTGAAAAGTGGGAAGTTGAACCCACGATATATTGGACCTTATGAAGTATTAGAGCGGATCGGTTCCATGGCATACCGAATAGCGTTACCGACTCACCTATCCCGATTGCATAACGTGTTTCATGTGTCTCAACTAAGGAAGTATTTACCCAATCCCACTAACACAATGCCGGATGATGGAGTGGAGATCGAGGAGGATCTGACCACTGTGACTGTACCGACTAGAATCGTGGACCGATCGGTAAAGCGTCTGAGGAGCAAAGATGTACAACTGGTTGAAGTAGAGTGGCAGCAAGACGGGTATACCTCATATACCTGGGAACGCGAGGATGCCATGAGGCAACAGTACCCCGAGTTGTTTAATCAAGGTGAGTTACCGATTGAATTTCGAGGACGAAATTCGTTTGAGAGGGGAAGAACTGTAACATCCCGATTTAAAAATTAATTACCGAATGAAATTAAGCCATTAGAATAATAATTGCAAAGAGGAAAATTACTTGTTAATTATAATTAACTTAATTAATTTAACTTAAGAAAATAATGGCTGATTAATTGTGATTGATTGTTGATAGTTGGCTGCTTGTGATTGGTGTGTGTGGCGTGAGTGGACTGACGTTCACGAACTCCCACCCCACTCTTCTTCTCTTCGTACGCATATATATATGTCCAGGGTCACTGTTGTTATGCATTCCCTTCAGACTTCCTCTCCGCCACTTCTCTTCTCTTCGTTCTCTCTTTTCTTCTTCTTCGCTCTTCTTCTTCTCCCCTGTTCTTTGTTCTCTATTTCTGGAAACCCACGACGACGGTGCTGCAGAAGATTCAGAGTCTCCTTCTGTTGGTGAAGGACGATCATCGAAGCGGAAGAAGAACAGCTTCCTATCCCCGAGCCGATTGCAGAGTACAACTGTGTGAGGGGGGACTGAACGAGGCAAACAGAGCATCAGACTAAACGTCGGAAAACAGAAGAGCTTCTCGAGTCCCTTCAGTAGGTAGGGGCGCTTGCATGTCAAATGCATGGTTTATGGACGGTACCGGATGAACGTATTGCCTTACGTGTGTGCGAATGTGTCTATGATGACTGTGTGCAATGCATGATTGTTAATCCTTGGATACCATATGTGTGATAGTAGAGTCCTGTTAATAGTTATACATTTATATGCATGTATTCAGGGTTGTTGTGCTGAGTTCTGATAGTCATTTACACATAAACGCGTATGATGCATGTTCCTATTATTGTTAATACCGAGAGGATATGTATGTGTGACTGTTGGTTGATTTCATCTGGGATGTTATAAACATGAACTGTTTGATTGCTGTGTATGCTGGTACGATTGACGAGTGAATGTAGGAACTATGTTGGATCAGTTATGACTCTAATGGTTACGAGGAATGTGTCAGATAATCGAGGATGCTTGTTGATAAAACACATAAGCTGCATGTACAGGAACGGGGTGACCCGTGGAAGGTCAGGAACCCCAAAGAAATGATCTCCAGCTACAGACCCTTGGCTAGATCCTGTGAGAGCTCGTGGTAGCCGAGGGAGCTAGAGTTAAGTCTCGAGACGTCAATGGGAGGCCGGTACCACGCGGGAAGGGCTAATAAACGAGAGGCCAGTAAGGGAACCTGTAACTGAAAATCATTGTCTAAGTCGGATCCGCAAGCATGCATGTAGATGCAATGTTGATTAGGATAGTACGAGTGGTATGGCTCGGAGTGATACGAATGAATTCCGAATGAGTTGATGCATGCTTTTGTATGAATGAAAATGAACTTCACGTAATATGTATGTAAGTGTATGTCATTGAAAATATCATAGTCTGCATGGCTTAAATTTAAATTGAATGCAACCCGAGTGAACATGAGCGTGTGTACTGATACTGATGCCGAGTCACTAACTGTCATTTTATATGTAAAAGCTCACCCCTACTGTGGCTATATTTTACAGTGAATGTCTCTCGGAATGATGAATGAAGGAGGAGCTGCATGCCGAGTGAGGTGCTTGTGCACTAAGGGGATATGTGTGTATATGTATATACTGTGTATAAGTTTTGTTAAGCCTTGGCCGGCTCATATTTTGGTCTTTATCTTTCTATGTCAGAATTTGAACTCTCTCGGGTTGAGAGTATGACAATGTGCCTGTAAATATTCATATACATTCCTATGCATATCATACTGTATGTTCATTCTATGCTTTGTGTGTAAAGGTCCGAGTGATATATATGTACGCATTTTTCCAAGCGTGGGAGGTTGGTATGACTCTAAGTAAAAATGGAGCTAAGTTATTGTTGTGGGGAGCGGGATAGTCACCTTATCCCGAGTGAGGATGGGCTCAGATGTTTCCGAGTGAATGAGGTCGCATAATCCCGGGTGGGGATTGACCTGAACACTTCAGAGTGATAACTGTTAGGATTCTCCCGAGTGGGAATAATTAAACATTTTCGAGTGAGAACCTGTCGAGTGAATGTTTTCCAATAGAGGAATGATATCTAAGGCTCTAAGTGAACTCCATTATAGTAAGTTTATTAGAAGTTAGAAGATCCTTGAGTGGGTCTTGACTTAGTAGGATAACTTGAGTGAGAAAGATTATACGCCGAGTGAAAAACGAGTGAAATACACCCGAGTGGTAAAAGACCGTGAAAGATATTCCGAGTGAGTAGTCCTTATAGAACCCGAATGGAATGGCTATGGGAATCATTTCCCGAGTGGTCAACATCTGTGACTCGAGTGAATGAAGTTAAGGAATGAGAGGTAAACTTCCGAATGAAACTTGTACGTGTAAGGGTTAGCCCGAATGATTCAAAAGTAAAGGCTTTTTCGAGCGGACTCAGACTTTGAAATCCGAGTGAGGGAAAATCCGAGTGGAGTTGCTCGCCTCAACGACTAAGTGTTCGCTCCAGCGAGTGTGAGCGTAAGGAAGGTCTCTGTTGGGTTCCGCTTAAGCTATGCGTGCCTCGCCCAAGCGTGTTGGGTTGTCTCGCTCGAGCGATATTGAATCTCGCCTGAGCGAGTAGACGCTGTTGGGTTCGCCCATGCCCTGCATCTTCCGCTGTTGCCTTGTGGATGACTTGCATTCCTTTCCCTTTCTTCTTGTCCTAATTCTACTCTCCTTAACACTCCACTGCTCATCTTGCCCTTGAATCCCCTTTGATTTTGGAAAAATTTTCCTGGTCTCGGTTTATTCTCAAATTAAACTTAGGATGTTTCACACCGTCCATGAGCAAATGTAGGCTTGAATCAGTACATGAGAAAAGAAATTTAATGATGAGATGCATTTTAAAAAAATGGTTTTCCATCACTTTATATCATGTAACCAGGTATATAGAGGATGCGTTGAAATAAGTGTTGTTTGCACTCTTCTTTACATTGAGTTCTTCAAGATCATTTGTTTGTATAATGTGTTTTAGGGGATCACATAATTAATACATATTTTCTCAAGCTATTATTTTCCTCTCCTTTTCAGGATTAAATCTAGGGGGTGATCTCCTTTTGAAAGGATGGTCTCTAACTGTAGGTTCTGCTATGAGCCTTAGGTAATTGTTTAATATTTAGTTTAATATATATTGGATATTATGTGTATTATTAATTAATAATTACGGTGAAATTTGTAGTGTAGTATAGTGAATATCTATATACCAAATTGTTAATTGATATGGTGGACAAGCTTTTTATCTTCAAGGTTTTCATCCGACCATCTAAAGTATCTAAACTCCCCTTAACATTTTGTATTAGAAAGATATGTTCTAATCCTGTAAGAATATGGTAGTAAATAAATCTTTTGTAAAAGTAAAGTTAGGTTCATGTTAAAAGTCTTATAACTAATTTTGATTTTTGGTTTATCAGTATTTAATTTTAGAAAGTTCTACCTCTTTTGCAAAAATAATGAGTTTAGGGTAATGCTGCCTTTTGATATCTTTATGATTATGGATGATCTGTAGGCAATGTCTTCATATGAACAACTATCCACCTCTATTAGATTAGAATACTTTTACATGAAAGTGCCTTCTTCCTTTAAAGAATGGTAGTTGTATTTCTATTTCCCAATGTTAAAGGAGTCACAACTTTAAATACTTATACAGTTGAAAATTAGAGTCATAACTTTAAATATTAGAGATCATGTTTTCAATCAAAAAATTAATTAACAAATTTGTTAACAAATATTAGAGTCACTTGTTTGTGAAAATATGCCAATGCCATTTCCATGATCCATTTCAAATTCAAAGCCTTTCTCTAGTTTCCATTGATTTCATTTTCTATTTTAGTTCCCTTGATCTATAAAAAACAGAAGCGTGTTTTGCCATTTGACCCATTAGGATGGGTTGTTTTCTAGTTTCCCAAATCATGCACTTTGTTCTCTTTGTTGGAAGCAAGCTCTTTTCCCTTTCATGGTTTTAGCAAGAGAGTAAAACACAAGAAACAAATAAAAATAAAAATAAAAAAGAAAAAGAAAAAAATAGCGGTGTTTACAAGTACCTGTTAATGTCTTAATGTACCAAGTAGTCCTATGAACCAATATCAACTACCAATTGAGAATAAAGTCTTTAGGTAGTCAGATTAATGGTTGTGGGTTATGGTGACACAAGTTTTAATGCAAAATTGTTTTGTTGTGCTCTTTATCAAGATTATTTTGTTTTAAAGTTATGACTAAATCATTTATTCTTTCTAGACTCAAATCTTTAGAATTTTAATGTAACCTCTAATCAATTTAAAGGTTTCCCTAAATATTTAAAGTGACTTTTTCCTTAGAGAATATCACTTTATAAATAGGAATTGTAGTGTCATTATTGTTTCAGTTTTAGTATCATTATTTTCTAGCATAAGAAAGAAAATAACATTATTTTAGTTTACCTAGGGTGATAAATATGAATGAACAATTTAACTAAAGAAGAAAATTTTTACCCAATCATTTTAAAAGTATAGTTATATATTTTAATATACGAGGTAGAAAAACTGATATTAAAAGATGATCTAAATTTATTATCTTTAATTATTATTTTATTTTTATATTTAATTATCTTCTTAAAATAACATTAAATCCGTTTATTCATGGAAGAGAAATATGAATGAGCAATTTAGCATAAGAAATCAAATATTTACCTAACCATTTTTTTAACATTTGAGTTATATTATATGTATATAATAATAGTACATGTGGTTGAAAAGTTATATTAAAAATTAAATTTATCTATATTATCATTAAATTATTATCATTTAAAAATAACATTGTATCAATTTACCTATATGGAACATATGAATGAATAATTTAGCATATGGACAAAAATATTTCCCAGATCATTTTTAAAAATTTGATTTATCTATATAGATACATTTTTAATACATGAAGTAGAAAAAATATATTAAAAATAGTTTTTATATAATTTTTGTCATTAAATTATTATTTTATTTTTAAATTTAATTATTATCTTAAAATAACATTATACCAATTTACCCAATAGTGGAACATATGAATGAACAATTTAGCAATAGAAAAAACATATTTACTCAATCATTTTTAAGAACCAAGTTACATATATAGATAAATACTTCAATTATTCAATTTTGATAAGTTTTTTCTTTGTTTCCCCTTTTATGTATTTAGAGGCAAACAAGTTAATTGAACTTTAATGAGAACTATATGGATTTGTTATTAAACACCATTGTTTGTTAGGTTATGTCTCCCCCGTCCATTGTTCACTCATTGCAAACCTTACATGGCATTGTCAAGAGTATCATCAATAGAAGGATCAAAGATTTTATTATAAAATCATGATGATATTTATCCAAACTGTACTTTTAATGTTATATATCGTGAAATTTTTATTATCTATTTTTATAATTTTTAATTATCTTATTCATAAAATCAATATGTAGTTTTCAATTTATTTTAATAAATTTTTAATTAAATTTATAATATAAATTGCTCTTACTTAAAAGTATCTTATTATATAACCTCTTAATTAATTTGTAAATTTGAAATCATGTTATAAATGATATATAATCCTGATGCATATTCACACTCATTTTATAAGTAATGTATAACACCATGCGCAGCATGGGAAACATTCTAAGAATGAGCATAATCATATTTTATTAAAATAAAAATAATGTTATTTCATTAAATTATTAAATCAATAATGTTATTTATTAAAAGAAAAATATTATCATTTTCGTTAAACGAATACATTAAGTATAATCATATTTTACATATAAATAGACATATAAAATAAATATCACATAAATAACAGTAGTGTATTATAACAAAAATTAAGAAAATTTAATTAAAATAAAAATATGAATATAGGCATGTGGATGAGAAGAAAGCAAGGTCATGCTATAGGAAGGATATCTCATGTACTCGCTGGATTTAGAGGTATCTATGTCTTTTGCTAAATGTACAAAAAGGATGCCAAAGTTTTGAGGAATGGATGGGAAGATTATCCCAACATTTAAAGAAGCTTACTATGCTTTGGGGTTGCTACAAAATGATAGGAAATTCATCGATGCAATAAATGAAGCTTCATATTGGGCTTTTGGCCATTATCTTCACAAGTTGTTTTCAATATTACTCCTTTCAAATAACATATGCAGTCCAAAAGTTATTTGGAGTACCCGTTAGAAACAATTGTCTGATGATATTGTTTATAGACAAAGAAGATTTATGGAGTGTGATGCTAAGAAAACTTTCACATATCCCTAATAAAGATATTATTGATTTACCTCATATTTTGGTAAATTTGAATCAAACGCTCAACTACATACATGCTGTTTAAAATCTAAAAGTTACTAACTAAATATAATTATTTTTTAAAACTTCCATTATATTATTTATTCTTTATTCTTTGTTTGTTAATTATATTATGTTTTAATGATTTTGATATACTTTGTCTGATAAAACAAATATGTTTATATGTTTAAAATCTAAAAGTTACTAACCAAATATAATTATTTTATAAAACTTCCATTATATTATTTATTCTTTATTCTTTGTTTGTTAATTATATTATGTTTGAATGATTATGACTTGATATACTTTTTCTGATAAAACAAATATGTTTATATGTTTGTAGCTATTAACTTCGGAGATACAGAGATAAAAAATTTATGCCTTGTAGAAATAGAGTAAATTCTACAACAGAATGGGTGCCATTGGGTGATTTAGTTTCTAATCTTCAAGAAAAAATTATTGCTGAGGAGCTAAACTTCAACCGGGACCATTTGTCAATGCTTCTCTCTAAATATCTATCTTCTCTTAATAGGGACCAAAAAAATGCCTACAAAGTTATCATGGAAGGAGTTCATGAGAACAAATGGGGTTTCTTTTTCCTTTATGGATATGGTGGATCAAGAAAGACTTATGTTTGGAATACTTTATCTGCACCTATAAGGTCTAATGGTCAAATATGTTTAAATGTTGCTTTAAGTGGGATTGCATAATTATTACTTCCAAACAGACGAACTACTCACTCAAGATTCAAGATCCCTTTTATTGTTAATAAAGATTCAACTTGCAATATAAAGCAAGGTTTTGTCCATGTCAAACTATTGGAGAAAGCAACATTAATCATTTGGGATGAGGCTTCAATAGTAAATAAGTTTTGTTTTGAAGCTTTAGATAAAATGTTAAGAGATGTTTTAAGATTTTTTGCTTCGTATAATCCTCATCTCCCTTTTGGAGGAATGGTCGTTGTTCTTAGGGGTGACTTTAAAATTTTTTTACCAGTAATCCTAAAAGGATCAAGGCAGGACATATGCCAAACAACAATCAATTCTTCTTACCTTTGGTCTTTTTGCAAAGTGTTGACCTTATCTAAAAACACGCGACTTACCCAAAGTAGCCGCTCACATAGGTCATCTGAAATAAAGAAATTCAGTGATTGACTTCTTTAGATTGGAGATAATTTGATTGGAGATTCGAGTGAAGGAGAATCTAAAGTTGAAATACCCCATCAATTTGATTGACCTTTAATTTTACGTTAGATGATTTGATTTCCTTTGCCTATCCATCAATGCCAACACAAATGTCCACTAAAGGATACTTCAAAGAAATGTGTATTCTTGCTCCCACCTTGGACATTGTTTCTAATGTCAACAACTATATAATAGATAAAATCTATGGAAAGGAAAGAATTTACTTAAGTTTTGATAGTCTTTGTATAGAGGAAAAGCATTCTAATTTTGAATTAGAAACTTTTACCTCAGACATTTTGAATGCAATTAATTGCTCAAGACTACCCCCTCACCAGCTGGCTTTGAAAATTGGGGTGCCTGTCATGCTGTTGAGTAACATAGTCCAATCTTAAGGCTTATGTAATGGTACAAGATTGTAAGTAAAGCGAATGTGGAACCATGTTCTTCAATGTCAAGTGTTAACTAGAACCCATGTTAGAGATGTGGTTCATATTCCTAGGATGACAATGACTTCTTCAATTAAAACTCTTCTTATTAAATTTAATCGAAGACAATTTACCTTCATTGTTTCATTTGCAATGACTATTAATAAGTCTCAAGGATAAACTATTTCTGATGTTGGTCTTTATCTACCCCGATCAGCTTTCACTCATGGCCAACTGTATGTTGCATTGTCAAGAGTTAGGTCAAAGGAAGGATTAAAGTGCCGTTGGAAAATCATGAAGATATCATTCAAGGACATACTATTAATGTTGTCTACCGAGAGGTTTTTACAAACTTGATATAAGTATAACAAATTACTTATAAAACTATCGTTTGTCTTAAATGCTTATAATAACAATGAATTTCATACTCTATTTGTACTCTTAATAGAGGCTTTAAAATTTTGATTGAATTTTTTTTACATTTTTCAGGTCGTCTCTTCTTTGTATTTGTTTCGCCTACTATAGCATTTCAATTATATTCATAACTTATATTTCCCAAGTAAGACGTCGTCTCAACAAAGTATTGTCTTCGGTATGTGTTGTTTATAATACATAGAACCCGAGAGAAGCATGATAAATAAGTTATTAAATTTGTTCAATTGACTCATAATCCACCCTTTGTTTTGCTTTTGAAGTGTTCTTTCATCTTTTTTTCTTAATTACCCTTTTAAAAATCTACAAGTCCTTCAAAAATTAAATTCAATTGATTCGTGATTCAATGTTTTTTATATGAAGCATTTTTTTATAAATATGTAATAGATTCATTATATATTTACAATTTCAAAGTAGATAAATCAAAACCAAGTCATGTTGCCTGTCATATGATTGCATTATATGTTTTGTAACCAAATTATTTTTTAGTCAATTATAAATTTTTCCACGCATTTATTTCTTCTCCTACCTGTCCTCATCATAATTTAAAAATTTCTCGTGCAAGGCACATGTTAGACACTAGTTATATTTATTTGATAATTATCATATTTGAAGGATTTAGTTGGTAAACACTAACTCTTTAGAAAATAAATAAATATTTTTATTTTTTAAAAATTATATATATATCTAGAAAATGTCTCAGTTATATTAGATACAATAAAATGACTTATGAGCTAATTTAGATGGGTAAAGAAAGTTATTAATTGACCAAAATATAAAACAGAAGAACAAATAAAAAAACATTATTAGGAAAATAAATTCCGTCTGCTAGGCGAGGCCTACTGGCAACGGCCAACGGTAAGAAACTAGGATGGCATTTATGTAATTAGGATTCTATTTGGAGGGGGCAATAATGTAAAAAGACACAAGTTACCGTTGAATTCCATTGCGTTTATTATATAAGGAGCGGCTTCTCTTATGCTCAAAAACCTTCTTTCGAATTTCATCAACAAAACAGAGGAACAAAGTGAAAGCGAATTTCCAGAGAACCGCGGAATAATCCAAACAATCAAAAAACAAAAACACAAGAAACTTGTTCTTACCCGAAACCGGTTTTTGTAAGTTTCGTTTTTTCCTCTTTCAATTCAAGAGTTGTTTCTTCAGACTTGATCGATCGCTTCTGTGTAGTGTGTGTGTGTGAGATTTTTATTGCATGAATGAATGTTTTGTTATTTGATTTTTCACTCTTGGGTTGGTGAGATGAGATTCTTGCATGTGTGTATAGTTTGTCCGCACTTGTCCTTATGTTATTTAGGGGTGAGGAGTAGGTTCAGAATATGGTATTGCATGAAGAGTTTGGACGGTGGTTCATGGTGGCCGGAGAACGGCGGCGTGCGGCGGTCCATGGTGGCTGCTGCTGTTGATAAGAAGTTTGTCTGCACTTTTCCTTAACTTTCTTAAGTGAAAAAGTTTTTAGTTTTCTGAAGAAGGACAAGGTGAAATCTTTTCATTATTTTCTTTCTGGATTTTGAAAACTTAGGCTTCTTGTTGAAATCTTGAATGAGGTTTTAGCCTTTTGGGGTTTATAACTCTGGTTTCATTCAATTGAGCTTTTTCATGTGTGCATGTTTCTTCTTCTTCTTCTTCTCAAATAATGGAAAACGAAGACATTGATGTGGAATGTTAGGTTTGTTTTTTTTTAAAAATTTCTGAAGCTTGGATTAATTTAACAGTTTTACTTTGTCCCAGTTTCATGAGATGAAGGAACTAGTGAGAAGTTGACATCTAGAATGAATATTTTATTTTTGGTTTGGTGTCAAATGATGATTTAGGGCTTTGTTAATTTTTCTGGAAAATGGAGATGAAAGACAGGACTAGATACGGTGGAACTTTTTAAGATATTTTAACTCTTATGCAACATATGCAGGACCTTCATTTAATGGCAGCACAAACTGGTCGGTTGCTTCTAGATCAAAACCTCAATGTCCACATTAACGGTATTGTTTTGGTTTAAATCACTGATTGTGTTTTTGTTTGGTTGTGTTTACCATGCCTAAGGCTAATTCTTAATGCCGGTGTAGGAGCAGGAAATGTGTCTGGGAAGACAGATTTAACAGCAGGACAGAGGAAAGGTAGGGCAGTGGGAAGAAAACCACTTGGAGATCTATCCAATGCTGGGAAGCCTATCAACCAAGTGGATGGAAAGAAAGCCCTTGATGGGTCATTAAAGCTGAAGAAACCCTCTGTTGATCTCAAGTCAAAAAATCTTGAAAGTAACAAGAGAACTTCCAGCAAAGCTTCTGAGAAATCACATACTGGTGGCAGGAAAGCGCTTTCTGACATTTCAAACTCGGGGAAGCCACTTGTTCCTGAGATTAAAAATAAAAGCACCCTGAAACCAAGTCTATGGGTAGAGGAATCTCTTCCTCCAAGTGCAATTGCTGAAGAGCGAATTCTGCATAATCATAAAAAATGTATCAAATCACAGTTTGAGGCTGTGGATGCGCATCATTTTTTCAAAACTGTTGGACTTGAGGATGGTAATTGTTACCGTCATCATGTTTTATGCTGTGCAGTTTTTGGGCTAGTTTAAATTTTGATTAATAAATTTTCCACACTGTTGGACTTTTTAGAATATTAATGTTATTGTTCTTTTCTATTGACTGGGCATTTTGGCTGGCACTTGGTTATTAATTCTTTGATGTATCTAATTTGATCAGATTCAGATGACTACATGACAATTGCCTCCGAGTTGCCTGCAATAAGGAAACTGAAGGTTTGTTTGTAATTACTTGTTTTTCTCTGGGGGCTGTCTCTCCTGGTTGTGTTATTCTAACTATATATATGTCCTACCTTTTCAGTCAAAGAGTGCATACCTGGAATTGGAGGAGGTCCCTGAACGGTTCCTTGAAGTGAAGACTGTATCTGCTCAGCATGGTTCCCCAGCACACTGCAGGACTCCAAGCTTACCAAGTTACTGTGCAGAGTGGAATGATTTTGCTGTCAATTTCAAGTTGATAGACACACCCAAACTATCTAAAAACTGAGTTCTCATGCAAAACAGTGTAAAGAACAACATGGATAATAAGTAGGTATATTTTGTGCCATTCATGTGTTGGCTGATTGTGGTATTCATTTAGGGACAACCTTAGTATGTTTGCTTTAGCTGTTATCTAGACTGTTGAGAATAGCAATGAATGTCTTTCTTCATTCTCATGGTGTGTTTATCTTTTATTCGGTTTCCATAGTTCGTTTTTGTTTTGATGTCTATTGATTATGTTGGTGGAGGAGGAGCAATTCTAATGTTGTTACTGCTGACGAGAGGAATCAGGACGGACAGTTACTGTATCCAACCAACAATGCGAAAACTGATTCTTTGGGAAATAGCAATGAAAGCTTTTGCTGTCTGTGAAGTTATTTTAGTTTGAACAGCTATGTGAAAAGGGAAAGCATAATTAATTATAAATTTGTTCACAATAAGAAAAAGTGTCTCGTTCAATTTTGATTGGATCCAATTGAAAACAAGGTCCCGTGTTGCCTTTTTCCGTCTTAAAAGTAGTTATACTTTTTGTTGTAAAATTAAGGTATCAGTCTGAAAATAAGGTTGCAGATGTAGAGAGGGAGAGAAAGGCAGTGACAAACGACTTCATCAAAACATGCGAAGTCTCAGTTGCCCGTTGGGTTTATCTCAATTGATTTTGAGATGAAATCTTACAATGTGTCACTTGATCCAAAAGGGGCTATGGCAGCACTTTGGTCAAAACTTCATCGATCATCATTTTGAAGGGTGGGGTTTAAGCCAAGTGAGCTTTTTTGATCATGGAGTTGACATTGGTCTGTCTGAATATATGGAGAACAGAGTTGATGTGCAATAAGTCATTGATGACCCATGGATTCAAGCAAAATGCCCCATCAAAGAAACGTTCGGATTGGAACATTTTGCACATCAAATAACTTGCTTAGAATTGTTTTCAATAAGCTAAATGGCCTTCATATCTGAGTGATATTTATAAATTAATGAAAGCTACCTCGTCTAAGCAATTTGTTGAAGTGTCGCTACATTTTTAACCATGATACCATTTCCCTTTTAAATTTTAAATTTTAATAGTAACAGGTCTTTGTAGATTATTGCGTTAGGATCTACTTTATCATTTTGGAATGCGTTGCCTGATTTAGGTCGTAAAATAGGATCATGCTGATTTATCATTTGCTTTCTGCATATGCTCATATGTTGAAACTTATTATGGTACTTAAAATTTACACTTTCATATTTCAGGGTGTTCATCAAATAATTGAAATTGGTCTGCACGAATTGCCTAATGAAAATGTGGGGGTGATATCTAGGAGAGATGTTCCTTGGAAGCAAGGAAAGTGTGTGGAATCTTTATTGATGCCTTTGATTTTGGAGGCTTATGTGAAACTCAATATGCCCAGTAGCACTTTTGTGAAATCTCATGTCTGTTTATTCATATCAATCACATTAATCATCTATAAATTTGGGTCTAGAGTTTTAGGGACTATCTTATATTTAGTGTACTAAAAGGATGACTATGTTACCATGTTGTTCCTTTATAATTTTATTTTTCTAAGGAGAAGATGAAAAATTAAGTTAAGAATAGATATGATATGATAAAGATGTGTACGACTATTACTATTATTATTCATATTATTAATAATATTATTATTGCTAGTTATATTATTTTAATAATAATAATTATTATTTTCACTTATTATTATTTTATTATTATAATAATATTATTAATAATTAGCTTATTCAAATATTATTCTAATATACACCAAATATTAGACTAGATAAGAATTTATTTAACCCTTATCAAATTATATTCTTATTCTATATGTTATCCTATTTGATTATTGTATCATGTGCTATCCTACCGATCAAAGAGACTCTTCATAGTAACATAATCTTGAATTGTGACAACACGAAGCTATTTTCTTTTGAGCATGGGTTTTGACTTGTGTGTGGTACACACATGGTTTGAGACCAGGTCTTAATCATTGCCCTCCACTATTTTTACAAACTAAAGAGGCTGTGTGATGGAAATTATTGACTTTCTCGTAATGTATAGATACATCTAACTTGTGCCAGTGCCAATCTAATAGATGGTTCAGTAACTAAAATGTTAAATTCATTTTGAAGTCAATATATTTTTTGAATTAAAGGATCTATGCTAGCGTGCTTTACTAGACAAGATATACGTAATGATAACTTGCTCCTTCATCAAGTTGATCTCTTTTAGGCCAGGAATTTGATTGAGAACGCATTACATTTTTTTCCTATGATAATCAACCTAAAAAAATTACCATAAGATATTATTTTTTTAACTTTTTATAAGGTCCCGGTACACTTCCCGAGAACTTCCTAGGAGGTCACTCATCCTAGAATTTCTCCAAGTCAAGCAAGCTTAACTTTGGAGTCCTTAAGTGATGGACCATCGAAAATACAAATACATTTGTTAGTATAGGTAGTACGAATTAATTCTTTTAAGCTATCATCAACTGTATAGTCTCATACCTATGCAGTCTTTAGATCAATCTCATTCTAGTATGTATTCGGCTCATTCATGTGTCCCTCCCACTGGAAGCCTGGCAGGAGCCGCTCTTTGTCCATGCCTATACACCGACGATCACTCCCCGCCCTCAATAACGCCGAGATGTCACACCTTTCATATTTTATTTTACGTTAATTTTGAAGTTTTTTTAAACTATTTGATGTTATAATCCATGTGGCTTTGAAATGTCCAATAGAACTCCCTGATCAATTGTCTTATTATTCATACTTTTTCATTTATTTGTATAATGTGAACACCTTAGTTGTTGGTTCGTAAATAGACTTAGTGTTTTTCGTTTTGTCTTTGAATGAATCCCCTCTTCTTATTTATACATAAAAGATTACACTATTGACGATAAGCTTATAGTGATCTTATCTCTTAATTGTTACGAGATTCTTTTTTTTCCAACATCTTTACTTTGCTGAGTGGTGGCGATAACCTTACATTATTGTGATATGATTACTTTATCTCTTAATTGTTACGAGATTCTTTTTTCTTTTTCAACATCTTTATTTTGCTGAGCGGTGGTGATAAGCTTATATTACTGTGATATGACTATCTTATCTCTTAATTCTTACGAGATTATTCTCTTCTTTTTAACATTTTTACTTTGCTGAGTGGTAAACTTATGTTATTATGATATGATTATCTTATCTCTTAATTATTACAAGATTCTTCTTTTCTTTTCCAATAGTGAAAGGTGCGTTTTAGAATGTAAAAAAAAAAAATGAAACATATTTTGATAACTTCATAATTTGCCTTATATTTGAATGTATTTTGTGTAGTATAATATTAATGGTTGATAGTTGAGTCCACAGTTATAGTTTTTCATTTTATATTCATATTGTCTTCTATTTTACTTTCATTTCTTTTTGTTAGAAATGAAATTAATGCATAGGGATGTGTATGGATTGGATAAATTTAAGTCCAATCCAAATTCAATTTAAAATCATTTATTAAAATTAGATTTTAAAGTCAATTCATTTTTCTTATGTTAATTTAGATTTGGTCCAAATTCAATTTTTTAAAAATAGATTTATCCAAATCCAATTTTCAAAATCTGAATTTAGTTAAATCTGATTTTTTTAAAAACTGGATTTTATCTAAATCTAAATTTTAAATTGGTTTTTTTCCCAAATTTTTTAAATCATATTCCAATTTTAAAATTAGATTAAGTCAAATCTATTTTTTTGGTAATGCATCCCTTCCACATATATCTGCAGTATCCTACTATAAATCATTCAAAAACTGTAAATGGGACATAAACAAACATGGTAGAAAGACTATTGTTGTAGAACTCTTATCAAGGGCTTTTATTTGTGCACCATTTCAAACACTTTCTCAGTCTCAAATGCAGCTTTATTAGATATTAAAGCATTATTGGATAGGCAAATTGACCAGACAATTGCACTCTAAATTGCATGCCAAGCTTGCCTCAACTTTGATTTATCAAGTTAAAAATTGTTGATAATGCTACCACTACATACTACGCAAGGTTATTTGAAGACTAATCCAAGCTAAACATTGACTCCATACCTACACTGCCTTGTGATGCAAAAATAAGAGATGATTAACGAAATCTTCAATCGCATTACAAAGTTTACATTTTAATTGTTCAAATTAAAAGAGGCATCAAAATTTAAGAATTTTCACAATCTCCATAAATATCAAGACACAAATTTCTTCAAACTGATTGTCTACTTGTGACATAGTTTTTCAAAAAATTGCATATCTCTCTCATCCTCAGCAGCCTCATCAGTAACCAGAAAAATAAGAGGAACTGTGTCAATTGATTTCCTAGCACAACATTACTAACAAGTTACTAAACAATGCATAGAATGTACTAGTTATGAAAGGTCAAGCACAAGATTACCAGCAACAGTACTCGTTATTAACTAATCTGAGGGAATTAATAATGCATTGCACTTTATTCTATATATTATCTTCAATTCCCTCAGACATTTGTGTGTCATGTCGGACACTACTCGTTAGGAGTCCAGTGAAAAAATAAATTGTCAGCTAACTAATCACAGTATACATAATGAAGTGACTCATTTTACATAACATGTACAGGAAAAATAGTCATTTTTCTTAACTGAATTACAATAACAGGAATATGCAATTATGCATTTCTGAGGGTGAGCTGTGAGAGGACACTTGTACTAAAAAAAACTATACAGCATTTGTAGCTCACCAGCTGAAGCTAATGGACTCAAAATAAAGGTCATTGTTACGACAAGAAGCACAGATTGATGCTACTTCACATCTCATTTTTCTTGGACCACTAACATAAACTCCAATGCTTGATCCATCACAGCCAGAGAGTATTTCTGTCATAGAATGAAAATTTTCCTGTAAGGTTTTACTCTTAACATTTGAAGCATGTTCACATTTATAAAATGTAGCTGGAAACATATGTAAACAATCTCACAATTTGAGTAGCACATCTTTCAAAATGCATTACTCAAGTTGATAGATGATGACTAAATTTTTTATTTGATGTCATTTAGCAGAGAAAAATTCAATACAAGTAGATTTAAGATTTTACTAAGCTTCAAGAAATGACACTGTAAAGAAGGAAAAACTGTTACTAACTAATTTGAAAAAATTGAGACTAAATGATCAAATTATCTTACTTTTTATGTCAGGTCTTTCCCCATAATGTATTGTAGCTGTTTGGAAAAAGGATTGGAGAGGAAGACTCTCTAATTCTCTGTCAGCCTTGTGGTATCCTGAACCCGGAGAAGTTGATGTGTGAGTGTTTTTCATTTGCCCCAAATCCTTATTCTGTTTCTTGTTCCAGAGAAAAGCAGATGTAGCTGCAATGGCTATAGATGCACAGATGAACATGATGTTTAGACTGGACCTTGAGAAATAAGGGTATATGAGGTCTGAATTATGGTCAATTGGATATATGTAATATCTAGTTAGGACGACAAGAAGTAGAAGGAAAACTATAAAGGAGGATGAGATGATAATGCTAAGATAGAGCCAACTGTTTTGTCCTAAGACTGCAGAAACTGGTTGATCTAATGCATTTGACTTGAACCATATTGTTTGAATAAGCTTTCTGCCATTCATTTCTGGTTGTTTCTCTCTGGTTACATAGGCTTCAATCTGAAGCTGCAAGCGCGATGTGTCAAAGGTGGTGCCTGAAACTGGGAGGATGAGGTCTATCATGGTTAGATCAATGGACTTCTTGAAGGAACATATAAGAAGAACTCTAGGAGTTTTTCTCCCTTCAGTGTTGGCCTTAAAGATTAGCGAACGGATCATGGAAATGAAAGGAGTAATGCCACTTCCTCCGCTCACCAACACTACCATTTCATGCCTGCATCAAAAATTGAAATTTTGTATCAACTCAGGCTTTAAATGAATTTTAATCAAGGAGCTATTATATTGGTCCAATGTTTGGGAAGGGTTGAAGGAGAAGGGAGAGGGAAAAGTGGTAGGTTTAAATCCCCTACTAACACTTCTAACAAAAACTAACACCTGTCTAATAAAAAAGAGAACTTTTATCTAGCCTAAAGAATATCTATTAATATTGAATTTTATGTATGAAATATGAAATGTACCAAAGAATGAAATACATTTAGACATAAAGGGAAAGCTCCTTTAGTAAGTGTCCAATACCTTGAGAAAATGGTTGAAGCTGGTCCATAGGGCCCTTCAATGGAAACATCAAGTTGGGACACAGGAGATGAAGATGATAACTTCTGGTACAAAGCATGAGACCAAGTTCCAGAACTTTTGATGGCAATGCTTAAGGCATCAGAATCAGTATTACTGCAGGAGGTGACTGTAAAAGGGTGCCACTGCAACTTGGAAATACTAGGAACATTTATGAAAATGGTACTTGTAGGAGCATAATACAGTCCTGTACAGCAACGTGCGAAAAAAAATTGTTACTTATGGGCCAAATACACAGTTCATATGAAGAACTTCCCTGAGTCCTTCATTCACTTATTATCACTATTTTCACCTGGATTCTTGGAGAAGTTCAGTTCAACAGCTTCACACGGTAAAACACGGGCTGAAACCAACCGAATTTTCCGCTGGGACTGTAGGAATCTCAGGTACCGGTCGATCAAGAAGAGGTACAATCCGGGAAGCACTACACAAGAGGAGGAAATTCCAACATGTAGCACAAAGAAGACTACAAATACAATGTAAAGGTGATGAATGTAGAAGAAAAGCTCAAAAGCTTTCCGCCTTATAAAAGGTAAGGTAGCAACCCACAAGATTAATCCAGAAAGCAGAGCAACTGCTCCAGCCACATTTGAGACACCAACTTTGTTCCATTTTAGTATCTGCAATGAAAGATTATTGATTGTGATGTCTGGTATGAAGCATAGTTCGAGGATGGCCTAATAATTTGTGATTGAAAAATGGCCAACAAAGAAAAAGAGTACATTTACTTTTAACTAGTTGGTTAAAACCACTGATTATTACCTCAGAGATTTGATGTGTCTTGTCCCAGAAAACAGTATACAATAATCCGTGAGATGTGAAGAGGGTCATTGCAATATGTCCTAGCCAGATATGATACTTGATACTTCCTTCTGAAGTTAGGCCAATGAACCTCAAAACTGAGGAGCCTCTTGAGACTGGAAAGAACAATAAAGCTAAGCAAATATTCCCAACAAGGCCTAAAGCCAATGCTGAATCTTCCAGCTTGGCTTGCCACCTGTGCAACAAGAATCATTGTGTTACTGGAAAATGCATTAAAAAAAGGATGCTTTAGAGATGAAGCCATTCGATGATACATATGAAAGTTCAAGTCAAACTGGTAAGTAATTCCCTTACACTTGGACTTTTTCATTAGCTGCTTGTAGTACCACGTTGGGAGTGGCAAACATGCCATGTAAGTAGGAGCACAAGGACCAAATTAATAGTATAACAAACATAATAATGAAACATAGTTCTGTGCTAGTGACAATCCCAAGTGGGCCATGTACAAGTATTGGTCTTTTCCATGATGTCAATCCTGAGAGTCCCACCTTGCTAAGAACACAAGAAATCAGTCAAACATTAACATTTGGCTGGCTATGCACTTATACGTTATTAGTAGTAAAAGAATAAAAAGACAAGTGATGGAACAAACAAGGTGTGAAACAATGTACCTTTCAGTATCATTATTAGAATTTTTTTGCTCCAAATGAAGGTATAGACTGGCCAAAATGGATATAAATAAAATGGGAAATGTGTAAATGAGTATGGTTGATCCTGTGACACGAGGCAAATAAATAAATTAGTTTCAATATATAACAGAGAGCCCACTAATATACTATACGAAATACATAAAAAGGAAAAATTTACTTAGATTTCTTCTCAGGAAGCTAGTTCACGATAAAATAAGACAAAAAATTGTGCCAAGATCATTTTTTAATAAAATGATTCCTTTCGACTGACGTAATGTCTTTGACAGACGCAATTTTAAAACTTTAAATAATTTTTTTGTCTGAGAAATGTTTATTGATAAGAAATGATTTTACAATTTTTTTTCCCGGAATGGCTGTGGCTAGTTAGAGTGTTGAATGACCAACTTACAGGTAATTATAATTTTAAATGTATCAATAAAAAATTAAAATAATACCGACTTATCCATATTTACAATGTAGAAAGTAATTCGTTTTGTCACACGTACGTTACCAATGGATAACAATATATTTTGAACACAAAATAAAAAAAAAAATCAAGCATTTTAAAAAAATTATGAGTGCATGCATGCCATGTACTTTTGAGGAACATACAACAAAAGAATGTAAAACAGATATAATAATTTTATTTTTTAAAACCATATATCTCCTTGAGAGTTAATCTTGTTTAGGGTTTACTCATAAGTGTGTTTAATGCAAATCAAACTTGATTCTTTCTATAATCTCGGTTGACGAGGTTAAGCGAACCATAAATAATAATATTTAATACTATATGATGTTGTTCTTAGAATAATGAAATGATGAATTAATTTACAGTTGACAGACCTTGTTTTCCGAGGTATATTGAATCTGCCATTGCTTGAATGCATGGTAACCAATGGAGAAAGAAGGTGTTTGTGGGCATCATAATCCAAACCAATATATACCCAAGAAATATCAACACAGAGAGCCACCATATCCCCATTTGCAAAAACTTCAGTGTTGGAGAAGCACCTCTACTTTTCTCTGAATCCATCACCATCGATGTTCTTCTTCCTCTGATCTTTAATTTGTGGGAAACTTTATTCAATGTTCATGCATATATATAGTTTTAGCAAGCTAGTGGCTGGATCAAAGCTCTTAAATCTCATATATTTAAGTATTCAAGGCTTCATCACATGTAAATGGTTTTAAAAAATTCCAAAGTACGTCCATACATGAGGAAGTTGACTCCTATTTAGTTAGCAAGGTAACTTGATTGATGAGAGCATCATTTTTTATTAACTTTAGTGTTTCTTAATTCTTACAATGCAATAGTCCATTGGTTAAGACTCCTTTGTTCGAGTTCCCATGTGGGTGGACAAAGTTGGAATCGTCACTATATGATGCTTTTCCTATAAGAGTTTTTGTCCTAAACAGTTATATATTTGTTCTTTTGTTTTTTAATCATGGTAGATGTATGGTACAATTAGATTCGATTTTAAATGAAAAAAATAAATTCAACCTCATAATAAAAAATTATGTGGTTTACTTTTGTTTAGTGAAAAGTAAAATATAAAAATCAAACCAAACCATTATAATTTAGGTTGGTTTGATTTGTAATTTGTAATTTGTAATTTTAGTTTTAAATATTAAACACCTAGACATTAATGAAATAACTAAAAAAATATATAGTCAATTTTAAAAGTTGTAACAAATAAAAAATACATTTTATCTTTTTACTACTTGATTAAATCATAGGATTATTGTAAGACATGAAAAATATATAAATTAAAAAAATATACTTAAATATGATTTGGTTTGATTCAGTTTGATTTTGGAATGAGAACCACGAACTGAACTAAATCGTGTTTGAAGATATTTTTTACAATTGTAGTTGATGTGATCAGCAATTTTTACAACTTATAATTTAAATTGGTTCAATTTTACGACTATTGATGAATTATTTGGTTTCTCAATACCCTTAATAATGAGACTAGCTCTTCATATCATGATAAGATTAGAATTTTTTTTTAATACACAGTGCTTAAATTCAAAACTTAAACTTAAGAGTAGTCAAAATCTACCACTTAACCCCTCATTTGATATATTAGTTTCTTTATACTGGCACTTGGCGTCATGCAACCGAACCATTAGATTGAGGAGAGGAGAACTTGAACTCGGATTAATTAACGGCTTTCAACATATTGGTTGCTTGATACAACGCCTTTACTGGTTAATAGATCTGATTTTATATTATATATTATAAAAAAATATTAAACGCTTAAATATTTTTATAAGATCAATATTGTTCTTCCCCTTCCCCTCTACTTTTCGGGAAAATATTATGCATATTCTGATTCCCCTTGATTTCAACATATGATGGTTACCCCTTAGTAGTTAGACTGAGGTTAAGGTCCCCTATTTTACCCATTGTATAAATAAGGCCTTTGATGGTTCAGAATCAGACTTAGAATGAGAGGTTGGATAAGTTTCAGACTTTTTTTTTTTGTAGAAATATGAACCTTTAACACCTAGGTAATTAGTATTACAACAACAGACTTGAGAGAAGCAATAAAAGGAGAAGAGAGAACACTAAGAATTTATACTGGTTCACTTCTAACATAGAAGTTACGTCCAGTTCTTTTCAACTTAAAGGATTTTCACTATTGTAAAATCTCATTTACAATAATAGCATCAGACCAATGGCACAAGTATTTTTTACTCCAGCAACTTCTAGCTTAAACTCAAGTATTATTTTAACAAATCACTCTTGGCTCAACAACCTAAGTATTCTTTTAAAAACCTCTTCAAGCTACAACTGTTTCCTAATGAAACTAAGGCTGGTAACTCACCAGACTTTTCACACTAACTGATTTGTAAGAGTGAAGTACAAAAGTGTTTAACAGAACTTAGTGTATGAAGGATTACACAAATCTGAACAATTACACTAAGTTTAAGAAAAGACAAAAGGACTAAGGTCTGCTAAGAGTAGAACAACAAAGAAGGTCTTTGTCTTTAAGAAACAGGAAGAGATTAAAAGGATTCCTGATCATAGAGAATGAGAATTCTTGATAGGCTTCTTCTCTATTTGAAAGGTGAATCTCTTCATGCATATATAGGTCACTTGAGATGATCGTTGCTGATCTTGAAAGGAGATATGAACGTTGAAAATCCTTTGAAGGTATTTTGCTTTGAGCGCAGATACCAGACCTTTGACAAACTGAAGAGATGTCCAAAAGTCTGGTAGCAAGGTACTTTAACATTTGCATGAATATGATGTTCCTTGATCTCTTCAAAGAATAAAGTTAATCTTTGGCTTTCTCTCTTTTAGCAATCACACATAAACCAAAGCTGAAATTCTTCTGATTTGTTCTGACACATGAACTGATTTGGCTTCAGCTTTTCTAGAGTGTGCATAGTAGTTATGTTGAGTTTCTCAAAAACTACATTGGTTGCTCAGCTGGTTTGTCTCTTATCCTTTTCAATGATAAGCACATTCTTCTTGATAAGGGCTTGACTTCCAATGCATCGTCAAAAGGTTTTTTAGAACGTTGTGATTTGTACTTTTGGAGTAACATTCACGTTGCAGATTCTGGATGCTCAAAAGTCTAAGGTCTAATTTTGATGATTCATATTGCTGAGCAATCGTGAATCAGACTTTTTGGTTAAAGTCTAACATTTGACTTTTGATGAATCAGACTTTTGATCTTATGGACTCCCTTTTTGTCTTGTAACCTGTGCACTTAATTATATAGTTCTTGAGACACTTAGTTTGACAGGTTAGATCACACATAAGTAGACTTCATTTAAATTAAGATACATTGATATGTGTTATTAACAAATCCTAGGGTCTGGTTATAATGACATATATTGAGGTCTGGTCCAAAAGTTAACAACCTCTTTTTCAACTAGACTTGTCCTCAACAGCCTTGAAGCCTCTTTGTAATTCAAGTGACATTATTGATTAATAAACCCTAATTCTCCTAGAGTAATTCTCTAGGGTTTAGCCTTTATACGCTCAAAAGTGAATATTTTGGCGCCCACCATGGGTCGCAATAAAACAGTTCTGATGGTTTAGAGTCAGACTTAGAAGAGGGGTTGAATAAGTCTTAAATCTTTTTCACGCAGACTATTAATAATGATCTTAAAATACGTTTCAGACTTTTGATCGAATAGACCTTAGAAAGTGAAAGGTAAAGAGAAGATAACACAACAGATTTATACCGGTTCACTTCCAAAGTAGAAGCTACCTCCAGTTGTGACGACCCGCGTCAATATTACATTTATTTATATCCATTTAATCATTTTTCACCATAAATTTTTCGCGTTTAATGAAAATTAATTAGGTCCTAATATAAAATAATATTTATTTTTCTTAAGCATACCCAAAATAATAGATAATAATGAATAAATCAATTAATAAAATGAAATTAATTACAATCAGCGGAAGAAGAAAATGAAGACAGGGGTCATTCGCCTGAGCGAGACCCTGATTCGCTTAAACGAAACCCGTGAAGGTCGCTTAGGCGAGTTTCGACTCCCTTGGGCGAATTCTACACTTTAAACCTGAGCGAACAATGGGACCTACAAGGAGAATTAACAAGTCTTTTACTCGAAAATGGTCCTCTCGGTTGTATTTCACTCGGGAACATCTTAACCTTCACTCAAAAGTGATTCTCTTAATCATGCCTCACTCGGAAATGTCTTAACCTTCACTCAGAAAGAGTTCTCTCGGTTATATTTCACTCGGAAACATTCTAATCTGTCTACACTCGGAAGTAGATCTCTCGGGCATTCCTCACTCGGAAAACATTCTAACCACTCGGAAGGGAGCGAGGGATACTCGCCTAAGCGAAATAGGCACAGGATCAAATTTCCCCGGCCCTCGCTCGGACAAGATTGAATCCGCTCGGCGAGATTCGTCTGGTAATCAACTTTACTACAGCAACGCAAATTCACTCATGAAAATCAATACCGATCACATAGCAACATAATTCATATGCACATTGGTCAACATACACAAGCAACATAGTATGGCATCACATACTCGAAAAATTCATTATACATTACACACTATTCATTTCACAATCACTCGGTTCCTTGGCATCAATCCTCCGCTTGGCGCACCTCCAGGGCTCCGACCTCTTCCCTATCACTGGTTACTAAATTGAAAACCACAGCAAGGGTGAGTGTTTGACATCATAATTAATCTAGAACGAAAATTAAATAACAAGATACATGTGTATAAATTCCATCCGATTGCTTTATCCTCAAATTGCAAATCACACTCGGCAACTGTAGCAAATCACACTCGGCAAATATAGCCAATCACACTCGGCAATTATAGCCATTCATACTCGGCAAGTATAACAATTCACACTCGGCAAATATAACAATCCACACTTGGCAAGTTTAACAATTCACACTCGGCAAATATAACAATTCATACTCGGCAAGTATAACAATTCACACTCGGCAAATATAACCAAGTACATACACATCATCATAATACTAATAATTCATCAATTGTCACCACTGACTCTCAGACAAAATTAACGCCTAGTATCCGGATACTAAAGGATCGACCTTCAGCTGGGGGTCCTACTTGACACCCCGTGAACCCTGCTTGGTTCACCGAGTCCTGCTTGACTCTCCACCTCAACCACTGGGTCCTACTTGACCACTAGGTAGTTCAACTAGGCACAAAAACCACGGGAGCCAGAAACGAGGGGCTATACATACCGTCGGCCGTCCCACACCACATAATCATACATGCATAACTCACATTCATCATATCATATAACAAGTGACCATCAACAACAACACATACTCATCAAATGGGCGACCTACTTGTCAAGCCCGTCATCACAACGCCACTATACACATCAAATCATCACAATGCAAAACACTTTAATCTCACACTCATCATAAACCATACACAATTCACATTCATACATACATACACATGCAATCATAATCCACAATCTTTCTTACTATTTTAATACTTAGTTCGGCGACCCGAACCCAAAATACGCACATATTCTAATTAATTACAACCCGAACACCCCTTTACCTCTATTCCAAGCTTCGATGATCTGTTCTTGATGTCGATTGCGTCCTCTAAGCGCTGGGTTCACGGTTTCACCTCTGAATCCAACACCATCTTCGTCACTCAGTCCTCCGATGTTCGTTTTGCTACCTACGGGGGTCGAAATGCAAAACCCATTAACGTCATACCACCCTCTGCTCTAAAGACCATTTTCAAGCTCACACACTAGAGGAGTGGAAAACAGAACCTTACCCCGCCATGCATGACCATTCGGTCCAAAGGAGAAAACAAAAAGGGAAGAGATAACTCAATTTAAACGGTTCATTGGACTCACCTCGAAACCACAGTCACAGAAATAGGGTTTGTTCGAAGTTTTGACACGGAAGAAGCCTTCCCTCAGAGCATGCAGCTCGACAGCGTAAGGAGAAAACGTAGAAGAAGAAACAGAAGGAGAAGAAGGCTCGCGTGGATAATGAGGAAGAAAAAAGGAGATCTTTATTATTTAAAGCTCAGGGGCAAAACTGTCTTTTCCCTATTTCTTTTATATTTTCATTAAAAGTTTTAATTAAACTTTTACCTTCTTCTAATTCCACCTCATTTAACCTGTTTGTAATTAATCAATCAAATAATTTTATTTATTTTCATAACATTTAATTATTTATAATTGTATTTATTTTAATAATAATTCATAAAAAACATCAAATAAATCTCTAAAACATTTATTAATATTTTTTGATACTCAGAATTTTACTAAAAGATCAGGAATGTTACACCAGTACCTTCAGACTTGAATGATTTTCACTATAAGAACACCTGTTACACAACAAGCATAACCCGTGCTTTAAGTATTGTTGACTCCAGTCACTTCTGGTTTAACCCAAGTATTCTTTCAATCAAGCTACTCCTGACTCAGTCCTAAGTATTCTTTCAAAAGTCTCTTCAGGCCATAAAATGTTTCCAACTTAATCTAAGGGCTGGTGAGCACACCAGACTTGTTACATAGCAAGTGAATGATAGAGAGAGGTTGTGTTATAAAGATAACTCAACATACAAAGAGATTTATATTTTAGGCAAAGAATACGCTAAGTTACGATAAACAAGAAGTCAAGGTTTGCTAGGGGCAGAACAACAAGAAAGGATTTTACTTATAAGGCAAGAACCAAGAGAAACTTGAGAGTTTGCTAGCAAGAACTTTTGATTTTTGTTTACATTCTTGGAATCTCTTCAAAGTTTATGATCTTCTCATATTTATAGTGTTGTTGAGATAATTGTTGATCAGCCGTTGGAGAAGATATAACCATTGATCATATTTGACTTTGAAGATGTACACAATGGCAGGGTCTGAATCAAACGTGCTTTAGAACTTATACCAAAATGGTGATCTTTGATAATCCCATATCAAAAGATACCTATTTGCTTAGCTTTTTCAAGCTAAGGGGGGTACACCATTGTAGAGGTTGACCTTAGGCTTTTGTTTTGCCACAGTTTTAGCTTTTTTTGATGCTTTGAGATATGTGAGGCATCTTCCTAGTTCCTACGCATGAGATCCTCAGCTTTTTATCTCTTCTTCTTTTTGATTAAAGATGCAGGTTTGAGACAAAAATGCTATGTTACCACTTTCATAGAATGTTCTTTGAGAAGGATGATTCTCAAGGGTATGGTTGTGCATTAAGACTTTTCATCTCAGTTCTTGATGGAATTCTTTATATGAATGAATTAGACTTTTCTTTTGAAATAAATTTACTGATGGACTCCCCTTATTTCTTTCAACAGATGCACTTCAGATTTTCCCTGAAATACTCGCTGAACCATGTTAGTAAACATGCATGCATACTTTATTTAACTAAGAGTCTTGATGAATGTTATTAACAAATTCCAGGGGTTTAGACTTTTTAATTTTTCATTCAGACTTGGATCTAACAATCTCCCCCTATTTGCTGATAGCAAACATCAAGTCTTTTAATTAAATATAGTATGTAAAAGATATGCGCACAAAAGATATATCATAACATGCAGACTTGTTTGATTTTCAGAGGAGAGTTAATCATTAGAATAATCTTTTCAAAAACTTAATTTAATTTTAAAGCAGACTAGATCAGTGTATTAGTTCCGAGTAATGCATAACAATGATATGATTAATTCATAAAAAGAAATTTATTAAACATTACAGACTAGTACTTTTCAAATTGCGCCACATCACATGCTTTAGTCAAAAAAAGTCTTGTCAGCTAGTACTTTTTTTAACTTTAAATTTTAGATTTACTTTAAATCTAAAAAACCACAATGCGTAATAAAGGTAATAAATACAACCTCGCAATACAATGGATGCTTCATTTTAATCACTTTTTTTAATTCACTTATTTTAGCGGCGTTGTTGATGTTTAACTTAATTAGTTTTAACGTTGTTGAATTTGTTCATTTCAATAAAATTACTTTAAAACTAACCATAAAATAAATTTCATTTCACTATTACAACCTTACCTGCACATATGCACAAACTCTGGCCATACCTACAAAGCACATAACTAATGCTAATTAAATTTTATTGTCAAAACAAAATTTCCTTCCTCGAACTTTTTTTCTATTTCCTTTGCAGAAACCATTTGAATTTAAAATTTTATGTTCACATGAAAAAATTATTTTAAAAATATTAGATATTTTTATGTCAAAAATAAAATTTCCACTAACTCTTAAAATTTAATTTCCCAAACAAAATATTAAACTCATCATTAATACAATATATACTCCTAATTAAGTAAGCTTAATATATATTACTTTTATACTTAAATATAAAGAATAAAAAATATTTTCATATTAAAACATAAATAAATTTAACTATTTTTTTCTTTGATGGTTGGCCTTACATACACAAGGAATAAAATTAAATTAATTCCGGAATTGAAAGTCAACACCCAAATAATAATAATATTTGTCAAGAACTACTTGCAGCATCATATTTACAAATACAATATTTGAATTCAAGTTCTGAACTATATAAAGAAACAAGAAATTTTGTTATTGTCATCTTAATCAATGAAATTGTTAATAAACATACAATTTAATTCTCTCGACAACAGATGAAAGAGAGACAGGCCAATGGAAATAGAAACTAGATTTTTGCTACAATTGCTTCAACAACCAAGCTTTTTGAATTAAAGGAAGTAAAAGAATGGGCAGAACACTTACAGGATCTAGAGATAATGCACTTAACATCAATAACGCCCTAAATATATCCATTTCAAAATCTATCACCCATGCTTTGTTCAAAGCACACACTCTTATCACCTGTAAACACAATAGTCAAATGATTAAAAAAAGCCCCAAAGAGCAGTATTTATCCTTAATCAAACATTGACTTCCTCGGCATATGCGCATCCATTAACAAAGGGATTTTCATCCAATTACAACACAAAATGGAACATTAAAATTACAACACCAAAATAGTAAAATAACTTAAAAATACATCATTACAAACATACATCATTGTAAAGTAGATTCTGAACACTAAAATAGGTTAAAAAAATTCAGACATTAACATTAAAAAAGGCAGTAAAAAATACATATTTTTTTCAGACCCAATGGTGTCCACTCCCTCTTCACACCGTCGTTGTTGCAAGTTTAATCCCAAGCAGTAAGCCCATCATAAACGACGTTTGCATAGTAAGATCGACACCTCCATCTTTTGGATCTTCTTCACCCACGGTTACATGCTCTTCATCATTCATATTTGACACCCTGAGGCAGTGATGTTCCCGTTTCTAACTTGCCTCCTCGAAGCTATGGTATGAGGCATGACATACATGTGGGTACCTAGAGACCTTCACTTGGTAGTTGCTCTAACAGTCATAGATACCCAAGTTACGACCTTTGAAGACAACATAACACTTTCTAGGTTTGTGTTTGTTTGTACCATCACTCAGAATCAAACACTCATCAAACCTAGCCATCAAAACACCATTATAAACAAAGGCACAACATTAAAGATGAGGGGACAAAGGAGATATGACCACACCAAAGTGTAAAAGAAACAAGGCGATCGGGAATGAAACATTATAGGGTGGGATGATAGAGAGAGGATAGGAACAGACACGAGAGGGGGAACAGGTTAACACATAAAAAGAAATCACAACCACAAAGTGTAGAGGTGAGAGACAAGAGAGAGGAGAGGAACAAACACGAGAAGTGGGGTGAGGAAGATACAAGAGTGCAGAGGTGAGAGAGATAAGAGGAACAAACACTAGAGGGCACATTATACACTATTCATATAATTGCCCTATCCTGTGTAACGTTTCATTTATTTTGTGATTGGCCCAATACGTCATCACGCGCTCTTCTCCGTCGTTTAATGCTTACACGTGTCCCACAAGGTTCAGAAAATAATGACACGCTTTGCACGTTACCAACATAATGAATCCTTACGCGTTTTCTGGACTGTTACTGCACCATAGCATTTTACTTAAAAGTCCTTCACCTACTAAACTAGTACCCATCATTCAATCCGTATCATTCAATTAATCAACGTTCCATATAATCCGACGCTACAATGTCATCCTTTGTTAGAATTTTGTTGACTAAAATCAAGGACATTAGAATTCTCCCAAAGAGACCTCCTTTTGGAAATCGCTCCAACAACCGTAGATACTCGGGTTACAACCTTTGAAGTAAACATACCACTTTCTGGGTTTGTGTTTCTTCGCACCATCATTCAGACTTGAACGCCCATCGAACGTGACCATCAAAACACCACTGTAAACAAAGGCACAACACCAAAGATGAGGGGACAAAGGAGATATGGTCACACAAAAACATAAAAGAAACATGGCGATTAAGAACAAAATATTACGGGGTGGGATGACAAAGATAGGAACAAACACGAGAGAGGGATAAGGTAAACACAAAGAAATAGAAACTACAACCACAAAGTGCAGAGGTGAGAGACAAGAGAGAGAAGAGGAACATATATGAGAGGGGGGACAAAGAAGATAAAGAGTGCAGAGGTGAGAAAAAAGAAAGGAACAGACACCACAGAGTACATTATACACTATTCATATAATTACCCCTTTCTATGTAACGTTTCATTTCTTTCGTGGCTGGTCCAATACATCAACACACACTCTTCTCCATCGTTTAACGTTTACATATGCCCCACAAGGTTTAGACAATAATGACACTTTCTGCATATTACGAACACAATGAATCCTTACATGTTTTCTAGACTGTTACTGCACCATAGTATTTTACTTAAAAGTCCCTCACCCACAAAACCGGTACCCATCCCTCAATCAGTCTCGTTCAATTAATCAATAGTCCAAATAATCTAACGCTATAATATCATCCTTTGTCATAATTTTGTTAACCAAAATCAAGAGGGACATTACAATTCTATCCCATAGACCTCCTTTTGGCAGTCGCTGCAATAACCGTAGATACCCGGATTATGACCTTTGAAGATAACATACCACTTTCTAGGTTTATGTTTCTTCGTACCATCATTCAGACTGAAGGCCAATTAAACCCGGCCATCAAAACACCACTATAAACAAAGGCACAACACCAAAGATAAAAGGACAAACAAGATATGGTCACACAAAAACACAGAAGAAAATGGGCGATTGGAAATGAAACATTACAGGGTGGGATGACGGAGAGAGAAAAGGAACAAACACGAGAGAGGAAATGAGGAAGATACAGGAGTGCAAAGGTGAAAGAAAGAAGAGGAACAAACACCAAAGAGTACATTACACATTTTTCATATAATTACCGCTTTTTGTGTAACGTTTCATTTTTTTCGTGGCTGGTCCAATACATCATCACGTGTTCCTTTCAGTTGTTTAATGCTTACACGCGTCCCACAAGGTTCAAACAATAATGACACGCTATTCATGTTACCAACACAATGAATCCCCATGCATTTTCTGGACTGTCACTGCACCATAGTATTTTAGTGAAAAGTCCCTCACCCATTAAACTGGTACCCATCCCATAATCAGTCTCGTTCAATTAATCAACGGACCAAATAATCTGACACTACAATATCATCCTTTGTCAGAATTTTATTGACCAAAATTAAGGAGGACACTAGAATTCTCCCCCGGAGACCTTCTTTTGCAGTCGTTCCATCAACCGTAGATGCCCGGGTTACAACTTTTGAAGAGAATATACCACTTTCTAGGTTTGTGTTTCTTCACACCATCACTCAAACTCAAACACCTATCGAACTCTGCCATCAAAACATCATTGTAAAAAACAGTACAGCACTAAAAATGAGGGGACAAAGGAGATATGGTCACACCAAATGTAGAAAAAATAGGGTAATTAGAAACGAAACATTACGGGTTAGGATGACAAAGAGGGGGCAACTGACACGAGAGGGGGACAAGGTAAACACACAGAAATAGAAACCAAAACCATGAAATGCAGAGGTGAGAGACAAAAGAGATGAGAGGAACAGATATAAGAGGGTGGACGGGGAAGATACATGAGTGCAGAGGTGAGAGAGAGAAGAGGAACAGACACCAGAGACTACATTATACACTATTCATATAAGTACCCCTTTTTATGTAACGTTTCATTTCTTTCATGGCTGGCCCAATACATCAACATGCGTTCCTCTCCGTCATTTAATGCTTAAACGCGTCCCATAAGGTTCAGATAATAATGACACACTCTGCACGTTACCAACACAATGAATCATGAATCCTTACATGTTTTCTGGATTGCTACTGCACCATAGTATTTTACTTAAAAGTCCTTCACCCATTAAATTGGTACCCATCCCTTAATATGTCCCGTTTAATTAATCAACGGTCCATATAATCTGACGCTACAATGTCATCCTTTATCAATTTTATTGAACAAAATCAAGGCGGACATTAGAATTCTCCCCTAGAGACCTCATTTTGGCAGTCGCTCCAACAACCGTAGATACCCGGATTTCAACCTTTAAAGACAATATACCACTTTCTGGGCTTGTGTTTCTTCGTACCATCACTTAGACTCGAATTCCCATCGAACCCATCCATCAAAACACCATTGTAAACAAAGGCACATCACCAAAGATGTGGAGACAAATGAGATATGGTCACACAAACACGTAGAAGAGTTAGGGCAATTAGGAACGAAACATTACGTGGTAGGATGAGGTAGAGAGGAGAGGAACAGACACGAGAAGGGTACGGGGTAAACACACAAAAATAAAAACCACAACCAAGGAGTGTAGAGGTAAGTGACAAGAGAGAGGAGAGGAATAGACAGAAGAAGGGTGACAGGGAAGATACAAGAGTGCAGAGGTGAGAGAGAGGGGAGGAATAGACACTAGAGAGTACATTATACACTATTCATATAATTACCCATTTCTGTGTAATGTTTTATTTCTTTCGTGGCTAGCTCAATATCAACTGTTAGGGAATCCCTAGTACATGAGCAGTGGACATACAAGGATTCCCATAGGATTTGCAAAACGTCGTGTTTCAAAGCATAAGACAAACACAAAAAAAATGTTTTAGGATTACCTCTTGAAGAATACCAAAACAGTTGTAGCCTCGTCCTTTAGGAGTCCACATGAGCACTCCCACCAAAATCGCAACACTTGCCAACTGCTAGTTTGACGGCGTGTAGCTCTTGCAACTTTTGCGTATTTGTGTCTCTTTTGGTGAACGACCTATGAGTATCTTATGCTCTATTTATAGGCTTAAGTTTGACCTAATTTGTTCTCTCTAAAGAGTGAGCTCCTTACTCATTCTGAATGAGTTAGACCCAATAGCTTTATTTTAGTCCAACTAAAATAAAACAAAACATTTTCTGATGGGCTTATTCTATGTGTGTGACCCTATAGGTAAAATACTCGGTCATATTAATAATAAATTATTTTATTATTAATATAAAATAAGAGCGGCATCTAGCAAGGCATCATTATGTCCGAATATTATTTAATATCAACATAACCTTTAAGTGATAATTATTTTATATGTTTGTTTCTTTTGTCACGATATCCTAATTGGGCCCAAGGCATGGTCGCGTCATCCTTGTACGACCCAATTTATTTTACTTGATACCAGAGTAGACTTGATCCGAATAAATATATAATATTTATTCTTTCTAGCATGGCCATGTGTTTCCTTAGTCTCACTCCATCAAGTGGCCTATAGATATCACTCCTGTCACATAGGAGAGACAAATCCTAGCTACATCACTCACATCCCTCTGCATAATTTGTTCATTGCCTAATCACAACCTTTATAGTCCTCTTGTTATAGAAGACGTTTGATTGTATTAAAACAACAAACTCCTCATGTAGGAATCGTAGTGACTTCAGGTCAAAGGACTACATAGAATCGTTTATGACATTCATGTAACGATCCATACAACATTCTCATGGTGGGTCTGTCCAGTACATCATTACTCTTAATGTGTACCCGTGTGAAGACTTGATATCATCTATATCTATGATCTGTGAGATTAGGTCATCAGTACACTCACACAATAGTCTCAATGTATTTACATGTCTTTATGTAAATACTTGACTAAGGGCATTTTAGGAATAACTTTCATATAACCTATTACTCCAAGGATAAATACGTTTTAAAACAATTTTAAACGGAAATATTTATTTCATTGATAAGCAGAAAAATGATACAAATGGAAAAAGCATAAAATCTTATAGTGCATACACCAACATCAAAACGCGCTCTTCTCTGTTGTTTAATGCTTAAATGGGTCCCACAAGGTTCAGACAATAATGACACGCTCTGTACGTTACCAACACAATGAATCCTCACGCGTTTTCTGGACTGTTACTACACCATAGTATTTTACTTAAAAGTCCTTTACCCACTAAACTGGTACCCATCCTTCAATCAGTCCCGTTCAATTAATCAACAGTCCAAATAATCTGACGCTACAATGTCATCCTTTGTCATCCTGTTGACACAAATTTATATTAAGAGATTTGTCACAAAATTATGACGCGTTTTTATTTTTAGTGTAATTTTTTACTCTTTTGCATAAAAAAAGGCCGAGACATAAGATATGAGAATTAGCTCAAGATTTTAAAATTGGCATTTTTCTTTCAATTTGCATAGGTTTACGTGTCAAAGTCTGCAACAGATGCTTGTTGGACGTCTTCAGGTAGTGCTTTCCATCACTAGTTACACATGGTTAGCAACTAAATGTCTCTTTCGCAAATGTGCAACAAATATATTATTTACCATTTACCTATTAACTGGCATACTCATCATTATCTTAATAGCATGTGTTCTTTTAGTCATTAATTTAGCAACCATAATGATTGTATATTACCAATGGCTAATATGGTCGTCCATTTGTCCAAATTCCTTGTAAGAATTTTAAATTCCACTAGAGGAACATTGATCCTATTACTACCCTTAAATATAAGACTCTCTTATTTAGGGATGTCAGAGCGGTTTGAGCATGGCAGGCCGGCCCGTCAACCCGCCTAAAACGGGACAGGTAAATTGACCAAATTTATTTTACGATGGGTTCAAAATTGGTCTGCCCTGTCCCGCCCCGTATTTTTGTGGGTTTTGGGCGGGGTATGGCGTGTTGACCCGGTGGGTTATATAATATTTTATTTTAAAAATAAGAATATAATATTAATAATATCTTATAAAAAATTTCTAATTACCTATTTTGGAGAATGCACTTTACTAGTTTGATTACCTATTTTAATTCTTGGTGTTAGTGATGGTTTGATACTTTAATTACCTATTTTGGAGAATGTATTTTACTAGTTTGATTCTTGGTATTAGTGGTAATTTGATAACTTTAATTACCTATTTTGAAAAATGAACTTGACTTGTTTAAATATTGATGTTGGTTTGATTATTTATTATGGATAGATATTGAACTTTTTATTATTGAATATTAATGGAAACTTAAATGTTTAGTCCTTATTTATTATCGTTAATTTATTATAAGGAATGCGATTATTTTATTTTAACATATTACTTTTATTAGTGTTTGAGTTAGAATTATTCACATAATTATATTTAATTTTTTTGTTTTAGTGGTATGCTACTTTGTTTTTTTAATTTAATTAACTTTTTCTTATTAAAAATAATAAGTTAATTGATTTTTATTAATTTTTATTATTTTATATTTTTAACGGACCAATCATTAACCAACTTCCTATTAAATTTTTTTTAAATACTAAAAATAATTTTAATTTTTAAAAGGTTGGCGGGCCAACCCATCTCGTCATCAAAATGATGCAAGCCAGAAATTTCAACCCGCCTTCAATAGGGGCCAAACCTATCCCACCCTGTATTTTGACGAGTTGATGGCAGGGCAGGGTAGGGCGGGGCAGGTAATCCGTATTGACATCCTTACTTTTACCTATTTCATGGCTATTTTTAAATACTAAAAATAATTTTAATTTTTAAAAGATTGGCGGGCCAACCCATCTCGTCATCAAAACGATGCAAGCCAGAAATTTCAACCCGCCTTCAATAGGGGCCAAACCTATCCCACCCTGTATTTTGACGAGTTGATGGCAGGGCAGGGTAGGGCGGGGCAGGTAATCCGTATTGACATCCTTACTTTTACCTATTTCATGGCTATTAAGAAAGTTGGTTAGTTAAAATCATTAACTTTGCCTAAAATTAGGGGTAATTCTACACTCATTATATTAAGAAAGTTTTGTTACCAGTTTTTCTTCCCACTCATTCTCTCTTCATCGTAGTTAATCACTTGTATTTGACATGAAAAAATAAAGAGAGAAATTAATGTTTGTGTCAACTAATTATAATATGAGAAATAAATATTATAAACAATATAATTTATTTATTATCTTTTTAAACTCTAATAAGAGTTATTCATTTAATATAAATATTTTAGTCTAAAAATAATTAATGGCATATAAATTTAAAAAGAGATCTTAAAAAATGTTTTTAAAAGGGTTTTATATTTATGGACGAAGGTAGTATTTTGTATAAGTCATTCAACTTCCCATTTATGTTCTATGTGTCTAATTGACGTAACGAACTCATAGTTTTTTAAGGAACTTATAACTTTTTAAAGGCTACTAAAGTTATTTGGTGAACATAAAATATAAAGAGCTTACAGCTTTTGAAAAACTATAACATCCCTCATTAATTATTTAGTTATTATTTTTTACTCTTTTTTATTTTTTAATTACAAAATCATTTAATACAATTTAAATTAGTTTTACTAAACAACTTCATTTCAATAAACTACTCAAAAAATCATACATCATACATTATAATTTCATTTAATGTATCTCTCTCAACTTTCTCAATTATATCGCTCATCACATTTTTATTTGATCTTTTTACTTTTAGTTTCTTTCAATCTCTATCAAAATACACCTAAAATCACCTCAAAATGAAGTGCCTACACATCACTATTCTTTTGTTTTATTAACCAAACAAATTAAAGCCTTATATATGCTTCTAGTGATATGATGATTTAGTTTTCTTGCTGCTTCTTGTAATTCCGTAGTCTTTGAGTAAACTTAAAGCAGCTAAACCTGACCAACTGTGACTCTTTATCAAGCTGTTATGTGAACTTGAAGTTTAAACTTAAAGGCTGCCTTAAAAAATAATTAACTGTAAAATAAGTATCAGATATGTTTATAATCAGAAGCAGTAAAAAAGAACATAGAAAAAATTAAGAGTTACAGTTGAATCAGGACATAAACGTCTGAGTAAATTATTTAAAAAACATCACGGGTTTGTTTATTTTAAAGGAAATTTATTTAACCTCTTATGATATAAAGAAAAGGGTTAACGTGACACAAGTGGGCATGTGAACATAAGCAACAATATTTTAGAAGAAGCCACTGCAAACAATGGTCCATACACCGAATATAAAGGGTTAATTAATGTTTTTCAATTTCTACTCCTTGTTATCTCTTTCATTGTACCTGTGGGTGCTCTCCCTCTTAATGATTCTTTTATTATTTTAAAAAGATTTTACTAATAATGATATCATTTTGCGCAATGCTGAACTTTGACCTCAAGCAACCATGTTTTTTTTATTGGAATTCAAAATAGTAGACAAAATATTTCACCATTCCAAAAAATTAAGCATTTAAGATTGTTCTCCTTTCAATAAAAATCTTCTATAAGGTCGAACATGTATCATTCACCTTACAAGAGGCTATGCTGTTTACGGCTGGACAAACTGATATGTTAGTCAAGCAACTGTATTTTTCTTATTGGTGCCGACATGCATGTGAAAACCAATCCCATGAATCTTTTTATTTATGTGGACCAACAAGTATAAGATAATATCTTGTAACTCAAAATTAATCGGTATTATATATATAATTCATCTACTTATAAGTCATTTTTTACTTACTCATCTTTATTTGATGTGAAACTTTTTCATCCGTACTATTTAACATACCGCAAAAGGATTATAAATTCCACTGAACATTAAGCAGCGTATTAGAAGGTGCAATAAATAAATCAGATTAGACATAATTGAGCAGAATGAGTTTATTCTCTCATCGTCTAGAAATTTTTAGGTACAAAGCAGTGAAACCCAAGAAGAAATGCTGCGAATAGGTAGCCAAAGAATAAATTAATAGGGCATTGTCTTGTGAAGCTGGCATGCACCAAGCAAATGCTTTTTTGAACTGGAACTCAATAACAATTTAATTGTATTCTACTACTTCATAAGATAAGGATATAGAGACACATAACCACTATCTGTGGTTGCCATTTGGGGATTTGAATCCGAAAGCTACATCATCTTCCCTCAATTTGTCAAATGAATGTGACCTTGTGGGTCGGAAATAAATTATTTTTGCACCGAAATTTTTCATAAGGGAGAAGAATTAGGAGGATACGCGGAGAAAACCTTTTGACCAATGATCAAAGCCTATCCAGATCCAGTGCCTTATCGTTCGAATCCAAAGCATTTCTGATATCTGCTATTAAAAGAAGCTATTAACATTCCTTGTATACACATAGCAAAATTACTTTATAATTTCATATTTTTAAAATAATTATAATTTATTTTTAAATATAGCATCAACAAATATTTTAAATCATTTTTTCAGAAGATTGTTATATACAAATCTTTAGAAAAACCATATAAAAAATACATTTATTTTTTATCTTCTTTTTTGTCGGAGATGATTTATGGTATATAACTAGGTAATAAACATGTTATTGGATATTCTAATCTTATCATATGTATAAAGAATTCTTTATTAAAAAGTATGAGATCCATCCTGATGATTTCTATATTTGCATGCAAATTTTGTAACATATCTCTCATGTCAGTAAATGAATTTATTAGTTTTTTTGTTCCAACAGTCACTTGTTATCTCACCGGTGAAACTTTTTTCACCTCAATGTTATATGGAAAATGTGTAGCAAATTGTTTTCATGTGCAACCAACATCTAAATTCGTCAAAAGCTTGTCTACTTCCTACCATGATATCAAGGTGAACGCAGAGAATTGAGTTTCAAAAACAAATTACCATCAAAAGCAAATGGAAAACTAAGGCACCCCCTTTGACTTTGGTGACCAAATTCATGTACTACCATATTAGATATTCCTTCTAAAATCTTCACTTGGACTTAAGTCACTGTCTCTCTGCTTCTGTTGTCTTCTTGTTGCAGTTTTCTGTTCACTACTTCACTCTTCCCTTTTGTATCCTCTTTACTACTCATGACATGAGTTTTCCTCAACCTGATATTACTCACACACTTGAAGGAACCAAAAGGCCCAAAAAAACTCTCGTCAATGGACACTCAAAACCTTGTATTCTTAAACTTGATCCTTCTTCTTTTCATACCTTGTAACTGCTCAGTTTCCTTCATTCCCCCAGATAACTACCTTCTTAGCTGTGGATCACACAGCAATGCTTCTCTTTTCAACCGAGTCTTCATGAGTGATTCCACTTTTCTCTCTTCAGATGACTCTACTTCACTCACAATCCAAAAACCGCCTCAAAATTTACCCGCTTTGTACCACACAGCGAGAGTTTTCAGCGGCACTGGGAGATACAGGTTCAACATGAAGAAAAACGGTACCCACTTGGTGCGTTTTCATTTCTCCCCCTTTAAAGTTCAAAGTTTTGATCTGAAATCTGCAAAATTTAGTGTCTTTGTTAATGGGATTTTGATCCTGAGCAATTTCCAGCCACCTAATGATGTGACGCTAAAAGAGTTTATTTTGAAAGTAGAGTCAAACTTTCTTGAGATTTTGTTTAGGCCTGTTGGTAACTCAGGTTTTGCCTTTGTGAATGCTGTGGAAGTGTTCACTGCCCCTGAGGATTTTGTTGTGGATTACGGAGCAAGGTTGGTTGGTCCTTTTGGTTTGGTGGAGTACAGAAACCTTTCAACAAAGGTTTTAGAAACTGTTCATAGGATCAATGTTGGAGGGTTGAAAATAACTCCTTTCAATGACACCCTTTGGAGGACCTGGATTCCTGATAAGGATTATCTGGTGTTCAAGGGTGCAGCTAAGCCTGCAGTGAGCACCCACACACCGAATTACCAAAAGGGAGGTGCAACTCCAGAGATAGCCCCTGATAGTGTTTACATGACTGCTCAGCAGATGAATAGGGAAAACACAAGTTTAGCTTCAAGGTTCAACATAACCTGGAACTTCCCTGTGGCTTCTTCTTCTGTTGGTGTTCCACACTTGGTCCGGTTACATTTCTGTGATATTGTTAGTCCTGCTCTCAACTTGCTCTACTTTGATGTGTATATCAACGGGTACATTGCTTACAAGGATCTTGATTTGTCAATGCTCACAATCCACACTCTTGCCTCACCTGTCTATGTGGATTTTGTCACAAATTCTGATGATTCAGGTGTTATTCAAATAAGTGTTGGTCCTTCTGACCTCACCAGTTCTATTAGGATGAATGCTATATTGAATGGAGCTGAGATAATGAAGATGGTCAATGATGTAAATGCCAATGTTGTGCATAGGAGGAACAAGTTGTGGGCTTTGGTTGGTCCAATTGTTGGAGGAATTGTTACCTTGTGTTTAGTTGCAACTGTTTTCCTATTTGCTACCAAATGCAGGAAGAAGAAACCAAAGCAAAGGACAGTGGATAGTGTTGGGTGGACACCATTGCGTATGTTTGGAGGGAGTTCCCTTAGTAGAACCTCTGAACATGGTTCTCATGGATATCTTGGCTTGAAGATCCCTTTTGCTGATATTCAATCAGCAACAAACAACTTCGATAAAAGTCTCATCATAGGGTCTGGTGGGTTTGGTATGGTCTACAAGGGAGTACTCAGAGACAATGTGAAAGTTGCTGTCAAGAGAGGCATGCCGGGCTCAAGACAAGGCCTTCCTGAATTCCAAACTGAGATAACAGTTCTGTCCAAAATTCGCCACCGCCACCTTGTTTCCCTGGTTGGATTCTGTGAAGAGAATTCAGAAATGATACTTGTCTATGAGTATGTGGAAAAGGGTCCATTGAAGAGACATTTGTATGGTTCATCACAACTACCACCTTTATCTTGGAAGCAACGTCTTGAAATATGCATTGGAGCTGCTAGAGGTTTACACTACCTTCACACTGGTTTTGCTCAAGGAATCATCCACCGTGACATTAAATCAACCAACATATTGCTTGATGAAAATTATGTGGCAAAGGTTGCTGATTTTGGTCTTTCAAGGTCAGGGCCATGTATAAATGAGACACATGTGAGTACTGGTGTGAAAGGTAGTTTTGGTTATCTTGATCCTGAGTATTACAGGAGGCAGCAACTTACAGATAAATCAGATGTTTATTCATTTGGGGTTGTGCTGTTTGAGGTTCTCTGTGGTAGACCTGCTGTTGATCCACAACTAACAAGAGAACAGGTGAATTTAGCAGAATGGGCACTTGAATGGCTCAACAAGGGAATGATGGAGCATATTGTTGATCCACATCTTGTTGGACAGATTAAACAAAGTTCATTGAAGAAATTTTGTGACACAGCAGAGAAATGTTTAGCTGAGTATAGTGTTGATAGGCCAACTATGGGTGATGTCTTGTGGAATTTGGAATATGCGCTTCAGCTCCAAGAAAGTGGACAACAAAGGGAGCTACATGCCATTAGAAGTGCTAGTGAAGATGTGAGTGTGACAACAACTACAGTTATTACTGGCAATCCTTCTACCAATAGAAGAACAGAGAGGGATTATGATACTGGTTCTTCAGATGTAAGTACTAGTCAAGTGTTTTCCCAGCTAATCAACAATGAAGGCAGATAGAAGTAGATGTACGCTAAAAATATAAGCAATTTTTTTTTCTGATGTAGTAAAAACTAGACGGGAAAAAAAACACAATTCAAGGGTAATAAAAAACAAATACCTATTGCCTAAGCTTTCATTTTTTTGTATTGAATTTTATTTGCCCTTAAAGAAACTGCTGATTACAAAAATTCACTCATGGAAGACTTCTTATATACCGCTAGTTCATCGATAGTTCCTTACTATTACTTGAATACATTCTTGCCTGATATTGGAGAATGGAGAGTGCTTTAAAACTTCTGTAGTATAATTTATTTATTTATGTTAATAAGAAGTTTTGTATTTATCCTAGAGCTGAATCAGTCAAAGTTGTGATGAGCTAGAGGTTTGTTTTCCTGCGAGGATGGATGATAAAGTTGGAATTTCAGCTCAAAGTTCTAAATTCAATGCCCAGTGACTCTTATTTCACTGGGTAGGAAACACGAGAGCTTAACAATCTTAATGAACTAACACTCAATTTAAGATTACAAGACCACAAGTTTATGGATTCTCTTTTACTCATATTCGTTCAACCTGTTTATTACTGTCTAATGTGGAACTTTTTCACTTGGATTTACCATTTCAACATAATTTGACGAGAGAGTGCATGTATATGAGTTTGATGCTACTAGTAGTTAAGCATAAATTTCGTTAGGGAAACTAGGAATGTCCCTGGAACTCCTGGTTAGTGTAATCAAAGAAGACCTACCCAAGCACCACCTTGTGATCGTAAAGATTAATATCTAATACTTTTCTTTTAGTTTTATACAAAAGGGAGTATCACAAATATTTTACCATAGATTTTAATTATGGGTCATGGTCGATGGTCCATCTTCTAACTTTGCTATATGTTATCAACTGGCACATCACACATATTTCTTCTTGCAATCACACTTTTTTTTTTCTCTTTCTTTGTTTTTTTCTCTTGGTTGATAAAAATTGATATTTTATTAAGATTAGGATATTCTCTTTTCCTATATTTACTGTAGATATCCATTTAGGATAATTAATTTTCTGTAGATATCTGTTTAGCAAGGAAATTGGGAAAATATTAGTGTAAATATCTGATTATATAGTTTCATTTTCTTCTGTGATTTGATTGGCATAATTCTTGTAAACAGATTATTGTAAAACCTGTATTTAAGCTCTTTGAGTCAGAGAAATAAATTAGAATTCATCTCATTCTTTTTCTACATGGTGTCAAAGCTTGACTCTTTAAGAACTATGAAAATTTAAATATGGAAGAGGCCAAGCATGATAATTCTTCAAACTCTAATAAGTGACAGTCAAAGAAACAGATCCCCCTTTATGATTTGTATTCAATTGAAAACCTAGGGAAACTCATCACTTAGGTAAGGTCGACTCTTGCTTGCAACTGGTAGGTTACCCAGATTGGTGAAGGTCGTGGATCTGGTGACAGTAAAGGGTTGCACCAGTAATGGGTGGCCAAGGCAGGGGAAAAGGAAATGGTGCAAAGGCAAATATGCATATGTTATTGGTGTTACAGGATCTACACTTACCATTGTCAGTGTTTGCATGATGCATATTACATTGTTTAGTTTACTAATATAGGACCTCGGTTCAAGGATAATGATTGGAGCGAGTCTTAGTGTAGTGATGCCAACAAGCAAAGTTGAATCTTGTGAGTTGTTTGTGGCATAGAAGAATGGGACACCCACGTTCTAAAGTACCTGCTATGCTTCTCCATGTTAAATAAAGAAGCGATTAATTGACTTGAGTCTTTTTAGGGTCAAACAAACAAAAGACATTTTTTTAGTAAGCAAAAATTAAGCCCAGAATTGATTTGATTTAACCCATTATGATTTGTGATGGATGATTATTCACGTGCACTATGGGTATTCTTATTGAAAACAAAAGATTCAGTTTCTTAAACCATTAAGAATTTCTTTTCCATGGTCCAAAGGCAGTTTAATAAAGAAATTAAAAGTGTGAGAAGTGATAATGGCATAAAATTTCTCAGTTTGAAAAACTATTTCTAGGAGAATGGCATTTTACACCAAACGTAAATAAAATGGAAGAGAAGGGAGAAAACATTGTCATGTTTTATATGTGGCAAGGGCTTTAAAATTTCAAGCTAATTTACCTCTAGATTTTTAGAACATTGTCATGTTTTATATGTGGCAAGGGCTTTAAAATTTCAAGCTAATTTACCTCTAGATTTTTAGGGTGGATGTATCCTTGCTGCTATAGATTTAATTAATAGAACTTCTTTCAACCTTCTTGGTGGGAAAACTCCTAATGAAATGTTGTTTGGTGAAAAACCATTATACTCACATATTTGCACTTTTAGGTGTTTGTGTTATGCTCACGGTGACAATAGAAGAGGAGATCAGTTTGCTAGTTGAAGTCGAAAGTGTATTTTTATGGGGTACCCCTATGAAAAAGAGGGTTTGGAAGTGTATGATACTGAAAGTGAAGAATATTTTGTTTCTTGGAATGTAAAATTTGTAGAGGATGTCTTTCCTTTTACTGATTGTTGAAGGCCTGTGGCAAGTGTACCACCATCCATTGCAGTATAAGAAATTAATTCATATGTCGTTCCATTGGGTGTTGTTGTAATCCAGAACTATTAATTTATAACTGTCTTAAGTATATTTACAATATAACAAAGCATATTCATGATTGCTAGAATTAAAAAACAACTAATGCCAACTTGTAATTAAAGAGACAATGAACTAAATATTAAGAAAATCAATAGAAAGAGAGCTAAGATTGAATTTCATCTATCTCCCCCGACCATACTTTGTATATACATACATATATAGCATTTGAAACTATTGAACTTGACGTAACATTAATTAATCATTCATATCGATTCATCGATTATAAAATCTGTAAGAAAACCACCAAAACGTTGATTCCTCAATCGTTTAAAGAAGCTTTCCAACATTAAGACCAAATGTTAAATGCATTCAATGCGTTGAGAGCTATCCTAATTACGCAACATATTGAGTATTTCATGCAGATCAGTTTTCAAGAATTATTTTCTAATAACTCAGGAGAAACTAAATCAAGAAACTATTAATCAGATAGAATTAAGCATTAAGAACAGAACGAAATATCAAGGCTCAATAGAACGAAAATACCATATATATATATATAACACCCAAGGTATGTCGAGTTCAAATCGATTACATCCAATCCCAAAAAGTGTTTAGTTACACATGGTAGCCATTACAAACCAATAGAAATGAGAAAAGGATGAAGAAAACAGTTTCCACAGTCTTCCACGTTGATTCCTTGGAGATGGGAAGGTGTTTCTTTCTCTAAATGCACGCCCCCTCTTCAAAATCTAATTTTTTCCTTTTAAAAGCAGGGTTTCGCTTGAGCGAGCCAAGCACTCGCTCAAGTGAGAGACCTTTCTTCAAGATTAAGGAACCTTTGCACCTGGCTTAATCTTTGTATTCTCGTTCAAGTAAGAACTTTCTTGCTTAGGCGAAACTGGCCCCTTCCTCTCTAGCAGATTTTTGCTTGAGCGAGAAAAATCTTGCTCAAGCGAGAGGTTTTCTATATGAACTCTTCCCATGTTTCACTCTCGTTTAAGCGAGCAAATGCCTCGCTCAAATGAGAGGCTTCAAGCATGAAATTTTCATCTTCCAAGGCTTTTTCTTCCAATTCTTGAAACTTCTTCAATTCTTCCTCCATTACCTACAATTTGCACAAAAAGTAGGGATTAATTGCTTTCAAATTCACAAGACCTAGGCATATTCATTCAAATGCAAAATGTTAACTATTTGTAACATAATTTATATCCAAATAAACATAATCGTATTAAAATTGTCCAAATATCACATCAACTTTTATGCATAATGGACATTTATCACTGATATTAATATAACGAATGAAAAACAAATAGAAGTATTGGAAAATTCATTTGATTCAAGTGATTATGAACATGATAATATGAATCCTACAACTGTAACGTTGGGTAATAATATGGAAAATTAAGGTTCTAGACAAGTGAATGACATACAACAGTAGAATGAGAATGCAAAACCAACAATACAATTCATGATCGATACTTCTCCATAAAGTGATAAGCTTCTTGGTCGAGGGAAAAAAGTAAAAAAGCCTTCTTCACGTCTAAATGATTATGTCACCCACACTACTTGTGTAAGCCCCTTAGCCTATTTGTCTCTCTTGTTACAACCAAGATTGTTTTAAAGGACTTTGGAGAACCTAAAATTTATTTTAGAAACCTCAAGATTTGTTTTTAACACACATCAAGACTTTTAATTAAATAAAGTCAGTTTAAGTGTTTTTAACCATTTACTTGAGTACTTCAAAATACAAAGTCTATGGTGCAAGAGTCATAATTTAAAGAGGAGTCTATCAAATTGAAGCAACTAAAGTCTGTGTGGGACTTGTAAAGAATATTTTAAATTCGTCTCAGCCTTAAGTCAATTTTAAGGACAACATTCAAAAAAAATTTTCTTTAAGTATATTTGTTCCAGATTTAGGCCTGCTGAGCCATGTTCTTTAATCAAATCACCCTCCAGACTCAACATCTCTTTCATAAGATCTTCTATCCAAGCTTTAAAACTCATCAGACTTGGACCCTTCTATTTAAATAACGGCTCTCTGATTCTGTCTAAGTTAAAATATGCAAGGATAAATCAAAGCTGCCTCAACTCTAGACTCCTTCAAGCCAAATCTGCTCTTGTTCAGAAATACACAAAGAGATAAACCTTTTAGGAAAAGAAACGTTTGTATGGGAAGAAAATAATGAAGCTATCCTAAGCACTTCAAAAAAGCTGACAACAAGCAGTACCTAGGTCAAAAGCCTTCTAATGGTCAAATAAGCTATTTTATTCCATGTTAAACGAAAGAGAACAAAAGGACACTTTTTCTCTACAAGATTCGAGGCACCCTATTTTTGTGTAATACTAATCAATCCTTCAATCTAGAAGTTAACCTCTTCTCTCCTCATGTGCTCCCATGTTCAAACGGCTACTCTTCTCCAATGGAACAGAAACGACTATATGTAGAAGCCTTTTAAAAAGAAGAAGCCTTAACACTTGGAAGACAAGAACTAAGAACGTAAAATAGAGACCCTATCTCACATTTTATCAATTCTGTTGCTCGCAGTCTTAGTCTCTGTCTTAGCTCAACTTAGTGTGTACCTGAGCTTTATTTCAAATCTTTGTACACTATATCGTAGTCAGCATAAGTCAAGCCTCCTTCTCTATAACATTCTGTATAACCAATTTATCCTTAGCTTTACTAAGTTAGAGGTTTGCTGATAAAAAACAATCTTCTCAGTACAAGGTTGGTTATGTTAATCAATTCCAGTTTCTTATGGGAAACAGTGTTGACCAGGAGAGGCTTTTGAAAGAATACTTGGGTTTGAGCCAGGAGTGGCTTGTGAAAGAATACTGGGGTTAAGCCAAAAGTGGCTAGAGTCAAGAATATTTGTGGCAAAGTGTGTTGTTTGTGTAAAAGGAATTTTACATAGTAAAAAGCCTTCAGACTGAAGGGATTGGACATAGCTTTAACCCCCTTCTAAGTTTGTCTTTGAACCTTCATCTCCCTTCAAAATCTGGAGGTAAACATTATCTTATTACACACTTTGTTAATTGTGATAAATTTCCTACACACCATCATGGTTTCTTGGCCACTATCACAATAGAATATGAGCCAAATTCATTTACAGAGAGAGTCAAAGATAGGAAATTGAGAAATGCCATGAAGGAAGATTAAAGCCTTATAGGATAATGGTACAAGAGAGATATTTACCTTTGAGTAAGAAAGCCATTGGGTATAAATGGATCTATAAAATCAAATATAATTCGGATGAAACCATTGAGCGACAGAAAGCAGGGGTAGCTATATTTGGAAATAGACAGGTTGAAGGCATTGACTACAAGACTTTTGCTCTTACAACTAAGATGGTGATAGTTTACACTCTCCTTGTTGTTCTAGTGGCAAAGAATTTTGAGTTACACCAAATGGATGGAGCAATGCTTTCATGGAGAGTTGGAGGAAAGGTATATATGAAATTACCTCCTAGTTTTGAAAGCTTTATCACCTTGTATGTCACCTTCGTAAATCTCTAGAGAGGGAAGATGGTCAATAAAGATTCTGGAAAGGGAAAATGGAGAATCTCCATACGGAGAACTAGCCCTACTTGCATGTGAATATTCTTAGCTCGAATGAAATTGCATATGATAAGAATATTTACTATCAAACCAACAAAAAGAATCATCTTTCCATGTTAATCTGTGTCACATAAATTACTACTACAATCATCTCCATTTATCCATGTAATAGAAGAAAAGTGTATTACATAACTTTTTCCCTTGAAATATGCATCTTGCTATATTAGTCTCTAAAATTAATGGTTAATTCAATGTTTATAAATTTTGACTCACGACAGAACCGGTAAGAACACTAATAATCTGGTCAAACTAGGAGCGAAAAGTGATGATAATTATTTATATATATGTATGCGCGTGTGTGTTATTGTGAATATTAAAAAAAATAGTGTAAAATTATTAAAAAATTAAGATAAGAATAATTTTACATTAACATTAATAAATCAGATGATAAAAAAATCAAATGATTGTAATCCACAAATACATTGCTGAGACGAATTTTCGTTTTTCACCTAAATATTTTACAGATAGAGTTAAAGACTAACAATTGGAATAAAAAAAATCAAATATTTTAAAAAGTTTAAGGATTAAAGATTAAATTACGGACCTAAAAATTCAAATTAAGAAAGAGAGAATGACCAAAAACTTAATTAATCTTCATTTTTATTATTTCAATTAATTGAATTTATTATTATATTTAAATATTTTTATTAATTCCATGAGTGAGTTGAATGCTTAATTAAATGTATAATATTTTATTTTCAAATGAAAATTTTATAATAAAAAACTTGAGGGAAATTAAGAGGAAAAACTAATGTTATACTATAATAGATAAGATGAGACTAAAAAACTATTTTTTAAGTTTTTGTTGCAACTTTTACTATAAAGTTAAATAACAAACTTGATCATCAACGTTTTATTATGAAACTTTAATTATATTATTTAACGTTTATTGTTAAATTAGAAATATTTAATTTAGAGGAAAGACTAATCAAGTAAAAAAGATGAAACCTTAAATAAGAATATTGAAAATAAAGAAGGTAGTAGCACACTCTTATGCGATGATGGTCAGACATAAATTCATATATTTTTGAATAATATTTTTGGTTCTCGTGATTTGATCGATATTTTATTTTGATTTCTTAATTAATGTTTGATTGATTTTAGTTTTTATGTTAAAAAAACATAAATACTATGTCACTTTATCTTCTTTTTTTTTCTTTAGAAACTCATTTCAACCTATTGAATAATATAATTATTGAAACTAATGAAAGGAAATCAAATTGAAAATTGATCAAAACACGGAAAAAAAACATATTTAATTTATAATCTTATTTACAATCTCTTACAGTATTGCAAATATTAATATTTAAATTATGTTGAATGTAGTTGATTAATTTAAATTTTATATCGAAGACAATCCATTGATTTGAATTTAATTAACGAACATGTTATAACCCTGTCCCTAAGCAAGGACCGTCCAGCAAAAAACAAATTCGTCCCATATTTATTTACCCAATCTGCAGGTAACCAGTTCATATCTCAGCCATTCAAATTTTTTTATGATTAAATCGATGGCTATTACCCCACTAGGTTCAATATGCCACAAAGTACCCAAATTACCGGGGTACAAATTAAAAAAAAATCCAGAATGCAATAAAAGATGAATAACTAGTTCTTAGATAAATATATATTATATAAAAAATAATTTATTTTTAAAAATATAAAAAAAACGGTAAGACTAAAATTGATTTACAGCGGTTTCTAATTAACTTAAATTTAAAACGCAATTATAAAAGGTGAATCATTTTCACTGTAATTGAGATGGGAGTTAATGAGATTTGATTGAATTTGATAATAATGCATTTAAATCAAGCTACAAAATATATTCCATAATAATAATGAAATGGAATCAAATCATATATGACGACGTTACCTGGGTTTGTTTGTGGTGTTGGCGTTAAAACACAAAAGAATTGTTTAGAGAAATTGTAAAGATATGCCTACAACAGTGATAGTAAATGTATACGATGTGACGAATGGGTCGGAGAAGACGAACAACATGGTTCTTCGAATCAACAAAATCTTCAAGGATGCTATTGGTATTGGTGGTATATTCCATAGTGCTGTTCAGGTTCTTCTCTTCTTCTTTCGTTTGGTTTTGAGTTGGGGAAATGAAAAAATTTAAAGGTTGATATTGGTCTTTCATGCTGTTTGAAATCGTTTGACTGTAGGATCTATTTTTGGGTTGATCAAACCGGGCCAAGTTGGAAACCAAACGGTCCCTTGATCATTTTTTGTATTATTATTGTTACTATTTTAACTCCCATGCTATTTTAACACAGGTTTATGATTATGGAGAAGATGAATGGTCATATGGATTCTGTGAGGAAGGTAGTGGAGTTTTTAGTTGCCCTTCGTCAAAGAACACGATGTTTAGACATCGCACAACACTTTTTTTAGGGGTGACAGAGTTGGACATTCAAAAGGTGAATGAAATATTAAGAGAACTCAGTGATGAATGGCATGGATATTTGTATGACCCCTTGTCCAAAAACTGCAACCACTTCTCTGATGAATTCTTATCAAGGCTTGGCGTGCCAAAACTTCCAGGTAAACAAATTGAAGCCTATATAACAAGCTTTGAATGTTATCAACATTGACATTCATCCCTCTTGTGTAAATTTTCCAGTTTCCACTGTTTGTTCTTACAGTTTTCTTGACAGGTTGGGTTAATAGGTTTGCTAACGCTGGAGATGCTGCTTTGGAAATGGCTTTGAATACAGAGTGCTATGTGAGTTTTTTTCCTACCCTTTTAACAATGTTTTGCTCATTAAATTTCTTCAATCTCAGGTTTATTTCATTCCTGTTTTGGCTATCAACATTTAAAATCATGTTGCATATTATGAGGAAAAATTCCATGGTTGTTGCATTAACAACAGAATAATTGGTTATTGCAGTTGCATAAAGTGAAAACAGAAATTGTATCAGCAAGCAAATCAGCACTTAAGTTTTTCTCAGGTGCTGGTAGTGCTACTAATGATACTAAAACTGGTATTGAGTCACCTAGCAATGGAGGATCTCATAGAGTTCATACTTCTTGGTTTAAAACACTTGCTAGTTCTGGTGAGAAACAATGTAATAATAGTTCAAAAAATGAAGTTCAGGATGAGGTTGAACCTCAGCAACAAACACAACAAAATATGGAATGCAATGCTACTACTAAGTTGGCATGATGCTCACATTGTGGTTGAATGATTTCGACATTATTGGAAGAATAGGTCTGCTATGCTTATTTTAAGTTAAGTAAATAGTCATTCTACATATTCACTGCGAGTGTCTCAAGCTGTCTCTGAATCTTTTATGTTTGCTGAAAAATTTACTATAGGTTATTTTTCCCTATGGAGCATAACTAATGTCGAATTTTTGTCTTGGTGATTGATTAATTATGCCAACTTTTGGTGCCAGTAATCACTTTATGTTTTTAAGTAAATTACTTTTCTTAGAAGTAAACTCTCAATGATAAGATTTTACAATATCTTAAGTTTTATTTGAGTGAGAAGAAACTCATTTAAGTGATATCACCTTAAAGGCATATTTTAGAATATCATAAATTTTTTATTAAAGAATACTTTTGGGTTAAAAAAAAGGATTTTTTATTATTTCTTTTAAAATAGCTATTATTATTTTTATGTTTGGAATATGTGACTCAATTATTAATGAAGGATTTAGTAATTTTATAATAATATGAACTGTTATATATAATCATACGAGAGGAAAGTGTTAGACTTTGTTTATTTTAAAGTTGGTGTAAGATTTATAAAATGGATACTTAGTCAGTATTCGTCACTTTAATCTTTTATATCATCCACAACTTATAAGGGTTGTTTGATTGGAACAAGCAATTGTTGTTATATATATTTTTTAATTGTAATATCATAATATGAAAATAAGTTGAAATTTTGTTATTTAAAAATCAAAGTAAAATATAATAACAAAATACTTTTTCACTAAACAACCAAAGTTTACCAGCTTATGCAAAGTGGGATGTAAGATGATTATCTCATATCAAATTACTAAGTTTTAAGTTAATAATATGAATTAGACGGTTCAACATTTTAGTCTCTCAAATTTTAAATATTATCTATTAATTTTAAAGAGTTATTTATTTTAATCCTTAAAATTGTAAAAATTCTCATACATTACCAAAAAGAAAATAATAAAAAAAACTCAATCGTGTTTATACCTATATGATAAATGCCTCTATCAATACCACAAAACTAACCATTTTCAGTACAGCTGAGCAAAATTTGCCAAATTAAACTCATTTAATCTCACATAATCACCCGACGCATTACTTAGCATCAACTCTGTAAAATTTACCGATTTGAATTACAAAGAATTTTTTTATTATAGTACAAAAATTCTAACTTCCTAATTTCTAATACAAACTATTTATAATTACTTTTTCTATTTTTAATAATTTTACTCATTATTATGAGTTTAACAATTTTTCTTTTTTCCCCAATAGTTTAGCAATTTTTAAAATTATAAGATTCTTTGTCCAAACACAATACGAAGTAAAGTAGAAGAATTTTAAAATGACAAACTAATTTGCAAGGCACATAATTTTAGGGATAAATATAAAATTTTTTCATTTGTAATAATTGTAGGTATAAACATTGGTTTCATCCAGCTTGTTCAACCTATTAGATTGAAAAGTAGTCATCTAATCAAGTCGAGTATATAATTGTAGGTATGAGTCGAAGACAATTGACAATTTGCTATATTCAACAAATCATCTAACAAATTAAATAAATGATTTGATTAATTGAATCGATTGAATACATTAATTATATTAATTAAATTATATTTTTAAAACGTTTTAAAACCCTAAATTTGTTTAACTAATAATTCACAATTGATTCATTAACTTCTTACTTTAATTAAGTTTATTATGGATACTATTATAACTATACTACGTAAACTACGAGATAATATAAATTCAAAAGTCTAACAAACTAAGGCATGGTTTGGTTCACCATGTTTGCCAACGGAACGGAGTTGGTTGGGAGGAGCAATTTTTATTCTACGATCCAACGAAGTTTTGATTATCTCAAACAACGTGAAGGATCAATATCAACATCAACTCCGTTTTTCCAACTACGAACCAAACACCCCCTAAATCCATGAACTATACTCCAAAAAGAAGAGGAATATTCTTCTTAACTGTAAGGCACTTGCAGGAATAACAATATCATGATTCTTTATACATGGTGCTACAACTTTCAGCTTTCTTTCCTGTTACACCACTCGCTCTTGAACAAAGTAAGTAAGGTTCAGCGTTAATGCTTAATGTGCGCATTACTCAGTTGAGTTTTGTTTATAAAATTGCAAGTGGTAAAGCCATGCTGATATTGTTCTTATGTATCCAACTATCCATCCTTGCTTTGTAGTTATACTATTAAAATACTAGGTACTAAAAAGTCAAATCAATTTTTTAAGCTTGAAGCCCCAAGAGGTTCCTAATGTGAGAATCCAATGTATAGAACTGTTGCTTGTTCGTTAATGAGGACAGCAAAATCTGTATATCATTTTCTTTTATATAACTACATATACTTTTTTTTGGGAAACTATTCTGTTTGAATCGAAAATATCCACATAAGGTTACCGCTTGGAAAGAATGCAAATAAATATAAATTGAGTCCATGGACCAGTAGTGCAATTATATTATTGGTAATCAACTCAAAAATGCATAAATCTCTAAAACTCTCGGGTTGAAAGTCACTCCACATCGAAAATTAGCAACATTGCCTACAGTTAAAGAAAACCAAAATAAAATATGGTGACACAGCAACATGTTCAATCACAGCTGAGGCAGAATGTGGTTGATAAACACATTATATATTAATACACAGAAGACAATCTACAGTAAAGTCACACAAGACCAAGATTTCATCTTGTCATCAGCAATGACAAACTTTATCTATCATTTCAGCATTCCATTAGAAGAGAATCCTATTTTCATCTGTGTTCTCTGCAATCTGGAGTGATCTAACTGCTTGTGCTGCTATAAGATCAACAGAGAAAGTAGCAGAACTCCATCCTGCGTCTTCATACAAGGGTTCATACACATTCTTTTTCAGAGGCACAGAGGAGAAAGACCACTTGCCATTTTCAGTGGTGACAGACCATGTGCCACCATCTAGATGAGGAAAGCAAGCTCTTTTTCCTCCCATGAAGAGGTCTAGCTTGTGATTATAATTCCAGGCCTTGCATCCATTATCATTTATAACAACCTCACAAGAATCATTCGAGTCTTCGCCAAGTAGAACATGCAGCGCAACGGCTTCAGCAATTGCTGCCCCTTCTTCATCAAGTCTCTGTTGTTCTTCTTTCTTTTTCTGTTTCTTTTTCTCCAGTTCAGAAATGATGGCAGCAGAAGTAGCTAGAGCTTTTTCCAAACGCCTCTTTTTCTTTTCAGCCTGTTTAAGACGATCCAACTCATCTTTCACTTGTTTCTTCTTTGCCTTTCTCACATGTTGCCCTTTATTGCATCCCAGGTTATCCATAGAACTTACTATATAAATACTTAAAAAACTTTTCTAAACCCCTATCCTTCAAGAGAATTTCTTTAGATCTGTATACATTCTTTTATAATTTCCCCCTCTTTCCCTAAATCGGGCTATATATTCTGATTAGTCAAAGTAATACTAGTACTAATGAAGCGGCCCAACAACTACACCCACTCAGGTCTGTAGGAGTACCTCATTTTACGGACTATACAATCCCAAAAAGAAACAACAGGTGACAACATCAACGAAAATTCATAGGCACTCATAGACCCATCCCGTGGCCCCATTCTTCCTAACTTTCCACAACCTTTGCACTTGCTCATCCTGAAAAAGCCAACAAGACTACAAGACTTGTAATGAATCCACACCCTGCAGCTACACAGTGATTCCAGTACACCCTTCCCAACTGCAGTATAAGCAAAAACACAGCAACAACATCACAAACTGAAAGTGCTCGCAAAAACAAAGAGGCATGATTCATTTACAGCATGATAATACGCTAAATAAATCTGGCCACAGCAGAGTTAAAGATGCTAGACAAGCCAACATTTCGCCAACTAATTTCCAAGATTTGGTAACATTGAGCAGGATTGACTAAAAATTTTAGAATTGATATATTTCTATATTTTAATAATAATGCACAAAACTTTATTGGTTCAGAAGGATTAAGGGGCAAGAAAGGCAGTGGCTTGACTAGTTTGTGTTAATTAAATGCAAAACAGAAACATCAAGTTCTCAAATCAAGTTGTATACTAACTTTGTTAAGGATAAGTTGAGGAAAGAGAGAGTATTACAAAAAGACACACTAAACATCTATATTCTGAACATTTTAATTTGTATCATACCTATCATAGCCACTTAACAAGTCAAATTAAGACTTAATAGTTGATCCATATAAAAACAGGAAATTATTGTCCACATAACACTAACTACTAAGTATTAACCGATTCATTATAAATCAATCCAATCGTCTACCAATACACACCCACTATCATAACGAACCATGTCGTAAATAATAATAACTTGAAACATTAAAGCCCTATAATGAATTGTACAACACATAAACACGATGAATTATTGCCAGAACAAAACACCCACCAAACTTGAGGCCAATTATTGATCTTCATTGAGTAGATTTGGTGAATTATTCAGGACAATAAGAGAGCAAAAGACTTCATTTTCTGACCCTCAAATTCTATTTGCAAACAGAGAGAAAGAAAACCGAACAAAGTCAGTATAACCCCGACCAGATCCACCGAATTCGTTAGGAACACCGAAGACATCATTAAACTCAATTCAAGTAAAACTCATGTAACCCAAGATGACAAAAACATAAGATCTACTCGACCCAGAATCAAAAACATCAAATTTCTTAAAAATCAAACACTCCAATACGCAATTGAAACCAGATCCAAATACCCACTAAAGGAGAATTTTAAAAAAGGAAAAGGAACCCATCACATAGTAAAGAACAACAACAACAAAAATGGAAAATTTTTAATGAGAAAAGAATGAAGCAAACCTGGGGGAATGGCATAGAGATAAGAAGGGGGGACCTATGCCAGTGCTTGTTTGGGAGGCAGATTGAAGCAATTGCTGGTAATTGAAGTGGTTGGATCTGGAGAAAACGTAGCTGTGTGTAGGAAAAGAAAGTGAAAACTGAAAAGTTATGGGCTTGGAGAGAGAGGGAGAAGAAATAACGGATAAGATGAAAGAGGAAAGGAAAGAACAACCATGTTCGTCTCAAAAGGGGAGACACGTGTCGGATTGTGGGAAAATCACAGTCTATAAAAATCCGAGTTTTATTTCCTACAGAGACAGCTCGTATATATTGGACGTCAACGGACACCTGGCCCCATCAACAAAAATACATCAAAGAATTACTCATAAAATTGGAAATGGCTAACGTAAGTGTATGCAAGATATCAAGCCAATCCTAAGGATTCACACTTGTCTACACTGAAGAGGATTCTAAGGTATCTAGTAGGTACCACTAACCTCGGGCTGTTGTATAAGAGAACAAACTCTTTCAGTTTCTGTGATGCAGACTTTACAGGTGTTAGAAAAGATAGAAAAAACACTAGTGGTGGATGTCACTTTCTAGAATATCTGTCTGCAGTTGGCTGTTGCTTACTCCCTGTTTTTAGTAAGCAGCCTTAACCTTCTAAATTTTGAAGTATAAAAGTTTTGTAAGTGATAATAAGTAAATAAAAGACCCTGCAGGTAGTCAAGAATTGACAATCTAATCCTATATCTAACACTGATATAATAAACTAATTAGACTTGTACCATCATTCATCGGGTCAATTCCTAGACACCCGATTCATACCGAAAAGAGGTCCACAATTGTTTATTTCTACACTTTGGGATATCCGATTTCAGCATGGACAGTCCCTAATAAACTGTTTTGACAAATTAAACACTTCTCTTGAAGAGCCCAAACTCTAATTCGGTCGTTTCTTAGAAAAATTATCTATTTAAATAGGAACCTCTGAATTCAACTCAAATATTTTTCTTGTTTTGGGCATAACTTTTTTATGAGGTCAAAATTAGAAATTTTAATCTTGGTTTCGTTGTTATGAAAAACCTGACAAACTCTATTTCTAGCCTCAAACTCTATTTCGTGATCTATCATCACCAAACTTGAAAAATCCGTTATTTAATCTCGTTAAATTCTTAGAAAAATCATAACTTTCTCATACGAGCTCAGAATCAGTTCGTTGTAATTTCTTTGTTCTCGTATTAAATCCCTCTACAATTCTCGTGAAGAACTTGAAAGCTAGTTCTTTCTCGACCATCCCCGAAAAGCGAAACTTTTCAAAGAAATAGTGATTTTCGCACAAAATAGTACCCCCTATAGAAAAACGTGAATATCTCTCTCATACGACGTCGAAATGATCTTCGTTATTTTTTCCATGGTTTCGTATCGAAAAATCCTACAACTTTCATGAAGAAATCAAACGCTAATTCACAACGGATTTTGCGCGGCAGAATTATCTTTCAAAAAAGAACTATTACACCAACTTTGATTTTTCTCTGTTTTTGGCGTAACTTATGCTCCGGGTGTCGGATCTTCGCATACCAATATCGCTTCGAAGAGAAAGAGCCGATCTACAATTTTCATGTTGGAAACTTTTTCAGATTCTAACCGTAACTATAAGTAACTTTTTGTTTTCTTTTAAAATTAACTATTCAAAATCGGTACCAATTAAATTTAGACCTGGTGGCCATATTTTCCTATAAATATGGCACCACCCATCTTCAAAATCTGCACCACTCTTTCTCTCCCACTTCATGCAGCCCCTCTCTCTCTCCCTCTCTCTCTCTCTCTCTCCTCTATTGACACTAAACCACCTCTATTCTTCACCAAAAACCACCCCCGACCACCGCGAACCTCTACTCTTCTTCTTCCTCCACCACTTTTGTCACTCTCTCTTTTTGCCCAATCATTTGAATATTGGCAAATCCAAAGTCTAATCATCACGTAGAGTCTAACTACAGAGACGGATTATCGACCGGAGCTACGGTTTGAAAGATGAATTTTCTCCCCTCTCGTCTAGTATCACAAAAATACGACACCTGAGGTAAGGGGGGTATATTCTTTGGTATCCTGGGGGGACCGTGTGTTTGGAAAGACTAAGGTACTCTTGGTCCTTACCTTTTCGAGGGCGGGTTCGGGAATTGTTGTTAAATTAAGATGCTTTAATTTTTATATATTTCTTTTATATATTTTTATTGCTATGTATATGATTAATTGGATGTGTTGATTATTACTAACCATCATGATTAAGTGGATATGTTATATATTGAATTGTGAAAATATTAAGAACCATGGGTGTCTATGTGGATTCCAATGAGGAAGTTTTGAAAGACGAGATAAACAAGGAAATAAGGATGGATGGTCATCATTTATATCACTGTTACTATTATGATTACTATTATAATTATGATTATGAATATGATTATTGTTATTATTATTATTATTATTATTATTATTATTATTATTATTATTATTATTATTATTATTATTTACTATTGAGCTTAAAGGCTGGCTCTGCCGGCTTATTCTCTACATTTATCTTTCTTTTATTTCTGCTTATATATGCCGCCTTATTCTTAACATTTATTTTTGTTTTATTTATTTTCTTTCATTTATTTTATCAAATATATTGGCTGGTTCTGCCGCCTTATTCTCTGCATTTATCTTTCCTTTTATTTCTGTTTATCTATATTATAATGGACGGCTCTGCCGCCTTATTCTCTGCATTAATTTTTCCTTTTTATTTCATTTCTGCTTATCTATATTATAACGCACAGCTTTACCGCCTTATTCTTAATATTTGTTTTTACTTTATTTAATTTCTGTCATTTATTTTACCAAATACAATGGTCGGCCCTGCTGCCTTATTATCTGCATTTATTTTTCCTTTTATTTCATTTTTTATATTATAACAGCGATGTCGCCTTATTATTATTGTTGTTGTTGTTGTTGTTACTAATATTATTATTGTTTTAGTTATGAATAATGAAATAAGGAACACACTACTTACTCTTTAAACTAAGCATTATTTTAGCCAAAATATAACTCATATATTTTCTAAAAATAATAATACTAATAAATAAAATAATAAAAATAACCTACAACGTCTAAAAAACTAATAGGACCTAACAACATGAGGACAAATATTACGAGGCTAGAAACACATAGATACCCAGGGATCAAAGTAATGATAAGACTTAAATAATGCATTTTGCATCATAAAGATATTTTTTGAAGGATTAAAACTAGAGCATATACCGGGTACGTCGGAGGACATTCATGTCCGATCTCTGAGGAGAATCTTAGGAGTACAACTGGGACAGAAACCCAATGGCATCAGAGTCGCGCCTGAAGCCGGGTCAGACGATGCAAGTCTGGTGTACTTTGACTAAATGACGAAATGTAACTATGATTGTGTAGAGCCAAGTCCCAGGATAATATAATGATTAGAACCTGTGAGTTTATTCGTACCTTATGATGATTAAATAATGGTTGGGGGACTTGGTGGGCTTCGATGGTTCTAGTGTGGAAACGTTGTGCCCAAGGGCAGCTTGAGCAGGACGACTTCCAAAGAATGAGATAATGGTGATGGTGGATTGGTTTGTTGGGCCCACATGCATCATGAGACTTAAACTTTAAATAAATTATAATGAACCTAACTCATGCATATCCATAACAACATTATTGATTGTTATAGTTATAAATATGTTAATTGGATTATTTATGTTATATTATCTATTGACTGGATATGCCCGCACCGGGAACCTTCAGGGTCTGGAATATATACTCACCCTTTCTGTTTAATAATAACAGAGAACTAGGAAACCAAGAACCGGAGTACGAAGAACAACAATACGTTGGACCAACTGGGAACACTCAATAAAAGTAAGATATATGTAGTTGAATATATATAAATAAATAATAAGATAATGGATGGTTGTATGTATTTAAGGGTGCCTACGTGCCACATTCTGTTAAGAGTACAATTGCTTATAGTTTGTGAATGACTATGTGAATTACCTAGTATTTGCTTCCATTGATCTGCCATTATTTTACTTGTAAAAAAAAAACTCACTTTTTCTAAAAGCTTTTAACCTCTTACTTAAGTAGGATGATCCTATAGAAGGGTCTGTCCTAAAAAATATTAGGCCAGTTTCCACCCCCTCCCCCCGCACAACGTGTGTGTTTGGCTGTGAAGGTCGACCTCCGTCTCCGTTGTGCCATTTTTGTTCGTGGACTCTCAACGGCATTTGGGAGTGACTCCATCATAGCTCCCCTCAACCTACCTTTGTTTCGTTGTCCTAACCCATTGGCGTCTGTGTTATGATTTTGCCCTCAACTCACCTCATTTCTCTATTTCGATCCGATCTTGCCATCTTGGTTGTGCTTTGATTTTTGTCGCGCATGCTTCTTCACCACAAGTACCCTCCCTCTCTCGATTTTTTTGTTGGGTTAATGTGTTGTTTTGGTGGTGGTCAACTGTAGGGAGTGGTGGCCGAGGGGTTTCGGTGGTAAGGGTTTCGATGGTGAAGGGATTGGGTGGTGAAGGTTTCAGTGGTGGTGGGTGGTGGATTTAGGGGAGGGTTTATGGTGGCTGTGGGTGGTGGGTACATGATAGATGATGGGAAGGGTGATCGTGGATCATGAGGGGAGGATGATGGTGGCCATAGGAGTGGTTGGATGGTGGATGATAGAGGTTGTGGAGGTGGTTCCAATGGCGGTCGTGGTTGTGGATGATGATGTTGGCGATAGTGGAGCACAGGTAGGGATCAGTGGTTTAGGTGTACCGTAAAATTAGAGGAATTGATGGTGGATGATTGGTTTTGAGTGGTGGTGCATGGGTGTGGATAAGAGTGTGTGGTGTATGGTAAAATTAAAGTATTTGATGGAAATTAATGGTCTTGATTGGTTTGGATGGTGGTGCATGGGTGTGGACTGAAATTGTGGAATATGTTAACTTTGCTTGTATTTAAATAAAAAATGTAATTTTTAAATTTTTTTATGCTCTTGTGTTTTTTTTTTTTGTAAATTTATATATAAAGTTAAAAATTAGTATGAGAATTGATAATATGTCGTAATTTAAATAAAAAGTGGATTGCCTCTTGTACAGAGAAGCTTAACTCAATTAAGAGTTCTATGGTATCAAGAGCCAAACTTTTGAGGATTTTGTTAGACCGAATCCCGGTAAGAAATCACTTGCATATTGTTTTTACGAGTCTTATAGAACTGAAATTGAAATGGTCTTATTCTAGTTAATGATTTTATCCTACCTACCTATGCATTGTTAGATTTTCCCGGTGATAGCATCATCAACCAAGCTGGAGTTGATAGTTTTGTTGACATGAAACTGCCAGCAAGTCTTTGGCACCCTCATGTGGGAGGTTTCTAGTGGCAGACTTTTGACTTCAACCAATACTAGCTGAGGCAGAGATGGTATAGTAGCTGACTTTTTAACAATGGAAAAAAAAGGAGGACAGTCACTGCTCTGATTTCTTTGTAGTCAATGAAATAGTGATGAAGCTGTGTAAATTGACCTCTCCTAGTCACGGAGAGAATCAAATAGTTTAGTAGATACATTAGGTACGTGGAAATTTCATAACTAAAATACCATGAGACACAATAAAAGCTTACAGTGAAGAGAAGATATGGTACAGGTGTTAATACAAGTTGTATGTACATGATTTCTTCAACGTTAGTGATGTTTGTAAGAGTCACTGATTGAGCAGGGTTTAGTGTGATAATAATTTGGTTGTCTACTCCCTTTTACTTGGTAGGTTCTACGTGTTTTCCTTCTTTTGATTAATTTTCCCCCTCTCCAAGACAAGTTCTGATCCACTTTTTATCTTGTGTTGGATTTCAAGTTGTTCTTTTATCAAAATGACATGTTTGGGGAAGACGTTTCTGGTCAATACAACCTAATTCTTAGTATAACTTTACAAGTGAAGAGCTGAAATTACTTTGGCGCATCACAGGTTAAGCATAACTCTCTAATCCAATAATACTAGGCATGTGTCAAATAATAATTGAGTTCTTACTACACATGTTCATATTCCAGCGCTAAGAAATTTGGTCTGTACAATGTTAGGAAGTGTCTAACAGCGAACTGCCTCACTCTTCAGATATTAGACGGTTGGCTAAATCTCGAGCACAAATATCTGGCACTGTACATACCTGCCCAAAACTATGAGATCTATACACTCTTACATCATTATTTTCTTTTAATATATACATAACCAAATCGAATTATGGGGATTAAAAGTCTTGCTTAACTGAGAAGTCGAACAACAGTAATTACTAATTAGTAGGATCATTAGGCTGTGACCGGAAACTCTCATCTTGTTGGCACGCCAAGACATCTTACATCATCATGCAAAATTCCTTCCCTGCCAGCATTCAGTAGCTGAGAAACGAGGTCATTTTCTGCCTTCACCCCATCTAAGTAGCAGTCTTTAACTGCTCATCATGCATTAATCTATCTATATCAATATAGTTATCTGTCTCGAGTTCTATCTCATATGATGCAAGCAGCCTTTTCTGCATGAATTACACAACATACAAGCATATATAAAATTCATCATTGATCTTTCTTTCCGTGAACATGCAATTTGATGTCAACTTGGCATTCATGTTTCTACGAAGGTGAAAATTCCAATCTGTGCATGATAGATATATAGCAGCATAATGCGAGATGAACCAGCTTGAAAAGATGAAGAACATGCAGGGACCATCTCAAGCTAAGAATCCTCAGAAAGGTATTTTAAAAATATATTCAAAACTTAGATGTTGACTTAAAACAGGGGTGGGGCTCAAGTAGGAAATAAGGTGCATTCATCATTATATATATTTATAGTGATAGTAATTCAAAGGTGATTGACAGGAACACAGACCTGGTCCTCAAAATCTGGGCTCTTCAAATTTATAGACAGGTTTCTCATCAACAGTAGTACCTAAAGATAGCCAAGGTCATCAAGAGAATAAATGTCTAATAACATGAACGCCTGAAGCTTAAATTCACTTATACAGTTGTATTACTTGATACAAATTAACAAAAAGGCTTCAATGCAAGAAACAAATCTTAAATGTATTAAATCTACTTAAGGAGTAGCAATTAATAGCTAGAAACAAAAGGAAAAAAGTGACTGGACTGTCAAAAGTAAGCCAACTAGAACAACAAAGATTCATTGATGACAAGAAAACATGGGCGTATACATACCGTCTCAATATCTATAGGGTCCATCCTTTTCAGTTTATGTAGATGTCCAGTTACATTTGGGTCAAATACACTACCAATGAAACTGTATACTTGAGCAAAATCCGGAAGAACTGCATTAAATACAGGGGGAAATCACATAAAAAAACATTGAGGACAATCAATACTTAGGAAAACTACCAATATCATATGTGAAACTTCATTGGGGGAAAAGGGGATTTATTAAGGATATAAAAAGGATGTCTGCATGTCATAGTGGGTGCGGTTTGTGGAAGTTTCATCCCTCGGTTGGGGACAAGTCTGGATATAAAAATTATATTCATACGAGTCACACCACAAGAAAAAAACAACACTATCACTTCCACGAGGTGAGTAAGCATTATAATGACAAAATGTTTCAAATACAAAACTGCACCAAATTTAATATTCAAGGGTACAATAAATATCGGAAGTAGAGAATTATGCAGCATTATTTGAAAATTGCCCACTAAATTCAGATAAGAGCTAAACCTTACATATATGATGAAATAATCGAAGATGGCGAAAATGAAATTGGAAAGGAAAATCATTAAACGCTTGCCTCTCAATGGAAGGCTATTATTCCCTTGAACATTAGATTCACCAACCAGCCTTGCTCTAGGAGTACTTTCACTGCTGCTGCAACAATTATTCACTTTTTGCCCAAAAACACATGATAATGTAAGCACAATAAATTAGCATCTTCAGTAAATAAGATCCATAAACTATTTACAGGATTATAGAATCCAAATTTGAAGTACAGAAAATTTGTGTGGCCTTTAGTACCATGCAATACATCGGCTGTTTTCTGCAAAGTGTCGTTTGACCTGGAAGACACTGCAGTGTTAATAACAGGAGTTTTAAGCATTGCTGAAGGATCATGCTTCATTATGTATCCAGGTTCAAGTAAAACAGATGATGATTGAAAGGACGCTGATACTTGTGAGAGTACTGGAGCTGCCAAATATCATTTACAAAAATTAGATAAAATTGCAACAAATTTTGTAGCAAAAAGTATAGTGAAGACTATGACCATTTTGGGAAGCTTTCTGAGGATACGGATGAGTTGCTTTTCTTTTTGGTCTGGGTGGAGGAAGATGTTCACCTGTCCCACTCTTCTGAACTTTTAGAAAGTATTTCTGTGCATGGCTACGTATCTACAAAATGAGAAGTGATTTTTCAGTCCTTCTAACGAGTATATGAGATATCCATTTAATATTGAAACACATGAAAAATAATAGAAATCTCAACAATTCATATAAACTCAACCAATGAATGTTTAAAAGAATCTCGAACAGCTTTCCCAAGAATTTGTTTTTTCTTATTGTTAACAAGTGATTTTTCAGTCCTTCTAACGAGTATATGAGATATCCATTTAATATTGAAACACATGAAAAATAATAGAAATCTCAACAATTCATATAAACTCAACCAATGAATGTTTAAAAGAATCTCGAACAGCTTTCCCAAGAATTTGTTTTTTCTTATTGTTAACAGCATGAAAGATTTCTACGTTTCATGTTAGTCAAATCATTGTTAACAGAAATAATTACCTAAATTGTGATGCAACAAGGATCAGCGAGGATGTTACCACTTATCATAAATCAGATGCAATTTATCGGCTTTGTAGCAATCTGCCAGTGCAAGAAGGTCAAGCAACAGAAACTCATCCCTTCCATACAGAGCCAAAGGTTCATCAACTTGATTGTAGTCCATGCAAGGCAGGTCTTTAGTCAAATCTTCACAGACAAAAGATTGGCATCAAACTGACTGTACACCCAACCTGTCAGCAGAGTGTAAAAAATGTCTCCCAATACCTGAACTGTTTTCCAGAATCCAGTCAAGATGCACCATTATAAACAAAATCTCCTGCATGGATGCATTCATCAGAACTCCAAAATAACTAAGGGACAATCAAAAGGCTCAAAAAGTGGTGGCTTCTTCAAGCAACATTCTGCTATGGCTTCGAGGACACACTGGCCAAAATTCAACTGATCTGTTGAAAGAGGAACACCATGTGTATCATTCAGCAAGATTTGTAATACATGAAAAAAATCTGAAATACAAAAATTCAATCTAACTACTAACTCAATCAAATCTTTATGCTCTGAATCTGATGGTTCAGATGGAACGACAGAACTAAGGAGAAAATTTTATAGGTGAATCAGATACAAGTGCATTTGGCGATACAAAATCATCACCAATCCAAACCCATGAAACGCCATCTAGCCCTGCTTTCAGTTCATTGAAGCCATCAGTACTAACTATATCCTAAAAATTTAAAATAAAGACATGGTATTTCCTTTCACATCTGGGCATCAAAACCAGAATCCAGAAGTGAATGCATTTTAAGTCGCTGGTAGAACTTAAACAGCTCAATTAACTAACTTGTTAAATGCGTACATTTGGACAATCCATCCACCCAAGTTTAGTTTGTAGATGTTGTTTCACATCCACCATCTAAAATGAGCACTGAGGAAGAGATGAAAGCATCCACATCTGTCAGGTAGGCCTCACACTTTTTGGAAGGGGGTGCTAGTGCTATTACCTGGTTACTGGATTTTAACCATGGAAGTCCCCTAACAGATGGATCAGAAATTAATGGACACCAGGGATTAGTTTCAATTTTACACAAACAATTATCTTATACCCACAACACAAATCAAGCTGGTTACAAATGAATCAATATCAATTAGGGAGTTATCATCTTTAGGAAAGCCATCATAAACAAAAGCATCACCCATTATGCTGCTACTTCCCACAGCCACACCACCCTGCTGATCACCATTAATACTTTCTCCATTATATGGGAGCTTAAACGCTAATGTTTCTAAAAAGAATCAGTAAATCTACCAAAGAAACGGGGTGATTGATCTAGCACAATCAAGCAAACCAGCAAATCCCGCAGATGTCCCAAGTCCAAGGCAAACTGAAGTATCCAACATTTCAGGATCTGATAATGTTTCAGAAGGAAAGAAAACATTCCCATGCAGTATCTTTTTAAGCTGAGGGACCATCGGATCATAGAGCATGCAATAACAATAATATTCTAGTCAGCAATCTGAACAGTGTCAATTTGTAAGCAATTAAAATACTTAATCAAGCAGCTCAACCCTTCAGGATAGAACATCAAATATATGATAGCTGCACTGAAATTTAATGTGTTCATTTACATATATTACATGGAATAATTTGTAGATAGTTTGATATCTAATTACAGGGAAATTTTATCAATTGATCCATAACCTGTTTTGGTTGAGTCATACTCCAACAATAGTGCAAACATATATTGATATCAAAGCACAACCAATTCCCAATCAATTTAGGTTGCAGGTTAATATCAATCTTGGGATTCTTATTAGAGCTGAAGCGTATTCATTTATTTTTAATATAAATCACTGGAATTTGTATCACATATGTGTGTGTGTGTGTGTGTGTGTGTGTTAACCTAAACTTTGGGTCTAAAAGCAATTATATGCAAAGGGGACCAGCAAGTTTAGATTGTAAAAAATAGAATGATTTCTTGTAAGTTTCAGGACCAAGTAGACAATTGATACTGAAAATCGTATATCAAATTTCTTACAATGCAATATTGGCAATAGCTTTTTGATAACTTGTGTTAGCTTTTTGCTATAATTTCTTACGATAAAATCATTGCAATCTTACAATTTATAGGAACTCTCATTACTCTATTGCATTGCCATGCACCCCCGCATCCACAATAGCAAGACATGATACACACACACACACATATATGCACATTCATGACACTAATACAACAGTAGACTTCAAAGAGGTTAGATGCTTCTCTATGACAACCTTGAAGGGACAATGTCCCCAGGAAAATTGCAGGTCACATCATCAACAATAAAGCTTCAACACCAAACAAATACTCCCTTCGTTCTCAAATATAAACAACAAATAACTAATTCACGCTAATTAAGAATGCTAGTTGATCTCATTGAATGTTATTAAAAAGAGAGCTTTAATTCTTAAATTATCCCCATGATTAATTATTGAAACAATAATTCCTAAATTATCCCCATGAGCTTATATACGAGACTGAAGGGAGTAGGGATTTACTTCCAAAGTCAAATGGAGTCCAGAAATTCCTATGGAAAGACTAGGAATGTGGAAAATGTTTTAATAAATCTAATTGTCAAAATTTTGCCCTAAGAGTATCTGATAAGTATATGGCTTTGTTGCTTCCAAAGGTGACAACACTTTCAAAGCAGTTTGCACATACTATATATACTACACAAGGAGACAAAAGCTTACATTTTGTGCCGCTTCTGCAATTGCAAATGTGTCCAAAGCCTCAAAACCTCGCTTCTTTATCTGTATGGAGGAGACATACATTAAAAATTCCTCCATAATCTTTAAAATAGGTTTCCCAAAAGCAACTTGGAAATGAGTAAACTACACCAAAAAACTTCAACTACCTGCATGAGTTGTAATTTATACATATCAGTCCATTCCACTCTGTATGAGAAGTTTCTAATACACATTGTCCTTGATGCAGCATTTTCTTTCAGGGAATAACATGATTTGATAATTTACATCACAGGAGACAACATATCACTGAAACAAGCACTAGCATCCGAAAGGTTCAGCTTCACTTCACCTCTTTATTAGCTCAATAACTAGGTTGCAACTCCAAAGAAACCATTTCATTGTGAAGGTGAAGAGCTCTAACACTGTCACCCTTCTTCATTTGTCCAGCAATCAATGCCTTGTATACAGTCACATCTGGGGTTATCGAACGACCTCTCATAATTCTCAAATACTTTTCTGCATCTTCCACCTTCCCACAACGGCACAAACTCTGAATTATCAATGCAAAAACAGATAATCCAGGGCTCATAGACCTGTACTCCATTTCATAATACAGCTTGAGAACTTCCTGAACCTCATTTTTTTCAGAATAACCACGCATCATATTGAAGAACATAACATCATCAGGCACAAACCCTTTATCCATCAACATAGTCAACATAGCATTGGCCTTCTCCATATTCCCCTTTTCACACAGCTTCTCCACCACCTTATTGAAGGCCAAACAACCAGGCACAATCCCAACAATCAACATTTTCTCAAAAACACTCAAACACTCTTCCAATCGATCCGAATCAACACAACCAACGATAACATGCTCAAAGGTCTGGCCATAAGGCTTCAATCCCTTTCCTTCCATCTCATGCATCAAACCAATGGCCTCTCCGATTCTTCCATCTCTACAAAATGCTCCAATAAACGATGTGTAAACAAAAGAATTCGCCTGAAGACCTCTCCTCAGCATCTCCCCATATAACTCCCACACAGAATCCAAATTCCCAAACACAACCTTAGTATGAACAATCAGAGAGTAAGCAACCGAGTCACTGATCAAATTCTTCTGCAACAGTCTCTTCAACAAAATCACCACAACACTCTCTTCCTCCACCTGTCCCCTCTCCAACATTCTCAATATCAAACCGCAATTGACTATCACAGAAGGAGCAATAGAACTTCGCTTCCCCATAATTCGATCCACCGTGTTAACAACATTCTCCAATTCCCCTTCCTTGCACAATGCATCAATCATGATCCTAAAACTCACTACGGTAGGGTAAATCCTTCTCTGGATCATGCACTCGTAGACATCCCAAACAAAACCACACTTCTCAGACCTCTGAACCACGTGAAGCAAAGAGTTGAAACTAACGACGCTAACGGAAAAGCCGCGTTCCATTGCGTAACGGCAAACGTAGAAAGCTACCTCCATCACCCTCATCCTCGCGTACGTTTGAATCAAGAGGTTAACAGCGAGATGGCGAGAACCCGAAGCGACGAGGTGACACGTGTCGAGAAGGGAATCAACGACGGCACGAACGGCAATGGGGTCAGTGTATTTGTTGGAAAGTGATTCAAGAAGTGCTTTGGCGTCGGTGACCAAAGTGGCTCCCAGCAAAACGTGGATTGCGATGCAGTAAGAGCGAGTTTGGTGTTGGTAAGTGTTCCTTTTGGTGGCCCAATGGAAGAACCCCAACGCGGCTTTTGCATCGGTGGGAGATTTGAGTTGCAGCAACACGTTTTCCACCAGGGAATTGTTTAACTCCACGGAACCGAACTTGCGGGTTATGGTGTCCCAGTTCCATCCCCTTCTGAACGAATTGGATATTGCGGTGGCCATGTTAACGTCGAACGCCGTATCTGTGTTTGAGTGATAGAATCTCAAGAAGAGCTTCTTCAATTCTTTGGATTTAGAACCCATTTGGTTTTTCGGGGAAATCTAAAGAAGGGTTTTTGACCATTATGGTGTGAATTTAAAATTTATTTGGGAATATGGGTTTGACAAAAATGTATTTGTTTGTCTAGGGTGACAGTGGTCAAGTCACCTTTAGTTTATGTATCTTTAACAAACCTTTTGGTCAAGACGCATTTCAACCGTGCGTTAAAAGCAAAGAAGAAGCCTGCTGGAGAGGCGTTTTTAGAAGAAGCCTCCTGAAGATGCGTTTTCTACATGAAGAAGCCTCACCGAAATGCGTTTTTCCTATGAAAAAGCCTCACGGAAATGCATTTTTATACACTGAAAACGCATCTTTGGCTAGCTTTTTTGGCCTTGCTGATCACGCCCTGTTGAGGTGCGTTTTTAGTGGAAAATCACGCATCTACATCATGCGTTTTGTGGTCCCTTCCCTTCTTTATATACGAATCCTCAGCTGTTTCGATTTGTAGTTTCAGTCCATTTCTACAGGCCAAAGTTCAATACAGAACTTCGATGAATTTTTAGGTGATGTTAACCCTTTAAGTAAAATTTTTTAAGAATTATTTATGTTGTTTTTTTTACCAGTGAAAAAAGCATTTGTTGTGTAGTTTTAAGTTGACAATGAGTTGTCCAGTAGCGGGTAATTTCTCAGATGATGATAATGCTAATTATATAGAGGAAGAATTTCAAAGCAGCTCAGAGGATGATGAAGGAAATATTCCATACGATAGTGATATGGACACAGACGTAGAAGATGACTATGATACAGTTCCGGATAGTTCAAATATAAGCAATCCTCAAATAGGAAACACTGCTTTGGTTAGTTCCGGAGGTTAGTAAACAGACGTGGCATTAATGTGGATTATATTTAATATTGTTTACAGACGCTAAATATTTTTTTTGGGATTTGTAGGGGACCAAGGTGTGGCATTTTGGAGCTCATCACTGTATTACAGTAATATAAATTGGCAGCATCCTGATGAAGAACAAAATCTAAGTGAGGTGGACAACGAGTTAGAATGGCACATCGGTGATGATTTGTTCGTGGGTTTAAAATTTGCCTTGAAGTCTGCATTGCAAGCTGCATTGAAGCAATACTCTATGAAGAAGCATCAAACGTATGTTGTGGTGGAGTCTAAGCCGACCTATTTAGTGGTTAAATGTCCTAATCAGGTTGATGGTTGCCCTTGGAGGATGAGGGCGATGCTATCCAAAAAATTGAACATGTGGGTGGTTAGTAAGTATGGAGGTCGTCATACATGTGTAAATGTGGGGCTGTCACAGGATCACGCGAAACTGGATTCTGAATTCATTTGCTCATGCATTCTAGGTGTTTAAATATTTAATAATTTACAGTTTTTATGTTTGTATTTATTTTTGTTCAATGAATATGGTTGTCTGTGTTTGTGTTTAGGGTTGGTTAATCAAGACCCTTCCATTGCGATTTCATTGATTCAAGAAGTGATTTCTGGACAGTTTGGATTCAAAGTTTCATATAGTAAAGCGTGGAAGGCGAAACAAAAGGCGATTGTGCGTGTGTTTGGGGACTGGGATAAATCACATGCCTTTTTACCTAGTTGGCTTAATCGGATATGCCAGGTTGTACCAGGATCAGCGTACGAAATTTCCACCAGTGAGTATGTTGTGGGAGGGGAAGTAGATACGACGTGTCGTATGTTTAAACGTGTTTTTTGGTGTTTTAAACAATGTGCACATGCCTTCGATTTTTGCAAGCCTATTATACAGGTGGATGGCACTTTCCTATACGGAAAATACCGTCATACTTTACTGATTGTCACCACGCAAGATGGCAACGATTGTGTGTTACCGGTTGCATTTGCGATAGTTGAAGGGGAAACTTTGCAAGCGTGGTCGTGGTTCTTGGCTCAGGTTAGGATTCACATGACGAGGAAAACAGGTATATGTCTTATTTTCGATCGCCATCAAAGCATCAAATCTGCCGTTAGAAACCCACAAATAGGATGGCAGCCGCCCAACGCATATCACGTGTTTTGCATATGACATATTACAAGTAACTTTAACAATAAGTTTAAAAATGTTGCTCTAAAGCAGGAATTGGTGAAGCTAGGTAAATACATTAACTATACTTTGTTTATGGAACGTAATTTTATATACACATGATATGTTACCAGTTACTATTGACTAAATATGGCAAGGTACACAATAAGTCAGTCTGTGTTTGATAGGAATTTGTCCAAATTTCGTGAGGTTAGACCTGAGATCGCCGCATGGATTGACGCATTACCTAAGGAACAATGATGTCTGGCTTATGATCAGGGAGGACGACGATTTGGTCACATGACTACAAATTTATCAGAGTGTGTCAACAAAGTATTGAAGGGTGCACGTAACATGCCAATCACGACATTAGTGAAGTGTACATATACCTGGATGGTCGAGTACTTTGTGCGACGTGGTTCATGTTAGTCCTCAAATTTTCAATAAAATCTAAAATAAAAATTTCATAAAAACTATAAAAATTAGTTTAATTTGTTAGAAAAATAGGATTTAAATTCAATAAATGAGTGCTGTTGGAAATAATCTGCCCTTGATCAATTTTCTCTAGTTTTGCAGTGAAAAAGTTAAGAAATCAAGAGAAAATTACACTGGAGGAGCTGACGCGTAGCCTCACCCCACGCGTAGCATCAAGAGCTACTTTTGATGCTGACGCTACGCATCACAGCCACGCGTAGCGTCAGTGCTGCGTGGTCTCCACTCCTACTTTTGGCCAACCACCCCACTTGGACCCAATAATGGGCACTCCACTCAGCCCAAGGGCCACCCCAATCAGCATAACTGGCCAAAACTCGTGGAAACATGTCCAAGTGGCCAGGCATGATCAAGATTAATTATTGAAAGTGGCCATTATCAAGTGTTTAATGGAGGCTGAGTCAGGGATCTGACGCGTAGCGTCACAGGGACGCGTAGCGTCAGCACCCTTGCTCAGCCCTATAAATAGGGCCATCCAACACCATTCATAGCATCCCATTCCATACACTTCTCTTCTCTTCTCTCTTGTGCTCGACTTTGAGTACTTCTTTTGTGAGTTGTAGTTCTAGAGTAGTTTTCTAGATACTTGAGTGTGTTTCGGTGTATTGTGATCGTTGTATCGTAAAGTTTCCATCGTCTTCTTCGTAATGTCAAACTCTGTAAGTGTTGTTTTTACTTCTACCATGTGTAACTAATCTGTTTATGTTGGAATTGGTGAACTAATCTATTGAGTATAATGTTGTGAATTCGACCTCTGCATGTTTATGATTCAAGTCCATGTTAGTATTTCAACCTTTTATTAATATGAACGTCAAACGGGAGAATGATTTTCATGTGTATCGAAACTGGTTTTATTAGTGTAAATGTCAAACGGGAGAATGATTATTTATGCCGTATTGAAACTTGTTTTGACGAAAGTAAAAAGTTGGAATACCCTTGGTATCTCAATTCTATAGGGGTTGTTAACCATTGCTGCCATAAGGCCAGGACTTAATGCAAGTTTTTACTGAGAAAGCTCACGAGGGATCGGACTTTACGGTGAATTCTTAGAATTTATATCACGAGGGATCGGTTATAATGATTTTAAGCTGCAATGACATGAAACTTGATGATTAAACATGCATGTTTTGAGTTCCTCATTGTTATTCTAGATTAGGGATCCAATTTGCAACATAATTTGTTTATTTGTGTTTATCTCAAGTATCTTACCTATTCTAGGTTACAACTCAACTTTTTAGATAGATTTTATTTTCCTTTTATCCTATGAATCACTCAACCATGCTATCTTGTGAATATTGTATAAACTGTACATAAATCATTCTTTTGTTCATAATTTCCTTCATATTTACCATAGTAAGTAGAAGATTATTGTTGTTATTGGACTTTCAATCCCAGTGGAACGATATCTAAATTTCGAAAACTACAAACAATTGGTGCGCTTGCCAATTCACAAAGCCCGGTTACAACCGCGGGCGAACAAGTTTTCTGGCGCCGCTGCCGGGGATTGAATTGTTTCAGTAAAACAGTAAAATTTTAATTACCGTGGTAAATATTTTTTTTTTACCTTAGATAATTTTTTTTTTATTTTTTATCATTGTTACACTAACTTTCTTTGTTTAGTTTGTGTATGCAAACTCGATCTACCACAGGTAAAATTTATTTTGATCCTGAGATAGAAAGGTTTGTAAAGAAAATCAAGTCTTTGAAATCTAAAACACAAACTAATTCTTCTTCTACTTCAAAAATTTTTTGAAAATTCAAATATGGCTGCTGAAAGGAGAACATTGGGACAGTTTGCTGCTATAAATGGTCCACCCCGAGTTTCGGGAATGTTTCAAGGACCAGTTTTACCAGTGGAAATTAAACCTGCCACTTTAAACATTATTCAAAACAACCAATTTGCTGGTTTAAATCATGAAGAACCGTATGAACATTTAACTGTTTTTTATGAGTTATGCAGCACAATTGGTTTTGAACCCAATTAAGAAGAGTCTGTTTACATGAGACTCTTTCCTTTTTCATTGATTGGGAAAGCAAAAGAATGGTTTAAATCTTGTCCACCGGGTAGTTTTGCAAACTGGTCCGATGTTGAAAGAAAATTTTTGGAAAGATTTTATTCTCCTTCAAAATATTTTGAAGCAATGACAGCCATACACTCTTTTTCTCAAAATAATGATGAATCATTAGGAGAAACATGGGAACGATTCAAGGCACTCTTGAGAAAATGCCCAAACCACAACCTGAATGATGCCGAAAAGGTAAGAATCGTTTACCATGGTTTATTGCCTCAGTTCAAGATGATGTTAGATGCTTGTGCAAGTGGTTCTTTAATGAACAAGACTGTGGAGGAAGCCATAGAAATATTGGAATCAATGGCTATTAGTGACCGACAAGCAAAGCATGAAAGAGGTAATATGCAAAGGAAGCCAGGAATGCTCGAATTGGGAGTAAATGATGCAGTGTTGGCTCAGCAAAAATTACTGACTCAACAAATTGAAGTTATGAGCAAGCAATTGGAAAAACTTCAAATTGCTCAAGTAGCATCACCACCCCCTACTCAACTTAAAGCATGTACGCACTGTATGGGAGAACAACCATGTGGTTACTGTGGAAATGAGCAAGAGCAAGCCAATTTCATGAACCATCAAAGAGCACCCTTAGGTAATTATCCTTTTAATCATGGAAATTCTTTTCCTAACAATTACCTGCAGGGTTGGCAAAATCAGAATATTGGCTGGAGACAAGATGCTGGACCTTCCAACAGACCTCCTAACAATCAATTCAAGCAACAACAAACTGACAATGCAAGGTTGACAAGAATAGAGGAAGCTATTCAACAGTTATTGCAGTTTGTAGAGACAAATGAAGCTGCCCGAAAAGCATCAGACATACAAATGGGTCAGCTCGCAAAAGAAATAGCTGAATTAAAAAGTTCTGGGTTTTCTGCAAACACTCAAAACCCAAGGAAACAATGTAATGCTGTTTCTATTGATGTTGTAAAAATTGATTGTAAAGAAAAGAGTGAGAAAAAGAAAGAAGGAGAAGAAAAAGAAAGTGAAAAAATAGAAAAAAATGAAAAAAATGAAAAAGAAAAAAATGTGCAAAGAGATACAGAGCAAGAAACAAACTGTATAACCCCGAAAAAATGTAAAGATCCGGGGAGTTTCACCATTCCTGTAACAATCGGAAATATCAACATCAGGAATGCGTTATTAGATTTAGGGGCTAACATCAACTTGATACCTCTAGATTTAATAAAACGCATTGGTGAATATGAGCTAAAAGAAGCAAAGACAGAATTACAGTTTGCGGATCGCTTTGTCAAAAAGCCTGTTGGGATTGTGGAAGATGTGTTAGTAAAGGTTGACAAGTACCACTTCAAAGTTGACTTTATGGTACTGGATATGAAGGAGGATACTGAGATCCCCCTGATCCTAGGAAGACCTTTCATGAAGACTGCAAAAATCAAAGTGGATGTTGATCAAAGTATGGTTACAGTCAAAGTTTATGAAGAAGAGGTAAGCTTCAGTGCTCATGAACACCTCAGGATAAGTAATGAGGCAAAGGTTTACCTTTCGACCAAACCAGGTATATCTCCTCCCAATCAATTAAATTGTTTTAAATTAACCGATGCTTTGAAAGATGAAAAACAGGTAAGTAGGCATCGGAAAAGAAGAAGAAGGAAGAAAAAGACAGGTGATTCCTCAAAGAATATTGGGAAACCACCTGATTAATCAGAGGTAATGTCTGGCTGGAGACATGAAACCTAGCGCTCAATGGGAGGCAACCCATTCTTTTCTTTTTGTTTTTAAGGTTGTTTTTGAAAAAAAAAAAAAAACCATGAAACATTTTTTAACTTGTTTAAAAGAAAAGGGGTTTTAAACTGAAAAGGTTTTGAAAATTCAAATTTTTGAAATTCAAAAACAGAAGCCCACGCGTAGCGCCCACTTGACGCGTAGCGTGGACTCTGCATTTTGGTTCTGATGCGTAGCGTCCCACCCACGCGTAGCGTCAGAGCCCACGTTCAGTTTTTAAAACTGAACCAGAGAGGCCCATCTTAGGGTTTTAAACCTAAAACTTCCTCTCTGCCTCACTTAGTTTTCAAAAAACTTTAAAAAACCTCCTTTTCTCTCTTCCCAAGCTTCTCAATCCCATTACGCAAGGAATCACAAGTAAGTATTCTAATCCCTTCTCTTTAGTTTTGTTTTTGATTTTTAATTTGTAGAAATAAATGTGGTTAGGATTAGGATTAGAAGACCATTGGGATTGATTGCTGTTAGGAGTTAGGGATTGAATGAAAGTAGTGTAGGTTGAAAAGGGGTTGCTGCTGTGCAACCCCTGTTTTTTCTTTTTTCTGCGCATCCCACGCGTAGCGTCCTACTGACGCGTAGCGTGAGGATGAACTGTAAGCCCACGCGTAGCGTCCCACTGACGCGTAGCGTGGGCAGAACAGGCTGATGCGTAGCGTCACACTACGCGTAGCGTCAGCTTCTGTTTTTAAAACTTGCTGTTTGTTTGCTGTTTGCTGTTTTCTTTTGAAATTAATAAATTTTCTTAGTTTATATTTATACTTTCTTGCAACTTTAAATGAATTTTTAATAAATTGTATTTTGTTTTGTATATTATTTGAATATATGTATGTTAATTTCTTTAAATAGTAAAAATTCAAAAAAAAAATGTCGTTGAATTGCATTTTTATTTGTGAAAAATTTTAGAAAACCCAAAAATATTTTGTTTGCTTGTGTGTGATTTATTTAGTGTGTGTTTAATTTTAAATTTTTACTTTTTGCAGATGGCACCTAAGAAATCCATTCCCACAGCCGGTCCCTCTAAAAGACAGAGGAAGTCCACAGACACTGACACCGCTTCTGAGGATCCTGATTCTCAGAGACAGGAGGTATTGGGACCGAGGGATCCTACTAGATTTCGCACTGATGCGAAGTGGGCGAGATTTCATCAGATCAAGGGCCAGAGACTGATCTGGGAGAGGGTCCTTGATCTGAGTGCAGGAGACTATCCTGAGCTGCAGGATAGAGTACAGCAGAGGAGATGGGGACCTCTATTCTCCCTACCTACTGAGGGGGACCCCATCTTAGTAATGGAGTTTTATGCAAATGCTTACAGGACCCGCCAGGACGCACCAAATCTTGGGCAGCAGCGGACGAGTTGGGTTAGAGGCCGGCATATCTCTTATGACCGGGACACCATCAGTACCCTACTGGGTAACCCTTGGGAGCCTACTCCCGAGGATGACACTTGTTTCTGGAAGGAAAACAGAAACAAGATTCTTGCTGAGGGAGAGTTAGGATACTCCCTCGAGGAGGTTGCTCATTTTCTGAGCAAGAATGGAATCTTTTTCAACCTGAGTAGGGTTGGAAGGAGTCCATCTAACCTCCTCAAGACCCAGCTTACCCCCATAGCCCAGGCGTGGTCCCACCTCATGCTCCATAATATCACTCCTGTCACCCATCTTTCTTCCCTACCAGTGGAGCGTTGTTGCCTCCTTTATTCTATCCTCCAGGGCCACACCATTGATATCGCCGAGCTTATCTCCGAGCAGATTCACTTTTATGCCCTGGGGTATAGAGTGAATCGCCCCATACCCTTTCCTCTCATCATATCTGCCTTACTGAGGAGGCAGGGAGTCATTGTACCTTCACCTGAGTTTACTAGTTCTTCAGGGAGAGTCCCTAAAGTTCTAGTAAACAGAGAGTATTTTGTGCAGCAGTGCGAGCTTCCACCACTAGAGCAGGAGGTTCAGCCCCGACCTCGGAGGAGGAGACCACCAGTGCAGCCTCCATCTGCTGATGCTGTTACACAGGGCTTTGCCCGGATGACACTTGAGCATCAGCATATGATGCAGATGATGGCTGCCACTCACAGAGCTTATATTCATCTTCACGATGAATTCTATCAGTACAGGTTACAGGGAGAGGGAGCACCTTATGTCACCCCAGCCGAGTTTGCAGCACATGTAGCTTGGCCTAGAGATTTACCCACCTACCCTGAGACTGGTGGATCTTCTAGTGCACATCATGACTCTGATGGTGATGATGAGGAGGAGGAGGAGGAGGATGATGATGATCAGATGGAGGATTGAGGATGCCATCTTCATTTATTTTGAGTACATTTATTTTTAGTTATATTTGGATTTACATTTACATTGATATTTACATTTTATATTATGGCATTTTTATCATTGTGTGGTGTGTTTATTCGTTTTTGCTCATTTTTTTTTCAAAACATAATTCTTCTTTTAAATGAATGAATCAAATTTTCGTTAGTAAGTTAGTTTATACACTTAGAGTTTTTACACAATAAAACCAATTTTGTTAAAATCAATTTTTGATTCTTTATAACTTAGGAATTTTGATAAATTTAATTACAATAAGTTTATTAACCATCAAGCAAATTTCAATAACCCGGTGAGTTGAGAGATCCTTTTTACACACTTGAGGGTTTTAATCGACATATTTTCAATTCGAATTGATTTTGCTTTAATCTCTGATGTGTGTTGTTGTACAGAGAATTCGGGAGAATGATCAAGGCACATTTATTGGTGAAACGAAACCTTGGGCCAAACAGCTTACCTTGGTAAAAAGTCTTTTATCCTTTGCAAGCCCATTTGAGCCTAAAATAAAATTCTTTGGTACCCTTATAGCCTAAATTTGTTTTTACCATTCCCTATACTTGATTGATTAAAAGAGCAGTTGAAATAAATGAAAAATATTTTGAGTGTTCTCACAAAAATGGGGAGTGAAAATAAGCAACTTGATTCTTTTCAAAAAAGAAAAAGAAAAGAAAAGTCAAAAATAGTGAAAAGAATCAAGTTGGGGGTATTTATTTTTCATCAATAAAAATAAATGAGAGTTTGGATCAAGAGAAAGCCTAAGGATTGTAAAATGCTCTTTTATGATTTCAGGTTTTTGAATCCCAAGAAAAACCATTGATTCTTGTAAACCAAGCCTCATTACAACCCGAGAAAAGACCTTGTGATTTTCGAATTAACTCTGTATTAATAACCATTGATTAGATGACAAACAAAGTTAAATTCGTTTGATTTTATGATTGATTGAGTGAAACAGGTTACCAATAGCATAGAGATAAACACTTGTGAGGTAAGCCTGAAATTCTGCTTGATTGTTAATAGAATATTGTAAGAAATTTTATCATTAAACCTTTGTTATATTTGAATCAGTTTTTGATTATCACAAAATAGTTGAAATTGTGTAATTATTTTCTGTGATAAATTTTCGGACTAACTTAAAAATTTGATTTCAAAATTTTTTCTTATTATTTTTCTCTCTTGCTCGAGGACGAGCAATGTCTCAAGTTGGGGGTATTTGTTAGTCCTCAAATTTTCAATAAAATCTAAAATAAAAATTTCATAAAAACTATAAAAATTAGTTTAATTTGTTAGAAAAATAGGATTTAAATTCAATAAATGAGTGCTGTTGGAAATAATCTGCCCTTGATCAATTTTCTCTAGTTTTGCAGTGAAAAAGTTAAGAAATCAAGAGAAAATTACACTGGAGGAGCTGACGCGTAGCCTCACCCCACGCGTAGCATCAAGAGCTACTTTTGATGCTGACGCTACGCATCACAGCCACGCGTAGCGTCAGTGCTGCGTGGTCTCCACTCCTACTTTTGGCCAACCACCCCACTTGGACCCAATAATGGGCACTCCACTCAGCCCAAGGGCCACCCCAATCAGCATAACTGGCCAAAACTCGTGGAAACATGTCCAAGTGGCCAGGCATGATCAAGATTAATTATTGAAAGTGGCCATTATCAAGTGTTTAATGGAGGCTGAGTCAGGGATCTGACGCGTAGCGTCACAGGGACGCGTAGCGTCAGCACCCTTGCTCAGCCCTATAAATAGGGCCATCCAACACCATTCATAGCATCCCATTCCATACACTTCTCTTCTCTTCTCTCTTGTGCTCGACTTTGAGTACTTCTTTTGTGAGTTGTAGTTCTAGAGTAGTTTTCTAGATACTTGAGTGTGTTTCGGTGTATTGTGATCGTTGTATCGTAAAGTTTCCATCGTCTTCTTCGTAATGTCAAACTCTGTAAGTGTTGTTTTTACTTCTACCATGTGTAACTAATCTGTTTATGTTGGAATTGGTGAACTAATCTATTGAGTATAATGTTGTGAATTCGACCTCTGCATGTTTATGATTCAAGTCCATGTTAGTATTTCAACCTTTTATTAATATGAACGTCAAACGGGAGAATGATTTTCATGTGTATCGAAACTGGTTTTATTAGTGTAAATGTCAAACGGGAGAATGATTATTTATGCCGTATTGAAACTTGTTTTGACGAAAGTAAAAAGTTGGAATACCCTTGGTATCTCAATTCTATAGGGGTTGTTAACCATTGCTGCCATAAGGCCAGGACTTAATGCAAGTTTTTACTGAGAAAGCTCACGAGGGATCGGACTTTACGGTGAATTCTTAGAATTTATATCACGAGGGATCGGTTATAATGATTTTAAGCTGCAATGACATGAAACTTGATGATTAAACATGCATGTTTTGAGTTCCTCATTGTTATTCTAGATTAGGGATCCAATTTCCAACATAATTTGTTTATTTGTGTTTATCTCAAGTATCTTACCTATTCTAGGTTACAACTCAACTTTTTAGATAGATTTTATTTTCCTTTTATCCTATGAATCACTCAACCATGCTATCTTGTGAATATTGTATAAACTGTACATAAATCATTCTTTTGTTCATAATTTCCTTCATATTTACCATAGTAAGTAGAAGATTATTGTTGTTATTGGACTTTCAATCCCAGTGGAACGATATCTAAATTTCGAAAACTACAAACGATTGGTGCGCTTGCCAATTCACAAAGCCCGGTTACAACCGCGGGCGAACAGTTCACAAGCTAGGAATGAATTTGGGGAAGGGTTGAGGTACAGCAAGAAGTTAACAGAACGTCTAACTAAGAACCAGGCTCGTGCCTGCACTCATCTAGTGAGACGCTTTGATGTGCAGGGTCATCGATTCGAAGTTGAAGAAAGTTACAACGTAGCAAGCCAGTGTGGCGGAAGAAAATACACGGTTGCGTTGTCTTCTAATCCCTCATGTGATTGTGGTCGTTTCTAGGCGTTCAAATTTCCATGCTCGCATCTGATTGCTGCATGCCAAGTTGTCAGCATTGATTATTTCCAGTTTATACAGCCTGCTTACACACAGGAAAGTATTATAAGCGCGTATTCTGGGGAATGGTACCCTATTGGTAATGATGATGAGATTCCTGAGATTGACGTCGGGTGGAAGCTTATACCTGATCAGGGAAGGTTACGACCGAAGGGCCGTCCGAAAGCCTCTCGAATTCGCAATGAAATGGACTGGACAGAGTCACAACCTAACACCATGAGATGCCAACATTGCAAACAGGGAGGCCATAATCATCATAAATGTTAGCATTCTACCCAGGGACAAAGCTCACAAATTCAACCACCATGAACACAATTATGTGTGTATTGCCACCTAGTCATAAATTATGTACGAATGTTGTTGAAACGTATGTGTGTATTTATGGTTCACCTGTATGCAATTAACCAATGAACTACTAAATATATATGAAGCTACTGTTTTAGGTGTAAGCGATTTACCAATGAAGTATTCAATTTTTACGAAACTACTGTCTAGAATAATTATACACATCATGAAATTAAACGCCCCATGATATAAACATATGCAAAGTTCGACATACACAAATTTCAAACATAATTATTAATACATAACACATGCTGGATTCATAATCAAAAGACCCTAAAAAGTTTACGGATTTTGTTGGTCTTCCCCATTCGCATCCAAGTTCACTGAGCTACCTGCACCAAAAAGATCCATATTTAGGTCTAGGCCATCACCGAACCTATGTGAGGGACCCTCGGATCTATGCATGTCTACTGGTGTGTTCGGAGTCAATAGATTCTGGATAAACGTTGTGGGTGACTCCCTAAACTCAGACATATATCCACTTGTTTGACCACCAGTGGTTCCACCAGCTTCACCAAAGTATTGGTCCATGTTATGGGTATAGAAAAAGGGATGGCTTGTTTCATAACCTTGGGAAGGATACTGATATGTTGGCCACAATGAAACAGGGTCAACCTGTGTCGGCACATAATAGCTTCCATGTTCTCTCGGAGGAAGATGAGGTAGAGTATACACATGTCGTTCTTCTTGAGACCTACCCCTGGCAATCCCTTGACGTTTATTCCTCCCTCCGGGCATATTAATATCATATGGCTCGTTTGGAGGTTCATGTACCCCGGTTGGTACTTGTTGGATAGCCTGTTGGACCCGCCCTTCTTCCCCTATCATCTGCATTACATTGACTGAGTGTTGTCTTATCTGTTCAAATAACACACCAGGTGACTGTGTAGGCATCTGTGCGTCCTCTGTAGCCAAGTAATGAATGGTTTCAACCACATCCACCTGAAAAAAAGTCATATTTAATATTCAGGAAATCTTATAGACTAAATAAACCCAAACTATAATTTGTCCCAGTTAGATACCATACCGAACGCCCTGTTACACAATATTTTCGTGTAATCTATCTTCGCGTATGTGCGTTAAACCACCGCATATACTCAACATTTGCCCCTAGTAAATCGACCTGCGGTGGGTTTGTATATACAAACTGTTGACGGTTTTCCCACATTGCCACCAATGGGACGTACACTTGTGCCCAATTCTCCCCTGCCTTCCCTCGCTGCGTGATTCTATGTAGATGCTCAGGTTATCGAGGTTCGGATAGGATATGTTGTTGCATTCCAAATTGCCTCATAACTCTGTCTGGCTGGTGCCATTCCACAATGTTGGTGCACAGAAGTGGGACCACCGCTCTCCAGGTATCCGACCCCTCAATATATTATGGTGGCAACGTCTGCATGACATCCTCTGTGTAGGGGGTCCAAACAATCTACGACACAAATATAAATTACACAATGAAATTCTTAATTTACAATACAACTAATTTAGACACAATGATTCTTTACCTCATGCAGTTTCATTTGATCAAATGCACGGCGATAAAAATCGATGTCCTGTCTCACAGCTTTAAAGGTTCCAGAACCCAACCAACTACACGATTTGGTCACCAATATTATATTTAATAAATAATAATTGAAATAACATCCCATAAATATCTATGTCATTTACCTCGCAGCATATGGTGTACCCTGGGGTCTATCACGTGGTCGAACATTAGGAGCAATCATCGGGAACCTATCCCACGCCCATACCTGGACTAAAAGGTGAAGACCACAAATCGTAACCCGCTCATAGTCAGTAGACTTACACAGCTCACACTACAAATAACTCAGTGCAGCTGAACCCCAACTATACTCTCCACAACTATCAAGATCGGCAAGCAATGGTAAGTACTTTAAGGAGACCCTACTGCTTGAGTGATCAGGGAACACAACACCACCAAGTAAGCGTAGTATATATGCTCGTGTAAATCTTACCAGTTGCACATCATCACCAACATGATCTTCAATGTTGCTGAAGTGTTCGGACAACCACTTCATCTTTAAACACCCAGCCTGTATAACATCCTCTGGCGGGTACTCTCCTATCAAATTTTACACTAAAGCCCTCCAATCCTGAGCAGTTGTATCAGTGATCACTGGTCTACCATTTACTCGTAACCCAACCTGGATTGCCACATCCTGGAGTGTGATGGTACATTCACCGGGAGGCATATGGAAAGTATGTGTTTTCGGTCTCCATCTTTCTACCAGTGCAGACAACAACGCAGGCTTAACCTGAAAAAAATGTAGCTGTGCAATCCCTAGAAAACCAGCTCTGCTTAACAATGGAACTATTTGCTCAGGAACTCGACCACCTCGAAAAGCTAATGCACGTCTACATTTTAAAATACGATCTGGTTTTCCATTCCATATTGCTTCAGACACGTGTACATTTTGAAATCGCAACAATGAGGGATTTTCAAGCCCAAGATTCACTTCCCGTGATTGGTTCATCGAAGAAGATGCTGCGTCCATCCTATCATGAACACAAAATATATTATCTCACACAACATTATACAATTTATTTGTCTAAATAAATACCAATCTTATTAAAATAAACTACATGTATATATAATTTGTCTACAAAAGCACCACCTTTAATGAATACTAACTTTCTTGAAATAAATACTAATTTTATTAAAAAAAATACTAACTTTCTTAAAATAAATAACTTTTTTGAAATAAGTACTCACTTTGTTAAAATAAATACCAAATTTATTCAAATAAGGCACATTTATAAATATTGTCCGAAGACCCCAACTTTACTCAAATAACATCTTATTTGAGTAAAAAATTAAAACATAATACTTACCTTATATCAAATGCTTAACTTGCAAAGATGAAAGTGGACCACCCTTATCAACACACACAGAATAGAAGGACCACACTAGTAAGAGACAAAGACCAAGTTTGCAAAAAACCAAACAGCAACTTCACAATGCGTTTCTGGAACCAGGAATGGATGAATGCTAAAATCAAGTGGAGGGACCACGAATTTAAAAGGGGCTGAGGGGTGGGGACTGCCATGAAAATGCATTCCCCCTCTGCGTTTTAAACTGGAAAAACGCGTTACCAAAAGGCATTTTTAAACTCATGCCCAACAGACGTGACATTGTCACCAGTGGAGGTGACATTACACTGGCAAAACGCCTCTTTGACATGCGTGATGTAGCAGGAAAACGCATCTTCGGGGAGCGTTTTACGCGAAAAGCCTTATCACCATGCGTTTTTACTGCATGCGTGACACTTGACACGCATGCACGTAAAACGTCTTTTGAGCCTGCGTGTTCAGTAAACCAGCCTTCCCAAGATGCGTCACACAAAACTTGACTTGACCACTACTACACTAGACAACTAAATATATTTTTGGCAAACCCATATTCCCAAATAAATTTCAAATTCGCACCACAATGGTCAAAAACCCTCTAAAGAATGATCATGTGCTACACTCCTAAGTAAGCTCGATAAAAAGTCAAAATGGAATAAGGTAGTTTAATTTAAAGTATTTAAAGTTGGGGTAAGTAACGTTTATGAAATAGGATTTGTAAAGTTTATGAAATAGGATTTGTAAATTGAGGTTTTAAAAAATGAAGATTTTGAAAATAGTGATTTGTATTTGAATATTTTGTTGTAAAAATGAGTTGGAAAGTAGTGGTTGTGATTGGTTGAAAAATGTTTTAGTAAACTTGATTTTGGAAAATAAAATTTGAGTGTAAAATTATCAAGGTATTAGTTAAAAGACGTAATAATGTATTATATTTATTGTAAATAATATTTAAATTACATATTAAATTATTCCATTTAAAATTTTATGAATAAAATATAATTATTAATAAAGATATATTAATGTTCTGCCCTTTAACCGGGGTCAAGGGTTGACTGTCTTGACCGCTGTCCCTAGTTACCTCTCTTACTCTCAGTCTTACACCGTCTCAGTGGAGTACAATATTTTACACTTTAGTAGGAATTCTAAGTTCTTCAAGTACAAGGTGAAATTGGTGTTCTAGTCCGTACCGAGGTCAAGGGAACACACCGAAGGTGCACCTACAAAAGATTCTCTGATGCTTAAGTCAGTAACGATATTACGGAAAATAGGGGTATTACAGAGGTAACTCTTGGATTAGTTCAAATTGATCCTCTCAGTAATAAATGAGATGTATTTATAACAAATACCTGAGTAGGAGAAGTGATTTTACCTTTCTCCTAGCTTACTGTAGCTTTAGTGTTTATAGGGACATGTTGCCCATACCGATTCTGACTCATTGTGTGACTGTCAGGAAGGGACCGGAATCTTATCCATCAGACCGTAGTTATACTAGCTTTGGACTACGGTTATGATAGTCAAACCAGGTTCCCTAGTAATTCTGATGACATGACATTGTATAAATAGGAACCCGTCCATGGGTTGTGGAGTCGGTTAGCACCCCAGATCAATTAATATATATTGTAAATATATATTATTATAATGTATATCGTAAATAATAATATATGTTAATATTATCAATAATATATTGTATATAATAATATATGTTAATATTGTAAATAATATTTAATATTATTTAATACCATGTATGTTATTTTTACCTAAAGCCTAAACATTTATCAAGTTATGGTTCACATCCTTTTAACTTAAGTTTTACCTGTATTGATATTCTTAAACCCTAAATATGTTTATTATTTTCCCTTAAACCCTAGACATTAATCAACTTATGTGTCGTATTCTTTAACCCATTTTTTACTTCTATATTTTTATTGTAAATTAATATAAATATCCCTTGTTTGTATACTCATAATTTGCGTCTATTTTTAAAATTCATTTGATATATACATATTTAGCATTTGAACGAAAGTGATGCATTCTTAACAACATCCCGCTATAAATTAAGAATGTTATCCGATGTTAACGTATCTAAACACTAAACCCTAATGAAATTTGTATCTAAACGATTTTCCTATGTATTAATGTATCGTTGTTTTTCGGTTCTAATTACGACATATAAACAATTATCATACTAATTTTTAACTTCATATACAAATTTACAAAAAAAAACAAAAGAGCATAAAAAATTTAAAAATTAATTTTTTATTTAAATACAAGTAGAGTTAACATGTTCCACAATTTCAGTCCACACCCATGCACCACCATCCAAACCAATCAAGACTATTAATTTCCATCAAATCACTTTAATTTTACCACACACCACACACCCTCATCCACACCCATGCACCACCACTCAAACCAATCGCTCGGTGCACTATATCTCGACCTACAATCACCTGTCAAACAAATACTCGATGTATAGTCACTCAATCCGCCCTTTGGCCGAGAACTCATGATTGGGGGCCTCATGTTTCCCTCGAGTTGGGGAGGGGGGTTCCCTCGTTCCCCCTTTATTTGAGGAAGATATGTTTATCCCTCTGCAATTTTAGGAAATTATCCTTACTAATGAATGTTGGTTGAAATCAAGACCCCTTTCTTGTTGTATAAATAGGGTCTCAGAACCCCCTATATAGTTCAAGTGACACTTTGAGAAATAAACTCTATTTTTCTAGAGTAATTCTTTAGGATTCGGTATTTTATATACTGAAAGTGACTAACTTATAATTCTGATAAGTTTTTTTTTTTATAACTTACTTTATAAATCTTATTAAAATAAGTTATTTTTAACTTATTCTTATAAGTTTTGCAATCAAATTTTTAGTATAAGCTCCTATTTAAAAATAACTTATTGTATAAATTGTTAATTAAGTTACGTATTAAAACACACAAATAAAACACACTCTAAGTGATTTATTATTTATTCTAATATTATTTTAGTTGATCATACATCATATATCAATTTTTATTAATTAAGAAACTTCTTATTAATGAGTTGTTAAAGTTGGTTAGGTAACTCATTTACCCACCATGGGTCAAGCTCACATAAAGACCAACCTAACTCTTGTTTAGCATAAATCAAACATAAAAATTCTTTCACAATCTTAATTTACATTCAGTTACAATTGATTTGTATATGTAACTTTTAATTAAAAATTTCGCTTTGTCAGTTGGTTGTAAGTCTCCATTATTATCCACGTGTAACGAGTTGGATTCTTATACCATTCATTTTTGTATTTTTAATCATAAAATTCCAAAGATGAGTCATACATATGGATTTCACATTTCCAAAGTGTGAAATTACTTTGGTCCACACCACTAACTAGGCATGGCAACAAGGTGGGTCAAGGATGGATTTTTCTCTCTCCATCTTTGTCCCTTTAAAAGACAAACATAGGTTCGAGTCGGTTAAAATAAAGTGAGTTTGAAATTTTAAAACTCGTCCCCAGGTTTACCGTTGAGTTTGAAAAAACTTGTGAGGATCTTACCATGCCCTATTTTTTTTATTTTGATGACTTAAATATATAATTTCAAATAAATCATATATATTTAAGACATTTTAATTGAAATAATATATAAAATAGACATTCAAATTCTTTATAAATAATAAATTTCATAATTATATATTGAACTGGTTAATCTGGGGTTAAGGATCCGGAGTGGGGACCAGCCACAAAAGTCAATGATAAAAGTGTTTATACACCGGAATAGTGGGTATCCGGTATTGTAGTCGAATTCTCAGTGGGAGAATCCAGTCTTGTTGTCCTGGAGATCCTTCACACCAAGCTTTCGCATTGAGGGGGGCAAAAGGTGGTGTCACCTGCGAAGATTCTCCGACGCTTAAGTCAGTCACCAGAATGAGAATTCAGGTTAAGAGAACTCAAGCAATAAAATAGTATATCAAGGGTCAGAACAACGTCACCTTTTATGAGTGTGAGAATCGATTATTTATAGATGAGCATAGAGAATGAATCGTTAGGCACAGGTGGGGTCATGAGACAAATAGTACACTGCTCAGTGTACGATTCTGACACGTGACGTAGGGGGAGCTGCATTTCTCACGTATCATCCTTGTGGTTGTACCCTGTACCTTCTGTCGGGTGACGTGGATACTTTCTGGTATACAGGCTAAGAACCTTAGCATTCTGGTATGGAGAACGTCTCATACGGAGTCATAGTCCGAAAGTATACCTGTGAGGCCGGTAGCATAGTGAGAACGGATGCAATTACCTATTTGTCCCCAGGTACCGGTATCGAGACCAAATCATATATTATTTTAAGAAAAATATATAAACTTATTGTTATCATTTAACTATAAGTAAAATTATTGAATTTGCACCCTCTCCCCCATCCAAATCACGACGAGGTCGAGACGAGTTTTTGTTTATCTTTGTTCAAAATAGATTTTATCCATTAAACTCATAATAAGAACAAACTGGTCCCCACGTATTCAATTACAATTGTCATATTTATCATCAACATCTTGTGCATTTCACCTTGTAAAAATTTGAAATAAAAAATATATGTGACAAATTTTACCCAAACCCACACATATTTTTGTAAACATCCCGGTTTGCAAAATATGTTTTAAAACCACCCTATTTTGGTCAAAAAGTCATATAAATACATCAATGGTTGGATAGGCCATTTGGAATGCTTTTCAAAATTTGACAGGTATAGATGAAAATGGAAACATCACCAAACCCCACATAAGAGAAAGGGAAGGTAGTTTGTTCTAATAATCTATTTGGGACTATTAAAAAAAGGGGAAGATGAGGTGCACAAACCACTAAGGTTGAGCGAATGTAATTGGGGGAGACCATAAACGAGGATAAATGTCTTACACATATCTCATTAGATAGAACAAAACAAAAAAAAAAGAAAAATCAATGATGCAACCACTCATCCCTACCAAACCTTCACCGTCAATTAGGGATGAGAATAGGTCAGGCTGAGTTGGGCTTTACAAGGCCTGAGTCCTAGTTCATAATTGTATGACATGAGCCTAGTCTGTTACTTGATATAGGTCAAAATTATATGTCTGGTCCAGACTATTTAAAAGCTTACCTAGGCCTAATAGCTTACATAAAGGTCTGATTTTATAAAGGCCAATAAATAGGTTGACAAGCTTAATTGAAATAAGTCAATATAGACTTATCCTTGACAAACTTATTCTAAATAGGCTGGCAGACCTATATGTTCTAAATAGGCCATCTTTTTAAATATTAAAATTATAAAATATAAATATATTTTAATTTATTACATATTATATTTTAACATAATATGATTTATAAGTTTGATTTTATTTTATAAAACTAATATATATAAATTAAGTATATATATTGTATATAAGAATGTATAAATAAGTCTACCCGAAAGGCCTAAAAGGCTTTTTTAAAAGCCTAAATCTGACTGTTTTAAAAGCCTAAGTCTGACTTTTTAAATTAAAAAAGCTTTTTAAAAAAGTTTAAACCCAACTTTTTTATTAAATAGGTCAGTCCAGTCCAGGCATAAACAAGTCAGGTCATAGGTCCTTGTCGGTCGGCCCAACCTATTCCCATCCCTACCGTCAATTACTTGGCTGCCTATTCATATTTATAAATTATAGTATTCGTTTAGGGGATAAAATATGTACAACGGATTATAGAATTTATTATAATAAGAAATCTATTTTCCTAGTTTGTAAAAAACTTATTTAAATTTAAATAAATAATTCCCCTATAATTAAAAATATAAGACTATTATCATTTTAGATGCTTTAATGTGTAATCAACAAAGCCTACACACATTAACAAAAAAGACCTCACCAAAATGGAAATAATTGATAATAATTAAATCCTTAAGGGTTTGAATATCTAGTTTCACAAAATATCCACCGCAACTGTTTTTTCTTTCCATTTCAACTCCTTTTATAATCATTAAGTCAATTTTTAATCTTACAACATTTTTAATTATAGTTTGTATATCTTCAATATGATGATAAAAATTATCTGTTCATTTTTTTTTCATTTACAATATATATATATATATATATATATATATTAACTTATTTATATATTAATATTTATTTTATATATCTATTTATTAAACTCAATACTTAATAGTAACTTTATTTATTTTAGTTTTATTGAAGGTTTTTTCATTTGTTTTTAAATATAAAAATTAAAGATTGAAATGAGAATAAAATAAAAAATCTTGTTTATTCATAATTTTATATCCTTTTTATATTCTATTTAATTAAATAAAAATATTTATTATAGTGTTAATTTCATTTTTCTTATGATACATAAGATATAAAATAATATATATTCACAAATATATTATATAAAATACAGATATATTGACTAGTTATATTTTAAATTTCACTAAGAGTCATAACAAAATAGGGCACATGCTGAATTCGGTTTGTATATCTATTTTTAGCTACTTTTCTGTTATAATATATGAGAATATACACCTGTGAATTCATTTATGGTATTGTTTCCCTTTCTTTACACTCAATTTTTTCAACCACCATGTAATGAACCTTATCTTCTTCTCCTACTTATCTCTTTCTCTAGCTCCTCTAACCCTCCCACTTTTTCAACTTCCTGCGCCAAATTTTGTCACAAAGAGTATTAGCACCCTAAGAAATGTGCAAACTTCAAGTCATGCAAATAAGCTTGAATGAAATGAAGGTCATATTATATTTTAAAAGATTAACATTTTTGTTTACGTTTTCTTCTAAAAATATACTCCACGAGTCTCCAATATCAAGCGGAGTTTTAAAAAAAGAATTGGTCCTTGTTATGTTTTTCATAAAGCATTTATTGAATTTTTCTTATAACATTAAGTCTACTTTCAATTATCAATGACATTTAATTAAGTTTATAAGGGTAAAACTGTAATGTTATATTAAGTTTTAGAAAACCAATATATTTGACCACCAATCAACTATTTTTATTAATCTTATAATTTGATTAACCCCATCTTATATTTGAGACAAAAAAGAATATATAAAAATATATATAATCTTTTAAAATAAGGTATAGAAATAACTTTCTAAAAATAAGGAGATAGAGTTAATCTCCTAAAATAAAATAAAAGATAACGGGAAATTTTCCAAACAAATCTGAGGAGTTTATGAAAGTTTTCAAATAAGTGCTTTTAAAAGGTCTAGCAAGTAGCAACGATTCATCTAAAGCATGTTTTGAAATAAATATCTATAGAATATAATTTAAACTTGAAATAAAAGCATTAAGTTAACATCTCGAAGACTTCTCGTTTGGGGTCAAGAGATTGTTTTAGGTTAAGGTCGGTGAGAAGATTTAATTTTAAAACATTGTTATGAATTAGTTAAAATATACATAAATATGACTTTTATACATGAGAAAAAAAAAATTCTAACGATGAATAAATTAAATTCTTATTTAGTCCTCTAAAATAGGATTGGTTTGATTTTAAGGGTCTTTGAAATGATAAACAAAATGAAATTCTTGTTTAAAAATGAGAGAAGATAAATACAAATGTGACTCACCTTTGGTCCCAGAAACAAGCCATATGGCACCCCATTGAATTTGTCCGAGTGATGGAGCTGAAAACAGACAACCAATCAAGGTCATCAGATCGGATCCTATTCCAGAAGAAAACTTTTCTTTTCCTCTCATTTGCAATAAAAAAAATGATATTGATTGAAAAAAAACAAATTATTTATTATTTTGGTAATTAAAAAGAGAATAATTAATTACTTGGTGAGCCGCGGCAACTCTTCTGAAGTAGGGCACGTTGGCAATGGGACCCACAGGGAATCTCCTATGAACCAATCCATCGTGGACAAACATGTAGGCCATCCCAAACACCGTGATTCCAAGACCCTAAGGGGTATTACCATTCTTAATTACTATTATCAGATCCCTATGAAACCGTTAATTAAGGGATTACGAAAGATACACTTACCGCACCAAAGCAGAGACCAGGAACCAGCCCTTTGTGGAGAAAACCGTATGAGAGAAGAGCGATTGCAGGAACAGCGTTAATTATAGCAAAAACATCGTTAAGCTCAAACGCTCCTTCTCTCGGTCGATGGTGTGACTGCAACAATTTTAATTCTTCACTGTTCAGTATTCACATGTTTCCAATTGGTTTTCTTTTCTGCCATTTGCATAATAATCGATTCAAATTTGAAACACAAGATTCTTTAGGCAAAATTGAAGAATCGGATACATACCTCATGCATGTGCCACAAGGAAGCATGCCAAAGAGCTTTATGAGCCCATCTTGCCCAAAACTCCATCCCCACCTGAATATCAAAGCCATACCCAGTTGAATTTACCACCCCAAGTTTTCTAATTTGTTATTAAAAAAAAATTCCCAATGCTGATTTGGAAAAGGGTTAGGACTTACAGCAGCACCCACTGAGAGGGAAAATGTACCAAACATTTCAGACCAAGGAACATCTCCACCCTATACCAACCACACCCAACAATATTGAAAAAAGAAACAACACAAACCAATGTCAATATACAATTAAAGAGATTAACTTTGATGCACCCACCTCCATTTGCCATGCGAATCTATAATAAACAGCGAGGACAGCCATAGAAGTGACACCAAAGCTAGACATGACAGCGGCAACGAGGTAAGTGAACCTTTCGGACCTCTTCCTGGCCAATTTCTGTGCCAGGCGTGTTGACACAACTTGAGGAATCACTGGATTTTGAGGTTCTTCTTCTTGATCTGCCTCCGTTTTGATCTGGATGTTCTGCTTTGGATCTTCCATGAGGACATAAACGGTGGTGGTGAAGCCCCTCATTCTTCTTCTGGGTTGAAGGATTGTTGTGCTGTGATGGAAACATCTTGAAGGGGTGAAGAAAAGTGGTGGCTTAGGGAGAAGGGTTGAGGGTTGGAAGAGGTTGTAAGGGTTTAAGATTATGGCGGTGGAGAGTCCTGTCGCCATGGAGAAGAACTGGTGAAGAGTGGGAGAGAAAGAGAGAGGTTGTTATAGACCACAATTTGAGTAGCATGAGAGGGTTCAATAGAGATGAACCTCGTGGACAACTACGGATGTAGGAAGTTCCGACATATGCCATCCACACTTTTTGTAATTACATCAAAGCCATTGTTTTTTTTATTTTATATATTCTACTTTGGATTTCAGAACCCCACGTAGTTCCTATCAGCCTATCCCCTCATCAGGTCAGGTAACCAAAGTGGCCAAAAGAATAGTCTTTTCATATAAGAATTATTGTTTTTTTAATTTTTTATATAAATTAAAAATTATTAAATATGATGTTTATTTGAGATGATATAAATTAAAATATTTTTATTTAATTTTATTTATTTATTTGTTAGTAATAAATAATGTCTTAACTTCTTAAATTTTATTTATTGGTCAAATAAAAAATAATAGGAGAAATATATATTAATTACAAGTAGATACAATTGAAAATATAAATTAATTATACCTGGAATTTTTAAAGTAACAACATTCTAAGACAAAAAAAAAGATTAAAAAAAATTTTGAGATAAAGGAAATACCGATAACAACTGATTAAATAGGTCTTAAATTGGTTAAAGTTGTCTTGAACTGACCAAATTCAAATGAAAAATGATCCGAGTAAATCAGGTTAAAATGTCTTATATTAAAATTTTGGTTTTTTTAATTTCAAATTCTAAAATACTTTTATATTGAATAAAAATTCATATAAGAAATGTATGCATGAAGGCCTTTGGTGTAACATATATTTGCTAAAAGTCAATTGCATGTGAATCAATTAATTAATAGTAAATATGCATATACCATTATGCCCTTGAAATTGGAATTGTAAATTGGCTAATTCTCTTCCAATTCACGTGAATGTGTAACAATAATGTGCCAAATTGCTTCTCAAGTCACGCAGGCCCATGGGCAATTGGAAATCAAAAATAGAATTCACATTTCATTCCCTCTCACGCGTGCCTGAAAGAAGAAAAAGGAAATTGAAAAGTTGAACTCACTTTCACTCTCTATACTTCACGCTGGAATTGGGAAAAGAAAATTACAATTGCCAATTTGCTTCTCAACTCATACATGCCACTGTTCTGGAAAAAGGAAATTTAGAAAATTAATTTCACTTCTCCCTCTCGGTCTTCACGCATGCAGGAGGGAAAATTGCTTCCATTTTCTTTTTCCTTCTCCGTGGGTACCATTCCCATGTGCACCATTTTCTTTCTGATTCCTTAATTAAAACAAGGCTTCATCTTTTTCTTCTCCTTCCTTGTCTCGCGGGCTGCCATGGCTATAGGGAAGAAGCTCTAATTTTGGGACATTGCTAAGGTAATGGTTGGGACCCATTTTCGTTTTGCGTTGTATTTTCAAACCCCAATCTCTAATTCTTCTAATTTCATGGGTTTTTAGGTTGTTTGAAGCTTGGTTGGTTGTGGGTACCCCTCGGAGCTATTGGAGTTTTCATTTTCTTCGTTTCGGTAAGCTCCACAGTAACCATTTATTGGTTTAATCTACATTATATGAAGTATGAACATTAACGAAATTAATTCTAATTTAGAAAATTGTTCAGAGGCATTTTAGAGTGTTTTGGCAAGTAGATAGCTTGAGGTTTTATTCGGAAACAAGCGTCAGAGCTTGTCGGTAAGTTATAGCTTACCAAAATAATTATAATTTAATGGTTTCTAACTCGAAATGTAATGTTAGTAGTGATCCGGTCTGGATACCGGCCTCGATCTTGTGACGTCAGAGTGACCTCATGTAAGGAAAACCGGTGTCCTGGTTCAACATTACCACACCGGATATCCGATGTCTGGCCTTCCGTTCTCATCTCACAACCGCCCCACTTATTTTCTCTATAACGGATCATTGTTCATTTTCACAGAACATTTATATAACTGTTAGTTTCTCAGTCACAGCGAGATAAGAGCCCCTAATAACTTATCAGCGAAGATACTGAATGTAGCAAAATATGTCACGTCAATGGCCTCAGAAAGCAAGTACATGTGTCAGCAGATTATGCGGAAAGGTGATTATCCTCTCTTCTTCCTATGGGATCGTACTCTGATAATTGACCTACCCCCCTGACACACTCTGAGTACTGAGCCACTTTGATTGACACACTTCACACGCTATCAGAACCAAGGGGCCCACTTGCACCCAACGATTCATTTCCTACGTTCAACTATAAATAGCTCATTTCAATACACATGCAAGGTGATGTTGTTCTAACTTACACTTTACTATTGCATCGCTTGAGCATTCACTGAGTTCTTACACTCTTCTAACTTGAGCGTCGGAGAATCTTCGCAAGTGGCACCACCTTTCGCCTCCCTACAACGCGAAACGCTGGTGTGAAGGATCTCCAGGACAACAAGACCGGCATCTCCTATTTAGAGACCGGATTAATACACCGGATACTCACTGTTCCGGTGTGCAAACCCTAAAAACACCTATATTCTTGTGGCTGGTCCCACACCGGATCCTAGACCCCGGTTCTGACCAGTTCAAGTAGCAATTACAGTATTAAAATACATTATTATGAATTTTAGGAGGTGGATTAATTGTTAAAAGTGTGATCAGATAGCATTTGGATAGCTCGAGGAGCTTTTGAGATTTCTTATTCCAGGTAAGAGAGCTTTTACATTTTAAATGCATATTTTATGGATGGATTAGGGGTATATTGACATATTGTGAATTATATGTTGGTGAAACATGATGATTTAATTGTTAAAATGTGAAATGTTAGCGATATACCCTATTTATATGATGATTGTGAATTATTAATGATTGTGGTGGTATCCGTCCATGATGTATTTATTAAACTACATGAGATGCTGTTAGAGATTAAATTGTTAATTATGTGTACATGAGATGTATGTATAGATTGAGTTAATTACCTATGCATGAGATGTGATAGGAGAACCAATTTGGTGTTATTGTGAATGCATGAGATGCAATGGATATTCATTGATATTGAGATGTTGCATAAGATGCAAATGAACGAATGACTTAATATCATTTTATATAGCATGAAATGCTTGTGTGGATGATTAAATGGATAATGATGTAAAGCATGTGATGCTTATTGTTGATATATGAATATGAAATGTGATTTCTATGTTATGTGGTTTCGAGGATTCCACAAAATACCTTGAGTGGGTCTCAAGGCAAGCCTATTGAGTGGGACTCAAGGCTGCCCGTAACACTCCTGTTGTCGCTGAGAGTGATTATATTACGTAAGAGGATAAACAGTTTGGTACCAGTAAAACGGTCGGATCAGCTAAGAGCTGAATATATGGTTGAGAGCCAATGTGTTGCAACACTAAATTATTAATGTGTGATTGGATCCAAATGAATAAATATGTATATGCATTAATGAATGTTGTTGAGAACAACAAGATTTGTATAGCCACGCGATGTTATGATATTGAGAACAACATGATAGTACAATCTATATGATATGTTATTGTGAATAACCTGATTATGATAGCTATGTGAATCATGTTGAGGATATGTGATGTGAGTGAATTATGTTGAATGGCAGTGAACGTTGTTGTTTGATTATGATATTATGATATGTGTTAGGGAATTGGATAGGTGGATCCTGTTCAATAACTGTCATTTAACATTTAGATTGCTCACCCATATTTTATGGCAATATTTTCAGTGGACTTGGGTCGCAATGGTGATTGGTGAGATGTCACCATAGCTGTGAGAAAGATCATGCATATATTTGCATATGTTGTAGATAGTGTTTTGTGATGTAGCCTTGGCTGGCTCCTGTGTATAACCATTTTGATATTGTGTATATAACTGTGCAGTGGATCTAGGTAGCTGACAGCTTCAACTGGAAGCCTAGTTTATATTTTGGATGTATATGTGATGTGATGAATGATGAGATATGAGGATATGGTGATGATAGAGATGTTGATGATGTTATTGGTTGTGGTGACCATGGATGGTCCCACCATATTTATGTGATGCTTTGATATGGCCAAGAACTGTAATTAAGTTATATTATTTGTTGAATACCATGGATGGATCCATGTGTTATGTTGCATTGCATATGATGACCAGGAAATTGTTGCATTGCATAAATAGGCAGGAATTGTTCATGTGTGTAGTTGAATTAGAAGGTGTGTGATGATTGAGATGAATTATGCATTAGAAGGTTAATGGAATGATGGATAGTGTTGTTGTATGGTCCCAAAACCCTACTTTGAAATTAAAATTAATTCGTGAAAAATTATTTGGGTTTTAGGCACCTTGTTTTAAATGTTAGGATGTTTTATTTGGACTTAAAGGTAATTTGATTAAAATTCATCCTCTAGAACCGGTATGACATGATCACCAATGTTAGCTATTCTCTCAACACTGGCGTCTCACGTAAGGAAATGATTTAACTTCAGAATCTGTTATCACGTGAAAGGTCCCTAAACTGACCCCGTTGTGAGTTGTTCACTCAATACCGGAGGGTCAGAGTTGACCTATGCCCTAGCGTGCTTAACAAGTAGCCTGCAAAATGACTGATGAGTAAGTAGAGCCGCTGTGAAATGTTTCCATCACAAGTCAGATTTACTGTAGAAGAGCAGAGTAAGTACTGATACCATGTACGGAAGACTTAGAAAGTAAAAAGACTCTTCCACTCCTTCCAAGTATAAATATCCATGCATCAATGTAACATAGTAAGAACATTCTCTCTAACCTTACGCTTAACCTTTGAAATTCTCTTGAACTTTCACTGACTTGAGGGTCAGAGTGTCCTTGTAGCTAACACCCCCTTCGCCCCACAACGCGTAAGGCTGGTGCTGTTGGTACGAGGAATCTCTCAAAGACCTTTATTTCTCTATTAGAATAGAGGATATAATATTGGATACCCATTGGACCAGTGTAATAATAGAGAGTGATCCTGAGAGTTAAGGACTATCGCGAGGCCGGATATTGTACCTTGGCCCAGACCAAATCAAATTTCTGTTATTTAATTATTTTTATAAGCATCATCTAAAGTATGAATATTTATGTTAACCTAAAATTATTTACCTTTTATTAATTTATATAAGCTTGTTATTAATATAACATATAATATTAAAATGAATATTTAATTACTATTGGTCTAACTCTAGTTCAGCTACGGTTGAACAATTGAACTTTGAACAGGTGTTTTTACTAGTTCAATCACTGATCTAATTTTATAAATACATTGAAAATGGAGAAATTACATTACAATACCTACTAAAATGCACCTGCATAAACGGGTAACACAGGATCAAGGTTTAAATTTTTTAAGTGTTAAATATATGGTTTTATTAATAAGTGAAACCATGTATTAATTAGTCCTTGCATATGTAAGCATCATGTAAATAAGTCTTAGAAATTTCAAAACAACTCAATTAATCCTTCAATTTAAGCATTATGTTTGTCTTTAGCCCTCATGGTTGACTAACACTACAAGAATCTTCTAGTGTAGCATCAGAAAAAATGGATACAATAGCCAAAAACTTTATCACAACAATCAATGTTAAATCGGAGTCGAGGTAGAGGCAAAAGACAAAGATACAAAGGTTGCCTAGGACTAAGTTTGAAGCTATACAAGGAGCCTAGAGCTAAGTCCGACATAATGTAGCCTAGGCCTAAGTTTGACGCAATGACCTTCTTCTCCGGGTTTTTGGCCACTATAGGGCATATTTTAAAAATAATTATAAAATTAGGGGTGTTTTGAAAGTATTTGGATATCTGGGGTTGTTTGTGTCAAATCATGTTTTGCATTACGTAGGTCCACCAGGCGTAACCCCTATTTCGTATTTTCACTATACGTAATATGTGCATGGATGCCACATGGCAACCATGCAGTATTGCGTACTCCCGTTGTGACGACTTGCGTCAATTTTCCCTTTAATAACAATTGTTTAATCATTTTTCATAATAATTTCTCGCGTTTAATAAAAATCAGCTCGGTATTAATATAAAATAATATTTACTTTTCTTAAATACATTCAAAATAATAAAATTATACTTAAAATATCAATAACCGATTGGAAATAAATCCATTAATAAAATAGAGTTTAGAAACAGTGGAAGAAGGAAAAACAGTCAGGGGTCATTCGCCTGAGCGAGACCCTGATTCACTTAGGCGAGATCCGACTCGCTTGAGCGAATGCTACTCTTTAAACCTGAGCGAACCAGACATACCAGGGAAACTCACAAGTCGGGGTTTCACTCGGCAAAATGGTCCACTCGGTCAACTCTCTCTCGGGAACAGCTTACCCATACATCACTCAGAAAAGGTTCATTCAATCTTATATCACTCGGAAAACACCCTAACCATACTTCACTTGGAAAAGGCTCTCTCGGCCATAACTCACTCAGAAACATTCTACTCATTCTTCACCCGGAATCATTCTACTCGTTCTTCACTTAGAAGTGATTCTCTCAGCCCTCGCTCGGAGAAGAATAAATCCTCTCGGCGAGATTCTCCCGGTAATCGACTATGCTACAGCACTGTAAATCCACTCATAAAATAAGCACCGATCACATAACATCAAGAATTTATATTCACGTCAATCAGCATACCGATTAAAATTTAATTCAACATATAGGCAACAGGTAGCATCACACACTCAGAAAACTCATTATATACATATATTACACAATTCATTCAAAATCACTCGGTGCCTTGGCATCAATCCTCCGCTTGGCGCACCTCCAGAGCTCCGACCTCTTCCCTGTCACTGGTTACTAAAATTGAAAACCACAGCAAGGGTGAGTGTTTAGCATCATAATTAATCTAGAACGGAATTTAAATAATAAAATACGAGCATAAACTCCGTCCGATTCCTTTATCTTCAAATTGCACATTACACTCGGCATTTAACTCTCACTCGGCAATACACTCACTTGGAAATTATAGCAATCAACACTAGGCCATATAGTAATTCACACTCGGCAATATAACCAATTATACTCGGTAAATATAACAATTCTCATTCAGCAATTTTAGCAAATCACTCAGCAAGTAACTCATTCGGCAAGTATAACGATTTACCACTCGGTAAATATAACAAATCACTCAGAAAATATATGAAATTGCACTCAGCAAAACATCAAATCATACTCAGCAAATATATCAATTCTCATTCAGCAATTTTAGCAAATCACTCAGTAAATATAGCCATCACACTCGGCAAATATAGCCATCACACTCGGCAATTATAACAATTTACACTCGGCAAATATAACAAACTACACTCGGCAAATATAGCAAACTGCACTCGGCAAATATACACATAACTAATAATTCATCAATTGTCACAACTGACTCTCACATGAAATCGACGCCTAGTATCTGGATACTAAAGGATCGGCCTTCAGCTGGGTGTCCGACTTGACATCCCGTGAACCCGACTTGGTTCACCGAGCCCGACTTGGCTCCCCCTCAACCACTAGGTCATAGACCTCTGGGTAACTCAACTGGGTCCGACTTGACCACTGAAGCAAAAAACGAAGGTAATACATACCCATGGCCATCCCATACCACATAATCGCATATCATATCTCATAATCATTATATATTATCAAAAAACAACATATGCAACTACCAAAAACTGGCATGTGCTCACAACACAGGGCGACCGACTTGTCAAGCCCATTCATCACATTGCCACTAGGTGACCTGCTTGTCAAGCCCGGCATCACATTGCCACTGTACACCGATTGTCACAGCATCAAATATTTCAAATTCAATCGGTTTACGCCACACACACGATCAGAAACCGATCGGTGGCCATACACGTATTCATACACATTCACATACAACAACTCATCCAGCATCATCTTTATTATCACAACATTAAATATTTCTCAAGTCACACACACACACACACGATCCTAAACTGATCGGTGTGCAAAGTATATTCATACACATATTCACATAATTTTCACTCAGCATTATCTCTTACCCGGTTCAGTCATTCCAACAACTCGGACAACATGTCCTATTCTAATTAATTATAACCCGAACACCCCCTTACCTCTGTTCCACGCTTCAACAATTTCTGGGTTCACAATTCCTCCTCCGTTCAGCACCAGCTTCCTTAATTGTCTCACTGATGTTCGTTCCACTACCTACGGGTTTGGAACGTGAAGCTTGTTAACATCACACCACCGTCCATATAACACCCTCGGTTAGATAAGACAAATCCTTCTGTAGGTTCATCCAATTTAACTGAGAGTGTTAACAGTTTTCAGAAAAAGTGAATATTTTTTTTTGAATAAATAAATACGTGGCAGATCAGCGGAAGTAATATTGTATATATCACATAGTCATTCACAAACTGTAAGTAATTGTACTCTTAACAGAATGGGGCACGCAGGCACCCTTAAATATTATACAGTCATCCGGTGTCTGATTATAAATAATCTATCCTTAATGGTTATTCTCAATGGGTTCAGCGTATTGCTGATCTTCACACTCAGGTTCTTGAGTTTCTAATTCCTCTGAAAAATGTTCAACAGTAAGGGTGAGTATAACCCAAGACCCTGATTGGTTCATCCGGTGCGGACATAATCCAGTTAACATACAATGTCACATAGATCATACATTTAGCATATTTATAACAATCAAGCATGTTGTCATCCCATAATCGTATATTTAGCATGTTCACAATTATAACAATCAAGCATATTACTATGAAATAAATCATACATATAACATATTCACAATCATAACAATCAAATATGATGTAATGAATGCATGAGTTCGGATCCATTATGATTTATCTTTGATTAAGTCTCATGATGCATGTGGGCCCAAGAAATTATTTCTTCTTCTCTGGAATATCACCATTCCAATTCTCTAGAGCGATCAAGGTCCGCCCAAGCTCTGGTACAAATGAACTCATTGGTTCTCATCATTGATTTATATATATATTTGAGACTTGGATCCCTACGATCATGGTCACACTCCGTCATTTAGTCAAAGTACACCAGAATTATTCGTCTCACCCGGCTATCAGGGCGCGACTCTGATGCCATTGGGTTGCCGTTCCAGTTGTACTCCCAAGATTCTTCTACTGAGATCGAACGTGAGTGTCCTTCACTGTACCAAGTGTATGCTCTAGAGGTTTTTCTTCTTCAAAATATTTTCATGATGCGAAATGCATTTATCTTATCAATTGATCCCTTGGGTATCTTATGTATTTCCAGTCTCATCATATCATTTCCAAGTTCTTTGGATTCTATCAATTATTTAAACATTGTAAGTATATCTATTATCTAGTATTTTCCATAAGGAGTAAAATAATTTATTCTTTATATAATTACGCATAATTAAAATGTTAACAAGGTTTATAACAAGAAAACTGCTAATAATAATATTAAGATTAATAATAATTAGGATAATAATAGAATAAGGATAATAATAATAATCATATTTTCTCATTAATTTAAAAAGTATTAAAAAGTAGTTTCTAAATGAAAATCCAAGCGAAAACCATTAAAAATAGAGTTTTCCGAGTGAAACAGGGTCAAATCCGAGTGAAATATGTATGATTCCGAGTGGAATCATACTGAGAAGGGTTCTCCAAACGTTCTGGTTAAAAATCCGAGTGAAATTGTATTGGAAAGGCTATTTTCCGACTGAAACAGATCTGATTCCGAGTGGAAATAATTCTTCCGATTAAAACAAGTTATATCCGAGTGAAAATGTTGATATCCAAGCTTTCTGAGTAAAATAGGTGTAATACCAAGTGAAATAATTAAGATTTCGAGTGCAATAATCACGATTTCAAATAAAATCAAGCTGAGAGGGTCTTCTAAGTAAAACAGTTCTAAATCCGAGTGAAATCAATCTGAAAGAGTTTCCTTAGTGAAGTTAAAATGCCTTCCGAGTGAAACATAATGAAGAAACAGTTTTCTGGGTGAAATTAATATAATTCTGAGTGAAATAAAATAGGATTCCGAGTGGAATTAGTCTGAAAGGAGTTTTCTGAGTAAAAATGTTTGTGAATCCGAGTGAAAATGTTCCTGAATAAAAATAAGATAAGTTTCCAAGTGAAACATGAGTTTACCGAGTGAAATTAATTAAAAAGGGTTCTGTCTGAATAAGATACATCGGAATAAAGAAAATCCGAGTAAGATAATCTTGATTCCGAGTGGAATCAGGTTGGGAAAGGTCTTCTGGTGAGTGGACTTTATATACCGAGTTACATCAAGTTGAAAGGAGTTCTTTTAGTGAAAATAACTATTTGCTGAGTGAAATAAATTGTTTTGCCGAGTGAAATAAGGTTGGGAAGCTACTGTCCGAGTAAAATAGTGTGTTTCCGAGTGAATTTACTGAAAAAGAGTTCTGAGTAAAAAGTAATTATATTTTCTGAGTGGAATTAAGTCAAGTTCCGAGTGAAATAATATAAGAAAGAGATTTCCGAGTAAAATAAGACTTGGGAGATGCTGTCCGAGAGAAACAGAGTGTTTTCCGAGTGAATTACTATGTTTGCCGAGTGAAATCAACTAGAAAGATACTATCCGAGTATAAATAAGCAAAACCGAGTAAAATAAGTGTAAAACCGGTTGGATTATCATAAAACATAACCTGTTATCATATTTGTTTCACTAGAAATCACACGGTACCCATGATTCTTAATATTTTCAGTCCAATATTTCACAATTCATCAATGATTATATACACTTGGTAACAGATACATACATGCATATACAGATACAATTTAAAGCATTTAATTCATACACACTGAATCTGTCCTCCACTCGGTTTTCCCACAAGGCACCCAAGAATATACCCCCTTACCTCAATGAAGTTCCTGGAGGAGAAGAAAGAGGCTCCCTTCACTGTCCTGCTTCAAATCCGAGTGAAACAGAGGGAATAGGAGAGAAAGAAACTTGCTGGGAAGGAGAGTGATGAAGAGTGTTTAGGTTGTGTGTGTGATGTGAGTTCTGAGGACCTTGAGCTCGTTTAAATAGGGAGGAAGTGAGTGGGAAGACAAGTGGGAGACATCGGTTGGAGAATTAGGTGGAATAATGGAGCCTTTTGACTCCTTTTACAGTCAGCTTTGCATTTGATTGGAATAAAATATATAAAGTTATTGTAATGGAGGCAACTTTCTCCTTTGATTGGTTCGTTGTGCCAATCATTCTTGGCTTTATATGATTAAGTGGGCTGACCACTATCTGAAGTGGAATTAAAAAGATATTCAGTGCTGGCAAGGTCGGTATCACATGTGAGGGCGGTATTGGGTGTGTGAGGGCGGAGTGCAATGTGAGGCGGTATTGAGTGAGGGCGGAGTGAAATGTGAGGCGGAGTGTAGTGATGGGCGGTGTGTAGTGGGCGGTGTTGAGTGTGAAGTAGGGAAGGACGGTGTGTGTGAAGGAGTTAAGGACACCGTCTGTGTAAATTGGGCGGTGTTGTGATGAACACCGGCTCAGAGCTGTCCGGTGTGAACTCCTGCTCTAAGGACGACCTAATTTAGCCAACTGGTGTGGAGTGCTGACATCGGATCGCTTAAGCGAAATCCGATTCGCTTGAGCGAATCCGCCCTTCATGGCTCGGAAATCTTCTAAAACCGATTCGTTTCTCTTGGTCCTCACTCTTGATTATTTCTTCTTAAAACCTCTAGTCGGATTTCTCCTCTCTAGGTCGGATTTCTTCTGGATTAGATCGGACTCAGGATTTCCATTCGGTAAACAACCTATTTTTATTTATTTCTTACTTAACTAAATCATTCCCTAACCAACTCAACATCAAATCACTTTTTACTCGGATTTCATAACACCTTAGGCTTACTCGGAAAAGGGTATCCAGATACCATTTTCCGCTCGGTATCTACTCAATTATCATTATTCATTCATCACCACTCATATTCAAGCCAAGTACTGCTTTAACCATACAATATATATATATAACCACTCGGAATCCATCACTATTTCCTCCATCAACACCTCCCAAATAATTTTAATAATTCATTTCAGTCGGTAGAAGCATCAACTTAATATAAAACACCTATGCATTCATTCACTCGGAACTCCTCATCATTCACTCGGGTTTATTTCATGCTTAACCACTCAGGTAAAACTTATTAAGTTAGGTTCCTCTCGGACTCATTTCATACTTAGACCCTCTAATTACACATTATTTAATCTACTCGGAAATATCATCACATTAAGTTCAACTCAGGCTTGTTCTAACCCCATCCACTTGGATTTATATATGGATCTTTCACTCGGTTTATCATATACTTAGAAATTTTCCAATCTAAGCCATTATAACCAATCTTCCCTCGGATTTTATACTCGGGAATATCCAAATTCATTCTTATACACACATTTCACTCAGTATTATTTTCCACTCTAGCATATCTTACTCGGGAATATTCAAACCCATTCACTCGGAAAGGCTACATATTAAGTCCTACTCAAAATGGCTTTCAACCTACTCGGATTGCTATCTTCTATCTTATTAGGGAGGTCTGACTTGGACAACTTCACTCGGATTGCATCAGTTATATCCCTGACTGAGTCTATTCACTCGGTATCATAGAAATTGTCACTCAAGAAAGAAGCAATTGGCAAGGTTTGACTCGGAAATGAGTCTCTCAAGGGTATTTTCACTCGGAATATTCACTCAGAAGTGGTTCCCTTGAACCCACTTCACTCCAGCTGTCTCTAAGACCAAGATTTCACTCGGTAGTAACCTACTTGGTCATATATTACTCGGATAACATAACCTTACACTCGGAATTTCATTCTTCACTCGGAATTGCTAATCCTTCACTCAAAATTTCACTTTGTCACTCGGATCAGTGCATATTTCACTCGGAATTTGCATAATTTCACTAATGGTCCGTATAAATTCCATTATTATGTACAAAAATGACATTTCTGAGATACCACAGACTATCAACGGGGTGTATATTCACTTATTACCACTTACAAACCTTCTAAACTTCAATTTTTACTAAATAAGACTGCTACTAAAAACAGGGATGTTACATTCTCCTCCCCTTTTAGGAATTTCGTCCCGAAATTCATGGTTGGAATAATTGAGAGTACAATCCTCTAATCTTTTCCTCAACTTTCCAAGTAACGTCTCTATCATTCAACTGACTCCAAACTACTTTGACCAAAGAGATTTCCTTTCCCCTTTAACTATTTTCGACATCGATTAACAATCTTAATCGGTGATGCTTCAAAGGTAAGGTTTTTCTTTCCAGAACAAATTGATCGGGACTTCGAACATGATCAGGGCCTAGTTCATATGTGTGGACATCATGAAGGTTTGGAAGGGCTATACGGCACACATTGGTTCCTATCTTTTGCAGAATTTGATAGGTTCTATGTATCTGAGACTTAACTTCTTGGTCTTTATAGCTCTGTCTATTCCAGTGGTAGGGGTAACTTTTGAGAAATACTTGCTACTAATATACCATTATAAGGCATTATTCCCTCATAACTCGTTGTCAAATCCTAGACTTGTCTAAATCCAATTTACACGTTTGTATTAGACTTCGGAAATTCTTCTCCCAAAACCAAGATTCTTTAAATCTTAAAATGCTAACTACACCTAACAATAACAATACTATGATTCCTTAGTCTTAAGACTTCCAAATCATCACATGAATCATTTAATCATTACTAAAATTTAGTCAAACTCATTATAAGCCTCTTGGTTTCATCTAAGATCATCACCAATTCATCTTATTTCAAAATGACATGCCTATTTATCATTTCAATTATCTTAATCCACTATCAATTGTTTCCTTAATCTACTATCATAATATCAATAGTCTAAATTAATTACTCTAATTTCATACACTTCTTTACCAATCCTCAATAATCAACACCTAATGCCTCAGATATTCATTTCCTTATATGTAATCATTCTAGAGTATTTAAAGCCATCAAGATCATCAACTTAGTTAAAATCCTCAAATCACTACACTTAGGGTTTTTCACCAAAATTCAATGATCATTTCTAATAATCACCAATTTCCATTAACAATACCTACATACACATTATCGGGTTTTAGCTAAAAATCATCTCTCATGACATTATTATTCACTTCCCTTAAATCCTAAGTTAGGGTTCCACTAGAATCAAACAATCGTCATTAACAACCATCATCTTCTGTCTCAAATCTTGAAAATTTTTTTTTTTTTAAACCACTTCACATCCATCCTAAAACACACATAAGTGTATTCTACCTTTGGGTTTTGCATGAAATGGTTTCTATTCCTAAAATCCCATTCACAAGGCATGCTTTTAATCACATAGAAATTCAAAACCTAGAAACAAAGATTAGAAAATTTTTACCTTACGCTCCGAACTATCCCAAGCTCTAGTATGCACACAAAATGAAGAGAGAATAAGGAAATAGATCATCTCTTGTTTCCCGTTTTACAACGAACAGGATCTCTGTTTGGGCTAACTTCAAAAATTTCACTAATTTCCTTAATAGTTCTAACCAATGGTATCTCAATCGGAGCTACTTGATCCTATACTCAGATTTCTAATCGGTTCTTATTTTAACTCTTATGGTCTAATAATACTTGACGAATTTTCTGTCGTAGCTCTTCTTCGAATTGTGTAAGATCGTTTCGCTGAAAGTTAGCTAATCCTTGGCTCTGCCTAGTAGAGTATTGGATAATTCTCGTTGTATTATCGTCTCTATGATTTGAGTAAGAAGTTTCTCCAGGTCATGATCATTGTTTAAGTGAATCGCTTAGGAATTTGTTGATAGAATATCAACAAAGAGGTTCTGTGTATATGTTATGTGGAGAATTCCACATAGGAAATCTAGTCTTAGGTGTTTTATGGACTGTTTAATATTTCTATCAGAGTACGTGGAAACCTAATGGTCCACTCCACAAGCTTAATGAATCGACTATGCTCTGATACCACCTTATAACACCCTCGGTTAGATAAGACAAATCCTTCTGTAGGTTCATCCAATTTAACTGAGAGTGTTAACAGTTTTCAGAAAAAGTGATTTTTTTTTTGAATAAATAAATACGTGGCAGATCAGCGGAAGTAATATTGTATATATTACATAGTCATTCACAAACTGTAAGTAATTGTACTCTTAACAGAATGGGGCACGCAGGCACCCTTAAATATTATACAGTCATCCGGTGTCTGATTATAAATAATCTATCCTTAATGGTTATTCTCAATGGGTTCAGCGTATTGCTGATCTTCACACTCGGGTTCTTGAGTTTCTAATTCCTCTGAAAAATGTTCAACAGTAAGGGTGAGTATAACCCAAGACCCTGATTGGTTCATCCGGTGCGGACATAATCCAGTTAACATACAATGTCACATAGATCATACATTTAGCATATTTATAACAATCAAGCATGTTGTCATCCCATAATCGTATATTTAGCATGTTCACAATTATAACAATCAAGCATATTACTATGAAATAAATCATACATATAACATATTCACAATCATAACAATCAAATATGATGTAATGAATGCATGAGTTTGGATCCATTATGATTTATCTTTGATTAAGTCTCATGATGCATGTGGGCCCAAGAAATTATTTCTTCTTCTCTGGAATATCACCATTCCAATTCTCTAGAGCGATCAGGGTCCGCCCAAGCTCTGGTACAAATGAACTCATTGGTTCTCATCATTGATTTATATATATATTTGAGACTTGGATCCCTACGATCATGGTCACACTCCGTCATTTAGTCAAAGTACACCAGAATTATTCGTCTCACCCGGCTATCAGGGCGCGACTCTGATGCCATTGGGTTGCCGTTCCAGTTGTACTCCCAAGATTCTTCTATTGAGATCGAACGTGAGTGTCCTTCACTGTACCAAGTGTATGCTCTAGAGGTTTTTCTTCTTCAAAATATTTTCATGATGCAAAATGCATTTATCTTATCAATTGATCCCTTGGGTATCTTATGTATTTCCAGTCTCATCATATCATTTCCAAGTTCTTTGGATTCTATCAATTATTTAAACATTGTAAGTATATCTATTATCTAGTATTCTCCATAAGGAGTAAAATAATTTATTCTTTATATAATTACGCATAATTAAAATGTTAACAAGGTTTATAACAAGAAAACTGCTAATAATAATATTAAGATTAATAATAATTAGGATAATAATAGAATAAGGATAATAATAATAATAATCATATTTTCTCATTAATTTAAAAAGTATTAAAAAGTAGTTTCTAAATGAAAATCCAAGCGAAAACCATTAAAAATAGAGTTTTCCGAGTGAAACAGGGTCAAATCCGAGTGAAATATGTATGATTCCGAGTGGAATCATACTGAGAAGGGTTCTCCAAACGTTCTGGTTAAAAATCCGAGTGAAATTGTACTGGAAAGGCTGTTTTCCGACTGAAACAGATCTGATTCCGAGTGGAAATAATTCTTCCGATTAAAACAAGTTATATCCGAGTGAAAATGTTGATATCCAAGCTTTCTGAGTAAAATAGGTGTAATACCGAGTGAAATAATTAAGATTTCGAGTGCAATAATCACGATTTCAAATGAAATCAAGCTGGGAGGGTCTTCTAAGTAAAACAGTTCTAAATCCGAGTGAAATCAATCTGAAAGAGTTTCCTTAGTGAAGTTAAAATGCCTTCCGAGTGAAACATAATGAAGAAACAGTTTTCTGGGTGAAATTAATATAATTCTGAGTGAAATAAAATAGGATTCCGAGTGGAATTAGTCTGAAAGGAGTTTTCTGAGTAAAAATGTTTGTGAATCCGAGTGAAAATGTTCCTGAATAAAAATAAGATAAGTTTCCAAGTGAAACATGAGTTTACCGAGTGAAATTAATTAAAAAGGGTTCTGTCTGAATAAGATACATCGGAATAAAGAAAATCCGAGTAAGATAATCCTGATTCCGAGTGGAATCAGGTTGGGAAAGGTCTTCTGGTGAGTGGACTTTATATACCGAGTTACATCAAGTTGAAAGGAGTTCTTTTACTGAAAATAACTATTTGCTGAGTGAAATAAATTGTTTTGCCGAGTGAAATAAGGTTGGGAAGCTACTGTCCGAGTAAAATAGTGTGTTTCCGAGTGAATTTACTGAAAAAGAGTTCTGAGTAAAAAGTAATTATATTTTCTGAGTGGAATTAAGTCAAGTTCCAAGTGAAATAATATAAGAAAGAGATTTCCGAGTAAAATAAGACTTGGGAGATGCTGTCCGAGAGAAACAGAGTGTTTTCCGAGTGAATTACTATGTTTGCCGAGTGAAATCAACTAGAAAGATACTATCCGAGTATAAATAAGCAAAACCGAGTAAAATAAGTGTAAAACCGGTTGGATTATCATAAAACATAACCTGTTATCATATTTGTTTCACTGGAAATCACACGGTACCCATGATTCTTAATATTTTCAGTCCAATATTTCACAATTCATCAATGATTATATACACTTGGTAACAGATACATACATGCATATACAGATACAATTTAAAGCATTTAATTCATACACACTGAATCTGTCCTCCACTCGGTTTTCCCACAAGGCACCCAAGAATATACCCCCTTACCTCAATGAAGTTCCTGGAGGAGAAGAAAGAGGCTCCCTTCACTGTCCTGCTTCAAATCCGAGTGAAACAGAGGGAATAGGAGAGAAAGAAACTTGCTGGGAAGGAGAGTGATGAAGAGTGTTTAGGTTGTGTGTGTGATGTGAGTTCTGAGGACCTTGAGCTCGTTTAAATAGGGAGGAAGTGAGTGGGAAGACAAGTGGGAGACATCGGTTGGAGAATTAGGTGGAATAATGGAGCCTTTTGACTCCTTTTACAGTCAGCTTTGCATTTGATTGGAATAAAATATATAAAGTTATTGTAATGGAGGCAACTTTCTCCTTTGATTGGTTCGTTGTGCCAATCATTCTTGGCTTTATATGATTAAGTGGGCTGACCACTATCTGAAGTGGAATTAAAAAGATATTCAGTGCTGGCAAGGTCGGTATCACATGTGAGGGCGGTATTGGGTGTGTGAGGGCGGAGTGCAATGTGAGGCGGTATTGAGTGAGGGCGGAGTGAAATGTGAGGCGGAGTGTAGTGATGGGCGGTGTGTAGTGGGCGGTGTTGAGTGTGAAGTAGGGAAGGACGGTGTGTGTGAAGGAGTTAAGGACACCGTCTGTGTAAATTGGGCGGTGTTGTGATGAACACCGGCTCAGAGCTGTCCGGTGTGAACTCCTGCTCTAAGGACGACCTAATTTAGCCAACTGGTGTGGAGTGCTGACATCGGATCGCTTAAGCGAAATCCGATTCACTTGAGCGAATCCGCCCTTCATGGCTCGGAAATCTTCTAAAACCGATTCGTTTCTCTTGGTCCTCACTCTTGATTATTTCTTCTTAAAACCTCTAGTCGGATTTCTCCTCTCTAGGTCGGATTTCTTCTGGATTCAATCGGACTCAGGATTTCTATTCGGTAAACAACCTATTTTTATTTATTTCTTACTTAACTAAATCATTCCTTAACCAACTCAACATCAAATCACTTTTTACTCGGATTTCATAACACCTTAGGCTTACTCGGAAAAGGGTATCCAGATACCATTTTCCGCTCGGTATCTACTCAATTATCATTATTCATTCATCACCACTCATATTCAAGCCAAGTAATGCTTTAACCATACAATATATATATATAACCACTCGGAATCCATCACTATTTCCTCCATCAACACCTCCCAAATAATTTTAATAATTCATTTCAGTCGGTAGAAGCATCAACTTAATATAAAACACCTATGCATTCATTCACTCGGAACTCCTCATCATTCACTCGGGTTTATTTCATGCTTAACCACTCAGGTAAAACTTATTAAGTTAGGTTCCTCTCGGACTCATTTCATACTTAGACCCTCTAATTACACATTATTTAATCTACTCGGAAATATCATCACATTAAGTTCAACTCAGGCTTGTTCTAACCCCATCCACTCGGATTTATATATGGATCTTTCACTCGGTTTATCATATACTTAGAAATTTTCCAATCTAAGCCATTATAACCAATCTTCCCTCGGATTTTATACTCGGGAATATCCAAATTCATTCTTATACACACATTTCACTCAGTATTATTTTCCACTCTAGCATATCTTACTCGGGAATATTCAAACCCATTCACTCGGAAAGGCTACATATTAAGTCCTACTCAAAATGGCTTTCAACCTACTCGGATTGCTATCTTCTATCTTATTAGGGAGGTCTGACTTGGACAACTTCACTCGGATTGCATCAGTTATATCCCTGACTGAGTCTATTCACTCGGTATCGTAGAAATTGTCACTCAAGAAAGAAGCAATTGGCAAGGTTTGACTCGGAAATGAGTCTCTCAAGGGTATTTTCACTCGGAATATTCACTCAGAAGTGGTTCCCTTGAACCCACTTCACTCCAGCTGTCTCTAAGACCAAGATTTCACTCGGTAGTAACCTACTTGGTCATATATTACTCGGATAACATAACCTTACACTCGGAATTTCATTCTTCACTCGGAATTGCTAATCCTTCACTCAAAATTTCACTTTGTCACTCGGATCAGTGCATATTTCACTCGAAATTTGCATAATTTCACTAATGGTCCGTATAAATTCCATTATTATGTACAAAAATGACATTTCTGAGATACCACAGACTATCAACGGGGTGTATATTCACTTATTACCACTTACAAACCTTCTAAACTTCAATTTTTACTAAATAAGACTGCTACTAAAAACAGGGATGTTACAGTCCACACGGTTAAAAGAACCATTTTCAGGCTCACAGCCAAGAGAAGTGGAGATCGGAACAGTACCCCTCCACATATGGCCATTCGGTCCAGAAAAGAAATGAAAGAGGTGAGGTAGCAATTTTAAATGGTTCAATGAACTCACCTTGAAACCACTGTCACGGCTATGTAATTATTTCAAGGTTTGATGCAAAGATGGACCTCCCTTCAAAGCTTACAGCTCTCAACAATGGAGGAAGAAGAAGAAGAAAAGTAGCAGATGAAGAAGAAGATTCTCGTGAATGATTGAGTGAATGATTACGCAAATGATTGAGGAAAGAGAAGGAAACCATTATTTAAACTCATGGCAACCGGTTACCTTCTCAATCGGTCACTTCCAACTGGTCACCTCTTCAACCGGTCATTTCTCCCTTTCCTTTATAATTTCTTTAAAGATTTAAATTAAACCTCTCTTCTTCTAATCACACCTTTTATAATTAACTAATAATTCATAAAAATATCAAATAAATTCCTAAAAACAATTTTTTTTTAATATTTCCACTTCACAAAATTTTTTTATAATTATCCGGGATGTTACACCCGTGATGCGTAAAACCTTATATTTCGTAGCATGAGGCTACGTAATGACAATGCTATTTTGTAACATGAAGTTACGTAATCAGAGCTTGTCGTAGGGGGCATAGTGTTGACCAGCTTTACGTCGAGTGAAGGTGCCAAACAATAGGGAGATGACACATGTCCAGGTGAGCCCTTTTTTTAACCAGGTATGGTCCTCCCATTTTCACAAGAATCGTGTTTCACTCTTTTACTTTCCTTCTCTTGCGTTTTTTTATCACTTTGAAGCTATTATAAGACTTTCTTTTGCTTTATGTGTGGCTCAAACAGGTAAATTTTTAGTTATAGTTTTTATTATTAAAAAGTAAAACAAGATAATTGTTTTAGTTACATTGTTTTAATAAATTGATACTATTATTATTGTGGTTGGTTTATAACAAACTAATGTGTTATTACAAGATTATGTTTAATTTTTTTAGATTTTATTATTATTGTTGTTGTTGGATTTATCACAAAATAATGTTTTATTTTTCTTATTATTGAAATATATACAGCCCAAATTGTTTGATTATGTTATATATTTTGTTTAAAACAGTATGGCCTCATCATCGTAGTCCTGTGAAGTGAACCTAGGTCCCAAAGATCCGCCACTATTGAGGTTCCAAAGTGTACACGTGTCAGAATCGGTGTGGGATAGAAGACTAGATCAAATCTTGAAATGTAGGCATGCATTGGCTTTTCGTAATGGTAGACAAGGTTTCCCAAATGTAGGCATGCCACTAGAAGAGTGCACCATTACACTACAAGATATGGCCATCCAAGTCAGTTTACATATGGATGGTTTACCTTTAATATTGGATACATCTGCTCGTGACTAGGGTGTAGTGGTGGCTAATCTGTTTGGTATATACCCCCTAAAAGATGTATTTCAGGTTGGTTGTTTGAAAATGAAGTGACTGTTAGACAACTTTTCGAATATTGAAGATCATATGGGCAATGATCTACAACTATTGCGGTATACAAGAGCGTATATCGTACGGTTAATTGAGGGTGTAATATTTATTGATCATTCAAGCAGTCGGGTTTCATTAAAATACCTACCTTTGTTGGAAGACTTAGATAGGTGTGGCCAATATAGCTAGGGATTTGCAGCCTTAAGCTATTTGTATCGTGAATGGTGTTTATCAACCAAGTATGAACGTAAATTTATTTGTGGCCTTTACCTATTGTTACAAGTTTAGGCCTGGGATAGATTTCTAAGCATTGCTCCAAATCTCCCGCAACAGGCCAGACCTGCAGGGACGCCTTATGCAGCAAGGTACAATTCAATTGATAGGTGTTTTTATTCTTATGTAAATAATTTGTTTAGGGTGAACCATGTTTGACTTGTTATAATGACTTCCATTGTAGGTGGTTGGGGAGGGAAACTTTCAAGGCGATAAGACAGGATATTGATTTTTACCGTTGTGCTTTGACTAGATGAAATGTACTGATGTAAGTTAGCTTCACTTATTTTTCAATGTAGTTTTTTTAAGATTATTGTTTTACTGACATTGTTGGTTTTGTTGTTCAAATTATATGGACCCTTTACTCAGATGAGGTGATACAAACATTGACTGTAATGTGTTTGTAAGGAGCAGAGGGTTGGAGAGTTGTAGTTCCATTACTTTGTATAAACATAATGGAGTGGCATCAACCGGACTGGGTGATGTGACAATTTGGGATGCAGCAACACATTCCTTCTCATTCTCGTCAACCAGATCATTTGCATGGCATTGCACAAAAGGGGAAGCAAGGGGAAAATTAGAACTAGGTCTATTTACCACTGATCAACATTTGGCAGAGTTGAATAAATTTTGTATATACAAACCCACCGCAAGAGGGTTTATTGGTTGAAAACTTAGACTACATGTGGTGGTATAATCTGAACACTCGGAGGTGGATAACCTTGTGTCAAACATTATGAAAAGCCTTCTGCCTAACGCAACGAACACCTCCTAACATCAACAAAACCCTGATCGCAGCCATGTCAGATTGTTTTCAAGAAGGCATAACACCACCTCAAGCTCTTCATCATCGGTTATTTGAAAACCATAAAATTTATTTTTTTTTCTGACCAATAACTACCCTACTAGTTAGCTGAGTAATTGTCATATCACCTTCTAGTTTCAACTTACATGAGATCTTCTGTTTCAGCTCCTCCACAGTAATATCATGCTTAATTTGAATTAATTTTGTGTCCCCTTCAAACGTATAGCCTTCTGACCCTTCATATTTCTGCCTATTCGTGTAAAGAATCATCATGATTTGGGATCCCATTTCTAAGGCAAGCACTGGATTCACAACCTAAACGTGATAAATATCCAAAATATGTGAATTTAAGGTGTATTTGGGATAATTTTGGTAAAGAATTTGTTGTATCTAGATGAGTTTGTATGCATTGAAGTGTTAAAAATTACAATTCCAGATAAATTCACCATGCTTGATGTTTATAAGGTTATTAATCCCAAAATTTTATGTAAATATAGGTAAAAAAGATAAGAAAGAGAAGAAGGAAGAAAGAAGAAGTTGGAAGCAAGTCCCTTTGAGAAAAAATAGAAAAAGCAAAGTTCAGAGGAACTCATTTAAATGAGCTTGAGTTTCACTTAAGTGACCAGGAGTCTGGGCTAAAAGATGCAATCTGGACTATACTCGCTTGAGCGAGTTCACCTTAGCCCAAGCAAAGATTAGGTAGTGAGTAATTTGAGGAATTCGCTTGAGCGAGCCTTTTTTTACTCAAACGAAAATCATCTAGAGGCTACCATCATGGAATTTGCTTGAGCAAGACTCTTTCAGCTTAAGTGAATATGAGGCGGAGAAATAGAGAAACAAGGAAGCTTACTCGCTTGAGCAAGGTAAGCTCGCTTGAGTGAATTCTCAGAGGCATTTCATCAAAGTAAGAGGTTCCTTCAGATTGAAGAAAGCCTAGTCACCTGGGTGAGTTTAAGCTCGCTTGAGCGAGTATGGATGTATAAAAGAAGAACTTGGAAAAATTTTAAAAGATCGATTGTGGAAAATCAAGACCAAAAACCTAGCACCTTTATGAATCATTTTAGAGACCTTCTTTTCATCTTTTTCTTCATCTTTGATGCTTGTAATGGCTACCATGAGTGACTAAACTTTTCTTTTAGGATTGAATGTAATCGATTCAAACCTGACGTACTTCTGTTATATATTCATATGTTTAGTAATGCGATTTAATGATTTTGGTATTCTATTATATGTTTAATGCTTGATTATATCCGATCAATAGTTTCTCGATCTTAGTTTTCTTTTGTTATTGGAAAATGAATTTTGAAAATTGACTTGGATGGAACACCCATTGCGTTAGCTATTAGGAATGATATCTAACATAACGAACGTCAAAAACAATCGCTCTTAATGATGGAGTATTGGCAAAGTGATTGAGGAATCAACAGTTTGAAAATATTCTTATAGATTTCGTAGTCGGGGAATCGATACAAATGATTTTGATTATGACTAAAAACCATTACTTCGAACACCATTCTTATGAATATATGCAGGGTATACGATGGTGAGATAGATTAAATCCAATCCTAATTTCTTTATACTTGATCCTTGTCATTACTAGTTGTTGTTTGTTATTTGTTAAGGATAAGTTTTCATTTCACAAATTTCCTCATTTATCAAAAATGAATTCAAATCAAATTTCTTGCCTAAATGGTTCAAAATTAGTTTTCTGAATTAAACCATCCCTCACTAGAATGACATCTATTTTATACTACAACGAGTAATGGATAGCTTGCCACAAACCCTAACAAAACGTAACGTATTTTTGACTGCTATATAACTAATACTGGAGCAAAAGGGGTATCCAAGCATATATAGATTACATTTCATTTTTTCATGTAACGCATTGCCACATGGCAGTCTTCCATTGGTCACCATTACGTACCTTGATAATATGTAATGCCACGTGGCTGATCCAGAGCTATTACGTATTTTAAGGGTGTGTAACATGCATGTTTAACAAACATCTTTCCGTAATGCATAATAAAACCTGTCATTACGTCTTTTGATCAAACATAAAACTAAACATTACGTTTTACCACAATACGTAATACTTTATGGTTGCCACGTAGCAGCCATGTACGTATTATGTTTAGTGAAAATATGAAATAGGGTTTACGTCTGATGGACCTATGTAATGCAAAACATGATTTGACACAAACAACCCGAGACATCCAAATACTTTCAAAACACCTATAAATTTATGATTATTTTTAAAATATGCCCTATAATGGCCAAAAACCCTTATTCTCCCCTCCTTCTTGTATTATTTTATCTATAACTTATCTCCTTCTCGTACTCTTATGTGTGTATGAAATTTAGAATTTAAACTAGTGTCACATTCTTCTACGCAACAACCAAAATGTTGATGCAACGCATAACATCAAAACCTTAAGGGGAACATGTGCATTTTACATCTACACTTTCTGACACAACTTCACACGCAACTTTGCATCAGAGTCTTTCTGACGCTAACTTGGTAATCATTAAAATTTCCACACAGCTTTGTGTGTACGTGCAACAAACACTATGCATGTGACTCTAAAATCATATTTTGTTGTAGTGTAACATTGGCAGAATGTTGAAAGATTGTTGCTCTGACCTATTAAGGACAAATTGAGTGTCTGAGTGGTATTTTACTAATAATGTAAATCATGTGAGGGTTAATGCACAGCACCAACATTTCAGATAAAGTTTAATTTGATTGATATACTTACATTTACTTCACATCCAATGACAAATAGGCGTTTATTAACCTTTTCCACCCCATGTTACTGTTACCTTTGTAACACCCCTATTTTTATTTTAATTCATTACAAAAAAATTTATATTTAAATTTTGAAGGAATTAGATTATGACTCTTTAGAACTTTTTAATCTATGTATTATTTAAGATTTTCTGGAATTTTATGAAAATTTTAAAATATTTTAATAAAATAATATATTTTAAATAATTTTAAATTCATATAAAGTGACTAAAAATTAAAAATATTTATTAGAAAGTGAAGTTAAATTATAAAAAATTTTCTAAAATCTATTTCAAGTAGATTTATCTGAAAATGATCGGTTTGGTACCAACAAATTTTTATTAACAGAAAATTTTAGATTTTTAAAATTTTAAACTTTATATTACTTATTATAAAATAGCGATGACTGATATAATATTGCTAAATTTCAAAAAGGACTGATTTTGAGTATTTAAAATATACCGAGTGAATGGTTACTATTTGATTTAATAATTCAGCCGACATTTACTATGTAAAACACTGTGTATGAACGAAAATTTCAACTGTTGCATAATAGCCAAGAACGAAATTTTCAAAATTGCACAATACTTTTATAATAAAATATTGAAATGCACAGTAAAAATTTTTCTTATAAATAGCGAGGCAGCAAAGCAAGGAAATCACAGTTTCTGATTAAGTTTTCTTAATATAGTAGTGCTAGTGAGATAGTAGTGGAAGTAAGAGAGAGAAATAATTTTCTTTGGAAAGTGGTTCTACCAAAATTATAAGGTAAGAATAACTCTCTTTTATATTTTTTAGATTTATTTTCATATCATTTTTGAAATCTATTATTATATTGGATATAATATTATTTTAAGTTACTATTCTAAATAGTAAGTTACTATGTCAATAGTAAATTACTATTACGAATAGTAAATTACTATTTACCTTTACTATTCATGTTTTACTATTTACTGTTATTATTCACATTTTACTATTTACTATTACTATTCATGATTTACTATTTACTGTTACTATTCACGATTTATTATTTACCATTACTATTCATAATTTACTATTTATTATTACTATTTATGGTAACTATTTAAAATTTACTATTTACTATTACTATGCATAATTACTATTTACCCTTCCTGTTTCAAACAGGAATCTAAATTTTTATCTTATAACTATATTAAAATAAAATTTGTATGTTTTAGAACTTGAAGATAAGGCGCGTGCGGACTTTCCATAACGAATCAAGACAAGAGGTAAGGGGGAGTGAGATAAAGATATAATATAAGAAAATATAATAATAATAGGAGGAGTTCTCTATTATACAAAATTTTCAAGTATTATGGTTTTAAAGATTGATAATTCGAGTTTTTAATAATTGATCTTGAATTGATCTATAAATTTTCTAAGGAAGGTTATGAAATATATTTAAGGCTCTGAAACTGAAATTATGATGAGATCTAATTTGTGATTAGAAAAGGAACTAAACTAAAATTTTATACGTGTAATAGAATTTATTTAAGAATTTAAAAAAGTACAGTTTACCAGGGTGATTATGTCGCGATTCGTAGGCCCCGATAATATAATTGAGTTTCTAAAAGCCTTAACCAACTGAATACGCGAGTAGTTCATGCATCATGAATCATCAGAGAGAAACAAAATGATATTATCAGGAGATGGGTTATAGAAACCGAGGATACATTAGAGAAGGCTTAATTTCGAGTCTTGGGATGTGAGGGTGTGGAAGAGTGCTTCAGGAGTCCTGGGGTCGCTCCCTAGTGTCAGGTACTTTAACAATAAAAATATTCTCAGTCTGACTAGTCTCTAAGTGTTTCTATGCCAGTTGAGTTGTTCATGTTATTATTATCCTGAATTATGAAACAGTGTAAACTCATGGTTGGCTCAGTGCAAATAAAAAATTTAAGGGCCTGCATATATAGGTGAGTGATGAAGTAGATATTGCATAACATTCATATATTCATAATTGATTGTGATTGATATTATTATACTAGTTTGTGAAAACCCTTTATTGATTATGTTCCATTTGGGAATATTATATTATGTTTCTCACTTCTTTCTCCGTGTAACACCCCTATTTTTATTTTTATATTAAAATTTTGAAGGAATTAAATTATGGTTCTTTAGAACTTTTTAATCTATGTATTATTTATATTTTTTGGATTTTTTTGGAAATTTTGAATTATTTTAATAAAATAATATTTTTAAATAATTTTAAATTCATATAAAGTGACTTAAAATAAAAATATTTATAAGAAAGTAAAGTTAAATTATAAGAAAATTTTCTAAAATCTATTTCAAGTAGACTTATCTAAAAATGATCGGTTTGAGAAAAATCTTGATTTTTACCAATCGTAAAAAAAACCAGGAACGTTTTTTATTAACAGAAAATTTTAGATTTTTAAAATTTAAACTTTATATTACTTATTATAAAATTAGTGAGGACTGATATAATATCGCTAAATTTCAAAAAGGACTGATTTTGAATATTTAAAATATACCGAGTGAAAGGTTACTATTTGGCTTAATAATTCAGCCGACATTTACTATGTAAAACACTGTGCATGTATGAAATTTTCAAAAGGTGTACAGTAACCAAGATTGAATTTTCAAAAAATGCACAGTACTTTTATATTAAAATAATAGAATGCATAGTTTTTTTCCTTCCTATAAATACCAAAGAAATTCTTCTTTAGAATTCACAATTTCAGATTAAGTTTCTCAATATAGTAGTGCTAGTGAGATAGTGGTGGAAGTAAGAGAGAGAAATAAATTCTTTTGGAAGAAGGTTCTACTAAAATCCCAAGGTAAGAATACCTCTCTTTAATATTTTTTAGGGTTATTTTCATATCGTTTTTAGAAATCTATTATTATACTAGAAATAATATTATTTTAAGTTACTATTCTGAATAGTAAAATACTATTTCAATAGTAAATTACTATTTCAATAGTAAATTACTATTTCAATAGTAAATTACTATTCAAATAGTAAATTACTATTTACTGTTACTATTTACCTTTACTATTCACATTTTACTATTTACTATTTACTATTACTATTCACGATTTACTATTTACAATTTACTATTTACCGTTACTATTTACATTTTACTATTTACTATTACTATTCATGATTTACTATTCACTATTCAAAATTTACCATTTCTGCTTTAAGTAGTAATCTTAATTTTCATCTTGTAACTATATTAAAATGAAATTAGTATGTTTTAGAACTCGGAGACGAGGCGCGCATGGATTTTCAATAACGAATCGGTATACAAGAGGTAAGGGGGAGTGAGATAAGAATATAATATGAAAAGACATAAGAATAATGGGAGGAGTCCCCTACTCCTTTTAAATTTAATAATATTATTATTTTAAAATATTAACTTTTTAACTTAAAATTTATAATACAATTTAAATTAAATATCTGATGTAACTAACTCTAAAATACCTATGCAAATACCTGGATAACCTATGCGAACTAGAATGAACCTATGCAAGGACTTGGATTATTATGACCTGGACTAAACACCCCAGTTAGTCCCTCACTCCAACAGAGTCAGACACTTAGGTCCTCCAATTAATAAGTGAGTCCCGTTAGTCCTCCACGTCCGTCATCGTCGGACAAATAGATCCATGCCATTAATGAAGTGTTAACGTCCGTCAGAGTCAGCTGACGTGGATTGTTAAATTCCAACAGGGATGCCACGTCAGAGTCGGCGAGGATCTATTTGTCCGACGATGACGGACGTAGAGGACTAACGAGACTCATTAACTGAAGGACCTAAGTGTCCGACTCTGTTGGGGTCATGGACTAAGTGGGGGTGTTTACTCAAAATATTTTACCTTCCATATAACTATAATATTTAGTTATGATTGATAATGCTTGATTTTGATTGATGATTTTGTGATGTGGAGTTTGAGCATATAGCGAGCATGATGGAAAGCTAAAACTCAGTAAGACTTACGCTTTAAATTTTTATTACTTTAAATCTTTTCTTCTTAGAAATTATTTTTATTAACTTTACTTTCAATATTCAGAATAAAAAAATTATTATTTATTTTAGAAAGAAGACATTTTATGAAAATTAATTTATAACAAATTGAGATAATTAAATCTTGAATTAAAGAAAAATTTTATAATTTTAAGTATTTTTGGTTAATGATTTAAATATTATTCTCTTTTAATAAAATAAAATTTTCAAAAGAAAATTATTTTATTTTTCCAACTTAATAACTAAAGATATTTGGAAATAATTGAGAATTCGATTTTGTTAAGATTCAATTTGAGAAAGATTATGTAAAGTTTTATATGAGAAAGTTTTTGAGATATTTAAGGCTTAGAAACTCAATTTCAGTGAGATTCAAAAACTGTACCAAATTTATTTCCGTGGGACAAAAATTCAGAGAATTAAGAAAATATACAGTTTATTGAAATGATGTTGTAAACCTTTAAGGTATTTAATAATTGAGTTTCTAAAAGCCTTAACCAACTAAACACGCGAGTAGTTTATGCATCATAAATCATTAAAGTGAAACAAAATGATATTGTCTGGGGACGGATTATAGAAACCGAGGATACATTAGAGGAGGCTTCATTACGAGCCTTGTGATGAGAGGGTGTGAAAGGGTGCTTCAGGGGACCTGGGGTAGCTCCATAGTGTCGGGTACTTTCACAATAAAAACTTTCTCAATCTGACTAGTCTCTAAGTGTTTCCATGCCAGTTGAGCTGTTAATATTATTATTATCCGGACTTATGGAACAATGTAAGCTCCTGGTTGGCCCAGTGCAAACTAAAATTTAAGGGCCCACATATATAGGTAAGTTATGATGAAGACATTGCATAACATTCATGCATTCATAACTGATTGTGTGTGTGATTGTGATTGTGATTGATATTATTATATATATTAGTTTTTGAAAACCCTTTATTGCTTATGCCCCATTTTGGAATATTATATTCTGTTTCTCACTCCTTTCTCCGTGTTTTTGTTTCATATGTTTTAAATTGATGGTTCAGAGGCAAGGATCGAAGGATCTCAACAGTAAATATAGTACGTTCTAGAAAGGGAGCTCGGTATGAATACCGTGGTCCAATGAATAAATAAAGTTATTAAGTAACTGCTTCTGGGCCATGAAGTTTCCTCTCTTTCTTATAATATTTAATATTTACTTTCTTTGGATGAATGTAAAATTACTTTATAAAGTTTTAATAATATTTATGAGGTATTTCAGAAATGATGTATGTAATTTATTCCGATAGTTTTCTTTTAACGATCATTTCTTTAGTAAAAAAAAATTATGAATTTTTCTAGTATTTATTAAGGTGTAAGAGAGGGTGTTACAAAGTGGTATCAGAGCAGTTAATCCAATAGGTCTGGGGTAAAGGTCTATCTTGCTTTATCTGTAAACTATGTGTAGGTAATAGAAAATAGAATATCTGGCTTGGTAGTAACTGTGATTGATGTGACAAATCTCAGTTACTGTGAAACAGGAAACTAATGGCCGGAAACGATCTTGCTGGAGTTGTAGAATGCTTAATCAATGCAATGGGAGTATGTGAAGGTCAAGGTAACGATGCCTTAAGAAGGCTGGACTTATTCGAAAAACACAATCCACCTCTTTTCAAGGGAGGATATAACCCTGATGGAGCACAAACCTGGATTCAAGAGATAGAGAAGATCTTTCGAGCATTGCAATGTAATGAAGCTGATAAGGTAGTCTTCGCTACTTATGCCTTATCTGAGGATGCCGAACATTGGTGGGATAGCATGCATAGACAATTCAAAGTCAACGACATGGAGATCACTTGGGATCATTTCAAGGATATGTTTCTAGAGAAATACTTTCCAGCTGATGTTAAAGAGAAAAGACAATTCGAATTTCTGTCGTTGACCCAAGGAAATATGACCATTGGAGAGTACGTATCTAGGTTTGAAGAGCTGTCTCGTTCTCATTCTCATTATAATGATGCTACTAACGAATGTAATCGGTGCACAAAGTTTATAAATGGATTGCGGCCAGAAATTAAAGAAGTTATACGAATGTAGGAAATCCATAAATTTTTTGTATTAGTAAATCGCTGCAGGATCTTTGAAGAGGATCATAAGGATAGAATGACCAAAAGTCGTGAGCCCATTCACAAGGCGGGAGAAATGATAAGTGGAGGACCTCACCATCACCAAAGAAGAGACTTCAGGAGAAATAAGCCTTACCAAGCGCCATTTCACCGGTTTGGAGCAGCATCTGTTCCTAACAGACCACAAGCTTCAACTGGAAGCTATTACCCGACATCTGCACCAAATTTTAAATGTTTTATCTGTGGAGGACCCCATTTTAAAACGGATTGTCCTAAAAACACTTATGTTTGCTTTAAGTGTAACAAACCAGGTCATCACATCAAGGATTGTCCAGAGATGAAGAGGGAAAACCCTAAAGGTGTGAGTACAAGCATAAATACTCAGGGAGGCGCACACAATGCAGTCGGAAGGCCGAAGGCGAAAGGAAAGGTTTTTGCAATCATTGGAGAAGAAGCATCTCATTCTGATTCCATGGTGGAAGGTAAGTGTATCGTTAATAAGATTCCTTTAACTGTTATGTATGACTCAGGTGCATCACATTCCTTTATTGCCAATGACTGTGTAGAAAAACTAAAATTACCTGTGATAAAATTACCATTTGACTTATCAATACATACTCCTGGAAACAATCCCATTGTCACTTCTAAAGCCTGTTGGAAATGCCCTATTATCATAGATGGTAGGGACTTTAAGGCTAATCTTTTCTGTTTACCCCTTTCTGGCTTAGAAGTTATTATTGGGCTAGATTGGTTGTCTGACAATCATGTTCTAATAGATTGTCATAATAAAATCATAATGTTTAAAGAACCAGTGAATTTGAATCTTGAGGATTCGAGATTTCTGACCGCCAACCAAGTGAGTGCCTATTTAAAAGGAGGGGCTCAAGGATTCATGCTATTGCTTTCAACGAAAGGATAGCAAGAATCAAGAATCAAGAATCTGCCGGTTGTGTGTGAATTTCCTGACGTTTTTCCTAAAAATATCTCTGGTTTACCCCCAAAAAGAGATATGAAATTCGCCATTGATCTAATACCTGGAGTTGGACCCATTTCAATTGCACCATACCGAATGTCACCTCTAGAATTAACAGATTTGAAGAAACAACTTGGAGAGATGATAGAGAATCAGTTTATACGACCCAGTGTATCCCCCTGGGGTGCACCAGTGTTATTGGTTAAGAAAAAGGATGGTAGCATGAGGTTATGTGTAGATTATCGGCAACTAAACAAGGTGACAATCAAGAACAGATATCCTCTGCCAAGGATTGACGACTTAATGGATCAGCTGCGTGGTGCCACGGTGTTCTCTAAAATTGATTTGAGGTCTGGATACCATCAAATAAGGGTGAAGAAAGAAGATGTACCAAAAACTACTTTTAGAACACGTTATGGCCATTACGAATATCTAGTAATGCCTTTTGGTGTAATTAATGCACCAGCCGTATTCATGGATTACATGAATAGGATTTTTTATCCATATCTAGATAAATTTGTAGTGGTGTTCATTGATGATATACTAGTGTACTCTAAAAGCAGAGAAGAACATGTTGAACACTTGAAGGTTGTGTTGGAAATCCTGAAAAGAAACAACTGTATGCAAAGCTATCGAAGTGTGAGTTCTGGTTGGAAGAAGTGAACTTTTTAGGACATGTAATTAGTCAAGGAGGAATAGCTGTAGACCCTTCCAAGGTGGAGGCAGTTTTAAAATGGGAGAGACCAACCACGATCACTGAGATTAGAAGTTTCTTGGGCTTAGTTGTGTTAGCCAAGGCCTCGATACTCAAGAGGGGGGGTGAATTGAGTATTTCAAATTTTCACGTGGAATCCCCTTGAAAGCGGTTAGTAATATACAAGTGATGCAATATAAAAGAGATAATAATTATGAAGCACATATCATACTAAACTATTTTGAGTTGAAGAGACAATATTCAAGAATCGATTTTGATAAACAAGGCAAGTTATTAGTTTAGGAAATTCTTGAAATACTTGGCATGCAATAATGAATTTCAATATAAATTTAACTTAACCAATTTCTAACAAATTAATTAAGCATAATTAATTTACCAAGTTATTAACAATAATATTCTACTCAATTGTACAATAATTAAACCCAACAATATTTAAGTCAATTATTTCAAGGATTTAATTTTAGCAATTTACCAAACCAATTAAATATAAATATTTTATGCATGCAAATTAAATTCACAATAATAAGGAGTTTAAGGGAAGAGAGAATTTGCAAACCAATATAACGAGTTCCACCACCCCGGTGTACGTCTCGCCTTCAAGCAACCCACTTGAAGGATTTCCACTATTGAGAATTTGAGATTACAAACTTTGAGCAATTGTCTTCTAGTGTCCCACACTAAAGAACCCAATCCTCACAAGCAAAGGGTAACCCACCCAATCTCACAATCTCTCAATAACCCAAAGGTTGAACCCCAACCTTTGTGACCACTCAACCTAGAGTGAATAACTTGGTGTTTTTGGTGTTTGGTTTACAAGATTTTTCTCTCTCACTAGAGTAGATATACAACTTGAAGCTCTCATAAAATAATAATAACTCTCACAGAGAGGATATACAAATTTAGCTCACTCAACAAATATTTTCTCTCTAACTCTCAAATAACTCTTAAAAGAGAATTATGCAAATTAAGGAAACAAGAGAGAAATGCAACGTGAGGGAGGAAGAAGAATAGAGGAAATGCTTCTCTGTTTTGTGATAGTGTAGTGCATTTTGAAGATTCTCTTCCTCTTCTATTTATAGGTAAGGATGCATGGTATTTATGCCATTTTTAATTCCATCAGAAACATAAATCCATAAAACATTCCATGATTTAAGTTCTTTGCTTCCTTGCACAAGTTTCCTGACCTTGATTATTGATTTTTGGAGCAGCGTGAGGTTTCCATGTTTCCTGCAACTCTGTCAACGTTCAAACTTCAAAATTCAAATTTGAACTGAATGAATATATTCATGAATCGATTCATTTAGTGTATTTGGGCTTCAATTAGCGTATGAATCTATTCATTTTGAATATGAATCGATTCACTGGGTAATCTTGAACGTATGAATCGATTCACTGGGCAATCTTGAATGTATGAATCGATTCAAGAGTATATGAATCGATTCAGGAAGGAAAAATTCACATCCAGGGGCATCTTATCACGTATGAATCGATTCAGAGTATAGGTGAATCGATTCAATTGCTGAAATTTCACATTCTGGGCCTTTTAATTACGCATGAATCGATTCAGGGAGGGATGAATCGATTCATCCTCCTGATCCTCCATAATTTCCTTACTTTTTGATCCTTTTTGGGATCCTTTTGCATATGCCTTGATTCCTTTGATCCTCAGGCACTTTGATGATCATTTTTCACTTGTTTTAAGCCTCTTTAAAATCCTTTAACATATGTCCTTGACGTTCATCAATCCTTATGCATTTAACTCTTGAATTCTTAATCCGTTTAAGCTTGATCTTCATGAATTATTTCTAATTAATCGCTTTGCACAATATCCTTTGATATTAATTGATTTGTCCATAAATATATCTTCATTTGTTGTATCATTATCAAAACCTACATCAACATATAAATACAAGTTGGATACTATAGGAGATTCATTGAAGGATTTTCAAAGTTAGGATACCCACTAACCAAGCTAACACAGAAAGGACAACCTTTTGTATGGATGACACAATACGAGAATAGTTTCCAAGAGCTGAAAGATCAACTTACTTCTGCATCGATGTTAGTACTCCCTGATCCACATCGAAGTTTTGAAGTTTATTGTGATGCGTCTAAGCAAGGACTAGGATGTGTACTCATGCAAGACAAGAAGGTTGTAGCCTATGCGTCGCGCCAATTAAGGCAACATGAGATTAACTACCCTACCCATGACTTAGAGTTAGCCGCTGTAGTTTTTGCCTTAAAGATTTGGAGGCATTATCTATACGGTGCAATATCAATGTGTTTAGTGATCATAAGAGTCTCAAGTATTTATTCAACCAAAAGGAGTTAAACATGAGGCAACGGAGATGGATGGAGTTCTTAAAGGATTACGATTTTGAATTGCAATACCATCCTGGAAAAGCGAACGTAGTAGTTGATACTTTGAGTCAAAAGTCTCTACATGCATCCACAATGATGATTAAAGAGCTGGAATTGATAGATAACTTCAGAGATCTTAACCTAGCAGTAAAGGTTAATGCTAACAGCTACGGATAAGGAGTGTTGCAAGTGACAAGTGAATTCCTGAGACAAGTTTTAGAGGCTCAACGAGAGGATGAATTCCTGCAAGAGAAGAAAGAACTCTTGAAACAAGAAAAAGAAGTCGAGTTCAATGTGGGAAACGACCAATTGTTGAGGTATAAGGATCGAGTGTGTATCCCTAATCAAGAGGAGTTGAAGAAAGTAATTCTGGAAGAAGGCCACAAAAGTTATATGAGCATTCATCCAGGAGCTACTAAAATGTATTAAGATTTGAAGAAGTTATTTTGATAGCCTGGAATGAAGAAAGTAGTGGTAGAGTACGTGGCTGCATGTCTAATTTGCCAGAAGGTTAAAGTGGAACATCAAAAGCCCCTTGGAATGCTACAATCAATGGAAATACCAGAATGGAAATGGGATAGAATTACCATGGATTTTGTGACTTCTTGACCCAAAACTCCATTAGGACATGATTCAATATGGGTAATAGTTGATAGACTAACAAAGTCTGCGCACTTTATTCCCATCAATATTCGTTACTCTATGGAGAAGCTGGCGAAATTATACATCGAGGAGATTGTAAGATTGCATGGAATTCCTTCAAGTATCATTTCTAATCGAGACCCTCATTTTACATCACAATTCTAGAAGAGCTTACACAAGGCTTTGGGAACAAGACTACGTCTGAGTTCAGCATATCATCCTCAGACAGATGGACAATCAGAAAGAACAATCCGATCTCTAGAAGACTTGTTACGAGCTTGTGTGTTAGAGCATAAAGGAAGTTGGAATCAATTCTTACCATATGTGGAGTTCACCTACAACAACAGTTTTCATGCTAGCATTGGCATGACACCTTTTGAAGCATTATATGGAAGAAAATGTAGGACCCCGCTATGTTGGTTTGAGACTAGTGAAAACTTGATGCTAGGACTAGAGTTGGTACAACAAACGACGGATAAAATCAAAATAGTTCAAGAAAAGATGAAGGCAACATAGAGCAGACAGAAAAGTTACTATGACAAAAGAAGGAAGCCGCTCGAATTTCAAGAAGACGATCATGTATTCTTGAAAGTCACACCTACGACTGGGGTCGGTCAGGCAATGAAATCTCGAAAACTAACTCCTAGATTTATTGGTCCATATCAAAAAATTCATAAAGTTAGTCCTCTTGCCTACCAAATAGAATTACCACCTTTTCTTTCTAATATCCATAATGTTTTTCATGTGTCAAACTTACGAAAGTATATATCTGATCCTACACATGTTATTGAACCTGATGTCATACGAGTTAAAGTTAATCTTACATATGATGCACCACCTGCCAGAATAGCTGACAGAAGAATAAAACAGCTAAGGGACAAGACAATTCTACTCGTAAAGGTCATTTAGAGTGAAACGAGAGGGGAAGATGCTACATGGGAACTAGAAACTGAGATGAAAGAGTCTCATCCCCATTTGTTTTACTGAATAATGTAACACCCTTATTTTTATTTTTATATTAAAATTTTGAAGGAATTAAATTATGGTTCTTTAGAACTTTTTAATCTACGTATTATTTATGATTTTGTAGAATTTTTTTTGGAAATTTTGAATTATTTTAATAAAATAATATTTTTTAAATAATTTTAAATTCATATAAAGTGACTTAAAATTAAAAATATTTATAAGAAAGTGAAGTTAAATTATAAAAAAAATTTCTAAAATCTATTTCAAGTAGACTTCTCTAAAAATGATCGGTTTGAGAAAAATTTTGATTTTTACCAATCGTAAAAAAAATCAGGAACGTTTCAATAAATTTTTATTAAAAGAAAATTTTGGATTTTTAAAATTTAAACTTTATATTACTTATTATAAAATTAGTGAGGACTAATATAATATCGCTAAATTTTAAAAAGGACTGATTTTGAATATTTAAAATATACTGAGTGAAAGGTTACTATTTGGCTTAATAATTCAACCGACATTTACTATACAAAACACTGTGCATATACGAAATTTTCAAAAGGTGCACAGTAACCAGGATTGAATTTTCAAAAAATGCACTGTACTTTTATATTAAAATAATGGAATGTATAGTAATTTTCCTTCCTATAAATACTGAAGGAATTCTTCTTTAGAATTCATAATTTCAGATTAAGTTTTCTCAATATAGTAGTGCTAGTGAGATAATGGTGGAAGTAAGAGAGAGAAATAAATTTTTTTAGAAGAAGGCTCTGCTAAAATCCTAAGGTAAGAATATCTCTCTTTAATATTTTTTAGGGTTATTTTCATATCGTTTTTAGAAATCTATTATTATACTGGAAATAATATTATTTTAAGTTACTATTCTGAATAGTAAAATACTATTTCAATAGTAAATTACTATTCAAATAGTAAATTACTATTTACTGTTACTATTTACCGTTACTATTCACATTTTACTATTTACTGTTACTATTCACGATTTACTATTCACTATTCAAAATTTACCATTTCTGCTTTAAGTAGTAATCTTAATTTTCATTTGTAACTATATTAAAATGAAATTGGTATGTTTTAGAACTCGGAGACGAAGCGTGCACGGATTTTCAATAATGAATCAGTATACAAGAGGTAAAGGGGAGTGAGAGAAGAATATAATATGAAAAGATATAAGAATAATGGGAGGAGTCTCCTACTCCTTTTAAATTTAATAATAATATTATTTTAAAATATTAACTTTTTAACTTAAAATTTATAATACAATTTAAATTAAATATCTGATGTAACTAACTCTAAAATACCTATGCAAATACCTGGATAACCTATGCGAACTGGAATGAACCTATGCAAGGACTTGGATTATATGACCTGTATGGACTGAACTATACCTATGCGAGGATTGGACTATATGGACCTACATAGACCTATGCGAGGAATGGACTATTAAGACTCAAAATCAATCTTATTAATTTAAATAACTATTAAGATTTGAATTACATTTATGAGTGATATTTAATTTACTTGAATTATTTATAATTGATAATATTTGATTTTGATTGATATTTAATTGTGATTAATAATATTTGATGTGATTGATGATATTTAGTTATGATTGATAATGCTTGATTTTGATTGATGATTTTGTGATGTGGAGTTTGAGCATATAGCGAGCATGACGGAAAGCTAAAACTCAATAAGAATTTTCTTACCTCACTCTTTAAATTTTTATTACTTTAAATCTTTTCTTCTTAGAAATTATTTTTATTAACTTTACTTTCAATATTTAGAATAAAAAAATTATTATTTATTTTAGAAAGAAGACATTTTATAAAAATTAATTTATAACAAATTGAGATAATTAAATCTTAAATTAAAGAAAAATTTTATAATTTTAAGTATTTTTGGTTAAGAATTTAAAGATTATTCTCTTTTAATAAAATAAAATTTTTAAAAGAAAATTATTTTATTTTTCCAACTTAATAACTAAAGATATTTGGAAATAATATTGAGAATTCGATCTTGTTAAGATTCAATTTGAGAAAGATTATGTAAAGTTTTATATGAGAAAGTTTTTGAGATATTTAAGGCTTAGAAACTCAATTTCAGTGAGATTCAAAAACTGTACCAAATTTATTTCTGTGGGACAGAAATTCCGAAAATTAAGAAAATGTACAGTTTATTGAAATTATGTTGTAAACCTTTAAGGTATTTAATAATTGAGTTTCTAAAAGCCTTAACCAACTAAACACGCGAGTAATTCATGCATCATAAATCATTAAAGTGAAACAAAATGATATTGTCTGGGGACGGATATAGAAACCGAGGATACATTAGAGGAGGCTTAATTATGAGCCTTGGGATGAGAGGGTGTGAAAGGGTGCTTCAGGGGACCTAGGGTAGCTCCATAGTGTCGGGTACTTTCACAATAAAAACTTTCTCAATCTGACTAGTCTCTAAGTGTTTCCATGCTAGTTGAGCTGTTCATATTATTATTATCCATACTTATAGAACAGTGTAAACTCCTGGTTGGCCCAGTGCAAACTAAAATTTAAGGGCCCACATATATAGGTAAGTTATGATGAAGATATTGCATAACATTCATGCATTCATAACTGATTGTGTGTGTGATTGTGATTGTGATTGATATTATTATATATATATTAGTTTGTGAAAACCCTTTATTGCTTATGCCCCATTTGGGAATATTATATTCTGTTTCTCACTCCTTTCTCCGTGTTTTTGTTTCATATGTTTTAAATTGATGGTTCAGAGGGAAGGATCGAAGAATCTCGACAGTAAATATAGTACGTTCTAGAAAGGGGGCTCGGTATAAATACCTTGGTCCAATGATAAATAAAGTTATTAAGTAACTGCTTTTGGGCCATGGAGTTTCCTCTCTTTCTTATAATGTTTAATATTTACTTTCTTCGGATGAATGTAAAATTACTTTATAAAGTTTTAATAATATTTATGAGGTATTTCAGAAATGATGTATGTAATTTATTCTGATAGTTTTCTTTTAACGATCATTTCTTTAGTAAAAAAAATTACGAATTTTTCTAGTATTTATTAAGGTGTAACTGAGGGTGTTACACTCCGTGTTTTTGTTTTGTATGTTTTAATTGATGGTTCGTACAAAGGGAAGGATCGAAGAATCCAGACAGTAAATATAGCACATTCTAGAAAGGGAGCTCGGTATGAATACTATGGTCCAATGAATAAATAATGTCATTAAGTAACTGCTCTTACGCCATGGAGTTTCCTCTCTTTCTAATAATGTTTAATATTTATTTTCTTTGGAGGAATGTAAAACTACTTTATAAATTTTTAATGATATTCATGAGGTATTTCAAAAATGTTGTATGTAATTTATTCTTGTTAACCAAGTGGCCTCAAGTACTTAAGAGGGGGGGTGAATTGAGTATTAAAAAATTTTACTTTGAATACTTTTGAAGTTGATTCTTTAGTTACTATGTTTATTGAAGATGATAAACTTAATGGCAAGTAGTAACAATTTATACACAAGACAAAATAATAAGCACTTAAAAGGTCTAAGTAATATTCAAGAAATGGAATCAAATTAATCACAACACTATTTATGGTACTTAGAAAGATTTCAAATTAATTCAAGAATATTACTTAAAGCTAATTTCAACAATGTTAATCGAAATAATTTACAACTTAATATAACATGCACTTAGTCCAAATTAATTGGCAATAATACAATAAATCAAGCAAGCAAGTTAAGTGTACAAATTAAATGAGTTTAGGGAAGAGAGATTTGCAAACCGATATATACGAGTTCCACCACACCGGTGTACGTCTCGCCTCTAAGCAACCCACTTAGAGGATTTCCACTATTGGAGATTAGAGATACAACTTTGAGCAATCGCGGCTTCCTAGTGTCCCACACTCAAGAACCCAATTCTCATAAGTACAAGGGCACCCCACCCAATCTCTCAATCTCACAATTTACAAGGTTGAAACCCAACCCACAACTCTAGAAATTTTGGTGTTTAGAATACAAGAGTAACTCTCCAATAGAGTGGATATACAAATTAAAGCTCTAACAAAATGGTATCTCTCAAAGAGAGGATATGCAAATTTTAGCTCACTCAAAATATTTTCTCTCTAACTCTCAAATAACTCTTAAAGAGAAATTATGAAAATTAAGGAATAAAGAGAGCAAATTGTAACGGAGGGAGGAAGAAGAAAGGAATGAAGGAACTGCTTCTCCGTTGGTGTGTTTGAATCCTTCTTCTCCTTCTCTATTTATAGCAAATGTTGGTATGGCTCTTGCAATTAATTTATTCCCTTTGATGCAATACAAGTGGAGCAAGGGAGCGTCTGTCTTCAATTGTTTAATTCATAGTGCGATGCGTAATTTGCGTAGTGCGTTCAGTGCTGTTTCCATTGAATTTAAACATAATGAATCTGTGCATGAATGGATTCCCAGCGTGTATTTTGGCTTCTAACAGACATATGAATCGATTCCAATGATCAATGAATCGATTCCCATGTGTTTTCAATTTCCATGAATCGATTCCTTCAACAGGTGAATCGATTCCCAGCATTTTTGGCACCATGAATCGATTCTTGCTTCTAGCGAATCGATTCCCACGCATTTATGGCTTCATGAATCGATTCTTGCTTCTAGTGAATCGATTCCCACGCATTTATGGCTTCATGAATCGATTCCCCATGTGGTGAATCGATTCCCACTTTATTTCTTGCACAATGAATCGATTCTTGATGTTGTTCTTTATGTTTTGATGCGTTTTGGACCTCTTTTTGATCATTTGGCTTATGGTTCTTTGTTTCTTTGATTCTTGGGCATTTTGTTAATCATTTTTCACTTGATTTAGACCTTTATGAATGCCTTGACTTAAGTCCTTGATTGTTCATCAAATTTAATAGCTTGACAACATCCTTAATATTTCTTCATTTGTTGTGTCATTATCAAAACCTACATCAATATATAAATACATTTTCCCCCTTTTTGATGATGACAACAAATGTTCATCTCGCGGGGTGTTAGTTTCATAACAGTTTCAAACATATGGCATAAATGACTATCCCTTACACATATAATTTGATACCACATGTTATACATATAATTGAATACCACTTTGTCATTTACACATGTAATTTGATATCACTTGTTGTAAAGAAATATAGTAAGGCTCCCCCTTAATCATGCATTTTCAACAAGGATAGATAGAGATATTGATTTCTAGATTTTATCTCCCCCTTAATCATTTAATAGATACCATTATAACATCATGATATTCTCTCCCCCTTTGTATGATACTTTATGCCACTTAGAATGTATATATAGTTTTCTACCCCTTTGGCATCATCAAAAACATCTAAGAATATATATACCACTTTAAGAAAGATACATTCAATATTAAAGCAAGATACCAATTATATAAAACTCCCCCTAAAGCATACAACAGATATCACAGAATAATTCAAGGCATGTAAGCAATCATAATGATATTTTCTCCTTCTTTTGGATAAGCAAAGTCTCATGGGTGTTTTGTGAGAGATTATACAAGGATTAAAATTTTGCAATTTGCCAATGATTTTCATTGCACAAGAGAGTCAAGAAAATCAAGGTCATTTGCCATTTGTTTTTGAGATCCATGTGGTATATAGGAGATTATTTTTGTGTCAAAAATATGTTTAATTAAGTAAAGACTACTCGTAAAGTCAATAAAACAAGTGATTTATGGAGCATTAACATGATTATTGATAATGTGATTGGCTTTTCAATGAAAAAGATTTGACCATATATCACAAAGTAAATCACTATGTTCAAAGAGTAGGAAAATAATAACTTAATTAAACAATTTCTAAAATTCCTAATTCCCTTCTAATATTTATAAATTGTTCTTTTGGAAGGGGTTTTGTAAAAATATTCGCCAATTGTTTAGAAGTTTCAACATATTCAAGAACACAATCTCCTTTCAAAACATGGTCTCTTATAAAATGATGTCTTATTTCAATATGTTTAGTCCTAGAGTGCATGACTGGATTTTTGGATATATTTATAGCGCTAGTGTTATCACATTTAATAGGCACTTTATTTAGAACAACACCAAAGTCAAGAAGTTGTTGTCTCATCCAAAGAATTTGAGCACAACAACTACCAGCTGCTACATATTCTGCCTTAGCTGTCGATAAAGCAACACTTACTTGCTTCTTGCTATGCCAAGAAACAAGGGAACTACCAAGTAAATGACATGTGCCACTGGTACTCTTTCTATCAAGTTTACAACCAACAAAGTCAGAATCAGAATATCCTATAAGAATATATTCAACGCCTTTGGGATACCATAAACCAACATTTTGAGTACCCACAAGATATTTCAAAATTCTTTTTACGGCAGTGAGATGTGATTCTTTAGGACATGCTTAATATCTAGCACACATGCATACAAAAAACATAATATCAGGCCTACTAGCTGTTAAGTAAAGTAATGAGCCAATCATATCTCAATATTTAGTTATTTCAACATCCTTACCCTTCTCATCTTTGTCTAAGTAGCAAGATGTACTCATGGGTGTAGCTATTTCGTTTGCCTTATCCATTTCAAATCTTTTGAGTAGTTCTTTGCAATATTTCGTTTGACTAATGAAAGTCCCTTCATTTGTTTGTTTGATTTGTAATCCAAGGTAGAAGGTGAGTTCTCCCATCATGGACATTTCGAATTCATCTTGCATAATCTTGGTAAACTCTTGACAAAGAATTTTGTTAGTAGCACCAAATATTATGTCATCAACATAAACTTGTACCAAAAGAATGTCATTGTTTTTACGTTGTATAAACAGCGTAGTATCAACCTTTCCTCTTTCAAAATTATTTTCTAAAAGAAATTTACTAAGTCTTTCATACCAAGCTCTTGGAGCTTGTTTTAAACCATATAAAGCTTTTCTTAATTTAAAAACATGGTTTGGAAATTTGTGATTTTCAAAACTGGGAGGTTGATCTACATAAATTTCTTCTTGAATATAGCCGTTTAGAAAAGCGCTTTTGACATCCATTTGATAAAGCTTAAAATCCATACAACAAGCAAAAGCTAACAGTAATCTTATGGCTTCTAATCTAGCTACGGGAGCATACGTTTCTTCATAGTCTATTCCCTCTTCTTGATTATATCCTTTAGCAACTAATCTAGCTTTATTTCTTGTTATTATTCCATTTTCATCTAGCTTATTTCTAAAAACCCATTTAGTACCTATTATTAGATGGTCATTGGGTCTTGGCACAAGTTTTCAAACTTCATTTCTTTCAAATTGATTCAATTCTTCTTGCATGGCCAATATCCAATGTTCATCAATAATAGCTTCATTGATATTTTTGGGTTCTATTTGTGATACAAAAGCTAAGTGATTGCATGCATTTCTAATAGCGTTTCGAGTACTTACACCTTTTGTTATTTCACCTATGACATTGTCCAAGGGGTGATTCTTTAAGGTGATCCATTCCTTTTGTTGAGGTTTGTCATTTTGTGTTATATCTCCTTCATTTTTATTTCCTTCTTCATCTTCCAAGTTCATTTCTTGGAAGGTGTCTACAAAATCATCAATTTCCTTTCTCGGAGGATTTTGGTTAAGTTCATCAAATTTAACATGTATAGACTCTTCAATTGTATATGTTCATTTGTTAAAGAGTCGATATGCTTTACTGGTAGATGAATAACCTAAGAATATTGCTTCATCAGATTTTGCATCGAATTTACCGAGATTATCCTTTCCATTGTTTAAAATAAAACATTTGCATCCAAATATATGAAAATAAGAAATATTTGGTTTTCTTCCTTTATAAAGCTCATAGGGGGTTTTCTTTAATATAGGCCTTATCAAACATCGGTTCATAACATGGCAAGCGGTATTTACCGCATCGGCCCTAAAATATTTTGAAATGTTACTTTCATTTAACATAGTTCTTGTCAGCTCCGCTAAAGATCGATTTTTCCTTTCAACTACTCCATTTTGTTGTGGAGTTCTTGGAGCCGAAAAATTATGTTCAATTCCAAAATTTTCATAAAACTTTTCAAATGATTGGTTTTCAAATTCTCCCCCATGATCCATTTGAATGGATGCTATTTTCAAATTTTGTTCGTTTTGAATGATCTTGGCAAGTTTCTTAAATGCATGATATGCTTCATGTTTATGAGTAAGAAATAATGTCCATGTATATCTAGAATAATCATCTACAATCACAAGACCATAATAGTTTCCACCAAAACTTTTAATTTTTGAAGGTCCAAAAGGTCTAGTTGTTGAAACAATATTTTTCGCTTGAAAAGAAACCTTTACTTGTTTTCCCTTTTGATAAGCGTCACAAAATTTATTTTTGAATTTCAATTTTGGTAAACCAATTACTAAATCTTTCAAAATAAGTTTATTTAAATGGTCTATATGAATGTGAGCAATTCTTCAATGCCATAGCCATGATTCATCCTCTTTAGTTATGAAGCATTGCACATCATTTAAAGCAAGACAATCAAGATTAATCATATAAATATTATCAACTCTTTGACCAACAAATTTTATTTCCTTGTTTAGCTTATTTTCAATTATGCAACCGTTTGATTCAAAAACAATTTTATAGCCCTTATCACATAATTGACTAATGCTAAGTAAGTTATGTTTAAGTCCTTCAACATATAATACATCGTTTATAGAAGTGGAAGAGTTTTTACCAACATTTCCGATTCCTAGTATTCTTCCCTTTGTGTTATCTCCATATGTAACGAATCCTTTACTTCGTGGAGTAAATGAAATGAACTTACTTTTATCTTCCGTCATGTGTTTTGAACACCCACTATCCAAATACCAATGGGTGTTATTTGCTTTAAAGCATACCTCATCTTCTTCATCTTGGTGATTGGCCATAAGACAAAGGTTCGCTTCTTCATTTTCCGAATCATCCGAGCTACTTATCTCATTTTCATCCCATGCGATATATGCTCTTCTCATTTCTTTTCTTTCTTTGTCTTTCTTCTTTAGGTTTGGACAATCTATCTTTAAGTGTCCTTCCTTTCCACATTCAAAGCAAGTAGGTGAAGTAGAATTTTCTTTAGGATTAGGTTTCTTACCTTGTGATTTAAAGTTCCTTTGGAAGCGTTTGCTCTTCATAAGCTTTCCAAAACGTTTCACGAATAGGCTTAACTCTTCATCCTCGTCAAGATCACTCTCGGATTCATCTTCAACAATTGAGGTGGCTTTGAGAGCTAGCCCTTTCTTCTTAGAGACTTTTTCTTCTTCCTCCGCTTGTTTCAAGTCTTTTAATTCTTGTTCTTGTTCTTGGAGTTTACCAAACAAAGTGGCAAGAGACATATCATTTATATTGGGAGATTGCTTGATGGCCGTAACAAGAGGTTGTCATTCCCTAGTAAGACTTTTTAGAACTTTGTGGATAAGTTCCTTGTTAGTATAAAATTTACCAAGTGTAATAAGATGATTAATAATCAAAGTAAATCTCTTTTGAATTTCTAAAATAGATTCATTGGAATTCATTCTAAAGCTTTCATATTGACTAGTTAAAGTACTAATCTTAGAGTCCTTAACATCGCTAGTTCCTTCATGAGTTACTTGAAGGGTATCCCACATATCTTTAGCAGATTTACATGTAACTACTCTAAAGAACTCATCGGGACCTAAGGCTAAAGTGATAAGATTTTTTGCTTTGTAATTATATTGTACTTTCTTCTCTTCCTCATTAGTCTAATCATCCATAGGTTTTTCAACTTGTTTATCATTAACAATATGCATAGGTACAAAAGTACCATTTTCAATAGCATTCCATACTTTCAAGTCAATTGATTGCACAAAAATTTTCATTCTTGCTTTCTAAAAAGCGTAGCCCTCACCATTGAAAGCGGGAGGTCTATTTGTGGCACCACCCTCGGGAAAAAGGTTTAGAGAATTTGAGGTCATTTGTTCTCTTGAAGCTGTTAAGCTTGATCTACCAAGAGTCAAGCTCTGATACCACTTGTTAACCAAGTGGCCTCAAGTACTCAAGAGGGGGGGTGAATTGAGTATTAAAAAATTTTACTTTGAATACTTTTGAAGTTGATTCTTTAGTTACTATGTTTATTGAAGATGATAAACTTAATGGCAAGTAGTAATAATTTATACACAAGACAAAATAATAAGCACTTAAAAGGTCTAAGTAATATTCAAGAAATGGAATCAAATTAATCACAACACTATTTATGGTACTTAGAAAGATTTCAAATTAATTCAAGAATATTACTTAAAGCTAATTTCAACAATGTTAATTGAAATAATTTACAACTTAATATAACATGCACTTAGTCCAAATTAATTGGCAATAATACAATAAATCAAGCAAGCAAGTTAAGTGCACAAATTAAATGAGTTTAGGGAAGAGAGATTTGCAAACCGATATATACGAGTTCCACCACACCGGTGTACGTCTCGCCTCTAAGCAACCCACTTAGAGAATTTCCACTATTGGAGATTAGAGATACAACTTTGAGCAATCGCGGCTTCCTAGTGTCCCACACTCAAGAACCCAATTCTCACAAGTACAAGGGCACCCCACCCAATCTCTCAATCTCACAATTTACAAGGTTGAAACCCAACCCACAACTCTAGAAATTTTGGTGTTTAGAATACAAGAGTAACTCTCCAATAGAGTGGATATACAAATTAAAGCTCTAACAAAATGGTATCTCTCAAAGAGAGGATATGCAAATTTTAGCTCACTCAAAATATTTTCTCTCTAACTCTCAAATAACTCTTAAAGAGAAATTATGCAAATTAAGGAATAAAGAGAGCAAATTGTAACGAAGGGAGGAAGAAGAAAGGAACGAAGGAACTGCTTCTCCGTTGGTGCGTTTGAATCCTTCTTTTTCTTCTCTATTTATAGCAAATGTTGGTATGGCTCTTGCAATTAATTTATTCCCTTCGATGCAATGCAAGTGGAGCAAGGGAGCGTCTGTCTTCAATTATTTAATTCATAGTGCGATGCGTAATTTGCGTAGTGCGTTCAGTGCCGTTTCCATTGAATTTAAACTGAATGAATCTGTGCATGAATGGATTCCCAGCGTGTATTTTGGCTTCTAACAGACATATGAATCGATTCCAATGATCAATGAATCGATTCCCATGTGTTTTCAATTTCCATGAATCGATTCCTTCAATAGGTGAATCGATTCCCAACATTTATGGCTTCATGAATCGATTCTTGCTTCTAGTGAATCAATTCCCACGCATTTATGGCTTCATGAATCGATTCCCCATGTGGTGAAGCGATTCCCACTTTATTTCTTGCACAATGAATCGATTCTTGATGTTGTTCTTTATGTTTTGATGCGTTTTGGACCCCTTTTTGATCATTTGGCTCATGGTTCTTTGTTTCTTTGATTCTTAGGCATTTTGTTGATCATTTTTCACTTGATTTAGACCTTTATGAATGCCTTGACTCAAGTCCTTGATTGTTCATCAAATTTAATAGCTTGACAACATCCTTAATATTTCTTCATTTATTGTGTCATTATCAAAACCTACATTAACATATAAATATAATTCTGATAGTTTCTTTTTAACGATTATATTTTTTAAAAAAATTACGAATTTTTTAGAATTTATTGAGATGTAATATAGGGCGTTACAACCTTTGCTACAAGAATTACATGAATAAAATGAATAATTGAAAGGTCAGCATATATCTAAGATGGTTATAGTGAGATTTCAATACTAACACAGGGTGATGACAACTTGTCAATCCCCACATCACTTTTAGTGCTCTCTTACTTATTGCAATGTCTTTTTGTTAACTGACTTAGTGTTTGTTTGGTATGTAGTTAGGGAAACAAAGTTATGAAAATGAAAAAGAAATCTAAAGGTTAATATTGATTTTTCACATCATTCGAGACAACCAAAACTCCATTTGACCATAGAATCTTTTTTGGGTTGGTCAAACTGCTTTGACCAACGAGAAACCAAACACCCCCTTCAGATTCAAAGCATTACTCGAGAGAAACTTCTCGTCCTCTCTTTAACCTCAGTCTTAACATTTAATTTATTAGTTCTCAGTCTTGATGGATTAATCCTACACTGTGTAAAATAATTTGATATAAATTATTACGAGACTCTAAATTCAAGTTGTAAATATATTCTAAAACTCATTTTTGAGTTCCCATGATTTTTTCATAGCTAAATATTATTTTTTAAAAAAAATTTCTGGCATTAGCTACATTGTCGTTTTAATTCAATTTTCTACTGTGAGTAGAATATACTAAAAATAATTATATGTGTACTTATAATTATATGTGTGAGTAATTAAATTCTCTCTTAAAAGTAGGTGTTTAAATTGTATAGGTATATATGTATATATATATATGTATATATGTATGTGTATATATATAGGACGTATCTTATGAGAAATGTTCTCTTATGTGAGAGCGGGAGAAGTGAATCTGGATCGTATAACCATACAATGAATGAATGAGATTAAAAGCTTTTTAAAGTTATATGATCACTTAAAAGGTCACGTGACTTTTTTAAAAACTCTCATGTTTAAAAGTAATAAGCATCTAAAACTAAACATGTTCAAGTCAGAATTTTAAAAGGAATAAACAATAAAATTAAACATGTTCAAGTCAAAATTTTAAAAGCAATAAGTATCTAAAATTAAGCATGTTAAACTCAAATTTTCAAAAGGAACAAACTTATAAAATTAAACATGTTAAGTCAAAAATTTAAAGGCAACAAGCATATAAAATTAAACTTGTTCAAGTCAGAATCTTAAAGGCAACAAGCATATAAAATTAAACATGTTCAACTCAAATTTTAGAGGAACGGACATTTAAAACTAAACATGTTAAACTCAAAAATTTAGAAGGAACAAAAATTAAACCATCATATATCATCATTTTCACTAGCTGTCAAGTGACTCAAGCCTTTCCCTTTCAGATCTGTCATATTAAGTTCCTCCTAGCAAATATAAAATGGAATAAATGTGGATTAAGTGTTAAAACAAAAATTAATCAAAATCAGTATTACTGAATTATAGAATAAGAAGAGTTTGTGAAAGAAAATTGACATCTTTTTATATAAGAAGAGTTTATAACCAGTAAAGACACAAAAAACACTCTAAATCATTTTAATGTAAAATTTCTCCAAATTCATATATACAATCAACACAAACAATTAGAAATACTTTGTTTGTAATTTACAAATCAATAATTAATTAGAATTAACATTACTCATTGGGCCTTAAATCTTTCTAATTCGATTTTCTATCACACACCAGAAGAGTTTATACCTCAATGTTAAGAGATTTTAGATTAAGAACTAATTGAACATACGTAACTCAATGGGGATATATTCATACAATGCAGCCTCATATATAACATAAGTAAAAATTTCATGTAGTTCAAACACAAAACAATATGTGCACACTGCATAGGAAATGTTGTCTTCAGTGACACTCATATATTTTGGACCAAAGAGTTGGCATGAGCCTATAATACTTAAAGAACCCTCTCATTGTCACTCTAGGATACAGTTACATTGACTAGTAATAGAATAACTATTTTAGGTATTAAGGATGATAAGATATATTACATTCATTCTCACTAATTTTACAATTGAAACATGAACATATATTTTAAGAATCGGTATAGGGAATGCTTCTGTGAACACATGCATATATACATATGTCGATATGGTTAAAACAATCAAGACTTAAGACCCAATAAAATTTCATCAAAAACAATAGTCAATGTTTTAGACCATCCATAGTTTGTAACAAGAAATCATCATATCGAAATAAAAAGATACACTCTAAATCTATTCATTATTTTTATCCAAGTTTTATTTCAGTTTATTCACATGTAGCAAGATACAACTAACGTTCGTTGAAATGCCTAGAGGGAAAATTTAATTCATAACATTTATATCTCTATTTAGAATCAACTAGAATAAAAGAAAACTACAGTACTACACCACAAATTGTTTGACCTGTTAGAAGGCTTCAACATATACATAGAAAAGCAGCTAAAAAGAAGGGGGAAATGATGCCTTCAAGGAAAAAAACATAAAAGACACATTAACAAAAATAATCCTTACATTTGTTTCTGTTCACTATAGGGATAAGATTTTTTACAGTATTTTGCAATGTTGATGCCTCAGGTTCTTAAGTTCCTGAAATGAACATAACCCGAGGATTAAATGAACGCATGTGTATGTTTTAAATCATAACAATGACAACAATCAGAGTAAAAATATTCAAACAATAATAGCATAAGAAAATCCACATGTTAATCTCTCAAAAAGTGATAAATATAATCTAAACATAACCTTATTTAATTTGCATCGATCTCGTAGAACCAAGCCCTAAAAAAATAAGATGACAAAACTTAGATTCAGACCATAACAAAGAAAACCCAACGAAACTACACAAGAGCGGAAACCCTAACTTACCTTAATCTAACCTTGATGCTACTCGAAGGAGATACCTCACCCACTTCATGAGATTATTGTTGTATGAAGCACCGAGGTAGACGAAGGCCAGAGGAAGACGAATGCTAGAGGAAGACGACGACCAAATAAAGACGAAGGACAGAGGAAGATGAAGGCCAAAGACGAAGGATGAAGGTAGATGAAGGCTAGAGAAAGACGAAGGACAGAGGAAGATGAAGGCCAAAGACGAAGAACAGAGGTAGATGAAGGCCAGAGAAAGACGAACAATTTAAGGTTTACTATGTGGTATGAAGCATCACAACCATGGTGTTGGTGTGTTAGGGTATCGATTTAGACATTTGTCTTAGCTTTAGGGTTTCAGAGGAAAAAAGGAAATAAAAGGAGAGTACTTACTTGGGTTGGGTTTGGGCGAAATCTACACCGAGTCTTGGCCAGAGAGCAATGGATCAAAATTGGGCCTTTGAAATTTCTCAAGCGGTTTGATTTGGTTACCGATGGGTTATATTTTTAAAATCTGAATCCGCCCGTTTTTAACTGAAAAAACTCATTTTTTTTATTTTCCTTAACCGAAACCGAAGTTAACCGAACTGGCTCTTGCAGATTTCTTCAGTTTATTCATTTAGGACCGGTTTGCTAAATTCTACCCAGTCATATTCTTATGCATCTAACTCAAAAAGGGTAAAAATAGCAAATTTCTAGTATGAGCATGAGCCATGCATATTGTTTGGTGTAAATAACCTTTGCACTATAGTCATAGTGTGAAAATGCTTTTTTTCAATTTTTGTGGTGGTCTTTAACCATAGAGAACATGGTTTCCCTTTATTAAAATACAATTATTTTTAAAATAGCCTTAACCTAAGATATCTAAATACTTTTTAAGCTACCCCTCAATAAATACTTTTAAAATGTGCATTATTGAAAAAAAAGTCCAATTTCTAATAGAGAGAGAATGAAGAGAATATGAAAGAAAATCGGTAAGTGTTTCTATAAACAAAATTATGCCATTGGTTATGTTTGTTTGCCCAATGAAATAATTTTAATTGAGCATGTACATGTTGAACTTTCAAATGAATCTTAATGAATCAAATTTCAAGGGGATATCCTAATTATTTAAGGATTTTTTTTCCTTTTTGAAAAATGAATCACATAATTAATGAATAATTTAATTTTCCATCTATTTCTTTATATAAGAAATATATGACCAAATCATTAAAACCCAAAGAGAAAGATCGAGAACAATCATATCAATTAATAATGTTATCAATTCAATGTTTTATTTTAAAATTACCTATTATATTAAATAAATAAAATAATTAAACAATAATAAGTGAGTATATCATTAAGATAAATCTTAAATAAAGAAATACAAAATATTTAACAATTAATATATTTAAAAACATTTTTTTATTTCTTATATTTAGAAACAAAGAAAAAGACTTTTTTGTTTCTATAAAAACAACAGAGAAAGTAATTTCTTTTTCTTAGTGCATAATATGGTGCAGTGCCATCTAAGGAAAATAATGAGATATTCCAAATCCATATCCTTAATTTGTTGCCAAATTTAAAGTTCCAAATGAGATTAAATTTTCATCTACTTTTAATTTTTTATGATGAACCATCCTTTTTATTGAATACTGTTTTTATTTTAAATATAAATAAATATTAGTAGATTTTTTGTTTCATAATATAAATAAAATTATATTTTTTAATGTTATCAAATGTTTATTTATCAAAAATGTCATTTTCGTATATATTCTTAAGACAATTAATTTTTTATGTAATAAATTACATTAAAATTATTTTAAGAAACTATATCAAATATTTAATATAATTAATATAAATAAATACTTTCAACACTTTCAATTATTATTCTCAATATACATGAAATTACATGCATTTTATTTATATTTTAAAAATGGAGGTAGTAAAACAAAAAGAAGTTTGAGTAGGAAGAACATGTTTCTAAGTTCTAACGGATCATCCCACTGATTTTCCTACGTACATAGATTTATCAACTCCTGTACTAAAAATTTCGCTTACATAAATTATTAGTTTATGAAAATATTACCAGTTTATAGTTTAATCTTGTAATTTTTTTTTATTTAATTTTAGTCTTTAAATTTAACAAAAATAGGGCATTTAATGCTTTGTTATGGACAAAAACCGTGTGCTTTTTGTAATTTTCATGAACTAAACGAATAAAATTAACCAAAACCGTGATACTTTGAAGGATAATGTCCTTGTTTAGGCCTAAAATTTTAAGTCTTGCGACACACCTGTATCTAATACTACCTCTGACTTTAAAAATAAAATAAAATAAAGTTCTTCTTGATATAATTTTTTTTTCAATTTTTTATGTGATTAATTAATTTTTGATTAAAATATTCTTTATTAATGTAATGAAACACATTAATTAAATTATTTATTTTTATAATAATTGAATAATAAGTAAAATAAATAAATAAAAAGGTAAAATGATAAGTCATACCAACCTTAAAGACAAAATTTAAGAATTTATTATAAATTTTAAATAAATTTAATAATTTTAATTAAATTAATTAATTTTTTAATACATATTAGTTGATTAAGCAAAAAAACTCTTATATTAAATTATAATAAATAATTAGTTGTACATATTTAATATCTTTCAAACCAGTCAATGAAGAAAATTTGAAATCCTTGATTGTTTTTATCTTTTATATTAAATTTTTGAATTGTCGTTTTTTGATCAGTTATTGTGTTCGGTAAAATGAGTAAGCAGAGAACAGTTATAGTTTATGGAATAAAAAGAGAACGGTTAGAGTTTTGAATGGTCAAATCTCAAATTTAATTAATTTAAATGCTTTCTAATTGAAATATTCTTTTCTGTCTTCAATTTTAGTTTTATTTCAAAATTACTGTTTTAAGAAAATTCCAAAGCAGAATTTTTAACCTGTGTAGTTTCACATATGATAAAGCTATTAAAAAGTAATTTTTTTTATCAACAGCTAGGTAAATATCCCTTAAAAAATCTCAGGGAGTATATTACTATTAATTAAAGTTTTGTACTGTTTAATTTCTTATCTTATAAAACTTTATACAGGTAAAAAAAAATCTGTTTTTTTAATATGCCTTTCCTCTTAAATCTTAGTTAAGTGGTTTTTTTTTAAATAAAACTTATACAGTACATGGAATATTTGTTAATTGCTTGTAAGTAATTGCAAAAGAAAATTTGGTAATTTGTAATTGCATTTTTTTCTTTTCATATATTCCATGTTGACATTTAGCATTGATGATCCTCCCTATATATTGCCAATGTATGTGTCTCTTCTCTTCAAGAAAGTAGAAAAACTAAAATTTGACAATGCATGCCATGTTTCAGATCATGAAGGTATGTGTCCTACGCTGAGAAGTTCCTATGTAATTTGTTTCTCTATATATATATGAAACCATTATTTTTTTTTATTAACCATTAAGTATTGTTTTTCTCATGCATGTGAACACGCTTCCTTTTTTTTTGGGTAATAAACAATTGTTTTGTACAGGTAATTGATATGATATCTATTGTTCTGATATTGGGATCACTAGGAGTAAGGGTAGCAGAATGCAGAGTGGCCAGAAATTCGGAAACCACTGCATTTTCTGCACTCAATTGCCGAAAGCATAGTGCAGTTTTGACAGAGTTTGGTGGGGTTGGCGATGGCAAAACATCCAACACTAAGGCCTTTGCAAATGCAATAAGCAAACTCAGCCAATTTGCATCTGATGGAGGGGCACAACTTGTTGTACCAGCTGGAAGATGGTTAACAGGCCCCTTTAATCTCACAAGCCATTTCACTCTTTTTCTCAATAGAGATGCTGTTATTCTTGCATCTCAGGTATAGCCAATAGCCATTTATTTATTTATTTTGTGATAACCTATTGGCATTATTTTTGCTCCCTTCTTTAGTATTGAAAATTTCAAAGTATATGATAGCCTCTCGTGTTTATTTTAAATTGTTGTTTCTCATTGAATCTACTGAAGGGTCACTTACATGATCACAATTACAGGATGAATCAGAATGGCCACAACTTCCTGTGCTACCTTCTTATGGAAGAGGAAGAGATGCTCCTGGTGGAAGGTTCAGCAGTCTAATTTTTGGAACTCACCTCACTGATGTTGTAATTACTGGTAAGCATTTAGACCAAGTACTAGATCATGTTTAAGGCCTGTACAGTTCATATTTAATTAAGTTTTGAATTAATTTTTGAATCGAATTATACTTGATATGTTAAGAAGTGGCTAATTCAATTTTAATTTGACCTCTTTGAATTTGATCAATAGGCGACAATGGGACAATTGATGGGCAGGGATCATATTGGTGGGTCAAGTTCCGCCAGCAGCAATTGAATCTCACCAGGCCATATCTGATTGAGATAATGAACTCTAATCAAATTCAGATATCAAATCTCACATTGGTTAACTCTCCATCCTGGTTTGTCCATCCAATTTACAGCAGGTTGGATTATGCTTCCTTTTTTCAAATCCCTTAACCTTATTGCACCTTTTCTCTTAATGTATAAATTTTTTGGTTATAACATTCTGATCAAGCTTTATCCCTTCAGTGACATAATAATTCAAGGACTCACCATTCTTGCACCAGTGGACTCTCCTAACACTGATGGGATAGACCCAGGTAATCAATTTTTTTCTTCTATACCTATTTCCATTGGCTTTTGATGGCAAACATAAAAGGACAAAGAGAAGGAAATTAAAAAAAAAAATCAGTAATCCATAATGCCATTATGATCTACTTGTATAAAACAAAAGAAAAAATATCAACTCTCTCACCTATTTTTGTAGCTTTCAACATGGTTATATATTTTGCAACTTAACTAATGAAAATAGTGGCATTCATGTTAAAGAAAAAAATTATATTACTAATTACTAGGACTAACTGTACCCATTTTTTCTCTGCTTGACAGACTCATGTTCAAACATTAGGATTGAGGACACCTATATTGTATCTGGTGATGATTGTGTGGCAGTAAAAAGTGGCTGGGATGAATATGGAATCAAAGTTGGAATACCAACCCAACACCTAATCATTAGAAGGCTTACTTGTATATCCCCTGACAGTGCTATGATAGCATTAGGCAGTGAAATGTCTGGTGGAATCCAAGATGTTAGAGCTGAAGATATCACAGCCATAAACACTCAATCAGCTGTTAGAATCAAAACAGCAGTTGGTAGAGGAGCATATGTGAAAGACATTTTTGTCAAAGGAATGAACCTGAACACCATGAAATATGTGTTTTGGATGACAGGTTCTTATGGATCACACCCTGATCCTGGCTTTAATCCCAAAGCACTTCCTAGCATTACTGGAATAAATTACAGAGATGTTGTTGCAAAGAATGTCACATATTCAGCTAGGCTTGATGGGATTTCTAATGACCCTTTTACAGGAATCTGCATTTCTAATGTGTCTATAGAAGTTAGTGAAGCGAAAAAGAAACTTCAATGGAATTGCACTGATGTTGCTGGGGTTACAAGCAATGTCATTCCTGAGCCTTGTGCGTTGCTGCCAGAGAAGAACGTGAAATTCGATTGTCCTTATCCACAGGACAAATTGCCCATTGAAAATGTTCAGTTGAAGACTTGTAACCTCTAAAGGAGTCTTGTGATAGTATTATGAGTGTATTCTATGCGGGTGTTTTAAGAAAATTAAATTAAATGGAAGTGATTGACTTTTTAGTCCTATTTGATCCTGGTCAAATCTAATAAAACTCAAAAAGTTTTATTTTAACTTTCTTTTTCAAATCCAAATGAATATCATCCTTTTAATTTTTTTTTATCATAACTTCCTAGAGTTGACTGTTAGTTTGTTTGGTTTTCGTTGATGAAATCCCATTGAGTAGAAGACATTTTATTATATCTTTTGTTGAATGACATTGAAAAATATGTAAACATAAAGATACAATTTGTAACGCTCCACCTTTCCAATGTGCTTTTGTTCTCAAACACACATTTCCTAAGAACTTCCCAGGAGGTTACTCATCCCAGAATTACTCCAAGTTAAGCACGCTTAACTTTGAAGTTCTTAAGTGATAGGCCACCGAAAAGGCTAATGCATTTGTTGGTATAGGTAGTACGAATTCATTTCTTTAAGCTATCCTCGACTGTATAGTCCCATACCTATACAGTCTTTGTATCCCTCTCATTCTGATATGTATTCGATTCGTTCATGTGTCCCTCCACTAGAAGCCTGCTAGGAGCCGCTCCTTGTCCGTGCCTATGCACAGGCGATCACTCCCCGCCCTCAACAGTGCCCGGGATGTCACATCCCCGCTAGAAGCCTGCCAGGAGCCGCTCCTTGTCCGTGCTCATGCACCGGCCCCGCCCTGAACAGCGCCAGGATGTCACACAATTCCTTCTACCTTTACTTTTATTACATGGTATACCTATGTCATTAGAGCTATAAAGATGTTTTATTATTATTTTTATCATTTACATTTAATAAAAGGTAAATATTATTTATTAATTATTAAATAATATATTTTAGAATATTAAATATTTTTATTGGGTAGAATTACTTCTTAAATATTAAATTATAACTAAATATATATGTTAAGAAATAAATATAGCAGCAGTTTTTATAGTTTATTTCAACTATTATCTATTTTGGTAATTTTACATTTAAACTCTATTTTCTTCAACTAAGTTTACCAAACCTTTTGGTAACTAAACATAAATCACTATTTCCTAACTAACTTCTACAATAATATATCCAAACATAAATCATATTTTTTAACTAAGTTTACTAAATCAAGTTTCCAAAATCCAAATTTTCTCAACTAAATTAATATAACTTTTAACCAAATAGACACTAATTAATTGGCTAAATTTACAACTGGACCATGCTTATTTACATTCTCATGAAAAAACAAATGTAGGATTTAGATTTTATATTTTAATTTCAGACTAAATTTAAACTTTCTAGTTTGATCCATTGAAGATCAAATATGTTAAAACTCATCAAATGTATATTATAATTTATTTATTTTTGTGGCTTTGAGTTTTCTTTTTAAAATTCAAATTGTAGTAGACAGTTAGATCTACATCCGTTACATTTTGTTTAAAAATAAAAATAAAAATAAACGTGTAATTTTTAAGTTTGACCTGTCATAAGTTCATAGTTAGATGTGGAGCAAATAATCTATTTTGATAATAAAGGTTTGCCTCACAATACAAATCATGGGGTATTTCTCATTGCACCTATGTTTTTTCTTACTAAACCAATTTCCCTCTTTTTTCTAAACTAAAATGATTCTTTTTTTTTTTGTGAAGATGTAATTGTTCTCACTAATAGGAAATGAGCAATCACATTATAAGTTCTGGTAAGCCCACACTTTGTATTAGGCTACACCACCCTCAAAATTTAGTTTATTTTTGGGAAAAAGATAGGTCCTAGGCCCAATTATTATTAGTCCACTAATAAAATGCAACTAAGGAACTTAAGTGTCTCATAGTTTACCAAAAAAAAATGTCTCATAGCAACAATATTCACTTTATTATGAATATCCTTAAGAAATGATTAAAAAAGACTACTCCTAATTCTTAAGAGTTAGCTATATTAGTTAATTTATCCACAACACCATTATCTTCTCTATAAATATTTTTATATCTAATGACATCAAATGAAGTATGCGACATTACTTTCATTTAGGGTTCGTTTAGTTGAGGTTTGACCAACCTAAAAAAAAGACCAGTCAAATGGATTTTTAATTGTCTCGAATGACGTAAAGAATTAATATTAATCTTTAGATTTTTTTATTTTCATAACTCCATTTCTCCAATTACAAACCAAACGGACACTTAGTAACAGAAAAACAACACTTGAATCATCGATGTACACTTCAAGTTTACCAATCCGTATATCTCTAGCAAATTTGAAACCTTCATGGACAAGCCGAAGTTCAACTAAAAAGGAAATTGTTGGACCGTTTCCCTTAGCAAAATTGATGATCCACAGTCCAAACGAAACTCTAATTACACCACCACAACTAGATTTATTTACCTGTTTTTTACTAAGATCCATCTATATTAAGGCACTAAAAACCCTCCTCAGGTGCTTGCCATATAATATCAATACTTTGTGTGACAGCTCTCCTCACATTGCTATCAAAATTGGATGCATTATAATCACAAACATTTTCATAAAGTTGACTCCAAGGTTGCTGAGTCAGTTAAAGGAAGGCAAATAGCTTTGAAGATTTCTCTACTTCCATAACCCATGACAGATATAAGCCCAAGATTGAGCCCCGTCCATTCCAGCTTCTTGACCAATTGAATTAGAAATATTGAATTCAATCAGGTAAGCTAAAAACTGATTAACACTGTCTCTGTTCATAGTTTTACTCCAAAGAACAAGAGCCAAAGGACAATCCCTTAACATGTTATGTCAATTTGGATCTTCCAAATTCCACTTTGCTTTGCAAGCATTTGTAAGCAATCTATTATTATAAATTTGCCAAATGAATAATTTGATCCTCTCAACACTACTAATTTTCCAAATTATGCTCCAACTAGTTGCATTTTCATTTCCACCTTCATCCTTCAGACTAGAATAGACACTTTCACAAAAAAATTTCATTTCTACCTTGTAGTCTTCTCCCAAAGCATCATTAGGAGATAGAACGCCGATGATCGTATCAGTAACAATTCCGTGTAAAAATTCCTCAAAATACTCCAATTCCAATCGTTACTTTAAGCCAAATCTTTAACTATCATCTAGTAAGTATCTTGAGATAAATCAGTGGCCATGTCCAGAAGTTTTAAATCATTTCTAATCCATTTATGTTAGATTCTCCGTTTCTAATTATTCAAACTCTTATAATATTTAGTTATATATATAGATGTGATTAAGAGAGAATGAATATCTCCATATTCATTAAAATATACAGATATTTGTATCCGTGATAATTATAATGGATATTCATGTAATATTAAACAATATGATAAAGAAGAAAATAAAACATAACATATCAAATGTAATATTATTCTGATATGAATTAATATAAGTTAATATAATATATAATTACAACTTAATAAATTAAAAATATTATGATGAATAATATTAAATAAATTTTATGATTTATAATATAATAAATATTTTAATAAAAAACAAATGTTTAAAATGAAATCTCTAAAAGAAATGGTAACAAAGGAAATTTCTTCAAAATGGTTTGAAAATAATAATTTAGTTAGGTATCGTTAATAGTTTGTTGTTTTTCAGTTGAAGCGAGGCAATTTGAGCGAGTAGGAGACTAACTAGAACTCGTCGCGGTCAGCGTCTATAAATACAACAGAAATAGTATCGCACTCACTCTCACTTCTTTCTTCTTCTCCAAGCTTTCCTGTTTTCTCTTCTCCCAAGCACAGAAAATGTTTCGTTCTCCTCCACCACCCCCTCCACCTCCTACTACGCCTGAGGAAGGTGTTCCTGCTATTGCTGTTCTTATTGTCATTGCTATTATCGTCGTCATTTTCCTTTTCGGCAAAACTCACTGATAATGTAGTACACTCGCATTCACTCGTAGGCCGTGTGATTCTCATCTTTAGGTTTAGTAGCTTCTTCTTTAAACGTTTAACCGCATTCTTTGCTTCAAAAACACTACGTTGTTGGAAAGATTCTAACAAACATTTTGAGTCAATACTCGTTCACCGAGGATTTTCCCGAGAAAATGAGCCAGGAAAATGGAACTCTGACATTGGTCTTCGCGCCTTCTACTTCCGATGCTGACGTCCAAGATCCTAACAGGTAAACACTGCTTAATGATTATTACATTATTAATTTCTTGATCCTTATGGTTATTATATTAATATTTCCTTGATCTGTGCAAATCGATTGTTTAGAATATGGCGTGTTATTAATTAGGCGTTTCTTGTTGTTTCTTTAACGACCAATCTTTCTTTTTGGCGGCTGAGAAACTACATAGTCATATATGTAAAGACGCTTACCTTTACTTAATTCTTTTAACTATATACGAAAATCGGTTGAATCTAAAAGGAATTTTAATTGACCAAGGCCTTAATTAGTTCAAGCTCTTGATGAAAAAATTGACTCAGCGTGCCGCAATTGATTCTTAGCGATTAAAATAGGCTTTGTATTTGTCTCGAATTAAATCATCCTTTGGATTTTTCATGCCAGGCGATCAAAAATTTCATACACGAGACAATTTCTTCTCTCGTTATACAAAGTCGACAGTACAGTAAAATTACCGGCGGAGGCTCAGCTCTTAATTTCATGGTAAAAAAATTCATTATGTTTTTTAGAAAGTTCTCATCACTTTGTTGCTTTGCTGATTGCATAATTTGTGTCTCTTTACTGAATAGTCTGGTTCACGATGCATCATCATCTGGTATTCTATCTCCACCTTCGTCTGTTCCAGGTGTGTGTGATGTGTGGTTTTCTAACTCTATTGAAGAATCGAAAAATCCGTTTAACTTGCTAATCTCGTTAATTATTACGGATCAGTTCGGTAGTGCATGTGGTTTTGTCTAACAAGATTATCTTTAAAATATTTATGCTTTTACACAGATTCTAGCTGTCAGAAAGGTTTGCTTCCAAGTTTTTCTCTGAAGGTTCCGGATGATGTTAATCCAGTATTGCATAGGAGTAATGAACCATATCGGCCTCCATGTCGCTACAAGGTTCTGGAAAAACAGTCTGTTTCAGCGATTGATAACTGTGAAGACATTTCAGTCAGCATGAAGCGGAATCCAAGCAGGTGTGAACTGGAATTAAAATTTGACAGTGGAAGTTCAGATGGAGAATCAAACTCATGCTTTGAAATTTTGTGGCCTGACGAGGATAGTTTAATTATGTTTGATGAACTATTCTCGACGAGTGATTTGGAAAATTTGGATGTGGTTGATAGTCCCATGGCTAATAGCCATGAAACTGATCTGGATAGTGCTGAGGTCTCTAGTCCAAGCTCACCTGGTGAGATGATTGAGAAACTCGTGGAATTTATACTCAGTGATGAGAGTTCTCTTATTCCAAATACGGACGATCCTATAGTGCACCATGAAGATGGAATGGGAGGCTTTTTCTGCTCTTTTCATGCACAGCAAACTCACACACCTTTCTGTTCTGATCAGTGGAAACCAGGGAGGGTTCAACAAGATCCTAATAGTTTTCAAGGAAACTCATATTCTTTCTTTTCCCACTCTTTTCCATCCAATACATTTTCTCATCCTATACCTCTTTATGGTGATGAGCCGGGAACATTTGGTCATGAACTTAAACAATCAACATTCCAGCAATGGCTGAATCCAGGCAAACCTCATCTGTGCTCATTGTGTGTATCGCAAAGTGGATTGCCACCGCATCTTCCTGCACCCCAGATGGCCTCTTGTACACAGATGCTTAACTCAATTAAGAGTTCTACCTTTGGGTATCAAGAGCCAAACTTTGAGGATTTTGTTAGACCAAATCCCGGTAAGAAATCACTTGCATATTGTTTTTACGAGTCTTGTAGAACTGAAATTGAAATGGTCTTATTCTAGTTAATGATTTTATCCTACCTACCTATGCATTGTTAGATTTTCCTGGTGATAGCATCATCAACCAAGCTGGAGTTGATAGTTTTGTTGACATGAAACTGCCAGCAAGTCTTTGGCACCCTCATGTGGGAGGTTTCTAGTGGCAGACTTTTGACTTCAATCAATACTAGCTGAGGCAGAGATGGTATGGTAGCTGACTTTTTAATGATGGAAATAAAAAAGGACAGTCACTGCTCTGATTTCTCATATTTTTGTAGTCAATGAAATAGTGATGAAGCTGTGTAAATAGACCTCTCCTAGTCACTGAGAGAATCAAATAGTTTAGTAGATACATTAGGTACATGGAAATTTCATAACTAAAACACCATGAGACGCAATAAAAGCTTACAGTGAAGAGAAGATATGGTACAGGTGTTAAAACAAGTTGTATGTACATGACTTCTTCAACGTTAGTGTGATGTTTGTAAGAGTCACTGATTGAGCAGGGTTTAGTGTGATAATAATTTGGTTGTCTACTCCCTTTTACTTGGTAGGTTCTACGTGTTTTCCTTCTTTTGATTAATTTTCCCCCTCTCCAAGACAAGTTCTGATCCATTTTTTATCTTGTGTTGGATTTCAAGTTGTTCTTTTATCAAAATGACATGTTTGGGGAAGACGTTTGTGGTCAATACAACCTAATTCTTAGTATAACTTTACAAGTGAAGAGCTGAAATTACTTTGGCGCATCACAGGTTAAGCATAACTCTCTAATCCAATAATACTAGGCATGTGTCAAATAATAATTGAGTTCTTACTACACATGTTCATATTCCAGCGCTAAGAAATTTGGTACTGTACAATGTTAGGAAGTGTCTAACAGCGAACTGCCTCACTCTTCAGATATTAGACGGTTGGCTAAATCTCGAGCACAAATATCTGGCACTGTACATACCTGCCCAAAACTATGAGATCTATACACTCTTACATCATTATTTTCTTTTAATATATACATAACCAAATCGAATTATGGGGATTAAAAGTCTTGCTTAGCTGAGAAGGCGAACAACAGTAATTACTAATTAGTAGGATCATTAGGCTGTGACTGGAAACTCTCATCTTGTTGGCATCCCAAGACATCTTACAGCATCATGCAAAATTCCTTCCCTGCCAGCATTCAGTAGCTGAAAAACGAGGTCATTTTCTGCCTTCACCCCATCTAAGTAGCAGTCTTTAACTGCTCATCATGCATTAATCTATCTATATCAATATAGTTATCTGTCTCGAGTTCTATCTCATATGATGCAAGCAGCCTTTTCTGCATGAATTACACAACATACAAGCATATATAAAATTCATCATTGATCTTTCTTTCCGTGAACATGCAATTTGATGTCAACTTTAGTCATTATGTCAACTTTAGTCATTCATGTTTCTACGAAGGTGAAAATTCCAATCTGTGCATGATAGATATATAGCAGCATAATGCGAGATGGACCAGTTTGAAAAGATGAAGAACATGCAGGGACCATCTCAAGCTAAGAATCCTCAGAAAGGTATTTTAAAAATATATTCAAAACTTAGATGTTAACTTAAAACAGGGGTGGGGCTCAAGTAGGAAATAAGGTGCATTCATCATTATATATATTTATAGTGATAGTAATTCAAAGGTGATTGACAGGAACACAGACCTGGTCCTCAAAATCTGGGCTCTTCAAATTTATAGACAGGTTTCTCATCAACAGTAGTACCTAAAGATAGCCAAGGTCATCGAGAGAATAAATGTCTAATAACATGAACGTCTGAAGCTTAAATTCACTCATACAGTTGTATTACTTGATACAGATTAACAAAAAGGCTTCAATGCAAGAAATAAATCTTTAATGTATTAAATCTACTTAAGGAGTAGCAATTAATAGCTAGAAACAAAAGAAAAAAAGTGACTGGACTGTCAAAAGTAAGCCAACTAGAACAACAAAGATTCATTGATGACAAGAAAACATGGGTGTATACATACCGTCTCAATATCTATAGGGTCCATCCTTTTCAGTTTATGTAGATGTCCAGTTACATTTGGGTCAAATACACTACCAATGAAACTGTATACTTGAGCAAAATCCGGAAGAACTGCATTAAATACAGGAGGAAATGACATAAAAAAACATTGAGGACAATTAATATTTAGGAAAACTACCAATATCATGTGTGAAACTTCATTGGGGGAAAAGCGGATTTATTAAGGATATTGTGCTCATAAATTTTCAAAAGGATGTCTGCATGTCATAGTGGGTGCGGTTTGTGGAAGTTTCATCCCTCGGTTGGGGACAAGGCAGCTTTCTGGATATAAAAATTATATTCATACGAGTCACACCACAAGAAGAAAACAACACTATCACTTCCACGAGGTGAGTAAGCATTATAATGACAAAATGTTTCAAATACAAAACTGCACCAAATTTAATATTCAAGGGTACAATAAATATCGGAAGTAGAGAATTATGCAGCATTATTTGAAAAGTGCCCACTAAATTCAGATAAGAGCTAAACCTTACATATATGATGAAATAATCGAAGATGGTGAAAATGAAATTGGAAAGGAAAATCATTAAACGCTTGCCTCTCAATGGAAGGCTATTATTCCCTTGAACATTAGATTCACCAACCAGCCTTGCTCTAGGAGTACTTTCACTGCTACTGCAACAATTATTCACTTTTTGCCCTAAAACACATGATAATGTAAGCACAATAAATTAGCATCTTCAGTAAATAAGATCCATAAACTTTTTACAGGATTATAGAATCCAAATTTGAAGTACAGAAAATTGTGTGGCCTTTAGTACCTTGCAATACATCGGCTGTTTTCTGCAAAGTGTCGTTTGACCTGGAAGACACTGCAGTGTTAATAACAGGAGTTTTAAGCATTGCTGAAGGATCATGCTTCATTATGTATCCAGGTTCAAGTAAAACAGATGATGATTGAAAGGACGCTGATACTTGCGAGAGTACTGGAGCTGCCAAATATCATTTACAAAAATTAGATAAAATTGCAACAAATTTTGTAGCAAAAAGTATAGTGAAGATTATGACCATTTTTGGAAGCTTTCTGAGGATACGGATGAGTTGCTTTTCTTTTTGGTCTGGGTGGAGGAAGATGTTCACCTGTCCCACTCTTCTGAACTTTTAGAAAGTATTTCTGTGCATGGCTACGTATCTACAAAATGAGAAGCAATTTTTGAGTCCTTCTAATGAGTATATGAGATATCAATTTAATATTGAAACGCATGAAAAATAATAGAAATCTCAACAATTCATATAAACTCAACCAATGAATGTTTAAAAGAATCTCGAACAGTTTTCCCAAGAATTTGTTTTTTCTTATTGTTAACAGCACGAAAGATTTCTGCGTTTCATGTTAGTCAAATGATGGTACACCATATACCAAAGAAGGAAATTTGCATTGTCCTTGTTAGATGGTAAACCATCCCCAAATTTCAGCAAGAAGCATCAAGAGCACAAGGATTGGTGGAATGTTTATGCCCCTATTTTAGTTTTGTGAATGTCAAAAATGTGTTTGTCCACATTTTAAGAAACCGAAAACTTCATAGAAATATTCAGCAGTCAGCACAAGTGATTCGTTTGTCCATAGCTTTATATATTTAGAAGTTTTGAATGAGGTTGATCCTTATATTGCTTGCACATGGAACTCGTATAATAGCTTGAACAAATCTTAAATGGATGTAATAGGAAATTTCTTCAAATGAATAGCAGGTTGGTATGGTTATTAAGTTAGAAAATTCTCGTCTCAACAAAGAAAAACAGAAGTTATATGGACTAGCGGTTCAACAACCACTCCTACAGCAATAGAGGCAAGGAGAGAGAAAAATATAATTGGCATTTCATTTCTATTAACCTATAATTTCTTTGCCGAGTCCTCAAATCCTTGATGTTAACATAACCAATTAACAACACTCCAAAAAACTATAGCAAAAGTAATTCAATCCAGAACATTTATGGCTAACCCTACCAGAGAAAACAGCAAATGTAAATGTCCAGTCTCAAGGTTGCTTCTGAAATTACCTGGATAACTGTCTTGGATCCAACAAATGCTTCAATCTTTTTCCAGTCACGGTCAAACCTGGATACAGAATGAAAACAATATGATTTATTGCAAAAGGGGCACCAAGGACAGAAAAGGGAAAACATACAATTAGATGAAATTTGAAATAGTAAACTTCATTTAGGAATAGGAAATTCGGTTTGATCATTAAATGAGGCTCTTTAACATAAAGATGCAATCCAATGCATATTATATTCTTGAGTTATTACCAAAATTCACAATTTAAAAAACATAGTAACTTTCGGATCAAGGTTAGAGAGGAATGAATAAATCATACATTTACCATGCTATTGCTATACAATCCTAAGGAGCTAGGGAAAGTACTAGTGGTCAGAGGGGAAGCATTTCTTTAAACCCACAACCCTGATTGTAGTGTAATCAATTGAGGATTTCAAAGTAAACGGAACAGAATATACCAGTTGAGCTAACATAGATTTAACTGCAACTTTAGTATAATGCTATTGAGCTTTATCCTCATTCTCTCCCCTGGACAAGTGCCATACCAATTTTGATCTAACCTTGATCTATCACTAGCCTAATTTACCTATATTATATATTAAATTAGTGAATAAAGATGGTTTAAGAGTGATATATATCATACTTAACTTTAAAACAAAAAGAGATTTGTTTTTAATAAATTTTCATATATTCTTTTTAATTTTCTCATCAATCTATACTTCTTAAATTATTCATCAATTAATTAAGCATATATCTTTTATAATTTTATAACTTTTCTCAAAATATCTCTTATTTTTTTTAGCTAAATTTAAAAACATCCATGTAATGCACGACATCATAAGATATTTGTTAGATAACATATCAAAATTCTTCTCCTTCAAATTGACTCCTACAGAAGACACAGTTTGAAGAAGAAATTATGCATCACAATTTTCATTCTTCATGACTTATTGATATTTTGGTACCTTGAAGAAATCAACTAGTCAATTTCAGTTTCTAATGAAAGTTTTTCCAAAAGAAAAAGAAAGTTTCTTTTCTGATTCTCTCCCTTACAAAGTTTCTCGTGCAATGCATCACAGAACAACCAAAATCAGGTTAGAACCCAACCCAACAATACCTCCAGTTACAGCAGAATGTGTTACATTACACGTGACAGAAAAAAAAGGGGAAAATTTCTAAGTCAAGTCATCACCAAATCCTCCTACTACTACTAATAGTATTACAAATAATAATAACAACAACAGTAATAAAAATTCTATTTCTACCCCTGCCCCCAACTACACAGACCTATCTGAAAATGAAATATCTAAACCTTTAGACCTAGACACTAAACCATAATAACAATTCTTCATAAGCAACTACCTGAAATCAACACAAACACACACACATGGGCATACGAAAACCCATGTCTGAACTGAACTTCAAAATCCAGACACCACATTCTAGTACAAAACAAAATAGAAAAAAGTAAATTTGACATACAATTGAAGAGCTTCAAGGAACTTGTCATGCTCAGGTTCGGTCCAGCTCTCTCTAGACTTGGTAATAGTATATGGTTTACGAGTCTTCTTAGAAGTGTCTTCAAGAGAATCAGCGGTGGCGAAGGGGAGGAGGCCAGGAAGCTGCATGCCAGAGGGATCCAAGTAGAAAGCCTCAGAGGGGTTGGGGTTATTGGACACCATGTGTTTGTGTTTGTGTTTGTGTAGAGAGAGAAAATGCTAGTGTTAGTTAAAGAGGTGAACTTATAACACTCTCTTCCTGCTGCTTCCAACTACCAATCCTTGTTTGCCACCGCAACATCTTACAAACTAAATTCTCAAATATCATTATGATTCGTTACTTGTTGTTACTCCTCCCTTACTATCATCATAAATATCTGTTTATTTAAAATTTTAATACATTAATAACTTTTTTAATAATGTTTATATAAAAGAAAAAATACACTTATAGCATAATAAATGAAAAACCCATAACATTTTTCATTATTTATGAACTCTTAATCACTAAATCAGTTCGGGACATTTTTTTACTCTTAAGTTTATCAATTTTAAATTTAAGTATTACATTAATATATAGTTTATCTATAAGCTTAATAGAAAATCTATAGAAAAGAAAAACCACTGGAACTCCAAACACGAAATGTTACGGTTGGCGTTGTAATTAAGCTTTAGATTCTCGTGTTGTGTTGTGTCTCTGTCTTTTCAGTTTCTGTAGAAGGAAAGAGGCTAACGATATTGCTTGTACTAAACATGCATCAATGATGAATGAAATGTTTTATTTTGTTGCAAATTATTGTTTTTTTATAGGGTCAAAATGTCCAATAATGCATTTGATTTCTATGACTTGGTACTTTTCTACACTTGTTCTTATCATAGGGGTTGGTCCCATAATTGAAAATAATATTTTTTTCCTGTGTAAAGTTTAATCTATCAAGATAAATATTTCTATTAATTTCTATTTAGCCTTGAAGTGTAATTAAAGTTTTTTTTTGACTAATATTATAAGTATTTTCTTATAAGATGTATCAATCCTCTAAATATTTTCCAAAAAGTTCTTGAAATGTTTTATAATATTATATTTGAGACGCCCCAAAAATAGGGGTAAATTTTTCGCGATTTAATACAATTAAAGGATGGAAGAGATCGCGAGATGGGAACTTTGGCAAGTAATCCCCGGACCTAATTTAATAACCTATCTCATATGTGAAGATATGAGAAGGTGAACAATTAAGTCAAAGAGTGAACCTTGGATGATTTATCTCATGATCATCAACAAGGAGTAGCGGAAGTATGCAATTACATTAAGGAATTGAAGGGAAATGGTAGAAGGTTAAAGGATGGTCTATCGATTGGATAAAATGCTTTAATTATGCGTGTGGGGTGTTGTGCAATCATATTATAGTCAAACAATACCAATGATGTCTCAAAATAGTGGAAAAATATGAAAAACAGGGTCATGAATCGATTCAAACACCTTATGAATCGATTCGAATGATTCTGGAATGCAAAACAGTGAAAACAGGACCCCTTGAATCGATTCAAGCTCGTATGAATCGATTCTGACGCTTCTGGAACTCAAAATTATGCAAACAGGGGTCCTTGAATCGATTCAGGATCATATGAATCGATTCAGGCCTTCCTGGAACCAAAAACAGTGAAAACAGCAGCTCTCGAATCGATTCAGGGATCCTCGAATCGATTCGAGACAGCACAGTTGCTGTTTTTATGCAGAAAAGGCCATATTTTTGGACTTCTAACCCCCCTAACTTTTTCATATCAACTCCAAACGCTACCAAATTTTGACACCAACTAAGACACATCAATTGTGACGTGTGGCCACCGGCCTCACCCAAAAATTCTCAAAAATGAGGAACTTATGCAAATAAATGTGTTCAGTCCATTCCTGAGCCTTTTTGAGCAACTTAGGGGGTCTATTCTCAACGGAATTGACCCGTTCTAGTTTCTACAAGTCACAACTCATGTATTTAAGCTATTGAGACCATCACACACTACCCACAATTTATAAAACTCATTTTGACCCTACTAGTTCCCTACTTATGCATAACAATCATGAAATATCATCAATTAAACAGCACATAAAATCATCATTCACAATTCTCATCATTTGATCATCAAGTGAGCAAGATTCAAGCACCCACACATTAGCGTCTTACATCACCAGGGTCATAACTGAAAATTGGTCTTATAGGTGGGTTCCAATTTTCACACATGACCTACATAATCATTATACATCATTCATACCAATTTGTGGCTATACAAAATATGCAGAAAACTATATACATTACAAACATTCTACACAAACCATAAAATCAAAATGTTGCCGGCCAAGGCATTCTTTACCAAAAAGAGGCTTCCTTCACACTTCTCATCCACAAATAGCTCCAAAGCTAAACCTACAACACAGGAGCTAAAAAGATATACCACAAGGAGAGTGAGTATACTTTCTCAATGATGAAAATCCAATAAATAAAACAATATATGCATGAATGCAATATAACCATCTCCTTCTCAAGAGGAGTTTATTTTATATCAGTATTCAATCATCAATTCTTATTCAAACACAATTATTCCTTAATTCTCTTAGAATCATATCAATCAAACTCACCATCACACCTTAGCAATTAAAAGGGAATATCCAAACATATCGCATCATCAAAGTATCACACTATATCATGCTTCAAAACTGATGCACATGCTAATATCGTTAAAATGCATATGCACGGATCTGTTCTCATTTCCTCGGGTGATCGCAACCACCATAATCATATACTCATTCTCAATGGTTTCCCGCCTCGCAAGGGGTACTCCCTCTAGCAGCCTCACAAGGTGCTTCTCGTGATCGCAACCACGTTCAATATCTCATAAGGTTTCCCGCCTCGCAAGGGGTACTCCCGCCTCATAAGCATTTCATATAGGTTTCCCTCCTCGCAAGGGGTACTCCCACCTCATAAACATTTCATATAGGTTTCCCTCCTCGCAAGGGGTACTCCCACCTCATAAACATTTCATATAGGTTTCCCTCCTCGCAAGGGGTACTCCCGCCTCATGATCGCAACCATGGGCCTTCAATCTCATTGGTCCCGTAGGGCTTTTCATTTCCACCATCAAGTGATCGCAACCACTTATCAACATCATCATGATATGCATGCCATGCCATGTATACAACAATGCTCATACATGCTTCAAGCTCATTTAGCTTATTTTACCCTCTCATCTAGGGTACATTCATTCTCAACCACACAATTTTCCACCAAATCATACACAATAATCAATCTTCATATAAACTCAATCATATATCACACATAATAAGCCATCCATAGCCTCACTTAGGCTTCATCATATAAACACTAAATTCACATCACCATACACAATTCATTTCACATACACATAATATCACCTTCATCCAAGCAAACATGTCATACTACATTAATACATACATCATCATCATAATTCTCATGCATTTAGAAAATACACCCCTCTCCTACCTCAAGTGAAGTAGTGATCAACGCGGTCCGAAGGTCCCGCCTCGTCGATGGGGTTATTACCTACATTCCAACACATACCATACCATTATTCTCAATCACAAACCACCAAGATTCAAATGCTCTTAATTTAATTTCTTGGTGTCATGCTATTACAAGGTTTATTTCTCATTTATTACACTAAACCACCATAACCACCATAGGTTTGGTGTTCAAGTTCATTCTCTAGGCATTTATAGCCACACCCATAAATGGGTTTTTGCTCCAATATTCTTAAATCATCATAAACTACCTTTATTACCAACAATAAATATCCATCTACTCCCATTATACATTTCCCCAAATTTTTGAAATTAGGGTTTCACCAACCCATCAATACTCAAATTAATCATACATTCTCATCTTCTTCCTTCAATAAAAGCATTCATTCCCCTCATCTCACCTAAACCCATGAATCCACAATAACTCACTCTAGGGTTTGTGAATCAAATGCTTTAAGGGAACACTTATTCATATTCATGGTCCCCAAAACTCATATTATTATATAACCATGGCAAAAACCCAACTAAAGGGTGAGTATTTCTTACCTCACACCCAAAAACAAAGTGGGTTTAAGAAGAAGGGAGATGCCACACGAAAATAGGAGAGGGAAAGAGAAGGCTTCAAACTTCCATGTCCTCTTCCAAGCTCTTACCAACGAAAATGAAGGAAGTAGAAGAATCACTAGCTTTTGCTTAAGTTCTATGGAAGGGGAAGAATAAGAGGAGGAGTAGAATATGAAATGAAGAAGAAAGGGAAAGTGTCTCCATAAAAAAAAAAAGAAGTTACGGGAATGAGAATGAAAAATAGTGAGATTATGTTTTAATCTTTTCCTTCTCACTTAAATTCCTTCGTTTTTAAATAAACAGGCTCCCAGTTTGGGCTCAATTCATACTTTAAAAATTATTCCGAATACACATTCAGATTCCCAATAATATTATCTACCGCCTTGACCAACGGCATCTCAATCAAAGATACTTGGCCCGACACTCATATTCTATCCGGGTCAATTTTTCAACTCAACCGATCACCATAATTCACCAGCAATTTTGAAAAGTCTTGTTTAAATCATTTCAAGAATTTTGGGATATTAATTAGCCCACATTTAATTATTCCACATTTATTTTCCTAATTTATCTTCCTATTTTAAAAATTCGGGGTGTTACAATCCACCCCCCCTAAAAGAAATTTCGCCCTCGAAATTCGACTTACCGGATTCAAATGCATGAGGGTATCGCTTACGGATATCGTTCTCACGTTCCCAAGTAAGTGTTTCCACGTTTCCATGCTTCCATGCCAATTTTACTAATGGTACCATCTTATTCCGCAGTCTCTTCACAGAATATTCAACAATACGAACAGAAACGGGAAGGATGGTTAAGTCATCCTGCACCTCAACATCGTCAATAGAGATCACGTGCAGAGGATCATGTATATACTTTCTTAACTGTGACACGTGGAATACGTCATGTAGGTTTGCAAGCTGGGGAGGGAGTGCAATCCGGTATGCGACATCTCCAATCCGCTCCAAGATCTCATAGGGTCCAATGAATTTAGGGCTTAGTTTTTTGCTCTTCAAAGCTCTTCCTATACCCTTATCACGCGAGACACGCAATAACACATGATCGCCGACTTGGAACTCAAGTGGCTTTCTCCTTTTATCATAATAGCTCTTCTGCCGGTCTTGAGCGACTTTCATCTTCTCTTGGATCATCTTGATCTGTTCAGTAGTTTCCTCAACAATCTCAGGCCCTAAGGCCAAGTTCTCACCAACTTTAAACCAACATAAAGGAGTTCGACACCTCCTTCCATATAAGGCCTCGTATGGTGCCATACCAATACTAGAATGAAAACTATTGTTGTAGGTGAATTCGATCAGAGGCAAGTATTTCTCCCATGAACCGCCATGCTCCAAAACACAAGCGCGTAGTAAGTCCTCAAGACTCTGAATAGTCCTCTCCGACTGCCCATCGGTCTGAGGATGATATGCCGAGCTTAGCTTCAGCTTTGAACCCATCGCCTCATGTAAGCTTCCCCAGAATCGGGAAGTAAATCGGGGGTCACGATCAGAAACAATGCTTGACGGCACACCATGCAATCTCACAATCTCCCGAATGTACAACTGTGCTAAATCTTACAAGGAGCTCTCCATACTGATTGGTAGAAAATGTGCACTCTTTGTTAAACGATCCACAATTACCCATATTCCGTCACATCTAGACCTCGTTCTTGGTAATCCGGACACAAAATCCATGGCAATCGCGTCCCACTTCCAAACAGGGATATCAAGTGGCCTCAAAGTACCTGAAGGTCTTTGGTGTTCCACCTTCGCCTTCTGACAAGTAAGGCAAGAAGCTACAAAGTTAGCAATATCACGTTTCATTCCGGGCCACCAAAAGTTCTTCTTTATATCTTGATACATCTTGGTTGCACCAGGATGGATGCTAAAAATGCTTTTATGTGCTTCCTCTAGCACCGTACGCCTCCAATCACCAAATGAAGGTACATACACACGACCTTTTACTCGCCATATACCATCAACGCCTTCCATAAGAAATAAATTTTTCCCATAATCTTGAGACCTCCGCATTTCTTGTAAGTAATCATCATCTTTTTGTTTCTCTTTCACAAGCTTCAAAAACTCATTGCATATCTTCAAGGTAGCAAAACATAGTCTCTTGGAGGATTGAACCTCGATTCCAACATTCAAATTCCGAAATTCTTCCATTAACTCGAACTCTTTGACCATCATAGCTGATACATGTAAAGATTTCCGACTAAGAGCATCGGCAACAACATTGGCTTTTCCCGGGTGGTACATCAATTTAAAGTCGTAATCCTTCAAAAATTCCATCCATCTCCTCTGACGCATATTCATTTCCCTTTGGTCAAAAAGATATTTCAAACTTTTATGATCACTAAAAACCACGAATCTTGATCCATACAAGTAATGTCGCCAAATCTTCAGAGCAAACACAACCGCAGCCAACTCCAAATCATGAGTTGGGTAATTAACCTCATGAGGTCGCAACTGGCGTGAAGCATAAGCTATTACACGTTCCTTCTGCATTAGCACACATCCGAGTCCATGCTTAGAAGCGTCACAATACACCACAAACTCTTCTTGTAAATCAGGCAACGCCAAGATAGGAGCAGAAGTCAGCCTCATCTTTAATTCCTCAAAGCACTTCTCACATTCAACCGTCCATACAAAAGGTTGGTTCTTCCTTGTTAAATTTGTCAAAGGTCTCGCAAGACGAGAGAAACCTTCAATGAACCTTCGATAATAACCCGCAAGTCCAAGGAAACTTCGGATTTCAGTGACCGTCGTAGGTCTAGACCATGCCATAACAGCTTCAACTTTAGAAGGATCCACCGAAATACCATCCTCGGATATTACATGTCCAAGGAACTGGACGCTCGTCAACCAGAATTCACATTTAGAGAGCTTGGCGTACAGCTGGTTCTTTCTAAGAATGTTCAACACCACTCTTAAATGTTCTTCATGTTCCTCCCGGCTCTTGGAATATACTAGGATATCATCGATGAACACCACAACAAAACGATCCAGGTATTCATGAAAGATATGGTTCATGTAACTCATGAACACCGCTGGAGCGTTAGTTACTCCAAAGGGCATCACGACATACTCGTAGTGGCCATATCGCGTCCTAAACGCAGTCTTCGGAATGTCTGCGGCTCTCACCCAAATTTGATGATAACCGGAACGCAAATCAATCTTTGAAAATACCACCGCACCTCTCAGCTGATCCAACAGGTCATCAATACGAGGTAAAGGATATCTATTCTTTATTGTCAGCTTGTTCAGTTGGCGGTATTCTACACACAACCGCATAGTTCCATCCTTTTTCTTAACTAATAAAACAGGAGCTCCCCAGGGTGACACACTGGGTCGAACAAACTCCTTTTCAAGCAGCTCCTCAACTTGCTTCTTTAGTTCAACTAACTCCATAGGAGACATCCTATATGGAGCAATAGACACTGGTTCGGCACCAGGTACAAGGTCAATAGCAAACTCAACCTCCCTTGGAGGTGGTAAGCCAGGTATCTCATCAGGAAACACGTCCCGAAATTCAGACACCACGGGGATATCCATGGGACCGGGACCACTCGTCCCATCGACAAGAGATAGCAGTACACAAAGTTGAATTATACCTTGTACATCAAATTGTCCCCTATCATGAGAAGGGAAAATAACAGTCCGTTGTTGACAATCAACCATGACTCTGTTGGCAGATAGCCAATCCATACCAAGTATGATCTCCAGTCCCTTCATAGGTAAGCAAATAAAAGACACAACAAACTTTCTCCCATCTAGGAGCATATCAACATTATCACACCGGTTAATCGATCTAAGACAAGTACCGGTTGGGGTGGTAACCACAAGAGCATTTTTCATTAAACATACCGATAATCTCAATCGCCGAACACAATCCTCGGATATAAAGGAGTGGGTCGCACCCGAATCATAAATAACATGAACTGGATGTCCAAGAATTTCACACTTACTTTCAACCAGATTTTCTGCTTGTGCTGCTTCCTCACCGGTTACCGCAAAAACTCTCCCGGTATTGGGTTGAAGGTTTCCACCATCCCTATTTCCATCATTAGCACCATTACCATCTCCTCGATTATTACCACGCCTTCCACCATTATAGCCACCTCGACCACCATTCCGGCCTTGATTATTTCCATTACCACGGCCCCGACCACCATTATGGCCTCCACGATTCACATAAACAGGTGCATTAGCACGATTGGGAATATTAGCTTGTACCGGAGCAGGTCTTGCAAGCATAGGACATGCAGAACGGATATGCCCCACCTGATCACAATTAAAACATACAACATCTTCACGATGCACACATTCCCGAACGTAATGAGGTCCTCCACATCTATAACATCTCGGCCCATTGGTATTTATATTACCCCGGCCAAAAACATTACCACGTCCGCCGCCTCTAGCTTGGACATTAGAAGGAGCACCCCTCAGAAAACGTCCCCTTCTAAAACTTCTTTGCCTCTTAAAACTAGAAGCTTGACCCTTCAACTTAGAGTCAAACTTAGAGTGTTGAAAAGAAGCATGTTCTTCATAGATACGACACTTATTCACAAGCACCGTGAAACTTCGGATCTCTTGGTGACATATGGCCCTTTGAATATCAGGGCGTAAACCATTTTCAAACTTCACGCATTTTGACACTTCTGTTCCCTCTTGTTGAAAAGGAGGGTAGAATTCACAAAGTTCCTCAAACTTGGAAGCATACTCTTCCACCGTCATCGTGCCTTGCTTGAGTTCCATGAACTCAAGTTCTTTCTTGCTCTTATAACTTTCAGGCACATATTTCCTCATAAGTTCACGCTTAAAGTTTTCCCAAGTTAAGGGAATTGCAGCAGCATTCATTCTATTCTTGGCGAGTCTCCACCAAGTCTCTGCTTCATCTCTCAGCATAAAAATAGCATACTCCACTTTTTGGAGCTCATTGCATTCAAAACTGTCAAAGATTCTCTCAACATTCCGGATCCAACCATAGGCTTGCTGAGGCCTAAATCCCCCATGAAATTCAGTGGGTTTTCGCTTTAGAAACATATCAAGGCCTTGAGTACCTTGAACAATAGGGGCAGGTGGTCTTTCCGCCTCTTGTCTTTCGCGGTTTTGCGATTCAAGGAGATCCGCAAAACGATTCAAGGCTCTAGCTATAGCGTCATCATTATCTCGACGACGACGGGCCATCACAATATCTAGAACCACAACATAAAATTCAACTAACATCAGTAAACTCGTTCATAACTTTTCTCTATAATCTCACACTATAGTACTTCATCATAAAAATTAAATTATGGCCCTCCCCCATGGAGTCCAATATCAATCAATCCATATTAAAGCCCATATGGCAACATCATCATATCATAACATAGTATGCATTTATAATATATAGGATTCATCATTGAGAGAGGATAGTGTGAAGAAGCTTGGCCGGACTTATAACAATCACATTCAATCCATAATCAATTCATACACCAATCAAATAACTATAACAGTCATTCATCAATCATATATCATGTTCTGGTAATAGCAACAGCTAATAGCAGTAATACTGAGCGAATAATGCTCTGATACCAGATTGAGACGCCCCAAAAATAGGGGTAAATTTTTCGCGATTTAATACAATTAAAGGATGGAAGAGATCGCGAGATGGGAACTTTGGCAAGTAATCCCCGGACCTAATTTAATAACCTATCTCATATGTGAAGATATGAGAAGGTGAACAATTAAGTCAAAGAGTGAACCTTGGATGATTTATCTCATGATCATCAACAAGGAGTAGCGGAAGTATGCAATTACATTAAGGAATTGAAGGGAAATGGTAGAAGGTTAAAGGATGGTCTATCGATTGGATAAAATGCTTTAATTATGCGTGTGGGGTGTTGTGCAATCATATTATAGTCAAACAATACCAATGATGTCTCAAAATAGTGGAAAAATATGAAAAACAGGGTCATGAATCGATTCAAACACCTTATGAATCGATTCGAATGATTCTGGAATGCAAAACAGTGAAAACAGGACCCCTTGAATCGATTCAAGCTCGTATGAATCGATTCTGACGCTTCTGGAACTCAAAATTATGCAAACAGGGGTCCTTGAATCGATTCAGGATCATATGAATCGATTCAGGCCTTCCTGGAACCAAAAACAGTGAAAACAGCAGCTCTCGAATCGATTCAGGGATCCTCGAATCGATTCGAGACAGCACAGTTGCTGTTTTTATGCAGAAAAGGCCATATTTTTGGACTTCTAACCCCCCTAACTTTTTCATATCAACTCCAAACGCTACCAAATTTTGACACCAACTAAGACACATCAATTGTGACGTGTGGCCACCGGCCTCACCCAAAAATTCTCAAAAATGAGGAACTTATGCAAATAAATGTGTTCAGTCCATTCCTGAGCCTTTTTGAGCAACTTAGGGGTCTATTCTCAACGGAATTGACCCGTTCTAGTTTCTACAAGTCACAACTCATGTATTTAAGCTATTGAGACCATCACACACTACCCACAATTTATAAAACTCATTTTGACCCTACTAGTTCCCTACTTATGCATAACAATCATGAAATATCATCAATTAAACAGCACATAAAATCATCATTCACAATTCTCATCATTTGATCATCAAGTGAGCAAGATTCAAGCACCCACACATTAGCGTCTTACATCACCAGGGTCATAACTGAAAATTGGTCTTATAGGTGGGTTCCAATTTTCACACATGACCTACATAATCATTATACATCATTCATACCAATTTGTGGCTATACAAAATATGCAGAAAACTATATACATTACAAACATTCTACACAAACCATAAAATCAAAATGTTGCCGGCCAAGGCATTCTTTACCAAAAAGAGGCTTCCTTCACACTTCTCATCCACAAATAGCTCCAAAGCTAAACCTACAACACAGGAGCTAAAAAGATATACCACAAGGAGAGTGAGTATACTTTCTCAATGATGAAAATCCAATAAATAAAACAATATATGCATGAATGCAATATAACCATCTCCTTCTCAAGAGGAGTTTATTTTATATCAGTATTCAATCATCAATTCTTATTCAAACACAATTATTCCTTAATTCTCTTAGAATCATATCAATCAAACTCACCATCACACCTTAGCAATTAAAAGGGAATATCCAAACATATCGCATCATCAAAGTATCACACTATATCATGCTTCAAAACTGATGCACATGCTAATATCGTTAAAATGCATATGCACGGATCTGTTCTCATTTCCTCGGGTGATCGCAACCACCATAATCATATACTCATTCTCAATGGTTTCCCGCCTCGCAAGGGGTACTCCCTCTAGCAGCCTCGCAAGGTGCTTCTCGTGATCGCAACCACGTTCAATATCTCATAAGGTTTCCCGCCTCGCAAGGGGTACTCCCGCCTCATAAGCATTTCATATAGGTTTCCCTCCTCGCAAGGGGTACTCCCACCTCATAAACATTTCATATAGGTTTCCCTCCTCGCAAGGGGTACTCCCACCTCATAAACATTTCATATAGGTTTCCCTCCTCGCAAGGGGTACTCCCGCCTCATGATCGCAACCATGGGCCTTCAATCTCATTGGTCCCGCAGGGCTTTTCATTTCCACCATCAAGTGATCGCAACCACTTATCAACATCATCATGATATGCATGCCATGCCATGTATACAACAATGCTCATACATGCTTCAAGCTCATTTAGCTTATTTTACCCTCTCATCTAGGGTACATTCATTCTCAACCACACAATTTTCCACCAAATCATACACAATAATCAATCTTCATATAAACTCAATCATATATCACACATAATAAGCCATCCATAGCCTCACTTAGGCTTCATCATATAAACACTAAATTCACATCACCATACACAATTCATTTCACATACACATAATATCACCTTCATCCAAGCAAACATGTCATACTACATTAATACATACATCATCATCATAATTCTCATGCATTTAGAAAATACACCCCTCTCCTACCTCAAGTGAAGTAGTGATCAACGCGGTCCGAAGGTCCCGCCTCGTCGATGGGGTTATTACCTACATTCCAACACATACCATACCATTATTCTCAATCACAAACCACCAAGATTCAAATGCTCTTAATTTAATTTCTTGGTGTCATGCTATTACAAGGTTTATTTCTCATTTATTACACTAAACCACCATAACCACCATAGGTTTGGTGTTCAAGTTCATTCTCTAGGCATTTATAGCCACACCCATAAATGGGTTTTTGCTCCAATATTCTTAAATCATCATAAACTACCTTTATTACCAACAATAAATATCCATCTACTCCCATTATACATTTCCCCAAATTTTTGAAATTAGGGTTTCACCAACCCATCAATACTCAAATTAATCATACATTCTCATCTTCTTCCTTCAATAAAAGCATTCATTCCCCTCATCTCACCTAAACCCATGAATCCACAATAACTCACTCTAGGGTTTGTGAATCAAATGCTTTAAGGGAACACCTATTCATATTCATGGTCCCCAAAACTCATATTATTATATAACCATGGCAAAAACCCAACTAAAGGGTGAGTATTTCTTACCTCACACCCAAAAACAAAGTGGGTTTAAGAAGAAGGGAGATGCCACACGAAAATAGGAGAGGGAAAGAGAAGGCTTCAAACTTCCATGTCCTCTTCCAAGCTCTTACCAACGAAAATGAAGGAAGTAGAAGAATCACTAGCTTTTGCTTAAGTTCTATGGAAGGGGAAGAATAAGAGGAGGAGTAGAATATGAAATGAAGAAGAAAGGGAAAGTGTCTCCATAAAAAAAAAAAAGAAGTTACGGGAATGAGAATGAAAAATAGTGAGATTATGTTTTAATCTTTTCCTTCTCACTTAAATTCCTTCGTTTTTAAATAAACAGGCTCCCAGTTTGGGCTCAATTCATACTTTAAAAATTATTCCGAATACACATTCAGATTCCCAATAATATTATCTACCGCCTTGACCAACGGCATCTCAATCAAAGATACTTGGCCCGACACTCATATTCTATCCGGGTCAATTTTTCAACTCAACCGATCACCATAATTCACCAGCAATTTTGAAAAGTCTTGTTTAAATCATTTCAAGAATTTTGGGATATTAATTAGCCCACATTTAATTATTCCACATTTATTTTCCTAATTTATCTTCCTATTTTAAAAATTCGGGGTGTTACAATATTACCTTGTGGGTTGTGACTTTAGCAAGTATAATTAAAGACAAACTTATAAATTAGTACAGAATTAGAGAATGATTAATCCATCTAGAACTAGAAGCTTGTAAAAAAAGAGAAATTTCAAGTTTTTATAAAAGTTAAAATAAATTGAGTTGAAAAATACATATTGATTTTAAGTTAGCATATCAATTATATATACTTTATCCTCTTTTTCATGCGTTTTAAACCAAAATATCTCCAAATGGTAAAAGCGCAATTAATAATTTCTTTTACAAGATGTGCTATGTCCCATTTCCCTATCAGAGTGTTCTTGTCATGTGTGTTCGGAGCTAAAGATGAACCGATATAGGATACTGTTCATTCCTTCAAAGTTATCAGCATCAATATCATGCACAAATACAAAACAATTAGTTCTTGATAACACCTTGATTTTAAAATTGAGTACATCATCATTAGAACACAATTTTTGTTCTATAACACAAATAATTGTAAAAAGTAAATAATATTATTATTCCAAATATAAATAAAAGTAACTAATTACATATGTATTAAAAATATTGGTTAGACGTAATTATTTGTATTAATTTTATTAAATATTTAATGTAGTTTCTTAAAATAACTTTAATATTATTTATTAATTAAAAAACTGATCATTTGGAGAATACATACAAGAAAAATATATTTGGTAGGCAAACATTTAATTATATTAGGAAAAATAGAATTTTGTTTATATTTTGGTATCATAAAATTCCACTAATTTTTTTTTTATAATTGAAAGCAGTAATATTTTCTTTTGCAAGATCATCTCTACACTATATTTTATGAATTTTTATAATGTAGCCTTAATAGATAATTGATTTTAAAATTAGTTATAAGCCTGACAAAAATAAGCAATTTTAATTCCTATTTGCCAGTTTTGCGATATGTTTCATACTTTCGTAATATTCTTTTACATATTTCATCCCAAATTTTCTTTCCATTTTTTCCTCCAATTTTATGGTTTTAAAGGAAGGTAACATTGGAGTTTCATGGTCCAAAATACAGGTGATAAAGACACAATCCACAAAAGTAATTTAAGTTATGTGAGTGAACAATCTTTTAAGTTTAATATGTGTTGATGTTTTGGGAATAGGAATTGGTTTTAAAATTTTCATTGCCCTAAAAAGAGATTCGGTTAGTCCTCATTATTTGATAAAAACGACAGGGAAAGTGGGAATTAAATTGTTTGTAACGTGTCAGTGAAAGATGGGTTGGAGGAGAAAGCCCATGGGCCCACGCAGCCTACTTCGTAAGGTGGTGAGGGACATCCAAAGCTAAGCCACATGATATTAAACAAGATATTTTATGTTGGGCCCATGGGCCCATATCATTTTGAGGACCCAATGCCCCTTCCTTTTTCATTTTGTTTTTTTCTTTGGTGTCTGGCTACCTCTTTTCATATGCATTATCCATTCACTTCCCTCTCTATATATATAGCTAAAATGTATTTATTGGTTTCAATGAACCAAAAGCAATTTAGAGCATGTTTACTTTGCCCAACCTCTCGTAGTGGAATATTCACTTTTGCATGTGACTCAACTTGCCAACAAATAAAAAGGAAAAATAACACCCACATTTTCTTTAGGTTTAGTAAAATTTTCCGGAAAATATATTTTCATCCAAATCAACCTATTATATATTTGAGTCTTAATTTTCTAAAATTAAATAATTGATTCACTTTCTATCAAGTAAACCTACATGCCTACATCACTTTCTTGTTCCCATGTACATTTTCTCTCTTAACTATAAAGGTGTATTTCAATCTCCGTAAAGAAAGTGTTATATTTTTCCTCTTTGATTTTGACATCATGTTTTTTTTTTAAAAAAATTATGCAATACCTTCAGTTTCTCTAGAAGGGTGTATTTCATTTATTTTAATATTTATGCTTATTTAATACTGTGTACAAAGAAAAATATTATTTCAACTTAGAACCTTAAATCAAGTATCTAAGATTGCGTTTATTTATAGAAAATTATTCTAGTTTTTTAGGAAAAATTTTCTATATTTTCCAAAATTTTCATTTTTTGGAATAGACAAAAAGAAATTGAAAAACTTTTTCATTTTTTCAGCTTTTTTGAAAAACTTCTTTAATGTGTTTTTGAAAAAATTAAAAATCCAGTTTTTGGTTTTCTACATGTTTTCTTTGAATATTTTATAAATAAATACATTTTCTATTTTTTTAACTTTTTCAAAAATAATTTTCCGTTTTTTTACAAAACTTATGAACTAAACACAACTTAACTCTTCCACTACTAAGTTGATCAAAGTGGGTTACGTTTAATAATATTGGTCTATTAACGTTACAATACATTAAATTTTTACTTTTATCTAAGTAGGTTATTATGAAAGGCAAGATCCAACTCTGTTTTTTACACTTTAAAGTCTTTGGTTTTCGACACTCTACATCCTTGAATTAAAAAAAAAACGAGTTACATGAGTTTTTCTTAAGAGAGTAAATTCTCATCTTATCTCAAAAGAATCATAATTGAAATATATAAATTTATGTGAAATTATTTTAATTTTAAATATATTTTCAATTTATATATTTTTAAAATTTATATTTTGATGAATTCTTTTGTTAGATGAATTATGATATTTGAACTATGTGTTTTTTATTTATATTTATATATTTCATAAAAAATTTTGTTATAAAGAAAAAACTTAAACATTATTTTATTAAATTTAAGATTAATTAAAATATCTCAAAAAATGTTAAAATTGTGTATCAACAAAAAAAATTTACAAGTTTTACATAAATAATAAAATATGTTTTTCATGACATTTTACATTTATCATTTATTGTAACAATTAACTTATCAACTTTAACTTTTAGTTAGCATTTAAGCTTTTAACTAATTTTGCAGCTAATTTTACCAAATAGATCCTTGGAAAAGGTACAAGAGGGAGAGCTCATGGCAGGCTTGAATCCCCTATTGTTGATATTTTTTTAACAAAATATTAATAATCAACATTTGTCAATAAAATTATCGTAATTCAAAATATAATTGATTCATATATTATACATATGGATGACAAAAAATATTCACTCACAAGTACATGTGAATATACCCGCAACAAATACTATCGCTAATTGATGGTAAACTTATTAATTGTAACCTTGAATAACAAAAATTAATTAAAACAAGTCAAATCGACGAAAGAAATGTATAATAAAACTAATCATTAGTAATTTGATTTAAAATACAATTCTCATTTGTATAAAAATGAAAATATGCTACTACTTTAAATGCTACTGTATATATATAATAACCAGTTTTCTAAAAAATATAAATGGTTAAATCTTTTTTAAAAAACCAACAAAGAAAAACAACAATATCAAGGGATGAAAATAGGGGAGGGTCGATGGTAGGTTCGTTCTCCTCATTTATGTACCCATAAAAAATTAAGGTGGGTTCAAGATTAAATTAAAATGAAGAGAGTTTAGAATTTTAAAACTCATTCTTACGCCATGGGTTCCCCGTTGGTTTTAGGGGAATCTGTGGGAATCTTATCGTATTATTTATTATCTTTTTATTTTGATAACTTAAATATATAATTTCAAATAAATTATGTATATCTAAGACATTTTAATTGAAATAGTGAATAAAATAAATATTAAAGTTTTTTAAAATAATAAAGTCCATTATTTTAGAAATATATAAATTTATTATTATTATCAGCTATAACTATAAATAAAATTATTTGTATATAAGGACAATGTTAGTATGAGTTGGGCTAGGTTTTTGTTTGTCTCAAGTCAAAACGAGTTTTATCTGTCAAATTTGATATGAAGACGGGTTGGTTCATACAAGTTTGAATGTTATTGTCTAGGGGTGTTCATAAACCAATCCAATCTAATGCAAATCACAAAACCGATCTATAAAAATCAAAAAACTTTATTGGATTTTATTTATAAAATAAACTTGTCATAGTAATATTTATGTAATTATATATTTATAATTTTATATAACTCAATTATTTATTAAATTTATTTTTAAAGTTGTATCTTTTTATTATTTTTATGAGACATATATCTTAATATTTTAATGTATTTACAAGTCTATTATTTTTAACATCAATTTAAACTTAATTTCATATATTATTCTTTTTTTTAACTATTTTAGGTTTTACATTTTATATTAATACTAATAATTACAACTAAAATTTATTTTTTACCTTTTAATTAAATAACAAATAAAAGTATAAAACTCAAATTTCAATATAATTCAAACTACATTTTATCATATCAAATCGAACTTTAAAAAAATATTTCAACCCATTGAATTCAATCCACAGTACTGAGTATTGTCATTCTTGACTATATCACCCGTTTTAAAAAAAAAGTTATGATAATTAAATTTCCATGATCTTACGAAGGCTTAATATTCCAATTACACGTACGTGATTCAAACGCGGAAACGCCACTGCAATCGTTCACCAAAACGTAGCGTCCAGAAGTTGTTCATATCATACCCCGTTTTTTCTTTGGATCCAAACACGAAATAACACCATAACTTCCCTGAAACTTGTCACGCCCTTTTCGTTGAACTTAAACCCTAATTAACCTTATTTATATATATATAATTCCACTTTTCAAATGGACATCTTACATTAATTTGTCTTGCACATAAATGATTATAGATTTATAAGAAATTTTATAAATACGTATATGAAATCAACTATTAGTTAAAAATTATTTTATACAGAATTATTAATCAGTGTAATAATTGTTCATTAAGATTAATATGTCATGTAAACATAAAGTGTTGATACCTACGTGTTAAATTTTGATTCTCACACTTCTCCTTTACTGATGTTATAATGATATAAAAAAAATTGATATATCAATTGTTTTAAGTTACACAGCAATAGTATTATTTGATTCCTATTCATATATACAACAACTGTTTAAATGTTTCAAGAGTTACATGAAATTAGTTCCTATGGAAATATTTAGACTAAAATATATATTTCATTCCTTATATTTTTTTAAGATCAATTTGGTCCTATTTTTTAATTTTAGTTTGGTCCCTTGCATTTTAAAACAAGTTTAAAATGGTCTTTTTGGTTATTGATAATAAATTTAAATTAGTTATAACATAATTGATTTATAATATACTTTTTTTAAATTAATTCCTATTGAAAAGCGTTTCAAAAAAATTTTGTATTGGACTTTTTACACCAATTTAAAGTAAAGTTGATTTAAAAATATATTTTAAATCAATTTATAAATATTTAATTTTGAAAGGTAGATTTCCAATAGCTAATAAGTTGAAGTTGTTTAAAAATGTAAGAAAACAAAATAAAATAAAAAAAATATATCTTACCAAATTGAATCCTAAATATATATAAGAGACGGAATATATATTCAATTTCTAAATTTTTAAAGCTTGAAAACGAGTTATCGTATCATCAGTGTCACATAGAGAGATTACCATACAATTAACTTATTTTCATTTTCATTAGATATCACTTTTTCACATTTCAAAAGTGGAACTAAAAACCTTCATTTTTTAAAAAATTTAAATAACTAAAGCGAACAAGATTGTTTGACCCCTTTTTGTGTGGTTGGGAGGTACCGTAAGAGAAATAGGAAAAAAAATGAAAGATGTGAAAAATAATTTGTTTGGTAGTGATCTGATTTCGATACCGGCATTTGGGCAAGGGCGTCATTTCATCCGTTCCCGCCAGCTCATCGGTGTCACAGGTAAAAACCTTCGGATTGTTATCCGTATCAGACGTCTCGCACACCGGATTGTCCAGGTCAGCACCTTGTACACCAGAAAGCTTCCATGTCACCTGACAGAAAGTACAAGGTATAGGTAGACGCGAAGCCACCCGCGCCGTGTGTCAGAATCGTACACTGCACAATGTACTATTGGTCCCCTAACCCTAGAGACTCTTCATTCTCCATGTACGTATATAAATACCAACAATTTCACTACTCTAGTATGTTAGACTCATTCTCAAACTTACGCTCGATAACCTTGAATCTTTTTCTGGTTTCTGACTTGAGCATCGGAGAATTTTCACAAGTGACACCACCTTTCGCCCCTCATCAACGCGAAAGCCTGGTGTAAAGGATGTTCAGGACTTCAAGACCTTTACACTCCCACTAAGATAAAGGATATAATACCGGATACCCACTGTATTAGTGTACACTTACTCCACATAGTTGACTTTTATGATTGACCCCATATCGGATTGTTGACCCCGGTTCAGACCAGTTCAGGTAGAAATATTAAAATGAATAAGTAAGAGAGTGAAGTGTGTAACACCCTGGAGCCAACTTGCAAATCCCAAGATAATTACCGTTACCATATAAAATCTCTTGGATAACTTATTTTTCGCCTGGTAATTATCAAGTGATTCACAACCTGATTCCAGAGGTTACTGATACAATATCAGAGTGCGTAACCTTTTCATAATTATCTTCTTATTATTATACATAATATCAAAGTTTTATACATATTATATTTTATAACAGGCACCTAGATCTTATAAAATATAAAGATGTAAAGTACCAAAACATAGCATACACATAATACAACCATAGTAGTCATGCAAGCAAGCATCAGCATCAAAAGCCTTCATAATTCATCCACATCAAGCATCATCCACTTTGTCACATGTCTTCCTGATTAACCACTAAAGGGTTGCCACAAGTAACAGAAAGAGTGAGATAAAATATCAAATAAATAGAAATTAAATTAGAACATACACAATCACAAGTAGGATGTCATGCGATGCAGATGCCAAACAAGTGTTTTATATTATTTTTATGTTAATATTTCCATTCTCTATATGAATGAAAATGCATGATGGATCCATTCTGGTGGGAACATCTGCAGTGATTTCTAACAACAATATTTTTACGGATATCCAACCGATACCGCGCCCCATAATGCAACACCAACATCGGATGACAATACCATAACATCAATAACAGGTGTTGCGGGACCCCCCTTAAGGACACACTGCTCAGCCTTTAAGACGGTCGTGGTATAAAACCACCGCAGAGGTCTGTTGCTCAACAGAGCGCGTTCCCCCACCGAGAACCCCCTCAAAGAACCCCCCTGCGGATTCTTTGAACGACCAATGCATATGATGCATGAATGCATTAGATATTTCAAATTCCTTTATATAATTAATCTTAACAATAAAATTATCATAATAATCAAAGCACTATGATATTTCATCACACTTATAAACATATTTCATATATTAAAATCCAAAGAATATGTAAACGTTTTTTCCATAATATTTATTTTCTAAATTCGAAACATATGGAAACACATTTTCCATAATATTTATTAATAATCCCAAGAATATGAAAACACATTTTCCATTTATAATTTATTTAATATCATACTCCAAAATTATTTGGAAAATACATTTTTTCGTAATATAAAATTATACTACTAAAACAATTTAAAAATAAGAGCTTTTCTCCTTTAAATATGTTTAAGTAAACTTCTAAATTTAATTTAATTAAGTATATTTATTTATTTCAAGATAAAGTCTTAAGAATAATAAAAATCCAAAAATAAAAATAATTCTGATTTATTATATATATATATATTTAAAAAATCATTATTTTAAGATTTTAATCATATTTACGAAAATGTCACTAGTCTTATTTACGAAAATGCCACCGTTCTAATTTATTTACAAAAATGTCACCGTTTCTGATTTATTTACAAAAATGCCACCGCTCGTTTTTATTTACAAAAATGTCATTGCTTTCAGTTTTTAACACTAGTTGAAAATATCCGCTGTTGAAGGGTCTGACTCTGCAAAACAAAAACAACAACTCTGTTCTTGTTGTTTTTGCTGTTTTTCTCATTTTATTTACAAATTAAACATGCCAATTGATTCCAAATCATCATACAACATCAAAAACATATCATATATCATATTCCAAACCAATTAACATCAATTTTACAACTTAATTCAAATTAAATTAAAATCTAATTATATCTGTTTTTAAACCATTAATCAATTAAACAAGCAATTCTAACTTAATTTCTATGTATTTAATATCTCATCTCCTCTTTCTTACCTCAATTGAAGATCCCTAAGTTTTTCTTGAGCTAAACTTCTTTGTATCTCCTCAAATCTTCAAGTGAGTGTGGTTCCTTAATATGCAAAATTGAAAGGCTTTAAGATATGGAAATGAGTATTTAGAAGCTTGAAGAAGGTGATGAAGGGTTTATGAATTTGTAGTGTTTTTGGTTTGAAGAGATTTGGAAGGTTGGAGCCTTATTTATAGGCTTCCAATGGCAGTGGAAATAAGGCGGTGGAGAAGAGAAGAAGAAAGGAGAGCTTTCGGGAGACAGAGATATTTTCTCTTTTTTTTTTTAAATAACGGGTTCCTTAATAATTTCTACATTTTATTGTCACATTTTATTTTTGTTTACTCTCATTTTAAATCTGATTTACGAAATAAAAATATCCTTGTAACCAGAATAAAATTTCCCATTTTCTAAAATTCATTTCTTATTTGTCTGAGAAACTTTAATTTTCACTGTTTAATTACTGATTCAAATTTAATTTAAAATTGGGCTGTGACACTTTCCCATCGTTATAAAAATTTCCTCCTCAAAATTTTAACGTACCTGGCTAGAATAATTCAGGGTATTGACTTCTCATCTCGTCTTCTCATTCCCAGGTCATGCTTATTTCATCTCCTTGTTGCCAAGCTACTTTCACCAATGAGATTTCCTTGCCTCTTAGTTGCTTGACATCTCTATCGGTTTTCCTTAACTTCTATGTCATCATTCTCGATCACATGGCTTGGATCAGGTACATATTTCCGTAATTGTGAGACATGGAACACGTTATGAAGATTGGAAAAGTGAGGTGGTAATGCGAATTGATATGACACTTTACCAATTCTTTTCAGGATTTCATAAGGTCCTATATACCTTGGAGTAAGCTTCTTACTTTTTAACACTCTTCCAACTCCTTTGTTCGGTGTTACTTTCAAGAATACATAATCTCCAACTTGAAATTCTAATGGCTTCCTTCTTTGATCATAGTATGACTTCTGCCTATCCTGTGTAACTTTCATCCTTTCTCTAATCATTCGAATCTGCTCTGTCATTTGCTGAACAATTTCTAGTCCAAGAGTCAAGTTCTCACCTGTCTCTAACCAGCAGATTGGTGTCCTGCACTTTCTACCATACAATGCTTCATATGGTGTCATCCCAATGCTTGAGTGATAACTATTATTATATGTGAATTCAATTAGTGGAAGATAATGTTCCCAGCTTCTACCATGTTCTAACACACATGCTCTCAATAAATCTTCCAGACTCTGGATAGTTCTCTCTGACTATCCATCAGTCTGTGGATGATAAGCAGAGCTTAACTTCACCTTAGTACCAAGCTCTTTATGCAAACTTCCCCAGAATCGAGAAGTAAATCTAGGATCTCTATCAGACACTATACTTGACGGTACTCCATGTAATCTCACTATCTCCTTTATATACACTTGAGCTAATTTCTCAAGTGAATGCTTCATGTTGATTGGAAGAAAATGGGCTGATTTCGTTAATCTATCAACTATCACCCAGATAGCATCATTGCCTCTTTTATGTTCTAGGCAAGCCTGATACAAAGTCCATGGCAATGTCATCCCATTTCCATACAGGTATTTCTAGTGGTTGTAGTCCACCAGATGGCTTTTGATGTTCAACTTTACTTTTTTGACATATTAAGCAAGATGAAATGTATTCAACTATCTCATTTTTCATCCTCTTCCACCAGAAATCCTTTCTTAAGTCTTGATACATCTTTGTAGATCCAGGATGAATATTGAGCATACTCTTGTATGCTTCATCTAGAATCATCTTCTTTAATTCTGCATCCTCTGGGACACATATTCTTCTTTTCATCCGCCAGACTCTATCTGAGCCTTCTTATAATCCTAGATTTTTCCCATTACATTGTGTCTTGATCATCCTTTGGAGATATGCATCGAATCTTTGTTTTTCACACACCATTTTTAGAAATTCATTAGTAATTTTCAGAACTCCGACAACCATATTTACCGAAGATTTCTCCTCAACTGCTATGTTTAAGTCTCTAAATTGTTCAATCATTTCTAATTCTTTTATCATTAAAGCCACCATATGAACAACTTTCCTACTAAGCGCATCAGCTACTACGTTGGCTTTCCCTGGATGGTACTTCAACTCAAAGTCATAATCCTTGAGAAATTCCATCCATCAACGTTGTCTCATATTCAATTCTTTTTGGTCAAACAGGTATTTGAGACTCTTATGAGCACTATAAACTTTAAACTTTGCACCGTACAAGTAGTGCCTCCAAATTTTCAAAGCAAAGACAATGGCCACTAATTCTAAGTCGTGAGTAGGGTAATTATGTTCGTGTGGTCGTAATTGCCTTGACGCATAAGCAATTACTTTTCTTTGTTGCATTAAAACACAGCCTAGTCCCCACTTTGAAGCATCACAATAAACTTCAAAGTTTTCTTGGGGGTTTGTTAAAGCTAGAACTGGTGCAATTGTTAATCTTTTTTTTAATTCTTGGAAACTTGCTTCACATTCAGGAGTCCAAATGAAAGGTTTATTCTTACAAGTTAATCGGGTCATTGGTAGGGCAATTCAGGAGAATCCTTCAATAAATATTCGGTAGTAACCAGCGAGTCCTAAGAAACTCCTGATTTCTGTTACAGTCTTCGGCCTTTCCCAAGCTATTACAGCTTCAATCTTCGCAGGGTCGACTGACACTCCATTCTTAGATATCACATGGCCTAAGAATTTTACTTCATTAAGCCAAAACTCACATTTGGATAGTTTGGCATATAGTTGTTTCTCCTTTAGTATTTGTAGCACTAAGTAAAAATGTTCCTCATGCTCCTCCTTGGTTTTGGAATAGATGAGAATATCATCTATAAAGACAATGACAAATTGATCAAGGTATGGATGGAATATCCAGTTCATGTAGTCCATGAACACGGCTGGAGCATTAGTTACTCCAAAAGGTATAACTAAATATTCATAATGGCCATAGCATGTCCTAAAAGCTTTCTTTGGAATATCTCCAGCCTTTACGTGAATCTGATGATATCCCGATCTCAAGTCTATCTTGAAGAACACAGTAGCTCCTCGTAGTTGATCAATAAGGTCATCAATCCTTGGTAACAGGTATTTATTTTTAACCATGACTTTGTTCAATTGGCGATAATCGACACAAAGTCTCATACTACCGTCCTTCTTCTTAACTAGTAGTACAGGTGCTCCCCAAGGAGATACGCTAGGTTGTATAAATTGCTTTTCTAATAACTCCTCAACTTGCTTCTTTAGTTCAATCAATTCTATTGGAGACATTCTATAGGGTGCTCTAGCAATGAGTTCTGCTCTAGGAATTAGGTCAATAGAGAATTCTCGTTCAGGAGGTAATCCTGGAACATCCTTAAGGAATACTTCTGGGAATTCACAAACTACTGATATCTTACTTACATCAGGAATAACTTTCCCTTTTGTAAGTGCAATTACCATGAATAATTGGGCTTCATTGTTCAAACAATATCCTATAGGGTTCTGTAAGGCATCATACTCGTGACACTTCATGTTATCAGGTGGAAAGATCACTGTCTTATTACGACAATCCACAAGGACATGGTTAGCAGATAGCCAATCCATCCCCAAGATGATTTCCAAGTCCTTTAATGGTAAACATACTAAGTTTACGTTAAAATTTCTACCTCTTATATGTATAGAATAGCCTTCACACACGTTAGCTATCCTAAGATGGCTACCAGTAGGAGTAGAGACAAGTAAATCATATTGCATAGATTTCACAGGCAAAGTCAGATGCCTAACACATTCTTCAGCAATAAAAGAATGTGTCACACCAGAATCAAATAAAATTGATAAGGTAGTATTGTTAAGAATGCACTCACTTTGTACTAAGTCGTCAGCCTATGATGCCTCTGATCCACTAATTGCAAATACTCTGCCAGTTCTAGGTGATTTGTTCTGACTATTCACTAGCTGTCCATTTACTTATCCTCGACCAGTTGTGCCGTTGACATTATGTCCTCCGTGACTATTTGTATTACGTCCATATCAAATATTGGCTCCTCCTTTGTTGGCTCCATTGTTGTTGTTCTAAGTTTTAATATTCACAGTGTTAGTGCCTTGGCGAAGTTGTGAGCAGTTAGGACGAATATGTCCCTTCTGGTTGCATTGGAAACAGGTAACATCTATCTGTGTACAATCACGGGTTCTATGATTTCCTCCACATTTATAACAGTTCCATGTAATTGGTTGGTTCATGCGCCCTCCAGATGATGAAGATAATCCTCCTTGAAATCGATTCTGATTAAATGCTCCTCACCTTTTAAAGTTCACTAATTGAGGTCTTAACTGCTTACTGCTCTTCTCCTGCTCTATTCTGGCCCGATGATTCTCTTCAAAGATTCTGCATTTATTGATCAGCATGGGAAACTCCTAATCTCCCAATGTCCTATAGCTTCTTTAATTTCTGGCCTTAGACCATTTTCAAATTTGACGCATTTAGAAGCCTCAGTTCCTGGTTGTTGGAAAGGAGGATAGAACAATGACAGTTCCTCAAATTTGGTAGTGTATTCTTCGACAGACATATTTCCTTGCTTTAATTCTAAAAATTCTAATTCCTTTTTGCTCTTGACACTAGCAGGGAAATATTTCTCGAGAAAGCTTTCTTTAAAATTCTCCCAATTGAGTAGCCTACCGGCTTCTAGTAACCTATCGCGAGCGAAAATCCACCAATTCTCTACTTCCCCTACCATCATATAGGTAGCATATTCTACCTTCTGGGCTTCAGTGCAAGGTAAGGATCGGAAAATACGTTCCATTTCTTTAATCCACAGGTAAGCTACCTCTGGATTATAGTCTCTTTTAAACTGGGTAGGTTTCCCTTTCAGGAAACGGTCAAGTCCATGGGTTCCTTCGGCTAACCTTTGCTGTTCCTATCTTTCAAGGATCTCAGCAAATCGGTTGAATGCAGCAGTAATGGCATCATCATTCTGACGTCTAGCCATATCTTATCCTACAGGTACCACTGTATTCCGTTACTAAGTATCTAATATACTCAGAGTTTTAAAAATTTTACACTATCTAACTAACTATTATACCAAACAAAAACATACAAAGAGCACACATAACACACAGGCACAAAATTTCAAACAAATAGTAATCAAGGTTTATATACTTCAAGCTATCTTATGTTAATCTAAGGTTTTATTTATATTTTATAAACCATTGCTCTAATACCACATCAATTGTAACACCCTGGAGCCAACTTGCAAAGCTCGAGATAATTACCGTCACCATATAAAATCTCTTGGATAACTTATTTTTCGCCTGGTAATTATCAAGTGATTCACAACCTGATTCCAGAGGTTACTGATACAATATCAGAGTGCGCAACCTTTTCATAATTAACTTCTTATTATTATACATAATATCAAAATTTTATACATATTATATTTTATAACAGGCACCTAGATCTTATAAAATATAAAGATGTAAAGTAACAAAACATAGCATACACATAATACAGCCATAGTAGTCACGCAAGCAAGCATCAGCACCAAAAGCCTTCATAATTCATCCACATCAAGCATCACCCACTTTGTCACATGTCTTCCTGATTAACCACTAAAGGGTTGCCACAAGTAACAAAGAGTAAGATAAAATATTAAATAAATAGAAATTAAATTAGAACATACACAATCACAAGTAGGATGCTGTGCGATGCCGATGCCAAACAAGTGTTTTATATTATTTTTATGTTAATATTTCCATTCTCTATATAAATGAAAATGCATGATGGATCCATTCTGGTGGGAACATCTGCAGTGATTTCCAACAACAATATTTTTACGGATATCCAACCGATACCGCGCCCCATAATGCAACACCAACATCGGATGACAATACCATAACATCAATAACAGGTGTTGCGGGACCCCCTTTAAGGACACACTGCTCAGCCCTTAAGACGGTCGTGGTATAAAACCACCGCAGAGGTCTGTTGCTCAACAAAGCGCGTTCCCCCACCGAGAACCCCCTCAAAGAACCCCCCTGCGGATTCTTTGAACGACCAATGCATATGATGCATGAATGCATTAGATATTTCAAATTCCTTTATATAATTAATCTTAACAATAAAATTATCATAATAATCAAAGCACTATGATATTTCATCACACTTATAAACATATTTCATATATTAAAATACAAAGAATATGTAAACGCTTTTTCCATAATATTTATTTTCTAAATTCAAAACATATGGAAACACATTTTCTATAATATTTATTAACAATCCAAAGAATATGAAAACACATTTTCCATTTATAATTTATTTAATATCATACTCCAAAATTATTTGGAAAATACATTTTTTCATAATATAAAATTATACTACTAAAATAATTTAAGAATAAGAGCTTTTCTCCTTTAAATATGTTTAAGTAAACTTCTAAATTTAATTTAATTAAGTATATTTATTTATTTCAAGATAAAGTCTCAAGAATAATAAAAATCCAAAAATAAAAATAATTCTGATTTATTATATATATTTTTAAAAAAATCATTATTTTAAGATTTTAATCATATTTATGAAAATGCCACCGTTCTAATTTATTTACAAAAAATGCCACCGTTTCTAATTTATTTACAAAAATGCCACCGCTCGTTTTTATTTACAAAAATGCCACTGCTTCCAGTTTTTAGCACCGGTTGAAAATATCTGCTGTTAAAGGGTCTGATTCTGCAAAACGAAAACAACAGCTCTGTTCTTGCTGGTTTTGCTATTTTTCTCATTTCATTTACAAATTAAACATGCCAATTGATTCCAAATCATCATACAACATAAAAAAATATCATATATCATATTCCAAACCAATTAACATCAATTTTACAACTTAATTCAAATTAAATTAAAATCTAATTATATGAGTTTTTAAACTATTAATCAATTAAATAAGCAATTCTAACTTAATTTCTATGTATTTAATATCCTATCTCCTCTTTCTTACCTCAATTGAAGATCCCTAAGCTTTTCTTGAGCTAAACTCCTTTGTATCTTCTCAATTCTTCAAGTGAGTGTGGTTCCTTAATATGCAAAATTGAAAGGCTTTAAGATATGGAAATGAGTATTTAGAAGCTTGAAGAAGGTGATGAAGGGTTAAGGAATATGTAGTGTTTTTGGTTTGAAGAGATTTGGAAGGTTGGAGCCTTATTTATAGGCTTCCAATGGCGGTGGAAATAAGGCGGTGGAGAAGAGAAAAAGAAAGGAGAGCTTTCAGGAGACAGAGATATTTTCTCTTCTCTTCTCTTTTTTTTTAAATAACGGGGTCCTTAATAATTTCTACTTTTTATTGTCACATTTTATTTTCGTTTACTCTCATTTTAAATTTGATTTACGAAATAAAAATATCCTTGTAACCAGAATAAAATTTCCCATTTTCTAACATTCATTTCTTTTATTTGAGAAACTTTAATTTTTTACTGTTTAATTACTGATTCAAATTTAATTTAAAATTGGGCTGTGACAAAGTGTAACTACATAAAGTTTTGCATCCAAAATATTAAAGGAAATTGATAAATTTAAACTACTTAAAAGTAACATTTTTCATGTTTGATGAGAGAGATAAATAAAAAGATAGAGATGGAATGAAAGAGGTGACATAACAGATAACAAAGATATACAAAAAGTAAATTAAAATATAGGTTTGGTTTTTTTATATTTTTATATTTTTGTTTTATACAATTTTATTTGATTGAATTTAGTCCTTATGTTTATAGTTTCAAAATGTCTTTTCTATTAGTTTCACTAATAAAAACATATCATTTTAAATCGATTATTAGAAATTTTGTGAGATTCTAATTTAAAATTAAGGGATAAATGATTGTTAATCAAATAATAAACATGAATTATTAATTGAAACTAAAATGGGGGTAGGTTAATTAGTGAATTTAGTTAAGTTTAGGGTAACTTAAAGTTACCAGATTAATTCCAAAAGCCAACTGAGAAAGTAAAATGGCCGAAACGCTCATAAGCACTTAAGAGAATTAATTCATTCTTTTTTCCCCTCACAAGAATAAGCAAAAGGAATTCACTTTCTTCTTCTCTATCTTGGTCATCCATCATCTTCAACACCTCTATCAAATTTGCTTCATTTCCTCCATTGTCAAGTTAAGGCAAAGCTTTCCCTTCATCTACTCATTTATACTACACGTGGGGAAGCTTGGAAAACACAAATTCCACTTTAAATCCACCATTGTCAAGGTGATATTGGAACCTACAGGTATTGTCAGAACTTGTAACTGCTCTCTAGAACCCCTGTTGGTGAGCATTTAGTTGGATTCCGGGATCAAGCCAGAACGTGTGAAACTTTATGGAATCTTCGATTCCAGGTAGGTGGAAGCGTTATATTTTAAATAGATGAATTATGAATGGATGAAGGTATTATTTATATAACTTACAAATGAATTATGAAATATTGTTAATTAATGTTGTTAATGATAGTGATGACATGAATTGATGATAAATTATTGATAATCATATGGTGATGAATTATGTGATGAATTGCTAAAAATGATGTTGATTAAGATAATGAAGATTAAAGTGATATTATTGATGTTAGCTTGATAAATAATGGTGTAATGCAATGTGAATGATGGCTTTAGGAATATAAATGATATAGAGTTGATTGTTGCTGATATGAATTAAATTATGATGATAATACTAATGTTGATGATGATAAGGTACATGGTAATGGTAACTGTGTTAGGGCATGCCATGTTGTTGATGAAATATGTGTGCAACCCTTGATGATAGTAATCAAGTGATAACCTATGTGATGGTGATCGGGAGGTTTTATTGTTGATATTGATATTTGAACATAGTATTTGCATAAAGTTGCTCACATGACGTTGGGTCCTGTAACGGGACTCAAATGGAAGGCGGTATGATGGTAAGGCATAGACCCTCTGGTGGTTCTTTTTAAGGACCCATAACTGCTCTAGAGTTGGACTCTAGGGTTGGTCGCAACACTAGTTATTGAGATGCTGTAGTTACTTGAAGTGATGGTGTTACAAATGGGAGAGCGGTTTGGTACGAGTAAAAATGATGTGTGTGTATATATATATTGAAAAATAAAGACTACAGTATTAATCTCATCATTAAAGTCAGATTTATATGCATATGCATTTGTATAATGACATCGAGCTAGTTGAGCTGCAATACAGCTAAGGATGATTAACTTGTGTGAGCAATTATACATTGTGATGATGTTAAACAGAAAGGTATGAATTGGTTATGCTTATGACCATAATTGTGTATATATTTGATTGACTAAAATATGTTGCAATGGTATAATCTGATTAATATTTGTCATTTAACATATAATTGTTCACCCCCTTATTATTTTTAATGTGACAGTGGAATTAACATGAGAGGATTAGTGGTGAGATCCTGATGATATGGTTGGTGTAAATGGTACTCGAGCATGGTTTACAACCCTGTATAGCTTTTGATTATGTTTTGCGGTGTATATGTCTTGGTGGGCTCATTATAGTATGAATTATATGTATACAACTATGTAGCCATGTTGGATACCTCACTAGAGGTCATATAGATATATATTGATGTATATGTTTTGTGATATGCCCAGTAGTGTCATGGATGGATCCATGTGCGTTATGCTTGATTTATGAACTGTGATGTTTAAGAATTGCTTAAGCATGCATAGTTAGCATATATGACTTGCAATGAGCGGGAATTGTTTCGTATGCTTGAGTTAAGATCATTACATGCCCAGCAAATGTTTTATATGTTGAATTGATATGGTAGGATATGGAAACACATGATAATGCTTAGAATGACAAACCTAGTATGCTAAAAACTTGTGTATTATGAAGATTTGCATGAACTAAGGTAGATGACGTGGAATGTGCTAGAGGAGGTTGTGAACAAGTCCTAAATAAGAGTAGTGAAATATTGGTGTGGTGCATTGGTGCCAAAAACCATCCTGATTGAATTTCACATGTTGTGTAAAATAGACATTTTTCGCCTAAATATTCCGATGCACGTGAAATCCAATTGGAATGGAATTTTGGTATAGGACTTAGACCAACAATTTAGAAATGATATGTACTAACTAGCTTGTGGTAAAATTTGGTCTCATTTGGATGAGATTTGTGTAGTTTGAGCATATAAGTAAATTGGACTTTTTAAAGAAAATATGTATTTTTGTTGTTGCTAACAATTTTCATATGGCAATTCTACATTTTGCTATGTTGGGAATTCTCTATGTCAAACTAGCCCTTTTTTCCTTTACAAAAGTTGTAGATATCTGAGTCATGGAGGTGTAGCCACTGAATTCACCTCAGTCAGAGTTCTGTAGTTCAAGTTATGTACGAAATACTCCAAGATGTCCCTTCTAAAATTTTCTTACAGGCAGGTCTGGATAATGCTACATTGGGATTTATGTGTCAAATTAGCTCTTTCTTCGTTCATGAAAGTTGTAGGTATCTTTACGAAAGTATACCCACTGTATTCATCTCGATTAAAGTTTTGTAGCTCAAGTTATGCGTAAAACACCAAACCTTATACCCATAAATATAAAAAAAAATCAATTCTAAAATTTAGTAACTTTCTTTTGGGTTTATTAATTGAATTTAGGTGTCACAAAATTAATTGAAATATACTTTTTAAATGAGGCTCTATTTACTATATATATATATTACATCAGAAATTTTACACTAATTTATAATAAAATTGATTTAAAAATATATTTTAAATTAATTTTTCATTTTAAAAAGAAAATTTATATTAGCTAAGTTGACAGGAATATTATTCTAAAACTATTTCAAACTAAAAAGAAAAACACATATAGAACTACATGAAAACATTGGTTGGGTGAACATACTCCTTTTTGGGAAGAATGTTGGTTGGGTGAGGTGGTGTCAAAGGTTTAGTAGGGTATATGAAGATGTTGAGTGAGATCGGTGGATGGGAGGATGAGGTTTGGAAATGAGAGTTCGATTGTAGAAGGAGAAAAGGTTTTGTTGGATGGTTCTTTGGTAGATTACTCCACAGCAGCATGATTTTGATTTTTGGTGGTGGGATCTAACTACACATAGCTCCTATGATGTGGTTTCATCTATGATTTAATGCAATGTCAAGATGTTAGTCAGGACAAAAAAATTCATGAAATGTTTTGGTGATCCAATGTCCCTTCAAATGTAACAATTTTTTGGTTAGAAGGTTGCAAACAAGAACAGTTCCTTTTAAGAAGGGACTAATTTTATTGGATTTGAACATTCTTTGCCCATTTTGTCATGAGCGTCTGGAGACTATATCACTCATATTTTATTCACGTGCAAAGTTTCTCATATGCTTTGGAAACATTGTTATAATTGGCTCTCTATTCAGAAGGTCTTCCATTATGATAGTAGAGTAAATTTCTTGCTTCATTTAGGTTTGGTTTATGGAGAAAAGGCAAATCAGTGCAATCATTTGAACTATGTGACTTATGACGCAATGATGTTTTTTTTAGAGTTGGTTAAATTTAAGAGTTGGACTTAACAGAGAGTTAATATCAAGGGTTTCCTTTTTTCTTTCATGAATTAGTATAAAGAAATTCTTTTATGAATTCAAGAATGTAGTTGTTCTTAATTTTATATATGATATCAGATACTTTTAAAGGTAGATGATATCAAATCAGATGTTTGTTAAATATTAAGAGGTTTAGCCCCACAGCCTTCAATTATTTTTATGTACGTTCCGTGAAGGAACCACGGTTGGAAATCAAACTAGAAAGTCCTTCATTTCTGCTGCTAAAGTCAGGAAAACCACACCATTTTGCCTTGACTACTTGTTCAGTTGACTTGGCTCTGCCTCTGTCACCACCACCTACTATAAATCTTACTCAACCTCATTCACTTCATTTCAATTTGAGAAATCCATCTCTTCCTCTTCTTTTGCAATTTACACTAACAGTCCTTCTAGCTTACCCCTCAGAAACTTCAATAACAATGAAGGTTGCTACTAGACCTTCATCTAAAACACCACTTCTTCTATCTCCATCACCCATATTAATTCTGTTTTTCAATTACTGTGTCCTTGCCTATTTTGCTCTAAATGGACTTGAATCCTCTAATTAACAATTGTTTCATTTTCCTGTAACAGAAAGTTATTTTGAAGGTGGATATACATGAGGACAAAATCAAGCAAAAAGCTATGAAGGCTGTCTCTGGCATTTCAGGTATCGAATTGAATTTCAACTTCTAATCTTCAATCTTTATTTTATATATTATAAGGGGTTTACAACAACTAAATTGAATGAGCTACACCTCTTAACAAATTTATCTTCATTTTTATGGTCTAATGCAATTGAGGGGTGGAAAAAAAAGAGAGAGATCGAAATAAAAAGGAAAGATTGCAATAAAAGCAAAGCTTCTTTCAAGAAACAATGCTTTTGTTTCAAGAAACAGCACAACACCCAGATCACACATCATGAATGATTCATTGAATTTTGAGAGATATGCTAAAGTTGTATTTGTGATATTGTTGCAGGGGTAGAGTCAGTTTCTGTGGACATGAAAGACAAGAAATTGACCTTAACGGGAGACATTGATCCAGTTGATGTGGTAGCAAAGTTGAGGAAGTTTTGTCACACAGAAATAGTTTCTGTAGGACCAGCAAAAGAACCTAAGAAGGATGACAAAGAGAAAGTGGATGAGAAGAAGGAAAATGTGATTGATCCACTCAAGTTCTATCAAGCGTACGCATATTATCATCAAATGAGACCACAATATAGTACTCCACATTACAATGCCATAAGTGTGGAAGAGGATCCTAATAGTTGTGTCATCATCTAAATTCTAGTATTATTAGTTTCGATAAAAACATTAAACATAAAAATAGCTCATAGTTGTGTCATTATCTAAATTTATGAATTCAAAAAATTAATCCCAGAAAAATATTGTACTTGTCTTTTATCGGTTACTTCTTACAATTTAGATGTGGGGATAATGTGGCTGAACCAATAATTGTACGTACAAGAGTAGGTTCTTTGGTTTCTAATGCAAAACTCAAGCAGAACCTCGATTGTTTTCCTTATATACGGCGGGAATCCTTGGTAAGCGTTTTAATTAATTAAAAGTTGAAATTTCATAAAATATAAATTAGAAGTGTTTAGATTAGTAATTAAAATGTTATTTTTCAGTTAACGGGTAGAGTTTTCTAAAATGCTACTTTAAATAGTGTTTTTTTAATTTTTAGCTACTAACTAAATTCCTTTTTAACTTTATTATTCTTACATATTTTTAATAATTCATATTACTATCCTTTGTTTTATTTTTAAAAGATTAAATTTTTATTTTATTGAGTCATTTTATATATTTACATTATTTATTATTATTATAAATATTTCTTTTATCAAAACTTTATGAATATGTAAAACTGGTTTTTATAAAGAATACTTATATGAATTATCATAATTGAAATATGTGTTTCTTTATTTATACATTTCATGAGTTTTTTATAAAGAAAAAAGAACTTTAAACATTATTTTATTAATCTTGACATTAATAATTAAAATATCTCAAAAAAGTTATAAGTTGTATATGTATAAAAAAACATGTTTTATCTAAATAACTAAGCATGTACTCTTTATGTCTTTTTACATTTTTTAGCTATTGAATCAATTAGTTTTACCAAACACTTCAAATACAATCAAATAATTTATCAATAATCACATAGAAATTTCAAAACCATTTTAACAAATTGATGTGTAATTTAGTTAATAATATCAGCACTGTAATGCATCCAAGTTAACGGATTAAAATATTCTAATTAGATATAGTTTTTTTATAGAGACCAAAAAAACACTATATTTTATAAGGGAAAATCATATTTAAAATTTTTTACACAAAAAAATTCCAAAAATTTAAATATAGAACTTCATCCATTAGCTAATTAAATCTTCAAGTGCTACGTCAACTTTAGTAAATTTTTTTCATATAACGTTAGAAATTTTAGTTTTCTTAGTCGATATGTTGAATATATTTAATAAATATATATTTAAATAGTATTAATATATGTCTTATTTATGGTATGTTTTGATACGTACTTTACTTAAGAGTTTATGTAATAAATTATTTTAATTTGAACGTGAGTTTTAATTATAAATTTGAATGTAAGATTTGTCGGAATAAGGATAAGTTTGGATATGCAACTTAATTAATAGTTTATACAATAAGTTATTTTTAAAAAGGAACTTGTACTATAAATTTGAAGAGCAAAACTTGTTGGAAGTTAAAAATAACTTATTTCATAAAGTAACTTATTATAAGCTATTTTTATAAATTGCCTATAAACTCTTCAAAACTCACCATAAGTTGAAATAACTTATTTCAATAAACTATATGAAGTAACTTATTAAAATAAGTTAAAAGTAATTTTTGAGAGTTATAAACTATTTCTATAAATTACCTATAATTTCTTCCAAACTCACCCTTCATATATGTTTAATATATATAATTTAACTTATGAATTTAAAAAACCTTAGTTTAGTGGTGTTTTTAGAGGTTTAAACTGTCATAATCTATTATTTTTATACATCTTCATAGGTATTTGACTTGTTAATTTTCTAACAATTTTAACCGTAAAAAATGTTAACATTTGGAATTCCATTCTTAATTGATCGTAGAATGCAAAGTTGTACTATCGAACTTTGAAGGATCATTGAAGCAAAGGATCTCCTTGATCCAATTGTCTTAAAGGAAGTTGACGATGACCATACTAATGCGTGGTTGTTAAGACAATTGGGTGTTGATGAAGATGGTGAGAAGGATGAATTGATGTTTAACGATGGAAATGGTGGCTTGATTTGGAAGCAAGTGGCAGAAGTTACTAGAATTGGTGAGCTAAGCCATTACGCTAGGAGTCAAGGTATTAAACTAGGAGGAAGAAGATAAGACCAAAATCAGCCATCATTAAGGAATCTTCTAGGCCTTCATCAACCAATAGGAGAAAGGGGAAACAAGCTTTTGTTGTGCAAGAAGAAGAAAAGGAGGAAGAAGAGTCTGATGATGAAGAGATAGAAGAAAAAGATGAAGGGGAAATATATAAGAATGATCATGAGAGTTCAAATGGAGGGAAGAATCATTGAAACTTATAGATGAAGATGAAGACTATAATTGATTTCTATAACTTAGTTGATATAGCTTATGTTTTTTTTTATATTTTGTTGATTTGGATAATATTAAATTTCAATTAGGTACTACACATTTAGAATGTTTATAGTTATTTTTTGTTATATATATATACATACACGGTGTATCTTATAAAAAAGACTATGAGATGAATACATTTTTTAAGTGATTATGTGACTTTGAAAATTTTTAATCATAACTGTTCATGTATGATTATACGTCCATTTACTTTTCTCACTTTTACATTCTATATATATATATATATATATATATATATATATATATATATATTTTATCCCATAATAAAATCAAATAGCGTCTATAATTTGTTCCGACGTGGCAATTCCAATCTTAAAATCCGCCGCTATATTCTACTATTTAGGATTGACCAGTGATACACCCTTATCCATAGAAGCCTAACAATATCAAAGAAAACAAGCTGAGCTTTGGCTTTATGGCAATTAATCAGAATCTGTTCTATTAATTGAGGAGACAAATGGATTCAGCATATAACTGTCATTGATGGGCAACGAGACCCCATTTGCATGTGCACCAACTGGACAAAGTTGCAGTCTTGCAGACAGATTATGCATCATTTGTGAAAGGTCTATATAATTTAATTGTGGTAAAGTAAGGAATTTACAATTACTCAGAGTATATACTAATATGGAACCCATGTAATGTACTAGAATTCTCAAGTAATTTAGAAGGAAAATATCTCAGTACTCTGTACTGTACTCTAAGCTGAAGGTCGAGTCTTTGTACCTTGGAAGCTTCTAGAATTTCGGACATGGTTGGCAATATAGCTATTTTGTTGCTAGCCTTTGCTGCTATGCATGTGAATCTGCATTTTTTAGATACAACTTGGTAACAGCTATGGAGCTCCAAAATCCAATCCTGTGTTTTCAGCAGGAAGATAGTAATACAGAATGAATGAACATACTCTCATTAACAGACAATTGGAGTTCCAAGGCAATCTATCTAGTGTTCCATCTTTTGTGCAAACGTTATTCTTTTGCCATTGTAATTCAGAACTTGTACACAATGGTCAACTATTCAGATGAGAGATGCACTTGCAATTGCAGAAAACCAAGCATCACATGAATTGGCATTATAAAATACCAAGAAAGGACAATAATAAATTATATTTTCTCCATTATTTCAACAAACACAAACAGGCAACAAAGGAAAAAACTGCACACGGTTGAAGAAGAAGAGAAAAAAACAGTATCACCTATCACAAAGCAATAACACTTCGCAAAACCTGGTGCCTTAGGAAGAAGAAACAAAACTCCCGAAATCATCATTTAAGTATTAATCTTGAGATTGATACAAGTACAAAGGTTCAAATTTAATGGCTAATCATCAGATTCAAGTATTAATCATCATCCAAATTGCCTTTGTATATCCAATTAACAAAGTTCGTTAATTATTTATTCAAATAGAAGGAAGCATATTTCGGCGCTCTCCGGTGTAAATAAGGATGGGAAATGGATATTTTAAATAAGATTTGAGTTAAATTTTAATAGATGAATAAAATTTTTCTATTAATTTATTTATGATTCATTTAAAAGCTCTTAAAATATCTATTCAATCCATAATCTTAATTAACTAAATTCATCTAAATCATCCATTAATTTTTTTGGATGTCCATTTAAAAAATAATATTATTTTTTGTCTCAATTTTTTTCCATATTTTTCTTTTCATCTCCTCATTCCATATTTTTATATTTAATTTCTCTTTTTTCTCTTTCTAAATTTTTGTCTTAATTTCTTTCCATATTTTTACATTTTAATTTCTCATAACTTTGAGAGTAACCTTATTATTGTTAATTAATAGTACAATGCATTGTTCAATTACTAGCATATTACAGTATAAAATTGCCTAATAGTGATAGCTCTCTACACATCTCTTATATATGACTTGTGAATTTCATATGGTTTTAAGCAATCCTTATAAATAATAAAACAATACACCAATTTAATTTATATTTATAAATTATACTTTATTACCAGTAGTTCATCTTAAAAATGCATAGGTAACAACAATAGAGAAAGACAACAACGACAGTGAGAAGGAGAGTGAGAGCTGAGCTTGAGAGTATAGCTGTCAAAATGGGTCGAGCTTATTGAGTTAGCCAGGATTTACTCGTAAAATGGACGAGTTTAGTCATTAAAAATGAAAGCTTAAAAAGAAACTGGACTTATTTGACCTAGCTCGGTAAAACCAAACTCGAATATAAGAAGCTCAGCTGAGTCTGAATAATCTGTTACACCAAATATATCTATATATATTAAAATACCTTTTTAGCTCTCTTAAAGTTTAGGGTTTAAAAAAATCCCCTTAAAAAACTTGTAATTTTGACCTTTATAAAATTTTAAGGTTTTCAAAATCAAGAAAAGATTAGCCCTGACCGTTAACTGATGAGTATCTAACGTCTATGCCACCTCATCAGTGCCTCATAGTTAACAGGTGGCATTATTTTTAAAAAATAAAAAATAAAATTCAATGTCATCATTTGGATTAATTTTTTTAAAAAAAGGTAATTTTCAGCTGTTCTAAAATGTAACCGTTGAAAATAGTTTATGCAACATGTCATTTCTCAAGTGTTCTCTTTCACTGTTCCTTAGACAGAGACTCTTTCGTTGCTCCTTAGACAAAGATTGAAAACAAAAAACAGAGAGTGTGTTGATGATGGAGGAGGAGGAGAAGAAAAGTTACTCTCCTCTACCATCCACTACATCACTCTCGCTCAACTCCAAGAGCGATGGCTCAAACAACACAACAATCCCCTTCCCCTTCAATGCACCTTTAACATGTAACCGCTTCTACCTCTCCCCATTGGAACCACTCCCTCATCAACAACCCCAACGATTCTGGAATTCGTCATCGCGAGATCGATATGACCTCCACCATAATTGCCATAAGTCAGATACCGCTACTGGAACCAGAGACAGAGGTATCGATCTGAACGGTAAGAAGAAGAAGGTGCATGGGGAAATGTAGAGGCAGAGAAAACAACAATCATGAACGAAGTAAACGACAAGAAGAATATCATAGAGATTGTTGAATAAAGGGTTAGGGTTTTATCGATTAACCCCGGGAATGGTGAAGAAAATGTTTATATGCATTTATTTATATATTTTTTGTTTGATTTTCTCGTAGGATTGATTGTGTGAATTTGTGCTTACATTGCATGCGCGCTTCGTCTTCTCGTTTGTTCGATTATGGCCACGGTTATGGTTATGGAAAGAATTCAAAGGTTTGAAGGCAGAAGAGTAAGAAGAAAATGGTTTAGGTTAGGAAAGATGGGAATGGTGAAATGGAGATTGGGTTTTTCTTCTTCATGAAACTGTGCAAGAAACTTGTTCGCCAGTCCTTCTTCCATGACCATCCAAGAAACTTCATTGATATAAGAGGTGGTGTGCAAGGCTCTCGTGGTTTCCATTCAAGCTTCAGAGCCACTCAAGGTGGGTTTGTCATTAAATGTTGGTAAGATTCTTAATTGAAATGGATGCTTAAAATTTTATGTTGTCCCTTTATTATTCATTGATTGTTCATCTTTTTGTGCTGAAAGATGTGTCAACCACAATGATTGTGAAGCCTGGCCCTTTGGTGAACTTGCTTCTCTAAAATCAGAATGTTTAGCACCCAGACTTGATTGATTGGGCCAAGGTGTTACTTCTCCTATTCCAATGTAGTAATAATGTGTGCATGAGCTATCGTTTATTTGATTTATGATAATTTATAGGCAAGAAGAATGCTGAAGAACCTAAGAATCAAGGCTAATGGTGTTGAGTTCAAAACCACTAGACTGCGTGAGAGCCTTTGCAGGGATCAGAAGTAAGATTTCTTGCAGTAGGGGAAGCCAGGCCAACCTTTTACAGTATTTGAATATACAAATGATATTGTTGAATTATTTTTTCTTCTTGATATTAGATTTTTTCATGCTGATCCACACCCAGGGAATTTGATCCGCATTCCTGGTAGAAAACTTGCAATACTTAGACTTTGGTAAAACTCTGTTTAACTTGTAGTTTGTAGTGAAATATTGTATATTTATAGATATTTCTTCCTTATAATTCTAAGAGACAATGAATATAACTATTACTTCTATATATATATAAATAGAGGAGGGGCCAAAATTGATTAACGATCAAAAGTATGGAAGATTGAAGCAATTGCTCAATATTTTATTATTTATTTTAAATCGACAAAGGGCTAAATTAGTGGTAGGTTGCCATGGAGTGGGATTCATGAGTCTCATTGAAACTTGGCGGATAATAATATTCAAGTGATCTGGCCAGTGTCCGAGGTACAAAGTTTGCCCTGTATAACTGGTGTCAAAAGATACCTTTCACTCACTCTTTTACACCGGTTATATGAGGCACACTTTGTACCCTAAACACCGGCCAAATCAGCAGGTTTTAAATCCCCCAGGTTTTATGACTTGTTTTGTCCATAATATGTTTGAGAAAATACTTGATAAAAGATACTGAACTATTCTCAGCGGTTTAAAATTTTAATTGAAATTAATGATTCCACGATTATTTCAATTTTGTTACACAAACTATTGTCAGTGATTACTTTTTAGAACCATTGAAAATTATCTTCTTTTTTAAAAAATTAATGCAAATGATGACGTGGATTTTTTTTATCTTTTAATAGTCAACAATCAAAGCTAACGTTTCCTTGATTTCGAAAACCCTAAAATTTTATAAAGGTCAAAATTGTAGGACTTTTTTAAGGGTTTTTTTTCCTAAACCCTAAACTTTAAGAGGGTTGAAAAGGTATTTTAGCCTATATATATTACTAATTTTATGTCAATGTAAATAAAAAGTTTATAAATTATGAATGTTGCAAAATAATATGGGTAGCCCATTAAGCTTGAGGCCCGAGGCTCGAAGTGGGCCAGGTTTGAGCAATAATATTAAAACTCCAAATTTCCTTATGCCTTTGTAGCCCGGTTCTTAAAGCCTAAACTTGAGCTGCGTTGGGTAGCCCGTATTGACAGCTCTATCTGAGAGTCAGAGGCGCGATGAAAGGAAAAAGATTTCTTTGTTCTTTTCTTTTAACTTTAAAAATCCAATGTTTTAAAAAAACAAAAGGGAAACTCAATGGGTTAAAAATTATAATAGATCATCCATATCCATCCAATAAAAAGTAGGATCCAATCTATTAAAACCATCAAATTTTTATTTTATAAATAGATGAGTTTGATGGCATGGATTAGATATTTAATGGATAATTGAATTAATTTAACACCCCTGGGTATAAATAAAGATGGCAAAATAGGATGGCCCGTATTGCTTAGCTTGAACCGCCCGAAAAAATATAGTGCATGGGCTTGAAAACAAAAATTAAAATTAATAAGCAAAAAAAATCTGACCCTAAAAAAGCCTGGAAAAAATAGGCCGAGTGCAAGCTGGCCCGTGCGGGCTATAGTTGGCCCGAGTATTTTAAAAAAATAAAAATTATTGGGAGTTTCTCTTTTAGTTAGGGTTTTTCTTCTTTTCTTTCTACTTTCCCTCTCAATGTATGTGTGGAATATGGACTTTTGTTATGGACTTAAATGATAAATATTTATGAAACGTTTTAAAAAAATATTACAAATATTACGTAGTTGTTCCACAATAAAAATGTTATATAGTTTTATTTTTTTTGATAGAGTTTTAATTTTTTCATAACTTATTTTTTAAAATATTTTAAAGCGGGCTGCCTGAAGTGGCCCGTAGCCCATTGAGGGTCGGACTAGGGCCTTTCATTTTGAGGCCTGAATTTTTACAGGCCTTTTTTGGCCCAGTCCTAAGTGGCCTGCAGCCCGATAAAGGCTGTCCATTTAGGGTCGCATGCCCGGATTGCAAGCTATAGGTATAAACATCCGTTGATCAAAGTAACCCTAAAATCCAATCACAGAGGGAGCAAATGGAAATAACACGTGTGATTGGATGAGGTTTTGGTAATTAGCAAAAGATTAGGAAGACTCTAAGAATACCTAGATGAACTTAAGGTTGTGTTATTTGCTAGTGAGATGAGGATGAGCATGCCAATGTTGATGTTGGAACAATGGGAAATAGAGGTGGTTTTTGTTGCAATGATTGCATCTTGACTAAGGAATTTTCAATCGGGGCCAATATCGGCCCAAATATGGTGGTTGGGGTATTAGAAGGGGCACTAGGGCACATAGAGAGGCTGCAAAACAGAGCGAGATATAGAAAATTAAAATGTCATTAACACATCACAACTATAAATGCATTTTCTCGTAGTGGAAGAAGAAGGACAACACTATGAAGCTTTGTCAGAGGAGCAACGACAAAATAGTAGCGTCCAAAGATAGCGCAACAACGGTGGTGTTTGTAAAAGAGATGGGGTTTACTAGAGAGCGATAGTGATGAAAGTGATTATGGGCTACCATGGAAGTAGATTAAGTGAATTTGTTGGGCGCGATAACAAGTGGAACAAAAATAAGATGAGATGCCAAACTTTTAGAATTGGTTAAAACTAACCGAGTTTAAAAATAATCATTTATCATCAATCATTCAAATCATCGAGTTTAATATAATATTTTAAAATTGGTTGTCCCAAAAATCGATTTCAAATATCCTCTAATACATCAATTGATTACAAAAATTTGGCATTACACAATTTTTAAACTCAGACTTCCAAGAATCGATTTCAATTAGCCGATTTTAAAACTCATTATTGCACTAATGTTTTTTGGAAAATTAGTAAATTTCATTGTTCTCCTAATTTTTTTTGCTATATTTTCTATCCATATTAAATTCTAATGTTTTAAAAATAGTTCTTCTAATCATATGGTCATTATTAACAACTGGTTTATTTGATAAATCTTCATATAATTTACTAATATGTCATCTAATTATTCTAAGGATATTTATAAGAAACTTTTAAGGTGAAAATATTTAATTTAATTTGGTATTTTTTTTATTAAGATAACTGATATATGGTTAGATTCCATATAATCATTTTTCACATTTTTATTATTAACTTCAAAATAAGATGATAGTAAGATAATTAGACAACATTTCAACTAGTGATGTGAGAATCTGCTGAAAAATTACACTTAACTAGAAAAATAAGGGACTAAAACAAAATATATAAATTAATAAGAGATTATTTGTAAACATTTTGTATTAACGGGGGACAAAAAATGTAATGAAAATATTAATGAAAGATGAAAAATGTAACAATTTTTTTTATAGAGACCAAACAAAAATTTGGTAATTTTATAGGTGATCCGAACATGATGACAAGAGTATTATTAACTACTGAAGATATCTGACAAAGGCATCATCACGTCGTATGTCAGCCCCATTATAAATACCTGCTTCATGATTAGTGAAAGGTACACATTTATAACACAATTATTCCCTTTGTTGATTTAGGCATTAAAGGTGCCTTACGGGACATAGCCACCTTCAACCCGTCTCTAGTATTTGTGTAGGTCGTAGCTGGGTCCAAAGCATATTATCTAACTTATCTACATCAGATACCACCATCCCTTACAGAATCTGTTACTGGACTGACCCATAGAGATGAAAAACATATTTAACATTTTAAATTATATTATATTAATATTCATTTTGATTAAAACTTTTCAAAGAATTATCATTATAATTCATAATGATCATTGTGAGAAGATGATGATTCTTGAGAGTTTGATTTTTTGAAAATTTTGAATTTTGTATTTACTTATTTATCTAGATCAAAATTATGATCTTTTTGAGAGTTTGATCTTAATCATAATTATGAGATTCATCTTAGATTATGAGATAATTGACAAAATTAATTTCATCGTTTGGTTCTTCATTTTTTGGACTAATTTTAAACCATATTATTATACTTGTTTTATTTATTTAAGTGTTTGAGATAGAGGAAGAAAAAGAAAGTGTTATTAGAAAATAGAAGACCTAATTTAACCAAAAAATTTATTTACGAATGAGAGATTACATCAAACCTTAAAAAAAAGTATAATGATAATATGTTTTGTTAAAATTCTCTTTAACATTTTATCATGTGTTTAATGAGTTAATTCACATTAATATCATACAAAGGATCTGTTTGCAACAATTTAATACAATTTAAAGTTTTTGTAACACATTTCTATTTCATTTGTTCAAGTAGCGAGGAACGGTATCCAAACTCCCCCAAATTCACAGGTACTTTAGAAACCATAAAACATTTAACTCTCCTTAACCCGGGTTTTTTAAACATTATAACATTTAGGGCTTGTTTGGTTCGAGCAATGAACCTCCGTTCCGTGTCGTTGAAGGACTTTTTCTCTGTCATCGGGTCTCTATTGGCCTTCGTTTCTGTTTGGCACGCTCCCCCTACTCCGTTCCGTGGAGGCTTCCCTCCCTTCAACGGCGTCGGGTGAAAGTCGACAATACCCCTTCAGCGGTTATAAGACGCGACAGACCATCATCAACCAGAAAACTCCAACCTTTACACGATTTCGGTCCAGATCCAAGGGAAAGGCATAAGGTTTCTGACTTTGCTTTTTGTTTTTCTGAAATTTCTGGTTTGTTGGTTGATGGGTTGAGGGGTTTCAGGTGTGGTTCGTGGGGGTGGGTGTGAGCTGCTGGTGGGTGGGGGTGGGGGTGGCGGATCGAGGGTGTGAGGCTGCTGGTGAGTGGGAAATTATTAGCAAAAAGAATGGAAGTTATTTGGCTGATTCTGTGTTTGGGATGCAATTGACAGATACTTGCTATTAGCAAGCAAGCATGATGCCATCTTGGCTTAACAGAGGATGCAATGGTTCTGCTTCAAACAGCGAAACGTCTTGCAAGTGCAGCAAATAATTAACATTTTTTTAATATGTTTAACTTTTAATTTATAGATATTAAATTATTTTTGTTTTGATGCTTATAATACATTATTGATTTATTTTAATTATGGGCTTTTAGTGTATTGTAAATTTATTAGTTTTAATATATGAATTCATTTTTAATATATTCTTATTCATAATATATATTGTAAATTTATTAGTGTATTGTAAATTTATTAGTTTTAAAAAAAGGTTGTGATTTATTAGTTTTACTATGATAAAAACAATCAAATATATTCTTATTTCATAATGTATAAAATTAATCACATTAATTAATTGGTTTTATTATATATAAAATTTTGTACATTAATTAGTGTTTAATATATTCATTCATTTATTAAATATGTATTATTAAATTTAATTCGTATTTTGGTTTTATATTATAATTTAATATTAATATAGATAAATAAACACACAAATTATATATATATATATATTTAAATTTATACCCTTTTTAGTAATTTCATCATCAACTACCATTTCCCAAACTCAATTCTACTACAAATCAAACAAAATCATTACAACTCAACTCATTTTAACTCAACTGTTAACCAAACAAAACTCTGTTTACAAAACCCCAGTTTTCTAAACTCCATTTACAAAACCTTAATTTTCTAAACTCCGTTAACTCAACTTTATACCAAACATCTCCTTAATCTTATTTTGTGTAGTTCAACTTCTGACACACTTTCCCACTCATCACATTTTTTCATTTATTCTATTCGAGTTCAAGTATATATACAACTTTGGTCTTCCAATTAGTGCCATTTTTAGGACTCAAACCATAATCAGAATAATTCTACTCTACTGACTATGCTAACACACGTAACACCTTTATCAGTACATCTCTGTATTTTAACATAAAAAATAACTACCTTACATCCTTTTAAAAATATTTTGACATTTAATGAACTTAGGTAGTTAGGAAATCACACATGAGTTATCTTTTTCTTAAACACAATTACCAAGATAAATATACTAAACCTTGTTAATTCCCTGCATATTAATGTACTGTAGAGAGAGTCTTAGTATAATATGGATCACACCTGTTATTAGCAGTATTTAGCTCCCAGTAATTTACCAATTTCTTAGATCTAACTCCAACACAGGCTACTATGCCAACTGGCTCAGTCTCCATATAATGGATTTTCATAATCATACACTTGAGTGGATTACCTCACTCTCCCTCTCTCACTCACTCTGTTCATTTATTTTATTTTCTTTAAATACCTTCAAGTTGAGCTAATTCAGTGCACCACTTCCCTCCTATTACAACTGCCCTTGCTCTGTTTGGCTTTTCTCACCAACATCACTCAATGAATGTGAGGGTTTGCATCCCCTCCCAACTTTTTCTTTCTCATGAATTTAACTCATCATTTGATATAGCTTATCATTACTTAGATTTTGTCCTTTCTTTCCAATTTCATGCATGAACCATCATCAACTTTTATCTTTACATTTATTTTTATATTTTTTTAGTACAAGCTAAGTGCTCTTAATTTGACTTGTTCAAAGTTTGAGTCTCAGATCTCGTGTCAAAATTTCAATTGGGCTTTTTAATTAATACAAGTTATATCTGATTACTCTGTTGTAGAAAGTCGTGCTAAAAGTAGAACTACATGATGATAAAATTAAGAAAAAAGCCATGAAGACCATCTCTAGTCTTTCAGGTAACAATTTCATTCACTTTTCGCTTTCTCTTATAATTTCTTTGTTTATTCCGTTTACGAGAATGGTAAAATACAATAAAAGAGAAAGAAAAGTCATGCATATTACATTAATTATAAGGGTTCATTTGATATATGTAATTTTATAAAAAAAAATTATTTAAAAATATCATTAATACTACTTATTTAGATTTTTTATATAATTTCAATAAAATATTTATTTTTAATTTTTTATCGTATATAAGATTATATAGGATGGACAAACCTAATTATAATGCTAGAGTTTAAAATCTTCATGGATTTATATCTTTCATGAGATCAGAACCAAAACTAATATTTTATTATTAGAAATTGTAAGGAAAAATTAGGAGCAATGAACATTAATAATATTTTTAAATAATTTTTTATGCTTTGAATACTGAAGATGGGAATTAATTAATATTTGGGGGTGAGGGTTGCAGGGGTTGAATCAGTCTCAGTGGATATGAAGGAGCAGAAACTGAGCTTAATTGGAGACATTGATGCTGTGCTTGTGGTGGCCAAGTTGAGGAAACTGTGTCACACAGACATAGTCTCTGTTGGACCAGCCAAGGAGGAGAAGAAGGAACAGAAGAAAGATGAAAAAAAGAAGGCAGAGAACAGTAAGAATGTGGCTGAAGTTGTGAAGGTCTATGATGCCTACTCCTATTATAATCACATGAGACAACCACCTTATTATTACACTAGTGTGGAAGAGAATCCTAATGCTTGTGTCATCTCCTAAGTCTTACAAACATGGGTGGTGCATTTGAATCTCAGCTTTAATTAATTGCCTTCTCCCTCTTATTTTGTGGTTAATGTTTTTAATCTTGAATTAAGAAGAGTTTCCTTGGGATTTTGTTCGGAAAGAGGAATTCAAATATCCTCTGGCCAGTGATGTTAGTTGTGCAAATTGCATTGCAAACTCACATATTAAAATGGAAATAGTTGAAAATAATTAACTACTATAGTTTGTGAGCCTGTGTGTGGCATCGGCTTTCTAAAATTTAGAGAAAATTCATTTTAATTTTTTTATAATAATGGAAGAATATGATTGATTTTGTTTTATGAATTGATACATTTATTAAAAAGGTTGTTATGTATTATTTTGTTATACAGTGAAAAGAATCTTATTAAAAAACTAAATATTGAACAAATACCCAAGGTATAACATACATATAGGATGCATATAACTTATAAAATGTTAAAATAGGAAAAAACTATTATTTGTAACATGAAAATAAATTGAAAGCATGTTATTGTAAGTTTTCAAAAACCTTGCTTATACATTAGTGGTATATAGGATGAATATTATCATTACTTTCTATTAAACTTTTTTAATTTATGCTTTGATATTACCTTCAATGAAGCAATAAATGACCAGAGGTAAAAAATAGAAGCTTAAATTTTTTTATCGATTTATTAATTGTTATAACAAATTAAATGATAATTAAAAATTATATTTGTTGAAATTTAACATGAAGCATCATGAGATGACAAAATCATATCATTATAAAGAATCACAACTTATTAGATTGTCCTTTCTTTACCAATGATAAAATTGATAATCCATCTGTAAACTTTAAAAACAATTTTTAAGGTGAAAGATCTTTCCCTAAAAGATATATTATTGATAATGCTTTATGACAACTTAGGATACACAAACTCTTCAAATTTCAACTCATTGAAGGTTGCATGAAATAATACTGAAAGAACTTGATATCATAAGGCTTAAATATAGCTTATCCATTCCATGGAGTTTATTTAACAATATCTTAAACTTCTAATGAAGAAAGTTGGTATAATAAACACTTGTAAAGAAAGAGAATATAAACTCAATTAAATTAGATTTTTAAACACGGTTATACAATCGTATTTGTTTCCGTCGTGTTAATAGATAAGGACTTTTAACGAGTTTATATAAGGTATTTAAACTCAGTTTTGAATCGTGTTTAAAAGAATTGATATTTAAACACGTTTAAAAATTTTCACATTTAACCACGGTTAGTTCAATAACCTGTTTAAAAGTTTAGACATTTAAACACAATTATGACAACAACCCTATTTCAAAGCTTGGACATTTAAATACGGTCTTGACAATAACTGTGTTTAAAGTTTGGACATTTAAACACGATTATTCATAACCGTGTTTAAATGTAGGTGTTTTTTTAAAATGCAGGTTTTGTTTTATTGATTTCCTAAACCTGCAATGTTACACAACTAAACACAACATATCCCAGCTAGTTCATTTTATGCACAATCCTAGATTTATAGTTCCTATTAAATATCTCATAATTCTTTTTAAGGCTTTTAGGTGTGATTCTTTAGGGCTAACCTGAAATTTATCACATAGACAAATAGAGAACATGATATCTAGTTTACTTGCAGATAAATAAAATATGGATCTAATCATACCTCTATAGAGCATTGCATCAACGGGTTTCCCAACTTTATCTTTGTCCAAGTAGCAAACCGTACTCATAGGTGTTGCAATTTGTTGAGCTCTATCCATTCCAAATCTTTTTAGAAGCTCCTTACAATATTTAGCTTGATTGATGAAGATCCCATCATTTGTTTGCTTTATTTGGTATAACATACTGGATAATTGAATTAAAATCTATGATTGGCAAAAAAATATTAATAATTATCCTCAAATTAATTTTAGATTTTTAGAAATTAGTATTAATTAATATAAATGTAATTTTAAATAATTAGATGTTGTCAAATTAAATAAAATTATTTGATTGGTGGATTATTAAAATTTAGATAAAGTTTAAATGAGTGGTGGTAAATTTAAAGTTGTTAAAAGGTAAGTTTTAATTTAAGTTTTAAAAGAAAATAGAAAAAAGGTAAGTTACCGATATGCCCTTAATGAAATGAAAACAAAAACAAATCCTTCTTCTTCTCCATTTCATTTCACGTGTTCTGCTCTCTTCTTTTCCTTCCATTGTCGTGAGCTCTTGGCTCTAATCGAAGGGCAATTTCATGTTGGAACTTTAAATTGATCACGTTTTTGGAATTTCGGCAACGAGGTGAGTCTATTGACATCCTTAATTTCAAGTTTTCTTCCTCCCTTTCACTTTCTCTCTCTAGCCGTGGCACCCATTGCATGTGGGGAAGGGGTTTGGTTTTGCTTTCCAATGGTTGTGTAAGGCTTGAAATGAGGTTCCTAAGGCTATGGGTATTTCGAAATGCACCTTCCCCTTTCTTTTCTCTCTTGGCCGAATCCTATATTGGCTTAGGGGTGTCGGTTTTTCATGTTTACGATAATGCGGAGCTTAGTTAAGGTTTTAGGAGCAATGGGTGTTAGTAACAATTAATGGGTCATTCGTTTTGGTGTTCGTAGATGGTGCAATAGACGTTGGAAGACCGATTCATGAAACGGGTGTTAGATTCGGAAGCGGAGAAGCTAATCAAGTGACCGTACGACGCGATCGACACCGTGAACAACTAGAAGAAGCGTGGAACCGAGGTAAAGGGGTGTTCGAGTCGTAATTAATTAGAATTGGTATGTATATTAGGCTCGGAATGATTATAAAATTATAATCGGTTGCCAGAAGTTAGAAAATTTAGTTAGATGATAATTATATATGTATATGTATGTGTATGTGGGATTGTATGCATGGTTTAGTAATTAATAAATTAAAAATGAGGTGGAAGATATAAAACATAAATGAAATAATTAATTAATTGACTTAAAAGTGATGATTTGAGTTATAAGAATTATATATATAGTATGTTGTCAATCATGAAATTAAATGTATAATGATTATGTTTTGAACATGCATATGCTTATGTGAGTATGAATGAGATAGTGGACTTGTGAAATAATGGTGCATTAATATACATTGTGGCGTGTGTTATTAGGGGGATGGATAATATATTATAATTGATGAATTAATGGCGATATGTTGGTGGGCTTGGTCGATGTGGCTACCCTAGTTGATATATAATGGTTGATTATCATTTATGGACAATGGAGGTGTGATTTAACATGTATGTGTATATGTTTATGTGATGTAGGATGACTGACGGTATGATTCACCCCTTGTTTTTGGCTCCCGTGGTTCTTTGTGATCCAATTGAGCTACCCAGTGGTCAAGTCGGACCCAGTGGTTGAGGTGGAGAGCCAAGTCAGGCTCGGTGAACCAAGTCGGGTCTACGGGATGTCAAGTCAGACCCCCAGCTGAAGGTCGATCCTTTAGTATCTGGATACTAGGCGTCGTATATTGCATGCGAGTTAGTTATGCCGAATTTAATATATATTTACGATGTAATGCATTGTTAATATGATATTTAATGTTGATAGCGATTATGAGCATTTATGTGGTTTATGTTGTTTCATTGAGAATTCGTTGAGGACTAGATATGTTAGAATCGAGCAAAATAAAGAATATATTTGTGTATGATTATAACAAAATCGATGAGTGTACAATATTACTAGGAAACTACTTAATTGATTATTTTCTATTATATTTACCATTCTAGATTAATTATGATATTCCAAACACTTACCCTTGATGTTGTTTTCTTTAATTTAGTGACCGGTGACTGGGAAGGTACTAATGCCCCGGAGGGTGCGCCAAGCAGGTAGTCGATGCCAAGGAAAATGTGGGAGTGTGGACTCGTGTAATAGTTTGGTGATAAATTGTATTTGATGTCTTTTATTATGTATCTTGATGTATGACACTTATTTTTGTGGCTTATGAGATTGATGCATTTTAGTTGATTTGGTGTGATGATAGGTAATGATTAATTGGTGATGATGATGTCAATTTAGGACGTGAATTGATAGTGTGGAAGAAAGAAATTTAGTATGACATTTATGTTTATGATTACTAGTTAGTGAATTATGGGATTTACGGCATGAAACCAAGTTTATATGATTGAATGGTCATGGGCAGGTTCTGTAATATGTGTAAGCATTATGTAGGTGTAATGTGGTTGTGAAATTGATTGATGTATTGGTGGATTTGGTTATTTGTTGAAAGTAAGCATATATAGTGAAAATAGGTGAAATTAGGAACTAAATAAGTGAATTTATGATCCGACAGGTTTTGGGACCCCCGGAAGGGACCAATAGGTTCCCTATGACATTTAGAAATTATGCATATAGGCCTTGTGTGGTTTAGAGCCCATTTGAATGGTTTGGTGCATAGGTTTTTGTTACTTTTGGTTTTTTTTGGTTTTAATGCATTTTCCTGCATATCTTGAGTATATGATGGAATTTTGGCAAACGGACGATGACAACTGTTCCAAAATGGTAAAAACATGTGGCCTGTAAATTTTCACGGCAATCAGAGCTAAAACGAGCCATTTATATGGGCCAGAAGTTAGCAAAATTGTAAAATTCTGCATAATTGTTGTCACTGTCCTGATGGTAATCGATTACCATATTTTGGTAATCAATTACCAGTTTTGTTTGTTTGCCTATTTTGTCTTTTTGTACTGGTACTCGATTACAGGAATCATGTAATCGATTACAACATTATCCGAATGGGCCAAAACTCAATTTTTATGAAACTAAACTGCTTTTTAGGGTCATTTATGCTAGAAATGATTAGTACTTAATGATTAGAGTTTAAAATATGGTTTTAATTGTGAGATCAAAATTGTTATATCTAAAAACATAAAATTTATTTAGTAAATTTGATGGAATTAAAGTTGAAAATAAATGTAAATTTGGGAGGATGCTATATTTGGAGTCCAAGGAAGAAATTTAATTCTCCCATCATAGACATTTCAAATTTGCTTTTCATGATTTTTGAAAACTTGCTACACAAAGATTGACTAAACACCTCAGTTATTCCCTGACTCTAGCAGCATCGGGCACTTAGGTCTTCCTATTAGTAAGTTAGTCCAGTTAGTCCCCCATGTCCATCATCGTTAGACAGATAAGTTTCTGCCGTTAATAGACTACAAACTTCTGTTAGAGTGAGCTGGCGTTCCCTTAAATGCCAACACGGATGCCACGTATCCACACCGCTTTGCTCCTATAAAATGACACATGAAACGTCACCGTTTTGCTTTCTGAAAGCCCTAATTGTGTTTGTGTCATTTGTGCATCAACTCTCTCCCTCACGTTTGTTTTTCTCCCTCGTGTTTGTCTCTCTCTCTCTCTCTCATCGTTTTGCAACTTGCAACCATAAGCAAAGAAAAGAAACCTCCCAACCCAAAACCCCTAATTCCTCGACGTGGTATTCTTTGTTGGAGGTGCGACTTACGGTCTGTGGCTTGTGACTTGTGACAACATTGAAGGTGCACGTCACTGTGGGCAAGAGTGACGGGAGATCCCATTCAGGTTAGTAATCGCTTATGGTATTCTTTGTCTTCTATTGTTCTCTATTTGGGTTTAGGGTTTATTAAGGTTTAGGGTTTCTATGATAGATATTAAGGGTTTAGGGTTCTTGTAATATGAATTGAGGGGTCTGGGTTCCTGTAATGTGAATTGAGGGATTAGGGTTCCTATAATATGAATTAAGGGTTTAGTGTTCCTTTATTAGAATTTGAGGGTTTAGGGTTTGTGTAATGGGAGTTAAGGGTTTATGGTTCTTATTATTAAAAATTTGGGGTTTATGCTACTTTAGATTTGTGATTGATATAATTGTATAATTTTGTTGCAATTGTATAATTTTTGTTGTAATTTTATAATTTATGTTGCAATTGTATAATTTGTGATACAATTGTATAATTTATGTTACAATTATATAATTTATGTTGCAATTGTATAATTTGTGACGCAATTGTATAATTTGTTTGTTGTTGCTAAAATTATTGGGATATTGTTATATATTTATGTTGTTATTGGATAGGGTAAATTGAAATTAACTTCTCATTTTTTGTGCTTTAATGTAATGTTATGGACATTTAGGATATTCAAATTAGGCTTCATATTGGTGGTAGATTTGTGATTGATGCAAAAGGAAAAAAAGAGTACAGTTTGGGTAAAGTTGAAGAATGTGATACTGGACCCTGTTTACCTAGGTTTTTTGCTTTCATTAGGACAAGTGGAAGTGTAGGAGGCAGTCTAAGAGCGTTGATGAAGGACTAGGGGGAAGCTCTAAGATAAGTAATGATGGAGGAAGCCAAAAGTGTAGCATAAAGAGGAAAATGAAGAGTATTGATATAGGGAGTAAAAAAAAGAATAAATAGAAACAAAATGTAGAGGGCAAGATACAGGTGCAAGAGAATAGGAGGTCAACTATTCCTAACATATTTGAGACTGATTTAGAGGAAGAAAATGAAGTTGGCAATGGTTTGTATAGGGAAGGCAATGGTGGAGGTTTTAAAGACTCATGGGCTTCAAAAGAATTAAAAACTTCTCAATGTTTAGAGGATGAAGGTGAGTCAATAGAGGTTTATCCGTAGTATAATGAAATGACTACATTTGGTCATGTAATGCTGGAGTTTGAGATGGAGTTTTCTACACTAGTAGTGTTTAAACATACCTTGAAGGATTACAATGTACATCTAGGCAGAGAGTTTAAAAGGGTAAAAAATGACAAAGTTAGGGCAAGAGAAAAGTACAAGGATAAGAATTGTGCATGAGAAATTTTTTATAGTCTGAACCCAGTTAGACAATCATATCAGGCCAAGACTTTGAATCATCAACACTCATGTGTAAGAGTGTTTAAAAATTCAGCATGTGACCAACAATGGGTTGTAGGGAAACTAGTTAAGTATATGAGAATGCACCATAATATTACACATTCTGGGGTGTATAAGCTGTTTAGGGAAAGATATAAGGTGAAGCTCAAGAACAAGATGATATCTAAGTCAATGAAGAAGTCAAGGGAGGTGATTGAAGGGAGTGAGAAACAGTACTTTGTTATGCTATGGGACTACTGTAGAGAACTACTAAAGAGGAACCCTAGCTCAACAGTTAAGATAGAGTATGAACCACAACCAGAAGGACCACCAGTATTCCAGAGGTTGTATATTTGTTTAAAGGGATGTAAAGATGGTTTCTTACAATGTAAAAGATCACTGTGAGCCTTGATGGGTGTTTTTTGAAAGGTTACTACAGAGGGAAACTCTTGACTGTTGTGGGTCAAGATGCAAACAACCACATTTTACCTATTACCTATGGTGTGTGTCAAATTAAGAACAAGTAAAATTAGAAATGGTTTCTGGAGTTGTTACATGCAGATGTTGGTGACTATAAGGAAATGAGGCTCACTTTCATGAGTGACATGCAAAAGGTATATACACTAACCCCTAAGTTTAGTGGTTTTTAATAACAAACCCTGTTGATAATTTATGATAACTTTTTTTTTGTTTCTTGTAGAGTTTGATACATGCACTTCAGGAAGTCATGTCTAGTGTACCACATAGATTCTGTGTATGGCACTTATGGTAGAACTTTTCAAAATAGTGGAGGGGGAAGAAGCTCGGGTCCTTTTTGTGGCAGGCGGCCAGATCAACAACACCAAATGAGTTTGAAAAAAAATATGGTTAAAATAAGGATGATAAGTGACAAGGCTTGGGCATATATTTGTCTAAGTTTTCGAAGGAGTCTTGGACTAAGGTCTTCTTTAATGAAGACTGCAAGGTGGACAATATCACAAACAATAATTATGAGGTGCTCAACTCCAAACTTGTGCATGTTAGGTGCAAGCCAATTGTGACAATGCTGGAAAAAGTCAGGACATTATGATCACTATGGGCAATCATAAGTTGAAGTTAATAGGGCATCTTGGAAAGTTACCCCCAATTCAACAGAGTAGGTAGGAGAAACAAAAGTCTACAAGTAACAATTGGACAATAGTGTGGACAGGTAACTAATTGTGCTTTCACCAATAATGGTTTTTTTCCCTTGTAATGTATCTAACTCATGTTTTGATTTCTGACTAGGTGATGGTGGTATTGAAAGGTATGAGGTTAGCTGTTTTCCAGACAAGTTTTTTGTTAACTTGGGAACCCAATAATACACTTGTAGAGTATGGAAATTGACATGTATTATTTTATGTGTTTAATGTTTACTTTTTAAATGGTCAGTGTATTGTGCTGCTATATGATGGTTCAATGTTAATTACAAGAATGCCATGCAAACATGCTTGTACAGCCATAGGCCATAAAAGAGAAAGATCAGAGGATCATTGCCATGTTAGGCTCATCATGGCAACTTGACATGCAACTTATGAACACCACACTGAGTCAGTCCCCATGTCAAAATTTTGGGAGAAGACAACCTATGTCCTACCAGTGCCATCCACCATATAGAGGAGGCCCGACATACAGAGAAGGAAAATAGATAAGAAGAGTATAGACAAATTGCAAATGACAAAAACAACAAAATGGATAACAACCCAACAAAGAAAATAAAAAGGAAGCTGAAACCTGGAAAATATAGTGAATATGGTCAGGTAGGACACATGAATCTATCATGCCCAGTTGCTAAAGAAAGGAGAAAAGCTCAGGCTCAAGATCCGGTTGAGGCAACCAACCTAACTAACCCCACACCTCAACAGTCACATGAGGTAATTGACATTACTATCTCACAGCCACTATCTCAAACTAAATCCACAACTTCTGTTAGGAGGAGTCCCAAGTTGGCAACCCTTGCTATATCTCCACAACCTGCTACAACCACAACTTCACCACCCAACAAGCAATACAATTTGAGAAGGAAGCTGCCTATCCAAAAACCAGGATAAATGGTTTTCATGGAAACCCGTGGATTAAAGAAATAAGATTGTACTTATTATGCAATGTCCCTGTTTTTGAACAATTTGTTATCATGTATGTTTGAACAGGTTCTCATGTGTATGTTGATGTAACAATTGATACCCATGTTGTTGATGTTTGAACAATTTGTTATGTGTATGTTGGTGTTTGATCAAACTCATTATGATCAATTTTCTATGTGTATGTTGAGGTTTACTTAATTTATAGGGTTGACATTTTGAAAAAAATTACATTTATTAGTTTTCATACTATGGAAACAGGTATACTGATTGTAAACAAGTATACTATTGCAATTGCTTCTTTTCATGCAATGGAAACAGGTATACTGATTGTGAACTCTGCTGGTAGGGTAGCACATGAGTCTTGGTAATGGGAAGACACTATCAACATTGTGGCACTTATCCTACCAATGAAAGGATTTGTAGCAATCATTTCTTAGCACCACAAACTCATGTGCTCACCTCTTCAGTTATATAGTCTGACTAAACTCACCATTAATAACAGAGTTAAGAGCTTAAAAACCATAAAACATAAAACATCAATTTGGTGGAAAAAAGAGACAACACAATCAAAAACCTTAAAGATAAAAAAATCAGTTTGAATAAACTAACTCTTACAAATAAATAACCAAATGATTAACCATTATAAACAGGAAACCTTTACAAAAAAATAAAATTATAACACTTTCATCATCATAACCATTGTCTGGATTCTTATGTATTGGATAAACCATTACAAATAGGAAACCAAGATCCCCATTACACTTTCATGATCATAACCAATGGCTCTATTACAAAAACCAAAATTATAACACTTTGAGTAACCAAAGCCATCTTCAACTTTTGCAGTTCTTGCAGGGTTTCCAAGCCCCTTTTCACCAATGATTCCATGTGCATCTCCCATTTACTTTCTTTGTTCCATATAACTTGGGCCATGGCTTCACAAACATCCCTATGAACATCATATTTATGCCTTGAAATAACAGATTCCATCTTTGTTAGCTTACAAATCAACGTATTCCTCCATTCTTCCTCGTGAATTACTAAATCCCTATCTTGGACCCAAGCAAAGAAATCACATTATCCTCCACGGAGTCGTGTGCATCTTTAGAACTGATGATTCAGGATGTTCACTATATGGGACACACGCAACACTGGTGGGTCGCCACAACAGCACGGAGCTGGCGTCAAGGTTGGCTGGATGATGAGGACGAAAATCCCTAGCTTGGGTTCTGACTTCTACCTTCCATGATGGCTTCGCCTCAGCCTCCACAATGACGATGAGGTTCGCTACAAGAGAACAAAAAATGACAAGAGATGAAGAAAACCAGAGACACGAGGAGAAGACGAAGCAAACACGGGAGAAGAAGAGAACGGTGAGAAGATGAAATTACTTAAGGTTTCATTTCCAAAAAGACGTCGTTGGGTTTTTATGTGTGTGTATTGGTTTTTAGAGAGAAAATTGATGCCGTTTTTATGGATACATGACATCCTTGTTAGCATTTAACGAGGTACATCAGCTGACTCTAATGGAAGTTTGTAGTCTATTAACAACATGGACTTATCTGTCTGATGATGATGGACATGAAGGACTAACTGGACTTACTTACTAATATGAGGACCTAAGTGTCTGACGCTACTAGAGTCAGAGACTAACTAGGGTGTTTAGTCCACAAAGATTCGTTAGTGACACCAAATATTATATCATCAGCATAAATTTGAACTAGGAAGATGTCTTGTTATCCTTTTTAATGAATAACATAGTATCAACCTTTCCTCTTGTAAATTTATTTTCTAAGAGATATTTCCTCAATCTATCATACCAAGCCCTAAGAGCTTGTTTTAAACCATAAAAGCCTTTTTCAACTTATAAACATGATTGGGTAGTTTTGAATTTTCAAATCCTAGAGGTTAATCTTCATAAACTTCTTCTTGAATATAGCCATTCAAAAAGACACTTTTAACATCCATTTGATATAGCTTGAAATTTATTATGGATACAAAGGCTAGTAGCATTCTAATAGCTTCAAGTCTAGCCACAGGTGTATATGTTTCTTCGTAGTTAATTCCTTCTTCTTGGTTATATCTTTTTGCCACTATTCTAGCTTTATTTCGGACCACTATACCATTTTCATCCAATTTATTTCGAAATAGCCATTTTGTCCCAATAGTTGGATGATTATTCGGTCTAGCTACTAATTCCCATACTTTATTTCTTTCAAATTGATTTAATTCCTCTTGCATGGCCATTATCCAATGTTCATCAATTATGGCTTCATTAATGTTCTTAGGTTCTATTAATGAAACAAAAGCCATATTATAGCATGCATCTTTGAGAGATTTTCGAGTAGTTACCCTTTTTGATATGTCCCCAATGATGTTATCGATGAGGTGATTCTTGGAGAATCTCCATTCCTTACTAAGATTTTGGTTTGTGTATCTTCTTTGGGATTATCTTCTTTTGTTTGATCTTCATCATGCATGTTGGTTTTCTCCATCAATTCTATAAGATTAACAATGGCTTCTTCTCTAGACTTTGAAATGTTGGGATCATCAAAAGCAATATGTACAGATTCTTCTATGGTCATTGTTCTCTTATTGTATATTCTAAAGGTTTTGCTATTTAATGAATATCCTAGAAACATTTCTTCGTCAGATCTAGCATCAAACTTTCCTAAACTTTCTTTATCATTATTTAAAATAAAACATTTGTAACTAAATATATGGAAATGTGAAATGTTAGTCTTTCTATCTTTATATAATTCATATGGAGTTTTCTTCAAGATAGGTCTAATTAGGGCTCTGTTTATAACATAACATACAGTACTTACTGCATTGGCCCAAAAATGCTTAGGTATATTTAATCCATTTAACATAGTTCTAGCTAATTCTATAACGAACCTATTTTTTCTTTCTGTAACCCCATTTTGTCGAGGGGTTCTTGGTGTAAAAAAATTATGATTTATGCCATACAGAATTTACTAAAAGATTCATTTTTGAATTCACCACCGTAATCACTTCTAATAGAAATAATAGTTTCATTTTTCTCATTTTGAATATTTTTGCTAGAATTTTAAAGGATTAAAAAGTTTCAATTTTATGACTAAGAAATAATGTCCATGTATATCTAGAATAGTCATCTACAATTACAAGCACATAATAGTTGCCACTAAAACTTTTAGTTCTAGATGGTCCAAATAAATCCATATCCAATAATTGTAATGGTTTAAATGTGGAGATAATATTTTTAGATTTAAAGAAAATTTTTACTTGTTTTCCTTTTTGACATGCATCACACATTTTATCTTTCACAAATTTTAATTTAGTACTAGATACTTTGAAATTAATTTATTTAGATGATCCATATGAATATGAGCTATCCTCATGTGCCATAACCAAGGATCTATTTTTTGACTAATTAGACATTGTGAATCTTTAGAGGATATATAATCTAGATTAATCATGTATATGTTATTGATTCTTTTTCCAATAAATTTAATATTATTATCAATCTTATCTTGAACTATGCATGTATCAGAGTTAAATATAACATTATTTCCTTGATCACATAACTGACTTATGCTTAATAAATTTTGCCTTAGTCCTTCAACATATAACACATTATCTATGGACGTAGAGGGGGTCTTACCAACTTTTCCAATGCCAAAGATTTTTCCTTTATTGTTGTCTCCATAGGTGACATACCCTTCCTCTTTAATGGTAAGTGAAGAAAATTTTGATTTATCTCCCATCATATGCCGAGAGCAACTACTATCTAGATACCAACTTGATTGTCTTCCAACCAAGAATACCTACAAAAGCAATTTAAATTTTTGTTTTAGGTACACATATTTTCTTGGGTCCTTAAATGTTAGTAGAATGCAAGGTTCCCTTTTAAACCTAAATTTTGGTTCCATTTTGTATTTCATTCTTTCTTATATTATATTGAGGCATCAAATGCTCCTGTGATCAACAAGGTAATGGTGAACATAGTAAGATGCTCATCCGGGTCATCTCTCCGATCATACTTCTCCATCATTGGTGGCTTGTAGTGTATTGGCGTTGGGCCTGCCATGATTTCATATGTGAATGGGTGCGCCGCGTAGGGTATAAATTATTCACTGAGTGTTTTGTAGTTTGAGTGTTGTGATAGCTAAAGGTTTCCTTCTCCGTTCTAAGTCTGCGCATATTTTCATTCTCTTTGTGTATCTCCTCCACGGTATGTTACAATGACCAGACAAGGGTTAGCACCTCCTGCATTTGGTCGCCTCTGTTTTGTGCTCTGTCCTGTTGTTCTTAATGTCCTCCATCTTCCCGGTGGTTGCGGATGTTGCAGGTGGTCACCATTGTTCTCTCTCTGAGGGTTGATATGTCTTGTGTGGTTGTGGGAACCGCTTCATCAGGCCCCATAGTGGGCGTCAAAATGTTCACAATAAGCACTAAACGCACGAAACCTTAGAGAATTACTTTAGAAAATTAGGGTTGTATTGCTTGAATATGTGTCATTTGAATTACAAAATGGAGGTTTCGAGGTTATTTATATAATCAGTAAATGAGAAAGAAAAAGAGGTCTCGCTCAAGTGCTCCAAGCATTCCTAAGGTCACACGCTCAAGCTTGCTATATCACGCTTAAGCATGACAAGATGGCTAAGACCAGGAGCACTTCACGCTGAATCTAGGCCCAAGGTGATATGGAGGTAAGTTTATCCCTCTGGGATCAAGGGGATCATAATTTCCTAAATTCTTACCTAAAATGGGGGAGGGATGGGACATCATGGGCCTCCCCTCGATCTAGGGAGAACATAAGTTAAAAGTACCTTAAAATTAATCAAAAGCAAAGATTGATAAAAAAAATGAAGAGGATGACGATATATTATCTAACTATATACTCATTTAATTACTCCATCCATTTATTAGTAAATAATTAATTCTTTTTATCATATTTCCTCCATTAATCAGACAATGAATTAATGGTTCACTCAAAGTTTTAGTTATGTTTTGGATAATAATTTAAGTTATAATCATGATCATTGTCAGGGAGCTTCAAATGAAGGAAGTATAAGAAGAATAAAGGGAATGAGAAATATAGTGGATGGTGGATGACTTACATGATTATTTATACTTTAAAAGAAAGTTATGCATGTTTGGGAAGAGAAAGGATGAAGGAATTTTTTTTTAAAAAAGATTGAATATGTCTTTAATTCTCATAAAATATACAAGTTTATTTAGGTCAATGTAGAATACGTATTGATCTATCTAGTATGAGGTGGTGAGTTTATCTTACACCAATCCAATGAAAATGTAGTATTATCTCCTTAAGTCTAGTGTGGATATCAATGTCTCATAGTGTATTATCCAATCTTCACTAGTATCTCACGTTGAGGGGTGAAATATGGTATCACATGCAAAGACATTCTGACGCTCAAGTCAATACGATATGTGACATCGGACCTCAAGAGTAATGTTAGATTGAATATACCTTGAGTATAGTAAATGAGTGATATTTACATAGGTCAATAAGTGATCATTTGCAATGATGTATGTGTCTGTACTTTTCTTTAGAGTGCGGGAAAGCTGACATAGGCATAGATATTTTGAACACATCTACAAGTGTTCTCGGGTATTCCCTTGATATACGACCCTTAACCTTTACTTGATATTGACTCATTTGTGATATTGGGTTTTGTGTAGCCTTACTATTTTGGGGTCATAGAAATACCAGACAAACCTATTTGACAACCAGTATTGGCTCGTGGATACTAGTAGTAGTATTTGACTTAGATCCCAAATCATGTATGCTTTTTTGTTTATGATCCTTACCTATAGAGTAACATCAATGTCATTGACATGATGTTAATAAGATTTTGTTTAAAAGAATTAGTTTAGTCAAAGATGTGTGACTTCCACTTAAATCAACCACTTTTTAATATTCTTTAGGATAAAGACTAAGTAAGGATGGAAAAGGATTTTCAATTCTTATTTTCATTTAATTAAATACTTATATCGAACACCAATACCAATTATGTTAAACTTTCACGACAAATCTAGCTCTCTTTTTCTAAATTTACAATAAAAGTCGTAAAGTTTGAAATTTGAACTTATGATCTTAATATAACTACCTAAAATCTCACACCATTAGGTCAACCTTTTTTTTATCAGCAAGAATTAATAACATTAAAAAAGGTAAAAGGGGTACCTTAACCCATATACAAAATTAACCAATTACAAATCAATAAGACATAAAAAAAAGGCTCCCTATACTACTCAATAAAACCTTTATGAAATCTTTTCATACTAGACTTAAGCCAAGCCCAACTCCTATTTTGTACTAATTCAATCATTTTATCTAAGCAAACCGAATCATTCTTGAAAATAACCCTATTACGACAATCCCAAATGGTCTAAATAGTAGTAAACCACACAGCGGCAAAATCATGTTTATTTCCCGGTCCATGCCCTAAGCCCAAGAAACCTTCAAAGTTACATTTACACTCAACATATAGAACTAAATAGAAACCCAACCAAATATAACATTGTTGCCATAAAGAATATGAGATTTTGCAAGAAAAAATAAAATGAGCACTGGACTCCACACACTCACCACAAAAAGCACAAAGCATATCTAAATTATCCAAAGCACAACCACGAGCCAACAAATTTTGCTTAGATTGTATCCGATCAAACATAAGCTTCCATCTAAAACCCACCACTTTAAGAGGAACCGTGGTAGTCCAAAACAACCGCACAAACGAGGCATCCCATAAATCTGTATCATGACACATAAGAGAATATGCAGATCTCACAGAATAACATCCTGAAGGATCTCCTAACCAAGTCCATGAATCTTGAGACAAACCACGTACACTATTAAAGCCAATTATAATCTGATGCATGAAAGACAAAAACTCCTGCTCCCAAAAAAAAAATTCTCTTCGCCATTTTAAATCCCAAACCCACCTATCTTGCACCCACACACCTATCTCAGTCAAAGACCCATCCTGTTGAATGGATACTAAAAATAACCTTGGAAAGCATGACTTGAGATCTCGTTCCCCTACCCAACAATCCAACCAAAAATGAGTATTATACCCATACCATAACCCTTCGCATACTATCCCTAAACCACTCACCCTCATCTGATTGTTTTAAAGCATACCCTAGGTCCCTCCACTATCTAGACCCTTTTTTAAACACTTCCCAATCACCAGAAAGAACACTCTCTCCATATTTTGACATTAATACTTTACTCCACAAATTACCTTTTTCAACTAATAACCTCCAAACTCACTTTCCCAATGATGCATAATTAAATTTACCCAAGTCACGAACCCCCAAACCACCAGCCTCTTTTGACCGACATACTCCCATTTTACCCAACAATTTTTTTTCCTCTCGTCACTACTACCCCATAAAAAAGATCTTTGCAAAGATGTTAGCAAATTAATAATAGTAATAGGTGCTTTGAAAAAAGAAAAGAAGAACAAAGGCAAAGGGGAAAGTACCGATTTTAACAAACAGAGCCGACCACCAAAAGACAACTGGCGATTGTTCCAAGAGGACAACTTCTTTCGAAACATAGAAACAACCGGATCCCAAGTACTTATTTTTCTTGGATTGGCTCCCAGCGAAATTCCCAGGTAAACCTTAGTGGATAACTTTTTTTTTGTTTCAATAGCTAGGAATTGAATATATATGTCATGGGGCTCATAACAATTTACATGTATGTCTCAACTAACTCAGTTAGTCATCCTTAACTAGGGGTAGTTACTTTAAAATAAGAGGGAAAACAATTTATCTTTTAAAGGTTGTAAGTTTAAATTTACCATAAACATTTTTAACCATATACTCACAACTAATATTTACCAATTTGAAAAAAAAAATCTCTTTCAAAAGAGAGGGGTATTTAATATTGAGTTAATACATTTTAAAAGTTATATTTTCAGATGGCAACTAAGAAGGTAAATTATTTGTCTCTCAAAATTGACCCTTCCCCGTCCCTGATAAAATCATATCACTTGTATGTTTTCAGTTAAGAAAAGCTCAAAATTGTATTTTTATTGATTTGAAAAAATATTTTCTGTTTTTTATTTTATGCATGGTTTCATTTTTAATGATAAATTTGTCATATTTTTTCTTAATTTTCTATACAACTTATTGAAAAGAGAAAAAATTCAATGTTTTGTAAATAAATTTTTTAAAAACGAAATAAATAACAGGGTTATAATTAAAAATAATAAATAAATAAAATAAAATAATTTTTCAAATCAAATAGTCGTTACAGTTTTGTTTAAATAATGTATTTTATGAATAGTGTGAAATAATTTTACTAGAAGAAGAGAGGGGAATAAATGATTTCCATTAAGATATATGAGTATGATCAGTTATCCCATCATTAATAAATATTTTATTTTTTTAACTTAATCTCTCTGACCATAGTAGATAGATCTTTATTGATGGAGACTTAATGGTGGAAGTACAAGAGATCCAAGCCTTGGCACGTATCTTCTAATATAATCCAATTCGTTCAATCATTTTCAACTCTCTTTAATTAAAACAAAAAAAACGACACTGGTTTCCAACTGGTATCCGAATTAACTCTCCCTTCTGTCTCATTAGTGGTGTTTTCAGTTGCAACATTATTTTTTAGTTTTTATTTTTAATTTTTAATTTTTAATAATTTTTTTTTAATTTTTATTTTTTTAGAAAAATATGAAAAATTATGAAAATATGTTTAGACACTTATACTGATTCTTTAACTAAAAAATTAAAGAACAAATTTAAATGCAACTAATTTTTATTTTATTTTTTTCATATTTTAAAAAAATTTGGAATACTCAACTCCTTTTTAATTACAATGAAAAATTTTAGAAAACTATTTTAAATAGTTTCAAAATATTGATATTTTTTTAAAAAAATTAGAATGTCACATTTTTCATTTTCAAAATATTTTTTAAAAATTTAGTGTGTAAACATATTTTTTTTATTTCTTAGAATATTTTTATATTTTTTCTTGAAAAACATATTAATTAAACGGCCCTTAAACCTTCCCGAAAAGTCAAAATAGTTTGGTGCATGTGGTGCGAATCCGGTTCTTGATACCCATCTCTCTCTCTCTCTCTCTCTCTCTCTCTCTCTCTCTCTCTCTTTTTTACCTTTAACTTATTTCAATAGATAAAAAAAATCTCAAACTTTAAAATTCAATTTCACATTAACATTTACAGTACATTCTTGCGTACATGAACCACTTCCCCCAAAGATCCATAGTAATTAAATTAGGCGCAAGTTGTATGATATAGTTGGTCAATACCGGCAACTTCATCAGTACATACAAATGAAAAGAAGAACACATGCTTGAAGCCTTAATTTACTCTCTCTATGATAATAAGTGTGTTTAGTTGTGAAAGCAATCTGATATGGACAAAAAGAGGATCTATTTTTTCATATTAGCATTACATTATTTTAACATATATAGTTTAATAGTGGTTCATTCACCATGCAGGGTTTGCCTTTGAATTTCAGATACTGTTGACTCACTCTCCTTCATTAATAGAGATGACAAGGGTCTGATTAGTTGGGATCTGTCTTGGTTAAATTCTTTATTTAAATGTATCATTTGCACAGATTCCCACTAATCAAACTGCTAATGATGTCTTGAAAGGCACATAATATGGTTTGACTTGCTTATATAAACTACTGAGGATTCACATGGCTTTCCATGCAGATGAATAGGTCATAGGTGTGTGTAGGGTACTACTAATAACAATTATAAAAATTTCATATATAACAAAAATTAATACTAACTTTCACTAAGTTTGTCCCCAGTTATATATTAAGCCTTCCATTTTTAATAAAATAGTTCGACAGACATAATTTTAAAAAATATATATCAAATATATTAGCTTGAAATTTTAAGCAGACAAATGTTTAACACATTGGTGCTTCATCACCACACAGCCAGGTAAAACATGCTGACAAACTCAATTACTTCAGACCATCCCATTACCTATAAATATAACCTCATTTCATTCAATTTCCAACTAGAAAACTACTCATTTCTCTGACCTTAAATACCGATATACTGATTTTGGCATTAGAGATCCTAAACCTAACCCCTATCAGGTCCTTGAGCCCTCAGCAACATACCTTGGACTCAACAAACTTACCTCCACAACTATAAAAATAAATAAACAAATAAAAAGTGGAAAAAAGGAAAAAAAGTATATTATTAGTAGTATAAGTATATAAATATTTGTAGGAAATTACTTATATATGCTTAATAATAAAGTGATGTCCATCTGCTAAAGGATCGAGTTGCAAGACAAAGTTTGTTTATGTATTCATGTGTAATGTAAAAAAAAAAAAATGGAGGATGTGGATGTACCAGAAATATTTTTGCTAATGAATGTTCAGCAAAATAAAACCTTCTTGAAAATCTGATGATAAAGAAAAGAAACCGATGAGAAAGAAGAGAGATGAGTGTGAAAATATAGAATGATGAAGCCTGGTATAAAGTTATATCGGTAATTTGAAAATATAAGTTGAAATTGTTATGTTGCGTTACGTTGTGTTTTATATATTTTTTAAAGAATAAATTTATTTTTCTCCCTTTTATCTTTAAAATTAAACATATATGTAATAGAACGCTTATATCTTATCTTGTTGAGTTTTCACTTATACATCAAACACTCCCTTAGTGTACTTGTTGTCCTGCACTAACTAATTTAATACATTATTTTAAAAACATATAATACTAATTACCATTAATATATGTATGTATATAATACTTAATTAGGTAAAATATATTATTGGTGTTTATATTTTTTATTAATTTTTTTATTTTGATCCTTGACACATCTAACCACTCCGATACTAATAAAAATGTGAGTGTCTAATGCTCAATTAAATAAAATCCAGGAAAAGAAATTTTTGATTAATTATGAACCCCATTTGATCACTCGAAAGTCCCAAACATCAATTATCTTAACCCTAGAGAGTTTAGAAGGGAATTAGGTGGAGTCCCAATGCGTTTCAGCAAGTTTAAGAGGTCATAAGCTATTGTGTAATCGATTGCACCAACCATATAATAGATTACCAACACTAAAAGACAAATTCACGTGTCAAGGTGTGTCTAATAATTGATTACTAGGGGCTATGTAATCAATTACCTGGGAGCTCTTGCACAATTTTACACGGTCTGCTCTCAATTACACCAACCCCTGTAATCGATTACCAAACAGACAAAATGGAGAATTATGCATAAAATGGCCCCCGAGCTAAGTTCTATACACTCTAACTTCCTCAAATGACCTCCAAACATCACCACCAAACTTTGACACCACCTAAAACATGTTATTTATGATTTGTAGCAACAAGCCGTGCTCCAAAATTCCCAAAAATGAGCAAGCTATGCACAAAATTATATTTAGATCATTTTAGGCCATTTCTAAGTAACCTAACCATTTATTTCTTATTTACTTTTTGTCTTCTCTAAGATTTTGTTGATGTGACTTTTAATGTTGCCTTGCAACTCTACTTTCGTCATTTTGTTAATGTCATGAGACTATATTATTATGATCACCATATGATTAAACTTCATTGACATGGTTCATAGAATTCTATCCATCATTTGTTTGTCTTTTATGTCTTTGTAATCCCTTTATCTTATTGATGAGGTCTATAACTCGTCAAAAATATTGCTTAACGATTTCTAAACTAGACATCTCACATCATTTGTATTCTCTCCGTAGAGATTGCAATTTTGATTCTTAGGTCTTTTTCCACTCCTTTGTATGACAACTTCAAACCGCTCCATACATCTTTGGCTATTTTGGCATTTGATATTTTGACAAAAATTTAACAATCTACACCTTGATGAATTTGTGAGCATGTGAACCAGTCCTTCCCTTTAGCAGTTTCATCAACTCCTTCATGCATCTTTGGTTCTACAAAACTCTAAATAGTATGAGCTTTTAAGTAGCCTTCAAATTTTTCCAATAGCTAAAATTAAGTTTCCCGTCTAATTTGGGACTGACCAAACAATATTATAATTAGTTCCTATATCTCTCTGAAAAATAAAAATTCAACTACACTAAAAACATTCTTGTTTCTTAAAAAAAACTCACAAGCTCTTAGAGTTCTGATAATAATTTACAAGAAGTTGACATATTTAACATTTATAGAAAGAAATATATAGAGAGATAAAAGAGAAAACACACAAGAAAGAGATTTTATAACTCTAGATTTGTTTCACAGATTCACATCATTAAACTCTGACACAAATGAGATACAAAGACACCGCGCCAAAACAACAACTTAAAATATAATAAACAAAACATAGTGGGTAGGTTGTATTAAAGCAACACAACCACTTCTCCACACTTATAAAAAAAATAATTTTCCACTTAGAAAAAGTTAAGATTACGTTTAGTTATAGAAAATTAATTTTCTAGGAAAAGTAATCTACTCGTTTTCTAAAATTTTCATTTCCTGGAATTGACAGAAAAATTCTTGAAAAACTTTTCCACTTTTTAGTTTTCTTAACTTCTTTAAAAACTTCTATGTTCTTTTTTTAAAATAGAAAATTTAGTTTTTAGTTTTCAATAAATTTTCTTTGAATATTTTATAAACAAACATTTTTTCTATTTTTTAAACTTTTTTAAAAATAATTTTTTATTTTTCTTAAAAACTTGTGAATTAAACACGACCTAAGGTGTTCACTAAAGCTTGATTTAATTAATAATTCTTTTAAAATAACAACATTCAATAGTGCCAAATGACCAAACTCCATTTTCATAAGGGCAATAACTGTAACCATGTTAAATAAGATGGAAGGTTATTAGAAATCAAGTATGATATATTGAATGAATATATATGAATAAATTCAAAGGTTTATAAATGAATAAACTTATGTATCTAATTTCTTAAGATTTTAGGTTATAAGTTATAATGTGGTTTCATTTATTTTTGTTTTGGTTAAAAAATCCATCATCTTAAGTCATCAACTTAAATACTCAAGTTTCGTCATCGTTACTTGAAGTTAAGCTCAGTGTTGGTGCAGGCTTTTAAAAACGAATGCTATCCTTTGCTGTTACAGATACCTTGATATCAGAATCTTGCTGTGGAAACAAAGCTGCGAAAATATAGGCTTTGAATTCTTAATATCCGTAAAGGTCCGAGGCTATATAACCAAAGTAAATATATTATGAAATTCTTCAATGAAGATTAGACTCTGAAACTTTCCTTGATGATCTTAGTGAGGGAAAAATACTAGATTCGGTTCCTTTTCTTGATGATCTTTGAGGCAGAAGGCTAGATTCAGAACCTTTTCTTGATGATCTTTGTGTAGGTAGGAAGTTGATCCTAATGCTGAAAGTAAGAAAAAAAGGATCAAATTATTTGTTAATATCGTTATGATTTCATTAGGAAGTATGAAGTTATGAACATAGCAACAAGTGCCATTCAAAGTAGATGCGCTCACCTCTTCTGAACATGAGCATATTCATCAGTTTCATCAAGTATGTCTCCCTTGTAAAGAAAAAGAAAAGGGAAAGAAATCAGCTTGGAAATGGAAAAGATTACTGCATGCTCAAGCGTATCAGTTCTGTTCCCTTTCATACTGTATTCCTAATCATCAACATATTGTTCGGCTCCTTTTTATTAGTTTACTTGATGTTGAAATACACATATTAAAATATATAATCATCGCACTTGTTTTCATCAAAACATTAATTTGAACTTTGTATAATACTTTTGCTTACTTTTTCATCCTTGCTTATAAGTGCAAGAGTATAATTGTGAGAAAGGAATATTTATTGTTACTATTTAAAATTAATGTGGCGTAAAATTGAAAAAAAAGAATGTATTACATAGTGTTTTTCTTTTTTAGTTTTTAGACTAGGGGTAAAAGAGGAAAGGACAAATATATAAAAAAAAAGGGGAAATCAAGGTTTGAACTCAGGTTTGTGTAATTAAACATGTCTTAAAATTACAAGAAGATAAAAACAAATTTTTATATCTTGATAGGAATGGAGAAAGAGAAGAAACTATGGCAGGAACAACTAACTTGTAACAATTCCTCCATGACATCTTCCATTGTAATTATGCCAATAACCTCCTCATCCGAAACAGTTGCAAGAGATTCTATTTCTTCCTGTGTTATATTTCTATTTTCTCGCTCCCATTGGGTGGAATGTTCTTGTTGTTCATTGACTAGTTCCATGACTTTCAGCGATTTTGGACTAAGATATTCTGCGCCACTAGACTCATAAATAGAAATTCTGTGATCACTTTTTCCCATATCGAAGGAAGAATCAGATTCTGCAAGGCCAAGATTGTGAATTAAATGGTTTCTTCTCATGATAGAAACTGGCTTTGTACTAACTTATTATCATTTCATCTTGAAGTAAACAAAATGTAGGTTGATTTCACATGATACCATGGCCAATTTTCTTAGAATGTTATTGTTACCTTCAGCATTATGTGTTGGATTTGATATTTGATTAGTAAGTGTATCAGCATGAGCTGCAGTGCTATCTGTGTATTTGTTACTCTTCAAGACAACAGCCATATGACTATGACCCCTTCGGAATTGATTCAATATCTCATATAGAGGCCAATTTTCATAAACCCTGTCACATATGTAGCCAAAATTATGCTATGGTAAGTAAACTACAATCTATTGTGGCTAGTATAGTTATAACTAGAAGATGCATGAAAATTATCAACATTTTAGTATCTGATGGCCACTGGCCTCTCAGATTCTTGAAGCTCAAATGGTATCTGGCTTACAAAATACCAGATATAATTGTTCTCATACCTAGGAATTCTTCTGACAATCAAATTCTTTATTGGGGTCTCATCTTCTGGGTGGCAAAAGATTAAATTTTTAACCTGTGGAATGAAATTAATACAATACAAAATTTTAACGGGCGTGTTAAGAAATTGAAGCTAGTTCAAATGTCAAATATAATGAACAATACTCTCCTCCCTGAGTTATATATCCAAGATTTGTATAGCTGAAATGACTTGAATCATTATGTCTCAATAATGTGCTTCTTCAGTAGCTTACCAAGATTAGGCCAACGATATTACTTGTGGTTTTAGAGTGAAGAGGTATTCGACTGTGACCTTTGCTCATTATGAGAGTCATTGTGTTCCTAATGATGAAGGTGAGTTGTATTTAGGATGAAATGTAGAGGGCAGAAAATACATATATTACTTCAAAATTTTAAAAGTAATGCATATTACATGTCTAGTTTGGAATTTATATCAAGAGAAAAAATTTCAGATATTGGAGTCATAGCATCTTTAGCTGTCTTCTGGGTCAAATCCATAGCACCTGTGATGATAGAAGTTTCATGATGAGATAACTCTCCACCTCTTCCTGCCTGCACACTAATATTTAGCTGCTAGTTTTATATTTATGCCAAATTCAGTCTTGAGAGAATATAGGAAAACCTCATTTGCATGCAAGTCCACAAATGTCTTTAACTCGGATCTCCTCAAGAGAACTGAATGCTCTTTCCCAAGGGTCCAATCTAGAAGCTGCTAAAAGTGGAAGATTAGACGCAATATACTATATCTTCTCAAAAAATGTATTGCTAAATTCACATTACATATGTGTACTTGTTGTTAGTCAAAAATTACCTAATTTGTTAGGCCACCAACCTTGCAAATGAGAAAAATGTGAATGGTTGGTGGCCAACCATTTTTAATGTGTTCACATTGCCCAAAACTTGCTATAAATAGATGCATCCATGGAAGAGGAAATTCATTCCAAGCTTAAGAAGTTCTAAGCTTTCAAGAGAGAAAACTTAGAGAGATAAGTTTTTAGTGAGTGAAAATTTGGGTGTAATTGGGTTGTGGGTTTTGAGAGGTTGTGAGTGTTTGTAAACACTTTGTGTATCTTCCCTTTCTATTAGTAAAATATCTGCAGCAGTCCGGAGACGTAGGCATAATTGGCCGAACTCCGTTATCAAATTTTGTGTCTTATTATTCCGTATTTTTACTCATTCTCGAATCTAATCAAGGCATGATGTTGCGAAATTCCCTAACAACTGGCATCAGAGCTTAGGTGCTTATTTCTGTCAAATTTTCGCAACGGGTACTATTCACGTGAATAGTAATTTCGTGAATAGTAAATTTCGTGAATAGTGAATTTTGGTCAGTAATACCAAATTCATCCACAGCAGTGTTCTAATACACGGTGGTTCATTGAAATTGTCAGAAACGATCCAGAGGAAGTCACATTTGAGTGGGAGTAATGGCAGCAGGAAAGGTGAAAATTGAAAAGTTCGATGGTGCACACTTTGGCTTTTGGAAAATGCAGATTGAAGATTATCTGTATCAGAAGAAGTTGTACCAACCTCTCCAAGAAAAGAAACTAGATGGCATGAAGGATGATGAATGGAATCTTCTCGATAGACAAGCCCTTGGGGTTATCCGATTGTCATTATCCCGTAATGTTGCTTTCAACATTGCAACAGAAAAAACCACGGCAGGTCTTATGGCGGCTCTTTCCAGCATGTATGAAAAGCCGTCGGCTTCAAACAAAGTTCATTTGATGAGGAGGCTGTTTAACTTGCGGATGGCAGAAGGCGGATCTGTAGCCCAGCATCTCAATGAACTTAGCTCAGTCACAACCCAATTAAGTTCAGTTGGAATCAAATTTGATGATGAGGTACGAGCATTGATACTTTTATCTTCTCTTCCAGAGAGTTGGAATGCTACTGTCACAGCTGTGAGTAGCTCAACAGGAAGCAGTAAGTTGAAATTCAATGATGTTCGCGATCTGGTTCTCAGTGAAGAGATCCGACGGAGAGAGTCGGGTGAATCATCAACCTCTTCAGTATTGCATACAGAGTCAAGAGGGAGAAATTCAACCAGAGGAAATGCTCATGGAAAATCGAAGGACAGGCGGTCCAAATCCAGAAATCATCGTAATTCCCACAACTCGAAAACTATCGAGTGTTGGAATTGTGGAAAGACCGGGCATTATAAAAACCAGTGCAGGAGTGCACCGAAGAATCAGGAGGCGAAGACAGAAGCAAATGTTGCTTCCACCTCAGGAGGGGATGATGCATTAATATGCTCTTTGGAGAACAAGGAAGAGTCTTGGGTGCTAGATTCTGGAGCATCCTTTCATGCCACTTCGCAGAAAAAATTCTTTGAGAATTATGTCCCCGGAAACCTTGGTAAAGTTTACCTTGGTAGTGAGCAATCTTGTGAGATTGTTGGAAAAGGTGTAGTGAAGATTAAGCTGAACGGGTCTGTATGAGAATTAAAAAATGTCAGACATATTCCCGACCTAACAAAGAACTTAATCTCAATAGGCCAGTTGGCCAATGATGGCTACACAACAGTGTTCCATGGAGATCAATGGAAGATTTCAAAGGGTGCAATAACGATTGCTCGTGGTAGAAAGAGTGGTACTCTTTATAAGACAGCAGGAGCATGCAATTTGATTGCGGTCGCAACAAATGAAAATCCCAATCTATGGCACCAGAGACTAGGCCATATGAGTGAGAAAGGGATGAAGATCATGCACTCAAAGGGCAAATTACCAGGTCTTCAGTCAGTAGAAATTGACATGTGTGAAGACTGTATACTTGGAAAGTAGAAACGAGTAAGCTTTCAAACAAGTGGAAGAACCCCAAAGAAGGAGAGACTCGAGCTTGTTCATTCTGATGTTTGGGGTCCATCGGCTATCTCATCTCTTGGTGGGAAGCAATACTTCGTGACTTTTATTGATGATCACTCTAGGAAGGTATGGGTATACTTTCTTAAACATAAGTCTGAAGTATTTGAGGCTTTCAAGGTATGGAAAGCCATGGTAGAAAATGAGACAGGGTTGAAGATCAAAAGGCTCAGAACTAATAATGGTGGTGAGTATGAAGACACCAGATTCAAGAAATTATGCTATGAGCATGGGATCAAAATGGAGAGAACTGTGCCAGGCACGCCTCAACACAATGGTGTAGCTGAGCGTATGAATCGAACATTGACTGAAAGGGCCAGAAGCATGCGTGTGCAGTCAGGTTTACCGAAGCAGTTTTGGACAGAAGCAGTCAACACAGCAGCTTACTTAATCAATCGAGGTCCATCAGTACCATTGGAGCATAAAATACCAGAAGAGGTATGGAGTAGAAAAGAAGTAAAACTTTCGCATCTTAAAGTTTTTGGTTGTGTAGCATATGTGCATATTAGTGATCATAGCAGGAATAAGCTTGATCCCAAATCAAAGAAGTGCACTTTTATCGGCTATGGTAAGAATGAGTTTGGCTACCGCCTCTAGGATAATGAAAACAAGAAGATGATCCATAGCAGAGATGTGATCTTCAATGAGAGAGTGTTGTACAAAGACAAGCATAGCATAAACAACCACAACTCAGAACAGAGTGGACCAGTGTATGCAGAGGTGGACGATGTCCCAGAAAGTCCTATAGTTGAGAGTCCTCACCTAGAGGAATCAACTGAGCAAAGTAGTGACCAACAATCTGACACACTAGAGCCTCCTACTCCAGCTCCTGTATTAAGAAGGTCTTCTCGGCCTCATGTGCCTAACAGGAGATACATGGACTACATGTTGCTGACTGATGGAGGGGAGCCTGAAGACTTTGAGGAAGCATGTCAGACCGTGGATGGAAGCAAGTGGGAGCTTGCCATGGAAGAAGAGTTGAAGTCTTTAATCTCAAATCAGACATGGGAACTGACTAAGTTACCCGTGGGGAAAAAGGCACTTCACAACAAGTGGGTGTATCGATTGAAGGAGGAGCATGATGGCTCAAAAAGGTACAAAGCCCGATTAGTTGTCAAAGGATTCCAGCAAAAAGAAGGAGTCGACTACACTGAAATTTTTGCTCCGGTTGTGAAGCTCAATACTATAAGGTCAGTGTTAAGTATTGTTGCCAGTGAAGAACTCTATCTTGAGCAGTTAGATGTAAAGACTGCATTTCTCCATGGAGACTTAGATGAGGAGATATACATGCACCAACCTGAAGGATTCTTAGAGAAAGGAAAAGAGAATTTAGTGTGCAGATTGAAGAAAAGCTTGTATGGCCTGAAACAAGCTCCAAGACAGTGGTACAAGAAGTTTGATAGCTTTATGCACAAGGAAGGTTTCCAGAAGTGCAATGCTGACCACTGTTGCTTCTTCAAGAGAAGTAAGTCCAATTATATCATTTTGCTACTTTATGTTGATGATATGTTAGTAGCAGGTTCAGATATGAATGAGATTATAAGTTTGAAGATGCGGTTGTCAAAAGAGTTTGACATGAAGGACTTAGGCCCAGCAAAGAAGATCCTTGGAATGCAAATCACAAGAGATAAGCAAAAAGGAGTTTTGCGGTTATCTCAGGAAGAGTACATCAATCGTGTTTTGCAAAGATTCAATATGGGTGATGCCAAATCAGTTAGTACACCTTTGGCAAGTCATTTTCATCTATCCAAAGATCAGTCCCCTCAAACAGAAGAAGAAAGAGAATTTATGGCTAAAGTTCCATATGCTTCAGCCATTGGAAGTCTGATGTACGCAATGGTCTGTACGAGGCCAGACATTGGCCATGCAGTAGGAGTTGTTAGCAGGTTTATGTCAAATCCAGGTAAAGCTCATTGGGAAGCTGTCAAATGGATTCTAAGGTATCTACGAGGTACGCCAAAGAAGTGTTTATACTTTGGTAAAAGTGAATTAAAAGTACAAGGCTATGTAGATGCAGATTTTGCAGGTGAAGTTGATCGCCGAAGAAGTACCACTGGTTACATATTCACTGTCGGAACTACAGCTGTTAGTTGGATGTCGCAGATACAAAAGATTGTAGCTTTATCCACTACAGAGGTTGAGTACGTAGCAGTGACAGAAGCCAGCAAAGAATTGATATGGCTTCAAGGTTTGTTAAAAGAGTTGGGATTCATCCAGGAGAAAAGTGTTTTGCATAGTGATAGTCAGAGTGCTATACATCTGGCGAAGAACTCAACATTTCATTCAAGAACAAAACATATCGGTCTTCGTTACCATTTCATCAGATCTCTTCTTGAGGATGAGGTGTTAACATTAAAAAAGATTCAAGGAAGTATGAACCCAGCAGATATGTTAACAAAGGTGGTGACTATTGACAAACTGAAGTTGTGCTCAACTTCAGTTGGCCTGTTAGGATGACAAGACCAGGAAAGACTGCTGCATTGATCAAGGTGTGAAGACAGATTGAAATCAGTCTTCAAGTGGGAGATTGTTAGTCAAAAATTACCTAATTTGTTAGGCCACCAACCTTGCAAATGAGAAAAATGTGAATGGTTGGTGGCCAACCATTTTTAATGTGTTCACATTGCCCAAAACTTGCTATAAATAGATGCATCCATAGAAGAGGAAATTCATTCCAAGCTTAAGAAGTTCTAAGCTTTCAAGAGAGAAAACTTAGAGAGATAAGTTTTTAGTGAGTGAAAATTTGGGTGTAATTGGGTTGTGGGTTTTGAGAGGTTGTGAGTGTTTGTGTATCTTTCCTTTCTATTAGTAAAATATCTGCAGCAGTCCGGAGACGTAGGCATAATTGACCGAACTCCGTTATCAAATTTTGTGTCTTATTATTTCGTATTTTTGCTCATTCTCAAATCTAATCAAGGCATGATGTTGCGAAATTCCCTAACACTTGTGTTGTGTAGTTTTCTTTCAAACAATTAGTTCAATCTCTAACTATTCAAATGTTTCTTGCTATTTGTGTAGTGTATGCAGGTGTCCGTCATGTAGTTTTCGTGCATGTTTAGTAATTCAGTTACAAAGATAGAGTTTTGTAGAAGTGTCATCTAATGATCAATATTGATCATGGATATTGTTCGAGATCTCATCCAACCCTATTTAACCAATAGATAAAAACTTGATTTTAGTCAACCACATTTAAGTAACTCCCATAGGAAATCAAACGGGTATTTCATTCAGACAATTAGTTCAATCTCCAATTATTCAAATGCTTATTGCTCAAGTGTACTTCATGATAGGGTAGCCTTTTACATATAATCAAACTCACGGCATAAAGCTTACCTTACTAGCTGGGTAGCATATAGGGAAGAAGATCAGTAGAAGCAGTTGAGCGAACGGAGCCATTTTTGCTCCTAAAATTAGTCCATAACGTGAAAATACAGCTTGAGGTACAATCTAAGATAATAAAATGTTAAGTTAATTAATTAAAGAGAAATAATTCATCATTGTATCTGCATTTGCTCTGAAAAGAAAAAAAAAGATTACCTCTACAAATATAGTCACCAGGTTAGTTGATATAGGAATAGTAAGCCAAGATGGCATGATTGCATCCATGAAAATTGGCAGTGCCTAAAATAAAAATTTCATTATCTTTTTTTAATCAATCATGACGTAGATGCAAATCATTCATAAATGTTCATTACTTTTAAGTTGGTTGCTCTGTCCAAATATAAGCCCCCCCAAATAGATAGTGAGAAGTTTCATTTTGTCTGCCCCTTTATTCTCATATCATGATAAACTAAGGTAAGCTCATGGTTCATTGACACTTGAATCTAAAGGGATTTGGTAATATTGACAAGTTAAGAGTTCATATTGCCTAAAGCTTTTCTAGGTTTCTTTGATTCTTTGAGCATATTAACTAACACTATCAGCTATAATAACACACCAGCATACCTCCAAAGCCAATGATTTTCCTAGAAGGAGTGTACACAGAACAAAATGACCATTCTTTACAATTGGTAGAATCCTTTCTGCAGTTAAAGCAAGATAGTAATGGTAACCATGTTGTAGAGCCTAAAAGAAGGGAAACAGAATGAAGAATTCATGCATATACTTTAAATGGAAAACCTGCAAATTTTTTGTCATGTGGACGACCAGCCTTAATGAGGACCTCAAGATCAACATGGCTGAAGGACAATAGTCCTAGAGCCAGGCCTGATGTGATACCTGCTAATGACACAAGCACTACACATGAAGTAAGGTACACCCAAAAGTCAAACCTACAACATGGGATATCATATTCTTTCAATGCAAACATTGTTGGACGAAATATGAAGAGAATAGATGCTTAAGGGATTACATTGCATGAGGATTCATGAGGGTGGCTTTTCAAGGGAATGATTCTCACTGGTTCCTGCATAAAGACATAAAGACAATGAGAAAGAAGATAAAAGATGGATACAAAAGCATTCGGCCCAGTCCAATACTATAAAGATGCTTAATATGTAGATTCTAAGAACATTTCAGTATTGATGTGGAATAAGGTCAAGTTAAGTGTAACTCATAATATATTTTAAAACTGTGAAATCCAATAAAATTTTATCTGATTGAGAGAATGACTTTTGTTTCGATTATAGATTTCAAGTATAAATGCAGAGTGAACGAGTAAAAACAAAGGTTTCCATCCTAAGTTGTATAGTAGTAGAGTCAAAAGCATGAGAAGGAATAATAAGACAAAGACAGTGATATCAGATGAACCTTGATTACTTAAACACAAATTGGTGGGATTGTCAATTTGTTGGTCACTGCTAAGGAATCTTTGACTCAATATTAAAGCTTGGAGCCCAAAAAGAAAATTAATTGATGAATATGACAGCTTTCAGATTTCCGATTGTCATGTAACTTGACATTAATTTCTGAAACAACTTGAACTCTCAGGTTTCATGTGATAGAGAAATAAACCCGAGCTGCTTACCTGCAGAATTCTATGATGCTGTTGGTTGAGAGGCCCTGTCATGTTAGTTAACGTTGTCCTATATCTTGGATTGTATGCCAGGAGAACCTGTTTGTCCCTTATTAAGATAGGCACAATAATATCATTCGTTCTTGCATATTCCATTTAATAACCTTTAATTTTAAAATTTAATTGTGATAGTCAGTATAAAAGTTTTTTATATGTCAACTAATCATGAATTATCGTATAAATATGAAACTTTAAAAGCTATATCAAAATGATTTCTAATTGGCTTACATTATAAATCTTTAACATCAACATATGTCACAATAATAATAGTGTTCATTTTGTAAATATCAAACTCTAAAAAATTAACTACTAAGAGATAACTGTCATCAACTACTGAAATCAAAGGAATCAAAATATTCAAGATATCTTCTTAAAAAGTAAAGAGGAAGAGAGGGTCCATAGGCCCCCTCCAATGGAATGATTATCCGGAAAGAATTTATCTCTAAAATCAGACGTTTGTGAGTTTGTCTTTGTGGTGTGTGACTGTGTAACATCAGTGATTAACTACTGTTAACAAAAGTGATGGCTTCCAAGTTCTTTATAGGTCATTCTTGTTCAAAGAAGGCCAACAATGAAAATTTCGTTCATAGATATTTCTCAATCAAGAGTGAATATCTAAAGGGATTTCATTCCCACATGGAATGATTCTAATTTTCAACATTCAAGTCCATTCAGCCCAACTTTTCTCAAGTATAATAAGAAATTGACATGCATGCAAAGCAAAGATTTCGCCAAGGCCCATTTAAACTTTTAAATTGAATTTTAAAGGATTTCATATGAACTTGAAATTAAGCAAAATCTAAAGTACTTGACCAAAATAGGGGAGAGTGGGGAACAAAGTACTTAAAATTTCTTTGTGACATCTTGGAGTTAGTAATTTTTATCCCATAATAATATAGGAAACTCAGTAGAATTATAGTTGTCTGTGTTAACACCTTCAGTATCAAAGGACAAATGTCCAAAAAGAAAAAGAAAAAGGCCAATGAAGTGGGCCAAGGAAGAGAAACTAGTACTTTAACTTTCTTTATCTTGGGCCAACCCTAGTGGGACCAAAATTGATTTGGAACATCATTTTTCCTCTTTTGTGCCTAATTGCCAAAAAGACTTTGCGAAAGTAACATGCCATGGCCTATTTATCATTGATGTACTTACTTAGACCAAGTAAACCATGTAGAAATGGGTGATAAAGTTCAATATTCCCATTCCTTGTGTTACACAGCCGCGGTATTGAAGTGCAGTATATACAAACACCACCAATCACTGTGTCTAAGTCTTATATCCAAGGCACTAAATGGTGATAATAGTAACAGTAATGCTAAAGGAAAAAACATGCTGAATAAATTGGACATGTCAATTGATTTCGTTTATTTCAACATTTGAATTTCATCGTGAAGTTTCCTAGTTCAACTATCAAATTATACTCTTCATTATACGAGAATAAGTTGTGTTGTTTAAACATGTTAAAAATTTAAATGTTGAGAGAAGATAAATAAGATTTATTTTGATGATGTATTAATTCTCAAAAGAATTAATTTTTAATTTCTAAGTTTTACGATTACCTGGAGTTAAAAAAATATAAATATAAAAACTTTTAGCTGCGTTCTAGTTTTTTGAAAAAGTTTTCTGTTTGTTTCATAAAATTTTTATTTTCTAAAATAATTAGAAAAATTTTTAAAAAACTTTTCCACCCAATTTTTTTTAAAAAAAAAAACTTACAAACTAAACTAAATTAACTCTACTTTTTTCCAAGATAATAATTAGGCTCTGCACATAACCCTATCCAAATTTCACAATGATGGAAACATAGGCTACCTTTTTTTTCCTTTAGTTTTGTTCTAGCCTAGCTTTTGTCAAAGCTCACAAGGAGAATCTAACCGAGCAGAGAACAAACTCTACTTTTCTCCTCCACAAGTTTCCCCGCTCTACAATTCCCTCCACGCATACTACTAGGCACTAGGTAGCAGCATATATAAAACCAAAGAAGATCACCAATCACTACTTTAGTTGTACCACATAGTTTTGGAGTCCAACATGGGTAACTGCTTCGGGGCCATGGCAGATCATGATTCAGTGATCAAAGTAATAACATCAAACGGTGGCATCATGGAATTCAGTGCACCAGTAACAGTAAGTTTCATCACCAGTGAGTTCCCAGGGCATGCCATATTCAGAAGCCATGACCTGTTTTGGAAACCACTAAGCCAATTTGAAGAGTTGGAAGCAGGCCAATCTTACTACTTGCTACCACTCAACAACAACAACAACAAAAATATAGACACCCCATGTGGTGAACATGTTGTTGTAAGACAAGGGCATGTTAGATCTCACAGTGTTCCCACAACCTCACACCCTGCATTGTACAGAATGTCCTTGGACTACCAGCACCACTTGGGAATGGGGTTGCTCAAGAGGTCCTCCATTGAAGCTGTCTCTAGCAGGAGCAGTGCTGCTGCTAATAATAGTGGCTTCACCACTTGTGGTGGTGGTAGCAGCAGGTTTTGGAAAGTGAAGCTTGTCATCACACCGGAACAGTTGTTGGACATTTTGGCACAAGAGGCTCGCACCAAGGAGTTGATAGAGAGTGTGAGAATGGTAGCAAAATGTGGAATTGATGGTGGCTTTTCATCTTCAGCTGCTGCAGGTATGGTTTCTGATCAGTGGAGCCTTTCCAGCACCAGTTGGAGTATTTCCTCCAAGATCGATGCCTTGGTTGGTATTTAACTAGTACAGTGTAACAAATAATTTGTAACCACATTACTGTCTATTTTTCTGTCTCTTTTTGGTTAATTTGCTATATTTTTATGAATGCATGCTTCATACTTTGTTCTTATTTGAAACTCAATGTAGATTCACTCTTTTGTCTTATCAAATTTCAGAATTTCTGAGCATTCGTTATATATATGCTAGTGGCAGTGCAACATTCAAGCACTTCTTGTATCTTTCTATAGCTTTAGTTTTTACTCTGTTTAAGAAGAGTACTAAATCATGGTGCCATATCGTAATTATAAGTGATTTGATCTTACACTAAAATAAATAAGATGTCTTAAATGTGTGAAAAGCATAAACCTTGCAAGTGAGATTATAGATAATTTACAAACAAAGAATACTATCATTTGATCAATACTTTGGAGTGATTGACCGTGTTGTAATTATTATGAATTTATAAAAATCAACAAATGCCACATCATTAAGGTAACAACACCAGTCCATGAGAACTTCAATAATGATAAGTTGGTGATCATAATTTGCATTCAAAAGGTATAAAATGAGTGTAAACACATTACAAAAGGACGTTAAAGACTCAGAAAATAAAGTGCTTTAGTTACATTCTCTGCTTTCTTTTTTCTTCTTTTTCCAGGTAAAACACTTTATTTCTTTTCTATTTCTGCCATTCCTTTCACGTATCGGATACTCATTGAACTCATCAAAGGGCGAAAGACACGCTGTTTTACTCAGATTAGAGCTCTTCCAGGGAGAGAATTTAAATGGGTTGTGCATTCTGATGGCTCCTTTATCTGAATTTAATATATAGGAATTTATTCATATCACTTTTGCTTGGTCTTGTATTTTATATTATAATACTAACTAGTATGGATTAACGTCAAGGTTTAGAGATGTTAATCATGTATTGACATAATTAATAATTAATGAAGTGTGGAATTTGATGTCACATAGCAAAATTAAAACAATATATATACTTACCATGTGATACTATATGCTTACTGATGCCATTTTAAAGAAAAAAAAATATACGCCCATTGATGCCCCTTTAAAGCAAAGAAAAGTATGGATTAAGGTCAAAGTTTAGATTGTATTTTAGGGTTTATTTCTCATTTTTTTATCCATCGAATGTATTTAAGGTTTGTCACTAAGATTATATATGTGGTTAAATTTCTCTTTTATTAAGATTAGACAAGCTCATTTTTCTTTATGATTTTGTAGTGAATATTTGTCTATGTTAATGCATTAATATTATGTTAGTATTTCATTTCTCATATCTAATAAGAATGTAATTTGTATGTGCTTAGATTATCAAACAGGTTTTGAGATTGAAATATTCATTATTCTTCTTCTAGGAATAGAGTTGGTTCTAATAATTGTTAAAGTTTTTTTCTTAATGCAAATTTTAACATTGAATTGTTAAGAGATTGAGATTTAATGTTAGAGTTTAAAATTTATTCACTTAGGGATTCAGTTTAGTAATATTTATGCCACATTAATTTGATTCAATGTATAACCATATATAAAAGGATTTCAAAGAAATGAATAAAATAGGAAAGTCTAATATCAACATCTTATAGTTTTAGTAACTTTGTTTTATTGCTTTTATCACTTAAAACTAATCAATTTCAACAAACCTTAAACGTAATGTATGTACATTTATTATGACTTACAAAAAATTATTGTTTTATTGTTGAATATATCACAAGTTTTTGTAAATATGATAACTCAATACTTATCGAGACTATTGTAAATTTGATACATTTGCCAAAAGATCAACATCCAACTAGTAGCAAATGGGCATCAAGACATGCAACAACTAGAAAGTGTGCATTTGTATGCTATTTGGGCGTTTTATAGAGACGCATACCCCTTGTAAAAATGGTGATGTTCTAAACAGGTATCCAGACCCGTAAATACTTCATTCTCAACCAATTAGGCATCTGGGCATCTCCTCCTAGTTGCATAATAACTTGAGCCCTTTCTTGAATAACATGCATTTAAGTATTTGGTACTCTTTCTTCCTCTGCTTCGAAATAGCTTTCATTCCAAAGACTTAAATTAATCATAATTTTCATGAAACCTCCTATAAAAGATCTACAAATTATCAATAAATTATTTTGATTTGTGCTTTAAATTAAAAGGAATTTAAAGAGATTATTAGTAAAAATACATCAATAATTAATGGTATAAAAAAGCTTGTTAGAGACTCTTTAGTAGAACTATCAAAATTGGTTACATCGTTAGGACTGACATGAATGTACCCATAAAATTATAGTAATTGGTTTTAAAATTAAGGGTCGGAATAAAATTGAGTTTTTTTTTGCTTAAACCTAAAATATAAATATAGGTTGAGTGCAAGTTGATCTGTGTGGCTTATTTGGCTCGCAAAATTTCCTCAGACATACATATTATTGAAATAGACATAGTATAGGGAGAAAAAATAACACACAAACTATGTATGTTCTCAATTTTCGCTTAGTTAATGATATACTGATATTAATTAAATTTGAGTTTTTTCTCTCTGAGCTTAAAGACTCGAAATTTCTAAAAAAAAAAATAATGTAAAAATAAAATGAACCGTTTATATAAACCCGCAACCCACATACAGCTAAATGATGACTTTCAATTTCAAAGCCAGAATCCTAAAACCCTGCCCCGAGTAGAACTAAGTTGCTTGAATTGTCAGTCATACTCCTACTGTGTGTGAAATTAAATTTTTGAGTCTTATAATTAAAAGGAAAAAAGTAAATTAAATATAATCTAACTGGTGAATAAGTAATTACGTCTTGTAAAAGAATGAAATGAAGTAAATTAAATCTTATCTAATAGTTCACTTTCAGCATTAACTAATTGATTCTACATAGGATAGTATTTCTTAACATACTCTTTTTAAATATTAATTATTGTTATTAGCTTCATACTGTTAATGTTCTTTTTGACATGAAAAATCATTTCAATCAACAACGAAATCACCAAAAAAAGATTTCCACGAGACAAAGCATAAATTAATCAACGAGGTAAATCATTCTAACCACACCTTATTAAAAGTGTTGAAAGCCAACCACACTCAAACAAACCGAATCAAAGTCTCCCTAACAATGACTTGCAATCTAAAATAACTCCAGATTTAATAATTATAATGATTGGTTCAGATTTTAATATCTCACGTGTTTGTGTGTTATTAATACATTATTTTAACTTTAAGGATTCCAATTTAATGTACATTAAAGATAATCCAATTAATTTATTTAAATTTTAAATATACGTAATAGATATGTGAGTGTTTGTATATTATATTTATGTATCAATTCAATGAATCGTTTAGATTTATTATTTGTAGGTCACTACTCTTAAAACAATATACATTTTTTTCTGCTTCTTTCATCACATTCATGTTCCATTACACCATTAATTTTATCTAGAGGTGTCAAAATGGATGGTAACTCGTGAGCTAACCCGGTTCGAAGTGAGTTTTATGTGAGTTGAGTTTAAAAAAATGACTTATTTTTAAAATGAAGTTTTTTCTAACTCAGCCCACTGAACCCGGCTCACAGTAGGTCAAACCCGTAGTGAGCCGGATTGGCCCACGGGTTGGTACTATCACTTAATGATATTTAAATTAAGACTAATATTTTATTTAGTAGTATTTAAGTTAAAACTTTAAGTTAAACTTTATCAATGGATACTTTAGACTTTTATTTAGTATGATGTTTTTAATTTGTATCATCTTAAAGTTGAACTATGAAATGTATTTGGTTTTGTTTTATATGAATTATGGATTTAATTTACAATAGAATATGTTAGGTGTTTATATTTTCATAATAATGAAATTATTATATGATATAATATTTATATGTAATTTGGTATTGGAATGTTAGAAAAATAAAAAATATTTTTTCTATTTTATCTATTTTAGAAATATTTGTTTGACATTATCCTATTTTTATTTAATTTTTATTTTTATTTTTTGAAAAATGGGTTGAAACAGGTTGAGAAAAGTGACTTACTCTAGAAAGTGAGTCAGGTTGGGTTGGGTTATAAAAAATTTTAACAGGTTGGCCCGTTTTGACAACTCTAATTTTACTCCAAATTTATCTCTTTTCTTTTTGCTATCTCCCTCTTCATAAACATTATAGTGACCTTAAACCATAAACCCTAAACCCTAAACTTTAAACTCTAAACCCACTTCTTTCATCACATCCATGAATTCAGTGAGTACACCTTCATAACTTAGATACCCACAACTTTCGTGAAGGAAGAAAGGGCTAATTTGGCACAGAGAATTCTTAGTGCAACATTATGCATATCTGCCATGTAGGAAATTTCCAACAGGGATGTGTTAGAGTATTTTGTGCATAACTTGAGCTATAGAACTCTAATTGAGGTGAATCCAGTGACTACACCTCCGTAGCTCAGATACCTATTTTGAGAAGGAAAGAAGAGTTAGTTTGACACAAATAATTCCCAATATAGCAAAATGCAGGACTGTCATGCGAAAATTGTTAGCAACACAAAAATGCACATTTTCTTTAAAAAGTATAATTTACTCAGTGCTTAAACTACCCAAACCTCATCCAAACAAGAACATATTTTACCACAAGTTAGTAATATCATCTCTAAATTGTTTGTCCAAGTCCCATGCTAAAATTTCATTTCAATTGGATTTCACACGCATCGAAAGGTTTAGGCCAAAAATGCTTATTTCACCCAACATGTGAAATTCAATTTGGATGGTTTTTGGCACCAATGCACTATACCAATATTTCTATGCTTATTTGGGGACTTTTTCATAGCCTCCTCTAGCATATTCCATGTCATCTACCTAAGTCCATGTGAATCCTCATAATACACATGTTTTTAGCATACTAGGTTTGGCATTTCAAGCATTGTCATGCATTTTCATATCCTACCATGTCAATTCAACATATAAAACATTTCGTTGGCATGTAGTGATCCTAAATCAAGCATATAAAACAGCTCCTGGACATATTTACGTAGGGCTTTACATCAACCCTTTATATATGCATAATTACAAAAGTACACCATCGTGCATAAACATACAAAATAGGTACTAAACCATATTCTAAACCTCCAATGAGGTATCCAACATCACTACACAACTACCTATTCCACTAGCAGTTAGATATATATATATATACACATATGTGTGTGTGTACAAACCATACTAGATTGAATCGGCCAAGACACAATACTATAAATTTAACCAACACTATACAACCCTATGTATAAAACCTTAAGTGCATCGAGCATTATCTGTACTATCTGTTTTTCACCATACTTTGCCATCAGTGAAGTTTACTATAATCATAAAATAGTAGTGGGTAAGCAACTATATATTAAATGACAAATATTGATTGTATCATTGCAACACATTCTAGTTAATCAAATATATACATCATCATGGCCAAACACATAATCATTGACACCTTGCTGTTTAACATCACCACAATGTACATCGCTCATACAAGTTAATCATTCTCAGCTGCATTGCAGCTTAAGTAGCTCAATGTCACTATACTACTGCATATGCATACAGATCCGACTTAATGATGGAATTAATACTGTAGTATTTATTTTTAAACATATTTATATATATGCAACATTTTTATTAGTACCAAACCGTTCGCCCCTTTACAACACCATCACTCCAAGTGACTACAGCATCTCAACAACCGGTGTTGTGGGCCGGCCTTATAGCCCAACTCTAGAGCGACTGTAGGTCCTAAAAAGGAACCACTACACTGTAGAGTCTATCCCTTACCATCAAGTTGCCCTCTCATCTGGGCCCCCTCACAGGAGCCCTACATCCTGTGAGCAACTTTATGTAAATGCCATCTTCAAATATCAATATCAACAATAAAACCTTTTGATCACCATCATTAGAGGTTACCACTTGATTACCATCATCAAGGGTTTCACACATATTTCATCAACAACATAACATGCCCTAACATGGTTACCATCACCATGTACCTTATCATCATAAAGATTAGTATTATCATCATAATTTAATTCATATAAATAACAATCAATTTCATATCATTTATATTGCTCAAGCCATCATTCACATTGCATTACAACATCATTTCAAGCTAACATCATCAATAATATAAATTCAATCTTCATTATCTCAATCATCATTATTTTTAGCAATTTATTACCACATGATTATCAATACTTTTTCATCCATTCATATCATCACTATCACTAGCAACATCAATTATCAATATGTCATAATTCATTTGTAAGTTATATAAAAAATATCTTCATCCATTCATAGTTCATCTATTTAAAATATAACACTCCCCACCTACCTAGAATCGAAGATTTCATAAAGTTTCACATGTTTTAGCTCAATTTTGGAATCTGACTTATAACAAACACATACATCGATACTCTTTAATTAATTATTCACTTATCAATTCCAATCAAACCAACTAAATTCTAACTACTCAGAAATCCAAAACACTATCAACCACACTAATTAAAAAAATGGAGGAAGATTTAACAATTTCTACTTACCGATTGTTCACCGATAAGGTCTCAAAGCAAATTCAAACTTTCGGTGTTACTCGCACACTCAAAATGGTTCCTTCGACCATGAATTTAGAAGAATTGAGATGAATTAGAGAAATTGAAAAACCACCCACTTTGAGTTCTTGAATCCATACCTTAGGTTAAATGGATTTAGAGAATGAGGCTAGCACCCTAAGCTTGTCACGTAAGGGAGAAGAAGGAAGAGTTATGAGAACTTTTTTCCTTGCTTGAGATTAAGGGAGGAGAAAAAGCGAAGATGAATAGTGGTGTAACTTGGAGCACAACCACAGTTCTTGAAGTAAGGTGGAGAAGGAAGTGAAGTTATTTTTCTTTTCTTTTTGTTGTTTATGAGAAAGGAATGTGAATTAAGTTTTTAGAAATTAGGGGTAGTTTACTAATTTCACATGTTTGATTAATTTTTGAAACTAATATGATAACTTTAAGTTACTTTAAACATAACCAGATTAACTCTATCGTTAACTTACTATATTCCTTTATACTTACCAAATCTCAATTTATTATTTGGTTACCAACCATTTATCCCCTAATTTTAAATTGAGACATTACAAAAGACAAAAAAATACTACCTCATATTTATTTATTTGTCAAGAGAAATTACACACCAAAGAGCCTAATTATTATACAAAATTATTGAACAAAATATTTAAACTTAAAGTAAATGTTTGGTTGCTTATATAATTTTTATAAGTCTTCAGTTGACCCTTTATGTTTTTAATATCAATTTAGTCATCATGTTTTAAAATATTCTTCAAGTAATCAATTTCGTTAACTCAACTAACAAAAGTTTATTATATTTTATTTTTAAGGTTGGTTATTACAAACCTGATATAAAATATATATTTTACATTCAAGGATTTTATGTCAATTCATAACCAAACTGATATCAAATATATATCTTACCTCGGTTTTGAAATAGCGGATCTAATATAAACAAATATATAATAATTTTTTTTCTTATTTCCCATTTGATTTCTAGCTTCCTTTTCACGATCCGACTAATAAATTTTTGCTGCCCAAACTAATAGTCTAATTCAAAGTACCATTTTAAGAATATTTCAAAATATAAATGACTAAATTGATTAAGCAAACATAAGAGTAAGAGAAATAACCTTGTTTTATTAAAATGCATATTAATTAAACCAAGAAATAAATATGTAATGAATGTATATATTTATTTTTATCAAAAGCTAGCATCAAGGTTATGTTTAGAAAAATCTTTTTTACAAAATGTGCTAACAACATTGTATAATAAATCATAAAGAATAAATATCTTGTTTTGGAAATTATGTTAAAATTGTTTAAAAATTAAGATAGGTGAACATTAATACTTCTTTTGTTTCTATTTATGTGTCCGGAGAAAGAAGAAATACATATATTAAGAAATATAATAAATATTTCTAATTTTTTAAAATTAATTATTTTCCATTTTATCTTTATTTTTCTTATTTCTTGTTCTTAAATTTTGTTTTTTATTTTAATATAATAAAGATATTATTAAAAGAAAATAATTAATACTTTTTTAAAATTTTAAATAGACAATTAATATTCTTTTAAAATTCTAAGTGATCAGTTAAATAAAAATGAAAAAAATAATAGTTTTAAATAAATTTGTTTTATTTTTATTTTAACTTGTGCAAAGTAGTTAGGACTTTCCAAAAATAAAATAAAACTCAACTCTTATGGTTCTAAATTTCCATTTTTAGAACTTCACCCTTGGTAAATTCAACGGGAAATCTCTTGCATTCCAATTGTTCCTACTCCTTCAAACACAATCACACCAACACAATGGCTTCCACCAACAAAGACGACACCATCACCAACCCAGTCTTCATATCCGCGGAGACCCTATGCTCCATTCTCACCCATCGAACTCTGATCGATCACTTCCAATCCACTCTCCCCAAAGTCTCAACCTTTCTCCAAACCCCAATTCGCCAACACTACTCTCCCTCCCCATCCTCCTCTCTCCTCCTCATGCCCTCTTGGTCCTCTTCCCCTTCCTTCCCTTACATGGGCGTCAAGCTCGTCACCCACTTTCCTCACAACTCTTCTCTCAACTTACCAGGTGTTCAAGGAAGCTACGTTCTCTTTAGTTCCACCACTGGCCAAACCCTTACTTCCATGGACTCCACTGAACTCACCCTTTTCAGAACTTCTTGTGTCTCTGGCTTGGCTTCTAAGTACTTAGCTAGGCGTGACAGTGAGGTTCTTGTTATGGTTGGTGCTGGTTTCTTGGCACCCCATTTGATCAGAGCCCATGTTTCAGCCACACCCAGTTTGAGAAAAGTCTTCATTTGGAATAGGACAGTGGAAAAGGCCACAACTTTGGCTCGGAAACTTGGAGGGTGTCATGAATTTAAAGGGTTGAGTTTTGAGGGTTGTGGGTGTTTGGACGAGGTTGTTGGGCTTGGGGACATTGTGAGTTGTGCCACCAATTCTGAGACACCCCTTGTGAAGGGAGAGAGGTTGAAGGTTGGGGCTCATTTGGATTTGGTGGGTTCCTTCAAGCCTTCGATGATGGAGTGTGATGATGAGACCATAAGAAGGGGAAGTGTTTTTGTGGATAATGAGGCTGCGCTTGTTGAAGCTGGGGAGCTGGTTGGTGCTTTTGAGAGAGGGGTCATCGAGGAAGGGGAAATTGGAGGGAGTTTGGTGGAACTTGTTGGTGGTGACAAGGTTGGGAGGAGCAGTTCAGAGCAGATAACTGTGTTTAAGTCTGTTGGTTCTGCTGTTATAGATATGCTCGCTGCACAATTCGTTTATGAGACTTACACAAGGAGCTAGGTACTATACTCTGAGTGAAGCTTATAATTTATGATAAGTAGTTCAATAAGATTTATGAGACTTGTATTGATATGAGATTACAGAGTTACTTATACCAGGGAATTCAGTGCTTATGCCGCTTCTAATCTGGACTAGCAGGGTATAAGTTTTGGTAATACATGTGATTGATATAGCTTTTAAAATTTAGTACGTTTAAGTCTTGTAATAAATCTGCAGTCTTGGTATGATTATATATTGATCTAAGAAGTAGTCGGGTTTAAAGTTCTAATCTCCCAACCTCCGTTCAGCAAACCTAAGATTTTTATCTTACGGTCAAATAGAGTTTTGATTGTCTCAAATGACATGAAAGATCAATATTAACATTTAGATTTTTTGATTTTCAGTTCCCCAACTATACTAAACAGACACTAAAGGTGCAATGTTTCTATGTATACTTATAACATATGAGTTGTACTTTTTACTTTGGAGAAGCCGGGGAGATGTTCATGACAAGTTTGGCATGGCAGTTCATTTGTCATTCACAAACCATAAGCCTTTTGCCTAAAGACTGAATGTTACCAGCCATCTTGTTGACCGTATCAAATTTGGAGTATGATTTAATTAGAAATCGGAAGTATCACCTTATGCCTTACTTGATTATGTAAGGTAAAATTTTGATTTTGACGGCAAAATTGCCTAAAGGCCATATTCCTATTGCATGGGACATGTCACAACTCACTCTAGAAGTAACACTTTCAACAAGTTCTGTAATGAGAAAGATTTCAAGGACCAAGTTGCAACTCTATGAACAACAATTATCTTCTAAAGGCAGGCATCTCAAGTTCTGTTTGTGTCAAACTAATAAAAAAAGGTCAAATAACAGAACGCAATGAGGCCATTTCAAAAAGTGAAAAAAGTATGATAACCCAATCAAAACTAGTTTATTAGGTGTTTATAGTTACGTTGGTCTGACAAGCATCCTTTAAAATATCATCTAGCTACACGATGTTGGTGTTTATAGATACAGTGCATATATGTAAACAAAAACAACAAAAAACATATATATTCCCCTTTTCTTAATTGATAATCTCAGCATTTGAGCTTGAGTTCCTGAACATATATTTGTGTTTCCTGCAATAAATTCCAATCAAGTGCGAGGATCAATGCAACAACATACGAATGTGTTCTATTTCAGTTAATTGTTCCTTTAAGAGCTGCTCATGTACTGTTTGACTTTTCTGTTGATTTTCTCTATTGATCACCTATTAAACTTGCAGATTACTGAATACTGATAAAGATATAGTGTGTGAATTTGGGATAAATAATTTTAATTCAAGTATAATAAAATTGTCCAATAGAAAATGCTTATAGATGATCAGCCCAGTAGAGAAGTTAGGATTACTTTCATACTATCTTTTTGCTTCAGTGGATCGACCCAAAAAGTATCAAGTGACTCAAGAAATAATTTTGTAGAGAAACTATTCCAATTTATGTTTTTTAAGTTTTTATTATGATTCTTTTGCTTTTATAAGAATTTGTTTGTTGTATATGTTATTTGTATTATTGATCATGAATCTTACGATTCACAATATGGTTTGGTTCACCATTTAAAAAACAGGTATTTCAATTTATGATTTGAATCCTAATTTAATAACTATGATTCGAACCGTTTGTGTAGTGCCTCCACTTAAATATCCTTACATCTCCAGGGGAGAGATGAAGGGGTGGGTTGCAAAGTATTTTCTTCACCATCTTTCAAACATGAGATGATTTTGGAAGTTCAGTGTGTGACAACATTGGGTTGAGCTATCATGTAGCATTCCATTTCGAAGAGATTTTGCCAAAATCGGAATAAGCTGTCTTCTCTTTCAGCTAAACAATAACAAACTGCATGTATAGGAGCAAATAATATAGGCTAAAACAAGTAATTGGTCCCTGAAACTGTCATGATTCTTTATTTTAGCTCCTATAAAAATTTTATTCAATTTTAGTATTTGAACTTTTAAGATTATAAAGAGAGAACTAAAACTAGATAAAAGAAATAAATTAATTAAAAGGAACTATAAAATCGTGATATTTATAGGAGCAAATAACTTATTGAAACCAGTAGTATATTCCTATATTAAATTGTTGATGTAAAAATTGGTTAAAAGATTATTAACAGCAAAGATCAGGAACTGCTGCAATATCAGGACTTTTAGCCCCAACTTGTTCACTCTTCCCCTGGACCGGCAAATAAGATCTTTGATATCTGTATCACCAATTGAAAATCTAATGTACTGTTATGATTCACATTGAACAAAAAAGGAATTTCAATCCAAATTATCCAATACTAAAAAAGCAATGACTCTTGACCTATGAGGCTCCCACTGTGAGGATTTGTCTGTGCTTTGTGTTAGAGATCAAACAAAGAAAGGCATCATCTCATGGCAAAACAAGATTTCCAAGACACTTTTTCACCAAAGCAAGATTTTTTGTGGCAACGGAATTTGTCATATTACCAAATTCAAATATGGGAGTGGCTGTTGCGGCTTTCCTAATGGGTTTGAGTCATATCACTTACATAATTACTGTCTAATACGTTTACACCATAGAACATGGAGGAACAAATTCTGTGATAGCTATAATATCATATAGGGAGTCCAGAAGTCTATGTAGGTGCTCGGTGCTCCACCCATCACAGTTGTTCTAATTTCTAGTGACTACAACACAAAGCAAAATCTAGTGCAATTGATGTTTGACGTGAACATAAAACATTGAGAAAAAGATTCGAAAGCTTTGGAGAAAGGTTCAAACGCATGACTTTCATGTCATAAAACAAAAGCCTTACTATTATGATAAGACTCTCCTGCCTCAAGACTAAAGCCAAATCTTGGGTTGACTTCTAAAAACGTAAAAGTTCGTTAATTTTCAATTATTTAATTCATTAAATTTTAACTGTGGCTGTGATGATTGAATGGAGGAAGCATATGGTATTAATTGTTACCAACCTAATTGCCAACTAAAGAAGAGTAAATGTCCCAAGTGTAAGTGTGTAACACCAGTCTCAGTGAATATGAAAACAAGGTTGTTAAACCTAGATTTCCATGTGCCCGAAACAGTCTCTTTAAAAAGAATATCACTGTTTTCTTTGTTTCTATTCTCCACTGTGCTGCATCATTTCTAAGTGAACTTAAATTAAGCACATGACATAACCATTAATCAAACCAACATTTGGATCCAATGGTTTCGTCAGAATTACTTGGAATGATTGGCATCCAGGTCAAAGGTTTGCTGTATTATATCCTGTTCTTCAATAAAGGTAGGTTATAACTTATAAGGCTTTGAATCTAATTATGAAATTATTTATGTTTATTTTTCATTTATGATCCAGAATATATGTTGATACTGAGTCTGCAAAAACTATGTTTTCAGGAAAGTAATATGGGAAGGGAAATTATTTACTAGTAAGTTCTATCAAAATTACACTTTTCAAGTGTTTAACCAAATTGTAAATATAAGGGTCTTTAAAAAATTTGAGTGTCTTTCCACAATAGGTTTTACGAAAATGTTTTTAGTATGCTTTTTGAAAAGGTTCATGAAAGAAGTTGTTAGGTTCAAGTGTTTATAATTTTTTTAAAGGAATAAATTGTTTCATGAAAGACTTTGAAAGCATTGAAATTTTTAAAAAGAAATAAAGCTTTGCAAAAATGTAAATGGAAGATAAGTAAAGGAGGCGAAAATATAAAGTGCAAACTACTAAATAACAACAACTTAAACGAGAAAGCAATTAAAGAATAAGAGAAGAAAGGAAAAAGGTATGAAAAAAGTTGCATAATTGTGAAACAACTAAATTCTAAATAACAATACTTGAAGGAAGATTACACTTGGATCTTTGTTCTATCGTTTGTCTCGCATTTCAGACTTATAGATTGTTTATGAACAAGTCTCATATTTTCTAAATATTTGAAGAATAAAGGCAATACAAGAAATAAAATATACCATTGATAGATTGAGTCCTATTTACAGGCAAGTATTATAACCATTAATTCATAAGATCTTGACACATCTTTGACAGTTGTGGAAGAGTCTTCTCAATTTTGACATGTCTTCAACAATTACAATAGAAGTCTTTGATCTTGACATGTCCTTGACGGTTACAAAAAAGGGCTTCTTGATTTTGGCATGTTTTCAACGATTATAAGAGATGCCTTTGAGCTTGGCACTATCTAACAATTGTCGAAAAAAAGTCTTTTTGATTTTGACACATCTTCAACAATTACGAAAAAGGCCTTGAATCTTGACACATCTACAATGATTACAACAAGGTTCTATAATGTTAACATTTAATAAATCAACAACTTCTTGATAAGGAGTTGCCTTGACTTTATTACATTTTTCTCTACTAAAGGGAACGTCTTTTTTTACTTATGAATTTTTTAACTAAGTCCATTTTTATAAGTAATGTTTGAGATTTCTCACTTTTGTAAATTATTTCTAGAGCTTTCTCTCGAAAGTTCCCTTAAAATCCATTGTCTTGAAAGGATGTTTCTCAAAAGCTTTATCTTGTTTTGAGAACAACTTATCTCAAAAATTTTTTATAGTTTATTTCGAGAACTACTTGTCTTGAAAAGTTTTTGTTAAGGTGTTCCAAGCACTACTTGTCTCACAAAGATTTTTATAAAATATTTTTAGCATCACTTGTCTCAAAAAAGCTTTTTATAATTTGTTTATGAAAACCACTTGTCTTGAAAAAACTTTTATAAAGTGTTTCGAACATCACTTGTCTTGAGAAAGTTTTTTATAATTTCTTTTAAGAACTACTTTTCAAGAAGCTTTATTATAATTTATGTCTTGACAAGTTTTTTATAAAATATCATTTAAACCAGAACTTCATGAGATTTGTTGATAATCAACATTGCGTATTCCAATTTAAATAAAGTAATATCATGTTATCACTTAATATGTGAGTTTAAGTATTTCAGGAAAACATAAGGATTGTGTTACGAAAAATAAAGGGAGTACGCATACCAAAAGAATCTTTAAAAGTCCAGTCTCATAAATAAATCCTCTTTAATTCAGAACAAGGAAAGTCTTGAAGTATGGAAAATACTTCTCAAAGAAAAAGATCTTTACAACTGAATACCTACCAGATTCAGCTCAGAACAGTTTATCTCATTCTACAGAGTCGGAACATCAGATCTTGTCTTTCTTATAAAAAGCTTCCAAACTTATCTAAGCGTCTGAATATCTTGGATTCAGAATTCACTTCAAAGGAAATTTCCTTTCCAAGTTTGGCTCAAGGATCTCAACGGTCAGGAAAACATTCTTGTAAGTATGCTTAAACAAAGACCTACGAAAAGAAGAACGACAAAGCAAGGCAGTCTACGCTCTATCCAATATAACGTCAAGTCTTTCACCTGTGTCTCATAGATTCAGAGATTCTCTGAATAAAAGCTTCTTCCTTGGTGAAACTTACACTACCTCTACCCTGCCTATGATCGGACACATCTTAAAGCTTTTTATTCTATGACTATGTGCTTAAAACGTCTCTTTCTGACAAAAAAAAGCCTTTTACCCACTAAGCAACATCCTTCTTCTCAAGCATATTATCCCTCAATGGATCGACATCAAAAACTCCCTTCTCGGATTCTTAAAAAAAATCCTCTATATATTGAACCAATCTCTTTAGAAGAAAATGGCTGAAATAGATCATAAGAGCAGACTCTAAACAATAGTAGAAATTACTGAGAGGGCATGAAATCAAAAAGAGAGATCCTATTAAAGAAAAAGAAGATGGGAAAAACACACTAAGGAAAGTGTGTGCAAGGAAGAAGAAATATGAACGAGCACTAGACGTTTATGCTCAACAGCCCAGGAAGAAGAATAAGATGGTAGTCTGCTCATAGAACAAAAGATCAAATCTAGAAGAATTGCCATGAAGTTAAACAAAGCTCACTATGTGCATCCAGAGATATGTCACCAGCTCATATCTCTTTGCTCTTTTAAGAGCATATCATCTCTGGTCATGCTTTCAGACTCAGTACCTCCTGTACCTATCTCTCATACTACACAGGTACTGAATCTACTTAATGAATAAGTCTTTCCTCATGTATTTGATCACTTAGCTCTGCTAAGTTAGAAAGACTTATTGATTTGAAATAACTCTTCAGACCCTTTTGTGGTGCAGGTCTGGCATGCTGTCAGACTCTAATTAGCGTGGGAAACACTGTTGGCCTGGAGAGGCTTTTGAAAGAATACTTAGGGTTTGAGCCAGGAGTGGCTCATGAAAGAATACTTGGGTATGCCCTAGGAATGGGTGCTGTAAAAGAATACTCATAGGAATCCAGAGGGGTCTGGTGTGTAAAAGCACTTGTTGTGCTTAGGCCAGGAGTGGTCGGACTCAAGAATACTTGAAGCACGGGGTGTGTTTAGGCTAGGAGTGGTCGGACTCTAGAATACTTGAAGCACGAGGTGTGCTTAGGTCAGGAGTAGTCGGACTCAAGAATACTTGAAGAACGGGTTGTGCTTAGGCCAGGAGTGGCCGGAGTCTAGAATACTCAAGGCCAAGAGTGGCCAGTGTCAAGAATACTCTGAAGCATGTGTTGTGCTTAAGCCAGGAGTGACTAGAGTCAATAATACTCATAAACTCTGTCTGAGCTGTTTATGTAAAAGTTTTTACATAGTGGAAATCCTTCAGATTTGAAGGTACTGGATGTAGTCTCTGAGTTGGAGGTGAATCAGTATAAATCTCTTGTGTATTGTCTCTTTCTCTCTTATTCTTTACTATCAAAAGTCTGGTGCATTATGATTGATAAAATCGATAGTAAAAGTCTGGCTAAAATACGTTCACTCAATCAAAGTAACACGCTCTCTATCACTTCAAAAGTTTGATCCGCTGCATAATGCTCAAAACGTTTAAATATCACTTTTTGGTTTGAAAAAGTGAACAGTCTTATTCAACCCCCCTCTAAGTCTGTTTTCCGAACCAACAAAGTTGTTTAAAAACTTTCATTTAATCTTAACTACGTTACTTGTAAACAACAACAATATAATCATTGTGATGATAGTCGATGGTGGTCGACGATTATGGTGGTGATGATCGTGGCGGCAAGGTGGTGCTAGCATTGGTGGTTTAGGGTTTAGAGGTTAATAGTAGGGATCATGGTGATGGTGGTTATGGTGGCAATTATTATGGTGGTGGTGACAATGACGAAGATTATAGTGATGATAGTAATGTTTGTGGTGGTAGGGATGATGGTCGGGGCAATGACGATAGTGATAATGGCGGTGAAAATGGTAATGGCAGTGCAGCAATGATGATGACAACAAAAAGATGGTGGTGGCCGTGACAACGATGATGTTAGTGGTGTTGATAGTGATGATGGTGATAGTGATGGTAATGGTAACGGTGGCGGTGGCAAGGGTGGTGGTGGATGTAGTGGGGTGGCAGTGGTGGTTTTAAGTTTAGCGTTATGGTGGTGGTGGTGATGTTGGCAATGACGGTGGTGGTGGTTATGATGGTGGTGTCAATGGTTGTGGGGGTAAAGGTGGTGATGGTGGAGGCAGTGGTGGTGGAAGTGACAATAATGATAATGGCTGTAGTGGTGATAGTGATGAAGTGGTTGTGGTGGTAGTAGTAATGACAATGGTGGTGATGGTCATGACAACTATGTTGACAGTGGTGGTGGTGATGGTTTCATGATAGGGGTTTAATAATAGTTTTGAGTTTAATGTTTAAGGTTTATAAAACTAAAAACAAAACTAAAAAATTATTTTTTCTCATTTTCAAATATAAATATGACTAACATATATTTTGAAAATGAATTAGAACCAGATCTAGTACCTTCTTTTATCAAATAGATTTTGTTTTCAAATTTAGTTATCAAAGTTGAAAACCGTAAACCCACGACTCACTGAACGGCTCAACCATTTCATCTCCTCTGCCAAACCGTAAATTTACTATATATAAGCTATTAAAAAACAATTAAACACTTAAAAAATGTGAATTTTGATTAAATATATTTCTTTTATTCCTGGACGTGAAAAAAATTCATTTTCTTTAAGCAAGCTAAAGCCTAGATTGTGAGTTTTCTGTCCACTTCTATAGAAACTGTTAAAGGATATAAGGACACGAGGACACGATATCCTAACAAAACTTGGATTATTTGCATTAGATTTGAGGCTTAGCTAGTGACACTGAGTATTATGGTGAGGGAATGGCTTCGTTTTATTTTTCTTTGTTTAGGGAACATAGAGAGATGGAGAAGAGAGGTTTAAAGATTGAGAGATATTTTAGACTTTTTCCATTCAAAAAATAAAAGAATTACGAGAATAAATATTTTAATGGTGAGAATGAGCTTAAAAGACTTGAATTTAATTTAGTCCTTAAAGATAAGGTGATAAAATATATCATTGCTCGAGTCAATTAAGTAATAAAATGTAGAAAAATAATGATTGTAATATTTAGAAATAAGAAAACAAATTTATATGAAATGATAGTTAATATTCATACAGGGAAGGTAATGAATGGAATGAAGAATGGTTGAAAGATTCCTGAAAAATTTGGAGGCTCCCACAAGCAGGGGTAGGAATTAATGGATTTGCATCGTGGTGGTCCCGTCCTACACTTTTTTTACCCTCAAGACTTCAATTCCTTGTATTTTTTTAATCACTCCACTCACTATCATGCATCAAAGATGCCGCATGTAATTGTCGATTCCCATGCCCTGTAAATTAATAACACGTTAAAACCATTCTTTTTCCACTCAAACCTTTTGGTCAAAACATGCATCTTTCTCTTCTTTTATTCTCTCTTTCCTCTCTATATATATACCGTGGAATATCTTTTAGTAATTGCCACTTTTTTAATAAATTATAATTGAATGGTTGGATTAAACTTTTGAATGTTAAATTATGTTTATATTATGATGTAAAAAGTATGTGTCCTTACTTTTATATATTTTGAAAAACATATATTTCACATTAAATTATTTTAGATTGGTTTAATTTTTTATCTATTAAAAAATCTTACACTATTTTGAATCTAAATATCTAAAGTGGTGGTTTGATTTCAAAAAACATTTTCAATTTTGAAATCAGATAATTGTATCTATAACCTATTCAGAATTAAATTATACCATGTAGATATATTACATATTTTTTTTATCAAAATAAAAAGTTTTAGTTATTTTTGTTACTTTTTTCTTCTTATTTCATATGTATTTTTTTTATATCTTCATTTTATAGATTATTATCATTCTATCTTTCACTACAGAAGTTTCATGGGAGAAAATAGTATTTTCCTAACCATATATGAGCGTCTCAAAGAAAAAAAAAGTCAAAAACAATTATCACAGTTTAATTTTGGATAAGAAATGTCACGTGCTATTGTTTTTTTTATTATGTATGATTTAATTTTGTGTAGGGAAGATATTAAATTTGATAAAATGATGGCGCATGTGTATTGTGAAATATCCTTATTCTTAAAACAATAGTAAAAATTCAAAAGAATTTTTTTCCAATTTATTTCAATCTCCTAATTGGCCAGTAGAGAACTCAATACATTCATTTAAAAGGCTTATATAGAAGCTTGGTGGGGCATGAAAAACACAAGTTTGAGTGCTCAGTAATCGATTACAACATCACTGTAATCGATTACTCATGAATCAGATAATCAGGTGTGGATTTGTAGCTCTGGTAAGGTACTCGATTACACCCGAGAGCAAACAACATTTCCTGTACATTATCAATTACCCAACATGTATAATTGATTACACCCGAGAGCAAAAGATTCCTACACAAATGCTCTCTGGTAATTGATTACAGCATACTGGTAATCGATTACCAGCAGAATATAGTGTAGAATTATGCAGCAAAAAGGTTTGAATCTAACTTCTGCGCACCCTAAGTTCTCCAATGATATCCAATCACCACCAAACTTTGACACCACCTAAAATGCAACATTTATTATGTGTGGCCACCGGCCACACTCAAAAATACTAAAAAACGAAAGGACTTATGCACGAAAATGAGTTTTAACCGTGTTAAGGCAAAAACATACAACTTAAGCTTCATTTCTCAATAGATTTGGTCTATTCTAAATCACACAAATCCTAAATCATGTAAATAACCTATTTGAACCATCCAGAGGTATCCACACCTCACAAAACGCAATATGACCTACCCAGTTCTTTTAATTCCATTAAAACTATTAACAACTTATATACCTAACTTCAATTTTAATGCAATGATTATGAAACTTCTCTACCCTTATAAAAACATCATTTCAAACCTACTGGCGTAGTCCGTTTCCTGAAATTCCATCATATGACAAAGTTATGCTAAAAAATGCCTAGAACCTCATCTAAATCAACTTTAAGTATAAACATCAACCAAAATCACTTAAAACTATAATTTAATTGTACCAACAAACTAAGAATGCCAATATGAAGCTAATGTGCCTATCTAGGGATCCTAATTCCCATAAATACTCAGAATCCATAGTTCACTTCCTTAGTTTAATAGAATACTTTTAAATTCTTAACATTTCCATCTAACGTTCTAACTTTAAATTTCATAATTTCTAACATCGCAATCAATCATTCAATCATCATTCCTTATCACTATCTAAACATCACAATCAAAGCACTCAATATACAGTTCCTGCCCATATTGAAAACATAATCATAAAATGGCTCAGTGCCATATTTTCATGATAACAGAACTTGGACATATTCAAATATTTATCATCATCACATGACTCAATGCCATATCAAATCATCATACCATCATCATCAGCATAAGTAATCAAAAGATGATCCAACGATCCACACATAATTTATATATAAGAACATATGTCCACACCACACATTTATATACATAACTTCATCAAAATCATCAAAATAAATATATACATCTTAATCCAAAATTTCTTGAATGCTCACTTCGCACTAGTCTCTGCAGCATCAACAACATCCCTATCTTCAGTTACTGAAAACAACATTTAAGGGGTAAGTGACTAGTTATAAAATCCAATGTAAATGACATTTTAGAAAATTAAGTGGGGTTACTCTCACCTCTAAACATATCCAATCACCATCACCTTTTCATAATTCAATTCCAAAGAAGCAGCCATCAGTTGGGAGTCCACCGACATCTCGTGAACCCACCCGTTTCATAGAGCCTACTCCACTCCCCACCTCACCACTGGGCTCTAAAATACCACTAGGTAGCTCAACTAGGCCACTAACAACCACGGGAGCAAAAAAACAAGAAGTATATCAAATAGTTGTCCTTACCATACAACAAACATATACAGCATATCAACATCAATAAATCATCCTCAATTCATCTTTGGCATAAAAACTGTAACATTCCTGGTATTTTAATAAAAATTATAGAGAGTGGAAAATATTAGCAAATGTTTTAGAGATTTATTTAATATTTGATTTGCCTAAACCAGGGTCAAGGAATCCGATGTCAGGCCAGTCTCAGATGAAAGGATCAAACGGTGTTGAAGAGCGGTGGTGCAGAGAAGAACGGTCAAAGACATGCTGTCTTGTGATTGACGCTTATCCGGTGTGCTTGGAGTGGTCTTGGATTAACCGGTGTGAGGAGAACGCCTAACTCGAAATTATAGTCCGGATCAACTTCTTGCATAGCTGAGGCAAATGGATATGCATAGCAAAGATGTAAGGACGGATGAAGTGCCTGACCTCTCAAGCGTTAGCTCGGATTACCGAGGTGTGGGCACTACGCCTGGACACCGATTGGTCGGTATCCAGCTTAGATCGATGCTCTTATGAAGTATCAGGCAGTTACGAATAATTAAACATTGTGAAAACAAATAAGCGTAGTTGGTCAGAAATTATAAAAGAATCCAATGTGATGAAATTGATTAAAAACTTTTAATGAGAATGTAAATGAAATAGGGGAAAAGGCTGTCTTTCCCCTGAGCTTTATATAAAAGGAAATTCTCTCTCTCCTCTTTATTATTCACGAATCACTTCTTCTTCTTGGTCTGTTCTCCTTCTCCTTTGTTTTCTCCTCTCTCGTTGCTAAATTGCATGTCCCAGAGGGGGACTCCGTTCGTGTTAAAGCTTCAATCGAACCTCATTCCTGTGATCGTGGCCTCAAGGTGAGTCCACTGATCCGTTTTATTTATGGCTCCTTATCCCTTTCGTTTCTCTGGTAGCCAAGGACCATGCATGGCGGTATTCAAGTCCGTTCTCCACTCCTTTGGTGAGTGTGAGCTCAAATGTAGCCTAAGAGCTGAGGGCGTTGAGTTAACGGGTTTTGCATTCTGACCCGTAGGTAGTAGATTAGACAACGACAGGCTGAGTGACGGAGCTGAGACTGCGAATCCAGTACTCAGAGGAAGGGACCGACACCGGGAGCAGATCATCGAAGCGTGGAATCGAGGTAAAGGGGTGTTAGGGTTATGATTAATTTGAATAGGACTCATTTCCCATCCGAGTCATTGAACAGTACGAACAGGGTAAGAAAATATTAGTGAATGTTGTTACGTGCCCATATTTGTACATGCGTGACTGTGTACACCGATCAGTTGAAGATCGAGTGTGTGGTTGAATTAATCCTATCGTGAGCTTGGAATATTTGATGCTGGGTTGTATGTGTATGTATGTATGTGTGTATGGTTTCTAATGGCATGAAATAAGTGATGGTTGTGGTAATCGGTATGTTATGTTGAGGGGCTTGACGAGTCGGTCGCCCTACGCTGTGAGCACAGGTCAGTTTCTGACAGTTGCAATTGGTAATCAGAATGATATGTTTGTTTATATGATGGAATGTGATTATGTGGTGAAGGACGACTAACGGTATGAACTACCCTGTTTTGGCTTCAGTGGTCAAGTCGGACCCAGTTAAGCTACCCAGAGGTCTTTGACCCAATGGTTGAGGGGGAGCCAAGTCGGGCTCAGTGAACCAAGTCGGGTTCACGGGATGTCAAGTCGGACTCCTAGCTGAAGGTCGATCCTTTAGTATTCGGATACTAGGCGTCAAATTTTATCTGAGTCAGTTGTGATAATTGATGAATTATAAGTTGTGATGTGTAGATTTGCCGAGTGACATTTGTTATATTTGCCGAGTGACATTTGTTATATTTGCCGAGTGACATTTGTTATATTTACCGAGTGACATTTGTTATATTTGCTTAGTGAAATTTGTTATATTTGCCGAGTGACATTTGTTATATTTGCCGAGTGGCATTTGTTGTATTCTCCGAGTGAAGTTTGTTCTATTGGCCGAGTATGATGTATTATAATTGCCGAGTGATGAAAATGCAATCAGACGTAACTTATATATATATAACTTGTTACATTTTATTCCATATTAATGATGATGCCAAATACTCACCCTTGCTGTTATTTTAATTTAGTAACCAGTGACAGGGAGGAAGCCGGAGCCATGGAGTCGCGCCAAGGGGGAGATCGATGCCAAGGCCCGAGTGATTTTGAGTAATTGTGTAGAGTATATGTGTGTATAAAGAGTTTCCGAGTGATTACTATTATCTGTGTGGCAACTTAATTTGAGTCGGATGCAAATTTATATTTTAAAATACATTGATCTATATGTTTTCATGTTTGCCGTGACAGCTCATTAACTAGTGGATTCATGCCCGAGTGAGGGATAACCGAGAGACCCTCCTTCCGGGTGGAAGGTTAGAATGTCCCGAGTGAGATTGGTGGGGAGAGAGTTCCGAGTGAAGAAAGTGGGAATCATGATTCCGAGTGAAGAGAAGTTGGATGTGTCCGAGGGGAAATCTGAGTTTCTTCCGAGGGAAGTAAGGATAGGGTATTCACCGAATGAGGATATTCGGAGAAGCGATAACCGAGTGAAGAAGGTTGAATTATCCTCAAGGGAGTTGTGACCGAGCTAAGCTTTCTGAGTGAGGGGTAGTAATGAGTCAAGTGTAGAATGTCCGAGTGAGTGGAAGTTGAGTATTTTCCGAGCGAAACCCTATTGCCGAGTAAACTATTTTACCGAGTGAATCCCCATGTGAGTTCACCTGTGCGGCTTGTTCGCTTAGATTTCGGAGTGGCATTCGCTCAAGCGAGTCGGTACTCGCCTAAGCGACTCTCGGGTTTCGCCTGGGAATGTTGGGGTCTCGCTCAGGGGAGTGACCCCTGTCCTCTTCTTCTTCTTTTGCTCTTTCTTCTTCTCCCGCCGTTCCAACTCCATTTTACCGAGCGGATGTTATTCTGCGTGCACTCTTATTATCATTTTGATTGCATCTAAGTGAATACTATTTATTATCAAGACCAAGTAGAACCATTCCCGATCGGTTATTATTTTAACATACTTTTATTTAAAGAAGTATTTTAAGAACGGTTTGTTCATACTGAGCATGATTTTATGTAGCTAAAAGAGGTAAATATTATTTTACAATTAGACCGAGTGGATTAATGTTAAAAGAAGTAAATACTAATTCATACTAAGATACAAATTTTATTCAACGCGAAAAATTTATTGTGAAAATAATTTGCCGTATGTAAATAAAAAGGAAATTAACCTAGGATGTTACAAAAACCATTACCCAGGATATCATATGAGCCACACCTAGCATTAATCCATCATCGTACACCTTTCAATATATATCAATCTTTTTATCACAACTCCACATATTATCACCTTCATTATTTCATCATATAAATTCATTTCAACTAATAGATTCATTAATTTTCTGCACCAACACCAAGATACATCATTGATATAAAATCACCAACATAATATACATCATCCAATTGTTATATAAATCATATTTCAAGTATCAAATTATCACAAACATAGTTATAAACAATTTTTCCTTTTTTATACTCATTTCCACTTGTACACATATCCTATATTTTTCCATCATATCAAGAATGGTTATAAATATTATTTCCCATTGGATTAAACCCTCGTACACTCCCTTACCTTACTTCCAAGCTTCCTAAGCAATTTCTGCAATATCACACGTTTCAAATATCTAAGATTCAAGAAGGAAATGAAGAGGGATTAAACATTTGACTTCTAGAACTTCAATTTCTTTGGCTAGAACTTCCAAAGATCACACTCGAAGCTTGTAGAAGCTTACCTCAGCTAATTAAAATTCCCTATTTAATAACCTATGAGCGTCAACTAGATTCCGGAGCTCGATCCATAACCTACAAGTGTCAAAATGCAAACCCATTAGCATATTTACCATCCAGAGATTACGAGGAACCTTTTAACTAGTTTAGAAATTTGAAATTCTACCAAACTCTAAAAACCCAAGAATTTAAAGAAAAAGAAGAAAAGTGAGATGATTCTTAAAATTGAAAGTACCTTTGCGTTCCTTAAGCTTCAATGATCCCAAATATGTGATCAATTTTAAGTTTTGATGAAAATCAGACCCTCCCTTAGCCACAGAAGCATTCAACCATGAAGAGGGAGATGGAACAGAGACGCACGTGACAAAGATACGGAGAAGGAAGTGAATTTGAAAAAGAAATTAATCTTTATTGATTAGGGGCATTATGGTCTTTTCATAATTTCCTTCCTTTTCTCTTTTCTTTTATTTCTATTTCTTTTATTTTCTTTTAAAACTCATTTTTAAAATATAATTTCTTTTCTAATATTATATTCTTACTTAATTAATTAAGTACACTATTTAATTTTAATTTAATAACCATCAATCAATTTAATAATCGCTAATTTAATTTAATAATTTGATAAAATAAATTTTAATAACTGGGATGTTACATATTGATTATAAAAAAGCTTAATCAGGCCACCAGGAAGGATCATTTCCCCCTGCCTTTTGTGGATCAGATGTTAGAGAGATTGACTGGACAAGCTTATTATTGTTTTCTTGATGGTTACTCTAGCTATAATCAGACAGCTGTAGCTCCAAAGGACCAAGAGAAAACTGCTTTCATTTATCCCTTTGGAGTCTTCGCTTATAGAAAAATGTCATTCAGACTTTGTAATGCTCCAGCCATATTTTAAATATGCATGTTGGCCATTTTGTTTGACCTAGTAGAAAAATGCATTGATGTCTTTATGGATGATTTCTCAGTGATTAGCTCATCATTTGATCATTGCCTGTATAATCTGAACACTGTGCTAAAACAGTGTGTGGAAATAAATTTAGTTCTAAATTGGGAAAATGCCACTTGATGGTCACATAAGGAGTGGTGTTTGGTTACAAGATTTTAGGCAAGGGCATTGAGAAAAGGTAGAGATCATTGAGAAACTCCTACCGCTGGTGAGCATCAAAGGCCATGCAGGATTTTATAGGCGGTTTATCAAGGATTTTTCTAAGATTGCCAAACATTGAGTAATCTGTTGAATAAGAACACCTCTTTTAGTTTGGATAATGCTTGCTTATCTACATTTGAATTGTTGAAACAATAATTGATTTATGCTCATGTAATGTTCATTTCTGATTGAAACTTGATTTTAAACTGATGTGTGATGCGAGCGATTATGCTATAGGAGCAGTTCTTGGACAAAGGAAATCTAAAATTTTCCATGTCATACACTATGCTAGCAAGGTTTTAAATGAAGCTCAAGTTAATTATGCTACAACTAAGAAAAAGCTTCTAGCAGTGGTGTATGGATTGGAAAAATTTAGATTTTACTTGATTGGATCTACTATTATTGTTTACACTGATCATGCCGCCCTTAAGTATCTGTTGAACAAACCTGACTCGAAGCTAAGGTTGCTTCATTGGATTCTATTGTTGCAAGAATTTGATATGATAATTAAAGACAAGAAAGGAAGCGAACATTACTAAACACTTTTAACATCGGGTAAAATTGACTTTTAACACCGAATTTTGTAGGGTGTTAAGTGCACAGGTGTTAAAAATCAAGACTATTAACATTGGATATTTTATCCATTTATCCAGTGTTAAATACTACTTTTAACACCAAACTTGTAAAACATCCGGTGTTGTTTATTTATTACAATACCAGATTTTATAAAATATCCGGTGTTAATTATACTTTTTAATGTCAAATGTTTCAGAATATCCAATGTTAGATATGATTTGTAACACCTGTCAATTTTGTATCTGACATTAAAAATATTTTAAACACCTATATATGTTTGTTATAACCGGTGTTAATTTTATCAAATTTAACACTTGTTTCAGAATTTAACCAGTGTCAAAAGTTCCTGCTTTGAATGCTTTATTTTATTAATAAAAATAATTCAATAAAAAATATGCATTATTGAAATGTTCTCTATGTTCAATTGAAAAAAAAGGGAAATCCATCAATAATATTTAAGGTCAAACATTAATATTCATATATTAATCAAAAGATGGAAATACAATAATCCTCTATGACAAGCTGCAAGTTACCAGCAGACAAAAGACAAAAACCTATATCAATCAAAATATACATATATTTTGCCTATGGGTGATACAAAAATAAATTACAAAAGAAAAAGAAAAGTTACAATATTGCACAGATAGATAACTTAAGGTTCCCAAAAAATATTAGTTTTCCAAGGTTTCTGCAGGGGGAGAAGGGGCCTTGTCATTCTCGTCATTAGTAGTATTTGATTTTACATGTGAACAAGCAATATCTAACATCATCTCAACTTCTTTCTTGTACTACATTTGTAAACAACAATTTTTTTATTAAGTTGTTAATACCTGCAATTTGAAGGAACTGTAATATATAACACAAATACAACTTCGTTGATTAATAAAGATCTACTAACCACATTGACTGCCCCTAACTTTATTTTGGATTGCATAACACTATTTCTTGAAATGTGCACCTGTAACAACTCACCAGTTTGTTTAGTCCTAAACAGAAACTACAATGTAATGGGAAGGAATAAACCATTTGATCTGTCCTGAACCGGGGTCAAGAGTTTCGGTGTCTGGTCAATCACAAATAGTAGGAAGATTACGTCTATGAAAACCGGTTATATGAGTATCTGGTTTATATATCCGATGTCTCTGTATGAGAAGAGAGCGGATTGGGCGTCCTGGAGGTCCTTCACACCGACCTAACGCGTTGATGTGGGCGAAAGGTGGTGTCACCTGCGAAGATTCTCCGACGCTCAAGTCAGTGATAATATTCCAAGTCAGGAATGTATTCAGAGAGTAATTATAAGTTGATAGAGTCAAAAAGATCCTTCCCTTCATTGATGAAGAGAATTCATATACCTGATTGGCTCAAAATACGAGGACATGTTAGTGGGGAACCACTAACCTCCAATAACATTATATATTATTATTTTATTGTGCACTTGCCAGCATGATTGGGTCAAGTGGCTATTTTATATTGAGCGTAGGGAGTATAGGCTGGAATTAAGGGACAAATTGACCATTCCCGTGAGCAGATTTTGGCTCGTAGTGCAGGGAATTATTGATCGGTCCCTGTAGCGATGCCTTTTGTCTTCTGTATAGCGACGTGTGTGTTATCCGGTGTCATGGTGTTATCCTGGACAACCGGTATAGGGAGAGCGCCTGATACGGAATTAGAGTCCGGATGTATACCGATGACACCGGTTGCACGTTGGCGAATTGACAAAGACGTTGAAATATGTCTTGTAGATCGGATACCGGTATTGAGACCGGATCACCATTTTTTGTTTTACTTTAAAACTTCCATAATGATTTTCATATTGAAACCCCTGGAATTTAGCCTATCCTTGATTCAATGATGGGAATCATATAACATATTGTAGTTAAATGCCAAATAATGACAGAGTAGCAAATTCCAAGACACTATATTGTAGACTAGATACAAATTAAATATTCATATTAACAAATATAGATGCTCAAAAATAAATACACTTGCAAAAAATTAAAGAATGCATTCATAATTAATAGTCATAAGTCTTTAACTAAATACACAATAGTAGAATTCAAGGAATCAAAAAAAGTTTAAGCATACAAGTGGAATAGGTGAACGGTGATTGAAATGAGGACCAAACATGCATAGGAAAATGAAGACTTTAAATAGAATTGCTTACGTGTGCACAATATAGAAGAGTGAGCAGAAGAACAAAAGTAAAACTATTCAAAAGACGTTTGAAAATTGAATGAGTAGGTGTGAAGAAAAATAAACAGAACAGAGTAGGCAGAAAAGAGAGTTGGGTGCCAAGCAATGCCAAAAAAACAATGAGTGTTGTGTGAATAAAGCTTAGTTGTGAATAAGGTTTCAAACCATAAAGGGGGAAAAATAGGAAAAATAGTGAAAATAACAAAAAATAAACAATATTGCAAGTTTTCATAGTCACACATTGGTGAATAATAGAGAAGTACATCATCAATGACAAACATAAATGGGGAATAAGTAAAACTGGACAATATTCAAGAGTTTGAAGCAAAACTTACTCACTTTTATGTCCAGATTACACAAGCTTCCATCAATGTCTCCAAACTCCATTTACAGTGTACCTGTTTGACCAAGAACATAATGTCATCTTTTATCATAACACAAATAATATAATAAATACATTGAGAAGAAAATGAGGTACGAATGAAGAAACAATTATTAGTGTGAAACAAAAAAGGAAGTTGTTGAAAACAAGAGTTGTTTATATAATTATTTAAAATGATAACTATCCTTCTTGATGGTACAGAGTTAGACTTAAAAATGGGGTTGAATAAATCTTAAACTCTTTTTCGAAACTTGTATAAAGTGCTTTAGCAAAATATTCAATTTTATCCTGGTTCACTTCCAACTCAGAAGCTACGTCCAGTCTCTTCAGACCGAAGGATTTTTGACTATTGTAAAATGCCTTTACAATACTGCACTAGCCTAGTGCAACAGTATTCTTGACTCCAACCACTTCTGACTTAAACCCAAGTATTCTTGACACTAGCCACTCCTGACTACAAACCCAAGTATTCTTTTAAAAGCCTTTTCAGGCTACAAGGTTTCCCAACATCTACAGACTCTGGCAACACACCAGATTGTAAGTGAAGTGATAAAGTGTTTGATGTTACAATTACATAACTCAGCATACAAAGATATGAAATGATTATAAGGTACACTGAGTTACAAACTACTATAAGTCAAAGTCTGCACTAAGCAGAAGTGCAAAGAAGACTTAAGTAGTGAATAAAAGAACTTAGAAACTTAACAGAAAAGTCTTTCAGAATTCGATTTCTAGAGAGAAAACAAGAGAGTATTCAAGTATGAAAAGGAACAGCGTAACTATCTTGAATTCAAAAGTTTCTTATATTTATAGTTCTTCTGACAAATATTTGTTGGTTCAGCTTCGAAGGATGTTGGTCTCTTAAGGATTGTGCTGTCAATGAGTACAAACACATGCTTCAGAGAAATTGCCTTTATGGATTTCTTTGAAAGTCTTCAAAAAGATGCCTTTTGCTTATGCACTTTTGGAAAACTCATACACTCTATAACAGTTGACCGTAAACTATCTGTTCTGAACAGGTTCAGCTTTTTTGACACCTCTAGACATGTGAGGCAGTTTTCTTGGTAAGCGTGAGAAAGTCTTCAACTTTTTCGTTGATTTCCTTTTTGATGATAGCTTCAGAGAAGACATGAGAAAGTTCATGCAGCTTCATATTTGGAAAGGAAAGATCCTTTCTCCAATACTCGAAGAGTTAGAAATCTTCTCGTGGTCTGTAGATTCAAAATGGCTTGATTCAGAGAAGCTTTAAGTGAATACAGACTTCTTCATTTTAGAAGCGAATTGATTTTTACAGGCTCCCCATATCTTTTTCAAATGGGGTTCTTCAGACTCCTGTTATACTTCAACATAATTGTTAGACAAACAAACAGTACAGACTTCATTTTAGCTGAGAGTCTTGATGTGCATTATTAATAAATTACAAGGGGTTCAGACTACTAAATCATGAGTTCAGACTTGTCTCTAACACTTATCTATCAAGTTGGTGTTAATTTAACAAATCACGGTAGTAACAAGCAAAAGCTAGAAAACAAGTGTTCGATATTGTACGCTTATTCTAAATGTGCTAATCACCTCTAGGTGTTATGCCAATTTGCCCAATATTATGCATAAATATATGTAGAACTTCATGGAAATCACTATAGTAATAAGGACTTTGAAAATAGACTTGTTTATAACTTTCTTGCTCTTCAGTGGCCGTATCATTAAAATAATTTAAGGTTCCAATTTACAATAATCAATAGAATATAGTTTATAAGCAAGGCAGACTCTTACTGACAGAGGATCAAATGTAAACTCTTACTCATAGAAAATTGGGAGTTTTCTTTACAACACATATCTTGTATGCCTCTTTTTAAATTAATGAATAACAAAAAGTCATGAAATGGAATGATTCAAATTAGATTACATGAACAAAAATACATTCAATCCAAGATAATACCCAAAGTACTTCATACCTCAAAATAGGATCCAAATGGAATATCCTATGCCTGCTGCACAGTTTCAAAAAGAAGTCATAGTAATAATCTATTAAATATTCTTAAATTAATAAAAATTGGTGGGGGTACAACTTGCAAAAGTGATGGAAGTTAACCAGACCACAAAAGCTACCAACATTAAACTACAATCATTAATCATTGTCCTTTGATATGTCAATTCATCCCAAACTGTCCACCCGAGATAATTCAAGATCAAACACAACATGGTATGTCCGCCGGTTGTCTTGAATCTTGAACAGACACCTAGTGGGTACAAACACGGCTAAAACTTGCATTGTTAACTTTTAATATACTTTTTTATGTAACCCTAAAACAAGGAGCCTATCGAAATTTCAGTAGAGTCTCCATTGTAAATTAAACATTTTCAAATTTTTAAAAAATGCCTTGTTACACATAAAATATCCCAGTAAGTTCAATATATACCCTACGCATTACATATGAAATTGAGGCAAACATTACCACAACCTAGTGAGCTCCGCTCTCCACTAATAGACAACAATATACATGCATAAAACATATGTTATCAGCACACAAAACTAATGTCTAATGAGCTCTGTTCTCTACTAACAAACAACAATACACATGTATAAAACACATGTTATCAGCACACAAAACTAATGCCTAATGAGCTTTGCTCTCTACTAACAAAGAACAATTGACATGCATATATACACATCAAAAGATACAGCACAGATCACGAAAAAGTTAGCGTTATGGGATTACCTAGGAAAGAGAGTCAACAATAGAGACAAAGTTGAAGAGAGACGAACAGAGACCACGCGGTGTGCTGGTCTACAATCCAAACCAAGAGGAGGTTGACAATTATAAATAATTAGAAACATCTTGATTTTCTTTCATTTGTAAATTAATTACCAAAGTGGCAGTCAATCACATTAACCCCTAGCCACTTGAAAAATTATTAACCTCCTTTATACTTCCTAAGTTTATAGAAAAAGTTATCAGCAAGCAATATCAACAACATAGAAAACAGAATGCAAGGTCAATCATATTATGCATATGCAATATCAACTTTGGTTGTACACAAATGAACTAAAAGTCACGATTAGTCACTCATATTCTAAATTATTCCTTGCTATGTGTAATTGTACTTATGGCTAGAGGCATTTTCTTGCTATCATAACAACACATATTCTATATTATTCCTTCTCTGAATCTTCAAGAGTATCATCATTGTTTCTTTTGAGATCTTCTAGATTCAGTTAGATCTTCTACAAGCCTATCATAATTTGATAAAGGGGTGGTTTATCAACTAAGGATATTCTTATTTATGATTTAAGATAAATAAATATTTGAAAATATTAAAGATGGTAATCAAATGAGTGAATTCACAGTCCACCTCCGAAAAGAAATGCTATAGAAATAGATAATTTCACTATCCCACACTAACTTTCATTGAACCATAGGATTGAAGAAAATTGGATTAAATACATAAGTTGGTTATCTATCTTTTGGTCTTATTGTAATTTGATCCCTTAATTTTTTTTCTAATTAATCCCTTATCTTTTTAAAGACTTTAATTTAGTTCTTTCTTCAATTTTGGGCTAACACCATGAAATGAAGCCAAAAAGATAAAAGAAAAACTTGTGTATTTATTTTAAAAAATTATCCTTTTATATTGAGAAGTGCCTATGGATTAAAGCTTAAAAAAGGTGTTTTTTAATGATTGGAATCATTATTTTGTTAAGAATTATAAGTTTTATCAACTATATAATATAAAGATTTTAAATTATGTGAACATTTTATATGAAGATAAATGTAAAATATTTTTAATCATAATATAACGCGATAAAATTTAATAAAAATTAATATAATATTTTTCTATACAATTTTTTATTTTTTTAAAATAAGTTGATATGAAAGACATAAGTTATTACTTTAAGCATTTTCTAAATATATCATATTATAATTCTTAATAAAAATAATTTTTTCAGATGGAGAAAAAGACTCAAGCGGATGCAATGTTGAAGCTTTTAAAGGATATGGAGAGTGAACATAAGTTGAAGTTAGAGATTGTTGAACTAGAAGGTCAACTGAATGTTTTAAAGCATATGAATGTGATGGGAGCTGATGAAGAGAAGCGTAAAAAGAAACAAATACAAGAGATGAAGGAAACATTGGAGGAATTGAAGTTTGATATGTCTGTAAACATGAAAATCAGGCTCTCGAGAAGAAAGAACAAATTGCTAAAACACAGCTAGATGATGCTCGACAAGAGCTTATCAGAGTAAAATTCATTTTGTTTCGTAAATTTAACTGTTATTTTAATCTTTGAGAATTTGTTTTATGCTACTTTAGTTTTACACAATCTCCACTTTTTGCTTCGCAATTCAGGAATTACCCAAGATCTTGAAAGGAGGCACTGACATTGGAGTGAAGAAACTTGGGGAGATTAATGCTAAACCGTTTAAGGTGGTGTGCAAGAACATGTATAAAGATAACAAAAAAGCGTCATTGGAGTGTGCCAAACTACACGCCGAGTGGCAAAACCAAATTCTGGATTCATCATGGCACCCTTTTAGGGTTCTAGAAATTGAAGGGAAAAAGCAGGTATATCTTGCAACTTGGTTCATAAATTAGCTGTTGGTATAAATTAAAATAGCTTTCTATTATATTCATTTAAATATATTTGTTTTGAATACCTATGAGAGGTTTCCATAAATGGGTTTTTGGTGGGGCATACATGCCACATTTTACACCCTATTTATTAAATAGTAAATGTTCTCTTAAGAAAGAAGAGATTATATAATAATTTGATGTTACATTTTGTGTGATTTGGTGTTTTGGCAGAAAATAGTAATTGATGAAGATGATCCAAAATAGGAGAGGAGGCGTACGAATCTGTGGTGACAGCCTTGAATGAGGTACAAGGGTACCAAAATCAACTAAGTGGAAGATCTGTGATAGGCACTTCAAGCTTGGACGTATAGCAACTTTAACTGAAACTTTGGCTTACATAAAGAAAAGGATTATGAAGAAGCGATGATGGTGACCCGCATGCAAACTTAATAATTTTCTTAAAGCTAAAAGTTACAAAATCATAAGCCTTACTTTAAATTCTATTTACATGGCTAAAAGTAAAATTGGTAAATTGTGAGAAAAGAATTCTACGATTTTGAACAATGTCTGAAAAATATGAATGACTTTTTGGATTAGATTGTCACTCATTACCTGAATATGTACGAAACTAGCATCCAACACAATTCTTAAAGTTCATGTCAAAGTTTATAAAACTAATGTGTTTCATATCATCTTATTTTTAAAAAAATAAAACTTATGTTTTTTTTATTTTTATTTAACACAACTATTTAGATTCTTCTATAAATACCCTGTTCATTCCTGTTCATTACTGTGAATGAACAGGGTTTAGATTCACAACTATTTGTTGCTGTGAATGACCCTTATTCATTCTCTGTGAGTGGTACCAGTATGTCACATTATTATATGGAAATAAAATTTTATTATCTGAGTTTGATTCTTAGTTCCATACATAGAAGAATCGAATGTGTTGATATATCTAAATAAATGTGTTATTTTAACTTGTTTTCTACTGTTAAACATAGAAAGCACATCTTTGGTCATGTTGAACAATTTTATTGAGTTTGTGATAGTAATTCATTTGTCTTTTGCTAGAGCAAAGAATAGGTGACAAGAAGAAGGCTCGGATGTTTATGAAACTGGTGTCTACTGTTGGGACAAATTCTTCTATGTCAAGAGGAAGCCAAGGCAGTTTACAGAGAAGCTTGAGTTTTGAAAATATGATCCCAGGGTTAATCGACATGTTCTGTTTACAGAAGCTAAATGAAGTGATAGGGTACCCCTCATGGTTGCCTTATGTTGTAACTAGACCAACTTGTCTAATTAGAATTGTCTAACTCACAATTCTAACTTAATCATTGTCTAACTCAGAATTGTCTAACTTAATCATTATGCTTTAGACTACACCCTATTTCCTTGATGACATCGATGAGTTAAGTAAAGTAGCATATTATAGTACACTACAATGAGAAAATGCAAATTACATTGGAACCCACTACAGTAGCATCTTTTTCTGTAGCATAGGAAGAATTTATTTATATTTATTCATGTTCTGTAACAGATTATACAACAGAAAACATTTATGTCAAGCATTTGCTTTGACGGGCCACATATACATTTATAGAGAGATCAAGTAATTTGTTCAGAATGACAGTTAGGGAAGAAGCAAATTAGCTTACCAAACTGAGGTCGCGTTGGTGGTCATCGAAAGGTCACGTTAGAAACTTAGAAACAGTGAGGGAGAGTGAGAGACAGTTAGGGAAGAAGCAAAAAGGAAGAAGCAAAGGGGGACTTACTAACCGTTCGTCGAAGGTTGTCATGGAGGCCGCGTGTTGGAGATCAAGAAACAGAGAGGGGAACTAAGATTAGGAGAGAGAAAGGGGAAGGTGACGGGGGAAAACTGAGAGAGAGAGGTTTAGGGCATAATAGAAACTGACGGAGGGGAAAACCGACCCTCAAATAAGTTATTAGATTTAGCGACGGAAAAAATATTATCGCTTCTTCATCACAGAAATTTAAAACAGGTGTGCACGTGTCTAATTTAACGACGCTAACAACTCTGTCGTTATTTTTAAAATAGATTAGCGACGGAATAAGTGACATAGTGTCCTTATCTTGCCCTTGCGACAGACAGATATATGTCACTAACTTGGGGGACAACAAAAGTTGAAGGTCAATTGAAAAGGAATGAGGTGACCTAAGCAACGACCATAACGACGATGCATTTTTCATATTACATAGCGACGGTCTCTGCGTAGTCGCTAAGCTTAGGGTTTAGTTAAAAAAAAGGGTCGGTTGAAAAGGAATGAGGTGCCCTAAGTGACGGACATATATATGTCACTAACTTGGGGGACAACAAAAGTTGAAGGTCAATTGAAAAGGAATGAGGTGACCTAAGCAACGACCATAGCGACGATGCATTTTTCATATTACGTAGTGACGGCCTCTGCGTAGTCGCTAAGCTTAGGGTTTAGTTAAAAAGAAGGATCCGTTGAAGAGGAAGGAGGTGCCCTAAGCGATAGACTTAGTGATGGTGCATTTTTCATCATAGGTAGTGACGGTCTTGTCGTCTCGCTAGGTTTCGTGCGCAACAAAAAAGTGGAGGGAAACCAAAAGAAATGGATTGAGGGAAAGTTAGCGATTGTGTCAGCGATGGAGTGTGTCTAGCTAGCGACAACGTTAGCGATGGTATACTGTGTCGTCGCTGATTTAGTCGTTAAATTTGTATTGATGGTCCCTTTTGCCTTGATGGTCGCTGATTCAGTCACTAATTAGCTATGGCTATTGTCGGTCGTTGTTTTCTAACAGGGTTTTTCTAGTAATGGAGGATCCTGAATGAAAAAATTAGATTCTGAAATCTGTGACCACGGATTTTGTTACGACAATTCCATTTTATGCTCTTGGTTTTTCAGTCATAACCGTCTTATACTTTACCTTTATTAATTTTTGTTATTGTAATATCTTTTTCATTTCAAATTTTACAAATAACATTTTTGTACTATTTCTAACTTTTTTATTATAATTTCATTAAAACGACAAATATTTTTTACAATATGATATTATAAGGCTATTTTAAAAATTATTATTTTATTTTTATTTTTAAGATTAATAATGTTATATAATAATTGGATATCATATTTTTATATTTTTAAATATATGTATAGGATTAATGGACTATTTATTAGGATTATGCATTTATATCAATATTTATTTAGGTAGTATGTTTCTTTATAATAAAACATCTATATATGAATATTTTTATTTTGTTAAATGTTATAAATTGATACTTTTACCATAGAATATGTAATCATAGATGATTCGTTTTATGATAGTATCTTTATTATCAAAATTGTAATATGTATCCTTAAAATTTAACCTCAAATTAAAAACTATTATGATTATTTAAAATATAGTTATTTTAAAAAAATTCAACCGTGAGATAACTTAAAAATATAATAAAAAATTTAAAATGATATTCAATATATTATTTAAGGTGATTATAATATAACTTTATAATTCTTTTATATAAAGTAATTAACTTTATAATTCATGTTATTTTATTAAAAATAAATTAATATTTTCAATAATATATCATTTTTGTTATGAAATTAGAGAGGAAATTAGAGAAGAAAATAGACTTGAAGATGAAGGAAGGAAAGTAATGAGAGTAAAGAAAGAGTAGTAAAATTGAAGAGAAGAAGTGTGTATGTATTAATGAGTGAGGGGGTATTTATAGGAGGTGAGAGGGGGACATTTATAAATATCAAAACTTTGGGGGGGACATCCACAAATATTCATAATACTCCCACTTGGATGTCCATATTTAGAATGTGCCTCGTTAAAACCTTACTAGGAAAAACCCAGTGGGATAAAAACCTAGTGAAGGAAAAAGAGTACAACATTCTTTACAAAGTATATTCATGAAAAATAATTAAATTACAAATATTTAATTCTCCCCCTCATCAGAACACTTATGTAAACGTCGAAGACCAATCTTTTGTACTAGTTGCTTGAAGACTTTGGTTGGTAATGATTTTGTAAAGATATCTGCTAGATTCTCGCATGATCGGACTTGCTGGACATTTATTTCACCATTCTTTATAAGATCATGAGTAAAGAAAATTTTTGGTGAAATATGTTTTGTCCTATCTCCTTTAATATAACCCTCCTTTAACTGAGAGATACAAGCTGCATTATCTTCACATAAGATTGTTGGTGGTAATTTTCCATCATGCAAGCCACAAGTTCCTTGAATATGTTGAATCATAGACCTCAACCATACACATTCTCGACTCGCTTCATGTAATGCTAGAATTTCAGCATGATTAGATTATGTTGCTGTGATTGTTTGTTTTATGGATCTCCATGAAATTGCTGTACCACCACATGTGAACAAATATCCTGTTTGTGATCGACCATTATGAGGATCAGACAAATATCCCGCATCAGCATAACCAATTAGGTTTGCCTTAGATACATATGGGAAAAATAAACCCATGTCCATTGTACCCCTAAGGTAGCGGAATATATGCTTAATCCCGTTCCAATGTCTTTTTGTGGGTAAAGAACTATGTCTTGCTAACAAATTGACAGCGAATGATATATCAGGTCGTGTATGACTAGCAAGATACATTAGTGCACCAATTGCACTGAGATATGGTACTTTAGGACCAAGTAGTTCTTCATTTTTCTCCTGAGGTCGAAAAGGATCTTTGCTCACTTCAAGTGACCTTACAACCATTGGACTGCTCAATGGGTGTGATTTGTCCATATAGAACCTCTTTAGCACCTTTTCTGTATAAGTCTTTTGGTTCATCAAAATTCCTTCCTTTAAATATTCTAATTGTAATCCAAGACAAAACTTTGTTTTTCCCAAATCTTTCATCTCGAATTCCCTTTTCAAACAATTTACAGCCTTTAAGAGCTCTTCAGGAGTTCCGATGATGTTTAAATCATCTACATAAATTGCAATTATAACAAACTCTTTTCCTAATCTTTTCATAAAAACACATGGACAAATCGGGTCATTTTTATACCCTTCTTTCAACAGATATTCACTGAGGCAATTATACCACATACGTCCAGATTGTTTCAGTCCGTAAAGAGATTTATTCAATTTAATTGAATAATTTTCTCGAGGATTTGTCTTGTATGCTTCAGGCAAATTAAATCCTTCAGGGAGTTTCATATATATGTCATTTTCAAGTGATCCATATAAATATGCTGCAACAACATCCATAAGGCGTAAGTCAAGCCTTTCACGGATTGCCAAACTTATCAAGTATCGAAAAGTAGTGGCATCCATCACTGGTGAATATGTTTCTTCGAAATCAATACCAGGTCTTTGTGAGAATCCTTGTGCAACAAGTCTTTCTTTGTATCGCACAATTTCACCATTTTCATTTCTTTTTCTCGTAAAGACCCATTTGTACCCAACTGGTTTTACACCTTTGGGTGTTTGGACTACAGGCCCAAAAACTTTACGTTTTGCAAGTGAGTTTAATTCTTCTTGCATTGCATCTTTCCACTTTGGCCAATCATTTCTCTGTGTACATTCTTTAACTAATTTTGGCTCATGATCTTTATCATCATTTATGATATCAAGAGCTACCTTGAATGCAAAAATTTCATCAATATCGACTTCGGGTCGATTCCATTGTATTCTATCCATGACATAATTTATTGAGATCTCTTTATTTGTATCAATTTCAGGTACCTTGGTTTCTTCTAGATTTGAAACCTTGATTATGTCAGGAGACTCTACTGGAGTCTTTATATCATCGATTCGACCATCCTCTTTATTTACTTTTCTTTTTCGAGGATTTTTATCTTTAGAACCAACAGGTCTGCCACGTTTTATTTTGGCTTCAGACTCATTTGCAAATTTAGATTGTCCTTCAGGGATATCAATCTTTATTGGAGTATTAACAGCTGGTATGTGTGACTCAGTCACTCTTTTTGGATCATCAAATGCATTAGGTAATTGGTTTGCCAAATTTTGTAAATTAATTATTTTCTGAACTTCTAGTTCAGATTGCTTTGTTCGAGGATCAAGATGTGAGAGAGTTATCTCATTCCAACTGATCATTTTATCCAACTGTTTATTTTCTCCCCCTAATGGTGGGAAAACAGATTCATCAAAATGACAATCAGCGAAACGAGCTGTAAATAAATCACCTGTTAAAGGTTCAAGATATTTTATTATTGATGGACTTTCATATCCAACATATATTCCCAACCTTCTTTGAGGTCCCATCTTAGTGCGTTGTGGAGGAGAAATAGGAACATATACCGCACTTCCAAAGATTCTTAGATGGGAAATATTTGGTTCTTTACCATGAACCAATTATAAAGGGGAATATTCATGATTACTTGTAGGCCTGATGCGAATAAGTGCTGCCGCATGCAAGATTGCATGTCCCCAAGTTGAAATTGGGAGTTTTGATCTCATTAACAATGGTCTTGCTATCAATTTCAAACGTTTAATCAATGATTCAGCAAGTCCATTTTGTGTATGAACATGTGCTACAGGATGTTCAATATCAATTCCAATGGACATACAATAATCATTAAATGATTGAGATGTGAATTCACCAGTGTTATCAAGGCGTATTTTCTTAATTGGATAATCAGGAAAATAAGCTTTTAAACGAATTAATTGAGCTAGTAATCTCGTAAACGCCTGGTTGCGAGTTGATAATAAGCAAACATGTGACCATCTAGTTGATGCATCAATTAAAACCATAAAATATCTAAATGGTCCACATGAAGGGTGTATTGGCCCACAAATATCACCTTGTATACGCTCTAAAAATGTGAGTGATTCACTTCCAATTTTCATTGGTGATGGTCGAGTAATTAATTTCCCTTGAGAGCAAGCAGCACATGAGAAATTATTAGTTTGGAGAATTTGTCTGCTGGATAAGCAATGACCATTTGAATTCTCAACTATTTTTTGCATCATTATTGTTCCAGGATGGCCTAACCGTTCATGCCAAATAACAAAGTTATTCTTATTTGTAAACTTCTGGTTTACAATAACATTTGTTTCAACTGTACTAATATATGTGTAGTACAAACCGGAGGAAAATGAAGGAAATTTTTCCAGTATACATTTTTTTATCAGAAATTAACTTTGTAATGTATTGATATTCATCATTTCCTTCATTTGTGGTCTCAATATGGTATCCATTTCTGCGGATATCCTTAAAACTCAACAAATTTCTTTGAGACTTCTTAGAATATAATGCACTTTCAATGTGTAATTTTGTTCCTCCAGGTAACAAAATACTGGCTCTGCCGGAGCCTTCAATTATATTTATACTACCAGATATTGTATTAACATTGCTTCTTGTTTTACTATATGGTAGAAATATTTCTCATTCTTGAGAATGGTATGAGTTATTGCACTGTCTGCGAGACATATGAGAATGGTATGAGTTGTTGCACTGTCTGCGAGACATATATCTTCGCCATTCACATGAGCATTCATTCTTCATTAAATAAATAAAAATAAATCATGAGTGAAAATATAATTAACAATAATGTTTAATAAAATTTTATTGATAAAGAGAAAATTTACAACAAAACAAATTAAATGAAACATTAAAATAATTTATTTAGGGGCACTCCCTTCTCCAACCGAGTGGTCAATGTCTTCTTCAGGAAGAGTAAGAAAATCATCAATACTAAAATCAGAGAAATCATCATCTATACCAGTAAAATTTGTCTCTATTATTTTCCCTTTATTTTTAAGGGATTTTTGGTATAGATCTACGAGATGCTTTGGTGTGCGACAAACTCGAGACCAGTGTCCCTTGCTACCACAACGATAGCAGATATTTTTAGTTTGTTCGCTATTTTGAGCATCTGTTCCCTTTTTCATATGTTCTTTATTTTTCCATGTGAATGATGATTTCTTATCATTTCTACCATGACCACGACCACAAACATATCCACGACTACGACCAATATCATGTCCCTGAGCATTACCTCGTCCACGACCGCGACTACGGCCACGACCACGACCATGAGTATGATGATCGTGTGTTGCTACATTCACTTCTGGGAATGGAGCAGTTCCAGTTGGACGAGATTCATGATTTTGCATAAGTAATTCATTATTTTGCTCAGCCACAAGGAGACAAGTAATCAATTCTGAGTATTTAGTAAAGCCCTTTTGACGATATTGTTGCTGCAGGAGCATATTAGATGCATGAAAAGTGGAGAATGTCTTTTCTAACATATCACTTTCAGTGACCTTTTCTCCACACAACTTCAATCTTGAAGTAATTCTAAACATTGCAGAATTATATTCATTTACAGATTTAAAATCTTGTAAACGCAAATGCATCCATTCATAACGGGCTTTTGGAAGAATTATATCTTTTTGATGGCCGTATCTCTCTTTTAAATTATTCCACAAAATAAGGGGGTCTTTAACTGTTAAATATTCATTTTTTAACCCTTCATGGATATGGTGGCGTAAAAAGATCATGGCTTTAGCTTTGTTCTGACTAGATGCATTATTTCCATCTTTAATTGTTTCCCCAAGATCTTTTGCATCTAAATGGATTCCAGCATCCAATGTCCATGATAAATAGTTCTTGCCAGTAATATCAAGGGCCACAAACTCAAGGTTGGTAATATTTGCCATATGTATTTCTATGCAAGAAATTACAAATAATAAGTTAGATAATACTTCAATAAATATATTAGCTATAATTATTGATCCGGTCCCAACACCGGCCCCCAAGAGCATGGCTTTAATGCTTTGCCAGATCAGCATTTTGAACAAGAAAAGTACGCTTTAAGCACATTATAATCACTTCTATACGGAGTGCACTCCGCCAAGGCACGTAACTCCGCCAAGGCATGTTACTCCGCCTAGGCTCATAACTCCGCCAAGGCATGCAACGCCGCCAGAATGTGTTACTCCGCCAAGGCTTATTACCTCGTCAAGGAGGAAAACATTGAATACCTTATACACATGCATAAAACATTCCTAATGCATATCACTCCGCCAAGCCACAGGCTCAATACAGGCGGAATATTGAACTTCCCATACTGCGTAGCGAGCCCATACTTATAACCCTGGCACGAGATTGACTCTGTCTTGAGAGGTTCAAAATGGGAATCACGCTGTCACGCATAAAAGGGAAAAACAAATAAAATAATAAAGCATTCACGCTTTCCAAGTAAGTGGAAACACCCACTACAATAACAGTGCTTGCAAACGGCGCAGGGACCCACTACCTTTCCAGCATAATGCCTGAAAACAAGGAACGGGTCCTACCAATAATGGAGCACCAGTAACAGGTATATAAACCTCAGCAAAAAGGTATATGGGGATCCCCCAATTCGGAACCTTACACTCTCTCACTTGCATAATTCTCTCAGATTTGCTTTCTAAGTCGATGAGTATTCAGAAATACTGACTTGAGCGTCGGAGAATAATTGCAGGTACCACCCCCAATTGGGTCAAGACAAGAAGACTCCTTCGGGCGGACTGTGACACCGTCCCAGAATACATTACACTCCGTCTCAACATACAAAGATACTCTGTATTTGTATTTATATGCATACTGCTTTGTATCAGATGGACATTTTATGTATATTTTGAATTGTTCAACAAATACACTTTTACACCCCCTGTAAAGAACAGTTCATTGGCACGCCCAGTAGGACCTGTAAATTTGGTATTCCCACAATCTTTGATCAAGCTCCATTACATTCATCATTAATGGAAAGACCAGGACCAGAGGTGCAGACTGAGGATTCTCCTCCATGCAATCATAGACGTCTCAACTTTGATAACGATGCTCACAAAAAGGCAACGCATGCTGACTCTCCAGATCCGAGAGATGACATGATCAGGATGCTGAGAGAAGAAATTGCTGAGCTTCGTCGTGAAAAGGCAAATTACACTCACGAGAAAGCAGGTCCTGTAAAACAGCCGCATCATGAGACGCATACACAGGAGGAATCAAGTACTCCTAGCTACTCTCGCATCCCTACTTACATGGAAGAACAACGAAGCCTTCCACTGGCAAATGCTCAACATCAAGAGGGAGGGAGAGCAGGCTCAATTGCATCTCCCTTGGGGTACAAAATGAGTATCCCATTTTCCAAAAGGCTCATGAATGCACACGTCCCCAGACATTTGCAGACCATGCAACCTGTTTCCATAGGAAAATACACTGGGGAAACAGATCCTTCTAAGCATCTAGATGCTTACATCTACGAGGCTATGTTCCTAGGTGCAGAAGAAGATGTCATGTGCAGAATGTTCCCCAGGACCCTTACAGGTGAAGCTCTTAGTTGGTTCAAGAGCTTACCTTCAGGCTCCATTGATTCATGGGAGGATCTGGCCACAGCTTTTGGCAGCCACTTCGTGATCTCTAGGGATGCGCCTAGAACCTCTCATACCTTGGCTCAGATCAACCAAGGTGACAAAGAATCTCTGAAGTATTTCCTTAAGAGATTCTATAAAGAGGCAGCTATGGTCCCTGATCTGACAGAAGCAATACAGTTGCATATCCTCATCGAGGCTATGCAGCCAAAGTCACCTTTTGCTCTGTCGTTGGCAAAGGGACCTCCATCTACGATGGAGGAATTTCGCAGGAAGGCGTCCAAGTATGTGGGCATTGAGATGCATCTGGAAGCCACTGCATCTCGCAGTAAACCACCCACAGCAACTCCACATCATGATAAAGACAAAGAAAGGTCATCCAAGAATGACAAGTTCCACCAGAAAGACAAAATAGGGAACCAACCCTTCAAACAGCAAGATAGACGTGTGTTCAATTTTGCTCATTATGCACCCCTGAACACGTCATATGAACAAATCTTGCGTGAAATAGGATGGACTACCCTTAACATTTATGGGATTCAACGTCCACCTCCAATCAGACGCGGTGGGAACCCAAAGAAATATTGTGAGTTCCATGAGTCAGTTGGCCATACCACGGAGGAGTGCAAGCAACTCAAAAATACCATTGAGGTACTCATTCGTGAAGGCAAACTGAAACATTATTTGTTCAAGAGTAAATCTCACGATGAACCAGAGAAGTTTGAGAAGAGATCTCGTGATCGTTCTCCTGATCCTGATAACACTCGGGAGCCAAAACGTACGGCGGCAACAGAAAAACATAAGGGCGTTGTTCTTGAGTCCGCCCAAAGAGAACCAAGTCCAGAACCCAGATCACGGGGTAAAAGGCAGGTTGTAGATATGATTGCTGGGGGCTTCGCCGGAGGCGGACCCTCAAACACCGCCAGGAAAAATCATCATCGTATGATCTTGTCTGTGCAAGGCAAAGGTAAGGAATATCGCCCATTCAGGAACGAGGTCCAGACTCCGCCTATAACCTTCACAGATGACGATTTTGGCCCTACTATCCCTGAGGGAGATGATGCAGTAGTGATTATTGCAGTAATCGCTAATATGGATGTAAAACGCATCCTAATTGATCAGGGAAGTTCCTGCGACGTTATCTTTTATGACTGTTTTAAACGCATGGGACTAACTGATGCTGATTTGCAGCCTTATACACAGGACCTTACAGCCTTTAATGGCGCCAAACAGCCCACTAAAGGCTACTTGGACACAAGGATCACTTTTGATGGTGAACCTGGAGCAAGGACTGTAAAATCCAGGAATCTTGTCATTGATGTCAAATCTCCATACAACGGCATCATTGGGCGGCCTACTCTGAATGCCATGGAAGCCATCGTTTCAACCCCTCACTTGTTAATCAAGTTTATTGATAAAGATAATCAAGTCTCATCTGTAAGGGGTGACCAGGAGATGGCTCGTTATTGTTATAATTTGAGTCTTAACATGGTGAAGCTTGAAACCATGTCTAAGAAAAGAAAATTGAACGAAGGAAGCAGTGCGGCGGCATCCGTCAATTTGGTGGATCTTGATCCCAGGGCGGAGTCTTCTATAGACCCACTGAATCCTTTGAAACCAACTCCTGATGATGGTTCCAAGTCTATTATTTTAGGCAGCACCCCGGAGCAAATTACTAACATCAATGACAAACTGGAGCCTAACGTGGAAGCAAGACTAATTGCACTTCTCCATGAGTACAAAGAAATTTTTGCTTGGACCACTGCAGATATGCCTGGAATGGATCCTAACTTTTGTTGTCACCGCCTGGCGGTGTATCCAGAAACCAAGCCAGTGGCACAAAAGAAACGGCGTATGGGTCCTGTTAAGCAAAAAGCTGCTTGTGAACAAACAGAGGAGCTCCTTAAGGCGGGGTTCATCAGGGAACTCCGTTACTCCTCCTGGCTGTCCAACGTGGTTATGGTACAGAAAGCCAATGGCAAGTGGCGTATGTGCATAGACTACGTTGATCTGAATAAATGTTGCCCCAAAGATCCATACCCTCTCCCCAACATTGACAGATTGGTTGACGACTCCTCCGGATACAAATATCTATCTTTCATGGATGCCTACTCTGGATACAACCAAATTCCAATGAATGAGGATGATCAGGAAAAGACAGCATTTATTAATGACAAAGGGGTCTTTTGTTACAACGTAATGCCATTTGGGCTAAAGAACGTCGGGGCAACCTACCAGCGCATGATCAACAAAGTTTTTGAGGGCATGCACACAAGGCTGGTAGAGGTTTATATTGACGATATTATTGCCAAGACCCCGGAGGGAGGAGATCACGTTGAAGACCTACGCCTCATTTTTCGACGCCTGCAGCAATACAACATGAGACTCAATCCACTTAAATGTACATTTGCTGTACCTGGGGGCAGATTTTTGGGTTTTATGTTAACACAAAGAGGCATAGAGGCTAATCCTGATAAGTGTCGCGTAATCCAAGAGTTGCAGAGCCCCAAAACATTGAAAGAGGTACAATCCCTCAATGGCAAAATCGCTGCCCTAGCTCGATTCATGCCAAAAATGGCTCATCGCTCTCTTCCCTTGTACAAGATGCTGAAGAAGGATAAGAAATTCAATTGGGGCCCAGAGCAAGAGGCGGCATTCCAAAGCTTGAAAAATGTCTTAGCCAGCCCTCCAATCCTGGTAAAACCAAGCCCAGGTGAGCAACTTATCGTTTATTTGTCTGTTTCAGATGAAGCGCTGGTAGTGGCTCTGGTCAAGGAAACAGTTGAAGGCCAACGACCGGTATACTTCACTGGTAAAACATTGCACAGTGCGGAGTGCCGTTACCAGAAGATTGAAAAGGCAGCACTTGCAGTTGTTTGGGCCTCACGACGCCTAAGACCATATTTCCATGCACATCCCATCCTGATTCGCACAGACTTGCCACTCCGTACTATATTGTTCAAACCAGACCTGGCAGGAAGGATGATCAAATGGGCCATAGAACTCTCTGAATTCGACATATCTTACGAGCCAAGAACTGCTATCAAGGCACAAGTCCTAGCAGATTTCGTAGTTGAATTAACAGGCTCTAGCCCAGATGCAGATCATTCGCATTGGACAATATATGTCGATGGGTCTTCGAACAGCAAAGGATGTGGAGCAGGAATTGTTATAGAAAGTGATGACGGGGTACATCTTGAAATTTCATTACACTTCACCTTCACTACGTCAAACAATCAGGCGGAGTATGAAGCCTGCTTAGCCGGACTCAGAGAAGCACAAGATATTGGGGCCAAAACTGTTACCCTATGCAGTGATTCTCAACTAGTCATCTCACAAATTCTTGGTGAGTATCAGGCTAAAGAACCCCTGCTACAGCAATATCTCAACTGCGTCAATGAGTTAAAGCAGCGCTTCAATGAAGTTACTTTCAAGCATGTACCCCGCGAAGAGAATATACGTGCTGATATCCTCTCCAGGTTAGCCAGCACAAAGAAGGCGGGGTGCACAACTACGGTTGTACAGAGTACCTTGGCAGAGCCAAGCATTTCCTTTCCTTCATCAGTACTTATGATTAAAAGCCGCTCCTTTGACAACAATTCCTGGGTAGCACCAATAGTTCGTTACCTTGTTAATGGACAATTACCTACAGATGATCTTGAGCGAAAGAAACTAAAGAAAGAAGCACCCTATTATACACTCCTAGACGGACAGTTATACCGCCGAGGAATTTTCGTTCCTTACTTAATTTGTATAAATGAAAACGAGGTGCAAGCTGTTTTGGAAGAAGTCCATGAAGGGCAATGTGGACATCACCCAGGGGCACGGAGTCTGATGAGAAAAATACTCAGGGCGGGGTATTGGTGGCCCACTCTGAAGCATGACTCCGCCTTATATGTTCAAAAATGCGATCAACGCCAACGATTCGTAAATCTCCACCACACTCCAGCGGAGGAAATGTCATCATCAATAACGCCTTGGCCTTTCTATCAATGGGGCATGGATATCTTGGGTCCATTCCCAACTGCGCCCGGCGGTGTCAAATACTTGATAGTTGGTGTTGATTATTTCACCAAATGGATTGAGGCAGAGGCAGTGGTGCACATAACGTCAGCCAGGACTCGAAGGTTCGTATATGAAAATATCATTGCACGTTTCGGAGTCCCTGGACGCATAGTCACTGATAATGGCACCCAGTTCACAGATCGCAAGTTCACTGAACTTCTAGAAAATCTCAGCATTACGCAGATTTTCTCTTCTGTGGAACACCCCCAGACCAATGGACAAGCAGAGGTTGCCAACAGAGAAATCTTGAAGGGCCTCAAGAAACGCCTCGGTGAGGCAAAGGGAGATTGGGCAAATCAATTGTGCCACGTTTTATGGGCATACAGAACAACCCCTCACTCCACCACGAATGAATCTCCATATCGGCTGACATATGGAGTTGAGGCTGTCATTCCCATTGAATTGGCAACCCCTTCAGCTCGAGTCCTCCATTTCAACGAGGAAGCCAATCAACAGAACCTCGCACACGAACTCGAGGTTTTGGCGGAGTTGAGAGAGGAAGCCTTTGTGAGAGACCAAGCTGTCAAAGCAAAGGCCGCCAAACGGTATAACACACGTATTTTTGAACGCCGTTTCAAAGAAGGAGATTTGGTCCTGAGAAGGGCCAATATTGGCAACAAATTTGCACACCAAGGCAAATTGGCACCAACTTGGGAAGGTCCATACCGAGTCATCGAGGTTTTGGGCAAAGGCACATACCGCCTAGAAAACTTAGATGGCACTCCGGTCAGGAATAAATGGAACATTTTAAATTTACGCATATATTACAGCTAGTTGGGTAATATGGTATGATCTTTTCTTCCTAACTCAAGGTTCTTCCTAGATATGCTTTCCTTGAAAAGGATTCGAAAAGACATACCCCAACTCAGCCCTTTATGTAGTTCCATTATTAATGAAATGCCTTCCTGCATTTAATCTTCGCTCTAACTTTGAATTGATTATCCATGGCAGAACTTGTTCCCATGCAGATAAGACAACGGCTCCAAAAACTGAAGCATACATGCATAACTCTTTATTCATAAGGATCAACCAACATGCAACACCGCTTCACAAAAGGAGTCAACAAAACTCCTTAGGGTAAAAGGATTGGTGTCACAGCTATATGCTGCACCATACCAACCCCAAGGTCCAAAAACTCCTTGGGGGGAAAGGATTGGTGTCACAGCTATATGCTGCACCATACCGACCCTAAGGTCTAGAAAACTCCTTGGGGGAAAAGGATTGGTGTCACAGCTATACGCTGCACCATACCGACCCTAAGGTCCAGAAAACTCCTTGGGGGGAAAGGATTGGTGTCACAGCTATATGCTGCACCATACCGACCCCAAGGTCCTGCAGGCTTCTTGTGGAAAAAACGGTGTCACAGCTATATGCTGCACCAATTCGCCCTCAAGGTCCTGCAGGCTTCTTGTGGAAAGAGCTGGTGTCACAGCTATATGCTGCACCACACTGACCCTAAAGTCCAGCAAATTTCCTACGGGAAGGATTGATGTCACAGCTATACGCTGCATCATACCAACCCTGGATTCAACAATTGCCATGTGATCAGGAGATACTCTCCAATCCAAATTCAAAAGGATGAACACTCCATCCGAAGCTTGACTCCGACTAACTACCAACGTTTTACGGAGTACATGAGCAACAAACTCAAGCACTACTCAACAAGTTCAAGTAAGTTCAACACTTGTAAAATTGTGCTTCGTTGAAATTCCTAAGAGGCTACTCCGCCTCCTTACGGGATCCAATTTCGTCGAAATTCCTAAGAGGCTACTCCGCCTCCTTACGGAATCCAATTTCATTGAAATTCCTAAGAGGCTACTCCGCCTCCTTACGGAATCTACTTCAATGAAATTCCTAAGAGGCTACTCCGCCTCCTTACGGGATCCAATTTCGTCGAAATTCCTAAGAGGCTACTCCGCCTCCTTACGGAATCTATTTCATTAAAATTCCTAAGAGGCTACTCCGCCTCATTTGAGAATATACTTCAATGAAATTCTCAAGAGGCCACTCCGCCTCATTTGAGAATATACTTCAATGAAATTCTCAAGAGGCTACTACGCCTCATTATTGAAATTACTTCAGTTAAATTCTCAAGAGGCTACTCCGCCCCATTACTGAATTTATTTCATTGAAATTCCTAAGAGGCCACCTCGCCTCCCTACTGAATTTTACTTCACCAGAATTTCAAAGGGGTTATTCCGCCTCGTTACACTTAGTCATATTTCATTAAGTCCTCAAATGATTACGCTGCCTTCTTAATATCGTTTTACAAGGCATAAATCCGACGGACTCAGACAGTGTTTATATGAACGAGTATAGATTTACAGAAAATATGCTTCATTAAATATTGTCAAAGATTGATAAAGGTCCAAAGCCTGTCCTGGAACAAGGCAATATTAATAAAATACAAAAAACAAAATTTGCAAAAGGACTCCAGAGCTAGTCTTCAGAGCTCGGGTGGCACTCCCACTTGTTGGGCGGAGCTGGGCTGACCTTCACCAGGTTTGGATAAACTTTGGGAGGGAGGCAAGTCCGCCAGGACATATTCTACACTGGGCGCAGGAACGTGACCCCCCTGAGCAGGCACCATCAGTTCGCCATCAATGAATTCATAGTAAGGATGAATGCCTGCAGTGGTGAGAGCAACACCTGGATTGCGATAACGGAGTTGGCGAACAGCCATGCTGAAAGCATCATCAATAGCCGCCTCAGCTGCATCCAAGGCAGATTGTAACTCCTTGTCAAGCCTCTCACTGGTGGCATCTGAAGTGGCTTTTTCAGCTTGCAGCTCTTGAACCTGTTTTTCAAGGTTATTGTATGCAGTGGCTGCTTGGTCCAACTCCGCCGCCCAGGCATCTTCAGCAACGGTCTTATTTATTTCAAAGGAAACCAACCTCTGCTGAAGTTTGCTCACACCTTCGCCCAGTTCTTTGTTCACCTGGGATAGTCCGCCCACCTCTTCGCCCAATTTTACATTCTGCTCCTTCAAGCTAGAAACTTGCTTTTCCAGCAAGACTTTATCAGCTCTCACCCGAGCCAGCTCCTCCTGCAGGTTCTTGATGTCGGAGTCGGCGGTGTCAAGGTGTCTATCTTTAGCTTTGATCACCTCCGATAGCTGTTCGTTATCATGCTCCAAGCTGCGTATTTTTTCAATAGAATCATGAAAAGATTCTTGAAACATGTTGGCCTCAGCAGCAACATCAGCAATACATGGCACAGAGGCTAGAAAACCATCAATTTCTGCAAGGTGCCACCTTGCCGCTGCAGCAGCGTCTGGAATCTCTTGGAAGTCGATGTCGGGGCGGAGAATGAACTCCGGATCACGTCTCTCCGATTGGCGGGATCCCATATTTGCAAAATACAAGAAGGGATTCAGTCGAGACCCCGCCAAAGGCAGAGAGACAGATCGCCTGGATGACTCCCCTGGAACATCAATAAAGAAAACTGGTGTCCCTCGAGTAGCCAAGCCCAAGGCGGGATTCTCAGCCGGGCGGACTGGGGAAGTTTGAACTCCCTCCGCCTCATCTCCCACAACTTGGTTTGGAGAGGCTTGAATTCCCTCCGCTTCCTCCCCCACGACATCTTCTTCGAGGACGCCTTCAACACCGCCCATATCAGCGATAGTACCCACAACAGGTACTTCCTGAGTCTCCTCCAAGTTGATGGCGGTGTCAGCTGATGCTCCTTCCTCAATCTTCTTCTTGCCCTTATTCTTTCTTTTGAGCAAAGGTTGGGGATCCACTTCCTCTTCCTCCTCTTCAGCAGCTTCTGGTTCTTGGCGTTTTTTAGATCGCCTTTCAACCTCAACCGTCGAGGACCCTACAACACCCTCTAACGTCACTACGTTAGTGGAAGCAGGGAAAGGAAGAGTTTTTGTCAGAGCAGCAGCCAAATTCCTCCGTGGCTGCACATTGTTCTCCGCGTCAATTTCCCTGCGGCTCAAACGAATCTGCTTGATGCGTTCCATCCTAGGGAATTCAGCAATCTCTCCTGCAGAATAACATATATGAGTACGGTTAAAAGATGCAGGAAAAAATAGAAGCAATATTCATTCAACATTGAAATTGTTAATGACGAAATATTACTCAAGTATCCCTGAGCATCCCGCCCAAGCAGCCTTCGACACAGAATCAGCTTGTGGATGGAGTTGTACTCCTTCAACGCCCGGAGTACTTCCACAGATGCAGCTGATAAAGCACTTTCCTCGACTTCATACGCTTGCTTAGTCAAGAGGAAGTGCTCATGAGTCCAAGCTACTGGGAATTTGTCAATTCCCTCTTTACTCCGCCAGAAGACGGGCTTGTCCTTCCTAACGGACACCTTCATAAAACTCATCCTGAAGTGAAGACCGCCTTCCTTGACGGAGTCAGCAAACGCCTTGAAATTTAAAATCTTCGGCTCCGCCCGAAGGGTTACAAAACCCATGCCACCAGTTCTCACGTTCACCCTCCTCATTATGCGGCAGAAAGAAAAGAACAACGCCACAGTGGGCGTAAACTCCAGATGTTCAGCCATCACCTCAAAACTACGAACTATCCCCCAACCATTGGGATGCAGTTGAGAAGGAGCGCAGTCCAGAAACCTAAGTACGCCCATCTGGAATTTGTACAGTGGGAAGCGTACCCCCAGCTGGGTGAATAGAATATCGTACATGTATATGGTGCGTTCATTTTGAGGACGATGACATATTCATTCGAAGGTCTTGGGAGAACGAATGATGAACCTCCTTTCATACCGTTCATCTTTCCAGATTGGCACGGGCAACTCCATCGCCCCTCCACTAGTTGTCGCATGACGAGAGGAAGCATCTCTAACATCTTCCTCAACCCAACAATAGGGGTTAATCTCAAGTGTCTTTTCCCAATCCAATCCATGCAAAACAACATTCTGACACTCTGCCATCGTGAGCACTTGTGTATGGGAAACACCTCCTGATACAAACGAATGTACAGCATTACTAAAATACTCCACGCTGCTATAAAACGTTGAATCCCTCCCAGTATAGAAAGCCTCATCTTCACTCTCAATGTCAGAAAACATGGGACGAACAGAAACCCTAGAGCATGACACTGACTTTTTTCCCCTCATCCTCGCTTCAACAAACACACATATAAAGAAAAAACAGAGCCAACCCAATAGAAATAAAGACAGAAAGCAGAGGAAGAAGCAAGCTACCTTAAGTTTCTGGGAAAACTGAAGAACTCCAACAACCAACAAACTAGCGAGAAAGTAGCAAGAGTAGTTTCAGCACACGAATGCAAAGTAGAAGATGAAGCAAAACATTTCCCTCCCTAAGAGTTTACCTATTTATAGGCATGGCTTGGGGGGAAATAAGCGAATCCTCAAAAACCTCAAAGATGTGTTTGCAGCCGTTGGATTAATCTCACTAACGGTTCTAAGTCTCAAACACGTGTTTACAGCCGTTGGATGAATCTCACTGACGTTTCCTTTTGTTGATGAAACCAATAGATGAATCTAAGGGCAAATATTTCCTAGGCCGTGTTTTCAAAATCCAAGGCCCATGATAATAATCTCGAAAACATATCTCAACTGCCATCCCACGCATTTATGTCCCATCATTGGAATGGCAATCGTTACGAGGGCATACGTGGCAATAAGAGAATAAAGAGGCAAAACGTGGTTTCGAGGCGCTTTAATGACAGGCGTGGCAAGTAATGATGAAAGCATTAAATGCACGAAAACACTTGTCCGAAAAATGCTGAACTAGCAAACGCCGCCTAAACCCATGCCTATAAAAGCTAAACTTAAATATAGCTCATTAAAGTGACTCCGCCAGTCACTATAACAAGCTAGGGGGCATATGATCCGGTCCCAACACCGGCCCCCAAGAGCATGGCTTTAATGCTTTGCCAGATCAGCATTTTGAACAAGAAAAGTACGCTTTAAGCACATTATAATCACTTCTATACGGAGTGCACTCCGCCAAGGCACGTAACTCCGCCAAGGCATGTTACTCCGCCTAGGCTCATAACTCCGCCAAGGCATGCAACGCCGCCAGAATGTGTTACTCCGCCAAGGCTTATTACCTCGTCAAGGAGGAAAACATTGAATACCTTATACACATGCATAAAACATTCCTAATGCATATCACTCCGCCAAGTCACAGGCTCAATACAGGCGGAATATTGAACTTCCCATACTGCGTAGCGAGCCCATACTTATAACCCCGGCACGAGATTGACTCTGTCTTGAGAGGTTGAAAATGGGAATCACGCTGTCACGCATAAAAGGGAAAAACAAATAAAATAATAAAGCATTCACGCTTTCCAAGTAAGTGGAAACACCCACTACAATAACAGTGCTTGCAAACGGCGCAGGGACCCACTACCTTTCCAGCATAATGCCTGAAAACAAGGAACGGGTCCTACCAATAATGGAGCACCAGTAACAGGTATATAAACCTCAGCAAAAAAGTATATAGGGATCCCCCAATTCGGAACCTTACACTCTCTCACTTGTATAATTCTCTCAGATTTGCTTTCTAAGTCGATGAGTATTCAGAAATACTGACTTGAGCGTCGGAGAATAATTGCAGGTACCACCCCCAATTGGGTCAAGACAAGAAGACTCCTTCGGGCGGACTGTGACACCGTCCCAGAATACATTACACTCCGCCTCAACATACAAAGATACTCCGTATTTGTATTTATATGCATACTGCTTTGTATCAGATGGACATTTTATGTATATTTTGAATTGTTCAACAAATACACTTTTACACCCCCTGTAAAGAACAGTTCAATTATCATTATAATGATGGTAATAACAATAATCATAACAAGTCAATAATAATTATAATACTTTTATATTTTATTAAATTATAAGAGTAATATCAGTTTTTTTTAATAGAGTAAATAAATCATTTTAAATGAAATTTCACATAAATGATTCGGTAGTAAAATTTTAAAATTTTCATAAAATATCATTCAAGTATTAGTGGTCAAGTGGTAATAACTTATCATAGGTATAAACCTAAGTTCAATTTCTTATTAATACTATCTTGTTGATTAACAAATTTATATAAAATAAGATATATATTAATTATAAATACCAATTATGAGTCTAAAAGTTAATTATTTAATAATATAAAATGATTATATGTTATGAAACAAAGTAATATAAAATAACTCACGTAGTGCTACAGTACAGAATTAGTTAGAGTATATTAAAATGAAAAACCAATAATCACACAGGACATGGAATGCAAAACGAATAATTAGCTTGTGAAGTTAGTGACATGGAATGCAAAACCAATAATCAACTTGTGAAGCTATAGTAAAGCATGCTTGTGAAGCTATAGTAAAGCATACTTGTGAAGCTATAGTAAAGCATAAAGTATTAAATAAATTAATATAAAATAATTAAACATTATGATTTTATTTTATTCTTAAATTTCTTAGGTGGTTATAGTTCTTCAGGAACCATAAATATTTTCAAGAATTCTTCAAGAATTCTAAATTATTTGATTTCTAGTTCTTCAAGAACTATCAGTAAATATTTTCAAGAATTCTTCGGGAATTCTTTTAAATCCCATAGGGATGTTTGAAATATAAGTTCTTCAGGAACTTATTAATATTTTATACATCCTGCTGGGATGTGTGGAATATAAGTTCTTCGGGAACTTATTATAATATATATATATACATATAATATAAATTGAAATGAAATTATGAAAAGAAATTAAAATTCTATGTTACCTTAAATTCAGTTGGTCAGAACCTCGTGCTGATAACGTGTTATGAAATTAGAGAGGAAATTAGAGAAGAAAATGGACTTGAAGATGAAGGAAGGAGAGTAATGAGAGTAAAGAAAGAGTAGTAAAATTGAAGAGAAGAAGTGTGTATGTATTAATGAGTGAGGGGGGTATTTATAGGAGGTGAGAGGGGGACATTTATAAATATCAAAACTTTGGGGGGGACATCCACAAATATTCATAATAATTTTTAGATTTAAAATAAAAAAGAATTTATAAAAAATTTCAAAATTTAATGAGTGCGAACAACTTTTAAATTTTGTATACTGCAGGATATATTCAATTGGATCAAATCTAAGGACTATAATTCAATAGGTGTATCATGCACCCGATTTAACAAATTGCATCTTAGATTAAAAAAAAAATTGTCTTTAAAACTCCAGTTTTTTTGTTGTTGCTAATTTCTCTTGGTCTCACATACTATACTATCCGATTTTGTTGCCGCATAATCTCTCTGCCACGACCAGCTTCTGGTTTCATGCTCTTCCTTTTGTGTGAAATGGTAGGATGGAGAACAATCCCATCACACTCCCACGCGATTTGAGAGAACAATTTTTTTTGAGATTACCAGTGAGATCTCTCTTGCGTTCCAAAATTGTCTGTAAGGAATGGTATCGTCTGATTTCCGATCCACAGTTTGCTATTTTTCATTTTGAAAAGGCTGTTCCCACCCGTCGAGTCCATCACAGTTTAATTGGTTATGATATCGGATTCAAAGACGCAGATGCTTCTCTTAACGACCCTTCTACTGTACTGTGCCTCCGTATTCCGCCCCGGCCCCCAACATCCCCAACCCGATTGATTCATGCAGAGGGCTTTTACTTTTGTACTTCCAGCGTGATCTTCTTCTATGGAATCCATCAACTGGTTCTTACAAATGGATCGATGGCTTACCATCACGCTTTAGGGAGGATCTGTATCTCCATGGCTGACTACCAATTTGTTCTTATGCCCCTCATTGATGCCCACACCGGATCGGTGAAGGTTTTCTCCTTCAAAGGAAATTCATGGTTCGACATTCCGGATCCTAATGCTTCGTCTGTACTTTTTCGAGATTTATAAACAGGTTTGTTCGCCAATACGACCCTTCGCGCTCGACAAATCAGAAGTGGTTTCCTCTTCAATGGGACCCTTCACTGGTTGGCTTCCTTTACCTCTTCTTCTAATATTTGTGTTCATGTAATCATTGCCTTTGATTTGATGGAAATGTCTTTATTTGACATTCCTATGCCTCGTCCTGTTGCTACGGAACTAAAATACAACGTATGTAGTTTGTTTCTGATGGGAGGATGTCTCAGTGTCTCTATCTTCAATTGGGAGGAAGGAAATCATGAAATATGGGTGATGAAACGATATAATATGGATTCTTCGTGGACTAAGTCCATTGTTATGCCTACTCATGACCGGTGTTTTTACCCCATATGCGTCACAAAAAATGGTGAGATCGTAGGATCAAATGAGAGACAGGGCAGTATGAAATTAGAAAAACGCAATAACAAAGGGGAGCTGCTTGAGCGTGTAAATGCATGTACACAGTGTAATATTACATATGTAGAAAGTTTAGTATCACTTCCGACTCCTGTCAAGGGAACAAGCAACAATGGCCAACAGCAACACACATTATTTGGGTATTCAATTAGTCCTCTAGTCCTTACACCATTTTTTATATATACTTATTCTTGTTTACAAGTAATGAGCTGAATGCTGCTTTTATGTGAGAATTATATATGGTCTTTTATGGATAATAACTTTTTTTTCCTTCATTTTTTTAAATGAGGGATGTCCAATTAGTAACATTTCAAATCAACTCTTGTTTCCTGCAGGCCAACGTAAACAGATGATGTTTGGACTACCCTTCAAGTGACAGCCGAACCATCTGTTTTAGCGGTCATTTCAATTAGTTTGGAGTTTAAACTTTAGAGTACTTTTGGATTTAATTATGTTTAAAGTAGCAGTTAGCGCGTCCTAATTATGCATTTTAAGAAATACTTTTTATCTTTTTCGACTTCATGTTATTAATTATGTTTGCAATTTGTTTCTCTCACGAAATTTACATTGTTTTTTAGTTATAAAGTCATGTGTATTTTGTGACGCCCTCAGTTAACTAGGACTAATTCTTTACCAGAACATCTTAGTTAACTAAGGTTCACATTTGTTTTTGAAAACTTAGAGAGATTTTATATATATATATATATATATGGTAGGCATAAATAAACTAATTACAATATTCTCTGTACATGGTCCATAAACAAAAGTACATACACTGTACATTAGGGGCACGCAAGCTCCCAAAGCATAGGTTAAAACTAAATACACCTATACAATTAAGGTAAACCATCTAGTCCTCGTCTGATGCTTATGCCACATCTGGGAAGATCTTAGGACCATTTATTAGTACCTCCATATGCTTCTCCTCACGATCCTCTCCGAGATCCTCTTCCTCTTGAGACAGAGGGATATACTTAGGGGTAGGTGATTTGGGTCTTCTTAAGGGTTTAGGTTGAGGGTGGAGACTCAAAACATCAGTTCCGCTAACTCTATGTAATCCTCAATGTCTAACTGACGAGGTGGGTCTCCATAGTATCTAATGGAACTCCACCACATTGATGTCTCAGTCAAAAGGAGGTGGTTCCAATGTCTAAAGTGTGGACCTATCATCTGGGTCAGTCACTATAGTTCCTTTAGTGCTAGGGTCTGCTTCATCAATGGTAGGTAATCTTCTCCTAAACGATGTGTCCTCTATACTCTGACGTCTCTCCCACATAATATATACATAATATATATATATATATAGCTCACAATACAATCAATCCAATTGTGAGATTTAGGTCTTACTCTCATCCTTCGCAAATAACCATACAACGTTAATCTTACCACCTTATGTCAACTTAAGTTCTTATAGTCTACTCATCATAGTACCATCATAATTATTATCCATATTCATGTTATCCTCCCTTTGATTCATAAATTATTCCATAGTTTATTTCACATTTCCTAAGGTATTCATGATCTTTAACTTCATTCCATTATAGACAAATATCATACAATTCTATTAATATATTCCTTATTACCATACCTTTCTCAACTTGTCTATCAATTAACTTCATGATTTCTTATCAAATAATCCATCATTCAGATATAATCACAATCATTATCAATACCTTGAATAACACATAATTCATGTAATGGGGTTAGTCACTCTTAATGCCATGTATGATTATGTATTTTATGGATCACCTCTTATTATTAATTCCATGATGCATGTGGGCCCATAATTCTTTTAACATCATTATCTCTATAGCACATCTACTAAGAGGAATCATATTTGCTAGAGTGACTGGCGTACACCACGTTCTTGTCAGTTCAAGGGTTTTAGGGACACGCATGTCCATAATAAAAAATGATCCTTTTACACAACCACAATTCGTGTAGACATTGATACGAAACTGACTTTCAACGGTCATAGTTATGTTCCATCTTTAGTCGAAGTACCCCAGGTTTGCATCGGAATGCCCAGCCTCGGGGAGCTACCTTCGATCTGATAGGGTTCCGGCCCAATTGTACTCCCAAGATCTTCCCTGAGGATCGAACACGAGCGTTTTTTAGTGTACCCTTGAATTTTTCTCTAGTTTTCATCACGACTTTCAGTCAAGATTCATATGTACATGATGCATGAATAATGCATGATTCATCTTTCTTTCATCTTCTTATGATTATCATTATATAGGGTCCTCCATAAGCACACATTTATCCTTAATGCTGGAGGTATAACATATCCATTTCATTTGAAAAACTTGACATCTTGTAGTTAATACTTACTATGTACACCAAGTACTTTTACCATGTCCTTCCTTAAAGTGGTATAATAGCATTTGGTAAGTTACTTATAAATTCTTTATCTCATGCTGAAGTAAACCAATTTGGAAATAGTAAATTAACTATTACATTTATTAACATAATTATACTTACTAAATCACTTTGATGAAAATATAATTTATTTATTGACAATGCTTGCAAGTGCATAAGTTTGTCGCGTAATATAAAAAATATCGTCTCCTCAAGGACAGTGTTCTCAAGTACTCAGAATAATGATCCTATTTATCTGAATAAGCAGCGCAAATAAAAATCGCACAAGAGAATTATCAGGAAAGAAAATCAATTAAAAAGCATCTTGGGATTTTTGGGGGATGAATTGCTTTAGGTCAATGTTTAAAGATTTTACATTATCTTTTACTCTTACGTTAACTAGGATAATTTCCCCAAGGTTCTAGTTTTTCCTTCTCAAAGCTCCACTAGAGTTTTCATAATTCAAACAAATTATTTGTTTAATTTGAAAAAGAGTTTTACGATCAAGAAAGTTTAAGTTCCCATAATCACTAAAAAAAGGTTTATTTTTTAGTCTCTTCCAGATTTATTTTTTATGAAAAAATTAGTCCTCAAAAGATTAAAAGTAGTTCAGTTTTCAGTTCTTCCCAAATTTAATAAAGGTAACCCAAAGCCTATCTCTAGATCAATGAGCAAATAAAGCAATCAAGAATTGAGGGTAAACATAGTTTCATTGATAACATAAGGAAGAGATTACATTAAATGCATCACAAACCACCCTTTAAATCCTAAGAATAAGGATTCTAGTCACTCATGGTGTACAAGAAATCAAAGCAGTTCATTGAATCCATATAACTCAAAAATAAGGATTACAAAGATTTAAACAAAAGGTAAAATGAGGATTCCTAAAACCAACCATAAGATATGCAGATTCTTCGAATTCTTTGTTCCCTTTACATTTTCCTCCTTGAAAATCCTTGAAAGAGTTTTCCAGAATCACCTTCTATGTCTGTACAACGTGCCCTGAAATGGTGCCTATTTCCCTCTTTTAAAGAGTCAAAAATGTGAAAACCATTTGTCAGACACAAACCACAGCCGTGGAGAGAACCACGGTCAGGCTGTGGTTCGCTCTAACTTGTGTAGCGTGAATTTTATGTATTGCACTCCATGGCCATGGTTTAAACTAGGGCTTGGTCCTCAAGTGCACTGTCCAAGACACTATTTTTCTTTGTTTTTTCATTCCTTTTGGCCACGGAGTGCACTATCAGACCAAGTAGCAAATGAGGGAAATAACAAAATTCACAAGGGCTTTTGAGGGAATTTGTTAGACAAATGACCTCTAATACTCAAAAGCGGGGGTGAATTGAGTATGACAAGTTTTTTAGATAATGCTAATTTAAGAGCTATTTTAATCAAACAAAGATTATAATCTTGAATTTAAGGCAATTGAATATAAAATAGTAAAGGTAAGAGAAGTGCAAACTCGATTTTATACTAGCTCAGCCAATCTCTTGCCTACGTCCAGTCTCTCAAGATCTCACTTAAGAAATTCACTATAACAATGAAATTGTACACAAGTTGAACACTCTAATACTTAGGAATTCCCTTTCCATTTATGGAGTCTCCAAGCACTTTACCAAGAGAAACCTTTCTCTTGTCTCACAATCTTTTAGGGATATCACTCAACTATGATCTCTTGAAGGAAAAAGTATTTGAAACTCTCAAAAGAGTGGATGAACAAATTAAAGCACTAATGACTTTAAAGAAAAGATAGTATGGCCTTTTTAGCTTTTTATTTATGCAAGTGATAGAAAGAATTAGTATGTTTTTCAAAATGAATTTCTTCTCTATTTATAGTTTATGAAATATGCAATGGAAGTATTTGGATCATCACAAGTCACTTGAAAAGATGCCTTTTTAGAAGGATGTAATGATTCATGAGTTTGGATTCAAAAGTCATGCCTTTCCATGTAAAAATCATGAAGAAATATGATGGTTCATTGATTTCGATAGAAATGTAATCAATTATCATAAAGCTGTAATCGACTACATGTAATCGACTACATTACTTTAAAAATTTAAAAATATGCAACGTTCATTCTTGTAATCGATTACAAGTATTCAGTAATCGATTACTATCATGTTTAAAACTTGTATTTTATAAACGTTCAAAAAGTGCAACGTTTTGTAACTACTATAATTGATTACGCCTAAGTTGTAATCGATTACATTGCTTGTCCGAATTAGAATATTTAAATATTTTTAAATATGAAACATTTCAAAACTCTTGTAATTGATTACACTTACAATGTAATCGATTACTTGGATGTCAAAATTAAAAATATCATAAGTTTTAATTTTGTTTTCCAAGCTTTTAGGCCAACCTATATTTTTTTTAAGCCTTACATTGTATCATAAGCTGAAATCTTGATCTTGCAATGTCTTGGCCACTTGATCTTGGTTTGCTTGTATTTAATACTTGTCAATATCAAAATCATGCGTCTTCAATCTCCCCTTTTTTGATGATGACAATTTTTATCCTGAAAAATATTTTACAAGCAAATACCTAAAGAAAAATTTGTTTCTATTAAGTTAAAAAAAAAACTTTAACTTTGTAATTTATTCATGAAATATTTCTCCCCTTTTATTTTTCAGAAAATGCATCCTTATTATTTTAAGAAAATTCGTTTCTTTCTCCCTTTTTATTTTTTACTAGATGCATTGGGATCTCTCCCCTTTGTCATTATAAAAAAAATGCATACAAGAACCAAGAAAGAATAAGCAAGAAGTATTAATGCAACACAAATTATATAATAAATGTAGTAGGTAACAACCAAAGTTTTAGACGGATAAAAATAAAAACAACTAAACAAAGTTTGCAAAATAAGTACATCACATAATAACCAAAACAACGAGAATGATAGAATATTTAAGCGGAGTCGAGAGAAGGAAGACGAGAGATGATGGTCTGCATGGTCGTGCCCACATGATCAAAACGGTCCCGGATGTAGGAATAGAGGGATTGCAGTTTAGTGGCAAGATCTGTCATGGAAAGTGAATCTGGAACAGGGTCTAGATCAGCAGGAGGATTGGTGACTTTGGAGACCTAGTCTCCATCTTCATTTTTCTTATAGCCGAAGGAAGAGAACATTTTTTTCCAATCATGAAAAAGTGTTAGGGCTTGATGCAAAAATCTTCAGAAATGGAGACATCAAAATATATAGGGAAGAAGAGTGTTGTCTTTCAAGGCCTTCTTCATTTGATATCGAATAAGGGATGCCCAATTTAGAGGATGCACTATCATAAAGGACCACATGAGAACCAAATCAGCTTCGGTAATTTATGCCATATTGGTGGTGTGGGGCATAGTGATGCGAGCAATGATATAATGCATCACTCAATATTCAAAAGTGAGGGACCTGACTAAAAGACGTCATCCAAGTTATTTTCATGGCATACAAGATGTCTAGCATCGAGACTATTGTATTCATTAGCCCAAGCATCGAAAATAGATCCTTCAAAAAGTTCTCTAAAGGAGATCAATTTGGAGAGTTGAAAGAAGAGGTTCATCAATATATATTGGTATCTTTTTCAGCTTAGAAACTAAGCACCCATTGCCAAATTTCAAATTGCTATAAAATAAATAGATGAGATCAGGATAATGATCCTCTTTCATTGTGAGGAATGGAAGAAGATCCTGATAATGAAAAAATTAGTAGCAGTCAAGACCTTTGATACACTGTTTATCTATGAACTAGGGGTTAATAATATCTTGAGAATGAAAGAGAGAATAGTAGGGTTCTTGTTGATTAGGGGAAGAGAAAACTCAGTAAAGGTGTGGAGAGAAGGGTTTCATGGAATAAGACTAGCGGAGGAAGAATGAGTGGTTCGCTTTTTCTTGGAGACATGAGGAGTGGAAGGAGAAGCCATGGAAATACAGATTGTGAGCACGCTACAAAAAAAGTTGAAGTGACGAAGATTTATGTGTCTGAAAAGTGTGTATTTTTGTTCAGATTGCAAGGTTGTAATTAATTATGAGGAGCTGGCCAGAAAAGTGTAATCGATTATAATAGGGGTTATACGTAAAGGGAGTCAAGAATAGACCCAGTTTTGGGAGTTCAAAAAATGGAAAGACATGTGCTCAAAGAAGTTTAAAAAGAAGAAAGTAGAATTGATCATTTATTGGATAACGTGAGAAGCATAGGGAATATGGAGAAAGATAAAGAATAAATTAAAAAAATGAATATTAAATGGGTTTTGAATTATGAAGTGAAAGAGGCAGGAGAAAACCGATGTGTTGTGGTTTATTATTGAATAAGAGATATCAAATTAGATACACTAATGCAAAATGTAGATATAAGCATGAGATATAAACACGATTAAAAGGTAACAAGTTAATAACACGAGCGGATGTATTTTTGAAATTTTAAGGAAAATAATCTAAACACACGGTCCATGGTTAAAATACGATATAACCACGATTATATAGGCAACCGTGTTTATATGGTTTAAGGTTTATGGTTTATTAATTTTGGTGAATATTTAAACATGGTTTCCTCTATAAGCGTACTTATATCTATACAGATACAAATATGATTATAGGGGAAACCATGGTTATATGGCTTACGTGGTAAATATTTAAACACGGTTTTCATATAACCGTGTATATACTTGTACAAAGACAAATATAGTTATAGGGGAAACTGTGGTTATATAGTTTATGTGGCAAATATTTAAACACGGTTACCACTCCAACCGTATATTTAAACTGTATGCTTCAAAAAAAGAACATTTGAGTAAAAGTCAGTATCATCCACATGGTAGTGCACCACGCTAGAGTCGGTGTTGTGACCAAGATATGACACCAAGTGCAGGGATCGTGCCACTATAGGGTCAAAAAAAGCGGATGATGAAACTTGAAAGGGGGTTAAGTCCTTATGTTCACCCCACCTCGAGGTTAAAGAGGTGTTTCCTCGTGACCCCGTCCTAACCCACCTACGTATATTGATAACTCTAGTAGTTCTTCGGGTACGGGCCAAGTCTGTGATCGATATGAGGAGGAGTAAGGACACCGAAGTAACAGAATCTTTGGGAGGATGGAAACAAAAGTAAGGAAGTTTCTACCACCAGCCTCCTATTTATAAAGCCAATGGACGTAATGGGTCGAAGGTGAACAAATGTGGCCTATGGACGTAGTATGAGGTGAAACGACACGGCCCATAGGTGACGGGATATTTTAGTTTCAAAAACGGCATAACCACTCAGACACACGAAATGTCAGGCGTCACCCCCTTAAAGAATGCCAAGTGTAAAAAAAATTTCTCTTTATTATTAGTAACCAAATGATTAATTAGGCTTAATTAAATTTAACCTAATTACATAATTAAGATGAAGTAACAAAATCTTAATGATGAATTAAAAACAAAAATAATAATGATTCTTTAACTAGGACATTGGCCAGTCACAAACATCCCGACTAAAAATAGTAGGTAAAAATTTAAGTTAGGAAAGGTAGCACTGATTATAGCTTATTACCGTAACACCATCACGACAATAAGCTAGGGGTAAATGATCCGGTACCAATACCGACCCTTAAACAACAATGATAGGTAAATGAAAAAGGCTAGAGATAGGTCTAGAAAGATATCAGACCAGGACAACAAACGACCGATATGTCTGTTGAAAAGATCCCGGTTAAACAAGTATATCACCTAGTCAAAACTTCAAAACTAAGTGGATAACTTACCTGAAAAAGTGACTAGAACCTGTCAAGTGTCACATAACGAGTTGGACCTCCAGAAGACTATAAATATCATCATTCATTACCAAATAAAAAGAGGCATTAGCTTTCACTATCTTGTTTATTTACTCTTATTGCTCTAAAATGTGTTGAATCTAACTTAAGTATCGGAGAGTCTTTACAGGTACAACCACTACCTAATCCTTAACATCATGGTTCGAAGTGCTTAAAGTCTGAAGTTGAAGGACACGATGCTCCCGCTAAGCCTGTGTTTATAATACTGGATTTCCATTGAACCAGTATAAAAGTAAAGTGAGAGTGAGATAACATACCGGTTGCGAGAGTACCAAAGTACCCCCTACATACCGGCCATTTCATATTTTAATTTTATAAATTTAACTTTATATGTAACATCCCAGTTATTAAAATTAATTATTCATAATATAGAGAATTAATAAATATATTATTTAAGCATTGTGTGACTTAAATTAAATTATGATGGTAGAATATTAATTACCATAGGGTAAAAGTAAAATACATTTATTAAAAAGAAATAGAAAGAAAGAAGAAGTGAAATTTGGAAAATAAAGGAAAATGAGAATAGAAAATAGAAAAGGGAGATGAAAGTACTAAAACGCCATTGAACTTAAATTTTTTTTTTTTCATTTCCTTTCTTCTCCTTTGCATTCACGTGTGAGAACAAAGAGAGAAAGAAATTTAGTGGGCTCCTTCCATGGCTGGGTGATGAGGGTGCTAAATTGAACCAAATTTTTTTTTACCGAAACTTGCAATTAGAGGCACTATTATGACTAAGGAAGCGAGGTGAGTCAATTGGTAGTTTCAATTTTATGTTTTCTTTCTTTCTCTCTCTAACCCAAAATAGGATGTTCAGGGGGTTTATTTTTCCATTTTCATGACACCTTGAAGCTTGGGAATGGTTCTTGATGTTGTGGGTGTTGATGAATGACTAACAGGGTATTGTTTCGCTACCGCTAGATTTTGAACCAAGCGTCAGAGGGTCATTAAGCGGAGCGGAACCTGGAATCGGAAATTAATCATGAAAATGGTAAGCTTCAAAAACTTTGAATTAGGATTAGAAATTGTTTTAGTAAAGAGGCTTACGGTTTCAGAAGTAGCAATGTTAATTGTCCTTTGTAAATTCTTGAATTTAGATAATTGGTGAATTTCAATGATTTTGACATTGGATTGGAAGCCTCAGGGGCACAGAAGTGAGGTAAGGGGGTGTACTCGGTGTATGAATTAACAAAAATAATATTAACGTTTATTCCAGCGCACAGGAAAATGGTAGGATAGATTAAAAATATTAAATCTTATATAAATTTGTAAATATATACTTGATGTTAAACTTATACATTGACCATTAAACTTGAGCAAGATTCCGAGTAAAATAGAGGGTGGTCACTCGAGAAATTTCGCTCAAGCGAGGATGATCTCGCTCAAGCGAAACTCAAGGTGGGGTCTTTGGAGAGATCTTGCTTAAGCGAGAATGGGCTAGCTTGAGCGAGATTCAGTAGGGGATCTTCGCTCAGGCGAGAGGATTCTCACTCAAACGAGATTATGTTAGCTCGCTCAAGCGAGAAGATTCTTGCTTAAGTGAGATTTTGAGCAAATATATGTGTGTGTGGTTTGGGTTATGTATGCCTTAGATCCTTATTGTTTATTATCAGAGGCGTGTGCCATGTGAAAAATTTACCCTGATTTTATCATACCCTAGGATAAATTATAGGAATTGAGAAGGGAATGTAACATTATATATAGAAATATCATGTGTATTTATAAATTATAATATATAATAAATTATGATTTATTTTATAAAATCATATAAGAGTTAATAAAATAAGCAACCATATAGGCTGAAGATGTGTTTTCTTCAAAAGTCAAAATTCATCTTCTTTAATCAAATAGACTTTTCAAAAAAAACTTTAACTTAATTTTATTATTAAAACTAGACTTTTAATTAAGCTAGACATTAGGCCCCAGACAAATAGTCCACATATTCTTATCCCTAATAAGTATCATCATAAATATTATTTACATATATGAAAATTCTTTTTTTATCTGTATACATTACAACTTTTGAAATTGAGTCCCTTTATTTATGGGTCCTAAACAATCATCTGTCTTCAAAGACTGGGTCAGGACAGACTCAGTCACATCCTCAAACAATTTATTACTTCTTATAATTAATAAGAATAAATATAAAAATAACAATAAATCTTTCATAGAAAATTTATTCATATCTTATAAAAAGGGTTAAAAAGAAACTTTAAAATTCTAATATAAAAATGGCAAGGGGGCGAAGGCTTTGCCTATCCCTTACATACCTATCATATTAACATGCACGTATATCGCTAATTGACACATAGTCGCTGAAATTAGAGAAATGACATGGTTTTCACATCAAACTTACCAAACATAACTATTTCATGTACCCTGAATATATATCCTAACTGATTCTAGTTAGTACAATTATGTTACAGCTTACGAGCATAAAAATAAGGAATAACTTCCTTTAGGAAAGAAAAATAAATTTACAGAATCCCGTCCTCTGGATTATATGGTGGTGGAGAATGAGTGTCAACCTCGCAACGGACACCCAGCCCAATTTAGCGCGTGCAATTCCAATTTTCTTGTCTTTCCATTCGACCTTTTTCTAAATATTCTTGTAACAATATTAACTCGACTGTCCGGCATTATCTATTACTTTGTTACTACATCCTTCTAATAGAAATTTAATATAGTGGAAGCACAATATCTTTAACATCGATGTGTGTTATCTTCTTTATTTTTGTATAATGTGTTCAGATACTCTAATCTCCTATAGACTTTTAGCTGGTATTTATATAATCTATTTTAATCATACTAAAAACCGGTTAGATAACTTAGATTTATTAGATCCATATTTTTCATTTCTATCTTTAATATGTTTATTATTCCTTGATTTTGAGACCAATATTAATACTAGATCAAATACTACAATCAATTTCGTTAATCTTTTGCTAATCAATGTCTCCAACAACTATTTGCACACGAATGATTTTGTTTTGTTCTCCTAATTTAACATATGCATTTAAGATTAGATGTCTTATAATTTGTTAGCCTTTATGGAGTTGAGTTGCAGAGTTGATGTGTGATTTGTTTTTAAGATGAAGCTTCATGCAAAAATGTTCTTATCAATTTCAGTGAAAGACACTTTGGATTAAGTGATTTTATCGGGTCTTTTTGGTTGTGTAAATTTGTTTTTATGTTTTTGTTGTTTTCTTTTATTAGGGTTGTGTAAGTATGCGCTGTTGTGATATTGTTTAGGAGGTTTTTAAGCAAGTGGGTCTAAAGTTTATTACTAGTATCTTTTATGTAAGCCTTGTATATTAATGTTATGTAAGACTAATGTTAGATTCCATTTTTATAGTTTTAGAAATCTGGTCTGAGCTTAAAGTGTATCTTTGACTTTGTATATTGCTTCTCTTTGTTCCATGGTCTAGGCTCATTTGGTTTTGTAATGAAATCCATTATTGACAAACAAAAAAGTTTAATTTTACAATTATCATCTTAAAAACATAAATTTTAATTATGGCTAGTTAACAAAATTGTCAGGCGATAAAAATTTTCTTATTGAAATTTAGTTGCAGTTTAATTGTCAATTAGTCAAATTCAGAGTGTAATTACGTTTTACTTTACGACATTATTTTGGGTATATATTTATACTGATGGTAGATAATGGAATGGAAATTTCACAAGAATAAAAAGATCTATTATTGTTTGAGTTGAAAAAAATATAAATGAATCTAATTGAAAAGAATGAAACTTGATCCATTTCATTTTGTTATTCTCTCCTCAATTTGAGTTCTACAAGATGAAATTAAATAGATTAAATAAAGATTATATAAAAGTTTAACAATTAAAATATATTCAACTCCACTATTTCTCTAAACAATAAAATGTATTTATTATTTTATTTATCTTAAAATATTTAAATAATAAAATAATATTTTTATTTCATTTCATCCAATTCAATTTTATTTCATTATATACCACTTCCTTCCATTCTATTTTATTACGTAGATAACTTATATTATTTCAATTTGTTATTAAACTTATCATATGCCCATTAAATTTAATTGTGAAACTGTTGGTCCCAGTTCTCAGATTAGAATTCTAACTTAAACCCTGCTACCGTTCTACCTCTCCTACCACATGTTGTTAATTGTCATTATCATTACCTCATCTATTAAAACATATTTTGCGCACCCTACTTCAATTTGAGATTAGTAAATGGCACATAAATATATACATTTAGAATTCAAATTTTATTAATCCAAATCCAAAGTCAGTATAAATCTTTTTATTGTAAAAAGGATTTTCTGTAGTCATCAAAAACATTCATTTACATTAGAGGTAAACTACCAATCTAATATAAATAAGAATTGATCACATTATCAATACGAGATCATTGAATCAAATAGGAGATCCATAGCCTAAATTTAACAAACACCCTGAATTTCATTGTATCATTTGTTAAGAAATAAAATCAGAATTCCTTTTCTCTTTTTATTTTTTATTTTTTGTTTCTCCTTAATTTCTAAAAGGGGACTTATGTTACATATAGATCTTGAGACTTTTGTAATTAATACACAAAATGTGAAAATACTATGATTATTAATGGGTGTATCAAAGTTTTGGACATTGATAAAAAATGTCTGAAAACACTTTAAGTTTTTTTTAATTGTAATATTTTAGTATTAGAGTGCTATGAGATATAAGCTTTGAAGAGTGTGAATGTATCTTGGAGTTATTAGGATGACTTGAGAGAGGGTAAGTGTTATTTCTACATATTTTATTTCTCTAATTTTTTTTTTTTTGAAGAAAATTCTGTTGAAAAAATGATTTAATTTCCTACCAGATATTTAATATTGGAATCAATTAACCTGGCACACCAATACCAAGTTCCTACGTCTTGCTTAAACCTAAAACAAGAAGAAATTTGGGGGGGCATACGGTGCAGGAGCACATCGGTGGAATGCATTGGGTCAACACGTGTCGAGTGTGTATTTCAGTGGACAGAAGAGCGCGTGAGTGCCTCCATGTGAGGGTAGTAGGATGTAGGAACTTTCCCACTCAGAGGGCATCCGAATAAACACCCTTTTGTCAAGGGCCCCCTTTGACAATTTCACAATGTCAATGAAAAAGGCGTATGAATTTCAATTTCCCAATTTCGGAGCCAGAAACACACAATATCTTTCTACCTCTTTGTTTTTTGTTTTGGTTCAAATTTTCAAGTATAAATAATTAATTACCCAACTCAGTCAGTGCTCCACTAACCTCTCTTGCTTCTTCCCATTCACCCAAAAAGTCAACGCCATCTTTTGTGCCTTCTATTTTCTCCCTTCCTCCCAGACTTTGTTGCTTTAATTGGCAAAAACACCCCACACTGATTTTTATCCGCTTTATAGCCATACCCACAATTCTCTTTCTGCTTCCTTCTCACATATATCTATCTTTAAATGGCTGAGGATTGGGATCTCTTTGCCATCGTCAGAAGCTGCCAATCAGCCACCAACACTGAAATTCCACCAACAACCACAAACACCATATCCATCCAAGACACTTCCTCTTCCTTGCTCACTTCCACTCTCCAAGATGAGTATGACACATTTTCTTTTCCCAACATAGGGCAGACCATAACCAACGATTTTCAAGAGCTACGCCAATTGTTCGCACCCTTTAACCCCACCACTACCACCAGTGCCCATGGCATCAATCCCAATTCCTCTGATTTTTCACAACAGGAAAGACAGCAAAGCAACCATCTTCCTGTGTTTGCTCCTACTGATCACACCACCATTTTGCCTCATTTTGTGCCAGAACCCTCCACTACCAGTTTCAACAGATTCCATGGCCAACAACAACAGAATCAACTACAACCAATCCAGAAGCAGAATTTTCAAGTACCCCAGAACAATTCTCCAATAGTTTCACCAAATACACAACCCCAAACACCCAGATCGAGAAAAAGGTATAAACTTCTCCAACTCCCATTAACAAGTCAAATAATTGAACCTGCTAGATGTACAGTTACTTTCATTTACAAAATCCCCTTTTATCCTGTTATGCAGAAAAAGCCAACAAAAGAAAATGGTGTGCCATGTAACCGCAGATAACCTATCAGCAGATTTGTGGGCATGGCGGAAATACGGACAAAAACCAATCAAGGGTTCTCCATATCCAAGGTACTCTCATACACACACACTTATTTATACATTGTTTTTGAAAGCACTAAACATACAAGTTTTCCATACTTATTATATATCAGCAGTTTAGCACTAGTTTTCCTGGGAAAATGCTAACACATAGGTACAAATTACAAATATTCTTAGGAACTATTATAGGTGCAGCAGCTCCAAAGGTTGTCCGGCTCGAAAGCAAGTTGAACGGAGTAACACTGAAGCCGACATGTTCATCGTGACATACACTGGAGACCACACGCATCCACGACCAACCCACCGGAACTCGCTCGCCGGAAGTACCCGGACCAAGTCTCCGGCGACGAATCCAGTGCCATCACCCTCCTTGCAAGCCACTCCCTTTCCTTCTTCTTCCTATTCGCCACCGCACTCTCCGGCGTCGGAAGAACCACCGGAAAACGGGGTGGCCGGAGAAGAAGAAGAACCCGACCCGGAAATGGAAACCGACGCTGAAGATGACGGTGACCTTCGGTGAACCCGTCACAGCAAGTCTTGCGGTTTGTCTGGTGCGTCACGCCGAAGGACCAAACCGGTTTTAATTTGACTTATTTAGAGCCGGTTTAGTCCCGGATTCCGGTTCACGACGGGGTTTTTGAGTTTTGTGGTTGCGCATAAAGATCACGTAACCCTGCGATGATGACCGTCTGATAAAGATTGTGGTTTGATCTGGATTCTGATTCTGCAAATCAAAGTCGTATAGTTGAATCTTTAACGTACAACATTTCCTCGAAGATTTGCCACCCAAGGTAAACCACCTTTTCTTTTTAATCTAATAAAATAAAGGCAACGCTAGATTAAGAAGACGAAATTTCTTTTATCTTTTTTTTTATTAGTTTGGTGACCAAGTCAAACTGAGAAGTTTCTACTTCATTGTCAACATGGCAAGCATAATGCCAAAGTACAGCAAATTTAAATTTCATATGAAATTGAATATTTTAATCATTTCTATTCTTGTGTAAATAAAATAAAAATTATACATGTTTCATTTTTTTTGTGTAGGTTGAATTCTATTTTATACAATCCCACTAATCACAGAATAGGGATGAAAACAGAAGAGAAGTGTACATGTGTAGGTCAAACCTACCTAGCTAGATATACAAGAACAAGACCCACCCTTTAAGAAGAGACAAAGTTTAGAATGCGTTCAATCCTACTTATAGGGCACATAACGGATATGGCCTATGAATATGAATTATTAATTATGATAAGTATTAAAGTGAGTGTGTGCGTCATGCATTAAATGGCTATCAAATGATACGTGTAATGCAAGATTCATCGATCTTAAATCAAATGGCCAAGTAAGATCATTAATCAAGAAAAGTTTGAATATGAATTATATGGCGTTGACGAAGTCCAACACGTTTCTATTGGACAGTGAAGAGTTTGGCTTGCCCATTTATTTTCAAAGAAAATAAAAAATGGGTTTTAAAATGTGTTGGGTTGAAATCACAGAACTTGTCTTCTTTAAACCCTAATATCGGCATCTCCCTAATAAGGCGGTTTCTATTTTTCTTTCTTCAATTTCTATATACTTCTATTGGTCCCCTGTTTCCACTCCTTCCTTCATCTTCTCTGCTTCCGTTTAGGTTAATTAGGAACAACAACGCCACTTTAAATCTTTGTTAGTTAAATTTTGGAACCTTGATTTGTGCTTGTCCCGGGTCAAGATCTAGTGTTCTTGTGCATTGGTGAAGTTAATTGATTAATTATTTAGGGTTTTCTTTCGATAATTAATATCGTGGTTTAACTAAAATAATCATTGGGTCTAAAGAAATGCTTTTAAATCGTAGGATTTGAATATATATATATATATATATATATATATATATATATATATATATATATCTTTGAAATTACATATAATAGTTTTATAATTACCTTGTAAGTGATTATGGGAAATATGATCTTAATTTTCAATAAAGTTTAAAATGTTTTTTAAATGAAGTTTAAAATTCCATTCTTTCCCCTAGATACTAATATAGAAACATGGTTTCATACTTCATAATTAAAATATAAGTTAACGTTAAAAAAGAATTAACAAAAGTAGAATATGTTATAAAGTTTTAATATAAAAATTATTAAACCAAACATATTTTTACTATTTTTATTTTCTGAAAATAAAATATAGGTTACTCAAATAAACATGTTTTTTATCGATAAAAAATGAAAATAAAAGCATTTAAGAAAATAAGAAATATTTTCATAAAATAAATATCAACTTAGTTTTCCTTCTCCCCTTACTATAATTGCACTTGATAAAAAAAATAAAACAAAACCATCACTTAAATAGATCATGTGTTTATGTATGTTTTATAGAAACACTTGTAACTTGGCTTAAGACTTGAAAAGCTGATAGTCACTTTCTTGTCCTAATGGTTAATAGACATGGATCTTTCATGTAAACATACAATTGAAAGTGTTTGATAGAAAGAAATTTAGAGAATCATAACAATAAGTTTCTAAAAATTTTCACATAAGATAACACTTCAAAATAAGTGATCCGAGCATTACCATTAAGAGCAAGGTTTTAAAAATCGGACCGGTGATCGAACCGGTGAAGATACTGGTTTAAGGTTCATTGGTTTAACCGTGGTTGAACCGTGGTCGAACCGATTATAATAAAATATATATTTTTAATATAATATAATTTATTTCTTGATATATTAACAATAAATTATATAAAAATTAAGTTAATTAAGGATCACATTACATGTTTTATAGGATTAAAAATTATAATAAATAAAAATAATATGTAAATATTATATATAAGGTTTTATTTATTTAATAATATTTTTTTAATAGATTTTTTAAAGAAATAACTAAAAAAACAAAAAATAAATAATTTTAAACCCTGACCGGTTCAACCGGTTTTGACCGGTTCTTAAATGTCTGGTTTTTTTCCTTGTCCGGACCGGTACCCTGACCGGTTGCCGGTCCAACCGATTGAACTGGCCGGTCCGGTCCAGTTTTCAAAACCATGATTAAGAGATACATTGGCCCAAACTGACATATCCACTAAACCTAATTACACTACAACTTCAGTCTGAATACAATCTAGGTTGCACATGTGAATGGTATCACTCATACCGAGCACTAAGACACCCTTTAATGTAAGCTAGTTATTCATGTCACGTCATCGATAATTTCAAAAAAGACACCAAGCACTCTTTTATTAATTTTGTACATATTAAAGCCTATAAATACAACCTCATAAATGCCAAAAGTAAAAATTTCCCATACATTTCTTACTTGTGTATGTACTAGATTATCAAGTTCAACATTCCACTTACTTAAGCTTCAAATAAGTTTTAAGGAGCACACCTTCAACCTATCCATTTTTTGGCATTTTGCAAGTCTTTACTTTTCCATATTGTATCTTTGAAGCCTAACACCATTATTTATGCCTCTACAGTTGAACACAAGACTCTTTCTGTTCATACAAAAAAATCAATAAGCAAGTCAATGATTTCTCTTTAAAACAAACAATTTAGTGTTTTAGGGCTCGTTCTAGGTAGTTGCAAGTTTTTTATATTTTGTTTCCAAAAATAAATTTAAAGACAAAATATATTAGATAAAAATTATACTAAATTGATTTTTAATTCATTTTCAAAACAGTTTTTAATCATTTTTGAAAATAAAAAAATAGTTTCTTTATTTCTATTTTCAATTCTATATAACTTTAACCCTGAACCACCACCACCAGCGCCATCATTACTACCTCCATCACCACCACCATCATAATGCCACTGCCATTATCACCATAATTGTCACCACCATCATCACCACATCATCATCATCATTATCACCATCACCACCACCACCACCATCTTCATCATCATCGTTGTCACGGCCACCATCACATCCGTCGTCACCATCGTCACTATCGCTATCGCCATACATCACTATCACCACCCCACCTCAGTCACTACCAGGACCACCACAGTCATCATTGTCACCACCATTATCTCCACCACTGCCGCCACCACCACCACCTCACCATCCTCATCACCACCGCCAACATTATTATTGTCGCTACCACCACCACTACCACATCTACGACCATCGCTTTTACCACAACAACTATTGTTACTGCCATCATCATAATCACTGCCATTGCCACCACTATAAGCAGCATTGTCACCATAACTTTAAACTATAAACTACCACCACCATTACTGTCACTGCCTCTATTGCTATGACCATCACCATTTCCATCATTGTCACTATCATTGCCCTCACCACCATCACCGTCCTCACCACCGCCACCATCACCAACATCACACCATCGTTATCGCCACTGTGATCACCATTGTTGCCACCGCCATGATTATATTTATTACTTTTTTGTGTAATGTAGTTGATATAGAATGAAAGTTTTGCACCAACCTTTTAAGATCCAAAACCATAAAAACTAGAGCATGAAACTAAAAACCAAAAACCACCCTGAATAGGAACTTAGTTAGTAATTGATTACAAGTTTATTAAAATGAATAACAAGTTAATGATTAAGGAATAATTGATCAAGATCTTCTCTTATTCTTTCTCTTTATTTCCTTTCTCAATTTCTTTTTCTCTTTATTTCTATTTTTATTTTTCTCACTTAAATACATATTAGGTCGTAACACACACTCTCATCTATAAAATCTATCATTAATTGGAGAGTATCATGATTCCAAAAAAAATAAAACAGGAACAACAATCAATTCATCTGGTCTCAGATTCTACTTCAAAACAAAAGTATTTAACAATTAAACCATCGTCACATATAAACATAGGCATGAAATGATAAACAATTTACTAATAAGAAATAAGTGATTGATTTAAATTAACATATATCTTCTCTAATTAAAATAATCATGGTCCCTCTTATAAAAATCTTTTACTTACATTTTTTCCCTTTTTACAATACTAATAATGACATTTTCTAACCTATAACCATAAATTATTTTTTAATATAAATTTACAAAAATATTGATTTGTCTAAAATACTGTGGTTTGTTAACTCTCTTTGGATACATGTTAGGTAATATAAATTTTCACATGCGTACGCGCGCGCACATGTCTTTGGTGCCATTGGGATCCTAGAAGTCTTCAAGTTGTTCTTTAATGAAAGCCTTATGTCCTACTCCCATATGCAACAAATTAGGGGGTAAAAGGTGCTGTCCACCTACACAGGACTTCAATTTAAGATTGTAGGGTATATAAAAACCAATGTTTTCAGAACCGGACCGGTCATTGAACCGGTGAAGGCACTGATTCATGAAAACTGTGTGAAAACCGGGGTTCAACTGTGGTTGAACCGGTAGTATTAAAGAATTACCCGGACCGGTTACCTAAGCGGTTCACGGTTCAACTGGTCGGACCGTCCGAACCGGTTCGGTTTTGATAACAATAATAAAAACTAAGTGAATTCAAAGATAGATAAAAACATGCCTAAGGTCATTAAAGGGTATTTTTTGTATGCTTACTAAACTTTGGGTCCAAGTTCATGGATTTTATTCATGTACCTACAGATACCAGCAAACCCATATCATAGGCCCCCTTACAATAGGGACTGATGGTTGATGTTGTGAATTGAGATACATACCTATCACTTCAAGGGTCGTACTTTCTGGTTATCCAGTATGTTTTTTGGATTAATGAGGTGTCACTCTTCTAAAAGCACAAACATCGCTTCTACCATGAATTGCATGGCGAATGTGCATATCATTTCAAATTATGTGCGAGCTTCCATTCGGTTTTCAGATGGACACGTGCCTAAATGATGTAATTGTTGCAATGCTTACCTTGTGAAAAGCCTTTTCTTGCCCCAGGCTTCAACATCTTGGGAACAAGTTCCTTCATTTTTCATTTTAACTTCTTATTTCTTAAAATTTAGCTTCAATATCGCCTTATGCATTCCAATCTCTCTAGCATTTTCATACCATAGATCAACAAACATCCCCTCTACTGATTTTTATATATATTTTTTGTCTTTGTTTTTTTACTGATTTTGATATATATATATATATATATATATATATATATATATCATATAAGAAATGCTTTCTTATGTGAGTGTGAGAATAGCGAATCTAGGCCGTAGAACCATACAATAAATAGTTGAGATTAATCGTGTGAGTTTTTTAAAAAGTCATGTGACATTTTAAGTGATCATGTGACTTTGAAAGCTTTTAATCTCAATCATTCATTATATGGTTATACAGCCCAGATTCACTCCATCATCTTGTTGTGATAGGGATAAAAGTGACAGTGAGTGGTCAATTATATGTTCGAGCCACCATCGTCTTGTTTGTGATAGGGATCCAAATGCAAGTTTGGTGCCCCCTCAAACGAGAAAACATCGGTTGACAAGATTTACCATAGTTAACTTTTTTTAATTCCATAGTTAAGTATATAGCATTTTTCCTTGAAGAAATAGGTACAACTCCTTTGACTCCTTGCATTGCATTGTGTTGTTCTTCTTATTTTAAGACTTAATGGACTCTAGCGCCTGATATTGCCTTTTTCAAATCGCCAAAGTCTGTATGTCAATCCCCTTCATGTTGTACTCCATTTTGATCACTTCCATCACTTATAATCATTTGAGTATGGGTGAGTGCTTAATGTTGATCCAAACTTAAAATAACATTATACATGATTGGTAAAATCTAGAATTAACTCTTAGAATCTTATTATTCTAAAGGTCTAACTCCAAATATGATTTAATTCTTAGTTAAAATTTGAAACTATTTAGACTCGGTATAATCTCTCATAAATTGTTAGAGTCATTAAAATCTTCCAATTTTAAAGACTGTAACATTTCTAATTAATTTTTATGCTCATTTTTTACCAACATGATTATGTTTTGACTTTTCTTAACATGACCTAGGCTTAGTAAATCATAGAGCATTTCATAAGCTACCTTCAGTTGCTTCTCTGATACGTCAAAGAATACTCTACATCTTCGCCTATAACTCTGGCACATCAACCACGTAATTATGCTCTAATGACCTACGATTGCATATTTTGCATCTGCATCTTTGATACATTTACGCCCTTATTACTTGCATTTGTGATCTATGTGTCTTTTGCATGTTTTCGGTACCTTACTCCTCTCCATGTGCTGCTTACATCTTCACTTTCATCTTGTGGATTGTTGGACTTAAAACGTTCATTAGTTGTCTTATTTTGGACCTAAATGTTGATTGATGATTTTGTATTTTTTATACACTATTTATATTATTGTTTAACATTATTTGAATTTTAGTTGAATTCTTACAATTCTAGCTATAATATCGACTTTACTAATCTACGGGGGCTTAACAATTCTACTTGTAATCTCAATTTTGACAACTTTGATGTTAAGTATACAGAATCAACTAGATAGAAAAACTTATGAATGATCATTACTTCTAAGTTCATTACAACTGAAAAAACCCTAAATAGCTACAATAATTTAGCGACCACCCGAAACCCGTCGCTAAATAGTGACCGCTAGAAAAAACCAGAGGAAAAAAGCTTAGCGACTCCATTAGCGACCATGGAAATGTGGTCGCTAACAATTACAACATTCCTCCATCACTACTGCCGTCACTCACTCACACGCGTCGCTGTGGCGGTCGCTAGATTTTTCCCTCCAAGGTTTTTCGTTGGCGCCAAATGTTAGCGACGTCTAGTTTCCGTCGCTATGTTTTAAGTAGTGACGGTGGGGTTACATCGTCGCTACTACTCAGGAGTTTAGCGACGGCAAAGTAATGCCATCGCTAATTTACGGTGGGTTAGGGACGGAATTGGGTGGTCGTCGCTATAATTTTGGGTCTTCCCTCCATACCTTTACTTTTAAGAAGGGAAGGTAGTGACGGTGGGGTTACACCGTCGCTACTACTCAGGAGATTAGCGACGGAATTGGATGGTCGTCGCTATGTGTTTTAATTGTAGTGACGTTATTAGCGACGGTGGTTGGCCGTCGCTAAGGGTTTATAACACTCGACCAGAGCCTCTCCCCTAATCATCTGCCCTAAATCTCCCACCCTTCCTCCGTCCTTCGCCCTTCCTCCCCCGACTTCCTCCCTCCCTCTCTCCCCCTCCGTCTCTGAGGAGCTCTCTCCCCCTCCGTCTCCGAGGTGCTCTTTCCCCCTCCATCTCCGAGGAGCTCTGTCCCGCTCCGTCTTCGAGGATCTTTGTCCCCCTCCGTCTCCGAGGAGCTCTATCCCCCTCCGTCTCCGAGGAGCTTTCTCCCCCTCCGTCTCCGAGGAGGTCTGTCCCCCTCCGTCTCCGAGGAGCTCTGTCCCCCTCCGTCTCCGAGGAGCTCTCTCCCCCCGTCTCCGAGGAGCTCTCCCCCCTCTGTCCCGTTCAGAACCTCCGTCGGTGGCAGCTCAGCAGAGTCAGTAACGTCATCGATGAAGTCGGGGGCCTCACCGGTGAACCTCTCATCTTCACGCTCACCTCACCAGCAACACTCTTCATCGACACTGTCGCAGGTATCAAACTTCAACCCTTTCTCTTAACTCTGTCTATATTGGTCAACTGTGTAATTTCTGTTACCCATGTTATTTTTCAAAAAAAAAAAACAGAAGTAAAAATATGAATTGGATTTTGAGTGAATTGGGATATGCTGGCAAAAAATAATAGACATGATAAACTTTGTTTCCTTAATATTTTTATCTTAATTTGATTCTGAACGGGCAACAAAGTTTGCTCTATAAATATATGAAGAAGGTGCAATACTCTAGGCCAAGCATTTCTGAGCAAAATACTACTTAGCTTATAGTAATAGCTTCAAGCAAATGTTGGATAAAATTTAAGGAGAATCCACTGAAATGCTATATATAACATGTTAGGCCTCTTATAAGTAAATATTATAAGAGGAAAGCCAAGACTTAGGCTTTTTAATAGGACTAAAGTGTTTTTAGCAGTTATTAATTGTTTTAACAGTTATTTTGAAAATGTAACTACCTCTAAGCAGTTATTAGCATAATAAAAATAGGAGAAGAAGCAGGAGAGAGGATAGGCAGTTTATGAGTGATTTCAGGAAGGGAGAGACTAAGCTCTGTTGAACACAGAGCTTACTCCACTTAAAGATATATGCCGAAGGAATGTGTTATTGAATTCAAAGTGAAAGGTTGGCTTTATAGCCATACAAATAAAACAAATAAACAGACCCACGATTTACATGCATAATAACGTGGATAGTTAAAAGTGATATCTTCATATCCCTAAGAAATAGGACTACACCTAACCAACTATTTGACTAAATTAAAAACAGAAAAATAACAACATAAAAGCAACACTTATTTCTCCTAACAGCTAATATTCCCTCCCTCAAACTATAATTCAGTAGCATTTAGTTTAGTTCTGAAGCTTCAATCATGCCTAGCATACTGCGAAGTCTTAAGAATTGCTCCAATTTGAGGGGCTTGGTCATTATGTCTGCAACTTGAATTTGTGAATTACAGTAGCTCAACGTGACAACACCATTCTTTACCAAGTCTCTCAAAAAGTGAAATCTTATATCAATATGTTTGCTTTTTCCATGAAACACTGGATTCTTGGATAATTTTATAGTTGAGCTGTTGTCACATAGAATCAAAGTGCTCTTCTGCTCTTTAAGGCCAAGCTTCTCCAACACCCTTTTAATCCAAATACATTGACAAGCACACGATGCAGCTGCTATGTATTCAGCCTCGGTAGTAGACAATGTCACTATAGGCTATTTCTTTGAGGACCACGAAACTGCTCCGGAACCAAGTAAAAACACGAAGCCAGAAGTACTTCTTTGATCATCTAGATCTCCAGCAAAGTCGCTGTCAGAGTATGCCACAATATCTGTACTTTCCCCTTTCTTGTAGAAAATGCCCAGTTCAGTTGTTCCTTTCAAGTACCTTAATATACGTTTTGCTGCAAGCCAATGAGACTCAGTAGGACAAGACATGAATCTGCTAATTAAACTTACTCCATACATAAGATCAGGACGAGTTGCAGTCAGATACATAAGGCTGCCAACTACTTGTTTGAACATGGTTGAATCAACTTTGGTTCCTGCATCATCTTTTGACAGTTTTGTGCCCGGAACAGTGGGATTTTTTATTGCATTACTATTCTCCATCCCAAACCTTGCTAGAACCTCACGAGCATATTTTCTTTGACATATAAAAATTCTATTTGAACTCTGCATAATTTCTACTCCAAGAAAATACCTCATCCTTCCTAAATCAGACATATCAAACTCTGACATCATTGAACTTTTAAACTCATCACACATGCTCTAATCATTTCCAGTATATATCAAGTCATCAACGTAAAGACTTACAATTAAAATTTTACCTCCCTCCTTTGACTTTGTAAACAGTGTATGTTCACAAAAACACCTTTCAAAGCCTTTACGGACAAAATAAGCCTCTATCTTGCTGTACCATGCTCTCGGGGCCTGTTTAAGACCGTACAATGTCTTTCTTAATTATGCTCAACTCTACCTTCTTCTCCCCTTTTCATAAAACCAATAGGCTGCTGCACATAAATATCTTCTTTGAGCTCACCGTGAAGAAAGGCACTCTTCACGTCTAATTGAAAAACATTCCAACTATATTGAGCTGCCATAGCAAGAATAACACGGATGGTATCAAGTCTGGCCACAGGAGCAAACACCTCTGTGTAATCGACTCCATATTGTTGAGCATATCCTTTCGCCACTAATCTTGCTTTGAATTTGTCTATTTCTCCATTCTCGTTAAGTTTGGTCTTGAAAATCCACTTAACTCCAATGGGCTTTACTCCACTTGGTAAGTCAGTCAACTCCCAAGTCTTATTTTTTTCTATTGACTCTATTTCTTTCATCATTGCATCTATCCGTTTCTTGCTCTTAGAAGCCTCTTCAAATGAAAGTGGATCATCCTCGGTCACCATCATCATTGCATTCAAACCATCTTCATCTGACAAGCCTTCTCCACTTTTATAATCAGTCATCCAAATGGGATCTCTTCTATTTCTTCTAACCCTCCCTTCAACTGGAATCTCATGAACATTATTGTGCGGTTCATCAGGAGGAGCACCAGTACCCATGGAGATGGCAGTATCATCATTTTCTTCTTCTTCTTGCTCCTCAGTCTCACTCTCATACTCATCATCTTCTCCCCAATCTGAAATCTCCAGCTTGCTGTCTTCTTCATCCTTCTCCCAATTCCAACTCTTTTATTCTTCAAACACCTCATCTTTGCTAACAATGACTTTCTTGGAGATTGGTTCAAACAAGCGATAGGCCTTTGATTCATCGCTCACTCCCAGCAGGACACACTTCTTGCTTTTGTCATCTAACTTGCTTCTTTGTTGATCTGGTATATGAACATGAGCTATGCATCCAAAGACTCGAAAATACTCTACTGTGGGTTTCACTCCGCTCCACGCTTCTTCAGGAGTTTTATTTTGCACAGCTACTATAGGACACCTGTTGAGAACATGCACACCCCATCTTGCAGCTTCAGGCCAAAATACCTTGGGAACCTGCTTTTCAACCAACATAGACCGCACCATATTCATTATCGTTCTGTTTTCCCTCTCAGCGACTCCATTTTGCTGAGGAGTATAAGCTGCAGTCAATTGTCTACCTATGCCTTGAGTCCTGCAAAATTCTCCAAACTCATTTGAGGTGAATTCACCACCTCTATCTGTCCTCAAACACGTAATACATGCACTAACTTCTTTTTCAACATGGACTTTGAAACTTTTAAACATAGAAAATGCTTCTGATTTTTCATTTAAGAAGTAAATCCAAGTTTTACGAGAAAAATTATCAATAAAACTTAAGATATACCTCTTGTTACTGTTTGAAGTTGGTTTGATAGGCCCACATATGTCTGCGTGAACAAGTTGAAGCTTGGTTGATGCTCTCCACAAACATTTTTTCGGCGTAGAACTTCGATGTTACTTTCCTACTAAGCAATATGTACATAGATCCTTTGGGGTTGTGATAGAGGGCAGCCCATTTACCATCCTTTTTGATACAAGTGTCTTCAAGCCATTATAGTTTAAATGTCCAAATCGATAGTGTCAAAGATGAGATTCATTCTCTAACTTCATCTGAAAACATGTAGAATTTTTCGGTACCATAGTGGCTACCAAGAAAAACATTCTATTTCCACTCATTTCAATCTCCATAATCTGTCCTCTTCTGGGATGATAAACTTTACACTTCCCATTTTGAATCAAAATAGCTAGGCCTTTTTCTTGAAGTTGTCCTATGCTTAATAGATTGCTTTTGAGTTCATGAACATAATAAACATCTGAAATTACATGTGTAACTTCATTAACATTCAAACGAACATTTCCTTTCCCCATCACAACCATTCTAGGAATTAACCGTGGGATTAACCGTCTCTCCTTCCTTCATCCTCAGAACTTCAAAATCTCTACGCAAGGCTTGCAATTGCGCTCTCTTCACCCTTGTGGAACCTTGGAATTTTTGCTTCATTGAATCCCAAATGTTTTTGGATGTGTCGTCATTAAGGATTGTGTACAGAATTTACTTTTTTAATGGTGGGGCTGTGCATATGTTTTTTAATGGTTTCTTTTTGCAGTGTATGTTGCAGTGCATGTCCTCAATTTGTTGTCCCGCCCATTTCGATGATGAACTTAATCTATAATTTACTTTACATGTCTCTCTTTGTTTAGTTTCCTTGCTTCTTGTAACTGTCCAATCACTTATTGGTTTGTCGTGCAGAGTAGCACACGTTACGCGTGGTCTCTGATCGTCTGTCGACAGCTTCCACTTCATCCCTGACTTTTTTGCCCAGGTAATCCCCTAACACTGACTTTCTCATTATGTGTATGCATGTCAATTGTTGTTTGTTAGTGGAGAGCAGAGCTCATTAGGCAATGATTTTGTGTGCTGATAACATGATTTTTTATGCATGTGTAATGTTGTTTGTTAGTGGAGAGCAGAGCTCATTAGGAATTTGTTTTGTGTGCTGATAACATCATTTTTTATGCATATGTAATGTTGTTTGTTAGTGGAGAGCAGAGCTCATTAGGAATTGGTTTTGTGTGCTGATAACATGATTTTTTATGCATGTGTAATGTTGTTTGTTAGTGGAGAGCAGAGCTCATTTGGAATTGGTTTTGTGTGCTAATAACATGATTTTTTATGCATGTGTAATGTTGTTTGTTAGTGGAGAGCAGAGCTCATTAGGCATTGGTTTTGTGTGTTGATAACATGATTTAGGACTTAATACCTCTCAATATCACATACAATGTGTAGCATATATAATTATCTATACTGGGAAGTTTTCTGTATGTAACAGGCCGTTTCTAATTTTGGGAAATGTCTAGTTTACAGGGGAGACTCTGCCAAAATTTCGTCAGGCTCCCTTTCTTAGGGAACTTAAAAAATGAAACTCAACTTTAATAATGTAGGGTTTAGTCGTGTGTGTACCCATTAGATTCCCGTTCAAGTTTCAAAACAACCGGCTGATGTACCGTGTTGTGTTGGATCTTGAATTATCCCGGATGGACGGTTTGGTATGAATTTGTAACCAGTAGGGCGTAACCCATCAATGTTGTATGTGGTCTACCTTGAGACGTTGAATGTTCATTTGAAATTTCAGTTATGGTGTTTCGTATTGTCCCCAGGGTGCATGACTGCGTGCGGTGTTTCATACCGTACGTATCTCTGTGTACTCGGGGACCAATGCGAAATGCTGCCGAAATTTCAAATGAACATCAACGACACAAGATAGACCACATACAATATCGATGGGTTACGGATGGTTGCATATTCATCCCGAATAGGATAGGGCCCTACCAATTTGCAACATCAAAGAGATAGAGTGATTCACAACTGATAGTCAAATAAAATTTTGAAAATGTAAAATAACAGAAATCGTGCTTGTTAGATTTTGTAAATGGAGGTACCGGCAAATCGGCGATGGATGTACAACCGACTAGATCGCAGTCGGTGAGTGACTGAGGAGTTTATGATGGGGCTATTGGAGTTCATTCCGTTCGCTACGGCAAACACACCTGGATTTGAAGCGACTTAGAAGATTCGTTGTCCGTGCTCAAGGTGCAAATGCATGAGTTTTGAATATGCGGATGATGTCATGTGCCACCTAACTGAGAAAGGGTTCATGGAAACATAACACTGCTGGTACAACCATGGTGAGCAGTTACCGCGAAGACCATTAGACGTAACCGTGCAACGGTCTTACTATGAGGTTGGAGGAAACAGGGATACGTACAACAACATAGAACAAATGGTGATGGATCATGTTAGACCCTCCACCAGGCGTATGCTGGAACATGATGACCAAGGAGCTCATGGAGACTCTGACAATGTAGAGGAGGATCCTAATCTGGAGGTAAAGAGATTTTATGATTTGTTAGCGACAGCTCAGACTCCATTGTGGGACGGGTGCAACAGTCACACTAAGTTATCCGCTTCCCTAGCTGCTTTAAGCCTAAAGGCAGATTATAATCTTTCTGGAGGTTGTTTTAATAGGATGGTCAATCTGATGGGTTCCACTATGCCTAGTAATCATCGAATGCCAACAAACCTGTACCATGCTAAGAAACAAGTGGTAAACTTGGGGTTGGGTTGTGTAAAGATAGAGTGTTGTGTTGGCGGATGTATGCTGTTCAGAAATGAATTTACAGATAAGAGTGTCACAAAATGTCTACATTGTAATGAGGAACGCTACAAAACCGTTAAAAGGAGAGGGAAGGTAACCTGGACGACCAGGAAGAAAATGTGGTACTTCCCTGTAACACAGCGTCTTCAACGCCTGTATGCCTCATTGTCCACGGCAAAACATATGCGTTGGCATGCTCTGAACCGAACACAAGAGGGGTTTCTTTGCGATCCTTCCGATGGGAAAGCATGGAAGTGTTTGGATGAGCTATATCCGGACTTTTCTGGCGAGCCGCGCAATGTAAGACTTGGCTTATGTACTGATGGGTTTAACCCGTTCGGTCAATACGGAAGAGCTTACTCTTGTTGGCCAGTTATACTGACCTCATACAATCTGCCTCCTGATATGTGTATAAAGAGGGAGGTCATGTTTCTATCTATACTGGTTCCAGGACCTAAAAATCCAAAGGCGAACATAGACGTGTTTTTGCAACCGTTGGTTGAAGAGTTATCACATTTATGGGATGTCGGGGTAATGACATACGATGCGTCTTTGAAGAATAATTTTATGATGCGTGCTGTTTTTATGTGGACTATTAACGACTTCCCGGCCTATGGTATGCTTTCTGGATGGTCAACGTCTGGAAAGCTTGCGTGCCCTGTATGCATGGAACATACCGGGGGGAATCACTCCCTGTTAGTGGCAAGACAAGTTTCTTTGACTGTCATAGAAAGTTTCTACCGTTGGATCACCCGTTTAGGAGAAACAAAACCGCTTTTAAGAAGAACAAGGTTGTAATGAACCTCCACCCCGTAGGTTATCCGGTGCACGGGTTTGGCAGAGGGTCGAAGAGTATCCCTACATTTGGGACAAGAGTGTTAAGGAGTTTGTGGGTTATGGTAAGGAACACCACTGGGTGAAGCAGAGTGTCTTGTGGGATTTGCCATATTGGAAAGACTTGTTGTTAAGACACAACATTGATGTCATGCACACTGAACGTAATGTTTTCATGAATATTTTTGACACTGTTATGGACATCAAAGGGAGAACAAAGGACAACGAGAAGAGTCGTCTAGACCTTCCGATTTGGTGTTCTAGGAAGGAGTTGGAATTGAGGGATGCGGGACGTGGAAGAATGTTTAAACCCCATGCAAAATATGCTTTAACTAGACCATAACAGATTACTGTGTGTATTTGGATGAATAGGTTAACCCTGCCTGACGGATTCGCTTCTAACTTGAGTAGATGTGTCGACATGAAGGAGGGCAGGGTGTTTGGTATGAAAAGTCATGATTGCCATGTGTTTATGCAACAACTACTCCCGTACGCGTTTCATGCCTTACCGAAGCCTATTTGGAAACCGTTGGTGGAGTTGAGTCACTTCTTTAAGGAGTTGACGGCTACTTCGTTGAGTGTGGAGAAACTTGTGAAGATGGAAGAAACTATCCCGGTATTGATTTGTAAGTTGGAGCAGATTTTCCCACCAAGTTTTTTTGACTCGATGGAGCATTTGCCTATCCATCTACCGTACGAGGCCTTGGTTGGTGGCCTGGTGCAGTATCGTTGGATGTATCCATTCGAAAGGTGAACGCCAGAACTCTTTAATTTTCTTGCAAACACTTCTTATAATAGTATTTTCTAACTTAACATTTGTTAATGATGTTGAAGATTCTTACGCTCTTTAAAAGATAAAGTGTCGAACAAAGCCTGCATTGAAGCATCAATTTGTGAGGCATACTTAGTCGAAGAAATGACAACCTTTGCTTCTTTCTATTTTCCGACGGAGATAGAAACTAGAATGAGTAGAATTCCCCGCAATCTTGGGGTAGCCAGCCGCACAGGGTTTGATGAACAAATCTCAATTTTCAACTATCCTGGTCATCCGGGGGGAAAGCTCACAAAATGTTACATTGATGAGAAAGATCGAAAGGCGGCTCACTTATACATTCTTCTAAATTGCCCAGAAGTGGAACCCTTTCTTGAGTAAGTCATAAAAGTTATATGTTACATTCTAAACGTAGCTTTTATAGTATCTAAATTTGTTTCCTTTGAATAGCTTATATACAGATATGCTAAAACTTGAGCAAAATGATTTAACTGATGACCAAATTCATAGTGAGGTGTCATCCAAGTTCGTTGGTTGGTTCGCACAACACGTAAGACCCGTATACCGAGTGTTTTTTATCTTTGCTTCTAACTCCTGGTATCTAACGATGACCTATTTGTTATGTTGTACATAGATACAAGACCCTAATAACCATATTGAAGATTCTTTACTCCAAGCCCTTTCTTGGGGGCCGGTGAAAATTGTTAAAAAATGGCCTATTTACTACGTAAATGGCTACAAGTTTAATAATCTTCAATGGAGTGAAGGGATGTGTACCCATAACTACGGGGTTTATGTTAGAGGCACCGCCGGACAGTTGGAAGAAGACTTTTATGGAGTACTGACGGAGATTGTTGAAGTTTCCTTCTTTGGACGACTAAGAAGAGATATTGTTCTATTCAAATATGATTGGTTCGACAACACAATCGGTGTTGGAACAAAGGTTGACAACAACTACAGCTTAGTTGAGGTTAAGAAGAATGGTAGATATAAAGGGTTTGACCCCTTCATTTTTGCCCAACAAGCTGAGCAGGTTTATTACACCGACTTCCCGGGAGGACATCGGGACTGGTATGCAGTAATCAAGGCCAAGGCCCGAAGTCAGATCACTGACAATGTTTCCGAGGAGGTCGATGATGCTTATCAGCTTGCACCACATGAGCTCAACGATGCCAAATTGTTGTTCAACATTGATCCAGTCATAATGGATGAGACACTTGCCACTACGGGGGGTGAACACATTGACAAAGACCTTGTCTCTCGATCAAAATGGTCTAGGGCTGATCTAGATACTGATGAAGTTGTTCAAACAGATAACCACAGTGACACTGAAACTAAGGGGGAATTTGAAACTGAAACAGACACAGAGTATGTAGTTGTTAAACATATATACATAGGTTTATATATATCCTGAGACTAACCTTTCTTTTCATTGGTAACTTATCCATAGATGACGGGACGTCGACTGCCCTTCAGTAGGGGTGATGGGTCCAGGACCCCGGTATCCTGTCTGGGGACTCCCACCCCAGAGCAGGGAAACCACTCCATCACCACTACAGCAGACCACTCCATCACCACCACAGCGGACCACTCCATCACCACCACAGCAGACCACTCCATCACCACCACAGCTGACCACCCCATCACCCCCATAGCTGACCACCCTAGAGCAGACTTCTAGAGTTGGTGGCTTGGAGGACCATGGCCATCAGGCCACCCCACCTCCGGTATACCCTCTGCCCATATTGGTACCCGTGCCGGCCGGAGACGAGTAAGTGACTAAAACTCAAATACTTTTATGTTATTTGTATAGTACTTTATATTAAACTTTAGTGGAAAAACTTGTTGGTTTATTGTATGTTACTTTAATTAGTATAGATTCAATTGTACTGGGAATTCTTCTGTTTGTAACAGGGTAACTATTTAAACTTGGAAATATTACATTTACAGGGGAGACTCAGTCGGAATTTTGGGAGTCTCCCTAGATTATGTTGTTGTACTGCTGATATAATTGTTGTCATTACAGCTTTGTTGATAGTAGTCGCACTACCAAAGCGATTACTAAGGTTTTGAAGGCCCAGTGGGATGGTCCATATATATCTTGGACAGATGCTGGGAAGGTTATCCAAGATAGGTGGTTTGACACCTTCTCGGTAAGTTACCACATCAATTTGTTGTGATTTGATTTGTAAAATAGACCAATTCATAATTTTGATTTCTCATTTCATTTTATAGCGTGATTACCAGTGGGCAGAGGGTATGATTGATGAGATTAGGAAGGTCTTTACCACAAAGACCTCCAAAATCATCAAGAGTACCCTTTGGAAGGTGAGGGACAAGGGTGAGCGCCCTCGTTGGATCCCGGAGGACCATTGGGACGGGATGGTCCAGAAGTGAGGCGGTGTCCCATTCCAGCAGGCGAGTGCTCGGAACAGGGCAAACAGAGCCGCCGATGCTGCAGCCTCAGTTTACACTGGGGGTATCATTTCAACCCTCGAGCACAAGAAAAGATTTGTAAGTATATTTATATTTTTAATATGATTTGTCTGACATGTTTACAAATAATAATCTCAATGTTTTTTGTCCACCACAGGAGCTGAGAGAGCACCGGGAGCCTTCTTTGTTTGAGGTCATGCAAATGACCAAGAAGAACAAAGCCGGTGCATGGGTAAACCAGAAGACTATGGATCTAGCGGTATTTACTTTTAACTGACACATGCTTATAATTTACAAATCAGCTTACTAATCCTATCATTGTTTTTGAATTTATAGGAGGCGTATCAGGCCAGGAGGGCCAAGAAGGAGGCGGACCTGGTGGCTTCCACTCCTGAAGGGGAGGTTCCTCCCACCCTATCTTGTTCTGACGACAACGCTATCTATATGGAGGCTGTTTGCGGTGTGAACAAGAAAGGGAGGGTATTTGGATTGGGTGGCGTCGGCACGCAGCTGGCGAAAAGGGGGAAGACCCCTTCCTCTTCCTCTTCCTCTGGTCTTCCGACTGAGGTTGTTCAGGTAATTCAAAACCTAAACGATGAGCTACAGGAGGAGCGACGTCAGAGGCAGCTGTTGGAGGAGCGGGCCGAGGATCAGCACACCGAGACTCGTCGGCAACTTGCTCAGCAGCAGGAGCTACTGATGCAGTTGATGGCGAGGCTACCTCCCCCCACTTCCCAGGCGCCCCCACCACCACCCCAGGATCCCCCACCACCATGATTGTATTTTTATTATTTATACACATTGTATATTTGATTTATAGTTTTTATATTATATTCCATTTAGTATTTATTTTGTCATTCTTCATTTATTATGTCAATATTTATTGCTAATTAAATTCAAATAAAAAAGTCTTATTGTAATTATCATTAATAATTCAACCTATTTGATAAATAAATTTAATCCATTATTTTGTTTTTAATAATAATTTAATATTTTAAAAAATTATTCAAATTTAATTATAAAATTTTATCAGCCAATACAAAATACAAAATATTAATCTACATTTTTAAAGTTAAATTAACAAAACCTATAAATATTTAACCAATTTTTAAAAAAATAAAAAATTCCAATTAGCGACGGCAATAGATGGTCGCTATAGTGTAGAAATAGCGACGACAAATAGTGGTCGCTGGTTGGCCAGAAACAGCGACGGACTATAGTAGTCGCTGTATGGCTTCCCACAGCGACGACAGTGTACGGTCGCTGGTAGGCAAGAATTAGCGACGGATGTACTGGTCGCTATATGACTAACCATAGCGGCGGAGGAGCATGGTCGCTGGAAGGCCATACTTAGCGACGGACTCATCGGTCGCTATATGTCTAACCATAACGACGGTATATGGTGGTCGCAGTGTGGCTGTTAGTAGCGACGGAGTTGTGAGGTCGCTGTATGGCAACAGTTAGCGACGGCTGGAATCAGTGAAGCAGAGACCATTTTAGCGACGGTATTATGTCATCACTATGTTAGCGACGGCGTGTCTGTGGTCGCTGATGTGTTTTCGATGAAGGTTTTAGCGACGGCGGGTGTCCCGTCTGAGATATCGTCGCTAAGGGTTGTAGCGACGGCCTTAGCATGGATTAGCGACCAATTCTTTCCGTCGCTAACAGGTTTTTTTTAGTATAAGCCTTTAACTACTAAATTATATTGAGGATGAGCATAAACTAGCCAAGATATAGATACACTAACCTTAGATTAAAAGGGCAACAACCTTTCCTGGAAAAAACTAAAGCTTCATGCTTAATCGTCCTTGTAGGTTTGATATACCTTAGCTTCTTCACAACCGCCTTAGGTTGGTCTGGGTTAGCCACAACTCTCCTCTTTACACCAGACTTTTCAGCAGTGCTAGATTGTGCCTCTAGGGTGAGCTGCATTAAGAAGGGTGCTAACTTTGTGAAGATAGCATTATAAACCCTCAGATCTTAGAGGGAGCCCATATAAACATTCTCCAAAGCAAAGATCTTACTCAGAATAGTTGGGTAAGGGATTTTCTTCTGGTTATTGCCCAGGGAAGAGATCATGTATGTCATGATGACAATCGGTAAGTTCACCTTTTGCTTCTACATTTTATTGAACATGTAGAACCAGTCTAGCTTTGTGACGATGTCCTTGGCACTCTTCCTTGGACAAAAGACTTGCCTCATCAGCAAGTGTAGTATCTTCACCTTAGGGAGCAGAGACCCAAACATCTTGCTTGAAGGGTTGGCCTTCGCATAGAGAGTCTGGTTCATCTCAGATGCGAAGACTATAGTTCCTTCATAGTCATCGACATACATTATACCTTCATTAGTACAGTCACAAACAATGGTGATGATGTCTTTAGAAACTTCCACTAGGTTACATAGACGATGAAACAATTTTTATCTGCCTAAGCAGACTTCTAGAACTCAAGGACCATTGATGGTGAGTATAGTTGGTTGTCCATACAAAAATCAAACCACCCTATGCCTTGAAGTTTGGCTATCACGTATCGGCCTTCCATTTTGTGTTGTATTGGCATGAAGTAAGCAAACTCCACGATGTCTTCAACGGAGTAGTTGATGACCATTGTTGAAGTTGAGGTTTGGTGAAGGGAAAGAAACTTATGGTTTTGGTTATATTATGTCTGCTAGATATTAAGTATGGAAGTGAATCTTTCATACCTCTGTACAGAGTCTGATCAACAACAGTACCAGACTCATCTTTACTAATTATGTAAGTGGGATGCATAGGTGTGCTCATTGGCTTTGCATCACCCATCTTAAACTTTTTGAGCAGTTCTTTGGTGTACTTCTGTTGATAGATGTATTGAAGAAAAGTCTGGTAAATATCGAATCATTTAAACCAGAACCTTATGAGATTTGTTGATAATCAACATTGCGTATTCTAATTTAAATAGAGTCAGATCATATTATTATTTAATATGTGAGTTTAAGTGTTTTAAGAAAACATAAGGATTGTGTTACAAAATATAGGGGGAATACGTGTGCTAAAAGAATCTATAAAAGTCCGGTCTCATCAATAAACCCTTTTTGATCCAAAACAAGGAAAGTCTTGAAGTCTAGAAAATCGTTCTCAAAGAAAAAGATCTTTGCATCTGAATACCTACCAGACTTAGCTTAGAATTATTTATCTCATACTACAAAGTCCGAACATCAGATCATGTCTTTCTCATAAAAAGCTTCTAGACTTTTCAAAGGCGTTTGAATATCTTATGAATCATTGGATCCAGAATTCACTTTAAAGGAAGTTTCTTTTCAAGTCTGGCTTAAGGATCTCAACGATCAAGAAAATATTCTTGTAAGCATGCTTAAGAAAAGACCTATGAAAAGAAGAATGACAAAGCAAGGTAGTCTACGCTCTATCTAAAATAACGTCAAGTCTTTCACCCGTATCTTATAGATTCAGAGGTTCTCTGAATAAAAGCTTCCTCCTTGGTGAAACTTACGCTACCTCTACCCTGCCTATGATCGCACATATCTCAAAGATTTTTATCCTACAAAATGTGTAGAATGTCTCTTTGACCAATCAAAAGAAAAATTACTTTCTCACAAGATAGAATAAATTTTAAACGGTCATCTAACGAATCTATCTCCATGAAATAAGTATTTATATGTTGCACAACCTCTAGGAAAATATGGTGTAATACATAAGGATATATGTGTGTGTGATAGACATAGATGTTTCTGAAGAAAAGAAAAGAGATTACAAAAGAAGAATAGAGAGACATGAAGAAAAATATAGAAGAAGAAAAGAAAAAGAGAGAGAACTTGTGAGACTGAATCAAAAAAAATGGGCAGGTCTCATAAAATTTAAAGAACACATACATGCCTAAATGTTTATGTATCAATATTTTCAATCTTTAGTAAACATCAGTCTGAGTGAGCTATTAGGAAACACTTTGGCCTGAAGAAGCTTTGGAAAGAATACTTTGGTTTGAGCTAGGAGTGGCTCATAAAAGAATACTTGGGTCTTCCCCAGGAGTGGGTGCTTGCAAAAGAATACTCGGAAGCACAGGGTATTCTTAAGCCAGGAGTGGCTGGATTCAATAATACTCAGAAGCACGGGTTGTGCTTAAACGAGGAGTGGCTGGAGTCAATAATACTTGTAAGCTCGGTCTGGGTTGTTTATGTAAAAGTTTTTACATAGTGGAAATCTTTCAAATTTGAAGGTACTGGATCTAGTCTCTGAGTTGGAGGTGAACTAGTATAAATCATCTGTGTATTGTCTCTTTCTCTCTTACTCTTTACTATAAAAGTCTGTAGCATTATTATTGTTAAACTCGATAGTAAAAGTCCAGCAAAAATACGCTCTCCGTATAAGCAAAAGTCTGGTCCGCTGTGCATAATACATTAATGCTTAACTATCACTTTTTGGTTTAAAAAAGTTGACAGACTTATTCAACCCTCCCTTCTAAGTCTGTTCTTCGAACCATCGTACTCTTTTCCCTCGACCAAGAAGCTCATCACTTTATAGAGAAGTATCGGTCACGAATTGTACTATTGGTTTTGTATTCTTATTTTACTATTGTATGTCATTCACTTGTCTAGAACCTTAATTTTCCACATTATTACCCAACGTTACAGTTGTAAGATTTGTATTATCATGTTCATAATCACTTGAGTCAAATGAATTTTCCAATACTTCTATTTGTTTTTTATTTGTCATATTAATATCAGTGATAAATGTCCATTATACATAAAAGTTGATGTGATATTTGGACAATTTTAATATGATTATGTTTATTTGGATATAAATTATGTTGTAAATAGTTAACATTTTGCATTTGAATGAATATGCCTAGGTCTTGTGAATTTGAAAGTAATTAATCCCTACTTTTTGTGCAAATTGTAGGTAATGGAGGAAGAATTAAATAAGTTTCAAGAATTAGAAGAAAAAGCCTTGGAAGATAAAAATTTCATGCTTGAAGCCTCTTGTTTATGCGAGGCATTTGCTTGCTTAAGTGAGAGTGAAACAGGGGAAGAGTTCATATAGAAAACCTCTCGTTTGAGCAAGATTTTTCTCGCTTAAGCAAAAATCTACTAGAGAGGAAGGGGCCAGTTTCACCTAAGCGAGAAAATTCTTGCTTGAACGAGAATACAAAGATTAAGCCAGGTGCAAAGGTTCTTTAATCTTGAAGAAAGGTCTCTCGCTTGAGTGAATGCTTGGCTCGCTCAAGCGAAACCTTGCTTTTAGAAGGAAAAAATCAGATTTTGAAGAGGGGGTGTACATTTAGAGAGAGAAACACTTTCCCATCTCCAAGGAATCGACGTGGAAACTGTTTTCTTCATCCTTTTCTCATTTCTATTGGTTTGTAATGGCTACCATGTGTAACTAAACATATTTTGGAATTGGATGTAATCAATTTGAACCCAACCTACCTTGGGTGTTATATATATATATATGGTATTTTCGTTCTATTGAGCCTTGATATTTTGTTCTGTTCTTAATGCTTAATTTTATCTGATTAATAGTTTCTTAATTTAGTTTCTCCTGAGTTATTAGAAAATAATTCTTGAAAACCGATCTGAATGAAATACTCAATGTGTTATGTTGTTAGGATAGCTCTCAACGCATTGAATGCATTTAACATTTGGTCTTAATATTGGAAAGCTTCTTTAAATGATTGAGGAATCAACGTTTGGGTGGTTTTCTTACAAATTTTATATTCAAAGAATCGATATGAATGATTAATGAATGTTACGTCAAGTTCAATATGTTCAAATGCTATATATGTATGTATATGCATAGTATGGTCGGGGGAGATAGATGAAATTCAATCTCAGCTCTCTTTCTATTGATTTTCTTAATGCTTAGTTCATTGTCTCTTCAATTACAAGTTAGCATTAGTTGTTTTTTAATTCTAGCAATCATGAATATGCTTTGTTATATTGTAAATATACTTAAGACAGTTATAAATTAATCGTTCTAGATTACAACAACACCCAATGGAATGACATATAAATTAATTTCTTATACTACAATGGGTAGTGGTACACTTGCCACAGGCCTTCAACAATTAGTAAAAGGAAAGACATCATCTACAAATTTTACATTCCAAGAAATAAATTCATACTACAAAGTCTGAACATCAGATCTTGTCTTTCTCATAAAAAGCTCCCAGACTTAACAAAGGCGTCTAAATATCTTGTGAATCATTAGATCCAGAATCCACTTTAAAGGAAGTTCTTATACAAGTCTGGCTCAAAGATTTCAACGGTCAAGAAAACATTCTTGTAAGTACGCTTAAGCAAAGACCTACGAAAAGAAGAATGACAAGGCAAGGTAGTCTACTCTCTACTCTAATAACATTAAGTCTTTCACCCGTGTCTTACAGATTTAGAGATTCTTTGAATAAAAGCTTCTTCCTTTATGAAACTTACACTATCTCTTCCCTGTCTATGCTCGTACATATTTCAAAGCTCTCTACAATTACATACTCAGAATGTCTCTATCTGACAAAAGAAATCTAGTTATTCATTGTACAACATCCTTCTCTTTAAAGATATCATCTCCCAACGGACTTATATCAGTTACCTTCTCCATGAGATCCTTGGAAAAATTGTTTATAATTGAATTAATCTCATTAAAAAGGTGGGTGGAAAAAGAGAGAGTAGGAATAGACTCAAACAAGAGCAAAAATACAATGAACTCAAAGTGAAAATAGGATGAAAAGGAGAGCTTGTTGAAGAAAAGGAAGAAGGATAAAACATACTAAGAAAAGGTATGAATGAAAAGAGAAAATATGAACAAGCACCAGATGTTCATATACATCAACCCAAAGAAATGACAATATACTCAAGAAAAAGAAAACAGACTAAGAAAAATTACCATGAAGAAAAAGAAAGCTCGTTATGTGTATCTCTACCCTCCTGAAAGCCATAGCAATCAGAGATATGCAATCAGCTCATATCTCTCTGCTATTTGAAGAGCATATCATCTTTGGTCATGCTTTCAGGCTCAATGCCTCTCATTCTCTTGTTTCATATTACACAGGTACTGAGTCTAATGAATGAATAAGTCTTTCTCTTCCTTCACGAACTAACCCATGTAGTTGATCACTTAGCTCAGCTAAGTTAGAAGGCTCATTCATTCAAAATGAATTAATTTTTCCAATCCTCTGGTAGTACAGGTTTGGTGTGTTGCCAGACTCTATTAATGTGGGAAACACTATTGGCCTAGAGAGGCTTTTAAAAAAATACTCAGGGTTCGAGACAGGAGTGACTCATGAAAGAATACTTGAGTCTATCCCAGGAGTGGGTGTTGCAAAATAATACGCATAGTAATTAAGAGGGGTTTGGTGTGTTGAAGCATGGGTTATGCTTAAGCCCGGAGTGGCTGGAGTTAAGAATACTCAGACCATGATGCTCAGGCCAGGAGTGGCCGGAGTCAAGAATACTTGGGACTATGAGTGGCCAGTGTCAAGAATACTTGAAGCACAGGTTGTGCTTAAGTCAAGAGTGGCTGGAGCCAATAATACTCAACACACTTGATGTAAAATGTTTTTACATAGTGGAAATCCTTCAAATTTGGAGGTACTGGATATAGTTTTCGTATTGGAGGTGAACCAGTATAAAATTGCTTGTGTATTGTCTCTCTCCCTCTTACTCTTTGCTATCAAAAGTTTGGTGCATTATCATTGTTATACTCGATAGTAAAAGTTTAGTAAAATAGCACTATCTTAATCAAATAATCATGCTCTCCATCTCTCAAATGTCTAGTCCGCTGTGCATTAAGTGTTAATGTGTAAATATCACCTTTTTGGTTTGAAAAAATAAACAGACTTATTCAACCCCCCTTCTAAGTTTGTTCTCCGAACCATCAGGATAAAAATTCAATCTTCATTCTGTTTGATCTGCGGACCTAGGAAAAACTTAAGTTCTCCCATCATGCTTATTTCAAACTCTGCCCATATCATTTCTGAAAACTCTTTGGATAGACTTTCATCAATAGCACCAAAGACTATATCATCCACATAGATTTGTACAATTATAAAGTGTCTGTTAGACCTTTTTCTAAATAAAGTTATATCTACTTTTCCTGTAGTAAAGCCTTCTGAAATAAAAAAAGGTATTGAGTTTTTCATACCAAGCTCTAGGTGTTTGTTTCAAACTATACAGTTCTTTACTTAGTTTAAAGACATGGTTTGGAAAGGTTGTGTCTTTAAACCTAAAAGGTTGTTTTAAAAAGACTTCTTCTTCAATAAAACCATTTAAAAAAGCACTTTTAATATCCATCTGATATAATTTAATATTTTCAATTGCAACAAATGCAAGGAGCATTCTGATAGCCTCAAGTTTGGCTACAGGAGTAAAGATTTCAATGAATTCAATACCTTCTTACTAATTGTACCCTTTAGCAACTAACCTTGCTTTATTTTTAACCACCTTTCCATCCTCATCAAGTTTGTTTCTAAAGACCCATTTGGTTCCTATGATTCCTTTTTTCTTAGGTCTTGGTACAAGGCTCCAGACTTTGTTCCTATCAAATTGATTTAACTCTTCTAGCATAGCTATAATCCAGTCTGTATCCTCTAAAGCTTCAATTACAAACTTAGGTTCTAATTTTGAAACTAGAGCAATGGATGATTGATGAAGAAAAGTTGACCCAGTCCGAATCCCAGCAACTTGATCTTCAATAATGATGTCTGATGGATGATAAGCCTTAAACTTCCAATCTCTTGACTTGTCAGGTTCAGACACAGATGTTTGTTATTGCTAAGGTTCTGTGTTTTCTTCCTCTGCATGTTCTTACTAGTCAGGTTTAGAATCTTTCTACTGTATACCTGCATCATAATTTTCCAGATCTTCCAGTTTCCTATTAGTCTTTTGAATACTATCTAACCTTACATGTATTGATTCCTCAATGATCTAAGTCCTTGTGTTAAAGACTCTGTAAGACTTGGATGTGACTGAGTAACCCATGAATATCCCTTTATTTGACTTAGAGTCAAACTTGCCAAGTTGATCTCTTGTGTTCAGGATGTAACATCTGCACCCAAAAGGATGAAAATATGAAATGTCAGGTCTTCTTCCTTTCCATAATTCATAGGTAGTTTTGTTAAGTATTAGTCTGATCAGGATTTTGTTTTGAATATAACAAAAAGTGCTGACAACCTCTTCCCAAAAATATTTTGGAAGAGTATTTTCACAATGCATTATTCTAGGCATTTCTTGTAGAGTTCTATTTTTCCTTTCCATAACACCATTTTGCTAAGGTGCTCTTGGAGAAGAAAATTTATGAGTTATATACAACTCATTGTACCAATACACAACTCTTTCTCATTTTGGATTTTCTTACAGAAAATCTTGAATACTTTAACAGACTCATCCTTGTGGGTTAGGAAATAAACTCATGTCATTCTTATGTAATCATTAACAATGACAAAGCCATATTTATTTCCTACCAGAGTTAAATAAATCTAAATATAATAGTTCAAGAGGTCTGGCTAGTGAAACAACATTTTTTCTTTCAAAAGATGTTTTCAATTGTTTCCCTATGTTTGTTGACAGAAAAGAGTATGTTTCCATCATAGTTGATAACAGTACAATTTTCTTTATCAAAAGAGACTTTGTACCCATTATCAACTTTACTAGTACCTATTATGTTGTCGGTCTGATTACCTCCAAAGGTAACAAACCCTCCTTTAAATCTTTCCAGGTCTAGGAACATAGACCATCTTCCTGTCATGAGATACGAGCATCCATTGTCCAGATACCACTAGCGATGCTTTTCTTTTACCTTTAAACATATATGTAAATATGAACTATTAATGTTTTTGGTAACCAAATCTTTTTGGGTCCTCGATGGTTAGTGTTCTTGGTATTCTTTTTCTTCCTTTTTAGGCAGTCTTTAATTACATGACCATGTTTCTTACAGTAATAACACTTAACATGCTTATGTTTAGTCAAGACAGGTGAAGAAGAAAGAGGTTGTTTGGTGTCAATTGTTTCAATAAATCCTAATCCAGGTTTGTCATGGTTACTGGTAGGGATTCCCAAAAGCTTATTTAAATTTTTAGTTCCATTGACAAACTTGGCTAGGTCCAGAGTGAGTGAACTCACTTATTTTTCAAGGTTATTGACCTTATCAGTCTAAGAACTACAATAATCAATAACATCTTTCAATTCAGTCTTTAAACAAAGGTTTTCTTGCTTAAGTTTATGCAATTCCTCTAACTGCATTCTCTTTTTCTCTTCCATTTCATCTTTGATTATTTTGACCAAGATCCTTTTTTAACTTAGAAATTTGATTTTCATAGGTTGTAACAAACTCAACTTGTTTTCTCTTCAATAACTTGTAGTTCTTCACTAGAGTAGAAAAATCTTTAAATAGGATTTCACAATTTTCTCTAATTTCAAGGAAAATTACTTCTTTATACTCCTTAGTGTTTGAATCGCTTGCACTTGTTTTAGAGTCTGAGTATGTGTTGGCCACCAGACATAGTTGAACAGACTCACTGAAACTGCTTGAGTTTTCATCGTCCTAGGTGATGAGTCCCTTTTGTTTCTTAAAGAACTTTCTTTTATCTTTCTTGTCCTTTTTATCCTTTTTGAGTAGAGGGGACTCTGCCTTCATGTGCCCTAGCTTCCTACGATTGAAACATTCTAGAGTAGATTTATCAAATTTAGATTTGAAATGAGATTTACCTTTTGTATCTCTCTTTTAAAATTTGTTAGGTCTACTCTTCTTCCTTTTCAATAGCCTGTGGAATCTTTTGGTCATATGAGCTAGCTACTTATCAATATCTTCACTATATTCCTCAGATTGAGTCTAAGCTTTGAGAATTAACTTTAAGAGCTTTTATCTTCTTGCTTAAGTCAACAGACTTCAAAGCAGTGCTCTTTAAAAAGGTAGGTTTGGCAACTTCTTTCTGTTTCAACTTGATTTCATGAACTCTTAGCACTCTAAGAAGTTCATCAATATTGAAGGTGCTTAGATCTCTTGCTTCTTCAAGGGTTAAGCATTTAGCATCGGACTTTTCTGGTAGGCTCCCCAGGAGCTTTACATTTATGTCTTCAGTGGACAAGGTTGTCCCAAGAACCTGAAGTTCATTTAACATGGTTTGGAATCTTCCAAACATCTGATCTATTGTTTCGTGTTCTTCCATCTTGAAATTGTCATACTGTTTGGTCAATAGTATCTTCTTAGATCTCTTGACTTTGGAGGTTCCTTCATAGTTCCTTTGAAATGCATCCCAGACTTCTTTAGCAGTTTTGTAACTGAATACTTTGTTGTATTCAGACTTGCTGAGTTCATAGATAATGAGGAATCTAACTTTTGCATTAGCCTTTATCTTTCTGATTTCAGTTGTAGTCCATAGGTCTTTAGCCTTTATCTTCGCATCGACATCAATTGGTGGAGGATTATTGCCATTTATGATTATTCCCCGCATACTATACTCGGTGGACTTTATAAATATCTCCATTTTGTCCTTCCAGTAAGCGTAGTCTTCTCTAAGAAAGCCTGGGGTCTATTGATAGAGGAACCTTTGGTCGCCAGGTGATCTTGTTGTGCTGCCATGGATCTTTATCCTTTACACTTGTTAGAGTGTTCAACCTAAAGGACAAGCTTTGATATCAATTGATGGTTCAGAGACAGACTTAGAAGGGGGTTGAATAAGTCTATTACTCTTTTCAAAATATAAAACCTTATTAAACAAGATTTAGCTACAGACTTTACAGGGTACAAACTCAAACTTAAAAAAAGAAGGGATATGGAGATCTGCACAATGAATTTATATTGGTTCATTTCCAAACGTTGAAGCTACGCCCAGCCCCTTCAACCTAAAGGCTTTTCACTATGTAAAAATCCTTTTACATAAATATCACTGCTATACCTCAAGTATTCTTGACTCCAGCCACTTTTGGTTTAGTCTCCAGTATTATCTCAACAAGCCACTTCTAACTCAAACCCAAGTATGTTTTCAAAAGCCTCTTCAGGCCAACAATGTTTCCTGTAAGAAACTAAGACTGGTTAACACAACCGGACTTGACCTGGAGATGAATAAAGGATTATTTTTGTAATAACTTAGATACAATGTATAAAGAATTTGAAGTGAAGCAAATGTACACACTAACTTAAAACTAAAAAACAAAGACTAAGACTGCAAGCAGCAGTGTAAATGAAAATCTCATATTGAGTCTCTGTTTCTGGGTGTCGTTGTTCAAGTATTTTGTTTTCTCATGTCTTAATTGGTATGGGATCTTCTCCTTTTTAAAGGCTTTTAAAAATAGTCGTTACTGTTCCATTAGAGAAGAGGTAGTCGTTTGGGCGCAGAAGCACGAGAGAAGAGAAGACGACAATGTCTGGTTTGAGGATAGACGAGGTTTGCATGAAAACATGATGCCTCAAATCTTGCACATAGAAAGTTCCTTTTTTTGTTCTCTTGTGTCTAACATCGGATATTGCAACATATCTTGTTTGACTTTCTGAAGGCTTTTGACTTGAGTACAACATGTTGACAACTTTTTGATCTGTTCAGAGTAGCTTCATCGAAACAAATGTTTGTTTCTCTAATTGATTTGTCTCTTTGTTCATATTAGTGTACGAATAGACTTGACTGAGGAGTTTATCACTAAGAAATCCTTTGCATGTTTTGATTCGGAATTAGAGATCTATTCTTTTATCTTGAAATGTCTGAGTCTGAAGTGTCTTGAAGCTTGATCATGTTGAAGAGAAAGATGTCGATTCTGGAGAGATGATGTGTTTAAAAAATATAACTCAGCAGACCCAAGTCTGGGATAAACAACTTAGAGAGATTTCTTTTAAGTGTTGTCTTCAACACAGACTTAGGGCGGATAAACTTGTAATATTTTGAACTGGTCCCATGTAGACTAAGGATGAGACAGACTTAAAATCTTTTAACTACTCTCACACAAACTTTGAATGATGGACTCCCCATTTGAATCATAACTTTCACATCATAGACTTTGCATTGTGAAACATTAAGTAAAAGTAAGGATGGGAATAGGCCAGGCCAGGCCGAGCTTTATAAGGCTTGAACCTGGCCTGGTTCATAATTGTATGGCCTGAGCCTGGCGTGTTACCTGACATAGGCCAAAATTATAGGCCTGACTTGGACTATTTAAAGGCCTACCTAGGCCTAATAGCCTATATAAAAGCCTAATTTTATAAAGGTTAATAAATAGGCTCACGAGTTTGATTGAAATAGTCCAATATAAATAATTTTTTAAAATAGGTCGATATGCCTATATGTTTTAAATAGGTCAATAGGCTCTCTTTTAAATAGCCCTCTTTTACTATAAAATAAAATATTAAAATTATAAAATATAAATATATTTTAATTTAGTACAATGATTTATAAGTTTGATTTTATTTTATAAAACTAATATATATAAACTAATTATATAAATTTTATATAAGGATGTATAAATAGGTCAGTCTGACAGACCTAAAAGGCTTTTTTAAAAACCTAAGCCTGACCTTTTAAATTAAAAAGGCTTCTTAAAAAGTTTAAACCTGGTCTTTTTTATTAAATAGGTCAGGCCATAGGCCCCTGTCGGTCGGTCCGACCTATTCCCATCCCTAAGTAAAATGGTTAAATAACACTTAAACAGACTTTATTTAATTAAATGTCTTGATGTATGTTATTAACAAATCTCGGGGTCTTAAAATAATATTTCCAAGACTTTGCTGGTAGTTTGGCAGGCCTTGCCCAAAGTTGTTGTCGCCTGTAACCCTTTTTGAGTTGTCAAAGAAGCATATAAAAGGCAGACCACAATATTGTTGCCTTAGAGAAATGTATCTAGGAAAAGGTAAAATTTATGGCATCTCAAGTCGATATTTCGCATGACAAATGTTGTCAACAAATCAACTTCCCCTTTGATTGCTACTTGAGAAAAATAAGAGGTCCCAGTGGAAAAGAGACGAGACCTCTTATCCTACTTCCAAAATGTCCTAGAGAGATGATAAGTAAGAGAGCAAAGAAATGGTCAAGAATTAGGGAGTTGGATTGGAGCACTTTGATATTTTTTTATAGGATGACTTCGGTTCCAGACAGGACCTGTTCTAATATGATTAAGGTCGAGAACCCTAACTATACTAGACATGAGGACCTTGAAGTTTCTCTATGCCATTAAAATATTCCTAACCCACATACCAGCTGAAGTTGGATCAAACACGAGACAAGATGACAAAACTAGGAAAGGGGATATTTCTTCCATTCTCAAAGAAATTAGTGTCCTTCATAGCTTCTAGAAGGACCATGTGGCATCGACAAAGAAAAACGTTGAAGGATAAAACTAAGAATTTGAATAAACACAAAGTACTAAACTGGTATGGGCTCGAATACAACAATAACATTCCTAGTCCTGTATAATTTTTAGATAATATTATTGACAAAGTTTATTTTCACAAAAGAAAGCCGGGGTCATTGATTTCAAACAGTGTAAAATATGTTAAGTTTCATATATATATTTATTAATTGGTATAATATTACCAACGAATATGCGCTAGCCCAATGGTTTATGACCTGTTCTGTGTCTTCCTTTTCAATTTTCCTGTCTTCCATTTTTGTTTTAACATCGCAAGAAGAACGAGTAAAAACCCAAAAGAACAAAGGAAATATGAAAAGATATTTAGCAAAATCTAAAAATACTTAATATGCAGGATTACCCACGCAGTATGTTTAGCATTTTTTCTATTAATAAAATGTTTCCACACATTAAGAGTGACCTGCGCATGAACATTGGCCATCTTTAAAGAAATGAAACCGTTTCCTATCCCTGACAATTATCTGCCTATCAATAACTAGTGTCACAAGCATTATAAAAGAATGACAATGAATGCATACAAGTGAATTCTTGTTAATGCGTATTGGAGCCATAGTTGGTACACTAAGAACACCAAATGCAAGAGCTAATTGCTCTGAGTGGTATAACTTATCTTCATTCTCTTGTAATGGATACCCTTTATTCTTCATTTCAGTTATAAGAAACTCTACCTTTTCAGTAATCTCATCCTCATCTTTCTTCTCTCTTGAAGAGAAGAGATAAATCTTGCTTTTTACCTCCATCCAACACTGCCCTGGACTTCTCCTTAAGCCTCTTTCTTTCATCAGCCTGCGAGTCTTGTCACCAAAATCAGAGAATCCAGCATTGTCATACAAGTTAGCAAGCAGCAAATATATTGCAGGGTTAGATGGGTCAAGCTCAAGACATCTCCTTGCCATATCTTCTCCCAAGGCCACATTTCCATGTAACTTGCAAGCATTTAATAAAGTTTTACATATTAAAAAATCTGGTTTGAAAGGCATTGTTCCAATAACTTCCACAGCTTCCTCTAGGTGACCACCTCTACCAAGGAGATCAACTAAACACACGTAGTGGTCCAACTTTGGTGTTAGATGGTGTGTTTTTTCCATGGAATAGAAATATTCAAGGCCCAGATCCAATAAACCACCCTGGCTGCAAGCAAAAATCAGTGATAAGAATGTAACAGAATCAGGTTTAACTCCCGCTAACCTCATGTCATCAAAGGCAGAAAGAGCATGGGATATATGTCCATTTGTTGCCAGTCCTAATATCAAACCATTCCATGACACTGCGTCTGGCTCATTTATATCTTTGAAAACTCTCTGTGCATCATGCATACTACCACATTTGCCGTACAGGTGAACTAAGCTATTTGAAACCGAATTACATCTCTCAAAACCAGATTTGACAGAGTAACAGTGTAGCTGCCTTCCTGTTTCCATAGTGCGTAGGCCAGCTGCGGCTGATAGAAAACTTGCCAAGCTAAATTCATCCATCTTAACCTCATCATTGCTCATGCAATTGATGACTTTCAAAGCCATTTCATGATCTCCCCTCTGGTTTAATCTTGCTGCTAAACTTGTGTATGTGATGGGATCTCTATGATTCATAATGCCAATAACAGACCATGCTTCATCCACCATCCCTCCTCCCGCATAAGCATCTACAAGAGCATTCCCAACAGCTATGTCTATGTCTGCTTTTGTTTTTATTATAAGTCCATGGAATTTCATTGTTTGAACAAAAGACTTCATTTTGCTGCATGCTCCGATTATAGTAGACAGTGTAATGGAATTTGGTTGCACTCCTGATGCTTGCATCTCCGCAAACAATTGAAAAGATTTTTCTTCAAAACCATGTTTAGCAAAACCAGCAATTAGTGAAGTCCAAGAAATGACATTTGGTGAAGCTATCCCTCTAAAGGCTTTCACAGCATTTGTTGTGGTGTGGAAGCATTTCATGTACATATCAACCAGTGCATTTCCTACATAAATATCATCCATCAGTCCAACCACAATAACCCGTGAATGAAACTGTTCCCCTAGCTCCAATGACAAAATTGAGGAGCTGGCATTCAATAAACTAGCATATGTAAAATTATTTGGTAGGACTCCAGACAATTGCATATCAAGAAATGCAATGACAGCCTCTCTAACCTGCAAAATTTGAGTAAATCCAGAGATAATGGTGGTCCATAAGCACACATCATATTCAGGTATCTGCTTAGAAACCTTAATAGCGTCTTCCATCCGCCCGCATTTTGCATACATATCCACAATGGCTGTCTTCACCACCAAATTCATTTCAACACCAAATATGATTAGCTGTGCATGCAGTAGTTTCCCATAACTCATTCCAAGACCAAGAACAGAAGACATTCCTAAGAGTTTAACAAATGTGAACTCATTCGGGTAAACACCTGCTTCAATCATTCTAACATAAATTTGTAGAGCTTCATTCCATTTACTAGTTTCCACCAATGAAGAGATCATTGTTGTCCATGCCACAATATCGCCATCCTTCAAGAATGCAAGCAATTTGTGAGCTTCAACAGTACAATCACACTCGGTGTACAAATCAATCAAAGTAGTACCCAAAACAGGATTAGCCTCTAGCCCAAGTTTTACCACAGAGGCATGAATTTGAGCCCCAAACTCAAACTCTCCCAAGGCAGAACATGATCTTAATGCAGTGGACAGAGTGAATTCATTTGGGCATTGACCGGAACCTAGCATCATGCCAAACAACTCAAGAGCCTCAAAATGAAGCTTGTTCCTGGTGTGAGCAGACAGAACCGTGGTCCATGACACAACATCCTTATGAGGCATTTCATCAAAGAAGTGGCGTGCTTGTCCAACTCCAAAGCATTTAGCATACAAAGACAGCAAATTGTTACTCAAATACAAGTCATCTTGAAGACCCCCTTTGATTATTGGGCTATGTACACACACTCCCTCCTTGAGGGAATGTGAGTTGCAGAAAGAAAGAACCCGCAAGCAAGTTTCTTGGAAACCGCATGGAGAAAAACTGTGAGAAGCTGTTCTACACAACATGCCTTATGTCTAATGTCATATAGGGAAGTAAACTTCATAGTTTATATAGCAAATAGCATTTCAAAAACCATGTGGGTCAAATCAAAGGAAGGACCTTTCAGAAATTGGAACGATTCACCTGAAAATTATCGAGGGGTTTGAGCACAGCTGAACATATTGGAAGTGGGAACTGAGAAGTGAGTTAAAATAGGTTTATTCACTGTACTGTATTTTATATTTTATTCACTTAAATATGTTTTTAGTTTCAATAAAATAATGATTTTTATATTATTTTATTTTTTACATAATATTTTTTATGTTAAATATTTTACTTTCAGTCATTACTTTAAATTTGAATTTTTTAATTTTTGATATGAGTAACTAAACTACATATTAGTTTTGTTCAATTATGTTAAGTGTTAACATGTGATTATGGCCCGTTAAAATATAATTTTTGGTCATTAAAAACCTCAACAATTTTATTTTTTTATAAATCCAAAAACAAAGTATTAAAAACTATATTGTAACCCGTCAAAACTATCCGAACAAATTAACTTAGAATTTAGCGACTCATGTCAACAATTAATAAATTTAAATTCAAAATAAAACTAAAAATAAAATAAATTCAATAAAGAGGGATTAAAAAAAGATATTATGGGAACCAAAATAATAATAAAAATTATTCTTTTATAAGGACCAAAATATATTTAAGCATATTTTATTTTGTGGACTAAATCTGTATTTCAATTCTCTATATTAAAATATCATGTTGGTGTGAAGTTAATCTTTATTCTCTTGTGTGTGTTTTAAACTATCTTTTATCATTTTAAAATGTTTAATTTTGGTCATTCTACCAAAAAAAACTAACACCAATGAAAATATTATCTATGTGGACAATTGGATAGTTAAAACAACCACATAAGTCATCTTCCTAATTAATATACAATTTCTCGCTTTACGGTTGAACAACATGTTTTAATTATAGCGGTCAAAACGGGCCAACCCGGCCCACCATGGGTTGAAAAATTTTTCAACCCAACCCGGCTAGCTTTCTTGAGCGAGTTAGTTTTTTCAACCCAACCCAACCCACCAACCCACTGGGTTGACTCATGGGTTAGCCCACCTATTTTAAAAAATAAAAATGAAATAAAAAATAGGAAAAATGATAAAAAAATATTTTCCTCACATAATTGCATTTTTCTATCTCAAATTAATAACTTAACTTCCACATCACATGATGTAGCTTTCTCAATCAACCAACCAACTACACCTACAGAAGCCGAATTTCATTGTGCATATCTTTTCTTATTCTTTCTCACTGCTAATTAATTAGTGGAGTCTCAATAATATGCATATATGGTGAAGTGAAAACCACATTTTTAAAATAAGAATCAGAAACAATGTGTGCCCAGCATGTTTCTTTTTTTAAAAAAAATTATTCATCAACCCGTGGCCAAACCTGGCTCACCACGAGTTTAACCCATCGTGAGCCAGGTTGAGTGAGTTGGGTTAGAAAAAGCTTTACTTTGAAAATGAGTCATTTTTTAAACCCAACCCACCGAAAACTCACTTCGAGCTGGGTTAGCTCACGAGTTACAACCCATTTTGACACCTCTAATTTCAATCGATACATAAACTTTAATTTTTAATTATATGACAATATTTCATGTGTTTTTTATGTAACTTATAATACAACATGAAAATACATTATATTTCTTTCTTTTGAAATATTTTAAATAGATGTTTAAATATATTTTAAAAATAAAAAATTAACATATTAGATATATTAAACATATTTTGAATATAATTATTTTTAAATATATTTAAAATATATTAAAATATTTTTAAACTATAAAAAACTATTAAATATATTCAAAGTTATTAAATATATTTAGTATATATTAAAGTATACTAAAAGTATTTTAAATAAAATATTATTTATATTAAAATATATACTGAATATATTGAATATATTTAAGGGGCAGACTCTAGTAAAAGGGGACAGACTTTGGTATGGGCATCGGTTTCTCGAGTTCTCTCGTATTACACCGGTTTAATGGAAAACTAGTATTATATCCCTAAGTCTAGTTGAGATCTTAAGGTTTGGATGTTTCTTATCCAACAACTACCAGTATTTCATGTGGAGCGAAATAGGGTGTCACTTGCAAAGACACTCTGACGCTCAAGTAAATATTAGATAAATTATACTTGAGCCTAAGCGATGAGTTGGTGAATATACATTAAACTATAGTAAATGTAAGGTATTTATAAATTTCGATGGTGGTTGAGTCTTACATGACATATACTAATACCTTTCCATGAAGTACGAGGAAAGCTAACACAGACAAAATATTCATGGCATCACTTGTAAGTCTTTTGGCCTGTATACCCCAAGTTGTTTCGCGACCTCTGCCAATACTAGATTAAATAGGTCCCAATGTAAAGGGGCCTCGTAAGGACTTTCTCGCATGGTGGTCTCCATACCAGTTTTGTTGGTGATAAGTTATACTATGTGTGCTTGCGTCATATCCCAATATATGATCCCCGGGAATCTATAACGGTATCAAGCTCAGAAGATTTGTCCCCAGCCTGTTAAAGTTAATTGGGGGTTACTTCAAATGGGCTGATATTTATTGCCATAGTGATTCTCTATTTGAACCAATGTACTTTTATCAAATTTTGTATTAGATGAGGTCTCCTTATAGAGTGAAAAGTATGACAATTACGACATGTCACGTCGTGGCTGGATGCATTGTTTCAATTTTATGCCATAACTATTTAGAGTTGACAGAGATGTGTGATTGGCGTAATCATTGTGCTGTAAGATCTTGCGTCTCTTCGCCCTCCATGCTTATTCTATAAAAAAAGAGGCTTACTCTAATCATTTCTCACTTTGCCTCTTGAAAACTCTTGCTACTCCGATATTGAATTTCTATACCAATTTTCATGGCTCGTACAAAGAAAATTGCTTGCATATTCGCTCAGGTATCCTCTTTATCCTGACATTTTAAATTTATGTTTTTTCAAAGTATTTTTGTTTTTAGTATAGGATATAAGGGATGGTCATACGAGTGAGAGTTAGTTAAAATACTTTCTAAGCCATCATAATGGTTATATGTGAAGTCTTAATGTAAGCAGTGCATACCACAAATGTACAAACGTAGGTTCATGAGTATGAATATGAAAGATTTGATAACAACCTTACTAAAGCTTTTGCATTCTTGGATGCCCTCATCCCTCAAGATGAGGGGGCTTTTAGGTGAGGCTTTACATCAGTACCTTGACATCCTAATCTCTTCATCTGACTCCACGAATAAGCCTAACCCTACATTACTAATATCATCTTTATCCCTTTCCCGGGATACTAACTCAAGCATTTCTTATTACCATTATGATGTCCCCTTCTACCAATGCATCCTTTTCCATCTGGCATCTAAATGATCCCATTAATCTGAAGCTACAAGCAAACAGACAATGACTAATCTAGTGAACATTAACATAATAACGGACTACATAGATTGGATTGCCATAAAGGCAAATGATCAATATTTCTAGGTTTATTGGGAATCGATGTTAATACCCTCTCTTTATTCTGAGGAGCATGGCGCTGTTGAACTGGACAAGGTCCCTATTCATTTCTCCCCAACGCACAAGGAGGATTTTGCAATAATTGAGCCCATATTAATGACTAGATATGCCTTGTTTCTAGGGTCATACTTCTTGTATGTTAAAGTAAAGTCTGAACTCATGATTAAGCAGTTTGAACCCCATATGATTTGTTAATAATACACATTAAGACTCTCAGTTAAAATAAGGTCTGTATTGTTTTTTGTCTAACAATTCTGTTCAAGTATGTCAAGAGTCCATAGAGCTCCACTTGCAAAAGAAAGAGGAGTCTGTAAAAATCATTCACTTTTGAAATAAAGAAGTCCGTACTCACTCAAGCTTCAATAGATTAAGTCATTGTGTGTCTTCAGACCACCAGAAGGTTGCCCTACAAACCATGATAACATTGGTGACTCTTTGAGTACCTAAAAAGGATCTTTTCTTTCTAAATATAAAGTTGCATGAACTTTCCCATGTTCTCTTTGATGCTATCATCATAAAGGCAATCAATGGAAAAGTTGAAGACTTTCTCACATTTATCAAGAAAACTACCTCGCATGTCTCAAGGTGTCATAAAAGCTACACCTGATCAGAACGAATAGCCTAAGGTTAACTGTTATAGAGTGTACATGTTTTCCTGAAGTACATAAGTAAAAAGGGTCTTTTGTTAAAAACTTTTAAAGTTTCCTAGTTAAGGAAACTTCTCTAAAACATGTATCTACACTCACTGACAGCGCAATCTTTAAGAGACAAACATCCTTCGAAGTTAACTAATGGATATTTTTTAGAATGACTATAAATATAAGCTTTTGGAAACAAGATAGACATGCTGCTTAACTTGATACTTGAACACTCTCTTATTTTCTCTCTGGAAACTAAAGTCTGAAAGACTTTTCTTAAAAAGTTTCTAAGTTCTTATATTCACTACATATGTCATCTTTGTAGTTTTGCTTAGCACAGACCGTGACTTATAGTAGTATGTAGCTCAGTGTACCTTGTAATCATTTCATATCTTTGTACATTGAGTTATTTGATTGTAACATTAAACACTTTTCTACCATCACTTTGTATTTTTTGGTGTGTTGCCAGAATTTGTTAGTGTGGGGAAACACTATGGCCTGAAGAGGTTTTTGAATGAATACTTGGGTTTTTAGCCAGGAGTGGCTAGTGTCAAGAATACTTAAGTATAAGCCAGAAGTGACTAGAGCCAAGAATACTGATTGCATTAGGCTAGTGCAGATTGTAAAATGTTTACAATAGTGAAAATTCATCAGACTGGAGGGACTGGACTAGCTTCTGTGTTGGAAATGAACCAGGATAAATTTCTGTTGTGCATTTTCCTTATCTCTTTCTCTAATCTTTTAAAAATTGTTTTCTGCTTGAGCGGTCTATACGCGATTATTTTTGAAAAAAAGTTTAAGACAGATTCAACCCCCCTTCTAAGTCTAACTCTGTACCATCATTATACATATATGAAAATTTGTTCAAAAAGGTAGGAGTAAAGTTTTTTTTAAGTAAGATTGGGATGAGAGTGCTATAATTTTTAGATGTCAACCTCGATCAACTTCATCCCAACGGTTAGGGGTTGATGTTTTCCCTTGAAATCTTAGGGAAACACTTCAATTTTGAACTTATCGTAGCTATGTTTTTCCAGTATACTTATATATTAAGGCAGGGCAATCCAAATGGTGCATTAAGTTTTATCAATCTCCGATGTCAGAGGGAGATCATCAAATTTAATTCTTTTTTTGAGTTCACAAAGACTGTTGGCTAATCTTTGAACCATTCTGTAACATCCTGAAAACTTCATTCTCATGTATAATCATTTTGATTTAGACCATCAATCATATTATCTATTTTATCTTAACTTTATACATAAATTTTGGTTAGAACAACATCTTCAATTTAACCTTTTACCATGGTAAATAATTTTAACTTTATACCTTAGGTAAAAGTTAATCAAATAACTTATTACCTATTTCCTTAGTTATTAATTTCTTTGGCTTTTCCAATTACTCTCATCAAATTACCACATACTCCACTCAAAATGCGTCATCTTGTACACATTTTAATTTGGTCAACTAAAAAGTTGTTTCTCTTTTTCTTAGATTTCCAACAAGACCAAATTTGTTAAAATCCATTAAGATATGAGAGAGATATGCCCAAAATACCGAAACAGTGTAAGAATTGATATTTTACTTCGATCATATCATCTTGTACATATTTTAATGCCTAGTTAGAGTCCGAATTTGAAAAAGTGATAAACTACAAAGTTGTTCCTAGTTGTCTTAGATTTCCAGCAAGACCAAATTTGTTAAAATCAATTAAGATATGAGAGAGATATACCCAAAATACCAAAATAGTGTCAGAATTGATATTTACTTCAATCAAACAAGCTACATTATGTAGGCTGCGGAAATGGTCAATAATCCAGCCTATTTTTCTCACCTAAAACCTCCATTATCACCATAATTAATGTACCTAACATCCCACTACAATCCCATTATGAAAAGCTTGCCCCCCACTTGTCATTTGCATCATTAAATTAACACTACATCTTGTTCCCAAGTCTGAATTCTTAGAACAAGCTAAAGTTAGTGAAGACTCTCTCTTATTTTCTTTCATTTTATCCATCAAGTTCACTCTTGATCTGAAGTTAGGACAATAATACAACACTTTCAACCACTTTAGGAACCTCCATTAAGGTAAGAGGGGATAGGGTTGTGAATAAATATAGAATGGGTAGAATTGTATGCTATTCTAGGATTTCTAGATTTATTATCATAACTTTTTACTTAATTTCGAAGCTGAAAATATGTGAATTTGACTTTGACTTCTTCATACACATTGCAGATCTTTTCGTTATGTGAATTTTGAGACTTGAACCAACTGATTTGGATATGTATAGCATGAGTTATAGTCAAAATACTACAGTATGTCTGTTTTGGAATATGTATCTTCTATTTTGTGTAATTATTAATATTCTGGAAATTATATATACGTATTTACACTTTGATATCTTCATAAAAGTTGTAGATATTTATGTTATGGATCTATAGAAAGTGGTTTCAAGTTAAAAGGATATCTTTAGCTCTAGTTATACCTAACATACAGAAGCATGTTCATGCTGAAAATCTACTGACGTGAATCATTATTTGTATTTTTAAAACTGGGAAGTTTGTGATGAGAATTAGTGTTTAGTGTCTTCATAAAGGTTTTAGATATTTGTGTTATGAGTAATTTAGAATTGGTCTCATGCCAAAATTATTTTTGTAGCTCCAGAAACGTTGAATTTACTAACATATGTACATTTTGTTACTTTCTTTGAGATAGTTTAGTATACTATGAATTTGTGATATTTCTGTTTGGATTTGAAATTTTTGGTCTGCATAAAAATTATAGATAATGAAATTATTGAAACACAGAACTTGTTCTCATTCAAAAATTATTTTTATACCATGAGTTATAGCTAATTTACTAAAGATTGTCAAACCAGTAAATTTTCCAGCAATTGGTGATAATGAAAAATGATAACCTATTGACTATTATGTGATTATGTGATGTTTCTGTTTATAATTTAAAATTATGGTCTTCATAAATATTGTAGATAATTTTGTTATGGAACTACAAAAAATGGAATTACTTAAAAAGGATTTGATTTGCTCATGTTATGGTCTTGTTACTAATGTATGTTGCTGTTGTAAATTTCTGAAATTTACCTATGATGATTATTATGGATGAAAATGATATTTTTCATGGGGATAATGATTTATTTATAAATTATTGAGGGATTATTGATTATTATGGATGTTATTGAGTGTCCTATGGATGTCATACAGTATATCTTTGTGATGAATAATTATGAATGACTAAATTAATATATACATGAATGCCTTGTGGTTTATTGAGATATGTTGTTGAATTGTAAATCCATGATTTTGAGAATTGATATATGTGATGTGTCCTTTGAGGACTTATGGCCTTCAAGTGATTATAGAAGTATTGATATCATGGTATGTTAAATTGATAAAGAGAATTAAAGACATTCATGCATCATAAGCATTTGGACGTACCATGGAATTTAAGGGTTCCATGATTGTCGGCCCTGGTGGGGGGTTTACTCTATGATGAGTTAAAGCCTTATTTTCGTTGAGCGCCATGAAGTGTAGGGATTCATGGTTTATGCTAAGTCCTACTTGTGTACTTCGGTACTTGAGTGCCATGAAGGGTAAGGATTCATGGTATATGCTAAGTCCTACTTGTGTACTTTGGTACTTGAGCGCTACGAAGGGTAGGGATTCATGGCATTATGCTAAGTCCTACTTGAGTCTCTATGAGACTTTTTACTGCAGTATTCCCACTAAATCAAAATGGATCCAGCATGACATCATTTAACTAAATTAAATATTATTAAATGTAAATGACCTTTGTGAACACCTATTTTGGTCCGGTTAATTTTCACCAAGAATGGGGAATTCCGTCACTTGGAACTCTTTCATTCTATTTGTGCTCGGGTTCGTCTTCGGGATTGTCTTCGAATCCGAGTGATATTCCCAAGTGGAAAGAATTCTGAGAGGACTGAACTTCGACTCCGAATGCTCATTTCCGAGTGGGATGTCTCCGAGTGAGGCATTTCTGAGTGGGTTGCTTCCAAGGGAGTTACTTCCAAATGAAGAAAAGCTCTGACTATGAATGAATACCTTTCGAGCAGAGACTCTCTCAAGTTCCATACTTCCGAGTGGGATGTCTCTGAGTAAGGCATTTCAGAGTAGGGTGACTCTGAGTGAGACGTTACCGAGTGGGATGTCTCCGAGTGAGGTATTTTCGAGTGGTTTGCTTCCAAGAGAGTTACTTTCGAGCGAAGAAAGACTCTGACTATGAATGAATACCTTTCAAGCAGAGACTCTCTTAAGTTCCATACTTCCGAGTGGGATGTCTCCGAGTGAGGCATTTCCGAGTGGGTTGCTTCCAAGGGAGTTACTTCCGAACGAAGAAAGGCTCTGACTATGAATGAATACCTTTCGAGCACAGACTCTCTCAAGTTCCATACTGCCGAGTGGGATGTCTCCGAGTGAGGCATTTCCGAGTGGTTTGCTTCCAAGGGAGTTACTTCCAAGCGAAGAAAGGCTCTGGCTATGAATGAATACTTTTCGGGCACACTTCCAAGTTCCATATCTCCGAGTGAGACATTTCTGAGTGGGTCATTTTCAAGGGAATTACTTCTGAGCGAAAAAAGGCTTTGACTTCGAATGATTATTTCTCGGGTATAAATATTTCTAGTGGATAGTTCCCGGGTGGATCGATTCTGAACAAAAAAGGCTTTAAACTTCGAAGGAGCACTTTTCGGGCAGAGACGCTTCCAAGTTCCATAATTTTTGAGTAGGTCAATTCCGAGAGAAGTACTTCCGAGCGATGAAAGGCTTTGATTTCAAATGAGTGCCTCTCGAGCGGAGACACATTCGAGTAAAAAATTCCCGAGTAAATCAATTTTAAACGAAAAACGGCTTTGACTTCGAAGGAGCTTTTCGGCCGGAGATATATCTGAGTGAGGTATTTTTGAATGAGGTGTCTCCGAGTGAGACGTTTCCGAGTGGGTCACTTTCAAGGGAAGAAAGGCTATGACTTTAAATAAGTGCTTCAAGCAGAAACATTTCTGAGCGAATCACCCCCGAGTGAAGTGATTCTTAACGGAAAGGGGCTTTGATGAATAATTCTCAGAAAGAGATATTCCCGAGTGAGTCAGACTTCAAAAGAGTAGTTTTTTAGGCAGATATATCTGAGTGAGACATTTCTGAGTGGGTCATTTTGGAAGGAAGAAAGCACCTCCGAGTGATACATTTCCGAGTGTTTCAAGCAGAGATATTTCCGGACAAAGCATCTCCGAGTGAAGCAATTCTGAACGAAAAGAAGCTCTGATGAATACTTCTCGGAAAGAGATGTTTCTGAGTCAATAATTTTCGAGTTCAAGCTTCACACCGAGTGTCGAAGGATCAATTTTACACTCAGGCTTTTCGTATATATAAACACCTGTTTCGAGCCGACTAATTTCCACCGAGAATAGATGCTGACAGAGACAGCGATCCAGGCCATAAGAAGAATACTGGCACAGGTCTGAGGAATACCGATCTGAGCCAACGGAAGAGACATCATTCCTGAGACCATCCAAGTAAGACTGTGTCCTCTCTTATCTGACGTGGGAAGGCGCTTTCATGAACTTGATAATGAACCCATGTGACACCATTCAAGGAGTCTGATTGCCCATGCTGACTTGGAATCGCACCATCCAAGTTGATCCTTGAATCCCGGGGGCGGCTGACAACAGACAAAAATGAAAATAATAAAAAATTACTCACCGGCCACTGTTCCCCATAATTGTTAATGGTCAGGCTGTCTTTAAGCTGTCCAAGCACTCAGCCAGCGCCCAGAAGCCTCTATAAATGCCTCATCTGAAGAGGCATAAAGGGTTGGAAGTTTTAGTCATTTTTGGGGGTTGGAAAATTTGGTCATTTTTGGAGTTGACACTCTGAGTATAGAAACTCCCTTGGAAACTTGCTCCGATCTTCAAATCCCCGAACCTCTGATCGACACTTTAGACATTCAAGACCCCCCAGAAAACTTGCTCCGGTATTCAAAAGGATCCCAAGTAGTTAGTCCAATCTCCAATGCATCAAATCTCAAAAAATTGCCCCAAATACTGTAGTTTGGACACCAGTTCCGACCCAGTGCAGTGAACCCCTTTTTCAGATACCGTCCAAAACTCCTAAACTTCATCAGGTCCATACCGGTTCTTACAGCGAATGTTAGGTTCCTTCACTAAACCCTACATCGGTGATATAATATCAGCTCCATAGCTACACCAGCATCACTACAGCTGTCGCTACTCAAGCCCACACCGGTCCCCAACTGAACTCCGGCCTCCTGTATCATTACTACACCGGTTCTATTCTATCTGTTTTTTCTCGTTCTTTTATTATTTATTTCCCTGTCAGATTTGTAATTTTTGGTTCTGTTCCTTTGTTTAAGTCTGGTCCATTAAATTTCCTTTATTTTGCTTTATAGCCATTAATAACAAAAAGAAACAAGTATTTTTCATGTGTTCTCTTAAACTCAAAGTACAAAATTTGTCTTTAGCCAGTGTTGTACGGAAGTACTTCTGCCTACACTATCTCTGAAGCCCATACACGTGCGGAGAACTTTGCCTTGTGTGCCCTTTCTTTCGGTAAAGTCTACTTACTTCTAAATATTTAGCTTCACTTACATACCCTTTATCAAGAACTACGTAACCCTGATTTCTCGATAACTCGAGAATACATAGGAGCAGGACTTAACTCCTGTCGGGCCCATCTTTCCTTTTTCATCCTTACATTTTTTTATGACTATTCCGTTCTTATCTCTTCCATGAAAATCAATTTAGACGTGATGTCTTGTTGATTTCTCCCCATTTCGGTTAACCATCACCACGATTCATAATGAAAGGGATACTTAGGACGAGACATCCCGTTTATCCCCTTCTCGATTACCCAGTTGACTATACCGAAGAAGAAAAGAGGGAAAAAAGGGCTGCCCATATTGCTGGCAGGGAGCCTCACACCACAAGAGTCTCTATCTGTGATCTCTACAAAAGCTTCTGGAGTGCCGGGTTGATGCCGCCAGACCTAGTAGCCGCTGTTGAAGATGGTTTTGATGATAATGCTGATTTAGTGGTCGCTTGCCCGCCGGGCCAAGAGCTCAGTAACTGGGAGGCTGTCGAACTCCCTACGACTTTAAATGATTCACCAAAGTAATTTGTTACTGCTTTAGTATCTTGTTTATCCCTCTGCTATGCCTAAGGCTTTGGGACCTTTCCATGTAATAAGGGCAAAGAACTTGTTTTATCATTCAATCAATAAATGCGTATCAAAATTCGAAAAAAAAAACTCTTCTCATCCCTTTATCCTTGCTTTGATTCATTTTCTTTACTTGCTTGTTCCTCCCTTTCTTTCTCTTCTTTATTTTGCCATAACACACTAAATTGCAGATCCAAAAATGACCCTCCTGAGACTAATGAAATCACAATCCCGCTTCACAATTTCGATTACCCAGTTGACTATACCGACGAAGAAGGTGGAGAAGACTATGAGCCACCGCCCGAGTTAACAAGGCTATTGGAACAAGAAGACAGAGAAATCCAACCTTATTTGGAAATAGTTGAGATCATTAATTTGGGGAATGAGGAGGATAAGAAAGAAGTCAAGATTGGTACCTGCTTGAGTAAGGAACGGAGGCAAGAATTGATTAAGCTGCTAATGGAGTTCCATGACATCTTTGCTTGGTCTTATCAAGACATGCCTGGCCTCGACACCGACATTGTTGAACATAAGTTACCACTGAAGCCAGACTGTCCCCCTATAAAGCAAAAACTACGCCGGATGAAACCTGAAATGCTCTTGAAAACCAAAGAAGAAGTTAAGAAGCAGTTTGATGCTGGATTTTTAGCAGTGGCGAAGTATCCTCAATGGGTAGCAAATATCGTCCCTATCCTAAAGAAAGATGGAAAAGTATGAATGTGTGTAGACTATCAGGATTTAAATAGGGCTAGTCCCAAAGACAATTTTCCTCTGCCACAGATTGATGTCTTGGTTGATAACACAGCCCAATATACCATCTTCTCATTCATGGATGGTTTCTTTGGTTATAACCAGATTAAGATGGCACCCGAAGACATGGAGAAGACCATATTTATCACCTTATGGGGCACCTTCTGTTACAAAGTAATGTCCTTCGATTTGAAAAACGCTGGGGCAACATACCAAAGGGCAATGGTGACCCTCTTCCATGACATGATGCACAAGGAGATAGAGGTTTATGTGGACGATATCATTTCCAAATCTAGAATCGACGAGGAGTATATTGTCGATCTGAGAAAGCTTTTTGAAAGGTTAAGGAAGTATAAGCTCAGGTTGAACCCGGCCAAGTGTACCTTTGGCACAAGATCAGGTAAACTGTTGGGATTCATTGTAAGCAAGAGAGGAATAGAAGTAGATCCTGAAAAGGTCAAAGCGATTCTCGAAATGCCTCCTCCCTGTACAGAAAAAGAAGTCAGAGGATTCTTGGGAAGGTTGAACTACATTGCTCAGTTTATCTCACAACTGACAGCAACTTGTGAGCCGATCTTTAAGTTGCTCCATAAGAACCAACCAGTGTAATGGAATGAAGATTGTCAAATGGCTTTTGAAAGGATAAAGCAGTATTTGCGGGAGCCACCAATCTTGGTACCACCGACTCCTGGAAGGCCACTAATCTTGTATCTGACAGTGTTGGATGAATCTATGGGTTGTGTATTGGGGCAACATGATGAGACTGGAAAGAAGGAACATGCAATTTACTACTTAAGCAAGAAGTTCACTGATTGTAAGATGAGATATTCTGATTTAGAGTGAACTTGTTGCGCGTTAGCATGGGCCGTAAAGCGTCTAAGGCAGTACATGTTGAGTCATACCACCTGGCTAATTTCTAAGATGGACCCCGTCAAATATATTTTTGAAAAGCCTGCTTTGACTAGAAGGATTGCCTATTGGCAAGTACTGTTAACTGAGTATAACATAATATATGTCACTCAAAAAGCTATAAGAGGAAGTGCCCTGTCAGACTACTTAGCGCACCAGCCTGTCAGCGACTACCAACCGATACTATTTGACTTCCCGGATGAAGATATCCTGGCATTGTTTGATGAAGAAGGCGGTAATAAAGACAAATGGATCTTAAGGTTCGATGGGGCTTTTAACACACTGGGGCATGGAATCAGACCGTTTTGATTTCACCAGATAAAGAGTTCATCCCTGTCTGCGCCAGGCTGTGTTTTGATTGCACCAACAACATCGCTGAGTATGAGGCATGTTCTTTGTGGATCCAAGCGGCACTAGATGCGAAAGTGAGGTCGTTGGAAGTCTACGGGGACTCTAGTTTAGTTATCCACCATTTAAAAAGGGAGTGGGAAACCAGGGATAGCAAGTTGGTTCCCTATCACACCCACATCAAAGAAATGATCAAGAGTTTTGATGAGGTTTCTTTTCATCACGTTCTTCGGGATGACAATCAGATGGCGGACGCTTTGGCCACTCTCGCTTCAATGTTCAGGGCGAGTAATGAGTATGACATGCTTCTTATCGAGATAGAGAAGCGTCATGAACCCGCATACTACCAAGTGATTGAAGAGGAGTCAGATGGGAAACCGTGGTACCACGATATTAAAAGGTATATCCAGAGTCAAGAATACCCCAACGGTGCTACAGAGAACGATAAGAGAACCCTACGACGGCTCGCCATGGGCTTCTTCTTGAACAGTGATGTGCTTTACAAAAGAAATTACGACTCTATCCTCCTTCACTGTGTTGACACTGCTGAGGCAAACAAAATCATGAGAGATGTTCACGAGGGATCTTTTGGAACCCACACTAATGGGCACGCCATATTAAGAAAAATCTTGAGGGCCAGTTATTACTGGATGACCATGGAAACGAACTACTTTGCTTATGTTCAGAAGTGTCACAAATGTCAAATATACGTTGATTATATTCATGCTCCCCCGTTATCTCTGAATGTCTTATCAGCACCGTGGCCCTTTTCGATGTGGGGCATGGATGTCATCGGTCCCATCGAGCCAAAAGCCTCAAACGGTCATCATTTTATCTTGGTCGCCATCGATTATTTCATAAAATAGGTAGAGGCTGCTTCCTATGCCAATGTGACAAAAAATGTTATGGTTAAATTCATCAAGCGAGAGCTGATATGCCGATATGGCCTACCAAGCCAAATCATCACAGACAATGGTACAAATTTGAACAACAAAATGATGAAGGGGCTTTACGAGAGCTTTAAAATCTCCCACCATAACTCTTCTCCCTACCGTCCACAAATGAATGCAGCAGTCGAGGCGGCCAATAAAAACATAAAAAAGATAGTACAGAAAATAGTGATGACCTACAAAGATTGGAATGAAATGCTTTCTTTCGCACTGCACGGATACCGAACCTCGGTGCGAACATCGACTGGGGCAACCCCATTCTCCTTAGTTTATGGTATGGAAGCAGTCTTGCCTTTTGAAGTAGAAATCCCTTCCCTTCGGGTAATGATGGAAGCCAAATTAGAAGAAGCTGAGTGGGTCCAGGCTCGGCATGACTAACTAAATCTGATCGATGGTAAAAGACTGACCGCCTTCTGTCATGGTCAGTTGTATCAGAGGCGTATGAAACGAGCATTTGAAAGGAAGGTGCGACCTCGATAGTTCCAAGAAGGGGACTTGGTTCTCAAAAAGATTTTGCCAGTTCAGAACGACAACCGAGGAAAATAGACTCCTAACTATGAAGGGCCATATGTCGTAAAGAGAGCTTTCTCTGGAGGAGCCCTGATTTTAACTAGCATGGACGATGGGGACTTGCCAATGCCTATAAATGCAGACGTGGTGAAGAAGTATTATGCTTAAAAGGAGCATGTGAGGAACGAAAAAAAAAGAAAAAAAAGAAAAAAAGAGAAGTAAAAATAAGTGCTCGCTAGGTTGAAAACCCGAAAGGGCGACCTAGGAAAAAGTTAGAGCAACCCGGTGAGTCGAAAACCCGAAAGGGCGGCTCAGGCAAAAGTTAGGGTCAAATTTCTGGTGATATGACTCAGACCTCTAACTCGAGAAGTGCAAGTCCAAACTGAGGCATGGGAATCATCATCGGACTCACCTTCTCCAAAGGTAAGTCAATAGGTGGACATGAAGTCGCGTTGGGGGATTAAGATTCTAACTAGTCTCAAGAATTCACTGGAGGATCCATGAACCTTCCCTGTTTTACCTTACCTTGACCTGTTCTATATGACTTCATTCCATCTATTTTCCCTGTTGTTCATTCTCTGCACTTGTTTGACATACATGAATAAAATTCATCTTTTTCGATATGTGTTTCATTGATCTGATAAAACATTGTGTTTTTATAAAAATAAATGAAAGAATGGTGAACATTTAAAGTCGTGAGGAACAAGATGCTCCTACTACTCGACCTCATCTTGGGCGATTATCACAAAGACTCGACCAGGCACGCGCTCCAAAGCTATGATTGCCTCGTTCATTCTCCTCTGTCCATGAGTTATCCTAAGGGTCGCGGTTTCACAGGACCTACCCAGTTTTTGAATTTATCTCTGCACCACTTACCCTTTTTTCTACAGGTTATTACAACAGACAGTCAAGTCCTTTTCCCCAATGGAACCATGACTGCCGAAACTAGAATCTTTCAAATCGCCAAAGCTGGCACTTCTTAAAGTCTCTTCCTCAAATTACCAAAGTTGGCACTACTCAAAATCCCTTCCTCAAACTGCCAAAGTTGGCACTGCTTAAAATCTCTTCTTCAACCGCCAAAGTTAACACTTCTTAGAATTCCTTCCCCAAATCGCCAAAGTTGGCACTTCTCAAAGTCTTCTCCTCAAAACGCCAAAGCTGGTACCTTTCGAAAATGCTAAAGCTGGAACCTCTAAAAACCTTTCACTACAGCCAAAGTTGGCACCTTTCAAGGTTTCTTCCTCTATAATTGCCAAAGCTGGCACGTCTTAAAGTTTCCTCCTTAATCACCAAAGTTGGTAATTCTCAACGTCTCCTCCTCAATCGCCAAAGCTGGCACCTTTCAAAGTTTCTTCCTCCATCGCCTAAGCAGGCACCTTCAAAAGTCTCATCCTCAACTGTTAAAGTTGGTACTTTTCAAGTTTCTCCTTCCCCAGTGGAACTACACTTCCCAAACAACTCAAACTGGGGCATCACCCAGATTTCTTTTCCCTTTTCAGTCTAGGGGCGGTACCCTAAATTCCCAAGCAATCCAAACCAGGGCATCACCCTAGATCCTTCTCCCAGCCAAGGGGCAGTACCCTAAACTTTTCAATCTTTCCAAAACTGGGGTATCACCCCAGATCCTTTCTCTGTTCAAAGGATAATACCCCTAACTCCTTCAGCCGGATTTTCCAAACTGGGGCATCTTACCCCGTTTCTTTTCTCTCCCAATCAAGGAGTAGTACCCCGTCTAACAAGGCACCCTTTACTTTCCAGTCGCCTATCAAGGCACCCTTTACTTTTCAGTCGCCTATCAAGGTACCCTTTACTTTCCAGTCGCCTAACAAGGCACCCTTTTCCTTCCAACCACCTAACAAGGCACCCTTTGTTTTTCAGTCGCCTAACAAGGCACCCTTTACTTTCCAGCCGCCTAAGAAGGCACCTTTCACCTTTCAGTCGCCTAACAGGGCACCTTTTACTTTCCAGTCGCCTATCAAAGCACCCTTTACTTTCCAGTCGCCTAACAGGGCACCCTTTACTTTCCAGTCGCCTATCAAGGTACCCTTTACTTTCCAGTCACCTAAGAAGGCACCCTTTACTTTCTAGTCGCCTATCAAGGCACCCTTTACTTTCCAGCCGCCTAACAAGGCACCCTTTACTTTCCAGCTGCCTAACAGGGCACCCTTTACTTTTCAGTCGCCTATCAAGGCACCCTTTACTTTCCAGTCACCTATCAAGGTACCCTTTACTTTCCAGCCACCTAAGAAGGCACCTTTTACTTTCCAGCCGCCTAACAAGGCACCTTTTACTTTCCAACCGCCTAAGAAGGCACCCTTTGCTTGCCAATCACCGAACGAGGCAGCCTTTTCCTTCCAGTCACCGAACAAGACACCCTTTATTTCCAGTCTACCGAGGGTCAACCCTAATCCTTTCATCTCCAGTCAATTAAGAATTGGCCCCTAATCCTCTCACCTCCTGTTAACTGAAAGATAATCTTTTCACTTCCTGTCATCCCAAAAGGTAATTCCCAGTTAACCACTTCCTGCTGAAACTGGTGTATCGCCCTAATTCTATTTACTCAAAAAAAGAAAAAAAAGAAAACGATGTTGACACCAGCCTGAAAAGGGTTTCAACTACGACCGAGGTTTAAGGCAAGAGAAAATAGGACGGCGTCCAAGAATGGTGTCATGGCCTCTACGTCGATTAGAATCAGATGCACTTGGTTCAGTATGAACTTTGGCCGTCATAAGGGACGATGTCTCATTCCTTACACTGGTTGTAACTCAATTTGAGGTCTACATCAGTTAGAATCAGAATGCACTTGGTTCAATTTGGTGATAAGGAAAGATGTTGACTCAATTCAGTTGGCCGTTATTGAAGGACGATGTCAATCATGGCATTCTTGGAAATTAAAAAAATAGAGTCAGATGTGAAAAATAAGGAAAAGGTCACACCAGCTCGTTGATTGCCAACACCGTCAGATGCCATACCGATTAAGAGGTCCCACCTGGCCCCTACATCGGTGTTCATATCTTTACTTCCTTTTCACTTCAAAAACATGAAAGCTTTATGTTTCTCTTGTGAAAAAGAAGTAAAGAGGGGCATCTGTGAACACCTATTTTGGTCCGGTCAATTTTCACCAAGAATGGGAATTCCGTCACTTGAAACCCCTTCGTTCTATTTTTGCTCGGGTTCGTCTTTGGGATTGTCTTCTACTCTGAGTGATATTCCCAAGTGGAAAGAATTCTGAGAGGACTGAACTTCTACTCTGAATGCTCATTTCCAAGTGGGATGTCTCCGAGTGAGGCATTTCCGAGTGGGTTGCTTCCAAGGGAGTTACTTCCGAACGAAGAAAGGCTCTGACTATGAATGAATACCTTTTGAGCAGAGACTCTCTCAAGTTCCATACTTCCGAGTGGGATGTCTCCGAGTGAGGCATTTCCGAGTAGGGTGACTCCGAGTGAGACGTTGCCGAGTGGGATATCTCCGAGTGAGGTATTTCCGAGTGGTTTGCTTCCAAGGGAGTTACTTCCGAGCGAAGAAAGGCTCTGACTATGAATGAATACCTTTCGAGTAGAGACTCTCTGAAGTTCCATACTTCCGAGTGGGATGTCTCCGAGTGAGGCATTTCCGAATGGGTTGCTTCCAAGGGAGTTACTTCCGAACGAAGAAAGGCTCTGACTATGAATGAATACCTTTCGAGCACAGACTCTCTCAAGTTCCATACTGCCGAGTGGGATGTCTCTGAGTGAGGCATTTTTGAGTGGTTTGCTTCCAAGGGAGTTACTTCCGAGCGAAGAAAGGCTCTGGCTATGAATGAATACTTTTTGGGCACACTTCCAAGTTCCATATCTCCGAGTGAGACATTTCTGAGTGGGTCATTTTTAAGGGAATTACTTCTGAGCAAAAAAAGGCTTTGACTTCGAATGAGTATTCTCGGGTACAGATATTTCGAGTGGATAGTTCCCGGGTGGATCGATTCTGAACAAAAAAGGCTCTGAACTTCGAAGGAGCACTTTTTAGGTAGAGACGCTTCCAAGTTCCATAATTTTTGAGTAGGTATATTCCAAGAGAAGTACTTCCAAGCGATGAAAGACTTTGATTTCAAATAAGTACCTCTCGGGCAAAGACACATTCGAGTAAAGAATTCCCGAGTGAATCAATTTTAAACAAAAATGGCTTTGACTTCGAAAGAGCATTTCGGCCGGAGATATATCCGAGTGAGGTATTTTTGAATGAGGTGTCTCCGAGTGAGACGTTTTCGAGTGGGTCACTTTCGAGGGAAGAAAGGCTATGACTTTAAATAAGTGTTTCAAGCAGAAACATTTCCGAGCGAATCACCCCCGAGTGAAGCGATTCTTAACGGAAATGGGCTTTGATGAATAATTCTCGGAGAGAGATATTCCCGAATGAGTTAGACTTCAAAAGAGTACTTTTTTAGGCAGATATATCTGAGTGAGACATTTCCGAGTAGGTCACTTTCGAAGGAAGAAAGCACCTCCGAGTGATACATTTCCGAGTGTTTCAAGCAGAGATATTTCTGGACAAAGCACCTCCGAGTGAAGCAATTCTGAACGAAAAGAAGCTCTGATGAATACTTCTCGGAAAGAGATGTTTCCGAGTCAATAATTTTCAAGTTCAAGCTTCACACCAAGTGTCGAAGGATCGATTTTACACTCGGGCTTTTCGTATATATAAACACCTATTTCGAGCCGACTAATTTCCACCGAGAATGGATGCTGATAGAGACAGCGATCCGGGCCATAAGAAGAATACCAGCCCAGGTCTGAGGAATACCGATCTGAGCCAACAGAAGAGACATCATTCCTGAGACCATCCAAGTGAGACCGGTGTCCTCTCTTATCTGACGTGGGAAGGCGATTTCATGAACTTGATAATGAATGATAAGTCTTGAAAAGACTTAATTATTCTGCCTTTTATTTAACTTAATTCATTTTTTAGTAATTAGTTTAGCCTTTTATTTAATTAATTGCTAACAATTTATAATTTATTTAATTATTTCAAAAGTGTTTTATTTATGTAAGAAAATGGTTAAAAACATTAATTAATTAAGAGTTTATGATTATTTGTAATTCCATTAAGCAGCCAGCATACAAACGCTGGGCAAATTAGTTGTTTATTGGTGCAGGAAAAGAATTGCTCAAGCTTAAAGGAAAAAGCCGAGCGAGATTTGGAAAATCCGAGTGATATTTCACAAATTCGACTGAAAAGAGTCCAAGAGCCCAAACTAACCGAGACTTCAAAGAGGCCGACTGAAAAGACTTCTCAAAAGGTTGAATGGAAGGAATTAATGAAAATCTGACTTGAAAGACTTCCAAGATACCGACTCCAAAATAGAATAAGGAACCGATTGAAAATAAAAAGAAGAACCCGAGCGTCAATTTCAGAGTGCTGATTGAAAAGTCAATTCGCTCAAGCGACAGTAAAATTCGCTCAAGCGAGGGTCAAAGTTCGCTCAAGCAAGCAAGCTTATGCTCAAGCGTGACCTCAAAACATCATTCCTTCGCCCAAGCTTATCCATAACGCTTAAGCGAGAAGGCAATGCTGCAGTACATATCTCAAGTTCGCCCAAGCGAGAACCCAATTCGCTCAAGCGAAAAGGCTGATATTTAAAACAGTGATTGTTCCCTCCAGAATCCACTCGACACCAGTGTTGTTTCCTGCTGCCGTCTCTCCCACTTCTGCACCTTAGTAATGAAGTAGTGAGCTATTATTAATTGGAGCTGTGCTGTGATTAGCTAAGGATGAGCTGTAACTTGTTAAGAGCTGAGCTGTAATTAGTTAATTATTCTGTAAATCATGTAATTAGTTAGTTAGTTGAGTCGTTAACTTAAGTTTTCTAAGTTATTAGTTAAGTTAGTTAGTTAGGTAGATGCCTATATATATGTTTGTACATATTCTGTAAACAACAGAGACAGATTCACATAGAATACAATTCATTCACAACTTCGAACATCTCACTATGCATTTTCTCTCTCTAAATCCTCTCCTCCATGACGTTCCACAATCCTTCGATGGAACCGAAGTCAATGGAGTTCTAAATCCCTAAGGTTGGCATTGCAAAGGTTAGCAATGGAGTCTTGAAGCTGTGAACGAGGAAATCAATTTCTAGTTCCTGAGGCGAACAAGCTGAGGAGTGGATCTGAATTGCTAGATTGACAAATCCAGAACTGATGAAGAACTTCGCTAGTGAGGAATCATGGTTGAAGCTTAGGTAACTTCCAGCTTTCTAACTAGTTGAGGCCTAATCAATTTAGGTGAATAGTTAGAGTTCAACCTCCAATTTTGCATTAGATTCTTAGGTTAATTGAGCACTTAAGGAATTAAGGTTCGATGCTTAAGGATTAGTGTTTTTCACCTAAGGAATTAGGGAATAACCACAAGCGGATTGTCCTCTAGATTATGAAGTTTGATTATACTTTAATTGCATGTTTCTTGATGAATTTATGAACCGAAGCAATCCTGACCTGTTTTCTATTAATCACCTTTCACATTTCATTTTAACTCTGTTTCTGGAAATACAAAAACAACTATAAAACATTAAAATAATCAAAAATCGAATGAAATTCCTGTGTCTTTTGTTGGTTCAGCTTGTACTAGTCTGAGATTGAGGTAGTTACCACAATCCCTGTGAGACGATCAATATATTACAATTTAACGACTGGTGCGCTTGCCAAGGTATAAATCTGAGAGTCACAATTTTTAAACAAAGATTTTCACACCAATTTGATGACTCGGGATTTTAGCATCAAGTTAATGGCGCCGTTGCCGGGGATTGTTGAGTAATATCAATAATCCTTGGACCGGTACTAGACTGAACCGTTTTACTTTTGTTTGCATTTAATACGTAGTTTGAATCTTATTTTTATTAGTAGTAGTTTGTTATTTTCGTGTAGCTGTAGTCGTAGCTGTGAATCGTCCTTTTGGTTGACATTTGTTGTATGCAGTCAAGGAGCAGAGGAGAGCCTTTCTTCTTTGATCCTGACATCGACTTGTTAGAACGTAAACTGAGAAAAGAGAAAAAGCAAAAAGAACAAAAAAAAATGGAACAGAGGAGAGTTACATTAGGTGACTACTCCAGGCCGACTGAAGAAGGATCGCAATTTAGCATCCTTAGGCCCCTAATTTCAGCAAATAATTTTGAACTTAAACCAGCTTTACTGCAGTTGGTAAGAAATGAACAGTTCAGAGGAAGTGAGGTTGAGGATCCAAATTTGCATCTAGCAACCTTCCTCCAAATTTGTGATACAGTAAAAATGAACGGGGTCCCTGATAAGGCAATCCGACTGAGATTGTTTCCATTTTCTCTAAGGGACCGAGCAAAAGCCTGGTTGCAGAGTCAACCGAGAGGCAGTATTTCCACTTGGGAGGACTTGCAAAGAAAATTTTTGATTAAATACTTTCCTCCCTCTAAATATGCAAAGTTGCGCAATGAAATCACGTGTTTCCAACAAAGAGAAGGTGAATCTTTGATGGAAGCATGGGATCGGTATAAAGAGAGTTTGAGGAGATGTCCTCATCATCAGATTTTTGATGTGCAACAGGTAACTATTTTCTATAATGGTGTCAGGCCAGCTACCAGGGTCCTGATTGATGCCTCAGCTGGAGGTTCATTAACAACTAAAACTGTAGAAGAGGCCATAGAGCTGATTGACGTTATGGCTTCTAATGAATGTCTGATTAGTGAAAGGAGCCAAGTCCCTAGGAGAGGGATATTAGAACTAGAAGCATAAGATGCTTATCTGGCTCAGAGTAAACTGATGACTCAGGCTTTGGAGAAACTAAGCATACAGATTTCAGAACTCCAAAAGCCGAGTCAAGTTTCTATGATAAATTATGACTTTTATGGTGGAGACCATGAGAATGGAATGTGTGATCCAAATGTGCCTTCCGAGCAAGTGAACTATATGGGGCAGCAACAATATCAAAGGAATTATCCTTCTAATTCCTTTAATCCTAATTATAGGAGTCACCCCAATTTTTCCTGGCAGAAAGGTCCATATTTGAATCAGAACATCCCACAAAATTAACCCATAAATAGACCACAACAACCTTCTCACCCCACTGTTAAAGAAAAGTCAGAACTTGAGAATGTACTTTCTCAGTTCATCCAGGCCACTCAGGCCAGTTTCAAAAATCAGGAAGCGTCCATAAGAAATCTAGAAAATCAAGTCGGACAGCTTTCTAAGAAATTAGCTGAGAGGCAAGCAGGTAATTTCCCTGGAGATACCGAGGTAAATCTAAGGGAACATTGCAAGGCTATAATCACTAGGAGTGGAAAAATTATTTCTCCATCTCCGAGCCAGGAAATAAGCTCAGAAAAAGATAAGGAAAAAGAAATAGTGCAGGAAACCGAGCAGGTCAATAATGAAGCTGAAAATGAAAATGAAACAGAAAAAGAAAAAGAAAATAAAGTCCATCAAAAGAAAAATAAAAAGGTTGATTTGATTCTGGAGGAAGCTTCTAAGCTGACTCCTGAAAAACTGAGGAATGCTCCATTTTCACACAGATTTAAAAAGCAAATAGAAGAGCAGAAGTTTGCTAGGTTCTTAGATGTATTCAAGAAACTTCACATAAATATCCCTTTTGCTGAGGCATTGCAGGAGATGCCTTCTTATGCAAAATTTTTGAAAGAGCTATTGTCTAAGAAAAGGAAGCTTAAGGGGGATGAAATGATTGCTCTCACTCAAGAGTGCAGTGCAATCATTCAAAAGAAACTTCCTCAAAAGCTAGAAGATCCTGGGTCTTTTACAATACCGTGTGCAATTGGGGATATTCATGTAGGAAGTGCTTTTTGACCTAGGAGCCAGTATAAATCTAATGCCTCTATCTTTGATAAAAAAACTGGGAATTAATGACCTGCAACCGACTCACATGTCTTTGTAGTTAGCTGACAGATCCATTAAATATCCCCAAGGGATGCTGGAAGACTTGTTAGTTAAAGTAGACAAATTTATCTTCCCAGCAGATTTTATAGTGTTGGATATGGAGGCTGACCGAGAGATTCCTTTAATCTTAGGTAGACCCTTCCTAGCTACAGGTAGAGCATTAATTGATGTAGAAAAGGGTGAACTCATGCTGAGAGTTCAGGAGGAGCAGGTAACCTTTAATGTCTTCAATTCCATGAAACATCCGACTGAAAGGATGAATTATTTAATGATTGAAGAGATTAAAAGTTACCAGACTCCAATGCTTTTAAAAACTGAGGAAGAGGCCTTACGAACCTTTTTAGAGGATGACTTTGACTCTGAGACTGAGGAGTTAAATGACTCTCACTCAGAAATGCTGAACCTACTGGAAGTATTAGAAGTATGTGATTTTGAAAAAGAAAAGAAAAATGATTTGAAAATTACTGAAGTTGAGAAAGGAAAGGAAGTCTCTGAAGAAAAATGTGATTTAAAACCTTTGCCTTCTCATCTAAAATATGTTTTCCTAAGAGAGGACGAAACACATCCTGTCATTATTAATGCTGACTTAAAAGAAGAGGATGTGGATAAATTTATAGGGGTTTTAAAGGCACATGAATCTGCAATTTGCTGGAATATTTCTGACTTGAAGGGAATCAGTCCATCATTTTGTATGCACAAAATTCTGATGGAGGATGATTATTCCCCTGTAGTATAGCCACAACGCAGATTGAACCCCATAATGAAAGAGGCAGTCAGGAAAGAGGTGGTCAAGCTTCTTGATGCAGGAATCATTTATCCTATCTCGGACAGCGCTTGGATCAGTCCGGTCCAAGTGGTGCCCAAGAAAGGAGGGATGACAACTGTTAAAAATGAAAAAGGTGAAGTCATAGCTACTAGACCGACCACAGGATGGAGAATGTGTATAGACTATAGAAGGTTGAATGACTTCACTCGGAAAGACCACTTTCCTTTGCCCTTTGTTGACCAGATGCTTGAGAGATTATCGGGTCATGAATACTATTGCTTCCTTGATGGTTACTCGGGTTATAACTAAATTGTGGTTGACCCAAAAGATCAAGAGAAGACAACTTTCACTTGTCCATACGGAATTTTTGCCTATAGGCGCATGCCATTCGGTTTGTGCAACACTCCAGCAACCTTTCAAAGGTGTATGCTAGCAATCTTTGGGGACATGGTGGAGAAATTCATTGAAGTATTCATGGACGATTTCTCTATTTTTGGTAGTAATTTTGATTCATGCCTCAGCAACCTATCTAAGGTGGTGGTGAGATGCCAAGAGACTAACCTCGTTCTTAACTGGGAAAAATGCTATTTTATGGTTAAGGGAGGGATAGTCCTTGGCCACAAAATCTCTGCTGAGGGCATTCAAGTGGACCGAGCCAAGATAGAAATCATTGAAAAACTACCTCCTCCGATCAACGTGAAAGGAGTGAGAAGTTTTCTAGGATGTGCTGGCTTCTACAGAAGGTTCATAAAAGATTTTTCAAAAATAGCTAAGCCTTTGACCGACTTGCTTGTAAAAGATCATGTGTTTGTGTTTAATGAAAACTGTGTCAAGGCTTTTGAAAAATTGAAACAAAGTTTGACTTCAGCTCCGATCCTTGCAGCACCCGATTGGTCTTTACCGTTTGAATTAATGTGTGATGCAAGTGACTTTGTAGTCGGAGCTGTGCTGGGTCAGAAAATAGGAAAATTAACTCATGTAATTTATTATGCTAGTAAAGTGTTGAACGAAAATCAAATACATTACACCACTACTGAAAAAGAAATGCTTGCTGTGGTGTATGCATTTGATAAATTTCGTGCTTACTTGATTGGGGCCAAGGTCATTGTATATACAGATCACTCGGCAATCAAGTACTTACTAGCTAAGAAAGAATCTAAGCCGAGACTGATCAGGTGGGTTCTGTTACTCCAGGAGTTTGACTTAGAAATACGAGACAAAAAGGGAGTAGAGAACTTAGTTGCCGATCAACTGTCTCGTCTGGAAGGTGAATCGGATTCTGTTTTAATAAAAGAAGAATTTCCAGATGAGAGGTTGATGGCAATTATCACCGGGCCATGGTATGCTGATATGGCCAACTTCAAAAGTGCCTTGATGGTACCTGATGGCTGGACATCCCAAATGAAGAAAAAATTCTTTCATGATAGCAAAAACTTCCTTTGGGATGATCCATTTCTGTATGAAATAGGAGTAGATGGAGTAATCAGGCGATGTGTGCCTGAATCCGAGCAAGAAAGGCTCTTATGGCATTGCCACGACTCCTATTATGGAGGTCATCATGGTGCCTCCCGTACAGCAGCAAAGGTTTTGCAAAGTGGCTTTTATTGGCCAACTATCTTTCAAGATGCTAAGGTGTATGTCAAAAGGTGTGATAAATGTCAAAGGAGCGGAGGTCTCTCTACTAAAGCTGGCATGCCTTTGACAAACATTTTAATTATGGACTTATTTGACGTCTGGGGTATCGACTTTATGGGACCATTTCCAAAGTCATTCTCCAACGAATTTATACTTGTTGCTGTAGACTATGTCTCCAAATGGGTGAAGGCAATTTCGACCAGAACCAATGATGCACATGTGGTGCTTAGGTCATTAAGAAGAATATTTTCTCTAGGTTTGGAGTTCCGAGAGTACTTATTAGTGATGGGGGTTCACATTTTTGTAATAAAATAATAGAAAAAACCCTGCGTCACTATGAGGTTTTACATAAAATATCCACTCCTTACCATCCACAAACTTGTGGACAAGTTGAGCTGTCAAATAGAGAAATCAAGAGAATCTTAGAGAAAGTGGTCGGGAAATCTAGGAAAGATTGGTCGGTAAAATTAGATGATGCATTGTGGGCCTACAGAACAGCCTTCAAAACTCCGATTGGCATGTCCCCGTATCAATTAGTTTACGGTAAGGCTTGCCATCTCCCTGTAGAGTTGGAACACAAGGCGTGGTGGGCCACAAAGTTATTAAACATGGATTGTGACCAATCCCAGGAGGAAAGAGTTTTGAAACTCCATGAACTAGAGGAGTTCCGACTCAACGCTTATCAAAGTGCCTCCATTTATAAGGAGAAAACAAAGAAGTGGCACGATAAGTGGATTAATAAGAAAGAGTTTAAAAAGGGTGATCAGGTTTTGTTATTCAATTCCCGACTGAGACTCTTCCCTGGAAAGCTTAGATCAAAGTGGTCGGGGACTTTTACTATAAATGAGGTTTTTCCTCATGGTGCAGTTGAGCTGAAAGACCCGACTACCAATCAGATTTTTAAGGTAAATAGCCAGTGACTCAAACTCTACTTTGGAGGAGAGTTTGATAGGCAGAAAACCTCCTTGTTACTACAAGCATCCTCTTAGATGCCATAAGGTCAAGCTAGTGACCTTAAAGAAGCGCTCTAGGGAGGCAGCCCTATGTTCTGAGTGTTTTTAATAAAAAGAAAACTAAAAATTTTAGTGAATAAAGTTTGAATAAAATTTATGAAGTTTGGAAAAAGGGAATCCGAGCCTGATTCTTCCATTTCGCTCAGGCGAAACACTAGTAGCCTAGGCGAGACGCTGTTGTTGTTGCTTCGCGCTTAAGCGAAAGTTTACTGAGCTTGAGCGAAAGTAGTACACTTGGATAACTGTTACTCATTCTTAACCCTTTTTTCCGACTGAACTTCACTCGTCATTCTTCAATAAATTCCAAATTTTGATGTGAATAAAAAGGGAGACTTTAATAAAGGATTTCTGATCGTTGATTTAATAAATGGGTCAGATGATGAAGGGTGATTTATTTCAGTCAGCCTTTTATCACTCGGATTCCTCACTCATCACAGTCAGTTTTGTTTCCATTAGTCTCCTATTCACTCAGTATATTTTCTTGTCAGTCTTGTGTTCACTCGGTCTTCCATTTTTCTCATTCATCCACTCGGCTTTCTTTCTCAGTCTCTTATTCCCTCGCCCGATCTCTTACACTCGTCCTCTATTCACTTGGTCACTCTTTCATTCTTTCATTCGTCACTTATTCACCCGATCTTTTTCACTCATTATTTCATGAATGCTTCGTCTTCCGTTTTTCTTTTTCATCCACTCAGTATTTTCATCCACTCAGTTTCCACTGTAGTTGTTTTTCTATCCACTCAGGTTATCTTCTTCTTCTTCTGTCTTTCACTCGTGTTTATTTACCCGATCAATCAGCCATGCTTTTGATTTCTTTCACTCGTTTTTCCATTTTCTGACCACTCGTTGTTTGTTCATTCGTTTTTCATTTTTAACCGGTATAATCCACTCGGTATTCATTTACTCGTGTTTCGTTCCACCTAAATTCTTTCGTGGTTTTCTCACAAACCTCTCTGTCTTTTTACAATTTCATCCACCCTCAATCTACTCGTCTTTCTTCCACTCGGTCATTTTTTTTTACTCTTCTAGTCGTCCTTATTCACTCGGTATCTTTCTCCATATTCACTCGGTCATTTTCTTTTCATCCTTTTCACTCATTCACTCGGTCTCTTTCTTCTGCAGTCTTCCATTCACCGTCTCCCATTCAATCACTCGGTTTTCATTCATTCGTTCACTTTAATTCACTCGTCCTTTATTCACTTTGTCAATCTTCCACTTATTTATTCTTCCACTCGTTATTCTATTCATTCTTCCAATCGTCCTTTATTTCTCCCTATTCTTTCTTTCACTCGGCCTTACTTTCATTGTTCTTTCTCCCACTCATTTTTCTGTCTACTCACATCCTAATGCAGTTGTTCACTCGTCTCTCTTGCACTCTACTTCATTCATCCATACTTTCACTCGTTCTTGTACCCATTCGTTCTTCATTCACTCAGGATCATTTCCATTCAGTTTTCATTCACTCGGGATCCTGTATTCATTCACGTGTCGTTCTTCCATTTGTTCTTCCACTCACTCTTTCATTTACTTATTACTTTCATTCGCTCGTTCCTTTTCATCGTTTATTCATTCACTCGTCTTCTTCATCACGGTCACTCATCTTTCATGAATCCACTCGGCATCTCTTCCCACTCTCACTCGATCTTCCACCTATTTAGTATGTGAGCCGAGTAAGAGTATCTAAAAAAAATAATATGTATATATATTTATAATAATAATAATAAAGTAATAAATAAAGCTGGAGCATACTTACGCGTTTCTTGGATAGTAACTTCAACAGTATAAAAACCTTTCAGCTTCCAAACCCTAAGTACCTACGCTGAACTTGGGTTGAAGACAAAAAGGCACTTTCTGATTTCTAAGAAAGGTACTATCTTTCCACTTATTTCAATTATTTCGTTCACTTCTAAGTACATGCTTAGTATTTTCTTGCTTCTTTGTTAATATTCTTCCACTGTTCATAGCCATGCACCTCACATTTTTGGTTTGTTGTGTTTCTTTTGGATTTCTGTTCTTATTTTTCATTTAGGTTGTTTATCAGCATTCTTTTAACATTAACCATGAAAAGAAGATCACAGAGACTCCTGTAAAAACCTAGACCAAATTTTGCAGAAGGAAGTGTGAGAAGAAAGCAAACAGATAATGAAAAGGAAGTATCAACCATAAGTATATCTGATTCTTCTGAACCTGCCCACAGCCAAAGTCAAGCTGAGAGGAATGCATCCCCTGCACCTGAGAGAAACGAAGCGCCAGCAGTTGAAAATGTTGACAGGCACGGGTTCAGAAATGTTAAGGCTGTTGAAGAATATGCTATAGAGTTTAAAACCAGAGAGACCGAACGTCCCAGGCAATCTGCAGGATCCGGTTCTTCTTCTTCTGACATTTCTATGGTGTTGCAGGAATTGTAGGTCATGAAGAAGATGCAACTTGGAATTTATGATCGGGTCTTGAACCATGGTCTCATGCTCAGGAAGATTGCCACGAAATTGAGGGTAGAACACACAGCAGAAATGGGAGCCCCACCTGACAGAGATGCGTGGTTGGCTTCCATTGGATTCACGATTCCCTCAGAGGACGTATCCCGAGTAGCTGCTTCCCCACCATCTTCCCAACAGGACAAAGAGAATGAAGATCAGGATGCTTGAGTTGTTGCTACATGTTATTATGATGTTTTTATGTAATTAACGTGACATTATTTTAACTGTTTCCTGAACAATGAATTCGCTTTTATTTTAGTTGTAATGAAATTTTCTTTCTTTGTTAAAATTGCTTGTTTTATTCTATTTTTTGGTTGTATCGGTAAATTCATGCATCCCAATCCGACCACGTGTTTCCCATCCACAGCCACTCAGGTAAAAAGGGAAGTATTTTTCCGACTCACTCCTTAAGTGATATTATGACTTATTAATTGCTAAAATATGCTTATTGTTTAATTTCAAATCCATCTTAATAAGTTAAAGTTTGCTGATTCTTAAGCTTAGTCGGATAAATTAACTGATCGGTTTTGTTTAACTCAGGATCTCTGCCCATAACTATTTTTCATTATTAATTAAATGTTTACTCGGCATGCTAGTTAGCAATCTGAATGTATGACCTTACATTAAGTTTGGGGACATGACTGGCTGATTAACTATTATATTTGTAGCTTTTGAGCCTGTTTTATCCTTTTCCAAGTGAACCTGCATGCTAGTTAGTGAGACATAATTTGCTTCAGTACTTGCTAATTGTTTGTATGCCAGCCAATCGGAAATGATGAAGGTCTTCTTTGTCAATTTAGCCAGGGCCAAAAAGTAGCCTTCCTAATATATTTAATTATCCTTTGACCCAAAAATTATATTTGAGCCTGAGACCCTTTTATTCTGTTTATTCACTTAACGTTACAAGCCTATTTATCTCGAAAAAAAACTGATTGATTTACCCCGGGATGTCCTACTGATGAATTGCTCAGTCTTACTTATTGCTAGGGACTAGCAAGTTCTAAGTTTGGGGATGAAGAGTGTGCCTAGCATCAATTAAGGACACACTCCGACCTTGGTTATAGATGAATAAATAGAGAAATGAAGGGAGAAATAGAAAAATAGAAAAGCTGAGAAGAAAAATGAAAAGAATCAGAAAGGAAAAAGGTGCAAAGCACCGATTGAAATGTGATCGGAAAAAGATGGAAAAGAAGAAAGAAAAGGAAAAGTCCGAAGGACTGAAAGAAAAAGAAGGTGCAAAGCACCGAAAGTGTTAAGTTAGCATTCACTCGGAAAATAATGGAGCCTTCTAAGTAGAGGCAGTTAAGTTAAAAATTGAGTCAAGGCATCAGTGGACACATCTTGTAACCCGACATTCACTCGAAAAACAATAATTGAGCCTGTAGCCCAGCCCCATTATAAGCTTAAAAAGCCCTTACTGATCTGATTGTATTGGCATATGGCATGACGTTTAGAACTGTTGCAAGCCTATGTTTATCTAACAAGTATGCAGGTGATGAGTGCATTCTATTTACCCTATACACCGAGAGAAGAGTTAAACACTGACCAGTGAGGAAAGCATCAGTAGCTTGTCTCCCAAAGGAGGTGTAAGTTATTATACTTTTAGAAATTGCGAAAAGAAAGCATGGTCGGTATTCAATAATTATAGCATGAACTAAGTTAAGGAAAGGTTGATTGTGTTAAATAACAGCTTGTTAGTTAAATAATCTGAATAGTTGCTTGAGGACAAGCAAGTTTTAAGTTTGGGGATGTGATAAGTCTTGAAAAGACTTAATTATTCTGCCTTTTATTTAACTTAATTCATTGTTTAGTAATTAGTTTAGCCTTTTATTTAATTAATTGCTAACAATTTATAATTTATTTAATTATTTCAAAAGTGTTTTATTTATGTAAGAAAATGGTTAAAAACATTAATTAATTAAGAGTTTATGATTATTTGTAATTCCATTAAGCAGCCAGCATACAAACGCTGGGCAAATTAGTTGTTTATTGGTGCAGGAAAAGAATTGCTCAAGCTGAAAGGAAAAAGTCGAGCGAGATTTGGAAAATCCGAGTGATATTTCACAAATCCGACTGAAAAGAGTCCAAGAGCCCAAACTGACCGAGACTTCAAAGAGGCCGACTGAAAAGACTTCTCAAAAGGTTGATTGGAAGGAATTAATGAAAATCCGACTTGAAAGACTTCCAAGATACCGACTCCAAAATAGAACAAGGAACCGATTAAAAATAAAAAGAAGAACCTGAGCGTCAATTTCAGAGTGCTGATTGAAAAGTCAATTCGCTCAAGCGACAGTAAAATTCGCTCAAGCGAGGGTCAAAGTTCGCTCAAGCAAGCAAGCTTACGCTCAAGCGTGACCTCAAAACATCATTCCTTCGCCCAAGCTTATCCATAACGCTTAAGCGAGAAGGCAATGCTGCAGTACATATCTCAAGTTCGCCCAAGCGAGAACCCAGTTCGCTCAAGCGAAAAGGCTGATATTTAAAACAGTGATTGTTCCCTCCAGAATCCACTCGGCACCAGTGTTGTTTCCTGCTGCCGTCTCTCCCACTTCTGCACCTTAATAATGAAGTAGTGAGCTGTTATTAATTGGAGTTGTGCTGTGATTAGCTAAGGATGAGCTGTAACTTGTTAAGAGCTGAGCTGTAATTAGTTAATTATTCTGTAAATCATGTAATTAGTTAGTTAGTTGAGTCATTAACTTAAGTTTTCTAAGTTATTAGTTAAGTTAGTTAGTTAGGTAGATGCCTATATATATGTTTGTACATATTCTGTAAACAACAGAGACAGATTCACATAGAATACATAGAATACAATTCATTCACAACTTCGAACATCTCACTACGCATTTTCTCTCTCTAAATCCTCTCCTGCATGACGTTCCATAATCCTTCGATGGAACCGAAGTCAATGGAGTTCTAAATCCCTAAGGTTGGCATTGCAAAGGTTAGCAATGGAGTCTTGAAGCTGTGAGCGAGGAAATCAATTTCTAGATCCTGAGGCGAACAAGCTGAGGAGTGGATCTGAATTGCTGGATTGACAAATCCAGAACTGATGAAGAACTTCGCTAGTGAGGAATCATGGTTGAAGCTTAGGTAACTTCCAGCTTTCTAACTAGTTCAGGCCTAATCAATTTAGGTGAATAGTTAGAGTTCAACCTCCAATTTCGCATTAGATTCTTAGGTTAATTGAGCACTTAAGGAATTAAGGTTCGATGCTTAAGGATTAGTGTTTTTCACCTAAGGAATTAGGGAATAACCACAAGTGGATTGTCCTCTGGATTATGAAGTTTGATTATACTTTAATTGCATGTTTCTTGATGAATTTGTGAACCGAAGCAATCCTGACCTGTTTTCTATTAATCACCTTTCACATTTCATTTTAACTTTGTTTCTGGAAATACAAAAACAACTATAAAACATTAAAATAATCAAAAACCGAATGAAATTCTTGTGTCTTTTGTTGGTTCAGCTTGTACTAGTCTGAGATTGAGGTAGTTACCACAATCCCTATGAGACGATCAATATATTACAATTTAACGACTGGTGCGCTTGCCAAGGTATAAATCTGAGAGTCACAATTTTTAAACAAAGATTTTCACACCAATTTGATGACTCGGGATTTTAGCATCAATGAACCCATGTGACATCATTCGAGGAGTCCGATTGCCTATGCTGACTTGGAATCGCACCATCCAAGTTGATCCTCGAATCCCGGGGGTGGCTGACAACAGACAAAAATGAAAATAATAAAAAATTACTCACCGGCCACTATTCCCCATAATTGTCAATGGCCAGGCTGTCTTTGAGCTGTCCAAGCACTCAGCCAGTGCCCAGAAGCCTCTATAAATGCCTCATCTGAAGAGGCATAAAGGGTTGGAAGTTTTAGTCATTTTGGGGGGTTAGAAGATTTGGTCATTTTTGGAGTCAACACTCTGAGTATAGAAACTCCCCTGGAAACTTGCTCCGATCTTCAAATCCCTGAACCTCTGATCGACACTTTAGACATTCAAGACCCCCCAGAAAACTTGCTCCGGTATTCAAAAGGATCCCAAGCAGTTAGTCCAATCTCCAGTGCATCGAATCTCAGAAAATTACCCCAAATACTGTAGTTTGGACACCGGTTCCGACCCAGTACAGTGAATCCCTTTTTCAGATACCGTCCAGAACTCCTAAACTTCATCAGGTCCATATCGGTTCTTACACCGAATGTTAGGTCCCTTCACTAAACCCTACACCGGTGATATAATATCAGCTCCATAGCTACACCAGCATCACTACAGTTGTCGCTGCTCGAGCCCACACCGGTCCCCAGCTGAACTCCGGCCTCTTGTATCACTACTACACCGGTTCTATTCTGTCTGTTTTCTCTCGTTCTTTTATTGTTTATTTCCCTGTCAGATTAGCAATTTTTGGTTCTGTTCCTTTGTTTAAGTCTGGTCCATTAAATTTCCTTCATTTTGCTTTATAGCCATTAATAACAAAAAGAAACAAGTATTTTTCATGTGTTCTCTTAAATTCAAAGTACAAAATTTGTCTTTAGCCAGTGTTGTACGGAAGTACTTCTGCCTACACTATCTCTGAAGCCCATACACGTGCGGAGAACTTCGCCTTGTGTTCCCTTTCTTTCCATAAAGTCTACTCACTTCTAAATATTTAACTTCACTTACATACCCTTTATCAAGAACTATGTAATCCTGATTTCTCGATAACTCGAGACTGCGTAGGAGCAGGACTTAACTCCTGTCGGGCCCATCTTTCCTTTTTCATCCTTACATTTTTTGTGACTATTCTGTTCTTATCTCTTCCATAAAAATCAATTTAGACGTGACGTCTTGTTGATTTCTCCCTATTTCGGTTAACCATCACCACGATTCATAAGGAAAGGGATACTTAGGACGAGACGTCCCGTTTATCCCCTTCTCGTTTCTGACCACGTATTTTGATTAAAGGATGACTAATTTAGACGCGACGTCTTGTTAGCATTCTTCCCTTTCCCTGTTTTATACCAAAGCCGAGGTTAATTTGGATGAGACGTCCTGTTGACCTTACTTCGATACTTCATGTTTGTTTAGTTTGTTCCCTTCGTTTTTTTTAACACAAAGTACAATAATAAAAGGAATAAATAAAACATCTTTTGTAAGGCTATTTATGTGGCGTATTTTCAATCTTGGTACTGTTTTTGACAGGCGATGTAGGGTGCTAATACCTTCCCTACTCATAACCGACTCCCGAACTCGAATCTCATATTTTTTACCAGTGCTTTACTGAATTTATTTTTTCCCAATGTTTTTCCTATGGATAAAAACGTTGGTGGTGACTCCCTGTTTTATTTTAAAGACCTTTCCTTTCTTCTTTTTTTTCCTGTTACGAGGGTCGGCCGCGCCGCCGCGATCCCGGTCGCAATAACCTTGTTTGGCATATTCATCATATCATAATTGTTTGTTGATTGTGTTTGTGCAATTTTACTTATTTTATATTTATTCTATATTTTATCTCACTCTTACATTATTTTTATAGTGCACGCTTCACAGAATAACGAGTGGTACAATTAATGAAGTTTTTATGTTTTATTGCTTGGACTTTGATTTCATTTGAGATTTAATGTGTTGAAATAATATTATGTACCTCGTATTGCAATCTTATTTATCGTTTCCGCTATGTAAATGTATTATGTTTTATTCATTTACGACTAGTATGCATGATAATATTCCGCATTTATCAATTTTTACGTGATCTCAGAATTTAAATTATGAATTTCAAAATGATTCTTTAAATGATTTATTTCAAAAATTTGGGTTAATTAATTAGAATTTGTAATTTGGGTTTTGGGTGTCACACATTCATTCTACAAAGTTTGCATGAAACTGGGAAAACATATGTTCTAGGAGAACATTGACAGATCCTACAAATTTTATATAGATTGGACTAATGAACATTAGACTAATGACAGATCCCTCTTCAAGAATGCCATATATGTAACCATAGAGGATCAACTTTCGCTGGTATGAAGATTAGTAAGCAATGCATTCTTTGAGGTAACGAATATATTCATAAATTAAAACTATGTATAATATATTCATAAATTAAAAAATATGCATAATTATTGTTGTTGGAAGATATTGTAACATTGTTATGCAAGAAATATAAAATAAAGATAAATATAAATAAAAGTGTTGGGAGGTTTCACCCCCCCTCTCTCTCTTAAGCATATGTTATACTACTTAATCAAGCCAATATAGCATCAATATCACTAAACCCAATCCCTCAGTGAATAGATTCTAAACAATATTATCAAATATTGATTCCTCAAATATTGAACAACATTATTTGTATTAGGAATTAGCCTTATCAACTATTAAACTCAGCTTTATCCCTAGAAGAAGAAATTAACGGGTAGTTCTTTCACAAAACCTGTTTAGAAACCTCAAACACGTATAAGATCATTCTCCTATTTGAAACATGCATTAGGAATTAATAAATGAAATACTAACATTGCTTAAAAACATATATCATACAAACTATTCACTTATATAGTTAAAAAAGGAGTAAATTACACTCAAACCCAACAAAAAAGGGTTTAATCACGTATTTTCATATGGGATACCCCAAAATCAAAGGAAAATAAAAAAGATCAATGGAAATTAAGAGAAAAAAGAAAAGAAACCAGAAGAGATCCTTTGTCTTCAAGCTTTCCCACAGTGTCAAAAAGCCTCCATACAGTGTTCCTAGCCTCCCTTGCTCTAAAGATCCCTAAACATTTGACCTAAACCCTTTTATAAGGCCTTTAGGGAAGTACTGTTGTGATTAACTCACACCTACAAAAGGCTAAAATTTTGCTAGCTCATAGGTTCGAGGAATGCTTGCTCCTACAAACATTTCTCTCAATAGAAAACTCCAAATCAAGATTCGACTATATTAAGAATGAAATTTGAGAATTTGGAAAGCTGATATCAAAATTTGAGCCTAATTCAATAGTGAACAAAATGACAATTGCAAATATAAATTTTTATGTCAGAATTAGAGTTTAGCAAAATTTCAACACTCAAGCTTTATTTCTCCTTTTCTCTCCAAAGTTTTTTAAAACCTATCAAAACATATCACAAACAATTTGTAAACTCAAAATTATGGTATTTATTCAATTAAACACAAAGATGACAATTTTATTAATTAAAAGAGTTATTAAACACCAATTTATATACAATTTTTACATAGAAAATAACATAAAATTTACATCTAACAATCACCCCTAATTGGCAATTTTCTTGTCCTCAAGTAAACACCAAACAATTACATTAACAAATTAAATTGAGGGGCAGCTAGAAATTTATAATACAAGGTGCAAAGAGTTCACAAGTTCTCAAAAGAAAAGATATACAAGAAATTTAAAATGCTTAAAGGAAGGAAGTTACCAAGTTACAAAGTAAAGTTCCATGACAATGTTTCAAGTGCATAACAAACTTAAAAGACAAGAGTGACTACAAGCAAATGTCATATAGTTAGGAAACCTTCAAGGTCATGTCTCACAAGTGTATCACTCAAAGTATTTATGACAAAGGAAACTATTTCACTTAATCAAACACTAAATTATGCAAAGTCAATTTTTGATTTTCATCTTCTCAATCATCACCAACACATAATCAATAACAATTACAAGGTCTTTTCAGGGTTGTAATATGATTTGGCTAAAAAAACCATGGTTTTTCAGGATAACAAAACACCTAACATCATAAAACAACATTCAAAGGAACTATTCTCTTGCATCTATTTTCTTGGTGTTTATCTTGAACCAACCCCACTACCCCTTTATTGACTCTTAACTTAGTTCTTTTTCTTCTCCTTTATTTTTTTGTTTTTGGTTTTTCACTTTTGTTTTAATTTTTCTTTTTTTACTTTTTTAATTAAATTTATACAAAGTTACAAAACAAGAATATAAAGAAGAGGGAACTAAGCTATATTTTCACTCTCCCAAAATGACAACACTAGAAAATGATGAAATTCTCTTTTACTATATTAAGTATGGAATGAGACTTGGTTTTTCTTTATATTTACAGGTAAGGGTCAATTATTAACAAAAAATATTTTCTTAAGGCTCAAAATAACAAACAAAGGATATATACATCATGGTAAACTATTTGGTCCTAAGTTCAAATTCAAACAACAAAATGCCTTAATCCTTTTCTTATGTCATATGTGTGACAGCAAAATTGAGATACAATCAAATCAACCACATGAAATAGAGTTGAAACTCTCAATGCATAAGATACTCACAGCTTACCTAGTTTAATAAAGTTAACTTGACTAATGACACTTAATTAGAGTTTCTCTTAAATTCTACTCAAATTATGAACAAGTATCAAAGTCATGCAACATTAATTCATCACTAGAAACTATACCTCATGATAAAACATTCATAATTTCTTAAAAGTTTCATAAAATTTCAAAATTTAAGCTTAGAAAACCTTTACAACCAAACTAAGTTTAAAAGATAACTACAAAACTGCTACCTTAGGTTTAAATGATTGTTGTTGAAGGAACAATGCCATAACTTACGTATGGAAGATGATATGAAAATTTTAGATCATTTAAGTTCCCTTAATGGTATTGTCTCTGAATTGGAGGATATTGGGGTCAAAGTTGATGATGAAGATAAGGCATTAAGGCTTATGTGGTCTCTTCCGTCTTCCTATGAACACATCAAACCTGTTTTGATGTATGGGAAGGAAACTTTCAGTTTTGAAGAAGTTGCTGGTAAGATTATCTCTAAAGAAAGAAGAATAAAGAATGAAAATAGTTCTTCGTCAAACTCGGCATTGGTGGTTAGTAATGGGCCTTACATGAAGAAAAGAAAATTGGTATGCTGAAAATATGGAAGGACTGGGCATGTAAAAAAAAATTGCCCAAGAGGATCAACAACGAAAAGGAGCTCTGAGTCAGGTGCTAGCAATGTTTCCCTTGTTTTTAGGGAAAATGATGTTCTATAAAGATGAAATGTGCGTCCTTGTGGCATGTTCGCTTTGCCATGGAAAATGATATGTTATTGCTAATGGATCCACAATTGTACATAGGTATTGGTTGGCAGTATTGATGCAAGGTGTGTGGTGGAGTTTTGTTGATGGCTGAAGAACTTCTGGAGGAAGCCAACATGGAAGTTTCACCATAAATTGTCAGCAAAGTTTCGACATGTGCCGGAAAAGAAATTCTTGGGATATCCCAATTCCAAGTGATTGTACTCTTTATGGTGGAGTATGTTTCTTCTATTTAAACAATGTTTGTTGGTAAATACAATGATTGTCAGTTTAGACAATGAAATGATTGTCGGTCTAGACAATGAAAGTAAGTGATTGTCGGTGTAGGCAATTGAACTTTAATCATGGTGGAGATTGTTAAACTTGGTTGATTAAAAAGTCCCACATTACTTGGAGTTGCAAAGGGACATGAGGGCTTATGCTATATATAGGCCTTAAGGCCTTTGTAATAAATGCACCAAGTGTTCAAATACCAATAATTATAAATGGGTGTACTGGGGTCTTAAACACCAGTGGAAAATATTCGGAAACACTTTATTTTTTTTTCTATGTTATAATGCTCTTGTGTTAGAGTATTGTGAGAAGTGAGCTTTGAGAGTGTGGGTACACTTGGGGTTGTTAAGGTGTATAAGAGTGAAGTTTATGTGATGTATAAATTATTCCCATAATATTATTCTCTGGTTGTCAGGGCCGTGGTTTTTCTCCAGGATTTAGAGTTTTTTATGTTAAATTATTGTGTGTTGATTGTGTTCTCCTAACCTTATTTCTCTATTTTTTAAGGAAATTCTCTGATGAAAATGGATCTAATTTCCTAACAGTCTGCTGTTGAGAGAAGAAGCAAAGGTGGCACCAACCATTGTCTAACGATGATAGATAATCGAGCAATAGCCGCCACCCATATGTCACACTGATACAGAACAGGTCGTCGTAGACCATGAATGCCACTGGTAGTTGCGTCTGAGTGTGTCGAGAGAGGGAGAAAGAGAAGCTTTCGTATGAGAGGGAGAAAAGGTCGAAGATAAGACGAAGGAGCTTTTGCATGAAAGAGTCTAAGCAAAAGGTATTTATTTTTGTTTTGTAGATATAAATAATGATATTCATTTCTATATAACTTGATAAGAAAAAAAATATAGTAGCTCGTCTTTATATTAATTTCGAAAAAGGTATATTTTAATCTTTTGTTTAAAATAAGCTAAAAGATGATATTTTATTTGGATTAATTTTATGATGATAATGTCATTTACATGTCTCATATTGTTGTGGTTGTTTGACGTTTGATTATATTTATTTGAATTAATTTTATGTATATTTTTTAATGTATATTTTTGGAATGGATTGTTTTTTATAGTATGGTTGATGGATTTAGATATTTTTTGAATATTTTGTATAAAATTATTGTATAGATGAGTACTAATGAAGCTAAAGAATAAGAAGATAAAACAAAACCTCTATTATGGTACAAAAATAAAATTTGTAGGTGGCATGAGAAACTATGAATTTAAATGTAATTTATGTGATGTATCTTTCATTGGGTATTATGCTAGAGTGCGAGCCTATTTGTTGGAGATTAGTGAAAAAAAGGATAGAGGTTGTGCAAAAGTATAGGTGGTGGGAGAAAGGATCTAAATAGAAACCTTCTTTTTTTGTTGTTTTAAGCCTCTTTTATATAATTTTTGTGAGGCTCATTGTCCTATCACTTAAAAAGTTGTTTGAAGACATTTGATTTTTCTCCTAATTTAGAATTACTTTATTGTAAGGAGATCTTATTTTGTGTAAAGTGTTTAATTAAAGGAAGCGTTTTAATAAGTTACATATTTTAAAACGTATAATAACAAAAGCGTTTTAAAGATTTCACGCCTCAAATTTTAAAATGTTTCCCATCATTAACGCTTAAAAAAGTGTGCTTTAAAATTCTTTTTTGTGGTAGTCTTCTTGATCTATTTTTTGTGAGCCTAATTATTATATGAAAATATACAATTTAAACACTTGTTTTATGAAGTTAATTAGTATTTTTGTTGCCTTGATAATATTATACAATTGTTTTTTTATATAAATTTTTTATTAGTGTTCTTATGTCCTATATTTTAGAAATTAACAGTGTCTGTTTTGTCTGTGTCTGAGTCCATGCTTCTTAGGGTAGCTTGATAGAAGATTAGTGATTTATGTAATTGTGCAACTGAAATGGACAATTTTTATCCGTTATTTACTTTTTCATTTCAAATTTTACGAGAGAAATAATGTATATATATATATATAGTTTATTTAGTAAGAACAAAGTGATATGATGAAAAATGATAAGAGTTAAGTATGACTAGTCACATTAAATCAAGGACGAGATTGATAAAAAATAATAACACCTCCTTTCTATTCTAACATAAAAAAATGATATCTTACCTTCTAAATTTTTTAGAAAAGGTGTTACGTTGTATCTCTAATTGATTTTTCTAGGTTGGGATCATTTTCCTCATTCATGTTTTCATCATTTTCTAATTGATTTTTTTACCTTTTAAAAAAAATAGTTTCTCAATATTTGATTTTAATTCTTCATCGTAAAGTGACACCTATCTATTTAACTAAAAAATATAATTAGATGATTTATTTTTTATTTGTTTTTTTATCAAATTAAGGCTAATTACAAGACAATTTATAAATGCAAAAAAAAAACAGAAGCAATGAGTAAACACTTTTTTGATGTATATGCAAGTTACTCATTATCATGTTTTTTCCTTTAATTTTTTTTTCATGTTTTAATGTTTTCATATGAATGTAACAAAGCAAAGATTTTGAATTTAATATATTTCCTTTAGGGTCCGTTTGGATAAATGAGTTTATAACTTATAGCTTATGACTTGTAACTAATGGCTTATTACTTTTTGAGTAGCTTATAACTTATAGCTCTTTATGTAGCTTATTAAAATAGAACTGTTGATAACTTAAATTGTGTTAAATGACTTTAATAAAAGACATGTAATATTTTAATTATATAAGAGATAAAATTTATAATAAAATAATGTAAAAATAATAATTAAGCAATTAACTATGAAGTTTATAGCTTTTAAAAAATCATAAGCTTCCTCAAATGGTTTTCCAAAAGCTATAAGCTCCTCATTTTTGTATTCACCAAACAGCTCTAGTAGCTTTTGAAAAACCATCTCCTCAAAAATTATAAGTTGGTTGGTTATATCATATGGACATTAATCCTTATTAATTTGATATAATCAATTGAAAAGATGGTGGAAAAGGATATGAAGTTTTCAAATTAAGAAATCAATCAGACATAATTTTTTAAGAAATAAGATATTATTATTTTAGTTACAATAGAAAGGATTACATGTTATTTCTAATCACATCCTTTAAACTGATTTGAATGATTGTGTTTAGTTCTTATTATTTTTCATCATATCACTTTATTCCCACTAAATACACTATGTATATATCACAACTAATTGAAAATTCAGTTGTTACTTGCCAGTTGCTTTGTAATATTGTATCTATCATTATTAACATGAAGTTAGAGCACACTTATGTTTGCTTCATAGAAAAAAATTCTTTCCTTCCTCCTAAATTAATAGGATATATCCCATATGTCTTCAACTTTTATTTTTGATACTTGTTTTCCACCAAAAGTTTTGCCTGATTTGTTTTAATTTCTTGATTCAATAATTCCAAATCTGCTTCCTTACTTGTTCCATAATGATATAACTATTGATTCTGACTCTTGTTCTTTTAAAATAGTATTTTAAGCAATTTTTCAAGTGAGGTTCGAGTTTTGGAACTTGATTTTTCTATTTGTAGTTTACTGGCATCAATCTAAGTTGGTGTGTGTTGCTCATGACTCAATAGAAAACATAAAGTGGAGGTTGCTATTAATGTTTTGATTTTAATATGGAATTTTGTATATTTATTTTGTTTGATGTTCTTTTGATTCTATAAATTTTAGAAAGGGTAAAATTCACGTGCATGAAAACTTATCTTTGTTCTGATAAATGTAAAATTGTCATTATATTATATGTGTCCAACATGTTTGGAAAAATGTTTGACTGAAGATAAAAGAGTACTTTCAACGGTTAAAAATTTTAATCAAAAATAATGTTTCCACGTTCTTTTCAATTTTGTTCCACATATTATTGTTAGTGGTTAAGATTTAGAACCATTGACAATTACTTTTTTTACAAAAATTGATGAAAATGAATACTTGGAATTTTAAGTTTTTTATATTAAAAAATAAGGCTGTTGAGGATACCTAGTATTATTAGCCACTTTAGTGGTTAACATAATTTTTAAAAAGTATCAATTTTGTTCAACTCTAAATTTTCCGGGATTAAACTTATTGATTTTTTTACGGTTTTTTTTTCTAAGTCTTAAGAGGGTTGAGGGTGTATCTTAACTTTATTAAAATATTATTTGAAGTAGCTGAAATTAAAAAAACACTACTTGAATTAATGTTTTTAAAAAACACTGTGTATATTTTCAATTTCTTTTACTTCAAACTCTTATTAAATATTTTACTTTTTATTCCCATGTAAACCTGAATGTGATAACTCACATCACAATATAATTAACTAAATTATACTTAACCTTATTAACTATGGAACACACATGTCTGGATTTCAACACAGATTAAAAAAAAATTCTCAAAACTTTTACGACAGTTTAACATTGAGGTCGTCAAAAAAATAATTTTGTTCAATATACGTAATTAAGAATCAAATCTCTAATAGGATAGAATTAACAAAAATAATATAATCGACAAAATCTTATTTGATAAAGAATCTGATTGAGGTTCATTCTTGGTTGAAAGTTTAATTTAAATAGCATAAATTAAAAATTGCTAAAATTAATTAAATAGTTTTAAATTTATAAAAAAATCTAAACTTTTGAAAAATTATCTTTGTTGAAACTGTTACTATTTTGAGAAAATAAAAGTTATAGAAAATATATATATATATATATACAATAAATAAATTTGATGTAATTAACAAATAAGATAAACAAAAAGAAAATTTGATAGTACATAAATTTTATTGTATATAAATCAACAACAAAATATTTTTTATGAATTTTTTTTAATATTACATTTAAAAAACTACAAAAGATTTTAGAATATAACTTATGATCCGTAATTTATAATAAAACACAAAGTAGGTAGATAACATAATTGAATTTGATTGAAAAACAAGATCTGATCTAGTCCGTTTCTGGTAAAGAATAATCTTAAGGGAAATATTCATTTTCGATATGAAGTAGAAAAAATAACTACCATTAATGAAGATACTCTTCATAGGAAGACAGCCGAAAAAGAAATCAAATTTAATATAGATACTGGTCAATATGGACAGTGCGAAAACAAGAAACTTCACACTAATCAGACGCACAAAGTTGTTAATGAATCCACAACAATCAATGTGCAACTAGAACCTTTCTTTTGTGTTTTTCCTTCTTTTTTCCTTAATTGATGAATTTCCATGTTCTATGTTGTTTCATATTGCAGGTTCAAGGTAGTTTCCTAGTTAAAATAAAATAAATAGCAAACAAAGACTTACCTGTTTATATATATTACCACTTTTACTATACAATTGTATTTCAAACCAGTCACTGTGTTGACTTGCTTATTCTATATTGATTACTTTCTTGCTCTTCAATGGCTTCCGATCTTGAGTTGAAGGCCAACGAGGCTTTTGAAGAAGATGACTATGAGCTTGCCAGCGACCTCTTCACTCAGGCTATTGATCTCTTCCCCAACAACGCTGAACTTTTTTCCGACCGTGCTCAGGTCAACCTCAAACTCAAGAACTTCAGTGGTATGAACATTTTTAGTTTGAAGGAAAGTTTGTGTTTTTCTAATACCCTTTTACTGGTTTTGCATAACTCATCAACTTTTAAGAAGAAACTGGAACCATGTTCAATTGAGTCCTGTCTTTTGGGAAAAGATGATGGAGTTTTTGTTGTTTGGGCGTTTTTGTGTATCGGTGGTTTGATGAATTTTTTTTTTTTTTTTGGCTTTGGTCTTTTGTCCAGAGGCTGTTGCTGATTCAAACAAGGCAATTGAGTTGAATCCTTCTCACCCAAAAGCATATTTGCGCAAAGGGTGAGTATGGTGCCACCTTTTTTGTTCTTATTATCATTGCATATTTTGAGTTTTCCCAATGAATAATTTCCTGCGTTGTTTTTTTCTTGCTGCCATCAATGTTGCCAACAACATTCTTATCTTCCATAGTAGAATTGTAAAATATAGCCAAAAAGTTAGTTGTGCAGCCTAGTTGTTTTACTGAGTGAGGTGGCAGTTATGTTGTACTCTTAACAAACTGACGCATGTTAGTGTTGACATGTTACTAGTATACGTGAAGGCTGAATACTAACAGGGATATTTCTGTCTAAATGCATTTGATCTCATCAAGATTTTGTGTTCTATTTACATTGTTCTCGGTCAATTGGATTCTTTATATTGTTGTTACTATTTACTAAGCTTAGTGATGTAACTTTGTTTGTTATATTGATGTAGTACTGCATGCATCAAGCTTGAGGAATATCATACTGCTAAGGAAGCTCTAGAGATGGGTGCTTCATTGGCTCCAGGAGACTCTAGATTTACGGATTTGATCAAAGAGTGCGATAAGTTCACTGCAAGTAATCTTTTTTTATGTGGTGAAACTTTTTCTATGCAAGGAGAAAATACTTTTTATTGTTGTGTACCCTTTTCGGTGTTTTACTATTTTAGATTTGGTTTGAGTTATATGAGACTTCATGATTGGATATTTGACAGTTGAGAGGGAAAACTGTGCATATGTGAGATAGTTGGCCGTGAACTAACCTGTTTGAGTGAATGTTATATAAAACAGAAGAATCTGGTGTCATACCTATTCAAGAGAGGATAACAACACAGGGTGCTGCTGCTACAGAAGCTGCTCAACCAGAGAATCATGTTCCAGAATCACAGACAGTAACAGTGGTTAAACCTATATACAGGTTAGTGCATTATTCTGTTTTGTATGTCATTTATGTTGAAAGTGTCAATCTAATTTCTGTTGCTTATATCTGTTATAGTGCAATATAATTGGTTACCCTTTCTCGTGATGGCTTTAATACATTAACTGCATTTGAAAATTCCAATTGAAGGGAAAAGCTTCACTCATGCATGGGTAATTTTTGAAACAATATTGATGCAGACATGAATTCTACCAGACTCCTGATGAAGTGGTTGTTACCATATTTGCAAAGGGCATTCCACGAGACAGCATGACTGTTGATTTCGGTGAACAAATAGTATGGCTCACATTTATTTCATAATATTTAGTCAATGCATCCTATGTTTCAGTCCCTTATTACATCTTTATGAACAACATTTTAAGATTGCTCCTTTACTTATTTATTTGGTGCTGTAGCTAAGTCTTTGTATTAATGTCCCTGGCAAAGAATATGTTCTCCAACCTCGTTTATTTGGAAAGGTATGAGTGTGAGCTTCATTCTATATATTATTACCATCATTGTTATAACTTATCAAAACTGGACTAATCCAACCGGTCAATTGGTCTGACCAATTGAACTATAAACCACGTTTCGATCAATCTGCGTTAATTCTTTAGTACAACCAATTCAATAACGGTCGATCCCTGGTCTGATTACAGGGCACCTTCACCGGTTCCATCCGATCCGGTTTGGAAAACATTGATTATAATCATTTTATTCTGGTTATAATTTAGAAACTAAAGACCATTGGTTTTCCTCTACCAGATCATACCTGACAGATGCCGGTATGAAGTTTTGTCCACCAAAATTGAAATTCGTCTTGCTAAGACAGAACCTATCCACTGGACATCTCTAGAATTCAACAAGAGTATCATAGTTCCCCAGAAGATTAATGTTTTGCCAGGTAACTTAACACTCGGATAGAGTTTTCAGTCTTGTTCCCCCTCCTCACATTTGATGTTTTTTTCATTTATGAGGGTGGTGTGAGAGCATTTATATGGTAAAAATTTTAACAATGATTATTGTTGATTCTATGTTGTATGCTTTTACCACTTGCCTTTGACCATCTGATTTCTTTATTTTTTATTTGCGGAATGCTGGGATAAATTTAATTTACTGGTGAATGATCACTTTACGACAAGCTGGATGCTCAAGATATTCTAGTTCTGTTTATGTTCTTTGAATTCTCTGGCTGTAATAGCATAAAAATTTTACATGGCAAGGAGTGGTGAAAACATTTAACAGACATCCTAGTTTATTTGAGAAGGCAGTATTTTGCATGCTGATATGAGTACAGGGTCTGATGTTGATATGGGGTTGGTGATTTGAATTCGAAATGAATTCTGTTTTCTGATGTACTTTGATTTTAGGCATGTATGGATTGAAGTTATTGTCCTGTGATACTTTTTGTCATGATTTTCATGCAATTTGTGTTATTCCATACCATGAATTTGGCAGTTGCCGGAGGTGAAAGGCCTACTTATCCATCCTCAAAACCAAAAAGAACAGATTGGGATAAGCTGGAAGCTCAAGTTAAGAAAGAGGTTTGTCTGCCTCATATATATAGTAATGTTTTAATTCTTTGTATGTCAGTCCATTTCCTTCTCCTTATATCCCAACACTTCATTTCAGGAGAAAGAAGAAAAACTTGATGGTGATGCTGGTTTGAACAAATTTTTCCGTGAGATATATCAAGATGCAGATGAGGACACAAGAAGAGCAATGAGCAAATCATTTGTAAGTTTTTATATTTCTATTTATAATCCTAGTTAATTTATGATGCTAACATTTTGTTGACAATAAGTCAGGCTGAGCTGGGCTTTACGAGACCCATATTTTATGAGATCGAAGGCCTAAGCCTGGCCACTTATTGGTCATGTTTAAGGTTGCATGCTACTGTATATGCTGCATCAAGAGTGTGTTGAATTTTTCTTGTAGGTGGAGTCCAATGGAACAGTACTTTCTACAAACTGGAAAGAAGTGGGATCAAAGAAGGTAGAGGGAAATCCTCCTGATGGCATGGAGTTAAAGAAATGGGAATATTGAGAATTTTCTACGGAGGTGTAGGATTATGCATTGGATGATTATAATTGTGTCAATAAATGCTGAGCAGGAGGTTTAACTGCTTCAAGCCTTCAATTGTATTGGCTTTCATAGGGGTATATCTTTGCTAAGATGTAATAGTTGGTGCTAGATTTTTTCCCTTTTTAATCTAATGCAGATCTAGTTCTCCCGTTTTAATTTTAACAAAGTTAGATCTGTGAGCTAGGTTGTTGGTCAAAATTGGGTATTTTAAATTCTATTTATTTAGAGCATGTTCTAAATTTGATATATTATTTTAGAGTATTAAAAAAAAGCCTAATATGATCTTCTTTATTCGTTTTTTACAAATATTTAGTTCTAGTTTTTATTTCTTTTTCATTCGGTTTTTTGTCAATAAAAGTTTCATTCTTAACGAGTCAAACAACACTTACAAATTGCAAGAGGGCTATCAATAGAGTGATACATAATGTGACAAATCAATATTACATAGCTCATGTATGTTTACTTAACGAGAGATACTCTAAACACTAGGCATTAGGTAACAAATACATAAAAAAAACTCTAAAAAATCTCAAAACCAAGTCTATAGATTACATCAAACTAACACAATGAAGTTAAAATTTATTAAAATTCATTTCTTTGTGTGCAACTTCACGTTTCTTCTTCCCAGCTGTATCGACTCTTCTGGTATTGTAGCCAACGAGTATTGAAATCATCAAAGGATGAAACATTCCAAGAGAATGTAAATCTAAAGTCTTAGTTAAGATCGACCTTAAGAGTTCGTTAGTTAAGGAATGAAAATTATAATTTGAATTCTTACAGAATTAGAATTACAATTTCAATTCTTGAAGAATTGGAATTACTATAGAATTACTAATTCTATGTTTGGATTGTAAAAAATTAAAATGTGAAATTCTAAGCTAAAATGAAAGTGGTGGTGGAGACCCGAGTTTGATCCCCGACAACGACGCCAAAACTTGGTAAGGGCCGTGGCAAGTTATCCACTTCCCGTTGTAGTAACTAATTAAAATCAAGTGTTGTTCCACTAGGGGTTAATGAATTTAGAATTCTTCTTTTAAAACTATAATTGGTGGGAAAATAATTGGATTTTTGTGATTATATTGTATAAAAACAAAAGTTTCTAATACTAGAGACAACAATAAAACAACTAAACATATTGAACAAAATCAAATAAAAGAAAATTGGGATTGGATTTCATCTATCTCTCCCGGCCATACCCTGCTTATACATACATATATATATATATATATGGCATTTGGAGCTATTAACTTTGACACAACAATCATAAATCATTCATATCGATTCCTCGACTATGAAATTCATAAGAAAATTCCTAAAACGTTGATTCCTCAATGATTTTAAGGATTTCTTCAGCATTACAATTAGTTGTTTAAAGCGTTCGATACATCAAAAGCTATTCCTAATGACCAAACGTAATGAGTATTTCATTCAAAATAGTTTTCGAGATTCATTTTCCAATAACTCAAGAAAAACTCAATCAAGAAACTATTTACCAGATAAAATTAAGCATTAAACACAATGAAATATCAAATTCAATAGAATGAAATACCATATATACAAATATAAAGCCGAAGTACGACGGGCTCGAATCGATTACATCCAATCCCAAAAAGAGTTTTAGCTACACATAGTAGTCATTACACAATATAAAAATGAGGAAAGTGAGAAGAAAAACAACTTTTACATCCTTCAACGTTAAATCCAAGAAGTTAGAGTGCGTCGTTTCTTATTTCTTCAAGCTACCCTTCAATCTATTACAAAATTTTCTTATATATTAGCTATCTCGCTTGAGCAAGCTTAGCCTTGCTCAAGCGAGACACATTTCTTCATCTTTAAGGGTGCCTTGTCAGTTGCTTTGTTATTCAAGTTCTCGCTCAAGCGAGAGTTTTCTCACTTAAACGAGATTGACTTTGCATCCTTTGTCTTGGTTTCACTTGAGTGGGCAAAGCCTCGCTCAAGTGAGTCAATATTCCTTTGTCTCTGCCTCTTTTTTGCCTGAATAGAATAAGCTTCATTCAAGCAAAATGGTTCTCCCTCTCTACCAATTTCTCGCTTGGGCGAGTGGAGCCTCGCTCAAGCAAGATTCAAGTTTTTATAATTTGTTCCTTTCTCGCTTAAGCGAACAAAGTCTCGCTCAAGCGAACAAAGTCTCGCTCAAGTGAGTAACTCTAAAAATTTTCTAATTTTTGGCCTCTTCAAGTTTTTTCCTTCATTCTTCCTTTTTCCTATAATTTACATAAAAATATAGGGATTAATGGCATTTATACCCACAAACTCGCCCATTGTTGCCATTGTTCCCCCTAATACCAATGTGATTGGACACCAGATTGACTGGCTTGCTGAAAAGGTCAAAGACCCTTACTTCTGAGTTCATGAAGAGCCTCTAAGTATTGCCTCCCAGTATGTCAAAGATTCTGACGATGTAATAATTGAAGACGTGGTGGTCCATTCTAGTGTGGAGTATGAAGATTATTTTATTGTACTGTGTCTTCTACTATCTGATCGAATCTGTCATCAACCGGGGTCAAGATATCTTTTCATGTACGAGATGTTTGTTTTTTCTAAAATTGAAATTCGGTTTCCCCTGACAAAGTTTGATATTAGAGTACTCCGGTTCTTAGACTACACTCCAAGTCAACTTCACCCCAACGGCTATGGTTTAGTCAAAGCCTTGGAAATCCTAGGGGAGTATTTCAACTTTGTCCTCATTGTTGCTATATTCTTTTCATACTACGAAGTGATGCACCAGGGTAACCAGGGAGGTGGACTCGGCTTCATTAACCTCTAGTATAACTAAAAAATCGCTAACTTTGAATCATTTATAGAATTGGCCAAGACGGACGAAGTGAGCTTAAAGCACTCCTTTGTTAAGGTGAAAGTGAATGATGACAAATTGATGTTCTGGGAGAACTCATATTTTTCCAGAAGGTTTTACACCGGATGGATACATGAACATTTTTTGCTTACAAGTAAAGCCTACTTTGTCAGTGAGGATGTGCTTTCACTGGAGTCGAGAGTAGTATTGGAAGCCTTGAAAGCTTTCACAACTTTTTCTAAAATTTCATGCAAAGGTCTACTTGGGGAAACATCACGCTGAGAGGCGTATTTAAGTACGCTACTTCTCTTTTAAGTTATTTTATTCCAGTCCGTCCTTTGACTGATGTTCTAATGTTTTGACTTTCATGTTTGCAGGGGAAAGGTCATGCCGGGAGACGTATTTAAGTATATCGACTAGAAAGGTTGGTTCTTTGAATTTGACCCTGGAAGCTACTAGAGCTGGACAAAAAGGAAGAAAGTGTGTCGGTAAAGAAGTCGTACACCAGGAACCCAAGAAAAACAAAGGCCAACTGATTGAGTGAATCCGGGTTCGTCAACCATGACCAAAACGGTATTCCTCCTCTTGAGAACGTCTTGGATGAAGTCCGGCCTGCGGTGGTTGATGCACCCTTCTGTAACTCTGGAGTTTCAAAATTTTTGTAGGCAATTGAAGATACACTAGCGAAATTCCAAATACCATTCAAGCTGAAGAAAGATCTTCCTTAAGCTTGTTATGCTTTGATAATTGTTTCACAAAAGATATGCAATAATGCTCTGATTAGATTTGCTAAATAAACTTTATGTTCTGATTCAATCTAAGTATGAAAATGCTCTAATCTCTTGCTTTGACATTTTATATTATGTTAAGTATGATGAATTTTGGCTCCTCTCTGCTTATCACAGACTCTATTTAACAAAAGACTTAATGTTTGTTATCAACAAATATGAGGAGATTATTAGAACTAAGTCTATTTTACAAAGACTCTGATGTTGATGGTTCTTATCCCGAGATTTGTTAATAACATACATTAAGGCAATTAATTAAATAAAGTCTGGCAATATGTTATCTGACCTTTCTAATTAAGTGTTTCAGGTCAAAAGTTTGTAAGACATAAGTTATAAATGAAAGGGGGAGCTTATCATAAAAGGTCTGATGTTGGTACACAAGTTTGTATGGACTAAAGAAAATTCAAAGAGAAGTCCGACCCCAATTGCAACATCAGGGTGTGGTCTACCAAGCTTTATTTAATACAAAACTCGTTCAAACTTTAGAATCAAGAATTCCAAATATATAAAGATGTTACTATTGTATTTATATCAAAGTTTAACAATGACACTCCAAAATAGATCGTTTTCCTTGAAGACTGCTTGAATCATCAAAGAAGAAAATAAAATCCTAAACCCTAAACTCTAAACTCTCTTTTTTAACTCTCTCATTCTAAACTTTACAAACCCTAATTTTGTAAACTCTAGGAAGAAAACCTAAAAAATAAGAAACATAAAGAAAGAACCTAAAAATATGAAACCTTAAAAATGAGAGTTAAAAAAGGAACCCCAAGAAAAAACCCTAATGAGAAGAAACTAAAAACCAAATTAAGGACTTTTTCCTCTTGTTTTTCCTCCCTTTTATAAAGCAAATGAGAGGTCTTTTACCCTTGAAACCCTAGCCATCACCTTAGTCTATTTTGAAAAAAAAGAGGGGAGAGCCAAGACCCATAAGGTAAAAGGAGGCTTGATCCTTGTCACCTACCTTTTCCTTTTTCATGTCTGAAAGTTCTTTTCAACCTTTCTTTTCCTTTTTGTGCAAAAAGGTTTTTCTTCTTTGAGCATGGGGTTGACTTTACCCATTGGAAAATAAAAAGGACTAACACTTTAGATTGTGAGAGAGGGGTCATGGTCCCTTGGGTAAAAAGAGACTTAGTTATTATCTCCTACCCTTTACTTTTCCACGCATTAAAGTCTTATTCAACTTTTCATTTCCTTCTTGTGTAAAAATGTTTTTCTTCTTTAGGCATGGGGTTGACTTTGCCCATTGAAAAAGAAAGAAGACTAGTACTTTAGAATAAGAGAAGAGGGTTAAACTCTCTTGAGTAAAAAGAGGCTTAGTTCTTGTCTCCTACCCTTTCCTTTTCCATGCCTTAAAGTCCTTTTTAACTTTTTCTTTCCTTCTTGTGTAGAAAGGTCTTCCTTCTTTGGTTATGAGGTTGATTTTACCCATTGAAAAAGAGAGAAGACTAATACTTTAGAGAGAAAGAGAGGGGGGAGGGCCAAAGTCCCTTGGATAAAAGGAGGCTTGGTCCTTGTCTCCTACCATTTTCTTTTCTATACATCAAAGTTTTTTTAACTTTTCCTTTCCTTCTTCTTTTTTCTTCCTTTTTTTCATCATTTTTTTATTTTTTCTTCTTTTCTTCCTTTTCTTTGTCTCTCTTTTTCTTTCTTTTCTTTTTCTATCTTTTTTCTATTTTTTATTTTTCTTCTTTTTTTTCTTCGAAGTACTTTATGGGTCAAACGAAAATGAGTGTTCACAATTGATAGCCAAGAAAACAAGTCCTACATCCACAAAAAAATGGATAATACAAATTTAGGTTTGATTTTAGACTACATTACCTTCTCCTTTAACTTGATTAATTGTTTTATCTTCTTTCCTTCAAGAGAGCAACTCCAATCAAATCCCTCTTATACTATTTTAATTGTTGCTAACTAATTTCTCTTTTCTCCCATTAACAATTGCATATTATATGAGATTCCTAAACATTAGGAATAAGTAGAACCAATAAAAACAAAGCAACAATAGTAAATAAAGAACTCCCTACCTGGTTGATAAGGAACATAGAGGAAATAAATTAATTAATGGATAAAAATACAAGTTAGTAATTAGGAAAATTTCTATAAATAATAACATAATAAGCTCTTTGGTTGGGACAAAGATACTTTGTTAATCATAAAACATATAGGATTATCAAATCAGGTACTTAAATACTTATAATGGTATTGACATGAACGAAGCACAAAACCATGGGAGTGAAAAGAAAAGCTTTGGATAAATTGGGTGGAGCATTCTCTTGTGTCCCCTTTTACGGAGTATCTTGAAGCTATCAAAAATCAATTTGAAAGACAAATGACAAAAAAATAATTATAAGAAACAAAAAGGGAATTTTCAACCACACTGATATTCACCAAAAAACCACACTGATATCTATTGATTAATAATATCAATAACCAATATTTCTCAAAATGAACTCCCATACACCAAAAATAGTTCTGCATAAAAAACATAGAATACAATGGCCTTTCAAGATTAATAACTGGTAACGAAAGTCTTCTCCAAGTCAACAAAGTATTGAAAAATACAAACAATTGAAAAATATCTAAAATAAAATCAAACTATGCTGATAAATTATAATAACAATGACTAACCTAATCCTCTTCTAGTGCAAGCTTCATCACACTGCATGAAACCTGCTTTGCCTCTAATTGATAGACCAGACAATGAAAGGCAACATGGGTGGCGAGGTAAAGGTTAGCTTCAGTGGAGTTGAGTTGGAGCATCAGTGTCAGGAAGGTTAGAGTCGACAACATCAGTGGGAAGGATTCTGTCATTGATGGTAAAGCCTCATTTGCTGTGACGTTCCATTATCCCCACGAATTTTTTTATCAATAATGTATTTTAAAGAGATATTTACATAAGTGGCGTTTTTTCTAAAAAAGTTACATGTCTTGGGTTCTTTTTGTGTCTATCAGGCTCGTACAACACATAAATTGCATGCACACACTGTGAGCGTAACACATGGTTGTATCATAAGCTTCCCGAACAACACCATAATTGTCAACAATTAAAGCATTCTAACCACAAACAATGCTTCTTCCAACTAGGATGTGGGAAGACATGTAGTGGTTGTAACACTGTCAGCAGTTTAAACAAATCAACCGTAAACAGTACTAAATAACTAAGGATGCAAATTAGATTAACTTAATATTTAAATAAATATGACTAAAATACTATATTTATGAAATTTAGGATTTTAAACATATTTTAAAGAAAAATAATTTATATAATACTATTTTTAGTCAATTAAAAAATAAGAATATATAAATGGATACCATATCAAAATAAAATATATAAAATCAAATTTATATCATTCACATATATAACATTTAAAATAAGAAATAAGTCTATCAAATAAGCTAAATTATATAAATATATTTTCAATAAATGAAAAAATAATATATAATTTGGATACCATATCAAAATAAAATACTTAAAATTATATTATTAAAAAATTATATATTTTAAAGTTTTTACAAAATAATATTAAAAAATTTGTATTATAATATATATAAATGATACTTTATAACGTTATATCCCTTATAGTGAAACATTATAACTTTTTTACTTGTTTTGTAGGTTTTTTCATTTAGTATTATTTATGGCTAATATGTTTAAACCACTGATAATGTTATAACTGTCACGTGTCTTTCACGTCATAGCCATGTGGCATACCCACGGTGTGTCGCACTGCATGCATATGTTTGTGTTGTATGGGCCTAATATAATGCACACAAAAAACTTCAAACATGTAGTTTTTTTTAAAAAGACCTCATTTATGTAAATATCTTTTTAAAATGCATTATTGATTAAAATTCCCATTGTCATTGCTAGATAAATACATGACACCATCGATCTAGGGTTTTCAAGTTTGATTTTCATTGTTGTGGTTTGTGTTGTTATGTTACAGATCTCTCTTTCCACCCAATTGAATCTGGCAATGCATAATGAGGGGAGCATAATAGTGGCTCTAGGCCTCAATCGGGCATGGCTTCTAAGATGATTCCCGCAACAGTAGTGGGACGCGCACGATGAAGGTTCCTGCAACGACGACAAAGATAAAAGCGTGAGGTGAGAGGCACAAACAAGGTTTTATAAGATAGAGTTTGAGATAGAAAGGCACGAGTAAGTTTCTTAGAGTTTCGAATGAAAAAAGTCGAGGAAGTGTTTCCTAAAGAGTTAGATTTTAGGATGAAGGATTTTGAGGTTCAGTTCACCCTTTACATCAAATTTTGAGTATGTCTGCTATAAATTCTAAAGTATTACTACCGGTTAGAAATAAACCTAGTGAACAACCTACAACATATCACCAGTTTCAATTTACACCGGTGTAAAAGTGTTTCTTTTATACTAGTTCTATTTAATAACTAATGTAAAATAACCAGTTAATTATAAAATTGTTATCATGTTCATCGTTTTAGATCGGATAAAAATCTTAATTTACACTGATAAAAATATTAATCTTTGAATCTATTATAAAAATACTTTTTAGAACAAAAATAAGTTTCTAATTAAAGATTAGCTTAAAACATTTAAAACTGATAATTAAGAAATATATAATAATAATAATTTTTAAAAATATTTATTGCACAGCAAATATAGATGTACAATAATATCTTAATTTTAATAAAACCTCAAAATTTTTTAAAAAGTATAAAAAAACTTCAGATCAGTTTTACTTCATAATAATGCACCGATGCAAAATGAATGTCTTAAACAAAGCCATTAAAGTTGTGTGTATTTAATTTTTTAAAAGGTTGAATTAGTTGAGAAGAAAAACCATGGTAAGGAGAGCTTAATGACCAGGGATTTTAATAGTTTTAATGAGGTTTTAATTTAAATCTCAGTATTTTTAAAATAAAAAATAAAATGAATGTCCCAAACTAATAAATAATTGATTCAAGTGATATATACTTAATTTAAAGTCTTGAGTTTAAGTCGCTAATCCTATCGTAAAATATGAATGTTATCGATATATAATTGAACAAGATTGCATTTGCTAGTGGTGGAGGAGACTTGGACAAGGTTTGTTAAAGAAACATGGGATATGTTATGGATATATAATGTTAAAATACTTTTTATAATGCATGGACAAATCTTGGAAAATGAATTTGGTAGAAGGTTGAAAATAAATGAAACATTAGGAGCGAGATTGGTGCTTAAATTATTTTGTGGGTTGAGGTGTGTTGGGTGTCTATATATATAGTAATATTGTGAGAGATGAGTAGGACCCGCTTCATGTGTGTTTGTTATTCTTCTTACACTTTCTTACCTTTTACCTTTTCCTTTCTCCTCAAATCCTCTCCTTCTCTTTTCTTCACCCTCCAAATTATTTATTCCTTTCGGTAAGAAAAATCATTTCCATGCTCTTCTTATTCTGCTTTCTTTCTTTGGTTTTGCCAAATAATGTTAATCTCTTCTTGTCGAGAATGAATGAAACTGCATGAGATATGCATTACATAGTTTTTTTATTTGACATTCGTTAAACTGTATTTGTTTCTTTTTACTCTTTTTCTTTCTAAAAGGACTTACCCGTTCTTCTTGAATATTAAACATGTTAACATTGGTTTTATTGATTGATTGGCTTGTAGTTTTTTATTTTCTTCAAGTAGTCATGTTAAGGTTGAATCATAATAACAATCTTGTCTTGTTTTTTATGGGTTTGGATTCTTCTTATTATTGGGATTCAATCTTGCCTCCATTCTTTCAATTCTTTTCCTCTTCATACAACGCTGTTTAAAGAATTCAAAGAGGATTTTCTTATTTGAAATTAGGTTAAGATTGCTTAAAAGTTAAGATAGGTTAATATTAATGGTGTTTTAAAATAAAATTTATTATCTTTGGGTTCCTTAATTAACCGATACCTTTTTACCAAAAACAACATATTAATTGTATTTTATTTATTGATAGAATGATTATATTTACCTCAATAAAAAACTAATAAGTAATTACTACTTTTAATTGTTTATTGGTAAAATCCTTATTAAAAATGTAGAAAACGATTAGAAGCATATATTTTTTGAAGGAATGAAAGAATTTAGAGTTCTAATGTTCCTTTGATGTAACATCACTCGCCGACGTCCTGTTTAAAAATAAACAGTAGCTTGATATGTACATATGAGTTCAATAGTCCCATGTCGATCAGAATACGATGTTCATTCAATGTAATTAATTCCTCCACTTAAGATAGCAAACATAACACGTGCTATAAAAATATTTGAATATGGTTCGATATATGCAAATTTGAATGTTTTTAGTAAGCTCTTGTACCTGAATTTTGAACTTTGTCATTGAAAAAACTTCTTAGGGGAAAGAACTAACTTTAGTAAACGTTCTTGTCTCAAGAATAAGAGACAAGAAAATGTTAAAATTGAGCCGGTGAAATTTATTTAGAAAGATGTTGACTTAAGAACAATGGCTAGCATCATTAAATTTTTTAGATAATAATTGTTTTTCAATTAAGTTGTTTTACATTTATTTCTTTAAGATGAGTTTCAAAATTAAGATTTGAACCCTGCACCCGATATTTACTGTGCATTTATCATACATGAATTGAAGCCTCTGTCATTCAGACTTTGATGCAGATGTTTGATACATTGTATGTTGGTGGGTTCTTATTCAATATTCACGAGAGAGCTTTACAACATTGCTTCTATTATTATGGATGCTTCGGCATATTTGTACTGCCAACGGACATGCTAAGCTAGGAAGAAAGCAACCCTGCTATATCTTCATTGAGTAACGGTGTATATTTATTGGGTATGCACTATGCACACTTATATATGTTGAACTTGGAAGTTTGATTAATGGCATGGTGTATCTTATTTAAAATATTTCACTGTCAACTCCACTGCATATGATGTACAATACATTAATTATTTGTTACTGATATAACAAAGTTACACCCTTAAATGTTTTCCTTGCTATCTTTTTCCCTTGTTCTGGCTCACTTCGGGTGAATACCACATTCACAGTTCACAGTTTCAGAGAAAGATGGTTGCTTTTGGGAAAAAATTGAAAGAAAGACAACTTCAAGAATGGCAAGGGTAACTTTTTTGAATTTTGCCCCATATGTCTATATATGGTTTCATTTTTATGCATGGGCATAATAATTTTGACTCTTGTGTTAGATATTACATAAACTACAAACTAATGAAGAAACGAGTAAAGAATTATGCCCAACAAATTCAACTTGGAACACAAGATCGCCGGCATGTTCTCAAGGACTTCTCAAGAATGCTGGATAATCAGGTACGTTCTCATGGTTGATTGATTGTGTAGTTATGAATTTGTCACTTGCTATATGAAATTTTACTCAATTTAGATTATGGTTTCTAATTGGTGGTTAGTTTAAAAACACGTTTTAACTCTCTTTAAGTAAAGTTTCGGGTTTGAACCTTGTAAATAAAAAAAATGTTGGGAGAAATAGCTATATGATGATCTGAATATTCCTTATTCGAACGTAATTATTTCTAGTGGAATATACCTATAGCTAAAAAAAAATTAGATTGTTGTTATATGGGTAAATGTGTGGCATTCTTTAGTTGTGTTTTAAATTTGTTTCACTCGCTTGTTACAATTTAGATTGAGAAGATTGTCCTTTTCCTGTTGGAACAACAAGGGCTTTTGGCAAGCAGGATAGAAAAGCTTGGAGAGCAGCATGAAGCTATTCAGCATGATCCTCAAATAATCAAAATATCTGAACTACGAGAAGCTTATAGGGCAGAGGGACAGGAATTGTTAAAGCTTCTCAATTTTGTAGAGATCAATGCTGTTGGCTTGCGCAAGATATTGAAGAAATTTGACAAACGGATTGGCTATAGGTTTACTGATTACTATGTTAAAACACGTGCAAATCATCCTTACTCCCAGCTGCAACAAGTGTTCAAACATGTGGTACTATGTTTAGTCCAAACTTAGATCTTCATTTTTGCATTTTGTAGAACAATATACATCATAGAAGGTTGTATTGTTTCTACCAATGAACATTGGCTAACAGAAATGGAAGTTGCCAGGGACTTGGAGCTGTTGTGGGAGCTTTATCTCGCAACCTTCATGATCTTCAGGAGGATCAGGACAGTCAAAGAAGCTACTTATCAATTTATGATCAGCCTACTCTTCCCCTCCAGGTTTCCTTTACATTTATTCTGTTTGATACTCCCGCGTTGATTGCCATGTTTTCTCTTAGAGGGGATGTTTGGTACCAGTACTGTTATTTTCTTTCATGGAAATCTAATCTAAAATCAAGTCTATTCATGTTTGGAAGAAGATATGCAAAAAATTTTCTGGATAAGTAAATCATCTGGCAAGTTAGAATGTGAAGGATTGCGACCAGATTACCACGTAAGCAGATTCCCACCATCATAGCTGGGTATCTTCTGCTAGTTGAATGGAACCGAACATCCCCTTAGGCTATGTTTGCGAGTTGAATTTTGGAGGGGAAGGGAAAGAAAGGAAAGACTTACGGAAAGTCTTTCATCCTTTTTTGTTTGCTAATCTTGTTCTCTCCTTTGTAACTTACCATGCTTTCATTCTCCCTCCCTCCTCCTCTTTGTCCCTTTTCTCCAAACTCTCACACATACCCTTAAATATCTTGATTCATGAAGCAAGTTTTAGTAGGTGGCATAAGTTGGTTGATATTCCAACATAATTATTTGGTCTTATATTCTGCAGGATCCTGTGATTGATTCAATAAGAGCAGCAGTTGATAGGTTAACTAACTCAACCAACTTCCTTAACTTTTTGGGGCAGCATGCACTCATCATGCAAGAGGAGCTACCTGCACCAGTTGATGAGCAAATTGATAACCAAAGATACCATTTTATGTCTCTTACCCTGAACTTGGCAAACACTTTTTTGTATATGGTCAACACATATATTATTGTCCCTACAGCAGATGATTACTCTATGAGCCTTGGTGCTGCACCAACAGTTTGTGGTATTGTGATCGGGGCAATGGCTGTTGCACAAGTGTTTTCCTCAGTGTATTTTAGTGCTTGGTCCAATAAATCATACTTCAGACCTCTTGTATTCAGTAGCATAGTTCTTTTTATCGGCAATGCCATGTATGCCTTGGCATACGATCTTAATTCCATATGGATTCTCTTACTTGGACGACTTTTCTGTGGGTAAGTACTCCTATATCTTTCACTCGCTTTCATTACATGATGACCATATATAAGGTTTTACATTGAACTTTCATTTCACTTTAGTTAAGTATTGTCACATTCTCAATTTCAAGTACGGTTTTGTAACCATTGTCCATAATCCAAAACAGGGCATCTCATAAGGGGCCATTTTAATTTTATTGATATCGAAACTAGGAGTATGATAAAAGTAATAGTACGTTAAGATAGATTTAGTACCTATTTAGTAACCAGTTACCGAATCAGAGTTTAAATAGTTACATCATTTAATAGTTAGTACACACATTGTTCGATGCATCTTTTAATCAACAAATCAAAAACTTTCTTCTAGTTAAATACAATTGGGTAATTTCAATTGGGAACCAAATAAACACATAGCTTCTTTACTGAGTTGTTCCTCCGCAAGACTTTGATTGGCCAACTTTATTGCACTTCCAATCTAAATTATTTATTTCAGATTCACATATAAATCTTTAGCATTCATTTGCATGTTCAATAGAGAATCAGAAAGGTCCAAACTCCATTCAGACTTGGTTATGTTGACAAACATTTTATTATAATTGCAGATTTGGTTCAGCCAGAGCTGTTAACCGGCGTTATATCAGTGATTGTGTGCCTTCAAAGATCCGCATGCAAGCATCAGCAGGTTTTGTTAGTGCCAGCGCTCTTGGAATGGCATGTGGTCCTGCATTAGCTGGCCTATTGCAGATCGATTTTAAGATTTACAAGATTACTTTTAATCCAGATACCTTACCAGGGTGGGTTATGGCTATTGCTTGGCTGATATATCTAACGTGGTTGTGGCTCACTTTTAAGGAACCCTTTCGTGAAACTGAAGAGAATCATGCACCACCACCACATCAATCTGATGCAGGTACCGAATTCGTATTGCATTAACTCTTTGCTGACGACTTCTACTTTTTCTGTTATGTTCTTGTAAGATTGTTTATCTGCATTAGTCCTCAGTTTCATTCTGAGTCACTGGCTTTTTTGGCCCTGAAGTTATAGTAGTGTCACATGCATCACTTCTCAAATCTCTGATAAGCTTACCCTTAAATATTTATAGAACAACATATAGGGTCACATCACATTATCCTTGCATATCATAATTACATAGGTTATCTTTATGTAAGGAACTTGTTCATTCTGCTAAACTTCAACACAATTAATAGAAAATGACACTTTTTGCTGGTACTAGCAGAAAACAGTGCACTTGAAAAAGGCCTGAAACAACCATTGATCCTTAGTTCAGAAGATAAGGAAGATGAAGATGCTGAACAGGATTATGATGATAGTGAAGAAGAAGCCCCAGTGGAATCTCGCCTTCCAGCCACTTCAATTCAATCAGCGTATAGGCTTCTTACACCTTCAATAAAGGTTTGACAGCAACTCTTGATGTAGCAATATCAACCCATAAAATGTTGGATCTCCATTAAACAATACTAGACAGAGGATTTGATTCCTTGAAACTGAGACGGCTACACGTTAATTAGAAAATCAATGATTAAGATTGTAACAAACTAAGAAGTTTGTTATAGATTTCATTTATATAATTATAATCTCAACAGCTGATTTTCTATTAGTTGTTAGTGCATATCCTCTAATGCACTTTAGTGGAGCTCGATCCTTAGACAAAAGGCTTCATCTAATCAAATTTATACTATAACATCTTCAGGTTCAGTTACTGATATATTTCATGCTCAAATATTCAATGGAGATTTTATTATCAGAATCTAGTGTCATCACAACATACTACTTCAACTGGTCAACAAGCCAGGTTTCAGTTTTTCTGGCTTGCCTTGGCTTGACTGTGCTCCCAGTAAACATTATGGTTGGAAGTTATATAAGCAATATTTTTGAGGACAGGTAACGTGTGGAAAAACCCATGCCTCATTTGATTGTCATTCATAAAGCAAATTTTTCCTCTGGATTCCGCAGAAAGATGCACAATACATATTAAATTTCCATACTTCAACAAATAAACAAAGAAATAATCAAGATCCTAACGATCAAGAGGACTATTTGGTTTCAGAAAATATTTCTTCTTTCCATTCCGTTTTTCCACTTCTAAGTACAGACATATCATCATATTTTGGCTATGTTTCTTACCGCCAAAAGCTTATACGGGGAAATTGAAAATAATTTTTTATTTTTCTGTTTCTTATCTGAACATTTAAAAACAGGAAATAAAATGAATCAATCTGGCATATGAAAGTGAAAATATAAAAAAACAAAAATAGATAACATTTTCTCAAACCAAACCAAGCTATTCAATCTTAGATCCACCCATAACCTTTCTATTGATGTTTTTTTGTAGGCAAATTCTATTGGCATCAGAAATTATGGTTTTAGTAGGGATACTCTTCAGCTTCCATATAATTTTTCCATACTCACAGCCACAGTACATCTGTTCAGGTCTCCTTATGTTTGTTTCTGCTGAAGTACTTGAAGGTAAAAAATCTGCTTATTAGTGATTTACTTCCAAATGTGATATTTTTCCTGTTAAATTCTAAAGTTTCCTCGGTAGGTATATTACACACATTAACAACCATAGTATGTTTTGCTGGTTAAATATTATCCACCATTTGTTGTTTTAAGAATTAATTGTATGACAAAGAGGCATTTCATTAATTAATTGATGTTAATGCATATTACAGGCGTGAACTTGTCACTCCTTTCACGAGTAATGTCATCAAGGCTTTCTCGTGGGACCTATAATGGAGGGTTGTTGTCAACAGAGGCAGGGACACTTGCACGTGTGGTTGCTGATGCAACTATTACTCTTGCTGGATACAAGGGTGTGAGTGGGCTCCTTAATACCACCCTTGTTCCTTCGCTCTTCATTTGCATAACTTCCATCATTGCAACTTGCTATACCTACAATGCTTTATATTGATACTTAAAATGGAAAATGGACGTGTGGATGCTGCGCTTACACGTTAGACCTGATTGCATTGCTGCTGTATGTTTTTTGATCTATATAGCTAGGTTGTCCAAATGTAAATTCTTAGCTAGTGGATTCCTAATTAATGTATCACCACCATCATGTAGATCATCAATCTAATTTAATATCCCATTCTTTATAAGTAGTAATAAAGTAGAGTCCTCTGCTTTTGTCATCATGACATTAGATGCATTCTTCATCATATCTTTTCTTTTCCTTTCTTGAAATATTACATAATTTCCCTTTATTTAGCTCATTTTCTATAATTGCTAATATGTTTTTAAATTTTCATCTTAATTGATTTTTTTCAAAAAAAAAAAAAACAATAACTTTAATTCACTGGTAAGAAGAAAATTACAAGATGAACCTTGAATAGAAGTGGCAAAACAGTCAACTTGGTCTACATAGTTAGCTAATTATCAATCGTAGATATTAACATATCAACTCAATCCGATTTATGTTTAAAGTGAACTAAAATAATTAACAGAACCCACCAACCTAATAGGTTAACCCACCGTCTTAAAAGAACTGAAAAATTAAATAAGCGAAATGAAACAACAGTGGAATTTGGATGGGTTAGGTTAATCAACGGGTTGAATAAGTTGACTAAAAGAGTTGGCTCACTAACTTCAACATATCTTCCACAAAACTAACATTTTTTTATACATATGACTTGCAAACTGTAACATCCCATGTGTTTTTATATTTAAAAGGTTAAATAAATGTGTAAAATAGTTAAATTATGATAATTTGAGAATATGATGCAGTTGTGTGATTTAAAAATGAAATTTAAAGGGAATTTATGATTTTTGCTTGACGTGTAGTGCTAGGATGAAAATTATGAACTAACGCATAGTGTCGAGGGGACGCGTAGCATCAGAGTCGCAATCAGAATTAAAAGGTTGCAGAGGTAGTAAAGCAGAAAGAAAAGCAAAAAAATAGTTTAGGGTCTTTTTCTCTCTTCTTTATTCCCTCAAAGCTTAAGATGCTGATTCAGGTCAATTTGTGGTTAGATTTCAAAATTAAATGCGGAATAGAAGTGGAAATCATAAGGTAAATGCATGAAATCTCTTAATTTCAATTTTCATAGGAGTTTTCTTCTTTTGTTTGTTTTTCTTGAGAAAGTGAAGAATTTTTAAAATTTAAGATTCTGAATCGATTAAAGAGTCCTTTAAGGCTCTTAAATAAAAGATTAAGTGATGGGTTTGAGTTCTGCTTTGCGTATGTTACGGACGGAGTGCCGGAAACTTAGCAGGAGTCGGGATTTCTTAAAATAACTATTGGTTTTGGTTACGTGTTTTGGCGCATTGGTTCTTGAGAAGTTGGTTAAAGAACATTGGAAGCAAGGTAAGAGGAGTGTTTTAGTATGTAATTAACTAAGGTTTTAAGGTTTTCATATTATAAGCTGAAAATTTTATATGTATAATGTTTTATTTGAATATATATTTATAGTTTGAAATATGTTAACAATTGTATAATGAGTTTGATAAATATGATTGATGTAATAATGATGATTACAATGAGAAAGTGATGAGTTATGATTAGAAGATATGTGATTATGATGATAATTGGTGAAATGAAAATGCTGTTATTGATTATGTGATATACGGTTCTGATGAATATGATGAGAGTTGATGATTATATTATACCAAAAATGGTTTATGAATATGATATGGAATATTGTGATATATGTAATGTTGATGATATGGAATTTAAGCCTGGTGTTGGCTTTGATTATGATTTTCAAAGGAGATGACTTTTATGCCAGAAATTATATGTCATTGAGAAAATGGATGATTATATGTTGTATATATGTGATATATGGTGTGGACAACCATTCGGTATACATTACCCCTCGCTTTTGGCTCCAGTGGTCCATGTAGAGATCCAGCTGAGCTACCCAGTGGTCTAGGTAGAGACTTAGTGGTTGAGGTGGGGAGTCGGTATGTGGCTCGGTGGACCAGGTAGAGTTCACGGGATATCGGTGTATGACTCCTAGCTGGTGGCAGCTCCTTTAGTATCCGGATACTATGTGTCATTTTATATGATTTGACCATGAGAGTTAATTGTGATCAATTTATGATATTAAGATTTAATTTGTGATGATAATCATTGATATTAAAATTTGATTTGTAATGATGATGATAATAATTTATATATTTAAGATATTCAAATGAATTAAGAATGATGATAAATGATGAGCATATGGTGGAGTTGTGAGAAAAAGGTCAATGGATTGATATGCGAGGGAGGTGTGTGAAATCCTCCAGGTGATGTTGTTTTATTTCATTTAGTTGCATTGTATTATAATGCTAGATACTCACCCCTTATAATTATTTTATAGTGAATGAGGAAAAGGATCTTGTAGATGCTGTGGAGACTAGTACGAAGTGAGCAGTAGAGCAATGCCAAGATATATGCAATGATGTGATATATATGGATTTATGATTTCATATACATTTATTGATGAATATGTATATATAAATATGTGTGTGCATGTGGTTGTGTATGTGCGTTTTGGTGCCATGGATGTTTATGTGATATAGATGTAGTTTAAACTATGGTTTGATAGCTAATGGCACTGAGCCATTAATGCTTATATATGTAGTATGAATGTGATATGGCATTGAGCCATTAGATAGATATTCATGCATAATAACCAGGGATTACTTATATAGATATGATTATGGCACTGGGCCATATAGTATTTAAAATCATGCATTATTGGCAGGAAATGTATTGATGAAATGTTGTATGATTATGATGAAAGTGTGATGTGAATGATTTATGAAGAGTAGGATTAGAATTATGAATTATGATGTTGGAGTTGTTGGATTAAAAGTGAAATTAAGGAATTGGATAGGTGAAATAGACATCTAGTGGGATTTAGTATTCCCGAAGATGCCCAATAGGTCCCTATGAACATTTGGAATTGTTTTGCATATTCAATTTATGGTTAAAATGATATTAAGGTGATGCAGTATGATAAATGGCCAACGGTTGGCCTAAATGCATTTCTATGCATATCTTGTTACTGGACTAGAATTTTAGGAAATAGATTGCACCATCAGCTCCAGAATGGAGGTAATATAGTGCCCATGTAGTTTGGTGAGGTTTGGAGTTGAAATGAACGAGATAAGACCTTAGGAAATTGATAAAATGGTTTAAATTGCATGATAGCAACATTGTTGCTACTGTCATGCCTGGCATGTAGCGCCAGCCCGATGTGCAGTGCTTGGTACAAATTTTTAGGCTCACGCGTAGCGTCAGGCCCCTATTCCTGTCATGCTTGTTTTTATGTTAGAACTTGGAAGTGAGGTACTAGGGGTGTTATATTAATGTTATTTTGGAGACTTGTGAGCTTTTAGAGGATTAATTAATTGTCACTCAGTTATTTTATGAAAAATTTATTGGTATTTATATTTAAATACTTGAAATAAAAGAAAAATAAATGAGAGATTTTACGCAAGCAACCCGGTTCATCACGAGTTGACCTAGTATCTACGTGAATATGAGCAAAAATGATCAACTTTATTTAGGTTAATGTTTTTATAACTCGACTTATCAAAAAACATTGTTGAACTAGATTGACGCTTATTTTAATATTCTAATTAGAATGATCGAAAAGAGGTAGATAATAAATTTATGATCTTCTTTTTTTAAGAATTTTAGTCATGATATGTAGTAAATATTTACTTTAAAAAACTTCACTTTAATTCTAACTTCTCATAACATTTACTTTGATAACATTAAAAAAATTAATAACACTTAAAATATATGTGATTTTAAAATAAAATCTTTTAAATAGGACTAAATTGTTGGAGATTATAAATTCAAAGAAAGTCAATGATTTAAAAAAACGATTACAAGGATATAGTTTATACAAGTGAGTCTCTGGATCGATTTGATTTTTAAACAAACTATCAATTGATTTTATCATATTAAATTGCAGTTTATTTCAGTTCGGTTAAAATGTATGACGATATCCAATTAAATATAGTTCAGATTAAATCAACTTGTTCGATTTTATATTAATTATTTTTTTACAAAATCAAATATAAGTCATACAATTCTAACACAATAAAATCAATAATAATAACTTCAAAAACAAGATCACCACTATAAAACATCAGCATAATAAAAAAAATCATAATTCATCACCTAAGTTTTGAAGTCTGACTTTAAATTTAAGTCATATATGTAATGTAGTAAGGTGATATAAATATAAAAGTAATATATTAAAAATTACGATTCAATTTTTAGAAGTGACCAAAATTTAATTTGAATCACACACATAAAATGATTTTGACTATTTTAAATCAATTAAACAATTTTATTAGATTCAACTTGAATGATCACCTCTCTATTATATTCAAGGAAAAAGGATGGACAAATTAAGAAGGACCTCGTCAAAATTCACTAGATCTTGACCAGCACCTTTCTTTGCCCAAAAAAAAATCAGCACTATTATGAATATATTATTTAATGGATGTTCAAATTGTTCTATAAATAGGACACCATGGCAAACATAATACTATCCATTCTTCACTAATATCTCTCTTTATTCTCCTTCTAAATCCTTTGGTTCTCTCTTTAATTTTCATTTGTTACCAACGTTATTAGTACCAGGTTCTGACCAACTGGTATCTAGTCAAGTCTACGAAAGGTAATACATGATTATTATTATTCTTAATAATTTTAATTTATATACCTTATGTTATAAAAGGTTCCTAAAGAACTTATATTTTAAACATCCCAAAAGGATGTATAAGGTTATATCTATATCATAGAAAAAGGTTCCCGAAGAACTTATTTATAAACATCTTTACAAGATGTATAAAATTAATAGTCAAATAACTCAATTCTTGAAAATATTTATTGATAGTTCCTGAAGAACTATAACAATCTAAGAATTTTTTTTTTTAAAAATCATACATTTAATTTTATGTTTTAGCTTTATGCTACCTTATTTTTTTATTACCTCTTGATTGCTTAATTATACACTATTATTAAATTCAATATTGCTTCATGGATGAATAATATTACCTCCTGATTGCTTAATCATGCACTATTATTAAATTCAAATGATTATGCACTTTTCAATATTGCTTCACAGATTGCACAGGATGCTAGCCTTATTGATTTTATATTATCAAATAGCTACATGTTTTCATTCATTACCTTCTGCGTTGAATAAAGTGCTTTAGGATTTTATATTATTAAATAACTATTGCTAGCTTTGCAATTTATGTTTAGGGGATGCTAGTTTTTCTACTAAATATTATATATTTATTCGGATGCTAGCTTTGAAATTCATTGTTACTTGATTGTGATATTGGTTTTATATTATTAAATGATTAATTTCTAGACTCATAATTGGTATTTATAAAAAATATATAAATATTTATAATCATTACTGACTTGTTATAACTATTGTTATTACCATCATTATAATAATAATTGTAGTTAATATATTTATTTTATTGAAGTATTACTTAACTTATCTAAAATTTCTTGCGTAGAAATAACTATGTCGAATATTAGCAAACTTGAGTTCGTAGCTCTTGATATCTCAGAAAAAAATTATTTATCATGGACACTAAATGCTGAAATTCATTTAGATGCAAAAAGTCTTGGAGACATAATTAAAATGAAAATGATGCATCTAATCAAAATAAGGCTAAAACCATGATATTTTTACGTCACCATATCCATGAAGGGTTAAAAAATGAGTATTTAACAGTTAAAGACCCTTTTGTTCTCTGGAATAATTTAAAAGAAAGATACGACCATCAAAAAGATATAATTCTTCCAAAAGCCCATTATGAATGGATGCATTTGCGCTTTCAAGATTTTAAATTTGGAAATAAATATAATTCTACGCTATTTAGAATTACTTCAAGATTGAAGTTATATGGAGAAAAAGTCACTGAAAGTGACATGTTAGAAAAGACATTCTCTATTTTTCATGCATCTAATATGCTCCTGCAACAACAATATCATCAAAAAGGTTTTACAAAATACTCAGAATTGATTACTTGTCTCCTTATGGCTAAACAAAATAATGAATTACTTATAAAAAATCATGAGTCTCGTCCAACCGGAACTGCTCAATTCCAAGAAGTGAATGTAGCAATACATGATCATTATACTCATAGTCATGGTCGTGGCCGTAGTCGCGGTCATGGATGAGGAAATGCTCGAGCACATGGTATTGGTTGTAGTCGTGGATATGGTCGTGGTCATGGTCGAAATGATAATAAATTATTATTTACATGGAAAAATAAAGAACGTATAGAAAAGGGGAAAAATGCTCAAAGCAGGGAACAAACCAAAAATATTTGTTATCGTTGTGGTATCCAAGGTCACTAATCTTGAGTTTGTCACACACCAAAGCATCTAATTGATCTATACCAAAAATCCCTTAAAATTAAAGGGAAAACAATAGAAACAAATTTTAGTGGTATGAATAATGTTTATACTCACTCTGATGTTGATGATTTCCTTACTCTTCCTGAAGAAGACATTGACCACTCAGTTGGAGAAAGGAGTGCCCCTAAATAAATTATTTTATGTTTCATGTAATTTATTTTTGTTATGAATTTTCTAACAATAAAATTTTATATTGAAAATTTATTGTTGCTAATTAAATTTTTCACTCATGATTTTTAATTATTTAATGAAGAATGAATGCTCATGTCAATGGCGAAGATATATGTCTCACAGACAGTGTAACAACTCATACTATTCTTAAGAATAAGAAATATTTCTACCATATAGTAAAACAAGAAGCCAATGTTAATACTATATCTAGTAGTATAAATATAATTGAAGGCTCCGGCAGAGCTAGTATTTTATTAGCTGGAGGAATAAAATTACACATTGAAAGTGCATTATATTCTACCAAGTCTTAAAGGAATTTATTGAGTTTTAAGGATATCCGCAAAAATGGATACCATATTGAGACCACAAATGAAGGAACAGATGAATATCTTTACATCACAAAGTTAATTTCTGATAAGAAATGTATATTGGAAAAACATTTTCCTCTGGTTTGTATTACACCTATATTAATACATTTGAAACAAATGTTCTTGTAAACTAGAAGGTTACAAATAAGAATGACTTTGTTATCTAGCATGAACGATTAGGTCATCCTGGATCAATTATAATGTGAGAAATAATTGAAAATTCAAATAGTCATTACTTGAACAGCAGACAAATTCTGCAAACTAAGAATTTCTCATGTGCTGCTTATTCTCAGGGAAAATTGATAATTCGGCCATCACCAATGAAAATTAGGAGTGAATCACTCACTTTTTTAGAGCCTATACAATGTGATATTTATGGACCAATACACCCTTCATGTGGACCATTTAAATATTTTATGGTTTTAATTGATGCATCAACTAGATGGTCATATGTTTACTTATTGTCAACTCGCAACCAGACGTTTGTGAGATTACTAGCTTAATTGATTCGTTTAAGAGCTGATTTTCCTGATTATCTAATTAAGAAAATATGCCTTGATAATGTTGGTGAATTCATATCTCAATCTTTTAATGATTATTGTATGTCCATCAAACTGATGTTGAACATCCTGTAGCACATGTTCATACATAAAATGAACTTGCTGGATCATTAATTAAGTGTTTGAAATTGATAACAAGACCATTGTTAATGAGATCAAAACTCCCAATTTTAACTTGGGGATATGCAATCTTGCATACGGTATCACTTATTCGTATCAGGCCTACAAGTTATCATGAGTATTCCCTTTTATAATTGGTTCATGGTCAAGAACCAAATATTTCCCATCTAAGAATCTTTGAAAGTGCGGTATATGTTCCTATCTCTCCTTCACAATGCACTAAGATGAGACCTCAAAGAAGGTTGGAAATATATATTGGATATGAAAGTCCATCCATAATAAAATATCTTGAACCCTTAACAGGTGATTTGTTTACAGCTCATTTTGTTGATTGTCATTTTGATGAATCTGTTTTCCACTATTAGGGGGAGAAAATAAATATTTGGATAAAAGGATTAGTTGGAATGAGATATCTCTATCACATCTTGATCCTCAAACAAAGCAATGTAAACTAGAAGTTCAGAAAATAATTAGTTTGTAAAATTTAGCAAACCAATTGCCAAATGCATTTACTGATCCAAAAAGAGTGACTAAGTCACATATACCAACCGTTAATACCCCAATAAAGATTGATATCTCTACAAGACAATCTAAAATTGCAAATGAGTCTGAAGCCAAAATAAAACATGGCAGACCTGTTGGTTCTAAAGATAAATATCCTCAAAAAAGAAAAATAAATAAAGAAGATGGTTGAATTGAGGATATAAAGACTCTAGAAGACTTTCCAGACATAATTATGGTTTCAAACCCAAAAGAAACTAAGGTACCTGAAATTGATAAGAATAAAGAGATCTCTATAAATTATGTCATGGATGGAATACAATGGAATCGACATGAAGTCGATATTGATGAAATTTTTGCATTTAAAGTAGCTTCTGATATTATAAATGATGATAAGGATCATGAGCCAAAATTGGTTAATGAATGTGCACAAAGAAATGATTGGTCCAAGTGGAAAAATACAATGCAAGAAGAGTTAAACTCACTTGTAATGCAAAAAGTTTTTAGGCCTATAATCCAAACACCCAAAGGTGTAAAACTAGTTGGGTACAAATGGGTCTTTACGATAAAAAGAAATAAAAATAGTGAAATTGTGCTATATAAAGCAAGACTTGTTGCACAAGGTTTCTCACAAAGACCTGGTATTGATTTTGAGGAAACATATTCACCAATGATGGATGCAAGTACTTTTCGATACTTGATTAGTTTGGCAATTCATGAAAAACTTGATTTACACCTAATGGATGTTGTTGCAGCATATTTATATGGCTCACTTGAAAAAGACATCTACATGAAACTTCCCGAAGGATTTAATTTTCCTGAAGTATATAAAATAAATCCTCGAGAAAGTTATTCAATTAAATTGAATAAATCTCTTTACGGACTAAAACAACTTGGACGTATGTGGTACAATTGTCTCAGTGAATATTTATTGAAAGAAAGGTATAAAAATGACCCAATTTGTCCATGTGTTTTTATGAAAAGATTCAAAAAAGAGTTCGTTATAATTGCTATTTATGTAGATGATTTAAACATCATTAGAACTCCTGAAGAGCTTTCAAAGGCTGTAAATTACTTGAAAAGGAATTCGAAATGAAAGACTTGGGAAAAACAAAGTTTTGTCTTGGATTACAATTAGAATATTTAAAAAAAGGAATTTTAACGCATCAAAAGACTTATATAGAAAAGGTGCTAAACCGGTTCTATATGGATAAATCACACCCATTGAGCAATTCAATAGTTGTAAGGTCACTTGAAGTGAACAAAGATCCTTTTCGACCTCAAGAGAAAAATGAAGAACTAGTTGGTCCTGAAGTACCATATCTTAGTGCAATTGGTGCATAAATGTATCTTGCTAGTCATACATGACCTGATATATCATTTGCTGTTAATTTGTTAGCAAGACATAGTTCTTTACTGACAAAAAGACATTGGAATGAGATTAAGCACATATTTCGCTACCTTAGAGGTACATTGGACATGAGTTTACTTTTCCCATATGTATCTAAGGCAAACCTAATTGGTTATGCAGATGCAGGGTATTTGTATGATCCTCATAATGGTTGATCACAAACAGGATATTTGTTCATATGTGATGGTACAACAATTTCATGGAGATCCATAAAACAAACGATCACAACAACATCATTTAATTATGTTGAAATTCTAGCATTACATGAAACAAGTCAAGAATGTGTTTGGTTGAGGTCTATGATTCAATATATTTAAGAAATTTGTGGCTTGCACGCTGGAAAATTACCACCAACAATCTTATGTGAAGATAATGCAGCTTGTATTTCTCAGTTAAAGGAGGGTTATATTAAAGGAGATAGAACAAAGCATATTTCACTAAAATTTTTCTTTACTCATGATCTCATAAAGAATTATGAAATAAATGTCCAGCAAGTCCGATCATGTGAGAATTTAGCAGATATTTTTACAAAATTATTACCAACCAAAGTCTTTGAGCAACTAGTACAGAAGATTGGTCTTCGACGCTTACATAAATGTTCTGATGAGGGGGAGAATTAAATACTTGTAATTTAACTATTTATTTTATCCATGAATGTACTTAGTAAAGAATGTTGTATTCTTTTTCCTTCACTAGGTTTTTATCCCACTGGGTTTTTCCTAGTAAGATTTTAACGAGGCACATTCTTAAATATGGACATCTAATAGGGAGTGTTATGAATATTTTATTATTTGATAGGTGTCCAAATCGTTCTATAAATAGGACACCATGGCAAGCATAATACATACTTCATTCTTCACTAATATCTCTCTTTATTCTCCTTCTAAATCCTTTAGTTCTCTCTTTAATTTTCATTTGTTACCAATTATCAAGTATTTCATAACAAGTACCTAAATCTCAATCATTTCGATGAATGTTTATTCTTTGATTTTTCAATAATGTGCACCCTTTCAAACTCAAGGCCTGTTCCCTTACTTTCCAAACTCACACTTCGAAAAGAAGTTGTGTAGAAGGAACAGTGGATTAATTGCAATATGTAGAATTGATGGATAACATCACATTTGGTAACTGGTTAAATAGGTCATTTTCAAGTATATTTTTTTATTTTTTTTATTTTTTAAAATTTTAAAAAGATAAAAATATCATATATTTTTTTATTATTCTCATTTAAAAAATTTGGAATACTCACCTATTTTTATAATAAAAAAATTTAGAAAACTATTTTAGATGATTTTTCAAATAGTGATTGTTTTATAAAAAATTAGAATATTGTGTTTTTTATTTTCCTAACATTTTCTTTTAAAAAAATTAGGTGTATGAACATATTTTCTATTTTTCTATGTATATTTAGGATATTATTTTATTTTTTAAAAAACCATGTTAACTAACACACCTTGAGAAATTAGAAAAATGGAGAAGTTTAAAAGGAAAAAAGCTTTTTAGTCTTTTTAAGAGTTGGTGCTAATATAATTTCTCCAATATTTATTTTGATAGTTCATGATCGGAACAAAGTTGTCACGTGGTAATAGTAATAAATTTGTAACAAACAAAAAAAAGTTTCACGATTATCATAATATTATCAACAACAAAAGGTCCTTTTTTATGTAACAATTATTCAAACCCTAAAAATTATTTGTTATATTTCAAGTATTATTGTTGCTTTTCATATTCATTATATTTATATACTAATTATGATTTATGATATTATTTACTCCTTGAAATATTATTTTACTTTATTTATTTTTAGAAAAAAATTCATTATATAACAATTGTTCTAAGACTATATAATAAATACCAACCCCTAAACTACAATGACAGACGGGCAAGCAACATGTCCACAAAGATAACAAAAACCTAGACAACAAAATTACACGTATGCCTACTCAAAAGACCCCAGTTAAAAAGTCTGTCACTGAGTCAGAATTTCAGAACCAAGTAGGCAACTTACCTAAAAAAGTGACCAAAGTCTATCAAGTGTTACATCACGAGTTGGACCTTTAAAAGACTACAAATTCACTACCATATAAGTAATGTGCATTAGTTTCATTATCCCATACCCATCTACTCATATAGCTCTGACATATATTGAATCTGACTTAAGCATTGAAGAGTCTTTGTAGGTACAACCATCACCTGTTCTTGTATACAATAGTCTGAAGTGCTTGAGTGTAAAAGTTGAATAACACAGTGCTCCCACTAAGCTTGTGTTTTATAATACCGAATTTCCATTAAACCGGTGTAAAAGAAGAGTGAGAGTGAGGTTTCATACCGGTTGCAAGAGTACTAAAGTACCCCATGTACACCGGCCATTTCATTGGCACACTCGATAGGACCTATAAATTAAGTCCTGCAGTTCAAAGAAAGTAATCAACAATGGAGTCATCAAGACGGCATCCTACTCCGAAGGTCACGTCTAGGAAACACGGGTGGAACCAAACATCTTGGAATTCAATTCCGGGATCTTAGAAACCCCGTGATTAAACCCACATAAGGAAACTATTGCTTATTTGGATCCTAGGGATGAGCTAATCAAATAACTCCAGGCGGAGCTCAATGAACTTAAGTAAATAAAAGCCAAGGAAGCAAAGAAAAGAACTGTTATAACACCCCGGAGGCAACTATTGGAAGTATCACCATCACCAAACTACTTACAGATCCCAACTTATGATGATAATCAATAGTCCACTTTGAGAATGGACCACTCTGAAAGTCATCAAAACGGGTTGCATACTACCGGGGATCAAAGGAATATCGTTTTAACATACCGTTCTCCAGGAAATTAATGAATGTCCCCATACTAAAGCACTTTCAAACACCATAACCGTTGTCGATAGGAAAGTATACAGAAGAAACTAACCACAGACGACATTTAGCCGCCTATGCAAATGAATCCCTATTCTTATGAGTGGAGAAGGACAATATATGCAGGATGTTTCCTAGAACTTTGTTGCGGAGGCCCTGGGATAGTTCAAAGGGCTTCCATCAGGATTAGTTGACTCATGGGAAGAAATGGCCCAAGCCTTCCTAGACCATTTCATTGTCTCATAAAATGTACCAAAAACATCCTACACATTGGCTCAAATCAAACAAGGTGAAGATGAAAGTTTGAGAAACTTTTTAAAAAGGTTTTACAAAGGAGCCGCTCAGGTTCTAGGTTAACTGAGCAAATCCAACTTCATATAGCTATCGAAGCTTTATAGTCACAATCTCCTTTACCTTGTCTTTGGTTGAAAGAGCATCCTAGACGTGTGAAGAATTCAAAAGGAAAGCGACAAAGTATATAGGAAGATAGATGCATCTCGCCGCTACCAAAAGTAAAAATATGATTTCAAAAGTTAAGACTCTGACTCATGATCAAAGAAATATGAAAAATGATTCAAGTAGAAATAATAACAAGGGAACAACACCTTGGAAGAAGGAAAAGAAAAGCATTAATTATACAAACTATGCCCCACTAACAATTCGGCCAAATCAAATCCTCTGAGAAATTAGGATACTAGGGCTTATAGTGCACGAGGTAAAGAAACTAGCACCTATGAAGCGCCTGGGAAACACAAGTATTAAGTTTCATGAGTAAGTTGGCCATAGTACAAATGGATGTATAGCTAAAGCACGCTATCAAGGTGTTAATCTGGAAGGGAAAATTAAAATAGTACCTTTTCAGACCAAAGACATCGAATGAACTGGAAAGAGAAAACCCCGGTGAAAAGATCACTTACCTGATGGCGATGAAAGACGGAATGCAAAATAACTTTTCACTGTCAAGAAAGGGAAGACCGTAATAGACAGCATTGTTGATAAGGATGAAGAATTCCATATCCCCTCATCAAAAGGGAAAAGAGAGGTTATCAACATGATAACATGAAGGTTTGTGGGAGGAGGAGTATCCAACTCAACAAGAAAAAATAATTTGTGTACGATCATTTAGTACAAGCCAAACCAGATAATAGGCCATTCTGGGGTGCGATTCAAACCTCGCCCATAGTTGTCACAAACGGTGATTTCAGTCTAACTATCCCCAAAGGAGATGATGCGGTGGTAATTGAAGCTGTTATCATAAATAAAACCATACGCAGGTTGTTGGTGGATCAAGGAAGCTCTTGTGACGTGATTTTCTATGGGTGTTTCAAGAAAAAGGGTCTACCCGATGCAGACCTACAACCTCATACCCAAGATTTGATCGCATTTAATGGAGAAATCTTGACACCAGATTATTGTTTGAAGGTGAATCAGGGTCCAGAACGGTTCAAACAAGGGTACTTATAATCGATGTTAAATCAACTTTTAATGGAATACTGGGGAGGCCATGGCTAAACGCACTAGAAGCAATAATTTCCACCTCTCACCTACTGATTAAATTCATCGATAAAGATAATCAAGTTTTCTCTATAAGGGGAGCTTAATAGATGGCCCGTTGTTGCTACAATCTAAGCTTGTAAATGGTGAAAAGTAATGATGAAATTAAGAAAAGAAAACTGAATGATGGAGGATCGGTTCCGGGATCAGTGAATTTAATTGATTAGATCCTAAAGGGGAGGTTATATCTGACTCGTTAAACCTTGTTAGGCCTATATCAGAAGGATGAATGGAGACAGTTATTTTGGGAAATGATCCAACCAAAACCACATGAATAAATGATAAGTTAGAAATCAATATGGAAGAATGGTTGGTTAAATTGTTGAAAGAATTCAAGCATCTTTTTGCTTGGAGAGTAGCATATATGCCCAGAATATACCTAAATTTCTATTGTCACAAGTTGGCGGTATACCTAGAGTCAAAGGCGGTGACATAGAAGAAAATAAGGTTAGGTCCTAAGAAACAATAGGCAGCTTATGAAAAAACTGAGGAATTATTATAGGTTAGTTTTATCTGGGAAATTCAATATTCATCTTGGGTCTCTAATGTCGTCATGGTGAAAAAGGCTAATGGAAAATGACGTATGTGTACGGACTTCACGAATCTAAACAAATGTTACCCAAAAGATTCATACTCGCTGCCAAGTATTGACCAGATGATGGACGATTCCTCATGGTAGCAATTTCATTCATTCATTGACGCCTATTCTAGATACAATCAGATTTCTTTGTGGAAAGATGATGAATAAAAATGGCCTTTATCAATGACAAAGCAGTTCTTTGCTATACCATAATGCTCTTTAGACTCAAGAACACCAGAGTAACTTATCAACAAATGATGAATAAGGTTTTTGAGGGAATGAGCTCAAAGACAGTTAAAGTTTATATAGATGATATCACAACAAAGACTCCAACAGGAGGAGACCATGTGAGGGATCTAAGGAAGATCTTTCAATGATTATATGCGTTTGAATCCATTAAAATGTATTTGTGTAGTTCCTGTAGGAAGGTTTTTGGGTTTTATGTTAACTCAAAGAGGAATTGAAGCGAATCTGAATAAATGTCGGGTAATCAGAGAACTTTGAAGTCAAACCAATCCAAGAGAAGTGAGTCTTTGAATGTGAAGTAGCAGCTTAATCCCGGTTTATGCCAAAAATGGCATATCGATCACTCCTTTATATAAAACTCTGAAGAAATATAAAAAGTTTGAGTTGGGAGAGGAGCAGAAAAAAGCCTTCCAAAGTTTGAAGAATATTTTGGCCAACCCCCTGGTACTATTCAAACTGAACCCAAGGGAATGGCTCTATGTCTATTTTTCCATTTCAGATGAAGCATTGGGAGCGTTGTTGGTTAAGAAAACCACAAAGGGACCACGACCTATGTATTTTATTGGAAAAGTACTCTAGGGGGTTAAACACTGGTACCAAAAGTTAGAAAAAGTCACTTTGGGTTTCGTATAGGCATCGCGAAGACTCTGACAATATTTCCATGCTTATCCTATCGTGGTACGCACCGACTTACCATTACGAACTATCCTCCATAAGTTAGACTTGGCAAGATGGATGATTAAGTAGGCGATCAAACTCTATAAATTTGATATCTCTTACAAGCCAAGAACGACTATAAAAGCCCAAGTCCTAGCAGATTTTGTGACCGAACTAACTGGGGAACCGTTGTCCCCATCAAGGGAACATTCGGTCATATATGTTGACGGGTTATCAAATATGAAATATTACGGTACCGAGGTTGTTATCGAAAGCGAGTACAGACTACACATGGAGATCTCACTACGATTTGACTTTAAAACATCAAGCTGAGTATGAAGCTTGCCTAGCCAGGCTACGAGCAGCTTTAGATATCGGTACCAAAACTGTAGTCCTCTGTAATGACTCCAATTGGTCATATCCCAGACTAATAAAAGCTATCAAGCTAAGGAACCGTTGTTGTAACAGTATTTGGCCAAAGTCAAGGAGTTAGAGGAAAGTTTTGACCAAATTGAATACAAGCATGTACCTATGGAAGAAAATGTCTGAGGCGATGTACTATCTAGGTTGGCTAGCACGAAGAGAGCTGGATCAACCACCATAGTTATTCAAAGTTCTTTGGTAACCCAAGCATTACCACACCGGTCAAAGTGTGCTGTTTACACGCCAAAGCCTTTCCGAAGGATTCATGGGTAGTACTGATTATAAAGTATATTGTGAATGGAAAACTCCCAACAGACCCCACAGAGAAGAAGTTGAAGAAAAAGCTTATGAATTTTGTTTTAATTGATGGGCAACTATTTTGAAGAGGTTCCTCGATACCTTACCTCAAATGCCTAAATGAGGCAGAAATCCCTAAAGTAATGATAGAGGTGCATAAAGGGACTTGTGGGCACCACATTGGAGGAAAGAGTTTGGTGAGAAAAATGCTGTGAGAAGGATATTGGTGGCCCACCATGACAAAAGACACCATGGAGTACGTTAAAAAATATGACCGGTTTTAAAAGAACAGTAATCTATATCACGTTCCTGTTGAAGAATAATTCACATCGGTTATACCTTGGCCATTTTTTCAATGGGGTTGGATATTTTGGGACTATTCCCCTAGACACCAAGCGAGGTTAAATATTTGATAATCGAGGTTAATTATTTCACAAAGTGGATAGAGGCGGAGGATGTAGTATATATAACTTCGATTAGAGCCCAATGTTTTGTTTATGAAAATATTATATCACGGTTTAGGATTCTAGGACGAATCATGATGGACGACAGATGTAATTCATTGATGCCAAGTTTGTAGACTTACTCAAAGGTCTTCAAATCCAACAATCATTCTTATCTGTAGAACACCCTTAAACTAACGAGTAAGCTGAGGTAGCTAACAAAGAAATCTTGAAGGGGTTAAAGAAACGGCTGGGAAATGCAAAACGTGAATGGGCAAATCAAGTATGTCATGTACTCTGGGCATACCGGACAACTCCGCATTTATCCACAGGGGAATCCCCATTTCGGCTCACTTACGATGTAGAAGCTGTAATACTAGTCTAAATTAATCAAATTTTCTCAAGACTTTAACAGTTTGAATAGACAGACAATGACATAAGAATTCATAATGAATTAGATACCATTACTTTCATCTGGGATCAAGCAATAAAATCTAAGGCCACTCTCCGGTATAATAAAAAGGTGTAGCATAGAAGATTTAATGTTAGAGACTTGGTCTTAAGAAGAGCATCAGTTGGGAACCGGTTTGCTCATCAAGTGACACTAGGCTCGGCCTAAGAAGGGCCATACCGAGTCCATGATGTGATAGCCGGATGAACATATCTCCTAGAGACTTTGCAAGGAGAGGTTTTCAAAAGTCAGTGGAATGTAAAGAACTGACGAATTTATTACAGCTAATCGGCAACACAAGTCATGCACTTTTTTTTCCTACCAAGGTTTTTCCCAACAGGGTTTTGCCTTAGAGGTTTTTAATGAGGCATGCAGCCAGAAAGCTCTATGAAAATATAAAAGAGGTTTTGAACAATTATTCTTCTCTGTTAAAAGTTTAACCCCAAAGTGGTTGAAAAACCTAGTGTGGTTAAAGTATTATGAATTTAACCTCGGAGTGGTTGAATAACACTAGAGCAGTTAGTATCATGAGTTAATTTAACCCCTGAGCGATCAAAGTGTTACAAAATAAACCTTGAGTGGTTGTTAGATCATGAAATGGCTAAATGGACAAAAGAAGCGTAATTAAAGCAATTAATGCTAATAATTCAAAATCCCAAATAAAAAGTCAAAACACATAACAACATTCAGAGTGGTTATCATTAAGATTTTAACTTGTGATCAAGATACTCAAACTGTGGATAAGATTATTACAATGAATAAAGTATCATGGAATGATTTAACTTGTGAAAGTTGAATCTTGGAGCGAAAATGAATAAACAAAATTAAGACTAACATATTTCATTCCAAAAAATGGATCGTGCCCTGAATATAAAAGTAAAGGCACAATAGCCATATTAAAGTTGCATAAAAAATGAAAAGGACGGAGCTTATCCCATCTATAGAGCTATTAGAAATCAGGGGTTGCAGGTCTCTCCATGACCGGTGTCAGCATCAAGGGTGGTATCATTCTCTTCTTCAGGTAAAGGAGTGAAGACGAATGACACATCAATGGGCTTAAAGTCTTCACCTTAAACCACGATCACTAGCTCTCCATTCCGAAATTTGTTGTAGAAACCAATTCCATTCAAGTTAAGTGTAAGATCGCGGTTCTGGTGCATTACTTGCCAAATTACATGGCTAAAGGACTCCACCGCGGCCTATCCGAAGAGTATCATATCCTATTGGTACTTAGCCTTTTTTTCTTGGACTTTGGTGGCAAATCTTTCCTTTTCACCCTATAGAATAACAAGATGGTCTTTCAGATCAACAGCCTCCTGATGAAGTCATTCTACTTCACCTTTCAAATTTTCTTTCGACTTTATAAGGGCAGTGTTCTTTTCATCTAAATCTTGAATACAGTTATGAACGCAACCTTGGTCCTCCAGAAGACGAGCATTCATCACCCGAAGATGTTTGATCTCACTCATGGGCCCTTCCACAGTGAAGAAGTAAAGAGCGAAAATACCTTTGAGGGAAACCACACCACCAGATCTAAAGTATGGCTAAGGTCTTGAGAATTCAGTCCCTTCTTGAGCCTGAATAAAAGGAGAAATTTTGACTCTAGAGGGCCTACCCACTCTAGCACATACGAATAATCCTCTCTACAAGTTGAATCTACTGGTATTGCTTGGAGATAGGGACAGACTGGGGAGGACCTTTACCTTTTGTCAGATCCCTTTCCACCCCGCCACCAGTCTTGATCTTCTTTCACTGACCATCAGCAACGTGCTTCCTCCTCTTTTCAGTATCCCCTGGGGCTGAAGTGTCACCTTGAGGGAGGGAGATGCATTTGGCCTTCCTGAGTTGGGGGTGACATGGTTCTCCTCGTCCGGGTTGGTGTTCACCTCGGGAATGACGTTATGGAGCTAGTCCAGTGCATTACCTCCCATACTCCCTGCATTGAGGAAAAATATTAGAACTCTAGTTAAAATCTGATATGAACATAAAACTACAAAAAATAAATCTCTAAGTACCTAAGAAGGTGAGGTACTCCTTCCTTGTCTCCTCAAAGCCTAGGAGAGAGCGATAAGAGGATTCAGAGAGAAATGTGTTCTGAGAGGTCCATTTTGATAAACCTAATTCGAGTAGGATCTTAGCGAGAGAAAACCCCGAGTGGGGAAAGGTTTGGGTATTTCCGAATGGAAATCCCGAGTGAACCTCTTCCGAAGGAAGAGTGATTATAATGGTTCTGATTGAGGTGTCTTAGGAAGTCCTCTTCCGAGTGAACGAGGCTATGTATATATTCCGAGTGGCTAAATATTAGATAAATCCGAGTGAACCACCTCAGAGGTAAGGAATGTTGTAATGGTTGAGATTGGGATATATTCTAAGTGTATGAGATATACATAATCCGAGTGAATGAGGTTCTATATCCCGAGTGGGTAAGATTTAAATAAATCCGAGTGAATCAGCTTAGTGAATTCCTCTGAGTGATGAGAAGCCAGAGTAATTCCGAGTGGAACTTGATGGTGGAGTCCGTGTGTGTAATTCCGAGTGGGATGGCACCTATGGGGATATACTGTGTCTCTGTCCAGATGTATTCTGGAATACCTTTGCCCGAGTGAAGGCTGAGTGCCAGGAAACCTAACCTGAGAGAAAGAAAAAGGAGTTGTCTTAGAGATAAGTTCACCGAGTGAAAACCGGGTGAAAGATGAATCGGCTTTGTAATAAGTTTGCCGAGTGAAGGATTGATTTAGATGACTTGGTTTTAGAATGCAATTACCGAGTGAAAGACTGATTGAAAGATGTCTCGGATTGGGAACAAATTACCGAGTGAAATACTTATTGAGTGATGACTCGGATCTGACATAAATTGCCGAGTGATTGGCCAAGTGAGAAACTGGTCGGTTTGAATGATTTTGCCGAGCGAAAAACTGAGCGAGAGGAGTCGGTTTTGATTGATTTCTACCGAGTGGACAACCTAGTGAGATAAGTCGGTTGTGAATGAACTGCAGAGCAGAAACCGAGTGTTGGTGAGGGCAGCCTCTAGTCGGTTTCGCCTAAGCGAGCAAGTTCCTCGCTCAAGCGAATGCTAATGGACTTGTTACTGGACAATTCTCGCTTGAGCGAGAATCGGGTCTGATCCTTAATGTTGGCTCGCTTAAGGAATTGTGGGCGTACTCTATCACTCCACGCAGCTGTTACCTTGTAAGTCTAATCCATCTCGCTCAAGCGGAGGTGGATCTCGCTTGAGCGAGTTTCCACCAGAATGAGTTCTACTCGATTTTTGATGGTGGCAGGCTCATATTTGACCTTTCTTCTTGGCATTAGGAGGTAAACCTGAGACGATTATGGGGGTTGAATGAGGGGTAATGTGTTAATGGTAAAACATGGTGATGAGTAAGGTTGATTGGTACATTGGGATTAATTAATTATAACCCATTACCACTTAAGAATAGAATAATGAAAGGATAATTAGATGATATGGTATATGACATAAAGTGATGAAGTGGTGAGAATGTGACATTGAATAAATAGAATAATGAAAGAATAACGAAATGACATTAAACAACGATTGATGATGATGTTGAACACTCTCTTGCACAAAGGGGTGTATATTTATATTGATGAATTGTTATGTACCATTGTGTGTGATACAAGCATGGCCTTGTATGTGTGGTACGAAATATGAAATTGAAAATGTTGTGAATGCCACATAATTATATATATATATATATATATATACATATGAATATACTTAATGGTGATGAATAATGAGATGAAAATCCACTAAATGAAGTGTGATAATATTGATGAATAATGTGTGATGTTGAAATGCCATAGTGGCTGTTTGTAAGTATTGACTCGTGTGAATGATATGAAATATATGTGAAAATATGTTAGAATGGAAATGCCATATTAAAACTTGAAAATAATAATTATCAAACCAACAATGTTAAAATCCACTAAGGTGCATGGTGGTGTTGGTGATTATGATGATGATGATGATGTTTGATGAGTGGCATTTAGGATGCACAGAGTGAGAATGCATTTGCATTGCATTGCATCCATGACATATCATAGCTGCCGGTGTTGGAATATTAGGGGATTCCCCCGGTTGGCCCAGTGGGAGGGTGGCTCAGTGCACGAGCATTTATGTTGTTCCCCTGTGACTCGGTGTGTAAGTCACGAAGCTGCCCATGCTGAGCTACGGGGAGCTGCATGTGGTTGACCCTTGTGGGGGATGGCTCTTGAGGAGCAGGTGTCCTCGGTGATCCTTTGGATCACAGCTGCCATGTTGAGAATCATGGTTGGCCCGCAACACCATATGTTGAATATGTTGTATACCGCGGTCATGGTGAAAATGACCAAGTGTTGCATGATGGGCGATGCGGTTTGATACCAGTAAAAATAAGGTGAATATGCATGCATTATGATATATGTGTACACATTTTACTACTGCAGTAGGGGCATGGTGAGAAATCATGCTTGAACCCACAATTTGTGTTATTTCCCACAGTCGGATCCGTATTTATAGTTGATTATTCCATTGTGCATATGCATTAGCCATAAGAGCATTTGCATATAGCATGGAGATATGCCAAATTATGATGTTGATTGATGATGATGGTGATGATGAGATGGTGTTGATGAGATGAGTAATTAATATATCAAAAGACCACATAAAAGTAATAAATGATATGAATGTTGAAATGATGTTGAATATGACGATATGTATGATATGGCTCAATGTAATGAAGGACGTATTTGTTATGATTGACAATGATGATGTTAGCCCATGGTGGCTTTGATGAAAGACCAGAATGGTCTATGTTGATGATGTTGGCCCATTGTGGCGGTGTTATAAATGTGTATATGCTTGCTTTGCTATGATTTGATGAATAAGCATGAAATGAATATATATTGTTGAATTAATAATCTATGATGATTGTTGATGTGTTTAGCAAAGCATACATGATGTTGATATACATATGCACATAATTTCAATTGTATTCATATCGTCATTTGAAATGTATAACTCACTCTCCCATGTGGTCTACTTTTTAGTATTGGTGCAGGAAAACCATGGGAAAAGGACGATTTAAAAGTAAAGCTTTTGGAAAGGTAAATAGTTGTAATGGAATGCCTTGGCCGGCAGCGATTGTAATTTATTGGGTTGTGAATGAATGTATGTAATAGTGGTAATCTTGGATGTATTATGAATAAATACTTGAGTGGCTATTGTATTGGTCTTTGGGGGTGTATGGATTCATACCCGTTTAATGAATGTATAAGTGTTGATGACATATGTCTTGAAGTTGAATTGAATATGAATGTCGGAGATGCATGACGCATGACCATATAGATATGTATATATATATATATATATATTCGTATCTTAGGCTTTGCATGCTTTGCCGAGCCTTTTCTCATATCTTCATATATGGGACTAGGCGTGTGCCCGGTATACACATTTTTCTTCCGCTATAAACTCTGTTATTTTGTATACCTTTTTGGGCAAACTATTTATCGATCCAGTTATAGGTTTCTAAATCTCACTCTTTGGTTTTTTGTGATTTGGGTCTTGATGTGATCATGGTGATGTTTTGGAAATGTTTTTCAAACGCGAAAAATTTATTCGCAAATTTAATTAATTATGACTATTACATCGGGATTCGAGTACAGAAAATCAGGGATGTTATAAGCGACATTTTAGAGGAGCGGACAGGGATATCTCATGTAGGGCATCGATAATTGCTCTAGATCCCTCACAAAGTTTTCTTTCCTCAACCATGTAGGTCGAGCTCTCCATTAGAAAGTGTTGGTATGTCCTGTAACATCCCTGTTTTTAGTAACAGTTTTAATCTTGTAATTTTGAAGTATGGAAGGTCTGTAAGCGTTAAGTGAATAGATACCCTGTGGATGGTCTGTAATATCCCAAAAATTCCATTTTTGTGTATAATCATGGATTTTATATAGACCATTAGTGATATTGTCCATTTTCTGAGTGAAACATGTCTTAGATAAGACTATCAGAGTGAAGAAAGGGGTCTGTTCTGAGTGAATGTTGAAATTCCGAGTGACCAAGAGAAATTCCGACTGAAGGTTGGAATTCCGAGTGAGTGTCATGTTTTCCGAGTAAGACATGACCGAGGGAACCACTTCCAAGTGGAGTCCTGGCCTCGAAGACATTTGGAGTGAAGTGTGTTCGAGAGAACCACTTCTGGGTGAAATTTCCGAGTCAAACGCCTCCGAGTAACTCCTTCTCGAGTCAAGTACTTCCTTTTCCGAGCGAAACTTCTCTGAGTGCAACGTTCCGAGAGAACCAATTCCGATCAACCATGGCCGAGTGAGTCGGAATGGAAGGGGACTGATCTGAGTGAGAGATATATATATCCGAGTAAGATACTTTCTGAGTGAGTCCGAGTGAGGAAAGTCCGACTGAGTCATCTCAAGGGAAGGGAAATCCGACCAGGTGTTTCAAGAAGAAACAGTTCCAAGTGAAATCTCTCCCGAGTGCAGCTATGCCGAATGAGAGACTCTGCTGGAACCTCTCAGAAATAGAAAAGCCGAACCAGTCAGAATTGATAGCTGACTGATCAATGAAAATCGACTGAACCAGGGCAGAACCGAGCACGACCTGCTCCATACCTGCTAGAATCCGACCGGTTTGGCTCTCACCAGTGTTCACCTCACTGTTCTATGGAATCCGACCGGTTTACGCACTCACCAGCTAGAATCCGACCGACTCATAGAATGCAATAACGTGAAGTCCTTTCCTAATGGCCAAGTGGGCCATTCCATTATTAGATTGCACCTTTTCACTCCAATCAAAGCACCTTTTATATATTTTAATATATATTCTCTTCAATCTTACCAACTCTTGTACGTAGGTGGCTGAAATGGTCAAAAACTTTCTATCCAAAAGTCTCCATTATTCCCATAATTAACACACCTAACCTTCAATCACTAAAAAGCTTGTCCCCCCACTTGTCTCTTGCACTATTAAACCAATACCACAACACATCTCTAAGTCCAAACGTTCAGAACCAACAGAAATTAGCAAAAATGCTCTCTTTCTTATTTCTTCTCTACGTACAAGCCTCTTTCTCTCTCATTTTCCTTTTCTCCTCACTGTGAGCTGAAGCAAGGATATCATCTACTAATCAAGGATCTTCCATTAAGGTAAGGGGGGTATATTCTCGGATATTCTGGGGGAAAACCGAGTGTTAGGAAAGGGTTAAGGTACCTTTGGTCCTCACCTTTCCAAGACAGGTTCAAGAATTGTTGTTATATTAATATGCTTTAATTTTTATATGTTTGTTCTTATATATATTTATTGCTATGAATATGTTCGATGGACTGTATTGATTATTATTAATCTTGATAATTAAATGATATGGTTGGTGTTGAATGGTGAAAATATTAAGAATCATGGGTGTCTGTGAATTCTAGTGAAGAATTATAAACAGAAGTCGGAATCAATGATAACAAGCTCGGTTTTTAACAATCCGACCGGTTACCTAAAAATACAAATAAATTATTTAAATTTCAAACAGATTTTGAATTAAATATCTGTTTTACGTAAACCGACCGGATCATTTAAAACAAAATACATGATTTCACTCGGTAAACCATCCACCCAGATATATTTCATTTGGAAGTTTACTTAATCAAAAAATTGGTCCGAGAGATACTTCCACTTCTCTCGGAAATAACTCGTTCAGAAGCATTTCAGTCGGAGATATTTCCATTTCACTTGGATTTTACTTACTCGAACGCGTCTCATTCAGACAGAATACTTTCTCACTCGGAAACTCTTCCTCAATCATATTTCACTCGGAAAACATCTTAACTTCACTGAAAAACTCTTCTCAGTCTGATTCCACTCGGAGTCATATTTATTTCACTCGGAAACTTATTTTCACTCGGAATTAAACTCATTTTACTCGGAAAATCTGGTTTTCAACATTTTCACTCGGAATCAAACTCATTTCACTCGGAAAACATCTTCTCAGTCTAATTTCACTCGGAATTTTAGTTAGTTCATTTAGAAAACTCTTCTCAGTCTGATTCCACTCGGAATCATATTTATTTCACTCGGAATCACACTCGTTTTACTCGGAAAATCTGGTTTTCATCATTTTCACTCGGATTTTCATTTAGAAATTCTTCTTTAAATCCTTTTTAAATTATTTTTATAAAAATCATAAAAAATTGGGATGTTACAATTATTATTATTATTATTTTTATTATCATTATTATTGTTATTCTTCTTATTATTATTAACTATTATTATTGTTATTGATATTATTATTGTTTTAATTATGAGTAATGGAATAAGGAACATATTATTTATTCTTTAAATGAAGCATTATTTTAGTCAAGATATAATCAATATATTTTCTAGAATAAGAATAATAATAAAAATTAATGGGACCCAAGGACTTGAGAATAAATATTATGAGACTAGAAACATATAAGATACCCAAGGATCAAATGATAAAAATAATGCATTTCGCATCATGAAAATATTTTTGAGGGAGTAAAACTAGAGCATACACCTGGTAAGTTGGAGGACATTCACGTTCGATCTCTGAAGAGAATCTTAGGAGTACAACCGGAACGGAAACCCAATGGCATCAGAGTCGCGCCTGGAGCCGGGTGAGACGATGTAATTCTGGTGTACTTTGACTAAATGACGGAATGTATCTATGATCGTGTAGAACCAAGTCCCAAAATAATATAATGATGAGAACCTATGAGTTCATTCGTACCTTATGATGATTAAATAATGAGTGGGAGCTTGGTGGACTCCGATCGATCTAGAATGGAAAATGATGTGCCCAAGAGGTAAATTGAGCAGAATGACTGCAAAAGAATGAGAAAATGGTGATGGTGGATTGATTTATTGGGCCCACATGCATCATGAGACTTAACCAAAGATAAATCACAATAAACCGAACTCATGCATTCTATGATAACATCCTTGATTGTTATATTTGTAATTATGTTAATTGTATGATTTATGTGATATTATCTGTTGACTGGATATGTCCGCACCGGATAACTTCCAGGGTCTTGGGTTATACTCACCCTTTCTGTTGATTAATAACAGAGGAGCTAGGAAACCAAGAACAAGAATACGAAGAACAGCAATATGCTGAACCAACTGGGAGCCCTCATTAAATGAAGATATATGTAGTTGAATATTTATTAACGAATAATAAGACAATGGATGACTGTATAAATATTTAAGGGTGCCTGCGTGCCCCATTCTGTTAAGAGTATAATTACTTATAGTTTGTGAATGACTATGTGATTATCTACTATTTGCTTCCACTGATCTGCCATCATTTTATTTTATAAAAAAAAATATTCACTTTTTTCTGAAAACTGTTAACACTCTTAGTTAAATATGATGATCCTATAGACGGGTCTACCTTATTTAACCGAGGGTGTTACATGTCCAGTCGGTATGAATCAGGAAATGTCCCTCACTATCCTTCTAAAATGGGGTATAGTCGCCATTGGCAAAAATTTTGAAGAAAAAATGCTTGAACGAGGCGTCTGCAGTCTTAGCCGACTCCATGTAAGCTTCAAAGTTGACGATGTCACTCTGACATTGGAGGTTGACAAAACCCAATCCACTATTAGGGTTCTCGTGACGAAGAACTCAGGCATATCGGAAAAAACTCGCAATGGTGGGAGTGAATCCCAGGTGCTTGGCCAAAACTTCCAAGGAAATGACTGAGCCTCATCCATTGGGATACAACTAGCTAAGGGCGATGTCCAAAAATTGGATCACCCTCATCTTAAAATTGTTCAAGAGGAGTCTCAACCCAACCATTGTTAGAAGAATCTCGTACATGTAGAAGAAACGCTCCTGGGGCATGTGGCAAGCCCAGTCACTATACAAAGGCGCAATAATAGAATAATCATATTTATACTAGTTGGATCTCTAAAACTGTTTGATATCCAGCTCAACACTGTCTTCGCCTTTAGCGTAGCGGCTACGAATCTCTAGAATTTCTTTTTAAACCCAAAAGCAAGGGTCCTGAGCCTTGCGGGCTAACCAATCTCTACCATCTGCCAGAATAGTGGTGTCTTTCAGGTTAGTTCTCACGATGGAATTTCTAGCAGCCATAGAGGAAATTGTATATTTCAAAAAATGAATATTTGAGTAAAAGTCGGTATCATCCACGTAGTAGTGCACCACGCTAGAGTCGGTTTTGTGGCCAGGAAATGACACCAAAAATGGGGATCGTGCCATTGTGGGGTTAAAAGAAACGAATGATGAATCCTAGGAAAGAGCCAAGTCCTTATGCTCACCCTACCTCGGGTTTAAAGAGGTGGTTCCCCATGACCCTGTCCTAACCCACCTACACATATTCATTTGAGAAACCCGCAGATTATGCTGGGGTCCCACAGACGGCCATAACGATGAACTAGACAGGATCTCCACAGAATCATCACTCGCATGGCCGCTCCTAAAACCACGGTTCGACATATTGCCCAAAGAATACAAAGGAAAAGTACGAGATCAGAAAGAGCTACCTGAATAAATAACTCTAGCAGATTTTCTGGTACGGGCCAAATCTAAGACTGATATGAGAAGGAGCAAGGACACCGAAGTAGCAGAATCTCTAGGAGGTTGGAAGTAGAAGTAAGAAAACTACTACCACCGGCCTCCTATTTACAGAGCCAATGAACGTAATGGGCCAAAGGCGAACGAACGCGGCCTATGGACGCGGCAGAAGGTAAAGCGACGCGGCCCATAGGAGGCACGACATTTCAACTAGTAAATTTAACATCCCTAATTTCATTATTTCTTATTTAAAATAAAATTTCAAAGGAATTTAATTATAGTTCTTTAGAACTTTTTGATTATTATACAATTTACAATTTTTTGGAATTTTTTATATTTTTTTGTTTTTTTTAGAATAACAAAATACCCTTAACCTTTCATATAATAACCAAAATGCCACTGACGACATCATCGCTTACTTATTGCTTACATCATCAGTTAGGTAATTACTTATATCATGAATAGTCACCGGTGGATAAATACTTACATCATGAATAGTAAAATAAATAATTAAGTAATCTTAAATAGTAAAATTATCTTCCTATAAATAGATGGCTCATTTACAACATTTACACACCAAAATTAGAGAGAGAATCTAGAGAGATAGTGCTTAAGAAATTAGTGGGTGTTATTCAAGTGGCCTCAATACTCAAGAGGGGGTGAATTGAGTTTTTAAAACTTTTAGTTGGAATGCCTTTGAACTTGATTCTTATATTCAAGTTTACAAAATTATGCAAGTAAAACAAGTTTGATGAAATGTGCAAGTCAAAACAAAGGTAAATATAGTTGAGACAATTTGACAAACACTTGGTGTGCAGTATTCAAGATCTACCAAATTAAACAAGTTCAAGTATGCAAGCCTCAATCAATCAACACAAGCCAATTAAGAGCAGTATATGAAAGTAAAAGAGTAAAGGAGAAAAGCTTGCAAACCAATTTAACGAGTTCCACCAATCTGGTGTACGTCTCGCCTCTAAGCAACCCACTTAGAGGATTTCCACTATTGTAGACTAGAGATACAACTTTGAGCAATTGCGGCTTCCTAGTGTCCCACACTCAAGAACCCAATCCTCACAAGTATAAGGGCAACCCACCCAATCTCTCAATCTCACAATATCCCAAAGGTTGAACCCCAACCTTTGTAACCACTCAACCTAGAGTGAACAACCACTCAATCTAGAGTGAACTCTGGTGTTTTGTGTAGTGTTTACAATCAAGTAACTCTCTCAATAGAGTAGATGTACAAAAATGAAAGTTCTCTCAAATCTATAACTCTCAAGAAGAGAGAATATGCAAATGAAATTCAGAATATACAAGAGTAAGGGCTTACTAAGCACAAGAGTAAGTAAAGATTGATAGCTTGTTGTTGTGTGTGTTGTTGTGCTTGAGTTCCTCTTGCATTTATAGAGTCATTTGAGGGTTTGGTGAGTGCCTTGGTCTTCCTAGCCGTTACACATAGTGGGGGTCTGAAGGAGTGGTGGAGAAATGTGTTGGTTTCCCACTAATATGTGTTTTCCCACTATCGTAATCAATTATGCCTTAAGCTGTAATCGATTACACTTTGAATTTTTCATCTCTGTTCGCTATGTAATCGATTAGATCCCTTTGCCTAATCGATTAGCTTCAAGTCAGAAGCTTGGTAATCGATTGAACTTTGCCTTGTAGTCGATTAGAAGTGATACCTGATGCATTTAATTTGGCTTCGCAGCTTCATAATCGATTATATAGACATAGTAATCGATTAGCTTAATTCCAGCATCCCTCTAATCGATTGTCTGAATTCTCTTAATCGATTAGCTGTTATACCTGATACTTTTAATGTCATTTTTGGTTTTGGTAATCGATTAAACCATGCATGTAATCGATTATAGTAATTCCAGTAGCTCTGTAATCGATTATTTGAAATGTTGTAATCGATTAGATTAATGTCCTGATGCAATTGTTCCAAAACAGAAGCTGCCTAATCGACTAGCTGAGGCTCCCTAATCGATTAGCTTTGGGTCTGATTCCATATCTTTGTTTTTGCAAGGAATTCTTCAAGAGTGCTTTGTCATTATCAAAATTCTTAAACCTGTGATCACATTCAAAACACATTCTCCCCCTTTTTGATGATGACAACAATGTTCATCTCTTGAGGGTTGTTAGTTTAAACAACAATCTTTATCTCTAATTTTGCTTATGCAACAACATTTGAATTCTGCATAAAATCCTTATCTCTTAATCAAATTTTCAAAGTCTTCCTTATCTTTTAAATGAATTATCTAATTAGATTACAAGTTATCTCTTAAAGCATTATCTCTTTAAACAACTAAAACTCCCCCTATCTTTAAGAATATATGCCTTTTGGAGATTATACCAGATAATTAAGCATTTTTAGCAGTCAAAGATAGATGAACACACTTATATAGATGAACACACTTATTGCTTCTCCCCTTTTGTAATCATCAAAAAACAATAAAGCAATGATAGTCATATAAAGAAAGACAAATTTTATTCATGAAGAACTGAAGGGAAATTACATTAAGGAAATGATGAAAAACTGAAGCAGAAAAACAGAAAGCACAATGATCAAAACATAAAAATGGATCTAGTTATCCGGGTTGAAAAATCTAAGTTCAGAGATTTGATGCGACAGCTCCTCATAACGTTGTTGCATCAGTTCAAAATGTTGCTGCTCAGTCATGGAGAACTCTTGAAGAGAGTTTTCAAGACGGTAGAAGCGGCGATCAAGGTGAGCATAGAGAGACGCAAATGGGTCAGCAGGGGCAGAAGATGAAGCTTGAGTTGCAGGAGGAGGAGGGGCTGGCTCATCAGCGGGAGCTTCATAGGGAATGTTGGCATGATATCCTTCCATCCTTGAATACCATGCTCCGTTTAGAAAAACAAGACCCATCTTAGTTAGGTGGTGAGTGCCAATGCAGCCTTTTGGAGGCACTTTTTCTGACAACTCTCCAGCCAAGTCTACTCCACAGTGTTTGAATATTTTGGTGAGTAGAATGGCGTATGGAAGCTTTTGTTGGTCTTTTGCGTGGCGCATGTGGAACTTGACCAATTGAACCCAGTTTATCTCTTTGTGGTTCAGCATAGCCCACATCAAGAGGACATCATCCTCTTCCACCAAAGCATAGTTCCCACCACGGTGCACCAACATCTTGACCAGAAAAAAATATAGGAGGTGGTTATTCATGGTCAGATGTCCCACCAGCTTGTGATTGCTCCTTGGGCGATCAGCCTTCCACAAGGATTGACGGGCAGTGAGAGCATTGAAGCCCCATTCATCTTCAGGTTCTCCTCCGTCAAAATCTACATTGTTAAGCGGCAGCATAGAGATTTCTGCAAACTGGGCGTTGGTGAGCTTGATGGTCATATTTTTGACCTTTGATTCGACCATCCCATTGACAAGTTTGAGATTACAGTAGAAAACTCGAATGAGTTTAGGATAATATTGCTCTTCCTTAAGGGTGAGGAAGGGAAAAAGGTTGTAGTGGTGGAGGCATTGGGAAAAGGTGAGGCTATGGTTATCAAATGTTTCAGTAATGGTGTAGTGGGGGGTCATGATATCTTTTTCAGAGAAATTGTTAACGAAGTGTTGAAGGTCTCTAGGAGATGAGAAGAACCTAGAGAACTCTAGGGGGTTGTTGGCTTGGGCTATAGAGGACCTAGCTCTCTTGACTGTGCGGGAGGAAGCCATTGTCAAGGAATGTAGAGAAAAAGATGAAGAGAGGAAGAGAGTTCTTGAGAACTTTGAGAGATTTGAAGAGGAAGGAGGTAGTGTGAGATGAGAGAGTGAAGATAGGTGTATTTATAGAGAAAAATTAGGTTTAAAAAGGAGTGAGATGAGTTAAGAGGGGGGAAGTCGAGCGGTCCTCGGGAACCTACGTTTGACTGTTGTAGTTCCGATGCTAATCGATTACGAGGCATGGGTAATCGATTAGCTCACTGTTTCTGGGGAATTTGAATCGTTTTGCTCAGAGGGTAATCGATTATGGAAGTTGCGTAATCGATTAGTGAAGAAACAGAAACGTCCTAATCGATTGTGAGAGTCTGGTAAACGATTAGTGGAAAGATGAAACATTGTGGACCTAAAACAGAGGCTTTGTAATCGATTATGGATCAAGAGGTAATCGATTATTCATAAAATAGAAACATTATAATCGATTAGATATCAATGAGTAATCGATTATCAATGAAACAGAGGCTTATTAATCGATTAAGAAGTGCTATGTAATCGATTATATGGTTCAAAAATTCATAATTTATGCAATTTTCACACAGGAAGGTTGCAGTTTCAATGAATCATACCACAGATAGTAAACAACTCATATAAACATGCTATACAACAAAGTTTTTATCAAAATACTTCATCATTCAAACACAATTGATCATGTCAAGAATTCCCAATTCTCTCCTAATGTGGATGAATTGCTCTTTCGCTAATGGTTTGGTGAATATGTCTGCTAATTGTTTAGAGGTTTCAACATGTTCAAGCACACAATCACCCTTTAAAACATGGTCTCTAATAAAATGATGTCTTATTTCAATATGTTTAGTCCTAGAATGCATAACAGGATTCTTTGAGATATTGATAGCACTAGTATTATCACACTTAAGAGGCGCATGGTCTAATGCAACTCCAAAGTCTAGAAGTTGTTGTCTCATCCAAAGGATTTGAGCACAACAACTACCAGCTGCAACATATTCTGCCTCAGCTGTGGATAAAGCAACACTTACTTGCTTCTTACTATGCCAAGAAACAAGGGAACTACCAAGTAAATAACATGTGCCACTCGTACTCTTTCTATCAAGTTTACAACCAGTAAAGTCAGAATCAGAATATCCTATGAGAATACATTCAACGCCTTTGGGATACCATAAACCAACATTTTGAGTACCCACAAGATATTTCAAAATTCTTTTCACAACAATGAGATGTGATTCTTTAGGACATGGTTGATATCTAGCACACATGCACACAACAAACATAATATCAAGTCTACTAGCTGTTAAGTAAAGTAAGGAGCCAATCATACCTCGGTATTTAGTTATTTCAACATCCTTACCCTTCTCATCTTTGTCTAGGTAGCAAGATGTACTCATGGGTGTAGCCATTTCATTTGCTTTGTCCATTTCAAACCTTTTGAGCAGTTCTTTGCAATATTTTGTTTGACTAATGAACGTTCCCTCATTAGTTTGTTTGATTTGTAATCCAAGGAAGAAGGTGAGTTCTCCCATCATGGACATTTCGAATTCATCTTGCATAATCTTGGCAAACTCTTGACAAAACATTTCATTAATAGCACCAAATATTATGTCATCAACATAAACTTGTACCAAAAGAATATCATTATTTTTGCGCTTTATAAACAGTGTAGTATCAACCTTACCTCTTTCGAAATTATTTTCTAAAAGAAATTTGCTTAGTCTTTCATACCAAGCTCTTGGAGCTTGTTTCAAACCATATAAAGCTTTTCTCAATTTAAAAACATGGTTTGGAAATTTGTGATTTTCAAAACCGGGAGGTTGATCTACATAGACTTCTTCTTGAATATAACCATTTAGAAAAGCGCTTTTGACATCCATTTGATAAAGCTTAAAACCCATACAACAAGCAAAAGCTAATAGTAATCTTATGGCTTCTAATCTAGCTATGGGAGCATACGTTTCTTTATAGTCTATCCCTTCTTCTTGATTATATCCTTTAGCAACTAATCTAGCTTTATTTCTTGTTATTATTCCATTCTCATCTAGCTTATTTCTAAAAACCTATTTTGTTCCTATTATTTGGTGATCATTGGGTCTTGGCACTAATTTTCAAACTTCATTTCTTTCAAATTGATTTAACTCTTCTTGCATGGCCAACATCCAATGTTCATCAATAATAGCTTCATCAATGTTTTTGGGTTCTATTTGAGATACAAACGCTAGGTGATTACAAGTATTTCTAATAGCATTTCGAGTACTTTTACCTTGAGTCATTTCTCCTATGACTTTGTCTAATGGGTGATCCTTCAATGTGATCCATTGATGTGGTTCCTCATTTTGTGTTGTTTCTTCTTTCTTGTTGATTTCCTCCTCTTCATTCAAGTGCATTTCTTGAAGTGCACCTGCAAGATCATCAACATCTTCCTTTCTCGGAGGGTTATGGCTATTTTCATCAAATTTAACATGAATAGATTCTTCAATGGTATTTGTGCGTTTGTTGAAGATTTGATAAGATTTACTAGATTGAGAGTATCCTAGGAAGATTGCTTCATCAGCTTTAGCATCAAACTTACCTAGATTATCTTTTCCATTATTGAGCACAAAACATTTACATCCAAATATATGAAAGTATGAAATGTTGGGTTTTCTACCCTTGTAAAGTTCATAGGGGGTTTTCTTTAAGATAGGCCTTATTAAACATCTATTCATAACATGACAAGCGGTGTTTACCGCATCGGCCCAAAAATGTTTTACAATATTGTTTTCATTTAACGTGGTTCTTGCAAGCTCCACTAATGATCTGTTTTTCCTTTCTACTACTCCATTTTGTTGTGGAGTTCTAGGTGTTGTTCAAGTGGCCTCAATACTCAAGAGGGGGGGTGAATTGAGTTTTAAAACTTTTGATTGGAATACCTTTGAAATTGATTTTTATAACCAAGTTTGTGAGATTATGCAAGTGAAATAGAATGGAGGATAACAAGCAATGCACTATAATGAGAAATGTTACTGAAGCAATTTACCAAACACTTGGTGTGCAATATTAGAGATATAACAAATTAAGCAAGTTCAAGTATACTCTTCTCAACCAATCAATACCAATCAACAATTATGCAGTAAATGAAAGTAAAAGAGTAAGGAAGAGAAGCTTGCAAACTGATATAACGAGTTCCACCCAATCCGGTGTACGTCTCGCCTCTAAGCAACCCACTTAGAGGATTTTCCACTATTGTAGGCTAGAGATACAACTTTGAGCAATTGCGGCTTCCTAGTGTCCCACACTCAAGAACCCAATCCTCACAAGTACAAGGGCAACCCACCCAATCTCTCAGTCTCACAATATCCCAAAGGTTGAGTCCACAACCTTTGTAACCACTCAACCTAGAGTGAACAACCACTCAACCTAGAGTGAAATAGCTTGTGTTTGGTGTTTGTTTACAATCAATACACTCTCTCAATAGAGCAAATATACAAATGAAAGCTCTCACAAATTCTTACTCTCAAAATGAGAGGATACACAAATGAAGTATAAGATACAAGAAATAGGCTTACAAAGCACAAAATAGAGCTAAGGATTTGTTGCTTCTTGGTTCTTGTTGGTTGCTTTTTTTGTGCTTGTGTTCATCTTGCATTTATAGAGCCAAGATAGCTATTGAGGAGTCCCCTAGCCGTTGCAAGATGATGGCTCTGCGTATAGTGGGATTTGAGTGCTTGTTTTCCACTTAAGTCTGTCTATTTAGTGGTGTTTCCCACTATGTGAATCGATTCAGAGTATTCTGTTTTATGCATTTTGGAGTTCCAGAGTCGAATGAATCGATTCGAGCCTTGTTTGAATCGATTCAGAGCATTCTGTTTTGAGTTCCTGGTATGTCAGCATCGTGTGAATCGATTCAGGGTCCTTGTGAATCGATTCAGGACATACTGTTTGCAATCTTAGTGACTTCCAGGGCTGTGAATCGATTCAGGGTCATGGTGAATCGATTCAAACCATTCTGTTTCTCATTTTTATGACTTCCAGGGCTGTGAATCGATTCACTCGTGCTTGAATCGATTCAGGCTCTTCATTTTGACATTTTCTCATGCCTGTTGGTCATCCATTTGAATCTAATGATGCATGGTTGCTTTCCTTTTGTTTGATTCATTGGTTTCTTCATCTCTTGAACCTTTGTGAGATCATTTTCTTCTTTTATATGATATCTCTAATTGTTTTTGATTCTTTGAAGACTTCCCATTGCTTGTTTCCATTGTCATTATCAAAACCTGTTATCACATGCAAATACATTCTCCCCCTTTTTGATGATGACAACCAATGGCCATCTCTTGGGGTGTTTATTAGCCAATAACTAATGTCTCTGTTTTAAGCAATTATTTCTTTTAAGAAAATAGGTCTCCCCCTTTGTTTTTCAATAAAACCATCAAATTATCTCAATCGTTGAAATAATGTCGCACATGTATCACATTCACATATATCGCGCATATCGCACATGTATCACATTCACATATATCGCACATATCGCACATGTATCTCTCTATCTCTCCCCCTTTGTCATTATCAAAAACAAATGTTGGGAGTATGCAGTAAATCGAGTAATAATCGCAGGCAATGCAGTTGAGATAAACCAAAATAATTAATCAAACGAGATAATTGTTCAACCGACATAGCAAAGTAATAAACTAAGACAAGATAATTGTGCAAATAAGTGACCAAAATAGAAATCAAAGTAAACAGCCAAGTCTGAATGTGAAATAGAAAGAAAGAAAAGTAAAGATCAATCATGGATGTGGGAAGTGGATGCTGGATATCTGGGTGGCAAGCTCCGTGTATCGCTCTTCCATGTTTGCTTCAATCCTGTCCAGTCGAGCGTGGATGTTTGCTTCCATGGAGTTGAGGCACTGGTCCAGGTGGGCAGTGAGTCTTGTGAAAAGATCATCAGTAGGAGCGGGTGGAGGAGGAGGAGGGGCATCATCTTCAACTTCGTGACGGGGACGTTGATGATGCATGATTTATCTCTAATTCTCCATTTTAAATGTGTATAATTTGCCATCACTTAGTGTGTAACATATTGCATTTTAACACATTTTTATCATTTGATCTTTATGTAATATTTGATTGTTAATTTGTGCCAAAAGAAAATAGATCAAAGAAACTCAAGAATGCCAATCCAAAATGAAGATCAAAGTGCCTAAGGATCAAAGGAACCAAGAAATATTCAAAAAGATCTCAAGAAGGGTGAAAAAGTATGCAAAACATGGAAAATCAGGTGTATGAATCGATTCATCCATGCTTGAATCGATTCATACGAATAAAAATGCCCAAGAATTGAAATATTTGAGCTATGAATCGATTCATTCTGGTTTGAATCGATTCATACGTCTGAATCTTGCAAAAATTGGCTTTGAATCGATTCAGGAGGAGTTTTAAAGGCAATGAATCGATTCTTTCCCTAAATGAATCGATTCATACGGTTATTTTTGGCCCAGGATTGCATTTTGCACGCATGAATCGATTCCTCCCACCAATGAATCGATTCATGAGTGAATAATTGGCCCAGAAACACGTTTTCAAAGCTTCTGGATGGTGGGCAAGGCACTAAGCTGATCATGGAGCACTCAAGCTGATCATGGAGCATTAAAACATGATAATGGAGCACCATGGAATTGTAAATTCAAGAGTGCATCTCCCATTATGAATTTTTTATGGCAAATGCTTGCTTTCTAATTCCTATAAATAGGCACAAGAGGAAGGCTTGTAAAACACCACACACCATTCTTCATTTTCTTCCTTCATACGTTCTGCCTCTCTTCTTCTCTGTTGGAGTTTCTCCAGCAAGTTCTTCATTTCCGGGTTAGTTTCTTTGTTTGTAGTTGTAATTATGGAGGGCTAAAACCCTTAGATTGATTTTCTTGGAGAATGTTGTAATGTAATTTTGAGGTCATTAATTTTAATATAGTATGCTTTTATTATTGTTATTTCTTCATAATCATTCTCTACTTATTTAATTCCATATTGTTTAATTGAATTTGTATGCTTAATCGGTTTAGTTATTCAAATGGAGTTAAATAAGATTTCAAATTAGAATGGATTAAGGAAATATGCATGCTTAATGAATATTTTCATAATCACTTTTAATAATTATGGTTTGCTTAATTCCATAATTTGAGAATAGATTATGTATATAGGCGATGTTCTTATGTATGCTCAATAATTCCTAGATTTTACGATCTTGACTCCTTTTGCTTAATTAGGATGCTTGATTAAAATATTCATTTTTAAATGAAAGTAAAGGAATTGTGAATTGAAAAAGACGCTTAGTTGATCAATTCAAATTGAGCTAAGAAATTAACATTAATAAGTATACAAATTATTTTTAGTGAACCAAGGATAAATTTATTTACAATACTCCAAGAAAATCAATCGCTTGTTATTTATTGTTTTAAATCCTTTATTTACTTTGTTTTTATTTGTGACAACAAAAATCAATCAAAACCCCCCCAATTGTATGTTAGTGAACTTATGTTTGTAAAAATTTTTAGTTGTTTAGTTTTTATTTTTAATTGTTAAAAATTAGTTTAAGACTTGATTTTTCCTAAATTTTTGTGTTGATCCTTGAGAGAACGACCTAGGTTGACACCCTAGTACTACGTTAATTAATTTTAATGTACTAATTTGACGGAATAACGACTGCAAAAATATTAACGTCAAATTTTGGCGCCGCAGCCGGGGATCAACGATCTTTAGGAAAAACTCTTGTTTTAAATTAATTTTTTTTTATTATTAAAAAAAAATTTAAAAAAAAAAATTTCTTTTGTTTGTTTGTTTGTTTATTTTATTTCTTTTGCATGATTTAGGATTCTTATGATTTATTGCTCATCATGATCAAATATCTTGTTGTATGCTATGTATGACTAGAAGAACTTTTGAGCATTTATATTCATTTGATCCTGAAATTGAAAGAACTTTTCATAGGTTAATTAGAGAAGCTAGATTTAATAATAATTTTGTTGATATTGATAGTGATAGTATTTTTTCTGAATCTGTTGAAAGTACTACTAGTTTTTCTGATATGGCTGAACCTCGTGAAAGAACTCTTAGAGAACTAGCTGCCCCTGAATTCACTTATGAAAGTTTGTGTATTCAATATCCTGATGAGGATGTCCCTTTTATTCTTAAGACCGGACTTATACACCTGTTGCCTAAGTTTCATGGTCTTGCGGGTGAAGATCCGCACAAACACCTCAAAGAATTCCACATTGTGTGCTCCACAATGAAACCCCAAAACGTTCAAGAAGACCATGTCTATCTTAAAGCGTTTCCTCATTCTTTAGAGGGTGTTGCTAAGGATTGGTTGTACTACCTTGCTCCAAGATCAATCACAAGTTGGAATGACTTAAAGAAAATGTTCTTGGAAAAATTCTTTCCTGCCTCTAGAACAACTGCAATCCGTAAAGACATATCTGGCATTAGGCAACTCTCTGGAGAAAGTCTTTATGAATATTGGGAGAGATTTAAGAAACTTTGTGCAAGTTGCCCTCACCACCAAATTTCTGAACAACTTCTTCTTCAGTACTTCTATGAAGGTTTACACCACGTTGATCGCAACATGATTGATGCGGCAAGTGGAGGAGCTTTAGGAGATATGACTGCTGCTGAAGCAAGAAATCTGATTGAGAAGATGGCATCTAACTCTCAACAATTTGGTGTGAGAAATGATCTCAACAATTCTTTCAAACCCATGTTTGATTCCAATTCTAGTTCATCTGGAATTAAACTTGAGAGCAAACTTGACGCTCTCACCACTCTAGTCACACAATTGGCAGTAAATCAAAAATCCATGACTGCTAAAGTGTGTGGAATCTGCTCTTCACAAGAGCACCCCACTGATTGTTGTCCTTCTCTACAAGAAAAGGATAATAATAGTCCCCAAGCTTATGCAAGTAACATCTACCATGATAGACCTCCACCACCACAAAACCATGACCTTTACACCAATAGATACAATCCAGGTTGGAGGAACCATCCAAACTTGAGATGGGGCAACCAACAACAAAATCCCCAACCTCCATTTCAAAATAATGCACCAACCTTCCAAAGAACTACACCTCAACCATCCACAAGTGGCCCTTCTTTGGAGGATCTGGTGAAACAAATGGCTGCACAAAACTTGGAGTATCAACAGAGGAATGATGCTACCATCCAGAGTTTAAGCAACCAAATTGGGCAATTGGCTTCATCATTGAACCAATTGCAATCTCAAAACTCTGACAAGTTACCCTCTCAACCAGCTGCAAATCCAAGAAATGTGAGTGTAATTCAGTTAAGATCAGGTAAGAACCTTGAAGTACCCATACCTAAGGAACCTGAAAAACAAATAGATGTGCCCACAACTGTTGATAATAATGTGCCCTCTTCAAGCACAAGCAAATCTGAGATGCAACCATCCCAAATTACATCTCATATCCCTCTTCCTTTCCCACCAAAAGCAATTCCAAGCAAGAAGATGGAAGAAGTAGACAAAGAAATTTTGGATACTTTCAGGAAAGTGGAAGTGAATATACCTCTTCTTGATGCAATCAAGCAAATTCCCAAGTATGCCAAATTTCTGAAGGAGTTGTGTACTCACAAGAGGAGACTCAAGGGCAATGAAAGGATAAGCATGGGAAGAAATGTATCTGCACTGCTTGGTAAGGAAAATATCCCTGAGAAATGCAAGGATCCAGGTACGTTTTCTATACCTTGTATCATAGGCAACAACAAATTTGAAAATTGCATGTTAGATTTAGGAGCTTCAATAAATGTTATGCCTATGTCTGTTTTTAAATCATTGTCTCTTGGAAATTTACAACCTACTGGTGTAGTAATTCAGCTAGCCAATAGGAGCACTACTTACCCTGCTGGAGTTATAGAAGATGTTTTGGTTCAGGTAGAACAGCTTGTTTTCCCTGCTGACTTTTTTGTACTTGATATGGAAGAAGGTATGCCTCAAATTCCTGTTCCTATCATTTTGGAAAGACCATTTTTGAAAACAGCCAAAACTATAATTGATGTCCATGCTGGAACTCTTTCTATGGAATTTGGTGACACTAAGGTAAGATTTAACATTCTAGATGCCATGAAACACCCTTCTGAAAAATCATTCTATTTTCTAAATTGACATTATTGATAAACTAGTTTTTGAACATTTTTCTGATGTTGATTTGGAATGCATAGATGATTCATACAGTTGTTTTGCATGTAATAATTCTGAGAATTGTCATATTTGTGCTGAAATTGACAAATACATAACTGCTGATTTAGAGTCTATAGAAATACCTGTTCTAAATGCAAATTTTCAAGAAGACTCTAACAAATTTTTTGAGGTGCAAGAATCCAAATCTGCTTTGTTAGTTCCATCTACTTTGCAGGCACCTAATCTGGAGCTAAATTTCTTACTTGAAAATCTCAAGTATTCATACTTGGGAAATGATGAGGAGCTCCCGGTAACAATCTTTACTTCTCTTGATGAAAATCAAGAAGAAAAATTGCTGCAAAATTTGGAAAGGCACAAGAAGGCTAGACCACTATCCAATCTGCTTCAAAAGGATGTGGTATTTGAGTTTAATCCACCTTGAGGGAGTTTTTCTTACCCATCTCTTTACTTTTTCATTATATTGTCTATTTTGTATGCTCTGTCTTACATTGAGGACAATGTATGATTTAAGTGTGGGGGTGGGATCATTCGTGTGTGTGTTTTTTGTGTGATTAAATTTTGTGTGATATAAAAAAAAATTTAAAATAAAAGATTTTGTGTGTGTTTTTGTTTTAAAAAGGCATGTTTTATTGGAATTTTAAAATATGCATGAGTAACAAGTAAATTCTTTCATGTCTGATATGAGCTTAATGATATGTTATAATTTGAACTCAAACATTTTTGGTATGTTGAGAATGACATGATAATTGAGAAATGATCATATATGATGGAATTATACCTTGTGAGATTTTTGAGCCTTAAAATTTGATGGATCACTTTAAACCATCTTAATCCTTTCATGTGTGATTAATTCCTGAAGGCTTACATCTTAATTTTTGTCTTGTTTCTTGATGATACTTGAAACTCATATGAATGTATTATGATACAGGTATTTTGTTCAATTGAGCCACTAAGCCAGATAAGCCTACCATGAATAAATTATCTCTTGCTAGCCATTTTGAGCCTATTTAACTGTTTCCTTGTTGCAGCTCAAATAAACCATGGATGAAAAACCAAAAATATACCTACCGTAAGAAATATATTGAAGCTTTGGAATCAAGACAAAACAGGCATTCAAATAAGTGTGGGAGTGTGCAAAAAGGAATTGCAACTCTTGTTTCAAGTGTTATGCAATCTCATAAAAAAAAAATTACCAAATACCATACAATAAATGTTTTACCCTCACTGTTTGCCAGTAAAATTAATTGCTTCATTATTCTTTTTGGTATATATATATAAATATATATATTTCATCCATTTTAACCTTGGCCACATTGCAACCCTGTGAAAGCCCTGTTGATCTATACATGCATTTGTGTTGATTGAGGAATTAAGAAACTTGCCAAATTTTTAGACTGTTTGTTTTTCAGGAATTGTTTTGAGTGTATACACAAACCTTAAACACTTGAGAGTTGAGAGTATGTCTTGTGAGGTTCTATCACTTATGATCTTCTTTTCAGTTTAATTTAATTTTTACATGCCTAAGTGTTTGAATGATTTTTATATATATCCTGATGCTCTGTATCTTTCATGTTGAAAACTCTTGTTTCTTTGTATATTTCTAAGATTTCATGACAAGCATGCCAGTTCTGTGTGTTGTTGTTTTCAACTTAATGTTTTCAAATAAATTGTGATACTTGTTTTTATTTTGATTTTGCCCGGGAGTGCAAAAGAATAAGTGTGGGAGTATTTGATGATGCATGATTTATCTCTAATTCTCCATTTTAAATGTGTATAATTTGCCATCACTTAGTGTGTAACATATTGCATTTTAACACATTTTTATCATTTGATCTTTATGTAATATTTGATTGTTAATTTGTGCCAAAAGAAAATAGATCAAAGAAACTCAAGAATGCCAATCCAAAATGAAGATCAAAGTGCCTAAGGATCAAAGGAACCAAGAAATATTCAAAAAGATCTCAAGAAGGGTGAAAAAGTATGCAAAACATGGAAAATCAGGTGTATGAATCGATTCATCCATGCTTGAATCGATTCATACGAATAAAAATACCCAAGAATTGAAATATTTGAGCTATGAATCGATTCATTCTGGTTTGAATCGATTCATACGTCTGAATCTTGCAAAAATTGGCTTTGAATCGATTCAGGAGGAGTTTTAAAGGCAATGAATCGATTCTTTCCCTAAATGAATCGATTCATACGGTTATTTTTGGCCCAGGATTGCATTTTGCACGCATGAATCGATTCCTCCCACCAATGAATCGATTCATGAGTGAATAATTGGCCCAGAAACACGTTTTCAAAGCTTCTGGATGGTGGGCAAGGCACTAAGCTGATCATGGAGCACTCAAGCTGATCATGGAGCATTAAAACATGATAATGGAGCACCATGGAATTGTAAATTCAAGAGTGCATCTCCCATTATGAATTTTTTATGGCAAATGCTTGCTTTCTAATTCCTATAAATAGGCACAAGAGGAAGGCTTGTAAAACACCACACACCATTCTTCATTTTCTTCCTTCATACGTTCTGCCTCTCTTCTTCTCTGTTGGAGTTTCTCCAGCAAGTTCTTCATTTCCGGGTTAGTTTCTTTGTTTGTAGTTGTAATTATGGAGGGCTAAAACCCTTAGATTGATTTTCTTGGAGAATGTTGTAATGTAATTTTGAGGTCATTAATTTTAATATAGTATGCTTTTATTATTGTTATTTCTTCATAATCATTCTCTACTTATTTAATTCCATATTGTTTAATTGAATTTGTATGCTTAATCGGTTTAGTTATTCAAATGGAGTTAAATAAGATTTCAAATTAGAATGGATTAAGGAAATATGCATGCTTAATGAATATTTTCATAATCACTTTTAATAATTATGGTTTGCTTAATTCCATAATTTGAGAATAGATTATGTATATAGGCGATGTTCTTATGTATGCTCAATAATTCCTAGATTTTACGATCTTGACTCCTTTTGCTTAATTAGGATGCTTGATTAAAATATTCATTTTTAAATGAAAGTAAAGGAATTGTGAATTGAAAAAGACGCTTAGTTGATCAATTCAAATTGAGCTAAGAAATTAACATTAATAAGTATACAAATTATTTTTAGTGAACCAAGGATAAATTTATTTACAATACTCCAAGAAAATCAATCGCTTGTTATTTATTGTTTTAAATCCTTTATTTACTTTGTTTTTATTTGTGACAACAAAAATCAATCAAACCCCCCCCAATTGTATGTTAGTGAACTTATGTTTGTAAAAATTTTTAGTTGTTTAGTTTTTATTTTTAATTGTTAAAAATTAGTTTAAGACTTGATTTTTCCTAAATTTTTGTGTTGATCCTTGAGAGAACGACCTAGGTTGACACCCTAGTACTACGTTAATTAATTTTAATGTACTAATTTGACGGAATAACGACTGCAAAAATATTAACGTCAGACGTCTAAGAAATTGCCACCTGCCATGGTATTCCACAATATTCATCTTGGTGAGATGAGATTTGCTTATTGGTGCTTTGGGACCGACCACTTCCTTGATTTCATTTTTCAAGTCCACTTTAAAGTGGTGGAACAATTTGGTAATGAGTATGGCATATGGAAGATGAGCGAGGTTTTGGGCTTCAATCATGTGATGCCTGATTAAGTCAATCCAATTGATGTCCTTTTTGTTGACAATTGCCCAGAGCAGCAAGATTTGGGCCTCATTTAGTCTTGCATAATTTCCACCGGAAGGAAGGAGAATTTTGACAAGGACAAAATGTAATAGGCGGTGTTGGAGACTTAAGGTGCCAACCGTGCTCGAGGGACCTGCAAGATTAAAGAAAGCTCTTGCCTCTAATGGATTATAATTCCATGCAAGAGGAGGTTCTTTGCCATGGAAGGAAGCGTTGCTAAGAGGGAGTAAGCCAACTTGATGCATTACCTCATTGTCAAGAATGATAGTCTTACCTTTCACTCGGGCAATATAGCGAGCATCTTGAAGGCGTAAAGTGGAGTAGAATACACGAATCAGTTCGGGGTAGATTGCTACTTCCTCAAGAGCCATGAAGCCAACTAGCTCTTGTTGATGTAAGGTGGTGAGTAGAGGAAGTCCAGATGCTTCAAAGAATGGGAGATCAAGCCAATGAGGAGAAATAAGATGTTTCTCAGAGAATGAAGATTTGTACCTTTCAAGATCCTTTTGGGTAGTGAATAATCTAGATAAATCAGAGTGTTGAGGCATGAAAGCTGCAGCAGTGTTTGCACGTTGCTTCTTGCGAGGCTGAGAGGAGGAAGCCATGGAAGATGAAGGATTTGAGTGGAAGGTTTGGAGAAGAAGTTGAGGAGATTAGAAGTTGAGCGGTTTGAGAAGAGAGAGTGGGAGATAGTGACATGAGGAAGTGTGTGATTTAAAGACTTGAATCAGCGTGAATATGCATTAACTGACGCGTGAATCGATTCGAAGGATGGGTGAATCGATTCGAGCGTTACTGATTGAGAGAAATGGAAGGGTCAGGTGCGTGAATCGATTCGAGGATGCTGTGAATCGATTCGAACCTCTCTGTTTGAGGGAATATGGACCATCAGGTGTTTGAATCGATTCAAGGGGAGTGTGAATCGATTCGAACGATGCTGTTTTGAGGATTTTTGAACCATCAGGTCTTTGAATCGATTCGAGGGGATGCTGAATCGATTCGAAGGGCTGTTTCACTCCAAAATTCATTTCTTTCCATTCCAATATATACAAGGCATGAGGAATTCCATATAGGATCATTAAATCTCTATTTCCATGGGGTTCTTTTGCATTAATCACTAGTAAAGGTGTCACGCAATCAATACACAAGATGAAGTGATCATTCAAACACAATTTGTTATATCAAGAATGCCCAATTCTCTTCTAATGTAAATAAATTGCTCTCTAGCCAAGGGTTTTGTGAAAATATCTGCTAGTTGTCTAGAGGTTTCAACATGTTCAAGTACACAATCCCCTTTTAACACATGATCTCTAATAAAGTGATGCCTAATCTCAATGTGCTTGGTTCTAGAGTGTATTACTGGATTTTTCGAGATATTAATGGCACTAGTGTTATCACATTTAATGGGGACTTTATTCAAGGTAATACCAAAATCAAGAAGTTGTTGTCTCATCCAAAGAATTTGAGCACAACAACTACCAGCTGCTACATATTCTGCCTCAGCCGTTGACAATGCAACACTTGCTTGTTTCTTGCTATGCCAAGAAACAAGGGAACTACCAAGCAAATGGCATGTACCACTAGTACTTTTTCTATCAAGCTTACACCCCGTAAAGTCGGAATCAGAATATCCTAAAAGATTACATTCAACGCCTTTGGGATACCATAAACCAACATTTTGAGTACCCACAAGATATTTCAAAATTCTTTTTACGGCAGTCAAATGTGATTCTTTAGGACATGCTTGATATCTAGCACACATGCATACCGCAAACATAATATCAGGTCTACTCACAGTTAAATACAGTAAGGATCCAATCATACCTCGATATTTGGTGATTTCAATGTCCTTACCCTTTTCGTCTTTGTCTAGATAGCAGGATGTGCTCATGGGTGTGGCTATCTCGTTTGCCTTGTCCATTCCAAACCTTTTAAGTAGTTCCTTACAGTATTTAGTTTGGCTAATGAACGTTCCATCAATTGCTTGTTTTATTTGTAGTCCAAGGAAGAAGGTGAGTTCTCCCATCAAGGACATTTCAAACTCATTCTGCATAATCTTGGCAAATTCTTGACAAAGATTTTCATTAGTAGCACCAAATATTATGTCATCTACATAAATCTGTACCAAGAGGATGTCATTATGTTTGCGTTTTATAAACAATGTAGTATCAACCTTTCCTCTTTCAAAGTTGTGTTCTAAAAGGAATTTGCTTAGTCTTTCATACCAAGCTCTTGGAGCTTGTTTCAAACCATATAAAGCTTTTCTCAATTTGAAGACATGGTTTGGAAATTTATGATTTTCAAAACCGGGAGGTTGATCTACATAAACTTCTTCTTGAATGTAGCCGTTTAAGAACGCACTTTTGACATCCATTTGATACAGTTTGAAATCCATACAACATGCAAAAGCTAGTAATAACCTAATGGCTTCTAACCTAGCTACGGGAGCATATGTTTCTTCATAGTCTATTCCTTCTTCTTGGTTGTATCCCTTTGCAACTAGTCTAGCTTTGTTTCTAGTTATTATACCATTCTCATCTAGCTTATTTCTAAAAACCCATTTGGTGCCTATTATTAGATGATTATTGGGTCTTGGCACAAGTTCCCAAACTTCATTTCTTTCAAATTGGTTTAACTCTTCTTGCATGGCCAACATCCAATGTTCATCAATAATGGCTTCATCAATATTTTTGGGTTCTATTTGGGATACAAAAGCCAAGTGATTGCATGCATTTCTAATGGCGTTTCGAGTACTTACCCCTTTGGTTATTTCTCCAATGATTTTGTCTAAGGGATGATCCTTCAAGGTTACCCAATCTTGTTGTCTCTCAATTTGTGTTGCACCTCCATCATTGTTGACTTCTTCTTCTTTGTCTTTCAAGTTCATTTCTTGAAAAGTACCTACAAGATCATCAACATCTTCCTTTCTCGGAGGGTTATGGCTATTTTCATCAAATTTGACATGAATAGATTCCTCAATGGTATTTGTTTGTTTGTTGAAAATTCTATAAGATTTACTTGATTGAGAATATCCTAGGAATATTGCCTCATCAGATTTTGCATCAAACTTTCCTAGATTATCCTTTCCATTGTTGAGCACAAAACATTTACATCCAAAAATATGAAAGTATGCAATGTTGGGTTTTCTACCCTTGTAAAGCTCATAGGGGGTTTTCTTTAAAATAGGCCTTATCAAACATCTATTCATAACATAACACGTGGTGTTTACCGCATCGGCCCAAAAATGTTTTGCAATATTGTTTTCATTTAGCATGGCTCTAGCAAGCTCCACTAACGATCTATTCTTTCTTTCAACTACTCCATTTTGTTGTGGAGTTCTAGGAGCTGAAAAGTTGTGATTAATACCATGTTTTTTGCAAAACTTTTCAAAAGGTTGATTTTCAAATTCTCCCCCATGATCGGTTCTAATGGATGCAATTTTTGAATTTTGCTCATTTTGGATAATCTTTGCAAGTTTCTTGAATGCATGATATGCTTCATTTTTATGAGCAAGAAACAATGTCCATGTATATCTTGAATAGTCATCTACTATAACTAGACCATAGTAGTTTCCTCCAAAGCTTTTGATTTTGGATGGTCCAAATAAGTCCATGTGCAAAAGTTGTAAAGGCCTTTGAGTGGAAACAATGTTTTTGGATTGAAAAGATGCCTTTACTTGTTTTCCCTTTTGACATGCATCACAAAATCTATTTTCAAATTTAAGCTTTGGTAGACCAATTACTAAATCTTTAGAAACAAGTTTGTTCAAGTGGTCTACATGTATATGAGCTATTCTTCTATGCCATAGCCATGTTTCATCTTCTTTTGAAATGAAGCATTGTTCATCATTTGTAGACAAACTATCCATATCAATCATGTAAATATTATCAATTCTTTGGCCTACAAACTTAATTTCCTTATTAGTCTTATGCTCAATTATGCAACAATTTGATTCAAATAACACTCTATATCCTTTGTCACATAATTGACTTATGCTAAGTAGATTATGTTTGAGGCCTTCAACATACAATACGTCACTTATGGAGGTGGACGAATTCTTACCAATATTTCCAATGCCTAGGATTCTTCCTTTAGTATTGTCTCCATAGGTGACGCTTCCCTTTTGTTTGAGAGTGAATGATGTGAATTTGCTTATGTCTCCCGTCATATGCTTTGAACACCCACTATCCAAGTACCAATGGGTGTTGCTTGCCTTGAAGCATACCTACAAAACAAAATCAGTTTAGAGAACTAGGTACCCATTTTATGTTGGGTCCTTTAAGGTTAGTTTGTGGTAATGTCCCTTTGGGAACCCACACCTTTCTTAAGACTTTTGGTCCTAGTTTCCTAACACTACACTTATAAGCACTATGTCCTTTGGAGCCACAATGATTGCATTTCATAAAAGGTGAGGGGGATTTGCTTGGTGGTGCAAAGAAGTTTTTATAGTGCTTCTCCATTTTGTGATTACTATGTTCTTGGTCATATCCTAAACCGGTTTTACTAAACATGCATTTTTGTTGCCCAAGTAAGATATTCAAATTATCTCTTCCATTTGTGAATTTCTCTAGTGTCCTATTTAGGTCTTCAACCTTGGTTTCTAATACAATGCACCTTTTTGCAAAATCACATGGTTTATCCTTAGAGCATGTTTGAACTTTCTCTAGTTCTTCTTTTAAGCTCTCATTTTCTTTACATACTTCCATGAGATGCAATTCAAGGGTATCACTAGTTTTCCTAGATGCTTTGAGTTTACTAGAGATTTTTGTATATTTATTATATAATTCTTCAAATGCATCTAACAGCTCATTTTTATCTAAGTCAAGAAGATTTACCTCATTATCTTCTTCTTGATGATTTGCCATTAAGCAAAGATTGGCTTGCTCATCTTCTGAGTCGTCGGAGCTGCTCACATCGTTCTCATCCCAAGCAATATAGGCTCTTCTTCTTCTTTGTTTGTCCTTGCCCTTCTTTTTGAGGTTTGGACAATCGGCTTTGAAGTGCCCTTCCTTGCCACATTCAAAACAACTTGGTGAAGAGGAAGTTTCATTAGAGGTAGGTTTCTTACCTTGGGGCTTAAAGTTCTTTTGGAACTTTTTGTTCTTCATGAATCTTCCAAATCTTTTTACGAATAGCCCAAGCTCTTCTTCTTCATCTAAGTCACTGCATGATTCTTCCTCATGCATGGAGGTGGCTTTGAGGGCTAGCCCTTTCTTCTTGGTGGATTTCTCCTCTTCCTCGGCTAGCTTCAATGCTTTAAGTTCTTGCTCTTGTTCTTGCAATTTTCCAAAGAGTGTTGCAAGAGACATTTCATTGATCCTAGGAGATTGTTTTATTGCTGTGACAAGAGGTTGTCATTCCCTGCTAAGACTTTTCAAAATTTTGTGCACAAGCTCTTTGTTAGTATATACTTTGCCAAGAGTAATAAGATGGTTAATAATAAGTGTAAACCTTTTCTGCATATCTACAATAGATTCTCCTGAATTTATCCTAAAGCATTCATATTGGCTAGTCAAGGTACTAATTTTGGAGTCCTTTACATCATTAGTACCTTCATGGGTTACTTGAAGAGTATCCCACATTTCTTTAGCGTTTTGGCATGTCATTATCCTAAAAAATTCATCTTGACCTAAAGACATAGTAATGAGATTTTTGGCCTTGTAGCCATATTGGACTTTCTTTTCTTCCTCGCTTGTCCATTCATCTATAGGTTTTTCAACATTCTTGCTATCTATAGTATGCATTGGTATATAAGGACCATTTTCAATGGTATTCCATATTCTCAAGTCAATTGATTGAATGAAGATTTTCATTCTCTCTTTCCAAAAGGCATACCCTTCCCCATTGAAAACGGGAGGTCTATTTATCGCACCACCCTCGGGAAAAACATTTTGAGAACTTGAGGCCATTTAATCTCTTGAAGCTGTTAAGCTTGATCTACCAAGAGTCAAGCTCTGATACCACTTGTTGTTCAAGTGGCCTCAATACTCAAGAGGGGGGGTGAATTGAGTTTTAAAACTTTTGATTGGAATACCTTTGAAATTGATTTTTATAACCAAGTTTGTGAGATTATGCAAGTGAAATAGAATGGAGGATAACAAGCAATGCACTATAATGAGAAATGTTGCTGAAGCAATTTACCAAACACTTGGTGTGCAATATTAGAGATATAACAAATTAAGCAAGTTCAAGTATACTCTTCTCAACCAATCAATACCAATCAACAATTATGCAGTAAATGAAAGTAAAAGAGTAAGGAAGAGAAGCTTGCAAACCGATATAACGAGTTCCACCCAATCCGGTGTACGTCTCGCCTCTAAGCAACCCACTTAGAGGATTTTCCACTATTGTAGGCTAGAGATACAACTTTGAGCAATTGCGGCTTCCTAGTGTCCCACACTCAAGAACCCAATCCTCACAAGTACAAGGGCAACCCACCCAATCTCTCAGTCTCACAATATCCCAAAGGTTGAGTCCACAACCTTTGTAACCACTCAACCTAGAGTGAACAACCACTCAACCTAGAGTGAAATAGCTTGTGTTTGGTGTTTGTTTACAATCAATACACTCTCTCAATAGAGCAAATATACAAATGAAAGCTCTCACAAATTCTTACTCTCAAAATGAGAGGATATACAAATGAAGTATAAGATACAAGAAATAGGCTTACAAAGCACAAAATAGAGCTAAGGATTTGTTGCTTCTTGGTTCTTGTTGGTTGCTTTTTTTGTGCTTGTGTTCATCTTGCATTTATAGAGCCAAGATAGCTGTTGAGGAGTCCCCTAGCCGTTGCAAGATGATGGCTCTGCGTATAGTGGGATTTGAGTGCTTGTTTTCCACTTAAGTCTGTCTATTTAGTGGTGTTTCCCACTATGTGAATCGATTCGTAGATCCTTGAATCGATTCAGAGTATTCTGTTTTATGCATTTTGGAGTTCCAGAGTCGAATGAATCGATTCAAGCCTTGTTTGAATCGATTCAGAGCATTCTGTTTTGAGTTCCTGGTATGTCAGCATCGTGTGAATCGATTCAGGGTCCTTGTGAATCGATTCAGGACATACTGTTTGCAATCTTAGTGACTTCCAGGGCTGTGAATCGATTCAGGGTCATGGTGAATCGATTCAAACCATTCTGTTTCTCATTTTTATGACTTCCAGGGCTGTGAATCGATTCACTCGTGCTTGAATCGATTCAGGCTCTTTATTTTGACATTTTCTCATGCCTGTTGGTCATCCATTTGAATCTAATGATGCATGGTTGCTTTCCTTTTGTTTGATTCATTGGTTTCTTCATCTCTTGAACCTTTGTGAGATCATTTTCTTCTTTTATATGATATCTCTAATTGTTTTTGATTCTTTGAAGACTTCCCATTGCTTGTTTCCATTGTCATTATCAAAACCTGTTATCACATGCAAATACACTAGGAGCTGAAAAATTATGATTTATACCATGTTTTTCGTAAAACTTTTCAAAAGATTGATTTTTGAATTCTCCCCCATGATCAGTTCTAATGGATGTAATTTTTGAATTTTGCTCATTTTGGATAATCTTAGTAAGTTTCTTAAATGCATGATATGTTTCATTCTTATGAGCAAGAAACAAGGTCCATGTATATCTAGAGTAGTCATCTACAATTACTAGACCATAGTAATTACCACCAAAGCTTTTGATTTTGGAAGGTCCAAAGAGATCCATGTGTAAAAGTTGTAAAGGCTTTTGGGTGGAAATAATATTTTTCGATTGAAAGGATGCCTTTACTTGTTTTCCCTTTTGACATGCATCACAAAATTTGTTTTCAAATTTAAGCTTTGGTAAACCAATTACTAATTCTTTAGAAACAAGTTTATTCAAGTGGTCTACATGTATATGAGCTATTCTTCTATGCCATAGCCAAGTTTTATCCTCTCTAGTCATGAAGCCTTGTACATCATTTGAAGACAAACTATCCATATCAATCATATAAATATTATCAATTCTTTGGCCTACAAACTTAACTTCCTTATTAGTCTTATGCTCAATTATGCAACAATTTGATTCAAATAAAACTCTATATCCTTTGTCACATAATTGACTAATGCTAAGTAAGTTGTGTTTGAGACCTTCAACATACAGCACATCACTAATAGAGGTAGAAGAATTTTTACCAATGTTTCCAATGCCTAGAATCCTTCCTTTGGTATTGTCTCCATAGGTGACGCTTCCTTTTCTTTTGGGAGTGAATGATGTAAACTTGCTTATATCTCCCGTCATATGCTTTGAACACCCACTATCCAAATACCAATGGGTGTTGCTTGCCTTGAAGCATACCTACAAAACAAAATCAGTTTAGAGAACTAGGTACCCATTTTATGTTGGGTCCTTTAAGGTTAGCTTGTGGTAATGTCCCTTTGGGAACCCACACCTTTCTTATAACCTTTGGCCCTAATTTTCTAACATTGCAATTTGAAGAGTTATGACCTTCGAATCCACAATGGTTGCATTTCATAAAGGGCGAGGATGATCTCATAGGAGGTACAAAGAAGTTCTTGTAATGCTTTTCCTTTTTAACAGAATTGTACCCTAAACCAGTTTTGTCAAACATGCATTTTTGATTTCCAAGTAGTACATTCAGATTATCTCTACCAGTTGTAAACCTCTCTAAGGTTTTGTTTAGATCTAGGACTTTGTTTTCTAGATCAACACATTTCTTAGCAAAATCACACGGTTTATTCTTGGAGCATGTTTGAGTATTTTCCAATTCTTCCTTTAAGCATTCATTCTCTTTACAAACCTCCATGAGGTGCATCTCTAGAGTGTCACTAGTTTTTCTAGACATCTTAAGTCTATTGGATACTTTTACAAATTTATCATATAATTCCTCTAGAGCATCAAGTAATTCATCCTTATCTAAGTCATGGAAATTTACCTCATCATTTTCTTCTTGGTGGTTGGCCATGAGGCAAAGGTTTGCTTCTTCATTTTCTGAGTCATCCGAGCTGCTTATCTCGTTTTCATCCCAGGCTATATATGCTCTCCTTCTCCCTCTTTTCTCTTTGCCCTTTTTCTTGAGATTTGGGCAGTCCGCTTTGAAGTGCCCCTCCTTGCCACATTCAAAACAATTGGGTGAGGAAGAATTTTCTTTAGTGATAGGTTTCTTACTTGGGTTTTTGAAGCTTCTTTGGAAGCGTTTGCCTTTCATGAATTTCCCAAAGCGTTTCATAAATAGTCCAAACTCATCTTCTTCATCAAGTTCACTTCCAGATTCTTCTTTATTTATGGACGTGGCCTTGAGAGCGAGTCCCTTTTTCTTGGAAGATTTTTCTTCCTCTTCCGCCATCTTTAATTCTTTCAGTTCTTGTTCCTGTTCCTGCAACTTACCAAATAATGTGGCAAGGGACATCTCGTTTATGCTGGGAGATTGTTTGATGGCGGTAACTAGCGGTTGCCATTCTCTGTTAAGACTTTTCAACACTTTATGAATGAGCTCTTTGTTAGTGTAAGTCTTTCCAAGTGTAATAAGTTGATGAATGATGAGAGTGAACCTTTTTTGCATATCAACAATTGATTCATGAGAGTTTAATCTAAAGCACTCATATTGACTAGTTAGTGTGCTAATTTTAGAGTCTTTAACATCATTTGTACCTTCATGGGTTACTTGAAGAGTATCCCACATTTCCTTGGCGGATTTACAAGTCATTACTCTAAAAAATTCATCTGGACCTAATGCCGTAGTGATGAGATTTTTGACCTTATAGCCATATTGTACTTTCTTTTCTTCATCACTAGACCATTCCTCCATAGGTTTTTCAACACTTTTATCATTGACAATATGCATGGGTGTATAAGGACCATTTTCAATGGCATTCCAAATTTTAAAATCAATAGATTGAATAAATATTTTCATTCTTTCTTTCCAGAAGGTATAGCCTTCTCCATTGAAAGCGGAGGTCTGTTTATAGCACCACCCTTGGGAAAGAGGTTTTGAGAACTTGAGGCCATTTGTTCTCTTGAAGCAGTTAAGCTTGTTCTACCAAGAGTCAAGCTTTGATACCACTTGTTATTCAAGTGACCTCAATACTCAAGAGGGGGGTGAATTGAGTTTTTAAAACTTTTAGTTGGAATGCCTTTGAACTTGATTCTTATATTCAAGTTTACAAAATTATGCAAGTAAAACAAGTTTGATGAAATGTGCAAGTCAAAACAAAGGTAAATATAGCTGAGACAATTTGACAAACACTTGGTGTGCAGTATTCAAGATCTACCAAATTAAACAAGTTCAAGTATGCAAGCCTCAATCAATCAACACAAGCCAATTAAGAGCAGTATATGAAAGTAAAAGAGTAAGGGAGAAAAGCTTGCAAACCAATTTAACGAGTTCCACCAATCCGGTGTACGTCTCGCCTCTAAGCAACCCACTTAGAGGATTTCCACTATTGTAGACTAGAGATACAACTTTGAGCAATTGCGGCTTCCTAGTGTCCCACACTCAAGAACCCAATCCTCACAAGTATAAGGGCAACCCACCCAATCTCTCAATCTCATAATATCCCAAAGGTTGAACCCCAACCTTTGTAACCACTCAACCTAGAGTGAACAACCACTCAATCTAGAGTGAACTCTGGTGTTTTGTGTAGTGTTTACAATCAAGTAACTCTCTCAATAGAGTAGATGTACAAAAATGAAAGTTTTCTCAAATCTATAACTCTCAAGAAGAGAGAATATGCAAATGAAATTCAGAATATACAAGAGTAAGGGCTTACTAAGCACAAGAGTAAGTAAAGATTGATAGCTTGTTGTTGTGTGTGTTGTTGTGCTTGAGTTCCTCTTGCATTTATAGAGTCATTTGAGAGTTTGGTGAGTGCCTTGGTCTTCCTAGCCGTTGCACATAGTGGGGGTCTGAAGGAGTGGTGGAGAAATGTGCTGGTTTCCCACTAATATGTGTTTTCCCACTATCGTAATCAATTATGCCTTAAGCTGTAATCAATTACACTTTGAATTTTTCATCTCTGTTTGCTATGTAATCGATTAGATCCCTTTGCCTAATCGATTAGCTTCAAGTCAGAAGCTTGGTAATCGATTGAACTTTGCCTTGTAGTTGATTAGAAGTGATACCTGATGCATTTAATTTGGCTTCGCAGCTTCATAATCGATTATATAGACATAGTAATCGATTAGCTTAATTCCAGTATCCCTCTAATCGATTGTTTGAATTCTCTTAATCGATTAGCTGTTATACCTGATACTTTTAATGTCATTTTTTGTTTTGGTAATCGATCAAACCATGCATGTAATCGATTATAGTAATTCCAGTAGCTCTGTAATCGATTATTTGAAATGTTGTAATCGATTAGATTAATGTCCTGATGCAGTTGTTCCAAAACAGAAGCTGCCTAATCGACTAGCTGAGGCTCCCTAATCGATTAGCTTCGGGTCTGATTCCATATCTTTGTTTTTGCAAGGAATTCTTCAAGAGTGCTTTGTCATTATCAAAATTCTTAAACCTGTGATCACATTCAAAACACAGTGGGAAGTAAATTCTTTTGGTAAAAAGAGATTCTGCCGAAGGTGTAAGGTAATAATATCTTTCTTCTATATTCTTTTATGATTATTTAGTTTATTCTTTTTAGCACTCTTAAACCATTAATATACTAGTACTACTATGAATAAGTTGCTACAGTAAAAATAAATTACCACTGTGTTATTTTTACAATTTACTATTACTATTCACTATTTACTGTTACTATTCATAATTTACCATTCACTGTTATTATTCAAAATTTATTATTTACCGTTATTATTCAAAATTTATTAGTTGTTATTACTATTTAAAATTTACTATTTACTATTACTATTCAAAATTTACTATTTACTGTTACTATTTAAAATTTATTATTTACTATTACTGTTCATGATTTACCATTTACCACTACTATTCAAAATTTACTATTCACAATTTACTATTTACTGTTACTATTCAAAAATTATTATTTACCGTTACTATTGATGGTTTACTATTTACCATTACTATTTACTATTACTATACACAATTACTATTTATCATTTTTAATAGCAATCTTAATTTTCATCTTATGCCTATACTGAAAGAAATTAGTACTAATATTTTGTTAGAACTCGGATGCGCAAAGCGAATTCAATTTTGGTAGCAAATCAAGGTAAGGGGGGTAAGATAAGAATATAATATGAAAATACATAAGAATATTGGGAGGAGTCCCTTACTCCTTTTAAACATAACAATATTATTATTTTAAAACAATAACTTTTAACTTAAAATTTATAATAATTGTTATTAATAAATTAAGTATCTAGTGTAACTTAATCTGAAATATCTATTCAAGAACTTGAACTATTATGACCTATGCGGACTGGACTGAACCTATGCAAGGACTTGAATGAACCTATGCAAGGACTTGGACTATTAAGACTTATATGGACTGAACTAGACCTATGCAAAGACTGGACTATCTTGGACTTACATAGACCTGTGCGAGGAATTGACTATAGGATTTAAAACAAACTTTATTAATTTAAATAACCATTGAATTTTGAATTATGATATTTATAACTGATGTTTAATTATTTGATTTAATTATGATTGCTAATATTTATTTGTGATTGATGATGTTTGATTGCGATTGACAATATTTGATTATGATCTTGTAATGTAGAGTTTGAGCATATAGCAAACATGACAAAAAGCTAAAATTCAGTAAGAATTTACTTATCTCCTACTTCCTTATTTACTTATTTATCTTTATTCAAATTACTTTTAAGAAATTTCTTAGTTTTCAATAAAATTACATAAGTTCTTAGAAATCTTATTTTATCTTTTAAATATATATCTATATATATATTTACTAAAATTAAGATTTCTTGTTAGTGAAAGAAAAAGAAAGAGAAAATATTTTACAAAAATAAATTTTTACTAATATTTTACTTTAAACTCTTAATATATATATATATATATATATTATTTTCAAAATGTATAAAAATATTATACAAAATTTTCAAGTATTAAGGTTTTAAAAATTGATAATTCCGAATTCGAGTTTTTAGTAATTGATTTTGAATTGACCTATAAACTTTCTAAAGAAGGTTGTGAAATATATTTAAGGCTTTGAAACTCAAATTATAAGGAGATTTGATTTGTGATTTGAAAAGGAACTGTAGTAAAATTCTATGTGTGTATTTGAGAATTTGAAAAAGTACAGTTTACTGGGGTGGCTATATCGCGATTCGTAGGCCCCGATAATATAATTGAGTTTCTAAAAGCCTTAACTAACTAAATACGCGAGTAGTTCATGCATCATGAATCATCAAAGAGAAACAAAATGATATTGTCTGGGGACGGATTATAGAAACCGAGGATACATTAGAGGAGGCTTAATTGTGAGCCTTGGGATGAGAGGGTGTGAAAGGGTGCTTCAGGGGACCTGGGGTAGCTCCCTAGTGTCGGGTACTTTCAAAATAAAAACCTTCTCAATCTGACTAGTCTCTAAGTGTTTCCATGCCAATTGAGTTGTTCATGTTATTCTTATCCAGAATTATGAAACAGTGTAAACTCTTGGTTGGCCCAGTGCAAATTAAAATTTAAGGGCCCGCATATATAGGTAAGTTATGATGAACATATTGCATAACATTCATGCATTCATAATTGACTGTGTATGTGATTGTGATTGATATTATTATACTAGTTTGTGAAAACCCTTTATTGCTTATGTCCCATTTGGGAATATTATATTCTATTTCTCACTCCTTTCTCTATGTTTTTGTTTCATATGTTTTAAATTGATGGTTCGTACAGAGGGAAGGATCGAAGAATCTCGACAGTATATATAGTACGTTCTAGAAATGGAGCTTGGTATGAATACCGTGGTCCAATGAATAAATAATGTCATTAAGTAACTGCTCTTGGGCCATGGAGTTTCCTCTCTTTCTAATAATGTTTAATATCTATTTTATTTGGATGAATGTAAAACTACTTTATAAATTTTAATGATATTTGAAACACCCTTAATTTAAAAAAATAAATAAAACCCAAAACAGGGAAAATTTTTCCTAAATTTTAGAGATTACAAAACATTCATAATCTGCCCAAATTAATGGTTGGAGTAAATTAGCAAACAGCGCAAGGGCAGAGAGGCAAAAAGCCGACCAAGGAAAGGGAAAAACCCTTCACAAGAAGGCCATAAAAGAGAAGGGAATGGAAGGCAAGTGAAATGGAAAACCATTCACTGCGCAACCCAGCGGAAGACACAGACAGCGCCTAAGCGAAGCTCACAAAACAGCGTCCACTCGCTCAAGCGAGATCCAGCACGCTTGAGCGAGACAGCCCAACTCGCTCGGGAGAAATACCATTCGCTTAAGCGAAGTCAATCAGAAGCCTCCCATGCACACACACTCGCTGGAGCGAATCCCTCATTCGCTGAAACGAGAAGCCACACTCGGTATTCGATCACTCAGAATCCAGAGTTCCATTCACTCGGGAACAACCCATCATATCATACTTAGTCATTTATTTTCTATCCTCAAGGGTCTCATATACAATCCACTCAGGAAATGATACTTATTCCACTCGGAATCTATAGACCTTCCTCACTCGGAATATTTCCCAATCAAACACCACTCGGTGTATTTAACTTCAACATAATCAGGAATGTACTTCACATTCATCACTCGGCATATATTTTCACATCTCTCACTTAGAGAACACATAGACCTTCCTTCACTCAGAAGGGGTCTCCATAACCATACACCACTCGGAATATTCCAGCCAGATTCACTCGGCATACGATATCTTATTCACTCGGAGAAACCATTAAGTAAGTTTCACTCGAACTTGCTCAGATCTTAACCACTCGGGATATAGAATCTAATTCACTAGGAGTATACATGTATCACACACTTAGAATAAATTCCAATCTCAACCATTATAACATTCCGTACCTCTAAGGTGGTTCACTCGGATTTATCTAATATTTAGTCACTCGGCTTACATACATATACAGCCTCGTTCACTCAGAAGAGGATTTCCTAAAACACTCCAATCAGAACCATTACAACAACTCTTCCCTCGGAAGAGAATCACTCGGATTTCCCACTCGGGAATATTCAAACTCTTTCCCCACTCGGGTTTACTCATGTTTTTCACTCGGTAATATTTAGGCCTATGATCACTCAGAAAATTCTCCCATCAAATCCTACACAGAATGGGTTCATCAAAGGGAATTTCTCTCAGAATCCATTTAAGTCTTCTCTACTCGGAAAAAGCTACACAGTAATCTCCACTTGGACACGGCTCTCGCAACAACAATCAAATCTTAACCTTAACATTGTCCACTCAACAACACATTCCAGTCGGTAAGAAACATCAAATCAACATAAAACACTTATATATATATATATATAGATTCATACACTCGGAATACTTATCATCTTAACATTATTCATTCACCAACCCTTATTATCCGATACAAGTACATGATAACAATGTAATCCATATATATATATATATATATATGAACATGCACTCGAATTCCAATACATATATATTCGTATTCATTATACAACATTGTTATGAGCAGGCCAAGGCTACAACTGCCTAAACATAATATATATATATATATATATACATACACATTACATGCACTCAACAGTCTGAGTGCAAATCACTCGGACATGAGACCTTCTCCCCATTTCCAGACCGACCTGCATATACTGAAAAATGGTGTAGGGGTGAGCTTTACATATTAAATGACAGTTACTGACTCGTATTAATCACAGAATCCTCAATTATGCAATATCACATCTATCAGCAATCAAAACATACACACTGCCATTTAATATAAACAATCACACATCATCCACCGATCAGAATTCACCCATTCCACTCAGCTATAAAGCTCAACATCCTCAATAACAAAATATATTCATCCAATCGGATTTCACCCCAACTCTAATCCAGCACTATCAATAATGCTTAACTACGAGCCTTGCTCAAGGACTTAATCATCATTCTCACATATTTCATCTGATTGTCGATCGGTAATAGGCGTCCAACGCATTCCAGTGGCGAATCGGATGCATACAGTCTCAGTCACCCGGCGTCCAACGCCAATGCACTCGGCATTTGCCTTGAGTCCAACTCAACGTCTTTCATCAAGCGTCTCATCTCACGCTTAGTGCCCTAGGCACTGCCCCGAGTCCAACTCGAGGTCTTTCATTATATTCAACACATATTCACTTACATTCAACACATATTCATTTACATTCAACACATATTCATCTGATTGCCCACTCGGTATTTAGCGTTTAACGTTATATGCACTCAGCATTTCCACAGCGAATCAGATGACTCAGCTCACATCTCATCCACTCGGCAATCACCATGCCATCCACTCAGATTATTCTCTACAGCAAGCATTCCCTGCTTTCTCATATAACATTCCACTCAGATTTATCATGACAAACCTCATCCTATGCACTCAGCATACACATATTCAATGTCAAGCATTACATGCATTTAATCATACAATCATACACACGGGGATCAGTAAATGACCACACAATGCACTCGGCATTCATATTACAAATAACCTGCATCTCATACATTCTAACATAAACATCATCAACAAGCATCATACTTCATATGGACGGAAAATCATACACAACACAAATAATAAACATCATACATCCGGGCTACTACTCAAACAACATGCAACACATATCAAACACAACACAGTGCAATAGTTTCACCTGGAAACCCATCCATAAACCATGCATTTGAGATGCAAAGCCCCCCTTACCTGGAATGAAGCTTCCAGAAGCCATTTGACCACTCGTTCACAACGAAATGACTCGGCCCCAGCCATCAGCAGTACTCTGCTCGGCTTTCAGCCATCAACACTCTGCTTGCAGCTTTGGAGGACCAACTCTGTCTCCACTCGAGCATCAGAGCCACCAAGACTCAACTCTGTCCTCACCCAGCTCAGTGAAGGACTCCCAACACGGTTCTTCACTTGGACAGCCCAGTCCTTACCAAAGATAGAGGACAACCAAGCTTCTAAGCACCCAACCATGCCTTCTTCCACACAAGAGCAACTCTGCCTCCACACAGTGGACCATCTTCCACAACCGAGGCACCCATCAATGTTAAAGCTGAACAGAGGAGGATCCATAGCTTTGGAGACATACAGCACCATGCTGTACACTCAACCACGCTACTGCAGGCTCCCCAAACCGAGCCTCAACTGCCAACGAATGGAAGAAGGAGAAAAAGAGAAGAAGAACCAGGGAAGAAGAAGCATCAGGAAGAAGAAGAAGAAGAAGAAGAAGAAGAAGAAGAAGAAGAAGAAGAAGAAGCGTCTCCTCTCTTCAGAACATGCACCAAGAGAAAAATGAAGAGAGTGCAAGTGAAACATGCAACTGAAGCTTTTCATCTCACAGCCCCATCAGCTCAGCTCTCCATCAAAGGTCACACTCTCATTAAATGCAGTCCCATCAGCCATCAACTCACATCCATCGTGATTAGAGGGAGAGGGAGAGAGAAACCGTAGCCTCCAAAACCACCAAGGGCACCAATATAAATTTCCTTGCATTATTATTAATATTATCATTATTATTCAATCAATTTACCTAATTGGCAATTAATCTTAATCAACCTCTAACTTAATCAATCCATAACCTTAATCCTGAAATTTACCACACCCGGTAATTAATTAAAAATCGGAATGTTACAATATTCATGAGGTATTTCAGAAATATTGTATGTAATTTATTCTGATAGTTTCTTTTTATCGATCATATTTTGTAAAAAAAAATTTATGATTTTTTTAAGAAATTATTGAGATATAACAGAGGGTGTTATAGTAAACAAAGTAACCGCTCTGACAGATGGAATATCAAGCGTCACACCACTCAAAAATGCCATGTGTAAAAGAAAACTCTCTCTCTCTCTTCATTATTATTAACCAAATACTTAGTTAGATGAATTAAGTTTAGATTAACTATTTAATTAAGACAAAGTAATAACAGAATCTTAACAATAAAAATAATAATGAATTCTTTATTAATATGAGACATCGGCCAGCCATACGTATCCTGACCAAAAATAGTAGGTAAGAATTTAAGATTAGGTAAGGTAACATCGATTGTAGCTTATTACCGTAATACCTTCACGATAACAAGTTAGAGAACAAATGATCTAGTATCAATACCGGCCCTTAAACTACAACAACGGATGGGCAAGCAACAGGTCCAGAAAGATAGCAAAAACCCGGACAACGAAATTACCGGTATGCCTTCTAAAAGGACTCTGATTAAAAAGTCTGCCACTGAGTCAGAATTTCAGAACCAAGTGGGCGACTTGCCTGAAAAAGTGACCTGAATCTGTCAAGTGTCACATCATGAGTTAGACCTCTAAAAGACTACAAATACCTTCATTCATCACCATATAAGTAATGGGCATTAGTTTCATTATCTCATACTCATCTACTCATATAGCTCTTATATGTATTGAATCTGACTTAAGCATCAGAGAGTCTTTGTAGGTACAACTGTCACATGTTCCTGTATACAATGGTCCAAAGTGCTTGAGTGTAGAAGTTTCCCACTGAACGTGTGTTTTATAATACCGGATTTCCACTGAACCGGTGTAAAAGCAGAATGAGAGTGAGGTTTCGCACCGGTTGCAAGAGTACCAAAGCACCCTTACACACCGGCCATTTCACTTTTCATGTTCATGATATTTATATACTAATTGTGATTTATGATATTATTTACTCCTTGAAATATTATTTTATCTTATTTATTTATAAAAAAATTCATAATATAACAATTTTTTATATTATAATAAATTGTTGTAAGACTGTATAATAAATACTATTACGATAATATTATAAAATTAATAAATCATCATAAATATTGTATTAAATTAAAATATAACGAAACAACTTAAATATTTTTAATTTTTAATTTTTGAAATTTAATTTTTTATTATTTCTATTTATGAAATAACTATACAAATATTCTTTAAGCAACGAGGTGTTGGGTTCAAGGTTTTTTCCACCGGTTATAAAAAATGATTGCTATAAAAAATATTTTATACTGGTATACAAAATTTTACCGTAACTTTTTATACTGATTATAAAAATAATTAATTTAAAATTTATTTTCTACACCGCTTATTTTTATAGCCAATATAATAGCACCGATTTTTTTTTGGACAATAATAGCACCGATTTGTTACACCAAATCTTTTATTGGATTCGTGATTAGACTGCTGATCCAATAACGTGAACTCCTGAACACTTAAACTTTAAGAATACTATTGTTTCAGAGCTTCAACACTATATTCTTACAATAATTTCTTACTGCATTTTTTAAAATTTTTTATCTCTCGTCGTCACATAAGAAATGTTGTGAAATTATTATGTTAAAATAACATTACTCTAACATTGAATTCTGTTTCGGTTGATAACTCAAATTAAAATTTTACGACTTCAATCCTTGTAAATACATACTGTATTTTGAAAGATCATAAAACTTTAATTATGAACACATCTCGAATAGAGGATTATTTCCGAACGTGGATATATATACTTAATAAAAATAATAAAACTCTAAGTTAATATTGTTTAATGAGTGTAATTGAGTTCTGTACTATTATCCAATCATTCATCGTCAAATGTACATATGCTTTTTATGGCACCTTTACACTTTATTTTCTCTCATTTTTTCTCTTTCATATTACATCTCATATTGCTTTATTATTTGAACATCAAATAACTGACAGGTGTTATATTTAAATATTTTTATCTTTTACATAATTTTATTTTTCCCATGTATATACATTTCAAAAATACTCCTAGTATAAAAATTATCACACTTTTTTGTTTTAAATAAGTATTTTCTCTTATTTTATAATTATATCGTATTTTTAGTTATTTTTTCTTTTCTTACATATATTGTTCTCTTGATTTTAGAAAGGTATTGTGCAATATGTTGAATTTGTATAAGTAGAATTCATTCTCAGGGTAAATGATCAGACCCAATGAAAGTGTGTGAGTACGATTAATTTGAGGTATTATTTCAATAATTCCCCATAGATATATAATCGATTAATGTGGTTATTAATTATGGTATATATTTGAATGTATTAAGTAAAAATGATTTAAAATAATATATTTCATGTGAATTGTTTAAAATAATTAATTATTTTGTGTTAAAAGTATATATATATATATATGAAATATTTTGTATTAGTTAAATGTATAAGGATTAACTAATTCATAGAGATAAACTATGAAAACAAAAATTGACTGAAAAATAATTTATTGATTTATAATTATAATCATAATTTGTAAAATTTGAACTTATAGATTATAATCTAATTTTTAGATCATGAAATGATTGAGAAAAACTACCAAACAAATATAGTGAGATTACATATTCTTATTATTTTTGGGTCAAAACGGAGTTTATTTCCTAATCTACGTACCAAACAGTAATATTAACCTAATTAAGTCGCCACTTCTGAATGAAGTAGATCCTTTATTGTCTTATATATAATCTCATTAATTATTAATAATGCAAGCATGTTCATATAGTATATGCAACACCGACGCCAAGGCTGAGGAAGTTCACGAGATAGCACGAATGAAGCTAGAACCCGTGAACAAAAAACTATAGCAGCAAGCAAGCAACTTAGCCAAGCGACAAAACCTCTTTCTTGATGATTAGGACAGTTTTGGATTCATCCCCTCTCTTTGCAGCCAAGGGTAATAGAGACCCGTGACCCCAACAAAGGTAAACAAATCAAACTAGTGAATAGGCCAACATATACTTATGTGCATGGTTTTGTTGCTACATGTGTTTTCACCCCATCAAGCTCTCCAAGAAAATTCAATGGAGCCCACCTTATACATGATTCTCCTATTAATATACAGAATTATTGATATTCCATCCTGGCCTCTCATTTTGCCAATCAAACTCCTTTGCATGTGAGAAATCATGCCATAATACGAATGAGTGGTTGGTTGACAAAAAACAGATATACTACGTAATATATTTAATTTCTATAATTTATAATTAGACACACTATATAATAAATCAATATATCACTTATCAGTCATCTCTTTTTAGCAATTCTTTTAGATTTTGTTCCCATGACGTTTGTAGGATAATTTGTTTTTAGAAGCTTGGTACTATTAAATACGCATAAGGGAAGAAAATAAAATTTGCATTAATGCATGCCTATCATAGTGCATACAATATGAAACGTCGCATTCTAATAAGTGCAGCTTGTCCACTTGTATCTAAAGAAAATGATATATCATCACTTACTAATATCAAACCATATCCAAATTTTAGGATTGCAACGAAAAGAAACAACTACATCTAATGAAGTAAGTGAGAACAATTAGCAGTGCGAAAAGAGTAGTCAACTTCGTATATGTATAAAAACAAATTTTCTCTGTGGCTGTATTTCATTCAGATTATATATACTTATACTTTATATCAATGAAAACAAAACAAGTTCATACAATAGCATCAATGACCCCCCAAAAAAAAAAACTAACGAAAAAAATGCTGAAACGCATAATTAAAATTTTCAACGTTAGATCATTTCCCTGCACTCTTCTAAGTCTTGGATCTTGAAACCCTCCTAAGCAAAACCAAGAAGCAAAGCACACGATACAACACGAAGAACCCAATCAAGAAGTACACATTGGTCCATCTTTCACTCTCTTTGAGCCCTCTCCTCTGCAGCACATCAGCACCCGTGACCATGCACTGTTCATTCTCTTGGAACCATATCAAACACTTTGTAACCAAGCAAGAGTACTCGTTGATGAGAAGAGCATCAAGAGCATACTTATACATAGACAAGAAATGCATGAAAAGCCAGTATTTGGGCAAACTATCCCTGCTAATAAAATACCCTGAGAAGAGAAAAAACGCTGCAAGAAGCACCGTCAAGAGCGAAGTCCCAGCAATGTAGTTCGGTGCAAGAGAGCTCAAAAACAGAACAAACGAGTTCGCCATAAGAACTATAACCCAAATGACCAAAACAAAATAAGCAAAAGATAACCAAGAAGCGCAAAGACCCACTAAGAAGTAAACCGGGATAGAGTATATAACAGCAACAACAAACAAATATGGCAAGAAAACAAAGGTGTTTGCAATGAGATAAGATGAGAGCCTGTAAACCCCACTTGAGGTTTCTCTCAGCAAGATTGGCCTCTCGTTGATGAAAATGGAAAGTGTCTCTGTTGTTGAAGACAAGAGGAAGGTGAGAGTGAAGGCAAAAAGACCAAACCTTTTCTCTATCCCTTCCTTACCAAACCCAATGTTGATGTAAATTGTTCCCAAGACAAGACCCACAACAAGAGCTTCCACAGTGTTTGTCAAAAGCAATTGCCTTGTTCTGTAAACAATCTTCCAAAACCTGCTATAAAGAGCACAAATCTCATGAACCCTTGTACTCTTATACCTTATAGAAATCTCTGAACTTGTATTCTCAGTTCCACCATCAGAAACAGAACAATTTGAAATATTCCCACTTTGAGGAGATTCAGGGAGACTAGGAGGAGTAACAGGGTTATGCTTAGGCTTAAACTCATTCAACCGGTTCAATATCTCCATAGCATATTCCAAAGCATTGAGTTGATGAGGAACAGTGAAGCCACTAGAATGCAAAAAGGCTTGAAGAGATGCAAGAGAGCCGTGATGAACAACGGTTCCTTTGGACAACAACAAGATTTTATCAATGCAAGAGAGGATCTTGAAGCTGGGTTGGTGAATAGAGAGGATAACGGTTCTGTTTCTGGAGACACAAGTGGATTTGAGAATCTGCATGACTTTGAAAGCAGAGGTGCTATCAAGACCAGAAGTGGGTTCATCAAGGAGCAAAACGGAGGGGTCATGAAGGAGACTGAGTCCAATAGAGACCCTTCTACGTTCTCCACCGGATAACCCATGAGCGAGCCGTGTGTGGGCTAAGTGTGTGAGTCTGAGCTGAGAGAGAAGAGAGGAAACGATGGAGGGGACGTTGGGGGCTTTGGGCATGAGGAGGTGTGCCGAGAAGAGGAAGGTTTCGGAGACGGTGAGGAGAGGGAGGCATGCATCGTGCTGGGGGACGTAGGAGGAGAGTTTGCGGAATGTGGAGGGAATGAGAGGGGAGGAGTTGAGAGAGAGTTTGCCGGAGGAAGGGAGGGTTCGGGCGGAGAGGATGTCGAGCAGGGTGGACTTTCCGGCGCCGCTGGGCCCCACTATGGCGAGTATTTGGGAAGGGTGGGCGGTGAGGGATATGTCTTTGAGGATGTGGGTTGGTGGGGTTGTGGTGCAGTGCTTAAAGAGTGGTGGTGCTGTGGTGCAGGTGGATGTTGATTTCGTGTAGGATATTGATGTTGCTGTTAGTTTGTAGGATTTTAGTTGCAGTTGCGGTGGTGGTGGTGGTGATTGGTCTTCCATGGAGGACGGAGTGTTGAGGTTGTCAATGGCAAGGGGATCGGAGTGAGAAGTGTTGTCCATGTAACCAAGATTGGTTCCATGTGCAGTGGGAGTATAGAGATGCTGTATATAATGTTGTCCAACTTTTTCTTGTTTATTCTTGTGTGTATACTTAAAATTTTCATAAATAAAATTGTATATATACTTAAAATTAATGATGCGTTGGCAAACTGATCAATTTAATTCAAATTAAATTAATTATATTTAATCATCAATCACCGAAAGATAACTAGAAAAAGGTATCTAAGAATTTCAATTTCAATTTAAATAAAATTTATATATTAATCATTAATTAATAAATTGTGATAAATTCTATTCAATATCCTAAATGAAATGTCACTAGCTATTATTTCACTTAGACAATATAACCTACGAGTTGCGCGGATTATAAAATATACATGTTATAATATTATGAGATTTGAATCACATTAAATGGATAAATGTTATCTATGAAATTTTAATTGCAATTATAATATAATATGATATAATATAATATATACCATGTGTATTTAGTTACGTAATAAATTTAAATCTAGGATTATTAACTAAATTCACATTTAAATTGAAATGTTATGGAACAATTTTTTTTAAAAGTGTAATTCAAGGTATGCACTCATGGTGATTAATCGATTTTGTAGCATTGCTGATTTGTAGACGCTGATTGTTAGGTGAGATAAATGGTCTAGAATTTTAAAATTGTTTCTTAACTAAAATGAGAATTGAACCCTTAAGACTTAGTTAGGAAGATGAGAGTCATTTCTGTTTAATCACACCACACCCATAGGTTATGTAGCAAATCATTTAAGTTAATGGTTATATTTTAATTATTGATAAAGTAATTTTAGATGAATCACATGTAAGGTAATAGATCAAATAAAAGTATATTGTGTTTAGTTTAAATTCACCTCAATACTAGTGCAAAATAAAGCTTTTACACCGGTAATTTTTGACATTTTACATCAGTTATTAGTCGGTGTAGATTCAGCAGGTATAAAAATATGCAATTTTACATTCGATGTAAAAAAGAGAATTTACACCTATTATTTATAACATACCTGGTGTAGAAATGTGATTTTACACCAGTTATTTATAACATACCCAATGTAGAAATATGATTTTACATTGGTTTTTTAGCCATATCGGTGTAAAAAAATATTTTTACACTGATGTTTCTCTACATACTCGGTGTAAAAAGCATTCTTTTGTACCTATCCTTTTTATACCAACCGGTGTAAAATGTAATATTTTATATCGGTTCCCTCTTTCACTCGGTACAAAAATATTAATTTTAACACCCGTTGGTTTTTTGCAACCGGTGTAAAAACTATTTTCTTTTTTGTCTTTGTTTTTCAAATCTGTTTTAATTTAATAACCAATTTCAAATTATAATGACCAATTTCAATTTGGATTAAATTATTATAATCATCAATCATCATACTTTAACAATATCAATTATGCTAATCATCAACATCAAGAATCTAAAATTTTTATCATCATCTCATAATCACATGTTTTAATCCAAGCACCAATGTCATAAAATAAACGTAAAAATTAAAACAATGAGGTCAAGAGACACACACCAAAATACATTCATGCATAATGTAATGTTAATAATCTAAAAGAAAAAACATTTACAATTTAACCAATCCATAAATTTAAATTAGACTTTTGCAATCTCAAATAAATATTTTGTCCAACACTTCTGAACATCTTTAATCTCATCATTAGATAATGGTTTTGAATCGAATCTGCAAAATTTAAAACACCTATATTACATTGGCAGTAAAAACATTTAATAAGCACAAAGCAACAATTGAACAAATACATAAATACACACAATTAATCACAATATACACACACTTAATATGCTTCCTTGGTTGAAACTCCAGTATTAAGGCATAGTTGAAAAATTACCTTATCCCATGAATCGAGAATGTTTGCTAAAATAATATCCAACATATGTTTCATTACATAAAATCTACATTGCATGTTGCCTAGTGGTTGTGTTGCACACTATAAAAATAACACCAAATTAATATATACATATATAGGAAAAAAGTATCACAACCAAACAAATAACAGTTTAGATATATATAACTTACAGTTGGAGTGATCCATTTAAGAGGTCTTAAACTTTTGTGTGGCAACCTTGCAACAACCGAGATGCTTGTATAGGTATGTGATAAAATTAATTTTATTACAAAATTAGTTAGAACTTTACAAGCTTACAATAACATGCATGTATAAGGTGATAATTTCTAAACACATTTAGAATTGAGAGCTAACACTTACAGTTGTAGAAGCTCTTTAAGTTCTTTGTCCAATTTACCCTTTATTGAGCACAACAACACACAAACATTTTGTTTTGGCCAGATTATTATCAACTGCCAATAAGCCCTACATAAATTGATACAAAACATGTAATGATTCATGAGATTAATTTAAATAATTAGTAAATGACCAAATTACTTACGAATCAACAAAATATGGTGCAAGGTAGCACAATTTTCCTTTGGCTAATATGCTTTGAATGTAGTTTTGTATCTCCTCATTTTTGCTTCCTTTGTCATGAAGAAAGGCAGGTTCAATGAATCCATAAGTATCCGTAAGTCTTTTCTTCTTGCACAAGTCATGTAGATACCTAAGTTTATTAAAAACGATGGTTATTAATTTATAAATCCAAAAACAAAACATTTATCACAAATTTCATGTCACACTATGAAGTAATCTTACATTATCCAAAGTTGTAACACATATACGTTCAGTATTTCAACACCTAAAGTGACCTCTAAAACATCATGTGTGGTGATATATAATGGGATTGGAACATCCCTTCCTATAACCTTAACTCCCAGCTTTAGCTTCAGAGGGGACTTGGTAATTTTCACAGCCAATGTCCCTAAATGCCTAAGTAGGTCCTCTTCTTTTTTGTTGTAGAATTTCAGGTTCGCCCGCCTAAACAAAAATTCAATGAGAAAGAAAATCATTAATAAATTCATTAAAGAAATATAAAGTATTCATTAAAGATTTAATTGTATTGTCATTCATACCATGTCTCCAAGTAACTTGATAAGTTTTTTTGGCCACATAATGAAATGATTGGGGGCCTGTCCAACTGTTGACACTTCCTTAGTGGCTACAGGAACATGAACATCTGTATCCTTAACTTATTCAACCACCACTCTTACATTATGCATCTAGTTGCTTGTGGTATATTATTGATCCTAAGTTGTAAACCTTTCCAATGACTACTAAACAATAAGGATGCTCTATGTATAACTTACAGTCTTTTGGGATATTAGTAACATCATTTTGTGGAACATCTTCATCCCCTGGAACACAATTACTACCTTTTGTACTTACATATTTGTTTATTCTCTATGACTTGGATATCTGTTAATGGAGAAGGAAGGCATAAGGATTCTAATGTTTGTCTAAATTCTAGCCTTAACTTCTCTGTGACTTACTCTATGATTCATTGTGTGACTTGCTTCTCAACTTGTTCTGCAACTTCTTGAATGACTTCTTGCCTTATCTCATCCCTTGTTACATTAGAGGATGTATGTCTTCTTTTGATTAAAGGCTTTCCAAATTATTATTGTATTCCTACACATTGTCTGACACCCCGAACACGACCACAGTGTTCTGGACCCCCAATAGCTTTAGCTAAAATATCATCTTAACAAAAAGGTACTACGGATCCTTCTGAGCTGATTGATGTCAAAGTGTCATACAAAACATATTAATTAAGACACAAGTCAAATTATTAGATTCTAAGGTAACTATTAATTGCAAAGTACATCTTGAGTCAAAGTTATATCAATAAACTTACAATCTTTTTAACAATGTCATGAGTTTCTTTAGTTGGATATTCTCCCTTCTTCATCACCCCTTGCCAGCTTCCATCTTTCATAGAGCTTAGGTGGAAATAGGGGAGAAAGTACTATAAATGGGTCTGCTTGGGATGCTTCCTTATGTTCTTTGTTTTTTTTTTTGAGCCATTATCTTTTCCTCAAGCAATGAGTAACCCTCACGAGATAATATATGAGGGTACTTATTCATTGTAGAAATCTCTTGTGAGTCAATTAAATCATAGTTATAAACAAGAAAGTATCAAGAGTATATAAAGAATCCAATTCATGTATATTGTCTTTTAAGAAAACTTACAATAAACTTAGGATCTTGGTGGCTCTTAACAAAATCCCGTTATGTCTCTTCAACAATAAATGGCCACTTATCACAAGGAGATGTGTCTTTGTTTTTCCCAAACACCAATTCACTAGTCATATGTGTCTTGGATTGCTTCCAACATTTCGACACATAAGAAAGACATTTCTTTTTCAATTTTAAATTGTTTGGAAGATCATAGGTGATCTCCAAGAAGGAACAAAAGAGAAAAGAAAATAGCATAAAACCTTGTAACTGATATATAAAATTTACTATAGTAGAGTAATAATTATGTACTGTGATCGTTTCCCATATTTTATCATTTGTCCCTTCATCAACCTTACTCTAATTGTTACATAGGATACTAGGTATTTCACATGCATGCATCCCACGGTAACCATTGAATTTAGTTTTATGTACCTCCAGTGATAGTAAAGTCACTGGATCAAACTCAATTGGAAACTTTTGCTCATTATTCCAACCAATTGCTAACTCTTTCAACCGTATAACATGTCTACCAACTCTTCGTGTAAACTCACTTCATATAGCTTGATTGGCAGACGAATCAGCCATGTTTCCTATAAACAACCAAACAATGTTAATACTTTCCAATCAATATAAGGTAATATTCAAGTACAACAATATTAAATCATATGACTAACTTGGGATTATGTTGGAATATTGTCCCATATCCCTTCATGGTGATCATTCCTTATGGCATGAACATCGTCCACTTCATTTTCAAAATTAATATTTTGTATCCTTGATGACACAAGTATCTTAGAAACATTAAAGTGTCAGCAACATCAATTGTGGTTTTTCCCGAAAGAACCACTGACCATTGTTTGTTAGAAGGATCAGTGGTATAAAACACTTGTATTGCTTGTGATGCCATAATGAAAGGTTCGTCTTTATAAGACACTTTGCTTAGGTCTATCAAAGTGAATCCCAACTCATCAACATGTACAATATTATTAATATCAACCTATTTACTTTTGAAAATAGGCACCATAAACTTTAATCAACCTCCCAAATCTCTTCAATAACTCCAAAGTATGATACTGATGCAATTACAGGATTATTATCCTTTGAACTAGAGAAGTGCATGGATTCAACCACTACCATAACCCTACTATTTTGCATAGTGCTCTTACCATCTTGGGGCTCGGTATAGAATAAGAACCCATTGATATCATATCCATTCCAATATATTACATCATAATTAAGCCTTCCTGCTAGCCACTTTAATGTTTGAGACAGTGACATCATTCTTAATGGTTTCCTGAAACCAACTTAAGAAGCTCTTGTTATGCTCATTCAACAAACCCTTTTCATTTATTCTTGGGTTGTTTACCTTTATGATGTTTTTATGCATAATGAAGTACGATTGAACTTCATCAATGTTATTCAATATATACAAATGTACTTGACGTAAGTCCTCCCGACTTATACTCTTCATTTTTGGATTTCGCAATCCCTTGCCTCCATATGTTTACTCATGACGAGACTTAGGAAGCCCAATAGATTCTACTTCTGACAAATAGTTGGTACAAAAACTCAATAGTCTCCTCCGTAATATATCTCTCAATAATAGATGCTTCAGGATGTTGTTGATTCATCACATACCCCTTTAATATTTTTATGTATCACTCAATTAGATGCATCCAACATAAATAAATAAGGCCACACAACCTAATCTCTCTTACTATGTGAACAATTAGGTAAACCCTAATATCAAAGAAGGAAGGAGGAAAATATATCTCCAATTGGCACAAGATGATAGCAGCATCATGTTCTAGGTCATCTAATATTTCAGGATCAATGGTTTTGTTGTAAACAACATTGAAGAAGAAACACAACCTTGTTAGAGTTTTTTTCACTTTTTTAGGAAAAATATCATGAATAGTAACCAATAATAGTTGTCACATCAAGACATGACAGTCATGTAACTTCAACCCAACTAACTTCAAGTCTTTCATCAAAATAAGCCTCTTAACATTTGAAGAATAACCATATGGTACTTTGACACCCTGAAGACACTTATAAAAACTTCTTTTTCTTTTTGGGACAATGTATGACAGGTCGGGGGTAAATATTTTCATTTGCCAACAATTTGTGCAGCTAATCCCTGTCATATACCCATTTCAACCATATCAATCCGAGAGCTCATAGAATCCTTTGTCTTGCTCGGTATCTTAAGGAGTGTTCCGATAATACCGTCACCTATATTTTTCTCCACATGCATCACATCTATAAAGTGCCTTACATCAAGGTTAGACCAACATGGAAGCTCAAAAAAGATAAATCTTTTTCTATATTTTTTCATAATTTATTTCTTTTGGGTCTTTCTAAGAATAACATTGATGTCCTTCACTCGTTCATAAACTTACTTCCTAGTCAATGCTTCAGGAGCAATGTCATTCTCTTAAGATCCAAAGCTATCCTCAATCTTCTATATGAATGATTAGGTTTGAGAAATCTATGATGACCATGGTAAATAGTCTTTTTCCCATGAGTAAGTTGAAAGTAGCATGTGCCTTCTTTACATATAGGGCATACATAATGACCCTTAACACTGTATCCATTAAGATTCCCATATGTGGGAAAATCATTAATGATACCAAATAACATGGAACGCAAATTGAATTTTTATTGTCGAAACCCATCAAAAACCTTAACATCTTCTTCCTAATGCATCTTCAAGTCATTAAGTAAGGGGCTGGGATATACATCTATATCATTTACGGGCTAATTTGGTTCCGAAATCATCATAGACAACATTACATATTTGCGCTTCATGTATAAGTTTGAGGAGAGGTTATAGATAACCAAAAGAACAGGCCATGAACTGTGTTTGTTACTTAAGTTGCCATAAGGATTCATCCCATCTGTAGCTAGTCTAAGCCTAAGGTTTCTGGGCTCATCACCAAAGTCTTATAAGAAAGGTTCTTTTATGTGAGAGTGAGAGGAACGAATCTGGGTCGTATAACCATACATATGGACGATTGAGATTAAATTTTTCTCAAAGTCACATGATCACTTAAAAGATTATATACTTTTTAAAAACTCACATGATTAATCTCAACCATCTATTATATATAAAGAGTATAGATCAAATTTGCTCCCCACTCTCACATAAAAGAACCTTTCTCATATGATACATCCCCCTCTCTCTCCTTTTCCCTCTTTCTTTCTTTCTTTCTTTCTTTCTTTCTTTCTTTCATTCTCTATCTTTCTCTCTCTCTCTCTCCCTCTCTCTCTCTCTCTCTCTCTCTATATATATATATATATATATATATATATATATATATGTAAAAGTGTGTTATAGAAAAATAGTTCGTTTAAAAATTGAAACTCTTATTTTCATTTTCACATTTTATACAATCTTTTTATGATGTTTACAAAGATTCTTTATTCCTTTCTTCTTCCTATATGCATGTATCTTACCATATTCCATGTGGTTTGAAGGCACAACTGGTCACCTATGATATGTTTGGTCTGAAGGAAAAATGAGGAAGAAATTAGAAGAAAAAGAAATGATATGTAAATTTTTTTTTTTCATCTTCTTGTTTATTAGGAAAATGATAAAAAAGGAAAAGAAAAAATAAAGCCTAACAAAAATTAATTTATACTTAATCGTAAAGTCTTAAAATATTATAAGCGGTAATACTCCTAATATATATTATTTACTCTTTCTTATTTTATTCAATATGAGATTTTTTAACATTATCTTCCCATCCTAGTTTTCTAATTTATATTTCATCTTTTTAAAGAAATCATTAATTTGAAAGCTGACATCTTAACAAAGATTTTAATAGACAGAGAAATTATGTTAAAGATAGTAAGATAATGTTGAGGATTTCATCTTTATGTATCAAACAATCATTTTTGAAAAAAACATGATGTTATTTAAACGACGACCTATCATCAAGAATGGTCCTACGTACAAGAAAATGAGGAACATGCGTCTTTCTTAATGTTAAAATTATGATGTTATGTTGTCATTTTAGGATGGTACATTCCATATAATATTTTTACTAGGATTATTGATGGTTATGGTATATAATTACTAATTTTATCTATTTATTTTAAAATTAAAACACATTGTAATTCTACAATGCCTTCCAATACAAAAAAATAATCTTTATTCAGTCTTAAATCAATGATTCGATAAAAATTGGAAAATAATAATCCGTTGATTTGAGATAGAAATAGACTATTTTTTCAATTAAAAGATATAATAAAGTTATAATATATTTTAATGTCAAAATGAATGAATAATATCACCGACTAAATCCAATAATCAAAAAAATGTATGACCATTAAAGTCTCTACCTTTACTTTTATCATAAAAATTTGGGTCATGAATGCTAAATTTCTACTAAATTTTAACTATGGTAATATTTGGGAATAGGTGCAAAGTTAATTGATCGAATAGGGTTTATCCACTTATTCACGAGCATGCATATTGTTCTATCCCAATCACAGGTCAAAACGGATGAGTCTCCATTTATTTATTTTTAAAATTTGCTTTCTTATGTCGTGTATATTTCACAACACCTAAGAAATTAGTATTTTTATTACAATTTTTCTAATTTATACAATTTTGTTCAGACAAGAAATGAAAAAAATATTATAAATTATGTAATACATAGCTTTCCATCATTTCAATATAAATATACTACAATTTTAAATATTTTCTAAAAAATTATTCTATATCAAGTTATGCATATTAAAAAAACTGTTATTATTATTATATTGGGAAGGATTATTGGTGACACTTTATTAGCACTCATGACAATGCACAATACTTACAGTATGTTTCGGTTCACTAAAACCAAACTAAATTATTATAGGTTGTTCTTGTTTGTTATAATGGTTTTAAATTTTTATTTTAAATATTAAATATTTGTATATCAATGCAATAGATACAAATTATATGATCAGTCTTAAAATCATGAGAAATAAAAGAAATTTTTAGTTTGTCATTTTATGACTTTTTACAAATAATTTATTTATTGTATTCAAAATACTATTTTATAATTTGTATGTTATGTTTTTGTATAAAATATCTCTAACGATGCTTTAGTTAAATTATTGTTTGTCATTTTATTAATAATAATTTAAACCAAATTTTTATGTAGGTTATCAAGTTAAAACAGATTCTTAATTAAGTGAGACATCAAAATTAAGTATTAGAACATGCCTAGAACCTATAAAACTTAGTTTGACCTAACTTGTTTATCCTTATTAAAGTGATCATATCAAATTTTCATTGGATCAAATATCACAATATACACATATAGATCTGAGACCCTATCCTAGTTAGAACAAGATCTATCATAGAGTTAATTTGAAAACACAACTACTTAATGGAATTTCACACTTTTTTATATAATTTTAGCAAATTAGAATTTATTTTATTCTACCCAACAATTACAATGGAGGTTACAATGCAATTCCAAATAGGCTACGCAAGTTTCTTCAAATTTTTTATTTATGCTAAAGCTTGGTTTGTATATCTTCACCGAAAAAGATAAACTTCTTCCTATGTCATTGTATTTTGGGTAGAACTTATGGGTAACAAATTCTGCCCGGTAAGCTTTAATGTAACTACATTCTTAGGCAATGTTGTGGTGGACTTTGTTTTTGTGGGTGTATGGTAGACTCATATAAGGTGACCTGTTATAACAAGTTAAACTATTATTTTACAATTCAGATAACTTATACCCATTTTTTATATATTATACTAAGGCATAAGTATGGGTTGGTTTTAGAATGTAAGAAATTAGATTAAATATGTTTAAGTTAATATAAAATCTGTGAACAAAAAACTAATCTCAAATAATAATCAATCTTAAATATATTCTAACTTCTTCTACCTCTCCTTCTTTATTCTGAAACCTATATGCTCTTATCTTCTTCCTTGTCTCAAGTTCCTACCTCTTCTTTTTTGCTTTAAACCTGTATGCTGTTATCTTTTTCCTTGTCTTAAGTTTCTAACTTTTATTCTTTGAACTGAAACCTGTATGTTTTTATCCTCTTCCTTGGCTCAAGTTCCTACCTCTCATTCTTTGCTCTACAACCTGTATGTTGTTATCCTCTTTCTTGGCTCAAGTTCCTACCTCTCCTTTGCTCTGAAACCCACATGTTCTTATCCTCTTCCTTGGCTCAAGTTCCTACCTCTCTTCCTCTATTTGGTTAACCTTTGTAATTTTGTCACTTTGAAACCCTAAATCTTGCATATCTTTCTAAATTCCATTGATGTGCAAGATGAAAATTCCATTGAGGAGGAGTTTAAAGATTCTATGGAGGTGCAAGATGAAAATTTCATAAATGCGCAGCTTGAAAATTTCATGGAGGAGGAGATTGAAAATTCTATGGAGGAGAATGAAAATTTCAACACTCATAGTTTGTAGTTTGTATTTTAGGGTTGGTTTGTAGGTTGTAATAACAACATGACTAGTGAAATGAAAGGCAACACCTAGAAAACAAGCATAAAGATGACGCTGAGTTTTCTAACATGTAACGTAATTGAATTCTAGATGATTGTTGAGTAAAAGTAACTAGAACCTTAGCAAATTGTTGAGTCTGGACTATATTTATACACCTCATAAATACAAGTTTAGCAAATTGAGTGAAACCAATACCCAACGCCTGTTACAAATTGAACAAAAATTCCACATCAACAACAAGAAAATACATATGATGATACATATACAGTCCACATAAAAACTCCAAATAAAATAGACACTTCCTATTTAATCCGATGCATGTATGATCACAACATGAGAATCATAATCATATTGTACTGATCACATTTTATTGTTCAAGATAAAAAAAGCTATAGTAATAACTAATTGATCATTATCAACACTAAACTTTGCATCCAAAATACAACACAAACATAACCAATACCTCATTTTTTAATGCCATGATATGTCTATATAGAAGAATAGAACAATAATCACGTTTCTTATTGTTCACTCCCTTCCTCAATACTCTCATCCTCAGTGGAGTTGTTAGTAGTAGTCATTGAAAGGAAATTTCACTTGTCAATCTTGGCTCCCTAGTATAATCAAGCAACGAATGACAAAACAGGGTTTATATATATAATCTTCAACCCCTGATTCAAAAAAAAATGTTTCAATAAAAAGAAAATCGCCAAATTTAAAAATGAAATAGATTAATAAAGGCAGCAATTAATCATTTGCGAGGAAGAATGAAACTTTGTAGGTGGCGAGAAATTACTTTTTCTGGCCAGCAACAAAGAATACCTCGTTATGCAAGAATACCACATCACACATTATTTCTCTAATATGAAAACATTTAAAAAATTAAAAAAATTAAAAAATTAAAAAACTTAAAAAAGAAAGGACAAAAACACAAATTGACTATAGATAAACCACATGTTTGATTTTGCAGTTAGAAGCTCAAAGTCCTATGAGTGGGTCTGCATGCAGACCACGATAGCATTAACTTTGATGAGTTCGATGCTAAGGTTGACGAAATCGGTGTAGTCACGGTTATTGAGATTGATGAGTTTGTGGTTGACAAAGGAGAGGTAGTTATCAAGCTCAGAAGGAAATTATTAAAGGGAACGAAGGTTCAATGGAACAGGTTTGACGTTGACCGCCATTGATTTTTCAAACCCTAGAAGATGAATGAGAAAGTGAAAAGAGAAAGAATGAGAGGTAGTCATCCTGCTTGGGGTTTGGGGTTCGGTGGAACCATTTCAAACCCTAGAAGATGAAGAGGTGAATGAAAGGGGAAAGAACAAAAACCTTAGTTTTTTTAGGGATTTTTTTATTTTTTAAAGATAATTAGAGTATTAGAGTATGTGATTGATTTGAAAGTGTTAATCAGATATTTTAAAACTTGGGACATTTAGAATTTATTTGATTTAAGGGGATATAAATATTATAAGTCTTAAATGATGACATATTAAATAGGTTACCGTTAATCAATATAGACCGTTGATTAACATTCAACGACTGATATTCTTGAGTGCATCATACACCTAGAAAGACAAAGTATACCACAACCTTTGCTATATTTTTAAGGTTTTTTTAAGACTTTCCCTGTGAATATCTTTCGAATTGAAAACTCAAACTAATTTCTAATTTAAACGGTGAGTAAATTAAACAAAAAGATATTGAGAAATTCCATTCATTATATTCTTAGGTTTGAATTCAAATTCACTGAATAAACTAAAACAAAATACAGAGATACAAGGCTAGTCAATTGGTTAAAAGGAAACTGAGGCAACTTGTGATACGTTAGATTTTAATATGATACGTTAGATTTTGTTTTACTTGATCGATGAAAAATAAACCTTTGGTTATTATTTAGGCTCTGGTTGATTTATTAGTAACATTTTTTTAGTTTTACCTTTCACTTTAGGTTTTTATTCTCTGTATTACTTCCTTTTTATTTTTTCATTGTAAAAAATATTATAACCTCAACTAAAAAATAATGAAGCATGCGTGATGTTAAAAAATACATAAAAAATGTATTACCAAAAATTATAATCTAGGGTTTCTCTTAAATTATAATCTGGTCATATTTAGAAATTCTAATCCAATTACCTTTAGAAATTATAATTCGATTATCTCTAAAAATTATAATTTAAACCTCTCCAAAAATTCTACCCCAAGCTTGTTGTTATCTTCATTTTTACATTTTGTTAATTTATAACTTGATTTCTTACACTATAATTCACTTTGAGCGTTTCTGATCTATACATCTTGTGAATGTTTTTGATATAGATTGTTTCATAGGTTTTCAGTCATCGACTACAAAACTAGAATTGTTCATAAAAAATAAAACAAAGATATTGTACATACTTATATAAGCAACAAGGGATGTACATACATAATAAGAACGTTGTAAAAAGGAAGAGGAAAAGAACTTGAATATTAATGATCTGGTAGGGATATGCTATGTCTAATTCCCAATTTCTATGATTTCATATATGTGTAGATTATAATTTTTAAAGATATTTAGAATATAATTTTTGAATAGACCTAAATTATAATTTACAAATATGTCCGGATTATAATTTCTGGAGACAACCAAATTATGCTTTTTGGTAGTATATTTTGTATATATTTTTTAACATCACGCTACAAAATTATTTTAATTGAGGGCGTAATGATTTTTCAAATAAAAAATAGAAAAAAACGGTGCAAAAAGAAAAAAAAAGTAAAATGTAAGGAGAAACTCCCATTTTTGGTCCTCCGAAGTCTAATGAATTGAAATAATGGGCCAAAGGCCGAATTACATTAGTACGCAACTTTTGGGGTTACTCTTCTCTATACCGTTGTACTTTTCCATCGCACTACCCTTTTTATTTTTTATTTTTTTATTTAAAATGATGCAAATGCTCTCACTTCAGAAATAAAAAAATACGTTCAACTTAATTAAACTTAATTGTAGTTTGGAGATTCCTCTTGGTAACATATTAATATATGCGGTTTATAATTTTAATTTTAAGTTTGTAATGATCGGATAACAATTTTTGGACATCCCCGGATCATAATTTTTAGACATCTATGGATTACAATTTTTACATTCATATTTGGATTGAATTTAATCTCTCTTATCTTTTCAGTGAGATGAAAAAGGGTAGAGGGTGGTAGAGTAAAAAAACAATGGTGTAGAAAGAAATAACCCTTTTTGGGTAGCAGCAGCGGTTTGCCTTTTCCAATCCATCTAATGTTTTGGTCTTAAATTGCCCAAGATTCAAACTAACCATGGGAAAGTTTACAAAGGCCTTTTATAGCAACCCAAACACATGGAGGATTGTATATAGGGGCCTAGGGCTGAGGGTTTTGCCTTTAGAATTGGAGAGTTTTGTAAGATTTATTTTTTCCTCTTGACAATTAGTTAGAAAAGTTTTAATTATTTATATTATTATTTTTAATTTTATAATATATAGTTAAGTGTTTTCATTAATATTATATTAAAATGATAAGAATATAAACCTTTTCAATTGGTAGAATGTATTATTATGTTGAAAATATAAAAGTTAATTGAATTTTATTTTCAGTAATATAAAACATTCAACCATATCAGGAAAATTAGTTTAAGTGGTACATGTTTGATTCCTCTTAGCTAATGTTTTAGGTTCTAGCTTTGTAAATGGATAAAATCCTCACTAGGAGAGTTAACTTTACCATATTTCTCGTTCAAACATGATAGCTTTTGTTAAAAAATACCTGTAATTAAAAAAATAATTTAACCATAACATTTTCACCCTACGTGCAATTATTATGGGTAGAATATTAACATATATTTTATGCAAGGGATAAGTATATATCATGGTTTTAAAAAGCAAACTAGACCGATTGGACTGAGAACCAGTCTGGATAAGGGGAAAAACTGGGGCATCTTGAAACCGGTTAGAACTTGTTAAAACCGGTTGAAAATCGGTTTTGAAAGCCAGTTAAAGTGGTCAGACTTCTAAAAAAAATTTGTTTTTTTTTTGCTGTTTTTTAAAAAATTCTATTAAAAATATTTTTAAATAAATAAAAAACTTACATATAATATTTACATATTATTTTTATTTATTATAATTTTTTAATCCTATAAAATATATAATACGATCCTTAGTTAACTTAATTTTTATATAATTTATTGTTAATATATTAAGAATTATATTATATTATATTAAAAATATATATTTTATTATAACTAGTTCAACCACGGTTAAACCAATGAATCGTGAACCAGTAACTTTACCAGTTCGATCATTGATCCGGTTTTTAAAACCTCGGTATATATACGAAAATAATTATAAAAAAGTGTAATATTAAATGTTATTAATTAGATACGTGTTTACATATATAGCATATAACAGTGCGGATATAGAAACGTAATATCACATGGATATTTCCCTTTATGTACTTTTAAGGAAAATGTTAAATGCCGCTCAAAAAAGAGAGGAAAGTGTTAAATGTAAATCATATTTTGAGGTGTAAATTGGAGTGGAAAAAGGAGAAAGATGAAAATGAATAAGAGAAAATGAGAGGTTTGAAAAGTGATACGATAAAAGAAAAATAGGATTAAAATAGATGAATCATGAATGTATTGCATGATCTAACACAATAGCCACTGTTGTTCATTTAAACCATTTAGGTGTATTTGATTGTTGCAGAATTAAGTTTTGATTCATATAAAATTGATTTTGTGTAAAATTAATTTTAGAGTAATATGATTTTTGTTTAAATAGTAGATTGGTAAAGTGATTTTTGGTATAAAAAAAAATAATGTCTGCATGCACTTCATAAAATTACTTTTGATGTAATTGCATGATGTATAATTTTATTTTTAACCACAGTCTATAAAACTAGTAATGTTTGATTCATGGAGATTTATATTATGAGGATAACAAATCAAACTTATATTACTTAAATTTATCACTTAAAAATGACTCCAAGTTACTTCTCCTCCCATCATAACTTTGACTTAATAATTAATCATAAAAATTTACCAAACATTCTAAAATTAATTTATAGTTTCACCACTCCAAAACTTAGAATGAGATGTTCAAAAGGAGAATGGTTCAGGATATATCCAATAACTGTTGATGATATTAAATATGAATTGACTCTTTGACATTTCAATTAATTATCTCTATGTACACATTTCCTATTACTGAATCGTTATTTGCACATGGTTTGTTTTATCTCGAGGAGATTAACAAGTAACAACCCTGATAATACGATAAAGTCTCACCTACCGATAAGAACGACAATGTACTAATCCAGTATGTTTCTTAGACTCAAATTTAGTGAGACGAATGCATGTTGTGACACGTTGAACAGTGTTTGCGTTTTACTATTATTATATGGTTAGAAGATGCAATGAACTAAAAGCATGCAATTCAATTCCCAATCACAGTGTCTCCAAAAAATGTGATTATCCCAAACAAGAAAGCATATATCACAGGAAACGATTCATATAATGGCAATGAGAGAGTATAAATCCCCTTAATGCATAATCTGCTGAGGAAACAGAGCAAATCTACCATCCTTGGAGGACAAAATGGTGCTGGGTCGCTGTTTCTGTAGTGGTGCATTGCACATTCTCTCCTTCACCTTATATATTTGTAACTTTCTTAACTAATTCTAGGTTTCTTAAAATGGTGCATGGAACCTAGCTTAGGTATTTGTCTCTTATTCTGTGAGAGTTAATTTGAAGTAGAAAATGAAGCATCGCATGATCCCCCACATAAAAATAGGGGTTCTTTCTTTTCTTTTTCTTTTTCAACAAAATATATATAGGCGTGGAGCAGTGATAATTAACCATGCTTTACTTAGTGAGACTTAATTTTGTTTTTGTTTTATACATGCCTGATATTGGTCTCTCTAAATTATACATGCCTGATATTGGTCTCTCTAAATTTTTTAGGCAATTAAAATTTTTATTATCAAAATTACAAATTTAACTAGTTTCTCGATCTATTTTATTCTATTTCAATATTTCGTAGTTGATGTTAAAATTTAAATTAAAATATGGAATAATTCTACACACTTAATTTTTACATAATTAATTTAGGCTCCGTAATAATAAAATTTTAATTTTATAATTTTAAATTACCAAATAAATAAATTAGGAAGGATTCTTGAAATAAATATTTATTGAAATAAATGAATTAGAACTATAGATTCCATTTAACCTGTTAAATTAAATTTTGGAATAAAAGTCTCTACAAGTATAGAATTTTAAAATATATTAAAAAATTGATATTTTAAAATATATAGAATTTTTATATTACACAATGAGGTAAACTTTATGTTAAAGTATATTAATATTGACCAAATTTGATTAAATGGAGATGAAAATTATGTTTCAAAACACATACATAGTATTTTTTAAAAAATATATATAGGAACAAATATTCACATAACTTAAAAAAATTAATGCATATAAGTCGTAATAAAAGTTTTATATTTGAAAAGAAAAACTTCACATTTTAAAGAATTTAGAGATATTAATTTCAAATATTTTCACCATCAACTATTAATATTTATATAGGTTTTATATTACACGATAATAAAAACTTTATACAAAGATATATTATCATATAATTACAAAAGTATATATATTTATAAGTTATTTTATTGTAACAAATTTAATGATAATATTTAGCTTCCTGTAAACATAAAAACAATAATATATAGTTGAATGCACGAATGAAATTACTAGTTAATAGGTTTTGTGAATTTGTGTTACTCCGCAGCGATAACTTGGGCATGTTTCATCCACGAATGGAGAGACCAACATTCACAAAACTCATAATGTAACCATTTAAGGGACCACCAAGTGCAATTGTGTAAGCCAAATATGTTATAGTGTGTGGGGCCCACGATCGGTCATTTTTGGCATGGTGCTATCCTATTAATGATGCCTTGGAAATTTTGAAATACATGTACACGCCCATGATACATTTTTGACCTCTATGCAATTTCATTACATTACACACTACATTTCAAACTTCAAGATCTCAAATCATCCAAACCTCATAATGTCTACAGATATTATTTTGAATTTTGCTCTCTACCACTAGTGGAAAATAAGTCTTTTACACCGGCGTTTTTACACCAGTTGTAATATGACCGGTGTAAAAAATAAGGCGGTGGCAATTTTGTAAATAATATATAACTTTATACCGGTTGATAAATAGGACCGGTGAGAAAAATATAGTTTATACCGGTCTAACATTTGGACCGGTGAGAAATAACAAAGTTTGTACCGGGTTAATTTTTGGGCCGGTGAGAAATAACAAAATTTGTACCGGTCTTCCATTTAGGACCGGTGAGAAAACCTTTTATTTCACTCCTCTTTCTCCCTTCTCGAAAGCCCTAGCCCCTGGAAGTTCTCTGTTGCGTGACTCATCCTCATCACAGCGCTACCCCAATCTCTCAGCACCCTCCATGTTAGAGCGCACACTCTCCTCCCGCCGGACACGTCGCCGACGATTCCAAGACCAAAAAGCACCAACCATTGTTCCCTAACAGGCTCTCCAATCACCTCTCCAGAATGCCCGGTTCTGCCTCCTACTACCTCCCTTGCGTCGCCATCGCGCTCTTCATCTTCCTCGTCTTCTCCTTCCTCTTCACATCTCGAGGCTTCGTCTACATCTCCTCCCCCTACACCCCCGTCTCTCGCTCTGCCTTTTTCAGCTTCAACGGCCTTGATTCCGATTTCAGAACCCTCGGTGTGCCCTGCTGTATGTCTCTTCTCTCCGATCTCATCTCCTTCATGTCTGCCTCCGCCTCTGCCTCCCCTTCCCCCTCGAAGCCATCGTCTCCTTCTCCCTCAAAACCATTGTGTCCCTCTTCTCCCTCGAAGCCCTCGTCTTTCTCTTCTCCCTCGAAGCCCTCGTCTTTCTCTTCTCCCTTAAAGCCCTAGTCTTTCTCTTCTCCGTGCCGACTCCGTTTCCTGGCCCAACCTCCACTCTGTCTTTCTCCGCTGCCTCCACGCCCTCTGATGTATGCACCGTCATCGTCGCCCAACCACCACTGCTGCACCCCAATTGCTGGTTTCTCCGTCGGCAGATTGTGGATGTGGTTGGGGCCATGTTGCAGGTCGCGAAGGTGGAAGCTTTGGAGGAAGGGACCAGGCACTTGGCGATTGAGTTTATGGTGACTTAGCCGCTGTTTAGAAGCTCTTTGAGGCTAACAAAGGAGATATTGCTGCTGTCTTCCTCGAACCTGTTGTTGGAAATACTGGTTTCATTGTTCCTAAACCTGAGTTTCTTAGTTCCTTACGCAAGATTACCAAGGAGAATAACACCCTTCTTGTCTTTTTGATAAATTGATTCCTTAGTTTTGATATATTGATTCCTTAGTTTTTTTATTCGATAAAACCCTGTATGTTTGGTATTTTTGTGCGTTGTCTTTATGTTGGCTCCTTTGAAGGTGATTTAGTCAACTATTATAATTGTGTTGGTGTTTATGTTAGTTTGGCTTAGTCTTGCTAGTTGCTATGCTTTCCATGGAACTGAGTTTTGTGCTTTTCTGTAACTAGGTGGAGTTCATTGAAATCGTCAAGTCTGCCACTGTGAAACAGAATTGAAATTATTAGTAAGGAAACTGGTATGGTGCCTTTCATGCTGCTATGCAAGGGAAGAGCTCTACTTTGTTTTGTGGTATATGAGTAGAACTTGTATCCAACACTAGATAAATGTGATTTTCTATGCTCTCATATGCAAGTTACCAAACGGGCTTTAGTTAAGTTTCTTTAAGGAGCGACAGTTGAATTTGTTGTGTATTGATACTGATATTGATACTGATCAAGTAAGTTTTGAAAATTTGTTGTGTATTTTGAATATTGATCTTTAAGATGATTGTTCAAATGGATAAATATATAGCTGCATTGGCAATTCGAAGTGGAAATGGTTTATTACTTAAGGGAGGAAAGGAAGCCAAAAGATCAAATGCAGTCTTACACAAGGTTTGTGTATTTTATTGTTCAGGTTGTCCATTTACCTGGTTAAAACAAATCAGAATTATACTCTGATTTGTCTGAGATGATTTTCAACTAATTATACTCTGCCACAGCTTGATGATGTGATAGATCTTGTGGTCCCCCGAGGCAGTAATAAGCTTGTTTCTCAAATCAAGGACTCAACAAAGATTCATGTTCTTGGTCATTTTGGTAGTACATGTATATAACTTTCCAATTTTTGGTTAAAATTTCAAAGTAGGATTTACTAAATTCTTATTTTTTTTATGCAGATGGAATATGTCATGTATATGTTGACAAATCAGCTAATATAAATATGGCAAAGAAGATTGTTAGGGACGCAAAAGCTGACTACCCTGCAGCCTGCAATGCAATGGTATGCCTCCTGTAATGCATGCTCATAAATCACAAAAAATTTCTAGAAGCTGATTTCAGAAAGACTACTGCAAGGGAAGGTTATCCTGAATATAATCTGCCAAATAATGTTGGGCACTGCAATGACATACCTGAATCCATAGGGTTTTTCAAACATAGAGGAACTTTTCGAACAGAAGAAGGGGAATTTTTCCTGACATGGTATTCCAACAAGTTGCTGATGCATGGTGATCAGATCTTGGATGAAGCCAACAAAGTATTCGAAGGATACAAAGTGAAGTTAGCAGCAAAGGGAATTTGTTTGAGACCCTTGGGCTGAAGGTTTCATCGAGTTTGTTTATAGTTTGTTTTATTTTCAATCTGGAACAGATTTTTAATTGTGTTTGAAAATTGAATTAGAATGTGTTATTGTCATTTCCTTTCTTAGCAATTATTATTTCCAAATTCTGTATTTTCTTTGTATTTTTTTGTATTATCTTGTAATTTGACAATTTTTAATAAAAGTTATATGATTAGAGCTTTCTATTTGAAATGAGGATTTTATTATAGCATTATGATTTGGTAGTAGAATAAAGGGAAGGGAAGTACAAAATATTAAAAAAATAGTGATAAAAAATATTTTTTTTACACCGGTTGTAATAATTATTCGGTGTTAAAAGTCAATTTTTTGTACCGGTTGTTACAAGTAGGACCGGTGTGAAATATAATATTTACACCGGTTATTACTTACATGACCGGTGTGAAATATAATATTTTACACCGGTCTCAATCCAAAGGCCCGGTGTAAAATCTATTTTTCTCACCGGTCCCAAAACCGGTGTAAAAAGTCCCTATTTTTCTCACCGGCTTCATCTACACCGGTCCTACAACCGGTGTAAAAAGCTAAAAAGGACCGGTGTAAAAAGCCTTTTTTCCACTAGTGTACGCCAATCATGCCTTAGCTTTATTCGGCCTGAACCCGGTTCTTGCTTAATTCAAATTTATTAATAGGGATAGAAATGAGTCAAGTCAAACTAGACTTTGAAAGGTTTGAGTCTGACCTATATCAAATTTTTCTGAGTCTTTATTAACCTGTTATAATCTTTTTTTAAAGGTCTGTCCCGTTTAAAATGTGTTTATAGTGAGACTTTTAAAAAGTCAAGAACAACCTAAAAACTATTTGTGTTCCCCTCCCTCCTAATTTTTTTAATTGTAAACTTGTAATATTAATTTATATTATATTAATATAAATATGTTATATATATTATTTTATGTTATAAATATTATATATATAACTAATTAATAATTAGTCTAATTAAACAAACCAACTTGTTAGGCTTCAAAGGCTTTTTAGAAAGCCTATGACCTGGTCTGCTTAGTTAAAAAAAGATCCTTTTAAAAGCCTAAGTCCGTCCTTCTAACCCAACAAGTCTGACCTATGTAGTCTTTAAATGGGTCAGGCCATAAACCCTCAACGGACGGCCTGACTTATTTCCATCCCTACTTGCCAATAATGTAAAACACATATTAAATGAAAGTTATTTTGGTGTGAAAATGCAATAGTTAAATATTAAATACAATTAAACATTTATCACAAATGGCTAATATATATGTATTCACACATGCATATATAGTTGATTAAAATATTTATATATTATTGGAAATAATTTCCTTTTATGTACACAATGGAGAATTGAGAGGTACTTGGTAATTAATCAACTCGATCGTAGAAAAGTTAAGCTCTCGAAGGCCTAGTTTACTCACTCTTGAGTTGTGTTTGAACTCTAATCCGTCTCACTTCATAGTGTCAATGGATAAATAGGTATAGGTGAATGTAAAGCAAAGCTGAAAAAATAGTTTGACTCATATGGGTCAGTCTGAACCCGTATAAGCCTTTAAAATTAATAATTAAAAAAGCTCCATAACAAAAAAAAACTGAGAAAAATAGGCTGAGTGCGAGTCAGCCTGCACAAGCCTAAGCAGCCTAAGTCTTTTTTTAAATTTTTTTTGGGATTTGGGACTTATATGTAATTTATTAATTAATCTAGCATTATGAGAAATACTATTTATTAACTATGTTTTTACAAACAGGTTTTATAAACAGGTTTTTTAAAGAAATCTTGTTGATTTTATAGCATTTATGTGGCAGTAACTTAGTAGTTAATACTTCATTCATTTTAATTTTCAATTGTAGTACAAAAACAAACATATTTTTTTACAAATGTAGTTTTAGAAAAAATTTACTAAGTTGGTTCAATTTTTAATAATTTCTTTTAAAAAATGGGTTGTCTAATCAAGCCCACAATCCAATAAAGTTCGACTCGTTTAAGGTCGCCCACCCGAAGTGCCAACTCTAATGTAAAGAAAACCAATGAGCTAAAACTTGAGAATGTATATGGGAAATGATGATTATGTGGGCGAAAAGTTTGTTGATAACTTTTTTTTTAATAATATGATTCTATCCTTACTTTTTGGTTGAGACTTAAGACAAGAGTGTAGGCGTGTAACTGCCCAATAATATGATTTTAAAAAATTGTCCAAAATACCATTTTATCCTATTTCAATTTCTTAGATATATTTTACCACTAACATATATCATAATTAATTTTTCTCTTAATTTATTCATCTAAAATTTCTAAAACCTCCTATAATTTTTCATAATTTTTCATCATCTATGTAGTTTGTGCATTATTAGTATATTCTTTTCTTCTAATTCTTATTCTTAATAGGTGAACTTGTTTTTTGTTGTGAATTTATAAGTTGTTTACATGGACGTATTTAACTATCAAATCAAAATGATTTACTAAAAAAGTATCTTTACATTTTTAACTCTAAAAAAATTAAATAAAAGTGAAAATTATGAGTGCCTAATGCTCGGATAACTAAAAACCCAAAGAAATTTTTTTTGTGATTTATTTGAGAACCCAAATTGGCCGCTCGGAAGCCCCCAACATTGATTAAATAAGATTAGAGTAGCTTAGGTAGAAGCTATAAAGTTACAATGTGTTTTCAACCCCATTTGGAGGTTCAAGGGGCATGGTAATCGATTACACCAGATGAGTAATCAATTACCAGCACAATAGAATGGCCCTAATCGATCACCCCAAACATGTTAACTGATTACCATCAACCCAAAATTGTCCTAATCGATTATGTCAGACCTGCCAATCGATTACCATCAATCCAGAATGATCCTAATCGATTATGCTAGACTTGCTAATCGATTACCATTAATCCAGAATGGTCCTAATCAATCAGAGAGCCTGTAATGGATTACACCAGGCCAGAATACAAAAAATATATAGAATTTAGCATTCCGACCAACTTTCGCATACCCTAACTTCCACAAATAATGTCTAATCATCACCAAATTTTGAACCAACATAAAACAACACATTTGTGACTTGTGGCAACCGGCTACACCTTAAAATTCCTAAAATTGAGCAAGTTACGCGCATTAATGTGTTTTGGCCAACTTAGGCCATCAACAAGCGATTTGACTAACCAAATTCCATTAGAATTGGACCATTCCAATCCCCCCAAGTCCAAAATACCAATCACCCACTATTGGATCTATTTAGGGGTTCCAAAACCCTCCGGGCCTCAATTTGACCTACTCAGTTCAGGATTATATATAATTACATACAACATCATATTCATCAATTTGAATGATACCAAACTATTTCTATCAACTCAACATATCAAAAGCAATGTAATATGCATAATTCCCTACCCATAATGTTCATTCAAGATAATTGGTACTATATACTCAGTTCCTAGGCATAACATTTATCAAAATGATCATAATGGAACCATTCATGGTTCACTAGGCTAAAGCATCATCATATCTCAACATTATTATTGTAATTCACAACGTACACCTCAAGAGTAGGTCTAAAATACCCAAAACATAACTATAGCTATATACAACATTTATAGTATCCCAACGAGCTGGCCAAGGTGATATGAACAAAAGCTATACATGCATATACAACTATATACAAACGGTTACCATGACCACAACATGTCCAACCAAGCAATCACCAAGCATCGCCTCAGTTCACATCCACTGAAAAACAACCACAAACTTAGGGGTCAGCATACATATGTTAAATGACATGTATTGAACCGGATTCGACCACAACCCATCAATCAAACATCCAGTTCCACATATTAATTAATAATTCATCATCACCACCACCACCATACATACTATCATTTAACACAATTACATTACCTCAAATGCAAACAACCACGTCAATACACACCTTAAGCTGTCCAACAGCCTTTAACCTCAATGTCTATATGCAAATGCATTTGCATGTGGATCTAATACTAATGATGGAAATTACACTGTAATGTATAAATTTTCACAATATTTAGTCAAATATTTTTACCGGTACTGAATTGTTCACCTATAATGCAACACCAACCACTCTCAACAATAGCAGCAACTCAACTAGGTGTTGCAGGCCGGCCTTGAACCCAATCCAAGGCGACTATGGATCCCAAAGGAAACCACCACAGGGTCTGTGCCTATCCATAGGTCGGCCTCCCATCTGGGCCGGCATCACAGACCCCCTTGTAGTCCTATGTGCGTTCTTTAAAGCAATGTTATGCAACACAACATCAACCATCATATAAACCACTTGATTACCATCATCAGGGGCCATCACTTAACTAGCATCACCAAGGGCTCTCAATTCAATCTCATCAATATTATAGCATGCAACAACCAATCAAATCAATTCACATTATCAACTAAGCTACCTAAAGCTTATTTAATCACCAATTAATATCATCGATCATCATCAATACAACCCAATCGCTGTTTTATTCTTTTACTGCAACCTCATACAATCAATAACACAAACATATATGAACAGGATTCAATTCATCCAAGGATACACCAATCAAACTAACAATAACATCCAAGGATACACCAATCAAAACAACAATTATGTCAGAGGGGTATAGTACCAATGTCATCAAATATCATCATTTAAATTTGATCAAACATCAATAAACTGCCAAACATAAACATATACATATACCCATATCCATTCATAACTTATACATTTAAGATATAATGCTTCCCTACCTAGAACCGACGATTTTGAACGTTCCAGATGCCTCCCGAACACTAGTTCCTTAATTCAAAAATTCCTAAAATCCAACCATAATTATTTTAATGCACATTATGCTACCACAATCATATTTCAAAGTTAAAACCACCAATTCAAAGATTTTGGCTTACCAATTAACACCGACGATTCCTGAAACTCGCTTCCGGAAACCCCAATGTTGTCCAAGACTCCTAAACGGTTCGAAAGCAACCTATAGCCATGGAAGTAACGTGATTATAGCCTAAACTCACCAAACAAAACTGAACGGGTCATGGGTCATTCTGAACTTATCAAAAAATGGCGAAATCCAAAAACTCCAAGCTTAACAAAGTTGCCCTAAGTTTCAAGAGACCTAAAATCCATGGGATTTAGAAGGAATTAAATAGTAGGGTTCAAGAACAAGCCAAACGAAAATGGGGGTAGTGCACCATATCTTAGTGATAAAAAAATCAAAGGTTCCCAAGCCTTTCCATGATTGGTGTGAGTAGAGAAAGAGAGGAATTAGAGTTGAATCTTGCTTTTGGCTTGGTGAAAGTTGAAGAAGAAGATGGCACATGGTGGAAGCGAGAGGAAGAGGAGAAAGCAATGGCAATTTGTTTCCTTTAGCATGCACAGATGAGAGAAAGTGAGGAACAGTGAATTGTGAATTAAGAAGTCAATGGTATATTGGTCTTTTAGCGCGTTTAGTTAGTTTCTGAAATTAATCAGGTACCTTTAGTTACCCAAAACACACTTAAATAAATTCTAAAAATTAATCAAATTACCATAAATTAATTTAACGCTCCTATTATTACCAATTAATAAAATTAACTGAATAATTAAAATCAGGATTTCACAAAAATAAAAATTAGATTAGATGAGAATATAATTTCCTTAAAAAGAGCCTCAGCAAATAAATCACGTGTAAATTTATCAAACCAGTAATAGTTATATTTAACGTATGATATTTCAGTTAACCCAAAACTTATTTTATGTTTCACATTTCTAACTAGAAATGAAAATTTGTTTATTCTTAATATTTTTTATATGGCTTATCTACCTTTTATTACATTTTAATAAAATATTTGATTTTGATATGACCATAAATCAAATACAAAGAAAATGATTATTTTTCAAAGAAAAATTATTTATATTTTATTTATTTCAAAAAATATTTTTAATTATAAAGAATAATGAACGTTTTATTAAATTATATTATATATTTTGTTGAAAAATAAATTAAAAAATACAAAAATAATAATCTAGTCTTCCAATTCTAATTTAAGTTTCAATTTGGTTATTTAACTATTATTTTAATTCAAGTTAATCCTTTTATATATTAAATTTATCCATTTTAATTTATTTGACAAAATTTATGTTCTTCTGATTAAATTTAGATTTCGTTGCTTTTATTTAAAATAATTCACCAACCAAATTTGACCAAAAAAGAAAGAAATTATAAGCAGATGACTGTTTAGAAGGTGTTGATCGCCATGTTTTATGACCCTACCTGATGAGGATCTACCACAGGTGGCGTTCTACCGGTCATTACTACTCTTTATGGTTGGAAGAGGGTGAGTTTCTACTGTCATTTGTTCATATTTTGGGTTGCTATAGTTGAGCATCAACTGAATGTCAATGTATTTTTCATTCACCCTTTTGTCGTATTTATGAAGCAGCAGAATTCGTAAGCTAATTGTTCTCTTTTATGTATGGTATTCATGTTCCTTACACCTTATCAAATTAAGAAATTGGTCACTTTTAATTTAATCTAACTGAATAGAATTGTATTAACTATATCTATTTCTAATTGATAGCTACATAAATAAAATTGAATCATCATAAGTATTTGTGCATTTTTAACAATTGTTTAAGTTGATAAACCCGGTTAGATCTTAATGTTTCATTTGCCATGACTTAGTTATGACTTAAAAGATAGATAATTAACACAAGTGTTGATTACATAACAAAGGTGTCTAGGATTAATAAAACTAAGGAGAACAAATAGGTGAAATCATAAGGTGAAACTGAAAGCTAAGATAGCGTTTTTAAACCATAAGACTCTTTCTTGATTTCTTTGTATTTTTTGTTTTATTTTTATTTTTTCTCTTTAATCATTACTTTCTATATTTTTTCTCTTGAATCATTATTTTCTATATTTTTTTCTCAATACTTTCAATTATGATTGCTTGACATTCAAAGACAATTAGTAGTGTGTGCATAGTCTTTCTTATGGTCTTCACGAGTTTCACACTTCGGGTCTTAAAACTCCTCGTATTACATTGATGAGTGTGTTTTCCCCGTAGGTATGAAAACTTTTCCTAGTTAAAACTATGTTTGAAAATCTTTTTTTATCACACCGAAACTCCCAACATCCTCCTTGGAAAAAAAAATACAATTTCAACACTAACTCCTTCGTACACCATGTCCCATCAAGCAGATCGAGAGCAAAAATTTAATTTATCCCTCTACAAAAAAACAATTTCGCTATATAAGAATGAAGTATTTCTATCCTCATGACAACAAAGTTAATTCTCTTTGGACTTTTGGAACCACAACATCTCCTCTTGGTGCATAATCATCCAGTTTATTTTTGTAAGCTAAGACATTAGTATTTACATTGTCCATAGCCACGATGTTACGAGAACCTATTCCAGGGTGACCTTCGAACATTATCAGAATTATTATGTGTTGAACAAAGGAATGTAACTGTAGAAAGACAAATCACTGACTTGGTAAAACTTGGCACTTGAGTCAGTGTCCCCGAAGGAAGAGAATGATATCAATGATAATGGTTTTAGTTGGTTTGATGAATCAAAAGAAAGGTCTATTTGAGAGATGAACATGTGTAGCTCATCCCTACTTAGCCTCCACGAAGAATGAGATGGCTTACACATGGCGACTAAAATTGTTTCTGGATCATTTCACATGAACCGATGTAAATTTGTTTGTAACAACCGAGGCTCATGCGGGACGACATATACAACCATGATGGTGGCTAGACAATATTTTCACTAATCATCGCTCGTGTGGTTGTCTCGCATATCCTAAATTTTCACGAATTTAAAAGGAAAAAACGGGATAGAAGGGTACCTACGGAGATGATGTGGATGATTTGCCTCCTACGAACCAAGGAACCAGTGAATGATTCTAGATTTTTAATATCAGGGTGCTTAAAGATAGTAAGAGAGAAGTGAAAAATGACGAAGACTTAACCCATTTTTAAAGTTGAGCCCAAGGAGGCAAACGAGCAAGAATAGTTAGATGCAACGATGACAGGGTGCATGTGCATCACTTCGCATGTCAAACGACAACTGCACAAAAATTGAAGCGTCACAATCATTCATCAGCTCTCACGTTTCATAATTAGAGCTCAACCCCAAAAAAAGGAGCACTTTGGAATGAAGGGTAGTCATACCAATGGAATTTTTCAAAACAAATTCATTACATTGCTTTAGAAGACCAGTTAGAAAGCACACATATCAACATATTAAACCAACCCTTAGTCCACTCTAACAAGTTAGGGGCAAATGATTTATAGCTCGTTTGAGGTACAACCCCAACGGAGCTTTTCTCCGTTAAGTGGAAGTATGATTTTGATCCTATGGGTCAACGGAGTTTTGATTATCTCGAATGACGTGAAGAATTAATATCAACCTTTAAATTTTTTATTTCAACTCAACTCCGTTTCCCCAACTGCAAACCAAACACCCTCTTAGACTTAATACCGACATTGGTATCATAGGACCTATAGTGAGAGAGCTACATCTTGTATGATGCAGCTTCATCTTAGTACAGTTTAGTTGATTTGGTATTGAATAGAGATTAAGGAATATGTTGGGGACATAACAATTAATACTAGTATATGTGTTAGAAATGTTTGTACTTTTGTTAATTTTCCTTGAACTTTACAAAAAAGTATCGACAAAAGATATGAAAAATAGAATCCTCACCCAACTCCTATAAATATCATTCACTTACTACAATTTAAATACATTCAACTAACGTTTATAAGTATCCTTACATGCGAGATACTAATATGTAAGATGAAAAACAACACAACCTTAGAATCTTCACTGAAATTAAAAATATAATATCAAATCATCACTAAACCATTACAAAATATATTAAACACATAAAGTATCTATATTAGACTTCATCCGCCGCCCCATCGTACACCAGACAAATGCGGTTTAAACTTATCCCTTCCCTTCGATGAATAAGGTGTGGCATAGATTTTTCGGATTTAACGGTTTCATTTACCCATTTAAAAATGAGATTGAAAGGAAAAGATTTAATATAAGTTAATTATAATAAAATATGTAAAAGTATTTTTTTCAACATCCACAATCCAAAAGACCAATAAATTAGTATTTATATAGGCAAACATTATTCTATATGTATAAGTTAATTATTCTATAAGTTACACTTCCATCAAAGCACCGATGCCTTCCCCTGGCACTAGTTTTTAAGGCATTGATGGGTTGCTGGTTTCAATGTGTATTCATCTTCTGACATTTGATGAAGATTACCTTTTATTTTGTTAAATATATAGTATATAATAAGTATACATTACTTTTTGAATAAATATATAATATTTCTAAAAAATGGAAAAGAAATTATTAACGACTATAATACCACCTTATCTCTCTTACTAGTTATTATCACTTTATAATAGCATTGTTCTATAATATATCCATCGAATCTCCTATTTGTTACTATTTATTTACGTACCAGTTTGGTTCTGAATTAGAGTTCAGAATTAACAAGCTTTTAATACACTAAATTTAAAGATATCTATCTTCATTGGAACAAAAAGAGCTTCGGCGTTGAATCATATCTCAGACTGAAACTGAAAAACTCCATATCTCAAATTTCACAATCCATGGCATCCACCAATTAACCTTTTAAAAAGATAAAGAATTAGAATTCAGATGCAAGTCCTGTCAATTAATCACAGTCGAAACTGTGGGTTAGCTTTGAATCATTTGAATAGCAATCTGATAAAAAAAACAAATAAACCTCAAGCAGAGTGCAAAGTGCAAAACCCACACCACAGACAGAGATACAGTAGAAGATCCCTTTGATTCTTTTCATAATGGCCATCATCAAATGTACACTGACCCGCAGCAGGGGACCCTAACACACTATCTAATCATCACCCCTGTAACTCTAATTCCCTTTTCTTTACAACAAATAACACAAAAATACAAATTTCACATTCTCAATTTTCATCCCTCTATATTTCTCTCACCATTCTCCATGTATTTTCACCCGCCACATTCCTCAAACTTACACTTTTGCCCCACTCTCACCCTCGAAAGAGTTTCTCATCGAATACATCGACCCTTCTGCAAATACAGCAAGTAATTATCGTGTTAAAACACAATTTAAAAAACCCAAATAAAGTTCAAATTAAAATCAAATAAAAATGAATAATTTTTCATAGTAATGTAAGGAAAACTACCTCTGGAGTTGAAAGACCTCTTGCAATGAAGTATGGCACTTTGGATCCCATCATGTTGCTGCAGCAGCGTATCATCGCTCCTGTTCGCCGGAGAACCAACTCCGATCACCGTCGACGACGACCTGCTCTTACCCAAATGCTTAGAACCGACCCTCATCCCTGCCGGAAAACTCCGTTGTTTCTCTTTCCTAGAACAAACAGAAGCCACCGACGGTGAAGAAGACGGAGAAGCATTGAAACCTTCGCCGGAGAATTTCACCTTATCAGAATACCTCTTTGAGACCTTAACATACAGAGGCTTAATCAGCTTCAGATACTTCTGCAACACCTCCTTCGAAAATCGCTCCGTTTTCGGTTGTTCCTCATACCCCATGTTTCGAACCTTGCTCCCGAAGCTTCGTGTGCTGTTGTCTCTGCTAAGCGAAGGTGAACATTGAAATTCATCGACGTTAAGTTTAACCGCGAACACGTTGGTCTCTTTCTTCTCTGCAACACACCCTGTCTTAACAGGGTGCTCTGTTTTCTCCTTCGGTATTCGGTTTCCCTTACGAAACATGAAGATTCTGAAGCTCGGGGCTGATCTGAGAAGCGCAATGGGGGATTGAGGCTTGGAAATAGGCTCAATTGGGAGCACTTTGCGTTTGGAGATTGGTTCGGTAGGGGACAGAGGAAGTGTTGTTTTTTGAAGTTGTTCGGTGTTTGAAGAATTGATGAGAGAGGAAAGAGGTTTGGTTTCGTTGGTTGTCTTTTCTCGTGGCTCGTCGTCGGTTTTGTTGGTGACGTTGTTGTTTTCTTTGTTGTCGAAATCGTGAAGCGTGAGCTCCAAGTCGAAGAATGAGTCTTCTTCGTCGGTTTCACTGTCGGTTTCCACCACAAGATGAGGATCCGAAGTAGATGAAGCCGTCATTGTGGCGCTTTTCCAGAACTTGAGGAAGTTTAGAGCGTCCATGTAAGAAACGAGAGAGAGAGAGAGAGAGAGAGAGAGAGAGAGAGAGAGGAGTGTGATGGTGTTTTTAAGTATGGGGTTGAGTTTCGGGGTTTTATAGGGACAGTTAGGTGAATGAACAAAATTAAAGAGAAAGGGAAGGGTTTAGCTTTTCACTTCGTTTAATGGCTTGTGTAAGCATAATGGTGCTTTCTTTGGGAATCAGAGGGGGGTTTAGCTTTTGCTTTTTGGAGTGAAACATTGTGTTTTTTGTTTTTGTTTTGGTGTGTTTTTTAATTTGATATACCTCTCGTTAATAGCTTTTATAAACAACAAACTCTTTTATATCAAAATTTAATTAAATTATATTTTTTTACTCAAATTAAATATGTTCAGATAGAAGAATTATTTTCAGGTTAGAACAATTTAAAGACAATTGAATTTTCAATTTAATTATAATTTTCTTGATTCAATTTCTTCATCAATTCGGGTTTTAAAAATATGAATGTACATATCAGGATTGGGAAGTAACCATGTGGAGGAGAGAGAAAGTAGATTAAAAAGAAAAACTAAAAAAGGCACGAGTGTACTGTATCTCTGAGCTCAGACCTGAGATGCATACAGAGTAATGAACGAAGCGTTTCAGTCTTTCATCAGAACTCCACAGGTAAATTTGAAAACTGAGATTTGTTTGGCCCACTTATGATCCTACCACAAACAATCTAATTCTCATCCCTGCTATTATATTCTAGCTGTATATATCTGGTTCCCATGGATATAACGTTTTTTTTATTAACATTGTGAATATAATGTAATAGTATAATTAAAAGGTGTCACCAAACTTATCAAAACAAAGTCACTAGGTTATGCAATTCTGTTAAAAAAGTGTGGCTATTCAATCGGGCTTTGATTTCTTAAAGGGTTTCAAGAACATTTGGACTAATTTTCTTTTTCATTAGTGGTTAAACCATTTTTTACTCTATTGGTTGGTAATTCTAATCTAAGGAAGTATAGGAATATGATAGGTAAGTACTAATTATAAACGAATGATTAAAAGCAAGAAGGAGCTTATTGTTATAATTGAGTTTAATTTTCCTCTTTTCAATTGGACAATAGATTGAAAGTAGGGGATAGTAGTGTGGGTCTTACACTACATGCAGCAGTTTAAGGGATGCAAATGGAGGGGGGATGGTGATAGGAAACTTCCAAAAAGGTAGAGGGTAAGAAAAGGAAAAGAAGGAGGATAGAAAGAAGGAAAGAAAGGGAACGAAAGAGAAAAAGGGTTAAAAAAGAAAGGCTCATAAAAAAGAGAGAAATGCAGTAGCAAAGGAAACGTAAGGGCTATCAACTGCTTTACCCTTCTTTCTTTACAGGGAGACCAATTAAAAAGAGGTGGTGTAAGTCAGAAAATTGGGTTCTTTTACAAGGCAATGTCATTAGGTGCAAAGCTAGAGCACGCATGTTCTGTTGCTTTTAGGACCCCCATCCTATGTGACTATACCTAAGTTTGAAGAGGTCCAAGTCTTTGTGCTATTCAATGAGCAGAAGGGTCCAAGTCTTTTGCCACAAAAGGTTTGACTTGTTCACTTAGTTTGGCTAGTATTGCACTCTTCTTTTTTTATTGGGTTACAAAATGCAACATCCATAACATGGATTTAAATTTATCCATTAATCAATCATCTACAATTTGGATTGTGGCATAAGTAAATATATATATATATATATATATATATATATATATATATATATATATATATATATATATATATATATATATGAATGCTTGGACTTTAGTGAGCTTCATGTCCATGAATTATGCACAAAGAAATGTCCATGCTGTATAATTGTATAACTAAGACCGGAAATGTACCGAAAGAATGTGGTAAAAAGGTAATTTAATCGGTGAAGATACCGGTTTAAGTAAATCGAGGTCTAACTGTGTTTAAATCGGTAGTACTACCTCCGGTTTCAAATATAAGCAAATATACCTAACTTTACACATATTAAGAATAGTAGTTGGAGGTAGTTATTTGTATTAATGTTACCACATATTTGATTTAATTTTCTAAAATACCCTTAGTATCATTTATTACATAAGGAATTAGTGGCCTTGGAAATATATATGATGAAGACATATTTGGTAAACAAGCATTTAATGACATTGGGAAAGTCTAATTTTGCTTATATTAAGGGACCAAAAAATTCCACTAAAATTTGCTTATATTTAGAACCGGAGGTAGTATTAAATAATTGACCCGGACTGACCGAACTAGTTCGATTTTGATAACAATGGGTAAAAGTTTAATCTTTGCATTTATTAATTTGCTTATAAACTAAATAAGTTGAACTTAAAGTAAGTTTTACTCAATTAATTTATAATCTAGTTTGATAAATAAATAAACCGATAATATATAATTTTATATAAATTTTTTCTATTTTAAAATTTTCAAGTTATAAATATTGATGGTTTTAAGTTTTAAGTTTATAAGTTTTTTATTTTACCATTAATAATTTTTCAAATAAAAAGTAAATAAAATTTTAAAAAACTTAAAAATTTCATCTCGTGAATTGAATCAGTAAACTTCAATTAAGCTGAACTTAAACTAAAAATTTTAATTCATAAAAAAACTCAACTCAAACTCCATTCAAATAAATTTTTATCAATTTGAACTGAGATAAGTTCAACTAAACTCAACTAATTTACCATCTAATTTCTAACTAGGTGATACATCATTTCTTATTTAGTTGATTGCAACAAAATTAATTGGCCTTAAGTTGGAACACTCAACCAACCTCTGAATATCCATAAGCTATGCATGACTATTTTGAGCACATTTCCAAAACAATTTGCACACCACAGCTAATGAAAACAATGTTTCAAGCATCAAGGCCTACTTTATACCCTCCATACCTGGCTGAAATTATTACAACTTGAAATTATTATAATCTTTGTCTAGATACTTAAGGAGTTCTAAGGGATTTCATAGGGTTGGTCCCGTATCTAGTTAGGGGGTATTAGATGTTGAATCACTGTTTAATTAAATCAAATGCAATTTTTAATGGCTTTTTAATTAATACAATAAATAGAAAGTATCTAGAAAATCTCTTATTCTAATTATGCAACACTGTCCTCAACATCAACAATTAATTGAGAATTGGAAAAATATTCCCTGAAAGTGAAAGGTGAAAAAGATAGAATCATAAACAACGAACAAATGTTTTTGGTATAACAAAAGAAAAAAGGGGGAAATGCTGCATCACCTAGTGTCCTACAGATAATAACCCTAAAAGATGCATTATGTGTGTGTATACTTGGGAAAAATGTTGATCTTGTATAGAATTGAATATTTTTGTGGTCCTCGTCTAGAATTGCCTTAGTTTTTTTCCTTAAGATTCTCTCTGACTAGTGACAATGGAAAATCACTACCATAAACTTACCAATCTTTTACAGGCATTCACAACAAAACGCTAAATCATAACCAGGCTCAAATTTACGTCTGAAAGGTACCTTTCAAGTTTCAAAGGGTTCCCAGCCAGAATTGATTTACAGTGAAACCTGACCCAGAAAGATATATATCCTAGAACTTAGTTTTTGGTTACAAAGGTTCACAGGAAAATAATATGGTGGGATATTCATTGAATCATTTGACATGTATGTGTTTTATAAGTAGAAATATAAGCTAATTTATAAATTTTAGAAATTTACATATTTGTTAAATAAAACAGTCTTATTTTATAAACAAACTTATTTTAGTAATTTATAGTGTTGTTTCTAAACTATTTGAAGTAACATTTAAGTTTATATTTTAAATTTATTTTATTTTTTATATTTCTATCTTCCATGATATTTTTATATCTTTATCTGTTTTAAAAAAAAAGATATCATTTATCTTATTTTACATTAAACAATTAGTTTTATAAAATTTAACTCAACTTAGTTAATTAACTTATTAGTTTTTACCTTTTAACTTATCGACTTTTAGATGATTTATCCGTAAGTGTTTGTCTAACATGTCCAAAAGTTTAAACAATGAATATAATTACCCTATGCTGATATTGGAATTGGATCATAAAAAGAAAATAGTTAATGTACTCGCATAAGGATTGTATAATTTTAGGAATAATACATCAAATTATTTAGTTTTCAAAATTTTACAAATTATTCAATTCAATTTTTAAGATTACATAAATATCGTTTTTAATACATGATTTTTCAAACTATAAATATTTTAGTTTCTGAAATTACAAAATACCCATGATTTTAATCTCTAAAATTACACAAATAAAATTAAAATGACTTATATTTAATAATTTCAAGAATTAAAATGAAAATTTCATCATTTCAATGATTAAATTAATTATCCCACGAGACCAGTACGGTTTACATGTAACATTTATATAAAAGTGTTAAGTACTTAAGTTTAAAGTTAGATTGTTTCATTTTCTGATATGTATTCTTATTTTTTATTGTTATTTTACTGAAAACATGATTAAATTGACTACTATTTATAATTTTAAGGATTGTTTTGATATAATACACGTGATTTCAGTCTTTTCCCCTAACCTATTGCCAAGCTTGTCCGGTTTATGGCTTGCACGATATGAACCTGATTCCTCTTACTTCGGCAGAATTTGCTGCTGAGTCCACGAAGGTTGTGTGTGTATATATATATATATATATATATATTAAGCATATATGATGCTTAAATTATCATAAGGAATGACCCCAAAAAAATTATCACAAAGATGTTTTATTTTATGCCTTGATTTCTTTATTTTACTCCCTCACTAGCCATTTAGTAAATCTTACTCCAAATTTTTATAATATAACCTGAACTCAAGATTTTTAAATTAATTGTATAATGCTTCTATAGATGCAGATGAATCTACTTACTAGTGTTAGGCTGTGAGAGTAAGCTTCTTAAGAATTTGGCGTACACATACTTGTTAGAATTTTAATTATGATCAGAACTTTCAAAAGTAATTGTGTATGAGGTGTTGTAAATTCTTTGATATATGTTCGGTTTTTAATGAAAAAGTAATCATTGTAACTTAGCTTAATTATCTCCGTAAGGATAATTAAAATCAGACCATAGTAACAAAATTATTGTTTTCTTAGCCCTTGATATAGGTCTCCTTTTGTACCTGTAAGGAATTTATTTATTCTGGTGCGATGTACTTTTTCTAGGAAACACATGCTTACAAAATTGTAATTGACATTTGTCTATTCGGATGGTCGTAAAAGCTAAGTTAAACCGGTTAATTTTGAATACGAACATAACATTTGAAATTTATAAGATTAACATCATTGAAAGTTCTTAATTTCTTGTTCACTCGATGGTTGCCAATGTGAGACTTTGTGTTGGTTGGGTTCCGGTGGTTGGGTGTAGCACTTTCTGTCGCGATTGGGACAATAGCATTTGAATCAAATGGTCAAATGATTCTTTGGTACAGAAATTTCCAAGTGGGGTCTTGATGCTTCATACTAGTGGGGGCAAGAACAGGATTTGCAACCATAAAGTTTTGTGTGGTTTTCAGCACCAAACTAAAATAAGAAAATAGAAGCTCACCAAGTGCTATAGAGAAATTCATGTCTAAGCATGTTCATATATGGAAAGGAGAATATAGATGGGTATGAGTTATTATTCTGTGCATGTTCCATTTGACATAACCTCCTTTGACCGGAACCTACTATATGAACTGAATACAAGTACGTTTTTCACTTAGGAAGATCAACGGGAGTTGGATTAACGATTTCGGATGAACATGTACAAGTCGTGCATTATAACTGTTGCAACCAAGGTGCTTGCAAAGAAAATTAAATTGTTTACTAAAGTAGAAGATATATGTGTTAGAGGAAATTTTGTATTTTTTCATAAAATTAAAGGAAAATGATAAATCCCAACATAAAATTGTGTATATTCATATTGAAAAATATGATTATAAAAGAAAGGATCACTATCATTTATAAGGAAGGACTCACTAACAAACTTAATTTTTATTAGGGATGACAATGGGATGACAACAAGACCTGGTAGATGCACGTAGTATGTTATCATTACCTTATCCGCGAGTGGGTAAAAGAACTAGTACCCATAAATATTTATTAATAAAAAATAATAATAAAAAGAAAATATGGTATAATGTTTTAAATATAATATTATTTTAGTATGATATATTATAAATTAATATTGTATAATATATTTCCACTTCTTTCATTAGAAGTATTATCATGAAAAATTAATTTTTTTATCTCACTATAAAATAATAAAAACCTAAATATTTGAGTATATTTAATAAAATAATAAATATTAATAATCATGCAGGTAACTTAAAATAATAATTAAGGTGGTGTTTGGTATATGAGTGATCTTTTTAGGTGAGATTCTCACGAACGTGTTTTCCGAGAATGTGTGTCCTGGGTAATACGTAACCTTAATAATAATTATTGAAAACCTAATTTTTTTTTACCAAGAACTACGTAACCTTGACTTCTTGACATACTCGAGAATACGTAGGAACGAGAATAATTCTTGTTGGGCCAGTAATTTTCACGTATCTTCATTTTATTTTAATTGATTTTACATTTTTACTATTTAATTTGGAAGCACAGTTTTACTACAAGGTTAATTTAAACGATACATGTTGTTAATCTTGTAGTATTTCTAATCTTTTTTCATCTGTTAAAAATAATAATCTTTCTTATAAAAAGATTAATTTGGATGAGACATTCTGTTAATCTTTTATTTTATTTTATTTTATTTAAATTATTATTGTTATTATCTATTTAAAATGTTCGAATTAAGATTAATTTAGACAATACATCTTGTTCATTTTTATTTTATTAATTATTATTTTTATTATGTTTAATTTAAGACTAATTTGAGCAAGACGTCTTGTTATCCTTATTTCGAGATTTCCTTTTTCCTCGTCCGTGTTGGTTGTTTCCTTTCTTGGAGGTTAAGTTAAATTATGGGCTACTTAAAATACGTGCAATCAATTTGAGGTAACCGTATTATAACGGACAAGGTGAGGTGGTAATGTCTTCCTCACTGTAATTCGACTCCCGAACTCAAAATCTTATTTTTTATGACTAATGCATTAACAAAGGTTTCCCCGATATTTTCCCTTTAAAAAATATTGGTGGCGACTCTGTTTTTTTCGTAAGTATTTCCAAAACCTTTCTATTTCTTTTATGGTTGGCCTCTTGGCATGATCCTAGTCGCGACATAAGCAACTTTTCAAAGGATTATTTTCTAAAACCAAACAAGTATGTTTGCAAAGTGAGATTCTTAGGTTCCTAGCACATAGTTTTTAGAACTTAACCCTTTTAATAGAAGTTCAAGTTTACTATGCCATCTTTTTAATGAACTTCTATAATCCAAGTATTAAAGTTGAGAAAGGTTTTATAAATCTTGTAAATAAAGGGAAAAGTCTTAAGAGGTCATAATTCAACCCACTTGTGACTCTCTAATCTGTTTCGCTACTAGTCTTGGTTCTAGCACATGGACTTGGCCTAAGCCTAACCCCCACATATACAAATCCTAATCCTTTATATTACAAGTCAAGTACATGTACAAGTTCTCTTTAGGATCTTTCTCTTGTAAAGCTTGGACTCCAAGTAAGTAAACAACTTAGATAATGCTTTCTAGCCTATGACCTTGTCATAAGCCTAACCATGTCTTTTAAGCCTTCATCTTTAAATGAAGACTCATTTCCCTAGCTTGGGATCACATTAGTATGGCTATTGACGTTACAAGTAAGTAGTGGAATCTCCCTTTATAGCATTGGAAAAATATGAGATAATGTACCTATTAACCCAAATTCTTTTATTGTTTGTTTTGGGTTGTGCTTGCGTAGGGTTTGAGGCGTGGAAAAAGGGTGGGACCATTAGGATTAATGTATGGTTTCTTTTTATACCATGGTGATACCTATGGTTGTTATTATATATAGATGTGGCTTTCAATGTTAGCATACACCATAGGGGAAATTTTAAGAATGGACGCCCCATGATTACAGGTATGTTTTTAACAACTTAAACATTGATATATGGTCATTTTTTAGTATGATTCTCTAATAAAGGAGTTAAGGTATATAATGAGTTCCTAATTTGGTGGAAGGGGCCTGATAAGAGTTTTGTGAACATCACTTGGGACAATTATGTGATGAACTTAAGATGTATAATTATGCTATTAATCAAGGTGTTAAGATGGATTTGTACATGGAGCACAAAGCCAATGAAGCTAATGTAATTTTAGAGGTATACGATAATGAAACTATTAAGGATAGGCATAAACAATGTAGTTTTTTATGGGTGTGTTAAAGATGGATTGAATACCAAACAAAAGTTTAGACCAACTCAGGTCTTATATGTCACCAAGTAAAAAGCCTATGAAAAATGAACATCAATGTTGCTAGGCATAGGCATATTGATAGACCACCAAAAGGTATGTCGTAGAATGTGTAAAACCTGATTGTGAACACCCATTTTCTGTCTCTTTTTATATTATTATTATTATTATTTAAAATAAAAAAGAAACAAGAAAAAATCATTCATTACTCTCTCCAATGCCACCATCCCAAAAAATGCCCCGAAATCCTGGTTGTTTCCCTCTCTATATCCCATTCCTTAGATCTTAAATGGAGGAAAAATTTTAAGGCTCTGGAGATCTACATCAGATACCCATTCCCTTCATCATCACCAACAATCAGAGGAGGTACCACAACTAGAGAGGAAATAGAAATAGAAAAAAAGAGAAGGAGATTAAAATTAGAGAAAGAACTTAGATCCAAAAAAAATAGCAAACAAACACAAGAAGAAAAAATATTACTCTTTAAATCCACCATCAAACCTGAAGAATAACTTCACCACTAGTATCACTCTTCCTATTTTTTTCCCTTTCCTTTTCTTTATTTTTATTCTTCTCTGTTTTCTTCTTCGATTGTGTTTCTCTTTGTATTATTTCTTTATTTTTACATGAGAAGGTGCTGGAAAAAAGAGGCACGGATGCCTTATAGGCTAAGGCCTACCTTTTTTTTAAAAAAAATGATCTTCTATTCTAAAGGTTCATGTATGTTTGTGTTGTAAAACATTAATAAAATCATGTTTGCTCTAGTGGTAAGGCTAAGGTGTTCCTCACATAAATGATGCGGGTTTGAGTCTTGTCTCTAATATTTCATGATTTTTTGCTTAGAACTATCCTAGTGGTAAATCTTGGTTACCAGTTCGAATCCCACCTCCCGCGCTTATGTTGTTTTTTTTATTTTATATTCTGTCAGTCATGAGGTGCTTATTAAATCCATAAAATTTGTAACATTTTAAGCAAAGAAGTAAGTTTCTTAGTGACATATGTGTTTTGCCTCTCACCTTGAGGATAGGGGTTTGAAACCTATTTCTTGTAATTTTATTTATTTTTCTTTTTTCCTTATTTCACATGTGTTTTTTTTGTTTTTTTTATTATCTTTTATTTCTACTTCACATGTTTTGTTGGTTTTTATGTTATTTTGCTTGTTCCATTTTCTTCATAATTTTTTTCTCTGTTCTTTCTTTCTCTTTCTCTTTCTCACTCTCACTCTTGTGTTTTAGTATTCATTGTATATTTTGTCCTTAGGCTTTTATTGTGTGCTTAAATTTATTTCTAAGTCATATATTCTTTTAAAGGAAATTTGTCTTTAGGCTTTTATTGTGCACTTAAATTTTGAGAAGTCATTTTAATTCCAAAAAGTTAAATTTTAAAACTTAAGCTAACAAGAACTACGTAACCCTGATTTCTCGATACGCTCGAGAATACGTAGGAGCGGGAGTAACTCTTGTCGGGCCCACTTTCCTTTTATTAATTTTCACGTGTCTTTGTTTTATCTTGATTAATTTTATTCATTACTATTTAATTTTTTTAAACACCGTTTTACCATAAGAAGGTTGATTTAGACGAGACGTCTTGTTAACCTTCTCATATTTTAAATAACTTTTATTTAAATAATATTTCTTATAAAAATGGTTAATTTGGATGAGATGTCCTGTTAACCTTATTTTGAAATTTTCTTTATTTGTTTTGTTTGTTCATTCTCTTGAGAGGTTAAATTAATTCCTGAGCTATTTAAAATATACAATTAATTTGAGGTAATTTCGAACTTAGAATTTCACTTTTATGACCAGTCCTTTAAAAGAGATTTTCCTGGTATTTTACCTTTAAAAAATATTTGTGTTAATTCCCTGTTGTTGTTGCTGTTTTCTTTTCGAAAGAATAAGGTGATTCAGGTTAGAAGAGTTGGTGGAGTTGAACAACAATGAGGTGTTTTCTTTTCAAAGATAACCATAACTCTTATTTTATATATATAAGATGACCCAAAGAACTTTATGAGTGGTTGCTGTAATGGAGATGCATACAATATATTAATAAGAATTCATCCCTAAAAAATATATCTACTTTTATAAATATATTGATTGATATAATATATTAAGATTTTAATCTTTTTAATGAAATTATTGTATCTGAAAAGTCAAATAAAATAGGTATTGTATGAGAAATTGACAAGTGGCAAAAGTTACAAAAAATAACTTCTTAATGCTTCCAAAATTTATATTTATATAATATAGATTACTAAGACCTCATCTAGGATGGGCGTGAATTTCCAGTTTTTGGTTTTAAAAAGTAAATTTTGTAATAAAACTTGTTTAAATAAAAATATATTCAATTCTTTTTTAATACACACTATCAAAACAATTTGGAAACTACATTCAAAACCATAAAATTTAGTTTCTAATTTTGAAACAATCTTTTTTATTTTTTAAAAAATAAAAACCACATCCTAAAAGATCAGAAAAAGACTTAGAATGTGAGGTTGATTAAGTATTGTTTCCATTTTAAACCTTTTTTTAAAACTAATTTAAAGAAAGATTACACAACAACATACTTAAGAAAAAGATAAGGGTTAAGAAGATTTCACAAAAGATTTATACTAATTCATTTTCAAAGGGGAATAAGCTATATTCAGTACATTTAATGTGAAGGATTTTTACTAACTCAAAAGTCTTACAAAATTAGCACTGAATGTCATAAGTATTCTTAACCCCATCCACTCCTGATTTAAACCCAAGTATTCTTTTCACAACAAGCCACTCCTCGCTCAACTTAATTATTCTTTAGACTAAATTATTTCCCAACTGGAACTAATATTCTTAACAATCTTCATAGGTCAAATAAAGAATAAGTATATCAACAGACTTTTACAATTAGGGTAGCTTGAATCAAATAGTAATAGCTAAGTGTATTAAAGAAAATGAATGAAAGAACTATACATAAATGTTTGTGTAAGAGAGTTTTGAATTTACAATTCTTGTTCTTTTTGTTATAATCTTTTTTGTAGGTTTGAATATTCTATTTATAACTTCCTATGAGTGTGTGACTGTTGCAACATATAGGAATTAAATAATAACCCACTTACTTGTAATATGGGCAATTATCTCCTTGTGCAACGTGGGTAGGAGCATAATAGCTAGTGTTGCTTTTTTATGCAGAGCTCATACCCCTTAGTTCAGTGCATGTGTAATAATTGGCATTCTAGGTAATGGGATGAATATTTAAATGCAACTTACTTCAGCATGACTATAGGGATTTAGCAGACTTTGGATGCCTTGGATCTTACAACTTGAAGTTCTTTTTAACTTGATGCAAAAACTTTGTAAGATTTCTTGAAGGACATTATGACTTGGCAATTTTGTCTTGGTTACATTCTGTTTACTCGACAGACTTCGAGATCACAACATTGAAACTTGGAACTTCACATGATCTTCATTAGAGCAGACCGTTAACAAACGTAGGCTTCATACATCTTTTGTCTTAACAGCTTCTAGCATAATTTTTCATAGCTAATTTAGGTTTCAAACTTCTTTTGAAGAATCTTCATGCTTTAACAAACTTAAACCTTAAAGTTGATTTTGAAATTACATCAAGTTCCAACGATATTTAAGCAAAATGTCTTGGCTCATTTGATCTTTCAAAGCATCTTTATGAGGAACCTTGGCATTGTCTTTTAGTAGGCTTAAGATTATTAAGTCATCTTTCTTTATATTTATCTTCTTCATGTGTTATAGATATGCAGACTTAGACTTAATTGCAATATATGTTAATTCTTTAATAGACTTTTTCACTTAAGAAATTATGTTTGTAATCACACAAAATCCCCTACATGAATGTGCCACAGGTTTCATCTCTCTAATTCGAACCCTAATCCTATTACTTTGTTTTCGAATTGAATCGGATCGTTGCGAGTCTGAAAAATTGAACAAGCATACCTAAAATGTACTCTAGTGAATTTTATTTCTTAGTAGATTCCACATTCTAATTTCTTTCCTTTATCTTACATTTCCCTCCATCAAAACACATGAAAATACAAACATCTATCCTAATTTCATCCTTGTTGTACCCATTATTCTCTCAAATTCCACCAAAACAAATAAAGCATTTGGAAGAAAAGGAGAACAAATAAAGAAAAATGGATGAGTTTATAGATCATACTAAAGAAAATTATATTCATAAAAACAAGAGAGTTTCATAAAAATCTTCTCATTCTTCTTTTTGGTTTTGATATACTTTATTCAGATAGAATCACTATGAATGAGAAAGCCCTGTACCAAGATTTTATATATTGCATACCCCGAGATTCGAACCCTATGACACGGATTAAGTTAGAACAACCCCCTACAAGCTGATCTACCCACTTAGTGATCATTCCTTCTTTTTTGCTTGCTTTTACTCACAAACATATCCTAATAAATTTATATAATTCATTTGAAATTTAGTTTAGAGTTTGAAATGTTGTGTACGAAAGAAAAATCCTTTTGAAAGTTAACACACTTAATGTATTCTTAGCATTTTTGAAGATATTCTTGAAATATAAACAAATAATAATACTGATGTATATATTTTTCAATATAATCTTTATAATTAGTTTAAATTCCTTGGACTCAAATAAATAAATAAATATGAGTCCTACCTCTTTAAAAAAGAGAGATTTTCATAATTTAACCAAACTCATCACTATTTAAAAGATTATGTTATCAAAATGATAAAGAAGAATATATATGATTTATTTTTCCACTTCTAAGACACCAACAAAAAAAAGTATGAAAATCCGAACTAGTGTCCTTAAGAAAGTAAAAGTAGAAATTTTTCATTTGAAAACATTAGCAAAATTAGACCTCCAGTCCCTTAAGTTTAAGGTTAGGTTCGAGTAAGCCCCTTATAATATTTTTTTTTCTCAAACTAGTCCATTATGTTTTTTAAGTTGGTCTGGTTCGGCTGTTACATTTGTTAACTAACGTTCTTCCATGGCGCTTACATGGAATTACAAAAAAGCCCCTAAGTTATGGTGGTTAAAATTTGAACTGCTACAAATTCAATCAAAGAACTACCCACCAGCTTAAAGGATTTTCTCACCACCATCATTTGCAAACAAGTAACAAAACTGATGATTCATAATCAGACTTAGAAAGGGGGTTGAATAAGCCATAGACTTTTTTTTATGGAATATGAACCTTAAAAACACAAGTAATTAGACATATGAAGATAGATTTTCAAGGAGCAAGGAAAGAGAAGAATGAACACCAGAGATTTATACTGGTTCACTTCCAACACAGAAGTTAGATCCAGTCCCTTTCAACTTGAAAGATTTCCATAATTGTAAATCTCTTTTACAAAAACAACACCAGCTGGTGCCATAAATATTCTTAACTCTAGCCACTCCTGGCTTAAATCCCAAGTATTATTTTGATAAGTCACTCCTGACTCAAACTCAAGTATTCTTTCAAAAGCTTTTTCAGGCCACAAAGTGTTTCCCACTGAAACTAAGGGCTGACAACACACTAGACCTTTATACAACAAAGGTTTGTAAGAATAGAGAGTGTAAGGTGTTTCAGAGAATTTACTGTATGAAAAAGATACAAAGAATGAACAGATACACTAAGTTAAGATAGACCAAAGTCTGCTAGAGGTAGAACAACAAAGAAGACCTTTGTCTATGAAGAAACTAAGAAGAGATTGAAAGAGCTTTGATCACAATTGTTCACGTTGATTACTCTTTGTAACACCCCTATTTTTATTTTTATATTAAAATTTTAAAGTAATTAGATTATGGTTCTTTAGAACTTTTTAATCTACGTATTATTTATGATTTTTTGGAATCTTTCTGGAATTTTTGAATTTTTTTAATAAAATAATATATTTTAAATAATTTTAAATTCATATAAAGTGACCTAAAATTAAAAATATTTATAAGAAAGTGAATTGAAATTATAAGAAAATTTTCTAAAATCCGTTTCAAGAAGACTTATCTAAAAATTATCGGTTTGAGAAAAATCTTGATTTTTTCTAATCGTTAAAAAATTGGAAACGTATCAATAAATTTTTATTAACAGAAAATTTTAGATTTTTAAAATTTCAGCTTTATATTACTTATTATAAAATTAGTGAGGACTGATATAATATCGCTAAATTTCAAAAAGGACTCATTTTGAATATTTAAAATATACCGAGTGAAAGGTTACTATTTGGCTTAATAATTCTGTCGACATTTACTATGCAAAACACTGTGCATGTACGAAATTTTCAAAAGATGCACAGTAACCAGGAATAAAAAATTCAAAAATACATAGTACTTTTATATTAAAATAATATAATGCATAGTAAATTTTTTCCTATAAATACCGAAGGATTTCTTCTTTAGAATTCACAATTTCAGATTAAGTTTTCTTAATATAGTAGTGCTAGTGAGATAGTGGTGGAAGTGAGAGAGAGAGAAGTAAATTTTTTTGGGAGAAGGTTCTGCTAAAATCCTAAGGTAAGAATACTTCTCTTTTATATTTTTGGGTTATTTTCATATCGTTTTTAGAAATCTGTTATTATACTAGAAATAATATTATTTTAAGTTACTATTCTGCATAGTAAAACACTATTTCAATAGTAAATTACTATTTCAATAATAAATTACTATTCAAATAGTAAATTACTATTTACTATTACTATTTACCTTTATTATTTATGTTTTTACTATTTACTGTTACTATTCACGATTTACTATTTACTGTTACTATTCATGATTTACTATTTACTGTTACTATTCACGTTTTACTATTCACTATTCAAAATTTACCATTTCTGTTTTAAGTAGTAATCTTAATCCTCATCTTATGCCTATACTGAAATAAGATTGGTATTAATATTTCTAGAAATTGGAGGCGCAAAGCAAACTCTCTTTTGGTAACAACTCAAGGTAAGGGGGAGTGAGATAAGAGTATAATATGAAAAGAAATAAGAATAATGAGAGGAGTCCCCTACTCCTTTTAAATTTAATAATATTAATATTTTAAAATATTAACTTCTTAACTTAAAATTTTAATAAATTTTAAATTAAATATCCGGTTTGACTAACTCTAACATACCTATGTAAGGACTTGGACCATTATGACCTATATGGACTGGATTATACCTATGCAAAGACTTGGACCATTATGACCCATATGGACTGAACTATACCTATGCAAGGACTGGATTATATGGACTTACATATACCTATGCGAGGAATTGACCAAAAGGACTCAAATTGACTATATTAATAATCATTAAATTTTGCATTATGATATGTATTAATGATATTTAATTGATTTGATTATAATTGATTGATTGATTGATGATATTTAGTTATAATTGATAATGCTTGATTTTGATTGATGATTTTGTGATGTGGAGTTTGAGCATATAGCGAGCATGACGGAAAGCTAAAACTCAGTAATAATTTTCTTACCTTACTCTTTAAATTTTTACTTTAAATCTTCTCTTCTTAGAAATTATTCATATTAACTTTATTTTTAATATTTAGAATAAAAAAAAATTAGTATTTCTTTTAGAAAGAAAACATTTTATGAAAATTAATAATAAATTGAAATAATTAAATCTTGAGATAAAGAAAATTTTTGTAATTTTTAGTATTTTTGGTTAATAACTTAAAGATTATTCTCTTTTAATAAAATAAAATTTTCAAAAGAAAATTATTTTATTTTTTTCCAACTTAATAACTAAAGATATTTGGAAATAATTGAGATTTCTAAATTTGATTTTGTTAAGATTTAATTTGAGAAAGATTATGTAAAGTTTTATATGAGAAAGTTTTTAGATATTTAAGGCTTAGAAACTCAAATTTCAGTGAGATTCGAAAACTGTACCAAATTTATTTCTGTGGGACAGAAATTCACAGAATTGAGTAAATGTACAGTTTATTGAAATGATATTGTAAACCTTTAAGGGATTTAATAATTGAGTTTCTAAAAGCCTTAACCAACTAAATACGCGAGTAGTTCATGCATCATGAATCATTAAAGTGAAATAAAATGATATTGTCTGGGGACGAATTATAGAAACCGAGGATACATTAGAGGAGGCTTAATTACGAGCCTTGGGATGAGAGGGTGTGAAAGGGTGCTTCAGGGGACCTGGGGTAGCTCCCTAGTGTCGGGTACTTTCACAATAAAAACTTTCTCAATCTGACTAGTCTCTAAGTGTTTCCATGCCAGTTGAGCTGTTCATATTATTATTATCCGGACTTATGGAACAGCGTAAACTCCTGGTTGGCCCAGTGCAAATTAAAATTTAAGGGCCCACATATATAGGTAAGTTATGATGAAGATATTGCATAACATTCATGCATTCATAATTGATTGTGTATGTGATTGTGATTGATATTATTATGTATTGGTTTGTGAAAACCCTTTGTTGCTTATGTCTTAATAGAGAATATTATATTCTGTTTCTCACTCCTTTCTCCGTGTTTTTGTTTCATATATTCTAAATTGATGGTTCAGAGGGAAGAATCGAAGAATATCGGCAGTAACTATAGCACGTTCTAGAAAGGGAGCTCGGTATGAATACCGTGGTCCAATGAATAAATAATGTTAATAAGTAACTGCTTCTGGGCCATGGAGTTTCCTCTCTTTCTTATAATATTTAATATTTATTTTCGTTGGATCAATGTACAAATACTTTATTAAGTTTTAATAATATTTATGAGGTATTTCAGAAATAATATATGTAATTTATTCCGATAGTTTCTTTCTAACAATCATATCTTTAAAAAAAAATTACGATTTTTTTTAGAATTTATTAAGGTGTAACAGAGGGTGTTACAAAGTGGTATAAGAGCAGTTAATCCAATAGGCCTGGGGAAAAGGTCTATCTTGCTTTGTCTGTAAACTCTGTATAGGTAATAGAGAATAGAATATCTGACTTGGTAGTAACTGTGATTGATGTGACAAATCTCAGTTACTGTGAAACAGGAAACAAATGGCTGGAAACGATCTTGCTGGAGTTGTAGAACGCTTAATCAATGCAATGGGAGCACGTGAAGGTCAAGGTAACGATGCCTTGAGAAGGCTGGACCTATTCGAAAAACGCAATCCACCTCGTTTTAAGGGAGGATATAACCCTGATGGAGCACAAATCTGGATTCGAGAGATAGAGAAGATCTTTCGAGCATTGCAATGTAATGAAGCTGATATGGTAGTCTTCGGTACTTATGCCTTATTTGAGGATGCCGAACATTGGTGGGATAGCATGCGTAGACAATTCGAAGTCAACGACGTGGAGATCACTTGGGATTATTTCAAGGATATGTTTCTGGAGAAATACTTTCCAGCTGATGTTAAAGAGAAAAGACAATTCAAATTCCTGTCGCTGACCCAAGGAAATATGACCGTTGGAGAGTACGCATTCAGGTTTGAAGAGCTATCTCGTTTTCATTCTCATTATAATGATGCTACTAATGAAAGAGATCGGTGTGGAAAGTTTGTAAATGGATTGCGGCCAGAAATTAAGGAAGCTATACGAATGCAGGAAATCCGTGAATTTTCTGTATTGGTAAATCGCTGCAGGATCTTTGAAGAAGACCATAAGGATAGAATGACCAAAAGTCGTGAGCCCATTCACAAGGCAGGAGAAATGAGAAGTGGAGGACCTCACCATCACCAAAGAAGAGACTTCAGGAGAAATAAGCCTTACCAAGCGCCATTTCGCCGGTTTGGAGCAGCATCTGTTCCTAACAAACCCCAAGCTTCAACTGGAAGCTATTACCCAACATCTGCACCAAGTTTTAAATGTTTTATCTGTGGAGGACCCCATTTGAAAAGGGATTGTCCTAAAAACACTTATATTTTCTTTAAGTGTAACAAACCAGGTCATCACATCAAGGATTGTCCAGAGATGAAGAGGGAAAACCCTGAAGGTGCAAGTACAAGCATAAATACTCAAGGAGGCGCGCACAGTGCAGTCGGAAGGCCGAAGGCAAAAGGAAAGGTTTTTGCAATCACTGAAGAAGAAGCATCTCATTCTGATTCCATGGTGGAAGGTAAGTGTATCATTAATAAGATTCCTTTAACTGTTATGTATGACTCAGGTGCATCACATTCCTTTATTGCCAATAACTGTGTAGAAAAACTAAAATTACCTGTGATAGAACTGCCATTTGACTTATCTGTACATACTCCTAGAAACAATCCCATTGTCACTTCTAAAGCTTGTTGAAAATGCCCTATTGTCATAGATGGTAGGGACTTTAAGGCTAATTTTTTCTGTTTACCCCTTTCTGGCTTAGAAGTTATTATTGGGCTAGATTGGTTGTCTGACAATCATGTTCTAATAGATTGTCATAATAAAACCATAATGTTTAAAGAACCAGTGAATTTGAATCCTGAGGATTCGAGATTTCTAACCGCCAACCAAGTGAGTGCCTCTTTAAAAGGAGGGGCTCAAGGATTCATGCTATTGCTTTCAACGAAAGGAGAGCAAGAATCAAAAATCAAAAATCTGCTAGTTGTGTGTGAATTTCCTGACTTTTTCCTGAAGATATCCCTGGTTTACCCCCAGAAAGAGATGTGGAATTCGCCATTGATCTAGTACCTGGAGTTGGACCCATTTCAATTGCACCATACTGAATGTCACCTCTAGAATTAGCAGAGTTGAAAAAACAACTTGAAGAGATGATAGAGAAGCAGTTTATACAACCCAGTGTATCCCCCTGGGGTGCACCAGTGTTGTTAGTTAAGAAAAAGGATGGTAGCATGAGATTGTGTGTAGATTATCGGCAACTGAACAAGGTGACGATCAAGAATAGATACCCTCTGCCAAGGATTGACGACTTGATGGATAAACTGCGTGGTGCCACGGTGTTCTCCAAAATTGATTTGAGGTCTGGATACCATCAAATAAGGGTGAAGAAAGAAGATGTACCAAAAACTGCTTTTAGAACACGCTATGGCCATTATGAATATCTAGTAATGCCTTTTGGTGTAACTAATGCACCAGCCGTATTCATGGATTACATGAATAGGATTTTTCATCCATATCTAGATAAATTTGTAGTGGTGTTCATTGATGATATATTAGTGTACTCTAAAAGCAAAGAAGAACATGTTGAACACTTGAAGGTTGTGTTGGAAATCCTGAAAAAGAAATAACTGTATGCAAAGCTGTCAAAGTGTGAATTCTGGTTGGAAGAAGTGAACTTTTTAGGACATGTAATTAGTCAAGGAGGAATAACTGTAGACCCTTCCAAGGTGGAGGCAGTTTTAAAATGGGAGAGACCAACCACGATCACTGAGATTAGAAGTTTCTTGGGCTTGGCTGGATACTATAGGAGATTCATTGAAGGATTTTCAAAGCTAGGATACTCATTGACCAAGTTAACACAGAAAGGACAACCTTTTGTGTGGATGACACAATGCGAGAATAGTTTCCAAGAGCTGAAAGATCGACTTACTTCTGCGCCGGTGTTAGTACTCCCCGATCCACATCGAAGTTTTGAAGTTTACTGTGATGCGTCTAAACTAGGACTAGGAAGTGTACTCATGCAAGACAAGAAGGTTGTAGCCTATGCGTCACGCCAATTAAGGCAACATGAGATTAACTACCCTACCCATGACTTAGAGCTAGCCGCCGTAGTTTTTGCCTTAAAGATTTGGAGGCATTATCTATACGATGCAAGATTCGATGTGTTTAGTGATCATAAGAGTCTCAAGTATTTATTCGACCAAAAGGAGTTAAACATGAGGCAACGAAGGTGGATGGAGTTCTTAAAGGACTACGATTTTGAGTTGCAATACCATCCTGGAAAAGCGAACGTAGTAGCTGATGCTTTAAGTCAAAAGTCTCTACATGCATCCACAATGATGATTAAAGAGCTGGAATTGATAGAGAACTTTAGAGATCTTAACCTAGCAGTAAAGGTTAATGCTAACAGCTACAGATTAGGAGCGTTGCAAGTGACAAATGAATTCCTGAGGTAAGTTTTAAAGGCTCAAAGAGATGATGAATTCCTGCAAGAAAAGAAAGAACTCTTGAAACAAGGAAAAGAAGTCGATTTCAATATAAGAAATGACCAATTACTGAGGTATAAGGATCGAGTGTGTATCCCTGATCAAGAGGAGTTGATAAAAGCAATTCTAGAAGAAGGCCACAAAAGTTATATGAGCATTCATCCCGGAGCTACTAAAATGTATCAAGATTTGAAGAAGTTATTTTGGTGGCCTGGAATGAAGAAAGCGGTGGCAGAATACGTGGCTGCATGTCTAATTTGCCAGAAGGTTAAAGTGAAACACCAAAAACCCCCTGGAATGCTACAATCAATGGAAATACCGGAATGGAAATGGGATAGCATTACCATGGATTTTGTGACTTCTCTACCTAAAACTCCATTAGGACATGATTCAATATGGGTAATAGTTGATAGACTAACAAAGTCTGCCCACTTTATTCCCATCAATATTCGTTACTCTATGGAGAAACTGGCAAAATTATACATCGAGGAGATTGTGAGATTGCATGGAATTCCTTCAAGTATCATTTCTGATCGAGACCCTCGTTTTACATCATAATTCTAGAAGAGCTTGCACAAGGCTTTAGGAACAAGACTGCGTCTGAGTTCAGCATATCATCCTCAGACGGATGGACAATCAGAAAGAACGATCCAATCTCTAGAGGACTTGTTACGAGCTTGTGTGTTAGAGCATAAAGGAAGTTGGAATCAATTCTTACCATATGTGGAGTTTACCTACAACAACAGTTTCCATGCTAGCATTGGCATGGCACCCTTTGAAGCATTATATGGAAGAAAATGTAGGACCCCGCTATGTTGGTTTGAGACTAGTGAAAACTTGATGCTAGGACCAGAGTTGGTACAACAAACCACGGATAAAATCAAAATAGTTCAGGAAAAGATGAAGGCAACACAGAGCAGGCAGAAAAGTTACTATGATAAAAGAAGAAAGCCGCTCGAATTTCAAGAAGGCGATCATGTATTCTTGAAAGTCACACCTATGACTGGGGTCGGTCGGGCAATAAAATCTCAAAAACTAACTCCTAGATTTATTGGTCCATATCAAATAATGCATAAAGTTAGTCCCCTTGCCTACCAAATAGCATTACCACCTTTTCTTTCTAATATCCATAATGTTTTTCATGTGTCAAACTTACGAAAGTATATATCTGATCCTACACATGTTATTGAACCTGATGTCATACAAGTTAAAGATAATCTTACATATGATGCACCACCTATCAGAATAGGTGATAGAAGAATAAAAAAGTTAAGAGACAAGACAATTCCGCTTGTAAAGGTCATTTGGAGTGAAACGAGAGGAGAAGATGCTACATGGGAACTAGAAACTGAGATGAAAGAGTCTCATTCTCATTTGTTTTACTGAATAATGTAAATTTCGAGGACGAAATTTTTCTAAGGGGAGTAGAGTTGTAACACCCTTATTTTTATTTTTATATTAAAATTTTGAAGTAATTAGATTATGGTTCTTTAGAACTGTTTAATCTACGTATTATTTATGATTTTTTAGAATTTTTTTGGAATTTTTGAATTTTTTTAATAAAATAATATATTTTAAATAATTTTAAATTCATATAAAGTGACCTAAAATTAAAAATATTTATAAGAAAGTGAATTGAAATTATAAGAAAATTTTCTAAAATCCGTTTCAAGTAGACTTATCTAAAAATTATCGGTTTGAGAAAAATCTTGATTTTTTCTAATTGTTAAAAAATTGGAAACGTATCAATAAATTTTTATTAACAGAAAATTTTAGATTTTTAAAATTTCAGCTTTATATTACTTATTATAAAATTAGTGAAGACTGATATAATATCGCTAAATTTCAAAAAGGACTCATTTTGAATATTTAAAATATACCGAGTGAAAGGTTACTATTTGGCTTAATAATTCTGCCGATAGTTACTATGCAAAACACTGTGTATGTACAAAATTTTCAAAAGATGCACAGTAACCAGGAATAAAAAATTCAAAAATGCATAGTACTTTTATATTAAAATAATAGAATACATAGTAAATTTTTTCCTATAAATACCGAAAGATTTCTTCTTTAGAATTCACAATTTCAGATTAAGTTTTCTTAATATAGTTGTAACACCCTTAGTTTTTTAATAAATAGATAAATACCAAAGAGGGGGATTTTCCCAAATTTTAGAGTTTACAAATCATTCATAATCTACCCAAAATAATTAAACCGGTACAACGAGGAGAAGGAGGGGGAAAAGGAAGGCGAGGAAAAGTAAAGGCCAATCAAAAGCCATCGAGCGGAAGCCTAACAACGCTCAAGCGAACCCAACAGAAACAGCACGCACTCGCTCAAGCGAGACCCGACTCCGCTTGAGCGAGACAGGCCAACTAGCTCGGGCGAGCACACATTCGCCTGAGCGGGCCAAAGCAAAAACCTCTCAGCAACACACCCTCGCTGGAGCGAATACCTCACAGAAGCCGTTCATCTAAACACATTCGCTAGGGGGAATCCATCATTCGCCAAAGCGAGAAGCCACTCGGCATTTGATCACTCGGGAATCAGGGTTCCACCCACTCAGTAAACGATCCATTCAAACACCACTCGGTGTATCCATCTTCAACACAATCATAAATCCACCAAACCAATATCACTCGGTATTTCATTATTCCTCTCACTCGGAATATACTTAGACCTTCCTTCACTCAGAAGGAGTCTCCACCTTCATGCTCCACTCGGAATACTCCAGTCGGATTCACTCGGGAGTGTTACACGATCGTCACTTATTATACTGATATCTAGAGTCAAACCTCACTCGGTAACTCATTCAGAGACCGAATCCTTTCACACGGCTTTTCACTCAGAAAATCAATCAAAGTCCGACTCATCCTTCTAGCGGTATCTCACTCGATATTTAACTCTAAAACCGACCGACACTCATTCGGTCACACACACACGGTATTTGCGCCTAATCTCTCTTAGAGAATACCTTAACCATCCATTACTCAGAAATAACCTCCTTAATCAATTTCACTCAGAGTTATCCGAACTTCTCAACACTCAGAGAAATTCACCAAATTAAGTCACTCGGACATATGAAATACTTACCCACTCGGGAAAACTATTAAGCTAAGTTCTCACTCGGACTTACTCAATACTTAGCCACTCAGCATACTTATTACCCTATTCACTCGGAATAGGTATCCATGTTCACTCGGAAAACTTATACAACTTATATACTTAGATTATTTCTTATCTGAACCATCAACAACTCTTCACTTGTCAAAGATTCACTCGGGTTTCCACTCGGGCATATGCAATCTCCTCTCTCCGCTCGGGGTTTACTTATATTTTCACTCTACCAATTTTCACTTAACCACCAATAGGCTTACCTTAACCCAAAATACATTTCACGCAAACCCATAAGGTCAACACCACTCAGGAATAGCCTAGTAGAGTATATCTCACTCGGAAGAGGAGTCCTACCCATAGATTCACTCGGAAATGGCCCTAAGCCTTTTATATTTCACTCGGAATGGACACCCAGCATCATATTTCACTCGGTATCTACTCGCTTAGCATTATTCATTCCTCACCATTCATATTCAACCCAAGTAATGACTTAACCATTAACATATACATGTGTAGACATTCCGAATCATTAACTTTAACACTATGTTATACTTCAACACTCCTCCAATGATCAACAGCACGTTCCAATCGGTAAGAAGCATCAAATCAACATAAAACACTTACATATATGTCTATTCATTCACTCGGAACACATAGTATCTTAATATCATTCATCCACCAATCCTCACTATCCGATACAAGTACATGACTTCAATGTAAATCATAGATATATATAAAAGCATGCACTCGGATTCCAATACATATGTATTTATATTCATTATACAACATGCCATATGAGCCGGCCAAGGCCTTAATACATCAAACACACTCGGTACATTACATCATGTACAAAGCCTCACCATAAATACCCATCACTCGGGTTTAAGGCCATCACATTATCCAATCCGACCTGCATACACTGAAAAATGGTGTAGGGGTGAGCTTTACATATTAAATGACAGATATTGGCTCGGATTAATCTCAGAATCCACAACACAATTATATATATATATATATATATCATCAATCATCACAACACACACTGCCATCCAATATGGACAATCACAAACATCTTCCGCTCGGGTTTCTTACTCATTTCACTCGGCTATAAAGCCTAACGTCCTCATCAATAATACAATCCCTCAATCGAATTTCACCTCAAGTCTACCCCAGAACTTATATCAACAATACTCACACTCCGAGCCACGCTCAAGGAGTCTGCCTGAGCTCAGCTCCAGGACTTAATCACGTTCAACACATTCAATTTCATTAAACACATATTTAACATCATGTATTGCATGTATTTATTCATACCATTACCCACATAGGGACCAATGACAAGCCACACATTGCACTCGGCAATCATAACACAAATAACATGCATCTCATGCATTAACGCACATCATCACAAATATCATCATACATCTCGTGGACGAATGATCATGCACATCTTAAATAATAAGCATCAATCCGGGTTCAACTCAACAACATACAACATCCAACAAAACACAACACAGTGCAATAATGTCACCCAGAAACCCGTCCATAAACTATGCATTTGAGATGCAAAGCCCCCTACCTGAAATGACGTTCCAGTAGCCACATGACCACTCGGCCCAGCCACAGTAGCACTCTGCTCGGCATTCCAGCAGTGGGAAGAGCCACACAGCTTCCCAGTCAATCAGTAACAAGCTTCTCAACAACCAAGTATCAAACATCACCCTTTCGCTCAAGCCACACATGCACTCGTTTGAGCGAAAAGGGTCTAGTGACCATTTCTTCACTGGCTCGCTCAAGCGTGGCCATTCTCGCTTGAGCGAGATACGCCCAGTAGCTCCCCTGAACGCAACACACTCGCAGCATCAACACTCCAAGCTCCACTCTACTCTGCCACCCGGTCGGTGGAGAGACCTCCAGGCACAGCACCGTCTTCACCACCATGGAGGACAACCAAGCTTCCATGCATGCACCATACCATGCATGCCTTCTTCTTCACAACAGCACCATACACCTTCAACAACAATGGAGGACCACCATGCCTCCATGCAACATGCATGTCTTTATCCACACAAGAGCAGCATAGCCTTATCAACAGTGAACCATCGTGCATCCACAACCGAGGCACACACACCCACGCTGCAGCAGGCTCCAACCGAGCCCATCATATGAAGGAGAAGAAGAAGAAGAAGACGAAGGGGAAGCACCAGGGAACCAAAGGAAGAACCCAGCCTCCAAATCACGCAGCCACACGCTGTTTCCTCCACCATGCTGTTCCTCACACAGCCACACCATTCCACTCGGTCCAGCACAGTTTGTGAGTGGAAGAAGATGATGAAGGAGAGGACGAAGGAGCAGGAGCTCCAACAAGTTCTAGAGAGAAGGAGGAGCGTTTCTCCTCCCTCCAGAACATGCAACACGAGAGAGTGAAGAGAGTGAGAGGGAAACCAAAACTTATCTTCACACTCACACTCTCCCACTCAGCCCCATCATCACGCTGCCCAGAGACAGCCCATCCTCATTAATGCAAGTCCCAATCCAACTAAAGCCATCAGCTATCAACGTGGGGACCACGCGAAAAGGAAGGGAAAAGAGAGAGAACCGAAGCTTCTCTCATGGTCCAAGGGGCACCAATGTCCTTTCCCCATTATTATTATTATAATCATTATTCAATAATTAATCTAATTAACCATTAAATTCCAATTAACCATCAACTAAACCAATCATAATCCTTAATCCTGAATTTAACCTTAATTAGCAATTAATTAAAAATCAGGATGTTACAATAGTAGTGCTAGTGAGATAGTAGTGGAAGTGAGAGAGAGAGAAGTAAATTTTTTTGGGAGAAGGTTCTGCTAAAATCCTAAGGTAAGAATACTTCTCTTTTATATTTTTTGGGTTATTTTCATATCGTTTTTAGAAATCTGTTATTATACTAGAAATAATATTATTTTAAGTTACTATTCTGCATAGTAAAACACTATTTCAATAGTAAATTACTATTCAAATAGTAAATTACTATTTACTATTACTATTTACCTTTATTATTTACATTTTTACTATTTACTGTTACTATTCACGATTTACTATTTATTGTTACTATTTACGATTTACTATTTACTGTTACTATTCATGTTTTACTATTCACTATTCACTATTCAAAATTTACCATTTCTGTTTTAAGTAGTAATCTTAATCCTCATCTTATGCCTATACTGAAATAAGATTGGTATTAATATTTCTAGAAATTGGAGGCGCAAAGCAAACTCTCTTTTGGTAACAACTCAAGGTAAGAGGGAGTGAGATAAGAGTATAATATGAAAAGACATAAGAATAATGAGAGGAGTCCCCTACTCCTTTTAAATTTAATAATATTAATATTTTAAAATATTAACTTTTTAACTTAAAATTTTTAATAAATTTTAAATTAAATATCCGGTTTAACTAACTCTAACATACCTATGTAAGGACTTGGACCATTATGACCTATATGGACTGGATTATACCTATGCAAAGACTTGGACCATTATGACCCATATGGACTGAACTATACCTATGCAAGGACTGGATTATATGGACTTACATATACCTATGCGAGGAATTGACCAAAAGGACTCAAATTGACTATATTAATAATCATTAAATTTTGCATTATGATATGTATTAATAATATTTAATTGATTTGATTATGATTGATTGATTGATTGATGATATTTAGTTATAATTGATAATGCTTGATTTTGATTGATGATTTTGTGATGTGGAGTTTGAGCATATAGCGAGCATGACGGAAAGCTAAAACTCAGTAAGAATTTTCTTACCTTACTCTTTAAATTTTTACTTTAAATCTTCTCTTCTTAGAAATTATTCATATTAACTTTATTTTTAATATTTAGAATAAAAAAAAATTAGTATTTATTTTAGAAAGAAAACATTTTATAAAAATTAATAATAAATTGAAATAATTAAATCTTGAGATAAAGAAAATTTTTGTAATTTTTAGTATTTTTGGTTAATAACTTAAAGATTATTCTCTTTTAATAAAATAAAATTTTCAAAAGAAAATTATTTTATTTTTTTCTAACTTAATAACTAAAGATATTTAGAAATAATTGAGATTTCTAAATTTGATTTTGTTAAGATTTAATTTGAGAAAGATTATGTAAAGTTTTATATGAGAAAGTTTTTAGATATTTAAGGCTTAGAAACTCAAATTTCAGTGAGATTCGAAAACTGTACCAAATTTATTTCCGTGGGACAGAAATTCAGAGAATTGAGAAAATGTACAGTTTATTGAAATGATATTGTAAACCTTTAAGGGATTTAATAATTGAGTTTCTAAAAGCCTTAACAAACTAAATAAGCGAGTAGTTCATGCATCATGAATCATTAAAGTGAAATAAAATGATATTGTCTGGGGACGGATTATAGAAACCGAGAATACATTACAGGAGGCTTAATTACGAGCCTTGGGATGAGAGGGTGTGAAAGGGTGCTTCAGGGGACCTGGGGTAGCTCCCTAGTGTCGGGTACTTTCACAATAAAAACTTTCTCAATCTGACTAGTCTCTAAGTGTTTCCATGCCAGTTGAGCTGTTCATATTATTATTATCCGGACTTATGGAACAGTGTAAACTCCTGGTTGGCCCAGTGCAAATTAAAATTTAAGGGCCCACATATATAGGTAAGTTATGATGAAGATATTGCATAACATTCATGCATTCATAATTGATTGTGTATGTGATTGTGATTGATATTATTATGTATTGGTTTGTGAAAACCCTTTGTTGCTTATGTCTTAATAGAGAATATTATATTCTGTTTCTCACTCCTTTCTCCGTGTTTTTGTTTCATATATTCTAAATTGATGGTTCAGAGGGAAGAATCGAAGAATATCGGAAGTAACTATAGCACGTTCTAGAAAGGGAGCTCGGTATGAATACCGTGGTCCAATGAATAAATAATGTTAATAAGTAACTGCTTCTGGGCCATGGAGTTTCCTCTCTTTCTTATAATGTTTAATATTTATTTTCGTTGGATCAATGTATAAATACTTTATTAAGTTTTAATAATATTTATGAGGTATTTCAGAAATAATGTATGTAATTTATTCCGATAGTTTCTTTCTAACAATCATATCTTTTTAAAAAAAAATTTACGAATTTTTTTAGAATTTATTAAGGTGTAACAGAGGGTGTTACACTCTTGCTTCTACTTTTGATTTAAATCTCTTCAAATATATATAGGTCACTTAAGATGATCGTTTAATTATTAGGGAATCCATCAGGGTCAGGCAGCGGAAACACAAAGGATTCCCAAAAAGGATTGCAAAAACAAATGTCTCAAGGCATTATCCAAAATTAAATTTTTGATTTAGGGTTTACCTTTTGTAGACGTAAAACGAGTTCCTCGATCAAAGCAATTGTAGCTTCGCCCTTAGGAGTCTACATGAGCACTCCCACCAGAAAAACAAAGTTCCGAATGCTAGTACGGAAATTTGATTATAATCTAATTTCTAAGCAACAGCCTATGGGCATCTCATGCTCTATATATAGGCTTAGGTCTTAACCTGAGCTCTCATTAAACATTGGGCTCGTGACTCATTCTAAATGAGTTAGGCCTAAATAGTTTTATTTGTAGTCCAACTAAAATAAAACTATCCGCTGGTAGGCTTAGTCTATGTGTGTGACCCTATAGGTTAAATATTCAGTTATATTAATAATAAACTATTTTATTATTAATATAAAATAAGAGCGGTATCTAGTAACACATCATTATGTCAGAATATTATTTATCATCGACATGACCTATAAGTGATAATTATTTTATATATTTATTCCTTTTGTCACGATATCTAATTGGGCCTAAGGCGTGGTCGTGGTCATCCTTGTATGGCCCAATTCATTTTACTTGATACCAGAGTAGACTTTACGGAATAAATATCTAATATCTATTCGTCCTAGCATGGCCATGCATTTCGTTAGTCTCACTCCATCAAGTGGCCCATAGATATCACTCCTGTCACATAGAAGAGACAAATTCCATCTACATCACTCACATCCCTCTGCATAATTTGTCTATTGCCTAATCACAATCTTTATGGTCATTTTATTACAGATAACGTTTGATTCTATTAAAACAACAAACTCCTTATGTAGGAATCGTAGTGACTTCAGGTTGAAGGACTATATACCATTATCACATTGAGAACCATTTATGACACTTATGTAACGATCCATGCAACATTCTCATGGTGGGTCTGTCCAGTACAACATTACTCTTAATGTGTACCTTTATAAAGACTTGATATCATATATCCATGATTTGTGAGATCAAATCATCAGTACATTCACACACTAATCTTAATGTATTTACATGTCCCCATGTAAATACTTGATTATGGATGTTTTAGGAATAATTCTCATATGACCTATTATTCAAGGATAAATAGCATTAAAATTAGTCTTAAAATTGAAAATACTAATTTTATTGATAAGTTAAAATTGATACATTAATAGCTCGTAATGCATACACCAACATTAATAACCTGATTAGGAGATATAGCAATTAGAAATCCTTTGAAGGAGTTTTGCTTCATCATAAGCACCAGACCTTTGATGAACTAATGAGATGCCAAAAGGTCTGGTAAGAAGGAACTTTGCATCATGCATGGAAATGGTGTTCCTTGAGATCTCCTGAGCATAAAGTCATTTGTTGGCTTTCTTCTTCTAACTAACGTGTAGAGCATATTGCTGTTGTACTTTGAAGCTTCCTGACACATAAGCTAACTGTAATTGACTTTTCTAAAATGTTCAGGGTAGCTATATTGGTTTCTTTGCAAGTATGCTTAGGTTGTTCCATTGATTTGTCTTTTATCCTCTTTGATGATAAACACAACTTTCTTGATAAGAGCTTTGACTTCAGAGCATTATAGAAAGGGTTTAGAACGTTGTATGAAGAGTACTCGAAGAACATTTTTGGTGCATGATCTTGTTGCTTCAAAGTCTGAAGTCTGATTGGTGGTCTAAAGGTCTGAAAAATCTTGGATCATACTCTTTTTGGTCAAAAGCTAGAATCAGACTTTTCTTGGATCATACTTTTGTTTTAATGAACTTCCTCTTTCTTTTGTAACTTGTGAACTTAGTATTTGTTTCCTAAAACACTTAATTTAAACATGTTAGATCACACATTTGCAGACTTTATTTGATTTAAATGCCTTGATGTATGTTATTAATAAATCTTAGGGTTTGGTTACATTAACATAACTTGGGGTCTGGTCAATGGTTACTACCAACTTTCTTTTACAAACCAGACTTGGTCTCAACAAGAACGAAAAAAAAGGAATTAGAACCATAAAGGAATGAGAGCAAAAGGAAACGTAAAATATTCCATATCTAGATTTAGAAGAATCATGCAAAATCAATGACAATTTTCATATCTCAAATTCCTACAAGGTATTAGGGAGTACATAAAAGCAACATTTACATTGAAGATAAAATAATGACATTAACAAAAGGGAAAATAAAAATAATAACATTAATAGAACAAGCCTCTAAAAATAGAGCCATAATTTAAGGCAAATTATTCATACCTATCATAGTTCCTACATAATCAGACTATTCATATTGATAAAACATATGTTTGGAACTCAATGCCTAGTTTTCAGTGAGATCTAACGATGGAGGTTCATCCAGAGTATATCCACCAAAGTTGTTATTTGTTTATGCAAGAAAGAATACAACCACTATTCGAGGAAGATTTCTTCCACCATATATATATATATATATTTTTTGCATAATCTAGCCGTTCAGAATAAAGGGCTACATGTTTGAAGGCTTCTTCCTAATTTTTAGCAAGATTTGACGGTGCACAACTTCATAAAAGGCAATTCTATAGATACTACTTTGTGAAAAAAAGATTGGGGAAAGAAATAAAGGGCCATGCACCATCGTGAGCATAGTGCATGCTCCGCCATGATTGGCAGAAAGGAGAAATTGAGAGAGGGGAATAGACTAGGGTGGGAGTTTGTGAAAATAGGGATAGAAAAGAAAAAGAGAAACCCCTGATGGTGTTGTTTTTTATTTTTATTTTTTTAATTCTCAATCTCACTTTGACATTTTTATGACACGTGTCATCCATTTGTAAACTTTTTAAGTCATGTGAGCTTCACTTGGTGTTTAAGCCACATAAGTGCCACAAAGCATTGTTTTGTTAACTAGTTTAACAGATGTAATGCAAAGAATCGATTCAGACTAACTTAAACACATAAGGGACTAGCTAGTTTGAATACAAAAAACATGAGGGACCTTCTTAAACCTAACTTCAAATGTAAGGGACTAGAGATCTAATTTTGCCTACAAACATTATTAAAGTCATTCACTTTAATTTCTCCCCACATAATGTCTATCTATATAAGACTCTGATTTCCAAAAAAAAATTTACTTTTATTTTCTTAAACCATATTCTTAAAGTACTAGTTAATAGTAAAAAAAATGTCTATCTAGGGAGTGAGTCCACAAATGCTACTACATGCGTTGTATACTACTTCCTCTAGTCTTATATATAAGATATAGTTAACCGAATCACAAAGACTAATAAAATTAGTTAAATAATAATTAAGTATATTGAGTTTCTAAATATTAATGTTCCATTGCAATTTTACCCCTTTGAGCTTAATTAAATGTCTTTGATAGTTGTGAGTATATTTAACGACATATAGAATATTTAGCCTAATTAATAAAGGTAAATAAGAAAAAGTAAATAAATATTGTATGAGAAATATAACTATATCTTATAAAACAAACTATATTTTTTTTTTCCTGAAACTATACCTTATATATGAGACAAAAAAATAGTATTATTTATCATGGTTTTCAAAACTGGATTGATCATTGAACCAATTGGGGCACTAATATAATATTATATTAATTCAAAACAATCCTAGTTAAACTATTACTAATATAATATTAATTTAAACATTTTTAGCATATTCAAAATAATTTAAAAAAAACACAATTCATTGAACTTGCCGTAAAAAAAATCTAGAAAGGGAAGTTCCAACATCCCATCACACATGAAATACATATTACTTAAGTTCAACAAAATAAAAGAGAAAGATAATCCATCAAGTCAACCAAAATAATTGCTTCATTCTATTGATTCCTCCACTCGTAAATGATAATTCATAATAAAGACATGTGCAAGTAGATGTTTTTTCCTTATCTTCTGTGAGCAACATGCTCCCAAGCAGGATAACGTTTGCCATGACATGAACCTTGAGGATTGGTTTTTAGTTGATGGCAAAGTATTAAGTGCATCTCGACCATTATCATTAGGAGTCGAAACATTAACTTTCTACAATGTAACATAACTATCATGATGAGAAGAGGAAAAAAACCTCAACTGATATAATGAAATAAAATCACAACAATCAATATGACAATAAATTTACCTGTCATTTTGAGACATTTCTATAAAATTGCAACCAATCACAACCAAACCAATGTAAAGCTTCGTAATAACATGAAATTTGGAACAAGCTGCAAATTTGGAAACAACTGGGATTTGCTAACTAAAACAAGCTGCATAATTTCATAGGCAAGGATTAAAAAACTATCATGGTAGTGGCAGGGATTTGCTAAGTAGATTATGTTGATTACTTTTAAATGAAACTAATCAAATGCAAATATGTCAACAAGAAGCTTACTACCAAACTCCAAAGTCCAAACATTTTAAAACTATTAAATAGATTCAATTCAATAAATAAACTAAGCAAAACATTAACAAACAAATTTGTAATGAATACCCCGCAAACTTAATTTGACATCATTCTAAAGTCCAAACACAACACAATATTTGAATTAATTATCTAGTGATCAATGAATTTTTGCATCCTTTAAATTAGCATACTAGTTATTCTACAACAAGACTAAGTGAGTATACTCTACATTCTAAAAAATAAAGTCGGTACTAAACTAACTATCTATTAGGAAATTAATGATTAAAAAAATATACATTTACTTTTTATGAGTACCAATATTTAGATCAAACCTGACAATCTAAGATGAAAATTTTGTAACATCAATTCTACGAAAACCTAAACACACAGCTCCTATCTTCTTCTATTTTGCATTATTTTCAAATTTGATTTCTTAGTTCTTACACGATTTACATTATTAGGAAATTTCATTTTATTTCAAAATTTCAAATTTGAGTGATAGATAGATTCATAGATCAGTAGAGGAAGAAAATGGAATGGCGAATGAACCAGACGAAGATGGAAGCAGTTGTGGTGGAGATAGGCACAAAACGGTGACTCCTAGGGATGCAGACTGCGACGGAGATGGGCGGTAAAATAACGCCTCCTGGGGACACACATCACAATGGAGATGGGTGGCACAACGACACCTCCCGGGGAAGCGTACTACAACGAAGATGAGACGGAAAAGAGAGGGTTTCGTGTTTTTGGATGTTGCTAAGGCCTACAAAAGCAAAAAAGGAAGAAGAAGTAGAGTGGGGTAGAGAGAACCCGATATCTCCTACTTAGTTTTCTTTTTCTTTTAAATAATAATCAAAACGATGCCGCTTTGGTTATTTTTTGAGTCAAAACTACGTCATTCAAAGTGCAATATTACAACACAACATGATCCAGTGCTCAAGAAAAAATGCATATGTAAAACGCAATAATAACTGGGAAATAACCGTAATAATAGGTTATTAAAACGTTAGTAATATGTTATTATAAAACCTTTTGTAAATACGGCTACAAGTACAATAAAAGGGGACATAACCGCAGTAATAACTATTTTCTGCAATTAACAGTCACTTGGAAAAACCCGTTGAACCACTAATTTTTTTTTTTTTTGCCATCCGATTGCATTAGATACCAATAGGAACATAACACGCCTCGCCACTGAAAGAAATCAACGACAAGGAAGCACCTTCACCATCCAACAAAAAAAAAAAGGAAGCACCTTCACCTCACACATCTTTTACTCTTCAATAATGATATTGGTATGGTTAAATGAACCATTTGTCTAAAAAATTAATCCTTATCTTTATACTTATTCACCATCAAATGTTGATTTAAGTGTTTTAGTTTTGACTTCCTTTAAATAAAATTTTATATTTAAATTTTGAGTTAACATGATGATGAAAGTTATTAACTCAAAAGAAAATTATTTTCAATAAAGAATCCTTGTTATTAAAAAGTCTTTATACTTTTATGAAACTAAATTTATAAACTGGTCTATACTTTTTTTTTAAAAAAATTATATGGTCAAAATTGTGACAACTTAGAAATACTAATTTATATACTTTAAGAAAACAAATTGTATTAGGATATAACAAAAGGATATGACTGGTTTATAAGTTTATTTACGCACAAGAATAACAATATTAAGGTATTTTAGTGTAGAGAATAATTTGTAAATAAGGATAACAATAAAAATTAAATAATTAATTTAATCTATTTACATTTATATTCTCATACAATACTTCCCCCTTATATTTTCTCTTAGCGTCATATTTGCTACGTCTTTTTTTTTCATATTTCTTTCTCGTCCACCTTAATAGGTGCCCATTATATTGTTTTCACGTTTACATCATTATCCTTTAGAATATATCAAGTGTGACCACCAGTTTATTTAGTTTAGAATCATTCTAAAATTAAAAAGAACTAGAAAAACACATCATATAAATTCTAAAAGTAGAAAAAGGAATTCTCATTAAATTACAGTACATCTCCAGCAGTGCAAAGGAAAGGTGGTCAGAAACAGCATGGATATAGCAATAGTGGTGCAGGCATTGAAGGTGGCAGTCAAAATTCAAAAAAGCAGAGCAAGATGAAAACAATGAAAAGGAAAGTGGGTAAATCTTGGGTCTATTTAAGTTGACTACTTTTGTTTTAATGTCTCTTGCATGCATACGCTTGTATCACAACCTTCGAAACCATTTTTCTTCCCCAAAGCCAAACACTCTTTTGTCTTTCCCTTTCTTCTTTTACCACCATCTTTTCCTCCTCTTTACCCTGCACCTTTATTTACTTTTCTTTTTCTGGACTTGGGTGGGTAAGCCTCTTTGGGCTACATTAAATTCCTAGACCAGTTCTAGTAAGAAATGGGCTTCATTTGAGTTGTTATTTGGCAAACGGAAATGGTCAACATATTTTTTTTAATCTATTTATTTGCACCGACCAATTCTTTTTATCTATTGTTTTAAAAATTAAAAAATAATATTTTATTTCCATAACATATAATATGACAGATTAATTCAGTGACAAATATGTGCAAGATTAATATTTAAAAAGGGTAACTGATAGATGGGTTTAAATGTTTAATTTGAAGTAGGTAGAAGTGAAGAGCAGGTTTCCGTTATTTTTTCGTAACAACCATTCCGAACTTGAGGCTGGGACATAACAACCCGCCAAATATATAAAGAGACGCTTTGAGTGAAATTCGCTTCTTTCTCTCTTTCTTTGTGACTCTTTCATTCCATTCTCAATATCCATGGCTCCAGAGGACACTGATTCCTTCATCGACAAGATAGAAGAAAAGTTCCAAGAACACACATCCGATTCCGATTCCGATTCATATTCCGATTCCGACGACGACAACCACAAGAAGCCCCTCTCCAACACACCTCACTCCGACGTTTACCGCCTCTTCGGCCGGGATCAGCCCATCCACAAGGTCTTGGGCGGTGGAAAACGTAACTCCTCTCTCCCCTTAACGCATCTCCATATCTTGTTATCATCTTGCGTTATTCATTTATCATCTCTCATTATCATCACGCGTGTTCTTTTTTTCCTTTTGATCGGAGTTGTTGCGTTTCCCATAGAAAACTCTGATTTCCAGTTCCGTTTAAGATCGAACGCTGCTGTAAGGTTTTCGATTAATAGAAATGCAGAATGAATGCTAAGGATGTTTCTTATCTAATTAGTACTACTTTTCGATGCAAACGTGGTTCTGTTAATCATCGCATTTTATATAAATATACTTAATAATTTTCCACGAGGCTTTAGTGTTATTTGTCGTTAGATTAGATAACCATATGAATGTTCTATTCTGTGTGAATTTGGTTCATTATCGTGTCATCATCGTGGTTATGATAAAATTGGGTCGCTTAACGGTTTCTGTCTTTCTTTTTTTATTTTGGGATTAAACTTACTCTCTGTTGAAAGTTATGCAATTGTGTCATTGGAATTGGCTCGGAAGCTAGGACGGTTTTTGTGGTGCAAAAGTGTTTCAATGATTTTTTTTTTTAATAAAACTTTAGATAAGTTGTGTCATGAGGTTTTACCATGGATCAACGAACGAACGCTTATGGAAGTAATAAAGAAGATGGAAAATAGTGTCAAAAAATTACAAAGACCTGCAAAATGATGAAAGGCGGGAATAAATAATAATTAATGTATGTTGAGAGTTAATTATAATGAAACTATACTTTCCTTGAAAGGGTGAATTTCTAATGTTTGAATTTATTCCACTGAAATCCTTTGACATTTTTGTTTCATCTTTCTATGTTTTTGCTCTGTGAAATTGACTTGTAATGATAAACTGTTGTATTGTTGGAAGCTGGACATGGCTGGAATGGAGAGGGATTTGGAGTAATCTATGACTCCGTGTACTGTAGAGCAATTTCCTTCTGATAAATAAAATCTATTTATTCTTTTTGTTTCCTAATATTAATGAGAATTCTGATTCATTAACTATATCATCATGTTGCATTACAATTGTCCCTTGCAGCTGCTGATATTTTACTATGGAGGAACAGGAAATGCACAGGAATTGCACTTGGTGCTGGCACTGCATTGTGGGTTTTCTTTGAGTTATGGGAATACCATCTGATAACTTTCATTTGCCATTCTATTATTGTTTCTCTGGGGGCCCTCTTCTTGTGGTCCAATGCTTCTGTCTTTATCCACAAGTAAGTAATCGGAAATTCTCATGCTGTTCTGTTCTCGTCGAGTTAGTTTGGTTTCCCCCTTGAAGTAATGTTGAAAAATTCAGGAATATTATCTTTCCATGAAAATTCATCAATTTATTTTTCACTTTGGATTTTCTAGGAACACGGAATACCAAATGGACCATTAATATATAGTAAGCTGTTAATTATATCTTCTATATATCTTAACTACTTTCATGTTTTGGTCTCTGGCATTTTCTTTACTAGGTCTCCACAGAGCATCACAAATGTTGCAATTCCTGAACAGTGCCTTCTTGAGGCTGTTTCTGCATTAAGAATTGAAATTAACCGAGGCTTGGTTCTTTTGCGGGAAATTGGAACTGGGCGAGATATAAGGAAGTTCCTTAGCGTAAGTTTTATGATATATCCGTTGAATTCCAACGGATTAATTCCTTTGGATTTTGTGAGAAATTGAGGTTCAACTAAACATCATTCCATTCATATACATTCAATTTTTTCATTTTGCATCATGCTATACTAGTGTGGTTACATTTGGCTTCATATACTTCGTGCTAAGAGTAGTAGCTGCAGTGGTACTAACTACCAAGGTGTTTTTTGTCCTGTTACTAGGTTGTCGCTGTATTGTGGGTTATCTCGGTTATTGGGAGTTGGTTCAACTTCTTGACCTTGTTTTACCTACGTAAGTCATCATGCATTACTTCCACATGTTAATATTTCTCTTGTATTGGGTGTTTTTGTGTTCTACGCTTAATAGACCCTTTTAATGGTATTGTCCTAACACTGAGTCCGTTTGGTGAGATACAGTCTATCTGTCACTGTTCACATTGCCGCTGCTGTATGAGAAATATGAAGACCAGGTTGATGCATTGGGAGAGAAGGCAATGATTGAGATAAAAAAGCAGTATGCAGTGCTTGATGCTAAGGTATTGAGCCAGATAACAATAGCGGGATTAAAAAAAGATTAGAATAATACATCATCTGTCAGGTTATATTGTTACCATGATTTGTTCAGATGTCAAGTGTCTTAGTCTTACCGCAGTCCCTCTTCCTCTTTTAGTTAATCGAGTGAAATGTAGTTTAAGGAATAAAAGTCCACCTAGTTCAGGCTTTAAATCAAATGTTAAAGCATCATCATTTTGTTGTATACATTGACTTGATGAACGTGCACCCCATGTCATCTAAGTGCTTTCCTTCAATTCGTCTTTTTTCTATTTATTGCTCGGTTTTGTGTTTTTAATTCTTTGGTAGGGCCATCAACAGAAATTATTTTACTTGGAAAATCGATGGCAACAAAATTTTGATATAAGATGAAGTCACTGAATTAAAATGCCTGCTACTTTTTTGAGGTTTTTCCTATGCATGCCCGACTATAATTTCAGGGATAGTACAAATTTGTATCTTCTCATGGGTCTGTCAAAAAGAAGTTCAAAGAAACACGACAATTTTGGGAGGTGAATGTTTGTAAAATTGTGGTAGTGATGAAAATGGTAAATATGGTGAAACCAATGTATTGTTATTAAATTAATAGTAATAAAAATTAATTTAAATTGATAATTTAACAAATTCATTGCTCAACTGATTGAATTAGTTAGATTCAATCCAGTTTTGACAATAATTTTTTGGCTAAATACACCTTTTGGTCCCCTATCTCTTAAGTTATTTTCAGATTGGTCTTTTATTATTTTTTTATTTCAAAATAGTCCTTTAACTTTCTAAAAATGTGTTAATTTGGTCCTTTTTAAAAAAGTTAGGGGACCATTTTGAATAAAAAAAGGACCAAATTGATACATTTTTAAAAAGTTAGAGGACAATTTTAAATTAAAAAATAATAAATGACCAATCTGAAAATAACTTAAGAGATAGATGACCAAAATGTGTATTTAGCATAATTTTTTCCTTTCTTCTTGTTTGTACTATGATTTAATTATAATTGATTCATTGATACTGTAATCTATTAAAGATTTTAATATTTGGTTATTAGATTTTGACAAAAATACGTCCAATTTTTTCAAGATAGTTTTGGAGTTGGATTGATACTTAGAGGAAAATATTGTTGAGATCTTAGGTCAAATTCTTAAGAATATATCGTAGAACAAAACTTAATTTTCAGAGTATTGAGGGTTGAAGAAGAATGAAAGAGGGATGATTGGCACCCGAAGAGACAAGAAAAAAAAGCAAATTCCTGTAAAAATGCAATGGAAACTTAAAACCCAAAAGTAAATTGTGGGAAACTAAGATGAGATCATATACAGTGAATCTCCTATGATTTAACACCTCATCTTATCCATTCATGTGAATGAAACAAATTATTTAATTAACTTTTATAGTTTAGTACATTATCTAATAATTAGTCAGTATAACATGAAGAAAATATTATAATGATTGAATCTAAAGGAATCTTGAAATTTTAATGGTTTTTATCATTGGATAAATGACTAACAAGTCCTTTATCTTTTGGACAAGTTATTCAATGACTAAATGGTATTTACTGTTGGAAAAATGGCTAGCAAGAAAACTTATGACTAATAAGTTATTAGTAATAATTAAATCTATTTTTCCATTGGATAAATGACTAGTATGAGAACTTATGACTAGCAAGTTATTAGTAATAATTAAACCTGATTTTTCATTGGCCTTCAACTATTATGACATTAAATTTTTGGTTAAAGTCTATACAAAGTGATTGATTTCTCTGTACAAAGAAAAGGATAAATCATCAAAGAAAGTGTGATGAATACGGTCTGAAACCTTTTTCATCTATTCTTTAGGAACAGTCATGTAGAAATTCCAACATTCAAAGCTTAGAGTGCCCTGAGTCAAGCATGTAGCTATGTAAACATTTGGTGAGTAATACTAATATTCGATTGTAGGGGTAAAGCTAGCTATTTTTATTTGAAGGGGCCAATATACATCATATAAGACTTAAGACAACTTTTAACTCAAGAGCTAGTGTTTAGATTGAGTTAAGCTTGTCATTTTTAACGTGGTATTAGAATGACCCATCTTGAATGTTAGGTCATCCATAGATGTCTAGTGTTGCAAACTTCACATAATAAATATCTTGTTCTAAGGTGAGGGGCGTGTTTAGATGCTGAGATAGGTCACACATCGTCGGTTATAAATATTACTAGTATACACCTTGTAAGACTTCAGACAACTTTTCACTTAGGTCTGACATTTTCTGCTATAAGTAATATTATGATATTATATTTTAAATAAATATGTTTAATGTATTTCCCTCTAGCAGAAATAGATTAGATACAACAATGTTAAATTTGAAGATTTGGACTTTTTTTAGTTCTATCAATCAAAATAAAATGAGTGCTTGATAGAGAAGGCGATAGCAAGGGTAGCACCTTTAGTCAACTTTGTATTCTTATTCTTATTCTTGTTTGTTTGTTTGTTCAAACCATAGTCAACTAATTAGTATTAGTGGAATATATCTTTGTAATTACTTTGTAAATATTTTCTAGGCTACAATATTTAAGATGATATATCTCCTTGATAACTTTCCTATTAGCTTTGTTATTTATGTACATGCTAGAAAATATTTGTATATATTCAAGGCATTGTCCATATTCAATACACAAAATCATTCCACAAAACTTTATATGGTATCAAATTAACTTCAAGACAGGAGATGACAACCATATTTTTTAATCGCTCTTCAGCGATTGAAACCTTCGTTTTCCACCACTAACTCGACTCTTGTCATCTCGCCATGGGTCACTCCCCGACCCCCAAACCTCTCAACTCCACATCACCATTCTATCTCTATCCATCCGACGGACCACACATCACAATCTGCCTCATTGTGTTACATGCTGAAAACTATAATGAACGGGTTCATTCTATGCGCAATAATTTTCATGCCAAGAACAAACTAGGATATCTCGATGGAATCATAACAAAGCCAAGAAAACTTAAATGTGGAAAAGTTTTCCAAGAATTTTTCTAGTTATTAAAAAAATGAAAATTTAGAAAAATAAACAAAAATTTTTTCCCAAAAAACTAGAATAATTTTATATAACTAAATGGCTCAATAACATTTTAAAAAAGTAAAAACTAAAGTGAAGCAAGTTTCTTAATCAAGAACTATAAGGATTAAAACATATTTAGATATTGTGAATTTTCTAGTATATGAGAATAGCTTAGATTATATTATTGTTAACTATGCATTTACCTATATAATCAAATTGTCATTACATTTTGATTATATCTTTACTTGTGTTATATTTTCTCATTTATTTTTTTAGGAAATTTGGGTTTTCCTTTTTTTTGGACAAAGGGTTTTTCCTTCAACATATATAAGGAATGATGGGCTTAATTTTTTTTTGGTGAAATGATAGGCTTAATGAGTTTAGATCAAATTCTATTTGGGCTTGATGACTAAATAACTGGGCTGAATGGGGGACGCATATATGAATACAATTCAATTTTCTACTCTTTGTCACCAGAGAGTGCCCCACTTACTTTCTACACAGTGAATGATTTTTTAAGAAAAAAAATAATTATATTAAAGAAACTTTATACCATATTGGATTGGGATTGGTGTGTGGTTTAACATCTTACTCTTTAAATAAATGGTTAGGGGTTCGATCTTTATCATGCACGGGATGTAATGGTGATGATTAGAAAAAAATAGTACATTTCAAAGGACCCATGAAAATAATATTTGATCCTTCCATAGTTCCACGTCTTTAAAGCTACATAGGTTAATTACACTTAGGGATGTCAATGTGGGTTACCCACCCCGCCTAAATATAGGGCGGGGTGTAACGCCCTATGTTACATCTTAATAAATTCTAAAAAATTTCATAAATTTTTTTTTACGAAAAATATGATTGTTAAGAAGAAAATATCAGAATGAATTACATATAACATTTCTAAAATACCTCATAAATATTATTAAAACTTTATAAAGTAATTTTATATTCATCCAAAGAAAATAAATATTAAACATTATAAGAAAAAGAGGAAACTCCATGGCCTAGAAGCAGTTACTTAATAACATTATTTATTCATTGGACCATGGTATTCATACCGAGCTCCCTTTTTAGAACGTGCTATATTACTGCCACAGATTCTTCGATCCTTCCCTCTGAACCCTCAATTTAAAACATATGAAACAAAAACACAGAGAAAGGAGTGAGAAACAGAATATAGAATGTGTTTGGTGAGTGATTCCAACGGAGAAAAGTTTCGTTAAATGGAAGGAACTTTTTGATCCTACGGGTCAACAGAGTTTTGATTGTATCGAACAACGTAAAGAAATAATATCAACCTTTAAATTTTTCGCTTCAACTCAACTCCGTTTCCTGATAGGTGTCTAGTTTGCATTAGTTTTAGGGTTCTTGTGTTATCATTTTTAGTTTATTTGTGTTAGTTTTTTCCCTTAATCCCATTGATTTTCTTTTATTCCACACATGCTACTTAGATGTCTATGTTTTGTAGGAAATACTTTGTTATAGGTTCATAAACAAGGAAATAAAGGGCATTTGATGAAGCATTGGATGGACGTAAAGGATTCAAGACTTCAAAAGCATAAAAATAAAGCCATGTAGACCCTTGGAATGCACTATGGAGAAAGGATACATCAAAAAGAGCACTCTAGAAGCATTTTGGTGAAGTTAAGAAAAACCCAGCTACCAGTGGGAAATTCCCACTGTCAGTGGATTCCACTTACTTGAGCCAAAATGCGTAAAAATATAGACAAAAAAATCCACTGGCTGTGGGTTTTTCCCACTAGCCGTGGACCTTGCTGGAAAATGGAGTTTTATGCAAAGAAAAAACCTACTGGCTGTGGTTCTTGCTGTTTGGAAATCCACTGCCAGTGGGGTTTTCCCACTGGCCGTGGATCTTGCTTCCTGAACCCAGAATTGAAGATTTTTGGACCTCTGTCACCATCCACTGGCCGTAGGTTTTTCCCACTGCCAGTGGATTTTGCACGTTCTGTATTTCCCTTATTTTGTAGAGCAATTTCTGAAGGAAAGGGAAGAGGGCACTCATTGGAAACACAGACGGAGACTTTAGGCACTTTTTAGGGGAGAAAATTAAGAGCTTGCTTAGGGGATTTCAAAGAAGATTCAAGGACCAACACCAAGGAGCATCGAATCATAGCGTTTTGGGTGAAGAATTAGAAGACAAAAGTGAGAGCTTTTCTTCTATTTTTAGAATCCTTATTTTGTATTTGGGTTTTTTCCTATGTTGGGAATTGAATTTATAGCTTGTTGCTTTACAATTAATTCTATGATGAACTAAACCCTTTCTCTTAGGAGTAAAGGGGTAATATGCATATGTATTGAGTTGACTGTTTTTCATTTTCTCCCTTTTATGAAATTTATGTTTTCTATTCAATTTCATGAATGGTTAATGCTTCTACAAGACTTCGAGAGGAGTGTAGTTGATTCCAAATGATGTAGGCTACGAAAGTAGGTATATTTTTTGAAATCGTGAAATTGAACCTAGGATCTTAGATATTACGAAAGTAAGCGAGATCTTTTAAGGGTTAATGGGTTTTCACAAAACGTAATGGACTTAGTTCACACATCAAACGCGGTTCTTTGGAAATTAGGTATATTAGTAAGGCTTCGAGAGAAGGTTGCTAATTACATTAGGAAAATCTACCTTAGAAACTAAATTTTATAATTGGGGACGTGAACTGCATGAAATTAGATACTGGCATATTGACCTCTTAACTCCCAAGAGTTTTCCTTTGATTGATTCTTAGAAAGCAATTGATTTCCATTCCAAAAAGGCATTAAGTTTTATTTCTGTTTTTAGTTTGATTTAAAGTAATCCTTCCTTTAATTGAACCAATTTGTCTAGATAATTGAATCATAGTAAACCGGTACTTGGGCACAATCCCTGTGGAGAACGATAATCTTTTATATTACTTCAATACCTTGTGCGTTTATAGTTGGCTACCATTTCCCCAACTGCAAGCCAAACACCCCCATAATATTCCCAAATGGGGCATAAGAAGTAAAGGATTTTCACAAACTAATATATATTAATATCAATCACAATCACATACACAATCAATTATGAATACATGAATGTTATGCAATATCTTCATCATAATTTACCTATATATGTGGGCCCTTAAATTTTAATTTGCACTGGGCCAACTACGAGTTTATACTATTCCATAAGTCTGGATAATAACAACATGAACAACTCAACTGCCATGGAAATACTTAGAGACTAGTCAGATTGAGAAAGTTTTTATTGTGAAAGTACCCGACACTAGGGAGCTACCCCAGGTCCCCTGAAGCACCCTTTCACACCCTTTCATCCCAAGGCTCGCAATTAAGTCTCTTCTAATGTATCCTCGATTTCTATAATCTGTCTCTAGACAATATCATTTTGTTTCACTTTAATGATTCATGATGCATGAACTACTCGCGTATTTAGTTGGTTAAGGCTTTTAAAAACTCAATTATTAAATACCATAAAGGTTTACAATATCATCTTAATAAACGGTATATTTTCTCAATTTCTTCTCTGAATTTTTTTCATACAGAAATAAATTTGGTACAGTTTTCAAATTTAAATCTCACCAAAATTGAGTTTTTAAGCCTTAAATATCTCAAAACTTTCTCATATAAAACTTTACATAATCTTTCTCAAATTAAATCTTAGCAAGATCAAATTCAGAAATCTCAATTATTTCCAAATATCTTTAGTTATTAAGTTGAAAAGAAAACAAAATAATTTAATTTTGAAAATTTTATTTTATTAAACAAAAAAATAATTCTTAATTCCATAACTAAAAATACTTTAAATTATAAAATTTTTCTTTAATTCAAAAATTAATTATCTTAACCTTTTTATAAATTAATTTTCATAAAATGGCTTCTTTCTGAAATAAATACTAGATTTTTTTATTGTAAAGATTAAAAGAAATCAATGAAAATATTTCTAAGAAGAAATAAAAGTCTAAAATGATTATAAAATACTTAGAATAAAAATTTAAAGAGTAAGGTAAGAAAATTCTTACTGAGTTTTAGCTTTCTGTCATGCTTGCTATATGCTCAAACTCCACATCACAAGATCATCAATCACAATCAATTATTATCAATCATAGTTAAATATTATCAATCAAATATTATCGATCACAATTAGATATCATCAATCAGAATCAAATATTATCAATCATAATTAGATATCATCAATCAAAATCAAATATTATCAATTATAATCAAATCAAATCAATTAAATATCACTCATAAATTTAATTCAACTTTTAATGGTTATTTAAATTAATAAAATTGATTTTGAGTCCTTATAGTCCATTCCTCACATAGGTTTATATAAGTCCATATCATACAGTCCTTGCATAAGTTTAGTTCAGTCCATATAGGTCATAATAGTTCAAGTCCTTTGCGTAGGTTTACTCCAGTTCGCATAGGTTATCCAGGTCTTTGCATAGGTATTTCAGATCAAGTTACCCAAGATACTCAATTTAAAATTTATTATACATTTTTAAGTTAAATAGTTATTATTTTAAAATAATAATATTATTACTAAAGTTAAAAGGAGTAGGGGACTCCTCCTATTATTCTTATGTCTTTTCATATTATATTTCTATCTCACTCCCCCTTACCTTGAATTGTTACCAAAAGAGAGTTCGCTTTGCGCCTCCGATTTCTAGAAATATTAATACCAATTTATTTCAGTATAGGCATAAGATGAAAATTAAGATTACTACTTAAAACAGAAATGGTAAATTTTGAATAGTGGATAGTAAATAGTAAATAGTAAATTGTGAATAGTAATAGTAAATCGTAAATAGTAACTATAAATAGTAAATTGTGAAATAGTAATTTACTATTTGAATAGTAATTTAGTATTTGTAATAGTAATTTACTATTAAAATAGTAATTTACTATTCAGAATAGTAACTTAAAATAATATTATATCCAGTATAATAATAGATTTCTAAAACGATATGAAAATAACCCTAAAAAATATAAAAGAGAGGTATTCTTACCTTATTATTTTGGCAGAAACTCTTTCTTTTAGAAAATATCTTCCTCTCTTCACTTAGCACTCTCCTCCAACACTACTAAGTTTTCAATTTTCAACAAGAAACTCGGTGCCTCGCCCTCTATTTATAACAAAGAAATTTACTCTGCTTTTAAATATTTTATTATAAAAGTACTCTGCAAGAATCAAAATTTTCATATAGATTACTGTGCAAAGTTTGAAAATTTCAGAATTACACAGTAAGTTTTCCCGTGAAGGCGGTTGAATTATGAAGGGGTGGTGCAAATAGTAATTTAGGGGTGGTGCAAATAGTAATTTAAGGGGTGCAAATAGTGATTTTTTTAAGAATAATTATTGTTTAAATTTTTTTAAAAATAAATTTTTAAAAAATATACTGATCAAAAACTTCTAAAGGTCTATGGTCAAATTCCATCAGGATTTTAATATAAAATATTCTGTAATAAATTAAAATAAAAATAGTGGTGTTACACGGGGAGGGTTTGACCCTCTACCGGAGGCAGGTTGAAATTTCTGACTCACCCCGTTTTGATGGTGGGGCGGGACGAGGTGGGTTAGCCCACCAACCTTTAAAAAATTAAAATTATTTTTAGTATTTTTAAATAAAAGGTTTTTAATAGGAGGTTGGTTAATGATTAATCCGCTTAAAATATAAAATAATAGAAATTAATAAAAATTAATTAACTTATTATTTTTAATAACAAAAAATAAATTAAACTTCAAAAATAAAGTAGTATACCACTAAAATAAAAAATTTGAATATAATTATATTAATAATTCTAACTCAAACATTAATCAAATGCTAAAATGAAATAATCTCATTCCTCATAATAAATTAATGATAATAAATAAGAACTAAACATTTAAGTTTCCTTTAATATTCAATAATAAAAAGTTTAATATCTATCCAAAATAGATAATCAAACCAACATCAATAATTAAACTAGTCAAGTTCAGTTTCCAAAATAGGTGATTAAAGTTATCAAACTACTACTAATACCAAGAATCAAACTAGTAAAATGCATTCTCCAAAATAGGTAATTAGAAATTTTTTTATAAGATATTATTTAATTTGTCTGGGGTACAAGGTTAAAGATGTTGACTTCCGTACCGGTGTCAAACCTTTCCCTCTCTCACTTTTTACACCGTCTCAGTAGGAGTACAATATTATAAACTTGGGTTTAGTGAGAACTCCAAGTTCTTCACGTTAATGTGATGAGAAGTCAATTCCAACCGATGTCCTTGAAATCACACCGGAGGTGCTCCTGCAAAAGGGACTCTGATGCTTAAGTCAGTACGGTTATAACCGAGAAATTTGTATTACAGAGTAAGAATGAAAGGGTAAGATTTGTCTATAATTCTCTTAAGAGTGTGTTATGTGTTAATGAATGAGCTCTTTATATATATCTTTCCCCTTAAACACAAGTGAGTGATTTGACCTGTGTCAGGAGTCAGAGCATGCAGCTTTTGCAGGTGCAAGTTGCTGACTTGCCTAATTTGGCCAGGTCGTAGTCTTATATTCCGTACTGCAAAGACCTTTATCACTGGTATGCCTGATGGCTAGTACGGTTTTGTATGTATCCTGTAAATACTTGACATATATTTTATATTATCCAAGGTTACTATTTTAAGGGGCCGGTATCCACTCCGGATCATTATTAATATTATATTGTTATTTTTTAAATAAAATATTATATAACCCGCCGGGTCAACCCACCCCGCCCCATCAAAAATTTGAAAAAATACAAGGTAGATCAATTTTAAACCCACTGCAAAATAAATTTAGTCAACTTGCTCTGTCCCGTTTTAAGCGGGTTGACGGGCCGGCCTGTTGGGCTCAACCCACTTTGACATCCCTAATTATACTACACTAACAATCAAAATAATAACAACAGTTAAATAAAAATTAGAACCCTTAATTATTTTAATTATTATAGTATCATTTATGTGAAAATCATAAAAAAATAAATTAATTCACTTGTATTGAATATGATTTAACTCAATTACAAATTTCACAATAAGGTGGAGATTTAGTCATGTTTTTAAATGTGCCATTTATGTATTAATGAGAATTTAACTCCATCAAAAGTTATATACAAAACTTGATAATTGTATTATATCGAAATATTTTAATATTTTAATGTATCTAGAGATTATAGTAATTTTTTAAAAGAATCTTATTTATTTTATTGGGAGTCATAAATATTATTCCTTTTCTTCTTAATTAATATCTATTTTATTAATGATTAATATGAATATTTTAATAAAAAATTAATTAATATCATTATATTAATATTTAAGATGAAAGAAATCTCTAAAAATAAAAAAATATATATTAAGAGATGAAAATAATAAATAATAAATGTATAAAGGAAATAAAACAGCCTTTGGGAGCAAAGCCAATGTAATGGCCCGAATATGCCGCACTTAACAATTTTGTGTCAAAGTTAGGTGCTATATTATTATATTAGGTTTAAACTTATTTTTAAAATATAAATGGTTCTTTAATTTAAAAAGTATTTATTTTAAGTTTTTAATGTGTTTATTTAAAATTTTAAAAAATAAATAGAAACAAAATATAAATAAATTTTTATTTATTTTAACAAATAACTCTGATCTATTTATTAAAATATATATATATATATATAATATTTTAAAAAAATATTTAAAAATAAACTTAAGCAAATAGCATTTGTTGCTGAAAACCAAATGCACATCCTCACTTGTTTTTTAGCTAATGACCTGAAATTAAGCCTTCAAACATCTCTAGATCATGAAAAAAAATATACTCTTTAAAATTTATGATTTGTGAAATTTATGATCTCGTTCTTATTAGTAGCCTAAACTCAACATCCCTACAACTGTTCTATAATTTTAGTGAGCATACTTTTCAATTTTTATATTCCTTAATAAAGCAAAACACATGTACCCTTTAAGTTGCAAGTTACATTCAGTGTCAAGTTTGCAGAAGCCTATTTTTTTGCTAGCCATTTATGAGTACCTTTTATATTTTTTCTTACCTTTTAAAACAAAAGTGTGTTGTAACATCCCGGATAATTATAGAAAAGTTTGGTGTAGTAGAAAATATTAAAAATTGTTTTTAGGAATTTATTTGATATTTTTATGAATTATTGGTTAATTATAAAATGTGTGATTAGAAGAAGAGAAGTTTAATTAAAACCTTTAATGAAATTGTAAAGAAAATGAGAGAAATGACCGGTTGGAGAGGTGACCGGTTGGAAGTGACTGGTTGAGAAGGTAACCGGTTGCCATGAGTTTAAATAATGGTTTCCTTCTCTTTCCTCAATCATTTGCGCAATCATTCACTCTCTTTCACGTGAAGTTTCTTCTTCTTCTTCTTCCTCCATTGTTGAGAGCTATAAGCTTCGAAGGAAGGTCCATTTTACATCAACACCTTGAAATAATTACATAGCCATGACAGTGGTTTCAAGGTGAGTTCATTGAACCATTTAAAATTGTTACCTCATCCCTTTCATTTCTTTTCTGGACCGAATGGTCATGTCCGATCTCCACTCCTCTTGGCTGTGAGCCTGAAGATGGCCCTTTAACTGTGTAGGTGGTGGTGTGACGTTAACATGCTTCACGTTCCAAACCCGTAGGTAGTGGAACGAACACTGGTGGAACAATTAAGGGAGCTGGTGCTGGAACGGAGGTGGAACTGTGAACCCAACAATTGTTGAAGCTTGGAACAGAGGTAAGGGGGGTGTTCGGGTTATAATTAATTAGAATAGGACATATTGTCTGAGTCGTTGGAATGACTATGAACCGGGTAAAAGATGATGCTGAATGAAAATTATGTGAATATGTGTATGAATGTACGTATGAATGTAAAAACCAATCGGTTTAGGATCGGGTGTGTGTGTGACTTAAGAAATATTTGATGCTGTGATAATAGAGATGATGTTGGATGAGTTGTATGTGAATATGTGTATGAATGCATGTATGTGTATACACACCGATCAGTTTAGGATCGTGTGTGTGGCTTAAGCCGATTGAATTTGAAATATTTAATGCTGTGACAATCGGTGTATAGTGGCAATGTGATGCCAGGCTTGACAAGCAGGTCGCCCGTTTGATGAGAAATGTGAATTGTATAAGTATGATAAGTGTTTGCCGTGTGAGAATGTTATATTGATGGGCTTGACAAGTCGGTCGCCCTACGTTGTAAGCACAAGTCAGTTTCTGACAGTTACAAATGATGATTGTAATGATATGCCTGTTTATATAATGGAATATATGATTTTGTGGTGGAGGACGACCGACGGTATATGTTACCCTCGGTTTTGGCTTCCGTGGTCAAGTTGGACCTAGTTGAGCAACCCAGAGGTCTATGACCCAGTGGTTGAGGGGGAGTCAAGCAGGACTCGGTGAACCAAGCAGGGTTCACGGGGTGTCAAGTAGGACCACCAACTGAAGGTCGATCCTTTGAGTATCCGGATACTAGGCGTCAATTTTGTCTGAGTCAGTGGTGATTATTGATGATTTGATAATTTTACCGAGTGCAGTTGGTTATAATTGTCGAATGAGAATTGATATAATTGCTGAGTATGATTGATGTATTTGCCGAATGTAAATTCATATATTTGCTGAGTGATTTGTTATGTTTACCGAGTGGTAAATTGTTATACTTGCCGAATGAGTTACTAGCTGAGTGATTTGCTAAAGTTGCTGAATGAGGATTGTTATATTTACCGAGTGTTAATTGCTATAATTGCCGAGTATGAGATAATTGCCGAGTGTGAGTTAATTGTCAAGTGTGATGTGCAATTTGAGAATAAAAAAGAATCGGACGGAGTTTATACTCGTATTTTGTTATTTAAATTCCGTTCTAGATTAATTATGATGCTAAACATTCACCCTTGCTGTGGTTTTCAATTTTAGTAACCAGTGACAGGGAAGAGATCGGAGCCATGGAGGTGCGCCAAGCGGAGGATTGATGCCAAGGCATCGAGTGATTTGAATGAATTGTGTAATATATATATTATTTTCCGAGTGTGTGATGCTACAATGTGTTGCCTGTATGTTGAATTAAAATTTGAATCAGATATGAATTTGTGATGCTATGTGAATGGTATTAATTTTCATGAGTGTTTATTGTAGCATAGTCAATTACCGGGTGAATCCAGCCGAGTGGATTCATTCTTGTCCGAGCGAGGGCCGATTGATTTGGTGCCTATTTCGCTCAAGTGAGTATCCCTCGTTTCTTTCCAAGTGAAAAATAACCGAGAGACCCACTTCCGAGTGGAAGGTTAAGGTGTCTTCGAGTGAGCTATGGCTGAGAGAATCTCTTCCGAGTGAAGAAAGATTAAAGTGCTTCCGAGTGAATATTAGAATGTTTCCGAGTAAAGAAAGATCAGCGTTTCTGAGTGAAGTATATTCGAGTGAACCTTTTCTGAGTGAAGGTTAAGCTGTTCCCCAGTGTGAGATGACCTAGTGGACTTATTTCTGAGTGAAACCCGACTTGTTGACTTTCTTAGAAAGTCTTGTCCGCTCAAGTTTAAAGAGTAGTATTCGCTCAAGCGAGTCGGATCTCGCCTAAGCGAATCAGGGTCTTGCTCAGGCGAATGACCCTTGACTCTGTTTTCCTTCTTCCGCTGATTTTGATTGAATACTATTTTATTATTGATTATTTCTGATCGGTTTTTGTTATTTTGAGTATGTTTTTATTATTTTGAATGTATTTAAGAAAAGTAAATATTATTTTACATTAAGACCGAGTGAATTTTTATTAAACGTGAAGAATTATTATGAAAAATGATTAAACGATTGTTATTAAAGGGAAAATTGACGCGGGTCGTCACAGTTGGTATCAGAGCGGTTCTTTCTAGAGCCGGGTGTATGGGTGAACTCAGTGATTTGTGTGAGTCCTATGTTGGACTGTTTTTGTATCCTATTGCATGGTGTTTGTGATTGTTTGTGCAGCTTGGTGTTGTGTTTTGAATGTGATTACAGATTCAAGGATTTTGATAATGACAAAGCACTCTTGAAGAATTCCTTGCAAAAATAAAGATATGGAATCAGATCCAGAAAAAATGCGCAGCTAATCGATTAGTGAGTCTCAGCTAATCGATTAGGCAGCTTCTATTTTGGAACAACTGCATCAGGATAATAAGCTAATCGATTACAACATTTCAGACAATCGATTACAGAGCTACTGGAACTACAATAATTGATTACATACATAGTTTAATCGATTACCAAAACCAAAAATGGCATTAAAGGTATCAGGTATAAAAGCTAATCGATTAAGAGAATTCAGCCAATCGATTAGAAGGCTACTGGAATTAATCTAATCGATTACTAAGACTACATAATCGATTACGAAGCTGTGAAGCTAAATTAAATGCATCAGGTATCATTGCTAATCGATTACAAGGCAAAGTTCAATCGATTACCAAGCTTCTGACTTGAATCTAATCGATTAGGCAATGGGAACTAATCGATTACATAACAAACAGAGATGAAAAATTCAAAGTATAATCGATTATAGCTTAAGGCATAATCGATTACGATAGTGGGAAAACACATATTAGTAGGAAACCAGCATATTTCTCCATCATTCCTTCAGACACCCACTACATACAATGGCTAGGAAGACCAAGGCACTCACCAAGCTCTGAAATAACTCTATAAATGTAAGAGGAACTCAAGCACAACATATACAACAAGAGGAAATCAATCTTTACTTACCTTTATGCTTACAAGTTTCATATTCCTTGTATATTCATTCTTGAGCTAGAATTTGTACATCCTCTCTTCTTGAGAGTTATAGATTTGAGAGAACTTTCACTTACACATCTACTCTATTGAGAGAGTTACTTGCTTGTAAACACTACATCAAACACCAAAGTTCACTCTAGATTGAGTGGTTGTTCACTCTAGGTTGAGTGGTTACAAAGGTTGGGGTTCAACCTTTGGGATATTGTGAGATTGAGAGATTAGGTGGGGTGCCCTTATACTTGTAAGGATTGGGTTCTTGAGTGTGGGACACTAGGAAGCCGCAATTGCTCAAAGTTGTATCTCTAGTCAACAATAGTGGAAACTCCTCTAAGTGGGTTGCTTAGAGGCGAGACGTACACCGGATTGGTGGAACTCGTTAAATCGGTTTGCAAGCCCTTCTCCCTTACTCTTTTACTTTCATATACTGCACTTAATTAGCTTGTGTTGATTAATTGTGGCTTGCATACTTGAACTTGTTTAAATTGGTAAATCTTGAATACTGCACACTAAGTGTTTGTTTAATTGTCTCAGCTATATTTACCTTTGTTTTGCATTGCATATTTCACTAAACTTGATTTCACTATAATCTTGTAAATTTGTATATAAAAATCAAGTTCAAAGGTATTCCAACTAAAAGTTTTTAAAAAACTCAATTCACCCCCCCTCTTGAGTATTGAGGCCACTTGAATAACAAGTGGTATCAGAGCTTGACTCTTGAAAGATCAAGCTTAACAGCTTCAAGAGACTAGATGGCCTCAAGTTCTCAAAACCTCTTTCCCGAGGGTGGTGCTATAAACAGACCTCCTGCTTTCAATGGGGAAGGCTATGCCTTTTGGAAAGAAAGAATAAAAATCTTTATTCAATCTATTGACTTAAGAGTTTGGAATACCATTGAAAATGGTCCTTATGCACCCATGCATACTGTCAATGATAAAAATGTTGAAAAACCTATGGATGAATGGACTAGTGATGAAGAAAAGAAAGTGCAATATGGCTATAAGGCTAAAAATCTCATCATTATGGCATTAGGTCCAGATGAATTTTTTAGAATAATGACTTGTCAATCCGCTAAGGAAATGTGGGATACTTTACAAGTTACTCACGAAGGTACTAGCGATGTAAAGGACTCCAAGATTAGTACCTTGACAAGTCAATATGAAAGTTTTAGAATAAACTCAGGAGAAACCATAGTAGACATGCAAAAAAGATTCACTCTTATTATAAATCATCTCATTACTCTTGGTAAAGTTTACACTAACAAAGAACTTGTGCACAAAGTCTTGAAAAGTCTTAGCAGGGAATGGCAGCCGCTAGTTACCGCCATCAAACAATCTCCTAGCATAACAAAATGTCTCTTGCCACACTATTTGGCAAGTTGCAGGAACAAGAACAAGAGCTGAGAGAATTAAAGATGGCGGAAGAGGAAGAAAAATCTTCCAAGAAAAAGGGTCTCGCTCTCAAGGCCACTTCCATGAATGAAGAAGAATCCGGAAGTGAAATTGATGAAGAAGAAGAGTTTGGACTATTTGTGAAACACTTTGGGAAATTCATGAAAGGCAAACGCTTCCAAAGAAGCTTCAAAAACCCAAGTAAGAAACCTATCACTAAAGAAAATTCTTCCTCACCAAATTGTTTTGAATGTGGCAAGGAAGGGCACTTCAAAGCGGATTGCCTAAATCTTAAGAAGAAGGGCAAAGATAAAAGAGGAAGAAGGATAGCATATATAGCATGGGATGAAAACGAGATAAGCAGCTCGGATGACTCAGAAAATAAAGAAGCAAACCTTTGCCTCATGGCCAACCACCAAGAAGAAGATGATGAGGTAAACTTCCATGACTTAGATAAGGATGAATTACTTGATGCTCTAGAGGAATTGTATGATAAATTTGTAAAAGTCTCAAATAGACTTAAGGTGTCTAGAAAAACTAGTGACACTCTAGAGATGCACCTTATGGAGGTTTGCAAAGAGAATGAATGCTTAAAGGAAGAATTGGAAAATGCTCAAACATGCTCCAAAAGTAAACCTTATGATTTTGCTAAGAAATATGTTGATCTAGAAAATAAAGTCCTAGATCTAAACAAAACCTTAGAGAGGTTTACAAATGGTAGAGATAATCTGAATGTACTACTTGGAAATCAAAGATGCATGTTTGACAAAACTGGTTTAGGGTACAATTCTGTTAAAAAGGAAAAGCATTACAAAAACTTCTTTGTACCTCCTATGAGATCATCTTTGCCCTTTATGAAATGCAACCATTGTGGATTCAAAGGTCATAACTCTTCAAATTGCAATGTTAGAAAATTAGGGCCAAAGGTTATAAGAAAGGTGTGGGTTCCCAAAGGGACATTACCACAAGCTAACCTTAAAGGACCCAACATAAAATGGGTACCTAGTTCTCTAAACTGATTTTGTTTTATAGGTATTCTTCAAGGCAAGCAACACCCATTGGTATTTGGATAGTGGGTGTTCAAAGCATATGACGGAAGACATAAGCAAGTTTACATCATTCACTCCCAAAAGAAAAGGAAGTGTCACCTATGGAGACAACACCAAAGGAAGGATTCTAGGCATTGGAAACATTGGTAAGAATTCTTCTACCTCTATTAGTGATGTGTTGTATGTTGAAGGTCTTAAACATAACTTACTTAGCATTAGTCAATTATGTGACAAAGGATATAGAGTTTTGTTTGAATAAAATTGTTGCATAATTGAGCATAAGACTAATAAGGAAGTTAAGTTTGTAGGCCAAAGAATTGATAATATTTACATGATTGATATGGATAGTTTGTCTTCAAATGATATACAATGCTTAATGACTAGAGAGGATGAAACTTGGCTATGGCATAGAAGAATAACTCATATACATGTAGACCACTTGAATAAACTTGTTTCTAAAGAATTAGTAATTGGTTTACCAAAGCTTAAATTTGAAAACAAATTTTGTGATGCATGTCAAAAGGGAAAACAAGTAAAGGCATCCTTTCAATCTAAAAACATTGTTTCCACCCAAAAGCCTTTACAACTTTTTCACATGGATCTTTTTGGACCTTCTAAAATCAAAAGCTTTGGCGGTAATTACTATGGTCTAGTAATTGTAGATGACTATTCTAGATACACATGGACCTTGTTTCTTGCTCATAAGAATGAAGCATATCATGCATTTAAGAAACTTGCTAGGATTATCCAAAATGAGCAAAATTCAAAAATTACATCCATTAGAACTGATCATGGGGGAGAATTCAAAAATCAATCTTTTGAAAAGTTTTGCGAAAAACATGGCATTAATCACAACTTTTCAGCTCCTAGAACTCCCCAACAAAATGGAGTAGTAGAAAGGAAAAATAGATCGTTGGTGGATCTTACTAGAACCATGCTAAATGAAAACAATATTGCAAAACATTTTTGGGCCGATGCGGTAAATACCGCTTGTCATGTTATGAATAGATGCCTAATAAGGCCAATTCTAAAGAAAACCCCCTATGAACTCTACAAGGGTAGAAAACCCAACATTTCATACTTTTATATATTTGGATGTAAATGTTTTATGCTCAATAATGGAAAAGATAATCTAGGAAAGTTTGATGCTAAAGCTGATGAAGCAATCTTCCTAGGATACTCACAGTCCAGTAAATCTTATCGAATCTTCAACAAACGCACAAATACCATTGAAGAATCTATTCATGTTAAATTTGATGAAAATAGCCATAACCCTCTGAGAAAGGAAGATGTTGATGATCTTGCAGGTGAACTTCTAGAAATACGCTTGAATGAAGAGGAGGAAATCAACAAGAAAGAAGAAACAACACAAAATGAGGAACCACATCAATGGATCACATTGAAGGATCACCCATTAGACAAAGTCATAGGAGAGATGACTCAAGGTGTAAGTACTCGAAATGCTATTAGAAATACTTGTAATCACCTAGCATTTGTATCACAAATAGAACCCAAAAACATTGATAAAGCTATTATTGATGAACATTGGATGTTGGCCATGCAAGAAGAATTAAATCAATTTGAAAGAAATAAAGTTTGGGAATTAGTGCCAAGACCCAATGATCACCAAATAATAGGAACAAAATGGGTTTTTAGAAATAAGCTAGATGAGAATGGCATAATAACAAGAAACAAAGCTAGATTAGTTGCTAAAGGATATAATCAAGAAGAAGGGATAGACTATGAAGAAACGTATGCTCCCGTAGCTAGATTAGAAGCCATAAGATTATTGTTAGCTTTTGCTTGTTGTATGGATTTTAAGCTTTATCAAATGGATGTTAAAAGGGCTTTTCTAAATGGCTATATTCAAGAAGAAGTCTATGTAGATCAACCTCCCGATTTTGAAAATCACAAATTTCCAAACCATGTTTTTAAATTGAGAAAAGCTTTATATGGTCTGAAACAAGCTCCAAGAGCTTGGTATGAAAGACTTAGCAAATTTCTTTTAGAAAATAATTTTGAAAGAGGTAAGGTTGATACTACACTTTTTATAAAACATAAAAACAATGACATTCTGTTGGTACAAGTTTATGTTGATGACATGATATTTGGTGCTACTAATGAAATTCTTTGTCAAGAGCTTGCCAAGATCATACAAGATGAATTTGAAATGTCCATGATGGGAGAACTCACCTTCTTCCTTGGATTACCAATCAAACAAACTAATGAGGGCACGCTCATTAGTCAAACAAAATATTGCAAAGAACTACTTAAAAGATTTGAAATGGACAAAGCAAACGAAATAGCTACACCCATGAGTATATCTTGCTACTTAGACAAAGATGAGAAGGGTAAGGATGTTGAAATAACTAAATACCGAGGTATGATTGGTTCCTTACTTTACTTAACAGCTAGTAGGCCTGATATTATGTTTGCTGTGTGCATGTGTGCTAGATATCAAGCATGTCCTAAAGAATCACATCTCACTGCTGTGAAAAGAATTTTGAAATATCTTGTCGGTACTCAAAATGTTAGTCTATGGTACCCCAAAGGGGTTGAATGCACCTTAATTGGTTATTCTGATTCAGATTTTACAGGATGTAAACTTGATAGGAAAAGCACTAGTGGAACATGCCATTTGCTTGGTAGTTCTCTTGTTTCTTGGCATAGCAAGAAACAAGTGAGTGTTGCACTGGTAGTTTTTGTGCTCAAATCCTTTGGATGAGACAACAACTTCTGGACTATGGTGTCATGTTAGACCATGTGCCTCTTAGGTGTGATAACACAAGTGCCATCAACATTTCAAAGAATCCTGTAATGCATTCTAGGACTAAACATATTGAAATAAGACATCATTTTATAAGAGACCATGTTTTAAAAGGTGATTATGTGCTTGAACATGTTGAAACATCTAAGCAATTAGCAGATATCTTCACCAAACCATTAGCGAAAGAGTAATTCATCCACATTAGAAGAGAATTGGGAATTCTTGACATGATTAATTGTGTTTGAATGATGAAGTATTTTGATTAAAACATTGTTGTATAGCATGTTTATATGAGTTGGTTATTATCTGTGGTATGATTCATTGAAATTGCAACCTTCCTGTGTGAAAACTGCATAAATTATGAATTTTTGAACCATATAATCGATTACATACAGCTTCTTAATCGATTAATAAGCCTCTGTTTAGTTGATAATCGATTACTCATTGACATCAAATCAATTAGAAAGCTTCTGTTTTATGCATAATCGATTACCTCTTGATCAATAATCGATTACAAAGCCTCTGTTTCAGGTCCAAAACGTTTCATCTTTCCACTAATCGATTACCAGACTTTCTTAATCGATTAGGACGTCTCTGTTTCTTCACTAATCGATTACTCAACTTTCATAATCGAATTACCCACTGTGCGAAACGATTCAAATTCCCCAGAAACAGTGAGCTAATCGATTACCTAGTCCTCGTAATTGATTAGCATCGAAACTGCAATAGTCAAACGTGGGTTCCCGAGGTCTACTCGACTTCCCCCTCATTTAACTCACCTCACTCCTTTCTAAACCTATTTTTTCTATATAAATACACCTCTCTTCACCCTCTCATCTCACACTACCTCCTTCATCTTCAAATCTCTCAAAGCTCTTAAGAACTCTCTCCTTCTCTTCATCTTTTTTTTTTACATTTCTTCTCCCTCACCATGTCTTCCTCCCGCACAGTCAAGAGAGCTAGGTCCTCTATGGCCCAAGCAAACAACCCCCTAGACTTCTCTAGGTTCTTCTCTTCTCCTAGAGACCTTCAACACTTCATTAACAATTTCTCTAAGAAAGACATCATGACCCCCCACTACACCATTGCTGAAACATTTAAGAACCATAGCCTCACCTTTACCCAATGCCTCTACCACTACAACCTTTTCCCCTTCCTCACCCTTAAGGAAGAGCTATACTATCCTGAACTTATCCGAGTTTTCTACTGCAACCTCAAACTTGTCAATGGGGTGATAGAATCAAAGGTCAAAAATATGACCATCAAGCTCACCAACGCCCAATTTGCAGAAATCTCTCTGCTGCCACTTAACGATGCAGAATTTGACGGAGGAGACCCTGAAGATGAATAAGGCTTCAATGCTCTCACTGCCCGTCAATCCTTATGGAAAGCTGATCGCCCAAGGAGTAACCACAAGCTGGTGGGATATTTGACCATGAATAACCGCCTCCTACACTTTTTCTTGGTCAAGATGTTGGTTCCCCATTGTGGGAACTATGCTCTGGTAGAAGAGGATGATGTCCTCTTGATGTGGGCTATGCTGAACCACAAAGAGATAAACTGGGTTTAACTGGTCAAGTTCCACATGCGCCGTGTAAAAGACCAATAAAAGCTTCCATACGCCATTCTACTCACCCAAATATTCAAACACTGTGGAGTAGACTTGGCTGGAGGACTATCGAAGAAGGTGCCTCCACAAGCCTGCATTGGCACTCATCACCTCACCAAGATGGGTCTTGTTTTTCTGAATGGAGCATGGTATGCAAGGATGGAAGGCTATCATGCCAACATTCCCTATGAAGCTCCTGCTAATGAGCCAGCCCCTCCTCCTCCTGTACCTCAAGCTTCATCATCTGTCCCTGCTGACCCATTTGCATCTCTCTACGCTCACCTTGACCGCCGCTTCGACCGTATTGAAAACTCTCTTCAAGAGTTTTCGATGACTGAGCAGCAACATTTTGAGATGATGTAACAGCGTTATGAGGAGCTGTCACATCAAATCTCTAAGCTTAGATTTTTCAACCCGGATAACTAGATCCGTTTTTATGCTTTGATCATTGTGCTTTCTATTTTTATGCATCAGTTTTAATCATTTCCTTAATGTACTTTCCCTTTAGTTATTCTGAATAAAATTTGTCTTTCTTCATATGACTTTAATTGCTTTATTGTTTTTGATGATTCCAAAGGGGGAGAAGTAATAATTTGTTCATCTGTTTTGACTACTAAAACAAATGCTTAATTATCTGGTATTATCTCCAAAGGCATATATTCTTAAAGATAGGGGGAGATTTAGTTGTTTAAAGAGATAATGTTATAAGGGATAACACTTAAGAGATAACTTGTAATCAAATTAGATGATTTATTTAAAGGATAAGGCAGACTCTGAAATCTAATTAAGAGATAAGATATTATGCAGAATTCAAATGTTTTTAGAGATAAAGATTGTTGTTTAAACTAACAATCCTCAAGAGATGAACATTGTTGTCATCATCAAAAAGGGGGAGAATGTGTTTTGAATGTGATTACAGGTTCAAGGATTTTGATAATGACAAAACACTCTTGAAGAATTCCTTGCAAAAATAAAGATATGGAATCAGATCCAGAAAAACTGCGCAGCTAATCGATTAGGGAGTCTCAGCTAATCGATTAGGCAGCTTCTATTTTGGAACAATTGCATCAGGACAATAAGTTAATCGATTACAACATTTCAGACAATCGATTACAGAGCTACTGGAACTACAATAATCAATTACATACATAGTTTAATCGATTACCAAAACCAAAAATGGCATTAAAGATATCAGGTATAAAACCTAATCGATTAAGAGAATTCAGCCAATCGATTAGAAGGCTACTGGAATTAATCTAATCGATTACTAAGACTATATAATCGATTACGAAGCTGCGAAGCTAAATTAAATGCATCAGGTATCATTGCTAATCGATTAAAAGGCAAAGTTCAATCGATTACCAAGCTTCTGACTTGAATCTAATCGATTAGGCAATGGGAACTAATCGATTACATAACGAACAGAGATGAAAAATTCAAAGTATAATCGATTACAGCTTAAGGCATAATCGATTATGATAGTGGGAAAACACATATTAGTGGGAAACCAGCACATTTCTCCACCATTCCTTCAGACACCCACTACATGCAACGGCTAGGAAGACCAAGGCACTCACCAAGCTCTGAAATAACTCTATAAATGCAAGAGGAACTCAAGCACAACATATACAACAAGAGAAAATCAATCTTTACTTACCTTTGTGCTTACAAGTTTCATATTCCTTGTATATTCATTCTTGAGCTAGAATTTGTACATCCTCTCTTCTTGAGAGTTATAGATTTGAGAGAACTTTCACTTGCACATCTACTCTATTGAGAGAGTTACTTGCTTGTAAACACTACATCAAACACCAAAGTTCACTCTAGATTGAGTGGTTGTTCACTCTAGGTTGAGTGGTTACAAAGGTTGGGGTTCAACCTTTGGGATATTGTGAGATTGAGAGATTGGGTGGGGTGCCCTTATACTTGTGAGGATTGGGTTCTTGATTGTGGGACACTAAGATGCCGCAATTGTTAGGAATCCCTAGTGTATGAGCAGCGGAAATACAAGGATTCCCATAGGATTTGCAAAGCGCCATGTTTCAAAGCATAAGACAAACACACACAAAAATTGCGTTTTAGGATTACCTCTTGAAGAATATCGAAGCAATCGTAGCCTCGTCCTTTAGGAGTCCACACGAGTACTCCCACCAGAAATGCTACACCTTCCAAATGCTAGTTTGACGGCGTGTAGCTTTTACAACTTTTGCATATTTTTGTGTCTCTTTAGGGTAGCCGCCTATGAGCATCTTATGCTCTATTTATAGGCTTAGGTTTGACCTAATTTGCTCTCTAAAGAGTAGGCTCCTTACTCATTCTAAATGAGTTAGGCCCAATAGTCTTATTTTAGTCCAACTAAAATAAAAAGCTATTTTCTGATGGGCTTACTCTATGTGTGTGACCCTATAGGTAAAATACTCGGTTATATTAATAATAAACTATTTTATTATTAATATAAAATAAGAGCGGCATCTAGCAATGCATCATTATGTCTGAATATTATTTATTAACAACATAACCTATAAGTGATAATTATTTTATATGTTTGTTCCTTTTGTCACGATATCCTAATTGGGCCCAAGGCATGGTCGTGTCATCCTTGTACGGTCCAATTTATTTTACTTGATACCGGAGTAGACTTTATCCGAATAAATATCCAATATTTATTCTTTCTAGCATGGCCATGCATTTCCTTAGTCTCACTCCATCAAGTGGCCTATAGATATCACTCCTGTCACATAGGAGAGACAAATCCCATCTACATCACCCACATCCCTCTGCATAATTTGTACATTGCCTAACCACAACCTTTATAGTCCTCTTATTACAGAAGACGTTTGATTGTATTAAAACAATAAACTCCTTATGTAGGAATCGTAGTGACTTCAGGTCAAAGGACTACATATACCATTATCACATTGAGAATCGTTTATGACATTCATGTAACGATCCATGCAACGTTCTCATGGTGGGTCTGTCCAGTACATCATTACTCTTAATGTGTGCCCGTGTGAAGACTTGATATCATTTATATCCATGATCTGTGAGATCAGATCATTAGTACATTCACACACTAGTCCTAATGTATTTACATGTCCCCACGTAAATACTTGACTAGGGACATTTTAGGAATAACTCTCATATGACCTATTACTCCAAGGATATGTAAAAGTTGTTAAACTATTTAACAAAAAATGACTTATTCAAAATGATGCGAACCTATATAGGCTTTTAGTGCATATTTCCAACAATCTCCCACTTGCACTTAGAGCCGATAAGGTTAATGCCCAATGACGTCTACAGTGCCCTTATGCTTTTACTACGTAAGCGGTTTTACTAGTGGGTTCCCAACAATTTTGTTGGTATGCACATTGCATATTTTCACATCTTCCAAAGATGGAACTATTTAAGTATATGCTTGGATTAATCCACTTCCTTATATTGTTCTATGGTTCTATTGTCATCACAGTGGAAACTCATAGGATACAAAACATTTAGAATGATTAAATGTAAATTGACTTCTTTTGTAATTTAACTTAGCAAAATACTTAGATTTGTTAGTAGAACCAACGATTGTTTCTTGCTTTGAACCTTTCAAGCATACATCGCAACCATCTTGACAACACATATTTTTATTACAATCTTAAGTCTTTCAAATTAATCAAAAGATTGACATCGATGTAACCTTTACAACTAGCTCATCTTTCATTTATCAAGATCAAATCCTTAGTCCTTCTTAAGGGTTTAAGGATACTCTTGACTATAGAATGAGAATATTATTAGTTCTAGAAGAAGCATGTCTTCTACATGTAATACTAGAACTATAATTGCGCAGTTACTAACCTTTTATAGTCACAAGATTTATCTTCATTCTTTAATGAAGATTCTAGATTCTAAAAGCTTGCTTTAGTCCATAAATGGAACATTTGTAGTTCACATACCTTCTTAGATGTTTCAGGCATAAAAGGACTTTAGGTTGTGTCATATACACATCCTCAAGATGATTTCCATCTTGACATCTATCTGCCATATCTCATAATGGTGGTATACTGCTACAACAAGCAGGATCTAAATGGTTTTTAAGCTAATTGAATTTTGTCAATCTTGGTTTTAAGGTACTCTTCTTACCATCCATGTTTAGTTTTCCTTTTGAAAACCCACTTGCATCCTATAGGTTTTACCCTTTAGGTGCGTCAACCAAGGTTCATACCTTGTTAATATACATGGAATCCATTTCAAATCCCATGGTCTTATGCCATGTCTTAGAATCTAAACTTGCATTGGCCTCTTCATAAGAAGCTTGGTCATTTAGCAATATGCCTCCTTCCTGATTTATAAGATATCCATATTTTTCAGGTTTGGTGACATATCCTATTTGATCTTACGCAAGTCTTGTGCTACCGGAGCTAATGATGTCATAACACTTTGTGATTTCTGCTCCAAGTCCATCCTTGACGTTTAAATGCTTTGTGATACTTGAATTTCTTTAAGTTCTGCCATCCTCCCACTGATTCTTTAAGGGATGCTTATTCAAGAATACAATATTCTAAGCAACAAGCCTTTTATTCTCAGATGGATTGTAGAATAGATAACCCTTAGCTTTCTTTGGGTATCTCACGGAAGACATTTATCTAATTTGGATCCGACCTTGTCAGAGTTGGATGCTCTATAGAAGCATTATAGTTCCAAATTATTAGTAAAGACATACTAGGTTTCTTCCTAGTCCATATCATATATGGTTTCTTTAAGAAAGTCTAAGATGGAACATGGTTAAGTGTGGAAATTTTGTTAATAAAGAAACGTTGAAGGAGTTAGAGATGTTTGATAATAATCAATAATCAAACTATGTCCAACAATGTTTGACTTTTCCCCGTAGAGATGCTATTAAGGCATTCCATGAGGAATGAGTTAAGAGGTAATCTCTCACTCTATTAGATAGTTATCAAACTTATAACTCAAATTATTTGCTATCTTGATCTAATCAAGAGCTTTAATTGTCTTGTCAATTTAGTTTTTCACTTCATTATGAATTCTTTGAACTTTTCAAAGACTTTCTAACTTATGTTACATAAATCCATACTCATTGACTTTTCAATTAGTATGTTGAAGTATTGAAAAACATATCTAGTTATTGTTCCAATAGGCCCACATACATCGCTATGTATTAGATAATAGATTACTCATCTTTTCAATGAATGAGGTCTCAATTATCTCTCCAATAAATAAGATTTACATGTCTCCATTGATTCCAAAATCAAAAAGAGTCCATATAACCACATTAATGGTATTTAGAAAATGTGTTTCTTATCCATTTGCCTTAGGAGACAATACTATGTAAGTAAGGTTCAAAATCACTTATTTTAACCTACTTTGGCAGTTGTTATAAATGGGTGTTTTGAGATTTAGGATGTGGAATCCATTACTCAATTGTGCATCAACTTCCATTTGAAGAAATAAAGTTATTTTATAATAAGAAAAACATTTCTTGTCTAACAAGAAATAATATGCACAATGTCTAGTTCACTAACTAGCCCAATAGGTAAAGATCTTATCTTTATTGTAGCAACTTTTGCTCAATTTTATTCAGATTTCTCCACCCTTAACAAGTGATCTACTTCCTTGATCTTTCAAAATTTGAGATCTACTACTAGTATCTGATACTAATGTTAGTGAAGTAAAATAACTTGACTTCTATAACATGACCTGTAGTGGAAGTCTTACTTCTTTTTCTTTTGAACTCCTTCAAGTTCTTTAGACAAATTATTTCAATGTCTTATTTTGGCTAAAACTGGAAACAATTTCCTTTCTTGATCACCTTATAGACTTACAGACTAACTTGGCCTTAATAAAGTCTGTATACGATCATATCGTATATCTCCCATATATTCATATTGCCTTTTATAGCTCAGAGTTTATGTAGACTCCGTAGGGTATTCAAGACCCAACCATAGATGATATATAAGCCAAACATCACACACTGCCGCTTCATCTTTAATGAAGATAATTCTCAAGTCTCAATACCTATCTAGGTATTTTTTTTAGATAAAGTGTCCTTCTAAAGAATAGATTGCAACAAAACAATATTTGGTATATCATGGTTATTCTAAAATAAATTACATGCAAATCTATCACTTCTATTTAAAACATATTTAAATTTTGGTCATTAAATAAATATATTGTCTCCCACTATTTTGATTCAAAACAAATACCCTCACTGAATCATAAAAAAAAATCCCATTGGAAGATTTTTCTAGTGGGCCAAGATCCATATTTGGCCTAATGTTGAGTCAGCTTTGGCTGATCACCCAACCCTTGGTTATTTAGGTAGGAAACACATTTCCAATTGCATCTCATGCAACTCTTGGGTGATTGAGTGGGTAACTCTTTACCCTTATTCATCTTATGAATTTAAGCTCAATCCTTACGCCTCTAAGTTATTTTCAATCCAATTGAAAAACTTAGTTAAGTTTAGGCCTAATAAAACAATTTGGATATTACAATTATCCCATCGCGCCTTACTAATATAAATGATAGCACCCTGCTTTGGCAGGCCCACTATATATTGACATTAGTCTCGACGAGTGTTACTTATTAGAAGGCGTTTAAACTTAATATTAACGCTTCTAGGTTATTCAATCTGATTAAAGTTACCTAGATAAGTCCAATAACAAATGGTTGGATAATCCAATTATCCATCATCCTTTACTAATATCAATAAAAGTACCCTGCTTTGGCAGAACCTACACTTTATTGAAACTAGCATTGATGACTATTGTTTATTAGAACGCGTTTTAGACTGTTCATACCTTTAGGTTTTTCCAATCCAATTGAAAAAAGTCTATTTGAATAAAACTTAATAATACTTGGATAATCCAATTATCCAATCATGTCCTACTAAACATAAATAAAGGCACCCAACTATGACGTGGCCTACACTTTATTTATATCAAGTTAGACGTTATTACTTATTGGAAGGTATGATTGTCGAGCTTGAGGGATTTCAATTTTCTTATTGTTCATTACCGACTTTCATTAAACGCTTTAACGCAAAATAAAACCCCAAAACATGCAATCAAAATTGTGAGATGGTTATGGTCTTCCTAGAAAATAAAATATAATAAAATAAACCTAAAGGAACTATGGTGTCTTAACTTCATGAAGTCCTACTTCTTGAAACCACCATCCTCCTAGAGTCACCACTCCTTTGTTCCTTTCAAGGTCATATCCTTCAAGAATCACCACTCTAGGTTTCTTCTAGGTCCACACCTTGTTGACTTTTCCAAGATTACAATGTAATAAAGAAAACTCGTTTTACATACGAGTGAAGGGTTGAGAGAAGAAATTTAAGAATAGAGAAAGGCACAGCACACAGGCTGTATTTAAAATTAAATAAAAAAAATCTAAGACCATAACCATTCACCGCTGGACGTGTTAATTAATCAATTAATAGAGTAATCAATTGTATTTAAAATAAAATAAATTTTAAAACACATAATTAAACACGCGGGGTCATAAAAGGAAAACTACGCAAAGAAGTTTGGCGACTCTGTTGACCGTTCAACAGACAGGGTCAAGGGGTGTTCCAACCCAAATATTTAGTACTGTAATCAGGTTAGTTCCCAGGAAAGAGAGGTGGGTCCGAAGTGACCGCTTAAGTACCAAGTCTTTCCTAGCCAGAACGTCCCACTGACTATTAACAGCTCAAAATATTCGGTTATGATTTCAAACAATTTGAAATCTTTAATTTTGAAACGGCCAAGATTTAACTTTTAAACCTTATCTTTTGACCCTTATAATTATCCTAATTTTTAGGAACGATCAAGGTTTAAATTTTAAACCTTATCTCTAGAGTTCAAGATATTTTATTTCGAATCCTATTAAATTTGATAAAGATCTTATCTTTAATTTGTAACTTTTACAAATCCTATCAAATTTATTAAGGATTAAATATTTGATTTTAAAATTATTAAATTTAATAAAGATCTTATCTTCTATTTGTAACAATTACAAATCATATTAAATTTAATAAATATGAATCAATTTGTAACTCCTACAAATCACATTAATTTTAAAAAGATCACATATGATGCAAATCCTATTAAAATCAATAAGAATAAATTATTTAAATTTGTAACTCTTACAAATCACATTAATTTTAAAAGGATCACAAACAATACAAATCCTATTAAAATTAATAAGAATAAATTATTTAAATTTGTAACTCTTACAAACTTTAATTTTAACAAATAATTAAAAATTTGATTTGTAACTTTTACAAATTGAATTTAAAATATAATATTAAAATCAAATATTTTATTTGTAACATTTACAAATAAATAAAATACCATTACGGCTAGGTTTCAACTTTTGAATCTTAGTTTTCATTACGGCTAGGGTTTAACTCTTAAACTTTCTAAACACAATCTCACATGAACAATTCATATTAGAAAAGAGAAAGCATATAGACGTCATTGCATACAACCCTTGATTTCAATTTAATTAAATAAACATAAAATATGCCTTATAATTAGAACACATATAAAACAATCACCATTGTAACATACAACATGTTCATATAATAAAGCACATCCTAAAAACATGTTCTTAAATTAGAATGTTGAGAAAAGAAATCAATATACATAAAGCAAAAATATATTGATATTAGCTTTCAAAAGGTGCAACCTTTGCAACATATCTCATAAAAAGCAACCTTTATATAATATCTCATTAAAAATGCAACCTTTGCAACATATCTAATAAAAGATGCAACCTTTGCAAAAGGATTCAACCTTTACAATTCTTTTCATAAAAGAAATTTTAATTTCATTTTTACATGTTCTTTAAACAAATGTTTGCCCAAAACACGGTTTTGCAACCAGGCTCTGATACCACTGTTAGGAATCCCTAGTTTATGAGCAGCGGAAATACAAGGATTCCTATAGGATTTGCAAAGCGCCGTGTTTCAAAGCATAAGACAAACACACACAAAAATTGCGTTTTAGGATTACCTCTTGAAGAATATCGAAGCAATCGTAGCCTCGTCCTTTAGGAGTCCACACAAGTACTCCCACCAGAAATGCTACACCTTCCAAATGCTAGTTTGACGGCGTGTAGCTTTTGCAACTTTTGCGTATTTTTGTGTCTCTTTAGGGTAGCCGCCTATGAGCATCTTATGCTCTATTTATAGGCTTAGGTTTGACCTAATTTGCTCTCTAAAGAGTAGGCTCCTTACTCATTCTAAATGAGTTAGGCCCAATAGTCTTATTTTAGTCCAACTAAAATAAAAAGCTATTTTCTGATGGGCTTACTCTATGTGTGTGACCCTATAGGTAAAATACTCGGTTATATTAATAATAAACTATTTTATTATTAATATAAAATAAGAGCGGCATCTAGCAATGCATCATTATGTCCGAATATTATTTATTAACAACATAACCTATAAGTGATAATTATTTTATATGTTTGTTCCTTTTGTCACGATATCCTAATTGGGCCCAAGGCATGGTCGTGTCATCCTTGTACGGTCCAATTTATTTTACTTGATACTGGAGTAGACTTTATCCGAATAAATATCCAATATTTATTCTTTCTAGCATGGCCATGCATTTCCTTAGTCTCACTCTATCAAGTGGCCTATAGATATCACTCCTGTCACATAGGAGAGACAAATCCCATCTACATCACCCACATCCCTCTGCATAATTTGTACATTGCCTAACCACAACCTTTATAGTCCTCTTATTACAGAAGATGTTTGATTGTATTAAAACAATAAACTCCTTATGTAGGAATCGTAGTGACTTCAGGTCAAAGGACTACATATACCATTATCACATTGAGAATCGTTTATGACATTCATGTAACGATCCATGCAACGTTCTCATGGTGGGTCTGTCCAGTACATCATTACTCTTAATGTGTGCCCGTGTGAAGACTTGATATCATTTATATCCATGATCTGTGAGATCAGATCATCAGTACATTCACACACTAGTCCTAATGTATTTACATGTCCCCACGTAAATACTTATCTAGGGACATTTTAGGAATAACTCTCATATGACCTATTACTCCAAGGATATGTAAAAGTTGTTAAACTATTTAACAAAAAATGACTTATTCAAAATGATGCGAACCTATATAGGCTTTTAGTGTATATTTCCAACAACAATTGCTCAAAGTTGTATCTCTAGTCTACAATAGTGGAAAATCCTCTAAGTGGGTTGCTTAGAGGCGAGACGTACACCAGATTGGTGGAACTCGTTAAATCGGTTTGCAAGCCCCTCTCCCTTACTCTTTTACTTTCATATACAGCACTTAATTGGCTTGTGTTGATTGATTGTGGCTTGCATACTTGAACTTGTTTAAATTGGTAAATCTTGAATACTGCACACCAGGTGTTTGTTTAATTGTCTCAGCTATATTTACCTTTGTTTTGCATTACATATTTCACTAAACTTGATTTCACTTGCATAATCTTGTAAATTTTTATATAAGAATCAAGTTCAAAGGTATTCCAACTAAAAGTTTTTAAAAAACTCAATTCACCCCCCTCTTGAGTATTGAGGCCACTTGAATAACAGGCGTCATTCCCTTGGCACTCCAGCGGCGTTGTATTATATGAGTATGAGGTAAATATTTGACTCCCTGGTAGAGCATTGGTTATTAATGGTGGTGTGTTTATTCCTTATAGAATTACTTTATGGCCGGGAAACTAATTCTGGTGAAGGAGATGATTTCTTCTCGAGGTTTTCCAAATTGATGAGTAGGTCCGAATCTGGTCCCACTCTTGATAAATTCCTGAAAAGGAATCCCCCTGCTTACAAAGGAGGGCATGACTACGGTGGGGTATATGTTTGGATAAGAGAAACCAAACCAACTCTTGAGTATTTCGAGTGCTCGGAGGAGCAGAAAGTACAGTTTGTGACTTACCAGTTGAACGATGCTAGGATATGGTGGTCTCGGACTAAGGTACAGACGAAGGCGGCGAGTGAGTCGCTAGTGTGGGCAAATTTCCGAAAGTGGTTTCTTGTCAAGTACTTCCTGGATAATTCTAAAATCCGAGAGGAAATGGAATTTGAGGTTGGAATAGGGCCGAGTGTCAATGGCCGAGCACACTACTAAGTTTGATGAGCTGTGACTTATATCTCTCTTTCCTACTGGAAGGAACCGAGAGTAGTAAGTGTGCCAAGTATGAAGCAAGATTGTGAATAGGACTTCGCATTATGATTATACCGATTGAGTTTCGGGATTATCCGACTCTGGTGAACAAGGATAGGCTGACCAAGGAAGTGCAATTACAGAGGACCTTTCAGTCAAAAGATAAGAGGTCATTGAAGGCAAGAGGATCCAGTTTCAAGAAAATGGGTCAGTTATTTCGTGGCGGTAAGTTTTCCGCTACGTCTTCTTCCTCTTCTGGTCGAAGTTCTACTAGCCGATCTGGTAGTCAGTCGGGTAGACGAGTGTGCTATAGTTGTGGCTGAGCCATATTGTGAAACACTGTCCGACTAGACAAATCATTTGTTTCCAATGTGGATAATCGGGACACCTTAGGCCCGATTGCCACAGAGGCAACAACCGAGTGGGCATGATAACCGAGCCAACACTTCTGGGACTCGGGTGCTAATTTTCCGAGAGGAGGTTAAATCCTGTGATGAAATGAGAATAGTAAGTGCGTTGGTAGCTATAAGTTTGTCTAAATAATGGAGTTTGATATTACATAGAATGAAATAAATGGATGAATACTCTGATATAATTATTCTTAGGAAGGATGAATCCCCTATACATTTCTACCTGGTCAGAATGACGATTGATATTAGTTGTTCATTCGGGTGTTGAACGTACTTGATGGATAGTACAAAAATTCTTTAAGTAAAGGAATAAACTATTGCATAAACTGTCCTGTATCGAGCTTAAGGTTAGTGAGCAAGTGGTGGTATGCTAGTAACGTTGAGCACCCAAAGATATATAAACATCAGTAGTATAAGTAAATAGAAAGGATTATATAATAAATCGAAAAGGAAATGGACGAATAATAGGTGATGCAAGTTAGCAACGTTGTAATAAGGTTAACCTTCTAGGAGGGGTGAGCCTCCTGTAGTGATTCTATAAAGTGGTTTAAATAAACGTTACCAGTATGTCATGTCCAAATTATTAGACGATGGATTAACGGACATTGGGAGAAATTGAGTAGGTAATGGTGGACGATGTAAGAATGCCAAATAAGTTTATGGTAATGGTCGAAGGGTGGTTAATAATAATTTTCAGTGAGATAATCGATGAGGCGAGAATTCGCTTAGGGAAGAATTAAGAGAATGTATTATGTGAATGATGGTCGAGTGAAATATATATATTGAACTATGTGTGTATGATAAGGAGGAGTAGTGAATGAAGGACATGGGACAAAGTGATTAAAAAGTAGTTGAGCGGACAGATAATAAGAATGAAGAGAAGTTTTACCTAGTCGTTTGGACTTTGCACGGATATTAGTGTTACATGGGAATCATAGCGGCTGGCCACCGTGGGTTCCTTTTAACATTAATTCGTTATGAAGTTGCCAATAGGCATTGATGAATGGATTATAATGTAAACAACTTGCGTATTGACCGGTGATATGAATAGTTGGACTATGTACCCGACTTTCACCTGGCTTAACTACAAAGTATTGAACTTCTAAGATTGATCACCTCAGGTAGTTGCACTAGTGGTTGAGGTCGTGTGGAGTCAAGGAGACAGACGTGTTTTAGCCGATCTCGAGTAATCAGATTTAGAAAGAAAAGTGTATTAGTCGTATTTCTGAAATTGATAAGTGGTTATAGATGAAGAGTAAATAAAGATAACCTTAAAAAGAAATCTGATGATTTGAATTTCTACTAAGGTACACTGAGTGGAGAATTTTCGAGTAAATTATGTCTGAGACAAGACCTTCCAAGTGAAGAAAAGCTGATTTTGATTGAGTACTTCTCGAGCCGAGGTATTTTTGAGTAGTGAATTCCCGAATGGGGTATCTTTGAGGTGAGTGCGACACTTTTGAGTGGCATGGCACCGATTAAGATATACCAGGTGAGTCTTTCTCCAGGAAAAGTACTTCTAGACAGAGAAAGAGGAACTTCAAATGAGTATATTTTCGAGTGAATAGTTCCTGAAGGGAGTAAATATCCCAGTGGTGAATTCATTTAATTCGTGCTCGGGTCCATAATCAGAGTTGCTGAGTCTTTGCTCGGTTTCGTCTTCAAGATTGTCTTCTACTCCGAGTGATATTCTCAAGAGGTAAAGATATGGAATTAACTGAAGGTAATGATGGAATTTGGAGATTCTGAGACCGAGTAGTGGTGCCTGCAAAAGGTGATATCAGGCAAGCCGTGCTAACTGAAGCATATAGGAGTTCTTTTGAGTATTCATCCTGGTATTACCAAGATGTACCACGGTTTTAAGAAGGAATTCTGGTGGTCGGATATTAAAGAGCCAAAAGCTTAATCCGAGATACATCGGACCATATCAAATATTGGAAAGAATCGATAATGTTGCTTATCGACTGGATCTTCCCAGTTCGTTAACTAACATCCATAATGTGTTTCACGTGTCACAATTTTGAGCCTATATTCCGTGTGATTCCATGATTGTGCCAAGTGACTCTTTTGAATTGGAGGACCTGATGGTGAAAGTACACTGATCGGTATTGAGGAGTATCAAACCAAACGACTAAGGAACAAGGAGGTGCCATTAGTGAAGGTGAAGTGGCAGAATCTGAATGAGGTAACCTACACTTGGGAATTGGAATGGGACATGAGACGGGTGTACCCCAATCTTTTTTAGTAGGTGCGTTGATTTTGAGGACGAAATCCCTTTTTAGGGGGGTGGATGTAATATCCCGGATAATTATAGAAAAGTTTGGTGTAGTAGAAAATATTAAAAATTGTTTTTAGGAATTTATTTGATATTTTTATGAATTATTGGTTAATTATAAAAGGTGTGATTAGAAGAAGAGAAGTTTAATTAAAACCTTTAATTTAATTGTAAAGAAAATGGGAGAAATGACCGGTTGGAGAGGTGACCGGTTGGAAGTGACCGGTTGAGAAGGTAACCGGTTGCCACGAGTTTAAATAATGGTTTCCTTCTCTTTCCTCAATCATTTGCGTAATCATTCACTCTCTTTCACGTGAAGTTTCTTCTTCTTCTTCTTCCTCCATTGTTGAGAGCTGTAAACTTTGAAGGAAGGTCCATTTTACATCAACACCTTGAAATAATTACATAGCCATGACAGTGGTTTCAAGGTGAGTTCATTGAACCATTTAAAATTGTTACCTCATCCCTTTCATTTCTTTTCTGGACCGAATGGTCATGTATGGAGGGGTACTGTTTCGATCTCCACTCCTCTTGGCTGTGAGCCTGAAAATGGCCCTTTAACCGTGTGGGTGGTGGTGTGACGTTAACATGCTTCACGTTCCAAACCTGTAGGTAGTGGAACGAACACTGGTGGAACGATTAAGGGAGCTGGTGCTGGAACAGAGGTGGAACTGTGAACCCAGCAATTGTTGAAGCTTGGAACAAAGGTAAGGGGGTGTTCGGGTTATAATTAATTAGAATAGGACATACTGTCCGAGTCATTGGAATGACTGTGAACCGGGTAAGAGATGATGCTGAATGAAAATTATATGAATATGTGTATGAATGTACGTATGAATGTAAAAACCGATCGGTTTAGGATCGGGTGTGTGTGTGACTTAAGAAATATTTGATGTCGTGATAATAGAGATGATTCTGGATGAGTTGTATGTGAATATGTGTATGAATGCATGTATGTGTATGCACACCGATCGGTTTAGGATCGTGTGTGTGGCTTAAGCCGATTGAATTTGAAATATTTAATACTCTGACAATCGGTGTATAGTGGCAATGTGATGCCGGGCTTGACAAGTAGGTCGCCCGTTTGATGAGAAATATGAATTGTATAAGTATGATAAGTGTTTTCCGTGTGAGAATGTTATATTGATGGGCTTGACAAGTCGGTCACCCTAGGTTGTAAGCACAAGTCAGTTTTTGACAGTTGCAAATGATGATCGTAATGATATGCCTGTTTATATAATGGAATATATGATTTTATGGTGGAGGACGACCGACGGTATATGTTACCCTCGTTTTTGGCTTCCGTGGTCAAGTCGGACCCAGTTAAGCTACCCAGAGGTCTATGACCCAGTGGTTGAGGGGGAGACAAGCAGGACTCGGTGAACCAAGCAGGGTTCACGGGGTGTCAAGTAGGAGCCCCAGCTGAAGGTCGATCCTTTGAGTATCCGGATACTAGGCATCAATTTTGTCTGAGTCAGTGGTGATAATTGATGATTTGATAATTTTACCGAGTGCAGTTGGTTATAATTACCGAATGAGAATTGATATAATTGCTGAGTATGATTGATGTATTTTCTGAATGTAAATTCATATATTTGCCGAGTGATTTGTTATGTTTACCGATTAGTAAATTGTTATACTTTCCGAATGAGTTACTAGCTGAGTGATTTGCTAAAGTTGCTGAATGAAGATTGTTATATTTACCGAGTGTTAATTGCTATAATTGTCGAGTGTGAGATAATTGCCGAGTGTGAGTTAATTTTTGAGTGTGATGTGCAATTTGAGAATAAAAAGGAATCGGACGGAGTTTATACTCGTATTTTGTTATTTAAATTCCGTTCTAGATTAATTATGATGCTAAACACTCACCCTTGCTGTGGTTTTCAATTTTAGTAACTAGTGACAGGGAAGAGGTCGGAGCCATGGAGGTGCGCCAAGCGGAGGATTGATGCCAAGGCACCGAGTGATTTGAACGAATTATGTAATATATATATTGTTTTCCGAGTGTGTGATGCTACAATGTGTTGCCTGTATGTTGAATTAAAATTTGAATCGGATATGAATTTGTGATGCTATGTGAATGGTATTAATTTTCATGAGTGTTTATTGTAGCATAGTCAATTACCGGGTGAATCCGGCCGAGTGGATTCATTCTTGTCCGAGCGAGGGCCGATTGATTTGGTGCCTATTTCGCTCAAGTGAGTATCCCTTGTTTCTTTTCGAGTGAATAATAACCGAGAGACCCACTTCCGAGTGGAAGGTTAAGGTGTCTCCGAGTGAGCTATGTCTGAGAGAATCTCTTCCGAGTGAAGAAAGATTAGAGTGCTTCTGAGTGAATATTAGAATGTTTCCGAGTGAAGAAAGATCAGCGTTTCCGAGTGAAGTATATTCGAGTGAACCTTTTCTGAGTAAAGGTTAAGCTGTTTGCGAGTGTGAGATGACCGAGTGGACTTATTTTCGAGTGAAACCCGACTTGTTGACTTTCCTAGAAAGTCTTGTCCACTCAAGTTTAAAGAGTAGTATTTGCTCAAGCGAGTCGGATCTCGTCTAAGCGAATCAGGGTCTTGCTCAGGCGAATGACCCCTGACTCTGTTTTCCTTCTTCCGCTGATTTTAATTGAATACTATTTTATTATTGATTATTTCTGATCGATTTTTGTTATTTTGAGTATGTTTTTATTATTTTGAATGTATTTAAGAAAAGTAAATATTATTTTACATTAAGACCGAGTGAATTTTTATTAAACGTGTAGAATTATTATGAAAAATGATTAAACGATTATTATTAAAGGGAAAATTGACGCGGGTCGTCACATCTGCTTTCTTACATTTTGTGCCCTGAATTGGAGTATCATGTTGTATTGCAACTTACAAGTGAAGGTGATGAAGTAACTGTTTCCTAAACATACATGTTTAGTAGTGGGCAGAGTTCGAACACACAAAGAGGTTAGAAAAGTCATACAATTTGCTAAGTTGTCATCTTAATTGTATTTGGAAGTAAAAGCAATGTGTTTCTTTTTGGTATAATAAACGAGTTTCACATCAAATACATTGAAAAATGTAAAGAGTATAAAAGTGTTGAGAGCACCATTTATGATTAAATATTTTTCACCTAACATAACATGGTATCATAGCCTAACTGCTTAACCGCATTGATGTAAAAAAAATTGGGCCTCTAAGAGTCATAAAATCAAGGAAATCAAGCTTTGAAAAGATGACCTATAAAAACCCTGAGTACAAACACTGACTAAAAAAAAGTCTTAACTAAAAACTTAGTTGAATTTAAAGGGGAGTAAAAAAGAAGTCTCAACTATAAAGTTAGTTGGATTTAAGGGTGATACATGATTATAATACATTAAGGTTTTATAGTTAAGTTGTTAGGAAATCCCTAAGCATGAGCAGCGGAAAAATAAAAGGGATTCCATAGGATTTGCAAGGTTTCGTGTTTCAAAGCACAAAAACAATTTTGAAATTCATTTTGGATTACCTCTTGAAGAACTCCGAAGCAGTCATAGCCTCGTCCTTTAGGAGTCCACACAAGCACTCCCACTAGAATCGCAACACTTGCCAACTGCTAGTTTGACGGCGTGTAGCTCTTGCAACTTTTGCGAATTTGTGTCTTACTTGAGTGAACGGCCTATGAGCATCTTATGCTCTATTTATAGGCTTAGGTTTGACCTAATTTGTTCTCTCTAAAAGTGGGCTCCTTACTCATTCCAAATGAGTTAGGCCCAATAGCTTTATTTTAGTCCAACTAAAATAAGACAACATTTTCTGATAGGCTTACTCTATGTGTGTGACCCTATAGGTAAAATACCCGGTCATATTAATAATAAACTATTTTATTATTAATATAAAATAAGAGCGGCATCTAGCAATGCATCATTATGTCCGAATATTATCAACATAACCTATAAGTGATAATTATTTAGTATGTTTATTCCTTTTGTCACGATATCCTAATTGGGCCCAAGGCATGGTCGTGTCATCCTTGTACGGCCCAATTTATTTTACTTGATACCGGAGTAGACTGGATCTGAATAAATATCTAATATTTATTCTTTCTAGCATGGCCATGCGTTTTCTTAGTCTTACTCCATCAAGTGGCCTATGGATATCACTCCTGTCACATAGGAGAGACAAATCCCATCTACATCACTCATATCTCTCTGCATAATTTATTCATTGCCTAATCACAACCTTTATAGTCCTCTTGTTACAGAAGACGTATAATTGTATTAAAACAATAAACTCCTCATGTAGGAATCGTAGTGACTTCAGGTTGAAGGACTACATATACCATTATCACATTGAGAATCGTTTATGACAATCATGTAACGATCCATGCAACGTTCTCATGGTGGGTCTGTCCAGTACATCATTACTCTTAATGTGTACCCGTGTGAAGACTCGATATCATCTATATCTATGATCTTTGAGATCAGGTCATCAGTACACTCACACACTAGTCTCAGTGTATTTACATGTCCCCATGTAAATACTTGACTAGGGACATTTTAGGAATAATTTTTATATGACCTATTACTCCAAGGATAAATATGTTTTAAAACAATTTTAAACTGAAATATTTATTCTATTGATAAGTAGAAAAATGATACAAATGAAGAAGTATAAAAGCTCATAGTGCATACACCAACATAAGTCTCTTACACATAATCGGCCCATAAAACATTATAAATTGAAACTAGTAAACCAAAAATAGTAGAACACACAAATAAACATGGTCTCATAACATTCTTCTAGCCACTTTACAGTAGTTAAACCGAACTTTTCTTGAGAACTCTAGAGACAAGTGCATGTATATTCATAGGTAAACTATTTGACCACAAATTACACGCAATTACAAAACCTTCATAAACAACAACACAAAATAAATTTCAAACCATTCTGATATCGATCAACATTCATCATTTAATGATAAATAAAAATGGAATACTATCCTAACACATCAAGAAATCTTTCTAACCATTCGTATATCGTTGAACAATCATTATTCAACAACAAATAAAAGATAACATACTAATATACAAATATTTCTTTCTAACTATTCTGATGTTGTTCAACTTTTATGATTCAACAACAAATAAAGATAGCATACTATTCTAACAAACCAAGAATTCACCATACTTGGAAAAAACAAAAAAACACAATCTTCTAACAAACACCTACATTAAAAGATACTAACTGCAGCACCTAGCATGCATTAATCATCATTCGAAAACATCATGTACAAAATCAAGAAAACTTAATTACGACTCATCTCGTCATTGTACGACTCATCCGCAATCTCATGCTATGTTTAGGTCATTCAGCAAGCATACGATTTAATTAATTATGGTTAAGAAAATACATTCATTATGGTTAAGCATATACCGTTAAGAATAAAGACAGATAAACTAATTAAAATTCGTAATAACTTGAAAACACATTCAGAAGAAAAAGTAAAACTCAGCACATAACATGAGTGATGACAACAATTTAATTAATCAAGAACCGATTAAAAAGAATCGCCTTCACTTACATGATTGGAGAGAGATGAGAGTAAAGATAAGAAACTGGATAGCTGAATCACAACGCAATGTTGAACAAGAAATGGAGGATTTGAGTGAATGGCATAGCAAGAGCCAAGAAGCTACAATAGAATATAAGGCACGAGAGAACTTTAGAGAGAAAATGAAGAAAAGCTAAGCAACTAACTAACAGCGAGTGGTCTAAAGTTTTAGAAGTTTTCAAAACATACATAGCAGAAAAAATAGATACATTATGTTTAAATTATACATGCAAAATGGACAAATGTATATATTGCAATAGAAAAACTGACCCGGTGGTACTTTCATTAGTGAACTGGTAGTAAATTAATCAAATTATTTTAGCAATCAAGGTTAGCATCTAGCAACGCTCCTTAACGACTAGATAGTATGGAGTAATGTATTTTAGTTTTAAGAACCACTAAAAGATTTATATAATATTTCTCTCCATCTTTATAGCTCTAAATTAACATTAGAGTATGATATTTTCTCAAACTCTAATGAGTTAATTTATATGTGATTACTTAAGAAACTCTTTTCTTTATTCATTCAATTGTCTTGGCCAAAGTCTTTATTTTGTCACTGAACTTAGTAGATCATTGTATATGTAATAATCTTTATTAGATAAAGATTAATAGGGGATATGGTCATTGAACTAACTCAGAATTCTGATGGTTAACGCTACCTTCAAAATTGTCAATAGTAAAATTCTCATGATTATCATAGTAAATAACAAGATATTTATTATACTTTATTTTCGACACCTAATGCCTAAAGGTATTAGTTGAATGATTATTGAGTATAATTAAATACTTGTGGAATTAATGATAAGTCAAGAAGGAATCCATCAACCCGGTAATGTATTTAAGCTCTGTGACAAAATAGAGACCTTGACCAAGACAATTGAATGAATAAAGAAAAGAGTTTCTTAAGCCGTCATATATAGGTTAACTCATTAGGCAAAGTGAAAACTTCAAAGGAAGTAAGGATAATTGAATAAACAATTGCTTACTTATTTTATAACTTTTGTAACTTTTGCTAAATACATTGTAATTTTTTGTAGAATGGCCAAACCTGAGTATACTGTGGCATCTGACAATAGAGTCACCACAGAAGAAAAATTGTCTATGGTTATTGATGTAGTAATTAGAATTGGCATAGGCGTATCACAATGTAGCTTTGCTGTGTGGAATGGTTCCCAAGCAAAGCTTATGAAGAATACGAGGAATCAGAAGGTTATGAGATCATATGTAGCCTTTAAAGAAAACGTTCATTTTGCTGGAGTTACAAGTGAACTCTCCCCAGAACACTATATAGATTTTTCAGTTTAAAAAATTGAAAATTGTATTCATATATAACTAGTTTTTCATTTTATTTATTGTTTTTTCTTTCATATTTCAGAAAAATTTATAATACTCACCCATTTTTATAATGAAAAATTTTGAAAAACTATTATGGATAGTTTTTCAAATAGTGGTTATTTTTTAGAAAATTGTGAAACACCTTGTTTTCCATTCTCCATATATTTTCTTTGAAAAATTGGGTGTATGAACATGTTTTTTATTTTCTTATGGATTTTTATAATATTTTTCTATTTTCCAACACACATGTTAACTAAATACACCCATATTTTTCTCCGATTTTCAATTTAATTTTTAAGAGATAAAATAAACAAAAAAAAACAAGAGACAATTATCTTCTATTGCCTTTATATATATATACACACGGTAGCATAAATTATAATATATAGGTTCATCCGAGCTCATATTTGGATAAAAAATACAATATAGTAATTGATTCGAATGAAATTAGAAGAAAATCTAAAACAATAGGCATGTGGCGTAATTATAATATATCTAGTAATGAGGTTGAAACACACATGGTAGGTGAATGTAGGTAGTATGTTATTATTGTCCATACCCATAAGTAAGACACTAGTAAAGGATGCTCTAATGTAAAAGACAATTGAATGAATAAACAAAAGAGTTTTTTAAGTCATCGCGTATAAGTTAACTTATTAAGCAAAGTGAAAACTTTGAAAGAAATAGTAATGATAATTGAATAAATAGTTGCTTATATACTTATTTATAACTTCTGCTAAATACATTATAATTTTTAGGCAGAATAGTTGTACCTGAGTATGTTGTGGCATCTGACACTAGAGTCACTGCAGAAAATTAAAAAATAAAATTGTTTTAGTTAGCGTGACAGCGTGCGTTAGGGTTTTCTCCATACTTTCTATTCTAAATTTCTTATTCTCCATCTCAGTTCTTCTTTCTCCTCTCTCACTTGTCGACGGTGCCTACTGACTCTCGCATCCGTCGGTCTCGTCGTGCTTGTACCTACTGTGTTTGAAAACTGTCTCAGGTAACAAAAGCTTGTATGTCAAAGTTTTGATAATGACAAAGTAACCATTTGAAGAATCGTGACAAGGAAAATGAATTTCATGAAGTGTCAATGTGCTAGAATAATGAGAATAAACCTCTGGGAAGATCAAAATAAAGAAGAACAAAAAGCTTATAAATCAAATCAAGAATCAGGCCTGAATTTGACATAGCCTAATCGATTACACCACTGTCACAATCGATTATCTTGACTCTGGAAGGAACATAATGGATTATAGCAAAAAAGCTAATTGGTTATGACGCTGCGTAACAAGAATTAAATGTATCAGGTATTTTGCCTAATCGATTACAAGGCATGACTAATCGATTACAGAGGTTCTGTTTGATTTATAATTGATTATATGAGTTACATAATCGATTACAATGTTGCGTACATGAATTAAATGCATCAGGTATAATGCATAATCGATAACAAGGGTATGATAATCGATTACATTGATTCTGTTTGATTTATAATCGATTATATGAGTTACATAATCGATTACAGTGCTGTATACAGGAATTAATGCATCAGGTATAATGCATAATCGATTACAAAGGTATGATAATCAATTACACTGACTCTGTTTGATCACTAATCGATTACAGGAAAAGACATAATCGATTACACAGCTACTGGACACTTAAATTAATGGAATATGGTGAAGCATAATCGATTACATCTCTAGGAGTAATCGATTACCTAAGTGCCAGAATATGGGGAAATGTTTTTAAAGTGCAGATCCAACTCATTTCTCCATTTCCCACTCCTATGCCCATGATGTGCAACGGCTCTAAAGACTTCAAAGCTCCTCTCCAAGGCCTATAAATGCACCATTCATTCAAGCTACTCAAGGAATCAAGGGAAAATCATTCATAGCTTGTACTTGTGCCTTGTGAGTTCATTTTCTGTGTATAGTTTCATTATTGTGAAACTTAGGTTCTAAATTTGCATATCCTCTCTTATTGAGAGTTAGAATTTATTAGACCCTTTCAATTATATATCTACTCTATTGAGAGAGTTATTTCCTTGTAAACACAAACACCAAACATAAAGTTTTACTCTAGTTTTGAGTGGTTATAAAGGTTGGGGTTCAACCTTTGCGTATTGAGAGTTTGAAAGATTGGGTGGGGTTCTCTTGTGCTAGTGAGGATTGAGTTCTTGGGTGTGAGACACTAAGAAGCTGCAATTGCTCATAGCTTGTATCTCTAAACTTCAATAGTGGAAATCCTTCAAGTGGGTTGCTTGAAGGCGAGACGTACACTGGGGTAGTGGAACTCATTATATCAGTTTGCAAGCTTTTCTTCCTTACTCTCTTGCATTTACATTTTACATCTGGCTGGATTATTGATTTGGTTGTGATTGCATGACTTAAAATTGATTGATTTAGCTAAGGTAAGTTCTTGCACACCAAGTGTTTGATATATTGCCAAAGTGAACTCTACACATATTTTCCATCTTATTTCTTGCACCATACTTGTTGTTTCTTGCATATAATTATCTTTTAATCTAGTTCAAAGGATTTCTAAGCAAAAGTTTTAAAAACTCAATTCACCCCCCTCTTGAGTATTAAGGCCACTTGACTAACACCTACCTCTCTCTCTCTCTCTCTCTCTCTCTCTCACTTGGACTCGGTCTTGTCATGGTTGTGTAGTTGTACGTGCCTCCCTCCCTCGGTCTTGTCATGCTTGTGCCTCACTGTCTCCAATGGTTTGTTGAATTCTGAAGGTATGTCTCTCCCTTAGCTCACTCACTATAGTCTATACTCTGTTTAAAGTTTAATTTGTTGAGAATATTGAGATACTCAAATTCAAACTCTGAAAATTAAGGTTTAATTCACTGTACTCTGTTTAAGGTTTTGAATTTAAAATCAAACTCTGTTGATCTTGTAACACCCCTACTTTTATTTGTATATTAAAATTTTGAAGGAATTACATTATGGTTCTTTGGAACTTTTTAATCTACGTATTATTTATGATTTTTTGGAATTTTTGGAATTTTGAATTATTTTAATAAAATAATATTTTTTAAATAATTTTAAATTCATATAAGTGACTTAAAATTAAAAATATTTATAAGAAAATAAAGTTAAATTATAAAAAATTTTTCTAAAATCTATTTCAAGTAAACTTATCTAAAAATGATCCGTTTGAGAAAAATCTTGATTTTTTTCAATCGTTAAAAAATTAGAAACGTATCAATATATTTTTATTAACAGAAAATTTTTGATTTTTAAAATTTAAACTTTATATTACTTTTTATAAAATTAGTGAGGACTGATATAATATCACTAAATTTAAAAAAGGACTGATTTTGAATATTTAAAATATACCGAGTGAAAGGTTACTATTTGGTTTAATAATTCAGCCGACATTTACTATGTAAAACACTATGCATGTATGAAATTTTCAAAAGATGCACAATAACTAGGATTGAATTTTCAAAAAATGTACAGTACTTTTATATTAAAATAATAAAATGCATAGTAGTTTTCCTTCCTATAAATATCGAAGGAATTCTTCTTTAAAATTCATAGTTTCAGATTAAGTTTCCTTAATATAGTAGTGCTAGTGAGATAGTGGTGGAAGTAAGAGAGAGAAATAAATTTTTTTGGAAGAAGGTTCTGCTAAAATCCTAAGGTAAGAATACCTCTCTTTTATATTCTTTAGGGTTATTTTTATATCGTTTTTAGAAATCTATTATTATACTAGAAATAATATTATTTTAAGTTACTATTCTAAATAGTAAAATACTATTTCAAAAGTAAATTACTATTTCAATAGTAAATTACTATTTCAATAGTAAACTACTATTCAAATAGTAAATTACTATTTACTGTTACTATTTACCTTTAATATTCACGATTTACTATTTATTGTTACTATTCACGTTTAACTATTTACTATTAATATTCACGATTCACTATTTACTATTCAAAATTTACCATTTCTACTTTAAGTAGTAATCTTAATTTTCATCTTGTAACTATATTAAAATGAAATTGGTATGTTTTAGAACTCGAAGAGGAGACGTGCACGGATTTACAATAACGAATCAGTATACAAGAGATAAGAGGAAGTGAGATAAGAATAGAATATGAAAAGACATAAGAATAATGGGAGGAGTCCCCTACTCTTTTTAAATTTAATAATAATATTATTTTAAAATATTAACTCTTTAACTTAAAATTTATAATAAATTTTATATTAAATATCTGATGTAACTAACTCTAACATACCTATGCAAGGACCTGTACTTTTATAACCTATATGAACTGGACTATACCTATGCAAGGACTTGGACCATTATGACCCATATGGACTGAACTATACCTATGCAAGGACTGAATTATATGGACTTACATAGACCTATGCGAGGAATTGACCAAAAGAACTCAAAATCAATTATATTAATAATCATTTAAATTTTGAATTATGATATGTATTAATGATATTTAATTTACTTGATTTGATTATGATTGATTATATTTGTGATTGATGATGTTTAACTGTGATTGATATTTTTTTATTATGATTGATGATGTTGTGATATAAAGTTGAGTATATAGCAAGCATGACGAAAAGCTAAAACTCAGTAAGAATTTTTTTACCTTACTCTTTAAATTTTTTATCTTTTATTTCTTCTTAGAAATTATCTTTATTAACTTTACTTTTAATATTTAGAATAAATTTTTTTGGAAGAAGTAATTTTATGAAAATTAATTTATAAAAAGGTTGAGATAATTAAATTTTGAATTAAAGAAAAATTTTATAGTTTTAAGTATTTTTGGTTAATGATTTAAAGATTATTCTCTTTTAATAAAATAAAATTTTCAAAAGAAAATTATTTTCCTTTTCCAACTTAATAACTAAAGATATTTGGAAATAATTGAAATTTCTAAATTCGATCTTGTTAAGATTTAATTTGAGTAAGATTATGTAAAGTTTTATAAGAAAGTTTTGAGATATTTAAGGCTTAGAAACTCAATTTTGGTGAGATTCGAAAACCGTACTAAATTTATTTCTGTGGGATAGAAATTTAGAGAATTGAGAAATATATAGTTTATTGAAATGATATTGTAAACCTTTAAGGTATTTAATAATTGAGTTTCTAAAAGCCTTAACCAATTAAATACATGAGTAGTTCATGCATCATAAATCATTAAAGTGAAACAAAATGATATTGTCTGGGGACGGATTATAGAAACCAAGGATACATTAGAGGAGGCTTAATTACGAGCGTTGGGATGAGAGGGTGTGAAAGGGTGCTTCAGGGGACCTGGGGTAGCTCCCTAGTGTCGGGTACTTTCACAATAAAACCCTTCTCAATCTGACTAGTCTCTAAGTGTTTCCATGCCACTTGAGCTGTTTATATTATTATCATCCGGACTTATAGAACAGTGTAAACTCCTAGTTGGCCCAGTGCAAATTAAAATTTAAGGGCCCATATATATATAGGTAAGTTATGATGAAGATATTGCATAACATTCATGCATTCATAATTGATTTTGTGTGTGATTGTGATTGTGATTGATATTATTATATATTAGTTTGTGAAAACCCTTTATTGCTTATGCCCCATTTGGGAATATTATATTTTGTTTCTCACTCCTTTTTTTGTGTTTTGTTTTATATGTTTTAAATTGATGGTTCAGAGGGAAGGATCGAAGAATCTCGACAGTAAATATAGTATGTTCTAGAAAGGGAGATCGGTATGAAAACCGTGGTCCAATGAATAAATAAAGTTATTAAGTAACTACTTCTGGGCCATGGAGTTTCCTCTCTTTCTTATAATGTTTAATATTTATTTTCTTCAGATGAATGTTGATCTGTCCAGAACCGGGGTCAAGAGATCTGGTGTCGGGTCAGTCATAAATAGTGAAATGATTACGTCTCTGAAGATCGGTTATGTGAGTATCCGGTCTATGTATCCGATATCTCTGTATGAAGAGGGCGGATTGGGCGTCCTGGAGGTCCTTCACACCGTCCTCACGCGTTGAAGTGGGCGAAAGGTGGTGTCACCTGCAAAGATTCTCCGACGCTCAAGTCAGTGATAATATTCCAAGTGAGGAATGTTTTTAGAGAATAATCATAAGTTGAAAAATAGTCGAAGATCCTTCTCTCCATAGACGAAGAGAGTTCATATACCTGGTTGGCTCGATATTCAAGGATTCGTTAGTGGGGAACCACTAACCTCCAATAACATTGTAAATTATTATTTTATTGCGCACTTGCTAGTATGATTGGGTCAAGTGGCTATTTTATATTGAGCGTAGGGAGTGTAGGCTGGATTTAGGGGACAAGTTGATCATTCCCGTGAGCAGAATTTGGCTCGTAGCGTGGGGGAATTATTGATCAGTCCCTGTAGCAATGCCCTTTGTTTTCTGTATGGTGACGTGTATTTTATCCGGTGTCATGGTGTTATCCTGGACAACCGGTATAGGGAGAGCGCCTGATACGGAATTAGAGTCCGGATGTATACTGATGACACCGGTTGCACATTAGTAAACTGTCAAAGACGTTGAAATATGTCTTGTAAAATGGATACCGGTATCGAGACTAGATCAGGAGGGTAGGTGAATTATCAGTGTACTTTTCTGTCACATGGGTGGAAAGGTAATCACTTTTTCCATAAATCACACAGGTGATTGTACCTGCTCCTGTCGGTGGATGAAAGGGACATACTCCTTTGTACAGAATGCCTTCTTCATTATGATATTGGAGTGGATAGACCACCCGGTATCTTGGATGTCACCTCGGATGACCGGTGTAAGTGCAGTTTGCCTAGTGTGTTGCTGACCGAATCGATATCTTTGACACCGGTTGAACTCTAGGACGACTATAAAGACTTTACTTCAGGTGAGATCGGATCAGCATGTTCACCGACTGGATCATTATCCTGGGATACCGGTTGACTTCTAGGAAGGCTGAGTTGGCCTTTTGTCCTTAAAACCGGTATCCAGATCGGATAACCTTGGGGCCGGTATCCAGACCGGATCAAATGTAAAATTACTTTATAAAGTTTTAATAATATTTATGAGGTATTTTAGAAATGATGTATGTAATCTATTCCGATAGTTTTCTTTTAACAATCATTTCTTTAAAAAAATTACAAATTTTTCTAGTATTTATTAAAGTGTAACAGAGGGTGTTACAAAGTGGTATTAAAGCAGTTAATCCAATAGGCCTGGGGAAAAGGTATATCTTACTTTATCTGTAAACTTTATGTAGGTAATGGAAAATAGAATATCTGACTTGGTAGTAACTGTGATTGATGTGACAAATCTCAGTTACTATGAAATAGGAAACTAATGGCCAGAAACGATCTTGCTGGAGTTGTAGAACGCTCAATCAATGCAATGGGAGCACGTGAAGGTCAAGGTAATGATGCCTTAAGAAGGCTGGACTTATTCGAAAAACGCAATCCACCTCGTTTCAAGGGAGGATATAACCTTGATGGAGAACAAACCTGGATTCAAGAGATAGAGAAGCTCTTTCGAGCATGCAATGTAATGAAGCTGATAAGGTAGTCTTCGCTACTTATGCCTTATCTGAGGATGTCGAACATTGGTGGGATAGCATGCATAGACAATTTGAAGTCAACGACATAAAGATCACTTGAGATTATTTCAAGGATATGTTTCTAGAGAAATACTTTCCAGCCGATGTTAAAGAGAAAAGACAATTTGAATTTCTGTCGCTAACCCAAGGAAATATGACCGTTGGAGAGTACGCATCCAGGTTTAAAGAGCTATTTCACTTTCATTCTCATTATAATGATGCTACTAACGAAGGTGATTAGTGCGCAAAGTTTATAAATAGATTACGGCAAGAAATTAAAGAAGTTATACGAATGCAGGAAATCTGTGAATTTTCTGTATTGGTAAATCGTTGTAGGATATTTGAAGAGGATCATAAAGATAGAATGACCAAAAGTCGTGAGCCCATTCACAAGACGGGAGAAATGAGAAGTGGAGGACCTCACTATCACCAAAGAAGAGACTTCAGGAGAAATAAGCCTTACCAAGCGCCATTTCACCGGTTTGGAGCAGCATCTATTCCTAATAGACCCCAAGCTTCAATTGGAAGCTATTACCCAATATCTGCACCAAATTTTAAATGTTTTATCTATGGAGGACCCCATTTGAAAAGGGATTGTCCTAAAAACACTTACGTTTGCTTTAAGTGTAACAAACCAGGTCATCACATCAAGGATTACCCAGAGATGAAGAGGGAAAACCCTGAAGGTGCAAGTACAAGCATAAATACTCATGAAGGCGTACACAGTGCAGTCGGAAGGCCGAAGGCGAAAGGAAAAGTTTTTGCAATCATTAGAGAAGAAGCATCTTATTCTGATTCCATGGTGGAAGGTAAGTGTATCATTAATAAGATTCCTTTAACGGTTATGTATGACTCAGGTGTATCACATTCCTTTATTGCCAATGAATGTGTAGAAAAACTAAAATTACCTATGATAGAACTGTCATTTGACTTATCTATGCATACTCCTGGAAACAATCCCATTGTCACTTCTAAAGCCTGTTGGAAATACCCTATTGTCATAGATGGTAGGGACTTTAAGGCTAATCTTTTCTGTTTACCCCTTTCTGGCTTAGAAGTTATTATTGGGCTAGATTGGTTGTCTGACAATCATGTTCTAATAGATTGTCATAATAAAACCATAATGTTTAAAGAACCAGTGAATTTGAATCCTGAGGATTTGAGATTTCTAACCGCCAACCAAGTAAGTGCCTCTTTAAAAGGAGGGGCTCAAGGATTCATGCTATTGCTTTCAATGAAAGGAGAGCAAGAATTAAAAATAAAAAATCTACCGGTTATGTGTGAATTTCCTGATGTTTTTCTTGAAAATATCCCTGGTTTACCCCCAGAAAGAGATGTGGAATTCACCATTGATCTAGTACCTGGAGTTGGACCCATTTCAATTGCACCATACCGAATGTCACCTCTAGAATTAGCAGAGTTGAAGAAACAACTTGAAGAAATGATAGAGAAGCAGTTTATACGACCCAGTGTATCCCCCTAGGGTGTACCAGTGGTATTGGTTAAGAAAAAGGATGGTAGTATAAGGTTGTGTATAGATTATCAGCAACTGAACAAGGTGACAATCAAGAACAGATATCCTCTACCAAGGATTGACGACTTGATGGATCAACTGCGTGGTGCCACGGTGTTCTCCAAAATTAATTTGGGGTCTAGATACCATCAAATAAGGGTGAAGAAAGAAGATGTACCAAAAACTTCTTTTAAAACACACTATGGCCATTACGAATATCTAGTAATGCCTTTTGGTATAACTAATGCACCATCCGTATTCATGGATTACATGAATAGGATTTTTCATCCATATCTAGATAAATTTGTAGTGGTGTTCATTGATGATATATTAGTGTACTCTAAAAGCAGAGAAGAACATGTTGAACACTTGAAGATTATGTTGGAAATCCTAAAAAAGAAACAACTGTATGCAAAGCTATCGAAGTGTGAATTCTGGTTGGAAGAAGTGAACTTTTTAGGATATGTAATTAGTCAAAGAGGAATAGTTGTAGACCCTTCCAAGGTGGAGGTAGTTTTAAAATGGGAGAGACCAACCATGATCACTGAGATTAGAAGTTTCTTGGGCTTAGCTGGATACTATAGGAGATTTATTGAAGGATTTTCAAAGTTAGGATACCCACTGACCCAGCTAACACAGAAAGGACAACCTTTTGTGTGGACGACATAATGCAAGAATAGTTTCCAAGAGCTAAAAGATCGACTTACTTCTGCGCCGGTGTTAGTACTCCCTGATCCACATCAAAGTTTTGAAGTTTACTATGATGCATCTAAGCAAGGACTAGGAAGTGTACTCATGCTAGACAAGAAGGTTGTAGCCTATGCATCGTGCCAATTAAGGCAACATGAGATTAACTGCCCTACCCATGACTTAGAGTTAGCCGGTGTAATTTTTGCCTTAAAGATTTGGAGGCATTATCTATACGGTGAAACATTCGATGTGTTTAGCGATCATAAGAGTCTCAAGTATTTATTTGACCAAAAGGAGTTAAACATGAGACAACGGAGATGGATGGAGTTCTTAAAGGACTACAACTTTGAGTTACAATACCATCCCAAAAAAGCAAACGTAGTAGCTGATGTTTTAAGTCAAAAGTCTCTACATGCGTCCACAATGATAATTAAAAAGCTGGAATTGATAGAGAACTTCAGAGATCTTAACCTAGCAGTAAAGATTAATGCTAATAGCTACAGATTAGGAGCGTTGCAAGTGACAAATGAATTCCTGAGGCAAGTTTTAGAGGCTCAACGAGAGGATGAATTCTTGTAAGAGAAGAAAGAACTCTTGAAACAAGGAAAATAAGTCGAGTTCAATGTGGGAAACGACCAATTATTGAGGTATATGGATCGAGTATGTATCCCTGACAAAAAGAAGTTGAGGAAAGCAATTCTGGAAGAAGGCTACAAAAGCTATATGAGCATTCATCCCGGAGCTACTAAAATGTATCAAGATTTGAAGAAGTTATTTTGGTGGCCTGGAATGAAGAAAGCAGTGGCAGAGTACGTAGCTGCATGTCTAATTTACCAGAAGGTTAAAGTGGAACATCAAAAACCCCCTATAATACTACAATCAATAGGAATACCAGAATAGAAATGGGATAGCATTACCATGGACTTTGTGACTTCTTTACCTAAAACTCCATTAGGAAATGATTCAATATGGGTAATAGTTGATAGATTAACCAAATATTCCCACTTTATTCCCATTAATATTCGTTACCCTATGGAGAAGCTGGAGAAATTATACATCGAGGAGATTGTGAGATTGCATGGAATTCCTTCAAGTATCATTTCTGATCGAGACCCTCGTTTTACATCACAATTCTAGAAGAGCTTACACAAGGCTTTGAGAACAAGACTATGTCTGAGTTCAACATATCATCCTCAGATAGATGGACAATCAGAAAGAACAATCCAATCTCTAGAAGACTTGTTATAAGCTTGTGTGTTAGAGCATAAAGGAAGTTGGAATCAATTCTTACCATATGTGGAGTTCACCTACAACAACAGTTTCCATGCTAGCATTGACATGACACCTTTTGAAGCGTTATATGGAAGAAAATATAGGACCCCGCTATCTTGGTTTGAGACTCGTGAAAACTTGATGTTAGGACCAGAGTTAGTACAACAAACCACGGATAAAATCAAATAGTTCAGGAAAAGATGAAGGCAACACAGAGCAGGCAGAAAAGTTACTATGACAAAAGAAGGAAGCCGCTTAAATTTCAAGAGGCGATCATGTATTCTTGAAAGTCACACCTACGACTGGGGTTGGTCGGGCAATGAAATCTCGAAAACTAACTCCTAGATTTATTGGTCTATATCAAATAATTCATAAAGTTAGTCCTCTTGCCTACCAAATAGCATTACCACTTTTTCTTTCTAATATCCATAATGTTTTTCATGTGTCAAACTTATGAAAGTATATATCTAATCCTACACATGTTATTGAACCTGATGTCATACGAGTTAAAGATAATCTTACATATGATGCACCATCTGTCAGAATAGGTGACAGAAGAATAAAAAAGTTAAGAGACAAGACAATTCTGCTTGTAAAGGTCATTTGGAGTGAAACGAGAGGAGAAGATACTACCTAGAAACTAAGATGAAAGAATCTCATCCCCATTTGTTTTACTCAATAATGTAAATTTCGAGGATCAAATTTTCTAAAGGGAGTAGAGTTGTAACACCCCTATTTTTATTTTTATATTAAAATTTTGAAGGAATTAAATTATAGTTCTTTAGAACTTTTTAATCTACGTATTATTTATGATTTTTTGGAATTTTTGAATTATTTTAATAAAATAATTTTTTTAAAGAATTTTAAATTCATATAAGTGACTTAAAATTAAAAATATTTATAAGAAAATAAAGTTAAATTATAAAAAAAATTTCTAAAATCTATTTCAAGTAGACTTATCTAAAAATGATCGGTTTGAGAAAAATCTTGATTTTTTCTAATCGTTAAAAAATTAGAAACATATCAATAAATTTTTATTAACAGAAAATTTTAGATTTTTAAAATTTAAACTTTATATTACTTTTTATAAAATTAGTGAGGACTGATATAATATCGCTAAATTTCATAAAGGACTAATTTTGAATATTTAAAATATACCGAGTGAAAGGTTACTATTTGGCTTAATAATTTAGCCGACATTTACTATGTAAAATACTATGCATGTATGAAATTTTCAAAAAATGCACAGTAACCAGGATTGAATTTTCAAAAAATGCACAGTATTTTTATATTAAAATAATAGAATACATAGTAATTTTCCTTCCTATAAATACCGAAGGAATTCTTCTTTAGAATTCACAGTTTCAGATTAAGTTTTCTTAATATAGTAGTGCTAGTGAGATAGTGGTGGAAGTAAGAGAGAGAAATAATTTTTTTTGGAAAAAAGTTCTGCTAAAATTCTAAGGTAAGAATACCTCTCTTTTATATTTTTTAGGGTTATTTTCATATCGTTTTTAGAAATCTATTATTATACTAGAAATAATATTATTTTAAGTTACTATTCTAAATAGTAAATTACTATTTCAATAGTAAATTACTATTCAAATAATAAATTACTATTTACTATTACTATTTACCTTTACTATTCATGATTTACTATTTACCATTACTATTCATGTTTTACTATTTATTGTTACTATTCATGATTTACTATTCATTAATTACTATTCACTATTCAAAATTTACCATTTCTGCTTTAAGTACTAATCTTAATTTTCATCTTGTAACTATATTAAAATGAAATTGGTATGTTTTAGAAGTCGAAGACGAGGCGTGCACGAATTTACAATAACGAATCAGTATACAAGAGGTAAGGGGGAGTGAGATAAGAATATAATATAAAAAGACATAATAATGGGAGGAGTCCCCTACTCCTTTTAAATTTAATAATAATATTATTTTAAAATATTAACTCTTTAACTTAAAATTTATAACAAATTTTAAATTAAATATCTGATGTAACTAACTCTAACATACCTATGTAAGGACCTGTACTTTTATAACCTATATGAAATGGACTATATCTATGCAAGGACTTGGACCACTATGACCCATATGGATTGAACTATACCTATACAAGGACTGGATTATATAGACTTACATAGACCTATGCGAGGAATTGACTAAAAAAACTCAAAATCAACTATATTAATAACCATTTAAATTTTGAGTTATGATATGTATTAATGATATTTAATTTAATTGGTTTGATTATGATTGATTATATTTGTGATTGATGATGTTTAATTGTGATTGATTTTTTTTATTATGATTGATGATCTTGTGATATAAAGTTAAACATATAGCAAGCATGACGAAAAACTAAAACTCGGTAAGAATTTTCTTACCTTACTCTTTAAATTTTTTATCTTTTATTTCTTCTTAGAAATTATTTTTATTAACTTTACTTTTAATATTTAGAATACTTTTTTTAGAAGAAGTAATTTTATGAAAATTAATTTATAAAAAGGTTGAGATAATTAAATTTTGAATTAAAGAAAAAATTTATAATTTTAAGTATTTTTGGTTAATGATTTAAAGATTATTCTCTTTTAATAAAATAAAATTTTTAAAAGAAAATTATTTTCTTTTTCCAACTTAATAACTAAAGATATTTGGAAATAATTGAACTTTCTAAATTCGATCTTGTTAAGATTCAATTTGAGAAAGATTATGTAAAGTTTTATATGAAAGTTTTGAGATATTTAAGGCTTAGAAACTAAATTTCGGTGAGATTCGAAAACCGTACTAAATTTATTTCTGTGGGACAGAAATTTAGAGAATTGAGAAAATGTACCGTTTATTGAAATGATATTGTAAACCTTTAAGGAATTTAATAATTGATTTTCTAAAAGTCTTAACCAATTAAATACGCGAGTAGTTCATACATCATAAATCATTAAAGTGAAACAAAATGATATTCTCTTGGGACAGATTATAGAAACCAAGGATACATTAGAGGAGGCTTAATTACGAGCCTTGGGATAAGAGGGTGTGAAAGGGTGCTTCAGTAGACCTGGGGTAGCTCCCTAGTGTCGGGTACTTTCACAATAAAAATTTTCTCAATCTGACTAGTCTCTAAGTGTTTCCATGCCAGTTGAGCTATTCATATTATTATTATCCGGACTTATGGAACACTGTAAACTCCTGGTTGGCCCAGTGAAAATTAAAATTTAAGGGCCCATATATATAGGTAAGTTATGATAAAGATATTGCATAACATTCATGCATTCATAATTGATTGTGTGTGTGATTGTGATTGTGATTGATATTATTATATATTAGTTTGTGAAAACCCTTTATTGCTTATGCCCTATTTGGGAATATTATATTCTGTTTCTCACTCCTTTCTCCGTGTTTTTTTTTTTCATATGTTTTAAATTGATGGTTTAGAGGGAAGGATCGAAGAATCTCGGCAGTAAATATAGTACGTTCTAGAAAGGGAGCTTGGTATGAATACCGTGGTCCAATGAATAAATAAAGTTATTAAGTAACTGCTTCGGGCCATGGAGTTTCCTCTCTTTCTAATAATGTTTAATATTTATTTTCTTCAGATGAATATAAAATTACTTTATAAAGTTTTAATAATATTTATGAGGTATTTCTGAAATGATGTATGTAATCTATTCTGATAGTTTTCTTTTAACGATCATTTCTTTAAAAAAAATTATAAATTTTTCTAGTATTTATTAAGATGTTATAGAGGGTGTTACAGATCTTGTGCTCATTCTGTTTTGTGCTCATTTTGTCAATAACATCCAGAAAGCATTAGTCACATCTTGTTTACTTGTGATGCCTCTTGTGATATTTGGGGACTATGTTCTAGTTGGTTTGATCTCAAGTATAGCTTCCCCAACCAAGAAATACATTAATAGTTGTCTAGTTTGTTGTAAGTTATATCCTTAGAACAAAGAGGTAAAAGATCTATGGTGAAATACACGCCAGAATTTGGTACAAGGTGACGATTAATTATTTCCAAAATTTATTAGAGCTGAAGTGGGAAAGAAATACACATAAGATTTGGTGCATTAAATAAATAATCATTTAACTTATTGTGTTTTAATTACTTTATAGTATTAGTTTAGTAATCTAAACAAGTGAGTTATATTCTGTCAGAATTATTTGTTTAGTAATTTAAAGTTCTTTTCTTTGTTATGATATCTTGTGAAATTGCAATCAGTTCTATTTTTAATTCCCTTAACCTGATTTTACTATATGTGCAAAGGGGTTACTGTTGAAGAAAAGTCTACAAAATTTGAATCATTTTAACCGTAACTCATGAGATTTGTTGATAACTAACATTAGAAATTCTAACTTAAATGAAGACGTTCGTTATCACTTGATATGGGTATTTAAGTGTTTCAGGAAAGGCCTAAGCTACAAAAGAAAAGGGGAGCCTACACATAAAAAGCTTATGCATCAAAAGTCTGAATAGTTTAGTCGCAACATAGACTCTACATTCCAAGACAAAAGGAAGAATCAAAAGTCTAGCATTGCGCTTCAAAAAGTAACTCTCTCATCAGAGTAACTCACCAGACCCAGACTCGAACAATATCACTTTAAGCTTCAGAAGGCACGAAAACATCAGACTCTGTCATCTCCCTTCAAACCTTTAGAAGTGGTCTGATACATGAAGCATCAATGGTCATAAGTCATCTCCATCGAAGCACAAAGAAAAGACTCTTGAAAGGAAGATCGACTAAACAGGGAGGTTTTTAATCTAGTCTGAAAAGCAGCTAAGCTTTCCTTTTTAGTGAAACTAGAGCTACGTCTACTTCACCTACGACTGCACACTCTTCAAAGCTACCATATCTATATTGCATGTACAGAATGTCTCTTAAAAGAAAAAGCGTTCATAATTAACCTATAACAGACTCAGATTAGTCAAGACATACAACAAGCATCAAGAACATAGAAGAGTCATGTGCCCTAAGTGACCTACTTTAATCAGACTCCACCCTCATAATCTGTCGAGATAAAAGCTGCTTCAGACCCTCTTCAGAATTGCATAAGAAAAACTAGAATATCTTTTGAAGATTTGAGTCTTATCATTAACACTTCATAATTCACCAGACTTTAATCTAGCTTCAGATGTTACCTTTGAACAGATTAAGTCTGGACCTATATATGATGACTCAACAAAATACCTTTCTATCTCAACAAAAATTTATGACAACAAGAAAGGTACCCAAGCAAGACAAATCTCGAGCTGATCTCAGAGTATGCATTTTCACCAACTTTCTAAGATGTCAGAATTCCTTTAATCAAGGAATATATCGTTTGGTGAAAAGTGTACAATCCTTGTTTGTCTTCATCATGAAAACTTTCCATTCCAAACAAAATATGCAAAATGTCTCTCTGACAAATCAAAAGAAAAATTACTTTCTCATGAGATAAAATAAATTTTAAACGGTCATCCAACGAATCTATCTCGATGAAACAAGTATTTATATGTTGCATAACCTCTGGGAAAAATGTAGAAAGAATATATACAATGTAAGAATGAGAGAGTTACATAAGGATATATGTGTGTGTAATAAACATAGATGTCTCTCAAGAAAAGAAAAAAGATCACAAAAGAAGAATAGAGAGACATGAAGAAAAATATAGAAGAAGAAAAGAAAAAGAGAGAGAGCTTGTGAGACCAAATCAAAAGAGAAAGATGGGCAAGTCTCGCAAAGTCTGAAGAACACACATATGCCCAAATGTTTATGTATCAATATTTTTAATCTTTAGAAAACACCAATCTGAGTGAGCTATTGAGAAACACTTTGGCCTGAAGAGGCTTTGGAAAGAATAGTTGGATTCAAGCCAGGAGTGGTGTTAATCAAGTGGCCTCAATACTCAAGAGGGGGGTGAATTGAGTTTTTAAAACTTTACTTGGAATGCCTTTGAAATTAGTTCTTTTATCACAAGTTAGAAATAATGCAAGTAAAGTCAAGTATAATGCAAAAGACAATGCAAAACAAGAGGTAGATATGGCTGAGACAATTTATCAAACACTTGGCATGCAATGTTCAAAGTTAACTAATTTAAGCAAGCTTACGTATCCAAACCACAATCAATCAACACAAATCAATTAAGTGTAGTATGTGAATATAAAAGAGTAAGGGAGAAGAGCTTACAAACCAATTTAACGAGTTCCACCAACCCCGGTGTACGTCTCGCCTTCAAGCAACCCACTTGAAGGATTTCCACTATTGAAGTTTAGAGATACAAGCTATAGGCAATTGCAGCTTCCTAGTGTCCCACACTCAAGAACTCAAGCCTCACTAGCACAAGGGTAGCCCACCCAATCTCTCAAACTCTCAATACCCAAAGGTTGAACCCCAACCTTTGTGACCACTCAACCTAGAGTGAAAATATTTGTGTTTGGTGTAGTGTTTACAAGCAGATAACTCTCTCACTAGAGTAAATGTACAAATGAAAGCTCACACAAATTCTAACTCTCAACAAGAGAGGATATACAAATTCTAGCTCAAGAATGAATATACAAGGAATATGAAACTTGTAAGCACAAAGGTAAGTAAAGATTGATTGCCTCTTGTTGTGTGTCTTGTGCTTGAGTTCCTCTTGCATTTATAGAACCATTTCAGAGCTTGGTGAGGTCCCTAGCCATTGCAAGTTAGTGGGCATCTGACAAGTGATGGAAATGTGAGCTGGTTTCCCACTAAATCGTGTTTTTCCACTATAGTAATCGATTACGCCTTGAGCTGTAATCGATTACACTTTGAATTTTTATGTCAGATCGTGCTGTAATCGATTATCATTTATCTCATAATCGATTAGATGTAACTTAGAATCTTTGTAATCGATTATATCTTTGTCCAGTAATCGATTAGATATAGTACCTGATGCATTTAATTCAACTCTTAACTTGGTAATCGATTAGCACATATGTGTAATCGATTAGTGCTGTTCCAGTAGCTTTATAATTGATTGGCTGAAGTCCTGTAATCGATTAGCATATATACCCGATGCTTTTAATTCAGGTTTTGATGTTGGTAATCGATTATGTCATGCATGTAATCGATTAGTACTCTTCCAGTATCTCTGTAATCGATTGCTTTATGTCTTTGTAATCGATTAGCATTTGTTCCTGATGCCTTTAATTCAAAATAGAAGCTATCTAATCGATTAGCTCTGTTTCCCTAATCGATTAGACACGCTGTTTTTGCAGGTCTGATTCTAAATCTTGTTTTTGCAAGATGTTCTTCTTGATTCCTTTGTCATTATCAAAATCCTTTGAACCTGTAATCATATCCGAACACATTCTCCCCTTTTTTATGATGATAACCATGTTCATCTCTTGAGGGTGTTAGTTTAAACAACAAGATTATCTCTAATTTTATTTATGCAAAAACATTTAAATTCTTTCTCGGAGGATTTTGGTTAAGTTCATCAAATTTGACATGTATAGACTCCTCAATCGTACACGTTCGTTTGTTAAAGAGTCGATATGCTTTACTAGTAGATGAATAACCTAAGAATATTGCTTCATTAGATTTTGCATCAAATTTGCCGAGATTTTCTTTTCCATTGTTTAAAACAAAACATTTGCATCCAAATATGTGAAAATAAGAGATATTTGGTTTTCTTCCTTTATAAAGCTCGTATGGGGTTTTCTTTAATATAGGCCTTATCAAACAACAATTCATCACATGGCAAGCGGTATTTACCGCATCGGCCCAAAAATGTTTAGAAATATTGCTTTCATTCAACATAGTTCTTGCAAGCTCCGCTAAAGATCGATTTTCCCTTTCAACTACTCCATTTTGTTGTGGAGTTCTTGGAGCCGAAAAATTATGTTCAATGCCAAATTTTTTGTAAAACTTTTCAAAGGATTGATTTTCAAATTCTCCCCCATGGTCCGTCCGAATGGATGCTATTTTCAAATTTTGTTCATTTTGGATGATCTTGGCAAGTTTCTTAAATGCATGATATGCTTCATGTTTATGAGTAAGAAATAATGTCCATGTATATCTAGAATAACCATCCACAATCACAAGACCATAATAGTTTCCACCAAAACTTTTGATTTTTGAAGGTCCAAATAAATCCATATGTAAGAGTTGTAAAGGTCTAGTTGTTGAAACAATATTTTTCGCTTGAAAAGAAACCTTTACTTGTTTTCCCTTTTGACAAGCGTCACAAAATTTATTTTCAAATTTCAATTTTGGTAAACCAATTACTAAATCTTTCGAAACAAGTTTATTTAAATGGTCTATATGAATGTGAGCAATTCTTCTATGCCATAGGCATGATTCATCCTCTTTAGTTATGAAGCATTGCACATCATTTGAAGCAAGACAATCTAGATTAATCATGTAAATGTTATCTACTCTTTGACCAACAAACTTTATCTCCTTGTTTAGCTTATTTTCAATTATGCAACCATTTGATTCAAAAACAATTTTATAGCCCTTATCACATAATTGACTAATACTAAGCAAGTTGTGTTTTAGTCCTTTAACATATAATACATCATTTATGGAGGTGGAAGAATTTTTACCAACATTTCCGATTCCAAGTATTCTTCCCTTTGTGTTATCTCCATAAGTAACAAATCCTTTGTTTCGTGGAGTAAGTGATATAAACTTACTTTTATCTCCCATCATATGTTTAGAACACCCACTATCCAAGTACCAATGGGTGTTACTTGCCTTAAAACATACCTACAAAACAATTCAAGTTAGAGAGCTTGGTACCATTTTATGTTGGGTCCTTGTAGGTTAGTTTGTGAAAATTTTCCCTTAGGAACCCATATTTTTCTCACTACTTTTGGTCCTAATCTTCTAACATTGCAATTATAAGAATTATGACCTTTAAGACCACAATGATTACATTTCACAAAAGGTGTAGATGATTTACTAGGTGGCACAAAGAAATTTTTGTAATGTTTATCCTTCTTGTGAGCATGTGATCCTTGATTATAACCTAGTCCCATTTTGTTAAACATACAACATTGTTTTCCAAGAAGTGTATCTAAATTTTCCCTACCATTAGTGAATTTCTCTAAGGTCATGTTTAAGTCTAGGACCTTCTCTTCTAGATCAATGCATTTCTTAGCAAATTCACAAGGTTTACTCTTAGAGCATGTTTGGACATTTTCTAACTTTTCTTTCAAACATTCATTTTCTTTGCAAACTTCCATGAGATGCATTTCTAGAGTATCACTTGTTTTTCTAGACAACTTAAGCCTATTAGAGACTTTTGTAAATTTATCATACAATTCCTCTAGAGCATCAAGTAATTCATCCTTATCTAAGTCATGGAAGTTTACCTCATCATCTTCATCTTGGTGGTTGGCCATAAGGCAAAGGTTTGCTTCTTCATTTTCCGAGTCATCCGAGCTACTTATCTCATTTTCATCCCATGCTATATATGCTCTTCTCTTAGTTCTTTTGTCTTTGTTTTTCTTTTTTAGGTTTGAACAATCCATCTTGAAGTGTCCTTCCTTACCACATTCAAAACAAGTAGGTGAAGTAGAATTTTCTTTAGGAATGAATTTCTTACCTTTAGAAGAGAAGCCCTTTTGGAATTTTTTATTTCTCATGAGCATTCCAAAACGCTTCATAAATAGTCCTAGCTCTTCATCCTCATCAACATCACTCTTAGAATCTTCTTCAATGATTGAGGTAGCATTGAGAGCTAGCCCTTTCTTCTTTGAGACTTTTTCTTCTTCCTCCGCTTGTTTTAAGTCTCTCAACTCTTGTTCTTGTTCTTGTAGTTTCCCAAACAGAGTGGCAAGAGACATTTCATTTATGTTGGGAGATTGCTTAATGGCCGTAACAAGAGGTTGCCATTCCCTAGTAAGACTTTTTAGAACTTTGTTGATAAGCTCCTTGTTAGTATAAGATTTTCCAAGAGTAATAAGATGATTAATGATCAAAGTAAATCTCTTTTGAAGTTCTAGAATAGATTCATTTGGATTCATTCTAAAACTTTCATATTGGCTAGTTAAAGTGCTAATTTTTGAATCCTTAACATCATTAGTTCCTTCATGAGTTACTTGAAGGGTATCCCACATTTCCTTAGCAGAATTACATGTAATTATTCTAAAGAACTCATCGGGACCTAAGGCTGAGGTGATAAGATTTTTTGCTTTGTAATTATATTATACTTTCTTCTCTTCCTCACTAGTCCACTCATCCATAGGTTTTTCAACTTGTTTATCATTAACAGTATGCATAGGTACAAAAGGACCATTTTCAATAACATTCCATACTTTCAAGTCAATTGATTGCACAAAAATTTTCATTCTTGCTTTCCAAAAAGCGTAGCCCTCACCATTGAAAGCGGGAGGTCGATTTGTAGCACCACCCTCGGGAAACATGTTATATGAGGTTGAGGTCATTTGTTCTCTTGAAGCCGTTAAGCTTGATCTACCAAGAGTCAAGCTCTGATACCACTTGTTAATCAAGTGGCCTCAATACTCAAGAGGGGGGGGGGTGAATTGAGTTTTTAAAACTTTACTTGTAATGCCTTTGAAATTAGTTCTTTTATCACAAGTTAGAAATAATACAAGTGAAGTCAAGTATAATGCAAAAGACAATGCAAAACAAGAGGTAGATATGGCTGAGACAATTTATCAAACACTTGGCATGCAATGTTCAAAGTTAACTAATTTAAGCAAGCTTAAGTATCCAAACCACAATCAATCAACACAAATCAATTAAGTGCAGTATGTGAATGTAAAAGAGTAAGGGAGAAGAGCTTGCAAACCAATTTAACGAGTTCCACCAACCTCGGTGTACGTTGTTAACCAAGTGGCCTCAATTACTCAAGAGGGGGGGTGAATTGAGTATTAAAAAATTTTCTTTGGAATGCTCTTGAAATGATTCTTTTGTTGCTATGTTTATTTAGGATAATAAACTAGATTGCAAGTAACAACAAATAATTCACAAGACAAACTAATAACAACTTAAAGAGTTTAGAAAGTGAATCAACTAAGTTACAAAGCAATTTATGGAACCTTAGAAAGATTGATTCAAGATTGTTGCTTAAGTCCAAGTTCAACAATGTTATTCAAAAATGGTTTTCAACTTAATATATCATGCACTTAGTTCAATTAATGAAACAATGAATTAAGCAAACAAGTTAAATGCACAAATTAAATGAGTTTAAGGAAGAGAGATTTGCAAACCGATGTATACGAGTTCCACCACGCCGGTGTACGTCTCGCCTCTAAGCAACCCACTTAGAGGATTTCCACTATTGTAGATTAGAGATACACTTTGAGCAATTGCGACTTCCTAGTGTCCCACACTCAAGAATCCAATCCTCACAAGTACAAGGGCACCCCACCCAATCTCTCAATCTCACAATTACAAGGTTGAAACCCAACCCAAAATTTCTAAGATGTTTGATGTTTGAGCATACAAGGAAACTTTTTCACTAGAGTGAATATACAAGTTAAAGCTTACACAAGATAATAACTCTCAAAGAGAGGATATGCAAGTTAAGTACACAAATATAATTTCCCACAAATTAACTCTCAAAAATAATCTCAAGAAATATGCCAATCAAGAATAAAGAGAGTAAGTAGAAGAGCAAGAGAATGGAGGAGGAAGAAAGCAAATGGAAATGCTTCAAATGCTTGGTGCAAGTTTTGCCTTCAACTCCTTCTCTATTTATAGACTCCATGAGGCATGGCATGTGTAATATTTAATTCCTTGGGAGCTTGAAGTGTTGGTCATGTGTGTCTCCATTCAACTTGGCATTCCAATTCCAATAAACCTTTTAGTGTCTCCAAGAGAATATTGCATGTGCATCAAGAAGCATGTTTGTATAATATTTAATTTAATTGTATTTTTCAATGTAACACATGCATGTGGAGAGGGACAAGTCATGGAACATTGCCTAGGAACCTTCAAGTTGAGTGAACCGAAGGAATCTGTGAGTTTCCATGTGATTTTGCCTTCTGACAGCATGTTGAATCGATTCAAGAAGGGAGGGAATCGATTCATTCACTTTGAATTGCACATTTTGGGCTACTGTAACCGTGTGAATCGATTCACACTTTGGCTGAATCGATTCAGCCCTGATAAAAATGCATTTTGGCCACTTAAAACCGTATGAATCGATTCATACTTACCTTGAATCGATTCATGCACCTGATCCTTGAATTTTGGTGCATTTTTCACCCCTTTTTGGAACCCTTTTGCATATACCTTGGTTCCTTTGATTCTTAGGCATTTTGATGATCAATTCTTACTTGTTTTGAGCTTCTTTAAATGCCTTTAACATATGTCCTTAATTATTCATCAAATTTAAACATCAACCAATTTAGATTCCACATTAAACATAATCAATTGCTTGATAACATCTTTGATACTTCTTCATTTGTTGTGTCATTATCAAAACCTACATCAACATACAAATACATTCTCCCCCTTTTTGATGATGACAACAAATGTTTGTCTCTTGGGGTGTTAGTATCATAACAATTCATATATATTGCAATAAAGACTCCCCCTATCGTATATAATTTGATACCACATGTTGATGAAATCATAGACACAAGAAATCAAGAAAGTATTTAAGAAACAAAGGTCTCTCCCCCTTAATATATGGTTTCTCCCCCTTAATATATGTTCTCTCATTCTTAGTCATCTCCCTTTAATCATACAATACTTTAAATATCTCTCACCTTTTACATGATATTTTTATAAATTCTTCCCCTTTCTTATAGATATATCTCTCCCCCTTTAAAAAATATGTATTTCTCTCCCCCTTTGGCATCATCAAAAAGATTTCCTTATAAACATATACAACTTAAAGGTAGATGCATATTTTGAAGTAGGATGACAATGCAACATGCATCATGAAATCATATAGGCACATAATGTCTCATGGGAATCGATTCATCTAGCTATTTTTACACAATTATCATGTTACTTGATGGTTATGAAGTGAGGGATTCATACAAGGATTTAGATTTAGCAAGTTGCCAATGATTTTGTTACACAAGAAAGTCAAGAAAATCAAAGGTCATTTGCCATTTATTTTTGAGATCCATGTTGTATATAGGAGATTATCTTTGTGTCAAAATATGTTTAAAATAAATGGGGACTCCACGGGGTCTTGAAATAACACAAGAGATTTGTAGAGCATATTGGAAATGTGAGTATAAATTGTCTTTAAAAAATTTGTATGTATATCACAAAGTAAGGTATTATGTTCAAGGAAATGAAAATTTTTGAAAAAGATGAGTTGGAAATCTTCAAGTTAAAGATTTACAAAATTTTGTTTCAAAGAGTAAGAAAGTGTGATAAAATAAATCAATTAGGAAATTTCCAAAATTCCCAACTCCCTTCTAATATTTATAAATTGGTCTTTTGGAAGGGGTTTTGTAAAAATGTCCGCCAATTGTTTTGAAGTTTCAACATATTCAAGTACACAATCTCCTTTCAAAACATGGTCTCTTATGAAGTGATGTCTTATTTCAATGTGTTTGGTCCTAGAATGCATGACCGGATTCTTAGATATATTTATTGCACTAGTGTTATCACATTTAATGGGGACTTTATCCAAGGAAATACCAAAATCAAGAAGTTGTTGTCTCATCCAAAGAATTTGAGCACAACAACTACCGGCTGCTACATATTCTGCCTCAGCCGTTGACAATGCAACACTTGCTTGTTTCTTGCTATGCCAAGAAACAAGGGAACTACCAAGTAAATGACATGTGCCACTAGTACTTTTTCTATCAAGCTTACAACCCGCAAAGTCGGAATCGGAATATCCTAAAAGATTACATTCAACGCCTTTGGGATACCATAAACCAACATTTTGAGTACCCACAAGATATTTCAAAATTCTTTTTACAGCGGTGAGATGTGATTCTTTAGGACAAGCTTGATATCTAGCACACATGCATACGGCAAATATAATATCGGGTCTACTAGAAGTTAAATAAAGTAAGGATCCTATCATTCCTCGATACTTAGTTATTTCAACGTCCTTACCCTTTTCATCTTTATCTAGATAGCAAGATGTGCTCATTGGTGTTGCTATTTCATTTGCCTTATCCATTTCAAAACGTTTGAGTAATTCTTTACAATATTTTGTTTGACTAATAAAAGTTCCTTCATTTGTTTGTTTGATTTGTAATCCTAAGAAAAAGGTAAGTTCTCCCATCATGGACATTTCAAATTCTTTTTGCATGAATTTAGCAAACTCTTGACAAAGGCTTTCATTTGTAGCACCAAAAATTATGTCATCAACATAAACTTGTACCAAAAGAATGTCATGATTTTTACGCCTTATAAATAGTGTAGTGTCAACCTTTCCTCTTTCAAAATTATTTTCTAAAAGGAATTTGCTAAGTCTTTTATACCAAGCTCTTGGAGCTTGTTTCAAACCGTATAAGGCTTTTCTCAATTTAAAAACATGATTTGGAAATTTATGATTTTCAAAACCGGGAGGTTGATCTACATAAACTTCTTCTTGAATATAGCCATTTAAAAAAAGCGCTTTTGACATCCATTTGATAAAGTTTAAAATCCATACAACAAGCAAAAGCTAATAATAATCTAATGGCTTCTAATCTAGCTACGGGAGCATACGTTTCTTCATAGTCTATTCCTTCTTCTTGATTATACCCCTTAGCAACTAGCCTAGCTTTGTTTCTAGTTATTATTCCGTTTTCATCTAGTTTGTTCCTAAAAACCCATTTGGTGCCTATTATTTGATGGTCATTGGGTCTTGGCACAAGTTCCCAAACTTCATTTCTTTCAAATTGGTTTAATTCTTCTTGCATGGCCAACATCCAATGTTCACCAATAATGGCTTCATCAATATTTTTGGGTTCAATTTGAGATACAAAGGCTAAGTGATTGCATGCATTCCTAATGGCATTTCGAGTACTTACCCCTTTGGTTATTTCTCCAATGATTTTGTCCAAGGGATGGTCCTTTAAGGTTACCCAATCTTGTTGTTTGTCAAGTTGTGTTGCACCTTCTTCATTGTTGGCTTCTTCTTTGTCTTCTAAGTTCATTTCTTGGAAGGTACCTACAAGATCATCAAGTTCCTTTCTCGGAGGATTTTGGTTAAGTTCATCAAATTTAACATGTATGGACTCTTCAATTGTATAGGTTCATTTGTTAAAGAGTCTATATGCTTTACTAGTAGATGAATAACCTAGAAAAATTGCTTCATCAGATTTTGTATCAAATTTGCCAAGATTTTCCTTTCCATTGTTTAAGACAAAGCATTTACATCCAAAAATGTGAAAGTAAGAAATATTTGGTTTACGTCCTTTGTAAAGTTCATAGGGGGTTTTCTTTAGTATAGGCCTTATTAAACAACGATTCATAACATGACAAGCGGTGTTTACCGCATCGGCCCAAAAATGTTTTGAAATATTCGCTTCATTCAACATAGTTCTTGCAAGCTCCGCTAAAGATCGATTTTTCCTTTCAACTACTCCATTTTGTTGTGGAGTTCTTGGAGCCGAAAAATTATGTTCAATGCCAAACTTTTCACAAAATTTCTCAAAAGATTGGTTTTCAAATTCTCCCCCATGATCCGTTCGAATGGATGCTATTTTTAAATTTTGTTCATTTTGGATGACCTTGGCAAGTTTCTTGAATGCTTGATATGCTTCATTTTTATGAGTAAGAAACAATGTCCATGTATATCTAGAGTAATCATCCACAATCACAAGACCATAATAGTTTCCACTAAAACTTTTGATTTTTGAAGGTCCAAATAAATCCATATGTAAAAGTTGTAAAGGTCTTGTTGTTGAAACAATATTTTTTGCTTGAAAAGAAGCCTTTACTTGTTTCCCTTTTTGACAAGCGTCACAAAATTTATTTTCAAATTTCAATTTTGGTAAACCAATAACTAAATCTTTTGAAACAAGTTTATTTAAATGGTCTATATGAATGTGAGCGATTCTTCTATGCCAAAGCCATGATTCATCCTCTTTAGTTATGAAGCATTGTACATCATTTGAAGCAAGGCAATCTAGATTAATCATGTAAATGTTATCTACTCTTTGACCAACAAACTTTATCTCCTTGTTTAGTTTATTTTCAATTATGCAATCATTTGATTCAAAAACAATTTTATAGCCCTTATCACATAATTGACTAATACTAAGCAAGTTGTGTTTTAGACCTTCAACATATAACACATCATTTATAGAAGTGGAAGAGTTTTTACCAACATTTCCGATTCCGAGTATTCTTCCCTTTGTGTTATCTCCATAAGTAACAAATCCTTTATTTCGTGGAGTAAGTGATATAAACTTACTCTTATCTCCCGTCATATGCTTAGAACACCCACTATCCAAGTACCAATGGGTGTTACTTGCTTTAAAGCATACCTACAAAACAATTCAAGTTAGAGAGCTTGGTACCCATTTTATGTTGGGTCCTTGTAGGTTAGTTTGTGAAAAAGTTCCTTTAGGAACCCATACTTTTCTCACCACTTTTGGTCCTAATCTTCTAACTTTGCAATTATAAGAGTTATGACCTTTAAGACCACAATGATTGCATTTTATAAAGGGTGAGGAGGATTTGCTTGGAGGTACAAAGAAGTTTTTATAGTGTTTTTCCATTTTGTGATTGCTATGTTCTTGGTCATATCCCAAACCGGTTTTACTAAACATGCATTTTTGTTGCCCAAGTAGGATATTCAAATTATCTCTTCCATTAGTGAACTTTTCTAGTGTCCTATTTAGGTCTACAACCTTGGTTTCTAATATAATGCATCTTTTTGCAAAATCACATGGTTTAACCTTAGAGCATGCTTGATCATTTATATTATTTCTATCATTTGTAAGTTTTTCAAGAGTTTTATTCAAGTCCAAAACCTTAGTTTCTAGCATATCACATTTCTTTAAAAACTCACAAGGTTTGGTTCTAGAGCATGTTTGACCATTTGCTAACTCTTCTTTTAAAGATTCATTCTCTTTACATACTTCCATGAGATGCATTTCTAGAGTATTACTAGTTTTTCTAGATAGTTTAAGCTTATTAGAAACTTTGGTGAATTTATCATACAAATCATCAAGAACATCAAGTAATTCATCCTTTTCTAAGTCATGAAAGCTTACCTCATTTTCTTCATCTTGTTGATTGGCCATGAGACAAAGGTTTGCTTCTTCATTTTCGGATTCGTCCGAACTACTCACCTCATTTTCATCCCATGCTATGTATGCTCTCCTTTTTCCTTTTTGATCCTTGTGTTTCTTTTTGAGATTTGGACAATCCACTTTGAAATGTCCTTCCTTTCCACATTCAAAACAAGTTGATGAAATAGAATTTTCTTTAGGTATAGATTTCTTACCTTGTGATTTGAAGTTCCTTTGAAAGCGTTTATTCTTCATGAGCTTTCCAAACCTTCTTACAAATAGGCTTAACTCTTCATCTTCGTCAAGATCACTCTCGGTTTCATCTTCAACTATTGAAGTAGCTTTGAGAGCTAGTCCTTTCTTTTTGGAGACTTTCTCTTCTTCTTCCGCCATCTTCAATTCTTTTAGCTCTTGTTCTTGTTCTTGCAACTTACCAAATAGTGTAGCAAGAGACATTTCATTGATGCTAGGCGATTGTTTGATGGCCGTGACTAATGGTTGCCATTCCCTATTAAGACTTTTCAACACTTTGTGAATAAGCTCTTTATTAGTATAAGTCTTTCCAAGTGTAATGAGTTGATTTATAATGAGTGTAAAACGTTTTTGCATATCAACAATTGATTCATTTGAATTTAGCCTAAAGCACTCATATTGACTAGTTAATGTACTAATCTTAGAGTCTTTAACATCATTGGTACCTTCATGGGTTACTGGTAAAGTATCCCACATTTCTTTAGCCGTTTTACATGTTATTACTCTAAAGAATTCATCGGGACCTAAGGCCGAAGTAATAAGATTTTTTGCCTTATAACCATATTGCACTTTCTTTTCTTCTTCACTAGACCAAATGTCCATTGGCTTTTCAACTTGTTTATCATCCACAATATGCATAGGTATAAAGGGACCATTTTCAATAGCATTCCACACTCTTAAATCTATTGATTGTACAAAAATTTTCATTCTTGCTTTCCAAAAAGCATAACCCTCACCATTAAAAGCGGGAGGTCGATTAGTAGCACCACCCTCGGGAAACATGTTATATGAGGTTGAGGCCATTTGTTCTCTTGAAGCCGTTAAGCTTGATTTTCCAAGAGTCAAGCTCTGATACCACTTGTTAACCAAGTGGCCTCAATTACTCAAGAGGGGGGGTGAATTGAGTATTAAAAAATTTTCTTTGGAATGCTCTTGAAATGATTCTTTTGTTGCTATGTTTATTTAGGATAATAAACTAGATTGCAAGTAACAACAAATAATTCACAAGACAAACTAATAACAACTTAAAGAGTTTAGAAAGTGAATCAACTAAGTTATAAAGCAATTTATGGAACCTTAGAAAGATTGATTCAAGATTGTTGCTTAAGTCCAAGTTCAACAATGTTATTCAAAAATGGTTTTCAACTTAATATATCATGCACTTAGTTCAATTAATGAAACAATGAATTAAGCAAACAAGTTAAATGCACAAATTAAATGAGTTTAAGGAAGAGAGATTTACAAACCGATGTATACGAGTTCTACCACGCCGGTGTACGTCTCGCCTCTAAGCAACCCACTTAGAGGATTTCCACTATTGTAGATTAGAGATACACTTTGAGCAATTGCGACTTCCTAGTGTCCCACACTCAAGAATCCAATCCTCATAAGTACAAGGGCACCCCACCCAATCTCTCAATCTCACAATTACAAGGTTGAAACCCAACCCAAAATTTCTAAGATGTTTGATGTTTGAGCATACAAGGAAACTCTCTCACTAGAGTGGATATACAAGTTAAAGCTTACACAAGATAATAACTCTCAAAGAGAGGATATGCAAGTTAAGTACACAAATATAATTTCCCACAAATTAACTCTCAAAAATAATCTCAAGAAATATGCCAATCAAGAATAAAGAGAGTAAGTAGAAGAGCAAGAGAATGGAGGAGGAAGAAAGCAAATGGAAATGCTTCAAATGCTTGGTGCAAGTTTTGCCTTCAACTCCTTCTCTATTTATAGACTCCATGAGGCATGGCATGTGTAATATTTAATTCCTTGGGAGCTTGAAGTGTTGGTCATGTGTGTCTCCATTCAACTTGGCATTCCAATTCCAATAAACCTTTTAGTGTCTCCAAGAGAATATTGCATGTGCATCAAGAAGCATGTTTGTATAATATTTAATTTAATTGTATTTTTCAATGTAACACATGCATGTGGAGAGGCACAAGTCATGGAACATTGCCTAGGAACCTTCAAGTTGAGTGAACCGAAGGAATCTGTGAGTTTCCATGTGATTTTGCCTTCTGACAGCATGTTGAATCGATTCAAGAAGGGAGGGAATCGATTCATTCACTTTGAATTGCACATTTTGGGCTACTGTGACCGTGTGAATCGATTCACACTTTGGCTGAATCGATTCAGCCCTGATAAAAATGCATTTTGGCCACTTAAAACCGTATGAATCGATTCATACTTACCTTGAATCGATTCATGCACCTGATCCTTGAATTTTGGTGCATTTTTCACCCCTTTTTGGAACCCTTTTGCATATACCTTGGTTCCTTTGATTCTTAGGCATTTTGATGATCAATTCTCACTTGTTTTGAGCTTCTTTAAATGCCTTTAACATATGTCCTTAATTATTCATCAAATTTAAACATCAACCAATTTAGATTCCACATTAAACATAATCAATTGCTTGATAACATCTTTGATACTTCTTCATTTGTTGTGTCATTATCAAAACCTACATCAACATACAAATACATACGTCTCGCCTTCAAGCAACCCACTTGAAGGATTTCCACTATTGAAGTTTAGAGATACAAGCTATGAGCAATTGCAGCTTCCTAGTGTCCCACACTCAAGAACTCAATCCTCACTAGCACAAGGGTAACCCACCCAATCTCTCAAACTCTCAATACCCAAAGGTTGAACCCTAACCTTTGTGACCACTCAACCTAGAGTGAAAATCTTTGTGTTTGGTGTAGTGTTTACAAGCAGATAACTCTCTCAATAGAGTAAATGTACAAATGAAAGCTCACACAAATTCTAACTCTCAACAAGAGAGGATATACAAATTCTTGCTCAAGATTGAATATACAAGGAATATAAAACTTGTAAGCACAAAGGTAAGTAAAGATTGATTGCCTCTTGTTGTGTGTCTTGTGCTTGAGTTCCTCTTGCATTTATAGAACCATTTCAGAGCTTGGTGAGGTCCCTAGCCGTTGCAAGTTAGTGGGCATCTGAGAAGTGATGGAAATGTGAGCTGGTTTCCCACTAAATCATGTTTTCCCACTATAGTAATCGATTACGCCTGTAATTGATTACACTTTGAATTTTTATGTCAGATCGTGCTATAATCGATTATCATTTATCTCGTAATCGATTAAATGTAACTCAGAATCCTTGTAATCGATTATATCTTTGTCTAGTAATCAATTAGATATAGTACCTGATGCATTTAATTCAACTCTTAACTTGGTAATCGATTAGCACATATGTGTAATCGATTAGTGCTGTTCAGTAGCTTTATAATCGATTGGCTGAAGTCCTGTAATCGATTAGCATATGTACCTGATGCTTTTAATTCAGGTTTTGATGTTGGTAATCGATTATGTCATGCATGTAATCGATTAGTACTCTTCCAGTATCTCTGTAATCGATTGCTTCATGTCTTTATAATCGATTAGCATTTGTTCCTGATGCCTTTAATTCAAAATAAAAGCTATCTAATCGATTATCTCTGTTTCCCTAATCGATTAGACACGCTATTTTTGCAGGTCTGATTCTAAATCTTGTTTTTACAAGATGTTCTTCTTGATTCCTTTGTCATTATCAAAATCCTTTGAACCTGCAATCATATCCAAACACAAGTGGCTCATGAAAAAATACTTGGGTCTGCCCCAGAAGTGGGTACGTGTAAAAGAATACTCAGAAGCACAGGGTGTGCTTAAGCCAGGAGTGGCTGGATTCAAGAATTCTCAGAAGTACTGGGTGTGTTTAAGCTAAGAGTGGCTGGAGTCAATAATACTCGTAAGCTTGATCTGGGCTGTTTATGTAAAAGTTTTTACATAATGGAAATCCTTCAGATTTGAAGGTACTAGATATAGTCTCTGAATTGGAGGTGAACCAATATAAATTGCTTGTGTATTATCTCTTTTTCTCTCTCACTCTTTACTATCAAAAGTATGATGCATTATTCTTGTTAAATTTGATAGTAAAAGTCTGGTAAAAATATGCTTGCTCAATCAAAGTATCACGCTCCCTGCCTCTCAAAAATCTGGTCCATTGTGCTAACGTAATAACGTTTAGATATCACTTTTTGGTTTGAAAAAGTGAACAGACTTATTCAACCCCCCTTCTAAGTCTGTTCTCCGAACCATCAGTTACAATCATAATTTTTTATATGATCTATCTGATAAATCCAGGGTCAAAGATGATCGTGTTAACCGGACTCCGAATTTGTCTTCTGTTTGGAGTTTTCCTCTCACTCTCAATTTTACACCACCTCAGTGGAGTACGGTATTTTGTACCCCGGTTAAGTGGGAATCCGAGGTTCTTCAAGTAAAGGTTTATCTGATATTAAATTTGTTCTGTCGTTTCGAGACCACACCGGAGGGGTACCTGCATATTATTCTCTGATGCTTAAGTTAGTACAATCTTTTGGGTAATATTGTATTACGGAGATTGATTACAGAAAACTTAGATCAGATCCTTATTCAGTAATAATGGCTTGTATTTATAGTGTTTACCTTAGCTCTGAAAGTGATTTGACTACCCTCCTAACTTATTATTGACACAGTGCCTGCAGGGTATGGTTGCCATTCCCCTTCTGACTGGTTGTCAGATTATCAGTAATCGACCGATGTTATCTGTGAATGGGCCGTAGTGAACTGGTCGCATTGGACTCCAGTTTTCACCTATCATCTTTTGATGATGTAGCACTGTATTTTTTGTACATCGTCCAGTTTGGCTTGCCACCCTGGATCATTATACAACATTTTCAAATGCTCCCTTTATTTAATATGCCTATTTTAAATCACAATTTGGCAGTGCATGGATCTGGGTATTTTAATCATGAGAAACACATTTGCTTTTTAACTTTTTTATGAGACAAATGAAATAAAAGTGGAAGAAAAGTAGACAACCTTTAGGTACTGATAGCCATTTCATGACTATAGTTACCTTAGACTTGCACTTTCAAGGATGAAGAAGAGAGAGTGAGATTATGCAACTTAATGTGTATTTAAAGTTTGTAAATGCTTTTGAAGGAAAACATTCTCTGGGGTGTGTGAACACCTATTTCGGTCCAACCAAAATGGAAAAGACACCGGTCCCAAATGGAAATATAACCGGTCTAAATTCCAAAAGGGGGGAACACCCACTTCGCCCAACTGTCCTCACCTCAACACTCCGCCCAACCGTCCTCACCTCAACACTCCGCCCAACCTAAACCTCGCCTTAACTCCGCCCAACCGTCCTCACCTCAACTCCGCCCAACCGTCCTCACCTCAACTCCGCCCAACCGTCCTCACCTCAATACTCCGCCCAACCGTCCTCACCTAAACCTCACCTCAACACTCCGCCCAACCGTCCTTACCTCAACACTCCGCCAAACCTAAACCTCGCCTTAACTCCGCCCAACCGTCCTCATCTCAACTCTGCCCAACCGTCCTCACCTCAACTCCGCCCAACCGTCCTCACCTCAACTCCGCCCACCCGTCCTCACCTCAAGAGTCTACCAACCGTCCTCACCTCAACTCCGCCCAACCGTCCTCACCTCAATACTCCACCCAACCGTCCTCACCTCAACTCCGCCCAACCGTCCTCACCTCAAGAGTCCGCCCACCCGTCCTCACCTCAACTCCGCCTAACCGTCCTCACCTCAAGAGTCCGCCCAACCGTCCTTACCTCAACTCCGCCCAACCGTCCTCACCTCAACTCCGTCCAACCGTCCTCACCTCAACACTCCGCCCAACCGTCCTCACCTCAAGAGTCTGCCCAACCGTCCTTGATATGTGTTTTGCTTATATTGAGTTTACTGAAAGAGAATCAAGTTTGTATAATATGAACTCAATGAAATGGATGTGCCAAGTTTAAACACAGAAGTTGTAATATAGTATAGTTGTCGTTCCACTGAGGAGGTGCTAGAATGAAGATCTTAGTTTGAATTGATTAGGCAGAAAGTTTCAGTTTTGATTTGTTGTGAATGTTGCTGAATGAAAAACAGTAAGTAACAAAATAACAGAGGATAGCACTTTGCAAAATATAACAGTAAATGATGTTGGAAAAATCAGTTTTGTAAAACAGGGATTGGCTCCATCACATCTTCACCTCTGTAAGCTGCATAAGTTTCCATATAAGTAAATCGAAAAGATAAGTTCTACGTCACAATCAAAGTCATTTGCATCGATCCCTCGACTACAAAATTCATAAGAATGATTTCCAAACCGCTGATCCCTCAGTCACTTTGGAAACCATTCCAGCATTATCGATCGATTGTTTTGACGTTTGTTGCGTTAGACGCCATCCCTGGCTACCTACTCACAACAAGCATTTCTTTCAGGGTCTGCTTTCAAAAGTCACTTCCCAGCATACTCAAGAAAACTTAGAACAAGAAAATAGTGATCAAGTACTTTCAGGCATTAAATGCAGAAGGAAATACAGAAACTTTATCAAATCTCATTACTCAATGAAAACTTACGACAGCATTACTTCAGTGTTGAATGGATTACAGCCAATCCCATAAGGGAAATTAGTTACTCATGCCTTGCATTTTCACCATCAAAGAAATGAATACAGAAAATGGAAAGTGTGAAATGAAAAATACAGAGGATGAAATGATGTATGATGTGATAGGAGATTCATGATCCTGATGCCCTGTTTGCAGCTTGCTTTATAGGAGTTTTTGGCTCAGCTTCTCTTACCCACTTGCGTAGAACCCATGCGGCATCTCTCAGAGACTGGTGGAAACAGCAGAAAGTGGATGAGTTTGCATCGCATTACGGGTGAATAAAGAATTAAGAAACCCATGTTGTCTGAGTCACGCTTGAGCTTGATGGTCGCGCTTAAGCGTGAAGGGTTCTGATGCTTACTGATGGTCGCACGCTCAAGCTGAAATAACCACGCTCAAGCGAGACCTTAATATCCATTCCTCACGCTCAAGCGTGTAAAGCCTACGCTCAAGCGCCCTTCATGTGCCTAGTCACGCTCAAGCTTTCTTTAGTCACGCTCAAGCGTGCCTCATGCGCAGGGTCACGCTCACGCTCACGCTTGATCCCTTTCAGCCGCGCTCAAGCGCTCTTGTGTTCACGCTCGAGCGTCCCCTTCTCACGCTCAAGCGTGGGTAAGTCTGATGCTGCTTGTTGTCCTTCAATCCACGCTCAGGGTCACGCTTGCTCCTCGCTTGGGCGCTTTAGGTCTCACGCTCAAGTGACGCGTTCTCCTGCTTGAGCGTGAGAGGGTCCTGAAGCTTCTCTGTTTTCTTTAGTCCTTCAACAAGGTTGCGCTCAAGCGTGCTCGAGGTTACCCTTAAGCGTGGGGTTCTGATGATGCTGAATCCTCTTGAATTTCTTTCAAGCTTTTGGAACCTGTCTTCAATATTTTTCAGAGCAAGCTTATTTACTTAACACATTATTATTTATAATAAAAATCATGCTCAATTTTATCAATCTAGTTAAGTATTTCAGGAAATGGATCCAATTGAGTCATGAATTTAATCACAAAATAAGCACTTATCAAACTCTCCCCAACCTAGATTTTTGCTTGTCCTCAAGTAAAAAGAAGTTTAGGAAAGGGAATCAAGCGTTCCAAAATCTAAGTTTCTGTTGCAGACAACAAGTTTAAAAGACAGTAATCTGAGTTGATGTCTAGGCAAATGATTTTCTTAATACCAATTCCTTGAAATGTAATGCACCATTACCTTGTTCATAAAGCATGTAACCCATTGCTGTAAGAATATAGAACTCTCATTATTTCTTACCATGTGTCTGTTTCACTCATCCATCATTAGAACTGCTCCGTTAACATTGGCCGTCATTTCTAGTAAAACCAAAATTCAAATGAATAGCAAGGATCAAAAGGTCTTTTAAGGATGTAATGAGGCTGGGCTAACAAGAATCTTTGGTTTTTCTTGGTTTCAAAACGCATGTTTAAAGAAGAGCATAAGTGTTTTTGGTTGATTTAGAAGGCTCCTTTTCTGCATTGAAACTTCAGAATTTTCTTTTGTTTTACTCCAGCTCTTTTATACAATCTTTAGAGAGCTTACTTATTCTTTCTGCATTTTCTTCTCCTGCCTCCATTTGTTTCATCTTCTTTTGAGAAAATTATTTTATGCTCTTTTTCAAGATGAACATGCAGGTAAGGTAGAATTTTTGCTTTTATGCTTAGCTCAGGGCAGAGAAAAATTTTCATGCTTTTATGGCTCAAAGATGGGCTGCCAAAAAAATCGGATATTTTTATCAGGGTAGCTTTTTGGCTTCTTGGCTAATTATTTTTCAAAATTGCCTTATCATTTCCTTGCTTGTTTCTTAAGAAAAAGGTTTAATTAGAAAATCAGTCAATGCTAATTTAACAAATTCAAATGAGGCTCTCAAGTGTTTAGATTTTTCTCACCTCTCATCAAGATATAAAGGTTACTTCCTTATTCTAACAGAAAAGGGTTCAAGTCATAAAAACAAGCAACAATACATGCATTCCAGTTCCTTGGTTCTTAATTAAGTCATTTTGCCTAAACAAAATCAGTGTTGTTGCCTAAAAACATTGTGCTGCTTAGAAACTTTTCTTTGTTCAAAAAGTGAAATCTTTGGTTGGGGTTTTCAGGGATGTTCAAAGTCTTTAATCATCAAAACAGGAATAATCAAAAACAAACAAGAATAATCACAGGCAGATAGGAATAATCACAGGCATATAATCTCAAACAATTTCTAAAGTGTGCTGTACTAAAGATAAAGTATGTACTAAAGGTAAAGTAAGGCTATAAATTGTCAAACTAAGTAGCAATTTTAATTGTCAAGAACTGAAAGCATTAAAAAGTTTCACTCTTCCTCGGATGAGTCCTCCTCTGTTCCCAATTCTCTTTCTGGAGGTCCCTGAGTTGAAGTTCCTGGCCTATCCTCCTGTGTAGCCTCACCTCCTCCCACAAACGGAGGCCTGTCCCCAGGCCAAGCAAGCAGGGCCTCAAACTGGGCAGGTGGCATCCATGGATTGTGTTGACCTGCAGGAATGCTATGATAAAGGCCATTGTGAACATGTAACAAACCTCTATGCTGAGCGTTCTGCTGGGCTAGGAGATGGCTGTTTTGAACTTTCAGGATGTGAATGCCTTGTAAAATCAGGTTGGCTTCAGTGCTGAGGGGGGGGTGGGCAGGTGCAGTGCTGAATGTTTGCTGTGCTGCTTGTGGGGCATGTAGAGGAGGTGCATCAGTTGCAGGGAGTGCTGGATTGCTGCAGTAACGCTCAATGAAGCGTTTGTCTATTGAAGGCCTGATTGGTTTGAGGTCTTGTACCTCAACACCATGAGCTGCACAAAAATCAGTGATAAAGGCAGGAAAACCAAGACTCCCTTTTACCTTTTGACCTGCCTGGGAGTACTTCTGGTCAGAAATCACAAACTTGTGGATTTCATCCGATAGTACTTGGGCTAGATCAATAGAGATGTCCTCTCTCAGAATGCAGTATAGGAGATAACACCTACTAAAAATCAAATCAGAAACATGAGCGTTAGGTGCTATGTTAGCTAATAAGAAGGAAGTCCAAACTTGAGCAACAGTAGTCATGTCCCTTCTTAAAACTCTCAGTGGTGTCTCTCCTTGCCCCATTTGGAAGTGGTGTCCTGGAACACAGATAGCGGCTTCAAGGTCATGTGTGGCAATGAACTGGTTCCTTGCAACCATGGCAGCATATTCGCAGATTTCCCCTTCTCCTAAGGTCATGATGTTCCCCAAGTAGAAATTGATGGTGTCTCTGTCATATGAGAGCCATGTACCCCGCACATAGGTTTTTCGTTCCCCCCCTCCATCTCTTGTCCACGCGTTTGCATAGAATTCTCTTACCACTTCAGGGTCAAATTTCTCCCTTGGGTAACATACTTTTAGCCAATTTCTCCTTCTTATAATCTGCAGGAAGGCATCGCATTCTCCCAAGGCCAAGTCTACTTTCCTTTCTGGTATGAATGTCCAATTTGAGATGTCTTCATACCGCTTGCTGTTGCCTTGCTTCCTGAATCTTGGAGCATCATCTTGTTTATCTGTTCGTGGTCTTTTGCCCTTGTTCTTTCGGGAACTTCTTTTTGGGGAAGTGGTGGCAGGGGGATTTGGTGCAGTTTGCTTGGTTCTGGCCATCTGCAAGAAGGTTAAGAACCACTTTGCACTTAAAATACTTCCTTTTAGGACTTTTATCAAACATTCAGCATGCATTAAAAGAATGTGAAATAGAAAAGGGACATGCATTACAATGAAAGTGAAACACAAGAACCAAACCTTGAATGTCTTTCTCTAACAATTCAGGAACAACCAAGTATAGATCATAGCATTCATTAAACACAGAGAGAAATGACATCAACATGTGCAAAAAGAAAGGTATAAATCCTCCCTAACACATATGCTGTTAGTTCAAAAAGAGGATAGGGCAGTAGTTACCTGGAAGGATCCGAAAGTGCAAGAGAGAATGGCTTGCAAAATAAGAGTGCGACTTATGAAATGAGAGTGAAAAGACAATTATTGGAGAAGAGAGGCAGTTACAAAACTTAGAGAGTTAGAAGGTTAATGAACGGTTATGTAAGTGAGATAGTGGGCAGTTTCAAAATTCTGCATTTATTAGCATCAAGGGCTGTTTGCATTCTCACGCTTGAATTCCACGCTTGAGCGCAATACAACCACGCTTGAGCGTGATCGATCTGGATGCAAAGTTTGAGAATGGAAACTTCACGCTTGAGCGCAATATAACCACGCTTGAGCGTGATCGGCCTGGATGCAAAGTTTGGGAATGAAAACTTCACGCTTGAGCGTGTTTTTGTCACGCTTGGGCGTAAGAGTTTCGCGCTTGAGCGCAGGTTTATCACGCTTGAGCGTGTGGGCATTGCTCCAAGGTATGCTTTCCTCGCTCAGGCTGGTTTTTATCTCGCTTGAGCGTACAACAAAGTTTTAATACCTGATGCTTTATCAATGTCTCGCTTGAGCGCATGTTTGAGCGCAGGTATGTTGCGCTTGAGCGCCAAAGTATCACGCTTGAGCGTGATCACCCATCTGATGCTTAGTTTAACTTCTCGCTTGGGCGCAGGGGTCTTGCTTTGAGCGTGTCAGCCTCTGATTGCTGTCCAGATCCTTTCGCTTAAGCGTAATAGGTCACGCTTAAGCGAGATCGGGTTTATTTTGTTGAAAATTTCTTTAGCAGAGGTGCCACGCTTAAGCTTGACTCTCACGCTTAAGCTTGATGAGGATGGTTTTAGGACTTACCTTGGCTCGCTTAAGCTAGATTATCCACGCTTGAGCGTGGTGATGTCCTCATGTCTCTCTGAACTCAGCCTCCAACTCCAGTTTTGTTTGCCTTTGTTTGAGACTCTTCTACAAGGTAAACAGAAACTTTTTTATTTTTTTATTTTTATTTTTATTTTTATTTTTGAAAAATTTTCAAAGAAATAAAACACAAAAGATTGGGTTGCCTCCCAATAAGCGCTTGTTTAACGTCATTAGCTCGACGCCTGAGTTTGATCATGGGTCTTTTAGCAGGATATCAGTGGCAACCTTCTCCACTTCTCCCCCTAAATAGGGCTTTATTCTCTGTCCGTTCACGACCCAAGTTCTTTCAGATTTTGGATCTTGCAACTCAATAGCTCCATAAGGTTTCACCTCCCTGACAATAAAGGGTCCTGACCATTTAGTCTTGAGTTTTCCTGGGAATAATTTCATCCTTGAGTTGAAAAGGAGAACAGATTGTCCCTGGTGAAAACTTTTTTTCATGATGTGTCTATCATGGTAAACCTTCATTTTCTCTTTATAGATCCTGGATGAGTCATAGGCATGATTCCTCCATTCTTCCAACTTGTGCATCTGAATCTTCCTTTCTTCAGCTGATGCCTTTGGGTCATAGTTGAGGGTTTTCAGTGCCCAAAATGCTTTATGTTCAAGTTCCACTGGAAGATGGCAATTTTTACCATATACCAATTGATAAGGTGAAAATCCAGTTGGTGCCTTGTATGCTGTTCTATAGGCCCATAAAGCGTCATCTAACTTCAATGACCAGTCTTTTCTGCTTTGGCTGATTGTCTTCTCAAGTATCCTCTTAATTTCTCGGTTGGATACTTCCACTTGGCCATTGGCTTGAGGATGGTAAGGGGAAGTTACTTTGTGCTTGACTCCATAATGTTCAAGGCATCTTTGGAGTTGACTGTTGCAGAAATGAGAGCCTCCATCACTTATTAAAACTCTTGGGGTGCCAAACCTGCTGAAAATGTGTTTCTTAAGAAATTTGATGACAGTCTTGGCATCAGCTTTAGTACATGCCATGGCTTCCACCCACTTGGAGACATAGTCTACTGCCACAATTATGTACTCATTTGAGAATGACATTGGTAATGGCCCAGTAAAATCGATGCCCCAGCAATCAAAGACTTCTATTTCAAGGATGGCAGTCAAGGGCATCTCATGTCTTTTTGATATGTTTCCTGTCTTCTGACATGCTTCACAATGCTGCACAAAAACATTAGCATCTTTAAACAAAGAGGGCCAATAAAAACCTGATTGGAGGATCTTTGCTGCTGTCCTTTCCCCATTGAAATGTCCTCCATAGGGTGAGCTGTGACAGTGCCATAGGATGCTCTCAGCCTCCTCTTGGGACACACATCTCCTCAAGATGTGATCTGATCCAAGTTTGAATAGGTAGGGGTCATCCCATATGAATTGCTTTGCATCCCTTAGAAACTTCTTCTTCTGCTGCCATGAAAGGTCATCAGGCAGCATTCCAGCAGCTTTAAAGTTGGCCATGTCTGCAAACCATGGCCGTTCTTTCATCATCAGTAGCTTCTCATCAGGAAATTCTTCCTTCACTTCAGGTTGGAGCCGTGTGACTTCCTGATTGACAAGTCGGGACAAATGATCTGCAATGAAATTTTCGCTGCCCTTTTTGTCTTTGACTACTAGGTTGAATTCTTGCATTAGCAAGATCCATCTAATTAGTCTGGGCTTAGAATCAGGCTTATTCAACAGATATTTAATGGCAGCATGGTCAGTAAAAATAGTAATCTTGGAACCAATCAGATAAGGTCTAAATTTTTCCAGGCCAAACACTATTGCTAAGAGTTCTTTCTCTGTTGTTGCATAATTTGTTTGTGCAGGGTTTAAAACTTTACTAGCATAGTGTATAACATGAAAAATTTTAGCCTTTCTTTGTCCTAATACGGCCCCAACAGCATAATCACTGGCATCACACATTATTTCAAAATCTAGTCCCCAATCAGGGGCAACTATTACAGGTGCACATGTTAGTTTATGCTTTAGAGTTTCAAAGGCATGTAAACAAGAATCATCAAAAATAAAAGGAGTGTCTTTGTTTAAGAGATTACTCAAAGGCTTTGCAATTTTTGAGAAGTCCTTGATGAACCTTCTATAAAATCCTGCATGGCCCAAGAAGCTTCTGACTCCTTTTACATTTCCTGGTGGTGGCAATTTCTCGATTACTTCTACCTTTGCTTTGTCCACTTCAATACCTCTTTTGGAGATTTGATGTCCTAATACAATGCCTTCAGTCACCATGAAGTGACATTTTTCCCAATTCAAAACCAAATTGGTGTCTACACATCTTTTCAACACAATGGTCAAATTATTCAAACATTGATCAAATGATGAACCAAAAACAGAGAAATCATCCATGAAAACCTCTATGCATTTTTCCACCAAATCAGAGAAGATAGCAAGCATACATCTTTGAAATGTTGCAGGGGCATTGCACAATCCGAAGGGCATTTTTCTGTATGCAAATACCCCAAAGGGACATGTGAATGCTGTTTTTTCTTGATCCTCAGGTGCAACTGCGATCTGGTTATACCCTGAGTATCCATCTAGGAAGCAGTAGTATGCTTGACCTGCAAGTCTTTCTAACATTTGATCCATGAAGGGTAGAGGGAAGTGATCTTTCCGGGTAGCAGTGTTTAGTTTCCTGTAATCGATACACATCCTCCATCCTGTGACTGTTCTTGTAGGGATCAATTCATGCTTCTCATTCTGTATGACAGTGATTCCTCCTTTCTTTGGAACAACCTGCACAGGACTTACCCAAGAGCTATCAGAAATAGGATAAATTATACCAGCTTCTAGTAATTTAGTTACCTCCCCTTTTACCACTTCCTTCATAGTTGGGTTCAAACGTCTCTGTGGCTGAGCAATTGGTTTGAATTCTTGTTCCATGTAAATGTGATGAGTGCAGTAAGCTGGGCTTATTCCCTTCAAATCTTCCAGCCTCCATCCAATCGCTGTTGAATGTTCCTTTAACACTTGAATCAACTGCTTCTCTTCTGTACCTGTCAATTCCCTATTAATAATAACAGGTTTTTGGTTATCATTATCAAGAAAGACATATTTCAAGTGTGGAGGTAAAGCTTTTAACTCCACTTTTGGTGGGACAACTTCTTTTGTTTCCTCAGACAGCCTTTCAAAGTGACTTTCTTTTTGAGTATCTTGCTTGTCCTTCTTGTCTTCCTCCATTGCTCCAATGTTCAGCTTCTCTAGTGGGTCTCTGTTGAACCATTCGTTGGTTTGTTCTCTGATGGTTTCTTCTTCAATGTCAATTTTGAAGCACTGTTGTTTGTCTTTTGGGTATTTCATTGCATCAAACATGTTGAAGTTTACTTCTTCATCTTGCACTCTTACTTTTAACTTCCCGTCATCCACATCAATGATTACTTTTGTAGTCTTCATGAAGGGTCTCCCCAAAATGAGAGGTACTTCTGCATCTTCTTCTATATCCATTATGACAAAATCTACAGGAAATACAAACTTGTCAACTCTTACCAGTACATCTTCAGCTATGCCATATGGAAATTTCATAGACCTATCCGCCAGCTGGAGGGTCATTCGGGTTGGCTTCACCTCAAGATCTCCAATTTTTTTCACCATTGAGAGAGACATTAGATTAATGCTTGCTCCCAAATCCAAGAGTGCTTTTCCTACTGGTAGAGTACCAATAGTTACTGGGATTGTGAAACTTCCGGGGTCTTTTGTTTTTTGTGGCAGTGCCTTTTGAATGATGGCACTGCAGCCTGCTGCAAGCTCCACTGTTTCTTCAGAAAATCTCTTCTTCTTTGTTAACAGCTCCTTCATAAATTTAGCGTAAGTTGGCATTTGCTCCATGGCTTCCACAAAAGGTATGTTTATTTGTAACCTTTTGAAGATATCCATAAATCTTGCAAATTGCCTTTCCTTGTCCATTTTTGAAGGGTTCTTTGGATACGGCAAGCTCTTCAGTTGTGGTGTTGGGTCGTCCACCTTCTTCTTCCCCTCTTTTATTTCTTTCTTTTTTTCTTTTTCAACTTCCTCCTTCATATCATTATTCTTCTTTTCACTAACTTCCTCTTCTGTTTCTTTTTCTTTTTCTACTTTTTCTTCCACCTTGTCATTCTCTTTTTGTCCAATGACCTTTCCACTTCTTGTTGTGATTGCTTTGCATTGCTCCTTTGGATTTGGGTGTGTATTAGCTCCAAATTGAGAGTTGTGATGCTCTGCAATTTGGCGAGCCAATTGCCCCACTTGTGTCTCCAGGTTTCTTATCGAAGCATCAGTGTTCTTTTGGTTGGTGATTGAGACCTGCATGAATTTTTCTAGAGTGTCCTCTAGTTTTGATGTCCTTTCTGTCAATGAAGGACTTTGTTGATAAGGTTGCTGTCTGTTGGATGTGCTTGCTTCTTGCTTCCATCCACCATTTTGACTATTCCTCCATCCCTGTGAAAAATTATTGGGGTAAGTATTGTTATTGAAATTACTTTGCTTACCTTGGTTATTCATATAGAGGATGGATTGGTCTCCTTGTTCTCCTTGGCAGTGTCCATTCTGATGTTCTCCTCCACAAAAGTCACATCTCATTTGAGCTTGTTGGTTTCCTGTAGAGGACTGTACAGCATGCAGTTGTTGCGGGAGTTTTGCCATTTGCTGTGTGAGAACTTCAATTTGTTGTGTCAAAATCTTATTTTGAGCCAAAATGGCATCTGTTGTATTAAGTTCCAACACTCCCTTCTTTTGGATTTGTGTTCTGTCATGCTGAGCCTGGTAATCTGTGGATGATAATGCTTCAATGATCCTTGTAGCCTGTTCTGCATCCACTGTCATCATGGTTCCTCCAGCTGCTGCATCCAAAATCATTTTAGTATCACCCTTTAAACCACTGTAAAAGATATTCAATTGGGCAATATCTTCCAGTCCATGGTTTGGGCATCTTCTGAGGAGAGATTTGAAGCGTTCCCATGCTTCACAAAAGGGTTCATCATGGCTTTGTTTAAATGTTGTGATATCTGATTTAGCCTTGATGAATCTGGATGGTGGGAAGAATCTGTGTAGGAATTTTTCCTCCACTGTCTCCCAGCTGTTCAAGCTTTGATTTGGGTGTGACTGGAGCCATTCTTTGGCTTTTCCTGCAAGAGAAAAAGGAAACAATCTTAGGTATGCTGCCTCAATTACTTCCTGTTCAAATCCCATTGTTCCTACCAATTCATAGAATGTTGCCAAGTGAGTGTAAGGATCTTCACTGGACATTCCATGAAATTGATGGGAACTAATTAAACTAAGGAAAGCAGGTTTCATTTCTATAGCCCTGATTGTATTTGGTATAGCAATGCTTGAGTAGTGTCTAGGTCCTTGTTGCAATGTGTAATCTCCAAGTGTTCTCCTTGGTGGATTTTGATTGTTGCTGTTGTCCTCCATTGTAACAGAGGAAGTTTGTCCTACGTGGAAGTTCTTCTTTGCTTTCTTGATTTTCTTGAGGAACCTATCTATCTCAGGATCAAATGCAAGCTGTTCTTTTGTACCCTGTCTTCTCAAGATCATAAATCAAGAACTCAAAGTAGCAAGGTTACTGAAAAATAAAAACAAATTACAAACAAGTTTATTTACACTGTCTTGTCAATTCAATGCTAAAATATTCAAGCTTAAATCACCTCCCCGGCTGCGGCGCCAAAACTTGATATGTGTTTTGCTTATATTGAGTTTACTGAAAGAGAATCAAGTTTGTATAATATGAACTCAATGAAATGGATGTGCCAAGTTTAAACACAGAAGTTGTAATATAGTATAGTTGTCGTTCCACTGAGGAGGTGCTAGAATGAAGATCTTAGTTTGAATTGATTAGGCAGAAAGTTTCAGTTTTGATTTGTTGTGAATGTTGCTGAATGAAAAACAGTAAGTAACAAAATAACAGAGGATAGCACTTTGCAAAATATAACAGTAAATGATGTTGGAAAAATCAGTTTTGTAAAACAGGGATTGGCTCCATCACATCTTCACCTCTGTAAGCTGCATAAGTTTCCATATAAGTAAATCGAAAAGATAAGTTCTACGTCACAATCAAAGTCATTTGCATCGATCCCTCGACTACAAAATTCATAAGAATGATTTCCAAACCGCTGATCCCTCAGTCACTTTGGAAACCATTCCAGCATTATCGATCGATTGTTTTGACGTTTGTTGCGTTAGACGCCATCCCTGGCTACCTACTCACAACAAGCATTTCTTTCAGGGTCTGCTTTCAAAAGTCACTTCCCAGCATACTCAAGAAAACTTAGAATAAGAAAATAGTGATCAAGTACTTTCAGGCATTAAATGCAGAAGGAAATACAGAAACTTTATCAAATCTCATTACTCAATGAAAACTTACGACAGCATTACTTCAGTGTTGAATGGATTACAGCCAATCCCATAAGGGAAATTAGTTACTCATGCCTTGCATTTTCACCATCAAAGAAATGAATACAGAAAATGGAAAGTGTGAAATGAAAAATACAGAGGATGAAATGATGTATGATGTGATAGGAGATTCATGATCCTGATGCCCTGTTTGCAGCTTGCTTTATAGGAGTTTTTGGCTCAGCTTCTCTTACCCACTTGCGTAGAACCCATGCGGCATCTCTCAGAGACTGGTGGAAACAGCAGAAAGTGGATGAGTTTGCATCGCATTACGGGTGAATAAAGAATTAAGAAACCCATGTTGTCTGAGTCACGCTTGAGCTTGATGGTCGCGCTTAAGCGTGAAGGGTTCTGATGCTTACTGATGGTCGCACGCTCAAGCTGAAATAACCACGCTCAAGCGAGACCTTAATATCCATTCCTCACGCTCAAGCGTGTAAAGCCTACGCTCAAGCGCCCTTCATGTGCCTAGTCACGCTCAAGCTTTCTTTAGTCACGCTCAAGCGTGCCTCATGCGCAGGGTCACGCTCACGCTCACGCTTGATCCCTTTCAGCCGCGCTCAAGCGCTCTTGTGTTCACGCTCGAGCGTCCCCTTCTCACGCTCAAGCGTGGGTAAGTCTGATGCTGCTTGTTGTCCTTCAATCCACGCTCAGGGTCACGCTTGCTCCTCGCTTGGGCGCTTTAGGTCTCACGCTCAAGCGACGCGTTCTCCTGCTTGAGCGTGAGAGGGTCCTGAAGCTTCTCTGTTTTCTTTAGTCCTTCAACAAGGTTGCGCTCAAGCGTGCTCGAGGTTACCCTTAAGCGTGGGGTTCTGATGATGCTGAATCCTCTTGAATTTCTTTCAAGCTTTTGGAACCTGTCTTCAATATTTTTCAGAGCAAGCTTATTTACTTAACACATTATTATTTATAATAAAAATCATGCTCAATTTTATCAATCTAGTTAAGTATTTCAGGAAATGGATCCAATTGAGTCATGAATTTAATCACAAAATAAGCACTTATCAGTCCTCACCTCAACTCCACCTAACCGTCCTCACCTCAGGAGTCCCTTAATGGCCGATGCGGATCTGACAACAAAAGACGAGTGAGTCCGGCCCAAGTAAGAAACGACGATCTTGTGGGCAGACTCAGATCAAAAATAGGCACACCGGCTGGTAGTAGATCCGGACTAGGAAGGAGAACATCGCCCCTGTGATTACATTGAAAGACTCAACCGGTGTGAAGACATAGGTAAAGGTTCTTGAGACACCACAACGGATCAATGGAGACTCCGTCCAACCGATGTCTTTGCTAACCGATGTCACAAATTTGACAACAGATGGGCGAGGTTGGAAATTTGTGCATGATGACCTGGAATCGCACTCCCCAAGAATGGCAGACAGGGAGGCGAAAGTGGACAATTAAAAATACCCACTGAAACCCTGCTCCCCACAAACAGATAGTGGCCAGGGTTGCACCACTATGCGTATGGGTGAGTGGGAACTCTGGTTGTCCCAAACACTCAACCCATACCTTTAAGCCTTATAAATACCCCAGCCAAAGAAGCTACTGGGGTGGCGTTTTCAAGGGGCTGGCTAGTAAGTTCTTGGCATGATCCAGAGCTGGAAAGAGGGGAAACTTCTAAATTTCACTTCAAGAGTCTTAAGGAATTCATTCCCTTCACACAGTTCTATCTTAGTTCACTCCTAAACACCATACCGTCCTAATATTCCCTAAACTATACCGTCCCAACACCTCCCAATTCATCTCCATATTCCTTGAACACCACGCCATCTCAGTCTTCAACCCGCATCGTTCTAACAGCGTCCTCCCAACAGCACTGTCCTCCCTCAGATCCTCATCAACTCCACTGATTCATTGTAGCCTTTCACACCGATCTCCTAAATATACCATACTGTATCCATATTCCTGAACATCACCCGTTTCTCCCCTAATTCGTCCTAATCCCGCCACACCGTCCTAACAGCTCCTGAACACTACATCGTCCCAGCACCCATCAATCTCCACACTGTCCCAATACTCCCTAAACACCACACCGTCCCAACCTCCTAAACCCAATATATCTTCCCAACATTTCCTGAATTTCCTCGCCATTGTTCGGTCCTTCAACCCCATATCCACACCAGCAGAATCCACACCGGTCAACATCTGTAAGCTGTTCCCTCAACAACTTCACCACCAGTTCCGTTCTGTGTTCTTTCCTTTCATTTTTTTATTAAACGTTCATCTCCTGAGTTTGTATTTTTGGACTTGTTTACTTTCCTAAAGTTCATTCACTTAAATTTCTTTTTACTTTGTAATAATAATGAAAAAGAAATAAATGTCTCTTGTGTTTTCTTTCAAATAAAGTCAAAGTAAAAAAAAAGAAACAAATCATTTTAGTCAGTGTCGTACGGAAAATACTTCTGTCTACACAATCTCTATAGGATTCGTACACGTGCGAAGAACTTCGTCTTGTATGAGTTCCTCACCAAAATGATACCCACCAACATTTTCCCAATCTTTTCCTAAAATAAACATTCAGAACTACGTAACCCTGATTTCTTGTAAATTCAAGAATACGTAGGAGCAGGACTTTAACTCCTGTCGGGCCCACCTTTCTTATTTCCTTTTACTGATTTATTTCCTTGCTTTTTGCGTTTCTTTCGTGTTATTACCTTTTTTTCGTTTCCGTGAAAAATCAATTTAGACGTGACGTCTTGTTGATTTCCCCCTGGTTTTGTTCAAACCTCGCTACAATTCATAGGGAAGGGATACTTAGGACAAGACGTCCCGCTTATCTCTTTCCTATCCCTATCCTTTTTACCCGAGGATGTTAATTTAGACGTGACGTCTTATTAGCATTCTCTCACCCTCTCTGTCTCATATCGAAGTCGAGCTTAATTCGGATGAAACGTTCCATTGACCTCGCTTCGACATTCCATGTTTGTACAGTTCTCTCATTCAATCCTGTCTTTTTTAAGTAAAAAATACAACAGTAAAAGGGAAGAAACCATGTTTTATTTAAGGCTATTTATATTGTGCTTTCAATCTTGGTACTGTCTTTGACAGGCGATGTAGGGTGCTAATACCTTCCCTACTCGTAACCGACTCCCGAACTTGAATCTCAATTTTTAACCAGTGTTTTACTGAACCTAGTTTTTTCCAATGTTTTTCCTATGGATAAAAACGTTGGTGGCGACTCCCTGTTTCATTCGATACTCTTTTCTCTTCACCGCACCGTCGCGATCCAGGTTACGACAGATGGCGACTCCACTGGGGACACTTAAGAGAGTTAGGCCAGTTTGATTGAAAGCGCATGTTCTTTTTATATAACCTTTGTTAGCTTGGATTTCTTCCCCCTTTGTTTTATTTTCTGTTAATTGTTGTGGAAGTTTGTTCTTGTTTTAATTGTATCTTGTTATTTGTTTCATTATCTATGTTCGCTTGCTTGTTGAACCCTAGGGTAGAAGACCATGTTACTTTCCTGTAATTATTGAACCCTAGGGTAGACGACTTTGTATATTTGTTCTGTGTTTGTTCTTTGTGCAGAATGAAGTAAGGTAAAAAGTATTGAATGCCCTTCCACACACTACACTCACAAATTACTCGCACACACCTATGAGTGGCGCCCTATACCCGGGCCCCAAATGAAGCTTAAGTTAGGAGAGGTTGGTAACGGAATCGTATGGGATGTACTTCCTATCCGGTGTTTGTGAGAACCTCAACCAGAGTTTGACCTCTCATGATATACGCACCTAGTGGTTCCCCACTGTTGCGCCCCTGTCATGGGTAGGATCTTGGCTCTGGTGACCTTCTAGAAGTCTAGAATAAGCCACCTGGTGTGAAGAGCCACTTTTAGACAAACCATAGGGCCTAGAGAAAACTTTCAGCAAAACCTGACCTAGGCCACAAAAGGGCAAACTTTACTTTACCTTACGTTATTTTTGCTTTCCCCTTTTATCCAAGAAAATGAATTATCTACCACCCGCAGATTTACTGAGTTATTGAAATAATGACTCGTTTTGAAACACACAGTATTCTTCGGGTGAATAGATAATCCTCTTTTGGTCGTGTACCCTTTGAGTATCTATGGAAATTGACATGGGATTGAACTTAAGAAATAAGGGCTGTAATTGCCCGAAGAAGATGTCTGAGCTAGAGGCTCCCGCCTCAGGATGAAAGATTTCTTCTGTCTTCACAATTATCCCATATTAATTTCTATGATTACCATACCTAGTACTTTTGAATGATAAATTCTAAGGAATGGTCAAAGGATACTCGCCAAAGTCTGTGATGGTTTCCCACAACATTGTTCTTCTTTCTATTTCCACCTAACATTTTTTTTTTCTTCTTTCTTTTTAAAAAAAAAGAGACACCAACGTCACGGGTAGGCATCCTTACCAGACCCGGCTCCAAAAGAAACTCATGGCTGAGACAGAAGCTGTTGAAGGAAACTTTAGAACCGAGTTTGATCAGCTAAAAGAGCGAGTCGCAGAGTTAACTAAACTCTTAGAAAAGAAACTTACCGAAGGAGGCTCCTCTGCGGGTGTTGAGGATGCCCAATAGCAGCATGCCACTGCGCCACCTCCCCTTGGTTCTGACCCAGTAAGAACCTAACTCCCTAACACAATGACACCCCCTCTCACCATTCATGTCGGGAGACCTAACCCTGCCATTGAGACCCAGCCACCTTACGGCCAGTCTTACGCACAGCATACATTTGTCGGTCTAAACGGTAACCCAGTACCCTTTCCACTTTATGGCCTACCCCCGGGGTACTATCCCCCACTCGCCAACCAACAAGACGCCCACAACCAGCAAGTGGTAAATCCTCATGCTTCATACCCCACACAACCAAACATGCCACCACTCCACCAAACCCAAAACACGCAAACCCATGACCTACAAGCTCACCAGGCCCAAAACACACAGGTCCATGACACACAAACCCACCAAATCCAAAACACACAAGCCCCGATGGCCCAGCCAACCTACAACGCCCAAGCCCAAAATACACAAGCCCAGATAACCCAGCCGACTTATGCTGTGGCCCATCCTCAAGGTCCCTCACCAAATACAGGCCTAGTAAACCAGTCCCATGTGTTGCCTCCGTACAACCAGTCATTCGGCTATCCGTATGGATACGGAACCCCCTATGGGACCAACCTCCAAGATACAACCCGCGCGGTCGCGGCTCCTCGAAGGGAAAGGATAGAGATCTTAGAAGAGCGTTTAAGAATGATAGAAGGCGCCAGAGGTTTTGGACTAATAGATGCTTCGGAGCTATGTTTAGTCACAGATGTTATTCTCCCACCCAAATTCAAGATGCCAGACTTTGACAAGTATCAGGGAATGACTTGTCCTAAGAATCATCTCACGATGTACTGTCGAAAGATGGCATCTTACTCTTCTAATGACCAACTATTGATCCATTGCTTCCAAGATAGTCTAGCAGGAGCTGCTCTTACATGGTATGCTCACCTTGATCGGAACCATATCCATTATTGGAAGGACCTGGCTGATGCCTTCCTTAGACAATACAAGTATAACATGGATATGGCACCCAACAGGGTTCATTTACAAAATATGGTGAAGAGGGACAATGAAACGTTTAAGGAGTATGCCCAACGATGGAGAGAAACGGCGGTGCAAGTTGATCCCCCATTGTTGGAAAAAGAAATAGTCGCAATGTTTATCGACACTCTCCCATCACCTTTCTACGGCAAGATGATTGGTAGTGTTTCGGCCAATTTCTCTGACATCGTGACTATTGGGGAAAGAGTGGAGAGTGGAATACGAACGAGTAAGATCACTCAGGGCTCATCTGGGGCAAACATGACGAGGAAGCCGGCACCTGGGAGAAGGGACGGAGAAACTAATTCCATCTTTTCTAATCAAAAGACGGTTCCGCCGAGACCATTCACTCCTACCATGATTCAAGCTCCCAATCCTTATGTGGCCGCAGCTACTTATGGCCCGACAGCCCATACTCCTCACTTCCGCCCACCCATAGTAAGAGCTCCAATACCGCAACCCATGCCATACCATCACCCGCAGCAAGTAGGTCGACCACCCAACTATAATCAGAACCCAAGGAATCCCAACAACGAGCGCGCCCCTGCGCAGTTCGATCCAATTCCCATAACATATACCAAACTTTTTCCAGTCCTCGTTGAGAGGGGAATGATAGCTCCATGCCCCATGAGGCCGTTGCAACCTCCTTACCCAAGGGGGTATGACCCGAACGCTCATTGTGATTACCATGCAGGAGCGCCAGGGCACTCCACAGAAAATTGCATGGCTTTGAAATATAAAGTGAGAGATTTGATCAAGGCCGAATGGATCGATTTTAAAGAGGGAAGCCCTAACGTGGTCAAGAATCCCCTGCCGAATCATGGAAGCTCAGAAGTTAATGCCGTGGTGTTTGATAGTTTTGATAACAATGTTGATTTGGTGGCCGCTTGCCCACCGGGACGAGAGCTCAGTAGCTGAAAGGCAGTCAAATTCCCCACGATTTTAAATGGTTCACCAGATTAATTTATCATTTGCCTTAATGTCTTGTTTATCCCTCTGCTATGCCTAAGGCTTTGGGACTTTTCATGTAATAAGGGCGAAAAAAAACTTGTTTTACCAGTCAATCAATAAATGTGTATCAAAATTCAAAAAAATTTCTCATCCCTTTATCCTTGCTTTTGACTCATTCTCTTTAACTTGCTTTTCCTTTCTCTTCTTTATTTTGCCATAACATACTAAATTGCAGATCCAAAAATGATCCTCTTGAGACTAGTGAAATCACAATCCTGCTTCACGATTTCGATCACTCAGTCGACTATGCCGACGAATGAGGTAGGGAAACCTACGAGCCACTATCCAAGTTTACAAGATTGTTAGAACAAGAGGATTAAGATGGGTATACCCCTAAGACGAGAACAATTGAAGGAATCACGGGGGCAACCTATCGGAAGGCATGGAATGACAATATGGGAAAGTCCCGAATTGGACAAGTGGTAGGCCGGTCATTTAAGGAAACCTCAACAGTTGAATAGGGGGGAAATCGCTTATGTCTATAAATGTAGACACAACTGAGGAAGACTTTGCCAAAAAAAAAAGAGAAAAAAAAAAGAAGAAAAAACAAATAATACAAAAAAAAATGAAAAAAATAGAGCCAAGCTCGAAGTCAAATGCACATACCAAGCAGGGAAAGCTGGTTACGTCCAGATCATCAGGCAAGCTGTCATTTTCTGTATTGGGGGAATAAATGTCACTAGACCAAGAACTTGTATTCTTATCATCATCAACACCTCAAAAGGTACGTTATTCCTCATGCTCATATAACCAAGGAAATAGTCTATCAGATTGAGTTATTGCATCATCAAGGGCATAAAAAAAACAAAAAAGGTGGCAAACAAAAAAATGAAAAAAAAATGAAAAAATCCAAAAATGAAATCAAAAAAAAAAGAAGAAAAAAAAAAGAAAAAAAAAGGGCCAAAATGATAACTCAGAGTAATTCTCACGTTGATACTAAAAGACTCACCAATATTTCCTTGGGTACATGGCATAGGAGTAGAGTCTCCTATTTGAGAAGACATCAGTTCCCCAAAGGATCCAAACTCAATTTGGAAAAAGTTAGGCAGACTCAGCTGGACTGTGATCAGTTTCAACCCTTTACTGTAAAGGATGCAGCCAAAAATAAGAAGAAGAGAAAAACACAAGAAAAAAGCTCGCTAGGTTGAAAACCTGAAAGGGCGGCCTAGGCAGAAGTTAGAGCAACCCAGTGAGTCGAAAACCTGAAAAGGCTGCTCGGGTAAAATTAGGGTCAAGATTTTGGCAGAGTAGCTAAAGCTCCCAATGCAAAACATGCAAACTGGGGCCATGTGGACCATGGTCGAACTACCCTCTCAAAGGCAGAGTTGAACGATGTACTTGAGGTCGTGACACAGGATTAAGGTTCTCACTAGTCTCAGGAATTCACTGGAGGATCCTTGAACTTTCCTGATCTTGACCTGTCCTATGTAACTTCATTTCATCCCATCTATTTTCCCTATTGTCCGTTCTCTGTATATTGTTTGACATACATGAATAAAGTTCATCCTTTTTCGATACGTGTTATGAATTGCATTGATCTGATAAAACATTGTGTTTTTATAAAAATAAAATGAAAGAATGGTGAACATTTAAAGTCATGAGGAACGAGACGCTCCCACTACTCGACCTCGTCTTAGACAGTCATCATGAAGACTCAGCCAGACATGCGCTTCAAAGCTATGATCGCCTCTTGCATTCTCCTCTGTCCATGAGTTGTCCTAAGGGTCGCGGTTTCACAGGACCTACCCGGTTTTTGAACTTATCTTTGCACTACTTACCATTTTTATGCAGGTTATCTCACAGACAGTCATGCCAGGCATTAACACCTCAATCAAGTCCTTCAAGTCCCCTCCTCGAATCGCCTCGGAACTCCATCCTTAGATCGCCAAAGTTGACACTTCTCAAAGTCTCCTCTTCAATCTCCAAAGCAGGCACCGTTCTAAACCTCTTTTGCCAAAGTTGGCAATCTTCAAGGTCTCCCACTCAACTCCAAGATCAGCACCTCTCAAATTCTCATCCCTAGTAAAATCAATCGCCAAAGTTGGCGCTTCTCAAGATCTCTTCCCCAAATGAATCCTAAACTTTACATTCTCAATCAAAGAGCAGTATCTTGAATCACCCAAATTCTTCCCCAATGGAACTACACTTTCTTCAAAACATCTCAAACTGGGGCATCTCCCCAGATTTCTTCTATTCTAGTCAAGAAGCAGTTCCCTGAGATCCCTTCAATCTTTCTAACTGGGGCATCTCCCCAGATTTCTTCTATTCCAGTCAAGGGGTAGTTCCCCAACAACCTTCAAATCACCTCAAACTGGGGCATCTCCCCAGATTTCTTTTGTTCTAGCCAATCTCCAAGAATCCCTCCAATCGTGTCAAACTGGGGCATCACCCTATGTTTCTCCTTTCTCAATCAAGGGGACGATTCCCCATGTTCCTCCTCTTACCGTCAAGGGGACGATTCCCCAAGATTCTCTTAAATTGTGTCAAACCGGGGCATCACCCCATGTTTCTCCTTTCGCAATCAAGGGGACGATTCCCCATGTCTCTCCTCCTACAGTCACAGGGAATGATTCCCCGAGATTCTTTCAAGAACCTTCAAACTGGGGCATCTCCCCAGATTTCTTTTATTCTGGCCTTTCCCCAAGATTCCTTCAAATCATCTCTGACTGCGACACTAGGTTTACCCTCTTTCAGTCAAAGAGTAATTCCCCAAGAACCTTCAGTCATGTCAAACTGGGGCATCACCCCGAGCCTTTAGGTCCAGTGAGTTAATTTGGACGAGACGTCCTGTTAGCTCCCCCCAACCTTCATATTTCCTACCAACAGTGAGTTAATTTGGACGAGACGTCTTGTTAGCTCCCCCAATCTCTGTATTTTCTGTCAACCGAGGGTTAACCCCACCCTTTACCTTCTGTCCGCCTATTCAGGCCATTTACTTTTCGTTCGCCTATTCAGGCATCCTTTACTTTCCAGCCGCCTATCAAGGCATCCTTTACTTTCCAGCCGCCTATCAAGGCATCCTCTATTTTCCAGCCGCCTATCAAGGCATCCTTTATTTTCCAACCACCTATCAAGGTATCCTTTATTTTCCAGCCGCCTATCAAGGCATCCTCTATTTTCCAGCCGCCTATCAAGGCATCCTTTATTTTCCAGCCGCCTATCAAGGCATCCTTTATTTTCCAGCCGCCTATCAAGGCATCCTTTATTTTCCAGCCGCCTATCAAGGCATCCTTTATTTTCCAGCCGCCTATCAAGGCATCCTTTATTTTCCAGCCGCCTATCAAGGCATCCTTTATTTTCCAGCCGCCTATCAAGGCATCCTTTATTTTCCAGCCGCCTATCAAGGCATCCTTTATTTTCCAGCCGCCTATCAAGGCATCCTTTACTTTCCAGCCGCCTATCAAGGCATCCTTTACTTTCCAGCCGCCTATCAAGGCATCCTTTACTTTCCAGCCGCCTATCAAGGCATCCTTTACTTTCCAGCCGCCTATCAAGGCATCCTTTACTTTCCAGCCGCCTATCAAGGCATCCTTTACTTTCCAGCCGCCTATCAAGGCATCCTTTACTTTCCAGCCGCCTTTCAAGGCATCCTTTATTTTCCAGCCGCCTATCAAGGCATCCTTTATTTTCCAGCCGCCTATCAAGGCATCCTTTATTTTCCAGCCGCCTATCAAGGCATCCTTTACTTTCCAGCCGCCTATCAAGGCATCCTTTATTTTCCAGCCGCCTATCAAGGCATCCTTTATTTTCCAGCCGCCTATCAAGGCATCCTTTATTTTCCAGCCGCCTATCAAGGCATCCTTTATTTTCCAGCCGCCTATCAAGGCATCCTCTATTTTCCAGCCGCCTATCAAGGCATCCTTTATTTTCCAGCCGCCTATCAAGGCATCCTTTATTTTCCAGCCGCCTATCAAGGCATCCTTTATTTTCCAGCCGCCTATCAAGGCATCCTTTATTTTCCAGTCACCTATCAAGGCATCCTTTATTTTCCAGCCGCCTATCAAGGCGTCCTTTATTTTCCAGCCGCCTATCAAGGCGTCCTTTATTTTCCAGCCGCCTATCAAGGCATCCTTTATTTTCCAGCCGCCTATCAAGGCGTCCTTTACTTTCCAGCCGCTTATCAAGGCACCCTTTATTTTCCAGCCGCCTATCAAGGCATCCTTTACTTTCCAGCCGCCTATCAAGGCATCCTTTACTTTCCGTCCGCCTATCCAGGCATCCTTTATTTTTCATTTGCCTATTCAGGCATTCCTTTTCTTTTCTGTTCGCCTATTCAGGCCTCCTTCATTTTCCAGTTCGCCTATTCAGGCACCCCTTTACTTTTTGTTCGTCTATTTCTTAAAAAAAAAAAAAAAGCGGTGTTGGTCCGATGTTGACACTAGGTGGATGAGGTTCTCTCTATTCCAAGACATGGGTGGTAGTCCAAAGGGCGGTGTCATGACCCTCAAATCGAGTAAACTAGGAACCGTGAATTAGGTCACAAGCGACGGTATCCCAGTGGTTACACCAGTTACTACTTTGGGGCGTAACAAACGGTATCATGAAACCTACCTCGGATAGAATTGGATCCAGGGTTTAAGTTGCTAAGGCCAATGTCATGCACAATACACCGGCCATTCAAAAGGGAACAAAAGTTGAGGACGGGGTGGTCATGATGCACTAATCCGAGGTTCTATACTTTGCAAGGACGATGTCTGGTTGAGGGGTCCTATTTATCCCCTACATCGGTGTTCACGTCTTTACTCCCTTTTCACCTCGGAAATACGAAGATTCCGTATTTCTCTTGTGAAAAAGGAGTAAAGAGGGGCATCTGTGAACACCTATTTCGGTCCGACCAAAATGGAAAAGACACCGGTCCCAAATGGAAATATAACCGGTCCAAATTCCAAAAGGGTGGAACACCCACTCCGCCCAACCGTCCTCACCTCAACACTCCGCCCAACCGTCCTCACCTCAACACTCCGCCCAACCTAAACCTCGCCTTAACTCCGCCCAACCGTCCTCACCTCAACTCCGCCCAACCGTCCTCACCTCAATACTCCGCCCAACCGTCCTCACCTAAACCTCACCTCAACACTCCGCCCAACCGTCCTCACCTCAACACTCCGCCCAACCTAAACCTCGTCTTAACTCTGCCCAACCGTCCTCATCTCAACTCTGCCCAACCGTCCTCACCTCAAGAGTCCGCCAACCGTCCTCACCTCAACTCCGCCCAACCGTCCTCACCTCAACACTCCGCCCAACCGTCCTCACCTCAAGAGTCCGCCCACCCGTCCTCACCTCAACTCCGCCTAACCGTCCTCACCTCAAGAGTCCGCCCAACCGTCCTCACCTCAACTCCGCCCAACCGTCCTCACCTCAACACTCCGCCCAACCGTCCTCACCTCAAGAGTCCGCCCAACCGTCCTCACCTCAACTCCGCCCAACCGTCCTCACCTCAACTCCGCCTAACCGTCCTCACCTCAGGAGTCCCTTAATGGCCGATGTCGCGGATCTGACAACAAAAGACGAGTGAGTCCGGCCCAAGTAAGAAACGACGATCTCGTGGACGGACTCAGATCAAAAATAGGCACACCGGCTGGTAGTAGATCCGGACTAGGAAGGAGAACACTGCCCCTGTGATTACATTAAAAGACTCAACCGGTGTGAAGACATAGGTAAAGGTTCTTGAGACACCACAACGGATCAATGGAGACTTCGTCCAACCGATGTCTTTGCTAACCGATGTCACAAATTTGACAACAGATGGGCGAGGTCGGAAATTTATGCATGATGACCTGGAATCGCACTCCCCAAGAATGGCAGACAGGGAGGCGAAAGTGGACAATTAAAAATACCCACTGAAACCCTGCTCCCCACAAACAGATAGTGGCCAGGGTTGCACCACTATGCATATGGGTGAGTGGGAACTCTGGTTGTCCCAAACACTCAACCCATACCTTTAAGCCTTATAAATACCCCAACCAAAGAAGCTACTGGGGTGGCGTTTTCAAGGGGCTGGCTAGTAAGTTCTTGGCATGATCCAAAGCTGGAAAGAGGGGAAACTTCTAAATTTCGCTTCAAGAGTCTTAAGGAATTCATTCCCTTCACACAGTTCTATCTTAGTTCACTCCTAAACACCATACCGTCCCAATATTCCCTAAACTATACCGTCCCAACACCTCCCAATTCATCTCCATATTCCTTGAACACCACGCCGTCTCAGTCTTCAACCCGCATCGTTCTAACAGCGTCCTCCCAACAGCACTGTCCTCCCTCAGATCCTCATCAACTCCACTGATTCATTGTAGCCTTTCACACCGATCTCCTAAATATACCATACTGTATCCATATTCCTGAACATCACCCGTTTCTCCCCTAATCCGTCCTAATCCCGCCACACCGTCCTAACAGCTCCTGAACACTACATCGTCCCAGCACCCATCAATCTCCACACTGTCCCAATACTCCCTAAACACCACACCGTCCCAACCTCCTAAACCCAATATATCTTCCAAACATTTCCTGAATTTCCTCGCCATTGTTTGGTCCTTCAACCCCATATCCACACCAGCAGAATCCACACCGGTCAACATCTGTAAGTTGTTCCCTCAACAACTTCACCACCAGTTCCGTTCTGTGTTCTTTCCTTTCGTTTTTTTATTAAACGTTCATCTGCTGAGTTTGTATTTTTGGACTTGTTTACTTTCCTAAAGTTCATTCACTTAAATTTCTTTTTACTTTGTAATAATAATGAAAAAGAAATAAATGTCTCTTGTGTTTTCTTTCAAATAAAGTCAAAGTAAAAAAAAAAAGAAACAAATCATTTTAGTCAGTGTCGTACGGAAAATACTTTCGTCTACACAATCTCTATAGGATTCGTACACGTGCGAAGAACTTCGTCTTGTATGAGTTCCTCACCAAAATGATACCCACCAACATTTTCCCAATCTTTTCCTAAAATAAACATTTAGAACTACATAACCCTGATTTCTTGTAAATTCAAGAATACATAGGAGCAGGACTTTAACTCCTGTCGGGCCTACCTTTCTTATTTCCTTTTACTGATTTATTTCCTTACTTTTTGCGTTTCTTTCGTGTTGTTACCTTTTTTTCGTTTCTGTGAAAAATCAATTTAGACGTGACGTCTTGTTGATTTCCCCCTGGTTTTGTTGGAAGGGATACTTAGGACAAGACGTCCCGCTTATCTCTTTCCTATCCCTATCCTTTTTACCCGAGGATGTTAATTTAGACGTGACGTCTTATTAGCATTCTCTCACCCTCTCTGTCTCATATCGAAGTCGAGCTTAATTCGGATGAAACGTTCCATTGACCTCGCTTCGACATTCCATGTTTGTACAGTTCTCTCATTCAATCCTGTCTTTTTTAAGTAAAAAATACAACAGTAAAAGGGAAGAAACCATGTTTTATTTAAGGCTATTTATATTGTGCTTTCAATCTTGGTACTGTCTTTGACAGGCGATGTAGGGTGCTAATACCTTCCCTACTCGTAACCGACTCCCGAACTTGAATCTCAATTTTTAACCAGTGTTTTACTGAACCTAGTTTTTTCCAATGTTTTTCCTATGGATAAAAACGTTGGTGGCGACTCCCTATTTCATTCGATACTCTTTTCTCTTCGCCGCGCCGTCGCGATCTAGGTTGCGACAGGGTGTACTTTAAAATGAATTCCAGAGTAGGTTAACCGTGAACAATACCGTCACTTACATAACAAATTATGATTCGAGATAATTCTTCTACTAAATTCACATTTGTGAAGCATGAACAGTATTAATTATAAATTTGTAATATGGATGCATGTTTTTGTCATCATGGTTCTTAAACTGTTTTTTATACTGCATTTGATAATTAAATAGTTTGGCCATAAACTATTCTATAATCTTACTCATTGATAGAGGAAAATGTTATTTTTTATTCAAAACTAACAACAAGCTCAATTCTGTTTTATTTTTTAGGCATTAGTTTCTCAAGGAAAAATAAAATAGCATCATATGTATTTTAATATTGTGATAGAATTTTAATTTTTTATAAATTTATTTTTTAATTTTTTAAAGCGGGTCACCCGAAATGACTTGTAGTGCATTGAAGACCACGTTAAGACCATTAATTTCAATGCCCAAATTTTTACAGGTCTTGTATGGTCCAATCCTAAATGGCCCGTAGTTTGATAAACCCAGTCCATTTAAGACGGCTGGCTTGAATTACCAGCTCTAGGGATAAAAGTGAGAAAAAGGAACCAAGTGAGTGAATGGAAGTTTTATTAAAAGTTGAAAACAAGTCAGCGCAAGATTAAAAAAATGTAAGGTGGTAAATTAAAAGAAATTGTGACAAAAAAAGAAAAAACAAAAGGTAAAACGGTGATGACTTCAATACTAATTAATTAATAACATCAAAATATTAAAAATTATTAATGAGATGATAAAATATTACATTAAGGAATATACCAATTAAAAATAAAAATTAACGTGTATATAAAAAATATTAATTTTATGTTAATAGAAATAAATTTTTTATGAATTATTAATGTTATAAAATAATATGGGTATTCATCAAGTGTGAAAATGGTCGAGTTTAGACAATAATTTTAATATTTGATGTAAAATATTTATGTAAAGTATTGAGTTAAGTTATTAGAGTGTGGGGAAATTAAAAATGACATATTCACTTTGTAGGAAAATATCATCAAGGATATAGGTTATAATATTGATATAAAATCAAAATATTGCATCAAATTGTTAAAGTACATTGCTAGCCAAGTGGTAAGCTCCTGTTTTGTTTCCCGTGAGTTATGTGTTTACAAGTTTGAACCTGGTAGTATGCATCTTCGTATACTTTTATTTTTCTTAAGAATTATATTTTTCATGCGATAATGTAACAGGATTTAAAATTTAATTAAATTAACTTGAAGTTGTTATAAAATAACTCTAAAATTTTAATGGAAAAAGGCAATTAAAGAAGAGAAAGAGGAATAACAGAGAAGAAGAAGTAGCAATGTATGCACCAGCCAATTCTTTTCACTTGCATCAAACTATAAAGGGAATGATCCCCTTTTATAACCCAAGGTAGACATCCACCTTTTATTATAATATTCATAATACTCCCCCTTGGATGTCCATATTTTAGAATGTGCCTCGTTTAAACCTTACTAGGATAAACCCAATGGGATAAAAACCTAGTGAAGGAAAAAGAGTACAACATTCTTTATAAAGTAATTAAATAATTAATTAAATGTACAAGCATTTAATCCTCCCCCTCATCAGAACATTTATGTAAGTGTCGAAGACCAATCTTCTGTACTAGTTGCTCGAAGACTTTAGTTGGTAATGATTTTGTAAAGATATCTACTAGATTCTCACATGATCGGACTTTCTAGACATTTATTTCACCATTATTTATAAGATCATAAGTAAAGAAAATTTTTGGTGAAATATGTTTTGTCCTATCTCCTTTAATATAACCCTCCTTTAATTGAGAAATACAAGCCGTATTATCTTCACATAAGATTGTTGGGGGTAATTTTCCAGCATGCAAGCCACAAGTTTCTTGAATATGTTAAATCATAGACCTCAACCAAACACATTCTCGACTTGCTTCATATAATGCTAGAATTTCAGCATGATTAGATGATGTTACTGTGATCGTTTGCTTTATGGATCTCCATGAAATTTTTGTACCACCACATGTGAGCAAATATCCTATTTGTGATCGACCATTATGAGGATTGGATAAATACCCTACATCAGCATAACCAATTAGGTTTGCCTTAGATACATATGGGAAAAATAAACCCATGCCCATTTTACCTCTAAGGTAGCAAAATATGTGCTTAATCTCATTCCAATGCCTTTTTGTGGCTAAAGAACTATGTCTTGTGATGTCCTTCATCATTTTACATTTATTTATATTCGTTTAATTTAATATTAACAATAAATTTTTCGCATTTAACAATAATTAATTAAGCCCTAAATCAAAATAGCATTCATTTTTCACTAACATGCTCAAATAACACCATCTCGTTCTCCGAATAGTATAATCGACTATCCCCTGCTTAATCAAGGCTTTAAAGGACTTGGAATAATCGATTACAATTCCCTAATCGATTACCAAGCAAAGGGTAATTGATTACCGACTTCCTGGAATGGTACATTGGATCAGAGGCATTACCTAATCGATTACAGAACCTTAGATAATCGATTACCTGGTTTCTGTTGGACACATAATCGATTACTATACTACTTATAATCGATTAGCAAGCTGCTGGAAATCATGTAATGCATCAGGTGTTTCCCCTAATCGATTACCACTCAGAACATAATCGATTACATTGGTTCTGGATGACCTATAATCAATTACGTCCTGATGCCTAATGGATTAGCTTAAAGACAGAGGCCTTATAATCGATTACACCTTAGAGGCTAATCGATTACACCCTGTCATTCTGCAGAAATTATGCAGATTTCACATCAAAAATGAAATTCTGCACTATCAAAACCCATGCAAACTATATTGGAATGCCATCAAATTTTAACACAAGTCCAAACACATGATTTGTGACGTGTGACAACTGGCCGCACTCAAAAATTCCTAAAAATGAGTAATTTATGTGCATAAACGCATTTATCTCATTTTAAGGCATTTTGAGGTAACCAAGGAGTCCAATTTTGGCAAAATAGATCCATTCCATTTCCCACAAACCACAATTAACTTACTTAAGCTAGTGCATTCCTTCCATTACACCAAAACCTCATAAATCATCATTTGACCATACTAGTTCCTAGCTCATGTATAAGACAACTATACAAAATCTCAAACACACATCCTAAAAGGCTATACTTTATAATTCTCAACATCCATTACTTATCACAAACATTCATAACTACCTTGATCATATTTAAATTAGTCCAGCACACATAGGGAATATGTAAACATAACATACATATAACATAATACACATTACACACATCCTTTCGCTCATAATTTCCTCTGCTCCTTGCCATCAATCCTCCGCTTGGCGTACCTCCGGGGCTTCAACCTCTTCCCTGTCACTGGTTACTAAATTAAAAGAAAACCACAGCAAGGGTGAGTGTTTGGTATCATAAATAATGTAGAACGGTAGTTAAATATCAATATACATGTTTACTAACTCTACATTATGCGATTAGTCTCGCCTTTTATTATCAACCTATACTTACCAATTGTAAACTTCATTCAAATTCATTATCCTCAAAATACAAATCACAACTAACAAATATAATAGACGACCTGCACATCATCACACAATGCCAATAATTTCATTAATTATCACCACTGACTCTCACATAAAATCGACGCCTAGTATCCGGATACTAAAGGATCGGCCTTCAGTTGGGGGTCTTACTTGACACCCCGTGAACCCTGCTTGATCCACCGAGTCCTACTTGACTCTCCACCTCACCCATTGGGTAGCTCAACTGGGCATAAACACCACGGGAGCCAGAAATGAGGGGCTATACATACCGTCCACCGTCCCACACCACATAATCATACATATATACAACTCAAATTTCTTATATCAAGCAACAAGTGGCCAGCAATACACATATGCTCATCAATTGGGCGACCTGCTTATCAAACCCTTCATCACAATGCCACCATGCTCATCAACTCATCACAATTCAAATCACATTATCCTCATAATCATCATAAACCACACACAATTTACATTCATACACATACAATTATCATTCCTTGTCTATTCTTATTATTTCCGTATTTAGTTCAATGATTCAATTCAATTATACTTACCTATACTAATTAATTCTAACCCGAACACCCCCTTACCTCAATTCCGAGCTCCGACGACTCGTTCTTGATGTGATTAGCGTTCCCTCGACGCTATATCCACGTCCTATGTCCGAAATCAACACCCACTTCACCGTTCGATCCTCCGACTATTGCTTCGCTACCTATGGAGGTCGAAACGCAAAACCCATCAACGTTAAACCACCCTCATTACTCTAAGGACCATTTTTGAAGCTTCTACGCACTAGAGGAGTAGGAAACAAAAGCTCACTCCTCCATGCATGGCCATTTGGTTTAACGGAGAAAACAAAAGAGGTGCGAAAGCTTAATTTAAAGGGTTCATTGGACTCACCTCGAAGCCACGATCTCAAAAACGTAGTTATTTTAAAGTTTCGACACAAAATCGACCTCCCCTTAAAGCATGCAAGTCACGGCCAGCTTGAGGAGAAGAAGAAGAAGAAGAAGTAAGTCGCGTGAAGGTGGGGAAGAAGAAGGTAATGAAATTAAAATTTAAGGCACAAGGGCAAAATAGTCATTTCCCCCTTTTCTTTTTTAATTTCTTTAAAGTTTTAATTAAGCTTTTACCTTTTACCTTCATTGGTAACTTCTAAATTTACTTCCTTCCAATTACTTTTCATTTAACCTTTTGTAATTAGTCAATCAAATTAATTTATTTATTTCCACAATAGTTAATTATTTATAATTACATTTTTAATAATAATAATTCCCAAATTTTCAATAAATCCGGTTGGGCAATTATTAATATTTTCCGTCAATTAAAATTTTCTACAATATTAGGGATGTTATATCCACCCCCCCTAAAAAGGGATTTCGTCCCCGAAATCAACGTACCTTATTGAAAAAGATCGGGGTACAACCGCCTCATGTTTGATTCTAACTCCCATGTATAAGTTACTCCATTTATATTCTGCCACTTCACTTTTACCAATGGTACTTCTTTGTTTCTCAATCGTTTAGCTTGATATCCTTCAATACAAATAGGCGCCATCTCCACAGTCAAATCTTCTTTCAGCTCAATAGAATCTTCAGGTATAATCATGGAGTCACAAGGAATGTAGCTCGAAGTTGTGACACATGAAACACATTATAAATATTAGTTAACGATTGGGGAAGATCCAATCGGTAAGCAACATCACCAATTCTTTCCAGAATCTGATATGGTCCGATGTACCTCGGGTTAAGCTTATGACTCTTCAGTATCCGACCTACACCTTTGGTAGGCGAAACCTTCAGGAATACCCAATCTCCCACCTGGAACTCAGGTGGCCTATGACGATTGTCATAGTAACTCTTCTGACGGTCTTGTGCAATTTTCATCTTTTCACGAATCATTATCACTTGATCATTCATTTCCTGAATTAACTCAGGTCCCAAATGAATTGCATCTTTATCTTCATTCCAACATAAGGGCGTACGACACCGTCTTCCGTATAAAGCTTCATAAGGAGCCATTCCAATGCTACTATGATAGCTGTTATTATAAGCAAATTCCACTAATGGTAGGTATCTCTCCCATGAGCCACCTTGCTCCAGTACACAAGCCCTGAGCATATCTTCCAAGGTCTGGATTGTACGCTCAGACTGGCCATCAGTCTGAGGATAATAAGCCGAACTCAACCTCAGTTTAGTACCCAATTCTTGTTGTAAACTCCCCCAGAATCTGGAAGTAAACCGAGGATCACGATCTGAAATAATACTCGCAGGTACACCATGCAATCTTACAATCTCTGTAATATACAACCTAGCCAACCGGTCCAATGACCATTTCATGTTCATAGCCAAGAAGTGAGCACTCTTGGTCAACCTATCCACAATTACCCATATTGTATTACAACCAGAACAGGTACAGGGTAACCCGGATACAAAATCCATAGTAATGCTTTCCCATTTCCATATTGGAATCTCTGGAGGTTGAAGTAAACCTGGGGGTTTCTGGTGTTCGACCTTACACTTCTGACATATCACACAAGATCTTACATACTCTATAATCGCTTGTTTCATGCCTGGCCACCAGAACTCTTTCTTCAAATCATGGTACATTTTTGTAACACCAGGATGAATGCTAAAAGAACTTCTATGTGCTTCAGCTAACACGGCTTGCCTAAAGTCACCTTTTGTAGGCACCACAACTCGGTTTCTGAACCGCCCAATTCCATCAGTACCTTTGATTAGCTTCATATCTTTTCCTCTTGCTTGGGTGTCAAGTAATTCTAGTAACTCTTCATCTTCCTCCTGAGCCACAGCTAAGGATTCTAAGAATTCATTAGAGATCTTCAGCATTCCAATTATCATTTGATTCGGAGTTTGCATAACAACCCCAACATTCATATCGTGAAAGTCTTTTAACAATTCTTGTTCTTTACCCATCAAGAAGGCTGCATGTAATACTTTTCTACTTAAAGCGTCAGCCATAACATTTGCTTTTCCAGGATGGTACTTCAATTCAAAATCGTAATCCTTTAGGTATTCCACCCATCTCCTTTGTCTCATGTTTAACTATTTCTGATCGAACAAGTATTTCAAGCTTTTGTGGTCACTAAATACCAAAAAACGAGAACCATATAAATAATGATGCCAGATTTTTAATGCAAATACCACTGCCGCAAGATCTAAATCGTGGGTAGGGTAATTCTGCTCGTGCGGTCTCAATTACCTTGAAGCATAGGCAATCGCCCTGTCATCCTACATCAGCACACATCCTAAGCTAAATTTGGATGCATCACAATATACTACAAATTCTTTTGTCACATCGGGTAGTGCAAGCACAGGTGCAGTAGTTAAACACCGCTTCAGAGTTTGAAAACTCAATTCACACTTATCTGACCATATAAATGGGTTCTCCTTTCTCGTCAATCGAGTTAAAGGAAGCGTAATACGAGAAAATCCTTCAATAAAACGGTGATAGTAGCCAGCCAATCCAAGGAAACTCCTAATTTTTGTCACTGATTTAGGTCTCTCCCAAACCATAACTGCTTCATTCTTGGATGGATCAACAGATACTCCATCCCTGGAAATTACATGACCCAAGAATTGCACACTTCCCTCCCAAAAATCACATTTAGACAGCTTAGCATACAACCTTTTCTCCCGTAATATCTGTAAAACAATTCGAAGATGTTGTGCATGGTCTTCGATGGATTTTGAATACACCAATATATCATCGATGAACACTACTACAAATTGATCCAAGTAGGGTTGGAAGATCCAATTCATGTAATCCATGAAGATAGCAGGAGCATTCATCACTCCAAAGGGCATTACAGCATACTCAAAGTATCCATATCAAGTCTGGAACGCCGTCTTTGGAATATCTTCCGATCTCACTCTTATTTGATGATATCCAGACCTCAAGTCAATCTTGGAAAATACCACAGCGCCTCTCAACTGATCCAACAGATCATCGATTCGTGGTAAAGGGTATTTGTTTTTAATTGTTAACTTATTCAGCTGTTGATAATCGATACACATTCGCATACTACCGTCTTTCTTTTTCACCAACAATACCAGAGCGCCCCAAGGTGAAGCACTCGGTCGGATAAACCCCCTTTCTAACATCTCATTCACTTGCCTCTTCACTTCAGTCAATTCCACCAAAGATATTCGTTAAGGTGCACGGGACACAGGTTCGGCCCCGGGAATCAAGTCAATAGCAAAATCAATCTCCCGATTGGGAGGTAACCCTGGAATTTCTCCCAGAAATACATCAGGAAAATCACACACTACGGGAATATCATCGGGATTAAGATTATACAGTCCTTCTGAAGTAAATAGAATAATATAAGTTGCGGAGACATCACTTACCACATTCTTAGTGTCCAATTCCTGAGAGAATACTATAGTCTTGCGGTAACAATCCACCATAACATGGTTTGCAGACAACCAGTCGAGACCCAAAATAACATCTAAATCCTTCAACGGCATACATATTAAATTTACCAAAAAGGAACGGTCTTCAATTTGCATTGGTAATCCTCCACACATGGTGGTGGCATGGAATGTAGAACCAGTAGGGGTGGAGATACTAAGGGCATTCTCCATTAACACCACTGGTAACCCAAACCGCCTAACACAACTTTCAGAAATAAAAGAATGTGTTGCACCAGAATCATAAATTACATTGACCAGATAGTCACGAATAACGCACTTACCCTGCACCAAGTTATCAGTTCTTGCAACCTCTGAAGCATCAAAAGCGAACACTCGTCCAGTCATAACATTTTGAGCACCGCTAGATTGAGCATCAGTCCTCCTCGAGTGTTGGCCTCCACGACCACCGCTGTTTCTACCTCCTCTCTGAAAATTAGCACCACATGTCACAGAAGTATTGGCTCAACTGCTATGTTTACCTTGTTACTGCCTCTGTGGGCAATCTGGCCTAAGATGCCCCGATTGTCCATATTGGAAGCAAATAATTTGATTGGCCAAACAATGTTTCGTAATATGGCCCTCCCAGCCATAATTATAGCATGCACGACTACCAGAATGACCACCAGAACGACCTGTAGAACTACGACCCGAAGAGGAAAAGGATGTAGCCGAAGATTTACCACCATGAAAGAACTGACCCATCTTCTTAAAGTTGAATCCTCTTGCTTTCAGTGGTTTCTTATCCTTTGGTTGGAATGTTCTCTGCAATTGTACTTCTTCAGTCAGCCTAGCTTTATTCACCAAAGTGGGATAATCACGTATTTCCATAGGTACAATCACACTGCGAAGTTTAATTCGTAGTCCAGCCTCATACTTAGCACATTTACTGCCTTCAGTGCCTTCCAAGGAGAAAGGATGATAGAAGTCACACAATTCATCAAACTTGGTGGTATACTCAGCCACAGACATCCTGCCTTATTCTAATCTCAGAAACTCCATCTCCTTACGGATTTTGTAATTGTCAAGAAAGTACTTAACGAGAAACCTCCTACGAAAGTTTGCCCACACCAACGGTTCACTTGATACATTTATTTGCACCTTGGTTCTAGACCACCACACCCTAGCTTCATCTTTCAGCTGATAGGTTGCAAACTGTACTTTCTGTTCCTCTGAACACTCAAAATACTCAAAAGTTTGCTCAATTTTCCATATCCAAACATGAGCTCCATCATAGTCATGACCTCCTTTATAAACAGGTGGATTCCTTTTCAGGAATTTATCGAGAGTGGGACCAGATTCAGTCCTACTTATTAGTTGAGAAAATTTTAAGAAGAAATCATCTTCTCCTCCAGAACTAGCTTCTTCAGCTATAAAGCAGTTCTACAATAACCAAACACATCACCATTAATAACCAATGATCTATCAGGGATAGGGTATTTACCTCATACATATATATAACATAATGCCATCAGAGTGCCAAGGGAAATGATGCCAAGTTGACCTGTTACAACTTAAATAACACATAAATAATTGCAATACAATATAAAAATAGTCCGACATGGGACTCAAACAATTATCTAACACTGCCCATTCACCCGACTCTAGAAAGAACCGCTCTGATACCACCTGTGACGTCCTTCATCATTTTACATTTATTTATATTCGTTTAATTTAATATTCACAATAAATTTTTCACATTTAACAATAATTAATTAAGCCCTAAATCAAAATAGCATTCATTTTTCACTAACATGCTCAAATAACACCATCTCGTTCTCCGAATAGTATAATCGACTATCCCCTGCTTAATCAAGGCTTTAAAGGACTTGGAATAATCGATTACAATTCCCTAATCGATTACCAAGCAAAGGGTAATTGATTACCGACTTCCTGGAATGGTACATTGGATCAGAGGCATTACCTAATCGATTACAGAACCTTAGATAATCGATTACCTAGTTTCTGTTGGACACATAATTGATTACTATACTACTTATAATCGATTAGCAAGCTGCTAGAAATCATGTAATGCATCAGGTGTTTCCCCTAATCGATTACCACTCAGAACATAATCAATTACATTGGTTCTGGATGACCTATAATCAATTACGTCCTGATGCCTAATGGATTAGCTTAAAGACAGAGGCCTTGTAATCGATTACACCTTAGAGGCTAATCGATTACACCTTGTCATTCTGCAGAAATTATGTAGATTTCACATTAAAAATGAAATTCTGCACTATCAAAACCCATGCAAACTATATCGGAATACCATCAAATTTTAACACAAGTCCAAACACATTATTTGTGACGTGTGACAACTGGCCGCACTTAAAAATTCCTAAAAATGAGTAATTTATGCGCATAAACACATTTATCTCATTTTAAGGCATTTTGAGGTAACCAAGGAGTCCAATTTTGGCAAAATGGATCCATTCCATTTCCCACAAACCACAATTAACTTACTTAAGCTAGTGCATTCTTTCCATTACACCAAAACCTCATAAATCATCATTTGACCATACTAGTTCCTAGCTCATGCATAAGACAACTATACAAAATCTCAAACACACATCCTAAAGGGCTATACTTCATAATTCTCAACATCCATTACTTATCACAAACATTCATAACTACCTTGATCACATTTAAATTAGTCCAGCACACATAGGGAATATATAAACATAACATACATATAACACAATACACATTGCACACATCCTTTCGCTCATAATTTCCTCTGCTCTTTGGCATCAATCCTCCGTTTGGCGCACCTCCGGGGCTTCAACCTCTTCCCTGTCACTAGTTACTAAATTAAAAGAAAACCATAGCAAGGGCGAGTGTTTGGTATCATAATTAATCTAGAACGGTAGTTAAATATCAATATACATGTTTACTAACTCTACGTTATGCGATTAGTCTCGCCTTTTATTATCAACCTTTACTTACCAATTGTAAACTTCATTCAAATTCATTATCCTCAAAATGTAAATCACAACCAACAAATATAATAGAGCACCTGCACATCATCACACAATGCCAATAATTTCATTAATTATCACCACTGACTCTCACATAAAATCGACGCCTAGTATCCGGATACTAAAGGATCGGCCTTCAGCTGGGGGTCCTACTTGATACCCTGTGAACCCTGCTTGGTCCATCGAGTCCTACTTGACTCTCCACCTCAACCACTGGGTCCTACTTGACCACTGGGTAGCTCAACTAGGCATAAACACCACGGGAGCCAGAAACGAGGGGCTATACATACCGTCGGCCGTCCCACACCACATAATCATACATATATACAACTCACATTTCTCATATCAAGCAACAAGTGGCCAGCAATACACATATGCTTATCAATTGGGCGACCTGCTTGTCAAACCCTTCATCACAATGCCACCATGCTCATCAACTCATCACAATTCAAATCACATTATCCTCATAATCATCATAAACCACACACAATTTACATTCATACACATACAATTATCATTCCTTGTCTATTCTCATTATTTCCGTATTTAGTTCAATGATTCAATTCAATTATACTTACCTATTCTAATTAATTATAACCCGAACACCCCCCTTACCTTAATTCTGAGCTCCGACGACTCGTTCTTGATGTGATTAACGTTGCCTCGACGCTTTATCCACGTCCTACGTCCGAAATCAATACCCACTTCACCGTTCGATCCTCTGACTACTGCTTCGCTACCTACGGAGGTCGAAACGCAAAACCCATCAACGTTAAACCACCCTCATTACTCTAAGGACCATTTTTCAAGCTTCTACGCACTAGAGGAGTAGGAAACAAAAGCTCACTCCTCCATGCATGGCCATTTGGTTTAACGGAGAAAACAAAAGAGATGCGAAAGCTTAATTTAAAGGGTTCATTGGACTCACTTCAAAGCTACGATCTCAAAAACGTAGTTATTTCAAAGTTTCGACACAAAATTGACCTCCCCTTAAAGCATGCAAGTCACGGCCAACTTGAGGAGAAGAAGAAGAAGAAGTAACTCGCGTGAAGGTGAGGAAGAAGAAGGAAATGAAATTAAAATTTAAGGCACAAGGGCAAAATAGTCATTTCTTTCTTTTCTTTTATAATTTCTTTAAAGTTTTAATTAAGCTTTTACCTTTTACCTTCATTGGTAACTTATAATTACATTTTTAATAATAATAATTCCCAAAATTTCAATAAATCCGGTTGGGCAATTATTAATATTTTTCGTCAATTAAAATTTTCTACAATATTAGGGATGTTACATGTCTTGCTAATAAATTGACAACAAATGATATATCAGGTCATGTATGACTAGCAAGATACATTAGTGCACCAATTTCACTAAGATATGGTACTTCAGGACCAAGTAGGTCTTCATTTTTCTCTTAAGGTCGAAAAGGATTTTTGCTCACTTTAAGTGACCTTACAACCATTGGACTGCTTAATGGGTGTGACTTGTCCATATAGAACCATTTTAACACATTTTCTGTATAAGTCTTTTGGTGCATTAAAATTCCTTCCTTTAAATATTTTAATTGTAATCCAAGACAAAACTTTATTTTTCCTAAGTATTTCATCTCGAATTCCCTTTTCAAGCAATTTACAGCCTTTGAAAGCTCTTCAGGAGTTTCGATGATGTTTAAATCATCTACATAGATAGCAATTATAACAACTCTTTTCCAAGTCTTTTCATAAAAACACATGGACAAATCAGGTCATTTTTATACCCTTCTTTCAATAAATATTCACTGAGATAATTATACCACATACGTCCAGATTGTTTTAATCCATAAAGGGATTTATTCAATTTAATTGAATAATTTTCTTGAGAATTTGTCTTGTATGCTTCAAGAAAATTAGATCCTTCAGGGAGTTTCATATAGATGTCATTTTGCTTTAGGTAAATTAAATCAAGTTTTCCACGAATTACCAAACTAATCAAGTATCGAAAAGTACTTGTATCCATCACTGGTGAATATATTTCCTCAAAATCAATACCAAGCCTTTGTGAGAAACCTTGTGCTACAAGCCTTGCTTTATATCACATAATTTCACTATTTTTATTTCTTTTTCTCATAAAGACCCATTTAAACCTAATTGATTTTACACCTTCAGGTGTTTGGACTACAGGTCCAAAAACTTTTCATTTTTTCAAGTGAGTTTAACTCTTCTTGCATCTCATCTTTCCACTTTGACCAATCATTTCTTTGTGCATATTCCTTAATAGATTTTGGCTCATGATTCTTATCATCATTTATAATATCAAGAGCTACTTTGAATGCAAAAATTTCATCAACATCGACTTCTTGTCGATTCTATTGTATTCCATCCATGACATAATTTATAGAGATCTCTTTATTTTTATCAATTTTAGGTACCTTGGTTTCTTTTGAGTTTGAAACCTTGATTATGTCAGGAGACTCTTCTGGATTCATTATATCCTTGATTCGACCATCCTTTTTATTTACTTTTCTCTTTTGATGATTTTTATCTTTAGAACCAACAGGTCTGTCATGTTTTATTTTGGCTTCAGACTCGTTTGTAATTTTAGATTGTCCTGTAGGGACATCAATCTTTATTGGGGTATTAACAGCTGGTATATGTGACTTAGTCACTCTTTTTGGATCAACAAATGCATTTGGCAATTAGTTTGCTAAATTTTGCAAACTAATTATTTTTTGAACTTCTAGTTTAGATTGTTTTGTTCAAAGATCAAGATGAGATAGAGATATCTCATTCCAATTAATCCTTTTATCCAACTGTTTATTATCTCCCCCTAATGGTGAAAAAACAGATTCATCAAAATGATAATCAGTGAAATGAGCTGTAAATAAATCACCTGTTAAGGGTTCAAGATATTTTATTATGGATGGACTTTCATATCCAACATATATTTCCAACCTTCTTCGAGGTCCCATCTTAGTGTGTTGTGGAGGGGAGATAGGAACATATACCGCACTTCCAAAGATTCTTAGATAGGAAATTTTTTGGTTCTTTACCATGAACCAATTTTTTGGTTCTTTACCATGATACGAATAAGTGCTGCTGCATGCAAGATTGCATGTCCCCAAGTTGAAATTGGGAGTTTTGATCTCATTAACAATGGTCTTGCTATAAATTTTTACCATTTAGTTAATGATTCAGTAAGTCCATTTTGTGTATGAACATATGCTACAGGATGTTCAATATCAATTTCGATGGACATATAATAATCATTAAAAGATTAAGATATGAATTCACCAGCGTTATTAAAGCGTATTTTCTTAATTGGATAATCAAGAAAATGAGCTCTTAAATGAATTAATTGAGCTAGTAATCTCGCAAATGCTTGGTTACGAGTTGACAATAAGCAAACATGTGACCATCTAGTTGATGCATAAATCAAAACCATAAAATATCTAAATGGTCTATAAATATCACCTTGTATACGCTCTAAAATATGAGTGATTCACTCCCAAATTTCATTGGTGATGGTCGAGTAATTAATTTCCCTTAAGAACACACAGCACATGATAAATTATTAGTTCGGAGAATTTGTCTGCTGGACAAGCAATGACCATTTGAATTCTTAACTATTTATCACATCGTAATTGATCCAGGATGGCCTAATCGTTCATGCCAAATAACAAAGTTATTCTTATTTATAAACTTCTAGTTTATAATAACATTTGTTTCAACTGTACTAATATAGGTATAGTACAAACCGAAGGAAAATGAAAGTAATTTTTCCAATATACATTTTTTATCAGAAATTAACTTTGTAATGTAAAGATATTCAACCTTTCCTTCATTTGTGGTCTCAATATGGTATCCATTTTTACGGATATCCTTAAAACTCAATAAATTTCTTTGAGACTTTGTAGAATATAATGCATTGTCAATATGCAATTTTGTTCCTCCAGGTAACAATATACTAGCTCTACTGGAGCCTTCAATCATATTTACACTACCAGATATAGTATTATCATTGACTTCTTGTTTTAGTATATGGTAAAAATATTTCTCATTCTTGAGAATAGTATAAGTTGTTGCACTGTCTACGAGACATATGTATTCATCATTCACATGAGTGTTAATTCTTCATTAAATAATAATAATAAATAAATCATGAGTGAAAAATATAATTAACAACAATAAATATTTAACATAAAAATTTAAAGACTAAAATTCATAACAAAATTAAATTATATGAAACATAAAATAATTTATTTAGGGGCATTCCCCTCTCCAACTAAGTGGTCAATGTCTTCTTCAAGAAGAGTAAGAAAATCATCAACACCAAAGTGAGTATAAACATCATTTATACTAGTAAAATTTGTTTCTATTATTTTCTCTTTATTTTTAAGGGATTTTTGGTATAGATCAATCAGATGTTTTGGTGTGCGACAAAAATGAGACTAGTGGCCTTGCTACCATAACAATAGCAAATATTTTTTGTTTGTTCACTGATGATGCATGATTTATCCTTAATTCCTTTATTTAAATGTGTATAATTTGTCATTGCTTATTGTGTGATTTATTGCATTTTAACATATTTTCATAATTTAAGCCTTATTTAATGTTTGATTTTTAAAATGCATTAAGGATTAATTTTTAATGAAAATAATAAAATTTTGGTTTCTCTTATTTTATAGTGTATGATTGAGCATGCAATTGAAAATAATTATCACAGGTCAAACGGAAGAAGCCACGCCTCAAGAAATGTCAAAAATGCAAGAAAAAGTACAAGAACAGGCCTGAGAATTGATTCACCAACCTGGGAATCGATTCATCTCCCCAAGAATCGATTATTCCACTCAAGAATCGATTCATTTGCTTTAGGAATCGATTCCTCACCTCAGGAATCGATTCATGTGATGTTTCTGATGTAATTTTCAACTGAATGGATCCATTCCCGCATTAAATCACAGATGGAATCATTAAGGAAAAGCAGGAATGTTTTCAGGCACTACAAAAAATAAGAAAACATCACTACGCAATTTGTGGAAGCACTACGCCAAATGAAATATTTTATTGTAACAGAAGCCTTCCTTGAACGCTATAAATAGAGGAGAACCTGAGGCTTCAGAGATACTATTCCTTCACACTTCTCTAAATTCCTCTTCCATTCTTTCCTTCTTTGGAGAAGCAGAGAAAGGCTTCTGGAGGAGCTCTTCCATTCCGGGTTCGGTCTTTCTTATTTTTAGTTTATTTTAATTATAGAGGGCTAAAACCCTTAGATTGATTTTCTTGAAGAATATTGTAATATAATTTTAAGGTTCTTGTTTTTAATATAGTATGCTTTTATTTTTGTTAATTTCTTCATAATCTTACTCTGGCTTATTTAATTCCTTTCTATTTAATTAAATTTGTATGCTTAATCGGTTTAATTATACAAATGGAATAAAATAAGATTTAAATTAAAATATATTAAGGAAATATGTATGCTTAATGAATATTTTCATAATTACTTTTAATAATTATGGTTTGCTTAATTCCATAATTTGAGAATAGATTATATATGTAGGCGATGTTGTTACATATGGTCAATAATTCCTAGATTTTACGATCTTGACTCCTTTTGCTTAATTAGGATGCTTCATTAAAATATTCATTTTTAAATGAAAGTAAAGGAATTGTGAATTAAAAAAGATGCTTAGTTGATTAATTCAAATTGAGCTAAGAAATCAACAGTAATGAAAGTTTACAAATCATCTTTTATGAACCAAGGATATATCTAATTACAATACTCCAAGAAAATCAATCGCTTGTCATTTATTATTCTAAATCTTATATTTTCTCTGTTTTGATTTTAATTGTGATAACCAATCAAACCCCCCAAATGTATTTGTATGTTTCTTGAACTTCTGTTTGTAAAAATTAATTTTAAACTTGATTTTCCTATATTTTTGTGTTGATCTTCAAGAGAACGACCTAGGTTGACACCCTAGTACTACATTAATTAATTTTAATTTACTAATTTAACGAGACCACGATAGTAACATGTCAAATTTTGGCGCCGCAGCCGGGGATCAATGATCTTTAGGAAAATTCTTGTTTTAAATTAATTTTTTAATATAAAATTGTTTTTTTAAATATAATAATAAAAAATTCTTTTATTTGTTTGTTTGTTTTATTTTATTTCTTTGCATGATTTAGGATTCTTATGATATATTGCTCATGATCATGAAATATCTTTTTGTATGCTATGTATGACTAGAAGGACTTTTGGGCATTTATATTCATTTGATCCTGAAATTGATAGAACTTTTCATAGATTAGTTAGAGAAGCTAGATTTAATAATAACTTTATTGATATTGATAGTGATAGTATCTCATCTAAATCGGCTGAAAGTACTACTGTTAGTTTTTCTGATATGGCTGAACCTCATGAAAAAACTCTTAAAGAACTAGCTGCACCTAAATTGACATATGAAAGTTTGTGTATTCAATATCCTGAAGAGGGTGTCCCTTTTATGCTTAAGACCGAACTTATACACTTGTTGCCTAAGTTTCATGGTCTTGCGGGCAAAGATCCGCACAAACATATTAAAGAATTCCATATTATGTGCTCCACAATGAAACCTCAAAACATTCAAGAAGACCATGTCTATCTTAAAGCATTTCCTTATTCTTTAGAGGGTGTTGCTAAGGATTAACTCTACTACCTTGCTCCAAGATCAATCACAAGTTGGAATGACTTAAAAAAAATGGTCTTAGAAAAGTTCTTTCCTGCCTCTAGAACTACTGCAATTCGGAAGGACATATCTGGAATTAGGCAACTCTCTAGAGAAAGTCTTTATGAGTATTGGGAGAGATTCAAGAAACTCTATGCAAGTTACCCTCACCACTAAATTTCTGAACAACTTATTCTTCAGTACTTTTATAAAGGTCTGCACCATGTTGATTGCAACATGTTAGATGCGGCAAGTAGAGGAGCTTTGGGAGACATGACTGTTCCTGAAGCAAGGAACTTGATTGAGAAGATGGCATCCAACTCTCAATAATTCAATGTTAGAAATGATGCTTTCAAACCCATGTATGATTCAAATTCTAGTGCATCTGGCATTAAATTAGAGAGCAAACTTGACGCTCTCACCGCTCTGGTCACACAATTGGTAGTGAATCAAAAATCCATGACTGCCAAAGTATGTGGCATCTGCTCCTCACAAGAGCATCCCAATGATTTTTGTCCTTCTCTATAAGAAAAGGATAATAATAATCCTTAAGCCTATGCAGCTAACATCTATCATGATAGACCTTTACCATAACAACAACAACAAAACCATGACCTTTCCACCAACAAATACAAGCCAAGTTGGAGGAACCATCCAAACCTGAGATGGGGTAACCAACAACAAAATCCCCAACCCCCATTTCAAAGCAATGCACTAACCTTCCAAAGACCTACACCTCAACCATCCACAAGTGGCCCTTCTTTGGAAGAACTAGTGAAATAAATAGCTGCACAGAACTTGGAGTATCAACAGAGGAATGATGCTACCATCCAAAGCTTGAGCAACCAAATTGGGCAATTAGCTTCATCATTGAACCAATTACAATCTCAGAACTCTGACAAATTACCATCTCAACCAGTTGCAAATCTAAGAAATATGAGTGCAATTCAGTTAAGATCAGGTAAGAACCTTGAAGTACCCATACCCAAGGAACTTGAGAAACAAACAACTGCACCCATAGCTGTTGAGAATGATGTTTCTTTTTATGAGATGCAATCACCCCAAATTCCATCTCATATCCCTCTTCTATTCCCACCAAAAGCAATTCCAAGTAAGAATATGGAAGAAGTGGACCAAGAAATCTTGGATACTTTTAAGAAAGTGGAAGTGAATATACCTCTTCTTGATGCAATCAAACAAATACCCAAGTATACCAAATTTCTGAAAGAGCTGTGTACTCATAAGAGGAGACTCAAGGGCAATGAAAGGATAAGTAGGGGAAAAATGTATCTGCACTGCTTGGTAAGGAAGTTCCAAATATTCCTGAGAAATATAAAGATCCAGGTACGTTCACTATAGCCTGCATCATAGGCAATAACAAATTTGAAAATTGCATGTTAGATTTAGGAGCTTCAATAAATGTTATGCCTATGTTTGTTTTCAAATCTTTGTCTCTTGAAACTTTATAACCTACTGGTGTAGTGATTTAACTAGCCAATAAAAGTACTGCTTACCCTGCTAGAGTCATAGAAGATGTTTTGGTTAGGTAGATCAACTTGTTTTCCCTGCTGACTTTTTTATACTTGATATAGAAGAAGGTATGCCTCAGATTCCTGTTCCTATAATTTTGGGAAGACCATTTTTGAAAATAGCCCGAACCAAAATAGATGTTCATTTTGGAACCCTCTCTATGGAATTTGGTGACACTAGAGTTTAATTCAATATTCTTGATGCTATGAAATACCCATCTGAAGATCACTTTATTTTTCATATTGACATTATGGATGAATTTATTTGTGAATATTTTTTTGATATCTCTCAAAATATTGATTTGGAATGCATGGATAATTCAAACAATTATTTTACATGCAATGATTCTGGAAGTTGTGATATTTGTGCTGAAATTAATAAATACATATTTTCTCATTCAGAATCTTTTGATATGCCTGTTAACTATAAGGAGCTAGAATGCACTAACCTGAATGCAGGATTTCAAGAAGACTCTAATAAAATTTTTGAGGTGCAAACAACAGAATCCAAATCTACTTTGCTAGTTCCATCTATTTTGCAGGCACCCAAATTAGAGTTGAAACCCCTACCTGAGAACCTCAAGTATGTATACTTAGGGGATGATGAACAACTCCCAGTGATAATTTTCACGTCTCTTAATAAAAATCAAGAAAAAAATTATTGCAGGTTCTGAAAAGGCACAAGAAGGCTATAGGATGGACATTGGCATACATTCCTGGAATTAGCCCATCCATATACATGCATATGATATTTCTGGAGGAAAATACTAAAGCAGTAAGACAGCCTCAAAGGAGACTCAACCCTATAATCCTTGATGTTGTTAAGAAAGAGATTACCGAGCTTCTATAAGCAGGAATCATTTACCCTATCTCTGACAGCCAATGGGTGAGTCTGATTCAAGTAATTCCTAAGAAAACAGGGCTCACAATTGTGAAAAATAAGAAGAATGAATTAATCCCTACTAGAGTACAAAATAGTTGGAGAGTCTATATTGACTACAGGAGACTGAATCAGGCAACAAAGAAGGACCATTTCCCCTTACCCTTCATTGATCAAATGCTTGAACGTCTCGCAGGTAAGTCTCACTGCTGTTTTCTTGATGGATTCTCTAGATATTTTCATATTCACATTGCACCTGAGGATCACGAAAACACCACATTCACCTGTCCCTTTGGCACATTTATGATAAGTGCTTTTTAATACAATAAAATAGATTTAGTTTGCTTAGAATTTAGTCATTATCCACTGTATTTCCTTTTATTTATTGCGATTTTTACTTTCTTTCCACTCTATTCTACTTGGGTATGTTATTTTGCAGGAATTAAGGAAATAAAGGGTCAAAAACAAGAGAAAACCGACCTACTCCACAAACTCCGTCCTCAATCCAGAACACCGCCCAGACTTTTCCCCAACCAACACCGCCCAAGTTCTGTGTTTGAATATATTAACAGGTCCAAAAGATGTGCAAGGATTTTGATAATGACAAGTACTCTTGAAGAAACAATGCAAAAACAAAGACATGAAATCAGAATTGAAGAAACAGCGAAGCTAATCGATTAGGCCATAGATGCTAATCGATTAGAAGCTTTCTGTCTTGGAAGAAATTGCATCAGAGTTGAAGATAATCGATTAAGGAAGCCACACAATCGATTAGATACTCACTGGAATTAAGATAATCGATTGCACACTTGAGACTAATCGATTACAGCAATCAAAAATGGAATTAAATGCATCAGGCACACATGCTAATCGATTAAGAGAGCCATATAATCGATTAGAAAGCCACTGGAATTTAAGGTAATCGATTGCAAGACATGCTAATCGATTAGGATGCTGCGAAGACAAATTAAATGCATCAGATACAAGATGCTAATCGATTACAGGTAATGAGATAATCGATTAGTTACTCTCTGACTTGAAGCTAATCGATTACAACGCGAGGGTGTAATCGATTACGATAGTGGAAAAACAGATTTAAGTGGGAAACCAGGTCATGTCTCCACCATTCTTCAAATCTCCACTAACTGCAACGGCTATGAGGGACTAGGGCACTCTTCAACAGCAATCTTAGGTCTATAAATTGAAGAGGAAGACAAGCACAAATAAAACAACCAAGTAGCAACAATTCATAGCTCTATTTTATGCTTTGTAAGCCTATCTCTTGCATTTTTGTACTTTCAATTGTATATCCTCTCATCTTGAGAGATTAGAATTTGGAGAGCTTTTCACTTGTATATCTGCTCTATTAAGAGAGTATATTGATTGTAAACACAAACTCCAAACACACAAAGTTATTCACTCTAGGTTGAGTGGTTGTTCACTCTAGGATTGAGTGGTTACAAAGGTTGTGGACTCAACCTTTGGGATATTGTGAGATTGAGAGATTGGGTGGGTTGCCCTTATACTTGTGAGGATTGGGTTCTTGAGTGTGGGACACTAGGAAGCCGCAATTGCTCAAAGTTGTATCTCTAGTCTACAATAGTGGAAAATCCTCTAAGTGGGTTGCTTAGAGGCGAGACGTACACCGGATTGGGTGGAACTCGTTACATCGGTTTGCAAGCTTCTCTTCCTTACTCTTTTACTTCCATACATTGCATATCTGTTGATTGGTATTGTTTGGTTGAGAAAGAACATACTTGAACTTGCTTAATTTGCTATACTTTAGATATTGCACACCAAGTGTTTGCTATATTGCCTCAACAACACTTACCTCTTGTAGTGCATTGCATATCATTGTTACTTGCTTTCACTTGCATAATCTCATAAACTTGGTTATAGAAATCAATTTCAAAGGCATTCCAAGCAAAAGTTTTATAACTCAATTCACCCCCCCCCCCTCTTGAGTATTGAGGCCACTTGAACAAGTGGTATCAGAGCTTGACTCTTGGTAGATCAAGCTTAACAGCTTCAAGAGATTAAATGGCCTCAAGTTCTCAAAATGTTTTTCCCGAGGGTGGTGCGATAAATAGACCTCCCGCTTTCAATGGGGAAGGGTATGCGTTTTGGAAAGAAAGAATGAAAATCTTCATTCAATCAATTGACTTGAGAATATGGAATACCATTGAAAATGGTCCCTATATACCAATGCATACTATAGATAGCAAGAATGTTGAAAAACCTATAGATGAATGGACAAGCGAAGAAGAAAAGAAAGTCCAATATGGCTACAAGGCCAAAAATCTTATTACTATGTCTTTAGGTCAAGATGAATTTTTTAGGATAATGACATGCCAAACTGCTAAGGAAATGTGGGATACTCTTCAAGTAACCCATGAAGGCACTAATGATGTAAAGGACTCAAAGATTAGTACTCTTACTAGTCAATATGAATGCTTTAGATTAAACTCTCATGAATCGATTGTTGATATGCAAAAAAGGTTTACTCTCATCATTAATCAACTCATTACACTTGGAAAGACTTACACTAACAAAGAACTCATTCATAAAGTGTTGAAAAGTCTTAACAGAGAATGGCAACCGCTAGTTACCGCCATCAAACAATCTCCTAGCATAAACGAAATGTCTCTCGCCACTTTATTTGGTAAGTTGCAGGAACAAGAACAAGAGCTGAAAGAATTAAAGATGGCGGAAGAGGAAGAAAAATCTTCCAAGAAAAAGGGTCTTGCTCTCAAGGCTACTTCCACAAATGAAGAAGAAGAATCCGGAAGTGAACTTGATGAAGAAGAAGAATTTGGACTATTTGTGAAACGCTTCGGGAAATTCATGAAAGGCAAACGCTTCCAAAGAAGCTTCAAAAGCTCAGGTAAGAAACCTATCACTAAAGAAAACTCTCCCTCACCCAACTGTTTTGAATGTGGCAAGGAAGGGCACTTCAAAGCCGATTGTCCAAACCTCAAAAAGAAGGGCAAGGACAAACAAAGAAGAAGAAGAGCCTATATTGCTTGGGATGAGAATGATGTGAGCAGCTCCGACGACTCGGAAGATGAGCAAGCCAATCTTTGCTTAATGGCAAATCATCAAGAAGAGGAAAATGAGGTATGCTTCAAGGCAAGCAACACCCATTGGTACTTGGATAGCGGGTGTTCGAAGCATATGACGGGAGACATAACTAAATTTACATCATTCACTCCCAAACGAAAAGGAAGCGTCACATATGGAGACAACACTAAGGGAAGAATCCTAGGCATTGGAAATATTGGTAAGAACTCTTCCACATCCATAAGTGATGTATTGTATGTTGAAGGTCTCAAACATAATTTACTAAGCATAAGTCAATTATGTGACAAAGGATATAGAGTTTTATTTGAATCAAATTGTTGCATAATTGAACATAAGACCAATAAGGAAATTAAGTTTGTAGGCCAAAGAATTGATAATATTTACATGATTGATATGGATAGTTTGTCTACAAATGATGAACAATGCTTCATTTCAAAAGAAGATGAAACATGGCTATGGCATAGAAGAATAGCTCATATACATGTAGACCACTTGAACAAACTTGTTTCTAAAGATTTAGTAATTGGTCTACCAAAGCTTAAATTTGAAAATAGATTTTGTGATGCATGTCAAAAGGGAAAACAAGTAAAGGCATCTTTTCAATCCAAAAACATTGTTTCTACTCAAAGGCCTTTACAACTTTTGCACATGGACTTATTTGGACCATCCAAAATCAAAAGCTTTGGAGGGAATTACTATGGTCTAGTTATAGTAGATGACTATTCAAGATATACATGGACATTGTTTCTTGCTCATAAAAATGAAGCATATCATGCATTCAAGAAACTTGCAAGGATTATCCAAAATGAGCAAAACTCAAAAATTGCATCCATTAGAACCGATCATGGGGGAGAATTTGAAAATCAATCTTTTGAAAAGTTTTGCGAAAAACATGGTATTAATCACAACTTCTCAGCTCCTAGAACTCCACAACAAAATGGGGTAGTTGAAAGAAAGAATAGATCGTTAGTGGAGCTTGCTAGAACCATGCTAAATGAAAACAATGTTGCAAAACATTTTTGGGCCGATGCGGTAAACACCGCGTGTTATGTTATGAATAGATGTTTGATAAGGCCTATTTTAAAGAAAACCCCCTATGAGCTTTACAAAGGTAGAAAACCCAACATTGCATACTTTCATATCTTTGGATGTAAATGTTTTGTACTCAACAATGGAAAGGATAATCTAGGGAAGTTTGATGCAAAATCTGATGAGGCAATCTTCCTAGGATATTCTCAATCAAGTAAATGTTATAGAATTTTCAACAAACAAACAAATACCATTGAGGAATCTATTCATGTCAAATTTGATGAAAATAGCCATAACCCTCCGAGAAAGGAAGATGTTGATGATCTTGTAGGTACTTTTCAAGAAATGAACTTACAAGACAAAGAAGAAGAAGTCAACAATGATGGAGGTGCAACACAAATTGAGAGACAACAAGATTGGGTAACATTGAAAGATCATCCCTTGGACAAAATCATTGGAGAAATAACCAAAGGGGTAAGTACTCGAAACGCCATTAGAAATGCATGCAATCACTTGGCTTTTGTATCCCAAATAGAACCCAAGAATATTGACGAAGCCATTATTGATGAACATTGGATGTTGGCCATGCAAGAAGAGTTAAACCAATTTGAAAGAAATGAAGTTTGGGAACTTGTGCCAAGACCCAATGATCATCTAATAATAGGCACCAAATGGGTGTTTAGAAATAAGCTAGATGAAAACGGAATAATAACTAGAAACAAAGCTAGACTAGTAGCAAAGGGATACAACCAAGAAGAAGGAATAGACTATGAAGAAACATATGCTCCCGTAGCTAGGTTAGAAGCCATTAGATTATTGCTAGCTTTTGCATGTTGTATGGATTTCAAATTGTATCAAATGGATGTCAAAAGTGCGTTCTTAAACGGCTACATTCAAGAAGAAGTTTATGTAGATCAACCTCCCGGTTTTGAAAATCATAAATTTCCAAACCATGTTTTCAAATTGAGAAAAGCCTTATATGGTTTAAAGCAAGCTCCAAGAGCTTGGTATGAGAGATTAAGCAAATTTCTTTTAGAACACAACTTTGAAAGAGGAAAGGTTGATACTACATTGTTTATAAAACGCAAACAAAATGACATCCTCTTGGTACAGATTTATGTAGATGACATAATATTTGGTGCTACTAATGAAAATCTTTGTCAAGAATTTGCCAAGATTATGCAGAATGAGTTTGAAATGTCCTTGATGGGAGAACTCACCTTCTTCCTTGGACTACAAATAAAACAAGCCATTGATGGAACGTTCATTAGCCAAACCAAATACTGTAAGGAACTACTTAAAAGGTTTGGAATGGACAAGGCAAATGAGATAGCTACACCAATGAGCACATCCTGCTATCTAGACAAAGACGAAAAGGGTAAGGACATTGAAATCACCAAATATCGAGGTATGATTGGATCCTTACTATATTTAACTGCGAGTAGACCTGATATTATGTTTGCGGTATGTATGTGTGCTAGATATCAAGCATGTCCCAAAGAATCACATTTGACTGCCGTAAAAAGGATTTTGAAATATCTTGTGGGTACTCAAAGTGTTGGTTCATGGTATCCCAAAGGCGTTGAATGTAATCTTTTAGGATATTCTGATTCCGACTTTGCGGGGTGTAAGCTTGATAGAAAAAGCACTAGTGGTACATGCCATTTGCTTGGTAGTTCCCTTGTTTCTTGGCATAGCAAGAAACAAGCAAGTGTTGCATTGTCAACAGCTGAGGCAGAATATGTAGCAGCTGGTAGTTGTTGTGCTCAAATTCTTTGGATGAGACAACAACTTCTTGATTTTGGTATTGCCTTGAATAAAGTACCCATTAAATGTGATAATACAAGTGCCATTAACATCTCCAAGAATCCAGTAATGCACTCTAGAACCAAACACATTGAGATTAGGCATTACTTTATTAGAGATCATGTGTTAAAAGGGGATTGTGTACTTGAACATGTAGAAACTTCTAAGCAACTAGCTGATATTTTCACAAAACCCTTGGCTAGAGAGCAATTCATTCACATAAGAAGAGAATTAGGCATTCTTGACATGTCCAATTGTGTTTGAATATTTTGTTGAATGGCATAATGCATGATATACATCACATTTCATGTTTGGAACCTTGCTGTTTGATATATTTGAAGTTTTTGACTCCATAATCGATTACTTTGTTAATCCCAATCGATTACTAAGCTACTGTTTCGAGGGTAATCGATTAGAACTCACCCATAATCGATTACAATCATTCTGTTTTTAAGATAATCGATTATACATTATCCATAATCGATTACGAAGCTTCTGTTTCCAGTTCAAAACGTTTCCTCTTCTTCATAATCGATTACCACATTGCCCCAATCGATTAGGACGATTCTGTTTCTAAACTAATCGATTACCATAAGCCTCTAATCGATTACCCTCTGCATAAAACGTTTGAAATTCCTCAGAAACAGTGATCTAATCGATTACCACCTGCCATGTAATCGATTAGTATGCGTTCTGATGGGTCAAAACTCCAATTTCCTAGGCTCACTCGAAACTCTCCCTCTCTTAACTCACTTCACTCCTCCCTAAACTCTCTTTCCTCCTTCCTAAACCTAATTTTCAACTATAAATAACCCCTCATTCACCTTCTCATCTCACACTACCTCCTTTCTCCCAAGTCTCTCAAAACTCTCTAGAGCTCATCTCTCTTCATCTCCTCTTTTAGCATTTTTCACCATGTCTTCCTCAAGGAATGTCAAAAGGGCTAGGTCCTCTGCTGCTCAAGCTCATAATCCCCTTGACTTCTCAAGGTTTTTCTCTTCTCCTAGAGATCTTCAGAATTTTATGAAGAATTTTTCTGAAAAGGAGATTATGACTCCTCACTACACCATTGCTGAAACCTTTGACAACCCAAGCCTTACCTTCACCCAAAGCCTCAACCACTACAACCTCTTCCCCTTCCTATCCCTCAAAGAAGAAGAATACTATCCTGAGCTTATGAGAGTATTCTACTGCAACCTCCGCCTTGTCAATGGGATGATTGAATCCAAGGTGAAAAACACCACCATCAAACTCTCCAATGCCCAGTTTGCAGAGATTTCCAAACTGCCCCTCAACAATGCTGACTTTGATGGAGGCGAACCCGAGGATGAATGGGGCTTCAATGCTCTTACTGCTCGCCAATCTTTATGGAAAGCTGACCGTCCAAGGAGCAACCACAAACTAGTTGGCCACTTGACCATGAACAACCGCTTGCTCCACTTCTTCTTGGTCAAGATGATTGTTCCCTGTGGTGGGAACTATGCTCTGGTTGAAGAGGATGATGTCCTCTTAATGTGGGCCATACTGAACCACAAAGAGATCAACTGGGTTCAGTTGATCAAGTTCCACATGCGCCATGCCAAGGACCAACAAAAGCTCCCCTATGGTATCCTCCTCACCAAAATTTTCAAATTCTGTGGAGTAGACTTAGCAGGGGAACTCTCTGAGAAAGTGCCCCCTAGAGCTTGCATTGGCACCCATCACCTCACCAAAATGGGTCTTGTTTTCACCAATGGAGCATGGTACTCACGCATGGAGGGCGTTTATGCCAACATTCCCTTCCAAGCTCCTGCTGAAGAAGCACCTGCTCCTCCTCCTTCTCCACCTCAACCACAAGCTGCAGCCTCTTCATCTGCCCCACAAGTTGACCCTTTTGCATCTCTCTACGCTCATCTTGATCGCCGCTTCGATCGTCTTGAGAACTCCCTCCAAGAGTTTTCCATGACCGAGCAGCAACATTTTGAGATGATGCAGCAGCGCTATGAGGAGCTGGCTCACCAAATTGCAGAAATCCGCTTCTTCAACCCGGACAATTAGATTTTTTTTGTTATGTTGGTTTCTGTTTGTTGCTTTTCTGCATTTTGAATAAATTTACTTCTTGTATTTCCCTTTGTTATTTAATAAAAATATCTTATTTGAGTTTATATAATTTTGTTTTTGATGATTACAAAGGGGGAGAAGAATAAATGTTCATATGTTGGATAATGCTCTGATATAAAATATGAATAATTCTGAATATGCTCTGATAATATGCTCTGATAATATGGATAATAGATGCTTTGTTAACAATTTGCAAAATCTTATCTGATTGTTAAATTCTTTTTGATAGGGGGAGAATTATAGATAAGAGATAATAAACAATGGATAAAATGAGATAAGACATTGGCTGCTGAATTGGTTTTTGAAAATTGTCATCTGCTATTTGAAAAAGAGATAATGTAGCAGAGTTGTTTTTGCAAAAGATAAGCCTATATTATTTAAACTAACAACCCTCAAGAGATGAACATAGTTGTCATCATCAAAAAGGGGGAGAATGTGTTTGAATATATTAACAGGTCCAAAAGATGTGCAAGGATTTTGATAATGACAAGTACTCTTGAAGAAACAATGCAAAAACAAAGACATGAAATCAGAATTGAAGAAACAGCGAAGCTAATCGATTAGGCCATAGATGCTAATCGATTAGAAGCTTTCTGTCTTGGAAGAAATTGCATCAGAGTTGAAGATAATCGATTAAGGAAGCCACACAATCGATTAGATACTCACTGGAATTAAGATAATTGATTGCACACTTGAGACTAATCGATTACAGCAATCAAAAATGGAATTAAATGCATCAGGCACACATGCTAATCGATTAAGAGAGCCATATAATCGATTAGAAAGCCACTGGAATTTAAGGTAATCGATTGCAAGACATGCTAATCGATTAGGATGCTGCGAAGACAAATTAAATGCATCAGATACAAGATGCTAATCGATTACAGGTAATGAGATAATCGATTAGTTACTCTCTGACTTGAAGCTAATCAATTACAACGCGAGGGTGTAATCGATTACGATAGTGGAAAAACAGATTTAAGTGGGAAACCAGGTCATGTCTCCACCATTCTTCAAATCTCCACTAACTGCAACGGCTATGAGGGACTAGGGCACTCTTCAACAGCAATCTTAGGTCTATAAATTGAAGAGGAAGACAAGCACAAATAAAACAACCAAGTAGCAACAATTCATAGCTCTATTTTGTGCTTTGTAAGCCTATCTCTTGCATTTTTGTACTTTCAATTGTATATCCTCTCATCTTGAGAGATTAGAATTTGGAGAGCTTTTCACTTGTATATCTGCTCTATTAAGAGAGTATATTGATTGTAAACACAAACTCCAAACACACAAAGTTATTCACTCTAGGTTGAGTGGTTGTTCACTCTAGGATTGAGTGGTTACAAAGGTTGTGGACTCAACCTTTGGGATATTGTGAGATTGAGAGATTGGGTGGGTTGCCCTTATACTTGTGAGGATTGGGTTCTTGAGTGTGGGACACTAGGAAGCCGCAATTGCTCAAAGTTGTATCTCTAGTCTACAATAGTGGAAAATCCTCTAAGTGGGTTGCTTAGAGGCGAGACGTACACCGGATTTGGTGGAACTCGTTACATCGGTTTGCAAGCTTCTCTTCCTTACTCTTTTACTTCCATACATTGCATATCTGTTGATTGGTATTGTTTGGTTGAGAAAGAACATACTTGAACTTGCTTAATTTGCTATACTTTAGATATTGCACACCAAGTGTTTGCTATATTGCCTCAACAACACTTACCTCTTGTAGTGCATTGCATATCATTGTTACTTGCTTTCACTTGCATAATCTCATAAACTTGGTTATAGAAATCAATTTCAAAGGCATTCCAAGCAAAAGTTTTATAACTCAATTCACCCCCCCCCCTCTTGAGTATTGAGGCCACTTGAACAACAAGTTCCTAATCCATAACACCGCCCAAGCTCCTAATACATAACACCGCCCAGTAACTCACTCTACACAACACCACCCAGCAACACCGGCTCCATCCATAACACCGTCCAGCAACTCCACTGTCCCTCATATCACCATACCTGCCACATACAAACCAACAACGCCCAGCAACTAATACCAAACAGCAAGCTTTCACTCGGTCTTGTGGAATTCTAGTACTTTTCCATTCAGAATTTGCCCAGCTGAATAAATCCAAGCACCGAATTATTGGAAATATTAAAATAATGCAAATTGGAAACAAGTTGGCACAGCTGGAATTCACATGCACCGAAAGTTTCTTCCACTTGCAAATTGAACGCGTTTTCATTGCTGGAATCCTCAATCCATTTGCCTATAAAAGTAGCAGCAACCCATCAGCAAACAACAACTTCTTCCCAGTCAAAAATCACTCAAGCTTCATTTCTTCGTTCTTTTTTCTCTCTTTTTCTCTTAGTTCTATTCTTTTCTATTTTTTCTTTCTCTGTCCGTTTTTCTTCTCTTTCTTTTTATTTTCTTTTCTTTCTTTTATTTTGTAAGAGTGTGAGGGCTGTAAAAGTAAGATTTTAAATTTGTAATTGGTGGAGAAATTATTTCAACAAGGAATTACAGTGGTAAATTATTCTGAGCTTTTGGAGAAACCCGTAAGTCTTTATTTTTACCATGTCTTGTATGTTTTATTTTTCCATTATTTACATGAATTTAAATTATTTCATGAGTAGCTAAATTAATTATCTTGGGATAAAGGGGGTATGATAATATTTTATTTTAATGTTATTTTGACTTGGAATTAAATAAATTTCTGTTTTCCATTTAGTTCAATTATGCTTAATGCTTTTAGTAATTCCCAACAAGAACCTAAATGATAAAACTGTATACTTACGGGTATATTAGTAAGTTTAGGTAATAAATAGAATCGAGAGATTTATTTTTACCGGAAAGTTTTGAACTAAACCTAAGATTTTTGAAATGCTTTATGTGACCTCGGTAAAACCGTGAAAGTAATCAAAATTCTTTTGAGGAAATAAAAGGGATTTTCATAAAACGATAATGGGCCTTTCTGAGGATTAAGCAGCGCTTTCCATAGGTTAGGTACATTAATAGGATTCCGAAAGGAACATATTAATTAGCTTTTGGAAAATTCGCCTTGGAAAACTTAATTCGATTCTTATTTATGAAAAGTTAAAATTCATTAAACATAAAATAGAGTCTTAATCCCCTGAAATCCCAAGATACTCTCAACTCTGATTTTTTTTTTTAGTGTCAAGTAAATTTTATTTTTATTCGTATTCTGTACAACTTTAATTTGTGCTTTATTTTATAAAAACCTTAAAAACTAATTGTGTGGATAATTAAATTTCAATATGCTGGTACTTTGAACACAGTCCCTGTGGAGAACGATAATCTTTTATATTACGCGACATAACCCGTGCGCTTGCGGGCCCTGTCAAGTTTTTGGCGCCGTTGCCGGGGACTGTTGTCCCTCAAATATCGGCAATATTGAAATTCGATTAGATCATACTTGTTAATATTTTTATTGTTATTTTTTATTTTTATTTTATTTTCTTTGTAATTTTGTATTTTGTTCTATATTCTGTGTATCTGTTTTATTTTTGTAATTGTTTGTTTTATTTGTCATTTATTTTCTATTTATGCGACGAAGCCATAGTGTCGATCTAAACTTAGGATTTGACCCTGAGATAGAACGTACCCTTAGAGCTTTGAGAAAACAACAAAAACAACAAAAAGAACAAAAAGAAAAACAAATGGCAGACCAACACAGACCCTTAAGAGATTTTGCCGCTCCAAGCACTAATGGAAGAGGATCTAGCATCCTTAGACCCACAGTGGAGGCTAACAATTTTGAATTGAAGCCTTCACTACTCTCAATGGTTCAACAGAACCAATTCGGAGGATTACCCTCCGAAGATCCAAATCTTCACCTTCAAATCTTTCTTGAATACTGTGACACCCTGAAGATGAACGGAGCTACCAATGATGCCATTCGCTTAAGACTTTTCCCTTTCTCCTTAAGAGATAAAGCAAGAGCGTGGTTATACTCTCTTCCTGAAGGATCCATCACAACTTGGGAACAATTGTCCAGTGCTTTTATCAATAAATAGTACCCAAGGAACAAAACTGATGTGTTGAGAAAACAAATTATCAATTTTTCACAAAAAGATGATGAATCCTTATATGAAGCCTGGGAGAGATACAGGGAGATGCTAAGAGAATGTCCTCACCATGGGATAGAAAGGTGGTTGACAATCCATATTTTCTATAATGGACTAACTTCCACACAAAAGATCTCTTTAGATGCTGCAGCTGGAGGAGCCTTCATGAGTAAAAATGTTGAGGAAGCTGAGAACCTGATTGAGGAAATAGCTCAAAACACTCACCAGTGGAACTCTGAGAGAGGATTACCTTCTAAAACACCAGGTAAGTACTCTATTGATGCTCTTTCCCTACTTTCTGCCAAAGTTGAAGCATTAACATTAAAACTTGATAAAATAGGGTCAACAGGTGCTACTAATATTGTTTATGAAGTTTGTGGTGTTTCAGGACATGGAGCTACAAACTGCCATTTAGCAATGACCCCTAATCAAGAACAAGAAATGCATCAGGTGGACGCTATTGGAAATTATGGTGGAAACTATCAAGGTAACTACAGACCTCCACAAGGTCTACCTGGTTTCCAAAATAGGCCACCTCAATTCCAAAGTAACTACAAACCTTAACAAGGAACCTATATTCCACAAAAATCAAAGCTAGAATCCTTGATGGAGACATTTGTAGCTACTCAACTTAAACAAAATGATGAATTCTCTGATGCAATAAAAAACTTGGCTTCAAAAGTGGACTCTCTTGCCACTCATAACAAAATACTGGAAAATCAAATTGCCCAACAAGCCTCCTATTCTCAAAGAGCACCGGGAACATTTCCTGGGAAACCAGAGGCTGGACCATCTAACCAAACCATGGTTGTCACTCTTAAGAGTGGTACTCAATACGATGGGCAAGTTGACAAGACAAAAAAGGAGGAAAAGAAAGTCGATGAATCTTTATCTCATCCAGTAATTGAAGAAGAGAAACCACAAGAAAAGAAGGAGGAGGTTAAGCCATATCAACCTCCCATTCCATTTCCTCAGCGCTTAGCCAAAGCAAAGTTGGACAAACAATTTGGTAAGTTCCTTGATGTTTTAAAATAATTGTATATTAATATTCCTTTTACAGATGCTTTGCAGCAAATGCCTACATATGCAAAGTTCTTGAAGGACATTCTGTCCAACAAAAGAAGACTGGAGGAAGATGGTACAGTCGCACTTACTGAAGAGTGCAGTGCTCTAATTCAAAAGAAACTTCCACCCAAGCTCCAAGATCCAGGTAGTTTCTCTATTCCTTGCATGATTGGTGACATGAATATAGATAAAGCATTGTGTGATTTAGGAGCGAGTGTGAGTTTAATGCCATTATCTGTTGCTGAAAAGTTAGGATTGGGTGAACTAAAACCTACTAGGATGTCTTTACAATTGGCTGATAGATCTGTAAAATATCCTGTAGGAATTTTAGAGGATGTTCCTATTAAGATAGGAAAATTTTTTATACCTGCTGACTTTGTTGTGCTTGAAATGGACGAAGATTCTTTGATTCCTATTATTTTAGGTAGACTATTTTTAGCAACTGCAGGTGTTGTGATTGATGTCAAGAATGGTAAGTTGTCTCTAACTGTTGGAGACCAAAAGGTTGATTTTAACTTGAAAAATGTTTTAGAAAAACCTTATAATGATGTTTGCTGTACTGTGGATTTTGTCGAACAAGTGGTAAAGGAATCAACCCTTCCTAATGACCCACTTGAAACTATTTTCATAATTGAGCCGACAGAAACATCTGATTGCTCTAAGGCCCCACATGATACTGAGGTCATGTGTGACAAAGTGGTAAGCCCCAATGTGGAATTAAAACCTTTACCAACTTCATTAAGGTATGAGTTTCTTGGTCCTAATTCCACATATCCTGTGATTATTAATGCTGAATTGAATCCATGTGAAACTGAAAAACTTTTGAAACAACTTAGGTTGTATAGAAAGGTAATAGGTTATACAATGGATGATATCAAAGGGATTAGCCCTTCTCTTTGTATGCATAGAATTACTGTAGAAGATGAAAGTAGGCCCACAGTAGAACCACTTAGGAGATTAAATCCTAAAATGCAAGAAGTGGTTAAAAAGAAAATTTTGAAATTGCTTGATGCTGGAGTAATATATCCTGTTGATAGTAGTAAATGGGTAAGTCCTGTCCATGTGGTGCCTAAAAAGGGGGGAATAACTGTGATTGAAAATGATAAACATAACTTGATTCCTACTAGAATTGTCTCTGGTTGGCGCATGTGCATTGATTATAGGAAGTTAAATAGCGCCACGAAAAAAGATCATTTTCCCCTCCCTTTTATTAATCAGATGCTTGAAAGACTTGCGAAACACTCTTATTTCTGTTATTTGGATGGGTATTCAGGTTTTCATCAAATTCCCATTCATCCATCTGATCAAGAAAAGACTACCTTCACTTGCCCTTATGGGACTTATGCTTACAGACGTATGCCTTTTGGTTTATGTAATGCACCTGCGACTTTTCAAAGGTGTATGCAAGCAATTTTTTCTGATCTTATTGAAAATGTGATGGAAGTCTTTATGGATGATTTTTCAGTGCATGGTTTGGATTTTGATAATTGTTTAACAAATTTATGCCAAGTCTTGCAGCGTTGTGAAGAAACCAATTTGGTTCTAAATTGGGAAAAATGTCATTTCATGGTAAGAGAAGGCATAGTTCTTGGACACCTGGTGTCTGAGAGAGGTATAGAAGTTGATAAGGCTAAAGTGGAAGTAATTGAAAAATTACCTCCACCCATAAATGTGAAAGGTATTCGGAGTTTTCTTGGACATGCAGGGTTTTACCGTAGGTTCATTAAAGATTTCTCCAAGATCACAAAGCCTCTTACAACTCTTCTGGGTAAGGATGTGCCTTTCAATTTTGATTCATCTTGTATGGAAGCTTTTTGCAGGATTAAGCAAGCTCTAATCTCTGCCCCCATCGTACAACCACCTGATTGGAAACTCCCATTTGAGCTAATGTGCGATGCGAGTGATTACGCAGTGAGGGCTGTGTTAGGACAAAGAAAGGATAAAAAGCTCCATGTAATTCATTATGCCAGCCGGACGCTAGATGATGCTCAGGTAAATTATGCCACAACTGAAAAAGAACTGTTAGCTATTGTCTTTGCTTTTGATAAATTTAGGTCTTATTTGGTAGGATCACATGTTACTGTTTACACTGACCACTCTGCCATTAAGTATCTATTGAATAAAAAGGAAGCAAAGCCTAGATTAATTAGGTGGATTCTAATATTGCAAGAATTTGACTTGGAAATTAAGGACAAGAAGGGTGCCGAGAATTTGGTCGTTGATCACCTATCTAGGTTGACATCTGAAAAAGAAGAAACAGATAATATTCCCATCAATGAATCTTTTCCAGATGAACAACTCTTGAACCTTAGTATCCAACGTGTTCCTTGGTATGCTGATTTTGTAAATTTTCTTGCATGTGGTATCTTACCTCCTGATCTTAGCTTTCAGCAAAGGAAAAAGTTTTATGCAGATGTCAAGCATTATTATTAGGATGAACCACTCCTTTTCAAGCAATGTGCAGATGGTATGATTCGGAGATGTGTTTCACAAGATGATGTCCATGCTATCTTGGATCATTGCCATTCTCTTTCCTGTGGAGGGCACATGAGCACCTTCAAGACAGCTGCTAAAATATTGCAAGCTGGGTTCTATTGGCCAAATATTTTTAAGGATGTACGTAAGTATGTTCTAACTTGTGATGCTTGCCAGAGAACAGGTAACATTGGTAAGAGACAAGAAATGCCATTGAATACAATTTTAGAAGTTGAATTGTTTGATGTATGGGGTGTTGATTTTATGGGTCCCTTTCCCTCTTCTTTTGGAAATCAGTTCATATTAGTGGCAGTTGACTATGTGTCAAAATGGGTGGAAGCCATTGCTTCACCTCATTCTGATGCTAAGACTGTTATTAAACTTTTCAAGAAAATAATATTTCCAAGGTTTGGGGTCCCAAAATGTGTTATAAGTGATGGAGGGTCTCATTTTATTGAAAAAACTTTTCAGACCCTTCTAAAGAAATATGGAGTTAAGCATAAGGTTGCTACACCTTATCACCCACAAACTAGTGGACAAGTTGAGGTATCCAATCGGGAAATTAAAAATTTTCTTCAAAAAGTGGTGAATACATCACGTAAGGATTGGTCTATTAAGTTAGATGATTCCTTATGGGCGTATCGAACCGCATACAAAACTCCCATTGGAACCACACCTTTTAAGCTAGTATATGGGAAGCCCTGTCATTTACCTGTTGAGCTAGAATATAAATCTTTTTGGGCTGTTAAAACTCTTAACTTTGATCATAAGGCTGCAGGTGAACGTAGGTTGTTGGAATTAAATGAACTTGAAGAACTCCGTCTAGATGCATATGAAAATGCCAGAATTTATAAAGAAAAAACCAAACAATGGCATGATCGTCACATCCAACGGAGAACATTTAATCCAGGTGATATGGTTTTATTGTTTAATTCCAGACTGAAGCTTTTTCCAGGTAAACTGAGATCCCGATGGTCGGGACTATTCAAGGTGACAAAAGTCTTTCCCTTTGGAGCTGTCGAACTATGGAGCGAGAAATCTGGTACATTTAGAGTAAATGGACAGAGAGTAAAGCATTACTTCACAGGTCAACCAATACAACAAGCAAGTGACTTGGACTTGTTTGATGCTCCTGGTGAGTAAATCCAAACGGTGAGAAGTCTGGCTGAAGACTTAAAACTTAGCACTGATAGGGAGGTAACCCTATAAAAAGTTGTTGTTTTATTTTAAGCTTTTTTTTTTTAAAAAAAAAACCAACTATGTCAGATGCTGGTTTGGGGTTACTACAGGTAAGTTTTCTTATCCTATATCATCCATTTTAACATTGAGGACAATGTCAAATTCTGGTTTGGGGTGGTAAGTAAGAAAACTTAACTGTTTTGTTTACGTTGTGTGATTGTTATTTTGCATGTGTGTTTTCCTTGTTTGTAATCTTGTAATTTACCATGATTGCATGATAAATTTACTTTGAACACAAGGCTAAAGTATCTAAGGACCCCAAAATTTTGAGTAAAATTTTCAAAATTTAATTGTTTAAATGCCAAATAAATGCTTAAATGAACCTTATGTGATTAAAATTTTCTTTGAAAAGACTTTCCATGGTTAGACTTGAGCCAAAATGGGTTATCTATCAAACAAATTTTCAAAACCCATATTTTCTTGATTGAGTGAATCTCATAATCATTAATATTCTAGAACTTGTTTTTCAACCGATTCAAAATGGTTTTTGATTATATGTCTTAGGATGATAAAGGCACAATTAGGTCTTATTCTTAAGCCTCAGAATTTTGTATAATTTGACCCCTAGTTGTCCCTTTTGAGCCTGAAAGTGAAAATTTTTTCTTTGAAACCTTTCATTGACTAATATTCTCTATAATGGTGAAAAAGTTGGAAATTTAGTGGAGCAAAGAAATAATAATAAAAAAAGGACTTAAGAAAAATATGGTATTGAATGCAAAGAAAAGCAAGAAAAAGAAAAAGAAAATCAAAAGGATGATATTGAATGAATTCCAAAAAAGTCCATAAAAGTTAAAAAATTTGCTCTGTTAAATTTTATAATGGTGATTTGAATCATTCATGATGTTAAAGCCCTTTTGTATTCCATTTTTCTTGAAATTCCTACCAATACAACCCAAGGCCGCGTTACAACCTTTGAAAGACCTTTAGACTTTGACATATTTTCTATCTAAACTGTGGAGTTTCTGGTTTATTAACAAGCTTATGGTAATATTTTTTGACTATGATGATTTGAGAGATACACAAACCTTGAAACACTTGAGTGAAAATTGTGAGAAGAGTATCTCAAGTCTTGACATTGAAATTTGATTCACATAAGTAAATAAAAATTAGCATTTAAATAAATCTGTTTCTCTATTTTGGATTCCTTAGTTTATTAAGTTTAGTGTTTTCTGTATTTTATCTTGTGAATATGGTGATTGCTTGAGGACAAGCAATGTTTTGGTTTGGGGTATTTTGATAAGTGCTTTTTAATACAATAAAATAGATTTAGTTTGCTTAGAATTTAGTCATTATCCATTGTATTTCCTTTTATTTATTGCAATTTTTACTTTCTTTCCACTCTATTCTACTTGGGTATGTTATTTTGCAGGAATTAAGGAAATAAAGGGTCAAAAACAAGAGAAAACCGACCTACTCCACAAACTCCGTCCTCAATCCAGAACACCGCCCAGACTTTTCCCCAACCAACACCGCCCAAGTTCCTAATCCATGACACCGCCCAAGCTCCTAATACATAACACCGCCCAGTAACTCACTCTACACAACACCGCCCAGCAACACCGGCTCCATCCATAACACCGTCCAGCAACTCCACTGTCCCTCATATCACCATACCTGCCACATACAAACCAACAACGCCCAGCAACTAATACCAAATAGCAAGCTTTCACTCGGTCTTGTGGAATTCTAGTACTTTTCCATTCAGAATTTGCCCAGCTGAATAAATCCAAGCACCGAATTATTGGAAATATTAAAATAATGCAAATTGGAAACAAGTTGGCACAGCTGGAATTCACATGCACCGAAAGTTTCTTCCACTTGCAAATTGAACGCGTTTTCATTGCTGGAATCCTCAATCCATTTGCCTATAAAAGTAGCAGCAACCCATCAGCAAACAACAACTTCTTCCCAGTCAAAAATCACTCAAGCTTCATTTCTTCGTTCTTTTTTCTCTCTTTTTCTCTTAGTTCTATTCTTTTCTATTTTTTCTTTCTCTGTCCGTTTTTCTTCTCTTTCTTTTTATTTTCTTTTCTTTCTTTTATTTTGTAAGAGTGTGAGGGCTGTAAAAGTGAGATTTTAAATTTGTAATTGGTGGAGAAATTAGTTCAACAAGGAATTACAGTGGTAAATTATTCTGAGCTTTTGGAGAAACCCGTAAGTCTTTATTTTTACCATGTCTTGTATGTTTTATTTTTCCATTATTTACATGAATTTAAATTATTTCATGAGTAGCTAAATTAATTATCTTGGGATAAAGAGGGTATGATAATATTTTATTTTAATGTTATTTTGACTTGGAATTAAATAAATTTCTGTTTTCCATTTAGTTCAATTATGCTTAATGCTTTTAGTAATTCCCAACAAGAACCTAAATGATAAAACTGTATACTTACGGGTATATTAGTAAGTTTAGGTAATAAATAGAATCGAGAGATTTATTTTTACCGGAAAGCTTTGAACTAAACCTAAGATTTTTGAAATGCTTTATGTGACCTCGGTAAAACCGTGAAAGTAATCAAAATTCTTTTGAGGAAATAAAAGGGATTTTCATAAAACGATAATGGGCCTTTCTGAGGATTAAGCAGCGCTTTCCATAGGTTAGGTACATTAATAGGATTCCGAAAGGAACATATTAATTAGCTTTTGGAAAATTCGCCTTGGAAAACTTAATTCGATTCTTATTTATGAAAAGTTAAAATTCATTAAACATAAAATAGAGTCTTAATCCCCTGAAATCCCAAGATACTCTCAACTCTGATTTTTTTTTTAGTGTCAAGTAAATTTTATTTTTATTCGTATTCTGTACAACTTTAATTTGTGCTTTATTTTATAAAAACCTTAAAAACTAATTGTGTGGATAATTAAATTTCAATATGCTGGTACTTTGAACACAGTCCCTGTGGAGAACGATAATCTTTTATATTACGCGACATAACCCATGCGCTTGCGGGCCCTGTCAATTTACTTATAGGAGAATGTCATTTGGCCTATGCAATGCTCCTGGAACTTTTTAAAGATGCATGATAAGTATTTTTCATGATTTCATTGAAAATTGCATAGAGGTGTTTATGGATGATTTTACTGTTTATGGATCTTCATTTAATGTATGCCTTAATAGTTTGGATAAATTTTTAAATAGATGTATTGAAACTAACCTTGTCTTGAACTATGGAAAAATGTCATTTTATGGTAGAACAAGGAATAGTTTTAGGGCATGTAATCTCTGAGAAAGGAATTGAGGTAGATCCTGCCAAGATAGAAGTTATATCACATTTGTCTTACCCTTCTTGTGTTCGAGAGGTTCGTTCTTTTCTTGGCCATGCAAGTTTCTATAGAAGATTCATAAAGGATTTTAGCAAGAAGGCTAGACTACTATCTAATCTGCTTCAAAAGGATGTGGTATTTGAGTTTGATGAAAAGTGTAAGGAGGCTTTTAACTGCCTCAAGAAAGCATTGACCACTACCCCTATAATCCAAGCACCTGATTAGACTGCCCTATTTGAGTTGATGTGTGATGCCTCTAATTATGCATTGGGAGCTGTCCTTGGTCAGAAGATTGACAAACAGCCTAGGGTCATCTACTATGCATCTAAAACTTTAGATGCCGCCTAGGTAAATTGCACCACTATTGAAAAAGAGCTCTTGGCCATTGTTTTTGCATTAGATAAGTTTAGATATTACCTACTCGGTTCTCGAGTAGTTATCTTTACTGACCATGCAGCTCTGAAGTACTTGTTGAAGAAAGGTGAGTCCAAGCCAAGATTAATTCGCTAGATGCTTTTGCTCTAAGAGTTTGACTTGGAAATTTATGACAGAAGTGGAACACAAAACTTGGTGGCAAACCATTTAAGCAGAATTGAGAACGCTCCTGATTCAGCACCTATTTGGGACCATTTTCCCAATGAACAACTCATAAGTGTTTCTAACTCTTTTGGTACACCCTGGTTTGTTAACATTGTTAATTATCTTGTTGTTTCTGTTTTTCCACCTTATGCATCCAGAAACCAAATTTCAAAATTAAAAAGTGATGCGAAATATTATATATAGGATGACCCGTATTTATGGAAGTTATGTAATGATCAGGTGATTCGAAGATACATTCCCGATCATGAGATAGAATCAGTTCTTCGATTCTGCCATGCTTCACCAGTTGGTGGACATTTTGGTCTACAAAGAACAGCAAGGAAAGTGTTAGACTTTGGTTTATACTAGCCCACCATTTTTAAGGATGCATGGAGAACTTATAACACCTGTGAGGAATGCCAAAGAGCTGGTAACGCTATCACATGGCGTCAACAGATGCCTCAATAACCTATGTTGTTTTGTGAAGTATTTGATGTTTGGGGCATTGATTTTATGGGTCCATTTCCTCCATCCTTTGGTTTTATATACATTCTGTTAGCTATAGATTATGTTTCTAAATGGGTGGAAGCTAAAGCCACCAGAACTAATGATGCTCGAGTTGTTGTGGATTTTGTTAGATCTCAAATTTTTTACAGGTTTGGCATCCCAAAAGCAATCATTAGTGATCAAGGAACACACTTCTACAACAAGACCATGCAAGCTATGCTCAGGAAGTATGGGGTTATTTATAAAGTCTCTACTCTATATTGTAACATCCTATTTTCAATACAAATAGAAAATAGATATTAATATATCTTTTTTGAGAAATACTTACTATAAGTTAGTTTATTATTATCATTTTTTTTAAAATTTTGGTATTTATATTTAATTATTTATTTTTTAAAATAATAATAATAAAAAAATGAAAATATTTCTGAATGAGAATTTTAAAATGACTTAATTAGTATTCACTAATTAAGAAAATTATATTAAGAATTTTTAATATCTTTATTATTCACCATTTTTGTTTTATGTTCTTATATTTATGTTTTTACATATTTAAGATTTAACTTTTATTAGAATTTTAAAATAAAATTTTGAAGGAATTAGACTATGGTTCTTTATAACTTTTTGATCTACATAATATTTATAATTTTCTGGAATTTTTTGAAAATTTTAAAATATTTTAATAAAGTAATATATTTTAAATAATTTTAAATTCATATAAAGTTACTTAAAATAAAAAATATTTACAAGAATGTAAAGTTAAATTATAAGAAAAGTTTTTAAAATCCATTTCAAGTATACTTATCTAAAAATTATCGGTTTGAGTAAAATCTTAATTTTTACCAATCGTAAAAAAATTGAAAACGTACTAATAAATTTTTTATTAACAGAAAATTTTAGATTTTTAAAATTTAAACTTTATATTACTTATCATAAAATTAGTAAAAACTTATATAATATCGCTAAATTTGAAAAAGGATTAATTTTGAATATTTAAAATATACCGAGTGAAAGGTTACTATTTGGCTTAATAATTCTACCGACATTTACTATGCAAAACACTATAATTTTCAAAAGGCGTACAGTAACCAGGTTTTAAATTTCAAAAAACGTACAGTACTTTTATATTAAAATAATGGAATCCATAGTAATTTGTTTTTCTATAAATACCGAAGGAATTCTTCTTTAGAATTCATAATTTCAGATTAAGTTTTCTTAATATAGTAGTGCTAGTGAGATAGTGGTGGAAGTAAGAGAAAGAAATAATTTTTTTTGAAAGAAGGTTCTGCTAAAATTCTAAGGTACGAATACATCTCTTTTATATTTTTTAGGGTTATTTTTATATCATTTTTAGAAATCTATTATTATACTGAAAATAATATTATTTTAAGTTACTATTCTGCATAGTAAAACACTATTTCAATAGTAAATTACTATTTCAATAGTAAATTACTATTCAAATAGTAAATTACTATTTACTATTACTATTTACCTTTACTATTCACGATTTACTATTTACTATTACTATTCACGATTTACTATTTATTGTTACTATTCATGATTTACTATTTACTATTACTATTCATGTTTTACTATTTACTATTCACTATTCACTATTCACTATTCAAAATTTACCATTTCTGCTTTAAGTAGTGATCTTAATTTTCATCTTGTAACAATATTAAAATGAAATTGGTACGTTTTAGAACTTGGAGACGAGTCGTCCACAGATTTACAATAACGGATCAATATACAAGAGGTAAGAGGGAGTGAGATAAGAGTATAATATGAAAAGACATAAGAATAATGGGAGGAGTCCCTTACTCCTTTTAAATTTGAAAATATTATTATTTTAAATATTAACTTTTTAACTTAAAATTTTTAATAAATTTTAAATTAAATATCTAGTTTAACTAACTCTAACATACCTACGCAAGGACTTAGATTTTTATAACCTATACGAACTGGACTATACCTATATAAGGACTTAGACCACTATGACCCATATGGACTGAACTATACCTATGCAAGGACTGAATTATATGGACTTACATAGACCTATGCAAAGAATGGACTATAAGGACTCAAAATCAATTTTAATAATTTAAATAACTATTAAAATTTAATTTATATTTAATTGATTTAATTATAATTATTAGTATTTGATTATTATTGATGATATTTAATTTTGATCGATATTATTTGATTATGATTGACATTTGTTGATTGTGATTAATGATATTGTGATTGATAATATTTGATTATGATTGATGATATTGTGATTGATAATATTTTATTATGATTGATGACCATGTGATATGGAGTTTGAGTATATAGTAAGCATGACAGAAAGTTAAAACTCAGTAAGAATTTTCTTACCTTGCTCTTTAAATTTTTATTCTAAGAGAAAGTATTTTATCATTATTCTAGTCTTTTATTTCTTCTTAGAAATAATTTTCATCAACTTTATTTTTAATCTCTAGAATAAAATCTAGTATTAGAAAGAAGCTATTTTATGAAAACCAGAGGTTGAGATAATTAATTATTGAATTAAAGAAAAGTTTTATAGTTTTAAGTATTGTTAATTAATGATTTAAAAAAAAATATATATATATATATATATATTCTTTTAGAAATCAGAAATTTAAATTAGTTTTCCCTAAGGAAATAACTAAAGGATATTTTGTTATGGTCGAGATTTCTAAACTCAATCTAGTTAAGATTATGTAAATATGTGAAGTTTTTTTTAAGAGAAAGTTTTGAGATATTTATGGCTTGGAAACTCAATTTTGGTAAGATCTGAATTTAAAGACTGTACTAAATTTGTTTCTATATAACAGAAGTTCAAAGAAGAACTTATGAGAATGTACAGTTTATTGAGATGATTTTGTGAACCTTTATGATATTTAATAATTGAGTTTCTAAAAGTCTTAACCAACTAAATAGTGTGAGTAGTTCATGCATCATGAATCATTAAAAAGAAATGAGATGTGATATTGCCTGGGGACGGATTATAGAAACTGAAGATACATTAGAGGAGGCTTAATTGCGAGCCTTGGGATAAGAGGGTGTGAAAGGGTGCTTCAGGTGACCTGGGGTCGCTCCCAAGTGTCGGGTACTTTCACAATAAAAACTTTCTCGGTTTGACTAGTCTCTAAGTGTTTCTACGCCAGTTGAGCTGTTCATATGCTATGAAGGCATTTATGTTATTATTATCCAAAATTATAGAACAATGTAAACTCCTGGTTGGCCCAGTGCAAACTAAAACTTTAAGGGCCCACATGCATAGAATGAATGAGATGATAGTATTAAAAACATTGCATGACATTCATGTGATTGTGACATTCTATATAGTTGGTTGTGAATGAAAATATAATTGTTATGTTATGAAAACTCTACATTCATAATTAATTATGTATATGATTGTGATTGAAATTATTATATTAGATTATGAAAACCCTTATGCTTATGTCTTATCTGTAAAGTATTACATTTTGTTTCTCACTCCTTCTTATTTGAATTTTGTGTCCAAAATATATGTTATATGATATATAGCTAGTAGTTCAAGATGAAAGGATGAAATTACAAAAAGGTAAATTGGTCTCATCCTTAATCGGATAGGAGAACAAATGTGACAAGAATAGGATTCAAAATCACATGGTTTGAAGATAAGGAAATAATTGGTTACAGTCGAAGTAGAGGTATTAAATTTTGAGTTTTAGTTTACCTTAATACAATATTAAGTTGGATGATTGTAAATCAATGTAAAGGTTAAACTTTAATAAACCTTATTCTTTGGATATGACACTTATGATTTTCTGAAAGTTCATTTTATCATTATGAATAATTTGAAACTTTTTACTTTCAAAATTCAAAGAAAATCAGATGTATATACGTCCTTGTATACACGAGATAAGAAGTGATAAATATGTATATCTTTCTAAAAAAAAGAGCAAGAATAGTAGATATATGTCTCGTGTATATAAGGGGGTGTTACATATGTAACATCCCGGATAATTATAGAAAAGTTTGGTGTAGTAGAAAATATTAAAAATTGTTTTAGGAATTTAATTGATATTTTTATGAATTATTGGTTAATTTAAAAGGTGTGATTAGAAGAAGAGAGGTTTAATTAAAACCTTTAAAGAAATTATAAAGGAAATAGAGAAATGACCGGCTGAGAAGGTAACCGGTTGGAAGTGACCGGTTGAGAAGGTAACCGGTTGCCATGAGTTTAAATAATGGTTTCCTTATCTTTCCTCAATCATTTGCGCAATCATTCACTCTCTTTCATGAGAAGTTCCTTCTTCCTCATCTGTTACTTTCTTCTTTCTCTTCCTCTATTGTTGAGAGCTGTAAGCTTTGAAGGGAGGTCCCTTTTGCATCAAACCTTGAAATAATTACATAGCTGTGACAGTGGTTTCAAGGTAAGTCCTTTGAACCGTTTAAAAATTGTTACCTCACCTCTTTTATTTCTTTTCTGGACCGAATGGCCATGTGTGGAGGGGTACTATTCCGATCTCCACTCCTCTTGGCTGTGAGCCTGAAAATGGCCCTTTAACCGTGTGAGTTGTGGTGTGACGTAACATGTTTCACGTTCCAAACCCGTAGGTAGTGGAACGAACACTGGTGCAACGCTTAAGGAGGCTGGTGCTGGAACGGTGGTGGAATTGTGAACCCAACGACTGTTAAAGCTTGGAACAGAGGTAAGGGGGTGTTCGGGTTATAATTAATTAGAATAGGACATACTGTCCGAGTCGTTAGAATGACTGTGAATAGGGTAAGAGATGATGCTGAATAAAAATAATGTGAATATATGTATGAATGTACGTATGAATATGCACACCAATCGGGTTAGAATCGTGTGTGTGTGTGACTTAAGAAATATTTGATGCTCTGATAATAGAGATGATGCTGGATGATTTGAGTTGTATGTGTATGCATGTATGTATATGGACACCGATCGGTTGAGGATCGTGTGTGGCTTACGATGATTAGTTTGAAATACTTATTGTGATGATTCGATGTTGTGAACACCTATTTCAGCCCATCCGCAAATGAAAAGAATTTGAAAAAAAAAAGGTTGACTCGGAAATGATCATTTCCGAGTTGAAGGACTCGGAACATATCAAATCTGAGTGGAATATGCCACTGTTGAAGAGAAATCCGAGTAGAACTACTCAGAAATGATCAAAACCGAGTGGAACTACTCAGAATGGAGTAAATCCGAGTAGAACTACTCAGAAATGATCAAAACCGAGTGGAACTACTCAGAATGGAGCAAATCCGAGTAGAACTACTCAGAAATGATCAAAAACCGAGTAATAATGAAGCATTTCTGAATAGAATAGGCTCCTGTTGGGGAATCCGAGCGGAATGACACATACATGATCAAATCCGGGTAGAATTACTCAAAATGAATCAATTTCGAGTGGAAAGCTTCCCTGTCAGAGCCATTCCGAGTGAAGAAATTCAAATTTCTAATTCTGAGTGTGAAAAAGTTTATTTCCGAGCCATTTCTGACCAATTTCGAGTCAATCTTCACTCATCCGAATCCCTTTCTTTTTCACCCAGATTCCGAGTCCTCCTTTACCCATTTCCGAGTCATTTTTACGGATTTCCAAGTCATCATTCTCTCCAGTCAGTTCTTGGTCAATCTTCGTTCATTTCTGACCAATTCCGAGCCAGTCTTCAAGTTAGAACCGAGTGACACTACAGTCGGTCATCCCTCTTCAAATCAATTCTGTGTTATCCTTCTTCAAACAATCAATTCCGAGCCCATTTTCACCCAAATCTGGCTCACCACCCTCACACAGATTCCGAGTCCACCTTTACAATCAATTTCCGAGTCTTTCTCTTAGATTTTCAATCGGTTCCGAGTCATTTTATACTCGGAATGTGGAGAGGAAGTGAAGGCCGACCCCTTTTCCACTCGGATTTGACTCCTAATATGGAGGAATGCTGACTGAGAGGGTGATCCGAGTGATTCTCACTCGGATTCCCCCATTTTTACTCGGATTACTCCATTTTCACTCGGATTTACACCATCCTCACTCGGATTTGACTCCCAGTATGGATGAATACTGATTGGAAGGTTGATCCGAGCCATTCTAACTCGGATTACACCATTTTCTCTCGGATTTCCACTCTCCTCACTCGGATTCACATGCTGACCTGGATTCCACCCCCAAAGTAGATCCAGGAATCCCGGAGGTGGCTAGCAGACAGGGGCAGAGGTGGAGGAATTAAAAATTCCCACCAGTCGTTGTCCCCCCACTACCCAAACCGAGTGGAAGCCTGAGCTGGCATTCCACTCGGAAGTGGAAGCCTGAGCTGGCATTCCACTCGGGCCAGCCTATAAATAGGCAAGGGAGAGGACAGCTGAGGGGGGGCATTCAGAGGAGGAAACTCTGCCAAAATCCTTCGTGCTCTCTTCTCTCTCACACCAACTCTTCTCTTCTTCTCCTTCCATCATCCCTCACCATTGCTGCCCACAATCCTTCCATCCTCCAGTCCTCTCCTATTCCAATCCGTCCACACTCCCACTCAACAGCACCTCATTCGTAATCCCATCACCTTCCCACTCCCTCTAACCCCATATTCCCTCTCGGACCAGCGTTCCTGCACCATCATCACTCGGTTTTTGCTCAACTTTCACTCGGTAATCCTCTTTTCACTAGGATTTAGTATTTTGCATTCGTTTTCTCTTATTTCCATTCAGATCCTCACTGTTTCACTCGGATTTACTATTATTTTCACACAGATCCTTATTGTTTCACTCGGATTTACTATTTTGCACTCGGTTTCTCTTATTTTCACTCAGATTCTCACTGTTTCACTTGGATTTACTATTTTTGCACTCAGATTCTCATTATTTCACTAGGATTTACTATTTTGCACTCAGTTTCCCTTATTTTCACTCAGATTTTCATTGTTTCACTCGGATTTTCACTGTTTTACTCAGATTTTTCACTGTTCCACTCAGATTTTCACTGTTTCACTCAGATTTTCACTGTTTCACTCGGATTTTCACTGTTTCACTCAGATCTTTCACTGTTTCACTCAGATTTTCACTGTTTCACTCAGATTTTTCACTGTTTCACTCAGATTTTCACTGTTTCACTCATATTGTCACTGTTTCACTCGGTTTTCCCTATTTTCACTCGGATTTTTCATTTTTTCACTCGGTTTTCTTATTTTTCACTCGGTTTTCTTATTCTTCACTCATTTTTTTCATTTTTTTGCACTCGTTTTCCTCTCCCATTCAGTTTTTTTTATATATTCATTTTTCTTAATCAGTGTCGTACGGAAAATACTTCCGTCTACACAGTCTCTATATGATCCGTGCACGTGCGAAGCACTTCGCCTTGTACGGATTCTTCACTAAAATGATGCCTATCAATATCTTCCTAATCTTTTCCTAAAAAAAACATTTAAAGAACTACGTGACCCTGATTTCTCGAAAGCTCGAGAATACGTAGGAGCGGGAAACAGTTCCTGTCGGGCCCACCTTTCTTTATTTAATTTTTAGAGTTTCCTTTTTGTCTTGCTATCAAAAAGAAGGAGCGAGATTAATTTGGATGAGACGTCCTGTTAATTTCATATTTTTTAATATCTCTTTAAAGAAAAAAGGAGGAGCGAGATTAATTTGGACGAGACGTCCTGTTAATCTCATTTTTTAAATATCTCTTTAAAGAAAAAGAAGGAGCGAGATTAATTTGGACGAGACGTCCTGTTAATCTCATGTAAATATTTTGCGTTGATTTTTATTTATTTTGTTCATTTTGTCATTCCGTACGTTTTTCTTTTCATGAAGAAGTTAAAATAATTATCGGGTTAACTATAATGTGCGCTATCAAATTGAGGTAACCGTTTTTTATAACGGACAGTTGTGAGGTGCTAATACCTTCCTCACCTGTAATCAGACTCCCGAATCATGGAATCTCATTTTTATAACCAGTGCTTTAACAAAAGGTTTTTCCACTATTTTATCCTAAAAAATATTGGTGGCGACTCCCTTTTATTTTTAAAAATGGTTTTGAGGATCGGCCGCGCCGCTGCGATCCCGGTCGCGACAGATGGCGACTCCACTGGGGACTTAGAGAGTCAAGCCAGTCAATTTGATAGCGCATGTTTTAATTAGCATATTAATTATTTAACTTCTTCTTTTATTTTATTTCCTTGTCAATGTTTAGTTGCTGTTTTGTTTATATTCTATCATTTATGTTCTGTAAATATCTGTATGATCATTGAACCCTAGGGTAGTCGACTTTATTTTGTTGCTCTGTGTTTGTTCTATGTGCAGGATGAGTAAGGTACAAGTATTGAATGCCTTTTTCACACACTACACTCACAATTTGCACACACTTTTGAGTGGGACCCTATACCCGGGCCTAAATAAGCTTAAGATTAGGAGAGGTTGATAGCGGAGCCATTTGGGATGTACTTCCTGTCTGGTTACTGTGAGAACCTCAGCTAGAGTTCGACTTATTCATGGTGCTCACACTTAGTATACTTCTTACTATTTGTGATCAACATCATGAATAGGATCTTGGCTCTAGTGACCTTTAGAAGTTTTAGAACAAGCCACCTAATGTGAGGTATCACTGATAGATGAACTTTAGAACCATTAGGAGACCTCCAGAAAAACCTGAATTAAGACACAAAGGGGAAAACTTTACTTATACCTTTCCTCATTCTCGCTTTCTTTTATGATCCAAATTAGAGAGGACCGCTTACCCATTTAGTGGATTACTTCTTCCAAAAATAACATATTTTTAACCCGTGATCCTTTAATGGGCAAGTAGTCCTTTCCTTTTATGCACAAGTCTTTGGGATTTGAGTTACGGATGTTTTGAATAAAAAAAAAGGGTATAAAAAAAATCAAAAAAAAATCAAATTTTTTATTGACAATGATCAGAAAATCCGTAGCTCACATGACCTTTGATTTGTCATAAGTTTTGTCAAATCGAAACTTCCCTGAATACAAAAATATTTTCAAAGTTACTAGGGGGGTATCGATTTGCAAAACACGTCAGTTCTAGTGACTGATTTTCTCATTTCTCATGTTCTCGCAGGAAGCTATCAAGAGCTTAGCCAGCACCTCTGAGTGAAAGTATGGAAATTAACATGAGATCGGATAGTTGTGGTACAAATATACCTGAGTTGAAAAAATTACTGCATGTTAAGGCTAGGAAGGTCGATACAACTAGTCTGCAAGCATTAGGCAAGAAATTGGATATGAATCAGAAAATGTTTTTTTCAAGGAGATATGGGAGGATCCTAAAGTTGCTAGAAGTGGAAGTACAAGTCGAAGCAATTACTGCTTTGATTCAGTTTTATGACCCACCTCTCTGTTGTTTCACTTTCCAAGACTTTCAATTAGCTCCGTCTGTTGAGGAGTTCGAACAGATTCTGGGTATGCCACTAGAGGGACAAATGCCTTTCCGCCACCTTGGACGCCATGTGAATGTTCTTACCATCGCTGATATCCTAAGGATTAGTCCGGAAGTCTTAAGAAGTAAGCAGCTAAATAGAAATCAAGTCCTGGGGTTTGATCGGGAATATTTTGAAAGGCACATGCACTTGCTGGCTGAGAAGGGAGATTGGGAAGCCTTCATGGATACTTTGGCTTTAACCATTTATGGTGTTATCTTGTTCCCCAACATTGATAATTACATAGACTATGATGCCATTGGCATTTTCCTTGCCTGTAAATTCAAGTCTGAAAATCCTGTCACTGCTATCTTGGCAAATATATATTGCACCATGGACTTCTGCTGTACACAAGGTGGAAAAAGAATCATTTGTTGTCTACCTGCTCTGTATGTGTGGCTCACGTCACATGTTTTCCACCAAGTCGGCAAAGTTGAATGTCCTATTTCTGATCTGAAATTATGCCAGTTAGTAACAAAAAACGGGCGTGAATGGGCCAATCACCTGATGGGGCTCACAGCTGACAAAGTAAGGTGGTATCCACAATGGTTAAAGGTTGACACCATTATTCATCATTGTGGAAGCTACCCGAATGTTCCTCTTATGGGCACACAAGGATGCATTAACTACAACCCTGTCATAGCCAAACGGCAGTTAGCTTATCCATTGCTTGGGCCACCTGATGAAGAATCACTTATTCCTTTTGTCCTTCGCTACTCAAAAGGAGATTGTACCTCTGCTATTCGGGATATAGCAAATGCGTGGAAGATGGTCCACAGGCAAGGAAAAGAACTAAGAGCTTGAAGCCATACCGTGAAGGACGAATACTACCGATGGATCCTGAATAAAGTTTCCATTGTCAAGCTGCCTTTCAAAAGTCCCTCCTATCTCCCGACAAGAATACCTGTTCCCTCACCTACTCTTGAAGAGGAAGCCTTGAAAGCCAAGATAGAGGAGTTAATTGTAAAAAATAAGAAGCTGGAGGAAGACCTACTAAAATCTCAACAAGAATGTGCCCTTCAAAAAAGGGAGAACTCAGAAAGTAAGCGAACCATCAAGGAGATTGGAAAAAAGCGAAAAGTTGAAAGAGATTACTTGAGGAAGCAAAGTCAATGCCTCCGAACAGTTAATACTCAACTGAGGATGAAGAGCAAGCAAAGGGATACTATGTTGGCTGAGAAGCAACTCTTGAGAGATATGTTGGAAAAAGCCAAAGAGAATGAGCAAATTGCCTTGGTACAAAAAGAGCTCCTACAATTGCAAGTTGGTCAATTAGAGCATCAGCTTAATGAGGTGGTAGAAGCTTACCAGCAAGAGATAAACGGCGAGCGACAGCACGCGATGGATACTGAGCAAGAATGTCGTGAGGCTATCCGTATTTTGAAAACTGAAATGACACAACAAGATGAAGTTATTCATTCATGGATGAATCGCTTCGCCCACTTGGCACATTTGGCTAATGGAGTTCTGGAAGACCTCCCGCTCCTGCTTAAGCAAGCTGAGGGGATGGTTAACCCTCTTAGTACCCCAAAAGAAATTGTAAACTTCCTTGATTACTGTAGAGAAAGGATTTGTAAAATGAGGGCCATGATTGCCCGAGCTAGGAATGGCTGATTTACTTTTCTTGCATAAAAAATTGGCAGTAGTAATGTACTTTGAAATTCAGAAAGAAGGATTCTTTTGTCTCCACAACCATCTCATGTTAATTTCCATTTATCACATACTTATTACTCTTGAATGTGACGTTCTGAGGAATGGTTGGAGGGTACTGGCCGAGTTCCGCGATAACTTTGTGCACCATACTGTTTATTTTTCGTTTGCCATTTTTATTTAATGCTTTCTTTTTTAACAATTTCGTGTTTTCACTTACAATAGACACTACGGGTAAACATCCTTATCCGACCCGACTCCAAACGAGACTCATGGCCGAAGCAGAAATCAGGGATGAAGATTTCAGAAACGAGTTCAATCAGCTGAAAGAACAAGTAGCCGAGTTGACCAAGCTTCTGGAAAAGAGAATCACAGAAGGGGATTCCTCTACGGGTATTGAGAACAACCAACAGCAGCCTGCCACTGTACCACTCCCCCTTGGTTCCGACCCAGCAAGAACCCAAGTACCAAACACAATGACACCCCCTGTCACCATTCATGTTGGAAGACCTAACCCTGTCATTGAGACCCAGCTACCTTACGGCCAGTCTTATGCACAACATACATTTGTCGGCCCTGACGGCAACCCAGTACCTTTTCCACTTTATGGCCTTCCACCAGGATACTATCCCCCGCTCGCTAACCAAGACGCCCATGACCAGCAAGCGATGAATCCTCACACTTCATACCCTACCCAGCCAAATATACCATCACTCCACCAAACCCAAAACACGCAAGCTCATGACCCACAAATTTACCAAACCCAAAACACGCAAGCCCATGACCCACAAACTCACCAAACTCAAAATATACAAGCCCTGATGACCCAGCCGACCTACAACACACAAGCCCAAAATACACGAGCCCAGGTGACCCAACCGAATTATGTTGTACAGACTATGGCCCAACCCCAAGGTCCTTCACCAAATACAGGCCTAACAAACCAGTCCCATGCTTTGCCTCCGTTCAACCAGTCACTCGGTTATCCGTATGGATACGGAACCACCTATGGGACCAATCTCCAAGATGCAACCCGCATGGTCGTAGCTCCTCGAAAGGAAAAGATAGAAATCTTAGAAGAGCGTTTGAGGATGATGGAAGGCTCTGGAGGTTTTGGACTAATAGATGCTTCGGAGCTATGTTTAGTCACAGATGTTGTCCTCCCACCCAAATTCAAGATGCCAGACTTTGATAAGTATCGGGGAATGACTTGTCCAAAGAACCATCTCACGATGTACTGTCGAAAGATGGCATCTTACTCTTCTAATGACCAACTCTTGATCCACTGCTTCCAAGATAGTCTAGCAGGGGCCGCTCTTACATGGTATGCTCACCTTGATCGGAACCATATCCGTTGTTGGAAGGACCTGGCAGATGCCTTCCTTAGACAATACAAGTATAACATGGATATGGCACCCAACAGGGTTCATTTACAAAACATGATGAAAAAGGACAGTGAAACATTCAAGGAATATGCCCAACGATGGAGAGAGACAGCGGCACAAGTGGATCCCCCATTGTCGGAAAAAGAAATAGTCGCAATGTTTATTGATACGCTCCCATCACCTTTCTACGGCAAGATGATTGGTAGTGTTTCATCCAACTTCTCCAACATTGTGACTATCGGGGAAAGAGTGGAAAGCGGAATACGAACAGGAAAGATTATTCAGGGCTCATCTGGGGCAAGCATGACAAGAAGGCCGGCGCCTGGGAAAAGGGATGGAGAAACTAATTCCATCTCTTCTAATCAAAAGACGCCTTCGCCAAGACCATTCTTTCCTACTATGATTCAAGCTCCCAATCCTTATGTGGCCGCTACCACTCAGAGCCCGACAGCTTATACTCCCCACTTCCGTCCACCCATGGTAAGAGCGCCAGTACCGCAACCCGTGCCATACCATCACCCGCAACAAGTGACTCGACCACCCAATCATAATCAAAACATAAGAAATTCCAACAATGAACGCTCCCCTGTGCAGTTCGATCCAATTCCTATAACATATACCGAACTTTTTCCAATCCTCGTTCAGAAAGGTCTGGTAGCTCCATCCCCTATGAGGCCGTTGCAACCTCCTTACCCAAGGGGATATGACCCAAATGCTCATTGTGATTACCATGCTGGGGCACCAGGGTATTCCACAGAAAATTGCCTGGCTTTGAAGTATAAAGTAAGGGATTTGATCAAAGCTGACTGGATTAACTTTAAGGAAGGTAGCCCAAATGTTGCCACAAATCCTCTGCCCAACCATGGAAATTCAGAGGTCAACGCCTTGGAAAATGATGAGGAGTGCGTTAAGAATGTTGCTGACATAAGAATGCCATTAAGGGTAGTTCATTCCCTTTTGCTTGAAAGGGGATTAATTGAAGGAACCTGGAGTGTGAAACATGATTGCGAACAGACTGCCGAACATCAAGGTTTCTGTGAGGTCCTTCAAATCCTTATGGACAACTATATTGTGCAGGTCTATAAACGCCGTGGAGATGAGGTCGATATGATCGAGGAACAAACAGGGGCACGGATCCCTAAGCCCTTGATAATTTTTTACACCAGGAACCCCCGAGCAGCTCCTGTTTCTGTACAACCAACCATCACTATTCAAGCACCCACCCCATTTACGTTCAAAGATTCTCGGGCTGTCCCTTGGAAGTACAACGCAGATGTGATCGTTGCAAGCCCGGCAATAGGTGACCCGTCTCCTTCGTCCATCACAAATATTGTTGGGGTAGGAGGTATAACCCGAAGTGGAAGAGTATACACCCCTCCAGAGCCGAAGAGGGATCAGGTTACCGGAAATGCCAAGGTGGACAAAGAAGGGGCCAATGGCGAAATCAAAAGGGCCGTGACTGATGAAGAAGCCCATGAATTCTTAAGGTTTATTCGCCAGAGCGAATATCAAGTGCTTGACCAACTGACCCATACTCCTGCAAAAATCTCCTTGTTATCATTGCTGATGAACTCTGAGCCACATCGGAAGATGTTGATGAAGGTCCTGAATGAGGCTCATGTCAGTCATGACATTCCCGTTGATAAGTTTCAAGGAATAGTGGGGCATTTTGTTGCAGATAACTATCTGACCTTCACTGACGACGAAATACCAACAGAGGGGATTGGGCATAACAAGGCTCTCCATATCTCCGTAAAATGCCGAGATTACATCTTAGCAAAAGTACTTATTGACAATGGGTCATCCCTCAATGTCATGCCAAAGTCTACATTGGCCAAATTACCATTTGATGGGACTTTTATGAAGCCAAGTGCCACGATAGTACGAGCTTTTGATGGAACTCGGAGGGAGGTTATGGGTGAGATTGAGCTGCCCATACAGGTTAGGCCGTGCACGTTCCAGGTCCTTTTTCAAGTCATGGATATCTCGCCTGCCTATAGTTGTTTATTAGGCAGGCCGTGGATCCATTCTGCTGGAGTGGTGCCCTCTACCCTGCACCAAAAATTAAAATTCATAATTGACAACAAGCTGATAATTGTTTCTGGTGAGGAAGACCTTCTGGTCAGTAAACCTCTGTCAACCCCTTACATCGAGGCAGCAGAAGAGGCCCTTGAAACTTCTTTCCAAGCATTAGAGATAGCAAACGCTACCTATGTGGGGGAAGGAGCCACAATGGCAAAAGCTTGCATGCCAAGTGCATCTTTAATGATGGCAAAGATTATGCTGTGTGGAGGGTATAAACCTGGAAGAGGGCTAGGACGTGCTTTGAATGGAGAAATAGAACCAATACGCCTGCTTGATAACAGAAATGGTTTTGGATTAGGATACCGGCCCACGGCTGCCGACAGAAAAAGGGTAGAGGAAGCGAAGAGAAAAAAAAGGGCTGCTCGTCTTACCGGCAAAGATCCTCATACTGCAAGAGTCCCCATCTGTGATCTCTACCAGAGCTTTTGGAGCGCCGGACTGATGCCTCCAGACCAAGTCGCTGTCATTGAAGAAAACCCTTGTGATAGTGTTGATTTTGTGATTGCTTGTCCACCAGACCAAGAACTTCATAACTGGGAGGCCATCGAGCTCCCCATGACTTTGAATGTTTTGCCAAAGTAATTTGTTTATTCTTTAAGTACTTATTCGTCCCTCTGCTCTGCCTAAAGCTTTGGGACCCTTCCATGTAATAAAGGCGAAAAAACCTGTTTTTATCATTTTCATCAATAAACGCGTATCGTAATTCAAAAAAAAACTCTTCGTGTATCCCTTATCCTTGTTTTAAACCCTTCTTTTTACTCGCTTGTTCTTTCTTTTTATTTGCCATATCACACTAAATTGCAGATCCGAAAGTGACTCCCTTGAGGAGAGTGAGGTCGCAATCCCGTTTCCCGACTTCGATCACCCAGTTGCTTACGCTGATGAGGAAGGTGGGGAAGATCATGAATCACCACCTGAAATGACAAGGTTGTTAGAGCAAGAGGATGAAGGGATTCAACCCTACCTAGACATAGTTGAGGTCATTAATTTGGGGAATGAAGAAAATAAGAAGAAAGTCAAGATCGGCACTACCCTAAGCAGAGAACAAAGAGAAGATTTAATCAAGTTGTTAATGGAATTTTGTGATGTCTTTGCCTGGTCTTATCAAGATATGCCTGGGCTCGATGCTAGCATTGGCGAGCATAGACTACCCTTGAAACCTGAATGCCCACCAATAAAGCAAAAATTATGCCGAATGAAGCCAGAAATGCTTTTAAAGATCAAAGAGGAGGTTAAGAAGCAATTTGATGCTGGGTTCCTAGCTGTGGCGAAATACCCTCAGTGGGTAGCCAACATTGTCCCTGTCCCTAAAAAGGATGGAAATGTACGGATGTGTGTGGACTACCGAGATTTGAATAGGGCTAGTCCCAAGGATGATTTTCCCCTACCACAGATCGATGTTTTGGTTGATAATACAGCTCAGTATTCCATTTTCTCCTTCATGGATGGTTTCTCGGGGTATAATCAAATTAAGATGGCACCTGAAGACATGGAGAAGACCACGTTTATTACTCTATGGGGTATATTTTGTTATAAGGTGATGTCCTTTGGGTTGAAAAATGCTGGGGCAACTTATCAGAGAGCAATGGTGACTCTTTTCCATGATATGATGCACAAGGAAATAGAAGTCTACGTGGATGACATCATTGCCAAGTCTAGAATAGATGAAGAGCACATTAGCGATCTAAGGAAGCTTTTTGAACGATTGAGAAAGTTCAAGCTAAGATTGAACCCCGCCAAGTGCACTTTCGGTGCAAGGTCGGGCAAGCTGCTAGGATTTATAGTAAGTGAAAGGGGGGTAGAGGTTGATCCCGACAAAGTTAAGGCGATTCTTGAGATGCCTCCTCCCCGTACAGAAAGAGAGGTCCGAGGATTTTTGGGAAGGCTCAATTATATCGCCAGATTTATTTCACAATTGACGGCAACTTGTGAACCCATCTTCAAGTTACTCCACAAGAATCAACCGGGGCGATGGGATGAGAACTGTCAAGCAACTTTCGAAAAGATTAAGCAGTACCTACAAGAACCACCAATTTTGGTGCCCCCAACCCCAGGAAGGCCACTTATATTGTATCTGACTGTATTGAACGAATCCATGGGCTGCGTGTTGGGACAACACGATGAAACTGGAAAGAAGGAACATTCTATCTACTACTTAAGCAAGAAGTTCACTGATTATGAAATGAGGTACTCCGCTTTAGAGCGGACTTGTTGTGCGTTAGCATGGGCCGCTAAGCGCCTAAGGCAGTACATGTTGAGTCACACCACTTGGCTAATTTCTAAAATGGACCCCGTCAAGTACATTTTTGAAAAACCTGCTCTGACTGGAAGGATCGCTCGCTGGCAAGTGCTGTTAACTGAGTACGACATAATATATGTCACTCAAAAAGCTATAAGAGGAAGTGCCCTGGCTGATTACTTGGCACACCAACCCATCAATGATTATCAGCCGATGTAATTTAACTTTCCGGATGAAGATATCATGACATTATTCAATGAAGAAGGTGGTCAAAAGGAGAAATGGACCCTGAGATTGACGGAGCTTCTAATGCATTGGGGCACGGAATTGGGGCTATCTTGATTTCACCCGATAAGGAATTTATCCCTATCTACGCCAGATTGTGTTTTGACTGTACCAATAATATTGCTGAATATGAGGCATGCTCATTAGGAATCCAAGTAGTGTTGGATGCAAAAGTAAAGTTGTTAGAAGTTTATGGGGACTCTGCTTTGGTTATTCACTAATTGAAAGGCGAGTGGGAGACTAGGGACAGTAAATTGATTCCTTATTATGATCACATCAAGGAAATGATCAAGGAGTTTGACGAGATCTCTTTTCATCACGTTCTCCGGGATGACAATCAAATGGCTGATGCTTTGGCTACCCTTGCCTCAATGTTCAAAGTAAGTAGTGACTACGATATGCCTCTCATCGAAGTAAAGAAGCACTGTGAGCCTGCATACTGTCAAATGATGGAAAAGGAGTCTGATGGGAAACCTTGGTACCATGATGTTAAGAGATATATCCAGAGTCAAGAATACCCCGAGGGTGCTACAGAAAATGATAAGAAGACCCTAAGGCAACTCGCCATGGGTTTCTTCTTAAATAGGGATGTGCTTTACAAAAGAAACTATGACTCTGTCCTTCTTCGCTGTGTTGATGCTGATGAGGCAAACGAAATCATGAAGGATGTTCATGAAGGATCTTTTGGGACTCACGCTAATGGACATGCCATGTCTAGAAAGATTTTGAGGGCTGGTTATTACTGGATGACCATGGAAGTGGATTGCTTCACGTATGTCTGAAAATGTCACAAATGTCAGATATACGCTGACCATATTCATGCACCCCCGTTATCCCTAAATGTCTTGGCGGCACCATGGCCCTTCTCAATGTGGGGCATGGATGTCATTGGACCCATCGAGCCAAAAGCTTCAAACGGTCATCGTTTCATCTTGGTTGCCATCGACTATTTCACCAAATGGGTAGAAGCAGCTTCATATACCAGTGTAACAAGGAGTATTGTGGTCAAATTCATCAAGCGAGAACTGATATGCCGATATGGCCTACCAAGTCAGATCATTACTGACAATGGTACGAATTTGAACAACAAAATGATGAAGGAACTCTGTGAAAGCTTCAAGATTCACCATTACAATTCCTCTCCTTATCGACCTAAAATGAATGGGGCGGTTGAGGCGGCCAATAAGAACATCAAGAAGATAGTGCAGAAAATGGTAGTCACCTACAGAGATTGGAGTGAGATGCTCCCTTTCGCTCTGCATGGGTATCGCACCTCGGTTCGAACCTCGACAGGGGCAACCCCGTTCTCCCTCGTATATGGAATGGAAGTAGTTTTTCCTTTTGAAGTAGAAATCCCGTCCCTTCGGGTAATGATGGAAGCAAAATTAGAAGAGGCTGAGTGGATTCAAGCTCGACATGACCAATTAAACTTGATTGATGGAAAAAGATTGACCGCCCTCTGTCATGGTCAGTTGTATCAGAGGCGTATGAAACGAGCATTCGAGAAGAAAGTACGGCCTCGATAGTTTCAAGAAGGAGACCTGGTACTCAAGAAAATTTTACCAATTCAAAAGGACAATCGAGGCAAATGGACTCCTAATTATGAAGGACCATATGTTGTGAAGAGGGCTTTTTCTGGAGGAGCCTTAATACTCACTAATATGGGTGGCCAGGATTTGTTAATGCCTGTAAACACAGATGCAGTGAAAAAATACTATGCTTAGGGAGGAGATGTCAGAGCAAATAAAAAAAAACAAAAAACAAAAAAAACAAAAAAACAAAAAAACAAAAAAAATAAAAAATAAAAAAATAAAAAAAACAAAAAAAAGGAGAGGAAGAAAAGAAAATTAATGCTCGCTAAGCTGAAAACCTGAAAAGGCGGCTTAGGTAAAAGTTAGAGTGACCCGGTGAGTCGAAAACCCGAAAAGGGCGGCTTAGGCAAAAGTTAGGGTCAAATTTATGGCAATGCGAATAAGACCTCTGGCTCAAAGAAGTACGAGTCCAAGCTCGTGCACGTGAATCACTGTCGAACTTACCTTTCCAAAAGCAAGGTCGAAGGGTGAACATGAAGTCGTGTTGGGTGTTAAGGCTCTCATCAGTCTCAGAGATTCACTGGAGGATCCATGAATCTTCCCAGTTTTCACTTGTTCTGGACCTATGTGACCTCATTCATTTCATTCACTTTCTTTATTTTTTCTCTGTACTTGTTTAACGTTCATGAATAAAGTTCACTCTCTTCGATACGTGTTATGAATTTGGTTGATTTGATAAAAACATGTATTTTAACAAAATAAAATGGAAGAATGGTAAACATTTAAAGTCGCAAGGGACAAGATGCTCCTGCTACTCAACCTCATCTTAGGTAATCATTGCAGGGACTTGGCCAGGCACGCGCTCTAAAGCTAGGGTCGCCTCATTCGTTCTACTTCGTCCATGAGTTGTCGTAAGAGTCGCGGTTTCACAGGACTTACCCGATTTTGAAACTTATCTTTGCGTTACTTACCATTTTTCTGCAGGTTATCTCACAGATAGTCATGCCAGGCACTAACACCCCAATCAAGCCCTTCAAATCCCTTCCTTGAATCGCCCGAGTTGGCATTTCTCAAAATTCCTTCCTTAAAACGCCAAGGTTGGCACCTTTCAATGTTTTACTCTTTCATCGCCTAAGCAGGCACCTTCAAAGTCTCATCCTCAATTATTAAAGTCCGTGCCTCTTGAAATATCCTCCCCAGTGGAATCATTCGCCAAAGATGGCACTTCTCAGGATCTCTCTCCCCAATGAATCCTAAACTTTCCATCAAGAGGCAGTACCTGAACCACCAAAGTTTTCCCCAGTGGAACTACGCTTCCAAAACAAACTCAACTAGGGCATCTTCCCGAATTCCTTTTGTTATAACCATTCTCCAAGAATCCTTCAATCATGTCAAACTGGGGCATCTCCCCAGATTTATTCCTTTCCAGTCATGAGGCGTTTCTCCAAACTTCTTTCCAACTTGTCAAACTGAGGCATCTCCCTAGATTCCCCCAAAGCTCTTTAGATCATGTCAAACTGGGGCATCTTCCCCAGGTTGTTATCTTTTGTCAACCCAAGGGCGGTACCCCATGCTCCCGGGAAGTTTGAACTGAGACATCACCTCGGGTCTCACTCTGTCAAAAGGAAATGTACCCCAAACCTCTTCAACCGCCCTAACTGGGACATCACCCCAGATTCTTCTCCCGGCCTTGAGGTAGTACCCCTAAATCTTCTAATCTTTCCAAAAATTAGGGTATCGTCCCAGACCTTTCCCCCATTTCTTTTCTCTCCTAATCAAAAAGCAGTTCCCTGAATCATCCAAGATAGCTTGAACTGAATCATCCCCAGATTTCTTTCCTTTAGTAAGCCCATCATGCATCCCCAGTGGACCCCAGACTTTTCTTTCAGTCAAGAAGCTGTTCCCCGAGATCCCTTCAATCCTCCTAAATGGGGAAACCTTCCTCAGGTTTCTTCTATTTTCACTCAAGGGGCATTACTCCATCTCAAACTGGGACATCACCCCAGGTTCACCCTATTTCGGTCAAAGAATAATTCCCCAAAAGCCGTCAGCCATGTCAAAATGGGTTAATTCAGACGAGACGTCCTGTTAGCTCCCCCCAATCTTTGTATTTTCTGTCAATTGAGGGTTAACCCTATCCTTTACTTTTTGTCCTCCTATTCAGGCATTCTTTACTTTTTCATTCGCCTATTCTGGCACCATTTACTTTTCCAGCCGCCTATCAAGGCATCCTTTATCTTCCAGCCGCCTATCAAGGCATCATTTATCTTTCCAGCCGCCTATCAAGGCATCCTTTATCTTTCCAGCCGCCTATCAAGGCATCCTTTTACTTTCCAGCCGCCTATCAAGGCATCCTTTTTTTTCCAGTCGCCTATCAAGGCATCATTTATCTTCCAGCCGCCTATCAAGGCATCCTTTATCTTTCCAGCCGCCTATCAAGGCATCCTTTATCTTTCCAGCCGCCTATCAAGGCATCCTTTTACTTTCCATCCGCCTATCAAGGCATCCTTATTTTCCAGTCGCCTATCAAGGCATCCTTTATCTTTCCAGCCACCTATCAAGGCATCCTTTATTTTCCAGCCGCCTATCAAGGCATCCTTTATCTTCCAGCCACCTATTCAGGCACCACTTACTTTCTTGTCCGCCTATTCAGGCATCCTTCACTTTCCTTCCGCCTGTTCAGGCATCCTTTACTTCCTGTCCGCCTATTCAGGCACATCCTTTACTTCTTGTTCGCCTATTCAGGCACCCTTTACTTTCCTTTCTACCGGGAGTCAACCCCGATCTTCTCACCTCCTGTTAACTGAAAGGCTCAAGTGTCAATTCCTAGATTTTTCCCCTTCATCTAATACTTTGACAAAGGTGTTCACGTCTTTACTCCCTTTCAATTTCAAAAGCAAGAAGAAACTTCATGCTTTTCTCAAGGAAAAGAAATAAAGAGGGGCATCTGTGAACACCTATTTCAGCCCATCCACAAATGAAAAGAATTTGAAAAAAAAAAAGGTTGACTCGGAAATGATCATTTCCGAGTGGAAGGACTCGGAACATATCAAATCTGAGTGGAATATGCCACTGTTGAAGAGAAATCCGAGTAGAACTACTCAGAAATGATCAAAACTGAGTGGAACTACTCATAATGGAGCAAATCCGAGTAGAACTACTCAGAAATGATCAAAACCAAGTGGAACTACTCAGAATGGAGCAAATCCGAGTAGAACTACTCAGAAATGATCAAAACCGAGTGGAACTACTTAGAATGGAGCAAATCCGAGTAGAACTACTCAGAAATGATCAAAAACCGAGTAATAATGAAGCATTTCCAAATGGAATAGGCTCCTGTTGGGGAATCCGAGCGGAATGACACATACATGATCAAATCCGGGTAGAATTACTCAGAATGAATCAATTCCGAGTGGAAAGCTTCCCTGTCAGAGCCATTCCGAGTGAAGAAATTCAAATTTCTAATTCTGAGTGTGAAGAAGTTTATTTCCGAGCCATTTCTGACCAATTCCGAGTCAATCTTCACTCATCCGAATCCCTTTCTTTCTCACCCAGATTCCGAGTCCTCCTTTACCCATTTCCGAGTCATTTTTATGGATTTCCGAGTCATCATTCTCTCCAGTTAGTTCTTGGTCAATCTTCATTCATTTCTGACCAATTCCGAGCCAGTCTTCAAGTTGGAACCGAGTGACACTACAGTCGGTCATCCCTCTTCAAATCAATTCTGTGTTATCCTTCTTCAAATAATCAATTCCGAGCCCATTTTCGCCTAAATCTGGCTCACCACCCTCACACAGATTCCGAGTCCACCTTTACAATCAACTTCCGAGTCTTTCTCTTAGATTTTCAATCGGTTCCGAGTCATTTTATACTCGGAATATGGAGAGGAAGTGAAGGCCGACCCCTTTTCCACTCGGATTTGACTCCTAATATGGAGGAATGCTGACTGAGAGGGTGATCTGAGTGATTCTCACTCGGATTCCCCCATTTTTACTCGGATTACTCTATTTTCACTCGGATTTACACCATCCTCACTTAGATTTGACTCCCAGTATGGATGAATACTGATTGGAAGGTTGATCCGAGCCATTCTCACTCGGATTACACCATTTTCTCTCGGATTTACACCATCCTCACTCGGATTTGACTCCCAGTATGGATGAATACTGATTGGAAGGTTGATCCGAGCCATTCTAACTCGGATTACACCATTTTCTCTCGGATTTCCACTCTCCTCACTCGGATTCACATGCTGACCTGGATTCCACCCCCAAAGTGGATCCAGGAATCCCGGAGGTGGCTGGCAGACAGGGGCGGAGGTGGAGGAATTAAAAATTCCCACCAGCCGTTGTCCCCCCACTACCCAAACTGAGTGGAAGCCTGAGCTGGCATTCCACTCGGAAGTGGAAGCCTGAGCTGGCATTCCACTCGGGCCAGCCTATAAATAGGCAAGGGGGAGGACAGCTGAGGGGGGGCATTCAGAGGAGGAAACTCTGCCAAAATCCTTCGTGCTCTCTTCTCTCTCACACCAACTCTTCTCTTCTTCTTCTTCCATCATCCCTCACCATTGCTGCCCACAATCCTTCCATCCTCCAGTCCTCTCCTATTCCAATCCGTCCACACTCCCACTCAACAGCACCTCATTTGTAATCCCATCACCTTCCCACTCCCTCTAACCCCATATTCCCTCTCGGACCAGCGTTCCTGCACCATCATCACTCGGTTTTTGCTCAACTTTCACTCGGTAATCCTCTTTTCACTAGGATTTAGTATTTTGCATTCGTTTTCTCTTATTTCCATTCAGATCCTCACTGTTTCACTCGGATTTACTATTATTTTCATACAGATCCTTACTGTTTCACTCGGATTTACTATTTTGCACTCGGTTTCTCTTATTTTCACTTAGATTCTCACTGTTTCACTTGGATTTACTATTTTTGCACTCAGATTCTCATTATTTCACTAGGATTTACTATTTTGCACTCGGTTTCCCTTATTTTCACTCAGATTTTCATTGTTTCACTCAGATTTTCACTGTTTCACTCAGATTTTTCACTGTTCCACTCAGATTTTCACTGTTTCACTCAGATTTTCATTGTTTCACTCGGATTTTCACTGTTTCACTCAGATCTTTCACTGTTTCACTCAGATTTTCACTGTTTCACTCAGATTTTCACTGTTTCACTCAGATTTTCACTGCTCCACTCGGATTTTCCCTTATTTTCACTCGGATTTTCATTGTTTCACTCAGATTTTTCACTGTTTCACTCAGATTTTCACTGTTTCACTCAAATTTTCACTGTTTCACTCAGATTTTCACTGCTCCACTCAGATTTTCACTGTTTCACTCAGATCTTTCACTGTTTCACTCAGATTTTCACTGTTTCACTCAGATTTTCACTGTTTCACTTAGATTTTCACTGCTCCACTCAGATTTTTCACTGTTTCACTCAGATTTTTCACTATTTCACTCAGATTTTCACTGTTTCACTCATATTGTCACTGTTTCACTCGGTTTTCCCTGTTTTCACTCGGATTTTTCATTTTTTCACTCGGTTTTCTTATTTTTCACTCGATTTTCTTATTCTTCACTCGTTTTTTTCATTTTTTTGCACTCGTTTTCCTCTCCCATTCATTTTTTTTATATATTCATTTTTCTTAATCAGTGTCGTACGGAAAATACTTCCGTCTACACAGTCTCTATAAGATCCGTGCACGTGCGAAGTACTTCGCCTTGTATGGATTCTTCACTAAAATGATTCCTATCAATATCTTCCTAATCTTTTCCTAAAAAAAAACATTTAAAGAACTACGTGACCCTGATTTCTCGAAAGCTCGAGAATACGTAGGAGCGGGAAACAGTTCCTGTCGGGCCCACCTTTCTTTATTTAATTTTTAGAGTTTCCTTTTTGTCTTGCTATCAAAAAGAAGGAGCGAGATTAATTTGGACGAGACGTCCTGTTAATTTCATATTTTTTAATATCTCTTTAAAGAAAAAAGGAGGAGCGAGATTAATTTGGACGAGACGTCCTGTTAATCTCATATTTTTTAAATATCTCTTTAAAGAAAAAGAAGGAGCGAGATTAATTTGGACGAGACGTCCTGTTAATCTCATGTAAATATTTTGCGTTGATTTTTATTTATTTTGTTTATTTTTTCATTCCGTACGTTTTTCTTTTCATGAAGAAGTTAAAATAATTATCGGGTTAACTATAATGCGCGCTATCAAATTAAGGTAACCGTTTTTTATAACGGACAGTTGTGAGGTGCTAATACCTTCCTCACCTGTAATCAGACTCCCGAATCATGGAATCTCATTTTTATAACCAGTGCTTTAACAAAAGGTTTTTCCACTATTTTATCCTAAAAAATATTGGTGGCGACTCCCTGTTTATTTTTAAAAATCGTTTTGAGGGTCGGCCGTGCCGCCGCGATCCCGGTCGCGACAGATGTGTATAGTGGCGTTGTGATGACGGGCTTGACAAGAAGGTTGCCCAGTGACAATGTGATGGATGGGCTTGACAAGTCGGTCGCCCTGTATTGTGAGCACATGCCAGTTTCTGGTAGTTGTACCTGTTGTTTATTGATGATATGATTGAGATATGATATGTGATTATGTGGTATGGGACGGCCGACGGTATGTATTACCCTTATTTTTAGCTTCCGTGATCAAGTCGGACCCAGTTGAGCTACCCAGAGATCTATGACCCAGTGGTTAAGGGGAAGTCAAGTCGGGCTCGGTGAACCAAGTCGGGTTCATGGGATGTCAAGTCGGACTCCCAGCTGAAGGCCAGTCCTTTAGTATCCGGATACTAGACATCAATTTTGTTTGAGTTAGTGGTGATAATTAATGATTTGATAATTTTGCCGAGCGCAGTTGGTTATAATTGCCGAATGAGAATTGATATAATTGCTGAGTATGATTTGATGTATTTGCCAAGTGTAATTTCATATATTTTTCGAGTGATTTGTTATGTTTACCGAGTGGTAAATTGTTATACTTGCCAAATGAGTTACTAGCTGAGTGATTTGCTAAAGTTGCTGAATGAGGATTGTTATATTTACCGAGTGTTAATTGCTATAATTACCGAGTGTAAGATAATTGCTGAGTGTGAGTTAATTGCCGAGTGTAATGTGCAATTTGAGGATAAAGCAATCGGACAGAGTTTATACTCGTATTTTATTTAAATTCCGTTCTAGATTAATTATGATGCTAAACACTTACCCTTGCTGTGGTTTTCAATTTTAGTACCCAGTGACAGGGAAGAGGTCAGAGTCATGGAGGTGCGCCAAGTGGAAGATTGATGCCAAGGCACCGAGTGATTTTGAATGAAGTGTGTAATATATGTATATAATGAGTTTTTTGAGTGTGTGATGCTATAACATGTTGCCTGTATGTTGAATTAAATTTGAATCGGTATACTAATTGACGTAAGTATAAATTCTTGATGTTATGTGATCGGTATTTATTTTATGAGTGAATTTGCATTGCTGTAGCATAGTAGATTACCGGGCGAATCTAGTCGAGTGGATTCATTCTTGTCCGAGCGAGGGCCGATTGATTTGGTGCCATTTTCGCTCAAGTGAGTATCCCTTATTTCTTTTTGAGTGAAGGATAACCGAGAGACCCATTTCCGAGTGGAATGTTAGGGTGTCTCCGAGTGAGCTATGGCCGAGAGCATCACTTCCGAGTGAAGAAAATAAGAGTGCTTTCGAGTGAAGACTAGAGTGTTTCTGAGTAAGGTATATTCGAGTGAACCTTTTCTGAGTGAAGTAAGGTTAAGTTGTTCCCGAGTGAGAGATGACGGAGTAGACTTATTTCCGAGTGAAACCCGACTTATTGACTTCCCTATAAGTCTTGTCCGCTCAGGTTTAAAGAGTAGTATTCGCTCAAGCGAGTCGGATATCGCCTAAGCGAGTCGGATTCCACTGTTTCTAAATAACTTTATTTTATTAATGGATTTATTTTTGATCAGTTTCAGTCGGTTATTGCTATTTTAAGTATGATTTTATTATTTTGAATGTATTTAAGAAAAGTAAATGATATTTTATATTAAGACCGAGTGGATTTTTATTAAACATGAAAAATCTATTGCGAAAAATGATTAAATTGACGTGGGTCGTCACAACATATATCACCCCCAAACCAATGGACAAGCAGAAGTCTCTAACAGAGAAATCAAAAGAATCTTGAAGAAGATAGTACAGCCTAACAGGAAAGATTGGAGCAAGAAACTGGATGATGCTCTTTGGGCATAAAGAACAACTTTTAAGGCACCTATAGGAATGTCTCCCTATAGAATTGTTTTTGGTAAGGCATTTCATCTTCCAATAGAAATTGAGCATCGTGCTTTTTGGGCTGTAAAAGCTTGCAACTTAGCACTTGATCAAGCAGGTGAAGAAAGGAAGTTACAATTGAATGAGCTTGATAAGATCCGTTTGGCAGCTTATGAGAATTCAAAATTCTACAAGGAGAAAACAAGGAAATTCCATGATAGCTTAATAGCTAGAAAGGAGTTCACTGTCGGACAGAAAGTGCTATTGTTTAATTCCCGGTTGAAACTGATGGCCGAAAAATTACGCTCCAAATGGGAAGGACCTTTCATTATCACTAATGTATTTCCCCATGGAGCTATTAAAATAAAAAGTGAAAACTCCAACAAAAGCTTCAAGGTTAATGGACAACGCTTGAAGCCATTACATGAAAATTGAGAGATAATTATTTTTGTTGTGTGAATTTGTGATTATTTTTGTTATTTTTGTGTGATTATTTTTTGAAAAAAATAAAAATTTAAAAAATAAAGATTTTGTGTGTTTTTTTTGTTTTAATATGGCATGTTTTATTGGAATTTTTAGGATATGCATGAGTAATAAGTAATTTCTTTCATGTTTGATATGTGCTTAATGATATGTTATGATTTGAACTCAAGCATTTTTGGTATGTTGAGAATGACATGATAATTGAGAGATGATCATATACGGTAGAATTATGCCTTGTGAGATTTTTGAGCCTTAAAAATTTGATGGATTACTTTATACCATCTTAATTCTTTCATGTGTGATTTATTCTTGAATGCTTACATCTTAATCTTTGTATTGTTTCTTAATGATACTTGAAACTCATATGAATGTATTTGAAAGGACAAGGACATTTTTTTCAATTGAGCCACTAGCCATATAAGCCTACCATGAATAAATCATCTTTCACTAGCCCCTTTGTTGCAGCTCAAATAAGCCATGGACGAAAAACCAAAAATATAGCTACCTTAAGGAATATATTGGAGCTTTGGAATCAAGTCAAAAACAGGCATTCAAATAAGTGTGGGGGTGTGCAAAAAGAAGTTACAACTCTTGGTTTAAGTGTTATGTAACCCTAAAAGAAAAAGAAAAAGAAAATATAAAAAAATAAACTTTTTTATATATATAGTTTGATGTTTGCGACCAAATGTGATCGAACAAATGTTTTACCCTCACTATTTGCCTCTTAAATTAATTGCTCCATCATTCTTTTTGGTATTTAAACTTATTTTCCAAAAGTTTACCACCCAATTATACCTTGGCCACATTACAACCGTGAAAAGCCCTGTTGATCTATACATGCATTTGTGTTGATTATGGAATTGAGAAACTTGCCAAATTTATGGGACTGTCTATTTTTCAGGAAAATATTTTGAGTGTATACACAAACCCAAAACACTTGAAAGTTGAGAGTATGTCTTGTGAGGTTCTGTCACTTATGATCTTCTTTTTAGTTTGATTTAATTCTCACATGCCTAAGTGTTTGATGATTTTCATACATATCTTGATGCTCTGTATCTTTCATGTTGAATAACTCTTGTTTCTCTGTATATTCCTAAAAATTTCATGATAAGCATGCTAGTTTTGTGTGTTTACTATTTTTCAACTTAATATTTTCAATAGATTGTAAAACTTATTTTTATTCTGATTTTGCCCTGGAGTGCAAAAGAATAAGTGTGGGAGTATTTGATGATGCATGATTTATCCTTAATTCCTTAGTTTAAATGTGTATAATTTGCCATTACTTATTGTGTGATTTATTGCATTTTAACACATTTTCATAATTTAAGCCTTATTTAATATTTGATTTTTAAAATGAATTAAGGAATGAAAATAATGAAATATTGGTTTCTCTTATTTTGTAGTGTACGATTGAGCCTGCAATTAAAAAATAATTACCGCAGGTCAAACAGAAGAAGCCACGCCTCAAGAAATGGTCAAAATGCAAGAAAAAGCACAAGAACAGGCCTAGGAATTGATTCACCAACCTGGGAATCGATTCCTACACTAAATTATGCCCAAGGAATCGATTCATCTCCCTAGGAATCGATTCATCTCCCCAGGAATCGATTCATCCACTCAGGAATTGATTCATTTGCTTTAGGAATCGATTCCTCACCTCAGGAATCGATTCATGTGATGTTTCTAACGTAATTTTCAACCGAATGAATCCATTCCCACATTAAATCATGGATGGAATCATGGAGGAAAAGTAGGAATGTTTTCAGGCACTATGAAAAATAGGAAAACATCACTATGCAATTTATGGAAGCATTACGCCGAATGAAATATTTTATTGTAATAGAAGCCTTCCTTGAACGCTATAAATAAAGGAGAACCTAAGGCTTCAGAGATACTATTCCTTCACACTTCTCTAAATTCCTCTTCCATTCTTTCTTTCTTTGGAGAAGCAGAGAAAGGCTTCTGGAGGAGCTCTTCCATTCCGGGTTCGGTCTTTCTTATTTTTAGTTTGTTTTAATTATGGAGGGCTAAAACCCTTAGATTGATTTTCTTGGAGAATATTGTAATATAATTTTGAGGTTCTTGTTTTAAATATAGTATGATTTTATTATTGTTAATTTCTTCACAATCTTACTCTGCTTATTTAATTCTTTTCTATTTAATTAAATTTATATGCTTAATCGATTTAATTATACTAATGGAATAAAATAAGATTTAAATTAAAATGGATTAAGGAAATATGCATGCTTAATGAATATTTTCATAATCACTTTTAATAATTATGGTTTGCTTAATTCCATAATTTTAGAAAAAATTATGTATGTAGGTGATGTTCTTACATATGCCTAATAATTCCTAGATTTTATGATCTTGACTCCTTTTGCTTAATTAGGATGCTTGATTAAAATATTTATTTTTAAATAAAAGTAAAGGAAATATGAATTAAAAAAAGACGCTTAGTTGATTAATTCAAATTGAGCTAAGAATTCAATAGTAATGAAAGTGTACAAATCATCTTTTGTGAACTAAGGATAAATCTAATTACAATACTCCAAGAAAATCAATCACTTGTTATTTATTGTTCTAAATCGTATATTTACTCTGTTTTGATTTTAATTGTGACAATCAATCAACCCCCCAAATGTATTTGTATGTTTGTTGAACTTCTGTTTGTAAAAATTAATTTTAAACTTGATTTTCCTAAATTTTTGTGTCGATCTTTGAGAGAACGACCTAGGTTGACACCCTAGTACTACAATAATTAATTTTAATGTACTAATTTGATGAGACCACAACAGTAACACGTCATTCGCTACTTTGAACATCTTTTCCTTTTTCCATACGTTCTTTATTTTTTCATAGAAATGATGATTTATTATCATTTCGACCACGACCATGATCATGAGTATAATGATCATGTGTTACTACATTCACTTTGGGAATGGAGCAGTACCAATTGGGTGAAACTCATGATTTTACATAAGTAATTCATTAATTTTTTTGTAGCTACAAGGAGACAAGTAATTAAGGTAAAGTAACTTATAAATCAACTTAAATAAAATTTCACATAAGTGACCCAGAAGTGAAAATTTAAAAGTTTTCATAGAATATCATTCAAGTACTAGTGGCTTAATAGTAGAGTGATAACTTATCATGGTATAAACCTAGGGTTCAATTCCCTATTAATGTTATCTTATTTATTATCTATTTTATATATAATAAAATATATTACATTAAATACCAATTCTGATTCTAAAAAAATAAACATTTAATGATATAAAATCAAGTAATAGCAAGTAGTGAAGTGGAAAGCATGATCAGCGTATATAATAACCATATAATATATATAATATACCATGCATATAATAAGCATATAATATATAACGTAAGCAATGTGCAATTGATCAATAATATAAAATATATAAAGTGAAGCAAGTAATAGATTAGCATAAAATAACATCCCGTGACATATAAAATAATGGGTCAGCATTGTAGTGAAAACAAATCAGAATGGTATAGTGGTTTCACACATGCATTTTAAGTTATAGTGAGTGGAAAATCATGGACAGGTGAATCATGATTTAAGGAGACCACATGAATTGTTATATAATTATATAATATAATATAAAATGAATGTTATAAGTTATGCAATCAACAATGGAATCAGGAGCGTGTAAGAATGGATCAACAACTAAATATTATATAGAACATGATAGTAATTAAAGTTCCAGTGGTAGAATGGATCAGCAATCGAGTATGTATATAGCATAATGGACAATGGATAATTATTGGCGTAGGCACAATGGACAATGGATCAACAGCTTATATAATCACGCACAATTCTTAGTGATATATAATATTGCAAAAGCAATTAGATAAAGTGATAAACCAAGGTTCTATATAATATAAAGTGATATATAATATAAATAAACCACGATACTATATAATATAAAAGAGTTAATGGAAATCAAACAATCAGCTTTAATAAATAAAGGAGCTAATGGAAATGCAATCACGGCTAATGGAAATCAAAATCAATTTTAATAATAAAAAAAGTCCCCCACGCAGAAGCTTTAATAATATAAAGTTAAATCCAAGTGCTAGCAGTATAATATAAAGTTGAATCCCAAGTGCTAGCAATTTAATAACATAATTGGTACAACATAAAAATGACATGGCAATCAATAACATGGCAATTACAAGCGCAGTATCGTGAAGCTACAGAAACTAATCATAGCACTATAGCAATAGCATATAAATAGTATTTAAAATCAATAGCATATATTATGTTATATATTTATAGTAGAAACTGTATTATTTCTTTAACACTCCAGAGTATATATATATATATATATAATAATATAAATATAGTTTTTCAGGAACGATAAATAAATAGTTTTTAAGAATTCTTCTAGAATTCTGAGTTATTTAACTATTAATTTTATACATCCTATAAGGATGTTTATAAGTTCTTCAGGAACCTATATATATTTTTTATGATATAGATATAATTTTATACATCCTTCTAGGATGTTTTAAAATATAAGTTCTTCAGAAACATTTATAACATAAGGTATATAAATTAAAATTATCAATAATAATAATAATATGTATTACTTCTCGTAGTCTTGACTAGATCTCAGTTGGCCAGAACCTCATACTGATACCGTGTTATAAAATAACTCTAAAATTTTAATGGAAAAAGGAACTTAAAGAAGAGAAAGAGGAATAACTGAGAAGAAGAAGTAGCAATGTATGCACCAGCCAATTCTTTTCACTTGCATCAAACTATAAAGGGAATGATCCTATTTTATAACCCAAGGTGGATATCCACCTTTTATTATAATATTCATAATAGAAGTAAAATTTTACATTATGCTGTTTTAAATAAACAAATTATTTTGGAGAATAAATTAAATTATGAGAGTTATTAATAAATTGATAAAATTAAATAATTAAATTTATTGATTTAAAAAAGAAAAGTAAAAGAATAAGAATAAGAATTTAGTAAAAGACCATATTGCCCTTATCACTAAAAACATTTTCCCTTTTCTTTCTTCTTCTCCAATCACGTGTTTGCCATCTCCTTCTTTGCTCCTCCATGATTGTGAGCTGAAGGTCTAAATAGGAGTTTATTTTCTTGGAGGAACTTTAAATTAATTACATTTTTGCACTCGTGGACGAGAGGTGAGCTCGTGTGTAGCTTCGATTTCCTTTTCCCATGGCTTCTCCTCCAAAACTAAATTGGCATGTTCAAGGGGATTCTTGGTGTTCACACATAGAGTTTAGAGCATAAAACCTAGGAAAATCCTCCTAGGAATTAGGTTTATTAATCTCTATAATGTGTCACTTAGGTTACAATGTGAACAATACGTGCTTTTATACAAAAGTTATCAAGTGGGCTTCGACCCATTAGCTTAAGATATAAACTATTAGAGAGATATGAGGGATTGGTAGGGACCACCTCTCATATTAAGGGGGAACAGGAGCCCCTTAACCACGAGCCTTGGGTGTAAGGCCGAGCGAAGTGGTTTAAATATAAGTCGGGTAATCCTTCTTTGCCTTGCTTTCAGTGAAAACGTGTGTAAGATGCTTGGGGTAATGTAAAAATTGGGATTATTCATTTTCGGGTAAGGATTCTGAGTGAGGAGAGTCTTCATTTCCGAGTGAGGAGAGTCTTCATTTTCGAGTGAGGAGAGTCTTCATTTTTGAGTGAGGAGAGTCTTTATTTTTGAATGAGGAGAGTCTTTATCTTCGAATGAGGAGAGTCTTTATTTCTGAATGAGGAGTCATCTTCACTTTTGAGTGAGGAGAGTCTTCATTTCTAAATGAGGAGTCATCATCTTTGAATAAAGAGTCATCTTCATTTTCGAGTGAGGAGAGTCTTCATCTTCGAGTGAGGAGAGTCTTCATTTCCGAATGAGGAGTCATCATCTTCGAATGAGGAGAGTCTTTATTTTCAAGTGGCAAAAGTCTTCATCTTCGAATGAGGAGAGTCTTCATTTCTGAGTGAGGAGAGTTTTTATTTTTGAGTGAGGATAGTCTTTATATTCGAGTGAGGAGAGTCTTCATTTCCGAATAAGGAGTCATTATCTTCAAATGAGGAAAGTCTTCAGTTTTGAGTGGTGAGAGTCTTCATCTTCAAATGAGAAGAGTCTTTATTTTCGAGTGAGGAGTCTTCTTTACTTCCGAGTGAGGAAAGTCTTGGTGACATGGCAAGAGTATTGTGACGTCCCGTGTAATTTTCCGAATAAATTTTTTGCGTTTTTTTTAAAAGATCATTTTAAAATTCATAAGTTAAATCAGAGTTCGCGTAACGATTGATAATTGCGGAATATTAATCATGTATGCTAGTCGTATATAATAAAATTTATGAAAATATTTGCTTAGCAAAAACAACTTAGAAGTAACAGTACTTAGCATATAATATTTATTACAACTCATTAAAATCAAAGTCCAAGTAATAATTCAAATATTCGTCAATCATGGCATCAATCTTCGTTCTGCGTGGCATTCACTGTAAAAATTAATATAAGAGTGAGACAGAATATAGAATAAGTATAAAATAGATAAAATTGCACAAACACAATCAACAAATCATAATGATATGATGGTTATGCCATACGAATTCATTTATATTTAATGAGTCTTTAATTAGTCAATGATGTCATGCTAGATCCATTTGGTTTGGTGGGAATACTGCAGTAAAAGGTCTCATAGAGACACCGGTAGGAATTAATACAGTCATGGATCCCTACAGTCCCATGACCAACACATCGATAGGAATTAATACAGTCATGGATCCATACAACCCCATGACCAACACATCACAGAAAAATAGGGCTTTAACTCATCATAGAGTAACCCCCCACCAGGGTAGGCAATCATGGAACCCCTAAATTCCATGGTGTGTCCAAATGCTTATGATGCATGAATGCCTTTAATTCTTATTACCATTTAACATACCATGATATCCATATTTCCAAAACCTCTTGGAGAATACAAGTCTTCAAGGGACACAACACATAATAATTCACAGAATCATGGATTTACTGTTTCAACCACATATGTCAATAACCAAAAGGCATTCATGTACATATAAATTAATTTCGTTATTCATAATTATTCACTACCACAATATTCAAATTGTATGATACTCAACAACATTCATAATAATTCATAATCACTCAAGAATTCAATAATAAATTATTACTCATAGAGAAAATATCATTTTTATCCATAATAACCATCATAAGTAAATTTCAGCATTTCTAAACAGCGACATGTGTTAGTAAAACAGTCATAATATGAGTAAATCAACTCCTTTTTAGGTGATTCTACTTTCTGTAGTTCAATACCATAATTGTCTACAACTTTCATGAAGAACACAATTTCAAATTCCGAACAGAAATATCACTTATTCACGAAATACCACACTGCCTCAGGGTGAGTGTTTCAAAACGTACATATGTTAGTAATTTCAGTGTTTCTGGAGTTACAAAAATGATGTTTGCATGAAAAAAGTTCTAAATTACTCTTAACAAAAATATCTACAATTTTCATGAAGATCATAAATTCAAATTCTAAGCAGAAATACCATTTATCCACAAAATACAACACTGCCTCCAGGTGAGTTTTCAAAACGTACATATATTAGTATTTTCAACGTTTTTAGAGCTACACAAATGATTTTAACATGAAACCAGTTCTAAAATACTCTTAACATAATTATCTACAACTTTCATGAAGACACCAACAACTAATTCATACCACAAAATTCCCAGTATTGAAAACAAGATTCGGATTTCATAGTTAACAGATTTGCATCATGAACATACTTCTGTATTTTGAGCATAACTAGAGCTACAAGCATCTTTTTAACTTGAAACCACTTTCTATAAATCCCTAACATGTATATCTACAACTTTCGTGAAGACATCAGAGGCTGATTATGCATGTATAATTCCCAGAATATCAAAATATGCATAGAACATAGCTTAAACATTTCACTCGGTCATGTTGTAGTATTTTGGCTATAACTTTTGCTATACATATCCAAAGCAGTTGAATCAGGTATCAAAATTCACATAACAAAAAGATCTACAACTTTCATGAAGAAGTCAGAGTCAAATTCATACGTTTTCAGCTTCAAAATTAAGCAACAAGATACGAAATTAAAACTGGAATCCTAGAACAGCATACAACTCTACCCATTTCACAAATATTCACAACCCTGTCCCCTCTTACTTGGTTTGCCGACTGAAAATGGCCTCTTGCTGTCCTGGCTTCTATTCGAAGGAGTTATTTAGAAAGGAAGGAAATTGAATGAAAGATATTTCACTAGCTTTGTTCTAATCCGTTCTAGTTTAGCAAAAATGGCAGGATTAATAATGCAAGAGAAATGGGGAACATTAGTTGAAGGATTAGGTGGAATAATGAAGCCTTTTGACTCCTTTTCAGAGTCAGCTTTGCATTGATTGGAATAAAATATTCAAAAGTATTATAATGGATGTACTTTCCCCTGTGATTGGTTCGTTGTGCCACTTATTTTTGGATTCATGTGATTAAGTGGGCTAATCACTAGCTGAAGTGGAATTAAAAAAATTGTTCAGTGTTGAATGATTTGCAGAGGTCGGTATGGCGTGAGGGCGGTATTGAGTGTGAAGGGCGGTGTTGAGTGTGAAGGGCGTTATTAAGTGTGAAGGGCGGTGTTGAGTGTGAAGGGCGGTGTTGAGTGTTTCTTAAGAAATATCCATGTCCTAAAAGACGTTCACGTTACTCCGCCAAGGCATTTGACCTCGTCAATGCTTATTACTCCGCCAAGGCATTAGTTGACATCCGATCTTCTTTGAAGTCTTGAAGTCGTCCTAACCTTGAAGGTCAGAACGGATCAGAAGTGTTCCTTCCGATCTCACTCAGCTGACTCCTCTTCCTTCATCCTTTCACTCGGTCAAGTTCTAGTCCGACTGGAACTCTACCAGTCGTGTGAAGAAAAAGGAAAACTGAGTCCCCTTGGTAAATCTCCTGAAACTGACTCCAATCACTCAGTTTTTTATTGCCAAAACTGACTCAACATCAGGTCAGTCATCACTCGGTGATCCACCTCCAAACCGAGTCACCTCAATCAATCTATCACTCAGTAAACTTAATACAACACTGACCATCACTCACTCAAACTTCCACTCGGTATCTTTGCCTATTCTCACTCAGAAAATACCATAGCCTCACTCGGATTCACTCGGCTAATCATCACTTAGTCAAGATCAAACCAACTTCTTCAACTACGTTTCACTCAGAGTCCATCAAGTCCATTGCTACTCGGAAATATATTTTCCTCTGTACTCCACTCGGAAATGAAAATTCTCAGCGAGTTTTCACTCAGAACTGCAATGTCTGACTATGAGTGACTCAGAAACGAGTCATTCAGAAGTATTTGACTCGGAAATAAGTCTCTCTAATTAATTTAACTTGGCAGTGAGTCACCCCAAGATGTGTCACTCGGATTCTCTCACCCAGAAGTGGTTCTATCAGTTCCACTTCACACATAAGTGTCTCGGGTGCAGGAATTTCACTCGGAATAAACTCACTCGGCCATATTCCACTCAGAAAGCATAACCTTCACTCGGAATTTCTCTTAGTCACTCGGAATTTTCCTTCTTCACTCAGAATTTTCATTCTTCACTCGGACAGAGCCCCTTTTTCACTCGAAAATTCGTTTCTAAGGCATATTTTACCCGGAAAATGGATCTTATCAATACAGGTCTATGTAATTTCTATAGTTATACCCAAAAATGGAATTTTTTTTTTGAGTATTATAAACCATCCATAGAGTGTTTTATTCATTGATCAACACTTACAGGTCTTCCATGCTTCATAAATTACATAATTGAACTACTATTAAAGTAGGATGTTACATTTCTCCCACCCTAATAAAAATTTCGTCCTCGAAATTTAACTTAACATACTCCTCAGTGAAACAATCCTGGATACTGCGTCCTCATAGTATCTTCACGCTCCCAAGTCAGAGTTACTTCGTTTCCTTGTTTCCATGCAACCTTCACTAGTGGTACGTTCTTGTTTCTCAGACGTTTATTCGATCTTTCTAGAATCTGTGTAGGTTCTGTGGAGATGGTCAGATTTTCTCTAACTTCAATATCATCAGCAGCAATCACATGAGTGAGGTCTTGTACATACTTCCTTAGTTGTGATACGTGAAACACATTGTACAGGTTTGCCAGGTGAGGAGGAAGTGCAATCTGATACGCCACTGTACCAATCCTCTTCAGGATCTCATATGGTCCAATGAACCTTGGACTCAACTTCTTACTCTTCAATGCTCGACCAATCCCCTTGTGAGGTAAAACCTTCAAAAATACATGCTCACCAACTTGGAATTCAAGTGGTTTCCTCCTCTTATCGTAATAGTGCTTCTGTCTGTCTTGGGATGCCTTCATCTTTTCCCTGATTATTTCTATTTGTTCAGTAGTCTGTTGCACAATTTCAGGTCCTAACGCCAAACTCTCACCAGTTTCTAACCAACAAAGAGGCGTTCGACACTTTCTACCATACAATGCTTCAAATGGAGCCATACCAATACTGCTATGGTAGCTATTGTTATACGTGAATTCTATCAGTGGAAGAAACTGCTCCCAACTACCTCCATGTTCAAGCACACAAGATCGCAGTAAGTCTTCCAAACTTTATATGGTACGCTCTGACTGTCCATCTGTTTGGGGATGATAAGCTAAGCTTAATTGAAGCTTTGAACCCAATTCCTGATGCAAGCTTCCCCAGAATCGGGAAGTGAACCTTGGATCTCTATTTGACACAATACTAGATGGTACACCATGAAGTCTTATGATCTCTTTCACATATAATTGTGCCAATTTTTGTAGAGAGTTCTTCATATTCATTGGGAGAAAATGAGCAGACTTTGTCAATCTGTCTACAATAACCCAGATTGCATCATTCCCTGAACGTGTTCTTGGTAATCTTGACACAAAGTCCATTGAAATGTCATCCCATTTCCAGACAGGAATCTCCAATGGTTGTAGTTCACCAGATGGCTTTTGATGTTCCACTTTGGCTTTTTGACACACCAGACATGAAGACACATATTCAGCTATCTCTTTCTTCATCCTTGGCCACCAAAAGCTTTTCTTCAGATCTTGATACATCTTGGTTGATCCAGGATGAATGCTCAACATACTTTTATGCGCTTCTTCTAAGATTGTTCTTCTCAGACCAACATCATCTGGTACACAAATTCTGCTTTTGATTCTCCAAATTCCATCTGATCCTTCTTGTAATCCCATATCTTTTCCCTTTGCCTGCAAGTCTCTCAACTCTTGTAATGGCAAATCTTCTTTCTGTCTTTCACCTATCAGCTTCAGAAAATCATTGGTTCTCTTCAGAGTTCCCAAGATCAAACTCTTTGAAGATTTCATCTCCACATCCAAGTTCATGTCTCTGAATTGTTCTATCATCTCCATCTCTTTTATCATCAAAGATGCCATATGAATGGACTTTCGGCTAAGTGCATCTGCCACTATATTTGCTTTTCCTGGATGGTACTTCAAATTGAAATCATAATCTTTAAGAAACTCCATCCATCTTCGCTGCCTCATGTTCAATTCCTTTTGATCGAACAAATACTTCAAGCTCTTGTGGTCACTAAACACTTCGAACTTGACTCCATACAGATGGTGTCTCCAGATTTTCAGGGCAAATACTACTGCTGCCAATTCTAGATCATGTGTTGGATAGTTCATCTCATGTGGTCTCAATTGCCTAGAAGCATAGGCAACCACTCTTCGTTGTTGCATCAAGACACAACCTAAGCCCATCTTAGAAGCATCACAATAAACCACAAAGTCTTCTTGTGGGTCAGGCAAGGTTAAGACTGGAGCAGATGTAAGCTTCGTTTTTAGTTCCTGAAAACTCCTCTCACATTCTGACGTCCAATCAAAAGGTTGATTCTTCCGGGTTAGACGAGTCATTGGTAGGGCAATTTGAGAAAACCCCTCAATGAATCTCCGATAATAACCAGCTAATCCCAGGAAGCTTCGTATCTCAGTGACTGTAGTAGGTCTCTCCTAGTTCGTTACAGCTTCAATTTTAGAAGGGTCCATAGACACTCCTTCGCTTGAGATTACATGACCTAGAAACTTTACTTCCTTCAACCAGAATTCACATTTTGACAACTTGGCATACAACTGTTTCTCTTTCAGAATCTGTAATACCACTCGAAGATGTTTTTCATGTTCCTCCCACGTCTTAGAATAAATCAGAATGTCATCAATGAAGATAATAACAAACTGATCTAAGTATGAATGGAATACTCGATTCATGTAATCCATGAATACAGCTGGGGCATTGGTTACTCCGAAGGGCATCACAAGATACTCGTAATGGCCATAATGTGTTCTAAAAGCTGTAATCCTCAGACTTGACACGAATCTGATGGTATCCCGATCGTAGATCAATCTTGGAAAATACAGTAGCGCCTCTCAATTGATCTATCAAATCATCAATTCTGGGCAAAGGGTATTTATTCTTCACCGTCAATTTGTTCAACTGACGATAATCTACACATAATCTCATGCTTCCATCTTTCTTCTTGACAAGTAATACTGGCGCTCCCCATGGCGACACACTAGGCCTGATAAAATGCTTCTCTAATAACTCTTCAATTTGCTCCTTTAGTTCTGCCAGTTCAATAGGTGACATGCGATATGGAGCCTTAGATACTGGTTCTGCTCCTGAAATTAAATCAATTGAGAATTCTATCTCACGTTCTGGAGGTAAACTTGAGACATCCTCAGGAAATACTTCAGGAAATTTAGAAACAACTGGCATCTCGATTGCTTTAGATTCACCATCTCCTTGTGAAAGAGTAAACAAGGCAAATAATTGGCTTTCACCATGTAAGGCAAAGAGTTTGAGATTGTCGGAAGTAAGATTTTCTTCTGATGGAAGTATCACAGTTTTGTTATGACAGTCCACCAAGACTCGATTTGCCGATAACCAGTCCATCCCTAGGATTACTTCCAGATCCTTCAGAGGTAAACAAACAAGATCTACTAGAAAGTTTTTACCTTCTATGAGCATAGAACATTTGTTACACACCTTAGTAGTCCTAAGTTGTGTACCGGTGGGAGTGGAAACAATCAGATCATATGTCATAGGCTTCACAGGTAATTGAAGGCGTCGAACACACTCATCAGAAATAAAAGAATGTGTAGCACCAGAATCAAATAACACAGATAAGATTGTACCATTGATTTCACACTTACTTTGTACGAGGTCATCAGCTTGGTCTGCCTCTGAACCGCTGATGGCAAAGACTCTCCCAGTTGTTGATTGTAACCTCTGGTCTGTTGACTCCCTGTTCTGTCTTGGAGGTTGAGCTGCTCGTGTGTTTCCTCCACGACCTCCCTGATAGTTAGAGCCTTTTTGATTATTCATAGTGTTGCTGTCGTTGTTTTGTCGGTTCTGCAGGCAATTTGGACTGATGTGTCCTTTCTGATTACAACGATAGCAGGTAACCTCTCCCAGGTATCGGGTGCAATCGCGTATATGATGATTACCTCTGCAATTATGGCACTTGATATTCGTATGATTACTGCGTCTTTGGGAAGATGATGATCCTCCCTTGAAACGATTTGGATAGAACGTCCCTCTCCTTTTGAAATCAACTGACTGAGGTTTGAGTTGTTTATTGGCCTTTTCATGTGCCAATCTGGCTTGGTGATTTTCTTCAAAAATTCTGCATTTGTTGATCAGAATAGGAAAACTCCGAATTTCTTGGTACCCTATCGCCTCTTTAATTTCCAGATTCAGCCCGTTCTCAAATTTAACACATTTCGATTCTTCGGCACCAGCCTGTTGAAAAGGGGGGTAAAAGAGAGATAGTTCTTCAAACTTTGCAGCATATTCTCCAACAGACATTGAGCCTTGTTTCAGCTCCATAAATTCCAGCTCTTTGCGGCTTTTCACACTTGCTGGAAAATATTTCTCTAGGAAACAGTCTTTGAAATTGACCCAGTTCAAGGGTCTGTCAGCCTCGATCAAACAGATTCTAGCATGAATCCACCAGTTTTCTGCCTCTTCCACCAACATATAGGTGGCATACTCCACCTTTTCGCATTCAGTGCAGGGCAATGCTCGAAAGATGCGCTCCATTTCCTTGGCCCAAAGATATGCTCCTTCTGGATTATAACCTCCTTTGAATTGTGAAGGCTTTCTTTTCAGGAAGTGGTCTAACCCATGAAGTCCTCCAGTGCTCCTTGGTTGGTTTTGTCGTTCTATGGCTTCAGCTAAGCGGTTGAAAGCTGCTGCCATATTGTTGTTGTTGTTGTTGTTTCTTGCCATCCTACATTCGTAGTTTGGTTTATACTAATTCTAAGGGAAAATATATTGTATTATAACCTAACTATAAATATTCTACAGTTCATCAATTAAGCAATAAATTGTATAACACATTTATCATATTACCAATAATAATCAAACAAATCATTTTGCAATTAATCAGTCAGGCACAAGTCAGATAGTACACACTTAACATGTTATCAAATAAGGAATCGAACATTTCACAAATTATATCAAGAAACAGTACATGTCACAGCAATTGGTCCTGAATTTTTAAGAATGCTCTGATACCACCAATGTGACGTCCCGTGTAATTTTCCGAATAAATTTTTCACGTTTTTTTTAAAAGATCATTTTAAAATTCATAAGTTAAATCAGAGTTCGCGTAACGATTGATAATTGCGGAATATTAATCATGTATGCTAGTCATATATAATAAAATTTATGAAAATATTTGCTTAGCAAAAACAACTTAGAAGTAACAGTACTTAGCATATAATATTTATTACAACTCATTAAAATCAAAGTCCAAGTAATAATTCAAATATTCGTCAATCATGGCATCAATCTTCGTTCTGCGTGGCATTCACTGTAAAAATTGATATAAGAGTGAGACAGAATATAGAATAAGTATAAAATAGATAAAATTGCACAAACACAATCAACAAATCATAATGATATGATGGTTATGCCATACGAATTCATTTATATTTAATGAGTCTTTAATTAGTCAATGATGTCATGCTGGATCCATTTGGTTTGGTGGGAATACTGCAGTAAAAGGTCTCATAGAGACACCGGTAGGAATTAATACAGTCATGGATCCCTACTGTCCCATGACCAACACATCGGTAGGAATTAATACAGTCATGGATCCCTACAACCCCATGACCAACACATCACAAAAAAATAGGGCTTTAACTCATCATAGAGTAACCCCCCACCAGGGTAGGCAATCATGGAACCCCTAAATTCCATGGTGCGTCCAAATGCTTATGATGCATGAATGCCTTTAATTCTTATTACCATTTAACATACCATGATATCCATATTTCCAAAACCTCTTGGAGAATACAAGTCTTCAAGGGACACAACACATAATAATTCACAGAATCATGGATTTACTGTTTCAACCACATATGTCAATAACCAAAAGGCATTCATGTACATATAAATTAATTTCGTTATTCATAATTATTCACTACCACAATATTCAAATTGTATGATACTCAACAGCATTCATAATAATTCATAATCACTCAAGAATTCAATAATAAATTATTATTCATAGAGAAAATATTATTTTTATCCATAATAACCATCATAAGTAAATTTCAGCATTTCCAAACAGCGACATGCGTTAGTAAAACAGTCATAATATGAGCAAATCAACTCCTTTTTAGGCGATTCCACTTTCTGTAGTTCAATAACATAATTGTCTATAACTTTCATGAAGAACACAATTTCAAATTCCGAACAGAAATATCACTTATTCACAAAATACCACACTGCCTCAGGGTGAGTGTTTCAAAACGTACATATGTTAGTAATTTCAGTGTTTCTGGAGTTACAAAAATGATTTTTGCATGAAACCAGTTCTAAATTACTCTTAACACAAATATCTACAATTTTCATGAAGATCATAAATTCAAATTCTAAGCAGAAATACCATTTATCCACAAAATACAACACTGCCTCCAGGTGAGTTTTCAAAACGTACATATATTAGTATTTTCAATGTTTTTAGAGCTACACAAATGATTTTAACATGAAACCAGTTCTAAAATACTCTTAACATAATTATCTACAACTTTCATGAAGACACCAACAACTAATTCATACCACAAAATTCCCAGTATTGAAAACAAGATTCGGATTTCATAGTTAACAGATTTGCATCATGAACATACTTCTGTATTTTGAGCATAACTAGAGCTAAAAGCATCTTTTTAACTTCAAACCACTTTCTATAAATCCCTAACATGTATGTCTACAACTTTTTTGAAGACATCAGAGGCTGATTATGCATGTATAATTCCAAGAATATCAAAATATGCATAGAGCATAGCTTAAACATTTCACTCGGTTATGCTGTAGTATTTTGGCTATAACTTTTGCTATACATATCCAAATCAGTTGAATCAGGTATCAAAATTCACATAACAAAAAGATCTACAACTTTCATGAAGAAGTCAGAGTCAAATTCATACGTTTTAAGCTTCAAAATTAAGCAACAAAATACGAAATTAAAACTGGAATCCTAGAACAGCATACAACTCTACCTATTTCACAAATATTCACAACCCTGACCCCTCTTACTTGGTTTGCCGACTGAAAATGGCCTCTTGCTGTCCTGGCTTCTGTTCGAAGGAGTTATTTAGAAAGGAAGGAAATTGAATGAAAGATATTTCACTAGCTTTGTTCTAATCCGTTCTGGTTTAGCAAAAATGGCAGGATTAATAATGCAAGAGAAATGGGGAACATTAGTTGAAGGATTAGGTGGAATAATGAAGCCTTTTAACTCCTTTTCAGAGTCAGCTTTGCATTGATTGGAATAAAATATTCAAAAGTATTATAATGGATGTACTTTCCCCTGTGATTGGTTCATTGTGCCACTTATTTTTGGATTCATGTGATTAAGTGGGCTAATCACTAGCTGAAGTGGAATTAAAAAAATTGTTCAGTGTTGAATGATTTGCAGAGGTCGGTATGGCGTGAGGGCGGTATTGAGTGTGAAGGGCGGTGTTGAGTGTGAAGGGCGTTGTTAAGTGTGAAGGGCGGTGTTGAGTGTGAAGGGCGGTGTTGAGTGTTTCTTAAGAAATATCCATGTCCTAAAAGACGTTCACGTTACTCCGCCAAGGCATTTGACCTCGTCAATGCTTATTACTCCGCCAAGGCATTAGTTGACATCCGATCTTCTTTGAAGTCTTGAAGTCGTCCTAACCTTGAAGGTCAGAACGGATCAGAAGTGTTCCTTCCGATCTCACTCAGCTGACTCCTCTTCCTTCATCCTTTCACTCGGTCAAGTTCTAGTCCGACTGGAACTCTACCAGTCGTGTGAAGAAAAAGGAAAACTAAGTCCCCTCGGTAAATCTCCTGAAACCGACTCCAATCACTCAGTTTTTCATTGCCAAAATCGACTCAACATCAGGTCAGTCATTACTCGGTGATCCACCTCCAAACCGAGTCACCTCAATCAATCTATCACTCAGTAAACTTAATACAACACTGACCATCACTCACTCAAACTTCCACTCGGTATCTTTGCCTATTCTCACTCGAAAAATACCATAGCCTCACTCGGATTCACTCGGCTAATCATCACTTAGTCAAGATCAAACCAACTTCTTCAAATACGTTTCACTCAGAGTCCATCAAGTCCATTGCTACTCGGAAATATATTTTCCTCTGTACTTCACTCGGAAATGAAAATTCTCAGCGAGTTTTCACTCGGAACTGCAATGTCTGACTATGAGTGACTCGGAAACGAGTCATTCAGAAGTATTTGACTCGGAAATAAGTCTCTCTAATTAATTTAACTTGGCAGTGAGTCACCCCAAGATGTGTCACTCGGATTCTCTCACCCAGAAGTGGTTCTATCAGTTCCACTTCACACATAAGTGTCTCGGGTGCAGGAATTTCACTCGGAATAAACTCACTCGGCCATATTCCACTCGGAAAGCACAACCTTCACTCGGAATTTCTCTTAGTCACTCGGAATTTTCCTTCTTCACTCAGAATTTTCATTCTTCACTCGGACAGAGCCCCTTTTTCACTCAGAAATTCGTTTCTAAGGCATATTTTACCCGGAAAATGGATCTTATCAATACAGGTCTATGTAATTTCTATAATTATACCCAAAAATGGAATTTTTTTTTGAGTATTATAAACCATCCATAGAGCGTTTTATTCATTGATCAACACTTACAGGCCTTCCATGCTTCATAAATTACATAATTGAACTACTATTAAAGCAGGATGTTACAAGTATGATAACCGCCATTTGATACCATGAAGTGGTGGGGACACACGCTTGTCATGATTGTGTTGTTTCTGTATCCCTAGGTTATTTAAGGGTGTGTTGTTTCACCCAAAGTTGTCTTAAAGTGTTACATCCATCGATTTAGGGTTCAAGGCATCCCCCACCGTTGGATCATGGGTTACGTGGCTTCCTTTAGAGGCGTCACCTCCTATAGGTATCATATCTATGCTCCTTTTTACCTTTTGGCCTTCCTACCGTTGGATTATGGGGGTATGATCAAAGGGCGTTTCTCCCTTATAAATTCATTTTCATCTTACATTTCAAAACTTTCAGACTTCTCATTTTTCCCTTCTCTTTAAAACTTTAGCAACTGAGAGTTTCTCTAACCCTCTACTGTGACCTCTATTATTGCATTTACGTTCATGACTTTGCTAAGATTTCCTCTTACCAGGTCAATGTTTTTTCTTGTTTCAAGCTTTCTTTGCTTGTGAAGGTTGTCTAGAATATTCATGGAGGGGAACTACGACTAGGTAAAAGACGAAGTATTACAGCTCTCTTCGTCTTTCCAGAGTGAGGAAAATGTGGCCCAGTTATGGGCGTTGGGGACTTTCAACCATTGTACCCTTGCCTAAAAAGTAGAATGTGTTTGTTGTTCTGAGCACGATAGGGTTTGTGTTAGTCCTCAAATTTACAATAAATCTTTTAATAAAAATTTCATACAAATAATAAAAATTTGGTTAATTTATTAGAAAATTAGGTTTTAATTCAATAAATGGATGTTGTTGGAAATAATCTGCCCTTGATCAATTTTCTCTAGTTTTGCAATGAAAAAGTAAAGAATTCAAGAGAAAATTATACTAGAGAAGCTGACGCGTAAATGCTGCGTGGACTCCACATCCAACTTGGCCAAGCACTCAGCTTTGACCCAATAATGGCCACTCTACTCAGCACCAATGGCTACTCCACTCAACACAAATGGCTAAAACACAGTGGAGACACGTCCAAGTGGCCAAGTATGATCAAATTTAATAATTTGAAGTGGCCATTATCAGCTGTTTAATGGAAGCTGAGTCAGGGGTCTGACGCCTAGTGTCACACTGACGCGTAGCGTTAGCACCCTTGCTCAGCCCTTCATTCAACATATCACATTCTCTACATTCAGAGTTTTTTCCTCTCTTCTATACTCGAGTTTTGAGTATTTCTTTTAGAGTTTGTAGTTCTAGAATAGTTTTCTAGATACTTAAGAGTGTTGTGGTGTATTGTAATCGTTGTATCGTGAAGTTTCCATCGTCTTCGTAATGTCAACCTCTGTAAGTGTTGTTTTTACTTTTACCATGTGTAACTAGTTTATTTATGTTGGAATTAGTGAACTAATCTATTGAGTATAATGTTGTGAATTCGACCTCTGCATGTTTATGATTCAAGTCCATGTTAGTATTTCAACCTTTTATTAATATGAACGTCAAACGGGAGAATGATTTTCATGTGTATTGAAACTTGTTTTATTAGTGTAAACGTCAAACGGGAGAATGATTATTCATGCTGTATTGAAACTTGTTTTGACGAAAGTAAAAGTTGGAATACCCTTAGTATCTCAATTCTATAGGGGTTATTAACCATTGTTGCCATAAGGCCAGGTCTTAATACAAGTTTTTACTGAGAAAGCTCACGAGGGATCAGACTTTATAGTGAATTCTTAGAATTTATATCACGAGGGATCAGTTATAATGATTTTAAGCTGCAATGACATGAAACTTGATGATTAAATATGCATGTCTTGAGTTCCTCATTGTTATTCTAGATTAGGGATCCAATTTCCAACATAATTTGTTTATCGGTGTTTATCTCAAGTATCTTACCTATTCTAGATTGCAACTTAACTTTTTAGATAGATTTTTATTTTCTTTTTATCTCATGAACAACTCAACCATGCTATCCTATGAATATTGTATAAATTGTATATAAATCATTCTTTTGTCCATAACTTTCTTTACATTTACCATAGTGAATAGAAAATTACTGTTGTTATTGGACTTTCAATCCTAGTGGAACGATATCTAAATTTTGAAAACTACAAACGATTGGTGCGCTTGCTAATTAACAACCCGGTGGTAAAAACGAACGGTTGTGACGCTATCGCTGGGTTAACAAGTTTTCTGGCGCCGTCGCCGGGGATTGAATTATTTCAGTAAAATAGTAAATTTTTAATTACTGTGGTAAATATTTTTTTACCTTAGTTAAAAAAATTTTTTTGTTTACTTTTACTTATTGTTACACTAACTTTCCTTGTCTAGTTAGTGTATGCAAACTCGATCTACCGCAGGTAAAATTTATTTTGATCCTAAGATAGAAAAGTTTGTAAAGAAAATCAAGTCTTTGAAATCTAAAACACAAACTAATTCTTCTTCTACTTCTAAAATTTTTGAAAATTCAAATATGGCTGCTGAAAGGAGAACATTGGGACAGTTTGTTGCTATTAATGGTCCACCCCGAGTTTCGAGAATGTTTCAAGGACCTGTTATGCCAGTGGAGATTAAACCTGCTACTTTAAATATTATTCAAAATAATTAATTTACTGGTTTAAATCATGAAGAACCGTATGAACGTTTAACTATATTTTATGAGTTATGCAGCACAATTGGTTTTGAACCCAATCAAGAAGAATCTGTTTATATAAGATTATTTCCTTTTTCATTGATTGGTAAAGCTAAAGAATGGTTTAAATCTTGCCCACCGGGTAGTTTTGCAAATTGGTCCGATGTTGAAAGAAAATTTTTGGAAAGATTTTATTCTCCTTCAAAATATTTTGAAGCCATAACAGCCATACATTCTTTTTCTCAAAATAATGATGAATCATTAGGAGAAACATGGGAACGATTCAAGGCACTCTTGAGAAAATGTCCAAAACATAACCTGGATGATACCGAAAAGGTAAGGATCGTTTACCATGGTTTATTACCTCAGTTCAAGATGATGTTAGATGCTTGTGCAGGTGGTTCTTTAATGAACAAGACTATGGAGGAAGCAATTGAGATATTGGAATCAATGTCTATTAGTGACCGCCAAGCAAAACATGAAAGAGGTAATGTACAGAGGAAGCCAGGTATGCTTGAATTAGGAGTGAATGATGCAGTATTGGCTCAGCAAAAGTTGCTTACCCAACAAATTGAAGCCATGAGCAAACAATTAGAGAAACTTCAAATTGCTTAAGTAACATCACCATCTCCAGCTCAAGTGAAACAATGTATGCATTGCATGGGTGAACAACCATGTGGTTATTGTGCCCCTGACAGAAATGAGCAAGAGCAAGCCAATTTTCTAAACCATCAAAGAATACCATTGGGTAACTTCCCTTTCAATTATGGTAATTCTTTTCCTAACAATTTTCAATAGGGATGGCAGAATCAGAATTCTGGTTGGAGACAAGATGCTGGACCTTCCAATCTCCTAACAATCAATTTAAGCCACAACAATCACAAATTGACAATGCAAGATTGACAAGGATTGAGGAATCTATCCAATAGTTATTGCAATTTGTGGAAACAAATGAAGCTGCCAGGAAAGCATCAGACATACAAATGGGTCAGCTTGCGAAAGAAATAGCTGAATTGAAAAATTTTGGGTTTACTGCAAACACTCAAAACCCAAGGGAACAATGTAATGCTGTTTCTTCTGAAAATTATAAAGTTGTAAAAATTGATTGTAAAGAAAAGAATGAGAAAAAGAAAGAAGAAAAAGAAAAAGAAAGTAAAAAATAGAAAAAAATGAAAAAAATGAAAAAGAAAAAATATGTAAGAGCCAGTGAATGAAGAGCAAGAAACAAACTGTACTACCATCATAACTCTGGAAAAATGTAAAGATCCGGGGAGTTTCACCATTCCTGTAACTATTGGAAATAACAACATCAGGAATGCTTTGTTAGATTTAGGGGCGAACATCAATCTGATGCCCCTAGATTTAATAAAGCGCATTGGTGAATTTGAGCTAAAAGAAGCTAAGACAAACTTACAGTTTGTGGATCGCTCTGTCAAGAAGCCCATGGGGATTGTGGAAGATGTATTGGTAAAGGTTGATAAGTACCACTTCAGGGTTGATTTTGTGGTACTGGATATGAAGGAGGATACTGAAATCCCCCTGATCCTTGGAAGACCTTTTATGAAGACTGCAAAGATAAAGGTGGATGTCGATCAAAGTATGGTTGCAGTCAAAGTTTATGAAGAAGAGGTAAACTTCAATGCTCATGAACATCTTAGGACAAATGATGAAGTTTACCCTTCAACCGAACCAGGTATATCTCTTCCCAATCAAATAAATTATTTTAAATTAACCGATGCCTTAAATGATGAAAGATAGGTAATCAAGCATCGGAGAAGAAGAAAGAGGAAGAAAAAGACAGGTGATTCCTCAACAAATATTGGGAGTCCACCTGATTAATCAGAGGTAATGTCTGGCTGGAGACATTAAATCTAGCGCTCAATGGGAGGCAACCCATTCTTTTTTTGTTATTTTCAATTATTTTTAACATAAAAAAACAAAAAAAAAATTTATATAAAAAGAGGTTTTAAAATTCAAATTTTGAAAAATGAAAAACATAAGCCCACGCGTAGCGCCCCATAGATGCGTAGCGTGGACTCTGAATTTTGGACCTGACGCGTAGCGTCCCGGCCATGCGTAGCGTCAAAGCCCACGTTCAGTTTTTAAAGCTAAAATAGAGAGGCCCATCTTAGGTTTTAAAAACCTAAAATTCCCTCTCTGCCTCACTTTTCAGAAACCTAAAATTGCTAAATCCTCTTTTTCTCTCAACCATTCAACCTTCCCAATTCCTCAACCATTCAAGGATTCCAAGTAAGTGTTCTAAATCCCTTCTCTTTAAAATCAAGTTCAATTCTTAGAATTGCATACGGTTAGGGTTAGGATTAGAAGACCATTGGTATTTGTTTGCTGTTAGAATAAGGAATTGAACGGATTGAATGTGGTTCTGGAAGGGGGTTGCTGCTGCGTAACCCCTGTTTGCTGTTTGCAGTTCTGCAAGCCCACGCGTAGCGTCCCACTGACGCGTAGCGTGGGAAGAACAGAGCTGACGCATAGCGTCCCTGCCATGCATAGCGTCAGCCTCTGTTTCTGATTTTTATTTTTTGTTGTTTGTTTGTTATTTTATTTATTTTTTATGTTTTTCATTTGTTTAACATGTTGTATGTTTGTTTGTTGTTTGTTTTTCTTTCTAAAAATAAATTTTCATAATATGTATTTGTTATACTTTCTTGCATTAATAAAAATTAAAAATACATAAAAAGTTTTTTTGGATATATTTATGTATGTTATGCATGTTATATTTTATGTGAATTATTGTTTTATTGTTAAAAATCCAAAAATATGCATGTTGATTTTTACAAAATAAATCAAAAATATGTTGTTGTGAATTTTGTGTTATATCTTGTATGATTTCCTTTAATAAAATTTTTATGTAAATTGTTGATTATGTATGTTAAATAATAATGTGTGTTTGATTTTTTTTAATTTTCCTTTTTTGCAGATGGCAACGAGGAAATCTATTCCCACTACTGGTCCCTCTAAAAGACAGAGGAAGGCTACGGATACTGACACCACCTCTGAGGATCCTGATCTTCAGGGACAGGAGGTGTTAGAACCGAGGGATCCTCTGAGATTTTGCACTGACGTGAAATGGGCCCGCTTTCATCAAATTAAGGGCTAAAAGCTGATGTGGGAGAGAGTGTTGGATCTTAGTGTTGGAGACTATCCTGAGCTGTAGGATGAAGTTCAGAGGAGGAGATGGGGACCCCTGTTTTCTCTACCGACTGAGGGGGATCCCATCTTAGTGATGGAATTCTACGCAAACGCCTACAGGACTCGTCAGGACTCGCCAAACATTGGCCAACAGAGGACGAGTTGGGTAAGGGGCCGACATATCACTTATGACCGGGATACCATTAGTACCCTATTGAGTAATCCTTGGGAGCCTACTCCTGAGGACGATACTTGTTTCTGGAAGGAAAACAGAAACAAGATCATTGCTGAGGGTGATCTAGGATATTCCCTTGAACAGGTTGCTCATTTCTTGAGCAAAGATGGAATCTTTTTCAACCTGAGTAAGGTTGGACGGAGTCCATCTAACCTTCTAAAAACCCAGCTGACCCCTCTAGCCCAGTTGTGGTCCCACCTTATGCTGCATAACATCACTCCTGTCACTCACCTCTCATCTATCCCAGTTGAACGCTGTTGCCTTCTCTTTTCTATTCTTCAGGACCATACCATCGACATCGCTGAGCTTATTTCTGAGTAGATTCACTTATATGCCCTTGGGTATAAAGTGAATCACCCTATTCGATTCCCTCTCATCATATCTGCCTTACTGAGGAGGCAGGGAGTTGTTGTGCCATCACCAGAGTTCATGAGTTCTTCAGGGAGAGTCCCCAAGGTCTTGGTGAATAGAGATTACTTTGTTCAGCAATGCGAGCTTTCACCTCTAGAGCAGGAGGCTCAGCCCAGACGCAGGAGGAGGAGACCACCAGTACAGCCACCACCTGCTGATGTTGTCATAGAGGGATTTGCCAGGATGACACTTGAGCATCAGCATATGATGCCGATGATGGCTGCTACACATAGAGCATATATTCATCTTCACGATGAATTTTATCAGTACAGATTACAGGGTGAGGGAGCACCATATGTCACACCGGCTGAGTTTGCAGCTCATATAGCTTGGCCTGATGATTTACCTACCTACCCTGAGACTGGTGGACCTTCTGGAGCACAGGCTGATACTGATGGTGATGCTGATGAGGAGGAGGGGGATGATGACCAGATGGAGGATTGATGGTGTTATCTTTTGCACCTTTTTACATACATTTTTAGTTTATTGTTAGTTTCATGTTTACATTGATATTATATTTTGGATTATATTATATTTTGTCTTTTATTATGTGATGTGTTTAATTTTGTGTAATTATGTTTTTGCATGTTCTATTTGAAAAATCCAAAAATAAATTTTATCTTTCAATAAATAATCAAATTTTTGTTAGAAATTTAATTTATTCACTTAACATTTTTACACAATAAAACCAATTTTGTAAAATCAATTATTGATTCTTTTATAACTTAGGGATTTTGATAAATTTAATTACAATAAGTTTATTAACTATCAAGCAAATTTCAATAACCCGGTGAGTTGAGAGATCTTATTAAACACTTGAGGGTTTAATCAACATAACTTCATTCGAATTGATTTTGCTTTAATCTTTGATGTGTGTTGTTGTACAGAGAATTCAGGAAAATGATCAAGGCACATTTATTGGTGAAAAGAAACCTTGGGCCAAACAGCTTACCTTGGTAAAAAATATTTTATCCTTTGAAAGCATATTTGAGCCTAAAATAAATTCTTTGGTACCCTTAAAACCTAAATCTGTTTTAACCATTCCCTATACTTGATTGATTAAAAGAGAAGTTGAAATAAATGAAAAATATCTTTAAGTGTTCTTACACAAATAGGGAGTGAAAATAAGCAACTTGATTCTTTTTAAAAGAAAATAAAGCATGAAAAAGAAAAGTTAAAAATAGTGAAAAGAATTAAGTTGGGGGTATTTATTTTTCATCAATAAAAGAAAATGAGAAGTTTGGGCCAAGAGAAAGCCTAAGAATTATAAAATTCTCTTTTATGATTTCAGGTTTTTTGAATTCCAAGAAAAACCATTGATTCTTGTAAGCCAAGCCTCATTACAACCCGTGAAAAGACCTTGTGATTTCTGAATTAACTCTGTATAACTAACCATTGATTAGATGAAAATCAAAATTAAATTCGTTTGATTTTATGATTGATTGAGTGAAACAGGTTACCAATTGCATTGAGATAAACACTTGGAGAGGTAAGCCTGAAATTATGCTTGGTATGTTAATAAAATATTGTAGAGAATTTTATCATTAAACCTTTGTTACATTAGATGTCTATAATTGATTATTTTAAAATGGTAAATTGTGTAATTACTTTTTATGGTAAATTCTCAGACTAACTTAAAAATTTGATTTCAAATTTTTATTTTTTATTTTTCTCTCTTGCTCTAGGACGAGCAATGTCTCAAGTTGGGGGTATTTGCTAGTCCTCAAATTTACAATAAATCTTTTAATAAAAATTTCATAAAAATAATAAAAATTTGGTTAATTTGTTAGAAAATTAGGTCTTAATTCAATAAATAGATGTTGTTGGAAATAATCTGCCCTTGATCAATTTTCTCTAGTTTTGCAGTGAAAAAGTAAAGAATTCAAGAAACAATTATACTGGAGAAGCTGACGCATAGCATCAATCCCACGCGTAGCGCTCAAGGATACTTTTGATGCTGACGCTACACGTTACAGCCACGCATAGCGTCAGTGCTGCGTGGACTCCACATCTAACTTGGCCAAGCACTCAGCTTTGACCCAATAATGGCCACTCCACTCAGCACCAATGGCCACTCCACTCAATACAAATGGCCAAAACACAGTGGAGACACGTCCAAGTGGCCAAGCATGATCAAATTTAATAATTTGAAGTGGCCATTGTCAGCTGTTTAATGGAAACTGAGTCAGGGGTCTGACGCCTAGCGTCACACTGACGCGTAGCGTCAGCACCCTTGCTCAGCCCTATAAATAGGGTCATCCAACACCATTCAACATATCTCATTCTCTACATTAAGCTGCAATGACATGAAACTTGATAATTAAATATACATGTCTTGAGTTCCTCATTGTTATTCTAGATTAGGGATCCAATTTCCAACATAATTTGTTTATCGGTGTTTATCTCAAGTATCTTACCTATTCTAGATTGCAACTCAACTTTTTAGATAGATTTTTATTTTCTTTTTATCTCATGAACAACTCAACCATGCTATCCTATGAATATTGTATAAATTGTATATAAATCATTCTTTTGTCCATAGCTTTCTTTACATTTACCATAGTGAATAGAAAATTACTGTTGTTATTGGACTTTCAATCCTAGTGGAACGATATCTAAATTTTGAAAACTACAAACGATTGGTGCGCTTGCCAATTAACAACTCGGTGGTAAAAATGAACGGTTGTGATGCTATCGCCGGGTTAACAGTTTTCCACGAGTGTAGGGATCCTGGTGAATTAGACTTCACCTTGTGTATGAAACTTTTTTCTCCTGACTCCATCTTTCCTTTCCCTTTTCGGATTTTCAAGTTGGGGTCTTGTGTGCTTTGAATATTGCCCCCACCCAGTTGCACCCGAACGACAGGGCATTTGTGTGGGCATTCGAGATACTGTGTGAACACTTCAGCCGCACGCCTTCAGACCCTTTATTCTTTTATTTTTTCAATGCCAAAATCCCAAGGCGGGGATACCCGTGGGATGGGTTTCTTTGAATGGTGTTGCTCACCGTAACCTCATCAGGGCTTTCAATTAGTCCTACAAAAACTTCAAAATAGGTTTCTTCAAAATCCGAGTGGGGCTGGACCCGCCTGGGGAGGACTTTTTACATTATCCTGACTCCCAACCTCGCTTTCCGCTATACTGGACCTGCAAGCCAGTTCAATTCCGTATATCCTACGATGACTTAAGTTTATCCGAAAGGACGGATGCCAAATTTCTATTGGATGACTTGGGGGTTTTTTTAGCTCCTAGGCCTTGATCGCCCTATCCCCTCACACAGATTCTCGCGACGCCTGGATAGGTAAGAGTGGTTCTTATTGCTGTTGTGCCTTTTTGTTTAATGACTTGTTTTGTTTAATTAAGTGTACACTACTTGTGCAGCTGACATGGCTCCTAAGAAACCTTTAGTGAAGAATTTGAAGAAGCATTATCCTGGGAGGGGTTCCTAACCAGGAGGGGGCAAGAAAGTTCCATCGAAGGGCGAAAGCTCTGCTATCTCCGGGGGTTCTCCCAGGGTTATTACCAATGTTGTCCCCATCTCCGTGGTTTCAACCTCTTCGCAGTTGGAGAGAGAGGCGGGGCGATCATTAAAAAGGCCTCGAGCGGGGCAAACTGAAGGAGAAGTGGGGTTAGAGGCTATTGAGGCAAACTACTCTAACTCCCCTATATACATTGAAGACCAACCAGGGGCAGAGGCTTCTTGGATTGTGGTCTCCGATAGTCCTGAGCAGGAGGAAGAGATCCCTGAGCTTTGGAATCGAGTGGGCCGAAGATTAGATGGAGCCAGTTCCGTAGGGGAGGTGTCAGTGGAATAAATTGTTGCGACCCTTCCTAGTGAGACAGGGCTTGAGGAAAGGAAATAGGAGCGTTTTGCTAATGGGACTCTGGTCGGTACTTATAATCCGGTTCAATCATTATGGAATATTTGTTTCCCTATCCTTGGCTTTATGGATCAGACTATGGTCTTCAAGGAAGATGAGAAGAAGTTTGGAGGTTTGAATACACCCTCCATGTGTCGGGCCATCGAGATGTTCAACCTTCGAGCGACTTCCATGACTCGGTTCTTGGAGAAGAAATTCGTTGAGCAGGAGAAGGAATTGGGGATGCTGCGGGCTGAAAAGGCTACTTTGGTTAAGGAGAAGGGCCAGTTGGAGCAGTCTTACAACTTTTCTGCCTTACAGCTTAGCAACGCTTGAAAGGAGGTCAGGGAAATCATCAACGAGCTCAAGCAAGCTAAGACTGAGCTGTTTGAGACTCAAGAAGGCAAAAAGCTGGTCGAGATAGAGTTGGCAACCGTAGCCGAGCAGTGTGCCAACTTGGGCAGGAGGCTGACTTCTGTTGATGGCAAGATAGTGACTCATTCCGCATCATTGTTGATGGCAAGATAGTGGACCTTCCCAATTCTGAGGACGAGGAGGAGGCAGCTGCTGATGTTACTATCGAGGTCGAAATGTAGGATCGTGCTGACCCGATCGTAACTTCTTCTGCTCCTAATGCTCCCAAGACCAAGACTGAGGCCCCCTACTGACACACTGACTCCAACTGCCGACACACCGGCTGCCGATTCCCTTGCCTAGTTATTTTTGTTTTTATATGATTTTCACTGTAGTTGTACGCTTGACTTTAATGAATGAATAAAGCATTTTTGACATTTTTGACCCGTGTCTTTTACCCACACTTTAACCTTTATATTGTTGCTTATATCGTGTACGCGTATGTCTGCTTTATGCATTGCTCAGAAACTCAGTGCATATACTGAGTTCTCTTTTCTTCTAAAATTTCAATTATTAACGAGAGTCTATAGAGTGCCGAGAAGTGTGCTTACTTTCCACGTATCCCTAACCGTGTGTTGTATGTTTGTGGGCAGGTGATATAGCTCCACGCAAGTTGACACTTAAGGACTTGATGAAGCGGTATCAGGAGGTGCATCCACAGGGGTTGAGTCTAAGAGAGTAAGATTTGCTCCAGTGGTGACAGAGGGTATTGGGACATCTCAGCCTTGCTCGACTCTAGTGGTTGTTGTAACACCCCTATTTTTTATTTTTATATTAAATTTTTGAAGGAATTAAATTATAGTTCTTTAAAACTTTTTAATCTACGTATTATTTATGATTTTTTGTAATTTTTTTGGAATTTTTGAATTATTTTAATAAAATATTTTTTTAAATAATTTTAAATTCATATAAGTGACTTAAAATTAAAAATATTTATAAGAAAGTGAAGTTAAATCATAAGAAAATTTTTTAAAATCTATTTCAAGTAGACTTATCTAAAAATGATCGGTTTGAGAAAAATCTTGATTTTTTCAATCGTTAAAAAATTAGAAACGTATCAATAAATTTTTATTAACAAAAAATTTTATATTTTTAAAATTTAAACTTTATATTACTTATTATAAAATTAGTGAGGACTGATATAATATCGCTAAATTTCAAAAATGACTGATTTTGAATATTTAAAATATACCAAGTGAAAGGTTACTATTTGGCTTAATAATTCAACGGACATTTACTATACAAAATACTGTGTATGCACAAAATTTTCAAAAGCTGTACAGTAACCAGGATTGAATTTTCAAAAAGTGCACAATACTTTTATATTAAAATAATGGAATGCATAGTAATTTTCCTTCCTATAAATACTGAAGGAATTCTTTTTTAGAATTCACAATTTTAGATTAAGTTTTCTCAATGTTGTAGTGCTAGTAAGATAGTGGTGGAAGTAAGAGAGAGAAATAATTTTTTTGGAAGAAGGTTCTGCTAAAACCCTAAGGTAAGAATACCTCTCTTTTATATTTTTTAGGGATATTTTCATATTATTTTTAGAAATATATTATTATATTAGAAATAATATTATTTTAAGTTACTATTCTAAATAGTAAAATACTATTTACTATTACTATTTACCTTTACTATTTACATTTTACTATTTACCATTACTATTCATGATTTACTATTTACCGTTACTATTCACGATTTACTATTTATCATTACTATTCGCGTTTTACTATTACTATTCATGATTTACTCTTCACTATTCACTATTTACTATTCAAAATTTACCATTTTTGCTTTAAGTAGTAATCTTAATTTTCATCTTATAACTATATTAAAATGAAATTGGTATGTTTTAAAACTTGGAGATGAGGCGTACACAGATTTACAATAACGAACCAGTATATAAGAGGTACGGGGAGTGGGATAAGAATATAATATGAAAAGACATAAGAATAATGGGAGGAGTCCCCTACTCCTTTTAAATTTAATAATATTATTATTTTAAAATATTAACTTCTTAACTTAAAATTTATAATAAATTTTAAATTAAATATCTGGTTTGACTAACTCTGACAAACCTATGCAAGGTCTTGGACCATTATGACCTTTACGGACTAAATTAAACCTAGGCAAGGACTTGTACTATTATTACCTTTACGGACTAAACTAAACCTATACAAAGAATGGATGACAAGGACTCAAATTGACTATATTAATAACCATTAGACTTTGAATTATATTATTTATAGATGATGCTTTATTGACTTGATTTTGATTGATTATTTTTTTGATTGTTAATTATTTATGATTGTTAATTGTGATGGATGATCTTGTGATATGGAGTTTGAGCATATAGCAAGCATGACGGAAAACTAAAACTCAGTAAGAATTTTCTTACCTTACTCTTTAAATTTTTATTATCTTAAATCTTTTAATTCTTCTTAGAAATTATTTTTATTAACTCTACTTAAAAAATCTAATATTTATTAAAAAAAGTCATTTATGAAAATTATTTTATAAAAAGGTTGAAATAATTAATTCTTGAATTTTAAAAAAGAATTATAATTTTAAGTATTTTTTAATAAAAAAAGAATTATTCTCTTTAAGTAAAATAAAATTTTCAAAAGTAAATTATTTTATTTTAACTTTATAACTAAAGATATTTGGAAATAATTGAAATGTCTAAATTTGATCTTGTTAAGATTCAATTTGAGAAAGATTATGTAAAGTTTTATATGAGAAAGTTTTGAGATTTTTAAGGCTTAGAAACTCAATTTTGGTGAGATTCGAAAACTGTACTAAATTTATTTCTATGGGCAGAAATTTAGGGAATTGAGAAAATGTACAGTTTATTGAAATGATGTTGTAAACCTTTATGATATTTAATAATTAAGTTTCTAAACGCCTTAACCAACTAAATACGTGAGTAATTCATGCATCATAAATCATTAAAGTGAAACAAAATGATATTGTCTGGGGACAGATTATAGAAACCAAGGATACATTAGAGGAGGCTTAATTAGGAGCCTTGGGATGAGAGGGTGTCAAAGGGTGCTTCAAGGGGCCTAAGGTAGTTCCCTAGTGTCGGGTACTTTCACAATAAAAAATTTCTCAATCTGACTAGTCTCTAAGTGTTTCCATGCCAGTTGAGTTGTTCATATTATTATTATCCGGACTTATGGAACAGTGTAAACTCCTGGTTGGCCCAGTGCAAATTAAAATTTAAGAGCCCACATATATAGGTAAGTATAATGAAGATATTGCATAACATTCATGCATTCATAATTGAATATGTGTCTGATTGTGATTGTGATTGATGTTATTATATATTAGTTTGTAAAAACTCTTTATTGCTTATTCCCCATTTGGGAATATTATATTCTGTTTCTCACTCCTTTCTCCGTGTTTTTGTTTCATATGTTTTAAATTGATGATTCAGAGGGAAGGATCGAAGAATCTCGGTAGTGAACATAGCATGTTTTAGAAAGGGAGCTCGGTATGAATACCATGGTCCAATGAATAAATAAAGTTATTAAGTAACTACTTCTGGGCCATGGAGTTTCCTCTCTTATAATGTTTAATATTTATTTTCTTTGGATGAATGTAAAAAACTACTTTATAAAGTTTTAATAATATTTACGAGGTATTTCAGAAATGATGTATATAATTTATTCCGATAGTTTCTTTTTAATAATCATATCTTTATAAAAAAAATTTATAAATTTTTATAGAATTTATTAAAGTGTAATAGAGGGTGTTACAAAGTGGTACCAGAGCAGTTAATCCAATAGACCTGGGGAAAAGGTCTATCTTGCTTTATATGTAAACTCTATATAGGTAATAGAAAATAGAATATCTGACTTGGTAGTAATTGTGATTGATGTGACAAATCTCAGTTCTGTGAAATAGGAAACTAATGGTCGAAAACGATCTTGCTGGAGTTGTAGAACGCTTAATCAATGCAATGAGAGCACATGAAGGTTAAGGTAATGATGCCTTGAGAAGGTTGGACCTATTCAAAAAGCGCAATTCACCTCTTTTCAAGGGAGGATATAACCCTCATAGAGCACAAACCTGGATTCGGGAGATAGAGAAGATCTTTCGAGCATTGCAATGTAATAAAGTTGATAAGGTAGTCTTCGCTGCTTATGCCTTCTCTGAGGATGCCGAACATTGGTGGGATAGCATGCGTAGACAATTCGAAGTCAATGACATGGAGATCACTTGGGATCATTTCAAGGATATGTTCCTGGAAAAATACGTTCCAGCTGATGTTAAGGAAAAAAGGCAATTCGAATTCCTGTTGTTGACCCAAGGAAACATGACTGTAGGAGAGTATACATCCAGGTTTGAAGAGCTATCTTGTTTTCATTCTCATTATAATGATGCTACTAACGAAGGTGATCGGTGTGCAAAGTTTGTAAATGGATTACGGTCAAAAATTAAAGAAGCTATACGAATACAGGAAATCTGTGAATTTTGTGTTAGTAAATTGGTGCAGAATCTTTGAAGAGGATCATAAGGATAGAATGACCAAAAGTCATAAGCCCATTCACAAGGCGGGAGAAATGAGAAGTGGAGGACCTCACCATCACCAAAGAAGAGACTTAAGGAGAAATAAGCCTTACCAAGCGCTATTTCACCGGTTTGGTGCAGCATCTGCTCCTAATAGACCCCAAGCGTCAACTAGGAGCTGTTACCCGATATCTGCACCAAATTTTAAATGTTTTATCTATGGAGGACCCCATTTGAAAAGGGATTGTCCTAAAAACAGTTATGTTTACTTTAAGTGTAACAATCAAGGTCATCATATCAAGGATTGCCCAGAGATGAAGAGTCAAAACCCTGAAGGTGCGAGTACAAACAAAAATACCCAAGGAGACGTGCACAGTGTAGTCGAAAGGCTTAAGGAGAAAGGAAAGGTTTTTGCAATCACCGGAGAAGAAGCATCTCATTTTGATTCCATGGTGGAAGGTAAGTGTATCATTAATAAGATTCCTTTAACTGTTATATATGACTCAGGTGCATCATATTCCTTTATTGCCAATGACTGTGTAGAAAAACTAAAATTACCTGTGATAGAATTGTCATTTGACTTATCTATATATACTCCTAGAAATAATCCCATTGTCACTTCTAAAGCCTGTTGGAAATACCCTATTGTCATAGATGGTAGGGACTTTAAGGCTAATCTTTTTTGTTTACCCTTTTCTGGCTTAGAAGTTATTATTGGACTAGATTGGTTGTCTGACAATCATGTTCTAATAGATTGTCATAATAAAACCATAATGTTTAAAGAACCAGTAAATTTGAATCCTGAGGATTCGAGATTTCTAACCGCTAACCAAGTGAGTGACTCTCTAAAAGGAAGGGCTCAAGGATTCATGTTATTGCTTTCAATGAAAGGAGAGAAAGAATCAAAAATAAAAAATTTGCCAGGTGTGTGCGAATTTCCTAACGTTTTTCCTGAAGATATCCCTGGTTTACCCCCAGAAAGAGATGTGGAATTCGTCATTGATCTAGTACCTGGAGTTGGACCCATTTCAATTGCACCATACCGAATGTCACCTCTAGAATTAGTAGAGTTGAAGAAAAAACTTGAAGAGATGATAGAGAAGTAGTTTATACGAGCCAGTGTATCCCCCTGGGGTGCACAGTGTTATTGGTTAAGAAAAAAGATGGTAGCATGAGGTTATGTGTAGATTATCGATAACTGAACAAGGTGACGATCAAGAACAGATATCCTCTGCCAAGGATTAACGACTTGATGGATCAACTGCGTGGTGCCACGATGTTCTCTTAAATTGATTTGAGGTCTGGATATCATCAAATAAGGGTGAAGAAAGAAGATATATCAAAAACTACTTTTAGAACACGCTATGGCCATTACAAATATCTAGTGATGCCTTTTGGTGTAACTAATGCACCAGCCGTATTCATGGATTACATGAATAGGATTTTTCATCCATATCTAGATAAATTTGTAGTGGTGTTCATTAATGATATATTAGTGTACTCTAAAAGCAGAGAAGAACATGTTGAACACTTAAAGATTGTGTTGGAAATCCTGAAAAAGAAACAATTGTATGCAAAGCTGTCGAAGTGTGAATTCTGGTTAGAAGAAGTGAACTTTTTAGGACATGTAATTAGTCAAGGAGGAATAGCTGTAGGCCCTTCTAAGGTGGAGGTAGTTTTAAAATGGGAGAGACCAACCACGATTACTGAGATTAGAAGTTTCTTGGGTTTAGCTGGATACTATAAGAGATTCATTGAAGGATTTTCAAAGTTAGGATACCCACTAACCAAGCTAACATGGAAGGGACAACCTTTTATGTGGACGACACAATGCGAGAATAGTTTCCAAGAGCTGAAAGATTGACTTACTTCTGCGCCAGTGTTAGTACTCCCTGATCCAAATCAAAGTTTTGAAGTTTACTGTGATGTGTCTAAGCAAGGACTAAGAAGTGTACTCATGCAAGACAAGAAAGGTTGTAGCCTATGCGTCCAATTAAGGCGACATGAGATTAACTACCCTACCCATGACTTAGAGTTAGCCGCTGTAGTTTTTGCCTTAAAGATTTGGAGGCATTATCTATACGGTGCAACATTTGACGTGTTTAGCGATCATAAGAGTCTTAAGTATTTATTTGACCAAAAGGAGTTAAACATAAGGCAACGGAGATGGATGGAGTTCTTAAAGGACTACGACTTTGAGTTGCAATACCATCCCAGAAAAGCAAACGTAGTAGCTGATGCTTTGAGTCGAAAGTCTCTACATATGTCCACAATGATGATTAAAGAGCTGGAATTGATAGAGAACTTCAGAGATCTTAACCTAGCAGTAAAGATTAATGCTAACAGCTATAGATTAGGAGCGTTGCAAGTGACAAATGAATTCCTGAGGCAAGTGTTAGAGACTCAACGAGAGGATGAATTCTTGCAAGAGAAGAAAGAACTCTTGAAACAAGGAAAAGAAATCGAGTTCAATGTGGGAAATGACCAATTGTTAAGGTATAAAGATAGAGTGTGTATCCCTGACAAAGAGGAGTTGAGGAAAGCAATTCTGGAAGAAGGCCATAAAAGTTATATGAGCATTCAACCCGGAGCTACTAAAATGTATCAAGATTTAAAGAAGTTATTTTGGTGGCCTGGAATAAAGAAAGCGGTGGCAGAGTACGTGGCTGCATGTCTAATTTATCAGAAGGGTAAAGTGGAACATCAAAAACCCCCTGGAATGCTAAATCAATGGAAATACCAGAATGGAAATGGGATAGCATTACCATGGATTTTGTGACTTCTTTACCTAAAACTCCATTAGGACATGATTCAATATGGGTAATAATTGATAGATTAACCAAATCTTCCCACTTTATTCCCATCAATATTCGTTACTCTATGGAGAAGCTGGCGAAATTATACATCGAGGAGATTGTGAGATTACATAGAATTCCTTCAAGTATCATTTCTGATCGGGACCCTCGTTTTACATCAAAATTCTAGAAGAGCTTACACAAGGCTTTGGGAATAAGACTGCATCTGAGTTCAGCATATCATCCTCAGATGGATGGACAATCAGAAAGAACAATCCAATCTCTAGAGGACTTGTTACGAGCTTGTGTGTTGGAGCATTAAGGAAGTTGGAATCAATTCTTACCATATGTAGAGTTTACCTACAACAACAGTTTCCATGCTAGCATTGGCATGACACCTTTTGAAACATTATATGGAAGAAAATGTAAAACCCCACTATGATGGTTTGAGACCGGTGAAAACTTGATGCTAGGACCAAAGTTGGTACACCAAACCACAGATAAAATCAAAATAGTTTAGAAAAAGATGAAAGCAACACAGAGCAGGCAGAAAAGTTACTATGATAAAAGAAGGAAGCCGCTCGAATTTCAAGAAGGTGATCATGTATTCTTGAAAGTCACACCTACGACTGGCGTGACATGCCAGCGCTGTTGAGGGCAGGGAGCGATCGCCGGTGCATTGGCACGGACAAGGAGTGGCTCCTGGCAGGCTTCCAGCACGGAATGTGACATCCCGGGCACTGTTGAGGGCGGGGAGTGATCGCCGGTGCATAGGCACGGACAAGGAGCGGCTCCTGGCAGGCTTCCAGTGGGAAGGACACATGAACAAACCGAACATATACCTGAATGAGAGGGATTCAAAGACTGTATAGGTATGAGACTATACAATCGAGGATAGCTTAAAGGAATGAATTCGTACTACCTATACCAACAAATGCATTAGCCTTTTCGGTAGCCTATCACTTAAGAACTCTAAAGTTAAGTGTGCTTAACTTGGAGTAATTCTGGGATGGGTGACCTCCTAGGAAGTTCTCAGAAAGTGTGTGATTGAGGATAAAACATACTGGAAAGGTCTCGTGTTGGTTTGTGGGAAGAGTCCTTCATTCCTAAAAAGCGGCCGAGGCGTTACAGTGGTATCAGAGCCTAACCTTTCCTAGTACGGTATGGTTCAGGGACGAACCAGGCAGAAGCTGGTGGGCATGTGACATCCCACCACTGTTGAGGGCGGGGAGTGATCGCCGGTGCATTAGCACGGACAAGGAGCGGCTCCTGGCAGGCTTTCAGTAGGGAATGTGACATCCTGGGCACTGTTAAGGGCAGGCAGTGATTGCCGGTGCATAGGCACGGACAAAGAGTGGCTCCTGGCAGGCTTCCAGTGGGAGGGACATATGAACAAACCGAACATATACCTGAATGAGCAGGATCCAAAGACTGTATAGGTATGGGACTATACAATCGAGGATAGCTTAAAGAAATGAATTCGTACTACCTATACCAACAAATGCACTAGCCTTTTCGGTATCCTATCACTTAAGAACTCTAAAGTTAAGCGTGCTTAACTTGGAGTAATTCTGGGATGAGTGACCTCCTGGGAAGTTCTCAGGAAATGTATGATTGAGGACAAAGCACACTGGAAAGGTCTCCTGTTGGTTTGTGGGGAGAGTCGTTCATTCCTGAAAAGCGGCCGGGGCGTTACATGTAACATCCTAAATTTGAAAATTTTAGAAAATAACTCATTAAGGCTCGATGGCTTATTCTTTTACTGCGCGCCTTTGGTATTTTGGGTCTAATTTTCTCAAATGATGCTTAATTGGAATGATTCTGATCTTGTTCACTTTGTTTTGAAGATATCTTTAATCTCTATTTATGGGCTCTATCCCAAATTCTCACTCTGTCATGCTCAAACTCAAGGATTAAGTAAATCCATCTTAGAACCATGATTATTCACGTTTTTATCCTGCGTATGGTTCGTTTAGAAATTCATAACTCTCTCATATGACCTTCGTTTCTTGAAAACTTGGTGTCAAACCCTTTGTAACGAAATTATCTACAGTTTCCATGCAAACATCAAGAGCTAGATCTTCCCAGATCAGTACAGTTTTGGAGGTCTTTGAGGAACCATATTCATTACATCACTATGGTGACAAGTCTCAGAAAAATGGCAACATCTCTCTCGTCTGTTATTCAAATCACTTTGTTCTTTTTGATATAGATCTGTATAAAACATATCTACAATTTTTATGAAGGACACGAAACCCAATTCTCAAAGGATAATTTTTGGTGAATTTATTTCTGATCACCTACCTGATTTAAAGACGATTAGAGCATCCTGACGTATTTTGACCATATCTCAGGCTACGGGTATCGGATCATCACAAATGATATATCAAATCAAAGGGAAAAAGAAGATCTACAAGTTTCATGTTAAGGATTTTTCGAGATTCAAAATCCACGAATTATTCTATATTTATTTTTATCGCCTTTTGTTTCCTGTTTCTAAAAATCCTGCACATCTAAAATCATCGGGTAACAATTTAATTTTTCCAGTCAAATATTTCTAATCATATCACCATCTCTTACCACCTACACAACCAAGTGTCTTCTTCTAACTTCTTCTACCCCTTTCAGCTGTCCCTCTTTCTTGTACAAGCTTATCACATATTATAAAAAATTCATTCAACAATTGTATCATTGAAGATGTCCCCATCATAGTGTGCCTGCCCATTCTCTTTTGTTCTGAACGTTTCCTTTCTTTTCTTGTTATGATGCCATGATGTTATGTATCATACCATGCTATCATAAGTTCAGATACTAGGCAATAAACAATTAATGTTAGCAGCTCTTGTCATGACATTTTTTTCTCTTTTAAGAACAAAATCAGCATTTCCTCACTTCATTTTTCTCCATTCACGTGTACTTCAATCAATGATCTCTATCAATCCCACCGTTGGATCGGCTTGAAATTTGGATAGTGTATTCTCAACAACCTCCTCTACGTTCGCACCTTCAGCTTTGCAGTTTGACATCTATAGGTGGAGAAATCATGTTCAAACCGTGACCCTGTTCCAGTTTACAGGAATTCTAACCAGCTTCAGGAAAACTGCCATTCTGATTCATTAACCGTTGGATCGAGTTACAATTTTGATATGAAGTTTCTGAAATGCGATTCTAGGTACTAACCGTTGGGATTTTGGTTTTGAGGGCTAGACGGGGAGATATTATGCTTGAATAGTAGCACGAGTTTAAATCAACGATTGACTTGAATTGTTCAGGAAGCGTTCGAGTTTTGAAATTAAGGATTTCAGGTAGGGGGAGCGTTTGCATTTTAAATGCATAGTTTATGAATGGTTTCAGGATAGTATTATTATTATTAGTAAGAAATCTCAAATATATAATATGTGTGACATAATTGTGTTATGATATTTTCCATTCATATATTATTGATATTGAATTTGGCATGAGATATATATGTTGTATTTGTGAAATTGTTATGATTCCTATGCATGATATATAGTAGGATATATGATGATAATATGAGTATATGCATGAGATACAAATTGATATAGCATGGGATACTTAAATTGATGAATAAATATGAAATATGATTATGGTTTCGAGGATTCCACAAAAGACCTTGGGTGGGATTCAAGGCAAAAAGTCGAATATGTTGTGTTTATGCTTCGAAAAGAATCTAAAAATTGGTGGAAGATGACCAAAGCTCGAATGGTAGCTACCGGCACTGAGTTGATTTGGGAGAATTTCAAGGGATGTTTCCTTGAAAAATACTTTTCAGACACTGTAAGAAGCAGAAAAGAACTAGAATTTATGGAACTTAGACAGGGCAATCTTAGTGTAAAAGAATATGCAGCAAAATTTGAAGAACTCTATTTATTTTATCCTTTTTTTCAGCTACCGGGTATTGAAGGCTCTAAGTGCATTAAATTTAAGAGTGGTCTGAGACCTGAAATCAAGAAGGCTTTCAGACATCAAGAAATCAGGAGCTTCCCTGTTCTTGTTAATAAATGCCGAATCTATGAAGAAGATGACAAAGCTACCACTGGATCAAGCCGTAGATCTGATAGTTCTTCAAAGTTACCACCTATCAGTTTTAAAAAGCCAGGGAAGTTTGTTAAAGGTGGATCATCTTCTAAATCCAGAGGCTGAGGTAACTTTGGTAATCATTCTATTAGTCGTCCGAGGGATGGCAAATGTTTTAAATTTGGTGGTGACCATCTTGCTAGGAATTGTGATAAAGAAGAAGAAGTTATTTATTATCACTACAATGAAAAGGGGCACATCCGCCCTAACTGTCCTTTATTGCATCAGACAGATTCTAATACTAGCATTAACTGTGGAGGCTTCCGAGGACGAGGCCGTGGAAACGGTAACCATGGTGGCCGAGGCAATGGTGGACGTAGTAATAATTCTATGGTTCCTAGAAATGATCAAGCTGGAACTTCTAATTCACCAGCTACAGGCAGAGTCTATGCCATCACTGCTGAGGATGCTGCCCAGGCTAATGATCTGGTTCAGAGTAAGTATTTAATTGGTGATTCTATTCTTAATGTTGTGTTTAATTTTGGAGCGACTCATTCCTTTATTTTTAATGATTGTGTAATGCGTCTGAGATTGCCTGTTATTGCTCTGAATTGGGCTTTTGATGTGTCTAACCTGACTGGTACTAAACTATGGACTTCTATGATGCGTAAAAATATATCCTTCACTTTGGGTGATATGAGTTTTATGGCTGACTTGATATGTCTACCTCTGAAGGGTCTTGACATTGTCCTTGGTATGGATTGACTATCAACCAATAAAGTCCTAGTTGATTGTCAGAACCAACAGGTGATCTTTACTAATCAGAATGCCGATAATTATGAAATTCAAGGTATATCTCAGTTGTTTATGTTATTCTGTATGATTGATGGAAAGAATGGGTCTAGAGTCCATGATATCCCTGTTATGTGTAATTTCTCTGAGGTGTTTCCGGATGATGTATCTGGTGTTCCTCCTGATAGAGAAATTGAATTCTCTATTGTTCTTATTCCTAGAGCTAAACCAATCTCCAGAGCTCCCTATAGTATGCGGTTATGTGTTGATTACTGTAACATCCCTATTTTTAGAAACAATTTTATCCTTGTAAATTTTAATTATGGAGGGTTTGTAAGCAAGAATAAGTCAATATATACCTTGTTGATGGTCTGTAATACCTCAAAAATGTCATTTTTTGCACGTAATAATAGAGTTTATATGGAATATTAGTGAAATTATGCAAAAACCGAGTGAAAAGGGCTCTTTTCCGAGTGACAGAGAAGAATTCCGAGTGAAAGATTAGAAATTCCGAGTGAAGGAGAGAATTCCGAGTCAGTATCATGTTTTCCGAGTAAAACATGACTGAGAAGGCTACCACCGAGTGGAGTCCTGACTTGAGAAGCAATTCTGAGTGAAGAGTGGTCAAAAGAATCAATTCTGGGTGAAAATCCGAGTCAAAACACCCTAGAAAGGCTAGGTTCCGAGTTGAAAGCTTCCTTTTCTGAAGGAGACTACTCCAATTGAAGTATTCCGAGTGAAAGAATGTATAAACACTTATGTTTATGTTGATTTGATGCTTTCTACCGATTGAAGTGCGTTGTAGAATCAATTGGGAAGGATTCCGAACGGTTTTCCTATGAATTTACTTAGGAAACTGAGTGGAAATGGTGGAGGGAGCTAATTCCGAGTGAGATACACTCCACTGGACTAAAACCGAGTGAGAGAAGTATGTGTGAGTCTTGGTCTGAGAGGAAATGGTCTAAACCGAGTGAATTGAGTGAGGAAGACTCGGGTTCCGAGTGAAGATTCACTGAGAAAGAGAGGACTCAGTCTGAAGAGGTATTACCGAGTGAGAAACCGAGTGCCTGAGACTCGGAAGTGGGAAGTCCGAGTGAAGAATTGCAAATTGAGACTCGGAGGTGGGAATTCCAGTCGGAATTCACTGACAGAAGTGTTAACCGAGTGTAATTTCACTCGGTATTCAAATATTCCAGTCGGAATTCACTGACAGAAGTGCGTTTTGACTTCAATTTTGTCTTTTAATGATATTTAAATCCAATCGTGCACATTATGGATGGTGGACGACCAGAAATGGACACTGACTCAGCATATATATTTGTTTAATCCCTAATGACCCTTCCATTATCACTGACTCAGCATACCACTCAGAAATGGACACTGACTCAGCATACCACTCGGAAATGGGCACTGACTCAGCATACCACTCAGAAAAGCTGTCTCCCACTTGTCTTCCCACTCACTTCCTCCCTATTTAAACGAGTTTAAGGCCCTCAGAACTCACACCACACACACGACGCAACACTCTTCATCACTCTCTTTTCCAGCAAGTTCTTTCCCTCTCCTTTCCCCTCTGTTTCACTCAGATTCGAAGCAGGACAGTGAAGGGAGCCTCTTTCTTCTCCTCCAGGAACTTCATAGAGGTAAGGGGGTATATTCTTGGGTGCCTTATGGGAAAACCGAGTGGGGACAGATTCAGTGTGTATGAATTAAATGCTTTATATTGAAATCTGTATATGCATGTATATATATATATATCTGTTACCGAGTGATGAATTGTGATATGACATGTACTTATTGGACTGAAAATGCTAAGAATCATGGGTACCATGTGATTTCCAGTGAAAAACTATGAGTTTAATGATAACAGGTTCTGTTTTAGGCCAATCCGTTCAGTTTTGGTATCATTTCAATCGGTTTTAGGCCATTTCAATCGGTTTTGGTATCATTTCACTCGGAAAACACTCTTTTTCTCTCGGACAGCATCTCCCAAGTCTTATTTTACTCGGAAATCTATTTCTTAAATTATTTCACTCGGAATTTGACTTAATTTCACTCAGAAAAATATAGTTATCTTTTACTCAGAACCCTTTTCAGTAAATTCACTCGGAAAACACTCTATTGCTCTCGGTCAGTAGCTTCCCAGTCCTATTTCACTCGGCAAACACTTTATTTTACTCAGCAAGCAGTTATTCAACTCGGATTTGTTTTATTTCATTCACACAGAACTCTTTTCAACTAATTTCACTCGGTAAACTCATGTTTCACTCGGAATTTACTTTATTTTTACTCAGAAACTCTTTTCCTACTGATTCCACTCGGAATCATACTTGAGTTCACTCAGGAACTCATTTTCACTCAGAATTTAAGTTCACTCAGTAGCTTAACTCAAGAAAACCTTTTCCAGTTGATTTCACTCGGAACACACCTTATTTCACTTAGAAATCATTTTATTCTCACTCAGAAAACCCGTTCAGTGATTTTACTCGGAAAATAATTCATTTTACTCAGCAAACAGTTATTTTTACTCGGAGAATCCCTTTTAAATTAATTTCACTCAGAATAAGTAGTCAATTTCACTCAGCAAATTTGTATCAACCTGATTCCACTCGAAATCAGGAATTATTTCACTCGAGTTTACTTTACTCGAAGGTATTCCAGTCAGCAGAATGATTTTCACTCGGATTTATAAACAATGCTACTCAGGAAACCATTTTTCCTACTGACCTCACACGGATTTATATTTTAATTCACTCAGAAATTTGTTTTAATCAGAATTCAAGATATTTAGTTAAGAAAATCATTGTTCAGCTTCTGTTTCACTCGGATTATTTATTAATTTCAGTTAGAAAACTCTGCTCAGTTTATTTCATTCGGATTCATAGCTATCTCATGCGGAAAAATTCATTTTTCACTCGGAACAGATTTATTTTACTCGGATGATTCAGTTCCACTCGGTATTCGACTCATCTCAGTCGACAAACTCAATTTTTCACTCAGTATTAAACCTATTTTTCTCAAAAAGTTTGGAAATCAACATTTCTACTCGGATATAATTTATTCCACTCGGAATCAGACCTGTTTCAGTCGGAAAACAGCCTCCCAGTACAATTTTACTCGGATTTTTAGCCAGATCGCTTGGAGAACCCTTCTCTGTATGATTCCACTCGGAATCATACTCATTTCACTCGGATTTACCTCTGTTCCACTCGGAAAACTCTATTTTTAGTGTTTTTCACTTGAATTTTTAATTGGAAACTAATCTTCACTACTTTTTAAGTTATTGGTAAGTTATAATTATTATTCTTATTCTATTATTATCATTATTTACTGTCAACTTAATATTGTTATCATTATTATTAGTTTTATTATTATTATACATAGTTAATATCTAAATTATGCGTAATTACATAAAGAATATATTATTTTACTCTTTATGAAGAATATATTTAATAGATATATTTCTAAAAATAATAAACGAATATCTTACAAGGTTTAAATGATTGAGGAAATTCAAAGAACTTGAGAATGATATGATGAGACTGGAAATACATAAGATACCCAATGAATCAATTGATAAGATAAATGCAATTCGCATCATGAAAATATTTTTGAAGAAGAAAAACCTCTAGAGCATACACTTGGTACAGTGGAGAACACTCACGTTCGATCTCCATGAAGAATCTTGGGAGTACAACTGGAACGGCAACCCAATGGCATCAGAGTCGCACCTGATAGCCGGGTAAGACGATGCAATTCTAGTGTACTTTGACTAAATGACGGAGTGTAACTATGATCGTAGGGATCCAAGTTCCAAAAATATTTAAATTAATGATGAGAACCAATGAGTTCATTTGTACCACATGGAACTTGGGCGGACCCTGATCGCTCTAGATGATTGGAATGGTGATATTCCACAGAATGAGAAGAAGATGAAACGATTTATTGGGCCCACATGCATCATGAGACTTAACCAAAGATAAATCATAATGGATCTGAACTCATGCATTCATTACATCATATTTGATTGTTATAATTGTGAATATGTTATATGTATGATTTATTACATGGTAATATGCTTGATTGTTATAATTATGAACATGCTAAATATACGATTATGTGATGACAACATGCTTGATTGTTAGAAATATGCTAAATGTATGATCTATGTGACATTGTATGTTAACTGGATTATGTCCGCATCGGATGAACCAATCAGGGTCTTGGGTTATACTCACCCTTACTGTTGAATATTTTTCAGAGGAATTAGAAACTCAAGAACCCGAGTGTGAAGATCAGCAATACGCTGAACCCATTGAGAATAATCATTAAGGATAGAATATTTATAATCAGACACCAGATGACTGTATAATATTTAAGGGTGCCTGCGTACCCCATTCTGTTAAGAGTATATTTATTTACAGTTTTTGAATGACTATGTGATATATACAATATTACTTCCGCTGATTTGCCACGTATTTATTTAAAAAAAAAAATATTCACTCTTTCTAAAAACTGTTAGCACTCTCAGTTAAATGGGATGAACCTACAGAAGGATTTGTCTTATCTAACCGAGGGTGTTACAAAGGTGGTATCAGAGCATAGTCGATTCATTAAGCTTGTGGAGTGGACCATTAGGTTTCCACGTACTCTGATAGAAATATTGAACAGTCCATAACACTCCTAAGACTAAATATCCTATGTGGAATACTCCACATAACACATACCCTAAATCTATTTGTTGATATTCTTTCAGCAAATTCCTAATGGCACGCCAAAATAACAATCACGTGATGCAGAATCTTCTTACCAGAATTGTGGAGGTAATAGAAAGACAAGAGTTACCTCATGCTTCTGCTAGACAAGGATTAGCTGATTTTCAAAGGAACAACCCTACGCAGTTCAAAGGAGGCTTCAATCCAGAAGGAGCACAACTATGGATTGAACACCTTGAAAAGATTTTTGTCGCTATGCGATGTTCTGATGAGGATTATGTAACCTTTGCTGTCTTCATGCTGGTGGGAGAAGCAGAACACTGGTGGACTCATGCTAGAGTCAGACTAGCTACTGATGGGCATATCATTACTTGGGGACGATTTAAGACAGAATTTCTCGCTAAATATTTCCCCGAAGACATAAGGAGACAAAAGGAGCAGGAATTCTTCAATCTGAAACAAGGCAATATAACTGTTGGGGAGTATGCTGCTAAGTTTGATGAACTGGAAAAATGTTGTCCCTACTACACTCACATGGGAGAAGCATCAAGATGTGCAAAGTTCGAGGTAGGGCTACGACATGAGATTCGTCAAGCCATATGTTGTCAACAAATTACACAATTCACTACTTTGGTTGACAGATGCCGCATATTTGAGAACACCTCTAATCTTCGATGACCTGGAGCGTCTAATCATGGGCCAGAGCGACGTATGCCAGATCGACAACAAAGAAGGGATTTTCGAGGAGATCGACCATATTTCCGATCTTTCAACTCAGCCAACCGAATTCCTCCTAAAGGTCAGGAGAACCAAAGTAGTAGGAACTGCACAATTTGTGGACGGATCGGACATCGTGATGTTGATTGTTGGTACAGGAATAAAAATAACCAACAACAAGTAACTCAAAGACAGGCAGTACGACCAACAGGTCAAGGAAGTGGAGGATCTACTGCAAATGTCTCTACCAACAATGCCCCGTGAATGCAAAATGTTCCCCGCAACAACAACTTCAGACAGAACAATAATCCTGGAAGGCCCGGAAACAACTCAACCGGAAGGCCAGGGGGAAATGCCAGAGTTTTTACCATGAATGGTGCAGAAGTATCACAAGAGAACGATCTTGTGCAAGGTACATGCTTTATAGGAAGTACTCTATTAAATGTATTATATGATTCTGGAGCCACTCATTCTTTCATATCTGAGAATTATGTAAAACATTTAAAGCTTCCTACAACCTCTCTGCCCTATCAAATGATTGTCACAACTGCCGCCAATAAGCCCATTTTCTCTACTCGCATATGTCTAGAATGTCCTCTTAACATCGAAGGGAAAGCTTATCAGGTAGATCTGATATGTTTACCTTTGATTGATCTAGACATTGTTCTAGGGATGAATTGGCTTGCTGCCAATCATATTCTGATTGACTGTCATAATAGATCCATCTTTCACGGGTCTACTACATCTGAATATGATCAAGTCACAAATTCTTGCCTTGTTAGCTCAGAAAAGGTAATCTCAAAAGAAGTCCAACTATACATGATCCTTACTGAACCTGAAAGTAAGGCCACTTCTCAACTTGAACAGATTCCTATTGTTCAAGAATTTCCAGAAGTATTCCCTGAGGACATACGAGAGCTACCTCCAGAGCGAGAAGTCGAATTCAGCATTGATATTATACCGGGCGTGGGACCAATCTCTATTGCTCCTTACCGGATGTCACCCAAGGAACTCAGTGAGCTCAAAGAGCAGTTAGAAGAACTTCTAGAGAAAGGAATGATTAGACCCAGTGTCTCACCTTGGGGAGCACCAGTTCTTCTAGTCAAAAAGAAGGATGGCAGTATGCGGTTATGTGTTGACTATCGTCAGTTAAATAAAGCTACGATCAAGAACCGTTACCCTCTTCCAAGGATTGATGATTTGATGGACCAATTACGAGGAGCCACTATCTTTTCGAAGATTGATCTGCGATCAAGCTATCATCAAATTAGGGTAAAGAAAGATGATGTACCCAAAACGGCATTCAGAACACGATATGGGCACTATGAGTATCTTGTTATGCCCTTTGGAGTTACAAATGCACCTGCAGTCTTTATGGGGTACATGAATCGAATCTTCCATGAGTACTTGGACAAATTCGTGGTTGTATTCATTGACGATATTCTCGTCTACTCCAAGAGCCATGAAGAACACGAGGAGCATCTTCGAATTGTTCTGAACACTTTGCGTGCAAGGCAATTGTACGCCAAGTTTTCAAAATGTGAATTCTGGTTGACAGAAGTGAAATTCTTAGGACATGTCATCTCTAAGGAAGGAATTGCTGTGGATCCTACAAAGGTAGAAGCTGTATTAAATTGGGAACAACCCAAGAATATGACGAAAATCCGCAGTTTCCTTGGACTGGCTGGATATTATCGTCGATTCATCGAGAATTTCTCTCGAATTGCAGCACCTTTAACTAAGCTGACTCGTAAAGATCAACCATTCGAATAGACTGACAAATGCGAAAGCAGTTTTACGGAGTTACGCTAACGACTCACTAGTGCATCTGTCTTGATTTTGCCAGATCCTGCCAAGCCATATGAAGTGTACTGTGATGCGTCAAAACAAGGACTAGGATGTGTCCTAATGCAAGAAAGAAAAGTTGTTGCTTATGCTTCAAGACAGCTAAGAACGCATGAAGTTAATTATCCCACACATGACTTGGAATTAGCTGTTGTTGTGTTTGCCTTGAAAATCTGGAGACACTACTTGTATGGTACATACTTCGAAGTCTTTAGTGATCATAAAAGCTTGAAGTATCTATTCGACCAGAAGGAGTTGAATATGCGACAATGTAGGTGGATGGAATTTATCAAAGATTATGATTTTGAACTCCGGTACCATCCTGGAAAAGCTAATGTTGTGGCTGATGCACTCAGTAGAAAGGCTTTACGTCTATCATATATGATGACAAAGGAGTTAGAACTGATTGAATAGTTTCGCGATTTGAACCTAGCAGTAACACCAAAAAGGGGAAGCCTTATGGTTGGAATGCTAAGGATTTCCAATGATTTCTTGGAACAAATCAAAGAAGCTCAAGCCAATGATCAGGAATTACAAGATCTAGCAGAAAAGACAAAAGAAGGAGTCTCAGAGTTTAGCAAAGATGAACATGGGGTGATCAGGTATCAACAGAGACTCTGTATTCCAGTCAACACAGATCTTAAGAGATCTATCCTGGATGAAGCACACAAAAGTACAGTATCCACCCAGGATCAACCAAGATGCACCAAGACTTGAAGAAATTATTCTGGTGGCAAGGAATGAAAAGGGATATCGCTGAGTACATAACAGCTTGCCTGATGTGTCAGAAGGTAAAGGCGGAACAACAATGACCAAGTAGGACCCTTCGTCCTTTGGATATTCCAGAATGGAAATGGGATGAGATTGCTATGGACTTCGTGAGTGGATTTCCCAGAACATCAGCTGGATATGATGCTATTTGGGTAATCGTAGATCGATTAACAAAGACCGCTCACTTCATTCCTGTCAATATGAAGTATTCCCTAGAGAAACTCACCCAGATCTATATCAAGGAAATCGTACGGTTACATGGAACTCCCACTGCAATTGTATCCGATCGAGATCCTCGTTTCACATCACAGTTTTGGAAGAGCTTGCAACAAGCTCTAGGAACTCGTCTGAAGTTAAGTTCCGCATATCATCCACAGACAGACGGACAATCAGAAAGAACAATCAAGACTCTTGAAGATTTGTTACGTCTTTGTGTCTTGGAACATGGTGGAAGTTGGCAAGAATATCTCCCACTTATTGAGTTCACTTACAACAACAGCTATCATGCAAGCATCGGAATGGCCCCTTATGAAGCTTTGTATGGAAGAAAATGCCGTACACCTTTATGTTGGTACGAGACTGGTGAAAAGACAATAATTGGACCAGAGATTGTTCAGAAGACAACAGAACAAGTTCAGAGGATTCAAATGGCAATGAAGGCTTCGCAAGATAGACAAAAGAGTTACTATGACAAGCGACGGAAGCCATTAGAATTTGAAGAAGGTGACCATGTATTTCTCAAAGTTACCCCTACCACTGGAGTAGGAAGAGCTTTGAAGGCCAAGAAGTTAAGCCCCAGATACGTAGGACCTTATCAGATTCTACAAAAAATAGGAACTCATGCGTACCGCATTGCTCTGCCACCCGAGCTGACAAACCTTCACAATGTATTTCATGTCTCTCAACTCCACAAATATGTACCAAGCCCTGATCATGTTCTAAGTCCCGATCAATTTGTTCTGAAAGAAAATCTTACCTTTGAAGCATCGCCAGTTAAGATTGCTGACCGACGTCTCAAACAGCTAAGAGGCAAAGAAATTCCTTTGGTCAAGGTAGTTTGGAGTCAGACAGATGATGGGGATGCTACTTGGGAAATTAAGGAGAAAATGAGAGAATTGTACCCTCAATTGTTTTAACTTTAAATTTCGGGACGAAATTTCTAAAAGGAGGGGAAAATGTAACATCCCTGTTTTTAGAAACAATTTTATCCTTGTAAATTTTAATTATGGAGGGTTTGTAAGCAAGAATAAGTCAATATATACCTTGTTGATGGTCTGTAATACCTCAAAAATGTCATTTTTTGCACGTAATAATAGAGTTTATATGGAATATTAGTGAAATTATGCAAAACCCGAGTGAAAAGGGCTATTTTCTGAGTGACAGAGAAGAATTTCGAGTGAAAGATTAGAAATTCCAAGTGAAGGAGAGAATTCCGAGTCAGTATTATGTTTTCCGAGTAAAACATGACTGAGAAGGCTACCACCGAGTGGAGTAATTCTGAGTGAAGAGTGGTCAAAAGAATCAATTCTGGGTGAAAATCCGAGTCAAAACACCCTAGAAAGGCTTGGTTCCGAGTTGAAAGCTTCCTTTTCTGAAGGAGACTACTCCAATTGAAGTATTCCGAGTGAAAGAATGTATAAACACTCATGTTTATGTTGATTTGATGCTTTCTACCGATTGAAGTGCGTTGTAGAATCAATTGGGAAGGATTCCGAACGGTTTTCCTATGAATTTACTTAGGAAACCGAGTGGAAATGGTGGAGGGAGCTAATTCCGAGTGAGATACACTCCACTGGACTAAAATCGAGTGAGAGAAGTATGTGTGAGTCTTGGTCCGAGAGGAAATGGTCTAAACCGAGTGAATTGAGTGAGGAAGACTCGGGTTCCGAGTGAAGATTCACTGAGAAAGAGAGGACTCGGTCTGAAGAGGTATTACCGAGTGAGAACCGAGTGCCTGAGACTCGGAAGTGGGAAGTCCGAGTGAAGAATTACAAATTGAGACTCAGAGGTGGGAATTCCAGTCGGAATTCACTGACAGAAGTGTTAACCGAGTGTAATTTCACTCGGTATTCAAATATTCCAGTCGGAATTCACTGACAGAAGTGCGTTTTGACTTCAATTTTGTCTTTTAATGATATTTAAATCCAATCATGCGCATTATGGATGGTGGACGACCAGAAATGGACACTGACTCAGCATATATATTTGTTTAATCCCTAGTGACCCTTCCATTATCACTGACTCAGCATACCACTCAGAAATGGACACTAACTCAGCATACCACTCGGAAATGGGCACTGACTCAGCATACCACTCAGAAAAGCTGTCTCCCACTTGTCTTCCCACTCACTTCCTCCCTATTTAAACGAGTTCAAGGCCCTCAGAACTCACACCACACACATGACCCAACACTCTTCATCACTCTCTTTTCCAGCAAGTTCTTTCCCTCTCCTTTCCCCTCTGTTTCACTCAGATTCAAAGCAGGACAGTGAAGGGAGCCTCTTTCTTCTCCTCCAGGAACTTCATAGAGGTAAGGGGGTATATTCTTGGGTGCCTTGTGGGAAAATCGAGTGGGGACAGATTCAGTGTGTATGAATTAAATGCTTTATATTGAAATCTGTATATGCATGTATATATATATATATATCTGTTACCGAGTGATGAATTGTGATATGACATGTACTTATTGGACTGAAAATGCTAAGAATCATGGGTACCGTGTGATTTCCAGTGAAAAACTATGAGTTTAATGATAACAGGTTCTGTTTTAGGCCAATCTGTTCGGTTTTGGTATCATTTCAATCGGTTTTAGGCCATTTCAATCGGTTTTGGTATCATTTCACTCAGAAAACACTCTTTTTCTCTCGGACAGCATCTCCCAAGTCTTATTTTACTCGGAAATCTATTTCTTAAATTATTTCACTCGGAATTTGACTTAATTTCACTCAGAAAAATATAGTTATCTTTTACTCAAAACCCTTTTCAGTAAATTCACTCGGAAAACACTCTATTGCTCTCGGTCAGTAGCTTCCCAGTCCTATTTCACTCGGCAAACACTTTATTTTACTCAGCAAGCAGTTATTCAACTCAGATTTGTTTTATTTCATTCACACAGAACTCTTTTCAACTAATTTCACTCGGTAAACTCATGTTTCACTCGGAATTTACTTTATTTTTACTCAGAAACTCTTTTCCTACTGATTCCACTCGGAATCATACTTGAGTTCACTCAGGAACTCATTTTCACTCAGAATTTAAGTTCACTCAGTAGCTTAACTCAAGAAAACCTTTTCCAGTTGATTTCACTCGGAACACACCTTATTTCACTCAGAAATCATTTTATTCTCACTCAGAAAACCCGTTCAGTGATTTTACTCAGAAAATAATTCATTTTACTCAGCAAACAATTATTTTCACTCGGAGAATCCCTTTTAAATTAATTTCACTCAGAATAAGTAGTCAATTTCACTCAGCAAATTTGTATCAACCTGATTCCACTCGAAATCAGGAATTATTTCACTCGGGTTTACTTTACTCGAAGGTATTCCAGTCAGCAGAATGATTTTCAGTCGGATTTACAAACAATGCTACTCAAGAAACCATTTTTCCTACTGACCTCACACGGATTTATATTTTAATTCACTCAGAAATTTGTTTTACTCAGAATTCAAGATATTTAGTTAAGAAAATCATTGTTCAGCTTCTGTTTCACTCGGATTATTTATTAATTTCAGTTAGAAAACTCTGCTCAGTTTATTTCATTCGGATTCATAGCTATCTCATGCGGAAAAATTCATTTTTCACTCGGAACAGATTTATTTTACTCGGATGATTCAGTTCCACTCGGTATTTGACTCATCTCAGTCGGCAAACTCAATTTTTCACTCAGTATTAAACCTATTTTTCTCAAAAAGTTTGGAAATCAACATTTCTACTCGGATATAATTTATTCCACTCGGAATCAGACCTGTTTCAGTCGGAAAACAGCCTCCCAGTACAATTTCACTCGGATTTTTAGCCAGATCGCTTGGAGAACCCTTCTCTGTATGATTCCACTCGGAATTATACTCATTTCACTCGGATTTACCTCTGTTCCACTCGAAAAACTCTATTTTTAGTGTTTTTCACTTGAATTTTTAATTAGAAACTAATCTTCACTACTTTTTAAGTTATTGGTAAGTTATAATTATTATTCTTATTCTATTATTATCATTATTTACTGTCAACTTAATATTGTTATTATTATTATTAGTTTTATTATTATTATACATGGTTAATATCTAAATTATGCGTAATTACATAAAGAATATATTATTTTACTCTTTATGAAGAATATATTTAATAGATATATTTCTAAAAATAATAAACGAATATCTTACAAGGTTTAAATGATTGAGGAAATTCAAAGAACTTGAGAATGATATGATGAGACTGGAAATACATAAGATACCCAATGAATCAATTGATAAGATAAATGCAATTCGCATCATGAAAATATTTTTGAAGAAGAAAAACCTCTAGAGCATACACTTGGTACAGTGGAGGACACTCACGTTCGATCTCCATGAAGAATCTTGGGAGTACAACTGGAACGGCAACCCAATGGCATCAGAGTCGCACCTGATAGCCGGGTAAGACGATGCAATTCTAGTGTACTTTGACTAAATGACGGAGTGTAACTATGATCGTAGGGATCCAAGTTCTAAAAATATTTAAATTAATGATGAGAACCAATGAGTTCATTTGTACCACATGGAACTTGGGCGGACCCTGATCGCTCTAGATGATTGGAATGGTGATATTCCATAGAATGAGAAGAAGATGAAACGATTTATTGGGCCCACATGCATCATGAGACTTAACCAAAGATAAATCATAATGGATCCGAACTCATGCATTCATTACATCATATTTGATTATTATAATTGTGAATATGTTATATGTATGATTTATTACATGGTAATATGCTTGATTGTTATAATTATGAACATGCTAAATATACGATTATGTGATGACAACATGCTTGATTGTTAAAAATATGCTAAATGTATGATCTATGTGACATTGTATGTTAACTGGATTATGTCCGCATCGGATGAACCAATCAGGGTCTTGGGTTATACTCACCCTTACTGTTGAACATTTTTCAGAGGAATTAGAAACTCAAGAACCCGAGTGTGAAGATCAGCAATACGCTGAACCCATTGAGAATAATCATTAAGGATAGAATATTTATAATCAGACACCGGATGACTGTATAATATTTAAGGGCGCCTGCGTGCCCCATTCTGTTAAGAGTACATTTATTTACAGTTTGTGAATGACTATGTGATATATACAATATTACTTCCGCTGATTTGCCACGTATTTATTTTTAAAAAAAAATATTCACTCTTTCTAAAAACTGTTAGCACTCTCAGTTAAATGGGATGAACCTACAGAAGGATTTGTCTTATCTAACCGAGGGTGTTACAATTACCGCCAGTTGAATAAGCTTACAATCAAGAATAAGTATCCATTGCCTATAATTTGATGACTTGATTGATCAGTTGTGTGGTGCTTCAGTCTTTTCGAAGATTGATTTATGATCTGGATACCATCAGATTTGAGTCAAGGCTTCTGATATTCCTAAGACGGCGTTCAGGACCCGATATGGTCATTATGAATATGTGGTGTTGTCGTTTGGTGTGACTAATGCTCCAGCTGTGTTCATGAACTATATGAACAATATCTTCCATCCTTATCTGGACCGGTGTGACTAATGCTCCAGCTATGTTCATGAACTATATGATTATATGAGAATATGAGATTGAATGTTATATGATGAGGTTGTGTAGTATTGAATATGATTATATATGTTAATGAATTGGATACTTGATCTGATTCAATAACTGTCATTTGACATGTATATGTTCACCCCTATTTATGGATATTTTTACAGTGGACTTAGGACGTGACAGAGATTGGTGAGAGGTTACCAAGATCGAGCGTGGAGTACTGTATATATATTGTATATAATGTAAATAGTAGTTTTGTAGTAGCCTTGGCCGGCTCCTGTGTATACCTGTTTTGCTGTGTGTACGTATATGTGTATATATATAAATGTTTAGTTGAATAGGTAACTGACGGCTTCAGCTGGAAGCCTAGACCTATTTTAAGCATATGCTTGTTGTTATAATGGATGATGTTGTTGTATTGTGGAGACCCTGGTTGGTCCCACTATATATATATAAATGTGTGTGATATTTGATATATCCATGAAACTGTTACATTGCATAAATGGGTAGGTTATATGATGACAGTGTTATTGTACTGTTCCAAAATTCTATTTTAAAACTAAAATTAATTCGTGAAAAATTTATTTGGGTTTTAGAAACCTTATTTTAAATATTAGGATGTTTTAACTGGGGTCAGTCGGGCAACAAAATCTCGAAAACTAACTCCTAGATTTATTGGTCCATATCAAATAATTCATAAAGTTAGTCTCTTGCCTACCAAATAGCATTACCACATTTTCTTTTTAATATCCATAATGTTTTTCATGTGTATATATATGATCATACACATGTTATTGATCCTGATGTCATACAAGTTAAAGATAATCTTACATATGATGCACCACCTGTCAGAATAGGTGACAAAGAATAAAAAAAATTAAGAGACAAGACAATTCCGCTTGTAAAGGTCATTTGGAGTGAAACAAGAGGAGAAGATGCTACATGGGAACTAGAAACTGAGATAAAAGAATCTCATCCCCATTTGTTTTACTCAATAATGTAAATTTTGAGGATGGAATTTTTCTAAGGAGAGTAGAATTGTAACACCCCTATTTTTTATTTTTATATTAAACTTTTGAAGGAATTAAATTATAGTTCTTTAGAACTTTTTAATCTACGTATTATTTATGATTTTTTAGAATTTTTTTGGAAATTTTGAATTATTTTAATAAAATAATATTTTTTAAATAATTTTAAATTCATATAAGTGACTTAAAATTAAAAATATTTATAAAAAAGTGAAGTTAAATCATAAGAAAATTTTCTAAAATCTATTTCAAGTTGACTTATCTAAAAATGATCGGTGTGCAAAGTTTGTAAATGGATTACGGCCAAAAATTAAAGAAGCTATACGAATGCAGGAAATCTGTGAATTTTGTGTTGGTAAATTGGTGCAGAATCTTTGAAGAGGATCATAAGGATAGAATGACCAAAAGTCATAAGCCCATTCACAAGGCGGGAGAAATGAGAAGTGGAGGACCTCACCATCACCAAAGAAGAGACTTAAGGAGAAATAAGCCTTACCAAACGCTATTTCACCGGTTTGGTGCAGCATCTGTTCCTAATAGACCCCAAGCGTCAACTAGGAGCTATTACCCGATATCTGCACCAAATTTTAAATGTTTTATCTATGGAGGACCCCATTTGAAAAGGGATTGTCCTAAAAACAGTTATGTTTACTTTAAGTGTAACAATCCAGGTCATCATATCAAGGATTGCCCAGAGATGAAGAGTCAAAACCCTGAAGGTGCGAGTACAAACAAAAATACCCAAGGAGACGTGAACAGTGTAGTCGAAAGGCTTAAGGAGAAAGGAAAGGTTTTTGCAATCACCGGAGAAGAAGCATCTCATTCTGATTCCATGGTGGAAGGTAAGTGTATCATTAATAAGATTCCTTTAACTGTTATATATGACTCAGGTGCATCATATTCCTTTATTGCCAATGACTGTGTAGAAAAACTAAAATTACCTGTGATAGAATTGTCATTTGACTTATCTATATATACTCCTAGAAACAATCCCATTGTCACTTCTAAAGCCTGTTGGAAATGCCCTATTGTCATAGATGGTAGGGACTTTAAGGCTAATCTTTTTTGTTTACCCTTTTCTGGCTTAGAAGTTATTATTGGACTAGATTGGTTGTCTGACAATCATGTTCTAATAGATTGTCATAATAAAACCATAATGTTTAAAGAACCAGTAAATTTGAATCCTGAGGATTCGAGATTTCTAACCGCCAACCAAGTGAGTGACTCTCTAAAAGGAAGGGCTCAAGGATTCATGTTATAGCTTTCAATGAAAGGATAAAAAGAATCAAAAATAAAAAATTTGCCAGGTGTGTGCGAATTTCCTAACGTTTTTCCTGAAGATATCCCTGGTTTACCCCCAGAAAGAGATGTGGAATTCGTCATTGATCTAGTACCTGGAGTTGGACCCATTTCAATTGCACCATACCGAGTGTCACCTCTAGAATTAGTAGAGTTGAAGAAACAACTTGAAGAGATGATAGAGAAGTAGTTTATACGAGCCAGTGTATCCCCCTGGGGTGCACAGTGTTATTGGTTAAGAAAAAAGATGGTAGCATGAGGTTATGTGTAGATTATCGGCAACTGAACAAGGTGACGATCAAGAACAGATATCCTCTGCCAAGGATTAACGACTTAATGGATCAACTGCGTGGTGCCACGATGTTCTCTTAAATTGATTTGAGGTCTGGATATCATCAAATAAGGGTGAAGAAAGAAGATATATCAAAAACTACTTTTAGAACACGCTATGGCCATTACAAATATCTAGTGATGCCTTTTGGTGTAACTAATGCACCAGCCGTATTCATGGATTACATGAATAGGATTTTTCATCCATATCTAGATAAATTTGTAGTGGTGTTCATTGATGATATATTAGTGTACTCTAAAAGCAGAGAAGAACATGTTGAACACTTAAAGATTGTGTTGGAAATCCTGAAAAAGAAATAATTGTATGCAAAGCTGTCGAAGTGTGAATTCTGGTTAGAAGAAGTGAACTTTTTAGGACATGTAATTAGTCAAGGAGGAATAGCTGTAGGCCCTTCTAAGGTGGAGGTAGTTTTAAAATGGGAGAGACCAACCACGATTACTGAGATTAGAAGTTTCTTGGGCTTAGCTGGATACTATAAGAGATTCATTGAAGGATTTTCAAAGTTAGGATACCCACTAACCAAGCTAACACAGAAGGGACAACCTTTTATGTGGACGACACAATGCGAGAATAGTTTCCAAGAGCTGAAAGATCGACTTACTTCTGCGCCAGTGTTAGTACTCCCTGATCCAAATCAAAGTTTTGAAGTTTACTGTGATGCGTCTAAGCAAGGACTAAGAAGTGTACTCATGCAAGACAAGAAAGGTTGTAGCCTATGCGTCCAATTAAGGCGACATGAGATTAACTACCCTACCCATGACTTAGAGTTAGCGCTGTAGTTTTTGCCTTAAAGATTTGGAGGCATTATCTATACGGTGCAACATTTGACGTGTTTAGCGATCATAAGAGTCTTAAGTATGTATTTGACCAAAAGGAGTTAAACATAAGGCAACGGAGATGGATGGAGTTCTTAAAGGACTACGACTTTGAGTTGCAATACCATCCCAGAAAAGCAAACGTAGTAGCTGATGCTTTGATTCGAAAGTCTCTACATGTGTCCACAATGATGATTAAAGAGCTGGAATTGATAGAGAACTTCAGAGATCTTAACCTAGCAGTAAAGATTAATGCTAACAGCTACAGATTAGGAGCGTTGCAAGTGACAAATGAATTCCTGAGGCAAGTGTTAGAGACTCAAAGAGAGGATGAATTCTTGCAAGAGAAGAAAGAACTCTTGAAACAAGGAAAAGAAATCGAGTTCAATGTGGGAAACGACCAATTGTTGAGGTATAAAGATAGAGTGTGTATCCCTGACAAAGAGGAGTTGAGGAAAGCAATTCTGGAAGAAGGCCATAAAAGTTATATGAGCATTCAACCCGGAGCTGCTAAAATGTATCAAGATTTAAAGAAGTTATTTTGGTGGCCTGGAATAAAGAAAGCGGTGGCAGAGTACGTGGCTGCATGTCTAATTTATCATAAGGGTAAAGTGGAACATCAAAAACCCCCTGGAATGCTAAATCAATGGAAATACCAGAATGGAAATGGGATAGCATTACCATGGATTTTGTGACTTCTTTACCTAAAACTCCATTAGGACATGATTCAATATGGGTAATAGTTGATAGATTAACCAAATCTTCCCACTTTATTCCCATCAATATTCGTTACTCTATGGAGAAGCTGGTGAAATTATACATCGAGGAGATTGTGAGATTACATAGAATTCCTTCAAGTATCATTTCTGATCGGGACCCTCGTTTTACATCAAAATTCTAGAAGAGCTTACACAAGGCTTTGGGAATAAGACTGCATCTGAGTTCAGCATATCATCCTCAGATGGATGGACAATCAGAAAGAACAATCCAATCTCTAGAGGACTTATTACGAGCTTGTGTGTTGGAGCATTAAGGAAGTTGAAATCAATTCTTACCATATGTGGAGTTTACCTACAACAACAGTTTCCATGCTAGCATTGGCATGACACCTTTTGAAACATTATATGGAAGAAAATATAGAACCCCACTATAATGGTTTGAGACCGGTGAAAACTTGATGCTAGGACCAAAGTTGGTACAACAAACCACAGATAAAATCAAAATAGTTTAGAAAAAGATGAAAGCAACACAGAGCAGGCAGAAAAGTTACTATGATAAAAGAAGGAAGCCGCTCGAATTTCAAGAAGGCGATCATGTATTCTTGAAAGTCACACCTACGACTGGCGTGACATCCCAGCGCTGTTGAGGGCAGGGAGCGATCGCCGGTGCATTGGCACGGACAAGGAGTGGCTCTTGGCAGGCTTCCAGCACGGAATGTGACATTCCGGGCAGTGTTGAGGGCGGGGAGTGATCGCCGGTGCATAGGCACGGACAAGGAGCGGCTCCTGGCAGGCTTCCAGTGGGAAGGACACATGAACAAACCGAACATATACCTGAATGAGAGGGATTCAAAGACTGTATAGGTATGAGACTATACAATCGAGGATAGCTTAAAGGAATGAATTCGTAATACCTATACCAACAAATGCATTAGCCTTTTCGGTAGCCTATCACTTAAGAACTCTAAAGTTAAGTGTGCTTAACTTGGAGTAATTCTGGGATGGGTGACCTCCTAGGAAGTTCTCAGAAAGTGTGTGATTGAGGACAAAACATACTGGAAAGGTCTCATGTTGGTTTGTGGGAAGAGTCCTTCATTCCTAAAAAGCGGCCGAGGCATTACAGTGGTATCAAAGCCTAACCTTTCCTAGTACGGTATGGTTCAGGGACGAACCAGGCGGAAGCTGGTGGGCATGTGACATCCCACCGCTGTTGAGGGCGGGGAGTGATCGCCGGTGCATTAGCACGGACAAGGAGCGGCTCCTGGCAGGCTTTCAGTAGGGAATGTGACATCCTGGGCACTGTTAAGGGCGGGCAGTGATCGCCGGTGCATAGGCACGGACAAAGAGTGGCTCCTGGCAGGCTTTCAGTGGGAGGGACATATGAACAAACCGAACATATACCTGAATGAGCAGGATCCAAAGACTGTATAGGTATGGGACTATACAATCGAGGATAGCTTAAAGAAATGAATTCGTATTACCTATACCAACAAATGCACTAGCCTTTTCGGTATCCTATCACTTAAGAACTCTAAAGTTAAGCGTGCTTAACTTGGAGTAATTCTGGGATGAGTGACCTCCTGGGAAGTTCTCAGGAAATGTATGATTGAGGACAAAGCACACTGGAAAGGTCTCCTGTTGGTTTGTGGGGAGAGTCGTTCATTCCTGAAAAGCGGCCGGGGCGTTACATGTAACATCCTAAATTTGAAAATTTTAGAAAATAACTCATTAAGGCTCGATGGCTTATTCTTTTACTGCGCGTCTTTGGTATTTTGGGTTTAATTTTCTCAAATGATGCTTAATTGGAATGATTCTAATCTTGTTAACTTTGTTTTGAAGATATCTTTAATCTCTATTTTGGGCTCTATCCCAAATTCTCACTCTGTCATGCTCAAACTCAAGGATTAAGTAAATCCATCTTAGAACCATGATTATTCACGTTTTTATCCTGCGTATGGTTCGTTTAGAAATTCATAACTCTCTCATATGACCTTCGTTTCTTGAAAACTTGGTGTCAAACCCTTTGTAATGAAATTATCTACAGTTTCTATGCAAACATCAAGAGCTAGATCTTCCCAGATCAGTACAGTTTTGGAGGTCTTTGAGGAACCATATTCATTACATCACTATGGTGACAAGTCTCAGAAAAATGGCAACATCTCTCTCGTCTGTTATTCAAATCACTTTGTTCTTTTTGATATAGATCTGTATAAAACATATCTACAATTTTTATGAAGGACACGAAACCCAATTCTCAAAGGATAATTTTTGGTGAATTTATTTCTGATCACCTACCTGATTTAAAGACAATTAGAGCATCCTGACGTATTTTGACCATATCTCAGGCTACGGGTATCGGATCATCACAAATGATATATCAAATCAAAGGGAAAAAGAAGATCTACAAGTTTCATGTTAAGGATTTTTCTAGATTCAAAACCCACGAATTATTCTATATTTATTTTTATCGCCTTTTGTTTCCTGTTTCTAAAAATCCTGCACATCTAAAATCATCGGGTAACAATTTAATTTTTCAGTCAAATATCTCTAATCACATCACCATCTCTTACCACCTACACAACCAAGTGTCTTCTTCTAACTTCTTCTACCCCTTTCAGCTGTCCCTCTTTCTTGTACAAGGTTATCACATATTATAAAAAATTCATTCAACAATTGTATCATTGAAGATGTCCCCATAATAGTGTGCCTGCCCATTCTCTTTTGTTCTGAACGTTTCCTTTCTTTTCTTGTTATGATGCCATGATGTTATGTATCATACCATGCTATCATAAGTTTAGATACTAGGTAATAAACAATTAATGTTAACAGCTCTTGTCATGACATTTTTTTCTCTTTTAAGAACAAAATCAGCATTTCCTCACTTCATTTTTCTCCATTCACGTGTACTTCAATCAATGATCTCTATCAATCCCACCGTTGGATCGGCTTGAAATTTGGATAGTGTATTCTCAACAACCTCCTCTACATTCACACCGTTCAGCTTTGCAGTTTGACATCTATAGGTGGAGAAATCGTGTTCAAACCATGACCCTATTCCAGTTTACAGGAATTCTAACCAGCTTCAGGAAAACTGCCATTCTGATTCGTTAACCGTTGGATCGAGTTACAATTTTGGTATGAAGTTTCTGAAATGTGATTCTAGGTACTGACCGTTGGGATTTTGGTTTTGAGGCCTAGACGGGGAGATATTGTGCTTGAATAGTAGCACGAGTTTAAATCAACGATTGACTTGAATTGTTCGGGAAGCGTTCGAGTTTTGAAATTAAGGATTTCAGGTAGGGGGAGCGTTTGCATTTTAAATGCATAGTTTATGAATGGTTTCGGGATAGTATTATTATTATTAGTAAGAAATCTCGAATATATAATATGTGTGACATAATTGTGTTATGATATTTTCCATTCATATATTATTGATATTGAATTTGGCATGAGATATATATGTTGTATTTGTGAAATTGTTATGATTCTTATGCATGATATATAGTAGGATATATGATGATAATATGAGTATATGCATGAGATGCAAATTGATATAGCATGGGATACTTAAAATGATGAATAAATATGAAATATGATTATGGTTTCGAGGATTCCACAAAAGACCTTGGGTGGGACTCAAGGCAAAAAGTCGAATATGCTGTGTTTATGCTTCGAAAAGAATCTGAAAATTGGTGGAAGATGACCAAAGCTCGAATGGTAGCTACCGGCACTGAGTTGATTTGGGAGAATTTCAAGGGATGTTTCCTTGAAAAATACTTTTCAGACACTGTAAGAAGCAGAAAAGAACTAGAATTTATGGAACTCAGATAGGGCAATCTTAGTGTAAAAGAATATGCAGCAAAATTTGAGGAACTCTATTTATTTTATCCTCTTTTTCAGCTACCGGGTACTGAAGGCTCTAAGTGCATTAAATTTGAGAGTGGTCTGAGACCTGAAATCAAGAAGGCTTTCAGACATCAAGAAATCAGGATCTTCCCTGTGCTGGTGTATTTTAAAAGAATCAAGTTTGTATAATACACTCAAAGGAACGTGCCAAGTTTTAAACACGGTAGTTGTAGTTATAAAAGATATCGTTCCCACTAAGGATCATCAGCAATTGAAGCTTAAAATATTATGGCAGATTAAAACGATTGTTTTCATGGTTTTTGAGTTCAAAATATAAACTGCGATGTATGAACGAGTATGCAATGAAATAAAAGGAGTTTGTCAAATTGTAAAAACTGGGATTAGGATTCACCGATCTTACCTTCCGATGCACAACGTATATTCATGAAAACGAGGTTTGAACTATAATACTTTACGTCATAATCAATGTCATTCGTATCAATTCCTTGACTACGAAATTCATAAGAACAGATTTGATAACGTCAATCCCTTGATCGTTTCAAATCCATTCCAGCATTACGACTGATTGTATGGACGTTCAATGCGTTAAATACCATCCCTGGTTATTTACTCACATTGAGCATTTCATTTAGATCTGTTTTCAAAAGTTATTTTCCAACAACAAACGTAAACTTAAATCAAGAAACTAGTGATCAAGTAGATTCAGGCAGTGAACATAAAACGAAATACCAAGAATCATAGAACAAATTTACCCGATTCATGAATATATCATTTATGATCTTCAAGTAAGAAAGGCTACATCCAATCCCAAGGAGAGGTTTAGCCACTCATGGTGGTCATTACAACTTAGAAAAGATGAAGAAAAGAAAGAGTACAAAGTGTTTCTAACTATCCAGCCTAGCCAGCCCAGCCCCTGTATTCCATGCAGTAAGCTTATATAAAAGAATACTCGCTCAAGCGAGTTTATATTTCGCTCAGGCGAGGACCATTCTTCAGCACGAAGGAAATCCACGTCCTGCTTCATTATGGGCTTGGTTCGCTCAAGCGATTAAGATTCGCTTAAGCGAATCTTCATATCTGATACTTTATTCCTTTTCACTTGAGTTGTTTCTTCATCCACTTCAGCGAACCCTTTAAATTTAGGTTCTGGACAGATTTCGCTTGAGCGAAATAATGTCGCTCAAGCAACCTCTACATTGCTGTATTCTGGAAGAAGTTCGCTGGCTTTTCTAATCAAACGCTTGAGCGAGGCTAATGTTATTCCATTCTGTACCAATCTCGCTCAAGTGGACACTGTTTCGCTCGGGCGAATACTTCATTATTCAATACTGGCTTGATTTCGCCTGGGTGAATCACTCCTCGCTCAAGCGAGTCTTGACCTGATACTATTATTTGTTAAATTCATTACTCGCCCAAGCGAGCTCTTCAATTTTTCCTCAGCGACCATTCTTCGCTCAAGCGATATACCTTTCGCTTGAGCGAATTTCACTTTGTTTGCTCAACACTTGGTGGATTTTCTTCATTTCTTTTCTTTTCTTCTTTCTTCTTTGAACTTTCCTGAGATTGCAACAAAATTAGCCAATCAACCTGTACAATGTTCATATCACTATGTATTTTCTATTTAGCTTACAAAATTGACAAACATTGCACATTATATCCAATTTATGCTTCATTAACCATGCAAAATATAGGTAAATTGGACATCTATCACCCTGTTCTTGTTAATAAATGTTGAATCTATGAAGAAGATGACAAAGCTACCACTGGATCAAGCCGTAGATCTGATAGTTCTTCAAAGTTACCACCTATCAGTTTTAAAAAGCCAGGGAAGTTTGTTAAAGGTGGATCATCTTCTAAATCCAGAGGCTGAGGTAACTTTGGTAATCATTCTATTAGTCGTCCGAGGGATGGAAAATGTTTTAAATTTGGTGGTGACCATCTTGCTAGGAATTGTGATAAAGAAGAAGAAGTTATTTATTATCACTACAATGAAAAGGGGCACATCCGCCCTAACTGTCCTTTATTGCATCAGACAGATTCTAATACTAGCATTAACTATGGAGGCTTCCGAGGACGAGGCCGTGGAAACGGTAACCATGGTGGCCGAGGCAATGGTGGACGTAGTAATAATTCTATGGTTCCTAGAAATGATCAAGCTGGAACTTCTAATTCACCAGCTGCAGGCAGAGTCTATGCCATCACTGCTGAGGATGCTGCCCAGGCTAATGATCTGGTTCAGAGTAAATATTTAATTGGTGATTCTATTCTTAATGTTGTGTTTAATTTTGGAGCGACTCATTCCTTTATTTTTAATGATTGTGTAATGCGTCTGAGATTGCCTGTTATTGCTCTGAATTGGGCTTTTGATGTGTCTAACCTGACTGGTACTAAACTATGGACTTCTATGATGTGTAAAAATGTATCCTTCACTTTGGGTGATATGAGTTTTATGGCTGACTTGATATGTCTACCTCTGAGGGGTCTTGACATTATCCTTGGTATGGATTAACTATCAGCCAATAAAGTCCTAGTTGATTGTCAGAACCGACAGGTGATCTTTACTAATCAGAATGCCGATAATTATGAAATTCAAGGTATATCTCAGTTGTTTATGTTATTCTGTATGATTGATGGAAAGAATGGGTCTAGAGTCCATGATATCCCTGTTGTGTGTAATTTCTCTGAGGTGTTTCCGGATGATGTATCTAGTGTTCCTCCTGATAGAGAAATTGAATTCTCTATTGTTCTTATTCCTGGAGCTAAACCAATCTCCAGAGCTCCCTATAGTATGCGGTTATGTGTTGATTACCGCCAGTTGAATAAGCTTACAATCAAGAATAAGTATCCATTGCCTATAATTTGATGACTTGATTGATCAGTTGTGTGGTGCTTCAGTCTTTTCGAAGATTGATTTATGATCTGGATACCATCAGATTTGAGTCAAGGCTTCTGATATTCCTAAGACGGTGTTCAGGACCCGATATGGTCATTATGAATATGTGGTGATGTCGTTTGGTGTGACTAATGCTCCAGCTGTGTTCATGAACTATATGAACAATATCTTCCATCCTTATCTGGACCGGTGTGACTAATGCTCCAGCTATGTTCATGAACTATATGATTATATGAGAATATGAGATTGAATGTTATGTGATGAGGTTGTGTAGTATTGAATATGATTATATATGTTAATGAATTGGATACTTGATCTGATTCAATAACTGTCATTTGACATGTATATGCTCACCCCTATTTATGGATATTTTTACAGTGGACTTAGGACGTGACAGAGATTGGTGAGAGGTCACCAAGATCGAGCGTGGAGTACTGTATATATATTGTATATAATGTAAATAGTAGTTTTGTAGTAGCCTTGGCCGGCTCCTGTGTATACCTGTTTTGCTGTATGTACGTATATGTGTATATATATAAATGTTTAGTTGAATAGGTAACTGACGGCTTCAGCTGGAAGCCTAGACCTATTTTAAGCATATGCTTGTTGTTATAATGGATGATGTTGTTGTATTGTGGAGACCCTGGTTGGTCCCACTATATATATATAAATGTGTGTGATATTTGATATATCCATGAAACTATTACATTGCATAAATGGGTAGGTTATATGATGACAATGTTATTGTACTGTTCCAAAATTCTATTTTAAAACTAAAATTAATTCGTGAAAAATTTATTTGGGTTTTAGAAACCTTATTTTAAATATTAGGATGTTTTAACTGGGGTCAATCGGGCAACGAAATCTCGAAAACTAACTCCTAGATTTATTGGTCCATATCAAATAATTCATAAAGTTAGTCCTCTTGCCTACCAAATAGCATTACCACGTTTTCTTTTTAATATCCATAATGTTTTTCATGTGTATATATATGATCATACACATGTTATTGATCCTGATGTCATACAAGTTAAAGATAATCTTACATATGATGCACCACCTGTCAGAATAGGTGACAAAGAATAAAAAAAATTAAGAGACAAGACAATTCCGCTTGTAAAGATCATTTGGAGTGAAACAAAAGGAGAAGATGCTACATGGGAACTAGAAACTGAGATGAAAGAATCTCATCCCCATTTGTTTTACTCAATAATGTAAATTTTGAGGATGAAATTTTTCTAAGGAGAGTAGAATTGTAACACCCCTATTTTTTATTTTTATATTAAACTTTTGAAGGAATTAAATTATAGTTCTTTAGAACTTTTTAATCTACGTATTATTTATGATTTTTTAGAATTTTTTTGGAAATTTTGAATTATTTTAATAAAATAATATTTTTTAAATAATTTTAAATTCATATAAGTGACTTAAAATTAAAAATATTTATAAAAAAGTGAAGTTAAATCATAAAAAAAAATTCTAAAATCTATTTCAAGTTGACTTATCTAAAAATGATCAGTTTGAGAAAAACAACTACTACTCCCTATTCTGACTGGATCTCTCCTTCACCTATTTAGTTAATGCAATTGAATTGTTTTCCTCAAGTACATGCAGTCCCTATAGGCTTCTAACATTATGCAACTATCCAAATGCAACTCATTGATCAATTTCATACTATCAAGTCTGATTCCAATGAACCTCAACCCAAGCTAGCCTATATTAATCCAATTCTACACTCATGCTACATGTTTCACACCTATAAACATGTACACACCATTTCACACATACAATTTTCCTAAGTATACCATTTATCATCATAGCTATTACTCCCTACATCAATAACAAACCAACTAACCATGTGGCACAATACCACTTAGGTCCACAAAGACTCACACTTGCACGAGACATATATAGTCATCCACCCACACACTTAGAATTGGATTTGACTATGTCATGCAACACAAACTATCAACCAGCGCTAACTCAATTACATACCAATATAATTACAATTAAACTAACACAATTACAACAAATTCTCTCTTGGTTCCTTGGCACTTCCTGATTTGATACCGCTTCCCTCCACAGTATTCATAATATCCCTTCTTTATACACTTAAAATATCAACAAAAACAAGGTGAGTGTTGGAAATCATTAATTACTATATAAATTAAATATATTAAAAAAACATCACCTTAACCTTACATTATAACATACCCTCATATATTGATTTCTCCTTTTCTTATTACCTTATAAATTTTCATTCTTTATTACCACACCTGTACTCACTATCAACCATATCCTCAACATCATCTTCCACTTGAGCTATAATTATCAATACATAGATAATCATAGTATTCTCAACTACCCAAAAAGTTTAGGAAACATCATATAATGCATTCATTCTCATTTATTGAGCCCACCAAAGTATAACTAACTCATACCCAGAATTAAGTTTCAATTTCTAGTTCTTCATCCTTTAATCCCTCAAAGATAAACATATTCAGTTATTATAATTAGGTCCACTAGGGGTATTCATTCACGACACATTATTCAATCATTAATTATATAAAAATTCTCTTTCAAACATCACAAGCCACTTAGGCAGCAACAACAATAGCAATATACATAGAACATGCCTCCATTAATTCTAGTCACTTAGAGTAAACACACGATTGATTGATAATTCACATATCATCATTCATCAAATACTTTTAACACAACTGACTCTCGTACAGAGCATGTTACGACTCGCTAGTATCCGGATGCTAAGATCGGCCTTCAGCTGCAGGTCTTACTTGACACCCCATGGACCTTGCTTAGTCCACGACGTTTCTAATAATCGCCATAGTTAGCATCGCCACAAGGTAATTTACAGAGGTTTTTTGGGACCTTTGTTACTATAGATAGAATCTCCATTATCTGTGAAGTTTTTTGTAAAGGAGGTTTTGAACCTCATCCTCTAGAAGAGGTTTTTAACGTGTATTAGCGATCATATTTTGTAGATGGCACATCGAGTTACATCAAGTTAAGGATAAAACTATGGATGATGACATGATACTTATAGATTGGGTTCTATATCTGGCAGAAGAAAAAAATCTAAGAAATGCAGTGATTCATGATCTTGAAGTTGAAAATGATTTCAAAAGGTTTGAAAGAATGGTAATGGTTGGATTATGGTGTGTAAATCCCAATCCAATTCTTAGACCATCTATGAAAAAGGTGGCACAAATGTTGGAAGGAACAACAGATGTGGGTGTTCCATATTAAACTGATTTATGGGCAAATATTGCAATGAAAAGATTGATTCACCCCATTGGGGTCTTTTTCTTGGGAGGTTTTAACGAGGCCCCCGTTTCAATAAAAACCATGAATATTTATCTAGCACACAATGGTGTCAAAGCTCAAAAATTACGTTAAGTATGAGAGACCCGAGTGATATACGCTCACTTGGGCAACGACTCTCGAAACTTAAAAATACGTTGTCATAAAATTCATTATCAAAAATAAAGAAGATACGTTAATATCAGAAAACACAAGACCGAAAAAATACCGTACTATTCTTATCACCAAACGCGGGTAAATTGAAAAATCATCATTCCATATAAATCATCCTTTACATAACAAAACTTTGTAGGAAAGTAAAAGATGCGATAAGTAAAAGCCATCATTTGGGATCAACATTGGCAGTTTCCCCTTCACCCCCAGTTTACTTGGTAGTTTTTATGGGCCGTAGCTCGGAAGGTTGTGGCTCGGCAAGGGATTTAGAGGGTTGTGGCTTAGAAGGAGGATCAACAACAGTCTCTGGCTCGGGGACAATACGTTCGAGATCCTTATTGGTAGTCTCCCCCTCTTCTTTAGACTCTGGGAGGCCAACGATCTGACCGTCAACCATTACCTTGAAAGGGTCAAGCCCTTCATAGTTTAGCTTAACAGATGGATTTAAAATAGCAACATGCTCCTGGCAAAGTTCAAAAGCATCAACATACTTCGTAGCTATATCTCTCTCCGTTGCGGCTATGTAAGCTTCTGACTCCTCTTTCAGGGCCTTTAAGTCCTCTTGAGCTTTTTGAAGATTATTCTCCAACTCCTTTTTTGGTGAAAGCTTGTTGTAGGTTTCCTTAATCTCCTCAACCCGTCTGTCCCAGAAGGAACACCTTTCCTCAGCCACTGCCAACTTGGACTCGGCCAATGCCCGCCTAGAACGAGCAATCTCCAAATCCTTCTCTGACTGGGTGAGGTCATCCTTCAGCTCAGCAACCATCTTTTTCATATCCAATCAACTGAGCATTCCCCTAACTTCTCTTCCTTCAAAAGCTCATTTTCTTTCTTCAGGGCCTCACTCCCCCTCGTCAAAACAGCCAGGGCCCCTTGGGTACTTAGCTGTTTCCCCAAGGATTAGGTCATTGATGTCATCTGGAGGCCAAACATTTCTATAGCTTGACACACAACGATAAGGGTTTAGGAGGCATACTTCCCTTTATCTTCCTTAAACAACACTGCTTGGTTAATAAAGTGGGGCACGGGAAAACGGGCATCCCACAAAGAATGGGCGGGGTTTCGACTGAAGGTCATGAAACCATTCATAAAAGCCTCCCAAAGGCGCTCAGCGGCCTCCGACTCACTAGGTACGAAACCGATGATCTTCTCGGTGGTCATATAGCCACTGGCTTTCCCAGAAGACCTTCCCCGGGCCACCAGGGACTCATCTTCCAGCTCAGAGCCTTCAGAAACTTAGATTACATTGGCCACATACCTCGCAGGGCCCTTAGTGGATGGAAACTCGGGTGGGTCGAGTGCCCCCAGACCGTTACACCACTAGCTCCTCCTAACGTTGTTTCCTCGTAACACGGCTTATTTCCCTATCCAGCTGTGATTAGGAAGGTACAACAGTAATGGGAGTGAAAGTTACAGCAGCAGCTATGATGGCAACACGGGTTGGGGCGGGAACGACGGTGAAAGATGTGGCCGCCTTCTTGGCACCCCTTCTTCCTAGTAGCCTTCGGGTCAACTTCTTGATAACGTTTCCTCAAGTCCTTCATAGAAAGAGTGTATGGAGCCATGTCATCTACACAAACATAAAAAATTAGCAAAAAGAAAATAAATAGTCAAAAACTAAAACGATGATCGGGAGAGGCACTAATTACGAATCCAGGCGTCCATGGCGCTCGGGTGAGGAGACAGGGCAATCAGTGACTGCAAACTAAAATATGGTCCTACATCCTCAATTAAAAACCTCGTGTCTGACTACTCGGAGACGATGAGATCTTTCCAAATCACTCGAAACTGAACCTGGGTACGAGTCCAGTACAGAGGAAATATAGGACGGGATTCAGAGTCATGCAGAAAATCCTCCCCGAGTAAATCCAAGCCCACTCGAATCTTATTAAACCTAGTCTTGAAATTTTTATACAACTGGTCAAAAGCTCAGATCAGATTACGATGGGTAACCTTACTCAGGGAAATCCAACCCCCCGGTACCCCAACCTTGGAACTTTGGCTTGGAAAAAGAAGAAGAAAAGGGAAACAGAGAGGCCTCGACCAAAATATTCTCATAGAAGCTCAAACGCCTTAAAAAAGGCCTACCCATTGGGATGCAACTGGGTGGGAGCGACGTTAAGGGTATTCAAAACCCCAATTTCAAAATCAAAAAACGGGAAGGATAGATAAAGACGAGAGAACAGAGTCTCATACACAAAGGTAAAGTCTACATTATTCGGGTCCATATGTTGGTGACAGACCTGATCGGAAGGTGAACAACTCACACACTCCACGTTGCGAGCAAATTTAGAATGACTAAAATTTCCCCCTCTCAGGGTTTAGCAATGGACTTCTCACTTTGGAGGGATGAGGGAATGACCAGAACCTCATCCCTCACCCAATCATAAACAATCTCCGTAGCAGAGGCCATGGAACTCTAACTCGCAAGAAGTAAAGAGATGAGAAGTGAGGCACTAACCTGTTTAAGCAAGGAAATGGAGAAGAGAAGCTAACAAGAGAAAGAGTGCACAATAAAATCCCTATGTACTATGGAGCAAATGGAGGAAATGAAGCAGTAGCAGGAATATAGAACAACAAAAATAAAAAAACTAACGGGGACGGAGGAGAAAGTGTAATTATACTTTTGAAGAAGGGGTAGAGACCACCTGAAAGGTCGAAGGGATCCAATGGTTGGGGATCCATTAGGCACTATCAAAGGTCACGATTGCACAATTAGCTTCATTAAAGCTAGGTGACACCCTGTATCCCGAAAACACACCATTAATGGTTTGGGGAGGCATAAACGTCACAATCATTAAGTAGTGTGTAGACATACCTTTATTAAAATGAACTATTAGGTAGCACGCATGCACGTTTATTGAGAATGCAAGCAGTGGTTGGTAACTCTTCGCCAAGTGGCATAGGAGACTACGTGGCAAAACTAAACAATAAAAGAAGAGCTTATGTGTCACTCAGATTCCTTCCCCTGCGATCACCCAAGAGCTATACGTTGCTCAGACTTCTTTTTACTCGGAACAGGACAAGCACATCACCCAGATTCCTTTTTGCTAAAGATAAACCTATTCCACTCGGCCCCATAGTCAGGCGCCTCGGGATTCCACATTGTTCGAAAATTAGGCACTTTTGGCATACAATTCGGAATTAGCCACTCGATATCGGCTCATGCTTGGAGCAAATTTTCACCTAGCACTTAGTCACTCAACTCGGCTCTACGCCTAGAGCTCATGACTAGGGAGGCTCTTGTTCCCTCCTAGATCAAAGGGGCCCCCATGGTACCCCATCATCCCCTTATTTTATTTAGGGGAGAAAGATTTTCCATAATCCCCCGATAAACAGTTATCTCTCCCCTCTCTACCTGTTTGGGCTTAGGCCAGACTTCTCCCATTCGTCATGATTAACCATTGTATAAATATAACTTATAGGCTCACATTGTAGGCTAAGTGACCCATTTATTAAAAAAGAAAAAGTAATCCTGATTTACTAGAGTAATTCTCTAGGGTTTTATGTTTTGGGCTCTTTTTGTGAACAATATCAATAAATTACAATTCTTTAACTTTTTCATTTTAGGACTAATTAAAATTATAAAAAAAATTAAAATGATTAAAAACATGTTATAATTAAGTCTTAAAAAGTTAAAAATTAATTCTAATTAAATAATAAAATATGAAAGTGAAAATGCATCGGCTTAATTGACTTTTCCACTCCCTGGCTGTTTTAATTAATGCATATATTAATGGAAATGAGAGTGGGTTAGAGTATGTTTAGTTAGAATATTATTTTCCTGGTTTTTATTTTCTAGTTTTCAGTAAGTTTTATAAAGTTTTTATTTTCTGAAATAATATGAAAAATTATAAAAATGTTACCGATCTAAATTAGAGTTTCTTGATCGGTTGCTCTTCTAAACATATTTTGGCCTTTATAGGATTCAAACTTGGCACCTTTAGATGACAAGGGAAGGTACTTTACCACTAGGCCAAAGAATACTATTGTAACAAAGTGAATGCTATCTTTTTATAAAACAAACATCCAACTTAATTATAAGTTAAAAATATATTATTAAATATATTATTGATAATATACTTATGAAATTATAAAATTTTAATTTAATTTAATTTTTTATAATTTAGTAAAATATATTTAAAATATTTAATAACAATAATTATTATTAATGTATTACTAAATATATTTTTAAATAAAGCATGTAATATATTATTATTATTTATTATTAATATATATTATTGTTAATATAATCTTTATGATATATTAAAATATGTATTTTCAATAATACTTATTATTATTAAATACATTTCTTTTAATAATATTAAATATGTTACTTTCTAACGTACTCAAATGTTGACTATATTATTAAAATATAATTTTTAAAAATATTTTATTAAGACTAATTTTAAAATATATTATAAACTAATGTTTAAATATTATAAAATATTATGTTAATAATAATATATATTAATATTATATATAGTATAATTTATTTAATAATACATTTTTAATAATAAATATTATTATATATTTTAAAATTTACTGTTAAAAATGTTAGATTAATATTTAATAATTTTTATCATAATGATTTTATTAATAATATATTTAATAAATTTATTTACTATAACTAATAATATTATACATATAATTAAGTTGGGTGTGTGTTTTATAAACAAATAGTCTTGCTTTTATTACAATAGTATACTTTGGCCTAGTGGTAAAATATCTTCCGTTGTCATTCAAAGGTGCAAGTTTAAATCCCATGAAGATCAAAATGCTTTTAATCTCAAAGTTAACCACTTAACTTATCAATTTATGACAGGTGTCACTCAATAATGTCAGGTCACCATTCCGTCCAATTTTCTAATGGTGTTAATGGAGGGAAAAAGTTTGATATGTTTTATAAACGTATAGGACCAAATTGAGATAAAAAAAAAAACTTAAGGGACCAAGTATATGTTTTAGCCTTTTTTTAATCTGTTGGATTATATATATGATTAATTTAATCATTTCCTGGTCATAAAATTGTTTTTCATAATGTAAATCTTGCCAATAATATACAAGATAATTATCAACCATTTGGTGTCTAACTTTGAATGTATATATTTATCAATAACCAAACAAATAAAACATCATGTCCATATATATGGTTTTGATTACATATTCAAAATAAATGTCAAACAAGTCTAATTTAATGTTGTCACAGGGCTTGTTTGTTTAAGCTTATTTTTAATTGCTTTTTAAAAAAGTACTTTTTTATAAGCATTTTTTAATAAATTGATCAGAGTTGCTTCTCAAAATAAGCAGAAATCAACTTATTTTCAGTTTCTACTTATTTTTAAAACTTTAAACAAAGACATCAAAATTTAAAATAAGTGATTTTTTAATTATAAAGACACTTATCTCTTAAAATAAGTTTAAATAAAGGAGCCTAAAATGCAATACATATAACAGTTAGAATTCAAGCGCATCTTTATCTTTCACTTAAGTTCAACAGGATTTCCATGATGACCTTCAAAATTGAATTATATGTTTAGAATCAAAATGTTAATATATAAGAAGCTGATAAAACTATGATGCTATAAATTCATTGAAATTATTACTCGTGCAAAACTCATGCACTTCATTTAAACACTTCGCACACAAAGTCTTACATAGGCACATCACACCATACTACAAACACACCACATCACACACGAACATGCTCATTCACACACATAAACATTACACGAATAAATAGACCATAATAATAAAAACAAATGGTATATTTACCATATTGTTTATTACATATTTCAAAGAATTTTAAATTTAGAATTGAAGGTTTGAATGCCCTCACCATGCCCCCTCCAAGACAAATGTTTCTTGACACAACTCATAGTCCACTTACTTCAAGAAGATAGTTTGCCCAACGTTTGCAGACATCATCAATTTCATATTGAGTGAATGGTTTTGTGTTGCTAAAAAACTGCAAGTATATATATAATATGTTAGACCATCCATATAATGTAAAAGTTGAAAATAATTCAACTTTAAAATGAGCATACTATACTGACCCGTGGTGCTAACTAAACTGACCCCGGGGTCAAAACTAATCATTTATTTGTCCATTGGAGATCAAGCCGTTAGTGCAACACCAATATAAAAAGAAGGTTCTATCTAGAAACCTATCTATTTTACAAACAAAATCCTACAGGAAGTGGAGATCAGATATCAACGAGTCAAAAAGTTTGCATATAATCTCGTGGTTGCCGCTTAGAAGTTGAGACAGTACTTCCACAGCCACCAGATTGTCGTGAGAACGGATCAGTCGATCATCAAGATACAACAGAAGCCTAAGCTGGTAGGGAGAATGGTGGCATGAGTGGTAAAATTATCTGAATATGGGATCCGGTATCGGCCCAAGTGGTCCATAAAAGCTCAATTCCTGGCAGACTTCATCATGGAGCTCAAAGACGACCAAGAAGAATATGATGTCGAGCACGTTCTTTGGACTCTATCAGTGGATGAGTCCTCCAACATTCAAGGCAGCGGTGCAGGGATTATACTTGAGTCACCCACAGAACTCATCATTGAAGAATCACTCAGATTCCTATTTAAAGCAAGTAACAACCAGGTGGAATATGAAACCCCCATCGCGGGGTTACAAATGGTGCTCGATCTTGGTGCCCGATGCATACAGGTTAAAACTGACTCATAGTTAGTAACAAGGCAAGTAGAATACGCATACCAAGCAAGGGATCCCATCCTTGCCCAGTACCTATCCAAAGTTCAGCATCAGGTTTCAAACTTCAAGCTTTTTAAGATCGTGCATGTTCCCCGGGCAGAAAATGAACGAGTAGACTTATTGTTGAAATTATCAAGCATGAAGAAGTCAGGGAACTTGAAAACTCTCATCCAGGTAACCTTGGAAGAGCCTATAATCAAAGAGGTAGAACAGATCTTCGAGGTGACACTTACATCTGAAAAGATCTCATGGATGACACCTATAATTCATTTTTTGATAAGAAAAAGACTGCCTACCACCTCTTTTGAGGCCAAGCAAGTTGAAGCTCATTTATCTTACTACACTCTCTTCGGCGGACAACTTTATAAACGAGGCTTCACCTCACCCATGCTTAAGTGTCTCGATAAAGAGCATGCGGACTACGTCGTGAGAGAACTGCATTCGGCAATTTGTAGACACCACGGGAGAGTTCGACCTTGGCAGCTCGAGTTCTTCAGGCCGGCTACTTCTGGCCCACTCTGCGAACAGACCACTTCGACTTCATCAAAAGGTGGGAAGCCTGTAAGAGGAATGCGAACTGGGTCCACTCTCTCCCCAAACCTTTGCATGGAATCCTTTCCCCATGGGCTTTCAACACCTGAGATATGGATATCTTAGGACCTTTTTCTCCCGGGAAAGGACATGTGAAGTTCTTCTTGGTCGCAATCGACCACTTTATGAAATGGATCACAGCAGAGCTTGTGGCATCTATCACAGCTATAAAGGTCCAAAACTTTACATGGCGAAGTATAATTTGTAGACATGGTTTCCCTTACACCATAATCTCTGACAATGGCTGACAGTTTACCGACAATAAATTTTTAGAGAAGTAGATGCCATTCTTAAAGAAGAATCAAAGGTGAAGTAGGAAACACTAACCTTTGGATCAAAGAGACACTCACAAGAAAAATAATGAATATCTCTAGAGCAAGCAAACGCAAGAAGATAAGAACGTGAAAAATAAAAAAAAAAAGAAGCATTGGAGGGGTATATATAGGATTCTCTGGTAACGTCCTTCCTGATAGATCCAATGAATAAGTAGAGTGAAATTCAACGGTGGATAATAACAACGGTTGACATTCAACTTAAGATAATAAAAAGACACCATTATGGGTTCAAAACCCAAAAGGCACCTTTTTCATATCCCAAGAGTATTTAATGCACCTTATCATTGCTGAACAGGCCTGTGTGATAAAGTTAGAGAAATGAAACGACGGTTAATGGGTAATTGACACGTGGCCAAGCAGGTGGTGCCTTGGGGAATGTAAACCGCACTTGGATTTTCACTTTGCTTAGAAGGTATTCAAACCACTTTCCCTTAGTCACTCGGCTCGGCTCTACGTCCGATACTCGTAAGTAGGGGGCTCCTCCAGATCAGGGGGCTCTACAAGATCTCCATCCCCTATCCTCGGCTAAGATGAGGGAAATAACCGCATCATTACCCAATTGGGATCCTAACGGCCAACCCATGTTATGTATGGGCCCGGGTTGAGTCCCCCTTTTTCTTTGTAATTCCCTTGACTCACTTGATGATTGTATGAATGGCCAGGAACCTCCTTTGTAATCAAGTGACACATATTGAGTAAAAGACCTAATTTTTTAAAGTAATTTTTTAAGATTTTTCGTATTCAAAACTCGTGAACAAAACAAATATCCAAAAGTTAATAATTTCATAGAAACTAAACATGATTCGGAAAATAAAATATTCAATGAAATATAATTTTATTTCTCAAAATTAATGATATTTATTCTATTCAAATGATATATGATAAGTATTTACAAACAAACTTTCCAATTATAATTTGATAAGTGGGATACCATGTTGTCCTTTAAAAAACGGTTTTATAAATATTTGTTTCGCCTTGCGTTGCCACAGAGAACCGAGGTCTAATGGCTCTTGCAATACTGCATTACCATTAGACAGGTCCTTGGGCAGGGATCGAACCACGCGACCTTCTGATTTCACAAACACACCACAGCAAATATTATCCACAAAAGGAGGTACTACACATTACCTCTCTTTTGAAATGTTGTCAGGGCCGTTCTTGATTTTTTAGACCTGCGATATAGTGAGTATAGAACCTTTGGAATCAGATTAGTTTTATTTGTTTCTTTATTACAGGGGATAATGGTGACATCATGTACGAGTACACGTTTGGCCCAATAACAATAAGGTGAATGATTGTACATAGAGAGAAACAAGAATGTCTTGTAGGTTTCGGCAACTACCAAGTCCGGGCCTTGTTGGTTTATCCCTTATTTCAGGTCTTTTGGTGTTAATGTTTCTTCATCAAGTTTCATTAAATCACAATCTATATTGTCAGGTTTGGTTAACAATGGCTTCTTGAACTATCACTTATGCTAACGGTGCTATATATGAGGTGCCTGGGAAGAATTTCCTTCTTTTTAATCCAAGGCCAAAACGCAGTGATTTGGGTCCAAGTTGCCATCATTTTAAGAGTTACACATGTGACTAAACGTTACACACCAGCACATGTTAATGATAGTTAACGTCTGTGACATCCAAGGACCAAATAGATGGACTAAGTATAGAGTCATGTTCGATGTTAAAGAAGTGAGGACTAACACATGTATTTACTTTATGAAATAATTGTCAACTCATTATGTAAAACCACACATGTCCATTGCCTACTAACTACTATAAAATGCTCCTCAAAGTATAGTATGTTATGCATTTTCTTTTGTTTAACTTAAGAAAAAATAAAGAGAAAAGTTAACTTTTAGAAAAAAAAATTGTTTGGATTAAGCCTTTTACTTTCTTTTGGTAAATAAAAATAGGTTCATATCATTAATTACCTTTTGTTGAGTGTTAAGATAACTAACAATATGCTATCTTAGCAATGACACATCATTTCAAAAAAAAAGACTTAATCTAAGTTTTTTTTTTTGACAAACACTTAATCAAGTATTTAGACCTCGTAAAATGGCATAGTTAGTATTTATAGTCACAATAACAAAAAAAAAAAAACCCTAACGTTTTAGAGAAAATAAAATGGTCATCGATACTTCCTCCTTATATCTTTCTCAGTGAGATGATTGGGTCTAGCCTAATGTTTATTGTGAGGCCTCACTCGTTTTTTTGTTCTTTTGCTTGCTAGCAAGTGGGAGAACTATGGGCCAAAGAAGTGGCTAAGGGAATCACGGTGATCATTTTTGGTGGCAAGTGTCGATAATGGAGAGACAATAAGAATCACTTAAGGGCTTAATCCTAATAAAATTTTGGTCTAAGTAGTTACATACTATTCATGCTATTTTTCATCGGCTAAATAATTAACTGAGCCAATGTTTTTTGTTTTAGAAAATGACACTTGTTAAAGATGAAGTGACTGTAACATATTGTTAGCCACCTCATATATTAACATAAGGTAATAGATGGCAAAGCCTTTTTATTTATCCTAATGTTATGTTTAGATGAAGTATTGAAGATATAATCTTAAAGCTATAAGTTCAATTTTTAAATAACTGAATCAATATTTATTTGCTATTTTCTTCTAAATTTCAATTCAAATAAACATGTCTTTAATTCATTTTTCTCACTTCAATTGTTTGTCTTAATTTTCAAGAAATAAACTTACCACACTACCTCGGGTTAAACCGGATAAGCTTAACAAAACCCATAATAATAATTTCATCATTTATTTCCTCAATTTGTGATTTTTTCTCTATTTGTCTATCTTTTTCTCTCTTAAATATACATTGGGTTCACAACACTTTTTTTCTCTCTTTCTCCTATGTATTGCATCTGTAGTCTCCTTTTCAAATTAAAGATTATTTTATTAGTCAACTCAATATTCCTTTCGAAATATGATAAGAAAAAGATTTCTTTCGAAACAAATATTATTTTTTATCATTAATTTTAATTATCTCTACTAATTAAGTAAAATGAGAAAGAATACCTGTGAGAAATTTTATTTAATGCGTAAGCTTATTTTTAAATTAAGAATACCTCATAATTTTTCAAATTCCTCAACAATTTATTATATGATAATTTTCAAATGAAAGAATTACATGATTAAACTTTAAATTATTAATTATTTTTCCTTGAGACACGATAAATTTTACCATTTTTGGTTCATATTATTATTGCTCTTTCGCTTTGTGTTGTGTTACTCTAGTCTAATGGTTTGCTTGTTGTGCTACCATTATTGTGACCTAGCCTCGAGGTTGACATACCCTGAATTTCTAACTTACATCAGTTGCATGACGACGACGATAATGATCTATGTGTTTCAAGTGAGGTACTTTTTTTTTTTTTTTGGAGAAAAAGTGAGGTACTTTAAAGTAATCTCTCTTTTAAGAGAAGCTTGATTTATTTTTAAATTATATTATTGATGATGTCAGTTTCTTAAAAAAATTGTTAAGAAACTAAATAATCTTTAAATTTAATTTTTATTTTATTTTAAAAATAATTGTTTTGTGCTCTTTTAGAAATTTTAAAGTAAAATAATTATTTCCTTAATTTTAAATTGAATGAAACATATTTTTAATAAATTTTTATCATAATGAATTTAATCATTGATTTTTCAAATTCTTCATTTTAATTTTTATATATTTTCTGGAATTTTGACAATCCACCATCGAAATTCTCTTATTATAAGCAATGAAATATCAATTAATTTTTAATTCCAAAGTTGGGTCAAAGCCCAATGTATCCAATTTAAGCTTAATTAAAAAAAGACACTAGGTTTTCCTCAGACTGCTTTCTATTGTGTTGGAATTTGGCTACATTTTTTCTTTACATTACAATTGTTTTTAGATAAAGTTTGGAATAACTAGATCAAGTCTATAGGCATGTTTTAAAAATTTAAGGCTTGGGCCTATCCCAATTTATTAATTTTTAGCCTACTTAAAAAGAAAAGCATTTTCTTTAAAGATCATTTAGATTCATAAATGAGATTTGTTATTCCTTAAAAAAAAGACCAATACATCTTATGTTATTATTTTTAGATAAGATTAGAAATAACTTTACTTAAATGACTGGCTCACTTAAAAAATTTAAGGTCTAAACCTAACTTTTTACTTGTTATAGACTCTTTTTTCCATGTCCCGTCTGTCTTTTTTAAAACCTAGTCCATCTTATTAGCCTATGTGAAGGTCTATTTCATAATAAAGTTTTCAAATAGGATAAAAGACATCTTTTAAAAGAAGTAGACAATTGTCTAATAGATCTAATTCTAAATATGTTAAGATACAAAAGTTGAACACTCTTAAAAGTCAAAATTATTTTAGTTGTACAACTTAATATTTCAACTTATATCCTTGTAATTATTATTTTTAATAAAATATAATAAAGAAATCATATATAAACCATTTAAAAATTTAAACATCATTTAATATAAATGAAAATATTTATTTAAACTTTTTATATTTAAATTTAATACAATGTGTTATGCATTTCTCTCTATTTCACAATTATACTTTTTGGTTTCAAGTATCTTTCTCGATCTTAAGTGTAGTTAGAGTACCTACTCTTCCAACTGATGTTTTCTCTGAGGCTTAAATCATAATTTTTCCATAAAGGTTGTAGTTTTAATTATACTTTGATATAAATTTTAGTTTGTGTTTATAAAAAAAAAGAGTATGTTTCCCATTGCAACATATCCTACAAGGTGATTACAAAGATTCTAACACATAAATTGAAGTTGTTGATGGATTAATCAATTAATCCAGCCTAATGTAGTCATATTCCAAATAGGCATAACAATTACAACATAAGTATTAACTAAGAAGTGTGGAAGGGCTCATGATTTTACTTCAAAAAGGCCATAATTGCTCAAAGTGGAATTTTGTGTTTCAAACATTGATTTTCCATAAGCTTTTCTTAATTTGGTTTGATGGTGTGTATCCTCTGTATATATGAGTGCCATAGAATTGAGAATCAGTCCCCGCCTTTATACCTTCAAGAGGTATAAGACAAGGAGATCAATTATCCACATACTTATTTGTCTTATTTGTTGTATAAAATGGTGTTCGCGTTTAATGGATGTGAGAATGGAGTAAAGACATTAGCAACCTATTAAGATGTGTTGAAATGGATATTCGCTATCACATTTAACGTTGACAGATGATTTGATTTTATTCATAAAAGCAAATGTGGATTTGATTGTTGTCATAAGGTGTTGTTTGGAGCTTTTTAGTAGGTAAGCTAGTCTAAACACCTAATTCTATTTGAAATACTACCCTTCTAATTGAAAAAGACAAAAAATAGAAAATTAACATACTAAAAGTATTAAATAAATTAGGTTGATATCTACCACTTATATCTTACTCATAAAAAACTAAAGCATCTTTATTTTTCTCTTTCTTGCCAACATTCAAAATTATCATTTATTTTCCATGTTATAAAGTACTTCCAAAAATGTAAGTTGATTTTAAATTATTTTCAAAATTATTAAGTTTTATTTATATTTTATCTCTTGAGTTAAAGTAAAATATTTTTTTTTTTAAAATTCCTTTTATCTTTCTTTTTTTTTATCAAAATAGATATTCCAAAAATAAAAATATATTATCTTTTTTTTCCTTTCATTTAAAATTAAAAAATTATATAAGAATATCTCACCCAACTTTGCATGAACACATAATCATAATCTTTGTTTATTTCACTTTCACCTCTCACTACCCTTTGTGCACCTCATATCCATTCTCACAATGTACACATGAAATCATGCATAAGGCATATTACGTTATCACAAGCGCACACAACGCTATCAAAATTTTTCATCTCAAAATAATAACCCCCCAATCACACACACTAAAGCAAGGATGAGGATTCCATTTTTCATTAAACTCCATAAAATAAAAGGGGAAGAAAGCATTCACGCCAAAAATATAGAGAACACACATTTGTGAAAGGGGCCTTTCATTCCCTCACCACCACTAAACTTTCTTGGTCACTTCCACCTACTGAAGATCATTATCCATCCTTTATCTTCCAATCCACTAACAAAAAAAAATAGAACAAACCCCCCATCTTCTTTACCTCTTTCTTTTCCTTCAACTCAAGCACAAACAACCACGATTCCCTTATTCATCAAAACCACTAAAAACTCTCTGCATGCTTAACCTGTCCAAAACAAAGCCATCAAAAATCCACTATGACTCTCTCAAAACAAAATCTGAGTAACACCTCCAATTTGCAACACTGCCTCTTTGCCAAGCTCCACCCACGAACCTCATTAGCCTCTGTTTGCATGCTTAACGCCCATAATCACAACACTATCGAGTTACCTAGACAACTAGAACCGTGGATTGGTCCTTTTTAGAGAACTTGTGTCTTCGGTACTAGCGGAGATCTAGTCACAATTGAGATGAACCAATCGCGTTATAGAGTTGCATCACCACCTTGACCTGGAGAGAATCATCAACTTATCTTTCATTGTCTTAATCGATCTTATTGCCATCATTGTGTTGTAGCAAGAGGTGATTTCGTTTATGAGTTCTCTATGTAGGAGTACTAAACTAACTTATTGTTATTCAAGATAGGCCTATCTTATAATATTTTATGTATTTTGTTATTAGAGAAGTACTTATTGATAATTTTATCTATAAAAAGTGATCCGATGTGCACACTGGCTCTTAAAGGCAAGTGACACTGGCTACGATAAACAATAATGATTAATGCTAAGTTAAATCAAATACTAGATGAAGTACCCCAAAATCAGACTAATAATTAAATTTCGGTATGGATTCACAGACTTGACCTCAGTTGGAAAAGCTGACACTAAGTCAGAAGTCAGGTGCAAGTGGGCAACTTGCCTCTGAGCAGTAATATAGCACTGACAGAGGTCAAATCACAAGTTGCACTTAGGGAAGTTCTATAAATAAAAGCCATTTATTAATTCACACATATTACAATATTTACTCTCATTAATTGCTGTCTGTAATCTCTTTATTACTCCATTATACACGTACTGACTTAAGCATCGGAACCCATTTTGTAGGTACACCTTTGGTATATCCCATCCACTTTGATTCGAAATTGACTAAAAGTGAACTTATACTTGAAGGACATAGTGTTCCCACTGAACCTGTGTTTATAATACTGAACTCTCATTAAGACGATGTAAAAAGAGTGAGAGAGTGAAACATTTGACACCGATTACACGAGGAATACATTGCACCCCATACACCGGACATAACAAAAAGGTTGTTATTATTCTAGCTATTTCGTTACCTCTTCTTATGGGCTACACCTTGTATATACATACATCAATTCCTCATCAAATAAATTGAGATGCATTTATTATTTTCTTTACGGTATTAGTCTTGTCATAACTTTACAACACTTTGATCTTCAATGGACTCCAATATGCAAAACTCTAATGTTATCTCATCTCTCACCACTCCAAAAGAGTTGGTGGAATTTAATACATTTACTCAACTACCAATTAAATTAAACTTTATCAACTATCCATCCTAGTACAAGCAAGTCCATGCTTTACTTGGTTCTAGAGATATTAATGGCTTTATGCATGGTGCAACATTATATCCATATCCCATCATCATTGATGGAAATTCATCAGCTCCAAACCCAACTTACTTTTTTTTGTTAGTTAAGATAAATTATTAAGTATTGCAATACTTCAATCATGCAATGTAAAGGCCCGTTCAGTGATTTTTTTTACTAATACTTCATGCAATATGTGGCTTGTTCTTCAATGAGCGTTCTCCAACCATTCTCGGTCTTAGGTCATGTCTCTCAAGAAGCCTCTCAACTCCATTACTAAAGGATTTGCACCAGCGCCTTCATATTTGTAATCTAATTGTTGCATTGCTAATGAATTATCCTTGATTAGCCACTTTATTGATGACATTGATCTTGCCATTGACACTCTCAATGGTTTGGGATAATCTATTTTTGAGTTCACTATTTCCATATGGAAATGTGACACTTCGGTTTATTTTGATGAACTTTATACTAAGTTGTTGTACTTTGAGATGTTTATCCAATGTGAAGATCGACTTCAACAAGTAGCCCCAGTAAATATAAACTTCACACAACATCATTACACTAATTTTTGGACATGGCAGATCCAATGCTCAGACACCATGTGGGTAACACAACCATTCTTATACCCTAGGCATTATTTGCCAACTACACAATAAGAAAGGTATCATAACATGGTACTATACTCTAGGAAGTTTCTAACTCTTTTAAAGTATGTCTATTTATGACATATTGTTTTTTTAACAAGTTTTATTTAGTAGAGCAAAGTATAAAAGAACTTAATCCCATGAAAATCTATTTAGCTAGAAGTGTATTTAGGTATAATAACACATTAACATGTGCAATCAAAAGTCAACCACAATGACACCAAGGGCTTCACCCATAGACATGGACCTTGCAGCAAAACATGATGAAAACATGAAGGGAAGATTATTTATCATGATAGGGAAATTTCTAAACTCTTCATAAAATTTATTTAATATAACACCCTCGGTTAACTAGAACAATCTCTTCCACTAGATTATTCTACTTAACTGAGAGGTTGTGAATTTTAGAAAAATATGGAAGTGTTTTTTATACAACATAAATACATGGTGGAACTGAAACAAAACAGATATACATATATATACATATATCTCTGTTAAAGTATATCACAAAGTTATATCAGATCTGTACATAACAAAACTCAAGGGCACGCATGCTCCCATGTAATATATACAACAATACAAAATAAAAGAGACACCAATACTTCTAGTCATCACCGCTTATTAGAGAGTCTGACTGATCTGCTCCAAACGTAGGCAGGTCAGTATGGTAAAAAGAGGTAGAAATGTCCAAAGGTGTTGTACTGGTAGAAGGCTAACAGGTGGAGGATGGAGAAATCCACTTGAATTGGCTAACATAAGCATTGAAGGCCTCCCCGAGTTGATTTTTGGCTACAGAAGACATCTTTGTTAGACCTTTCGTATCTCCGTACATAAAATTCCTATAGACATATCATAGGAATCTCGGAGATCTATCCCACTAACGTCTCTTGATAAATATCTCTATTTGAGTCGGTGGTCATGCAAATGGTACAAAAAGATCCTCCATTATCATCTCAGGGACATACATGTTTACCGGCTCTGCTGGCAATGCAGGAATGGGGGCTGGTGTTGTAGCTAAGTCCATGGGCTCTACCGGAATAACTCGATCAGGCAAGTTAGGAAGAATAGTTAGGTTTACCATCAAAACATCCATTGGGTTAGACCCGGGATCTTCCAGTGGATACTCCTTTGGATCATCATTATCCTATTCATCACTGTCCTCATTTAGTGATAGTGGAAAGTACTCTGGGGTCAGGGATCTCGGAGGGTACTGAAGTGGCTCGGGTAGTGGGTGAAATCCTAGGAAATCCTCATCTATCGTTGTCTGTCCACCAGCGAACTCCTCTAGCTCATCATTACTCACTGGGAAAGAAGGGTCTCCATATCGTCGAATAGTGCTCTCTATGACCTCTACGTCCTTTTCAAAAGAACGCTTAATCTCTCATTGTAAACTCACATCCTGGGCCTGTTCCTCGGGAACTTCCTCCGAAGCCTTTGGAATGACTGGTAACCTATTCAGACCAGGACCATCATTTGCTAAAATCCTGGCTCAATCTCGCCTAGTGCGCAAACACAGTCTAATCAGAGGTCTGAAAGAAAATCTATAAGGGTAAGCTCTTTCTTCTATACAATCGGAGGGTTGTCATTTCTGACATCCTCCCACATAATCCAAATAGGTATTTAGATAATCCTCTCTCATTTTGGGGTCCTTAGTTTCTCTAAGTTATTTGCCATCACTCAGTCTTGTTTAACATTTCCCTTTTCTCTTTCTATTTTTTTCTCCTCTAATCTAATGATTACAAAATAATTAACATATTAAATATCAATCACAATCACATATAATTTTATCAATGCCATGTAATGTAATGTATGGGTTCCATTACTTTCAGTTAATCTTTTTCATTATTTGCCATGATGTATGTGAGCCTAATTCCATTTCATCAATCATCATACTCATCATCATCATCAGAATTCATCCTATTTAGGCTGCCCTGAACACGACGTTTCTATACTAGAGCGACCGGAGCCCACCAAGTCCCTCACATCATAGGGTACTAAGGACTCTTTTGTCCTATTTATCACTAAGGATCTATCTTATATCATAAAAGGGAACTTAGCTCTCCACGGTCATAGATACATCCCGTCATTTAGTTAAAGTACACCAGGCTTGCACCGTCTCACCCGGCTCAGGCGCAACTCTGACGCCATTGGGTTTCTGTCCCGGTTGTACTCCCAAGGTTCTCCTCAGAGACCGAACGTGTATGTCCTCCAGCGTACCTATGGTGTATACTTTAGTTTCCACACGATCAAGTGCACATGATGCATGTATCATACTTTTCCTTTTTCTTACTTATTGTACTTGTCATTGATAGAGTCCCTTCAATGATCCATTTTCATTCTTAACACTGATTACTTTTGTTTCATTACTATCTGTTGGTAAGAGAGGGTGTTTTACTGGGTCATTCGAGGTATTGGTTTAATATAAAGTAAACTCTTTGGAGGGTTTGAGTATTTGGCATATAGGGATATACTAAATTCCCTTAAATTCATAACTTACTACCATCATTCGGTAATTAAGAATGAAAATGGCCAAGCATGAATCATTCACATCTATTGAGTACTTTTCATCATCTCATCATACCATCACATCTATTCGTATCACATAGCTCCCCATTGTATTAAGATTCTCTATCGTGACTTATACCTCTTTTTATTGGTCTTTTTATATATTACAAGCTTAGCAAGACATAATACCAAATTCATTTACTTTCATCCTACATCTCATTATACTCATTTCCTTTATCACTTATAATTCCACAAAGGCATGTATATCACGACCAACAAGTAATTCACTTAAGTCAATCAAAGCACACTTAATTCAATCAAACAATTCATTCCGTAAACAGATACATATTACTTTATCTAGTCGGTTCTATATTGTATTCGGATTATATCTATTTTATTAAGACCAATCATAAGGTATTATTACTCACTATATATATATATATACATTCCCTTCTGGTTTTATAATTACTAATCTTGAACACTAAATAGTACTTTTACAATATCATTATAAGTGATATGTAATAGCCGTAAATGCTTAAACATACAGGTACCATCATTTACATAGTGTGTGTGTGTGTATGTATATATATATATATTAAGTGCCTATATCTTGTTATTATTGTCTTTAATTACCATTTCTATTAACTAGGTACCCATCCTTATTGGTTTAATGATTATTTCTAGATTTCACTAATACGTCAATGAATTTATTATTGTTTTAAACTTGTTAATTATTCCTATCTAGTCCATTTTTATTCTTACTCAGTCCATGCCTAGTTGGATATACCTTTAACTACCATTTTTAAACCTTCCTTTTTATCAATTTTCCTAGTTACTCCTAGAATTCTTTTTACAAATTTCTTTACTAACTTAATGTGGTCTAATTGTCATTTTTAAAGAACTAATTTCCATACTTAAATGCACTAGAATGTCTAATACCTTGCCAAGTTTATTTATTTTTAACTATTTCTATTCTTGATTAATCACTATACATATTTATTTTAATACCTTAATTATTAGTTATATAGACTTTCTCCTAACCACTTTCTTTTAAACTTTTTAATTATCCTAATTTCTTCTAGATTCTTTTAATACACTTAGTCATTTAACTCTATATTGTTTTGATTTAACTCCTTGTTTCTCTTTTTTCATGACCTAGTCACTAATTTAAATCTCCTTATTACAAATACTTGATTTAAAATACACCACAATCCCTATATATCCTTATTAATCCAATTTTGTCCTTTTTATACCATCCCCTTAGTTCTAAAACCCATTTAGTAACTTTTGTTATATTTATTTATTAAAAACCCTTAAGTTCTTAAAGTAAATATCCAATTTCACTAGTGCAAAAATTGGATATAACAACTGGATATAATCACAGGTTAAAGTGGATCAGTGATAAAAATATACGTAGTGGCATTTTTGAAATTATAAGGTAAACAATATAATCAGGGGAAACTATATATCCATAGTTAAAATCATAAGCGTGATAATAGGGATAATATGATCACAGTTGCAATGGGAACCATGAATATATGTTTAATTTAAGTCAGGTTTTTGAAGGGTTTAGGTCATTTCCCCGCGTCCCTGACTTCTTCTTCCTCTCGCGCTCTACTTCATTGTCTATGCAGTGGTTGAGTGCTTCATCTTCATCCCTTTTCCGTTCAGGTAAGTGTTTCCTCTTCTTCCCCTCTTGTTTTCCCTATGCTATATTGTGTGTGACGTTCTCTTCCTCTATTTTGTTATGCAAAGTATAGTGTCGTGCTCTCTTCTCTGTTCATCGTCGTTCTCCATCTTCATGGTTTCTTCATTCAGGTAGGTGGCTTTTTCCCTGAACCCCCATTATAGATTATATGCCTTTTGCTACTGAACCTGATTGTCTACGTAACCCTTATTGTCATTGTGCTTTTTTTGAGGCCATGTTCCCTGTTCCCTGAAACCTTGCTTGAAATTTTTGCTTGAAGCCTAGCAAGCATACACATACTGGGGAGTGATTAATATTGCAGTTAGAGTTGACACCATAATATGTGTCAAATCTGACCATAGACATCATTTTGAACTTCCTGTTGGATTGAGCCTTGTGTTTGTAAGTATTGAACTGTTTAAGGTTTTATATTCATAAGAAACTTCTTTGTTAGTTAGATCCAAAGAGAAATTCAAGAACCTATGCATTCTTTCCCAAGAAACTCCAGTGAAAAGATAGCCATTCCATGACCCTGCTCTATAGAAAACTTTTACTCCTTTTGTAGTAACTAGCTGTGGAAAGCCATGAATATGTATGCATTGTTCTGAACTAAAAATTAGTGGCCTATCTGTGTATATTATTTGTGTTTTAAAGATTTGGTTTTCACTTTGATTTTTGGTAATTAGATTACATTTTATATTTACCATACTCAGTTTTTACTTCTAAATAAAAAAAAATAATGAATATAAGATAACTTGTGAGATCTGTTTGAGTTCTTAATATATTTGAGATAAAGTAAATAGATGTTTAAATTGTAAAAAGTAAAAAAGGGTGGTGTATATATATGAGATTGATTAAAAATTATTATAAAAATAATTAAGCATTTATAAGTGAGATACATCACTAAAGATAGTCTTAGGTTTTGAAATTATTGGATTAATTTTAATATAAATAGAATAATTGTAAAAATGATTTCATAATTATTTTTTTATTTTTTTAATAAATAATCACCTGCTTAAAAGAAATTATAAATTTTTTTAGGCAAATGTATAGATTAATAATTTAGAAGAGCAAGCTTTCAAACTGATTTTTGAAAATTATTTGTCATTAGGTCAATTTGTAAAAAAAAATTATGACTAAGTTATTCTAAAAATTTATTTTGCCCAAAACCTAAGACTAAATAAAAGTCCAAACTTTAAATCCATAAATCCATACTTCTACTTCAAAATAATACAAATTAAAAACATCACACTAATTACTAAATAAAAGTCCAAACTTTAAGTCTTATAATCCAATAACATAATCCATAATCTATAATCCAACACCATACTTCTACTTCAAAATAACACATTTTTAGGTATTATTTATAATCAAAATTTATATTTCACTCATATAATGTTATTTCTGTTGTTGTTGGTTGCTCGTATATAGTGTTATTTCTGTTGTTGTTGTATGTGTGTGGTTGTCAATCTTGCGAACTCGTAGGCTCATACTAGTTAACTAGTATGAAAGTTGTTATGCATGAGTGAACCGTAGTTCCCCATTTGAGATTCGATACAAATGGTCATTAAATTAATTAATTTCATCGTTTCTGTTGAATCTTGAATTGTCCATTTGGATAGTTTGGGATGAACAATTATTTTTATATGACATTGGTATGTATAAGTTAGGAGTTATTTAAAATTTGATAAAGTTTCGGTAACTTGCATTTTGTGTTGTTCTCTGGGTGCATATTTGGTTGTGGTTAAATTTGATTTGACCACTCTCATTTTGTGTACTTAGAGACTAATGTGAAATACTGTCAAAATTTGATCAAATTTTAAAATAACTCCTAACTTATATATATCAATGACGTATAAAAACAATTGTTATCCTGAATGGGTATAGGACCACTACCTTTGTAAGAAAAGTGAGATTGATCATAACACCTTGTAAACATTTGGTATGGATCAAAGTTGGATAACTGCATGACGCATAAGTCTAGAGTACAAGGGTGGAGTTGAATCATTTATAGAATTTGTAGTGAGTAGAAGGTATTTTTGCCCATGTGTTAAATGCTTGAACCTACGTCGGCTAGACTTGGAAGAGGTGCGAGAACATCTATTGTGTGATGGATTTCTTTGTAGTTATACCTGTTGGATATGGCACGGTGAAGATGTGGTGGTGCCAAGTTCCAGCTCTCAAACTGAAAACTGAAGCTCGATGCTTGACATCGATGTCGACATGGATGACCGACTTGAGGATATGATCCGTGATATGGGGGTAGAAGGTTTGAAGAAAGCTTATGTATATACGATTCTGTGTGAGGATTCTAAGCAACCGTTGTATCCAAACTACATCAATTTCATGAGGTTATCAACAGTTTTATGATTGTTTAATTTGAAGGCCATAAACAAGTGGACGGATAAAAGTTTCACTGACTTACTGAAGTTGTTGAAAGAAATGCTCACAGCTAGAAACACCTTGCCAAATTGTAACTATAAGGCCAAAAAGGTGTTGTGTCCTATGGGTTTAGAGTATGAGAAAATACACGTATGCCCAAATGATTGTGTATTATTCCGGGGTGATTATGAAATGCTGCATCGATGTCCCAGGTGTGGGGTGTCATGGTATAAGAAGAAAGAGGATGATTCTGATGAGGTCTGTACTAAAGAGTCTCCTGCAAAGGTGTTGTGGTATCTGCCCATAGTTCCAAGACTAAAGCATCTGTTTGCCAATGCAAATAATGTAAAACTTATGAGATGGCATGCTAATGAAAGGGTTGTTGAAGGACTACTTAGGCATCCGGCCGATGGATCGCAGTGGAAGAAAATGGATACAATTTTTCTGGATTTTGCCTATGAACCAAGAAATGTTAGGCTTGCACTAGCCACAGATGACATGAACCCGTTTGGGAACCTGAGCACAAACCATAGTTCGTGGCCTGTTTTGTTGTTTGTTTACAACTTGCCACGATGGCTATGCATGAAACGAAAATATGTTATGTTATCAATAATGATTTCTGGTCCACGACAACCGGGGAACGACATTGATGTATATCTGACTCCATTAGTTAAAGACCTCAAAGTGTTGTGGAAAGACAGGGTTGATGTGTTTGACGGGTTTACGGGGCAATCGTTCAAATTGCGTGCCATGCTATTTTGCACGATCAATGACTTTCCAGCGTATGGTAACTTATCGGAGTACAACGTGAAGGGTCATAAAGCTTGTCCTGTATGTGAGGAGGGAACTAGTTCTGTGTGGCTACACCATGGTAGGAAAAATGTTTATCTTCGACATCAAAGGTTTCTTAAAGCGAATCATCCATTTCGTAGGTTAAAGAAGTCGTTCAACAGTGCATAAGATTTTGAAATGGCTCATCCACCATTATCTGGTCGCCAGACATGTGAAAAGGTGAAAGACGTCAACATGGTGTTTGGTAAGTGTGAAAGATAATCCACCGCACAAAACCATTGGAAGAAAATGTGAATATTTTTTGTCCTACCATATTAGAGGGAGCTTGATGTAAGGCACTGCATTGATGTAATGCATATGGAGAAACATGTGTGTGACAGTTTGGTTGGAACACTCTTAAATATACCTGGGAAGAGTAAGGATGACCTAAATTTGCATATATACTTGGTGTTGATGGGTATAAGTCAGGATTTGCATCCATAATCAAAAGGCAAAAGAACATATTTACCCCCAGTATGTCATACGTTGTTCAGAAAAGAAAAACAAAGTCTGTGTGAATCATTACGTAGTGTGAAAGTTCCATCTGGTTATGGCTCAAACATCAGCACTTGTATTTCCATGAAAGATTTAAAGTTAGTTGGGTTAAAGTCTCACGATTGTCATATGTTGATGCAACAGTTTCTACCTATCGTCATTCATGACATTCTTCCTAAACATATGAGAAATGTCATAACAAGACTGTGTTTGTTTTTCAATGCCATATGTTGCAAAGTAATCATCCCTGACAAATTGGATGTGTTGGAACAGGAAGCATCACTTATACTATATTAGCTTAAAATGCATTTTCCGCCTTCTTTTTTTGACATAATGGTCCACTTAATCATCTATTTGGTGATAGAGGTCTATTTGTGTGGTCTAGTGTTCCTGCGGTGGATGTATCCCGTTGAGCGATATATGAAGATATTAAAAGGGTATATGAAGAATCAACGTTGTCCTGAAGCTTTGGTTGTGGAAAGGTATATTGTAGAGGAAGCTATTGAGTTTTGCACTGATTATATGTCACATGCTGAAAGCATTGGTATTCTGAAGACTCGTCATGATAGGCGATTGGATGTGAAAGGTACGATTGGTAAAAAATGAAGAGCATGCCACGTGATGATGTCCTCTAAGCGCACTTGTATATTTTGAATAACACGGACGACGTGCAACTGCATCTAACCACTCACAAAGAGCTAGTCAAGAGAAACAACCTTAGAATGACTGAAAAGTGGGTGTTGAATGAACACAACAAGACATTCATGTAGTGGTTCCAAATGACCATTCTGAAAGATACATCTGCTTTTATGACATTACATCGATTGGCACAGGGCCTGAACTTTGATGTCTTCACATTTTATGGGTATGACATAAATAACTATTCGTTTTATACAAGAACACAGGATGAGAAGAGTACAAATCAAAATAGTGGAGTTATGGTTGTGGCTCAGTCAATGCATTTCTCAACTTCAAAGGACAACAACCTTGTCATGGCCGACCAGTGTTACTTTGGTGTGATTGAAGATATATGGGAAGTCAATTACGACTCTTTCACCGTTTCTGTGTTTAAATGCAAATGGGTTGACAATAAAAATGGTGTCAAAACTTATGATTTTGGATTTACATTGGTGGACCTCAACAGGATAGGTCATAAGGAGGAACCATTCATTATGGCAACGCAAGTGAAGCAAGTTTTTTATGTTACTGACCCAGTTGACAAAAGATGGTCAATTGTTATCCAAGGTAGACACAACATTGGAGACCTCAGCCTTGATGTTATGGAAATTTCATCTGCCACAACACGTATTCCATCATCTATCGTGGAACATGACATAGATGATGTAGTTGCCAGTCGTCATGACCACCATGAAGGCTTGTGGGAAAATATACCATCTCCTTAGGGTATGAATGATTGTATTGAATGTTATGTTAATGAATCATTGTATTAAATGTTATATTAATTATTCATTGTATTAATTATGTTACAAGTACTATGTATTGATATTTTGTTTTTCCTTGTTTGGACAGATACTCATGGCTGACCAGGATCCACCTGCTAGGTCCGACTCACAGGCCACAGGTTCCTCTACTCGGAAGAGTAGAGGTGTTACCCAGATGCAGGATGTTGCACTCAGGCGTCATCGGGGAGAGAGGTTGCGTGTTGATGTCGATGACAACACTGGTAGATTTAGTGGGCCACATGGCTCGAAGTTCAGCAGTTACTTGGGAGTCGTGGCATGCACGAAGGTGCCCATTATGATCCCCGAATGGGATAATGTCGAGGAGGTCATGAAGAACCATATCTGGAGTGATATTCTTGTAAGTTAAATATGTTATATTAATTATTTTAATGTACTGTTTCATGTAATTCATATACTGACTATTTCCCCTTGTAGGACTCTTGGGATATACCAACACATACTGAGGAGGAAGATCCTTAGTATTATTGCTGAGAGATAGATGTCATTCAAGTCCTCACTCACCAGGAGGTATGTAAGGACTTTAAATTCTTAATCAACAGTTTATCTATTGTATTCTCAAATTTTATCTCACCTTATTTTAACTGTGAATTGTAGGTATATATTCGGGGAGGAGCGAGGACAGTTCCTCGGAGAAAATATACTTCATTGATAGGGATGACAATATGGGATTAGGCCCGCGGGCTGGCCCATTTGGCCCGTTAAAACAGGCCGGGCCGGGCCAAGCTTTGAGGCCGTTATCCCGAATAGGCCCGACCCGTTTTGGCCCGTATAAAAATGGGCCCATCACGGGCTGGCCCGGCGGGCCTTTATTAAAATATATATTAATATATTATATGTATAATATTAATATTTAGTTGGTTGAAATTTTAATTATTTGTATTTATTGTTTTCATTTAATGAAATAAATTGAATTAATTATAAAAATTTTGCTTTAGAAAGGTAAAATCTAATTTTTATTTCTAATTTTTCTTAAAAAATATTTAAAAATAGTTTAAATTTAAAATAAAAAATATTTTGTATAATTATATTAAAGAAAAAGGTTGGCCTGTTTTGGCCCGCGGGCCATAAAGAAAACGGACCGGGCCAATGTTTTGGCCCGTTTTCCTATTATGGCCCGCCCGACCCGGCCCGTATTTGGACGGGCCTATGCGGGCTTTGGCCCGGCCCGGTCCGTAGGCCCGTTTTGTCATCCCTATTCATTGATTGGGAGACTTGGGATGCCTTCGTTGTATCTAGGCATACCGACCAGTGGAAGATACGTTGGTATTTAGCACGATTAAATCATTTATAATTTAAACGTAACTCTAACACATTTTCTTTCTTGTTACAGGACGTACGAGAGAAGGCACAGTATATCAGGAAGCTGAATGACTACCCACACAGATTGTCACGTGGGGGTTACCGACTATTAGAAAAGCGTATGGCCCAGGAGAAGGCCAGTTAGTGTCAGGCTAGCCAACCTGACACCGGTGTTGTGGATCCCCCTTTCCCACCTGCACACCATGAGAAATAGAAGTGGGAAGGGTCAGGAAGAGTGGGGAATACACTTCCTCACATGCTCTGGAGGTTGTCTCATGAATAGTAAGTACCCACCCCATAAAGTTTTTAGATTTTTGGTTTACACAAAACCTGGAACATTAACTTGTTTGGTTTTCGGATTCCTTGGTTGAGCAAGCAACCCAAGGCTCTTTCATAGCCCATGGTAGGCAGGAAATCTTGACCACCACCATCAGCAGACCAGAGCACCCAGGAAGGGTGCATGCTGTTGGTCGAGGTCACGGTAAGTTGGAAATGACACTATCCTTTGATTTTGTTTTCTATTAATCAATTGTAGTTTAATCATTCACATTTCACAGGCCTCTGGAGCTATTATGGTGCTCCCAACCCTGCGCTCTCCATTGAGGTGTTGATGGAGCAGAAGGTTGAGTCGAGGATGGCTGTTGTGAAGGCTGAGTATCAGTAGAAGATTACAAAGCTGTAGCAAGAGATGGCCCAATTCAAGGAAGAGATGAAGGCCTCACTCAACCATCACCAGGAGCCTACTGCATCAGCTACCGACCCACAGGTTGGATTCCATATAGTATTTAACTTGAAGTTGTTTGTAATTTGTTTCTTTTATTGTTGGATAACTTTTACTTGATGTGTAAGTATGTAGGTACGGAGGGTTAGCACTAAGGGGTCGTGCACTGCACCTGACCCTGACAATGATGGGGTCGAGGATGTGGATACCCATCAATATGACATGTTCATTGATGGGTCAGAGGAGCTAGTTGCCACTGGCATGGTCTATAACTTAGGCCCTGTGGTTCACCATCAGTCATTACCTGATGATATGTTCAGGGTCTCTATTGTGCTTGTCCTCGAGGAGGATGCTACTGTGCCAGTGGCAACTCTAGAGGTGAAGATCATCGGTCAGGCGGTGGGACACTTTCTTATATGGCCCAATAGACTCCTGTCCGTTGCTCCTACACAGGTATAAACCTAAACACTAACTGATTTTGTTAAATTATCAATTATGGTACAAATTGTAATGGTTTTAATTGTTCAACAGGAAGCAAGACCGGCATTGAAGAAGCCAAACCCTATTGACAATCTGATCCAGATGCTATGGCAGGTCGGGGCTGAGCTAGGAGAGGGCGCTTTTCAGGTCCCATGGCAGCCACTGTTGTTCGGCCGTCCAAGTTCACTATTGGTTTACATTACACGGAGTGACTTGTATGAGATTATGATGGGGTCGACGATGCTAAACATATTCATCATTCAGCTGTGGAACCAGTAAGTATATCATTTTATGTCCAATTATTTCATCATACAAGTTATTTATCGTTAACCATGTCTAAACTTGTTTAGGTTTCTGTATAAAATCTATATGGACTTGGGTTTCGATAAAACTTATGGTTTCTTAGATCCCTCTTTCACACAGAGGAAAGGAAATAACAAGGAGGACACCCAGGCATAGATCCAGAATTGGATGTATGAGTCTAGGAAGGGCGTATACCTGGCCCCGTATCATAAAGGGTAAGATTTTATTCCATAATTATTGTCCATTAATTTTTGCATTTTGAAGTCTCACTTATTACTGGTAACTGCAGCGCTCATTGAACACTCTTGGTGATCTATCCCCAGGATTCAGTGGCTTTATACTTTGATTCTGTACACGAGACTGTTCCACAAGACCTCAGGACCATAGTAGACGCGTAAATTAATCCCTAAAAAATAAGTACGAATTTGATTACATCATTTTTGGTCTTATACGATTCTAACTTATCTTGTGTTTAATTTTGACGTAGGGCGGTCGTTGGATACAGTCGACTGCATGGAAGTAAGTCCACCGGAAGAAAACTTATGTGGGTGCACCCAAAAGTAAGTCAATCGAATTCATTCAAATCTTTATTATATTTTGAAAACTTGAATTCACTTATTCTATATTTTATGTCCATTGTAGTCTTATAGGTAGGAGGGTAGTTACGAGTGTTGCTATTACGTCATGCACACCATGCTGACCATCGTCCAAGAACATTTAGTAAATGGATGGATAGATGTAAGTCTCATCACTTGCACTAGTTTTCTACTAATTTCATCAAATTCATGTAAAAAATATAGCTTTTGTTCTAATCCTTTTGTGCATTGTTTGCAGTACTTTCAAGACCGGTCATACTTCCCCAAGACACATTGTTTGCATTGTTTGCAGTACTTTTAGGACCGGTCATCCTTTTGTGCATTGTTTGCAAACAACCGTAATTAAATAAGATTTACAACCACGGTTATCATGTAACATTCCTGGTATTTAATAAAAATTATCGTGAGTGGAAAATATTAACAACTGTTATAGAGATTTATTTAATGTTTGATTGGCCTGAAACCGGTCTCAAATATGAAGACTGGACGATGTGGTAGATCGGTTGTCAGGGGAGGATGGTCAAAGACGTACCGTCTTGTGACTGATGCTTATCCAGTGTGTCTGGTGTGGTCTTGGACTAACAAATGTGAGGAGAATGTCTAACTCGGAGGTATAGTCCGGATTAAGTGTTTGACCTGTCAAGGATGTGAGGGTGGATGAAGTGTCTAACCTCTTAAGCGTTAGCTTGTATTACCGATGTGTAACACTATGCCAGGATACCGGCTGGCTGGTATTCTGACCAGGTCAATGCTCTTATGAAGTATTAGACAATTGTGAAAGTAAATAAACTTAGTTAGTTGGTTAATTATAGAAAGGGTCCAATGAGGTGAAATTAATTTAATTAAAATACAAATGAAATAGGGGAAAAGGCTGTCTTGCCCCTGGCCTTGTATAAAAGAAGATTTTCTCTCTCTTTTTATTATTCACGAGAACTACTTCCTTCTTTCTTGGTCTGTGTCTTCTTCTTCTTTGTTTCTCCTCCCTCATTGTTGTGTTGCATGCTCCAGAGGAGGACACCGTTAGTGTCAAGACTTCAATCGAACCCTATCTCTGTGACCGTGGCCTCAAGGTGAGTGAGTCCACTAATCTACTTTATTTGTGATTCTCACCCCTTTCGTCTCTCTGGTAGCCGTGTGACCATGCATGGCTGTATACAAGTGTGTTCTCCACTTCTCTGATGAGTGTGAGCTCGAATGTGGCCTTAGAGCCGATGGTGTTAAGTTAACGGGTTTTGCATTCCAACCCATAGGTAGCAGCGAAGGAGCTAGTGCTCAGAGGACGAGATCGACACCAGGAGCAGATTATAGAAGCTTGGAACCGAGGTAAGGGGGTGTTCGGGTTATGATTAATTAGAATTGTGTATATGTATGGCTTACAATGGTATGAAATTCGTGATGATTGTGATAATCAGTATGTTATGTTAGGGTTTGATAAGTCGGTCACCCTAAGTTGAGAGCACAGGTCAGTTTCTGACAGTTACAATGGGTAATTGGAATGATATGTTTATGTTTATATAATGGAATGTATGATTATATGGTGAAGGATGACCAACGGTATGAATTACCCTGTTTTTGGCTTCAGTGGTCAAGTCAGACCCAGTTAAGCTACCCAGAGGTCTTTGACCCAGTGGTTAAGGGGGGAGCTAAGTCGGGCTCAGTGAACCAAGTCGGGTTCACGGGATGTCAAGTCGGACTCCCAGCTGAAGGTCGATCCTTTTAGTATCCAGATACTAGGTGTCATATTGTATGGGAGTCAGTGGTGATTGTTGATGAATTTAATATAATTGCTAAGTTTGAGTTGATGTGTTTACCGGGTGCAATGTGTTATAATTTCTTAGTGTGACTTGATAGTCCTCCGAGTGAAAATTTGATATATTTAATGAATGTGAAATAACATTTTTGCTAAATGCAATTGGTGTATTTGTTGAGTCAATTGCTATGATTTCCGAATGAGACTTGTGATGTATATATGCTGAGAGTGAAATTCCTTATCATGGTTACCGAGTATAATTTGAAAAAGGAATGAAGATGCACTCGGACGGGACTTGTATATATATCTATATAACTTGTTAAATTCTGTTCTATATTAATTATGATGCCAAACACTCACCCTTGCTGTTGTTTCAATTTAGTAACCAGTGACAGGGAGGAGGCTGGAGCCATGGAGTCGCGCCAGGGGGGAGAACGATGCCAAGGCCCGAGTGATTTTGAGTAATTTTGTGACACATATGTGTATACAGAGTTTTTCGAGTGGGTGATATTATTTATGTGTTGACCTAAGTTAAATGGGATACGAATCTTTATTATGATATATTTGATGTTTATTTTCATGTGTTTGAAGTAATAGCCTACTGTCGAGCGAGTCTTACTCGAGGGTGAATGACTGGGAGAGTATTCCGAGTGAAGGAAATGTATGATGATTCCGAGTGAAGAAAGTGTATAATGATTCCGAGTGAAGAAGGTGTATCATGGTTCCGAGTAAAGAAAAGGGAATGTTCCCGAGTGAAAATTTGAGTGCTTCCGAGAGAAGTAAGGTTGGGGAAATTCCCGAGTGGGGACATCTATAGAAACCCTTACCGAGTGTAGAGGGGTTAGATAATCCCTGAGAGAACTGTAACCGGGCGGGCCTTCCTGAGTGAATGGTAGTAGTAAGTCAAGTGTGATATGTCCGAGTAAATGAGGTTGAATGTTTCCCGAGTGGAACCCATAACCCGAGTAAAACCTTTTACCGAGTGAAATCCTGATGTGAGTTCCCGTGTGTACTTTGTTTGTTCAGACTAGAGTATGGCATTCGCTTAAACGAGTCGGTACTCGCTTAAGCGACTCTTGAATTTCGCTCAGACACCTTGGGGTTTCGCTCAGGCGAATGACCCTTGTCTTCTTCTTCTTCTCCTTCTTCTTCTTCTTTCCCCGCTGTTTTAATTTCATTTTATCAAAAGATGTGTTTTTCCGATCGATCATTACTTTAACATATTTTTATTAAAGGACTTGTTTTCAGCCGGTTTTGTTTGTGTTGAGCATGTTTTTACTACTTAGAAAGTAATTAAACAAAGTAAATATTATTTTACATCAAGGCTGAGTGAATTGTTATTGCGAAAAGTAAACATTTTATACTAAAATCTAAATTTTTATTAAACACGAAAAATCTATTGGGGAAATAATCGACCGAGTGTAAATAAAAAAGATGAATCAACCTAGGATGTTATAGTTGGTATCAGAGCGGTTCTTTCTAGAGCCGGGTGTATGGGTCAATCCAGAGATTGTATGAGTCCTATAAGGGCTGTTTGCATTCAATTGTGTTGTGTTTTATTTGTGCAGCTTGGCATCGTTCCCTTGGCACTCCAGTGACATTGTATCTTATATGTATGAGGTAAATATCTGACTCCCTGGTTGAGCAATCGTTATTAATGGTGATGTGTTTGCTCATTGTAGAATAACGTTATGGCCGAAGGAACCAGTTCCAGTGGGGGAGATGATTTTTTCTCCAAGTTTACCCAGTTGATGAGTAGGACCGAGTCTGGTCCCACTCTGGATAAATTCTTGAAAAGGAATCCCCCGGCCTACAAGGGAGGGCATGATTATGATGGGGCATATATTTGGATCAGGGATATTGAGCAGGTCTTTGATACTTCAAATGCTTGGATGAGCAGAAGGTTTTGTTTGCCACTTATCCGTTAAAGGATGAGGCGAGAGCATGGTGGTCTCGGGCAAAGGTGCAGATGAGAACAGCCGGTGAACCACTTATATGGGCAAACTTCCGAAGGAGATTCCTTGTTAAGTACTTCTCGGATAACTACAAGATCCGAAAGGAAATGGAGTTTCTGAAGCTGGAACAGGGTCGGATGTCTGTGACCGAGTACACCAGCAAGTTTGATGAGCTGTGTGATTTTTACCATCCTTTTTCGTTGGAAGGGACTGAGGGCAGCAAATGTGCCAAGTACGAGGCAGGACTACGGATTGAACTCCGTAGTGTATTCGTACCAATGGAGATTCAGGATTACCCAACTCTGGTGAACAAAGCCAGGCTGACAGAAGAAGTGCAGTGGCAAGGGACATCTCAGCCGAGAGATAAGAAGCCATTGAAGGCAAAGGGATTCAGTTTTAAGAGGATGGGCCAATTCTTTCAGGGCAGTAAGCCTTCAGCTACCTCTTCATCCTCGTCCGGTCGGGGTTCTACTGGCCGATCGGGTAGCCAGTTAGGAGGGCCATATTTTAAAACACTGTCCAGCCAATCAGATTGTATGCTTCCAATGTGGACAGCCGGGGCACCTCAGGCCCGATTGTCCATAGAGGCAGCAGCAGAGCAGGCAGGGCAACCGAGCTAACATTTCTGGGGCTCGGGGTGCCAATCCCCTGAGAGGAGGCAGGCATGGTGCTCGTCGGGGAGTCCCACAAGCAGAAATATCTGATGCCCAGTCCAGTGGCGCCTAGAATACTATGACCGGGCAGGTATTCGCTTTTGATGCTTTGGATGCCACGAGGAATGACAACTTGGTGATGCTAAAATCCCGATACATTAACTTGGTGGTGAAAATCTTTGTAAAACAAAATATGACTCTCAGATTTATACTTTGGCAAGCGCACCAGTCGTTAAAATTATAGAATATTTGATCGTCCCACAGGGATTGTGGTAAGTACCTCAATCTTAGACGAGTACAAGCTGAACCAACACAAAATACAGGTAGTTCATTCGGTTTTTATGATTTTTATGTTTTCTAGTTATTTTTGTATTTTCAGAAACAGAGTTAAGGTGAAATGTGAAAAGTGATAAAAAAACAGGTCAGGATTGCTTTGGCTCACAATTTCCTCAAGAAACATGCAATTGAAGTATAATCAAACTTCACAATCTAGAGGACAATCCGCTTGTGGTTATTCCCTAATTCCTTAGGTGAAAAACACTAATCCTTAAGCAATGAACCTTAATTCCTTAAGTGCTCAATTAACCTAAGAATCTAATGTGAAATTGGAGGTTGAACTCTAACTATTCACCTAAATTGATTAGGCCTGAACTAGTTAGAAAGCTGGAAGTTACCTAAGCTTCAACCATGATTCCTCACTAGCGAAGTTCTTCATCAGTTCTGGATTTGCCAATCCAGCAATTCTGCTCCACTCCTTAGCTTGTTCACCTCAGGATCTAGAAGTTGATCTCCTTGCTCACAGCTTTAAGACTCCATTGCTAACCTTCGCAATCCCAACCTTAGGGATTTAGAACTCCATTGACTTTGGTTCCATCGAAGGATTGTGGAACGTCATGGAGGAGAGGGTTAGAGAGAGAAAAATGTGTAGTGAGATGTTCGAAGTGTTTTATGAATGTTGTTCTCTGTTCTGTTATGTCGTGTCCGCGTATTGTTTTACAAAATATGTACAACCTATATATATGTTTCTACCTAACTAACTAACTTAACTGATAACTTAGAAAACTTAAGTTAACGTCTAAACTAACTAATTACATAGCTTACAGAATAATTAACTAATTACAGATCAGCTCCTAACAGATTCCAGCTCATCCTTAGCTAGTCACAGCACAGCGCCAGCTAATAACAGCTCACTACTTAAGTTACTAAGGTGCAGTAGGAAAGACAGCAGCATGAAACTACATCGGTGTCGAGTGTGTTGTTGGAGGAAAGGAACAATGTTTAAGTTACTGCCTCTATGCTTCAGCAAACTGGGTTCTCGCTTGAGCTGGTTTAAACTCTCGCTTGAGCGAGTCCAGATTTGCACTGCAGTGTTGTTTTCTCGCTTAAGCGCTATGGCGAAGCTTGGGCGAGTTCGGTTCTTTGAAGTTACGCTTGAGCGAGTTCGGCTCTTGCTAGAGCGGATTGATAAATGAATCAGCGTTCTAAAGTTGACGCTCGGGTTCTCATGTAGTATCCGGTTCCCTGTTCTCTGTTAGAGTCAGTCTCTTGGGAGTCTTTCTAAGTCGGCTTTTGTTAATTCCTTTCGGTCAACCCTTTGAAGTCTTGCCCAGTCGGTCTTGTGGACTCCTTTCAGTCGGATTTACAAATTCTCACTCGGATTTGTCCTCTTCTCTCGAGTACGCCCTGTTCCTGCACCAAAAATAACTAATTGCCTAGCATTTGTATGCTGACTGCTTATTAAATTAATAAACTCTTAATTTATTAATGTTTTTAACCATTTTCTTCTATAAATAAAACACTTTTGGAATATTTACATAATTTATAAATTATTATCAATTAATTGAATAATAAGGCTAAACTAATCACTTACACAACGAATTAATTCCAATGAAAGGCAGAATAATTAAGTCTTTTCAAGACTTATCACATCCCCAAACTTAAAACTTTGCTTGTCCTCAAGAAATTATTCAGATTAATTAACTAACAAGCTGTTATCTAACACAATCAACCTTTCCTTAACTTAGTTCATGCTATAATTATTGAATACCGATCATGCTTTCTTCTCGCAATTTCTAAAAGTATAATAACTTACACCTCCTTTGGGAGACAAGCTGCTGATGCTTTCCTCTCTGGTCGGTGTTTAACTCTTCTCTCGGTGTATAGGGTGAATAAATTGCCCTCATCACCTACATACTTGTTAGATAAACATAGGCTTGCAATAGTTCTACACGTCATGCCATATGCCAACACAATCAGATCAGTAAGGGCTTTTTAAGCTTATAATGAGGCTGGGCTACAGGCTCAATTATTGTTTTCCGAGTGAGTGTCAGGTTACAGGATGTATCCACTGATGCCTTGACTCAATTTTTAGCTTAACTGCCTCTTCCTTAGCAAGCTCCATTATTTTCCGAGTGAATGTTAACTTAACACTTTTGGTGCTTTGCACCTTCTTTTTCTTTCAGTCCTTCGGACTTTTCCTTTTCTTTTCTTCTTTTCCATCTTTTTCCTGATCACATTTTTTAATCGGTATATATATATTTTTTTCAATCGGTGCTTTGCACCTTTTTCCTCTTTCTGACTTTGTTCATTTTTCTCTCGGCTTTGCCTTTCTTCCTTTCATTTGTCAAGATACTCACCCATAATTTAGGTCGGAGTGTGTCCTTAATTACTATTAGGCACACTCTTCATCCCCAAACTTAAAACTTGCTAGTCCCTAGCAATAAGTAAGAACCGAGCAACTCACCAGTGGAACATCCAAGGGTAACTTAGTCAGGTTTTTTTAGATATATGAGCTTGTAACGTTGGGTGAATAAACAGAATAAAAGGGTCTCAGGCTCAAATTTTTGGGTCAAAGGATAATTAAATATATTAGGAAGGTTACTTTTTGGCCCTGGCTAAATTAACAAAGAAGGCCTTCATCATTTCTGATTGGTTGGCATACAAACAGTTAGCAAGTACTGAAGCAAATTCTGTCTCACTAACTAGCATGCAAGTTCACTCAGAAAAGGATAAAACAGGCTCAAAAGCTATGAATATAATAGTTAATCAGCCAGTCATGTCCCCAAACTTAATGTAAGATCATACATTCAGATTGCTAACTAGCATGCCGAGTAAACAATTTAATTAATGATGAAAAATAGTTAGGGGCAGATATGATGAGTTAAACAAAACCGATCAATTAATTTATCCGACTAAGCTTAAGAATCAGTAACTTTTAAATTATTAAGATGGATTGAAAGAAAGAATAAACATAATTTAGCAATTAATGAGTCAGAATATTAATTAAGGAACGAGTCGGAAAGATACTTCCCATTTTACCTAGGTGGCTGTGGATAGGAAACACGTAGTCGGATTGGGACGCATGGATTTTACCAATACATACGAAAAACCGAATAAAACAAACAAATTTAACAAGGAAAGAAAGTTTCATTACAAATCAAATAAAAGCACATTCATTGTTCAGGAAACTGTTTAGAATAATATCAAGTTAATTACATAAAAACATCATAATAACACGTAGTAGCAACTCAAGCATCCTGATCTTCATTCTCTTTGTCCTGCTCTGAAGGTGGTGAGAGGTCAGCTGCTTAGGATACGTCCTGTGAGGGAATATTGAATCCAATGGAAGCTAACCACACATCTCTATCAGGTGGGGCTCCCATTTCTGCCGTGTGCTCAACCCTCAGTTTCGTGGCAATCTTTCTGAGCATGAGATCGTGGTTCAAGACCCGATCATAAATTCCAAGTTGCATCTTCTTTATGACCTGTAATTCCTGTAATACTACAGAAATGTCAGAAGAAGAAGAAGAAGAACCGGCTCCTACAGATTGCTTGGGACGCTCGGACTCCTTGGTTGTAAACTTTACAACATGGTCTTCAGCAGCTTTAACACTTTCAACTTCTGGCAATTCATTCCTCTCAACTGTAGGGGATTCATTCTTCTCAGCTTTACTTTGACTGGGTGCATGTTCAGAGGAATCAGATATACTGATGGTTGCTACTTCCTTTTCGTTATCCAATTGTTTTTTTCTCACACTTCCTTCTGCAAAATTTGGTCTAGGTTTTTGCAGGAGTCTTTGTGATCTTCTTTTCATAGTTAATGTTAAAAGAATGCTGATAAACAACCTAAATAAAAAATAAGAACAGAAATCCAAAAGAAACACAGCAAACCAAAACTGTGAGATGCATGGCTTATGAATAGTGGAAAAATAATAACAATGAAACAAGAAGATAATAAACACGCACTTAGAAGTGCACGAACTAAGTGAAAAAAATGGAAAGATAGTACCTTTCTTAGAAACCAGAAAGTGTCTTTTCGTCTTCAGTCCAAGTTCAGCATAGGTACTTAGGGTTTGGAAGCTGAAAGGTTTTTATACTATGGAATTCACTTTCCAAGAAACGCGTAAATATGTTCCAGCTTTATTTATTACTTCATTATTATTATAATATATATATTATTGTTATTTATTATTTATTTATTTAATTTTTTTTAATTTATTATTTTATTATTATTATTTAAATTTAAGATACTCAAATACTGGGCTTACATACTGAATAGGTAGAAGATCGAGTAAGAGTGAGAAGAGATGCCAAGTGGACACAAGAAAATGGAAGATGAATAAATGATCAAACGATAAGAAAGAATGGGCGAATGAAAACTATAAGTAAATGAACGAGTGAATAAAAGAATGAATGCATGAAAGATCCGTGAATGAATACAGGATCCCGAGTGAATGAAACACCGAATGGAAAAGATCCTGAATGAATAAAGGACGAATAGATACAAGAAAGAGTGAAAGAATAGATGAATGAAATAGAGCGTATGAGAGACGAATGAACAACTGTAGTGAAATATGAGTGAATAGAAAAGCGAATGGAAGAAAGAACGAATGAAAGTAATATCGAGTGAACAAAATGAGACAATGAATGGAAGACTGTAAAGGAAGAGATCACGTAAATGAGTGAAACGAGAATGACAGAGTGATATGGAGAAAGATACCGAGTGATAGAGAATGAGTGAATGACAATGAGAGTTCGGGTGAAGAACAAAAATAACATAAGTGGAAAATCAAATGAATGAAATACCGAGTAAATGAAAGGCCGAGTGAACAAAATGAATGCACGAGGGGCCAAGTGAATGGAGAGACGGGAAATGAAAAACGAGTGACTGAGTGAGGTAGAGATAATGAATAGCAAACAAATCGAAGTGAATGAAGGAGACGAGTGGTTGGAAAGAACAGATGAAAAGATTCCGAGTCAATGGGATGAGTGAAAGCTATACTGACTGGATGAAGGAGATGAGTAAATGCACAAGCCAGTGGAAGAATAAATGGAAAAATGAATAATAAACTACCGAAAGAATAACATCGAGAAAGGAATCGGTCGAAGAAATGAAAGAATGATAGAATTGTATGAGATGGAAACAATGAGAAACCGAGTGATGCGAACACCGGGTGAACGAAAAACTAAATAACAGGAAACTGAGTACTGGAAATACGAATGTGACAATCACGAATGAAAAACGAGTGAATGAAGAAGGAAAATACAGCATGACAAAACCGAGAAAGAAAATAAGTGGAATAAAACAACAAGTAAATGAATACCGAGTGGAGTATACCGGGTAGAAATGAAAAAACGGATGAACAAACAACGAGTGGTCGAAAAATGGAAAAATGAGTGAAAGAACCTGAAAAGATGATTCATTGAATGGGTGAATAAAAATGAGAAGAAGAAGAAGAAAAACTGAGTGGATAAAAGAACGACGATAGAGGAAACTGAGTGCTGGAAATACTAGGTGAACGCAAAAGAAAAACGAAAGACACAGTATTCATGAAATAATGAGTGAATCAAAATCTAGAGAAAAAGTGACGAATGGAAGAATGAATGACCGAGCAAATGGAAAGCGAGTGAAATAGAGTGACCAAATGAATGAAAGCTGAGTGGGATAGATGAGTACAAGTTATACCAAGTGGATGAAAAACCGAATAAATACAAGACTGACAAGAAAATATACTTAGTGAATAGGAGACTAATGGATACAAAACTGATTGTGATGAGTGAGGAATCCGAGTGATAAAAGGCCGACTGGAATAAGTCGCCCTTCACCATCTGACCCGTTTATTAAATCAACGATCAGAAATCCTTTATTAAAGTCTTCTTTTTTATTCGCATCAAAAATTAGAATTTTATTGAAAAATGACGAGTGAAGTTCAGTCGGGAAGAAGGGTTAAGAATAAGTAACAGTTATCCGAGTGTACTATTCTCAATCAAACTCAGTAAATTTTTGCTTAAGTGCGAAACAACAATCAGCAGCGTCTCGCCTAAGCTACAAGTGCTTCGCCTGAGCGAAATAGAAGAATCAAGCTCGGACTTCCTTCTTCAAACTTCACAAACTTTATTCACTAAATTTTTAGTTTTCTTTTTATTCATTCCGACTCAAAGTTCAAAACAAAACAATCAGAACATAGGGCTGCCTCCCTAGAGCGCTTCTTTAAGGTCACTAGCTTGACCTTATTGCATCTAAGAGGATGCCTGTAGTAACAAGGAGGTTTTCTGCCTATCAAACTCTCCTCCAAAGTAGAGTTTGAGTCGCTGGCCATTTACCTTAAAAATCCGATCGGTAGTCGGGTCTTTCAATTCAACTGCACCATGAGGAAAAACCTCATTTATAGTAAAAGGCCCCGACCACTTCGATCTAAGTTTTCCAGGGAAGAATCTCAGTCGGGAATTGAATAATAACACCTGATCATCCTTCTGAAACTCTTTCTTATTAATTCGCTTATCGTGCCATTTCTTTGTTTTCTCCTTATAGATGGAGGCACTTTGATAAGCGTTGAGTCGGAACTCCTCTAATTCATGGAGTTTCAAAACTCTTTCCTCCTGGGATTGGTCACAGTCCATGTTTAATAGCTTTGTGGCCCACCACGCCTTATGTTCCAACTCTACAGGGAGATGACAAGCCTTACCGTATACTAATTGATACGGGGACATGCCAATCGGAGTTTTGAAAGCTGTTCGGTAAGCCCACAATGCATCATCTAATTTTACCAACCAATGTTTTCTAGATTTCCCGACCACTTTCTCTAAGATTCTTTTGATTTCTCTATTTGACAGCTCGACTTGTCCACAAGTTTGTGGATGGTAAGGAGTCGATATCTTATGTAACACCTCATAGTGACACAGGGCTTTTTCCATTATCTTATTGCAAAAATGTGAACCCCCATCACTAATAAGTACTCTCGGAACTCCAAACCTAGAGAAAATATTCTTCTTGATGAACCTAAGCACCACATGTGCATCATTGGTTCTGGTCGAGACTGCCTCCACCCATTTGGAGACATAGTCTACAGCAACAAGTATTATATTCGTTGGAGAACGACTTTGGAAAGGGTCCCATAAAGTCGATACCCCAAACGTCAAATAATTCCACAATTAGAATGTTTGTCAAAGGCATGTCAGCTTTAGCAGAGAGACCTCCGCTCCTTTGACATTTATCGCTCCTTTTGACATACTCTTTAGCATCTTGAAAGATAGTTGGCCAATAAAAGCCACTCTGTAAGACTTTTGCTGCTGTACGGGAGGCACCATGATGACCTCCATAATAGGAGTCGTGGCAATGCCACAAGAGCCTTTCTTGCTCAGATTCAGGCACACACCGCCTGATCACTCCATCTACTCCTATTTTAAACAGAAATGGATCATCCCAAAGGAAGTTTTTACTATCATGAAAGAATTTTTTTCTCATTTGGGATGTCCAACCATCAGGTACCACCGAGGCACTTTTAAAGTTGGCCATATCAGCATACCATGGCCCGGTGATAATTGCCATCAACTTTTCGTCTGGAAATTCTTCTTTTATTAAAATAGAATCTGACTCTCCTTCCAGACGAGACAGTTGGTCGGCAACTGAGTTCTCTACTCCCTTTTTGTCTCGTATTTCTAAGTCAAACTCTTGGAGTAAGAGAACCCACCTGATTAGTCTCGGCTTGGATTCTTTCTTAGCTAGTAAATACTTGATTGCCGAGTGGTCTGTATAGACAATGACCTTGGCCCCAATCAAGTAAGCACGAAATTTATCAAATGCATACACCACAGCAAGCATTTCTTTTTCAGTAGTGGTGTAATGTATTTGATTTTTGTTCAACACTTTACTAGCATAATAAATTACATGAGTCAATTTTCCTATTTTCTGACCCAGTACAGCTCCGACTGCAAAGTCACTTGCATCACACATTAATTCAAACGGTAAAGACCAATCAGGTGCTGCAAGGATCGGAGCTGAAATCAGACTTTGTTTCAATTTTTCAAAAGCCTTGACACAGTTTTCATTAAACATAAACACAAGATCTTTTACAAGCAAGTCAGTCAAAGGCTTAGCTATTTTTGAAAAATCTTTAATGAACCTTCTGTAAAAGCCAGCACATCCTAGAAAACTTCTCACTCCTTTCACGTTGATTGGAGGAGGAAGTTTTTCAATAATTTCTATCTTGGCTCGGTCCACTTGAATGCCCTCAGTAGAGATTTTGTGGCCAAGGACTATCCCTCCCATAACCATAAAATGGCATTTTTCCCAGTTAAGGACAAGGTTAGTTTCTTGGCATCTCACCAGCACCTTAGATAGGTTGCTGAGGCATGAATCGAAGCTATTACCAAAAACAGAGAAATCGTCCATGAATACTTCAATGAATTTCTCCACCATGTCCCCAAAGATTGTCAGCATACACCTTTGAAAGGTTGCTGGAGCGTTACACAAACCGAATGGCATGCACCTACAAGGAAATATTCCGTATGGACAGGTGAAAGCTGTCTTCTCTTGATCTTTTGGGTCAACCACAATTTGGTTATAACCCGAGTAACCATCAAGGAAACAGTAGTACTCATGACCCGACAGTCTCTCAAGCATCTGGTCAACGAATGGCAAGGAAAAGTGGTCTTTCCGAGTGAAGTCATTCAACCGTCTATAATCTATACACATTCTCTATCCTGTAGTCGGTCTAGTAGCAATGACTTCACCTTTTTCATTTTTAACAGTTGATATTCCTCCTTTCTTGGGCACCACTTGGACTGGACTGATCCAAGCGCTGTCCGAGATAGGATAAATGATTCCTGCATCAAGAAGCTTGACCACCTCTTTCTTGACTGCCTCTTTTATTATGGGGTTCAATCTACGTTGTGGCTGTACTACAGGGGAATAATCATCCTCCATCAGAATTTTATGCATACAAAATGATGGACTGATTCCCTTCAAGTCAGAAATATTCCAGCCAATCGCAGATTCATGTGCCTTTAATACCCCAATTAGTTTATCCACATCCTCATCGTTTAAGTCGGCATTAATAATGACAGGATGTGTGTCGCCTTCTCTCAGGAAAACATATTTCAGATGAGAAGGTAAAGGTTTTAAATCATATTTTTCTTCAGAAAATTCCTTTCCTTTCTCAACTTCAGTAATTTTCAAATTATTTTTCTTTTCTTTTTCAAAATCACCTACTTCTAATACTTCCAATAGGCTCAATATTTCCGAGATAGAGTCATTTAACTCCTCAGTCTCGGAGTCAAAGTCATCTTCTAAAAAAGTTCATAAGGCCTCTTCCTCAGTTTTTAAAAGCATTGGAGTGTGGTAGCTTTTAATCTCTTCAATCATTAAACAATCCATCCTTTCAGTTGGATGTTTCATGGAATTAAAGACATTGAAGGTTACCTGCTCCTCTTGAACTCTCAGCATGAGTTCACCTTTTCTACATCAATCAATGCTCTACCTGTAGCTAGGAAGGGTCTACCTAAGATTAAAGGGATCTCTCGGTCAGCTTCCATATCCAACACTATGAAATCTGCTGGGAAGATAAATTTATCTACTTTAACTAACAAGTCTTCCAGCATCCCTTGGGGATATTTAATGGACCTGTCAGCCAACTACAAGGACATGCGAGTCGGTTGCAAGTCATTAATTCCCAGTTTTTTCATCAAAGATAGAGGCATCAGATTTATACTAGCTCCTAGGTCACAAAGAGCACTTCCTACATGAATATCCCCAATTGCACACGGTATTGTAAAAGATCCAGGATCCTCTAGCTTTTAGGGAAGTTTTTTTTGAATGATTGCACTGCACTCTTGAGTGAGAGTAATCATTTCATCTCCCTTAAGCTTCCTCTTCTTAGATAATAATTCTTTCAAAAATTTTGCATAGGAAGGCATCTCCTGTAATGCCTCGGCAAAAGGGATATTGATGTGAAGTTTCTTGAAAACCTCTAAGAACCTAGCAAACTTCTGCTCCTCTATTTGCTTTTTAAACTTGTGTGGAAATGGAGCATTCCTCAGTTTTTCAAAAGTCAGCTTAAAAGCTTCCTCCAGAATCATATCAACCTTTTTCTTTTTCTTTTGATGGACTTTATTTTCTTTTTCTTTTTCTGTTTCATTTTTATTTTCTGCTTCATTATTATCCTGCTCGGTTTCTTGTATTATTTCTTTTTCTTTTTCTTTTTCTTTTTCTGAACTTATTTCCTGACTCGGAGATGGAGAAATAATTTTTCCACTCCTAATAATTATAGCCTTGCAATGTTCCCTTGGATTTACCTCGGTATCTCCAGGGAAATTGCCTACTTGCCTCTCAGCTAATTGTTTAGAAAGCTGTCCGACTTGATTTTCTAGATTTCTTATGGACGCTTCCTGATTCTTAAAACTGGCCTGAGTGGCCTGAATAAACTAAGAAAGTACATTCTCAAGTTCGTATTTTTCTTTAACAGGGGGTGAGAAGGTTGTTGTGGTCTATTTGTGGGTTGATTTGGTGGGATATTCTGATTCAGATGTGGACCTTTCTGCCAGGAAAAATTGGGGTGATTCCTGTAATTAGGATTAAAGGAATTAGAAGGATAATTCCTTTGATATTGTTGCTGCCCCATATAATTCACTTGCTCGGAAGGCATATTTGGATCACACAATCCATTCTCATGGTCTCCACCACAAAAATCACAACTGATCATAGAAACTTGACTCGGCTTTTGGAGTTCTGAAATCTGTATGCTTAGTTTCTCCAAAGCCTGAGTCATCAGTTTACTCTGAGCCAGATAAGCATCTTGTGCTTCTAATTCTAATATCCCTCTCTTAGGGATTTGGCTCCTCTCACTAATCAAACATTCATTAGAAGCCATAACGTCAATCAGCTCTATGGCTTCTTCTACAGTTTTTGTTGTTAATGAACCTCCAGCTGAGGCATCAATCAGGACCCTGGTAGCTGGCCTGACACCATTATAGAAAATAGTTACCTGTTGCACATCAGAAATCTGATGATGAGGACATCTCCTCAAACTCTCTTTATACCGATCTCATGCTTCCATCAAAGACTCACCTTCTCTTTGTTGGAAACATGTGATTTCATTGCGCAACTTTGCATATTTAGAGGGAGGAAAATATTTAATCAAAAATTTTCGTTGCAAGTCCTCCCAAGTTGAAATACTGCCTCTCGGTTGACTCTGCAACCAGGCTTTTGCTCGGTCCCTTAGAGAAAATGGGAACAACCTCAGTCGGATTGCCTCATCAGGGACTCCGTTCATTTTTACTGTGTCACAGATTTAGAGAAAGGTTGCTAGATGCAAATTTGGATCCTCAACCTCACTTCCTCCAAACTGTTCATTTCTTACCAACTGCAGTAAAGCTGGTTTAAGTTCGAAATTATCTGATAAAATTGGTGGCCTAAGGATGCTAGATTACGATCCTTCTTTAGTCGGCCTGGAGTAGTCACCTAATGTAACTCTCCTCCGTTCCATTTCTTTTTCTTCTTTTTGCTTTTTCTCTTTTCTTAGTCTACGTTCTAACAAGTCTATGTCAGGATCAAAGAAGAAAGGCTCTCCTCTGCTCCTTGACTGCATACAACAAATGTCACACAAAAGAACAATTCACAGCTACGACTAAATCTATACGAAAATAACAAATTACTACTACTAAAAACAAAAGTGAAACTACGTATTAAATGCAAACAAAAGTAAAATGGTTCAGTCTAGTACCGGTCCAAGGATTGTTGATATTACTCAACAATCCCCTGTAACGGCGCCATTAACTTGATGCTAAAATCCCGAGCCATTAACTTGGTGGTGAAAATCTTAGTAAAACAAAATATGACTCTCGGATTTATACTTTGGCAAGCGCACCAGTCATTAAAATTGTAGAATATTTGATCGTCCCACAGGGATTATGGTAAGTACCTCAATCTTAGACGAGTACAAGCTGAACCAACACAAAATACAGGTAGTTCATTCGGTTTTTATGATTTTTATGTTTTCTAGTTGTTTTTGTATTTTCAGAAACAAAGTTAAGGTGAAATGTGAAAAGTGATAAAAAAAACAGGTCAGGATTGCTTCGGCTCACAATTTCCTCAAGAAACATGCAATTAAAGTATAATCGAACTTCACAATCTAGAGGACAATACACTTGTGGTTATTCCCTAATTCCTTAGGTGAAAAACACTAATCCTTAAGCAATGAACCTTAATTCCTTAAGTGCTCAATTAACCTAAGAATCTAATGCGAAATTGGAGGTTGAACTCTAACTATTCACCTAAATTGATTAGGTCTGAACTAGTTAGAAAGCTGGAAGTTACCTAAGCTTCAACCATGATTCCTCACTAGCGGAGTTCTTCATTAGTTCTGGATTTGTCAATCCAGCAATTCTGCTCCACTCCTCAGCTTGTTCGCCTCAGGATCTAGAAGTCGATCTCCTTGCTCAAAGCTTCAAGACTCCATTGCTAACCTTCGCAATCCCAACCTTAGGGATTTAGAACTCCATTGACTTTGGTTCCATCGAAGGATTGTGGAACGTCATGGAGGAGAGGGTTAGAGAGAGAAAAATGTGTAGTGAGATGTTCGAAGTGTTTTATGAATGTTGTTCTCTGTTCTGTTATGTCGTGTCCGCGTATTGTTTTACAAAATATGTACAACCTATATATATGTTTCTACCTAACTAACTAACTTAACTGATAACTTAGAAAACTTAAGTTAACGTCTAAACTAACTAATTACATAGCTTACAGAATAATTAACTAATTACAGATCAGCTCCTAACAGATTCCAGCTCATCCTTAGCTAGTCACAGCACAGCGCCAGCTAATAACAGCTCACTACTTAAGTTACTAAGGTGCAGTAGGAAAGACAGCAGCATGAAACTACATCGGTGTCGAGTGTGTTGTTGGAGGAAAGGAACAATGTTTAAGTTACTGCCTCTATGCTTCAGCAAACTGGGTTCTCGCTTGAGCTGGTTTAAACTCTCGCTTGAGCGAGTCCGGATTTGCACTGCAGTGTTGTTTTCTCGCTTAAGCGCTATGGCGAAGCTTGGGCGAGTTCGGTTCTTTAAAGTTACGCTTGAGCGAGTTCGGCTCTTGCTAGAGCGGATTGATAAATGAATCAGCATTCTAAAGTTGACGCTCGGGTTCTCATGTAGTATCCGGTTCCCTGTTCTCTGTTAGAGTCAGTCTCTTGGGAGTCTTTCTAAGTCGGCTTTTGTTAATTCCTTTCGGTCAACCCTTTGAAGTCTTGCCCAGTCGGTCTTGTGGACTCCTTTCAGTCGGATTTACAAATTCTCACTCGGATTTGTCCTCTTCTCTCGAGTACGCCCTGTTCCTGCACCAAAAATAACTAATTGCCTAGCATTTGTATGCTGACTGCTTATTAAATTAATAAACTCTTAATTTATTAATGTTTTTAACCATTTTCTTCTATAAATAAAACACTTTTGGAATATTTACATAATTTATAAATTATTATCAATTAATTGAATAATAAGGCTAAACTAATCACTTACACAACGAATTAATTCCAATGAAAGGCAGAATAATTAAGTCTTTTCAAGACTTATCACTTGGTACAGGGTAAGTGCCTCATATGTGGCTATCTTGTTGATGTAATTTATGATTCGGGAGCGACCCATTCATTTATTTCCGAGGGTTGTGTGCGACGGCTTGGTTTGCCGATCGGTTTAATGGAGAACGCCCTTATTGTTTCAACTCCAACTGGTTCCACTTTCCATGCAACCACCGCTTGTAGAGAATTGCCGATGCAAGTAGAAGACCATACTTTCTGAGTGAATTTTATTTGTATGCCGTTGAGGAATCTAGATGTTATCCTAGGTCTCGATTGGCTAGCTGCTAATCATGTGATGGTCGACTGCTATCGGAAGAGTATTGTTTTCTCCCAGGAACTCGACACGAAGGACGTGGTGAGTGATGTCTCAGCCATATATGTTATTTTATTTGCTTCAAAGGGTCGGTATAATCTTATGCCGAGTGATATTCCTGTTGTGTGTGAGTTTCCAGATGTTTTTCTGGAAGAAATTCTGGAGTTGCCTCCCAGTCGGGAGATTGATTTTTCTATTAACTTGATTCCCGAGGCCGAGCCTGTGTCCTATGCGCCTTATAGGATGTATTCGGTGGAATTGACCGAAGTAAAGAAGCAAGTGAATGAGATGCTCGAAAAGGGCTTTATCCGCCCGAGTGCCTCACCATGGGGCGCTCCAGTGTTATTGGTAAAGAAGAAGGACGGTAGTATGTGAATGTGCATTGATTACCGACAGCTGAATAAATTGACGGTTAAAAATAAATATGCATTGCCTCGGATTGATGATTTGCTGGACCAGTTGAGAGGTGCTGTTGTGTTTTCTAAGATCGACTTGAGGTCGGGATATCACCTGATCCGAGTGAGGTGGAAGATATTCCGAAAATAGCGTTTCGGACTCGGTATGGGCACTTCGAGTACATTGTAATGCCCTTTGGAGTGACGAATGCCCCTGCCATTTTCATGGACTATATGAATCAGATTTTTCAACCATACTTGGACCAGTTTGTGGTGGTGTTCATTGATGACATCCTGGTGTATTCAAAGTCGGCTGAAGAGCATGCTCAACACCTCCAGATTGTTTTGCAGATTCTTTGAGAGAAGAAGTTGTATGCTAAGTTATCCAAGTGTGATTTTTGGGAAAGTAGTGTACAATTTTTGGGACATGTGATTTCCTGAGAGGGCGACTCAGTTGATCCGACTAAAATTGAGGCGGTTATGGCTTGGGAGAGGCCGAGGTCAGTAACTGAAATCAGGAGTTTCCTCGAATTAGCTGGATACTATCGGCATTTTATTGAAGGGTTCTCTCGGATAGCGCTTCCTCTAACTCGGTTAACAAGAAAGGAAAGTCCCTTTGTATGGTTGGAAAAGTGCGAGTTGAGTTTCCAAACCCTTAAACTATGTTTGACGACTGCTCCGATGCTTGCATTGCCTAATGTGACACAAGAATTTGTAGTATATTATGATGCATCCAAATTCGGTTTGGGATATGTACTGATGCAATCCGACCGGGTGATTGCCTACGCTTCCAAGCAATTGAGACCTCATGAATTGAACTATCCGACTCATGATCTAGAGCTGGCTGCAGTGGTATATGCATTGAAGATTTGGCGCCATTATCTATATGGGTCCCGCTTTGTGGTGTTTAGTAACCACAAAAGCTTGAAGTATTTATTCGATCAAAAGGAGCTAAATATGAGGCAGAGGAGATGGGTGGAGTACTTGAAGGACTATGACTTCGACTTGAGGTACCACCCGGGCAAAGCAAATATTGTTGCTAATGCACTGAGCAGGAAGGTATTACACGCGGCTTACTTGATGGGCAGGGAACAGGAATTGCTGGAAAGCTTTAGGGATATGAACATTGGAGTCGTTATGGACGCTCCAAACTGAATGACAGTCGGAATGTTGAAAATTTCCAATGAATTTCTGGAATGTATTGCTGTTGCTCAGAAAGACAATGAGGAGTTGCTGAAACTGATGGACACTCAGGCACGAGGTAAAGATATGGAGTTAACTCGGGGTAACGATGGAATATGGAGGTTCCAAGGCCGAGTGGTGGTGCCTGCACACGGTGATTTTAGGCAAGCCGTGCTAGCTGAGGCACACAGGAGTTCTCTGAGTATTCATCCCGGTGTGACAAAAATGTATCATGACTTGAAGAAGGAATTCTGGTGGTCGGGCATAAAGAAAGCAATAACTGAGTACGTGAAATCCTGTGTGATATGCCAGAAGTGCAAAGTTGAACATCAAAGACCCCCAGGCTTGCTTCAACCTCCAGAGATTCCGATCTGGAAGTGGGAAAGTATTACTATGGACTTTGTATCCGGGCTACCTCGCACCCAATCCGGATACGACGTGATTTGGGTAATTGTTGACCGATTGACCAAGAGTACCCATTTCCTGGCGATGAATATGAAATAGTTGTTGGACCAACTGGCTAGACTGTATGTTATTGAGATTGTACGACTACATGGTGTACCCTCAAGTATTATTTCCGATCGGGATCCTTGATTCACTTCAAGGTTTTAGAAGAGCTTACAACAAGAACTGGGTACTGAGCTCAGACTGAGCTCGGCTTACCATCCTCAGACCAATGGCCAGTCGGAACGGACAATACAAACTCTTGAGGATATGCTGAGGGCATGCGTGTTGGAGCAGGGCGAATCATGGTAGAAATACTTGCCCTTGGCGGAGTTTGCATACAATAACAGTTATTATAACAGCATTGGGATGGCTCTGTATGAAGCCCTTTATGGTCGAAAATGTCGTACCCCCTTGTGCTGGAATGAGAATGGTGATGCCATTCATCTGGGGCCTGAGCTGATTCAAGAGATGAACGAATAAGTCACTCTAATCTGAGAGAAGATAAAAATTGCCCAAGACCGACAGAAGAGCTATTATGACAATAGGCATAGGCCGCTTGAGTTTCAAGTGGGCGACTAGGTGTTCCTAAAGATTTCACCGACCAAGGGTGTAGGTCGGGTTTTGAAGAGCCAAAAGCTTAATCTGAGATATATCGGACCATACCAAATATTGGAACGGATCGGTGAGGTTGCTTACCAACTAGATCTTCCCCAGTCGTTGACCAACATCCATAACGTGTTCCATGTATCACAACTCCGAGCTTATATTCCGTGTGATACGATGATTATGCCGAGTGACTCCATCGAATTAAAAGAGGACCTGACGGTGGAAGCTATACCGATCAGTATTGAGGAGTATCAAACAAAATGGCTAAGGAACAAGGAGGTACCATTAGTGAAAGTAAAGTGGCAGAATATGGATTGGATAACTTACACTTGGGAATTAAAGTCAAACATGAGACGGATGTATCCTAATCTTTTTCAATCAGAACATTGATTTCGGGGAAGAAATCCCCTTTTTGGAGGGGTGGATGTAACATTCCTGGTATTTAATAAAAATTATCATGAGTGGAAAATATTAACAACTATTATAGAGATTTATTTAATATTTGATTTGCCTGAAACCGGTCTTAAATGTGAAGACTGGATGATGTGGTAGATCGGTTGTCAGGGGAGGACGGTCAAAGACGTACCGTCTTGTGACTGATGCTTATCCGATGTGTCTGGTGTGGTCTTGGACTAACCAGTGTGAGGAGAATGTCTAACTCGGAGGTATAGTCCGGATTAAGTGTCCGACCTGTCAAGGATGTGAGGGCGGATGAAGTGTCCGACCTCTTAAGCGTTAGCTCGGATTACCGATGTGTAACACTACGCTAGGATACCAGCTAGCTGGTATTTCGACCAGGTCAATGCTCTTATGAAGTATTAGACAATTGTGAAAGTAAATAAACTTAGTTGGTTGGTTAATTATAGAAAGGGTCCAATGAGGTGAAATTAATTTAATTAAAATGCAAATGAAATAGGGGAAAAGGCTGTCTTGCTCCTGGGCCTTGTATAAAAGGAGATTTTCTCTCTCTTTTCATTATTCACAAGAACTACTTCCTTCTTTCTTGGTCTGTGTCTTCTTCTTCTTCGTTTCTCCTCCCTCGTTGTTGTGTTGCATGCTCCATAGGAGGACGCCGTTAGTGTCAAGACTTCAATCAAACCCTATTTCTGTGACCGTGGCCTCAAGGTGAGTCCACTGATCTACTTTATTTGTGATTCTCACCCCTTTCGTCTCTCTGGTAGCCGTGTGACCATGCATGGCTGTATACAAGTCTGATCCACACTCCTCTGATGAGTGTGAGCTCGAATGTGGCCTTAGAGTCGAGGGTGTTAAGTTAACGGGTTTTGCATTCCAACCCGTAGGTAGCAGCAAAGGAGCTAGTGCTGCATTCAAAAGAAGAACTGAGAACCCAGTGCTCAGAGGACGAGATCGACACCAGGAGCAGATTATAGAAGCTTGGAACCGAGGTAAAGGGGGTGTTCGGGTTATGATTAATTAGAATTGTGTATATGTATGGCTTATAATGGTATGAAATCCGTGATGATTGTGACAATCAGTATGTTATGTTGAGGGGTTTGACGAGTTTGTCACCCTATGTTGAGAGCACAGGTCAGTTTCTGACAGTTGCAATGGGTAATTGGAATGATATGTTTATGTTTATATAATGAAATGTGTGATTATGTGGTGAAGGATGACCAACGGTATGAATTACCCTGTTTTTGGCTTTAGTGGTCAAGTCGGACCCAGTTAAGCTACCCAGAGGTCTTTGACCCAGTGGTTAAGGTGGGAGCTAAGTCGGGCTCAATGAACCAAGTCGGGTTCACGGGATGTCAAGTCGGACTCCCAGCTGAAGGTCGATCCTTTTAGTATCCAGATACTAGGTGTCATATTGTATGGGAGTCAGTGGTGATTGTTGATGAATTTAATATAATTGCTAAGTTTGAGTTGATGTGTTTACCGGGTGCAATGTGTTATAATTTCTTAGTGTGACTTGATAGTCCTCCGAGTGAAAATTTGATATATTTAATGAATGTGAAATAACATTTTTGTTGAATGCAATTGGTGTATTTGTTGAGTCAATTGCTATGATTTCCGAATGAGACTTGTGATGTATATATGCTGAGAGTGAAATTCCTTATCATGGTTGCCGAGTATAATTTGAAAAAGGAATGAAGATGCAATCGGATGGGACTTATATATATATATATATAACTTGTTAAATTCTGTTCTATATTAATTATGATGCCAAACACTCACCCTTACTGTTGTTTCAATTTAGTAACCAGTGACAGAGAGGAGGCTGGAGCCATGGAGTCACGCCAGGGGGGAGAACGATTCCAAGGCCCGAGTGATTTTGAGTAATTTTGTGACATATATGTGTATACAGAGTTTTCTGAGTGGGTGATATTATTTATGTGTTGACCTAAGTTAAATAAGATGCGAATCTTTATTATGATATATTTGATGTTTATTTTCGTGTGTTTGAAGTAATAGCCTACTGTCGAGCGAGTCTTACTCGAGTGTGAATGACTGGGAGAATATTCCGAGTGAAGGAAGTGTATGATGATTCCGAGTGAAGAAAGTGTATAATGATTCTGAGTGAAGAAGGTGTATCATGGTTCCGAGTAAAGAAAAGGGAATGTTCCCGAGTGAAAATTTGAGTGCTTCCGAGAGAAGTAAGGTTGGGGAAATTCCTGAGTAGGGACATCTATAGAAACCCTTACCGAGTGTAGAGGGGTTAGATAATCCCCGAGAGAACTATAATCGGGCGGGCCTTCCTGAGTGAATGGTAGTAGTGAGTCAAGTGTGATATGTCCGAGTAAATGAGGTTGAATTTTCCCGAGTGGAACCCATAACCCGAGTAAAACCTTTTACCGAGTGAAATCCTGATGTGAGTTCCCGTGTGCACTTTGTTTATTCAGACTAGAGTATGACATTCGCTCAAACGAGTCGGCACTCACTTAAGCGACTCTCGGATTTCACTCAGACACCGTGGGGTTTCGCTCAGGCGAATGACCCCTGTCTTCTTCTTCTTCTTCTTCTCCTTCTTCTTCTTCTTTCCCCGCTGTTTTAATTTCATTTTATCAAAAGATGTGTTTTTTCGATCGGTCATTACTTTAACATATTTTTATTAAAGGACTTGTTTTCAACCGGTTTTGTTTGTGCTGAGCATGTTTTTACTACTTAGAAAGTAATTAAACAAAGTAAATATTATTTTACATCAAGGCCGAGTGAATTGTTAACTCGGAAAGTAAACATTTTATACTAAAATCTAAATTTTTATTAAACGCGAAAAATCTATTGGGGAAATAATCGACCGAGTGTAAATAAAAAAGATGAATCAACCTAGGATGTTACATATCAACCGTGATTAAAGTACCTCATCTACTATCACGGCTGTAACAACTATGGTTCATTAACTGTGATTAAAGGCCAATTTTAACTGTGATTATATCCATTTTTTCCACTAGTGTTTCCTAAATTCTTAAAATACATTTATATTATTTAATTCCTTGATTAAATTTCTAATTAGATTAGTAAGAACTTATTAGACTTGTAAAAATTTTATAACTAGTGTAAATTCTTTTTACGAACTTAGTAAATAGAATAAAATATTATAAACGTCGTGGGTTGGTAAAACTTCTTGAAATATGTACCCTTTTTTTTCTGAAATGACTTCTAAAGCTCCCAATGGTGATTCTAACCTAATTTAGCGGAGCTTACCAGAAAATTATAGTAAATTACATAATTTTGCTCAAGCTTTATAAAATTACTTTACAACCCAATCGAATTACAACTGAGCCCATAGAAATTCTAAACTTCCTAATTTCTTTGTGACAACTCCAATCTCGATAAAATTTCCACAGAATGTATGAATACCAAGGCACACTTTATGAAATTTATGAAAATGCATAAAACATAAAAATATAATGAAAATCGCTAACGACAATAGAAAATCTCAAATGACAACAGAAAATTGCATAACTTAAAATCTAACTGTCAGATCGTAATGAAACTTAAAGTTGTTACCCCAGGAACTAGAGAAATATTATAGGATAGTTAAAAGTGAAATTAAATGAAGCAAGGCTCCTCTTAGAAAGTCACGGTTTTTAGAGACAGAAAAGGTGGGTTCACTGAAAATTCACCGAACGCCTAAAACCACTCACCGATCGTCACTGATCACTCCCGCACCTAAAGAAACACAACATGGAACCACAAGTGAGAGAAGATGGGTCATGACTTCAAGGAAAAACAACCATAAACACATGTCAAAATCTATTTTGGTAAAGAAAAGAAAAGGGAATTATATCCTAGAACCAAAGGCCCAAAAATCTTACCATGATGGTCTAAGGTAATCACGACCTCTAAAGGTGATGGAGCACGGTGATGGGGCTGTAATAAAGAGAAGGCTATGATGATGAGGTTATGGAAAAGAAGATGGTGAGGTTATGAAGGAGGTGGCTATAGTGGTGGGAGGAGGTAGGTGAAGGAGAAATAAAATTTTTAGAGGTGATGGTGGTGGTTTCTTATGGTGAAACTGAGAGGAAGATGGAAAGGGAGGAGGGTCACAGTTTAAGGGAAAAGGAAGAGAGGCTCAGGGTAGTTCAGTGGTGGATGAGAGGGAGGATTATGGTGGTTGGAAAACAAAATTAAAGAGGAGAAGTGGTGGTTGGTGTTGGGCCGAGAGAGGAGAAATGAGTGGAATTGATTGTGGTAGTTGATTTTTAATGTGAGATAGAGTGTTGGACAAGAAGAGTGAGTGGGATTTAGCTGCCCCACAATGACACCTCACCTTTGAGGTATCCTCCGGTGGTGGTGTGGCCAGAAAATTTACTCGATGCTTAAGAATTTAAAGGTGTTCAGGATTTTTATGAACTGAAAACTAAGGAGTTAAAAATAAATAGTGATTAATTTGAGGAGTAGGAATCTGGAAAAATGATCAAAATGAAGTTTGTATAGCTTCTTTTTCTCTTCAATTTGGTATATTATATGCGAAAATCCAAGGTTGGTAGCTCAAGTTATGTCCGGACCAAGGTAAAGTGCTCCTGGAGCTCCCAAATCAGTTAGAGCTGGAAATATAAAATTGTAAATATTTTTCCTTTGAGAATTAGCTTTTGTTCACTTCATGAAACTTGTAGGTTTCTTTGATACAAAACCATAGAAAAAAGAACAAAGTGATTCCAGTATCGTTTGAGAGAGATATGCAAAGTTTTCTAAAAGGGGCCAAAGCTATTATGAGAAAGCAAAGAGTCAAGGAAGATTGTGAAAACGGTATTGATCTAGGTAGATTTAGCCTTCAAAGTCTTCACAGAAAACGTAGAGAATATTGTTAGGGAGATTTTGACACTGGGTTTGAACAAATCAAAGGTCGTATGAAAAAGTTGTGATTTTTCAAATGGACCATGCGTGATTAAAAGATTCAAACAATGAAGTTTCGAGGTACAATTACTTAACTCTTGATTTAGAGAATGATAGAGTGCGAATCGAAGCTAGAAATAAAGATTAGATATCTCTTCGTAACTAAGACACCAAGACCGGAATTACTCGATTCTAGTGTCATTTGAGAAAATTAGGCCCAGAACACTTAGTTGTTTAGGCCAGATTCATGGGTTAAATTTGAGTTAATCATTTTATTGGAAAAACGAGGTTGATAGGGCTTGAATTAGGATTTGGTTCCTTCAGGAAAAGTTCCTAAAACATCGAAACAAGTCACCAGGGACTAACCGTGCTACCATCAGATATCCCAAAGTATATGTACGATTAAACGTAAGAGGCACTAGAGGCTTTCGTCGGGCCGGTTAGATTGAGCCTGTCATCCTCGATTCACTACAAGAGAATCTTAATAGGACTAGTTTCCCTATAGGATTTCTAGTCTCAGGCTGAATTGTCGGAATCTAACCTCTGCCTGGGTCCTTTCAGTTTAAATTTGGGAACTTAACAATATTTTTATCATTTAAATATAAATATTAATAACAATTAAATAATTAAATAAATACCTACAAATAAATTATTATTGCAATTAAATATATATAATATTTTTGAAATATTATTAATAATTTTATTAAACATTAAAATATCTCATTAAATAATAATCAATTATTCTATATAAATTAATTAATCTTAACAGGGAAATATTATAAAGATTATTAACACATTAATACCAAATTAAAAAAAGATAATCATCATTAATCATCTACTAATATTAGTGTTATTTCTAATTTATTGGTATTATTAAACAGTCATCTTATTATTACTCTCTTATCTCGAATCCTTTCATTCATTACTATGCATATCAATCTCTCTACAAACCTCTGCATCTCTTGTACTAGGTTTCTTTACATTTTCTCGATACTTCTCTATCTTCTATTTAATATTCTACTGACTTTCTTTCTTGTTATTTCCTCATACTTAGAATAATTCAGGGTCAGGCTGAAGTTTCTGGATTTTTATAGAAAGCTTACTAACGCATTCTCGAGATTCCTTGAGAGCAAGGGTTCCTATTCTAAAAACCATGACTGTTACATTTAACATCAATGTATTATCGACTAACAAATTTAGTGTAGCATGGTGAAAGGGAAATTGTACAACACTAAAGTCCAAGAAGAAAAATTGCATTTAGAAAAAGAAATTTCTTCCCCAAGTGCAAGGGAGCTATTGTTACATGGTGAGCTTTAATGGTAAAGAATCAAGAAAGAGCATCATGGAAATGATGCTACAACGTTAATGAAGGAGCGCTAGGAGGTTAAGTGTCGTAGATAACGTTAAGTCCAACCATGAGGTAGCGTTATAGGAAATTATGAGAGTGGTCCTTGGTTTGAAGGGTTTTAGGAAACGAGTTTACTCCTCAAAACTATGTTAGGCCTTGAGTGGAGATAATAGGATTATCACACGTGAAAGCAAGCAAATGAGTGTTATAGCAAGAGTAAAGTGTTACAAGAAGAGTCATACCGAGCAGAATGTCATAGCGGTCATGGAGCACCATAGTCAACAAAGTGTTATACCAACCAAAGTAGAATAGAGAGGTAAGCACCCATAGTGAAATCTGAACGAGTTATGTGCTACAATGAGAAAACGTCACATAATATAGCGAGAAAGTGTCATTGCGAGAAAAATGTCAGCGTTGCACTGACATTTAGCCCATGACTAATAATGTCTTGTCACTGTCATGTTATTAAGAGCCTTTTTCTTGTTAACCACTCCATAAACCCTTATAAATATCAAATGAAAAGAAAACCCAGGGGACTTTTCTTCCTTACTCATTCTTCTTCTCTATAAGCTAGAGAGAGCTAGAAAATAAGACCAAGAGCAAGAGAGAAAAGGAAAAACTTGCTTTCACATGTCACCTTTGCAATGGTAAACATGTTATAGTCTCTTCCGTTCACCATCCAAATCAACAGAAACCACACTTCCTCATTAAAATAAAGCTTTTCCTCATAAGTCCATGAACCTTGAAAGACATACTCAAGAACAAGGGGTAACAGAACCTTCTAGAAAACAGAATTAGTTACGCTTTATTTTTGTGTAACCATTTCTCTGTAACCGTTTTTCCTCTTTCTCTTTGCTGTATATAAAGCTCACTTTGTACGCTTCTCCAGCAGAATGAATAATCAGTTTTCACATCTCCATTTTTGTGCCTTTGTTCAATTCTCATTTCATGAGCTTTAAGTTCCTCTGATGGTATCAGATCCCTGAACAAGGGCTCTGCCATCTGGAGTCAAGATGGTTCGATCCAACAATAACAACAACACTGCGTATAATTTTTCTTCTTCCTCAAATGTTCAAGATCCGAGTCTGAATCCGTTGAGTCCATATTATGTACATCCAGGTGAATCTACCTCTACCGCACTGGTGAATCCTATTCTGGAAGGTCGAAATTACCATGCATGGGCGCGAGCGATGAGACACGCGTTGATATCAAAGAACAAGTGGAACTTCGTTGACGGTAGCATTCCGGTGCCGGACCCCTACGATCCAAGCTTTAAGGCATGGGAACGATGTAATAATTTGGTGCATTCATGGATTGTTAGCTCTGTGAGTCAATCGATCGGTCAGAGTGTGACTTTTGTGGAGAACGCCCTTGATGTGTGGAGAGAATTGAAAGAGCGATTCTCATAGGGAGATCTTGTTCGTGTGAGTGAGCTCCAGCAAGAGATCAACGGTTTCAAGCAAGGAACCATGTCTGTGATAAATTATTTCATAGAAATGAAGATCTTGTGGGAGGAATTGGAAAATTACAGGCTGTTTCCTCTGTGTACATGTTATGTAAGATGCAGGTGTGAAGCCATGGAAAATGCTAGGATATATCGTGTTCAAGATTGTGTAATTCGATTCTTAATGGGATTGAATGAGAATTTTAGCATGGTGAGGTCGCAGATCCTGTTAATGGAACCCTTGCCAGGAATTAACAAAGTTTTTTCTCTTGTGTTACAACATGAGAGACAAACTGGAGCTTAAAATATTGAAGAACCTGAAGTGGTAATCAACATGACCGAGGGAAGAAGAGGTTATGGTAGAGGAAGAGGATATAATCCAACCTGGAAAAATAAGATCTGCAGTTACTATAGCAAACAAGGATATACCGTTGATGTTTGTTATAGGAAACACAGTTTTCCTTCTACATTCAAATTTAAAGGTTCCAACAATGCCAACAATATGTATTTGGAAGATCCTGAGAATGATGCAGATGGAAACACTTCAGTAAAGGAAGAAAAAATGGAGAATTCTAGAGAGGCTCCTTTCACAAGTGAGCAGTTTAAGAGTATAATGGATATGATTCAGCAAGCTACACAACAAAATCCAGCAGTGGCCAATCATGTAACCTCCACCTTATCTTGTGTTAGCAATGGAGGTAATCATTCTGTCTTGTCTAGTAGTTCACAATTTATGCACAAGAACTGGATTCTGGATTCTGGTGCCATAGACCATATATGTGCCCACAGAGAAATGTTTGAGTCCTTAAAAAGCATAAAACCTCTTGTAGTCCATTTACCAAATGGACATAAACTGCATTCCACATACTCAGGCACTGTTAAATTGTTTCAAAAGTTGATACTAGAAGATGTCCTATATCTACCAGAATTCACTTTTAATCTTGTGTCCATACACAAGCTCTTGGCACAACATCCATACACTTTGACATTCAAACAAAATGCCTGTGTGATTCAGGATCCTACTTCAATGGAGACGATTGGTTCGGTTAAGGCCAGGAATGGTTTGTATGAATTGGAAGTTTCATGTGACAAGTCTGTTGAACAAAATGGTAAGGTTTTGAACAATTTAGTTGTTATTCCTGATTCAGCCCTGTGGCATTACAGATTGGGACATTTGTCAGCCCATAGAATGCAAACTTTGATTAAGGATTATCCTTATATTTCAATGAATAAGAACTTGATTTGTGATGTTTGTTTTGCATCAAAACAGAAGAGACTACCCTTTCCTGTGAGTACTAGTAGAGCTTTTGCCCCTTTTAATTTAGTACATGCTGATATTTGGGGGCCATTGTCCATTCCAGGAATTCATAAACATAGATATTTTCTTACTATCCTTGATGATCATAGCAGATATGTTTGGCTTGTCATGCTAAAATTGAAATCAGAAGCAACTGGTGCCTTACAAAAATTCATTGAAATGGTAGAGACACAATTTGGGAAAAGGGTTAAAGTGGTAAGGACTGATAATGGTGGAGAATTCTTAATGTCTTCCTACTATAGCTCCAAGGGAATTCTGCACCAAAGGAGTTGTGTACAAACACCTCAGCAGAATGGGAGAGTTGAAAGATGTCATCAAACCCTCCTTGGAATCACCAGAGCCCTCCTATTCCACTCACATGCACCTAAACATTTATGGACCTATGCAGTTGGTCATGCTGCATATTTAATGAACTGGGTGCCAAGTTCTGCTCTGGGAAACAAGTCACCTTACTCAGTGCTTTATGGTACTGAAGCAGATTTAAAGGAATTAAAAATCTTTGGCTGCTTGTGCTATGCTTCTACACTCAAGGAGCAGAGAGGAAAGTTAGATCCTAGAGGAAGGAAGTCAGTTTTTCTGGGCTATAGATCAGGCACCAAGGGATATGTGTTGCTGGACTTCTTCACAAGAGAGGTTTTCATATCTAGAGATGTCCATTTCTTTGAGCACATTCTGCCCTTCAATTCCACTGCCAACCATAAGCCTACCTCACTAATTTATATGTGCATTGATCCCCTCAGCTCACCTGACATTGCTCCCTTATTAGAACCACCACCAACTCCCTATACAGAACCTTCTAGAAATCTAGATGACCAAAACCATTCAGATGACTCAAACCATTCACACATACCTGCCACCACACCTGCCACTATCAGGAAATCGACCAGAGCAGCTCGACCTCCTGCACACCTTACAGATTACTATTGTCCCACATTGCCTGCTAACCAGAGTTCATTGTCTGCTAACCAGAGTTCCACCATGCACCCTATCTCCACAAACCATACTTACTCCAATCTTACTTCTTCACACAGGTCTTATGTTTTATCAATGCTCACTGAGGTGGAGCCTCAATCCTATTCTGAGGCAGCACAGAATTCTCATTGGATTTCAGCCATGAACAATGAATTGGATGCACTCAATAGGAATGGAACTTGGCAGATTATTGACACTCCATCTAATGTCAAACCAATAAGCCACAAATGGGTTTTTAAGATCAAGAGGCATGCTGATGGCTCTGTTGCGAGATATAAGGCCAGGTTGGTGGCAAAGGGATACACACAAGTGGAAGGGATAGACTACTTTGATACCTTTTCACTTGTGGCTAAAATGACCACAATTCGAACCCTTCTTGCTCTTGCAGCTGTTCATGATTGGCACCTACATCAACTAGATGTAGATAATGCTTTCTTGCATGGTGACTTGGTTGAAGATGTCTACATGGAAGTACCATCTGGAGTGACTGCTAGACCCAATCAGTCCTGTAAACTCATCAAGTCCCTCTATGGTTTAAAGCAAGCCAGCAGGAAATGGTTTGAAAAATTAACCTCCACCTTGTCCACCTATAATTTTGCTCCAGCACATTCAGACCCTTCTCTGTTTCTGAAATTCCAGGGTTCTAGTTTCATTGCCTTAACTGTATACGTCGATGATGTAATTCTTGTAGGCAATGATCTCAGGGAATTTAGTCTCATCAAAGAGAACCTGCACCATCATTTTGGAATTAAGGATCTAGGGCCTCTCAAATATTTTCTTGGTTTGGAGTTTGCTAGATCACAAAAAGGAATTTCAGTTTGCCAAAGAAAATACTGCCTTGAATTGCTTACTGATGCAGGTCTGTTAGGCTACAAGACTGCCTCTACACCTATGGATCCTGCTCTCAAATTGTACACAGATTCTGGTTCGCCTTATGATGATGTTGTGGGTTATAGGCGGCTCATAGGCAGACTGTTATATCTCACTACCACTAGGCCTGATATCAGTTATGTTGTTAATCAGTTAAGCCAATTCCTCAATGCACCTCAAGCCAAGCATCATATTGCTGCCTTGAGAATAGTGAGATACTTGAAGGGTTCTCCAGGAAAAGGGTTATTCTTCTCTGCTTCTTCCCCTTTACAATTGCAGGGATTTAGTGATGTAGATTGGGGTAGTTGTGCCATTACCAGAAAGTCCATCAGTGGTTATTGTTTCTTTGTTGGCAATTCCTTGGTCAGTTGGAAATCCAATAAGCAGTCAATTGTTTCCAGGTCCTCTAGTGAATCAGAATATCGTGCTCTCAGCAGTGCCTCCTGTGAACTTCAATGGTTGACATACTTACTCAACGATTTACACATCACTTGTCCCAAGCAGCCTCTCCTCTTTTGCGATAACTTGAGTGCAATCCACATAGCCTCTAATCCAGTGTTTCATGAGAGAACTAAGCACTTGGATATCGATTGTCACATTGTTAGAGAACGACTGCAGCAAGGCCTCTTCAAGCTCCTTCCCATCTCCACAAAGGACCAAGTGGCTGATCTTTTCACTAAAGCCTCACTTCCCAAACTCTTTCATACTCTTGTTGCCAAGCTTGGCATGGTGGACATTTTCTCCCCCTTGCCAGCTTGTGGGGGGGTAACAGAACCTTCTAGAAAACAGAATTAGTTATGCTTTATTTTTGTGTAACCGTTTCTCTGTAACCGTTTTTCCTCTTTCTCTTTGCTGTATATAAAGCTCACTTTGTACGCTTCTCCAGCAGAATGAATAATCAGTTTTCACATCTCCATTTTTGTGCCTTTGTTCAATTCTCATTTCATGAGCTTTAAGTTCCTCTGAAGGGGTCATAGTTCCTTATAATACTTCAAACTCAACACATTTTCCCTCAAGAATACGCCTTTTCTACTCTTGCTTTTCATGCTACATAGCATGTTCCACCTCCATATTGGTTGTTTGACTCTAGAGGCTTTCATCACACAACAAATGATCTTAATAATCTCTCTCTCTCTCTCTTGAAGTCATTCTTGACTCTAACAATCGTTATCTGTGTTCAAATACACGCGCTAGGAGCAAATTGTTCCACTTGTTCTCTTCCTCTATCACAACTCTTACTTAATGAAACGGTAAACAGACATAGTACATAGAGTCAAGTGGGGATCATGTCCTCGTTATATATCCCATGTAATCCATTATACCTCCATGATGGATATTAGGCTCATTAGGCCATATACATATTCTTGGCACACTAACCAATTGAATTCTAGCTAAATACGTATATACGTGGAGTTCTCAAAGCCCATATTGATGGACCATAACATTATATGGGCCTATAGAGAAAATATTAGGCTATTCATTTAACCCATTTTTTAAAAACAAATTACACCAATCAATAGAAACTGAAATATTTGATATTCTAACAAACAATGCTAGTAAAATTCACGCTTGAATGAATTTCTTTGTATACAATGTAAACCTATCATTTGCCATCTTCTATATGTGAAACGATTGATTGATCATGTAGGAGGTTTTCGAGGGTAACTCTAAGAATAGGCATAGACTTCACAACATGGTTGGCATCAAAATTTTCAACCCAAATCTAATGGAAGGCTACTAGGCTTGGCCTTTGTATAGCCAAGCAAATTAAACAAGCACGCCTCAATACGATTGGTTGGAGATTGATTACTAGAAAGATGCATTATAGACCATGGTCTTGAGAGCAAAATACACTAGTGGAAATGACATGATACATATTATGTCTGGTAGGCAAAGTGGATCAAATCTTTGGATATGAATTACATGAGTTTCGAATAAAGAAGAGGTCAATTTAGCTTAGAGATTGGGTGATGGTGTTGCCATTAATGTTTGGGACCATCATTAAGTCCATAGTTATGATGCTTCAAAAACCATGTTATTAGATCAATCAATCAGTTGGGAGAGCAAGACAAGGCGACATGAATCAAGAATGAGATGAAGGTTTCTCTTTATCATCAACATATTGTGTAGCAGTAGCCGCTGATTGGAGGAAAATTCCCATTTTCAAATTAATATGGAAATGGAAAAGGCCACATAGTTTTTTTTTTCCCTATGGAGAGTGGCTTTAAATGCACTACAACGAACCTTTTCTGTTTCCAATGGATGTGTGGCTAATTCAGTTGCATGCCCTTTTATAGATAGACGTATGAGAGACCATTAAGTGGGTAAATTGGCATGGCAAGGGGACTTTTTAGCTTAAGTATCAATTTCAGACCTAGTGAATGCAGTTTCGTAAATCTTAGTAGGAAAAGCTTTGTTAAATCTTAATAGGGAAAGCTTTGTTAAAACCTTATATAGCTATAAAAAAATATGGGTAACTTCGTAAATCTCATATTGCTTCATGTCGTCCATGACTTACACGTTCTAATATATGGAATATGTTAACTTCTATCTCATAGAAACAACAATTCTTCATAATGAATTGTCGTCTATGTAGCAAGCATTATTTTAGTGCAATAACAAGGCTTCAAGAGAGGTACTTTATAGATAAAGGTGGAGTTATGTTGGGTTAAGTTACACTTTATATGATCTGAATTTAGCCTTATTTCTAAATTAATAATTCAAAACTGACCTATTTATTTATATAGACATTTTTTTATTTGGTTTGATTTTTTAAAAGTTTAATTTTGTCTAAAAGCTTTTTAGAAACATACTTTTTAAAAGGTCCATAAATAAGATTATAATATATATATATATATATATATATATATATATATATATATATGGGGAATTATAAAACATAATCTAATGATGAAAGAAACTCATCGGTTTAAGCCTTTACATATATTAACAAATATGTAATCCTAAATTATTATAACAAACATTAATATAGTAATAATAACAATAATAATACTAATATTTTTATTATTCTATTATCTATATTTATTTAAGTAGGATTACTTGATAGATTAAAAAGACTTTCCCAATGGTTTGAAGGCCGTATTTTTTTAGCTATATAAGATTTTAAAAAAGCTTTGAACTATTTCCTATTGACAAAAAGTTTGACCTCACATAGAATCAACCATAGATTTTTTTGAGTCTCCTTGTTTTTTTTTATTTTCTTTATTTTATGAAGTCTAGTCAACTTGTCTATAGATTAATCTTTTGTTTTATTGGGCTTAGGCCTCATTTATTAAAAAAATGCAATCGAGCGACAAATATCCCACTAATTAAACACATTATTTTACAGGGGTAAAGAATTTTAACTATAATTAAATTTTGATCAACACTGCCTCTAAAAGAATATATGTACTTAATATATAAAAAAAACTTAAGTGATGATAAATGTTTTACTAGTAAAGATAGAAAAGGTAAAATGAATAAAGAGTATAACAAAAATTTAAAAGGAGTTTCTATGAAAACAAAAACATCCATATGACATTTATTATTAATATACATATTTATTTTCTAAGTGAATAAAAAAAATGCTGTAATTATAATTAAAAATATTAATTTAATAAGTTATCATTTACGATAATATGTTTTTAATAATATTCTTCTATTTTAATTAAAATTTTTATTTTAATCTCTTTATTGTTTGGATATTTTTTCTAAATGTTATTATATCGTTATCCAGATTTTTTGTTAGGGGAAATAAGAGAAACCATCATTGAGGGGAGGATTCTTTAGTTACATATAATTACATGCATTTCTTAAAAATTTAATAATATGTAAGAATTTTCTTCTCTTATATATAAAAAAACACTAGACAAAGATTATATTTTAATTAGTGTTAATTACATACATGGTGTCAATGATCTATATGTGAGACTAGAAACAAGTGAAGTATACATGTATGTAACTGTCAATTATTCTTCAAAAATGTTTATTATGAACAACTGTTTACTATATAAGTAATTGTTTTCCCTAGGTGCTGTCCATCTCGATCTTGGTCTAATGGTATGCTTGTTATTATAGCATATACTGTACCAGGTTCGAGACATGGCGCCATTACCCAAATGCAATCCACAATCCTCTTTATCTCAAACGAGGTACTCCAAAGTACTTCCCTTTTTAATTTAGAAACTGAACCTATATTGCAGAGAGTGAGGGATGAAGCGTAACGCATGCAAATGAATATAAGATTACAATCACTTTTTCTTTCTTTACAAGAAAATTAGCGCCTCAATTTGTGTGTGGGACATCTCCCATGCAAATATCAAGCTTTTTATTTATCGTTGTTCATCATTCATTTCAAATATTTTTTAAATTGTTTCAGTCTTTTACAATTTTATTTGTTTGATTCAGAATGTAAAGAGAACTGTTTTACTATGTTGCTCTTTACATGTTTAAAATGCAAAAATGAAAGTTTTCAACGGAATGGAATTTGTTGTAAGTTAAAGATTAATAGCTTTTTTTGGTTCTTTTAGTATTATATTTTAAGCTTCTTTATGATTATTGAAAAAAACTCTAGATGATTTATACTATCCTACTTTAGCAAATATTGACATTTAAAGTTTGGGATAAATGATTTAATGTAAAGTTTGCTTAGTATAGTATATTTCACACTTGGGATCATAGGGTAAACAATTAAAGCCTTAAAAATTTAGGACTTTACAAATTAAAAAAACTTAAATTGTAATTTTAAACATAAAAATTTTCAAATTATTATTTAGAACAACAGGAAAATTAGAAATTTTAAATTAGAGCTCATAAATTAAAAATTAAAATTTTTTAACTAGAGTTTCGGAAAATACTAAATTTATAAATTTTAAATTAGAATTTAAAAATAAAAAGTAGAAAATTCAAGTTAGAATTTAGAAAATAAAAATTTAGAAATTTTAAACTATAATATAAAAATAACAAAATAAAGTTGAAATTAGAATTTAGAATTAAGAAATTTCTAAATATGTAATCAATTTTTACATAATTAATTTAGGTTTGATGTGTCATTTTGAATAATACACGTATTGTAATTTCGTGGTGTGTTAATAATGCAAATTTTGTGATTAACCATTTGTGGATGTATGATAGGTTTTGTCCCCCATATGAAAGGTTTAAAAATGAGTTTGTTAGAGGGGTTAGATAGTTTATTAATAAGACTACAAAGCAATCATATTACTATTGAGAAGGTGATATAAGACGTCCTTGTGTGAGATGTAGATGCCGTAAGATTTTAAGTAAAAGTGAGGTTATATTTCATTTGTACAAGTTTGGTTTGAAACCTAATTACTGGATTTGGATTGAGCATGGAAATGTTAAATTTAGGATAGTGACAAAAGGTTTGGTTGATGGGACAAGTAGAAAGATATCTCATGTAACTTTGACCATTTTAAGGTCAATTTTAAGCAATAATTTACAAATGTTATGAAATCACATCACAAGCAAAATGAGACAACAAGAGTCTTAAAAATGATTTATAATTATTATTTTTTTATTTTTTATTTTTTTAATGTTTAACATAATATTTAAATGGTTGATCGTGACAGTGACCATGGGGGTCATAAGGAAATAAGGAGGGGAAGTTTTTAATTAACAAGGGTGGGTCGATGAAGATGATTCCACTTGGTAAATTATGAGCAAGCCAAGCAAAATACCTTCATTGCTAATAGGTTAGAGCTGAAGTTATACATGGTTGTTACCCTTAATTGGAGGGGGCCTCTAGAAAACACTAATTACGATCCATCCTTCAACTTTAATGAGGATGGGTAAGAGGATTACATCGATCATAAGGAGATAAAGGTTAGGGAACATGAAGCTGAGGAGACAGGAGTTGGTCGTTCTAATCTTTTCTAGGTGATTTTGATGACCCATGCATGTGATAGGGCACCTCCAACAAAAGACACTTCCTGGAAGTGAATTTTTATGTGAATTGAGAAGTAAGGACTTTTTATTTAGATTAGTGTCTTTTTGAATAATGAGACTTAGAAATATGTGGTTTGATAGGTATCCATGCTGAAGCATGACAAGATTGTCGCACACTCATAAATGTAATTTAATCCCACTTTTATAGACCATGAAAAGAGTGGGCGACCATTCTAGAGATAGATCTAAAGGTTTGGTGGGACAAGTGACTGATAAGTTACTTTAAATGATCTTTTAATGTTTTATATATTGTTTGTCAACTGAAGAAGTTTGTTACTTTCGTATCTGACACGAGGATATAATGTAGCTTACCTTTACAAAGGTAGGGAGGACACGACTGAGCGAAAAACTTTGGAATTTTGTAGATGGAACAAGATAGATGACCTTTACTCCTCTTGTGGATTGGGGAAGAGGCATAAGTTGACCTACTGACTGAGTGGGCTAGGCCTGAGTATAAGGAGGTTCAAGAGTAGTGTAACCAGTAGGACCATAGGTGCAGTCTTGCACACCACCGGTTGCAGGAACATTTAGATATTACTAGACAAATGGTGAGTAACAAATAATTCAGATTCAAAGTCGTTCATTTATTATATAGTTGGAATTTAACAACTAAATGTTGTTTACTTGTTCTTTGTGAAGGAACTAGTTGGCTACCTTTTCACACATGATGAGCTATTTTTATGACTCATTGGCATGGTAGAGGAACAGCCAACTAGGTCGATCAAAGATCCTGTAAGACCATGGTAAGTTATGATGAACTCTAATTTCATTTCAAATTTAATTAACTCGAAAATTATATACATTCATAAGAGATAATTTGATATAAGATCATGAAAACTCATTTATCTTTTCTTTTGATCTTTTAACAATAAACTTAAACAAGTCAAAGTTTTTTGTGATTTCCATTACAACAGTGTTAATTGTTCCACCAGACATATCATACTACTCTTTCTTAAATTTTACCTCTTCATACATGATCCAAACCTAGTAGTTAGGTTTGATGCAAAAATTGTAGATTGAAATTTAACCTTACTTTTACTCAACAACTTCATGCATTTACATCTCAAATGTGGGCACCTTGTACCACCCCTTAAAGAATAATAAGGTTGCTTCAAAGTCTTATTAACAAACTCATTAACCGCTAGCAAACTCATAGTTTAGACTTCTCTTGTGAGGACAAACACTATCATATATACATTTAAAAATGGTTCATCATAAGATCTGCATTAACAACACACAACTATGTTACAAGAAACATTCTATTTCTAAATTTTAAATCTCTATATTTTAAATTTCTAAATTTTAGAATTTTAGAATTTTAATTTGTAAGATTCTAAATTTTTGAATTCTAAATTAATAAATTTAAATTTCTCAATTGCAAAGTTAAAATTATTGAAACTCAAAATTTAGAATTTATAATTTTTAAGATTCTAGATTTTATAATTCTAAATTTATATATTTTAAATGAATTAATTTAAATTACTAAATTTAAATATTAAATGAGCATTGTGTAAATCCTATATATCCTGAAGTTCTCTTACATCAAATTCTATTGTAACACAATAAAATCACAAAGAAATTGGAATACATATCATCATCTTTAAAACTATTCTAACTATAGTTCTCTTATAAACATCCTAATGAACATTAAAACATAACACTAAAACAAGCAAGAGGTCATTAACCTTCAATAGAAAACAAAAACCCTTTAGCTCTTTTGTGACAAAAAAAAGAAAACTTGTATGAACCAATAAGAATAACCTATTTTAGTCTAACAAGATTGACCCTATAGTAAATCAAATTATATTTTATGAATATATCCTTTATTTCTAAAAAAGAAATTGTCATAAAGTAGACATGGCGATCCTTTTTTTTAGCCTTGTGCCTTTTTTCACCAGCCTAACTCTTTAGGCTATGTTGGGCTGTGCACTTCAACCCTTCACATCAAGGTGACAGAATTTGAACCTATGCCTTCTATACCTAAAACAAACACGCTGACCAGACTACACTACACCTCATCTTACCCCACTTAGTATATAGATCCACCTAATCGATGAAGACTTAAACCGAACTCACTCATCTTTTTAGAAAGATAAAGAGAGAAGTGTAGGAAAATTTAGAGTAAGAAATGAGGGGCGCTGCTATGCGTTGATGATTTATCGAAACTTAGCATCCACCATAGCCAACAAAAAGATGTAGGTGTTGTTTTAATTCAATCCTCCAAATCCATATTTAATAATATACAAATCTTGTTATTGATGCGTAGGTCAATCAGAACCAGTGCAACACTTGGTGGGAATTTAAATTCCATGAACATAGTGTCTACTTTTCTAAAGCTACATATCATCAGAGTTGTAACTGATGCTATGTTTAAGACACTAAAAAAGTTTCTTGTAGTGATAGTTTTCTAATGAAGACCACAAGTAGGGGTAAACAAAACCCATGAAAACCGTGTTAGCCCATTAAATCTAAAAACATAAACTTGAAAAAGGAGTGATTAAAATAAGCTTTGGGAAAAAATAATTTAAATTTTTGGTTTAATTTAGTCATTTACAAACGGTTACAGTGAGCAAATACTTTCTATCGGTAACCACTATTAACTGAAGCTACTTAAAATTAAGTGAGTGTAATGCATTTGTTCCATATGGCTCATCTAACCCAAGTCCATTAGTGATACAAGCTTGGATCTAGATCTTGAAGCATTCTTCATCAACAATCCTTACTCCATGAGATCAATATCTTCTCCATGTTCTCTATGTTGACCGAAACTCATAGGGAGTGAAATAAAATGAAAAGTTGAACAAAAACATACTAAAAACAAGAGAGAATAGGAGAGGATGTGAGAGACCACGAGAGATAGAGGTTTTTGGCATCACTCTGATTAGATAAGTCATATGAGGAAGTTCCCCACCCATAGAAGGATCTAAAGGATAAGAACATGAAGAGAAAGCTCTAAGCACTCAAGATTTAGAGAGAGAATCACTTAAATCTCAAGAATTCTTTTAAATGACTAAAAGTGTCTACAAATTGAAACTCTGGCTTTATTTAAAGATAAGTTAACCATAATTGAGCTAACTTACCTAATTACTAACCTATGCTAGAGTGTATTTTCGCACAAAATAAAGCTAGCCCCAAAACATAGCCCTAAAATGGGCAAAACACAAAAAATAAAGTTATGTAAGGCCCAAAACTTTAAAACTCATACTAGGCGCCATTAAAATTACAATTAAAAATGGTTTTTAATCCTAAGGGTGATTCTCAAACATAACAATAAAATCCTAAAACAAATATAAATAAATAGCCCAAAGACGACTCTAACAAACTAGGATGATGGATCCTTATCTAACCTAAATCTGTTAGTCCAATTTCTGTTCATTTATTTAATCAAGGGTCCCTTAGGTTAGGTGTCATTTTTTGGGCTCACTATATTTTCCTTTCTCTTTAGCTTGTGTGGCATCTCTACTAGGGTCAAAGGCTTCACTTTCATTATGAGGTTTCTCTTGTTTAAGCCTTTATCCCTAACTCTTTGTTATTTCTTTGCCATTTTGGCGGCCACTTGAGTTCACTTTTTTTTTCCAGTTAGTCCTTTTGGAATTTATTGATATCATTTCTTTATCAATTATTTTTTTTTTCTGGTTCACTTGGTTCATATCTCATTCACTTGGTCTCTTGCAGCAACTGAGCCTAGATCTACATAATATCTACACCTAATACAAAGTCAACTAAACTTTCCCAACAAACACCCTTCCATTAATTCACTTCACTTCATCCCTAAAAAGAAGTCAAAACATAGCCACACATATAGCAAGATCGTGAATTCTACAAAACTGCTATTAGAACTTCAAGTTTAATTTTTATCCCAATTCGCTATTTCAAGGACCATAGAAAAATCTAAAAAAATCAACTTAAATAATTTTTTCTTTTTAAAAATGAATGTGGCTATAACCTTAACCCGTTTATACCCAACTGTTTATATCCAACCATGGAACCCATGACCTGTTGAACTCGTGTCTTGACTAATCCACCTGTTTATATAGTCAAAAGTGGGTCTACATATGGTATGATCAGCTTTTATCTGTTGGGTGTTTTTCATCCCGAATCTATGTCACCCACCCTTAACCACAAGCATGATAAGCAAACACATGAGCAATCGTATTCCCTTCCCCTAAAATACATACAAGACCAGTCTTAATCTCCAAAACCATGGTGAGTGCTGACTAGAAGGAAAACAACTTTAAATGACAAACATAATCACCTTTTGATGACAATCGTACTCCACCATGATCTTATTATAACCATACAATGGTGAACCACTTGTAAAGCAATCAGAAGGCCTCAAATATTAAATTTATCCAAAATAAAAATATCAAATTTCCCTTTTTCAATTTTAGATCTCATATCATATAAAAAATCTTCACATTTTCTTATATTTACCTTAAATTTTTACTTCATATTTTTAAAATGATTTCACATTTTAAATTCACAATAAACTCAAAACATAATCACCTTTTGATGACAATCATACTCCACCATGATCTTATTATAACCATGCAATGGTGAACCACTTGTAAACCAATCAGAAGGCCTCAAATATTAAATTTATCCAAAATAAAAATATCAAATTTCCCTTTTTCAATTTTAGATCTCATATCATATAAAAAATCTTCACATTTTCTTATATTTACCTTAAATTTTTACTTCATATTTTTAAAATGATTTCACATTTTAAATTCACAATAAACTCAAAACATAATCACCTTTTGATGACAATCATACTCCACCATGATCTTATTATAACCATGCAATGGTGAACCACTTGTAAACCAATCAGAAGGCCTCAAATATTAAATTTATCCAAAATAAAAATATCAAATTTCCCTTTTTCAATTTTAGATCTCATATCATATAAAAAATCTTCACATTTTCTTATATTTACCTTAAATTTTTACTTCATATTTTAAAAATGATTTCACATTTTAAATTCACAATAAACTCAAAAATATATTTCATCGTTAGAAGCACAAATTTACTAGAGGATCAAATTCACTTAATTAAAAATTTTGTAAAGAAACCACACATAATTCAAATTAAAAAAATACTACTACAACCAACCTTTATTTTTGTGTATGCAACCAATACAAAATGGGATTCAGATGCTGTTTTTTTTTATCTTTTACAGATCATCAAAACATATTATTTAAAATTAATTATTGTTTATATTTATACTAAATGAAATGAAAAATAACTATGTAGTCAAATATATACTAAAATTTTATTTATTGTTGGCTAAATTATTATTTCAGTTCCCTATTTCTTAATAAATTTTGAGTTAGACCACCCTAACTTTTTTTAGTTAGTTAGGTTCCCTATCTTTTTAAAATGTTTTAGTTAGGTCCACCCTGTCCATTTTTTACTAACTTCGATAATGAATATATGACATTTTGTAACATCCCAAATTTTTAGAATTAAATTATAAATGTGATAATGTTATGAGGAGAATAAAAGGCTAAGATGGTGTGTTCCATCAAATTTTTGGAGATGAAGAAAGGATTATTCAGATATTGGACATGATCATGAATCGGGAAAAATAGTAATGAAAATTGTTGCTACCCAATTTTGTCTAGCACCATTTTACTTTCTAGAAGCCAAGCGGGGCATCATTTTACTTTTCAGCAGCCGAGCGGGGCACCATTTTACTTTCCAGCAACCGAGTGAGATACTATTTTACTTTCTAGTAGCTGAGCGGGACACCATTTTAGTTATTTATATTTTATTGTATTTAACACCTTATTCATTTCCTTGACGCCAAACACAGCGTTCTTTAAAGCTAGCGCCATGGAAATAATTGGTTCGCCCAGTCTTTACTTATCTCTTACTGCAACACATTAATAGAAAAGTAAAGAGGGGCAAGCTGCTGCTACCCAATTTTATCTGGGCCCATTTAAAATTTTCAAAAAATAATAAATAATAAAAATACTAAAAAATAAAATAATATAAAAATAAATATAATTTTTTAGGAATTATTTTTAAGAAAAAAGTGAACCTGTGGGCTTGTTTGAATTTTAAATTATTGATCCAGGCTTTAATTTTTAAAATTTTTAAATCCTTACCAGAACTATAAATTTTTGAACTTCTAGACTTAGAAATTTTTAAAATTCATGAAGGAAGTTTAAAATTTGAATTTCATAATCAGATTTTTGAAGATTAGAGAAATAAAAAGATAGAGCTTTTTAAATAGGATGAGATAAAGTTTTTAAATAAATGAGTATATTATAGAACATGATAAGGTTTTTTTAATTTATATATATTTATATAAGATATAGTTTTGAATATATATATATATAATCAACCTTAGATTTTATAATTATATTAATTAAGCTAATCCTATTATCTATATGCTATGAGATAATGAAAAAAAGGGAAATGGATATCATTATATATTCACGCATAGATAAAGCTTAATTATTATTATATTATAAGCCTAAGAGAATTAGAGATAACACAATTGCAAAAAGCTTATTATATTATTATATAAGAGATGACACAATTAAGAAGAAAGGGGGATCAGGTTGGAAGCCACATATATAATTCACGCAACTACAGTGACAAGGGGAGGCTTTCTCAATTGGATAGAAGAGATTCAATTACCATATATCATTAACGCAATTCAAGAGAAAGAGAGAACACATTGACGTAATTGAAAGGTTAAAAGGAAGTTGGTTTTCACGTGAGCCACCATAGAGAAAGAACAATTGAAAAAAATCCAAGGTATTTCTTTTTTCTGTTTAATTTCTTGTTGTATCTGTAATCCTTGTTCCATAGAGAATTATAATAGGTATGATTAAATATATGAAGCCTATTCTCATTTAAAAAAAACTAATAATCGGTAGCATAGGGTACCTGTTAATGTATGTCGCTAAGATTTAAAAATAAAATTGATATTAGCAGGTAACCAAAATTAAAATGATGGGGTTAATTTAGACAAAATATCCTGTTAGCATATGTTTAACTTTTAGATCATAAAATATTTTGGTGATGCCAATAGGTAACAAAAATTAATATATTCACATTAGGGATCAATTTAGATGAGACGTCCTATTGACCTAAGTTTTTAAATAAAAATAAGCCTTTAATTGTCTCAATTAATTTCGACTATAAAAATATTTTGATAACTAATTTAGGATCTTTATAGATTCTTTGGATGAGACGTCCTGTTAATTTAGGTCTTCAAATAAACTTTTCATTCTTAAATCAATCTAAACTATTAATTTTCTCTCTAAAATATAATAAAATCAATAAAATCCAAGGTTCTTTTTTTTCTAAAAATAATACACCACTTGAAATCAATTGGACGAGACGTCCCGATGATTGATATTTTTTAAACCTCGGCATTTTTTTAACTTACTTTGCATTTTTTTTAAAAAATTACACAAAGAACTACGTAACCCTGATTTCCCCTAGCACTTAGGGAATATGTAGGAGTGGGAGCAATTATTCCTATCAGGCCCAAAATTTAAAATTTAATATATCTCTTTAACATCTAAAAATGAAAATCATCACGTTTTTAATGACGACCCGATTAATTTGGACGAGACGTCTTGTTAATCATCAAATATAAATTTTAATCTTTAAATCGACAATAAATCCATAGGGCGCTTTTAGGAAGTTTAAATTATGAAATATTATGATTATTCACGTACTTAAATAATTTAGGGTAACCGTTTATAACAGACAGTATGGGGTGTTAATACCTTCCCCACCTGTAAATAGACTCCCGGAGTTCAAAATCTCGATTTAGGACCAGTACCATCATGTTAGGGTTTTTCCGATGTTTTACCTTAAAAACATTAGTGGCGACTCCACGATTTCCGGAGGGAACTCCAGAAACCTATTTTTTTTTACGGTCGGCCTCTCGCCGCGATCTAGGTCGTGACAAAAATAAATTAAATAAAAATGTAAATCCTCTTCATTTTCACGTAAATTGTGCCGTGAATTCTAGATCTAGTTTTTCATTCCTTTGTTTGTTGGATTTGAGGCATGTCATGGACCAGTGGATAAAGCCATTGATATATATATATATATATATATATATATGTATTTCTCTTCTTTCCTCTCATTTTCAACAAACTTATTTCACTTCTCCATCTTTTTTTTCTCTTTGTTTTGTCACTTTATTTTCTCTTCTCTCAGAGAAAGTCATGAGCTTTTCAAATCTTTTCTTCCCAAATCTGTTGTGAGCTCACTCAATCTGTGTAGATCTATGTACCTCAACTAATATTGCTAGCTGCTTGTTTCATCTTCTTACTTGCTTCACTTCACGTTCTTACTCTGAAGCGTTGATGTGTGGTAAGGCATTCTGCCATTTTTGTATTTTATTTATTATGTTAAAGGTATAGAAGTATGAGCAAGGTATTGTTGATGTTGTTGAATTCAAAAGTTGTGTTATGGAACGTTGAAAACCAATATGGACAGTGATGAGGAAGAATGATGTTGATGGTGGTATGGTTATGACATCGGAAGTAACCATACAGACAATGGAAAAATGTAGATAGAGTTATTTACGTGTTTAAGATTACGTTAATGCTAAAGTGGGCAACTGATGACGTATGTGTATGTCCGATGTAGGATTCTATCCGGAGGGCAAGGTAGGACCGTCTAATTACCCAAATTACTCTACTTAAGGTAGGAGAGAAGTAATTATATTTTAAATACATGAATGGAATGACTTATTGATTATTGTATGATGTATTGAATCATACTTTCCTTGCCATGTTGTGATGATTTGATGAGATATATGATTATATGGTTGTTTTTCCTAGTATGGCAAATATGTTTAGCATTTAATATATACATATATATATATATATATACATATATGTACAATGTGTGTCTATGTTAAATTGGTAGTGTTGACTGGAAATGAATACCTCTATAAAGTGATGAACACTTGGATGGTTGATAACAAACAATATGCTTGAAATGTAATTTGATGTTAAGACCTATTGCTGAGGTTATGTGTGTTGGAAATATGCATTAAGAGCCTATATAGGACGTATCATTTTGTATAAGGCATTTTTTGTTAAATAGTTTAACAGCCTTTATTTATCCTTGGAGTAATAGGTTATATGAGAGTTATTCCTAAAATGTCTCTAGTCAAGTATTTACGTGGGGACATGTTAATACATTAAGACTAATGTGTGAGTGTACTGATGATCTGATCTCATAGATCATGGATATAAATGATATCAAGTCTTTACACAGGTACACATTAAGAGTAATGATGTACTGGACAGACCCATCATAAGAACGTTGCATGGATCGTCACATGAATGTCATAAACGATTCTCAATGTGATAATGGTATATATAGTCCTTCAACCTGAAGTCACTACAATTCCTACATAAGGAGTTGTTGTTTTAATACAATCAAACATCTTCTGTAACAAGAGGACTATAAAGGTTGTGATTAGGTAATGAATAAATTATGAAGAGGGATGTGAGTGATGTAGATGTGATTTATCTCTCCTATGTGACAGGAGTGATATCTATAGGCCACTTAATGGAGTTAGACTAAGGAAATGCATGGCCATTGTAGAAAGAATAAATATTGGATATTTGTTCGGATAAAGTCTACTGCGGTATTAAGTAAAATAAATTGGACCGTACAAGGATGACGCGACCATGCCTTGGACCCAATTAGGATATCGTGACAAAAGGAACAAACATATAAAATAATTATCACTTATAGGTTATGTTGATAATAAATAATATTCGGACATAATGATGCATTGTTAGATGCCCACTCTTATTTTATATTAATAATAAAATAGTTTATAATTAATATAACTAAGTATTTTACCTATAGGGTCACACACATAGAGTAAGCCCATAAGAAAATAGCCTTTTATTTTAGTTAGACTAAAATAAACTATTGGGCCTAACTCATTTAGAATGAGTAAGGAGCCCAATCTTTAGAGATCAAATTAGGTCAAACCTAAGCCTATAAATAGAGCATAAGATACTCATAGATGATTAACTAAAAAGAGACACAAATACGTAAAAGTTGCAAGAGCTACACGTCGTCAAACTAGCATTTGGAAGATGTAGCATTTCTGGTGGGAGTACTCGTGTGGACCCCAAAAGGACGAGGCTATGACTGCTTCGATAATCTTCAAGAGGTAATCCTAAAACATAATATATATATATATATTTTGTGTTTGTCTTATGCTTTAAAACATGACGCTTTACAAATCCTATGAGAATCCTTGTATTTCCGCTACTCATGCACTAGGGATTCCCTAACAGTGGTATCAAAGCCTGGTTGCAAAACCGTGTTTTGGGCAAATGTTTGTTTAAAGAACATGTGAAAAAATTTTCTTTTATGAAAAGAATTGTAAAGGTTAAATCTTTTTGTAAAGGTTGTATTTTTAATGAGATATTATGTAAATGTTGCATTTTTTTATGAGATATGTTGCAAAGGTTGCACCTTTTTGAAAGCTAGTATCAATTTATTTGTTTTGTATATATTGATTGTTTTTCTCAACATTTTAATTAAAAACCATATTTTTAGGATGTGCTTTATTATATGAACATGTTGTATGTTGAAATGGTGATTATTTTATATGTGTTCTAATTATAAGACATGTTTTATGTTTGTTTAATTAAATTAAAATCAAGGGTTGTATGCAATGTATGTCTATATGCTTTCTCTTTCTAATATGAATTGTTCATGTGAGATTGTGTTTAGAAAGTTTAAGAGTTAAACTCTAGCTGTAATGAAAACTAGGATTCAAAAGTTGAAACCTAGCCATCATGGTTTTTTATTTATTTGTAAATGTTACAAATAAAATATTTGATTTTAATATTATATTTTTGATTTGTAAAAGTTGCAAATCAAATTTTAAATGTTTGTTAAATTTAAAGTTTGTAAGAGTTACAAATTTAAATAAATTGTTCTTATTAATTTTAATAAGATTTGCATCGTATATGATCTTTTTAAAATTAACGTGATTTGTAGGAGTTACAAATTAAAGATAATTTTAAAATTTAATAATTTTAAAATCAAATATTTAATCCTTAATAAAATTGATAAGATCTGTAAAAGTTACAAATTAAAGATAAGATCTTTATCAAATTGAATAGGATTCAAAATAAGATATCTTGAACTCTAGAGATAAGGTTTAAAATTTAAACCTTGATTGTTCCTAAGAATAAGATGATTGTTGATACTCTAGAGATAAGGTTTAAAAGTTAAGCCTTGATTATTTTTATTTTAAGATAGTTGTTGGGGTCAAAAGATAATATTTAAAAGTTAAACCTTAGCCGTTCAAAAATTTATGATTCAAGAGTTGAAACTTAAAATTAGGATTTCAAATTGTTTGAAATCATATCGAAATATTTTGAGCTGTTAATGGTCAGTGGGATGTTCTGGCTAGGAAAGACTTGGTACTTAAGCGGTCACACCGGACCCACCTCTCTTTCCTGGGAACTGACCTGATTACAATACTAACTTTTTGGGTTGGAGCACCACTCGACACCCTATAAAGGGTAGACTCCCCTTTGACCCTGTCCGTTGAACGGTCAATGGAACCACAAAACTTCTTTGCGTAGTTTTCCTTTTATGACCCCACGTGTTTAATTATGTGTTTTAAAATTTATATTATTTTAAATACAATTGATTACTTTATTAATTGATTAATTAACACGTCCAGTGGTGAATGGTTATGGTCTTAGATTTTTTTATTTAATTTTAAATACAGCCTGCGTGCTGTGCCTTTCTCTATTCTTAAATTTCTTCTGTCAACCCTTCACTCGTATGTAAAATGAGTTTTCTTTATTATATTGTAATCTTGGAAAAGCCAACAAGGTGGAGACCTAGAAGAAACCTAAAGTGGTGACTCTTAGTGGATATAACCTTGAAAGGAACAAAGGAGTGGTGACTCCAGGAGGATGGAGGTTTCAAGAAGTAGGACTTCACGAAGTCAAGACACCATAGTTCCTTTAGGTTTATTTTATTTTATTTTATTTTCTAGGAAGACCATAATTATCTCAGAATTTTGATTGCATGTTTTGGGGTTTTATTTTGCCTTAAAGCGTTTAATGAAAGTCGGTAATGAACAATAAGAAAATTGAAATCCCTCAAGCTTGATAATCACACCTTTTAATAAGTAATAACGTCTAACTTGATATAGTTAAAGTACAGGTCACGCCATAGTTGGGTGCCTTTATTTATGTTTAGTAGGACATGATTGGATAATTGGATTATCCAAGTATAACTTATTAAGTTTTATTCAAATAGACATTTTTCAATTGAATTGGAAAAGTCTAAAGGTATGAATAGTCTAAAACGTGTTCCAATAAGAAACACTCATCAATGCTAGTTTTAATAAAGTGTAGGTTCTGCCAAAGTAGGGTGCTTTTATTGATATTAGTAAAAGATGATGGATTGGATTATCCAACCATTTGTTATTGAATTTATCCAGGTAACTTTAATTAAATTGAAGAACCTAGAAGCATTAATATTAAGTTTAAACGCCTTCTAATAAGTAATACTCATCGAGACTAATGTCAATAAATAATAGGCCTGCCAAAGCAGGGTGCTATCATTTGTATTAGTAAGGCACGATGGGATAATTGTAATATCCAAATTGTTTTTATTGGGCCTAAACTTAACTAAGTTTTTCAATTGGATTAAAAATAACTTAGAGGCGTAAGGATTGAGCTTAAATTCATAAGATGAATAAGGGTAAAGAGTTACCCACTCAATCATCCAAGAGTTACATGAAATGCAATTGGAAATGTGTTTCCTACCTAAATAACCAAGGGTTGGGCGATCAGTCAAAGCTGACTCTACACTAGGCCAAATATGGATCTTGGCCCACTAGAAAAATCTTCCAACAGGATTTTTTCTGATTCAGTGAGGGTATTTGTTTTGAATCCAAATAGTGGGAGACAACATATTTATTTAATAACCAAAATTTAAATATGTTTTAAATAGAAGTGATAGATTTGCATGTAATTTGTTTTAGAATAACCATGACAAACCAAATATTGTTTTGTTACAATCTCTCCTTTGGAAGGTGACAGGGCCCGCAAGCGCACGGGTTATGTCGCGTAATATAAAAGATTATCGTTCTCCACAGGGACTGTGTTCAAAGTACCAGCATATTGAAATTTAATTATCCACACAATTAATTTTTAAGATTTTTATAAAATAAAGCACAAATTAAAGTTGCACAGAATATGAATAAAAATAAAATTTACTTGACACTAAAAAATCAGAGTTGAGAGTATCTTGGGATTTCAGGGGATTAAGACTCTATTTTATGTTTAATGAATTTTAACTTTTCATAAATAAGAATCGAATTAAGTTTTCCAAGGCGAACCTATGGAAAGCGCTGCTTAATCCTCAGAAAGGCCCATTATCGTTTTATGAAAATCCCTTTTATTTCCTCAAAAGAATTTTGATTACTTTCACGGTTTTACCGAGGTCACAAAAAGCATTTCAAAAATCTTAGGTTTAGTTCAAAGCTTTCTGGTAAAAATAAATCTCTCGATTCTATTTATTACCTAAACTTACTAATATACCCGTAAGTATACAGTTTTATCATTTAGGTTCTTGTTAGGAATTACTAAAAGCATTAAGCATAATTGAACTAAATGGAAAACAGAAATTTATTTAATTCCAAGTCAAAATAACATTAAAATAAAATATTATCATACCCCCTTTATCCCAAGATAATTAATTTAGCTACTCATGAAATAATTTAAATTCATGTAAATAATGGAAAAATAAAACATACAAGACATGGTAAAAATAAAGACTTACGGGGTTCTCCAAAAGCTCAGAATAATTTACCACTGTAATTCCTTGTTGCAATAATTTCTCCACCAATTACAAATTTAAAATCTCACTTTTACAGCCCTCACACTCTTACAAAATAAAAGAAAGAAAAGAAAATAAAAAGAAGAAAAACGGACAGAGAAAGAAAAAATGGAAAAGAATAGAACTAAAGAGAAAAAGAGAGAAAGTAACGAAGAAATGAAGCTTGAGTGATTTTAGACTGGGAAGAAGTTGTTGTTTGCTGATGGGTTGCTGCTGCTTTTATAGGCAAATGGATTGAGGATTCCAGCAATGAAAACGCGTTCAATTTGCAAGTGGAAGAAACTTTCGGTGCATGTGAATTCCAGCTATGCCAACTTGTTTCCAATTTGCATATTTTAATATATCCAATAATTCGGTGCTTGGATTTTAGTGAAGATTGGTGCAGAATGATGAAATTCAGAGTAGAAAAACGTTATTTTCCCACAAATCTGAGTGAAAGCTTGCTGGACGGTGTAGGGAGTGAACTGGACAGCGTGGAGAGGAGTTGCTGGGCGGTATCATGTATTAGAAGAAGAAAGGGAGACGGTGTTGGGAAATGAGGATGGTTGGGCGGTGTGTTGAGGTGAGAACGGTTGGGCAGTGTTGGTGTTGTAGAGGATTGTTGGGCGGTGTGGAGTATTGGAAAGGAGAGGAAGGTTGGGCAGTGTTGAGAGTGAGGGAAAGGAAAGGAGTATGGGCGGTGTGGATAGAAAGGAGAAGAGTCTGGGCGGTATGGATGGAAAGGAAAGGTGGGACGGTGTGTGGTATGGATTAGGAGGGGACAGCGGATAGAAGAGAGGAATGTGGGTCAGATTTCTGGATTGAGGACGGTGTAGACAGTGATCCGATGTTTGGAGTTTGTGGAGTGTAGGTCGGTTTTGAAAGGAGAAGGGATGGTGTTGTGACTTGAAGGAAAGTAGAAGGAGGCGGAGTTGATGGAGGTAGTGATCCGGTGTTGCATGAAGAATTGGGTCGGTGTTTGGTTGAGTGTTTGTTGAAGGAGACCGTCTCGCTCAAGCGGAGAAAGGTTCGCTCAAGCGAGAGGTCTTGTTTCACTCGGTGTTTGAGAGTTGGACGGGCAAAGTGACTTACACGGAATTGATTGAATCCATTCACTCGGCTTAAATTCATGAAGTTCATTCGGCACTGATTGAAGACTCACTCGGAATCAGAATTTATTCAATCGGTTCTCAATCATTTTCACTCGGCTGTAATCTGAACCACTCGGTTAAAATTCTGCTCGGATTTTACATTGGAATTCTTCAGTCGGCCTTCATGCTTTTTACTTAGAATGGCCTTCAGTCGTCAATCAATTCACTCGGAATGGCCTTCTCTTTTACTCAGGAACTTGCACTTGAAGAGTTGGAATTTGACTGATTGAATTTCTTCTTATGTCCGAGCTTTGCTTTGCTCGGAAATGCATTTTTCTGACCCAACTCACTCGGAATTCCTTTCCTTGGAGACTTCTCACTCGGGCTCAGTGTGAAACTTGAGAGTCTGCCCGAGTGTGATTCATTTCTGGTCAGATTTTTCCTTGTCCGATTAAGACACCACTCGGAAATGCCTTGTTCTCCAAATGAAACTACTCGGATTCTCCTTATCAGCATTTATTCATTTCAGTGGCCTCTTCTACTCGGATCAGTTGCAATCAGAAAGCTCCCACTCGGATTCACTTCAATCAGCAAGCTTTTTCACTCGGAAAATAGCTTTGGACATTTTTATTGGGGGTCAGTCTCCTTTTTTCACTCGGAATGGATGCAGTCGGGGAGTTTTCACTCGGAATCACCTTTAACCGAGACTTATTCCATTTCAGCATTGGTCCTTCACTCCAGTCAGCTATTTATCACTCGGAATGTCTTTGTCATGGAATATTTCACTCGGATTTTCCTCCAGCAGTGCAGTATTCCACTCGGCAATGCTCTATTCTGAGTCCTTCCACTCGGATTTGGTCATTTCTGAGTTATCCCACTCGGATTTGGCCATTTTGAGTCGGATTTCAGTGCTCTGAGTCGGATTTTTGCTTTCTGAGTCGAATTTCAGCTTTAAAAAGAGAGTTCTTTCCACTTTGGGCTTTGTTCTTCTTGTTTCTTTATCATTTTATGGTCGTTTTTCTCTTGTTTTTGACCCTTTATTACCTTAATTCCTGCAAAATAACATACCCAAGTAGAATAGAGTGGAAAGAGAGCAAAAATCGTAATAAATAAAGGAAATACAGTGGACAATGACTAAAATCCTAAGCAAACTAGATCTTATTTATTATATTAAAAAGCACTTATCAAAATACCCCAAACCAAAACATTGCTTGTCCTCAAGCAATCACCATATTCACAAGATAAAATACAGAAAACACTAAGCTTAATAGACTAAGGAATCCAAAATAGAGAAACAGATTTATTCAAATGTCAGTTTTATTTTTCTTATGTGAATCAATTTTCAATGTCAAGACTTGAGATACTCTTCTCACAATTTTTACTCAAGTTTTTCAAGGTTTGTGTTTCTCTCAAATCATTATAGTAAAAAAATATTACCATAAGCTTGTTAATAAACCAGAAACTCCACAGTTTAAATAGAAAATATGTCAAAGTCTAAAGGTCTTTCAAAGGTTGTAATGTGGCCTTGGGTTGTATTGTCAAGGTAGGAATTTCAGGAAAAATGGAATACAAAAGGGCTTTAATAGTCATGAATGATTCAAATCACCATTATAAATTTAACAGAGAAAATTTTTGAACTTTTATGGACTTTTTGGAATTCATTCAATATCATCCTTTTGATCTTCTTTTTCTTTTTCTTGCTTTTCTTTGCATCCAATACCATATTTTTCTTAAGTCCTTTTTTATTTCTTTGCTCCACTAAATTTCCAACTTTTTCACCATTATAGAGAATATTAGTCAATGAAAGGTTTCAAAGAAAAATTTTCACTTTCAGGCTCAAAAGGGACAACTAGGGGTCAAATTATACAAAATTCTGAGGCTTAAGAATAAGACCTAATTGTGCCTTTTTCATCCTAAGACATATAATCAAAAACCATTTTGAATCGGTTGAAAAACAAGTTCTAGAATATTAATGACTATAAGATTCACTCAATCAAGAAAATATGGGTTTTGAAAATTTATTTGATAGATAACCCATTTTGGCTTAAGTCTAACCATGGAAAGTCTTTTTCAAAGAAAATTTTAATCACATAAGGTTCATTTAAGCATTTATTTGGCATTTAAACAATCAAATTTTGAAAATTTTACTCAAAATTTTGGGATCCTTAGATACTTTAGCCTTGTGTTCAAAGTAAATTTATCATGCAATCATGGTAAATTACAAGATTATAAACAAAGCAAGGAAAACACATGCAAAATAAAATAACAATCACACAACGTAAACAAAACAGTTAAGTTTTCTTACCTACCACCCCAAACCAGAATTTGACATTGTCCTCAATGTTAAAATGGATGATAAAAGAATAAGAAAACTTACCTGTAATAACCCCAAACCAGCATCTGACATAGTTGGTTTTTTTTATATATATAAAAATAAAAGCTTAAAATAAAACAACAACTTTTTATAGGGTTACCTCCCTATCAGTGCTAAGTTTTAAGTCTTCAGCCAGACTTCTCACCGTTTAGATTTACTCATCAGGAGCATCAAACAAGTCCAAGTCACTTGCTTGTTGTATTGGTTGACTGGTGAAGTAATGTTTTACTCTCTGTCCATTTACCCTAAATGTACCAGATTTCTCGCTCCATAGTTCGACAGCTCCAAAGGGAAAGACTTTTGTCACCTTGAATGGTCCCGACCATCGGGATCTCAGTTTACCTGGAAAAAGCTTCAGTCTGGAATTAAACAATAAAACCATATCACCTGGATTAAATGTTCTCCGTTGGATGTGACGATCATGCCATTGTTTGGTTTTTTCTTTATAAATTCTGGCATTTTCATATGCATCTAGACGGAGTTTTTCAAGCTCATTTAATTCCAATAATCTTTGTTCACCTGCAGCCTTATGATCAAAGTTAAGAGTTTTAACAACCCAAAAAGATTTATATTCTAGCTCAACAGGTAAATGACAGGGCTTCCCATATACTAGCTTAAAAGGTGTGGTTCCAATGGGAGTTTTGTATGCGGTCCGATACGCCCATAAGGAATCATCTAACTTAATAGACCAATCCTTACGTGATGTATTCACCACTTTTTGAAGAATATTTTTAATTTCCCGATTGGATACCTCAACTTGTCCACTAGTTTGTGGGTGATAAGGTGTAGCAACCTTATGCTTAACTCCATATTTCTTTAGAAGGGTCTGAAAAGTTTTCTCAATAAAATGAGACCCTCCATCACTTATAACACATTTTGGGACCCCAAACCTTGGAAATATTATTTTCTTGAAAAGTTTAATAATAGTCTTAGCATCAGAATGAGGTGAAGCAATGGCTTCCACCCATTTTGACACATAGTCAACTGCCACTAATATGAATTGATTTCTAAAAGAAGAGGGAAAGGGACCCATAAAATCAACACCCCATACATCAAACAATTCAACTTTTAAAATTGTATTCAATGGCATTTCTTGTCTCTTACCAATGTTACCTGTTCTCTGGCAAGCATCACAAGTTAGAACATACTTACGTACATCCTTAAAAATATTTGGCCAATAGAACCCAGCTTGCAATATTTTAGCAGCTGTCTTGGAGGTGCTCATGTGCCCTCCACAGGAAAAAGAATGGCAATGATCCAAGATAGCATGGACATCATCTTGTGAAACACATCTCCGAATCATACCATCTGCACATTGCTTGAAAAGGAGTGGTTCATCCCAATAATAATGCTTGACATCTGCATAAAACTTTTTCCTTTGCTGAAAGCTAAGATCAGGAGGTAAGATACCACATGCAAGAAAATTTACAAAATCAGCATACCAAGGAACACGTTGGATACTAAGGTTCAAGAGTTGTTCATCTGGAAAAGATTCATTGATGGGAATATTATCTGTTTCTTCTTTTTCAGATGTCAACCTAGATAGATGGTCAGCGACCAAGTTCTCGGTACCCTTCTTGTCCTTAATTTCCAAGTCAAATTCTTACAATATTAGAATCCACCTAATTAATCTAGGCTTTGCTTCCTTTTTATTCAATAGATACTTAATGGCAGAGTGGTCAGTGTAAACAGTAACATGTGATCCTACCAAATAAGACCTAAATTTATCAAAAGCAAAGACAATAGCTAACAGTTCTTTTTCAGTTGTGGCATAATTTACCTGAGCATCATCTAGCGTCCGGCTGGCATAATGAATTACATGGAGCTTTTTATCCTTTCTTTGCCCCAACACAGCCCCCACTGCGTAATCACTCGCATCGCACATTAGCTCAAATGGGAGTTTCCAATCAGGTGGTTGTACGATGGGGGCAGAGATTAGAGCTTGCTTAATCCTGCAAAAAGCTTCCATACAAGATGAATCAAAATTGAAAGGCACATCCTTACCCAGAAGAGTTGTAAGAGGCTTTGTGATCTTGGAGAAATCTTTAATGAACCTACGGTAAAACACTGCATGTCCAAGAAAACTCCGAATACCTTTCACATTTGTGGGTGGAGGTAATTTTTCAATTACTTCCACTTTAGCCTTATCAACTTCTATACCTCTCTCAGACACCAGGTGTCCAAGAACTATGCCTTCTCTTACCATGAAATGACATTTTTCCCAATTTAGAACCAAATTGGTTTCTTCACAATGCTGCAAGACTTGGCACAAATTTGTTAAACAATTATCAAAATCCAAACCATGCACTAAAAAATCATCCATAAAGACTTCCATCACATTTTCAATAAGATAAGAAAAAATTGCTTGCATACACCTTTGAAAAGTCGCAGGTGCATTACATAAACCAAAAGGCATACGTCTGTAAGCATAAGTCCCATAAGGGCAAGTGAAGGTAGTCTTTTCTTGATCAGATGGATGAATGGGAATTTGATGAAAACCTGAATACCCATCCAAATAACAGAAATAAGAGTGTTTCGCAAGTCTTTCAAGCATCTGATCAATAAAAGGGAGGGGAAAATGATCTTTTTTCGTGGCGCTATTTAACTTCCTATAATCAATGCACATGCGCCAACCAGAGACAATCCTAGTAGGAATCAAGTTATGTTTATCATTTTCAATCACAGTTATTCCCCCCTTTTTAGGCACCACATGGACAGGACTTACCCATTTACTACTATCAACAGGATATATCACTCCAGCATCAAGCAGTTTCAAAATTTCCTTTTTAACCACTTCTTGCATTTTAGGGTTTAATCTCCTAAGTGGTTCTACTGTGGGCCTACTTTCATCTTCTACAGTAATCCTGTGCATACAAAGAGAAGGGCTAATCCCTTTGATATCATCTATTGTATAACCTATTACCTTTCTATACAACCTAAGTTGTTTCAAAAGTTTTTCAGTTTCAGATGGATTCAATTCAGCATTGATAATCACAGGATATGTGGAATTAGGACCAAGAAATTCATACCTTAATGAAGCTGGTAAAGGTTTTAATTCCACATTGGGGCTTACCACTTTGTCACACATGACCTCAGTATCATGTGGGGCCTCAGAGCAATCAGATGTTTCTGTCGGTTCAATCATGAAAATAGTTTCAAGTGGGTCATTAGGAAGGGTTGCTTCCTTTACCACTTGTTCGACAAAATCCACAGTACAGCAAACATCATTATAAGGTTTTTCTAAAATATTTTTCAAGTTGAAATCAACCTTTTGGTCTCCAACAGTTAGAGATAACTTACCATTCTTGACATCAATCACAGCACCTGCAGTTGCTAAAAATGGTCTGCCTAAAATAATAGGAATCAAAGAATCTTCGTCCATTTCAAGCACAACAAAGTCAGCAGGTATAAAAAAATTTCCTATCTTAATAGGAACATCCTCTAAAATTCCTACAGGATATTTTACAGATCTATCAGCCAATTGTAAAGACATCCTAGTAGGTTTTAGTTCACCCAATCCTAACTTTTCAGCAACAGATAATGGCATTAAACTCACACTTGCTCCTAAATCACACAATGCTTTATCTATATTCATGTCACCAATCATGCAAGGAATAGAGAAACTACCTGGATCTTGGAGCTTGGGTGGAAGTTTCTTTTGAATTAGAGCACTGCACTCTTCAGTAAGTGCAACTGTACCATCTTCCTCCAGTCTTCTTTTGTTGGACAGAATGTCCTTCAAGAACTTTGCATATGTAGGCATTTGCTGCAAAGCATCTGTAAAAGGAATATTAATATACAATTTCTTTAAAACATCAAGGAACTTACCAAATTTTTGTCCAACTTTGCTTTGGCTAAGCGCTGAGGAAATGGAATGGGAGGTTGATATGGCTTAACTTCCTCCTTCTTTTCTTGTGGTTTCTCTTCTTCAATTACTAGATGAGATGAAGATTCATCGACTTTCTTTTCCTCCTTTGCTGTCTTGTCAACTGGCCCATCGTATTGAGTACCACTCCTAAGAGTGACAGCCATGGTTTGGTTAGACGGTCCAGCCTCTGGTTTCCCAAGAAATGTTCCCGGTGCTCTTTGAGAATAGGAGGCTTGTTGGGCAATTTGATTTTCCAGTATTTTGTTGTGAGTGGCAAGAGAGTCCACTTTTGAAGCCAAGTTTTTTATTGCATCAGAGAATTCATCATTTTGTTTAAGTTGAGTAGCTACAAATGTTTCCATCAAGGATTCTAGCTTTGATTTTTATGGAATATAGGTTCCTTATTGAGGTTTGTAGTTACTTTGGAATTGAGGTGGCCTATTTTGGAAGCCAGGTGGACCTTGTGGAGGTCTGTAGTTACCTTGATAGTTTCCACCATAGTTTCCAATAGCGTCCACCTGATGCATTTCTTGTTCTTGATTAGGGGTCATGGCTAAGTTACAGTTTGTAGCTCCATGTCCTGAAACACCACAAACTTCACAAACAATATTAGTAGCACCTGTTGACCCTATTTTATCAAGTTTTAATGTTAATGCTTCAACTTTGGCAGAAAGTAAGGAAAGAGCATCAATAGAGTACTTACCTGGTGTTTTAGAAGGTAATCCTCTCTCAGAGTTCCATTGGTGAGTGTTTTGAGCTATTTCCTCAATCAGGTTCTCAGCTTCATCAACATTTTTACTCATGAAGGCTCCTCCAGCTGCAGCATCTAAAGAAATCTTTTGTGTGGAAGTTAGTCCATTATAGAAAATATGGATCGTCAACCACCTTTCTATCCCATGGTGAGGACATTCTCTTAGCAACTCCCTGTATCTTTCCCAGGCTTCATACAGGGATTCATCATCTTTTTGTGAAAAATTGATGATTTGTTTTCTCAGAACATCAGTCTTGTTTCTTGGGTACCATTTATTGATAAAAGCACTGGACAATTATTCCCAAGTCGTGATGGATCCTTCAGGAAGAGAGTATAACCATGCTCTTGCTTTATCTCTTAAGGAGAAAGGGAAAAGTCTTAAGCGAATGGCATCATTGGTGGCTCCGTTCATCTTCAGGGTGTCACAGTATTCAAGAAAGATTTGAAGGTGAAGGTTTGGATCTTCAGAGGGTAAACCCCCGAATTGGTTCTGTTGAACCATTGAGAGTAGTGAAGGCTTCAATTCAAAATTGTTAGCCTCCACTGTGGGTCTAAGGATGCTAGATCCTCTCCCATTAGTGCTTGGAGCGGCTAAATCTCTTAAGGGTCTATGTTGGTCTGCCATTTGTTTTTCTTTTGTTCTTTTTGTTGTTTTTGTTGTTTTCTCAAAGCTCTAAGGGTACGTTCTATCTCAGGGTCAAATCCTAAGTTTAGATCGACACTACGACTTCGTCGCATAAATAGAAAATAAATGACAAATAAAACAAACAATTACAAAAATAAAACAGATACACAGAATATAGAACAAAATACAAAATTACAAAGAAAATAAAAATAAAAATAACAATAAAAATATTAACAAGTATGATCTAATCGAATTTCAATATTGCCGATATTTGAGGGACAACAGTCCCCGGCAACGGCGCCAAAAACTTGACAGGGCCCGCAAGCGCACGGGTTATGTCGCGTAATATAAAAGATTATCGTTCTCCACAGGGACTGTGTTCAAAGTACCAACATATTGAAATTTAATTATCCACACAATTAATTTTTAAGATTTTTATAAAATAAAGCACAAATTAAAGTTGCACAGAATATGAATAAAAATAAAATTTACTTGACACTAAAAAATCAGAGTTGAGAGTATCTTGGGATTTCAGGGGATTAAGACTCTATTTTATGTTTAATGAATTTTAACTTTTCATAAATAAGAATCGAATTAAGTTTTCCAAGGCGAATTTTCCAAAAGCTAATTAATATGTTCCTCTCGGAATCCTATTAATGTACCTAACCTATGGAAAGCGCTGCTTAATCCTCAGAAAGGCCCATTATCGTTTTATGAAAATCCCTTTTATTTCCTCAAAAGAATTTTGATTACTTTCACGGTTTTACCGAGGTCACAAAAAGCATTTCAAAAATCTTAGGTTTAGTTCAAAGCTTTCTGGTAAAAATAAATCTCTCGATTCTATTTATTACCTAAACTTACTAATATACCCGTAAGTATACAGTTTTATCATTTAGGTTCTTGTTAGGAATTACTAAAAGCATTAAGCATAATTGAACTAAATGGAAAATAGAAATTTATTTAATTCCAAGTCAAAATAACATTAAAATAAAATATTATCATACCCCCTTTATCCCAAGATAATTAATTTAGCTACTCATGAAATAATTTAAATTCATGTAAATAATGGAAAAATAAAACATACAAGACATGGTAAAAATAAAGACTTACGGGGTTCTCCAAAAGCTCAGAATAATTTACCACTGTAATTCCTTGTTGCAATAATTTCTCCACCAATTACAAATTTAAAATCTCACTTTTACAGCCCTCACACTCTTACAAAATAAAAGAAAGAAAAGAAAATAAAAAGAAGAAAAATGGACAGAGAAAGAAAAAATGGAAAAGAATAGAACTAAAGAGAAAAAGAGAGAAAGTAACGAAGAAATGAAGCTTGAGTGATTTTAGACTGGGAAGAAGTTGTTGTTTGCTGATGGGTTGCTGCTGCTTTTATAGGCAAATGGATTGAGGATTCCAGCAATGAAAACACGTTCAATTTGCAAGTGGAAGAAACTTTCGGTGCATGTGAATTCCAGCTGTGCCAACTTGTTTCCAATTTGTATATTTTAATATATCCAATAATTCGGTGCTTGGATTTTAGTGAAGATTGGTACAGAATGATGAAATTCAGAGTAGAAAAACGTTATTTTCCCACAAATCTGAGTGAAAGCTTGCTGGACGGTGTAGGGAGTGAACTGGACAGCGTGGAGAGGAGTTACTGGGCGGTATCATGTATTAGAAGAAGAAAGGGAGACGGTGTTGGGAAATGAGGATGGTTGGGCGGTGTGTTGAGGTGAGAACGGTTGGGCAGTGTTGGTGTTGTAGAGGATTGTTGGGCGGTGTGGAGTATTAGAAAGGAGAGGACGGTTGGGCGGTGTTGAGAGTGAGGGAAAGGAAAGGAGTATGGGCGGTGTGGATAGAAAGGAGAAGAGTCTGGGCAGTATGGATGGAAAGGAAAGGTGGGATGGTGTGTGGTATGGATTAGGAGGGGACAGCGGATAGAAGAGAGGAATGTGGGTCGGATTTCTGGATTGAGGACGGTGTAGAGAGTGATCCGATGTTTGGAGTTTGTGGAGTGTAGGTCGGTTTTGAAAGGAGAAGGGACGGTGTTGTGACTTGAAGGAAAGTAGAAGGAGGCGGAGTTGATGGAGGTAGTGATCCGGTGTTGCATGAAGAATTGGGTCGGTGTTTGGTTGAGTGTTTGTTGAAGGAGACCGTCTCGCTCAAGCGGAGAAAGGTTCGCTCAAGCGAGAGGTCTTGTTTCACTCGGTGTTTGAGAGTTGGACGGGCAAAGTGACTTACTCGGAATTGATTGAATCCATTCACTCGGCTTAAATTCATGAAGTTCATTCGGCACTGATTGAAGACTCACTCGGAATCAGAATTTATTCAATCGGTTCTCAATCATTTTCACTCGGCTGTAATCTGAACCACTCGGTTAAAACTCTGGTTGGATTTTGCATTGGAATTCTTCAGTCGGCCTTCATGCTTTTTACTCAGAATGGCCTTCAGTCGTCAATCAATTCACTCGGAATGGCCTTTGAAGTTGCATATGTAAGTATGCAAAGTAGTTTTGATGAATGACAAAGTATTCATGATGATGATGGAATGGCAAAAGGTTCAGAAACAAGAAGGTTTAAGCACAAAGACAATGGCCAAGAATAAAGAGATGAAGATGCCTCACAAAGAGTTAAAGAAACATGAGCTATGGAAGACAAGGTTGATGACATGAACTAAATCATGAAGAACAAGCTCATAAGTTAAAGAAGAATCAAGGAAACAAGCATGAGGATCAAAGGAATAAGCCATGGGTCAATACATATCAAGAACATATCAAAAACCTTGAAGAATTGTATCAGGTACATGTACTAATCGATTACCACAATGGAATAATCGATTACCATAACTCTGTTTATGGTACAATCGATTACAATAAGAAGGACAATCGATTACATAGGTTCTGGAATGAGCATAATCGATTACAAATAAAAGGCTAATCGATTACCAGTTGAAAGTTTGAAGACTGAGCATCAGGTATTCACCATAATCGATTACCAAGTCAAGCATAATCGATTACGTAAGTTCTGTTTTGTCCCTAATCGATTACATGAAGTCCTAATCGATTACCATGCTGCGAGACACAAATTAAGAGCATCAGGTATCAATCATAATCGATTACAAGGCAAGGAATAATCGATTAGAATGGTTCTGTTTCATAGCTAATCGATTACAATAGAAATGCTAATCGATTACCTGCTGCATAATACTGAAGATTTCAAAAGCTAATCGATTACAGCTCAAAGGCTAATCGATTACCACAGTGTCAGAACGTGGGAAAATGCTTTTAAGTGGAACTCCAGCTCATTTCTTCACTCCCATTTTATGCCCACTTGAGGTATCCGTTGGAAACATTTGTGCAACGGCTAAGAGCTCCCAAATGGCTATAAATAGAGCATGGATTCAAGCAAGAAAAGACACAAGAGGGGAGACCAAGGCACAACACAAGGCAACAAACATTTCTCTTCTTAAGGTCTTCTTACTAGATTTCTCTTGTATATTCTGCAACTCTTGATTCTAAACTTGCATATTGCTTAAGAGTTGTTAGATTGTGAGTTTCAATTTGCATATCCTCTCTTGTTGAGAGTTAGAATTTGTGAGAGCTTTTATTTGTGTATCTACTCTATTGAGAGAGTGTATTGATTGTAAACACAACACCAAACATAAGGTATTCACTCTAGGTTGAGTGGTTGTTCACTCTAGGTTGAGTGGTCACAAAGGTTGGGGTTCAACCTTTGGGTATTGAGAGATTGTGAGATTGGGTGGGTTGCCCTTTGCTTGTGAGGATTGAGTTCTTGAGTGTGGGACACTAGGAAGCTGCAATTGCTCAAAGCTTGTATCTCAAATCTTCAATAGTGGAATCCTTCAAGTGGGTTGCTTGAAGGCGAGACGTACACCGGGTTGGTGGAACTCGTTAAATTTGGTTTGCATTTCTCTCTACCTTGAACTCTTTATACAACTGCGCATATAAACTGTTTGTTGAAATGCATGAGCTGAATGTTTGAATCAAAGTTGTTGTTCAAGTAGAATACTTAACTCTGCATGCCAAGTGTTTGACAATTTGCTTGAATCAATATTTGATGAAGTTCTTCAAGGTTGGAAATTGCTATAACTTGCCAAATATCTAGAACTTTGCTTCCTATCAACTCTTGGGTTATACTTGCTTAATTAATATCATCTATCTTATACTCACAAGCTATTTGATAGATTGAATGAGTTGAATCTTCATAGGAAACATCATATCATTTCTTAAATAAATCTGTGCACTCTAACTGTTTGATAAATTGTTCAAACCAATAACTTGCTTGTTTATCACACTTTAAGTCTTATATTGTCATTACACATCAAGTGTTTCATAGTGTGATATGTGCATAAAAGTTATTGTATCTTCATTATTGCATCATTTATATATTACTAACCATTTCCAAGGGGATTCCGCGCGAAAATTTGAAACACTCAATTCACCCCCCCTCTTGAGCGTTGAGGCCTTGGCTAACAAGTGGTATCAGAGCTTGACTCTTGCCACAAGGCTTAACAGCTGCAGGAGATCAAGATGGCCTCTACCTCTTATGATGCATTTCCACAAAATGGAACAATAAGTAGACCTCCAATCTTCAATGGCAAAGACTATGCTATTTGGAAAGAAAGGATGAAAATCTTTATCCAATACTATGACCTCAAGATGCAAGGATTAGTACCATTTCTAGCCAAGATGAAGGCTTCAAATTAAGTCCGGAAGAAGAGATCAATGAATCGGAAGAAGAACTTGCATGCCTAATGACAAAGCACTCCCAAGATGATGAGGTATGTTCTTTAAATGCATTTAGTGATGATGATGATGATGATGAATTTGACAAAGATGAATTGCTAGAAGCTTTTCAAGAGTTGCATGAAAAATTTGTTTTATTATCAAAGAAATATGCATGCTCAAAACAAACCATTTTGACTCTTGAAAATGAATTGCATAATATTCACATAGAAAAGGAAAATCTTAGAGTTCAAAATGATGAGTTAGTAGCTTCAAATGTATCTCTTAGAACTTGTAATGATAATAATGATTGTGTGCTTATTGATAAATGTATGCTTCTTGAAAATGAGAATAAAGAACTAAAAGAAGCACTTAGCAAGCTTACAAGTAGTCAAAAGAATCTAAGTGCACCTATTAAAGATCAAAGGCATACACTTGATAGAAGAAAAATAGGTCATTACAAGAACCATTGTACATCATACAAAGAAAAATCCAAATCCTCTCTAAGATGCACAAACCATGAAAGAAAAGAGGACTCCATGTCAAATTGTTTTAAAAGGAAAGAACATAATAGGAACCATTACAATTCTACTATGACTTATTCTTTGGATACAACATGTTTTTATTGTGGAATGTATGGTCATATATCTTCTAGTTGTTTTATAAAGAAATCTCGTTAAAAACATACAAGAAAGGTATGGATTCCAAAACAATCTTGAAATCCCAAACTAACGAGGAAGGACCCAAATCTCAAAGGGTACCTCAAAATTTTGAAATCTTGTAGGCAAACTTTAAAGCAACAATTTCTCATTGATGGATGACCAAATCTCATGGCCTAAGGAGATATCAAGGATCTCAAAATCCATTCCAAAAGACAAAGGAGAAGATTAAAGCAAGCCAAGATTATGATGACTCATCATACATCTAAAAGGTACCATTCAAAACAAGGAAATGGACAAGAAGCTTCAATGTGACTCACACAAGATGGATTGCACCGACAAAATCCAATGGACAACACTAAAGGTGGTACAACAAAAGGTGCAAGCAATTATCATATAATCAATGTTAACACTCATTCTTGATGAATCTTGATGTGTGAAAATCTAACTTTGATTTGATATATGATTGAGCATGAATAACATGAAAATCTTGAGATTAAAGATGATTATGCACAAACACGTATGAATCTTTGATAATGTTTAAACCCTTGATGATACATGAACTCTTGGTGATATATCATGAAATCTTGGTTATTATTGATTCTTAATGATGCATGAATTTTTGATTGAATATGAATTCTTGATGATGTATCATTTATGTGTTGTTTAACTAGTGGTATCTAAATAACAAACATCTTCCTTTAAAAATGATATGAATTGAATTAGTAAGAGGAAGAGATCATGAGGACATAATCTTGATTATGTGCTTATCACTATGCCTTGATAATAAATACATATATTGCATGTACAAGTGTATCTTTGCTTTGACAATCTATGCAATTATATTCCTAGAGAGAAAGCATGTATGTTACAACAAGTGATTGCCTAGATTTTAACTTCATGATTGTAACATCATAGGCATGAACATGATGATATGTTAAGAAACAATGCATGATATGATAAGTAATAATGCATGCTATGATCATATACCATGTATGTGCAAGTGGTATCTATCTCGATCAACATTATAATTCTTACTATGTCGTATGTTTGATGATGCATGATCTTGACTGTGAAAAGAAGTTTGAAAAATATGCATCATTGAGATTGAAAAGAATTTTTGAATAACATTATGAACAATGATGTTTGCTAAAAATCTTGTGTTGAATGCTTAAATGTTAGTAATTGATATCAAGAGCTTAAATTAGCAAATCCATCAAGTGGTATCATGCATAACATCTAGATAACAAATGGTATGACATAGATGAGAGTATGACTTGCATTACACACGATGACCATGATATGCTTTTGTGACTTATCTATATGCGTTACTAATTATCTATGCAAAATGCTTTCTCCTACATATTTGATAAATGCCATATGTGAATGCTTGACTAGACCTATATGTAACATCATAGGCATAAGATAAGAAGAGATTATTTGAGATACAAAAGTCATATGGAAAAGAGTGAATATATTGGCATATGTTATAATACACTTGTATGAGTAAGCCAACAAATTGTTTTAATCACTCCATCTTTGCTCTAATGTATAGACATAAATGAAATTGCATCAACTAGTGGTATCCATTGAAAGGGAAAGATTGTTACACTTGATTATTTGCCTATGCTTGAAGTTAATGCTCACTCTACCACTATGCTCCGAATCATATGAATTTTGTTAATCAATAAAGTGATATCTATTGATGATATGTTATCTCTTTATCAAGTGGCATGAAAAAGTGAGTAAATCATTTTTAGAAAACTCTTTTTCCAAAACAATACTGCATCAAAGACCCAAAATTGGTACAAACTCTTGTGGACTCAATGCTACTAACAAAATGCTTTGCAAAGAGTTTGTTAAGATTATATAGGATGACTCAAAATGGCAAATCCATCTACCAAGCTGGGCGAACAAAGAATTGATCAAGGAATGCAACATGGATGAAGCAAAATGCCGCACAAGGATGTGAAAAAGGGCATAAAACTTGCAAAATACCAAGGTATGATCGAATTGTTACTCTACCATTATGCTTTGTGAATTATACAAATCATATTAACAAATGGTATGAATAACAAATCTCACGAGCTGAATATATCACTTCATCCCTGCTCTGATACCTAGATATAAGTATACATTGTTGAAAAATCCTTCTATATTACTGCTCTGATACCTAGAAATGCATCAAGCCATATTAATAAAATGATTAACAAGTGGATTGTTATATGCAATGGTATCTAACCTTTGAGTGGTATTTATTCATATTATAGTATCTATCATTTCAACAGTGGTATCTATTAAAAAGAGATCATATGCTTTAAAAGGTAACCAAATGGTATCAGACTTGATTAAATTGACCTACAAGTGATATCAAAATTGATCAAATTGGTATAATCGAGTTCACATGTTATTAAGTAGTATATTTTTTTTACAAGTGGTATCAATTACAATAGTAAGGGGGAGCATACATATGAATGATTATCCTTGATTTTACCTCTTTATGACTATTCTCATGGCACTTATGCTTACAATGTTACCTCTATTCTCCTATATGTTCACTTGGAAAATTATTCTTGTGCATTTGATGATGCCAAAATAGGAGAAAACTATGTGTTTACTTGAAATGATATGTGAAAGAATCATGTGACATTTTTGAAAATGATACTCACTACATGATTAGAATAAGTTAGCAATCAATCATATGCTTACTTGATGAATAAATTATGTGATTGCTTATTGACTCTAGATGCACTAAAATGGTATTTATCTTTGATCATGTTTTAAAGATTTAATTTGAAATCCATATGAAATACTTGCTCTAAATCTCTCTTACTCAAATAAATGAGCTTATATGTTGATGGCATAGATTATGACTAAGATAATGATCTTTTTGATGATGCCAATTATGCTAAAAACGGGAGAGATATCATGTTTCCATCATTTGATATGTTTAAAACAATTGGCATAAGTTACAAGATTAAGGGGGAGGATAACTCTTAACTAGCATTCATTACATCATATAGGGGGAGAATACATATAAACATTGATTGTCATTATTCTGTGAAACTAACACCCCACGAGATGAACATTGGTTGTCATCATCAAAAAGGGAAAGAATGTGTTTAAATGTTGAAACAGGTTTTGATAATGACAAACATGAAGACTAAGGCCAAGACTCCTAAAGGAAGAAAGGATATTACCATGAAGCCAATATGATGAATTTGCAACACATGAATACAAGCCATATGGAACATTAATTGTCATCATCAAAAAGGGGGAGAATGAAGTTGCATATGTAAGTATGCAAAGTAGTTTTGATGAATGACAAAGTATTCATGATGATGATGGAATGGCAAAAGGTTCAGAAACAAGAAGGTTTAAGCACAAAGACAATGGCCAAGAATAAAGAGATGAAGATGCCTCACAAAGAGTTAAAGAAACATGAGCTATGGAAGACAAGGTTGATGACATGAACTAAATCATGAAGAACAAGCTCATAAGTTAAAGAAGAATCAAGGAAACAAGCATGAGGATCAAAGGAATAAGCCATGGGTCAATACATATCAAGAACATATCAAAAACCTTGAAGAATTGTATCAGGTACATGTACTAATCGATTACCACAATGGAATAATCGATTACCATAACTCTGTTTATGGTACAATCGATTACAATAAGAAGGACAATCGATTACATAGGTTCTGGAATGAGCATAATCGATTACAAATAAAAGGCTAATCGATTACCAGTTGAAAGTTTGAAGACTGAGCATCAGGTATTCACCATAATCGATTACCAAGTCAAGCATAATCGATTACGTAAGTTCTGTTTTGTCCCTAATCGATTACATGAAGTCCTAATCGATTACCATGCTGCGAGACACAAATTAAGAGCATCAGGTATCAATCATAATCGATTACAAGGCAAGGAATAATCGATTAGAATGGTTCTGTTTCATAGCTAATCGATTACAATAGAAATGCTAATCGATTACCTGCTGCATAATACTGAAGATTTCAAAAGCTAATCGATTACAGCTCAAAGGCTAATCGATTACCACAGTGTCAGAACGTGGGACAATGCTTTTAAGTGGAACTCCAGCTCATTTCTTCACTCCCATTTTATGCCCACTTGAGGTATCCGTTGGAAACATTTGTGCAACGGCTAAGAGCTCCCAAATGGCTATAAATAGAGCATGGATTCAAGCAAGAAAAGACACAAGAGGGGAGACCAAGGCACAACACAAGGCAACAAACATTTCTCTTCTTAAGGTCTTCTTACTAGATTTCTCTTGTATATTCTGCAACTCTTGATTCTAAACTTGCATATTGCTTAAGAGTTGTTAGATTGTGAGTTTCAATTTGCATATCCTCTCTTGTTGAGAGTTAGAATTTGTGAGAGCTTTTATTTGTGTATCTACTCTATTGAGAGAGTGTATTGATTGTAAACACAACACCAAACATAAGGTATTCACTCTAGGTTGAGTGGTTGTTCACTCTAGGTTGAGTGGTCACAAAGGTTGGGGTTCAACCTTTGGGTATTGAGAGATTGTGAGATTGGGTGGGTTGCCCTTTGCTTGTGAGGATTGAGTTCTTGAGTGTGGGACACTAGGAAGCTGCAATTGCTCAAAGCTTGTATCTCAAATCTTCAATAGTGGAATCCTTCAAGTGGGTTGCTTGAAGGCGAGACGTACACCGGGTTGGTGGAACTCGTTAAATTTGGTTTGCATTTCTCTCTACCTTGAACTCTTTATACAACTGCGCATATAAACTGTTTGTTGAAATGCATGAGCTGAATGTTTGAATCAAAGTTGTTGTTCAAGTAGAATACTTAACTCTGCATGCCAAGTGTTTGACAATTTGCTTGAATCAATATTTGATGAAGTTCTTCAAGGTTGGAAATTGCTATAACTTGCCAAATATCTAGAACTTTGCTTCCTATCAACTCTTGGGTTATACTTGCTTAATTAATATCATCTATCTTATACTCACAAGCTATTTGATAGATTGAATGAGTTGAATCTTCATAGGAAACATCATATCATTTCTTAAATAAATCTGTGCACTCTAACTGTTTGATAAATTGTTCAAACCAATAACTTGCTTGTTTATCACACTTTAAGTCTTATATTGTCATTACACATCAAGTGTTTCATAGTGTGATATGTGCATAAAAGTTATTGTATCTTCATTATTGCATCATTTGTATATTACTAACCATTTCCAAGGGGATTCCGCGCGAAAATTTGAAATACTCAATTCACCCCCCCTCTTGAGCGTTGAGGCCTTGGCTAACGGCCTTCTCTTTTACTCAGGAACTTGCACTTGAAGAGTTGGAATTTGACTAATTGAATTTCTTCTTATGTCCGAGCTTTGCTTTGCTCGGAAATGCATTTTTCTGACCCAACTCACTCGGAATTCCTTTCCTTGGAGACTTCTCACTCGGGCTCAGTATGAAACTTGAGAGTCTGCCCGAGTGTGATTCATTTCTGGTCAGATTTTTCCTTGTCCGATTAAGACACCACTCGGAAATGCCTTGTTCTCCGAATGAAACTACTCGGATTCTCCTTATCAGCATTTATTCATTTTAGTGGCCTCTTCTACTCGGATTAGTTGCAATCAGAAAGCTCCCACTCAGATTCACTTCAATCAGCAAGCTTTTTCACTCGGAAAATAGCTTTGGACATTTTTATTGGGGGTCAGTCTCCTTTTTTCACTCGGAATGGATGCAGTCGGGGAGTTTTCACTCGGAATCACCTTTAACCAAGACTTATTCCATTTCAGCATTGGTCCTTCACTCCAGTCAGCTATTTATCACTCGGAATGTCTTTGTCATGGAACATTTCACTCGGATTTTCCTCCAGCAGTGCAGTATTCCACTCGGCAATGCTCTATTCTGAGTCCTTCCACTCGGATTTGGTCATTTCTGAGTTATCCCACTCGGATTTGGCCATTTTGAGTCGGATTTCAGTGCTCTGAGTCGGATTTTTACTTTCTGAGTCGAATTTCAGCTTTAAAAAGAGAGTTCTTTCCACTTTGGGCTTTGTTCTTCTTGTTTCTTTATCATTTTATGGTCATTTTTCTCTTGTTTTTTACCCTTTATTACCTTAATTCCTGCAAAATAACATACCCAAGTAGAATAGAGTGGAAAGAGAGCAAAAATCGCAATAAATAAAGGAAATACAGTGGACAATGACTAAAATCCTAAGCAAACTAGATCTTATTTATTATATTAAAAAGCACTTATCAGAAGGACACTTTATCTGGAAAAATGCCTAGATAAGTATCGAGACTTGAGAGCTATATTCAATAAAGAGGAAGCAGTAGTGTGTCATATTTGGCTTATATATCATCTATGGTTGGGTCTTGAATACCCTATGGAGTCTGCATAAACTCTAAGTTGTAAAAGGTAATATGAATATATGGAGATATACGATATGATCGTATACAAACTCTAAAAGATGATCAAGAAAGGAAATTGTTTCCATTTTTAGCCAAATAAGACATTGAAATAATTTGTCTACAGAACTTGAAGGATTTCAAAAGAAAGGGAAGTAAGACTTCCATTACAAGTCATGTTATAGAAGTCAAGTTATTTTACTTCACTAACATTAGTATCGAATACTAGTAGCAGATCTTACATTTTGAAAGATCAAAGAAGTGGATCACTTGCTAAGGGTGGAGAAATCTGTGTAAAATTGAGCAAAAGTTGCTACAATAAAGATAAGATCTTCATCTATTGGGTTAGTTAGTGAACTAGACATTGTGCATATTATTTCTTATTGGACAAAGAAAGTTTTCTTTTATAAAATAACTTTATTTCTTCAAAAGGATGTTGATGCACAATTGAGTAATGGATTCCATATCCTAAATCTCAAAACACCCATTTATAACACAACTATCAAAGTAGGTTAAAATAAGTGATTTTGAACCTTACTTATATGGTATTGTCTCCTAAGGTAAATAAATGAGAAACATATTTCTAAATACCATTAATGTGGTTATCTAGACTCTTTTGATTTTGGAATCAATTGAGACATGTAAATCTTATTTATTGGAGAGATAGCTAAGACCCCATTCATTAAAAAGTGAAAGATGGGTAATCTACTATCTAATACATGACGATGTATGTGGGCCTATTAGGACAATAACTAGATATGTTTTTCAATACTTCGACATACTAATTGAAAATTCAATGAGTATGGATTTATGTAACATAAGTTAGAAAGTCTTTGAAAAGTTTAAAGAATTCATAATGAAGTGAAAAACCAAATTGGCAAGACAATTAAAGCTCTTGATTAGATCAAAATAGTAAATAATTTGAGCTATAAGTTTGATAATTATCTAATAGAGTGAGAGATTACCCTTTAACTCATTTCTCATGGAATGCGATAATAACATCTCTACAGGGAAAAGTCAAACTTAATTAGATATAGTTTGATTATTGATTATTATTAAACATCTCTAACTCCTTTAATGTTCCTGACAAAATTTCCACACTTAACCATGTTCCATCTTAGACTTTCTTAAAGAAACCATATATGATATGGACTAGGAAGAAACCTAGTATGTCTTTACTAATGATTTGGAATTATGATGCTTTTATAGAGCATCCAACTTTGATAAGGTTATATCCAAATTGGATAAATATATTTTGTGAGATACCCAAAGAAAGCTAAGGGTTATCATTACTACAATCCATCTAAGAACAAAACGCTTGTTGTTTAGAATGTTGTATTCTTGAATAAGGGTACATCTCTTAAAGAATAGTGGGAGGATAGTAGAACTTGAAGAAATTCAAGTATCACAAAGCATTCAAAAGTCAAGGATAGACTTGGAGCATAAATCACAAAGTGTTGTGACATCATTAGCTCCGGTAGCACAAGCCTTGTATAAGATCAAATAGGATATGTCACCAAATCTGAAAGATATAGATATCTTATAAATCAGGAATAAGGCATAATGCTAATTGACCAAGCTTCTTATGAAGAGGCCAATGCAAGTTTAGATTCTAAAACATGGCATAAGACCATGGGATTTGAAATGGGCTCCATGTATATTAACAAGGTATGAACTTGGTTGACGCACCTAAAGGGTAAAACCTATAAGATGCAAGTGGGTTTTCAAAAGGAAAACTAAACATGGATGGTAATAAGAGTACCTTTAAAAGCCAGATTGATAAAATTCAATTAGCTTAAAAACCATTTAGATCCTACTTGTTGTAGCAGTATACTACCATTATGAGATATGGTAGATAGATGTCAAGATAGAAATCATCTTGAGGGTGTGTATATGACACAACCTAAAGGCCTTTTATTTCTGAAACATCTAGGAAGGTATGTGAACTGCAAATGTTCCATTTATGGACTAAAACAAGCTTTTAGAAGCTAGAATCTTCATTAAAGAATGAAGATAAATCTTGTGACTATAAAAGGTTAGTAACTACACAATTATAGTTCTAGTATTACATGTAAAAGACATGCTTCTTCTAGAACTAATATTCTCATTCTATAGTCAAGAATATCCTTAAACATTTAAGAAGTACTAAGGATTTGATCTTGATAAATGGAAGATGAGCTCCTTGTAAAGGTTACATCGATCCTAACCTTTGAGTAATTTGAATGACTTAAGATTACAATCAAAATATATATGTGTTGTCAAGATGGTTGTGATGTATGCTTGAAAGGTTCAAAGTAAGAAACAGTCATTGGTTTTACAAACAAATCTAAGTATTTTGCTATGGTAAGTTACAAAAGAAATCAATTTACATTTAATTAGTCCAAATGTTTTGTACCCTATGAGTTTCCACTGTGATGACAATGGAACCATAGAACAATATAAGGAAGTGGATTAATCCAAGCATATACTTAAATAGTTCCATCTTTAGAAGATGTGAAAATATGCAATGTGGATACCAACAAAATTGTTCGAAACCCACCAGTAAAACTGTTTGTAAAGCAAAAGCATGAGGGCACTGTAGACGTCGTTGGGCATTAACCTTATCGGCTCTAAGTGCAAGTGGGAGATTGTTGGAAATATACACTAAGAGCCAATATAGGACACATCATTTTGTATAAGGCATTTTTTGTTAAATAGTTTAACAGCCTTTATTTATCCTTGAAGTAATAGGTCATGTGAGAGTTATTCCTAAAATGTATCTAGTCAAGTATTTATGTGGGGACATGTTAATACATTGAGACTAGTGTGTGAGTGTACTGATAATCTGATTTCATAGATCATGGATATAGATGATATCAAGTCTTTACACAGGTACACATTAAGAGTAATGATGTACTGGACAGACCCACCAAGAGAACATTGCATGGATCGTTACATGAATGTCATAAATGATTCTCAATGTGATAATGGTATATGTAGTCCTTCGACCTGAAGTCACTACGATTCCTACATAAGGAGTTGTTGTTTAATACAATCAAACGTCTTCTGTAACAAGAGGACCATAAAGGTTGTGATTAGGTAATGAATAAATTATGCAGAGGGATGTGAGTAATGTAGATGTGATTTATCTCTCCTATGTGACAAGAGTAATATCTATAGGCCACTTGATAGAGTTAGACTAAGGAAATGCATGGTCATGCTAGAAAGAATAAATATTGGATATTTATTCAGATAAAGTCTACTCTGATATTAAGTAAAATAAATTGGACCGTACAAGGATGACGCGACCATGCCTTGGGCCCAATTAGGATATCGTGACAAAAGGAACAAACATATAAAATAATTATCAGTTATAGGTTATGTTGATAATAAATAATATTCGGACATAATGATGCATTGCTAAATGCCACTCTTATTTTATATTAATAATAAAATAGTTTATAATTAATATAACTGAGTATTTTACTTATAGGGTCACACACATAGAGTAAGTCCATAAGAAAATAGCCTTTTATTTTAGTTGGACTAAAATAAACTATTGGGCCTAACTCATTTAGAATGAGTAAGGAGCCCAATCTTTAGAGAGTAAATTAGGTCAAACCTAAGCCTATAAATAGAGCATAAGATGCTCATAGGCGGCTAACTAAAAAGAGATACAAATACACAAAAGTTGTAAGAGCTACACGCCGTTAAACTAGCATTTGGAAGGTGTAGCATTTCTGGTAGGAGTACTCGTGTGGACTCCTAAAGGACGAGGCTACGACTGCTTCGATAATCTTCAAGAGGTAATCCTAAAACATAATATATATATATATATATATATATATAGTATTTGTCTTATGCTTTGAAACACGACGCTTTACAAATCGATTCATGATAGCAATTATGTAGATTTTTACCTAAAAAGCTAAAAAATCTAACTTCTAACCCCCTAACTTTCTTATATTAAATCCAATTGCCACCAAATTTTGACACCACCTAATATACACCATTAATGATGTGTAGCCACTGACCGTACTCAAAAATTCCTAAAAACAAGAGACTTATGTGCAGAAACACATTTAGCCCATTTTGGGGTATTTTGGTGCAACCCAAGGGTCAATTCCTAATGGATTTGACTTGTTCTAGTTTCTACAGGTTACAAATCACATATATATACTATTGGGACTGTCCTATGTATCCAAACCTTATGAAACTCTCCATGAGCCTATCAATTGCTCAATTATGCATATAATCATGTAAACCCATCATTTTCTTCATACAACTTCATTCACTCAACATTCTAATGCATATTTCATATCAATCATCATACATAGACATTTCCTGGTCATTTCACACACATGCAATACACTAAGTGCATATTCACAGTTCCTAGAAATCATGCATCATCATATATATATCCATATGGTGGGACCATCCATGGTCACCACAACCAAAACATAATCAACACATACATCATCATCTTACCATATCGTTCATCATATCATGCATATGCTTAAAATGAATCTAGGCTTCCAGTTGAAGCCGTCAGCCACCTAAATCCACTAACGAACTATATCATTAACTATCAAAACAGTTATTTATAAGAGCCAGTCAAGGCTATATCTCAAAATACTATACAGGTATATACACAATGCTCCTCGCCAAGCATGGTGACCCTTCACCAATTGCCATCCTGGCCCAAATCCATTGAAAATATAGCCACGAAATAGGGGTGAGCATACTACATATTAAATAATAGTTATTGAATCAGATCATCCTATCTAATTCTCTCATACACTATGATATCTCAATCAAGGAAAAATATATACAGTCTTTTAACATGATTCATTTACATATACATATTATTATCAAGTTATCCATAACAATCATCACATGGCTATAACATTCATGTTATTCTCAATAACATACATCTTTACCTATACTCATGTATAAATACAATCACATGAATCCATGTTCATCATTAAATAAAGTGTTGCAACATATTGGCTCTCAGCCATATATTCAACTCTTAGTTGATCCGGTCGTTTTACTGGTACCAAACTATTTGCCCTCTCACGTAACACAATCACTCTCAGCCACAACGACAGTGTTACAAGCAGCCCTGAGTCCCACTCAATAGGCTAGCCTTGAGTCCCACTCAAGGTCTTTTATGAAATCCTCAAAACCATATGAACAAAAATTATATTTATATGCATCTATATCATCACACAAAGCATCTCATGCTATTAATGATATTAAATCATTTATTCATTTACATATTATGTAATATCCCTTTTAAGTTCATATTCATTGCATCTCATGCATTCACAATAGTACTCCTTTAATTTTCTACTACATCTCAAGCATAAAAAATTTATTCAATCAACAAAACATATCTTATGCATCTCAATAATATCATTATGGACGGAAATCATCACAATAATTTATATCTCCTAGATATCACATGAAATGGGGTAATTTATTATTGTTTCACAATTACATAAGTCATAATAAGGCAATCTACCCCTTAATCCATTCATAAACTATGCATTTAAGATGTAAAGGCTCCCTCTACCTGGAATAAGTGATTCCAGAAGCTTCTCAAGCTATCCAAACATTATCTAATGCTATCCGCTCGTTACTTATAAGCTCCGATCATGACTTTCCACAATCAAACAATTCCCTAAAATCATTAACAGTATATTTTATTCCATAATCACCATTAAAAGTATAATTTTGATCTAAAACCATTGAATCATAATTATTTCAATAAGATGTTACCTACCGACAAGCTCAATCAACTTCGATATTCGTCTCCAATTACTTCCAAAGCTCTGAAATGCCTCCGAACAATTTTCTAATTTACGATCAAGTCGATTAATACCCAAACCTTATATAACGGAGTCTAAATCAACAAAATGGGTGTCGAACGCTTACTTGAGATGAAGGAAACGGAACCCCCAAGCTGTCCGCTAGACTCAAAGCTCTTATATTGCTTCTAAATTCAAGAAAATGGAAGAATTAGGGGTTGGACTTGAAGATACCCACCCAGAAACAAAAATAGATCATGGGTTTTACCTTAATTCATCAATAATGGAAGCTTCCCCTAGTGGCCATGGCTGCCCAACAAGGAAGGAGAAGAAGAAGGTACTTAATGCTAACTTCCAATTGAAGAAATTGAAGGAAGTATGGTGGAATTGAAGGTGATGCCCACAAAGAGGAAGAGATAGAAGAGAAGCACCAAAACCTTTACTACATACGTGAAGTAGAATGCAATTGAAGTGAATTTCTAATTTCCTTTCTAACAACATCATGTGTGAATTAAGAAGCAATTGGCAAAGCATTGCATTTATTTTATTAAGGGTATTATGGTAACTTTACACGTTCTGTTAAATTTTAAAACCAACCGGGTAATTAACGGTTACCCCAGTAAATTCCAAAAATTGATTTAATCACTTGGGGATTATTTTACTCATTTAATTTATTTAATTGACCAATATAATTTACCCAAGAATTAATTTTAGGGATGTTACAAAAGGAATAACACTCAAAGTCTCCATACCAAATGACAGTGATAAGGATTTCATAAATGAAACAAAAGGTATGGATAAAACTAAAGAACTTGGTTTACTTGTTAAAAGATTCAATAAGTTTCTAAAAAGGAATGAGGGACAAAGGAAACCCTAATTTCAAAAGGTTCTTCAAGAAAAATAATGAATCTACCCAAGGCCGAAAATGTTTCAAATGTGGAAAATTTGGACACATAAAGATGTAGTGTCCAACTTTAAATAAAAAGATGGAAAAGCATGAGAAAAATTACCCCAAAAATAAAAGAAGAGCCTACATAGCATGAGAAGACAATGATATGAGTTCATCTAAGGAGTCAGACTATAAAGAGGCTAATCTTTGCCTTATGGTTAAAATCGAAGAGGTAAGTAAGTCAGACCCTCTTAATCCTAGCTTTGAAGAATTACAAGACACATTTGAAGAATTGCATAATGAATATCAAATACTTGCTAAGAAATTTATGGAAATTAAAAATAATAATTCCCTTCTACAAGTATATATTTCTAAACTTAGCAAGGAATTAAACCAAGTTAAAGTAGAAAAAGAAGAACTAGAAGTAAAGTACAATATTAGAAGTCAAAATAATTCATCATGTATATCTTGTAAAACCTTTAGTCAAGAAATTAGAGATTTAAAAAAAGCCTTATCCAAATTCAATGGGAAGAGACAATCTAAATATATTACTTGCAAACAAGGATGTCATTCTAATAAAATTGAACTAGGTTTTGATCCATCCAAACAACAAAAAATGTATCAAAACTTCTTTATTTCTCAAAAGACTTTTACTAGTCCATTTGTAAAATGTTACCACTGTAGGAAAAAGGAACATATTGCATCTACTTGCATTATAAGAAAAAATGGTATTCAAAACGGAAATAAAATTTAGATTAAAAAGGGAACCTTTCTTACAACTAACACTCAAGGACCCAAGAAAATATGGGTACCTAAAACAAAAATTTAATTATTTTGTAGGTTTACTTGATTGGGGAAAGACAAGTTGGTATCTTGACAATGACTGCTCCAAGCATATAACAGGAGATAATAAGGATATGTCACCTATGAAGACAATAACAAAGAAAAAACACTCAGAATTGGTAAAGTCGGTAAGACTCCATCAACATTTATTGATAATGTACTCTATGTAGAAGGATTAAAACACAACTTATCAAGCATTAGTCAATTATGTGACAAAGGGAATAATGTCATCTTTAACTCTGATACATGCTTAATACAAGGAAAAGAAAATAATGATATTAAATTTGTAGGAAAAATAATTAATAACATTTATATGATTAATCTAGATGATATATCATCAAATGATGCACAATGTTTAATTAGTCATGAAATAGACCCTTGGTTATGGCATAAAAGAATAACACACGTTCACATGGATCATTTAAATAAATTAATTTCAAAAGACCTTAATGGTACAAAGTTAGACTTAGAAGGTAGTTGAATAAGTCTTAAACTCCATTTCAAAAACTTTTATGGATAGCTCAAGAGGATAAAGACAGTTTAATAAACTTACAAACTAGAGAAGGCTAGAGAATCTTACAACAGAATTATCGTGGTTCACTTCCAATACAGAAGCTACGTCTAGTCCCTTCAAATTGAAGGATTTTCACTATTGTAAAAAGCACCTTTACAATATCTGCACCAGCCCAGTGCAACATGTATTCTTGATTCTAACCACTTCTGGCTTATAACCCAAGTATTGTTTCAAAGAGCCACTCCTGGCTACAGACACCCAAGTATTCTTTTAAAAGCCTCTTCAGGCCATAAGTGTTTCCCACACTAATAGACTTTGGCAACACACTAGATCTTATAGAAAGTAGTGATAAAGTGTTTTGGTGTTACAACAAATAACTCAGCCTACAGGAATATGAAATGATAACACAAGTACACTAAGCTACAGGCTACTATAAGTCAAGGTCTGCTAGAAGTAGAATTACAAAAAAGACTTAAGTAATGAAATATAAGAACTTAGAAACTTTTAGGAAAAGTTCTTCAGACTTTTGGTTTCTAAGAGTGATTAAAGAAAGTTGAATGATGAGGCAAAAAGTCTATATTGAAATTCAAAGCTTCTTGTATTTATAGTCCTTCATGAGATAGTCGTTGATTCATCTTGAAGTATGTTACTCTTCTCAAGGATTATACTGTTAGCGAGTACAAAGGCATGCTTCAAACTTAATTCCTTAAATGTATTGCCTTGATGGTCTTCAATAAAAGATCCCTTTTGTTTATCTTCTTTGAGTAAGCAAGTACATCTTTATAATAGTTGACCTTAGGCTATCTGTTCTGCACAGGTTTAGCTTTTGCTGACACATTAGAATATGCGAGACAGTTTTCTTGATTCTTGTGAACAAGTCTTTAACTTTTTTGTTAATTTCTTTTTTATGATAAGCACAAATTTTACATATGAAAGTCCATGTAGCCCCTTGTTTAGAAAGGAAAGATCCTTTACGCGTGCTGAAACATAAGATAGAAGACTTCATCTTGAGGTTTGTAACTTCACAAAGTCTTGATAGATTTTGAAGTCTTTAGAGAGCACAAACTCTTCTTGATATGAATGAATTTTATTTTTACAGACTCCCCCTATTTTTTACAAATGGAGTTCTACAGACTCCCTGTCACACTTGAATAGAATAGTTAGATAAACGAGTGTACATACTTCACTTTAACTAAGAGTCTTGATGTATATTATTAACAAATCACAGACTTGATTTGAACAATCTCCCCCTATTTGTTGATAACAAACATCAAGTCTCTAAGATAAAATAAGACCTGTATTAAAGAGAGAATTGAAACATTGAAGATATTAGATTCTAAAAATAATGAGTTTATAGCTCACAATTTCAAGATGATCAAGTTATTCACATATAACAGACTTTTGTAACAATAAGTATTAAAGAAATGTGTATGAAAACTGAGTAGATTATTATTCATATAAATAGAAAGTTTATGTATAACTCTAAAAAAATTACAAACTTCTCATACACAGACTACATACTTCTAGACTTAGACTTATTTACTCTTAGACACTTCTTCCCCTTTTGTAATCAACAATAGGAGGGACATCATAATAACTTAGCAGCCTTAAAAGGTATAGGGAGACACTATAAAGTAGAAGCGGAAATCATCTGGGATGTGGAAAAAGACACCAAAAGTAAATGACCAATTTGTTTACAAAAGAAAAAAAGGTAGTTTGTAAGAATGATGGAAGGAAAACAAATGGAAGAAGGAATAATAGCTATTGATGGATCCCAAAAGGATGGATGGGTCTAAGGGATTCTTCTAACACGACTTCAAATATTGTAAACATCAATCAATAGTCCAGCAGGATGTGAGGCGGAGGTGCTCTAAGCTTGATATCGTTCCTAACGGTAGCGAAACCACAATAGACCGTAGGTGTGATTGTTGGGAGAATGGTCTTGACGCAGAACCTCTAAAATATCTATAGGGAGCCTCTTAGTAGTCCTCATGTACCATTCAAGGGCCGAGGGAGTAGAAATCCAAACTTTCTCTTTCAATTTGTTGGTTATGATTTGTTGATTCTTAGGCTTCAGACAGTCTAGATACATCAATAGATGAGCCTGAGGCATGGCAAGAATATGAATCCAAGGCTTGGTAGGAAGCTTATGATCTCGGAGATGCTAACTATGCCCTTGCTGCATGTGGATGGCTTGAGTGAAGGCTTGGAATTCTGGTCTGTAGAGGTAGGGGTTGGAAAGAAGTTCTTCAGGTGAAATGGAAGGGTGGAACCTGTTCCAGGGAAAAATACAGACACCACTTCCAAGGAAGAAGGTCTACTTATGTACGATTAGTTCACTAGGTGCATGGTATAGAAATAGACGGCCAGGGAGTTGAGGGATTAAGGTGCAAGTCTTCTTCTCAGCTAAGGGTACAGCTAGGGGTTAGTAGAATTCTATGTATAATGAGAAGGTAATTTTTGGAATGATGGGTCTAGATACAGATGGTATGGGTATGGTAGGCTTAAAGGTAGGTTGAGATAATGAGGAAGCCTTTTTGGATTTAGGTTTAGGTTTGGGTGTTGTTGCTTTGGCTTTAGGTTTAGATAGAGGAGGGGAAGAAGGCTCAGTTACAGATGGGGTTGGTACAGTTTAAGATGAGGGAATGAAAGGTTTAGGTGTAGGTACATAGGAATTATATGGAATTTTGTTATAAATATTTGAAGATAAGAATCATTCAAATTGGACATTGGGAGAATAAGTTACGTTGGAAACAATAGAACATGCGTAGAATTTTCTACACTTGGAACAAATGGGACCATGGAAACAAGGTTAAGATTTTGATAAATTTTAGGGAATTAATTAGACAATGGATTTTGGTAAATAGGTTTAATCCTATAGCCTTCGCTTTTACTCAGGGTCTCTTAAAATTCTTGGCACCCAGTTTTGAGCTCAAATACAGAGTGTCAGTATGACCCGTGAACAAACACAAGTTATTTTATGTCTTTCAATGTTTTCTGATAAACACAATCAAATTTGCAGAATCTATTAACTAACAACTTTAATCAATATAAAAAATGTTTGGTAAAAATATTTAGAATTAGAGGTAACTCAGGCCTCAGAGTTTGGTTCCAGACTCAAGGCAGAAGTCTGTTGACTTAAAAACGATCGTACGTCGAACTTTGTATTATTAGCAAGACTTCTCTTGTTTAGGAATAGTTATACAATTTCTATCCAACCAACTTCTTATAGGGTCATCCTAACCTCAGAGAATCTCAATTCATTTCTTCTCTCACAAAAACCAAAATACAAAATTCTGCTATAAGATACAAAATCCTATCACACACAAAATCCTAGGTACGGGCCCGGCTGAGGTCTGTATCTCCCACAAAATGTACAGTAACATACATATAGATGATTTTAATGTCCAGGATGTTTATCCTAAAAATTAGGGATGTTACAATTATAAATAATTTATATGAAAATGATTGGTTAATTGGTTGGTAAAATTGGATTTAAAATAATAAAAAAATAATAAGTAAAAGAAATGGAAAATTAGTTAATCAATAAAAGCATTGGAACTAAGTCTTGCTTCACTCCCCCATAATCATGTAAATCATACTAATCATACATGCATATTTTATATGTTAATGCAGTAGAAAAGTCACTAGGCTCAATCCCTTGGAGAATAGATCCTAGATTGAATTCCTCCTAATTCTTAACCCTTTGAACACTTACAAAAAAGTTCTCCATATTATTCAAAATGGTTTTTTTAACAACTAACCCCTTGAGCTCTACCCATGGAAAAATAAGAAATTAGGAAGTTATTTCATTTCTCATTTCAAGAAGTGGTTTTCAATGACAACTATCCATGTGTTATCATGATATAGTATAAGTAACTTAATTCATGCATTATCCTAAGAAGCACTTCCCAACACTGACATAACATAGAAATTACAAAATGTTCTTTTTATATAAGGCAAGCATTAAGAATAAAAACAGAAACTAATATTAATTAAAAAATAAGCATACATAGTATTTCATTACATAAGTCTCACTAGGAGATCTGCTACACCTAATTTGAAACAAACGAGATTTAGCCATATATTTTCATTCACACTATTTCAGAGAATAGAGATACCGCAAAAGAAGAATCCAAATCCCTCAAAATTTTCACTCCTTAAGCCTCCACATGTCAAACTCCTTTAAGATCTCAAAGAATAAAGAATGGGGAAGTAGAAGAGGTAATTTACGATTTTTAATTAGGGCAGTTACCTCTTGAGTTGCATGCTTTAAGCATTCATTTAGGTTTCTATTTATAGAACAAACAAATTTGGCCTCCAAGTTAGGTCATACCATGTTGCCTTCATTGTTTTAGTGCCCACCTTTGTCGACTTTAGGGCTTCTTCATGGCTTAAGAAAAAATAGGGGTCATAGTTATTGTTTGATTTGTGCTAAGCACTTGTCCAAAGTTCCTAGAACCAAAAATAGTGATCCTTTTACCCTTTTAGTGAAGCGCCTATTCCTCACTTAAATGAGGTTTTCCAGATTTGTACTTTGTGAAATTTACACTTCTTGGCCTGAAATAAGCCCCTTCTAACCCTTCAAACATCAAAGAAAATAAATGTTAGTTGAAAATTCTACTAATACTCATTATTTATTTATTTGACAATTAATTATAGAAATATACAATTGCAAGAAATGAAATTGAGGTGTTTTTTATGTAAAAACCCATGGTAAAATAAATTACTAACAAATATCACTTAATAATTATGGTGATTCAAAATCATTATGATATATGAGGTTGAACATATGCTTTTAGCACATAAAGTGAGACTTGAGAGAATTGGAAAGAACACTTCTATAGATTTAGAGATGTTGCCTAGTGTTACATATGTTTTGACACTTGCGATTTCTAGCTCTCAATATTCAACATCTACATAATAAATTAATCATGTTTTACATCACTCTAGCTCTGGAAGAAATGATTTTCACAATCTTAAAGTTCGATTTGGATGATTTTGAGGTAATAGTGGATGAAAAAATGGTTGTCATAATCTTCAATGTCAAATTTGTTATTGAATTGGTCGTGGCACCAATATATTACTATCTTGCTCAAGATTTATGAAATTTTTATGCCTAATTTCATGTATTTGAAATTGGTACCCTAGCTTTGCATGACAAATTTAGTATTATCAATCTCCATAAGATTAATGTCATCCCTCTATTAATATATAATTTGTAGAATATGGATAAACTTAAGTTTATCTCACAGAACCCAACACCACATATATCTTCTCTAACATCAACTAATATCTCTTCTCCCGTATTGTCATATGTACCATCTAATATTCCATCTCTAGTTTATGAACCCTCACAAATAGCTCCTCTAATTCATTGTTAAAATACCTATCACATGACTACTCGAGCCAAGCATGATAGTGTTCAAATGAGACTAGAACCGATGACACTTCTCACTTACTGTGAACCTTCCATAATTAAACAAGCCATAGTTGATCCAAAATGGCTTCAAGTAATAGGATGAACACAAGGCTCTAATGAAGAATAACATAGACATTGGCTCTTTACCACCTAACAAGCAAACTATTGGATGTAAATGGGGTTTTTGTGTTAAGGAAAACCCACATGGAACTCTTACAAAGTATAAAGCTAGCTTAGTGGCCAATTGGTTTTGTCAAAAGCCTGGATTGATCTATTTCAAGACTTTTTCACCATGGTGAAAATTGTTAGAAGTATTCTTACATAGTTGTTACTAAAGACTCTTATATGTAAACTGCATAATATGGGTTGAAATAGGCATCTAGAGCTTGATTTGCAAGATTGAAGGCGCTATTCTAAATTTTGGCTTTATGTTAAGTAAAAGCTACTCTTGGTAACAAACAAACGAATTTCACTACATCTATATATTAGATTATGTGGCTAACATTATTACAAGAGATGGTTTGAATTCATCTCTATACGCAACATTGAGAAACAAATGAAGTATAATTGTCAATTATTCCTAAATACCTTTTTTAGAAAAAACTTATTTTCATATAAATAAGTAAAGTTTCCTATCTTATTGTCCATCTTTAACTTGGTTTAGTGGTAAGCTAGTCATGGTACCACAACCTTGTTCCAAGTTCGAGACATGATGCCACCAGATCTTCTTCTAATCCATAACCATTCAAACTTAAATTGAGGTACTTTAAAGTACTTCTCTTTTTAAATAAAAACGAATTTATCTTACATTGCAGAGGCAAAACATAACGCATGCAAATGAATGTAATAATATTGCACTCACATCTTGTTGGTGTTTTTGCTAAACAAATGTTTAAATATTTTTTCCTGACACTTGCCTTTTGTTATTTTCTAGAAAGAAAATAAGACAGAAATGAAATACAAATTACCAATTATTTTGATTATGACACTATGAAAACTATATATATTGTTATTATTTTATATATCTTTGTAGCAGTAAAATAAAAGTGTTTGTGCCCAAAATAAGAAACAGAAATATCTAAAGAACATCATTAGAATAATTCTACATATATCTTTATTATGATGATCAAATAATTTTATTTTTATTGATAGAATACAGCTCAATGTGACATAAAATTTGATGCATATAAGAATCTCTTAAAATATTTCTATAGTTGTTTATTAAAGATGCATATAACAACCTTCATGATAAAATAATTTGACATCATATGTAATTTTAACAAATATTCTATAATAAAACACATAATTTATAATTAATGTTTAAACAAACTAATCATATGTAATTAAGACGATATACTCGTTTATAATCATGCATATATACACACTAACTATTTAACCACACATAACATTAAATATTATAACTTCAAGATATAAATTTGTATTTATAGTTTAAAAATAAAAAATGGTTTGAAAGTTGAACTAATATCCTTATTTTTTTTATGAAAATTAAAATAAATATATACTATACTTATTCAATACCTTATACTTAAATTACATTTAAATTGATTATGTTTCTATTCAAAATTTTCTTGTAAAATTTAAAATAAAAATAAAAATTGAAACACTATATGTTTTTATGAGCTTTTCTTAATTGAAACAATATCCTTAATATCGTTAGTTGCTATAATTATATATTTGATTCAAAATAAAAAAATATACCATCATCTATATTTTAACTTCTTTATTTACAATTACTGTTTAATTTTAAACAACTATTTTAATATTTTATAAATCAAGAAATATAAAAAAAACACATGCCCACAGGCAAGGGATGTGAGCATCTTTTGGTAGATATGGATTCTTCTCATTTGGTAGACATTATTCAAATGAGTAACATTCCTTCGATGTGCATATTGATATTTTGCAGGAAGTGTTTAGGTTGATTGGTGATACATGAGAAATAAAAATAAAATGTTATAATTATTTAATTCAATTTTCTATTTAATTAAAAATAAAAATTGATTTAATAATTAAAAATCTTTCCCTTCTTTTTTCCATGAAAAATAAAAATAAATATTAATAATTAATAATTCTAACGATTTATATTTACATTATTCAAAAATTTTCATATCATAAAAATTAAAATACATTACTTAATATCATTCATTACTATAATTATATTAATCGCTAAGTTATTACCATTAAAGTCAAATTTTTATTTAACTAAAAATAGATATTGAAATGAATATCGAAATATTATCCTTATATTTCACATGAAAGTTAAATATCATTATTATATTTATTAAAACATTTTATATATAATTTAAATTCATTATAATTATGTTTAATGGAATTAAAATAAATTTACAATACTTTTTACTTTACAACTTTAATTAAAATAATTACAAATTTGATTTAAAATAAAAAATAATATCCTCCTATATTGTAATTTATGAATATATAAATTTTGTTTAATTCTAATTAACTATCTAAATATTTTAAATTTTATAATTTTATATGCAGTTAATTACACATAACATTAAATTTTATAATTATTTAATCATAATTTGTTTTTAATTTAAAATAAAATTGATTTGAAAATTAAAATGCTATCCTTGTGTTTTGAATGAAAATTACTTTTTAAATTAACTAAATTTAAAAACCTGTATTTAATTAAAAAATCAAAATACTGCCGTTAATATCATTCGTTTCTATGATTATATATTTATTTTGAAATAAAAAATGAAATAGAATCCTCATTTAACATAATTTTCTAATTTGTAATCTTAATTTTAATTAAAAATTTTGGTTTTTTAGAATTGGAGATTATATATATATATATATATATATATATCCTTAGTAAAAACCAATTATATCCTTATTTAAAACTTTTTATATATAACTTAATTAATTCTATTTATATTTAATTAAAAATAAAGTAATTCAAATTTATATTTTTAATTACAATAATTATACATTTTATTTAAAATAAAAAAGAATATCATATCCTTGATTTATAATTGTTGTTTAATTTTAAGTAATTATTTATGTAACATCCTAATTTTAATTATTGGTTAATTTTATTAATCAAATAATTATACTGTGAATGTCAAAATTGATTAAAGGCGGGTGTGCTAATTTTTGAAATTTATCTGGTTAAGTTTCGGGTAACCTGAAGTTACCTAATTGGTTTCAAAAATTAATCGAACACATAAAAAGACAATTTTGCCCTTAATTACGTTAGTTTCTAATTCACCTTTCTTTCTCTCCCTTGCTTTGTCTCACTCTCGTGCGTGCATGCTTGAAGGAAAAAGAAAAAGACCATTGCTTCTTTCTTCATACCCGCAACACTATCCTCAATCTCACTCTTTCTTCAATTTGATTTCCACCATTAATGCAAGAATCTAACTTCATTTCTATTTCTTTTCTTCATAGGCAATAACTAGGAGCTTGGGGTTCTTAAATTTTCGTGTCTAAAGGTGAGTTCTAAGAACCCATTTTCGGTTTCGGTCTCCATTCCTTAATGTAAGCTTGACTTCTTTAAATTTTATGCTTTTAGTGAGTATTCAAACCAAGTATAAGTGTGGCCAACAATTTGGAAGGTTGGAGTATATTAAACCATTTGTTGGAAAGGTAGGTTCATGATCCACTATTTGATTTGGTTCTAATTTACGGGTTCAAGCGTTAATTCCTTTAAGAGGTGTGGGCAGTGTTAAAGATTTGTAGTAGTGTTGGAACTGTTGGCGCATTCTGATAAGTTCATACTTACCGAAAACTAGAGGAAATTAGTGAGTTTAGCTCTAAAATGTATAATCAGTAAAGTAAGGGTCATTAAAAATAATTGTTATTAATTTTAGAAATTTTTGGATTGAGGAACTAGTAATCAGGAATGAAATTAGAGCATGATTGGTGAGTGGTTTTGTAATCAGAGTCTCAGATTCCAGGTAGAAGGAGCATTATATTTTAAATGTATGAATTATGGACGGATCAGAATATAGATATATTTATGTTTGATGATTTATTGATGTCTTGGTGAATTCATGATGTTTGATTGTATTAGCTACATGCTCCTTTTAATATTATCATTAATTTGATTGGTGATTGTTAAATATGTTTGGATTCGGCTCATATGTATTGATGTTGAATCAATGATTATGATATTTGCATAAGGTTGCAATAAATGGAAATGACATTTGATTGTTGATCATTGAGAATTAGGCATGAGGTTGCCATTGATGGATATATTGTGATGAATGTTGTATTAGGTCACGATAATTGATGATGATATTTGATTGATGATGAATATGATGATGATGATTGAATAAGCTTAAGGTAGCTTAATTAATGATGTGAATCAATTGTGATTGATTTTTGCATGTTATACTTTATTTAAATGATTGGGATATGGACCTTTGGTGTTTGTAACCAAGTGGTAGCCCCTCTAAGGGTAATTAAGTAGTTCATTAATCATTAATTACTGTTACCATTGCATTTGTATTTAGACGCACACAGGACTACAAGGGGCTGTGATGCTAACTCAGATGGGAGGCCGACCTTTGGATAGGCACAGACCTTATGATGGTTTCTTCAAATTCCATAGCCACCTTCGAGTTGGACTCAAGGCTATCCCGTAACACCTAAATTGACATGCTGCTTTCATTGGGAGTGATGAGTGTTGCATTATGGGCGAGCAGACGGTATCAGTAAAAAGATCTAATGGTATACGTTGAGAAAATTTTAATGTTGCAGTACTAATCCCATCAATGGTGTCGAATTCATATGCATATGCAGTAGCATATAGATTAAGATTGGAAAGTTATGGGACAACTATAGATGATGATTTTGAATGAGATTTAGTGAATTTTAAATAATGTGTGGTTGTATCTTGGTTTATGTTAAATGGCAATTATTGGTTTGGTGATGAATTGAAATGGTTAATGATTGATATTTTGTCATTGGAGTTGGATAAAATACTGTATATGGTGGTTAATTCTAGTTCAATGTTTGTCATTTAACATGTATATGCTCACCTCTAACCTTTGTTGTTGCAGTGAACTTGGATAGAGTTAAAGAATGGTGAATGGTCACTAAGTGTGTAGTTAGGATTGTTTAGGATGACGTAGATACTTGTATAGTGGTGGTATTTTGTGCCTTGGTCGACTCTCACGATGTATGTTATGTAAATGTGTAGTGGATAGGTATCTGGTAACCTCATTAAAGTTTCTTAGCTCAACTTATGCATAGAAAACCACAACATGTCTCTATTAGTTAACCCCGGTAGGGAAATTCTACATAATGCAGTAATGTGCCCAATCTAAACTGAATTAGCCTCTTATCTCTTCATCAAAGTTATATGTATTTGAGCTATGGAGGTGTAAGAATTAGATTCACTTTAATCAAAGTTTTGTAACTCGAGTTACGCTTAAAAAAATTAAATTGCGTCGCTGCTTGAATTTCAAATAGGACAGTTCTGCATAATACAGTACCGGGCCATATCTAGGCCGAATTGGCCTCTCATCCCTTTTTCAACGTTATAGGTATTTGAGCTACGAAGGTGTATGGATTGGATTTACCCCAATTAGAGTTCTGTAGCTCATGTTATGCGTAAAATATCAAACCTATACATATATATATATATATATATATATATATTTACTTTTCCACTTAGCCTTCGCTTGATCTCTTTAGGTCTGTTTTACCCAGCATTTAGGGTACCTGAGCGGCCAAATTTAGTACGTAAATTAAAAAAAAAATCCCCCCATTTTTATTAAATTAGTGTGACAATTTAGATATATTAAAATTGATAATTACATATATAATTAATCACACATAACATTAAATATTATAATTGTTTAATTTTAAAAAAATTAATTGAAAACAAAAATTAGTTTAAAAATTTAAACACTATCATTACTTTTTGTTTGAAAATTACTTTTTAATTTAAAATCTTGTATTTAATTAAAAGATAGAAACAAAATATAAATACTACACTTTACATCTTTTGTTTCTATGATTATATATTTAATTTAAAATAAAATAAAATCCATATTTATTATAATTTCCTAGTTTGTAATATCTGTTTAATTTCCTAAAATAAATTTAATTGTTCATAAAATTAACTATATATTATAATTAATTGAATAACTATTAGTAACTAACATATTTTAGTTTAATAAAATATTTAATATTAATATTTTTGATATAAAAATAGGCATAAGGGTAAATTTAGCTCCTAACAAATTTCAGATTTTGGGTTCACCGCCTGAAATAATTTTTTCGAGATTAAGGCCACTGTAATATTTTTTTCTTAGTATTTAACTCCTGCTGTTAACAGATCCTGTTAAGTGTTAGAGGTGTAACAGCAGTAGGTGCCACTGGGTACACACGTGGCATGTGAGTCATCAACCACCACGTTGACTTGGATAAAACTATTATTTAATTAAAATTAAGCTAAAGGGTAAATTTAACCCCTGGAAAATTTGTGATTTTGGCTTTACCCCCTAAATTAATTTTTCTTAGGTTTGTGTCCCTGAAAATTTTTTAATTATAATATGTGACCCCTTCCGTTGACTGCCTCTACCAAATGATGAGGTGGAGCCTAGTGACATGTTAGTAAGTGCATATGTGGCATGTGACTCATAATTTTAAATGCCTTGTAGGATTGAGTTTCTGATTAAGGGGTCTAATGTTATGAAACAACTATATTCATTGTGACTAAACCATAACCCTAAACATAACAACACCATCTCTTCAACCCCTTAAATCCTTAACTGTAACCAACACCGAGATAAGGAAGAAAATAGCCCATGATATATTGCACACAACACCACAAATACCACTCTTATTCCTATCATTCTTCTTCTTGTGCCCTCTCTCTTCTCTTGCTTACGACAGCCATGAAAGCTTGAAGGGAGCTTTAATTTCTTGAAATTGTTAAATGTAAGGTTCAACCTGTCACAGCCCAATTTTTAAATCGGTAATTAAATAGTAAAAAAATTAAAGTTTCTCAGAAAAATAAGAAATAAATTTTAGAATATAGGAAATTTTATTCCGGTTATAAGGATATTTTTATTTCGTGAATCAAATTTTAAAGTGAGACTAAACAGAAATAAAACGTGACTATAAAATGTAGAATTATTAAGGAACCCTTTATTGAATTAAAAAAAGAGAAAGAAAATATCTTCTCTCTCAAAAACTCTCTGTGTCTCCTTCTTCCTTCACCGCCTCATTTCCACCGCCATTGGAAGCCTATAAATAAGGCTACAATCTTCCAAATCTCTTCAAACCAAAAACAATACAAATTCCTTAACCCTTTACCTCCCTCTTCAAGCTTTCAAAAACTCCATTACTACACTCAAGCTCTTCAATTTTGCATAATAAGAAATTACTCAAACTTGAAGAATTGAGGAGATACAAAGGAGTTTAGATCAAGAAAAGCTTAGGGATCTTCAATTGAGGTAAGAAAGAGGAGATATGATATTAAATACATAGAAATTAAGTTAGAATTGCTTGTTTAATTGATTAATAGTTTAAAAACTCATATAATTAGATTTTAATTTAATTTGAATTAAGTTGTAAAATTGATGTTAATTGGTTTGGAATATGATATATGATATGCTTTTGATGTTGTATGATAATTTAGAATCAATTGGGATGTTTAATTTGCATTTAAAATCAATTAAAATAGTAAAAACAGAGAAACAGAGGTGCTGTTTACATTCTGCAGAATCAGACCTTTTAACAGCGGACATTTTCAAGCGGTGTTAAACACTAGAAGCAGTGGCATTTTTGTAAATAAAAATGTGCGGTGACATTTTTGTAAATATATCAGAAGCGGTAGCATTTTTGTAAATAAATTAGAACAATGGTATTTTCGTAAATAAGACCAATGGCATTTTCATAAATATGATTAAAAACTTAAAATAATGATTTTTTTTATAAAAATCAGAATTTTTATTATTATTAGATTTTTATTATTCTAGAGACTTTATTTTGAAATAAAATAAATATAATTAATTAAATTAAATTTAGAAGTTTATTTAAATATTTAAAGGGAGAAAACTCTTGTTTTTAAATTATTTTAGTAGTATAATTTTATATCATGGAAAATATGTTTTCTATATTCTTTGGAATATGATATTAAATAATTACGATAACATAGAAAATGTGTTTCTATATTCTTTGAATTATTAAATATTATAGAAAATATGTTTCCATATGTTTGAATTATGATATAAATATTATGGAAAATGTGTTTCCATATTCTTTGAATTACAAATAAAGTATGCTTATTTGATTGTTATAATAATTTTATTGTTAAAATTAATTATATAAAAGAATTTGATAATTTAATGCATTCATGCATCATATGTATTGGCCGTTCAAAGAATCCGCAGGGGGGTTCTTTGAGGGGGTTCCCGGTGGGGGAACGCGCTCTGTTGAGCAATAGACCTCTGCGGTGGTTTTATACCACGGCCGTCTTAAGGGCTAAGCAGTGTGTCCTTAAGGGGGGTCATGCAACACTTGTTATTGATATTATGATGTTGTTATCTGATGTTGGTGTTGAATTATGGGGCGCGGTATCGGTTGGATATTTGTAAAAATGTTATTATTGGAAATCACTGTAGATGTTCCCACCAGAATGGATCCATCATGCATTTTTATTCATATAGAGAATGGAAATATTAATATAAATATAATACAAAATACTTGTTTGGCATCTACATCGCATAGCATCCTACTTGTGATTGTGTATGTTCTAATTTAATTTCTATTTATTTGATATTTTATCTCACTCTTTCTGTTACTTATGGCAACCCTTTACTGGTTAATCAGGAAAACATATGACAAAGTGGATGATGCTTGATGTGGATGAATTATGAAGGCTTTTGATGTTAATGCTTGCTTGCGTGACTACTACGGCTGTATTATGTGTATGCTATGTTTTGGTACTTTACATCTTTATATTTTATAAGATCTAGGTGCCTGTTGTAAAATATAATATGTATGAGACTCAAATATTATGTATAATAAAATAAAGTTAGTTATGTAAAAAGTTTCATACTCTGATAATTACCAGGCAAAAAATAAGTTATGCAAGAGATTTTATATGGTGACGGTAATTATCTTGGGATTTACAATTTGGCTCCAGGGTGTTACAACTGAAATGGTATTAGAGTAACGGTTTATAAAATATAAAGAAAACCTTAGGAAGTGACTAGAGATTAACATAGGATGACTTGAAGTATGTGAACCTTGATTGCTATTTGTTTGAAATTTGTGCGCCTTTGTGTTATGTGTGCTCCTTGTATGTTTTTGTTTAGTATAATAAGTTAGATAGTGTAAAAGTTTTTAAAAACTCTGAGTATATTAGATACTCATTAACTGAATGCAGTGGTGCCTATACCTGTAGGATAAGAAATGGCTAGACGATAGAATGATGATGCCATGGCAGCTGTATTCAATCGCTTTATCCTTGAAAACAGGAACAACAAAGGTTAGCTGAAGGAACCCATGGACTTAACCGTTTCCTGAAAAGGAAACCTACCCAATTCAAAGGACACTATAATCCAGAGGTGGCTTACTTGTGGATTAAAGAAATGGAACGTATCTTCCGATCCTTACCTTGCACTGAAGCCCAGAAGTTAGAATATGCTACATATATGATGGTAGGGGAAGCAAAGAATTGGTGGATTTTTACTCACGATAGGTTACTGGAAGCCGGTAGGTTACTCAACTGGAAAAATTTTAAAGAAAGTTTTCTCGAGAAATATTTCCCTGCTAATGTCAGGAGCAAAAAGGAATTAGAATTTTTAGAATTAAAGCACAGGAATATGTCTGTCAGAGAATACACTACCAAAATTGAGGAACTGTCATTGTTCTATCCTCCTTTCCAACAGCCAGGAACTGAGGCTTCTAAATGCGTCAAATTTGAAAATGGTTTAAGGCCAGAAATTAAAGAAGCCATAGGACATCAAGAGATTAGGAGTTTTCCCACTTTAATCAAGAAATGCAGAATCTTTGAAAAGAACCATCGGGCTAGGATTGAGCAGGAGAAAAGCAGTAAGCAATTGAGACCTCAATTAGTAAACTTTTAAAGGCGAGGAGCATTTAATCAAAATCGATTTTGAGGTAGATCATCTTCATCATCTGGAGGATACGTGAACCCACCAATCACATAGAATTGTTATAAATGCGGAGGAAATCATAGAACGCGTGATTGTACACAGACAGATGTTACCTGTTTCCAATGTAACCAGAAGGGAAATATTCGCCCCACTTACCCAAAACTTCACCAAGGCACTAACACTGTGAATGTTAAAACTGAGAACAACAACAATGGAGCCAACAGAGGAGGAGCCAACATTCAAGATAGACGTAATGCAAATGGTCGTAGAGGACATAATGTCAGAGACACATCTGGTCCAGGATGAGAAAATAGTCAACTAGTGAAGAATCAAAACAAATCACCTGTAGCTGGCAGAGTATTTGCAATCAGTGGATCAGAGGCATCATAGGCAGATAACTTAGTACAAAGTAAGTGCATTCTTAACGACACTACCTTATCTGTCTTATTTGATTCTGGTAAGACACATTCTTTTATAGCTGAAGAATGTGTTAGGCGTCTAAATTTACCTGTGAAATCTATGCAATATGATTTGCTTGTCTCTACTCCTACTGGTAACTATCTTAGGACAGCTAACGTGTGTAAAGGCTATTCTATACATATAGGAGGAAGAAATTTCAACGTAAACTTAGTATGTTTATCATTAAAGGACTTGGAAATCATTTTGGGGATGGATTGGCTATCTGCTAACCATATCCTTATGGATTATCGTAATAAGACAGTGATTTTTCCACCTGACAACATGGAGTGTCAGGAGTATGATACCTTACAGAACCCTATAGGATATTCCTTGAACAATAGAGCCCAACTATTCATGGTATTTACACTTATAGAAGGGAAAGTTATTCCTAATGTAAGTAAGATTCCAGTAGTCTATGAATTCTCTAAAGTATTCCCTAAGGATGTTCCAGGATTACCTCCTGAACGAGAGATAGAATTCTCTATTGACCTAATTCTTGGAGCAGAACCCATTGCTAGAGCACCCTATAGAATGTCTTCAGTAGAACTAATTGAACTAAAGAAGCAAGTTGAGGAGTTATTAGAAAAGTAATTCATACGACCCAACGTATCTCCTTGGGGAGCACCTGTACTACTAGTCAAGAAGAAGGACGGTAGTATGAGACTTTGTGTCGATTATCGCCAACTGAATAAAGTCACGGTTAAGAATAAATATCCGTTACAAAGGCTCGATGACCTTATTGATCAACTACGAGGAGCTACTGTATTCTCCAAGATAGACCTGAGATCGGGTTATCATCAAATTCACGTAAAGAAAGAAGATATTCCAAAGACAGCCTTTAGAACACGTTATGGCCATTATGAATATTTAGTTATGCTTTTTGGTGTAACTAATGCTCCAGCCGTGTTCATGGACTACATGAACCGGATATTCCATCCATACCTTGATCAATTCGTCATTGTCTTTATAGATGATATTCTTATCTATTCCAAAACCAAGGAGGAGCATGAGGAGCATCTGTACTTAGTGCTACAAATACTAAAGGAGAAACAACTATATGCCAAACTATCCAAATGTGAGTTTTGGCTTAATGAAGTAAAATTCTTAGGCCATGTAATATCTAAGAATGGAGAGTCAGTCGACCCTGCGAAGATTGAAGCTGTAGTAGCTTAGGAGAGGCCGAAGACTGTCACAAAAATTAGGAGTTTCTTAGGACTCGCTGGTTACTACCGAAGATTTATTGAAGGATTCTCTCGAATTGCCCTACCAATGACCCGATTAACCTGTAAGAATAAACCTGTCGTTTAGACTCCTGAATGTAAAGCAATTTTCCAAAAATTAAAGAAAAGATTAAGAACTGCACCAGTTTTAGCTTTACCAAAACCCCAAGAAAACTTTGAAGTTTATTGTGACGTTTCAAAGTTGGGACTTGGTTATGTCCTAATGCAACAAAGAAAAGTAATTGCTTATGCTTCAAGGCAATTACGACCACACGAACTTAATTACCCTACTCAAGACTTAGAATTAGCTGCCATTGTTTTTGCTTTGAAAATTTGGAGGCACTACTTATATGGCACAAAGTTTGAAGTTTATAGTGATCATAAGAGTCTCAAATACCTGTTTGATAAAAAAAAATTAAATATGAGAAAACACCTGTCGCGACCGGGGTCCCGACGCATGACGCGGACTGGTTAAAGACAAATAAAAGAAAATAGAAACGATATTGAAATGAGGCTCTTGAGATGCCTAAAGAAAATAAAGGGTTTAAGGAGTCACCACTAATATTTATTAAGGAAAATATTAGGAAAACCTTTAAACAGCACTGGTTTTTTTTTTAAAAAAAATGAGATTCTGTTTAGTCCGGGAGTCGAATTACAGGAGGGGAAGGTATTAGCACCCCACACTGTCCGTAAAAAAAAATGGTTACCCAAATTGATCATGCATAATTCCAAAATGATTATCAAATATTTCATCCTTCATAAAACAATCATAAATAATATACACAATAAAAAAATATATAAATACGAATAAAACAAAGATAATAATAAAATACATCTCCTAAGTTTGTTGTTTTTAGTTCTAAGAAAATAAATAAACAAATGATTAAAAGACCATAAAAATATAAAGATAAAAAAACAATAAGACGTCTTGTCTTACTTATTTTCTAGTAAAAAAAATTGATTTTATTGAGAAATATAAAGTTCAAAACAAACAAATAAATAAATAAATAAAGATAAGAGGAAAAAAATAGAATTAAACACATCAATATGAAGATAAAGAAATATAATACACTTAATTAATTAAAATTGACAAGGAATATTATTTAATTATCTTTTAGAAAAAATAAGATTAATAAGATGTCTCATCTAAATTAATCTCATCTTAAATTTAAGAAAAAAATGAATGAATAAATAACACACTATTTATTATTCTTGATTTTTTTAGTTTTTTTTATTTTTTATGAAAGTGATTTTTTTCTTAATTATCAAAAGGTTACTAAGAGAAAATAATAGGAAATCATGACCATAATAAAAATGGATAATTATGTATATATATACATATTTATAAACTATTAAAATGGTCAAACGTAAATAAATAAATAGAAAGTGTAATAAATAAATAAATAAATAAAAGGCAAAAAAAATAAATAACTAAAAGTAAAAGTACAGAGAATAAATAATAATAATAAAATAAAGGTACAGAAAAATAAATAAAAGTTTAAAAAAAATAATAAAAATAAATAGACATAACAATAAATACATAAAAATAAAAGAGCAAAAAAATAAATACATAAAATAAAGGGGCAGAAAAATAAATAAGAAAAAAATAAAGGAGCAGAAAAGTAAATAACAAAAATAAAGGGGTAAGAAAATAAATAACAAAAATAAAGGGATAAAAAAGTAAATAAAAAAAATAAAGGGGTAGAAAAGTAAATAAAAAAATAAAGGGATAGGAAAGTAAATACATGAAAATAAATGGGTAGAAATGTAAATAACAAAAATAAAAGGGTAGAAAAGTAAATACATAAAAATAAAGGGCTAGAAAAGTAAATAATAAAAATAAAGGGGCAGGAAAGTAAATATGTAACATCCCTGTTTTTAGTAGCAGTCTTATTTGGTAAATTTTGAAGTTTGGATGGTCTATAAGAGGTAATAAGTGAATAAATGCCCTGTAGATGGTCTGTAATATCGCAAGAATTTCATTTTTATATGTAATTATGGAATTTATATAGACCATTAAAGAAATTAATCAAATTCCGAGTGAAAAAGGTCTCTGTTCCGAGTGACAGAGAGAAATTCCGAGTGAAAGAATGAAATTCCGAGTGAAGGATTAGAGATTCCGAGTGAAGGATGAAATTCCGAGTGTAAAGTTATGTTGACCAAGTAAAACATGACCGAGAGTGATACTACCGAGTGGAATCTTGGTATCAGAGACGATTGGAGTAAAGTGTGTGAAAATTCCGAGTCAAAACACCCTTGAATGACTTATTCCGAGTCAAACCATGCCAAATGCTACCTTTTCTGAGTGACAATTTCTTTGATTACAGTATTCCGAGTGAAGAGACTCAGTCAGGGATATAACTGATGCAATCCGAGTAAGTTAGTCCAAGTCAAACCTTCCCAGTGAGGAAGGGGATAGCATTCCGAGTAGGATATATATGAGGTTTAGAGCCATTGAGTGAGGCTAAATATGTAGCCTTTCCGAGTGAATAGGCTTGGATGATCCCAAGTAAGATATACTCGAGTGGGAAATAATACCGAGTGAAAATGATGTGTGTAGGAATGGATTTGGATATTCCCGAGTAGAAATCCGAGGGAAGATTTGTTGTAATGGATTAGATTGGAAAATTTCTAAGTATATGATGATACATATATAATCCGAGTGGATTGGGTTAGAACAAGTCCGAGTTGGACTTAGCATAATGGTTTCCCCGAGTTAATAAAATGAGGTATACTGAGTGGTATTTGTTGAGTGATAAACCGAGTGAAGAAGTTTATGGATTCCGAGTAAGAACACCCTTATTACCGAGTGGATCTTACGTGTGACTTTACTGAGTGGAAGTATGGAACTGAGTAAACTTCCAAGGGAAGGAAAATGTATTCTCCGAGTAAGAAATGTAAGTCTATGTCGAGTGATTAATGTGAAGTACATTTCCGGTTGTGTTGAAGTTAAATACACTGAGTGGTATGGGAAGTATTCCGAGTAAGTGGATGAGTTTTACCGAGTGGAACAGTGTGTGTAGAGATTCGGATTTGGAATGAAAATTACCGAGTGAAACTGGCTACGAGCACACACGGTTTTAGGATGAATTAACTGAGTGAAAACCATGAGAAACAACTCAGATTTGGGATATAATACCGAGTGAAAGGCCAAGTAAGATAGGAGTCAGCACTGATTGATTTTACCGAGTGAGAAAGCAAGTGTTGAGTCGGTTTTAGAAGAATTCCGAGCTAGGAATGGCTGATTCGCTCAAGCGAATCGGATTTCGCTTGAGCGATCCGATGTCAGGACCTCTTTCACAGACGGTGTCCATCAAATCCCTCACACACCGTCCTCTACTTATTTACTCCACACCGTCCCTCACCTAAAAACCGACCTCACTCCATAACCGACCTCTTCAAATCCTCCAACACCGAACACCTTTTAACTTCACTCAGATCACTTTATATATTTTAATATGTCACTAATCCCATTAATGCAAAGGTGACAGTGAAATGAGTCAAAAGTTTCCATTATCTCCACTAACAGTCCACCAACAGCCCACTCACAGAAAGTTATCCCCCACTTGTCTCCTTTCTCATTATTAAATCAACAGCAGAACTCATTGCAAGTCTGAAACTTTCAGACCCAAGAGAACTTAGCAAAAACGCTCTCTATTTCTTCTTCTTCGCACAAGGTTCTTTCTCTCTTTTCTTTTCCCTCTCACTCGGATCTAAAGCAGGACAGTGAAGGGAACATTTTCTCCTCATCCAGGAACTCCATTAAGGTAAGGGGGGTATATTCTTGGGTGCTCTGTGGGAAAACCGAGTGAAAGAAAGGGTTAAGGAACCTTGTTCCTCACCTTTCCAAGACAGGTTCAGGAGTTGTTGATTAACATGCTTTAATTTTTATATGTTTGTTTTTATTTATCTTTATTGCTGTGAATATGTTCAATTGGCTGTGTTGCTCATTATAATCCATGATTTAATGAATACGTTCGATTATCTGTATTAATTATTATAAATTTTGATGATTAAGTGAGTATGTTTGATGCTGAACTGTGAAAATATTAAGTATCATGGGTATTTATGTGTATTCCAGTAAAGAATTGTAAACAGGAGATGAAATAAATGACAACTGGCTCGATTTTATATAAATCCAATCAGTTTTACACGATTTCATTCGGTAAACCATTATATATTTCAGACAGAACCCTTTTCTTATTTGAAAAACTTTATCTCAATCATTTTTACTCGGAATTATAGTTATACCACTCAGAAAACTCTTTCTTAATTATATTTCACTCCGACAGCATCTTCCTAGTTTAATTTTACTCGGAAAACTCTTCCTCAAACATATTTCACTCGGAACATATCTTAATTTCATTCAGAAAACTCCTTTCATACTGATTCCACTCGGAATCATATTTATTTCACTCAAAGATTCATTTTCACTCGGATTCACAAATATTTTTACTCAGGAAACTCTTTTCATACTGATTCCACTTGGAATCATATTTTATTTCACTCAAAGATTCATTTTCACTCGGATTCACAAACATTTTTACTCAGGAAACTCTTTTCATACTGATTCCACTCGGAATCATATTTTATTTCACTCAAAGATTCATTTTCACTCGGATTCACAAACATTTTTACTCAGGAAACTCTTTTCATACTGATTCCACTCGAAATCATATTTTATTTCACTCAAAGATTCATTTTCACTCGAATTCACAAACATTTTTACTCAGGAAACTCTTTTCATACTGATTCTACTCGGAATCATATTTTATTTCACTCAAAGATTCATTTTCACTCGGATTCACAAACATTTTTACTCAGGAAACTCTTTTCATACTGATTCCACTTGGAATCATATTTTATTTCACTCAGAAATTCATTTTCACTTAGAATTTAAGGTATTTCACTTAGAAAATCCTTTTCAGTATCTATTTCACTCAGAATTAAACCATTTTACTCTGAAAATCATTTTTACTCAGATTCAAACTCATTTTTACTCGAAAAAATCTGGTTCCTAACATTTTCACTCGGAATCAGACCTGTTTCAGTCGGAAAACTGCTTTCCAGTTCAAAATTCACTCGGATTTTTAGCCAGTTCATATAGAAAACCCCTCTCAGTATGATTCCACTCGGAATCATACTTATTTCACTCAAAATTACCCTTGTTCTACTCGGAAAAACCTTGTTTTTCATACTTTTCATTTGGATTTTTATTTAGAAACTCTTCCTTAATTTTTTTTAAATTATTTGGACGTTACACTTATTATTATCGTTTTTATTTCTATTATTATTATTATTGTTATTAATATTATGAATCTTATTATTATTATTATTGTTATTCTTACTATTATTAATTAGTATTATTATTACTACTTTAGTTATAAGTAATTAAATAAGGAATATAGTATATTACTCCTTACAAAGTATAATTTCAACCAGTAAATAGTTGATATACTTTCTCAAATACAACAATAAAATGACTTACAACGTCTAAATAATTGATGAGATTCAAGAACTTATGAATATGTATGATGAAACTGGAAATACATAAATACCCAAAGAATCAAAAGACAAAAAGAATGCATTTCGCATCATGAAAATATTTTTGAAGGAGAAAAATATCTAGAGCCTACACTTGGTACAGTGAAGGACACTCACGTTTGATCTCCATGAAGAATCTTGGGAGTACAACCGGAACGGAAACCCAATGGCATCAGTGTCGCGCCTGATAGCCGGGTGAGACGATGCAAGTCTGGTGTACTTTGACTAAATGACGGAGTGTAACTATGATCGTAGGGATCCAAGTCTCAAAAATGAAATATATATTGATAAGAACCAATGAGTTCATTTGTACCTTATGAAAATGATCGCTCTAGAATGGAATGGAGATATTCCAAAGAATGAGATGAGGAAATGATTTATTGGGCCCACATGCATCATGAGACTTAACCAAAGATAAATTATAATAAATTTAACTCATGCATTCCATGACATCATGCTTGATTGTTGTAAATATGAATATGCTAATTGTATGATTTATGTGATATTGTATGTTAACTGGATTATGTCTGCACCGGATTAACCATCAGGGTCTTGGGTTATACTCACCCTTACTGTTGACAACTTTCAGAGGAATTAGGAAATCAAGAACCCGAGTATGAAGAACAGCAATATGCTGAACCAAATGAGAGTGCTCCTTAAATAGAATATAAGTAGTTGAATATTTATGGAGGACTGTATAATATTTAAAGGTGCCTGCGTGCCCCATTCTGTTTAAGAGTACAATTACTTACAGTTTGTGAATGACTATGTGAATTACATACTATTTGCTTCCACTGATCTGCCATCTATTTATTTTTTTTTTAAAAAAATATTCACTTTTTATGAAAACTTATGACCTCTCAGTTAAATAGGATGATCCTATAGAATGGGTTGTCTTATCTAACCGAGGGTGTTACATTGGTGGTATCAGAGCATAGTCGATTCATTAAGCTTGGGGAGTGGACCATTAAGTTTCCACGTACTCTGTTAGAAATATTAAACAGTCCATAAAACACCTAAGACTAGATTCCTATATGGAATTCTCCACATAACATATACCCTGAACCTCTTTGTTGATATTCCATCAACAATTTCCTAATGACTTGTCGAAACAATAATCACGACATGGAGGAACTTCTTACTCAAGTCATGGAAATGATAGAACAACAAGAATTACCTCATATCTCTACTAGGCAGAGCCAAGGACTAGCTAACTTTCAACAGAACAACCTTACATAATTCCAAGGAGGGTTACAACAGGAAATCTGTCAAATATTATTAGGACTTTAAGAGTAAAATAAGACCCGGTTAGAATCTGAGTATCGGACCAAGTATCTCCGATTGAGATACCATTGGTCAGGGCTATTGAGAATATTAATGGGAATCCGAATCTATATTCGGAATAATTTTTGAAGTTAGTATTAAGCCCGAACAGAGATCCTGTTTGTTATAAAATGGGAAATAAGATATGATCTATTCTCTCTTCATTTTCGTGTACATACTAGGGCTTGGGATAGCTTGGAGCTTAAGGTAAAAATTCTCCAATCTTTTGTTACTAGGTTTTGAATTAGAAGAGTGCCTTATAAATGGGTTTTAGGCATAGGAACCATTCTCATGTAAAACCCAAAGGAGGGATGTACTTATGATTTGTTTTAGGATGAATGTGAAGTAGTATACTAAAAATTTTAAAAATTTGAAATGGAAGATGATGGTTGTTAATGGTAATTATTTGATTTTAGAGGAACCCTAACTCTAGGATTTGAGGAAATGAGTAATAATGTCAGGAAAAATGATTTTTAGTGAAAACCTATGATAATGTGTGTGTAGATGTTGTTAATAATAAAGATGGGTGATTATTAGAAATGATCATTGAATTTTGATGAAAAACCCTAAGTGTAGTGATTTGAGGATTTTAACTAAGTTGATGATCTTGATGGCTTTGAATACTCTAGAATGATTACATATGAGAAAATGAATATCTGAGGCATTAGGTGTTGATTATTGAGGATTGGGAAAGGAGTGTATATAAGTAAGTATGTAATTGGAGTAATTAATTTAGACTATTGATGTTATGATGATGTTAAAAATAGTTGCAAACCATTGATAGTAGAATAAAGAAACAATTGATAGTGGATTAAGATACTTGAGTTAATAAATAGGTATGCCATTTTGAAATAGTTGAATTAATGATGATCTTAGACGAAACCAAGAGGCTTATAATGAGTTTGACTAAATTTTAGTGATGATTAAATGATTCATGTGATGATTTGGAGGTCTTAAGGCTAAGGAATCATAGTATTGTTATTGTTAGGTGTGGTTAGCATTTTAAGATTTAAAGAATCTTGGTTTTGGGAGAGGAATTCCCGAAGCCTAATACAAACGTGTAAATTGGATTTAGACAAGTCTAGGACTTGACAATGAATTTTGGGGAATGATGCCTTATAATGGTATATTAGTAGCAAGTATTTCTTGAAGTTACCCCTACCACTGGGATAGGAAGAGCTATAAAGACCAAGAAGTTAAGTCCCAGATACGTAGAACCTATCAGATTCTGCAAAAGATAGGAACCAATGTGTGCCGTATTGCTCTACCAAACCTTCATAATGTCTTTCATGTTTCCCCAACTCTGCAGATATGTACTAGGCCCTGATCATGTTCTGAGTCCCGATCAATTTATTCTGAAAGAAAACCTTACCTTTGAAGCATCACCGGTTAAGATTGTTGACCGATGTCTCAAACAGCTAAGAGGCAAGGAAATCTCTTTGGTCAAAGTAGTTTGGAGTCAGTTAAATGATAGGGACACTACTTGGGAAATTGAGGAAAAGATTAGAGGATTGTACCCTCAATTATTCCAACTTTGAATTTCGGGACGAAATTCCCAAAAAGGGGAGAAGAGTGTAACATCCCTGTTTTTAGTAGCATTCTTATTTGGTAAATTTTGAAGTTTGGATGGTCTGTAAGAGGTAATAAGTGAATAAATTCCCTGTAGATGGTCTGTAATATCGCAAGAATTTCATTTTTATATGTAATTATGGAATTTATCAAATTAATCAAATTAATCAAATTCTGAGTGAAAAAGGTCTCTGTTCCGAGTGACAGAGAGAAATTCTGAGTGAAAGAATGAAATTCCGAGTGAAGGATTAGAGATTCCAAGTGAAGGATGAAATTCCGAGTATAAAGTTATGTTGACCAAGTAAAACATGACCGAGAGTGATAATACCGAGTGGAATCTTGGTATCAGAGACTATTGGAGTAAAGTGTGTGAAAATTCCAAGTCAAAACACCCTTGAATGACTTGTTCCGAGTCAAACCATGCCAAATGCTACCTTTTCCGAGTGACAATTTCTCTGATTATAGTATTCTGAGTGAAGAGACTCAGTCAGGGATATAACCGATGCAATCCGAGTAAGTTAGTCCAAGTCAAACCTTCCCAGTGAGGAAGGGGATAGCATTCCGAGTAGGATATATATGAGGTTTAGAGCCATTGAGTGAGGCTAAATATGTAGCCTTTCCGAGTGAATAGGCTTGGATGATCCCAAGTAAGATATACTCGAGTGGGAAATAATACCGAGTGAAAATGATGTGTGTAGGAATGGATTTGGATATTCCCGAGTGGAAATCCGAGGGAAGATTTGTTGTAATGGATTAGATTGGAAAATTTCTAAGTATATGATGATACATATATAATCCGAGTGGATTGGGTTAGAACAAGTCCGAGTTGGACTTAGCGTAATGGTTTCCCCGAGTGAATAAAATAAGGTATACCGAGTGGTATTTGTTGAGTGATAAACCGAGTGAAGAAGTTTATGGATTCCGAGTAAGAACACCCTTATTACCGAGTGCATCTTACGTGTGACTTTACTGAGTAGAAGTATGGAACTGAGTAAACTTCCAAGGGAAGGAAAATGTATTCTCCGAGTGAGAAATGTAAGTCTATGCCGAGTGATGAATGTGAAGTACATTTCCGGTTGTGTTGAAGTTAAATACACCGAGTGGTATGGGAAGTATTCCGAGTAAGTGGATGAGTTTTACCAAGTGGAACAGTGTGTGTAGAGATTCGGATTTAGAATGAAAATTACCGAGTGAAACTGGCTATGAGCAGACACGGTTTTAGAATGAATTAACTGAGTGAGAACCATGAGAAACGACTCGGATTTGGGATATAATACCGAGTGAAAGGCCAAGTAAGATAGGAGTCAGCACTGATTGACTTTACCGAGTGAGAAAGAAAGTGTTGAGTCAGTTTTAGAAGAATTCCGAGCTAGGAATGGCTGATTCGCTCAAGCGAAATCCGATGTCAGGACCTCTTTCACAGACGGTGTCCATCAAATCCCTCACACACCGTCCTCTACTTATTTACTCCACACCGTCCCTCACCTAAAAACCAACCTCACTCCATAACCGACCTCTTCAAATCCTCCAACACCGAACACCTTTTAACTCCACTCAGATCACTTTATATATTTTAATATGTCACTAATCCCATTAATACAAAGCTGACAGTGAAATGAGTCAAAAGTTTCCATTATCTCCACTAACAGTCCACCAACAGCCCACTCACAAAAAGTTGTCCCCACTTGTCTCCTTTCTCATTATTAAATCAATAGCAGAACTCATTGCAAGTCTGAAACTTTCAGACCCAAGAGAACTTAGTAAAAACGCTCTCTATTTCTTCTTCTTCGCACAAAGTTCTTTCTGTCTTTTCTTTTCCCTCTCACTCGGATCTGAAGCAGGACAGTGAAGGGAACATTTTCTCCTCATCCAGGAACTCCATTAAGGTAAGGAGGTATATTCTTGGGTGCTCTGTGGGAAAACCGAGTGAAGGAAAAGGTTAAGGAACCTTGTTCCTCACCTTTCCAGGACAGGTTCAGGAGTTGTTGATTAACATGCTTTAATTTTTATATGTTTGTTTTTATTTATCTTTATTGCTGTGAATATGTTCAATTGGCTATGTTGCTCATTATAATCCATGATTCAATGAATACGTTCGATTATCTGTATTAATTATTATAAATTTTGATGATTAAGTGAGTATGTTTGATGCTGAACTGTGAAAATATTAAGTATCATGGGTATTTATGTGTATTCCAGTAAAGAATTGTAAACAGGAGATGAAATAAATGACAACAGGCTCGATTTTATATAAATCCAATCGGTTTTACACGATTTCATTCGGTAAACCATTATATATTTCAGACAGAACCCTTTTCTTATTTGAAAAACTTTATCTCAATCATTTTTACTCGGAATTATAGTTATACCACTCAGAAAACTCTTTCTTAATTATATTTCACTCGGACAACATCTTCCCAGTTTAATTTTACTCGGTAAACTCTTCCTCAAACATATTTCACTCGGAACATATCTTAATTTCATTCAGAAAACTCCTTTCATACTGATTCCACTCGGAATCATATTTTATTTCACTCAAAGATTCATTTTCACTCGGATTCATAAACATTTTTACTCAGGAAACTCTTTTCATACTGATTCCACTTGGAATCATATTTTATTTCACTCAAAGATTCATTTTCACTCGGATTCACAAACATTTTTACTCAGGAAACTCTTTTCATACTGATTCCACTCGGAATCATATTTTATTTCACTCAGAAATTCATTTTCACTCAGAATTTAAGGTATTTCACTTAAAAAATCCTTTTCAGTATCTATTTCACTCGGAATTAAACCATTTTACTCTAAAAATCATTTTTACTCAGATTCAAACTTATTTTTACTCAGAAAAATCTGGTTCCCAACATTTTCACTCGGAATCAGACCTGTTTCAGTCGGAAAACAGCTTTCCAGTTCAAAATTCACTCGGATTTTTAGCCAGTTCATATAGAAAACCCCTCTCAGTATGATTCCACTCAGAATTATACTTATTTCACTTGGAATTACCCTTGTTCTACTCGGAAAAACCTTGTTTTTCATACTTTTCACTTGGATTTTTATTTAGAAACTCTTCCTTAATTTTTTTTAAATTATTGGGACGTTACACTTATTATTATCGTTTTTATTTCTATTATTATTATTATTGTTATTAATATTATGAATCTGATTATTATTATTATTGTTATTCTTACTATTATTAATTAGTATTATTATTATTACTTTAGTTATAAGTAATTAAATAAGGAATATATTATTTTACTCCTTACAAAGTATAATTTCAACCAGTAAATAGTTGATATACTTTCTCAAATACAACAATAAAATGACTTACAACGTCTAAATAATTGATGAGATTCAAGAACTTATGAATATGTATGATGAAACTGGAAATACATAAATACCCAAAGAATCAAAAGACAAAAAGAATACATTTCGCATCATGAAAATATTTTTGAAGGAGAAAAATATCTAGAGCCTACACTTGGTACAGTGGAGGACACTCACGTTTGATCTCCATGAAGAATCTTGGGAGTACAACCGGAACGAAAACCCAATGGCATCAGTGTCGCGCCTGATAGCCGGGTGAGACGATGTAAGTCTGGTGTACTTTGACTAAATGATGGAGTGTAACTATGATCGTAGGGATCCAAGTCTCAAAAATGAAATATATATTGATAAGAACCAATGAGTTCATTTGTACCTTATGAAAATGAGAGCTTGGGCGGACCCCGATCGCTCTAGAATGGAATGGAGATATTCCAAAGAATGAGATGAGGAAATGATTTATTGGGCCCACATGCATCATGAGACTTAACCAAAGATAAATTATAATAAATTCAACTCATGCATTCCATGACATCATGCTTGATTGTTGTAAATGTGAATATGCTAATTGTATGATTTATGTGATATTGTATGTTAACTGGATTATGTCCGCACCGGATTAACCATCAGGGTCTTGGGTTATACTCACCCTTACTGTTGACAACTTTCAGAGGAATTAGGAAATCAAGAACCCGAGTATGAAGAACAGCAATATGCTGAACCAAATGAGAGTGCTCCTTAAATAGAATATAAGTAGTTGAATATTTATGGAGGACTGTATAATATTTAAGGGTGCCTGCGTGCCCCATTCTGTTTAAGAGTACAATTACTTACAGTTTGTGAATGACTATGTGAATTACATACTATTTGCTTCTACTGATCTACCATCTATTTATTTAAAAAAAAATATTCACTTTTTATGAAAACTTGTGACCTCTCAGTTAAATAGGATGATCCTATAGAATGGGTTGTCTTATCTAACCGAGGGTGTTACAAAATACATGAAAATAAAGGGCAGAAATGTAAATAACAAAATAAAAGGGTAGAAAAGTAAATATATAAAAATAAAGGGTAGAAATGTAAATAACAAAATAAAGGGGTAGGAAAGTAAATACATAAAAATAAAGGGCAGAAATGTAAATAACAAAAATAAAGAGGTAGAAAAGTAAATACATGAAAATAAATGGGCAGAAATGTAAATAATAAAAATAAAGGGGTAGAAAAGTAAATACATAAAAATAAAGGGGCAGATAAGTAAATGACGAAAATAAAGGGGTAAAAAGTAAATAAATAAAATAAAAGGGCATAAAAATAAATAAATAAATGTAAAAAAATAAAAAAATAAACTAATAATTGCAGAAATATAAAGTGCGGATGAATAAAGTGTAGAAAAATAAATTAACAATAATAAAATTACAGAAAAGTAAATAAAGAGAAATAAAAGTGTAAATAAATTAATTAATTAATTAATAAATAAAAATAAAGGTACAAATAAATAAATAAAGATGGAGATGCATAAAAATAAATAAACAGATAAATAACTGCAGAAAATTAAAGTGCAGGAAAATAAAGTACTTGAATATAAATAAAGAAAAATAAATAACAATTAAATAAAGATGAATAAATAAATGTAAATAAACAACCTTGTATTAATAAAAAAAATACATTGGTACAAGATCAATTACAGAGAAACTAGAACGGAAGTCGGAAAATCAATTTTGTGTAGATTTCCTTTGTTTTTGGCTTTGTTTGGACTCGATTTGAATGTATTTGGACACCGGTTACAACACTTGGACAATATTTTGGCTCACAAAAACTCACATACTAAGACAAACAAGAGTGGTGCACTCATTTTCCTAACTAGGATTACACAACATAATTTTTGAAAACCAAAACTTCTAAAAATTCTCATAAAAATTTAACACTCTTTCCCCTCTTTTCTTCTTCTCCTCCTTCAAATGCCTCAATATCACCTTCTATTTATAGAATAAAATTGGCATTGGATCCTCCATAAATGACATCACTTTTCTACTTTTTCAATTTGTCCAAATTTGATGTCAATTTCCTCAATTTTCTCCAATTATCCAACCAAACTGGGACCCACCACTAAGAAGCCACCGATCTTGCCTTTTTCTTTTTCCTTTTTTTTTTGAATTTCTTCTTTTTTTTTAGAACTTTTTTTTGGGCCCATATTTTTTTGGGCCCTTTTTCTTTTTTTTTAGATTTTTTTTATTTTGGCCCATTTTTCTTTCTTTCTTTTTTTTTGGCCCCTTTTTTTATTTGATTTTTTTATTTATTATTATTTTCATTTTTTTATTTATTATTACTTTTTTTTTTGTTTTTTTTGGCCCATTTCTTTTTTTTCTTTTTTTTCTTTCTCTTTTTTTTTCTTTTTTTTCCTTTCTTTTTTTTGGCCTTTTTTTCTACTTTTTTTTGGGCCCTTTATTTAAAAATACAAATAAAAGTATAAATTATTTATTACATATATAGAAATAAATAAAATATCCAATAAATATAAATTACTACCCAAACTATAAGGAGTAAAAAGGTAGTCACAAAACATCGTCTTCCCTCCCTTATTCTTTCCTCTTGGCTTCGGCATCCATCAGCCATTGCTTGAGAAAAATGAAGAGAATTGATGAAATGAGAGGTGTGGTAGGAAATGAAGAGGGATTGGGTATTTATAGAAATGGGGAAGAGTTACTATTCCAACGGTCACTATGCAATTTTAATATATTTTTTTTTAAATATGATCCGGGGTGGGAATCTGGACTGGACGAGGTTCTAAGCACTGTACCGCTTCACCAATAAGAACTGGTAAGTCATAACCGGGGTCTTAAATCATTGGTCAACTATGGACATTTCTCTTTACCTTGGTTAAATATTAAGCATTGGGGAATCTTGTAACATCCCGAATTTTAAAATAGAGAATTAATTACCGAAATAAATATTAGAAATTGGTATTGGAGTATTTAACGTCCCAAACTATTGTGAATAATTAAATTGATAATTTTAAGGACTGTTAGAAAATTATGGAGATCGGTTAAGCTGAAAATAAGTCCGGTTGAAATATAGGTGTCGGACCAAGTATCCTCAAAATGAGATGATATTGGTCAGGGCTATTGAAAATATTATCGGGAATCCAAATATGTATTCGGGATAATTTTCAGATGAAATATTGAGCCCGAACTAAGAACCTGTTGGTTATAAAACGATGAAGTTTAATGAGTAGGATTTAAAGAAAAATTGAAAATTCTATTTTTCCCTTCCTATTCATGTGTGTTTACCGAAGGTGTTGAGCACTTGCACTTCACTTCTTCTCTTCATCATCTTCTCTATTCTCTCTATTTCCTTCTTTCAAAAACCCTAGCAAATTGGTGCCATCTTCATCCTTCACCATTTTCGTTTGAAGGAGCTTGAAGGAAGCTTGGGGCTTAGATTTCCTCTCCTCTTTCCTCCTTATTTTCGCAGCTCTCTCTCTCTCTATTGGAACCCACTTTGTTTTTGGGTTTGAGGTATGTATACCCATTTTTGCTAAGGTTTGGTTAAGACTATATGGCGTTAAGTGTTTTGGAAACCATGCATGTGAATAGATGTTTTTGAGGAGAGCATTTAATGTATGAGTTATGTTGGGTTTTATGAGAGTAAGATTTCTTTGGAAAGTAATGAAGTGGATGCATTTATGATTGGAAGGAGAAGAGTATTTATGAAGGTGGTTGGAATTTTTATGAAACCCTAGCTTCATAAATTTGGGGGAAATGTATAATGGAGGTTGATGAGCATTTATTGTTGATAATAAATATAGGTTATGATGAATAAGAGTCATTGGTGATGGTATTTTATTGGTGGAAGTCATTAATGGAGAAACCCATGAAAGGGTTTGGTTGTGGGGTGCATAATAATAATGGGTAGCACCTAACTGCTGGTGTATTTTAAGAGAATCAAGTTTGTATAATACACTCAAAGAAACGTGCCAAGTTTTAAACACGGTAGTTGTAGTTATAAAAGATATCGTTCCCACTAAGGATCGTCAGCAATTGAAACTTAAAGGATTACGACAGATTAAAACGATTGTTTTCATGGTTTTGAGTTCACAATATAAACGATAATATATGAACGATTATGCAGTGAAATAAAAGGAGTTTATCTAATTGTAAAAGCTGGGATTAGGATTCACCGATCTTACCTTCCGATGCATAACGTATATTCATGAAAACGGAGTTTGAACTATAATGCTTTACATCACAATCAAAGTCATTCGTATCAATTCCTTGACTACGAAATTCATAAGAACAGATTTGATAACGTCAATCCCTTGATCGTTTCAATTCCATTCCAGCATTACGACCGATTGTTTGGACGTTCAATGCGTTAAATACCATCCCTGGTTATTTACTCACATTGAGCATTTCATTTAGATCTGTTTTCGAAAGTTATTTTCCAACAACAAACGTAAACTTAATTCAAGAAACTAGTGATCAAGTAGATTCAAGCATTAAACGTAAAATGAAATACCAAGAATCATAGAACAAGTTTACCCGAATCATGAATATATCATTTATGATCTTCAAGTAAGAAAAGCTACATCCAATCCCATGGAGATGTTTAACCACTCATGGTGGTCATTACAGCTTAGAAAAGAAGAAGAAGAGAAGAGTACAAAAAGTTTCTATCTATCCAGCCTTTCTTCTCAGCCGCCATGCAGTAAGCTTATATAAAAGAAAACTCGCTCAAGCGAGTTTATATTTCGCTCAGGCGATGAGCATTCTTCAGCACGAAGGAAATCCACGTCCTGCTTCATTATGGGCTTGCTTCGCTCAAGCGGTCTAGATTCGCCTAAGCGAATCTTCATATCTGATACTTTATGCCATTTCGCTTGAGCCATGTCTTCATAAACTGCAGCGAGCCCTTTTAAAATTTGGTTTTGGACAAATTCCGCTTGAGCAAAATAGTGCCGCTCAAGCGCCCTTCACATTGCTGCATTCTGTAAGAAATTCGCTGGCTTCTTTATTCATAACGCTTGAGCGAAACTACTGCTAGTCCATTCTGTTCCAATCTCGCTCAAGCGGCCTTAGTTGTCGCTCGGGCGAATACTTCATTTTCAATACTGGCTTGATTTCGCCTGGGCGTATCACTCCTCGCTCAAGCGAGTCTTGACCTGATACTATTATTTGTTAAGTTTATGTCTCGCCCAAGCGGGTGCTTCAATTTTTCCTCAGCGATCATGATTCGCTCAAGCTATATACCCTCCGCTTGAGCGAATATCACTCTGTTTGCTCAACTCTTGGTGATTTTCTTCATTTCTTTTCTTTTCTTCTTTCTTCTTTGAATTTTCCTGAGATTGTAACAAAATTAGCCAATCAACCTGTACAATGTTCATATCACTATTTCTTTTCTATTTAGCTTACAAAATTGACAAACATTGTACATTATATCCAATTTATGCTTCATTAATCATGCAAAATATAGGTAAATTGGACATCTATCAACTCTCCCCAACCTAGAACTTTGCTTGTCCTCAAGCAATTGGTCAAGAGAAAGTTTAAGTGAAACCAAGATCTTAATTAATCACCGCTGCAAATAAAATGAAGGACAACTTTTCACTATTCACAGATGATAAATCCTCAATCATGCTTCATTTTATCTAACCAAATTCTAAGTTTGAAACTAGAATACACAATTGTAAGTAACCACTCTGCTGTAAAAACAAGAAATCCTCTCTGTTTATACCTTCCAGGTGAGTGTTTGCTCTCTTTATCATTGGTCAAGTGTTATTCAATCATTGCATTTCATTTCACTGCATGAGATAACCACTCAAACAAACATGGATCAAGAGGTCTTTAATAGGTTGTAACTTGGCCAGGCTTACAAGAAATTCATTGGTTTTTCTTTGGATGCAAAGACATACTAAGGACACTTAGATTTCTTGGCCTTGGCTTTTTGTTATGTCATTTTTGCTTCATTTAAGCCGTTCAACTTTTTCTTTATATTCCTCCTTCATTTTGTTTATTCTTTGACCTTGGTAGGAGGATCTTACGTTGTTTTCCAAAATTTTTTTTTTCTTTTCTTTTGACAGTCACAGCCAAACTCTTCACATACCTTTCTTGAAAGATTGTTCCTATCCTTAGCATGCATTAAGGTTGGTTTATGTTTTTCATACAGGCGTGATCTAGGGTTAAGAACAAAATTCATTTTGGCTCAATTGGGTTTAAACACAAAATTTGGATTGATTACTTGAAGGTTGGCTTTTTGGCTCTTGTTTAACCTATTCTACACAAAATTTGCCTCTATCCTATCCATGCTTGCCTAAGCAATAATCCTTGCTAGAAATTCATGCAATGAAAGATTACACAAAAATCAATGAACTCTCGGTGTTTAAAGTTTCACTATCTCACTGGGTTAATTGTCTTGATTTCTTTATTCTCATAGAAGAGGGTTCAAACATTGTGAATTAATTCCTAACTCAAGAATTAGAAAGATTCATTCAACATTCATAAGAATTATCAGAGTTTCCAAAACCAGTCATCCTTCCTTTTATGCAAGCCTAAGATTAATTCACATCTTTCTTCACTTTTCCATGTCATGAAAACAAAATTTCCGCGCCTAAACATTATAACTAACGTATGTACAAAATTCATTTAGGCGCAAACATGAAAATCTACTGTAAATCATATGAAATTGACATAAACGGAAAGTACTGAATAATAAGTACTGAATTTAAAATAACATAATAAAAAGGAACGTAATTTAAAGTAACATAAACTTAAATAACTTGACAAAATTAAAATGGAACCACAATAGCATGCTCAGTCATGCGACATGACTATATCAGTGACCACTCGATCCAGTTGCTCTTCAAACTCCCTGTCCTCAGCCTCCTGCTGCTGATGAGTCTGTGTATCAGCTACCTGTGACTCAGGTGCTGTGACAGGTACAACTGCTGGTCCTGCTGATGTGGTTGGTGGTGATGGTGGTGCCTCTGGCTCAGCAGCGTCAGCTGCTGGTCTCTCCTCCTCCTGCAAAATAGGACTGTCCCCAGGCCAAGCAACACGCTCCACGAACTGGTCGGGGTGCATAAAAGGGCCTGAAGGATGGCTCCAATAGCTAGCTCGATAATGATACAGCATGCCTCTGTGAAGAGCGGCCTGCTGTCGCTCAATGTGTAGAAGATGAGCGAGGAGGGTAGGATCATAAGTAGGTGGAGGCGGTGGTTGGAGGGGTGGCTGAACTGTAGGTGAGGATATTACAGGTGGTGGTGGTGGTGGTGTTTGAACCTGTGGTGTAGGTGTGGGTATTCTGCAATTTAAATCTATAAATTTCTGATCGATGGATGGCCTAATCGGAGTGGTGGGGTTAACATCGATCCCATGGACTGCACAAAGTCCAGTGATGAATGCAGGGAAACCAAGGCTGGCTTTAGGTTTTGTATCAGCTAATGTAGTCTTCAGATTTTGCTGAGCGAACCTAAAGATTTCATCTGAAATTATCTGAGCAAGGTCAACAGACATATTTCGAGAGAGAATGCAGTATAGAAGCTCACACTTTGGAAGGGGTAAATCAGATACATGGGCATTCGGGATGACATTTGCTAAGAGAAATGTTGTCCACACTCTAGTCAGCATTGTCATATCCTTCCTCAGAAGTCTGGAAGGATGCTGGCTAGCCCCTCGATACATATGATGCCCTGGTAAACAGAGTTTATCTTCAAGGTCCTGTGTGGGGTAAATATGTCGGTTTTTCTTCAAGGTGCCATAAGTGCACAAATCTCCATCAGGTAACCGAAGCATATCACCTAAATGTTCGTTGATAGTGTCTCTATCATACGATATCCAGGTGCCCCTAACCCATGTTTTGCGTTCCAAAGTGCCCTCCTTGTTCCATGCGTTGGCATAAAATTCTTTGACAATCTCTGGGTCGAATTTATGTCTGGGGTTTGCAACTCTCAACCATTTTCTTCTTCTCAATAATTCCAAGAAGTCATCACACTCTCCCGCACGTAAATCAACCTTCCTTTCAGGAATAAAGGTCCAATGGTCTATGTTTTCAAGGCGTTGCTTATGCTCCTTACTCCTGAATTTCTGGTTTTGTTGGGACGAGCTTCCTTCAACCCTTTTTCGTTTACCCTTTTCTCTTTCGCTCTGTCGTGGGGGTTCAGCACTTGTTACTTTGGTTCTTGCCATCCTGAAAAACAGAAAATGCGCATAGAGTTCATAAGGTAAAAAAAAAAGACTGAAAAACAGAGTTTATTGCTTACACCATCTAGTTCACAAGATTTTACTGAAAAACAGAGCATGAGGAAAGGTTTCGACAGTTACAAAAAGTGTTGTGCTATTGATGTTATTAATCACAAAACGGACATGGTTAATTGTTTCTGCCAACACCGAACCTAATCGGGAACATTATATAAGTACCTACATTGGTTTTTCAGCAGCCACACAGAAATAAAAAAAAATAGAGCATGCTTAAGGGACATGGTTTCACTACTTTATTCTAGGGCATAATTTACATATGGGTTTCATTATGCAAAACAACATTGTAGACACAAAAATCAAACCCTAACTATCCTAAAACTGAAATCAAACAACATTGTAACCCACATTGAAAAATAACAAAATAGCTACAAACGTAACGAAGAAGAAGATGAACAGATGCATGAGAAATGAGAGAACTTACTTGGAAAGAAAAGAAAAATGAGAACTTGATACCAATGATGAGAAAGAAACTGCAAGAAACCCTTCGGAATCAACGATGATAGTGTGTGGGATTTAGAAGTTGAGGGCTTTTAAAAAGGTTTTGGGAGTTCGGAAGTGGAACAGGTTGTGTGCTTTTTAAAAAGAATGTGTAACCGCTTAAATTCGCTCAAGCGAGATTAAACAGCTACAGCGAATTTAAGTTACACTTTCTAATTTTGCTCAAGCGATTATGGTTCGCTGTAGCGAAATCGAAATTAAAAGGTACCTGATACTCCCAAAATCCCTTCGCTTAACTTAAATATCCTTCGCTTAGGCGAATCAATGTGTTTAAGACACTGGGTAAAATTCGCTAGGGCGAAATGAATGGCGCTTAAGCGAGTATGCAGTGTTTGCTTTCTGGACAAAATTCGCTTCAGCGAGATGAATTCGCTTGGGCGGTTTTGTTCCAGTGTTTAATAAAAGATACTTCGCTTGAGCGTGATTTAATTCGCTTGAGCGACAATTACAGAAAATGGGTTTTTCTTCAATTCAATGAGTGTTCTGCACAATTCGCTTGAGCGGTCTTTAATTAGCTTAAGCGAAATTTATCCAGTAGCTATTCCCTTGTCTTGGCCTGAGCGAAAGGTGAAATTTTTCAAGCGAAGAGGACATTCGCTCAAGCTAAAAGTGGGTCGCTTAAGCGACTTCTGTCCAGTATCAAAATATAAGTTTTTCGCTTAAGCGAAATGGAATGAGCTTGAGCGAATACCCTCATACTTGAAAATTTATATCCTTCACTTGTATATTTTTTTCAAAAAGTTATCTCATCATGCGATCCTTTGGTTCCTGCTAGTCTTCTCATTCACTTATAAGGCATCTCATTCAAAAAGAACATTCACACAATTTGGACAACTAAAAATTATAACAAAACAACAAATCAAACTCTCTGGGTTGCCTCCCAGGTAGCGCTTGTTTAACATCGTTAGCTCGACGCCTGATTGATTTTCATTCTTCAATAAAGTGGAGCAGCATATTTAGCTTTTCCACTCCACCACCCATATATGGTTTGAGTCTTTGTCCATTAACTGTCCAGGTTCTGTCAGAATTAGGATCTTGCAACTCAACAGTACCATATGATTTGACTTCTTTAACAAGGAAAGGTCCAGACCATTTTGATTTCAGCTTTCCTGGAAAAAGTTTTAGCTTGGAATTGAATAAAAGAACTGATTGTCCTGGGTAGAAGCTTTTTGCTAAAATCTTTTTGTCATGGTAGGCTTTCATTCTGTCTTTATAAATTCTTGATGATTCATAAGCTTCTCGCCTCTATTCTCCTAATTTTTCCAACTGAATCTTCCTTTCCTTTGTTGATGTTTCAGGATCAAAATTGAGCAACTTCATTGCCCAATAGGCCTTATGTTCTAGTTCCACCGGTAAATGACAGCTTTTTCCATAGACTAATTGGTAGGGTGAGAACCCTGTTGGAGCTTTAAAAGCTGTTCTGTATGCCCACAAAGCGTCATTCAACTTTAGAGACCAATCTTTTCTACCTTGGGAAACTGTCTTTTCCAGAATTCTTTTGATCTCCCTGTTAGATACTTCCACTTGGCCATTGGCTTGTGGATGGTAAGGAGAAGTCACCTTATGCTTGACACCATAATGTTCTAAACACTTTTGAAGTTGTGTGTTGCAAAAGTGAGATCCTCCATCGCTTATCAGAACTCGGGGAGTGCCAAATCTGCTGAAAATATTTTGCTTCAAAAATTTGATTACAGTTTTGGCATCTGCCTTTGCACAAGCCATTGCTTCGACCCATTTCGAAACATAGTCAACAGCTACCAGGATGTATTCATTGGAAAGTGATGAGGGTAGCAGTCCAACAAAATCTATGCCCCAACAATCAAAAACTTCTACTTCTAGGATGGTTGTTAGTGGCATTTCACTCCTTCTTGAAATACTTCCACTTCTTTGACAGGTATCACAGTTCTGCACAAAAGAGTTAGCATCTTTAAATATAGAGGGCCAGAAAAAACCTGATTGTAGGATCTTAGCAGCGGTTCTTTCCCCATTGAAATGTCCTCCATATGCTGAACTATGGCAGTGCCACAGAATACTCCTGGCTTCTTGTTCAGATACACATCTTCTCAAAATATTATCTGATCCAAGCTTGAATAAGTAAGGATCATCCCAAATAAATTGTTGTGCATCCTTCATAAGTTTCTTCTTTTGCTGCCATGTAAAGTCTTCAGGAATCACTCCGGCAGCCTTGAAATTTGCCATGTCGGCAAACCATGGTCTTTCTTGAACCAACAACAATCTTTCATCTGGGAATTCTTCAGGTACTTCTGGCTGTATCTTTGTGACTTCATCATTAATTAATCTGGACAAATGATCTGCAATATGATTCTCACTGCCCTTTTTGTCAAGAATGGTTAAGTCAAACTCTTGTAGCAGCAAAATCCACCTAATTAATCTTGGCTTGGAATCAGATTTATTCATCAAGTATTTGATTGCTGCATGATCTGTAAAAACTATTACTCGTGCACCAATTAAATACGATCTGAAATTTTCAAGCCCATACACAACAGCTAGTAATTCTTTTTCAGTTGTGGCATAATTGATTTGAGCTTCATTCAAAACTTTACTAGCGTAATGTATTGGATGAAAAATTCTAGATTTTCTTTGTCCTAACACTGTACCTATTGCATAATCACTTGCATCACACATGATTTCAAAATCAAGATTCCAATCGGGTGCAACTATGATAGGTGCAGTAGTTAGTTTTTCCTTCAACGTTTGAAAAGCAAGCAAACATGAATTATCAAATTGAAAAGAATTCTCTTTTTGCAGCAGATTACTCAAAGGTTTAGCAATTTTTGAAAAATCTTTTATAAACCTTCGGTAAAATCCTGCATGACCTAGAAAACTCCTGACACCTTTGACATTTATTGGTGGGGGTAATTTTTCAATAACTTCAACTTTTGCCCTATCCACCTCAATGCCTTTGTTTGAAATGGTGTGACCCAACACTATGCCTTTAGTTACCATAAAGTGACATTTTTCCCAATTGAGCATTAAATTGGTTTCTACACACCTTTTCAACACGGTATCAAGGTTTTCTAAACAAGAATGAAATGATTTACCAAAGACGGAGAAGTCATCCATGAAGACTTCTATGCATTTTTCCACAAGGTCTGAAAAAATTGCCAGCATGCACCGTTGAAAAGTGGCTGGAGCATTACATAGTCCAAAAGGCATCTTTCGATATGCAAAAACACCAAAAGGGCAAGTAAATGCTGTTTTCTCCTGGTCTTCTGGAGCCACTGCTATTTGATTGTAGCCTGAGTATCCATCCAGAAAACAATAATAAGCTTGTCCCGCCAACCTTTCCAGCATTTGGTCCATGAATGGCAATGGAAAATGATCTTTCCTTGTTGCTTGGTTGAGCTTTCGGTAGTCTATACACATTCTCCATCCCGTTACTGTTCTGGTTGGAATTAACTCATTATTTTCATTCCTCACTACCGTCATACCTCCCTTCTTTGGTACCACTTGAACTGGGCTCACCCATGCACTATCTGAAATAGGGTAGATCATTCCTGCTTCCAGCAACTTCAGCACTTCTTTCTTCACGACCTCTTTCATGATTGGATTTAACCGTCTTTGAGGTTGAGCCACTGGTTTGTATTCTTGCTCCATAAAAATATGATGCATACAATAAGATGGACTGATGCCTTTCAAATCACTTAGTTTCCAACCAATAGCTTGCTCATTCTTTTTCAGAATTTCAATCAGCTTTTCTTCTTCTTCTTTCAACAAAGTGCTGCTAATTATTACTGGTTTATTACCTTGGTCATCTAAAAAGACATACTTTAGATCTGAAGGTAATTCTTTCAATTCTATCTTGTGAACCTCAGGACTTTGTTTTTCATCTAGTTTTTCCATTTTGCTTTCCTCGCTTGTCACCACCTTACCGGCTTCAAGACTTTACAAAACCTCTTGCACTTCATCCATCTCCATATTATTAAAACTCTCAACAGCATTCACTAGAACCTTTTCAAGAGGGCTTGAATTGTTCATCTTGTGAAGCTGTTTTGAAATTGTCTTCTCTTCTACATCAATTTTGAAACAACTCTGCTTGTCTGCAGGATATTTCATGGCTTCAAAAACATCAAAATTGACTTCCTCGTCTTGGACTCTTACTTTTAATTTCCCATCATCAACATCTATGATAACTTTTACAGTCTTCATAAATGGTCGTCCCAAGATCAAAGGTACTTCTGAATCCTCTTCCATATCCATGATCACAAAATCCACTGGAAACACGAATTTGTCTACTTTCACTAGAACATCTTCTGCAACTCCATAAGGGAACTTCATTGATCTATCAGCTAATTGGAGGGTCATTCTAGTTGGTCGAATTTCCAGATCACTAATTCTCTTCAACATAGATAATGGCATCAGATTAATGCTTGCTCCTAGGTCAAGTAATGCTTTTCCTACTGGCAGACTACCAATGGTGACAGGAATTGTAAAGCTTCCCGGATCTTTGGTCTTCTGCGGTAATGCTTTTTGAATTATAGCACTACATCCAGCCTCTAATTCTACTGTCTCCTCCGAAAATCTTCCCTTCTTTGTCAGTAGATCCTTCATAAATTTTGCATAAGTAGGCATCTGCTCTATGGCTTCCATGAATGGCACATTGATCTGTAATCTCTTGAATATGTCCATAAACCTAGCAAACTGCCTTTCTTTATCCCGCTTGGAAGGATTTTTGGGGTAAGGCATGCTTTTCAGCTGTGGTATACCTTCATCCACCTTCATCTTTCCTTTCTCTACATCACTCTTTTGATCTTTCTCTTTTTCTTTTTCTTTATTTACAGTCTCACTCTTTTCATTTTCATCTTTTTCTCTATTTTTTTCTTTTTCTTTTTCTTTCAAAAGTCTTTCTTCTTCCTTTTCTTTTTCACCCAACTCTACACCTGTAGTTTTTCCGCTTCTGGTCATCACTGCCTGACATTGCTCCTTAGGATTCGCTTCAGTGTTGGCTCCATAATGAGGTCTTTTTTGTTCTGCCATTTGACGGGCAAGCTGTCCAACCTGAGTCTCTAGATTCCTGATGGAAGCTTCTGTGTTCTTCTGATTTGTTAGAGAAGCTTGCATGAACTTTTCCAATGTATCTTCCAATCTAGTTGTCTTTTCCATCAGAGACGGTCCTTGTTGGTGGGCCTGTGGTCTATTGTATGTATTAGCTTCTTGCCTCCAACCTTGGCCTTGATTTGCATTATTCCTCCATCCCTGAAATGGTTGATTAGTAAAATTGGAATTGAAATTATTTTGTCTACCTTGATTGTTCATGTAATGGACAGCTTCTTCCTGCGACCCACAATGTCCATTTGGATGGTCACCTCCACAAAAATCACATCTTGCATTCATTTGTTGCTGAGGTTGTGCAGATTGAACTGAGTGCAATTGTTGAGGAAGTTTGGCCATCTGTTGAGTTAAGGCTTCGATCTGTTGGGTCAAAATTTTGTTTTGAGCTAAAATAGCATCAGAAGTATTCAAGTCCAAAATTCCTTTCTTTTGTACTTGCTGCCTATCATGCTGTGCTTGATAATCTATGGATGACAAAGCTTCTATGATTCTGGTTGCTTGGTCAGCATCTACTGTCATCATTGTTCCACCAGCAGCAGCATCTAGAATCATCTTTGTATCAGGCCTTAGACCATTGTAGAAAATGTTCAGCTGCGCTATATCTTCAAATCCATGATTTGGACATTTGCGCAATAAGGACTTGAATCTGTCCCATGCTTCACAAAAAGGTTCTTCCATTCCTTGACGGAAAGTTGAAATGTCAGACTTTGCTTTTATGAATCTTGACGGTGGAAAGAAACGAAACAAGAATTTCTCCTCCACACTAGACCAATTATTCAAGCTTTGGTTTGGGTGGGATTGCAACCATTCTTTGGCCTTTCCAGCTAGAGAAAATGGGAACAACCGGAGGTATGCTGATTCAAGATCTCCTTGCTCAAAGCCCATAGTACCTACCAATTCATAAAATGTAGCTAAGTGAGTATATGGGTCTTCATGTGACATTCCAGTAAATTGGTGAGCACTAATCAAACTAAGAAATGCTGGTTTCATTTCCAAAGCTCTGGTTTGTGGGATTGCTATGCTTGAAAAATATCTAGGTCCTTGTTGATTGGCATAGTCTCCCAAGGTACGCCTTGGTGGTTGATGTCCTTCCATATTTGCTTCAGATTTTGGAATTGTTGTTGGTGTTGAAATTGGAGAAGAAGAAGAAGAAGATTGGTCCTCCTCTTGTTGTGCTTTTACTTTGGCTTTGATTTTCTTCAAAGTCTTTTCAATTTCAGGATCTATTTCAGCCTGTTCTTTGAATCCCTGACTTCTTAATATCATAAGCAAAGCTAGCAAAGGAGAGGTTAACCAAGAAATTGATACTAAACAACACAAAAATGCAATACGTACAGTATTCACACACCGTAATAACTTAATTCAATTACTTCGATCCCCGGCGGACGGCGCCAAAAACTTGCTGGTGTATTTTAAGAGAATCAAGTTTGTATAATACACTCAAAGAAACGTGCCAAGTTTTAAACACGGTAGTTGTAGTTATAAAAGGTATCGTTCCCACTAAGGATCGTCAGCAATTGAAACTTAAAGGATTACGGCAGATTAAAATGATTGTTTTCATGGTTTTTAGTTCACAATATAAACGATAATATATGAACGATTATGCAGTGAAATAAAAGGAGTTTATCTAATTGTAAAAGCTGGGATTAGGATTCACCGATCTTACCTTCCGATGCATAACGTATATTCATGAAAACGGAGTTTGAACTATAATGCTTTACATCACAATCAAAGTCATTCGTATCAATTCCTTGACTACGAAATTCATAAGAACAGATTTGATAACGTCAATCCCTTGATCGTTTCAATTCCATTCCAGCATTACGACCGATTGTTTGGATGTTCAATGCGTTAAATACCATCCCTGGTTATTTACTCACATTGAGCATTTCATTTAGATCTGTTTTCGAAAGTTATTTTCCAACAACAAACGTAAACTTAATTCAAGAAACTAGTGATCAAGTAGATTCAAGCATTAAACGTAAAATGAAATACCAAGAATCATAGAACAAGTTTACCCGAATCATGAATATATCATTTATGATCTTCAAGTAAGAAAAGCTACATCCAATCCCATGGAGATGTTTAGCCACTCATGGTGGTCATTACAGCTTAGAAAAGAAGAAGAAGAGAAGAGTACAAAAAGTTTCTATCTATCCAGCCTTTCTTCTCAGCCGCCATGCAGTAAGCTTATATAAAAGAAAACTCGCTCAAGCGAGTTTATATTTCGCTCAGGCGATGAGCATTCTTCAGCACGAAGGAAATCCACGTCCTGCTTCATTATGGGCTTGCTTCGCTCAAGCGGTCTAGATTCGCCTAAGCGAATCTTCATATCTGATACTTTATGCCATTTCGCTTGAGCCATGTCTTCATAAACTGCAGCGAGCCCTTTTAAAATTTGGTTTTGGACAAATTCCGCTTGAGCGAAATAGTGCCGCTCAAGCGCCCTTCACATTGCTGCATTCTGGAAGAAATTCGCTGGCTTCTTTATTCACAACGCTTGAGCGAAACTACTGCTAGTCCATTCTGTTCCAATCTCGCTCAAGCGGCCTTAGTTGTCGCTCGGGCGAATACTTCATTTTCAATACTGGCTTGATTTCGCCTGGGCGTATCACTCCTCGCTCAAGCGAGTCTTGACCTGATACTATTATTTGTTAAGTTTATGTCTCGCCCAAGCGGGTGCTTCAATTTTTCCTCAGCGATCATGATTCGCTCAAGCTATATACCCTCCGCTTGAGCGAATATCACTCTGTTTGCTCAACTCTTGGTGATTTTCTTCATTTCTTTTCTTTTCTTCTTTCTTCTTTGAATTTTCCTGAGATTGTAACAAAATTAGCCAATCAACCTGTACAATGTTCATATCACTATTTCTTTTCTATTTAGCTTACAAAATTGACAAACATTGTACATTATATCCAATTTATGCTTCATTAATCATGCAAAATATAGGTAAATTGGACATCTATCACTAACCCATGGTGGTTATGGTGGATAAAATGAAATAAAAGAGGTTTGAGAGTAAAAATAATGTAAACATCAAGTTATTGATATATATAGGTAATTGAGTCTTAATGGGTAAATAGAAAATTGATTTTGAAATGTATTGTGATGTAGGAAGTGACCCTATTGACGAGGCGGGACCATCGGACCGCGTTGATCACTACTTCACTTGAGGTAGGAGGGGGTAACTTTTCTAAATGCATGATTTCATCCATTGGTGATGTGAAAGTATGTATATGTGATTATTTTGATGATTGTTGAATGGATGATGTGATAATGTTATGATTGGAATGCGTTTAGAATGATAATTATTGTGTGGAATTATATTTGGGATAATATTATGATGTTGTGATGATACTATGTTAATGAAGTATGATGATGGTTTGAAACCATGTATGGATTGGAATTGTGATGTGAATATCCCAAAGATATGTGTATGATCTATTGAATGTGTATGCCGCTAACTATTAATGAGTATAAGCATTGAGGAGAATTGGAAATAATTAAGGATGATGAGAATATTGAAATCCACTAAGTGGTGGTGGTGAATGATTGATTGTGGAGTGGCATCTAGGATGCATAGTGTGAGGATGCACTTGATTGGCATTTGCATTACATCCATGGCATATCATAGCTGTCTATGTGGAATACTAGGGGGTTCCACTAGGCGGGCCCAATGGGAGGGCGGCTCAGTGCACGAGCGTATTATGATTTTCCCCTGTGACTCGGTGTATGAGTCACGAAGCTATCCATAGTTTGGTGACGAGGCACCCTATATGGCGGGCCTAGTGGGCAGGCGGCTCTATGGTGAGCGAGTTTACCTCGGTGTCCAACGGGACACGGCTCTCTCGATGTGTGTTCGGGAGGGGCCCGTAGCACTTGTGGTAGTTGAGGCCACGATGTTGATCCGTAAGTCACATGATGACTAGTGCTACAGATGGGCGGTAGCGGTTTGGTACAAGTAAAATTTTGAGAATATAAGCATGCGTAAAATTGAGATATATGTGTACACAATTTTTCTACTGCAGTAGGGGCATAGTAGCACACCTATGCTTGTCCCACAATTGAATTAAAGTTATATTCCCACAGTCGGATCCGCATTGTTTGATGAGAAATTCTTGTGCATATGCATTAGCTTTAAGAGCATTTGCATATAGCTGGAGATATACCTAGTTGAAAGCCCAAGGTGGTAATGGATGAATGAGAATTAAAAAGGGAGGGAGTTAGATACTAACCCTATGTGTGTGTTGGGTAATTCAAATGAATGAAATTGTAAATGTATACTTGAGATCATGAGATGTATTATGTATGATGTATGATGTAGTGTAATGATTGATATTTGTGCAAGTATACATGTATCTCATCATAATGTATGACTTTAATTCATTTGGATTGTGTTACTCACCTCCCCGTTGCTATTTTTAAAGTTGATGTAGGTATGACTTAAATCCTACAGCTTTTGGAGGTCGAGTTTGGAAGGAGGTAAATATAGAATGGGATTGTGTAAGCCTTGGCCGGCATGAATCTGTTTTGTGAAGTATATGATGGTTATATACTCAATTTTGTAATGTTGATAATTTTGGAGGTCATGGGAGAAAATTGGACATGTTTGTGCAATGACGATTTTCATTCATGACCCAAATGATGTAAAGAATGGATTATGATGCTTATCTGTGATTGACGAATGGATTACTGTGTTTTTATGCCATATTATGGAGATTGTGAAATGATGTGGAATCTAGATATATGTAGGGAGTGTATTGTGGCATGAAGTCGAATTTGGATTATATGCATAAGTTAATATTAGCATGATGATGTTGGTGGTATTTAATTCAATGAAGGAATTATGTAGTTTTAGATTGTAGCATTATATGAAGTGGTACATGCATAATGAAGTGAGGTAAGGTCTTAGGTAAGGCCAAAATAGAAGGAATTGGTGTTGTATGTGTTATGTCCATGTGAATTTTCGTTTCTGCTGAGTTTCTACAGAACTCGCTCAAGCGAGTGGGAATCTCGCTCGAGCGAGATTGTTGTGAAATAGGGAATTCGTTTCTGCCCCAAATTCGCTCAGGCGGATGGCCAACTCGCCCAAGCGAAATTGCCTCAGAATCAGAGGCTAGATTCTGGATAATTTTTGCCCAGGCGTGGGAGTGAGCGCTCAAGCGAGGGAGAAGGAAAATGATACTAGACGATTTTCACCCAGGCGAGTGGTGCCTCGCCCAAGCGAAAATCGGCCAGAGAGTTTCTAATGATTCTGGACCAATCTCGCTCAAGCGAGTCATGTGCCGCTCAAGCGAGATTGGGACCTGATGCATATTCCCTCTTTCGCTCAAGTGTTTCGCTGCCTCGCCCAATGCTTAGCGAGACAGGGCTCGCTCAAGCGAGCTGAGTCCTGATGCTTATTTCTTCCTTTCGCCCAGCATCCCTCAGCGTTCGCTCAAGCGTGGGTACGCTGGCTCGCTCAAGTGAATGGATTCTCGCTTGAGCGAGTGGCACCTGATGCTCCACTAAAACTTTTATTTTAAATGGATTTTGTTCCTATGCATTGTTCCCTCTTTAAACATTACTCTAATGGTATTAAGGAGTATAAGTTGGACTTCTAGGCTATATAAACTACATCCCACTTTTCATGAAACTCCTCCTCTTGAAAATGAATCAATCAATAATCAAATTAATTGAATCTTCCGCTATTTTTAATTAGAAAAGTTATTATAAAATAATCTTTTGAACTCACCCTCTCATATCTTCATATATGGGAGTGGTTTATTATAGATCCAGGGGAATGGAAATAATATTTCATCACTCTAATTACTGATTGATTAATATTTTTCAAAAACACGAAAAATTTTCCCCTATTTTTGGGGTGGGGGCGTCTCAAATCTTCTGCAGGTTTACCTCTGGTGTGTCTTGAAGTTCAAGTACAGATTAAGACATCAGTTTTAACTTGAAGAACCTCGGATTTTCACCGAACTGAGGTGTAAAATACCATACTCCACTAAGGCTGTACGAGCTTAGAATTAGTGAAGTAACACCGGTCATGAGACCGTGCTAGGACCCCGGTTAATGCAGTCAACATTGACTCCGGACTCTAGGACAAATAAACCTTTTTTTCTTTTTTTTTGTTCTACTTTTTTTATACATATCTTAATATATATTTTGCTGGACAAAAATAGGTGTTCACAGATGCCCTTCTTTACTTCTTTTCATGAAAGAATATGAGACATATTCATATTATTGATGTGAAAAGAAAGTAAAGACGTGAACACCCTTAAAAATACTTGACAACTTTTGATAAGAAGTAAATAGCCGAATGGTGTTGTCCCAATACCAGACAGTTTAAGGGGAAGCATCTGGAACATGGCAGGAAGGTAAACGACATAATCTAGGAGTTGATACCTGAGACTTTGAAAGAAAATAAACGGTAGATGAGGTTGTCTTGACATTTTGAGGAGCCTAAGAATGGTTATCTGAGGCTTTGACACAAAATAGATGACAGGGGGATGCCCCTGACTAGTTTTGATTGAAGTAGCCTAGGGAAGGATACCTGAAGCTTTGACATGAAAATAAATGACTGGGGGGATGCCCCTGACTTGATTTTGATTGAGATAGCCTAGGGAAGAATACCTGAGGCTTTGACATGAAATAAATGACTGGAGGGATGCCCCTGACTTGATTTTGATTGAGATAGCCTAGGGAAGAATACCTGAGGCTTTGACATAAAATAAATGACTGGGGGGATGCCCCTGACTTGGTTTTGATTGAGATAGCCTAGGGAAGAATACCTGATGCTTTGACACGAAACTAAATGACTGAGGGGATGTCCCTGTTTTGATTTTGGTTGAAATAGCCTAGGGAAGGATACCCGAGGCTTTGACATGAAAATAAATGACCTGGGAAAATGCCCCTGGCTTAGTTTGAGTAGCCTAGGAATGGATACCCGAGGCATGAAGTAAGGCTTAAGGGAAATATCTCTGCCATAGTGACTTATGGTAGAGAATTATATGAGATTTATACTCGAGAAGAATGTGTCTGAGATTGACTTTTCTGACTTAGTGAGGGTTCCGAGTGAATACAAGGATTGCATTTTCACATCTTAGTAAACCATCCCTACTGGAGTTAGGTGATAGGCTGAAACTGTTGATCTCGACTCTTCATGGGGAATATTTGTCCTTGTTGTAACCTAAACCCTGCATAGAAGAAATAATCAAGTGGAAAACCAAAGGTTAAAGATCTTGTTTCCTCCAGGTGACTACCATAATCCTTATGGGACTTGTTACTCATGGCAGAGCGGAATATCCTAATTACCAAGGTCTGTGTAATTGGGAAGTATCAAGCTCATTTGAGATTAAAAATATGCTTTTCATGATTTTTTTTTTGATATCTTTCACAAAATGCATGCAAATGAAACCTGACAAGACAAGGATTGGAACTGAAATGAAGAATTCCATATATTTACTTGGGAAAATTACAAGTTTACATCATAATTTTTAATCCAAACTTTTAGAGGACATAAAGACTACCCTATCCCTTTAGAGTATGCTCAAGCATAATACTTCTTGACTGCATCTGAATTGACTGGGAAAGATAACTCCTCACCATCCATGTTCGTCAAAATCAAAGCTCCTCCAGAAAAGGCTCTCTTTACGACGAATGGTCCTTCATAATTTGGCCTCCATTTGCCTCGGTGATCATTTTGATTCGGCAAGATTTTCTTCAGTACCAAATGACCTTCATGAAATTGACGAGGTCGCACTTTCTTTTCGTATGCCTTCTTCATACGCTTTTGGTATAACTGCCCATGACAGAGAGCGGTTAACCTTTTCCCGTCAATTAAATTTAATTGATTATACCGAAACTGAACCCATTCAGCTTCTTCTAATTTGGCATCCATGATTACTTTTAAAGACAGAATTTCCACTTCTATTGGTAAAACAGCTTCCATACCATACACCAATGAGAAGGGTGTTGCCCCTGTCAAAGTTCGTACAGAGGTACGATACCCATGTAAAGCAAAAGGAAGCAACTTACTCCAGTCTTTGTAGGTTTCAACCATCTTTTGTATGATTTTCTTTATATTTTTGTTAGCAACTTCCACTACTCCATTCATCTTAGGTCTGTATGGAGATGAGTTGAGGTGTTTAATTTTGAATTCCTCACAAAGTTCATCCATCATTTTATTATTCAGGTTTGTACCATTATCAGTGATGATCTGATTTGGTAAACCATATCTACAAATCAATTCTCTCTTGATGAATTTGACCACAACATTTTTAGTCACGTTGGTGTAGGAAGCTGCTTCAACCCACTTAGTGAAGTAATAAATGGCCACTAAAATAAAGCGATGTCCATTTGATGCTTTTGGTTCAATGGGACCAATAACATCTATGCCCCACATAGCAAAAGGCCAAGGCACTGTTAGAACGTGCAAAGAAGATGGTGGTGCATGAATGTTGTCTACATAGGTTTGACACTTATGACATTTTTTGGCATAGTTATGACAATCATTTTCCATTGTCATCCAATAATATCCAGATCTGAGAATTTTTCTTGCCATTGAGTGCCCATTTGCATGTGTTCCGAAAGGCCCTTCATGAACATCCTTCATGATTTTGTTAGCTTCTGTCACGTCTACGCAACGAAGGAGAACAGAATCATAATTTCTCTTATAAAGTGTATTCCCAGTCATAAAGAAATTCATGGCTAGGTGCCTGAGGGTTCTTTTATCATTTTCTGAGATACCAGGGGGATATTCTTGATTTTGAATATAATTTTTTATGTCATGAAACCATGGTTTCCCATCGGGCTCTTCTTCTATGTCATGACAATATGCAGGTTCGAGACGTCTTTCAATCTCGATGAAGGGCATGTCACACTCCCTACTTATGTTGAACATGGAGGCCAACGTGGCCAAAGCATCGACTAATTGGTTATCATCCCGAGAAATATGATGGAAAGAGACTTCATCAAACCCTTTGATTAGTTCCATGATGTGAGCTTGATAAGGAATAAATTTGCCATCTCTAGTACCCCATTCTTTCAGTTGATGAATCACCAAGGCAGAATCTCTGTATATTTGTAGAGATTTCACCTTTGATTCAAGTGCCGCCTGAATCCCCAAAGCATAAGCTTCATATTCTGTAATATTATTGGTGCAATCAAAACAAAGTCTAGCAGTGAATGGGAAAAGCTTGTTATCTGGTGAGATTAGGATGGCTCCAATCCCATGCCCTAATGTATTCGACGCCCCATCGAACATCAAAATCCAAGTTTTATTAGGACAATCTTTCTCTTCTGACATCATAATATTTTCATCAGGAAATTCAAATGACATTGGTTGGTATTCTTTTAGGGGATGGTGGGCCAAGTGATCAGCCAAAGCACTCCCTCTTATAGCTTTTTGGGTGACATGAATGATATCATACTTAGTCAAAAGAACCTGCCAACGAGCTATTCTTCCCGTCAGAGCCGGTTTTTCAAAGATGTACTTAATTGGGTCCATCTTAGATATCAACCAAGTAGTATAAGATAACATGTATTGCCTTAGGCAACGAGCAGCCCATGCTAATGCACAACAAGTTCGTTCCACAGTGGAATATCGTGCTTTGCACTCAGTGAACTTCTTGCTCAAATAGTAAATAGCATGTTCTTTTCTCCCAGACTCATCATGCTGCCCCAGTACAGAGCCCATAGACTCATCTATCACTGTCAAATACAACATGAGTGGTCTTCCCGGGGTTGGGGGAACCAAGATCGGTGGGGATTGCAAGTATTGCTTTATTTGCCTCCTAACAATCATCATTCCATTGTGATGGTTGATTTTTACGAAGCAACTTAAAGATTGGATTACATACAGCTGTTAGTTGAGAAATGAAATGAGCTATGTAATTCAACCTTCCAAGGAATCATCGTACTTCTTTTTCAGTGCTAGGAGCAGGCATTTCCATGATTGCCTTTACTTTATCAGGATCTACTTCGATACCTTTCTCACTGACAATGAAACCAAGTAACCTTCCAGATTTAGCCCCAAAAGTGCATTTAGACAGATTTAATCTGAGTTTAAATTTTCTCAGGCGTTCAAAGAGCTTTCGTAAGTCAATCAAGTGACCTTTAACGGATTTGGATTTGGCAATAATATCATCCACATAAACCTCTATCTCTTTATGCATCATGTCATGAAATAGAGTTACCATCGCTCTTTGGTAAGTGGCACCGTCATTTTTCAATCCAAAAGACATCACCTTGTAGCAGAAGGTTCCCCACAAAGTAATGAAAGTGGTTTTTTCCATGTCTTCGGGTGCCATCTTGATCTGGTTGTACCTAGAAAATCCATCCATGAATGAAAAAATGGAATGTTGGGCTGTGTTATCAACAAGAACATCAATATGTGGCAATAGAAAGTCATCTTTTGGGCTAGCTCTATTCAAATCCCCGTAATCAACAGACATTCGTACCTTCCCATCCTTCTTCGGGACCGGAACAATGTTGGCCACCCGTTCAGGGTGTTTAGAGACAGCCAAGAACCCAGCATCCAACTATTTGGTTATCTCTTCTTTAATCTTTAAGAGCATTTCTGGCTTCATCCTTCTCAACTTCTGCTTTGTGGGGACGCAACCGGGTTTCAATGGCAACTTGTGGTCAACGATGCAGTTTTCTAAACCTGGCATATCCTGATATGACCAAGCAAACACATCACTGAATTCGACCAATAATTCTATTAATTCCCTCCTATGTTCTCGACTCAAAGAGGTGCCGATCTTGACTTCTTGTTTGTTTTCTTCACCCCCTAAATTTATGACTTCAACAATTTCTAGATAGGGAGAAATTTCTTTATCTTCCTGATCTAGCAGCCTTAGTAATTCAGAGGAAGGTTCATCAGACTCTTCGTCCTCTTCGCTTGTTGGATTAAAATCATGATGGGATAAAGTAATCTTATTATTTTGGAATTCAATTTCAGATCTACAATTTATTTAATATAAAAAAGGCAAAATAAGGAAAATGATAATTGAACTTAACTTTTATTTATTTGAAATGATAAAGGAAACATGTTTTGCCCTTATTAAAACTTATCCTAAGGCTTTAGGCATAGCCAAAGGATTTAAACAAAAACCTACAAAGTGAACAATTACTTTGAAATGATCTCTGGAAGCTCAACGGCTTCCCAATTACACAGTTCAGTATCTGAAGGACAAGGGTAAATCAATTCTTCTTCTCTCTTGGACTCATCATCGACGGCCGCCACTTGGTCTGGAGATGTCAAGCCTGCACTCCTGAAACTTTGGTAAAGGTCACAGATAGGGATCTTCGCAGTTAGGGGTTCTCGGTTTTCTAACCGTGCAAGTCGTTTTTCTCTTTTATTTACGAAAACCTTCGCTCTTTCCATTGGAGATGGATGATATCCCAGCCCAAAGCCGTTCTTATTCTCCTTAACCAATAATGGGTCTACTCCTCCATCAAGCATCTTCCCAAGCCCTTTCCCTGGCTAGAATCCAGATTTCATCATCACTTTGGCCACCATCATAGAAGCTTTGGAAGGACGAGCTAGTTGTAACCCTTCGCTCACATAGGTGGTGTGAGCAATTTCCAATGATTGGAAGGAAGTCTCAAGACTTTCTTCAGCCGCTTCTATATATGGAGTTGACATGGGCTTGCTGATAAGGAAATCTCCCTCACCAGAAACAATGATTAGCTTGTTGTTTACCACAAATTTAAGCTTTTGATGAAGGGTAGATAGAACCACACCAGCAGAATGTATCCAAGGCCTGCTATAAGCAGGATTGATATCCATCACTTGAAATAATACGTTGAAGGTGCATGGGCCCACTTGGATAGGGATCTCAATATCTCCAATGACCTCTCTCCGAGTACCGTCAAAAGCTCTTACCACCATTGTGCTTGGCTTCATATGTGACCCATCAAAAGGTAGTTGATTTAAAGTGGACTTTGGCATGATATTCAGAGAGGATCCATTGTCAACTAGGACCTTGGCTAAGATATGATCTTGACACTTGACAGAGATATGTAATGCCTTATTATGACCTATCCCTTCAGCAGGTATCTCTTCATCAGTGAAAGTTAAGTAGTCATTTGAGGCAATATGCCCCACTATCCCTTTGAACTTTTCTGGTGAAATATCTTTCGCAACATGTGCTTTATTCAAGACTTTCAATAACCTTCCACGATGTGGCTCTGAATCCAATAAGAGAGATAACAAGGATATTTTTGCAGGAGTACGATTTAACTGGTCGAGGACCTGGTATTCGCTTTGCTTAATGAATTTCAAAAATTCATAAGCATCTTCATTTGTTATTCCTTGGGGAGGGTCTTGTTCTTTACCACGACTTTCTTTTTCACTTACAGGTGCATCCTCCTTTCTCAAGCTTTTAGGAGCATAAACTCGTCCGCTCCTAGTCATTCCACTTGTCTCGGAAATATTGGTCAGCGAGGATGATGATCCCTTTAGGAGTTGAGGGATTACATCCACTTCATACTTCCAAGGTACTGCATGGGTATCTTTGTATGAAAATGGAGATGGGGTCCTAATTGTCAAGGACAGATGGTTTATGACTAGTTCGGTCAAAGGTTTCTTGGTGTAATAGACCACCAAAGGAACGGGGGTGACTGGGCTTACTGAGCTTGTACCATGCTGCCCATGGATCATGTTGACATCATTGCAAGGGCGACGATAAACTTGTACCAGATAGGTGTCAAGTAATTTTTAAAGCATTTCAGGCATCTGATTATGAATGTCCTCATTAGAACTTTGAGTTTCAGATATTAATCCTTTCCTCAAAAGTTCATTATAGATCCATGGGAGAGGAGTTTTGATATCTGAAGCATTCCTAACACGATCACTTCCCAAATCATGTGTTATTGCATTTACCCCAACATTTCCATGATTAGGCAAAGGATTTCTAATCACATTAGGGGAGCCTTCTTCAAAATCTAGCCACTTGGCATTTATCAAATCACGTACCTTAAACTTTAAGGCAATGCAATTTTCTGTAGAATGCCCCGGTGCCCCAGCATGATAATCACACTTCACATTAGGATCGTACCCCTTAGGATATGATGGCCCTACGGGTTTTAAAGGACATTGTACAACAAGAGAACTTTTGAGAAGTTGAGGCAAAAGTTCAGTATATGTCATAGGAATTGGATCGAATTGGACAGAAGGACGGTCATTGTTTGGCTTTTTTGGTGGAGGATTTGAGTTGGGATTTTGCATCCATTGTTGGGGAGGAGGAGGTGGTGTATTCTTGAAATTATGGACGGGTGGGGGTCTATATGATTGAGGATGGGGAAATGGATTTCCAGAAGCAGCAGCTACATAAGGGTAAGGTCCGTACGGTGGATAATGAGGTGGGAAAGGGAAAGGGGAAGGTTGAAACATTTTTTGATTATGTTGACCTTGATTTCCCATTACAGCATTTGCTTCCTCACCCTTTCTTCTTCCTGCCCCTGTCATAGGTCTTCCTATTGACGGGGAACTTTGGACAACTTTTCCTATTCTCAAACCGCTTTCAATTCTTTCCCCTATTACCACCATATCAGAAAAGCTTGATGATACACTCCCAAGCATCCTTTCATAGAATGGTGGCTGAAGAATGTCAATGAACATTGCCATTATCTCTTTCTCTATCAGGGGTGGTTCAACTTGTGCAGCCATTTCTCTCCATCGTTGAGCATATTCTTTAAAGGACTCAGTATTCCTTTTGGTCATATTCTGAAGTTACAGCTAGTCTGGTGCCATGTCCATATTGTATTTGTATTGCTTCAGAAAGGCATCGGCTAGATCCTTCCAACAACGAATACGAATTCGTTCAAGGTGAGTGTACCAGCTCAACGCTGCCCCAGCAAGGCTATCTTAAAAAAAATGGATCAGCAACTTTTCATCATAAGCATATCCTGCCATCTTTTGGCAGTACATGGTTAAATGGTTACGAGGACAAGTTGTTCCTTTGTATTTATCAAATTCTGATAATTTGAATTTAGGAGGAATTACCACATCTGGGACTAGGCATAATTTAGAAACATTTGTTATACCTAAGCCACTTCCTCCCTCTACTGCATGCAACCTTTCTTCCAATATCTCCATTTGCCCTTTTGACAAAGTCACTGCTGGCTGATCAGGATTTGGTGGAGGGACCTGAGCTTTGTGTGACAAGTTTTGGGAAACACCTTCCTGTGGTATTGGGCAACCATAAGGGAAATAATATGGCACTGCTTATGGGTTTGGTTGTGTGCCATCATTTAGAGTCTGGTGATTTTGTGGTGCAATTGTATTAGGTGGAGTGACATTAGGTGGAGCCTGAGTGTTTTGGGGAACAGCTGTTGATTGGCTGAAATTTGGAGGGTTAGATACCGGGGGATTGGGAATTTGTTGAGCAGCAGGAGGATTCTCTTGATTAGGATTAGGATGCATGGTGTAATATCCTTGAGGTAAGCCATATGGAGGCCAAGCATATGCTTGCTGAACATTCCTGTCTTAGGAAACAAAAGGTGGCAATGGTATACCATAAGGTTGGTGTGAGATGAATGGAGTTTCAGTGACTGGAGCAAGATCATTTAAAGGTATAGGGCTTCCTTCTTGAGCTTGAACTTGAGGAGCGGATGTTTATTCCCCATTTCCTGCAGAGGATCCCTTTTCTGTACCTCTTTTTCAAGGAGCTTAAGTATTTCTGTCATCTGTTCTTTGATCTGGCCAACTTCATTCCTCAATTCTTCAACTGGGTTTTCCAGCTCTGCTATAAGTCTTGTTTACAGTCGGGTTTGATAAGGATGCTTTGAGCCCTTCCTCCCTGTGATGAGAGTAAATACAAAGAAACCTCCTTTGGTACAAGAACAATTATTGTTAAATGACATAAAGAGATGTAAAGTAAATACACGATGAATTTTAAATATCGGTAAGCAAATTTCTTTTAGAATGTCTTTTTCTAAAGTACTAAGTTAGAAGAAAAATGGAAATTAAACATGAGATTTATTCATTGATCAACAAGTTCTGATACATTATTTGTTACAACAAATCAAAATCAATTCTCTCTCACTCTAGCAATCCAGACCTTCATTTCATCCAATCGTCCCTTGCAGTATTGGATGAATGTTGTAATTTCCTCTGGTGTAGAAAGCAGATTCATCATTGCTTCAGCCTTCTTCAACAGGTGAGGAATATCTCCAAGTGTTCCATTAGCAAGACCGGCTAGATTAGAAAAATGGTCTCTCTAAGAATAGACAAGACTTTCCAACTCAACCCTTTCTAGGGTCATTAAACATATAATCTCTTCATATCTATCCTTGTCTTCCATGGCTTGCCATTTTTCTTCATTTATTTCATGCTCGCAAGCACTGACGACATCTTTGACTTGTCGTTCCGGTTCATCAATTTGTGCTTGCATAAGGTTCTTTTGAACTTGAGCTTCTTCTTTTGTCTTGGCTAGAATTTCTCGTAACCGCCCTTTGTCAGCCAATATATCATCCTTTTGTTTCTCTTTGGTCTTCAATTGGCTGTTCGCTGTTTGGAGGCATTGATCCAATTGCATCATATGTTCTCTTTCAATTCGCCGCTTCTTACCCATGTCTTTAAAGGCATTTTCTAATTCACATCTTTTTCTCTTAAGTGAAGCATTGTCTTGTTGAATTTTGATTAAATCATCCTCCAAAGCTTGATTTTTCTTTGTCATTTCAGCCAACTTGCTCCTCAAGTTTTCAATCTCTTTGCTTTCATCGGAAGCTGGATTTCTCACATGAGCATTGTGATCTTTGAAGGGTAATTTGACAATGGCTACCCTATTTGAAATCCACTGGTGGTAACTTTCTTTTGCAGCATAACTTCAGACACCCAATTCTTTTCCTTTCCTATGGACCTTGCCCCAAGCATCAATGACAGTTTGAATAACAGGAGCATTATTTCCCTTAATATAATAATGAAGAAAAGGTGTTACTATTTCTTCTTCAGGAGGCTGTATCATAGGATAAGTAAGTTGTCTTTTCGTAATGCTAGGATTGTAATTGATGCATCCTTGAGTTCCTATGAGAGGCACATTCAGAAATTTTCCACAGCAGTAAATAATGGAATCCACGTTCATCCACTGAGGGTACCACCGAATCATGCTAGCAGATAATCCTGCCAGATGTCCTGCCCACTCCCTATTAGTCTTCTTGGTTAACCTAAGGAGCTTCAAATCAGAGATAGGACATTCAACCTTGCCAACTTGATTGAAGACATGAGAAGTAAGCCATAGATACAAGGCGGGTAGACAACAGACGATCTTCTTCCCATTCCGGTTGTGACAGGAATCCATTGTACAATAGATATCAGCTAAGATAGCAGTCATGGAACTTTCACCCCTAAGCTTTCTAGCTAGGAAAACATCAATTGCCTTGAAATCAATATAATTATCAAGGCTTGGGAAAAGGATCACACCATAAATGGCCAACGCCAAAATGTCAACAAACACGTCCCATTCTCCTTTCCCTACCTGACTGAGGAGTTGTTGCTCAAAAAAGCTTAGTGCGAATCCTGAAGTTTGGTTCCTATTTAATTGAGCCTTCTTAAGCATTTCAGGATCCATCTTGAGACTGCGAGCTACACTGAAGATTGAAGCATGATGTTCAGTTTGACGATAAGGTTTCAAATCTTCTAATGGCAAGCCAAATATCTGTTCAAACTCCTCCAAAGTAGGAGCTAACTGGAAGTCTTTGAATGTAAAACAACGGAGAGGAGGATCATAAAACTGAGCTAGAGCAGTAAGGGCCCCTTCTTGCACTTCGACCTCTAAGAATTTTAGAATCTTTCCATACTTCCTTGTAAAGGTCATTTTCTGAGTAATATCCATCCTTTTGCTTAAGGACAACAGATTGCTAGTATTTGATCTGATGACTTTGAGGTGTAACAAATTTTTAGACCAGTTGCGTTCACTTCTTGATCACTTGATCTCATGTTAAATTCCATTTTTTTGTGATACTTACCGATGTTTAAATTTCACCTTTAACAAAAGAAATAAATGAATCAGATTAACAAAGAAAATAGTTTGATAAATATCCTCACATAAGAGTGTGATAATATTTATCATGACTAAAGTATAGAAAATATACATTTTATTTTATTTTTTTAAAAAAAACTTTGTGCAAATGAATAAAAGATAAAAGGAATGTTTGCCCAATTGTGTCTTAGACAAGGTAACCACCTAATTGGCTATAAGGTTATTTAATCGTGTTTCTTCAAAAGGTGATTGTTCTAATTGGTTCTAAGAAGGTCACCGGAGCTCTGATCTTTAGCTATGAGCCTTATGCAAAAAGTAAGGAATCCTACTTAGTGCGGACATTATAACTAAGATAACACACCGGCTGAGATTTTCACATGAATCATGGTAGGACGTCTCGTCCTAAATGACACCGCTAATAATCTCCCCTAGCCTATGTCTTTTGCGGGGCCGGGAATAGGGTCCCTTCTAATAGTATATGCATTATGATGAATGTGAAGTGTGTGGGGTATTCATACCTGGACTTTTACCCGTCCTTCACAATGAACAAACATAAGGTAAAATAAATATCACATGTCTTCTACCTTATGGTTCTAAATTAAGGCAATAAAGAAGTAAAAAATAATAATAATATAAAATCTAAAATTAATGAAAGATTAGATGAACAACGAGAATAACATAACAAATAAATATAAAGGATGAAATAATTAACAATCAACAAAACACACAAGATTAATTTAATGGGCTTGACTCTCAAAATGTCCCCAGTGGAGTCGCCATCTGTCGCGACCGGGGTCCCGGCGCACGACGCGGACTGGTTAAAGACAAATAAAAGAAAATAGAAACGGTATTGAAATGAGGCTCTTGAGATGCCTAAAGAAAATAAAGGGTTCAAGGAGTCGCCACTAATATTTATTAAGGAAAATATTAGGAAAACCTTTAAACAGCACTGGGTTTTTTTTAAAAAAAAATGAGATTCTGTTTAGTCCGGGAGTCGAATTACAGGAGGGGAAGGTATTAGCACCCTACACTGTCCGTAAAAAAAACGGTTACCCAAATTGATCATGCATAATTCCAAAATGATTATCAAATATTTCATCCTTCATAAAACAATCATAAATAATATACACAATAAAAAAATATATAAATACGAATAAAACAAAGATAATAATAAAATACATCTCCTAAGTTTGTTATTTTTAGTTCTAAGAAAATAAATAAACAAATGATTAAAAGACCATAAAAATATAAAGATAAAAAAAACAATAAGACGTCTTGTCTTACTTATTTTCTAGTAAAAAAAAATGATTTTATTGAGAAATATAAAGTTCAAAACAAATAAATAAATAAATAAATAAAGATAAGAGGAAAAAAAATAGAATTAAACACATCAACATGAAGATAAAGAAATATAATACACTTAATTAATTAAAATTGATAAGGAATATTATTTAATTATCTTTTAGAAAAAATAAGATTAATAAGATGTCTCATCTAAATTAATCTCATCTTAAATTTAAGAAAAAAAATGAATGAATAAATAACACACTATTTATTATTCTTGATTTTTTTAGTTTTTTTTATTTTTTATGAAAGTGATTTTTTTCTTAATTATCAAAAGGTTACTAAGAGAAAATAATAGGAAATCATGACCATAATAAAAATGGATAATTATGTATATATATATATACATATTTATAAACTATTAAAATGGTCAAACATAAATAAATAAATAGAAAGTGTAGAAAAATAAATAAATAAATAAAGACAAAAAGATAAATAACTAAAAGTAAAAGTACTGAGAATAAATAATAATAATAAAATAAAGGTACAGAAAAATAAATAAAATTTAAAAAAAAATATAATAAAAATAAATAGACATAACAATAAATACATAAAAATAAAAGAGTAGAAAAATAAATACATAAAATAAAGGGACAGAAAAATAAATAAGAAAAAAAAAAGAGCAGAAAAGTAAATAACAAAAATAAAGGGGTAAGAAAGTAAATAACAAAAATAAAGGGATAAAAAAGTAAATAACAAAAATAAAGGGGAAAAAGTAAATAAAAAATAAGGGGATAGGAAAGTAAACACATGAAAATAAAGGGGCAGAAATGTAAATAACAAAAATAAAAGGGCAGAAAAGTAAATACATAAAAATAAAGGGGCAGAAAAGTAAATAACAAAAATAAAGGGGCAGAAAAGTAAATACTAAAAATAAAGGGTAGAAATGTAAATAACAAAATAAAGGGGCAGGAAAGTAAATATATGAAAATAAAGGGCAGAAATATAAATAATAAAAAATAAAGGGGTAGAAAAGTAAATACATGAAAATAAAGGGGCAGAAATGTAAATAACAAAAATAAAGAGGTAGAAAAGTAAATACATAAAAATAAAGAGGCAGATAAGTAAATGACGAAAATAAAGGGGCATGAAAGTAAATAAATAACATAAAAGGGCATAAAAATAAATAAAAAAATGTAAAAAATAAAAAATAAACTAATAATTGCAGAAATATAAAGTGCGAATAAATAAAGTACAGAAAAATAAATTAACAATAATAAAAGTGTAGAAAAATAAATAAAGAGAAATAAAAGTGTAAAAAAATAAATAAAGAAAGAAAAATAAAGGTACAAATAAATAAATAAAGATGGAGATGCATAAAAATAAATAAACAGATAAATAACTACAGAAAAATAAAGTGTAGGAAAATAAAGTGCTTGAATATAAATAAAGAAAAATAAAAGTGCAGAAAAATAAATAACAATTAAATAAAGATGAATAAATAAATGTAAATAAACAACCTCGTATTAATAAAAAATACCTTGGTACAAGATCAATTATAGAGAAACTAGAACAGAAGTCTGGAAATTAATTTTGTATAGATTTCCTTTGCTTTTGGCTTTATTTGGACTCGATTTGAAGGTATTTGGACACCGGTTATAACACTTGGACAGTATTTTGGCTCACAAAAACTCATATACTAAGACAAACAAGAGCGGTGCACTCATTTTCCTAACTAGGATTACACAACATAATTTTTGAAAACCAAAACTTCTAAAAATTCTCACAAAACTTTAACACTCTTTCCCCTCTTTTCTTCTTCTCCTCCTTTAAATGTCTCAATATCACCTTCTATTTATAGAAGAAAATTGGCATTGGATCCTCCATAAATGACATCACTTTTCTACTTTTTCAATTTGTCCAAATTTGATGTCAATTTCCTAAATTTTCTCCAATTATCCAACCAAACCGGGGCCCACCACTAAGAAGCCACCGATCTTGCCTTTTTCTTTTTCCTTTTTTTTTGAATTTCATTTTTTTTTAGATTTTTTTGGAACTTTTTTTTTGGGCCCATATTTTTTAGGCCCTTTTTTTAGATTTTTTTTGTTTGGGCCTATTTTTTCTTTCTTTCTTTCTTTTTTTTTGGGCCCCTTTTTTTATTTGATTTTTTTATTTATTATTATTTTCTTTTTTTATTTATTATTACTTTTTTTTGTTTTTTTTTGGGCCCATTTATTATTTTTTCTTTCTTTTTTTTCTTTCTCTTTTTTTTCTTTTTTTCTCTTTTTTTTTAATTTTTTGGGCCCTTTATTTAAAAATACAAATGGAAGTATAAATTATTTATTACATATATAGAATTAAATAAAATATCCAATAAATATAAATTACTACCCACACTATAAGGAGTAAAAAGGTAGTCACAAAACATCGTATTCCCTCCCTTATTCTTTCCTCTTGGCTTCGGCATCCATCAGCCATTGCTTGAGAGAAATGAAGAGAATTGATGAAATGAGAGGTGTGGTAGGAAATGAAGAGGGATTGAGTATTTATAGAAATGGGGAAAAGTTACTATTCCAATGGTCACTATGTAATTTTAATATTATTTTTTTAAAATATGATCCGGGGTGGCAATCTGGACTGGACGAGGTTCTAAGCATTGTACCGCTTCACCAATAAGAACTGGTAAGTCATAACCGGGGTCTGAAATCATTGGTCAACTATGGACATTTCTCTTTACCTCGGTTAAATATTAAGCATTGGGGAATCTTCTGCAGGTTTACCTCCGGTGTGTCTTGAAGTTCAAGTACGGATTAAGACATCTGTTTTAACTTAAAGAACCTCGAATTTTCACCGAACTGAGGTGTAAAATACTGTACTCCACTGAAGCTGTACGAGCTTAGAATTAGTGAAGTAACACCGGTCATGAGACCGTGCTAGGACCCCAGTTAATGCAGTCAACATTGACTCCAGACTCTAGGACAAATAAACCTTTTTTTTCTTTTTTTTTTTGTTCTACTTTTTTTTACATATCTTAATATATATTTTGCTGGACAAAAATAGGTGTTCACAACGCCGATGGATAGAATTCCTCAAGGACTATGACTTTGAGTTGAAGTACCATCTAGGGAAAGCCAACGTGGCTGTTGATGCACTTAGTAGAAAAGCTATTCATATGGCAACTTTAATGATAAAAGAATTAGAAATGGTTGAACAATTTAGAGATTTAAACATAGCAGTTGAGGAGAAATCTTCAATAAACATGATTATTGGAGTCTTGAAAATCACTAATGATTTTCTGATGATGGTGTGTGAAAGACAAAGATTGGATGAATATCTCTAAAGGATGATCGAGACACAATGTAATGGGAAAGATCTGGGATTACAAGAAGGCTCAGATGGAGTTTGGAGGATAAAAGGAAGAATATGTGTCCCAGAGGATACAGAATTAAAGAAGATGATACTGAATGAAGCTCACAAAAGTATGCTTAGTATTCATCCTGGATCTACGAAGATGTATCAAGACTTAATAAAGGATTTCTGGTGGAAGAGGATGAAAAAGGAGATAACTGAATATGTTTCATCTTGCTTAATATGTTAGAAAAGTAAAGTTGAACATCAAAAGCCATCTGGTGGATTAGAACCACTAGAAATACCAGTATGGAAATTGGATGACATTGCCATGAATTTTGTGTCTGGCTTCCTTTAAACACAAAGAGGCAATGATGCTATTTGGGTGATAATAGATAGATTAATAAAGTCAGCCCATTTTCTTCCAATCAACATGAAGTATTCACTTGAGAAATTGGCTCAAGTGTATATAAAGGAGATAGTGAGATTACATGGAGTACCGTCAAGTATAGTGTCTGATAGAGATCCTAGATTTACTTCTCGATTCTGGGGAAGTTTGCATAAAGAGCTTGGTACTAGACTGAAGTTAAGCTTGTCCTATCATCCACAAACTGATGGACAGTCAGAGAAGACTATCCAGAGTCTGGAGGATTTACTGAGAGTGTGTGTGTTAGAACATGGTGGAAGTTGGGAACATTACCTTCCACTAATCGAATTCACATATAATAACAATTATCACTCAAGCATTGGGATGGAACCATATGAAGCATTATACGGTAGAAAGTGTAGGACACCAATTTGTTAGTTAGATACGGGTGAGAATCTAACTCTTGGACCAGAAATTGTTCAGCAAATAACATAGCAAATTCAGATGATTAGAGAAAAAATAAAAGTTGTAAAGGATCGGCAGAAGTCATATTATTATCAAATGAGGAAGCCTTTAGAATTCCAAGTTGGAGATTATGTATTCTTGAAAGTATCACCTAATAAAGGAGTTGGAAGAGTGTTAAAAAGCAAGAAACTTACTCCAAGGTATATAGGACCTTATGAAATCCTGAAAAGAATTGGTAAACTGGCATACCAAATCGCTTTGCCACCTCACCTTTCCAATCTTCATAATGTATTCCATGTCTCGCAATTACGGAAATATGTACCTGATCCAAACCATGTGATCAAGACTATTGATATAGAAGTTAATGAAAACCTTACGATTCCAGTAACACCAATGAAGATAATGGACATAGATGTCAAGCAACTAAGAGGAAAGGAGATCTCATTGGTGAAAGTAGCTTGGCAATAAGGAGATGAAATAAGCATGACTTGGGAACGAGAAGACGAGATGAGAAGTCAATACCCTGAATTATTCTGATTAGGTACGTTTAAATTTCGAGGGCAAAATTTTTATAACGGGGGGAGAGTGTCACAACCCAATTTTTAAATCGGTAATTAAATAGTAAAAAAATTAAAGTTTCTTAGAAAAATAAGAAATAAATTTTAGAATATAGGAAATTTTATTCCGGTTATAAGGATATTTTTATTTCGTGAATCGAATTTTAAAGTGAGACTAAACAAAAATAAAACGTGACTATAAAATGTAGAATTATTAAGGAACTCATTATTGAATTAAAAAAAAGAGAAAGAAAATATCTTCTCTCTCAAAAACTCTCTGTGTCTCCTTCTTCCTTCACCGCCTCATTTCCACCGCCATTGGAAGCCTATAAATAAGGCTTCAATCTTCCAAATCTCTTTAAACCAAAAACAATACAAATTCCTTAACCCTTTATCTCCATCTTCAAGCTTTCAAAAACTCCATCACTACACTCAAGCTCTTCAATTTTACATAATAAGAAATTACTCAAACTTGAAGAATTGAGGAGATACAAAAGAGTTTAGATCAAGAAAAGCTTAGGGATCTTCAATTGAGGTAAGAAAGAGGAAATAGGATATTAAATACATAGAAATTAAGTTAGAATTGCTTGTTTAATTGATTAATGATTTAAAAACTCATATGATTAGATTTTAATTTAATTTGAATTAAGTTGTAAAATTGATGTTAATTGGTTTGGAATATGATATATGATATGTTTTTGATGTTGTATGATGATTTGGAATCAATTGGTATGTTTAATTTGTATTTAAAATCAATTAAAACAGCAAAAACAGAGAAATAGAGGTGCTGTTTATGTTCTGCAGAATTAGACCTTTTAACAGCGGACATTTTCAAGCGGTGTTAAAAACTTGAAGCGGTGGCATTTTCGTAAATAAAAACATGCGGTGGCATTTTTGTAAATATATCAGAAACGGTGACATTTTTGTAAATAAATTAGAACAATGGTATTTTCATAAATAAGACCAATGGCATTTTCATAAATATGATTAAAAACTTAAAATAATGATTTTTTTTATAAAATCATAATTTTTATTATTATTGGATTTTTATTATTCTAGAGACTTTATTTTGAAATAAAATAAATATAATTAATTAAATTAAATTTAGAAGTTTATTTAAACATTTAAAGGGAGAAAACTCTTGTTTTTAAATTATTTTTGTAGTATAATTTTATATCATGGAAAATATATTTTCTATATTCTTTGGAATATGATATTAAATAATTACGATAACATGGAAAATATGTTTCCATATTCTTTGAATTATTAAATATTATGAAAAATATGTTTCCATATGTTTGAATTATGATACAAATATTATGGAAAATGTGTTTCTATATTCTTTTAATTACAAATAAAGTATGCTTATTTGATTGTTATAATAATTTTATTGTTAAAGTTAATTATATAAAGGAATTTAATAATTTAATGCATTCATGCATCATATGCATTGGCCGTTCAAAGAATCCGCAGGGGGGTTCTTTGAGGGGGTTCCTGATGGGGGAACGCGCTCTATTGAGCAATAGACCTCTGCGGTGGTTTTATACCACGGCCGTCTTAAGGGCTAAGCAGTGTGTCCTTAAGGGGGTCCTGCAACACTTGTTTTTGATATTATGATGTTGTTACCCGATGTTGGTGTTGCATTATGGGGCACAAAATCGGTTGGATATCTGTAAAAATGTTGTTGGAAATCACTGCAGATGTTCCCACCAGAATGGATCCATCATGCATTTTCATTCATATAGAGAATGGAAATATTAATATAAATATAATACAAAATACTTTTTTGGCATCTGCATCGCATAGCATCCTACTTGTGATTGTGTATGTTCTAATTTAATTTCGATTTATTTGATATTTTATCTCACTTTTTCTGTTACTTGTGGCAACCCTTTAGTGGTTAATCAGGAAAACATGTGACAAAGTGGATGATGCTTGATGTGGATGAATTATGAAGGCTTTTGATGTTGATGCTTGCTTGTGTGACTACTATGGCTGTATTATGTGTATGCTATGTTTTGGTACTTTACATCTTTATATTTATAAGATCTACGTGCCTGTTGTAAAATATAATATGTATGAGACTCTGATATTATGTATAATAAAATAAAGTTAGTTATGTAAAAAGTTTCGCACTCTGATATTGTATCAGTAACCTCTGGAATCAAGTTGTGAATCACTTGATAATTACCAGGCAAAAAATAAGTTATCCAAGAGATTTTATATGGTGACGGTAATTATCTTGGGATTTGTAAGTTGGCTCCAGGGTGTTACAACTGAAGTGGTATCACAGTAATGGTTTATAAAATATAAAGAAAACCTTAGGAAGTGACTAGAGATTAACATAGGATAACTTGAAGTATGTGAACCTTGATTGCTATTTGTTTGAAATTTGTGTGCCTGTGTTATGTGTGCTCCTTGTATGTTTTTGTTTAGTATAATAAGTTAGATAGTGTAATTTTTTTAAAAACTGAGTATATTAGATACTCAGTAACTGAATGTAGTGGTGCCCATACCTGTAGGGTGAGAAATGACTAGACGACAGAATGATGATGCCATGACAGCTGCATTCAATCGGTTTATCCTTGAAAGACAGGAACAGCAAAGGTTAGCTGAAAGAACCCATGGACTTGACCGTTTCCTGAAAAGGAAACCTACCCAATTCAAAGGTGACTATAATCTAGAGGTGGCTTACTTGTGGATTAAAGTATCTTCTGATCCTTACCTTGCACTGAAGCCTAGAAGGTAGAATATGATGCCTATATGATGGTAGGGGAAGCAGAGAATTAGTGGATTTTTGCTCGCGATAGGTTACTGGAAGTCGGTACGTTACTCAACTGGGAAAATTTTAAGGAAAGTTTTCTCGAGAAATATTTCCCTGCTAGTGTCAGGAGCAAAAATGAATTAGAATTTTTAGAATTAAAGCAAGGGAATATGTTTGTCGGAGAATACACTACCAAATTTGAGGAACTGGCATTGTTCTATCCTCCTTTCCAACAGCCAGGAACTAAGGCTTCTAAATATGTCAAATTTGAAAATGGATTAAGGCCAGAAATTAAAAAAGCCATAGGACATCAAGAGATTAGGAGTTTTCCCACTTTAATCAACAAATGCAGAATCTTTGAAGAGAACCATCAGGCTAGGATTGAGCAGGAGAAAAGCAGTAAGCAATTGAGACCTCAATTAGTAAACTTTAAAAGGCGAGGAGCATTTAATCAAAATCGATTTTGAGGAGGATCATCTTCATCATCTGGAGGATACGTGAACCCACCAATCACATAAAACTGTTATAAATGCAGAGGAAATCATAGAACCCGTGATTGTACACAGACAGATGTTACCTATTTCCAATGTAACCAGAAGGGACATATTCGTCCCAACATCCCACAACTTCACCAAGGCACTAACACTGTGAATGTTAAAACTGAGAACAACAACAATGAAGCCTATAGAGGAGGAGCCAACATTCGAGATGGACGTAATGCAAATGGTCGTGGAGGACATAATGTTAGAGGCACATCTGGTCGAGGACGAGAAAATAGTCAACTAGTGAAGAATCAAGACAAATCACCTGCAGCTGGCAGAGTATTTACAATTAGTGGATCAGAGGCATCACAGGCAGACGACTTAGTATAAAGTAAGTGCATTCTTAACAACACTACCATATCTGTCTTATTTGATTATGGTAAGACACATTCTTTTATAGCTGAAGAATGTGTTAGGCGTCTGAATTTACCTGTGAAATCTATGCAATATGATTTGCTTGTCTCTACTCCTACTGGTAACCATCTTAGGACAGCTAACGTGTGTGAAGGCTGTTCTATACATATAGGAGGTAGAAATTTTAACATAAACTTAGTATGTTTACCATTAAAGGACTTGGAAATCATTTTGGGGATGGATTGGCTATCTGCTAACCATGTCCTTGTGGATTATCGTAATAAGACAGTGATCTTTCCACCTGACAACATGGAGTGTCAGGAGTATGATACCTTACAAAACCCTGTAGGATATTCCTTGAACAATGGAGCCCAACTATTCATGGTATTTACACTTATAGAAGGGAAAGTTATTCCTAATGTAAGTAAGATACCAGTAGTCTATGAATTCCCTGAAGTATTCCCTGAGGATGTTCCAGGATTACCTCCTGAACGAGAGATAGAATTCTCTATTAACCTAATTCCTGGAGCAGAACACATTGCTAGAGCACCCTATAGAATGTCTTCAGTAGAACTAATTGAACTAAAGAAGCAAGTTGAGGAGTTATTAGAAAAGCAATTCATACAACCCAGCGTATCTCCTTGGGGAGCACCTGTACTACTAGTCAAGAAGAAGGACGATAGTATGAGACTTTGTGTCATCATCGCCAACTGAATAAATTCACGGTTAAGAATAAATATCCATTACAAAGGATCGATGACCTTATTGATCAACTACGAGGAGCTACTGTGTTCTCCAAGATAGACCTGAGATCGGGTTATCATCAAATTCACGTAAAGAAAGAAGATATTCCAAAGATAGCCTTTAGAACACGTTATGGCCATTATGAATATTTAGTTATGCCTTTTGGTGTAACTAATGCTCCAGCCGTGTTCATGGACTACATGAACCGGATATTCCATCCATACCTTGATCAATTCGTCATTGTCTTTATAGATGATATTCTTATCTATTCCAAAACCAAGGAGGAGCATGAGGAGCATCTGTACTTAGTGCTAGAAATACTAAAGGAGAAATAACTATATGCCAAACTATCCAAATGTGAGTTTTGGCTTAATGAAGTAAAATTCTTAGGCCATGTAATATCTAAGAATGGAGTGTCAGTCGACCCTACGAAGATTGAAGCTGTAATAGCTTGGGAGAGGCCGAAGACTGTCACAAAAATTAGGAGTTTCTTAGAACTCGCTGGTTACTACCAAAGATTTATTGAAGGATTCTCTCGAATTGCCCTACCAATGACCCGATTAACCTGTAAGAATAAACCTTTCATTTGGACTCCTGAATGTAAAGCAAGTTTCCAAGAATTAAAGAAAAGATTAACAACTGCACCAGTTTTAGCTTTACCAAAACCCCAAGAAAACTTTGAAGTTTATTGTGACGCTTCAAAGTTGGGACTTGGTTGTGTCCTAATACAACAAAGAAAAGTAATTGCTTATGCTTCAAGGCAATTACGACCACACGAACTTAATTACCCTACTCATGACTTAGAATTAGCCGCCATTGTTTTTGCTTTGAAAATTTGGAGGCACTACTTATATGGCGCAAAGTTTGAAGTTTATAGTGATCATAAGAGTCTCAAATACCTGTTTGATCAAAAAGAATTAAATATGAGACAACGCCGATTGATGGAATTCCTCAAAGGACTATGACTTTGAGTTAAAGTACCATCCAGGGAAAGCCAACGTGGTTGCTGATACACTTAGTAGAAAAGCTATTCATATGACAACTTTAATGATAAAAGAATTAGAAATGATTGAACAATTTAGAGATTTAAACATAGCAGTTGAGGAGAAATCTTCAATAAATATGATTATTGGACTCTTAAAAATCACTAATGATTTTCTGATGATGGTGTGTGAAAGACAAAGATTGGATGAATATCTCCAAAGGATGATCGAGACACAATGTAATGGGAAAGATCTGGGATTACAAGAAGGCTCAGATAGAGTTTATAGGATGAAAGGAAGAATATATGTCCCAGAGGATGCAAAATTAAAGAAGATGATATTGAATGAAGCTCACAAAAGTATGCTTAGTATTCATCCTGGATCTACGAAGATGTATCAAGACTTAAGAAAGGATTTCTGGTGGAAGAGGATGAAAAAGGAGATAGCTGAATATGTTTCATCTTGCTTAATATGTTAGAAAAGTAAAGTTGAACATCAAAAGCTATCTGGTGGATTACAACCACTAGAAATACCAGTATGGAAATGGGATGACATTGCCATGAATTTTGTGTCTGGCTTCCCTTGAACATAAAGAGGCAATGATGCTATCTGGGTGATAATAGATAGATTAACAAAGTCAGCCCATTTTCTTCCAATCAACATGAAGTATTCACTTAAGAAATTGGCTCAAGTGTATATAAAGGAGATAGTGAGATTACATGGAGTACCGTCAAGTATAGTGTCTAATAGAGATCCTAGATTTACTTCTCGATTCTGGGGAAGTTTGCATAAAGAGCTTGGTACTAGACTGAAGTTAAGCTCTGCCTATCATCCATAAACTGATGGACAGTCAAAGAGGACTATCCAGAGTCTGGAGGATTTACTGAGAGCGTGTGTGTTAGAACATGGTAGAAGTTGGGAACATTACCTTCCACTAATCGAATTCACATATAATAACAATTATCACTCAAGCATTGGGATGGAACCATATGAAGCATTGTATGGTAGAAAGTGTAGGACACCAATTTGTTAGTTAGATACGGTGAGAATCTAACTCTTGGACCAAAAATTGTTCAGCAAATAACATAGCAAATTCAGATGATTAGAGAAAAAATGAAAGTTGCAAAGGATCGGTAGAAGTCATATTATGATCAAATGAGGAAGCCTTTAGAATTCCAAGTTAGAGATTATGTATTCTTGAAAGTATCACCTAATAAAGGAGTTGGATGAGTGTTAAAAAGCAAGAAACTTACTCCAAGGTATATAGGACCTTATGAAATCCTGAAAAGAATTGGTAAACTGGCATACCAAATTGCTTTGCCACCTCACCTTTCCAATCTTCATAATGTATTCCATGTCTCGCAATTACAGAAATATGTACTTGATCCAAACCATGTGATCAAGACTATTGATATAGAAGTTAAGGAAAACCTTACGATTCCAGTAACACCAGTGAAGATAATGGACAGAGATGTCAAGCAACTAAGAGGCAAGGAGATCTCATTGGTGAAAGAAGCTTGGCAATAAGGAGATGAAATAAGCATGACTTGGGAACGAGAAGACGAGATGAGAAGTCAATACCCTGAACTATTCTGACAAGGTACGTTTAAATTTCGAGGACAAAATTTTTATAACGGGGGGAGAGTGTCACAGCCTAATTTTTAAATCGGTAATTAAATAGTAAAAAAATTAAAGTTTCTTAGAAAAATAAGAAATAAATTTTAGAATATAGGAAATTTTATTCCGGTTATAAGGATTTTATTTCGTGAATCAGATTTTAAAGTAAGACTAAACAGAAATAAAACGTGACTATAAAATATAGAATTAATAAGGAACTCGTTATTAAATTAAAAAAAAGAAAGAAAATATCTTCTCTCTCGAAAACTCTCTGTGTCTTCTTCTTCCTTCACCGCCTCATTTCCACCGCCATTGGAAGCCTATAAATAAGACTTCAATCTTCCTAATCTCTTCAAACCAAAAACAATACAAATTCCTTAACCCTTTATCTCCCTTTCCAAGCTTTCAAAAACTCCATCACTACACTCAAGCTCTTCAATTTTGCATAATAAGAAATTACTCAAACTTGAAGAATTGAGGAGATACAAAGGAGTTTAGATCAAGAAAAGCTTAGGGATCTTCAATTGAGGTAAGAAAGAGGAGATAAGATATTAAATACATAGAAATTAAGTTAGAATTGCTTATTTAATTGATTAATGGTTTAAAAACTCATATAATTAGATTTTAATTTAATTTGAATTAAGTTGTAAAATTGATGTTAATTGGTTTGGAATATGATATATGATATGTTTTTAATGTTGTATGATGATTTGGAATCAATTGGTATGTTTAATTTGTATTTAAAATCAATTAAAACAGCAGAAACAGAGAAACAGAGGTGTTGTTTGTGTTCTGAAGAATTAGACCTTTTAACAGCGGACATTTTCAAGCGGTGTTAAAAACTGGAAGCGGTGGCATTTTCATAAATAAAAACGTGCAGTGGCATTTTTGTAAATATATCAGAAGTGGCGGCATTTTTGTAAATAAATTAGAATGATGGTATTTTCGTAAATAAGACCAATAACATTTTCATAAATATGATTAAAAACTTAAAATAATGATTTTTTTATAAAAATCAGAATTTTTATTATTATTGGATTTTTATTATTCTAGAGACTTTATTTTGAAATAAAATAAATATAATTAATTAAATTAAATTTAAAAGTTTATTTAAACATTTAAAGGGAGAAAACTCTTATTGTTAAATTATTTTAGTAGTATAATTTTATATCATGGAAAATATGTTTTCTATATTCTTTGGAATATGATATTAAATAATTACGATAACATGGAAAATGTGTTTCCATATTCTTTGAATTATTAAATATTATGCAAAATACGTTTCCATATGTTTGAATTATGATATAAATATTATGGAAAATGTGTTTCCATATTCTTTGAATTACAAATAAAGTATGCTTATTTGATTGTTATAATAATTTTATTGTTATAATAATTTTATTATTAAAATTAATTATATAAAGGAATTTGATAATTTAATGTATTCATGCATCATATGCATTGGCCGTTCAAAGAATCTGCAGGGGGTTCTTTGAGGGGGTTCTCGGTTGGGGAACACGCTCTGTTGAGCAACACACCTCTGCGGTAGTTTTATACCACGACCGTCTTAAGGGCTAAGCAGTGTGTCCTTAAGGGGGGTCCCGCAACACTTGTTATTGATATTATGATGTTGTTATCCGATGTTGGTGTTGCATTATAGGGCGCGGTATCGATTGGATACCTGTAAAAATGTTATTGTTGGAAATCGTTGTAGATGTTCCCACCAGAATGGATCCATCATGCATTTTTATTCATATAGAGAATGGAAATATTAATATAAATATAATACAAAATACTTGTTTGGCATCTACATCGCATAGCATCCTACTTGTGATTGTGTATGTTCTAATTTAATTTCTATTTATTTGATATTTTATCTCACTCTTTCTGTTACTTGTGGCAACCCTTTAGTGGTTAATCAAGAAGACATGTGACAAAGTGGATGATGCTTGATATGGATGAATATTGAAGGCTTTTGATACTGATGCTTACTTGCGTGACTACTATGGCTGTATTATGTGTATGCTATGTTTTAGTACTTTACATCTTTATATTTTATAAGATCTAAGTGCCTGTTGTAAAATATAATATGTATGAGTCTCTGATATTATGTATAATAAAATAAAGTTAGTTATTTAAAAAGTTTCACACTCTGATATTGTATCAGTAACCTCTGGAATCAAGTCGTGAATCACTTGATAACTACCGGGCGAAAAATAAGTTATCCAAGAGATTTTATATGGTGACGGTAATTATCTTGGGATTTACAAGTTGGCTCCAGGGTATTACAGAACCCAAACTTAGCTTTATGTAGATTATGAACCCCCACACTCAATTCTTGCAATTTCTTGAACTTTTAAGCAATTTTGGAGCTTATGGTTGGTTGCAATGAAGGATTTAAAGGGTTGAAGAGATGGTGTTGTTATGTTTAGGGTTATGGTTCAGTCATAACGAATATAGCAATAGGCCCTTTAGAAAGTTGTTTCATAGCATTAGACCCCTTAATCAGAAACTCAATCATACAAGGTATTTAAAATCATGAGTCACATGTCACATATGCACTCATTGACATGTGACTAGGCTCAACCTCAACACCTGGCAGAGGCAGTCAACAGAAGGATTCATATTCTACAATTAAAAATTTTTCATGGACACAATCCTAAGAAAAATTAATTTAGGGGGTAAAGCCATAATTACAAATTTTTTAGGGGCTAAATTTACCCTTTAGCCTAAAATTAAATAGAAAAATATAAAAACTATTAATTTATTGTTAGTGGTTTATTTATTTAACCATAAACAAAAGTAAACATTCATACCAAAAAATAGAGCATTAAGTTGCCTGCAATACTTGATATTGGACTATGCCTAACAGTATTGTTATATTTACAATTGGTTGCTGTAATACGCGAGTGAACACGTAGCCTTCAAAGGATCTCCACCTTTTCTTAGCTTTCTCTTGGATCCCTAGTGTTGATTATTATTCCCCATTGCATCCCTTGCAAGCTTAACCATTTTCCTTGCCTCTTTCGTGGTTTGGTCTATTAAGTATTCAGGCATTTCCCATAAGTGTGGAGGCAGGGCATTCTTGCTCAAAACTGTCATGTTTTAGTAAATTTGCTCAAATACAATTTCAATACTCAAAGTTTAACTTCAAACATAAAATGCTAAATAATTGCTTGATGATATACTATAACAATACAATCAGCCAACCAATTACATTACCTAGGTTTTTTGGATTAGTTTCAAAGTGGGCTTTCAACCTAAAGTAGAAAAAAAACCATAGGAACAAATTTGAGGGCAAACAAACTTGAGATAAGAGTTACAGTTCTTAACAATACCACATGTGTTACCAGGCACTCACTTCTCAGAGTTAAAAATTTTAATCCTTAAACCTTAGGCTCGAGACTCTCGCACATCAATTTTAGTAACTCTCTTAGCAACATCGTACAAGAGAAAGCAAGTCATTATTAAATATTAGACAAAAAAAAGAATATATGAAAAATTCAAATAATTTCTTACAATTTTTCATTCTATTCTGAAATTAAAACACCAAATGACCCAAAAACTGCTCCAATGCATAGGTCCATCGACCCCTGTTTGAGAGCTGATATAATTTGAAGGGATGAAGAAGTGAGAAAGAAATGTGCACTTTTAGATAGCTTTGGAATTGAAGAAGACCTTTAGAGGAATAAGCAGAACACAAGGAAAGGTACACGATGGAGTTTTGAGGTTTTTAGTTCCAGTTTCACATGCCACTTTCATATCCCTAATTTCATCGAGCTTGCAAGTAGAAAATGTCAGGGAAAGGGGTGGAACAAGGGGAAAAGTAAATGAGGGAATGGTTTAACAGTGTAACCTCATCATCATGAGGATTCATCACGAGAGATTCAGAAGAGACCGAGTTTAGGGCTTGGGAGAAAGAACAAGATAGGGAAAAATGGAATTTGTTGGAGGAAGATGAAGAAAGCAACCTTTTTTAAAAAAATTGCCCTTAAGTTTTTTAATTTTTTAGTTATCCTTAATTAAGCTTAATTAATCTTAATTAATTATCAATTTCATCATACTCAGCATTAAAAAATCTGACTCACATGTCATGTGTGCACCTAGTGGCACTTATTACTGTTACACCTCAGAACTTAACAAAATCTATTAACGACAGAGGTTAAATGCTAACAAAAAAATATTACAAGGGCCTTAAACTCAAAAAAATTATTTCAGGGGGTAAACCCAAAATCTGAAATTTGTAGGGGTTAAATTTACCCTTAACCCTAAAAAATACCCATAGTTGTTAGTTTTGAAATCAAATAAATAAAATGAATTAATATCAACATATATATAATTCTTCATCGTATTATTATATATATTTTTATAATATTTTTATGTTATATTTATTTTAAATATTTTAGTATATTATATATTATTTTTAAATCAAGGTTAGTCAAATGTATTTTGCAATATCCTTTTAGTGCTTAATATTTTTTGGCATGTTTTACAAAATTTCAAAATCTTGTAGGGACTAAATTTCAAATTCTAAGTTTTTACGCACCTCACCCTAGTTACCATGTGCTTTAACTACCATGCTACATCTCAACTCTCACAAGCTCATTCACCATCAAACCCCACAACCCCACATCTTCCTCACTCTTATCTCTACTTCCCACCCACAAAAGCTGTAAATTTCTCTTATTTTCTTTTCTTCTTCAGGTTGTAATTTTTGGCCACCACAACAACTACACTTCATTTCCTTTTCCCTCCTTCACCATCTCTCTCATAACCACCAAAATAGGGGCTTCTTATTCCTCCTTACCTCACCATCACTCCCACCTCATCAAGGCCAAGTGAGAATCCACCCTTTTCAGCTTCCTCTCTAACATAACATTCATAACTAACACCTACAAGTATATAAGTTGCCAATTTTAACCAATCCCATTAATTCACTAATACTCTAACCACATTAATTAGAACCTAATTGTTTAGATTTATCAATCCTCATCACAAAACTACCATTTTACAATCAAACCTAAGAAAGGAAAAAAATCATGAATGGGGCACTTTCAGTAATATATTTACACAAATAGGGTTGTCTTTCCAAAAATTTCATGTCTAGGGCACTTAATTGTATGGCGTATAAATTTTAGGCGACTTGGAAAACGTGTAAAGTGTGGAAGACTTTCTGGGGAGGTGACACGTGGTTGTGTCATTACAAGTCTATATGACACAGCCTGTGTCGTCACAAGTCCACCCCTTCTTATGTCGTGAAAAATTACCACGACACCTTTATGTCGTCCACAAGCCCAACGACACACTTGCTATGTCAAATTTTCATGCGACACATATGCACCCTTTCCTATATATATACCTCACCGCCGGTGGTTCAATTTATAGCGTGTTAAATTTATTTCCCTTTATACAAGTTTTATTTATTGTATTTGGTATTTATATTTCTTCGGTCTAAAATATTTTTCAAAATAAGCTTTTTGTCTGATGATAATTCAAACTATAGTATACCTTCTGATGAGGTTCTTAGTGACTCTTGTGCTAATGATATGATATTAATGGTTGATTCTGACAATGATGATGATGATATTGGTGGATTAGAAGTAACTTCAAATACTGGTGCATCCAACCTAATCCCGATTCAACTGATTCAACAACAAACTTTGCACAATGTTGGTAATTTTTAATAGCAAATTCAAATAAAAAGAATACAGGTGGTGGCGTATATCTATTATTTTTTACATATATATAAAGATTGAATAAAAGAGTTGGCATTTACGCAGGTACTAGCGTGGTTCCATTTTGGAATGAAGCATCCTACTTTTAAAATATTAATATGGAGCATCCGGATCAGGAAATAGAATTTGATGATGATAACTGGAGCGTGGGGGATGAGTTGTATGTTAGGTTAAAGTTTAAAATGAAAAGTGATGTAGAAAATGTATTGAAACAATAGTGTATGAAGTTGCATCAAAGTTATATTGTTATAGAGTCAAAACTTACTAAATTTGTTGTTAAGTGTCCTAATCAAGTCAGTGGGTGTAGTTGGAGAATGTGTACGATTTTGTCAAAGAGAGCGCACAAATGGCTTATATCACAATATGAGGGGCCATATACATATGTTAACTTTTTCTTATCACAGGATCATAAGAAACTAGATACATACCTAATTTGCTCCATGATTTTAGGTAAAGTAATGTCAATTTGCTTATGATAATTGTTATTTGTTTATTTTGTTTATAATTTTGCTAGGCATAAAGAATGAGCCTTCGGTGTTGATATCCATAATTTGGGAGAGAGTGAAAGAAGAATACAAATTCATAATTTCATACCAGAAGACATGAAGAGCTAAGCAAAAGGCAATAATGAAGGTGTGGGGAGGTTGGGAGGAGTCCTATGCCTTTCTGCCTCGGTGGTTAAATCATATGAAACAGGTTATGATAGGTTCTATAAGTGTGCTATACAAACAAGGTGTATTGTGGTTGGAGACAAAGTTCATGAAAGACATCATAAATTTCATCATGTGTTTTGGACATTCAAGGCTTGCTGTGATGCCTTTAACTTTTATAAGCCGATTATCCAAGTAGATGAAACTCACTTGTATTGAAAATATAAGGGGACACTATTGGTTATGATAACTCAAGATGGAATGGTGAAGTGTTTCCGTTAGCATTTGCAATCATGCCTGGTGAAACCTTGAAGGATTAGACTTGGTTTCTATCAAACTTGTGATTGTATGTGACCCAAAAAATGGAATTTGTATTATTTAAGATCGCCATAAGAGTACTCTGAGTGTAATCCGGGGTTCAGGTGTTGCATGGACACCACCCGCTGCTTATCACAAATATTGTATTCGCCATGTAACTAGTAACTTTAACCAGAAGTTTAATAATCAAGAGCTGAAGAAGAACCTGATCAAATTGGGTAAGTCCGTAACTAATCTGATATTAGTAATGAATTATTAAATGTTTTGTGTAGGTAATGATTGTATTTGCACAGGGTATAATCCAAGCAAGTATTCATTTGATCGACGGTATCAAAAATTCCATGAGTTTAGCCATGAGATTCAAACATGGATGGATTCCATCCCAAAGGGAATGTGGTCACTGGCGTATGATGAAAATGGTACCAGGTTTGGCTATATGACAACAAACCTTTTTGACTGTGTCAATAAAGTGTTCAAATATGCTCGTAACTTACCAATCACAGCGTTGGTTAAGTTCACATATTCCCAATTAGTGGAGTACTTTATTAATCATGGTGGTATGTGACAACAAAAATGGCTACTGGCCAGATATACTGCATGGAGGTGCTTGAGAAACTGGCTCTTTATCAGGCACAAGCATGTTCGATTAATGTGAAAAGATTTAATGCAAAATCCACGAGGTTTGACATGGAGGAGAGATTTAACCCAATCACCCAAAAGGGTGGCTTTGTATGGGCTCTGAATCTTACCGAAAGATGGTGTCAGTGGGGAAGGTTTCAAGCAATTGGTGTCTCAGTGTTTTCTGGCGAGGACAAGTACTGAATCATCTCAATGCTATCCAACTGCAAAACATAAACATTTGTTTTTAATAGCATATAACATGAACTGTATTTATGAGACCCTAACCATGAGGAACATGAAACCCTTACTGTCTATCCTCTAACAACCCTTTACGTGGTAACCTACCTACGAGTTTGTATTTTGTACCATCTAAAATATTCATAGTTTGTCAACATTTCCAGCAATAGTGGTTGTCCAGAACAAGTGTGTCCCTCCCTACCATTACACAACTACAACAAAGGTTCCATTATTGTAGGCCAGTTTTCATCTGTTTTGCCCTTTAATGTGATAGCATGCAAGTCCTCAAGTTGAGATGGTGCACTAGGTATATGTTGTTCTATACCAAATTGCCATATTACCCTGTCAGGTTGATGCCACTTGACTATTTGGAAACTTAACAGTGGAATAACCGATCGTCACCCACCCTGGCCACGTAAGCAAATTTCTGGAAGGCCAACAATCAACTGCCTAGAATACAATTGCCATATAAACTACAAGATAGTAAAGAATTAAGTTTTACAACATACATCCATTAATTATAAATTTAAAAATTATTGCCATATTAAAAATCAATACTATTTACCTGATTATTCTTCAACTTGTTGAACTGTGCCCTATAATACCCCAAATCATACATGGTATATTTATTACCCATTGGGTGTATTCATCTACCTCCGTAAGGGCTATCAACATCCCTTACACTAGGTTCGGTCGGGGCAAGGTGTTGCATATGCTCCCAAGCCTATACCTGCACCAACATTGTTAGCCCACAAATATCCTTCTGTACATAGTCTTTGGCTATACAAAGCTGTCTGTAAAGGTATCAAGGGTAGAAGCTCCCCAAGCATAAGCACCACATAGGTCAAGATTCTCAAGCATATAAAGGTATCTAAGAGGGACCATGCTAGATGATTGGTCAAAAAAGATACATCCACCAATTAAATGCAAAATATAAGCTCGAGCGAATCATTCAATCGTCACCTCATTATCAAGATGTTTTGCAATATCTCCAAAATTCTCTTGCAGCCATGACATCTTAAGACTTTGGTCATGTAATGCATTGCAGAGGGCCACCTGCCTAATTGTACTTCCATATAGTCTTGCTAGTCACGTGAACCAGATAACGCAACAACTACAATTCCATCAATGTTAAGTCCAAGAAGGATAGTGATGTCCTAGAGAGTAATTGTGCACTATCCAATAGGAAGATGAAACATATATGTCTCTGGATACCGGTAAATGTGCAACCTTGGCAAAATGATATAAACCGTCCGTGTGTAAATGCAGAATGATTTGTTTTGGTATTTGGTTACTTCTCAGGCAGATTGCTTTCCTAACCTTAAGTACACGATCAGGTCTTCCGTTCCAAACATGTGTAGAGACATATTTCTCCTGTAGTGTTAACAATTTTGGGTTCAATAGGCCCAGATTAATTGTTCTCTGTTTAGTCATACTGTATTTGGAAACATATATCAAAATTATTAAAAAATATTTTAAAGGAAAACTATTACTACTATAAACATATAATATTAATAATCCTCTAAATATTCTAATATTTAGTAACAAATTATTTATTAACTAGTTGTGTAAAGTTATTATTAACTAATTGGCTAACCATTTTTAGATTTCATAGCAAAAATTCTCAACATCTTTTTTACATGAATATTAAACATAAATAAAAAAATTGTTACTCCTACCAAAACATTAATGTTAAACATAAAACAAAATAACATGAATATTAAACATAAAAAAATTGTTACTCCTACCAAAACATGAATATTAAACATAAAAAGATAACATGAATATCAAACATAAAAAAAATTTGTTAATCCTAACAAAACATGAATATTAATCATAAAAAATATAACATGAATAACAAACATAAAAAATTTCTCCATACTATCAAAGATTAAAATACCTTCAGAGCTTTCATAAAACAAGTAGGATTTAAGTATGGGACCACAGTGAGACTTACTCCAACAATTTCTGCCTTCTAAGACCCTTAAAGTATGTTCTTCACTCTTAAAGCTTAAAAAAAGTTGGTAAAAGCTATTGTGGGAAACAATGGAGCCTAGTAGGGTTGAGTGGGGATAAGGGGTTTCATTTTAAAAACCCACGATAACGTTCACGTTGGTCTGCGTGAGGGGAGTTAGTCAAAGTTGTGTCATCTAGAAAGTTTACGACACCAAGGCATACCGTTGAATGAACCAATCAAGTTGTGTCGTAGGCACAGTATATGACACTACTTTAGCTATGTTGCCTAAATTTTATATGATAGAGCCATGTGTCTTCTCACTGCTATGTCATATTTTCTTTTCACAACAACCATGGCGTCTTAAATAATGACACGAAAAGCACCACAGACGACGTAAAATCCCAAAAACCAACCTCATTTTTGTAATTATGTTCTACAGCTACCCCATTGCAAAACATTACCCAACCTAGAAATTTTAGAAAAAAGAAAGGTTATCTTGAACCCTTGATGTTTCTCCCTCTTGGCCCTTCCAATCTCTCTAGATCCTTCTCTTTGAACCTTTGCATAAGGAGTATATGGATGGAATGAAGTCTCCTACTTAACCTTTGTCATGTTGGGCTGATATGAAAAATGAAAAAAGAACTCATTACCAAATGACAGGGGATTAAAAAATTTATATTAATCAAAATAGGAAGGAAATAAGAGAGATTTATCCTTGAAATATCATAATTAGGGAAATAAAAAAATTGTAGTGTGAATATGATTTGCCAATTTTTTTTCCTAAATAATACAATCATTTATAACTGATCATATATATAATAAATTAATCACATATAAATAGAAAAACCTCATATTATATCAAATGATTTTAAGTATTTTATATGACTTTATTGTATTTAAAATATGAAATAAAATTAATATTTCATCAAAAATTGACATGTGGTAAAAGTTGCCTAAAATAACTTCTTAAATGTTTCATAAATGTATATGATATAAAACTTACAAAATATATCCATGGTAATTGATTTTAATGATTTTATTTATTTGTTACCCAATTATATTTATTTGATTTTAAAAACACCATAATTTCACTAGTTATTGATAATAAAATAAATTAAAAACAAATCAGTCTCTATTTAAATTTAGATGCGATAATTTTGTTGATTAATAAGATGTTTATTGATAATAAGATCACGTCTCATCCTTGATTTTAAATATCCAATCCTTGTATCATAATACAAGGAATTTAAAAAAAATAAAAAATAAAGAGATAGAAAAAAGAAAAGGCTGACAGGTGACAAATTTAAACGTAGTGAAATTCTATAAAACTTTCTTTTAGTGAATATATATATATATATATATATATATATATATATATATTACATTATATCTTTCCATTCCAGAAATGCAACCCTCTTGAGTTTCTTCTTAATAGTTATTTTATTGTTGTATCTAAATTTATTACTAAGACTATTGCTAATATGTTGACTTTTTTTGTCTTTTTTGACTAATACTTTCACTTAAGGTTGTCAAAATGTGTTACCTGATTTGGTCCATGACGGGTTTGGGTTTTCCTCGGGCCATACTCAAAAGGCCTGGTTCCTATTTGGGCCTCTATTTTGTAGCCTAGACCTGGCCCACCACAAGGGCTTGATAAGCTACCTAATTTGTTTTTTTATTGTCTTTTAAGAGAAAAATTGACTCTCTCAAAAATAAAATAATGCCCATTAAAAATTACATTCCATAAACCATAAACTAAACATAATATAACAGGTTCACACAACAAAACACAAACTAATTTTTTTTATACTTCAATATTCAATAGTAGACGTTTAGTACCATTAAAGTCTCCTTAGAAAGCCTAGAATCTTCAATAGTAACAATTTTAGTCAAACCAAGGTCATCATCATCAAAACCTACATATATAAATTTATACAAAGTTGATAATTAATCACTAAATTATTAGAATAACAAATGTATATTTATTAATAAAATTACCTTCAATAACATAGAGCTCTTATACTTATTTAAAACACGAGCATCAATGCTAAAAGCTGACTTGATACTATTGTTGTTACTAGAATATTCAATACATTAGTCGCCATCATCGTAATATTAGACCATCTTGAACTTTTCTCTTTTCAATAAGACAAAAGATTAAAATTACTCTTTAATTGGATTCTTGACTCCTCTAAATAAAGTTCAAATTCATATTTTCTAGTATTAGAAACATTTGTTCTCACAAACTTTTCAAATTTCTACAAATATAAACAAAATAAATTAAAAACATAAACAAAAAAAATTATCAATAATTTTTAAAACTTAATAGAATTTACTTACATCATATAAATAATTTGAATGACTTGTTTTTCCCTTTCCTCCAACACCACCTCTAAATGAAGATGAACCTCTAAGTGTATGTGAGTGGGAATAAGCCACATTATTAATATTGTTCATAACTCACAATAAAGTTTATACAAATTCAACTTCACCATCTCTATTTTGTCTTCACACCTACTTAGATCAATTTTGGAGCAAGCAAATCTCAAGAAATTAAAGTTTTTGGTTGGACCAAGAATAACTTCAAATGCCAACACAATGCTATATTCACTCCAACATTTGTCAAACTTTTGTTTCATATTATGAGCCATCTTCTGAATCACTTTATCTTCGCTTATCAAGATAGTAAGCAAAAGATATTATATCCTCCACATTTCCCTAAAATACAAATTTGATGTTGAGTAAATAGATCCACTCATCAACTTTGTAATCTTGTGAAAAGGCTTTGAGAATTCACGTATTATTTCCCCATATTCCACCCATCATTTGATGGGTAAAACTTATAATTTGTATTAAACAAACTTAAGCTATGAAACTCATGACGATAATTGAGTGCTCTCTTAAGCATAATGTAAATGGAATTCCATTTGATAACAGAATTTGTTCTCAATCTAACATCAGTTTTTATACATATAAGCTTGTCTAACACATTCAAAAAAATTGTATTGTTCTCGCCTCTAAACCCCTTACATAAACAACAGTTTTTCTAATTTTATCTAAAGCATTATTAACCACTCTGTAGCAATCTTGAACAATATGATTCAAAATATGTACACAACACCTTACATGAAATAACTTTCCATTAAGCAACAAACTATTTGACAAGTTCAAATTATCTTTCAAAACATTTTGCATATTATCATTAGAAGATGCATTGTCCAAAGTAAGAGAAAAAGAAACTTTCTTTTCTATTCTCCAATCATTCAAAATTTCCACTGCCTTCCTTGCCAATTCTTGCCTGGTATATGGGGGTTTCAAATGAGCAAAAGCTAAAATTTTGTTGTTTAACTTCCATTAAAAATCAACATAATGAACAATTAAACATATGAAACCCTTTATGCTGCATGAAGTCCAAATATTATATGTCATGCAAATCCTACTAGGAACTTTAGCTAACATTGATTTCAACTTTTATTTTTTAGCAAGATAAATTTTCATCACATCCCCTCTACAAGTATTTCTCGTAATCCACAGATAATTATCATTCAAAACTTTTTGAGATCTCCTAAACATTAGCCACTCAACCAAATTAAATGAGGCACCATTTACAATTATCAACTTAGATAAAATTTGATGGTTCATGGCATGACCAAATTTTTTCTTTACCAATTTACCTTTTGTAGTAACAAGCATGTTCCCTACATTTTCAAATATAGGAATTGAAGAGCAACTATACACAATCTAATTTTTACCACAATGCTTACATTTGCATTTCTCTTTCCCATCTTTTATATCTATACCAATTTTTTCAAAAAAACCTTCCCCACATCGAAGGTTAAGTTTCTTAGTTTGTGATGCAGAAGCTTGTGTGCCCATCATATTCACAAGGGTTGGTGAAACAACATCAAAAGCTACGATTGTTGGTGAAGTGTCATCATATTCTTCCTCCTGTGTAAGATATATTTAATTCGCATCCTCACCATTGGAAGCCATTCTACAATATAAGTAATTCATAGAAAAAATTACAATATAAGTAGTTCATAGACAAAATTAGTAGTTATTCACTATCAGAATTATCTAAAAAAGAAAGTTTACATGATGAATTCTACAATATAATTAAGTCATTCTACAACAGAATTGAACTTTAATGAAGAAAATTTATCTAATGAATTGAATTCTACAATATAATTAAGACATTCTACAACAGAATTTATCTTTTATTAAGAAAATTTCTCTAATGAATTCTAAATATAAATCTGTAACTCCAACAGAATCTCTCAACCCCAACACTTTCCCTCTTTCTTTATCACACAATTACTTTCAAACATAGCAAACCACAACTGCACAACCCATTAATCCCCCAAAGAGCATGCATTTTGTCCTCTTCTCATGAATTAAGAAAACAAGAAGAAGAACCACTTACTTGGAAGTTGGAACTTGACGCACACACTACACATAGCTGGGACCACTATGCCAAGAAGAAGCACACAAGGACCACCAAGCCGAGACATGGAGCATACACACTGGTGCCGAGGGGGAGCGTCCACACATATAAGAGGAGAAAAGAGAGCGAAAGGGTTGGGGACTTATGATCATTGTTATTAAAACCAAACCAGTCTAGCTGGTCCGATTGGTTGAACTATGAACCGGCTAGGTGACCAGTCCGGGTCAAGTCTTTCATACTACCAGTTCAACCACGATTCGACCTCGGTTTAATCACGATTTACTTGAACTAGTGTCTTCTCAGGTTTAATAACTGGTCGGTTCTAAAAACATTGCTTATGATTCAAATTTAGGGGTCTTTTTTGTTTATTTACTATTTTAAAATAAAAATAATATAAATCTATACACAGACTCGCCCATTTTACAAACTGAGTTGGGTTGATGGTCTAGTCTATCCTACCAGCCCATTAACTCATGAGGACTTCAATCATGCTTTTGGCCTTATGATTTTAATGGGAGCCACAATAGAAATTTTTTACACAAATTGGCCTTAGACAGTGGGATATAATTTCTTTGTATTTGTGTATTCTATATGCGAAAGTATTTTCAGTAATGATTTGTACAACTAATGACCTATCTCTAATTCATGGTGTAAAAGATTCCCGATCCAATTTCTTCTTATTTGTTTATTGCTTTTACTATGATTTTCTGTTATTATTGTTATCAATATTTTTATTTGAGTTTAATTATCATAAATTATCAATGTCAAAAGTTTTATATGAACAATCAATTAGGTATGACATTTAAAGTAATTATATTAATTAAGATTGATTACTTACATGATAATTTATAATTAGATGTCAGTGTAAAAAACTTATATTTAAATTAAATTCTTTTTATTATTATTTAAAACTTGAGTTAAAAAGACAGTTCTTTTTTGGTTTTTAAAACATTTGAAACTTGTTAAAAAAAATGAAACTGAAAGCAAAAGAAAACTTACCGGACTGGTCCTAAAATATTAAATTTTATTTAAAATAAAAATAACAAATTTCCTTCCTTCAATTTTGGATCTCATATCATATAAAAATCTTCACATTTTGTTGAATATTCATTACATTTTCATTTATAAAATTTCCAACCATTGCATTCTTTAAATTCAAATTAAACTTAAAAATATTTCATAGTTCTAACATCTAAGCACAGAAATATTTCTTAAAGGATAAGTTGTTTTTTTAATTTATTTTAATAGGTTACGTTATATAACTTATTAAAATAGGTTATTTTTAATCTATTGATAAGTTTTGTAATCAAATTTATAATATAGATTCTTATTTAAAAATAACTAACTCTTAATTAAATTATGTATCCAAAAATGTTAAATAATGATTCTTTTAAATAATGAATGATGCATATGTTTAAATTATTTACTTATCTTTTCCTTTCCGATGTACAGAAAAAAAATTATTCACTTATCTTTGAAAATTCGTTATCATGATTTGCATTACATTTCGCTTACAAGATTTGTTAGCGGTAAATAAACGCTAGCCTCGACCTTGGTCCAACGGTAAGAATCCCATGTTGAGGAAGGTGCCGTTAGATAGGTTCGAGTCTCGGCACACGAGTCATGCGTTGATTAAAATAATCATATATTATTCATTATCTCTATAATTAAGGTACTTAAAAGTACCTTTCTTTTAATTTAAAATGGGCATACAAGCTTTTGGTCCTTATTAATTAGTTTAGTTTTTTTTAATAAAAAATTTAAATAAGTTAATTTCAATGGCTTATTAGCATACATGTCTCAAAACTTAACGAACATTTATAAAAGTAATTATAGATCACCAACCAATTGATCCTCACATCGATGATATTTAAATCAATGACTTTTTATAACCACAAGTTAAGTTTGTAACTAATTAGTCTTACCTTTGTTGACATTATTTAATTTTGTTTTATTTCAACTCAAATTCATCTCTTATCTATTGATTTCATTCCATTTCAATTGAATTCATTACTTCATTCTAAACTAAGGAAGATGCTTAGTTTTCATTTGGTTCCAAACGAAACAGAGGTTTATATCGAGTTTTTTAATCCTAACAGTCAAATAAAGTTTTGATTGTTTCGAATAACATGAAAAATCAACATTAATCATTAGATTTCTCTTTTTTGTAAATTTTGTTTCCCTATCTACTAACCAAATAGACACTTAATTGAAACGATACCAAGAGATAAGGAAATAAATTGAAACAATAAATGACGACTTATTATTGCATAAATGATTATTAAATGCAACTGCAATAAAAACGCAGTTTTAGCACATCAAAGGTATGCCTTTTATAATTAATTACACTTTGTTTAGATAAAAAAAAAAGGAAATTGACAGGGAAAAATGAGTGTAAATTAAGTAAATAGAAAAAATAATGAATTACAATTAGAGGAAAATTATTTATGTTTGGATTGAGAACAAATGAAATGAATTGTAGGAAAATATTCTCTGTTGGGTTGTTTAGATGAGGGGAAAATATCTAGTAAAATCAATTGAAAAAATATTTTGTACCCGTTAATTTATTAAATATTTTTCCTTATTTTTTCTACCCTACTTTCCATGTTTAGATAATTACTGAATTGAAGGGTTATAATAAACCAATTGAAAAGTATGGGAAAAAACAAACTTATATTTTTTAACAAAAAAAATGCATTAAAGACTTTGATTACCCAAAAAGAAAAGAACCCTATTTAGAAAAACTTATAATAAACCAAAAAAAAAAAAGCTATAATACGGCAAGAAGGAATATTGCTAGACAGTAGACATTAGAGAAAAGGTCTATAGAATAATTTTATTCTGTACGGTACCTGAAATATCATCATAGTCGTAGATTATTATTATCTTATATGCTTGGGATATGCCCATAGCCTAGAAACTGATCCTCCTTCTGAATCACTGTCACTATCTGAGGAAGATGTTATGGACAGAGAATCATCAAGAAGATATTCCACAACCTGAAATTAGTTCGAAATAGCAGGGAGCAAGCAAAAATACAATTTAGTACGAATGAAACTAGGCTCTAATCTTCAAATAAATGTTGTACAAATGGATTCCAGTATTCACACAAATTAGAAGGAAAGGTAACCAGTATTCACACAGAATCATCATAGACAAAGTGGCCGCAGAACAGAACATACCTGGAATGCGGTTACAGGTTTTATATCTTGAATTTCAGCTGATATTCCAGAGTGTGCATTGGGGCATTTTGAGTTATTTAGCCAAACTACTGATTTGCAGCATGCACAGTATCCCCGGTTGGTTGTTAATTTCTTAGATAATGCTCCTATATCAAAATCACAATACAAAATAAATACTACGTTACATTAGATGTCAATTTTCACAATATTGACTTGTCTCAAATTGTCACATTGGAATTTCCATGCAGTATTTATTACTTTTTTTTTTACCCTTATATATTCATAATGTAATTATGACAGTTACACTGTTAAACTCTAACCGAATTCTCATATACTATTACAGCTAACTTCTAACATTTTTAATAAGGATGGTTTAGTGTAAGCTATTTTATCATAGGAACTAACATAATCTATCACTTTTTTTAAGATGTATCCATATCCTTATTCAATATTTAATATAAGACGGAGGGACATTTAATATAAGACCAAGGTAGTAACAAATTTTTCGTAATGATTAACAAACATCATCTCTATATATTGACTTACATTCTAAAGGGAACCTAATGCTGATTAAAATAAAAAAGACAATTCAAGTGTATAATAATTTTCTAGTTTTATACTCCCCTTAAAAAAGGGTAATCTAGTACTACTATAAGAGTTCTTGCTATGTGCGGGGTCCAGAGAAGAGTTGGACCTACCAAGTGGGTCTAACGTAGGTAGCCTTATATTACATTTGTAACAGATTAGTTTCACGACTCTAACATGTGACTTCCAAGTCACATGATAACAACTCCAACTGTTGGGCCAAGGTTCCCCTTCAGTGTTATACTCACTACATCATACTTTTATCCCATTAGTTGACTAGGATCACATTGGGTGTGAACAAAGTAACAAACTTACACTACATTTCCTCAATAGAGTAAACCCTCAAGATAACCTTCAAAATTATATGCATCATGCACTTAAACTGAGATTGCAAAACGTCATTCATTTCAATCTTGTTCTTTATTTTTTCTGTCATTCTATACTATAAAGGACTAAATTGAAAGTCATTCCGTAAATTCGATGACTAATTTGAGATTTTAAAATCTCATGAATTACAATACACGATTCATACAATCTCAATGACTAATCTGAAAGTTTACTCTTTCCTCAACATTCAGCTTACCAGTGTATTCTCCTTTGACAGCCTCTTTCCAGTCAGTAATTGTTCCAGTATCAATTGGTTCCTGCAAAACCCTATCGTTCCTGTCCCCCACCAGTTTCATAGGCCACCTCTTAGCACCACTACCATACAGTGCAACATACTGCATCTCCCACAGATGGTTATCATTTGCAGCTATGTTCCATGACCTACATATGCAATATGCATTGAGTCACCAGTGAATTGATATTCGATGATATTAACCAAATTTGATGAACAAAAGAATGCAAGAAAATACTCCATCCATTTCTTTTTAACTGTCAAGAGGGAAAAAAAACACATTAAGAAAAACAATTAATAGTGTTGATTTCTATAAAACAGTTATGTGTTTTCATGTTTTATCCTTATCTCTCTTATTTACTACTCTTAATATTTCCTACAATCTAAGATTAACATAGGGGCACTATTGGAAAAAGATCAATTAATGCTCTTTTGAAATTTTAAATGGACAAACATACAGAAACAAGATTTTTCTCCATAAGTGGACAGTTAAAAAAAAAAAAAAAAGACAAAGGAAAATATGATTAGCTGCTAGGGGTACACTTCCTCAAAAACCAAGATGTAGGCTAAAATGAAGAAACATAAAAGAAGGGAGTACTACCAGCAGACGAGCCCTGCGGAGATCAAAGTTTGCATATCAAGAAAACTGAAAATGTGCACAAGAATATCTTGTGGCAGCTGCAATGAACCTGTAATACAGGAAAAAGAAACTTCCTAAAACATGACCCTTTAGCCTTCTTCAATTATATAACATAAATCCATTTCTTCTATAATCTGACCTTTCTCTACCTGGGGAGCTTTAGAACGCCTCTTATGAGCAACCATTGCATGCTTAAATTCTGTTACAGCCATATTCCTTTTCTGCTTTGGTAGTGCTGCTTCTACACTCTGAAGGAGGAAATGGACTGCTGAAACAGCACTCTGAGTCTGTATTCTAAAATTAGAGAGCATTAAAAAAGCATGAGGCAAAGTGGTCGATGAAGACTGCACTTAGACGCACAATTACTAATTTAATATAACGTTAAATTGATTAAAATTAGTCACAACTACGAGCTCCCCTCTAAGAGAGATAAATCGCACTTCATTGTTTTATGTATAACATACTTTAACATAAAGCATAGTTTTTCCATTGGTAAATGAAAAATACTCCTGTAACAGTTTCAATTCCAATTCATGTGAAAAGCATGCATAAGAAAGACAGGATATAGTTGTGATTAACCATTTGATACTTTTACCAGCGAGTGTGAGATAAACAGCAACTGCATTGTTTAATGTCAGGGGAAAACACCTTTTTCACTAACCCAATTTAAATTTTCAGAGAAGAATAAGTTTAAAACAGATTATTTGCAATGCAAAGTGCGGATAGAGATTTAAATTCTTCAGTAGGATTAGACAAGTTTTTATTGCAATAGGAAGTGGTTCAATTGTCTGTATTGAGGCTCATAACACCGTTTAAAAAGCTTAAAGCTTAGAAATTAGGCACTACCACTATCATCGACACTTCCTTAATTTTTTTCAGAAGCAAAACAAAAGGTAATCTGTAAGATGATTAAAACCTATCAACTCTGTTGTATCATTGCTACATTTTCCAAAAAGCAACTGAAAATTTCTACCAGAAGGAAAAACTGCAACCGCTAGCGTAATGAAGGTCTTCAAATTAAGTATGAATATAATTTCCAGAGTCACAGTAACAATCATATAGATAACAGCATAAAAAAAAAAAGAACAAAATCTCCTATGTGAATTATAACAGAAAAACAATGAAGAAGAGATCAATGATTAACTTATAATTGCTGAGATACGTGCTTACTAATTATTAATCTCAAGAAATATAAATAAAAAGATATAGTTTAAAGGGGTGGGAAATGAAAATAAACAGAATCATCAAGTTGAATTACCGTCTCAAGTAGTCATCACAATTATGAATTATCTAAACGGGGGAAAGGAGCTACTTGCCTAAAAGATAATAACAAAACGGAATTCCAGAAGATTAGATTATGATTCAAATATATATATATATATATATATATATATATATATATATATATATCCTAAATTTCATCAAATATTTTGATGATTCTGTTTGAGGGCCATAACCAGAAAAACTGCAGTAAGATGAGATGAAAGTGGAATAAAAAAGCATAAATTTTTAGAGGGGAAATAAGATGGAAAAGATAAGCGTACTGAGGGAGGAGACGAAAGGCGAAAAGGGTGTCTTGGAAGATGATGGTTTGCAAATATTTGGGAAATTGATGAAAAGCTTCCCTGAGAATAAAGCTAAGCTCTTTGCAGGCAATTGGGTATCTGTGGTTCTTCGGAAGAGAGTCTCGTAGGGAAAGTTTTTGGTACCTCTCTAATGGCGTTGACATGTTCTCAATTCAAACACTGCTGATCGATCTAGTTTGCAAACATTGTAATGAATTTAGGAGGTTCAACGTTTTACAACGCCGAACTAGGCCAATCGCAAATTATTGGTGATTATTCATTATGGTTCTTCGATTTTCTTTTCTTTTTCTGTCGTTTTTTATAATTTATAAAAATAATGAAGCATAAATTATATTTTTATCCTCGATAAAAAATTTTATATGTTTAATATTTTTTAAAATATTATTCTTTTACGTTAAATTCTCCAATAATGTTAACTCTCCTTCCGATTTTCATCATCTTCCCTTGAATGTTCGGGTTTTTAACTAGATTAGAGTGAATCTTTCCTTGACTGTCTGTATCAAATCATATTTACAAAATGTAACATTTCGTCTGGTGAATGAACGAATTCACCACGTGTCAGGCAGGGGAAAATGATTAACAAAATCGCCCACACCAGGAGTCAAACCTGTCACCTACAAGTCATGGTTTGACACCACAACCACTAAGACAACTAACTCTTTGAGGCAAATAAGGAATACTATTAAATATACTACTTTCTATTCTTTCTATTCTTGAATTTTAGGGGTGTCCCCCTCCCCCCAGCACAATTTTAAAACCGTGGTCCCTCTTCTCCACCTTCACTTTCAGTTTGCTCTCTAGAAATGTATCTTCAAGAAGGTGTTTTTCTTTTGCAGTGTTTGTTAGTGGCTTGAAGTGGTCCAGTTTTATTTTTGCAAGTAAGTTACTTGTTTGATATAAGGTAAGTATATTATTTTATACATTGATTTTTGCAAGTGGTCCACTTTGATTTTTGCAAGGTGTGCTTGTAGGAAAGTTTGATGAAAATAACAAATTATTTTATTAAATTGGTATTTTTTAGGTAAGAATTATGTATCTAGTTTATTTGAATAAAATTGTCATTTTTAGATAAGTAAAACATGTAATTTATTTTAATAAGGTTGGTATCTTTTAGACCAAAATATATACATGTAGTTTATTTTAATAAAGTTGGTGTTTTTTGGGGCAAAAATTACACATGTAGTGTATTTTAATGAAGTTGGCATTTTACAGACAAATTATATATATGATGACAATGTGGGATAATTTATGTTGTCTTCATTATAGGATGGACGCAATATCTTCTACAGGATGCTACCATTTTAACTCGTTGTCCACTCCACTTGGAATTTGTTCTTCATCAGGATGCTGCCAATTTATATGGCTGTAATGCGATAATGAGGTCCAAAATGTTTGGTCCCCTACAAAACCAAAAAATATTTAGCGTCCGCCACCACATTATTAGTTGTCGGTTCATAGGAGTTTAGTTTGCATTAGTTTTAGGGTCCATTTAGTTTCAATTTTAGTTTATTTTCATCTTATTTTCCCTATTTGCCAAGATATTTCTTCTATTTCCACACATGTTACTTGGGTAGTTGTATTTTGCAGGAACCTTCATTGGATAAGTCTATCAGCAAAAGGTTAGGAAGCTTTTGAATGGAATGATGAAAATGGGAAGGTTCAAGTTTGTAGAAGACTCAAGACTGAAGCCACTCCAATTATTAAAGAAGGATGTACCAGAGAAAGTATTTCAGAACCCAAAAGCACCCTCAAAATGCACATTTGCCTAGGTTCAGAGAAATCCACTGTCAGTGGGAAAAAACACTGGCCGTGGAATACACTGGAGGAAAGGAGAAAATAGAGATAGAGAAAACCACTGCCAGTGGGAAAAAACACTGGTCGTGGATCTCCCTGCCAAAAAAACCCACTACCATTGGATTTTCCCACTGCCAGTGGTTTTTGCCCAGTTTTTAATTTCGAGCGTTTTTGGGTGTCACACAGTGCGATCCACTGCCAGTGGATTTCACACGCTGCAGCAGTTACCTTCAGTTTTCGCTAAATTTTAAAAGAAGAGAGTGGGCACAAATAGGGGGAACTGACAGAGAACAAACAAGACAGTTTTTGGGCGAAAAATTAAGGGTTTCTTGTTGAAGATCTAGAGAAAAAACAAGAAGGAAGATCAAGGGTTCAAGCTTGGAGAAAGAGATTGGAAGATTAGTGAGAACTCTTCTTCTTCCTTTAATCTTCTATTTTTATAACTCTTATTTTCTAAATGATAGGATCAATTCTTGTAACTTGTGGATTTGTAACTTCTTCCATAAGGAATTAATTTCTTATTCTTGGGATTTGGGGGAAAATATGTGTGTATCAAATTAGGTTACTCTGATTTTCTTTGTTATTGGAATTCTGTTTTCTATTCAATTTCATGAGATTATAATGCTTCTAATGGCTTAGAAATAAGGTTAGATGGATTTAAACAATATGGATGATCGAGAGATTGGCATATCGTTAGAATACATGAAATTGAACTTAGGGATTTGGGTTACGAAAGTAAGCAAAGCTCTTTGAGGAATAATGGGATCTTCATAGAGCCTAAAGGACCTAATTAACAAATTGAACGTGGTTCTTTGGTAATTAGGTACGTTAGTGGGGTTTCGAGAGAAATACACTAATTAGCTAAGGGAAATCCGCCTTAGGAACAGAAATTGAATAACAGAGAAAGGAGTAATTTTAGATTTGGTATATTGCATATGAACCTACTGATTCCCAAGAGCCTTTTCATCTTGATTCTAAAAGAGGGATTTTCACTCAATAGCCTTAAGTTCTTGGTTAATTTCACTGCACTTTTTACTTTGAAACAAATTGTCTGGATAATTAAATCATTGTGAGCTGGTACTTGGGCACAATCTTTATGGGAACGATAACTTTTTATTGCGTAATATCCCGTGCGCTTGCGGTTAGCTATCAAGTGGTAGTGTCACATTATGCTCATGTTCATTTTACTAACCTCCCATGATTGATGACGATGGTATTAGAGCAGTGCTTCCTATTTGAGGATTACTTATATTTGAAATCTCTGGAACCGAATCATAGTCACCTTCTACGTCTGTGTCAATATCATTATAGTTCGGAATATTTCCTTCATCATCGTCTGAGCTACTTTCAAAATCTTCCCCAAGATAATCAGGATCGTCGTCATCTGACAAATTAATCACTATTAGGCAACTCATTGTAAACCCAAAAAGCTACAACAGAAATTAATTTCACTAGTTAAAAACCCTAAACCATAAATAATAACTCTTTAAAATAAAAAAAATTTATAGTTAACGTTACCAATTAATATTACCTGAATGTTCAAAAACCTTACTCGAGAGAAGAAAGGAACCTGAATCTTCAAAAACTTGTCGTGTAAACATAGCCACTACATAAAATGAAGTGACGGTAGGGACATTTAAAACCCTAATTACGCATGATGGGGTAACGGGAAGTATGCCAAAAACGCATGGCGAGCGAACGTGACATGCATGGAGAAAACGCCTTCCCAAAGGGTGTTTTCTTGGTCTTCTCACGCATGATCAACATGCGTTTTCATAATGCTTAGAGAACGCATTTCCATATTGCGTTTTGAAGGATAAAAACGTTGATCAGCCATGCGTTTTCTAAAGATGTATTTCCATCCTCCGTCTTTACCTACTGTCACATACTCCTAAGCTGCATTTTTTGTAAAACGTACCTTGATCATGTGTAAATTAAACTTGACTAAACATAAACTAACCCAGACAGCCAAATTAAACTTTTACTAACCTATATGCCCTAATATTTTTAAAAGCCACTCCAAATTGGCCAAAAACCCTGAATGATCCTCTCTTTTTTTTAGACTTGAAATTTTATCTAGTCCTCACCATAATTAGATAGTTGTAAACTTCATATTAAGGACCTATCTCCTTCCATATTATCTTAGTATTTAATTATTGCGTTTAATGTTGAAATTCATTAGGTTGGTTGAATCATACATAAATGAATCTAAATGCGGCATCCTATTTAAATTCTTAAGATTAATCTTGATGGTATGCTAATAATTGTAGAAATTTTTTTGCAAGTAAACCACCCCGAAGAATTAATTCAAGAACTTATATGATACACAGCTCAACAATGGAAATATAAACTACAAGCTTGAAGCAGGCTTCAGGACGGACCTACCAAGCTACAGGTCCTTCTTAGGGTACCATTCTCTTCCTATATATGAATATATGAGATAGGAACCAAGGAATACCCATCTTAGTGCATCTCTTACACAACATAATCAAAATTCAAAATCATAATCATTCAGTTCAAACAATCCCTAAACATATGAAGGATTTAATCCTCAACACAATATCGTGGCAAGGCTTAAACTAAACCTCCAGTGAAATGTCAATTACTTATCCACTACAAATCATATAATTATATTTCATGAATCATCACACACATAGGTATACCATCTCAGGCCAATCAAAGTTGTACCTTAGACCTCACACAGAGGAAGACTTGGAAGAGGGGTTGAAAAGTACGCAACTCTTTTTTGCAAGTTAAAACCTTTTCAAACAAAAAACTACAGCAGATCGAAATAGGATTCAGACTGAAGGATTTTCACTATGTAAAAATTCTTTTACACAAATAGCACACATGTGTCATAAGTATTCTTGACTCCAACCACTTCTGGCTTAATCCCTAGTATTCTTTCACAGGACACTCCTAGCTCAGAACCAAGTATTCTTTCAAAAGTCTTTCCAGGACAAAATTGTTTCCCATAAGAAACTAAGATTGATTAACACAACCAGACTTGAACTGAGATAAAAGTGAGAGATTGTTTTTGACAACTTAGTGTGTAAAGATTTGAAATGAAGCAAGGGTACACAAAGTTAAACAAAGAACAAAGATTATAAGACTACGAGGAGTAGTTATAATGAAGTTAAGATTGAGTCTCTATTTCTGAGTTGTTCATGCTTGTTCTATTTTTATCAAAGTTTAAGGTCTCTTTTATTTATAGGCCTTTGAAAATAGTCATTACTGCTCCATTTGAGAATAGATAGTTGTTTGAACATGGAAGCGCGAGACAAGAAACGAGGACTAGGTCTGGTTCGAGGACAAACAAGTATTGCATGAAAATAGGGTACCTCAAGTATTACAGAGAGAAAGTACTTTTGTTATCTTTCGTCTAACATAGAATATCATAAAAATGGCTTAATTGACCTTCTAAATCCTTCTGACTTAAGTACTTATTAATGCTAGCTTTTTTATTTCCTTAGAGTAACTTTATCAATTTTCTCTTTATGCGAGCGCTTATTTCCTTACAAGCTTGTCTCCTTGCACATTTCAGGATAGAAGCAAACTTAGCTTGAAAGGATCTTGAACTAGGGTATCTTTAATTTATCATTGAATATTTCAGTTTGGAATCAAAGAGTCGTTTCCTTAACAGGAAAAGTCTGAGTCTGGTGAACCTTGGAGCCTAAATAGATGATGTTAAGAGACAGAGATGTTGAGTCTGAGATGATAGAAGCAGACTTGGCTTAAAGGGATCTAGGACTGGGATATCTTCAATGTATCATTGAATATTTCAATTCAGAATTAAAGAGTCATTCCTTAACAGAAAGGGTCTGGGTCTCATGAACCTTGGAGCTTGAATAGATGATGTTGAGAGAGAGAGGGAGAGAGAGAGATGTTGAGTCTGAGAGGGAGAGATATTGAGTCTAAGAGTGATTCAATTGAAGAACGTGACTCAACAGGCCTAAGTCTGGGACAAGCACACTTGATCAATTTTCTTTTGAGCGTTGTCTTGAAACAAACTTAAGGCTTGGACAGACAAATAATTTTGAACGGGTCCTACTCAGACTTTGTTGCTTTGATTTGATGGACTCCCCCTTTAATTTGTAACTCTTGCTCTACAGATTTTATATTCTGAAACACTTAAGTAAAGAGTTAAATAACACTTAAATAGACTTTATTTAATTAAAAGCCTTGATGTGTGATATTAATAAATCTTGGGGCCTCTAAAATAAATTTTAGATTCTCCAAAGTCCTTTAAAAACAGACTTGGTCCTAACGTTCTCCCTTTTTTTGTTGATAGAAAACATAAAGTCTTTTATTAAATAGAGTCTAGATAAGAGCTTTCATATTAGCTCCCCTTAAATCAACAAGGGTTTGAAACTGAGTTAAGTTTTAGGAATACTTACAACAATCTTGATAAAGTCTGTGATAATGTACCTATCTAAAAAAAAACTTTGACATTCTCAAGGAAAATATTAGACAAATATATGACTAGTGCAAAGACTTTCTTAAAACAAGATATAAAAAAAATCAGGAAGATCATTAGATCAACAAACTTTGATTAAAACACATGTTGTTAGAGCATCAGAACATTCATTTAAACAAGACTCAATAGATACAAATATAAAGTTCAACAAGTTATACTCAGATAGACAAAGTAGGGAATCCATTGTATACAAATCAGAGCATAAGACTAGTGATTTCCATGAATTAAAAAATATTCAGAGAAATCACAAACATAAAAAAATAATGATCAGAGCAAATAGACAAAATAATTCAAGCAAAGAGACAATATTAACAAGGGATAGAGGATTTTAGAAAAAAAAAACTTTTATTAATAACAAGTTATATATATACCCCTTATTTAAAAAAAATACACCTTAACAAACTTAACCTATAAAAGACTTATTAACTCTTCACCCTCTTTTGCAATTAACAAAAGAAGGGGCATCATCGAGTCATCTAGTCCTGGAAGTACATTAAACTTCTCGACGAAACTAGTAAATTTAAGTAGAGGGGTCAAACACATGATCCCAGAAGGGAAAATATTTAGGGATAAAGAATTGGGGAGAGGGTAGGTCAAAGAAGTGATAGGGGTTATATGAGGTAAGATTGAGGTTGTAGAGATGTTGAAGTCTTTCTTAAGTCGGCCAAACACCATGCTGTTCTGTAGAGCGAAGAGCTTGAAAGAACTAATAACGTCATCGGAGTTTGAGAGAAAAAATGGTGGCATAATCTGAAGGAAAGCTAATAAATTATAAAGACCATGGGAGACTATCAATAGAATGCCACATTTGAAGCGCATAAGATCAGCAGAGATAATGAAGATAATCATGAGAGGACAGATTGGACGCACCATCAGATCACCAAGACCAGCATAAGAGAAAAAATTCTCTCTAAACACTTTACCTCTGACATTCTAGAATAAACCAACCGAAAATCTTTCTTCCTAGGTGTAAGAGCAGTTGCCTTGCTTTCTAATCATCCACAGAATATGGATCCACATAGTGCAAGCATGTTCTTCATCAAGCTTTTCAACGTTACTCGGACTCTAAAGTTGAGCCTTGGTAAGTTTCCTGGTTTGGGTTCATACCATGGATGAAGAGGGATAGACTTCTTAGGTTTAGGAGCCTTATTGTGAAGTTTAGATAAGACTCTGAGAGGAGGACATAGCCTACAAAGGGAAAGCTAGATCTTTTTGGATGGCATGATGAATCCAGAATGCTCAAGTTTGGGTAAAATCTTTCCCTGTTGCAAGTCAACCAGAATCATCTTTTGTTCTTGTTATAGACTAAGGAATATAGCGACATTCGCTACTGATGTTAGAATAGAATCAACCAAGGCTTTCTCTACAAGCAAGGGGGTTCATAAACCTTGGATTTGAGAATAAGGTGATTTTCTCCATAGCATCCTTGTCATGAACAAGGTGCTCAAATCCTAGTATGACCAGGTCCAGTCTTACAAATGGATAGAGCTTAGGGGAAGGTGAAGAAGGGTGAGGGGAAGTGTTGAATAGATGTTTGATGTAGTCATAGGGAAGAAAAGGTAAAGGCTCAAGAAGAGGGTTTGATTTATGGATTTTGGTGGTTCTATGAGAGGTTTGAAAGAAAAGTGGTATTTTTCTTTTGTAGAGGGTAGAGTCTAGAAAAGAAAGGCTATGGGGAACAAGGATAGCAGGAGATGGGATAGATGGATTAGTCTGGGGAGATTGAGAGGATTGAGAGGGTGAGGCTAGGGGAAAGGGGAAAGGGGAAACAGACCTTACATACTAGAAATCTTCACTAGAAACCTGTTGGTCATCCAGGAATGCTTGTTTGTGCTAGATAAAAGTAGTTTTCCACTTAATCATAGACTAGTTAGTGGTCTAAATCTTCTCAAAATTGGGCTTGTACCAGTCAACAAATTACTTTATCTCTGGCTATGAAAGAAAAACAGCGTCTCTTTGGTTTAGGGTTGGTGATGGTGAAGCAGTGGATGACTTAGAGATAGACTTCTTCTTCTTTTTCTTCTCCTTGTTGAGCTTGTGCCTTTTAGCAAGAACCCTAAATCTCTCTTACCATTCATACACAGATCATTTAGAGTAGTTGACTAGGGGATATTTCTTCTTGTATCTTTCCATAAATTTCAACAGCTTCTTTGTGGTCGTGGGCACCATAGACTCAGTCTTGGTGAATTTTGCATCACCAGCTCTAGCTAAAGGGGTTAGCACTGAAGTAGCAAGTAGAGCCTTCAGTCTGAGCCAAATGGGCTTGTCATCATCTGAGTCTGAAGACTCAATGATCTCAATAGCAGTAGGAGAAGAAGCAACAGTCACCAAGGCAGTTGAACGAGTTCCTTTGATTAATGAAATGAGAATAGCCTTCACAGGGGATACAGAAGCTTCACGCTCAGCCTTTTTTGCATGTCTGAAAGACCTAGGCTTCTTCATAATAGCCTTAGGTCTTTCTGGCTCTTTGAGACAGACTTTTTAGTAACTACAATCTGTGCCTCTTGAGTGAACAACATAGAGAAGGGTTGCAGTCTAGTGATTAAGGGACCGTTGAAGGTCAGGTTATCCACATTCCTCATTAAGACATTTTCCAAAGTAAAGACTTTACTTAAAATGGCAGGGTAAGGGATCTTTTTCTGATTCTTTCCTAAAGAGGAAATCATATAGGTCATGGTGACATTTGGTTGGTTGACCTTTTTGCTTTTGTATCATAGTACATGCAAAACCTGTCCAGCTTTATGAGTATCCTTGACGTTTTTCCTCAAACAATAGACTTGCCTTATCAACAGATGTAGCATCTTCACCTTTGGGAGTAAGGACCCAGACACCTTGCTTGAGGGGTTGGTTTTCCCATGCAAAGTCTTGTTCATCTTAGCCACAAAGACTATGGTTCCTTTATAGTCTTCAACATATACCATACCCTTTATAGTGCAGTCACAGATCGTTGCTATGACGTGTTCAGATATTTCCACCTTTGTGCCCATAAGGCTTCCATGGATGATGAACCTATCCATGTTAACTCAATCATATTTCTAGAATTGAAGGACCATAGATGGAGAGAAGGGTTGCCTTTCCATATAGAACTCAAGCCACCCAATGCCCTTGAGTTTAGCAACCATGTTTTTGCCTTCCATCTTGTGTTGCATGGGCATGAAGTAAGTAGACTCAACAATGTCTTCTACGATGTATTTAGTGGCCATTTTTTAGGTTTAGTGAGGAAAATAGAGTAAAGGGTTTTAGGGTTTTGGGTTTCTGGAAATAGAGAGCAAACAAACAAAGAAAGAGTGAGAAAGAGAAAGAGCTTAGAAAATAAAAGGTTGTAGAGGGGAAAGAATGACACAATGAATTTATATTTAAAAGAAATGTTTTTGAAAGAGAGAGAGAGAGAGAGAGGGAGAAAGAGAAAGAAAGAGAAAGAGAAACAGTTCAGAAAATTAGTAATGTTCCCACTCGTGTATATTTTAAAGTTAATGGGCTTTAAGGACAAAAAGGTTACACAAAAAGAACAAGCCCAAATGATTTTAATCTCTCAACATTTTAGAAAAGAAAACTAAGTTTCTATGGGTTAAGGCAACACATTGCCTAAACAGACCTAGACACATACATATATCATATACAAACATGGAGCAGACTTAGCTAGACTTAAGTAATATTTCTTAAATTTAAATTATACTTGACAAAAGCAAACTTGGTTTTAACTAAAGGCTTGGTGAATATGTCTTCCCATTGATGGTCTATGTTCATAAACTTCTTATCAAGAACTCCTTTCTACATGTAGTCCCTTATGAAATGATACTTCACCTCTATGTCCTTAGCCTTTGAATGTTGGATAGAAATCTTTGACGAATTTATGGCACTTCTGTTGTCATAGAGCATTAGGATCTTCTCTTTCTTGATGGAGTAGTCTTCAAGTTGATACTCCATCCATAGAAGTTGAGAACAGCAGCTTACTATAGACATATATTTAGCCTCAACTATATATAAGGCAATAAAGTTTTGCTTCTTGCTTCCCCGGGAGCTTAGACATTGTCCTAGGAAATGACAGCTGCCACTTGTGCTTTTCTGATTAACTTTATCTCCTGTAATGTCTTCGTCATAATATCCATACAAAGAAAATGAGTTTGTTCTTTTATAAAACAACCCAAGGTTAGTGGTTCCCAGCAAATATATCAAAATCCTTTTCACAGCAGACAAATGTGATTCCTTGGGGTCTAATTGATATCTGACACACAAACAGACACTAAGCATTATATCAAGTCTATTGGATGTTAAGTACAGAAGTGAACCTATCATCCCTCTGTACAGAGTTTGATTAACTATTGTTCCAGACTCATCTTTACTAATTCTATAGGATGGATGCATAAGAGTGTTCATTAGCTTTGCATCTGCCATTTTAAACTTTTTGAGCAATTCCTTGGTGTACTTCTGTTGATGAATGAAGATACCATCTTTAGTCTGTTTGGTCTACAGAACTAGGATGAACTTGAGTTCTCCCATCATGCTTATTTCAAACTCAGCCTGTATCATTTTTAAAAATTCTTTACACAGACTTTCATCAGTAACACCAAAAACAATATCATCCACATAGATTTGCACAATTATAAAGTATGTGTTAGATCTTTTTGTAAATAAGGTAGTATCTACTTTGCCTTTAGTAAAGCCGTTTGAAATCAAAAAGGTACTATGTCTGTCATACCAAGCTCTAGGTGCTTGTTTCAGACCATACAACGCTTTACTTAGTTTAAAGACATGATTTAGAAAGGTTGTGTCTTCAAACCCGGGAGGCTATTTTACAAAATCTTATTCTTCAATAAAACCATTTAAAAAAGCACTCTTAACATCCATATCATATAATTTAATATTCTTATAAGCAGTAAATACAAGAAGCATCCTAATAGCCTCAAGTCTGGCTACAGGATCAAAGGTTTCAGTGAAATCAATACCTTTTTATTGGTTATACCCTTGAGTAACTAACCTTGCTTTGTTTCTTACCACCTTTCCATCTTTATCAAGGTTGTTTCTAAAGACCCACTTGGTTCTAATAATTCCTTGTTCTTGGGTCTTGGTATAAGGGTCTAGAATTTGTTCCTTTCAAACTGGTTCAACTCTTCTTACATAGCTAGGATCCAGTTTGTATCCTCCAAAGCTTCTGTAACAAACTTAGGTTCTAATTCTAAAACTAGAGAAATGGATGATTAATGAAGAAAAGTTGATCTAGTTCTTATTCCAGTAGCTTGATCCCCAATGATGAGGTTTGATGGATGGTAAGTCTTGAACTTCCAATCTCTTAGTTTGTCTGGTTGAGACATGGACGTTTGTTGTTAAGACTTTGTGGTTTCTTCCTCTGTAGGTTCTTGCTAATCAGGTTCAGACTCTTGTTGCTGCATACCTGCATCATTAATTTCTAGATCTGGCAGTTTCTTGTCAGTTTTTTGAATATCATCAAATCTTACATGCATTGATTCTTCAATTGTTTGAGTCCTTATGTTAAGAACTCTATAAGATTTGGAGGTGGTTGAGTAACCCCATGAATATCCCTTAATCAGACTTAGAGTTAAATTTTTCAAGTTGATCTCTTATGTTCAGGATATAGTATATGCACCCAAAAGAATAAAAATATGATATGTTAGGTCTTCTTCCTTTCCACAATTCATATGGAGTCTTATTCAATATTGGTCTGATAAGGATTCTATTTTGAATGTAACAAGAAGTGTTAACAGCCTCTGCATAAAAATATTTTGGAAGATTATTTTCACAAGGCATAGTTCTGGCCATTTCTTATAGAGTTCTGTTTTTCCTTTCCATAAAACCATTTTGTTGAGGTGTTCTTAGAGAAGAAAAACTGTGAGTTATACCAGACTCATTGCAGAATTTTTAAAAATGTTCATTTTCAAATTCTTTACCATGATCACTTCTTATTGCACCAATACACAATCCTTTTTCATTTTGGATTTTCTTATAGAAAATGTTGAATACTTTAACAAACTCATCCACGTGAGCTAGAAAGTAAACCCATGTTATTATTGTGTAATCATCAACAATGACAAAACCATATTTCTTTCCTACCAGACTTTGAGTCTGAGATAGACCAAACAGATCTATATGTAACAGTTCAAGAGGTCTAATTGTTTAAACAATATTCTTGCTTTCAAAAGATGTTTTCAATTGTTTCCCTTTTTGACATGCTTCATAAGGAAATAAACTGTTAAAAAGGATTTTAAGTAGTCCTTTAACAAAGCCTTTTTTGTAAAGTTTTAAAATATGTTTAAGATTTACATGCCTAAGATTTTTGTGCTAGATCCATCTCTCCTCAGAGTTTAAAAACAGACATGTTACATTTTGACTCTCTAGTTCAATCAAATTAACCTTGTATAGGTTGTTAGGTCTGTTGGTAGAAAAGAGTATCAAATCAAATCATGATTGATAACAATACACTTTTCTTTATTAAAGGAGACTTTATACCCACTGTCACAAAATTGACTTATGCTTAATAGGTTATGTCTCAGACCTTCAGTAAGATATACATTTTCAATAATAAGAGAAGAAGATTTACCAACTTCACCAATGCCTATGATGCTTCCAAACTGATTACCTTCAAAGGTAACAGACCGTCATTTAAACTTTTCCTGGTCTAGGAATAGAGACCTTCATCCTGTCATGTGATGCGAGCATTGACTGTCCAAATACCATTGGTGGTGCTTTTCTTTTGCCTTTAAGGATATCTGTGACAGGAACTATCAATGCTTTTGGTACCCAGATATTTTTGGGTCCTATAAGGTTAGTGTTCTTTTTCTTTTTCTTTTTCTTTCTTTTTAAACAGTATTTGATTACATGCCCATTTTTCTTATAGTAATTACATTTAACAGTTTTACTTCTTAAGACAAATAAAGAAGAATGAGACTGTTTTAATTCATCATGTTTAACAAATCCTAACCCTGTCATGGTTACTAGTAGGAATTTCCAAAAGCTTGTTTGAATCTATTATTCCATTTATAAACCTGACTAGGTCCTAAGTGAGAGAACATGCTTGCTTTCTCAGATTATTGATCTCATCAGTCTGAGAATTACAGTAATTTTTAGCATTTTTTAAATAAGTCTTCTAGCAAAGGTTTTCTTGCTTAAGTTTGTGTAGTTCTTCTAACTATATTTTCTCTTTCTCATCTATTTCCTCTTGATTGTTTTGAACAAGATCTTTTTTAAGTCAAATTTTATTCTCATAAGTAGCAACCATCTCAACTTGTTTTCTCTTTAAAAGCTTGTAGTTCTTCATCAGAGTTGAAAAATCCTTAAACAAAATTTCATAATTTTCTTTAAGTTCAAGAAACTTACTTCTTCAAACTCTTCAGTGTCTGAATCACTTGTACTTGCTTCTGAGTCTGAGTCTGTGTTGGCCATCAAACATAGTTGAGCAGACTCTGTCTCTTCTTCAAACTCACTAGAGCTACTTAAGTTTTTGTTATCCTAAGTGATTAGTCTCTTCTATTTCTTAAAGAACTTCTTTTTGTCTTTTATGTCCTTTTTGTCTTTATTAAGTAGAGGACATTCTGCTTTCATGTGTCCTAGTTTCCTACAATTAAAACACTTTAGAGGATTTATCAAATTTAGATTTGAAATGAGATTTACCTTTTGCGTCTCTTTTTTGGAACTTTTCAAGTCTGCTCTTCTTCTTTTTCAACAGCCTATGGAACCTTTTAGTCATAAGAGCTGACTCCTCATCAATGTCTTCACTGCAATCTTCAAACTCTAAGTCTGAGCTTTGAGATTCAGTAACTTTGAGGGCTTTGGAATTCTTTCTTGAGTCAACAGACTTCAAAGCAATGTTCTTTAAGGAAGTAGGTTTGGCAGCTTCCTTATGCTTTAACTTGATCTCATGAACTCTTAAAACTCTAAGAAGTTCATCAATGTTGAAGGTGCTCTGATCTCTTACTTCTTTAAGATCAAAGCATTTAGCATCAAACTTCTAGAGCAAACTCCCAAGTAGCTTGACATTTATGTCTTCTGTGGATAGGGTTGTCCCAAGAGTCCATAACTCGTTTAGCAGAGTTTGAAATCTTCCAAACATTTGGTCAATGGATTCACGTTCTTCTATCTTGAATTTATCATAATGTTTGGTCAACAATATCTTCTTGGATCTTTTGACTTTAGAGGTTCCTTTATAATTTCTTTGAAATGCATCCCAAACTTCTTTGGTAGTTTTATAATTGAATACTTTGTTTTATTCAAGTTTGCTAAGGGCACAGATGATGAGGAATATGGTTTTAGCATTAACCTTCATTTCTTCTTGTTTCAGTTGTAGTCCAAAGATCTTCAAGCTTTATTTTCCCATCTACATCAATTAGTGTTGGATGATCACTATTTATAATTATTCCCCACAGACTATACTGGGTGGACTTTATGAACATCTTCATTCTATCTTTTTAGTAAGTGTAGTCGTCTCCAATAAAGGTTGAAGGTCTATTGATATAGGAACCTTCTGCAACCCATCGATCTTGTTAATGGGGTCTTGTTAATACACTGTCATGGATATTATCCTTTTCACTTGTGAGAGTGTTCAACCCAAAGGACAAGCTCTGATACCAATTGAAGATTTAGAGACAAACTTAGAAGGGAAGAGGGTTGAATAAGTCTGTAACTATTTTTTGCAAGCTAAAACCTTTTTAAATAAAAAACAACAACAGACTTAATCAAATAAGGATTCAAACTTTAAAAGAGAGAAAGGAAAAGGAGAGTTGCATAGAAAATTTATGCTGGTCCACTTCCAAGCTTGAAGCTATGTCTAGTTGCTTCAGGCTGAAGGATTTTCACTGTGTAAAATTTATTTTACACAAATAGTACATTTGTGCTATAAGTATTCTTGACTTCAACCACTTCTGGCTTAATCACCATTATCCTTTCACAAGCCACTCCTGGCTCATACCCAAGTATTCTTTTGAAAGCCTCTTCAGGCCAAAACTATTTTCTGCAAGAAACTAAGACTGGTTAACACAACGAGACTTGAACTGAGATAAAAGTGAGAGATTGCTTTTTCCAACTTAGTGTACAAAGATTTGAAATGAAGCAAGGGTACATAAAGTTAAACTAAGAACAAAGACTATGACAATGAGGAGTAGTTATGATGAAGTTAAGATTGAGTCTCTGTTTCTAAGTTATTCGCACTTGTTCTATTTTTATCAAGGTCTGAGGTATCTTCTATGTTTAGGCTTTTATAAACAGTCGTTACCATTCCATTGGATAAGAGATAGTTAGTTGAACATGGAAACACGAGAGGAGAGATAAGGACAAGGTCTGGTTCATGGGAAAATAGGTATTGTATTAAAACAGGGTTCCTCGAGCATTGCAGAGAGAAAGTCTTTTTTGTTGTCTTCCGCCTAACATAGAATGTCATAAAAATGGCTTGGTTGACCTTTTGAAGCCTTCTGACTTAAGTACTAATCAATGGCAACTTTTTGATTTTCTCAGAGTAGCTTTATTGATTTGCTCTCTATGCGAACGGTTGTTTCCTTACGAGCTTGTCTCCTTGTGCATTTATGGATAGAAGCAGACTTGGCTTGAAGGGATCTAGGACTGGGGTATCTTCAATTTATCCTTGAATATTTCAATTTAGAATCAGAGAGTCGTTCCTTAACAGGAAAGGTTCAAGTCTGATGAACCTTGGAGCTTGAACAGATGATGTTGAGAGAGAGAGAGATGTTGAATCTAAGAGTGATTGAATTAAAGAACGTGACTCAGCAGACCTAAGTCTGGGACAAGCACACTTGATGAATTTTCTTTTAAGCGTTGTCTTGAAACAAACTTAAGGCTGGGACAGACTTGAATAGTTTTAAATGGATCCCACTCAGACTTTGTTGCTTTAATTTGATGGGCTCCCCTTTAATTTGTAACTCTTGCACTGTAGACTTTATGTTTGAAACACTCAAGTAAAAGGTTAAATAACACTTAAATAGACTTTATTTAATTAAAAGCCTTGATGTGTGATATTAACAAATCTATGGGTCTTTAAAATAAATTTTAGATTCTCCAAAGTCCTTTAAAAAAAGATTTTTTTCTAATATATATATATATATATATATATTGAAACTTATAATCAACATCACATACATGTGTTTTGATAGCCTACCGCAAGTGCACGGGGTATCGTAGTAATAAAATTATCGTCCCACAGAGATTGTTCCCAATTACCAGTTTATAGCATTTTGATTATCTAGACAAATCATTTGTTGGTTCAGAAATTTATAACGCAAAGAACTAAATGACATAAATAGAGAACACTAAGCAACGATAATAAAAGGATTGACTTGAAACTGATGGAGATTGATTTCTTGGGAGGTAAAGGTTCACATAAATGTGGGTGCCAATATTTAATGCAATTCGATTTCTAGATCATTAAATCATATTTCTTAAGGTGAGTTTTCCTAAATTGATCAGTGACTTTCTCTTGAAACCTCACTAACATACCTAATTATTGAAGAACCGCGTTCAATTCACTAATTAGGTCCTTTAAGCTTTATGAAAACTCAGATATCCCTCAAAGAGTTTCATTCACTTTCGTAACCCGAATCCCTAGGTTCGATTTTGTGTAATTCAAATGATACACCAATCTTTCGATTACCCATATCGTTTACAATCATCCATACTTATCTTTAAGCTTAATGGAAGCATTAAGAACTCACAAAATCGAATAAGAACACAATTCAATAATCAAGAACGAAGAACATTACATATGGGTTCACATAAATGCTACACCTTAATTCCCAAGAGAAATGTTTAATGTGCCATGGAAACAACTATAACAATACCACAATACAAGGAATTCAAACCAAACATAGAAGGAAAATCAAAAGATGAAGAGGGATTCAGAAAATACAAGAAGAAGTTCTCACTAAATCTCCTAAAATCTTTTTCCCAAATCTGTAGAATTTGATCTCCTTTGACGTTTTGGCGTTGATCCCCTTCAAAAATCCTTGGCAAAGCTCTCTCTTTTTTTTCCAAAAGGTGTCCCTCAATGTCTCTCTCTTTTTGCCTCTCAAAAACTACCTCTTTTATTCAGAAAACTGCTCCAAAAATTAAGCCATGTGCAGAACCTGTAAAAACCTACTGGCAGTGGGTTTCCAACAACAAGACCCACGGCCAGTGGGAAAAACCCACTGGCAGTGGGTTTTTTTTATGCATAATATCACCCACTCTAGAGAGGTCCACGGCCAGTGGGAAAAACCCACTGGCAGTGGATTTTTCTAAACTTCACAAAATGCCTTTTCTTTTACTATTTCAAGGCCCTGAAGTGTTTCTTTGGTTTTTCCTTCTTTTATGCCACTTCCAAGAGCGAATTCTTTCTTCTTTTTGAGCTTTCAAGTGGTTGGACTATCTTGTATTCATCACATGCTTCATCAAATGCATTGTATTCTTGCATTTATGCACCTAAATCAAGGTTATTCCTGCACAACTTCAAACACCCAGGTGACATGTACGGAATGAAGGAAATCATACAGGAAACAAGAGGAAAATGACACAGATTACCTAGAAATCCTAAGTAAAAACATCACAAAACAATACAAATGAAATACCTATCAAAACACCCCAAACTAAAACATTGCTTGTCCCCAAGCAATAATCATCACCACAAATATGAACAATAGAGAATGACGAACTCAAAACAACTTGAGGAACCCAATTAGAGAAAAAAAATTTAACAGATGATTGCAAGATTACCCAAATAGAAACCACACAATTATTCATACCATGCTCACAAGACTAGGCTATAGACACATATCCTTTCATTTCTCTCTAAGTGTTTAAGCTTGTGTATAAGTATCACTCAAGTCATAGCATTTCAAGGCACTACCATAGGCTTGGCAAGTGACCTTAATCTCCACAGTTATCCAGAAAACAAGTTATGGTCAAAAGGTCTTTCATCTGGTTGTAATGGGGCCATGGGTTCATAGATGCGAGAATGGATACCAAGGAAAAGGAAATTCAAAGGGCTATTATCCAATGAAATCACTGAGAATAATTAAGTTTCGGAAGGCAGACCAGAAAACATATTTTCTTATTCCTTCAAAAACTTCTAAAGAGTCCTTTTTGTTTTCATTTTTAAACTTAATTCCTTTCTCTACCTTGCTTTCATCCTTTTCTTTGTTTTTCCCACAATTTTTTTTCTTTAGTTGGAAACACAAATTCATTTTGTTTATTTTTGTTTCCCAACTAAAACTCACTTTTCTCTTAGCCATTTTCATTCTAGTTGCCATCCTTGAATTTATGTTATTTTCTCAGGAATTTATCAAACCAATTACCAAAGGGTTTCAAAAACAAAAACCAACAGTTTAGGTTCAACAAAGGGCAACTAATGGTGTATTATAACTTTCAAATTCGGAGGCTAAAGAACAAAACCTACGATGCCTTTTTCATTCCATAACGAGTAATCACTAACCATTTTGAATTGGTCACAAGCCAAGTTCTAGAGCGCTTTAAACGTATGACACACTCAATAGAAGAAAACAGGGGTTTTCTAAATGTTTATGTTCAACCCCATTTTGGCTCAAAAGCTCTCAAAATACATGGTGGGTGAAATAAACCTAGTCAGAGAAAACACAGAATCATAAAACATAGTACCTCCAGACAATCAAGCAATCATCATAACAAATTATTTGTTTTTTTTATTTGGATTCCACAAGGCCCTAAAATTACATCAATCCAAACTGAAACAATTTACGGCAACAATGATCACTAGAAAACTAGCTATGTTGTCCTAAATGAAAACACATTAAAAACAGAATGCATGCAAACTACATCCTAACATGATAAAATGAAACCGAAAGGAAAATGCAACAGGAAATCAAACAAAATCAAATGAAATGACAAACTGTAAAAGTCTCAGAATAAGTTTCATCATACCTACCAGCCCAAACTAAACGTGAGCAGTATCCTCACTGTTCAGAAGAGGGAGAGCAATGTACAGTGAAACTTATCTGGATGAACTCACCAGTCATGGAGAAGGGGGGAAATGCCCCTGTTGTGAGTGCCAAGTATACATAGCATCCACTCGCTGAGCTATGTCATCGATCTGACTTCCTTGCCAAAGTTGTTCAATAGATAATGACTCCAGACGGGTATTCATTCCATAGAAAATTCGGAGTCAGAAGTGGATCGGGACGGGCCAGCTAAGTGGTCATGAGGAAGAGGCATCTCAGTGTCCATAGGGACATCATCATCAGTACCTGAAAAACAAGAAAGAAGTCTTGCCCTCCAGGCTAGTGAAGCTAGGGTCAGGCAAAGGGTGAGGCACCGAAATTCCAGGAATAACCAAGCAATAAATGTTGTGTTCCACCACAATCATACCCATGTGCATCATCTCATCAATATCAACCCTCTTGGGTTGACACAACAATTTATCATCATCCAAATTTATTCCTACATACCTAGCAAGTAGGTTGATGTAACCACCCATGATGAGCTTACCAGAGGTGGCCCGGCTAACTCTAGTGAATTGGCTAAAAAGCCATTTAGTGGAATGGATGGGTATTTAATGAATCATGGCATATAAAAAATATAATTCAGCAGTCCTGATAGTACCTGGGCTATCGAATCTCCCGAAAATGGAACGGGCCATGAACCTTTGCAAGTATTTAAAAACTGGATGATGGATAAGGGAGGCTTTGGTTGATGATGGATCATAGTCATCTTTGGCTCAAGAAATTTGGGACCAAAAATATTTTGCATTAAAGTCCCTAGGAATACGAGAGGCATTCACACGAGCATGCATTTCTTCAGGAACGGAGGGAAAACCATAGATGGCATCCACATCCGCTAGATCCATCCTAAAATCAGAATTATTAAGTCTAAAGGTGATTTCCCATCCGGAATCATTTGCACATGGTTTAATGTCAATTGAGCTAAGGAATTCTAGGGTGGTACGTTCATAGCTTGGTTCAAATAATTCAATAAAAGACTCCCACCCCACATTATGACAAAATTTGTAAGTGTCCTCATATAGCCCAAGTTCAAGAAGAGATTGTTTGCAAAAGAACCTTGAGGGGATAATTTCCCTAGAGGCCAAAGAAGCTAAACGCAATCTTTGGTCATCTGATGTGCACTCAATGTCATCTATACTAGAATAGTTAAATGACTTACCTTTGGTCTTTCTCTTTTTGCAAACATTTTTAGTTCTTCCGGAAGACATGTTCTTGGTACCTAAAATCCAAATTTAAATTCTTCCACCAAATATGTCAATATAATCAGCAAAATAGAAGTACCATGATGGATAAGCATATAAAGGTCCAAGAAAGGTAAAACAACCTACAAATATGTACAAAGATGAACTAAGAGTTGTTGTGGGCAATTTGTCAAACACTTGGTGGGCATAAAAATATGAACTATGAAATCCATGAAACATGCATCACCAAGTTTCCCAATTTCACATATCACACTTCACACATGAATAATAATGCAATAAATGTCCATTATGTGTCATGGAGTCTCAATCATGAAGAAAAAGTGCATGTAGGTTTCAATGTATAATGATGAACATGATAAAGCCAAACAAGAAATTGATAGCATACCCACATGAATTTTTCATCAAAATAAACACATATGAACATATATAAACACTTTTACATGATCAATTTCATCAAAAATCACCCAATATAGCAAGTAGAAGACAACCCCAAACTAAGAGAGAGAACCCCAAATATGAATAGAAAATGGGACTTACTTTGATGAAAGATATAGAAAGGAGTGATGTAGAGTTTGTGATGAGTAAAAGAAATTGGGGGAAAGTGAGTGGGGTTCAAACAATTTCTCAACCTAAGAGTGATTTGCAATGGTAGTGTGATGGAATGAGGGAGAGTGCAAGAGTAGAGGAAACCCACGGTCATTGTGTGTATTAAATAACAAAAACTGCGGCTGTATGAGAACCCACGGCCAGTGGAAAAACACACGGCCAGTGGGTCTCACTGCCTTGGGCTCTAAAAGTTGCACATTGGACCTGTTCGAAACCCACGGCCAGTGGGAAATTCCCACGGCCAGTGGGTCTTGCTGTCCTGGATCTAAAAAATTGCCACATTGAACCTGTGTGAAACCCACGGCCAGTGGGAAATTCCCATGGCCAGTGGGTTTCTCTGTTTTTTTGCCCAGAAATTTTTTTTATTTTTACATTATGACACTTGCAAAAAACCCACTGGCAGTGGACTTCACTGTTTTGTCCCAAAAAAAATTTTGCACTTTAAGTCAGAGGAGTCCACTGCCAGTGGGAAAAACCCACTGCCAGTGGACTTCACTATTTTCAAACATTAAACTCCCTCTTTTGTACATAAACTTGGTTGCATTTGTTTGTACTTGTCCTAGGAATCACATGCATGCATTCAAAATAGAAAAAAAAAATACAAGAGAAACATGAACAAAGATAATCAATCATGCAATTGAGATAGGATTACACATCATTGTTCATCAATGATAAATCAATATGTAATAACCCCAAAACGAATCACAGAAGGAAACTAAGAAATAATAAAGAGATTTTTTTCTTAATTAATTTATTTTTATGAAACAAAACACACAAATTCAAATAAGAAAAAGAAATTTAAGATTACCATGGAACCATGGGGTTACCTCCCCATAAGTGCTAAGTTTAACGTCTTCAGCCGGACGCTATACCTAAATTACAACCAAAAACCTATTAGAGCCATGAAATTCATACCTCAGTGTAGAATTTAAAGGCTTAAGTTCCACATTTGGGTTCACCACTTTGTCACACATGACTTCAGTATCATTGTTTAATGGTGCATAACCCTTACTGCATTTGGATGTTCCTGTAGGCTCATTCAGAAAAACAAAATCAAGTGGGTCCTTAGGAAGAATCTTTTCCTTCACCACTTGGTCAACTAATTCAACGCTACAGCAAACATTATCATGAAAAGGCTTTTTCAAAGCATCTATCAAATTAAATTCAACCTTTTGGTCCCCTACAGTCAGAGACAACTTACCATTTTTAACATCAATCACGGCACCTGTAGTTGCTAAAAATGGCCTACCTAATATAATAGGGATCATAGAATCCTCATCTATTTCTAGCACAACAAAGTCAGCAGGGATAAAAATTTTTCCTACCCTAATAGGAACATCCTCTAAAATACCTATAGGATACTTAAGAGATCTATCAGCCAACTGTAAGGTCATCCTAGTAGGTTTCAATTCATTCAATCCCAATTTCATAGAAATAGACAGAGGCATCAGGCTAACACTAGCTCCTAAATCACATAAAGCTCTGTCTATTGGCATATCACCAATCATGCATAGGATGGAAAAACTATCTGGATCCTAAAGCTTGGGTGGTAGCTTTCTTTAGATCAGTGCACTACACTCTCTAGTAAGTGCTACAGTACCCTCCTCTTCCAACCTTCTTTTATTGGACAAGATATCCTTCAAAAACCTTGCGTATGTAGGCATTTGCTGCAAAGCATCTATGAAAGGAATATTAATGTATAGTTTTTTCAAAACTTCTAAAAACTTACCAAACTGTTTGTCCAACTTGGCCTTGGCCAAGCGCTGAGGAAATGGAATTGGAGGTTGATATGGCTTAACCTCCCTCTTCTTCTCTTGTTTCTCTTCTTCCATAGCAGGTGGAGGTGATACGGTCTTATCCTTCTTAGGGTCATTCTTAACTTGTTTTTCCTTTGGCGGCATTGGACCTTCACATTGTGTACCACTCCTAAGCATTACAGCCATGGCGTGGTTGGATGGACCTGCTTCTGGTTTTCCTGGAAATGTCCCTGGAATTCTAGTAGTATTGGAAGCTTGTTGAGCAATCTGAGTTTCCAATATCCTGTTGTGAATGGCAATAGAGTCCACCTTTACAACTAGGTTCTTGATGGCATTGGAGAACTCATCATTCTGTTTTAGTTGAGTAGCTACAAATGTCTCCATCAAGGAATCTAATTTTGATTTTTGAGGAATGAAGGGTCCTTGTGGTTGTCTGTAGTTATTCTGGTTGCCTTGGAACAGAGGTGGTCTATTTTGGAAACCAGGTGGGCCTTGTTGTCTGTAGTTGTTCCCAAAATTTCCATCATAACTCTCAATAGCATCCACTTGTTGCATTTCAGCCTCGGGGCCTTGGGATACACCAAGCTGACAAAATATTGTGCTATGACCTGTAACTCCACACAATTCACAAACCACATTAGAAGCACCTGTTCCTAACTTGTCAAATTTAACAGATAGTGCTTCTACCTTAGCAGTAAGAAGGGAAATAGCATCTATAGAGTACTTACCTGGAGTTTTGGATGGCATACTCCGTTCTGACGACCACTGACCACTGATAAGTGTTTTGGGCGACCTCCTCAATGAGGTTGTAACCTTCCTCCATGTGTTTGCTCATGAAGGTACCACCAGTTGCGACATCCAAGGTTACTTTTTGGTTTGGAGTCAACCTATTATAGAAAATATGCACCGTCAACCAACGTTCAATGCCATGATGTGGGCATTCCCGGAGCATTTCCTTGTACCTTTCCCAGGCGTCGTACAAGGTTTCATCATCCTTTTGATTGAAAGTGATTATCAGCTTCCTCAATTGGTCTGTTTTGCTTCTGGGATAATATTTGTTGAGGAAGGCGTGAGACAGCTGCTTCCATGTAGTGATCGACCCCTCTGAAAGCGCATACAACCAAGCTCTGGCCTTGTCCCTTAATGAGAATGGGAAAAGCCTAAGCCGAATTGCGTCGCTTAAGACCCCATTCACCTTGAGCGTGTCACAATACTCAAGGAAAATCTGAAGATGCAAGTTGGGATCCTCGAATGGCAATCCTCCAAACTGACTTTGTTGAACCATCGAGAGCAAGGATGGCTTCAACTCAAAATTGTTCGCCTCAATGTTTGGTCTAGTGATTCTAGACCTCCTACCCATTGCATTGGGCGCTGCAAAATCGCGGAGTGCTCTGTTGTCTGGATTATCCATTTGCTCGTCGGTAGCTGAACTTGAAGCTTGCTGTTTGCTTTGCTTTAGTCGCTGCCGAGGTGCTCTGAGTTTCCTTAGTGTGTGTTCAATTTCAGGGTCAAAGATGTGTTTGAAGCTAGAACACTTTCGCATAAAGGAACCTGCACAATCCACAAATACACAATACCCAAGCGTAATTCTGCAGAAAAATTAAAACAAAAACCAGAAAAATTATGCAAAAAAATAAAATAATGCAGAAAAATTATGCAGAAAAAAATAAAATAAAAGAATCTAGTCTAATCAAAACACCGTTTAGCCAATATTGGGGGACAATCCCCGGCAACGGCACCAAAAACTTTATAGCCTACCGCAAGTGAACGGGGTATCGTAGTAATAAAATTATCGTCCCACAGAGATTGTTCTCAATTACCGGTTTATAGCATTTTGATTATCTAGACAAATCATTTGTTGGTTCAGAAATTTATAACGCAAAGAACTAAATGACATAAACAGAGAACACTAAGCAACGATAATAAAAGGATTGACTTGGAAATGATGGAGATTGATTTCTTGGGAGGTAAAGGTTCACATAAATGTGGGTGCCAATATTTAATGCAATTCGATTTCTAGATCATTAAATCATGTTTCTTAAGGTAAGTTTTCCTAAATTGATCAGTGACTTTCTCTCCAAACCTCACTAACGTACCAAATTATTGAAGAACCGCGTTCAATTCACTAATTAGGTCCTTTAAGCTTTATGAAAACTCGGATATCCCTCAAAGAGTTTCGTTCACTTTCGTAACCCAAATCCCTAGGTTCGATTTTGTGTAATTCAAACTATACGCCAATCTTTCGATTACCCATACTGTTTAAAATCATCCATACTTATCTCTAAGCTTAATGGAAGCATTAAGAACTCACAAAATCGAATAAGAACACAATTCAATAATCAAGAACGAAGAACATTACATATGGGTTCACATAAATGCTATACCTTAATTCCCAAGAGAAATGTTTAATATGCCATGGAAACAACTATAACAATACCACAATACAAGGAATTCAAACCGAACATAGAAGGAAAATCAAAAGATGAAGAGGGATTCAAAAAATACAAGAAGAAGTTCTCACTAAATCTCCCAAAATCTTTTTCCCAAATCTGCAGAATTTGATCTCTTTTGACGTTTTGGCGTTGATCCCCTTCAAAAATCCTTGGCAAAGCTCTCTCTTTTTCTTCCAAAAAGTGTCCCTCAATGTCTCTCTCTTTTTGCCTCTCAAAAACTGCCTCTTTTATTCAGAAAACTGCTCCAAAAATTAAGCCAAGTGCAGAACGTGCAAAAACCCACTGGCAGTGGGTTTTTCTGGAGTCCAAAAAAAACCAATTTTTCCTCCTCCGAGGAGCAAGATCCACGGCCAGTGGGTTTCCAACAGCAAGACCCACGGCCAGTGGGAAAAACCCACTGGCAGTGGGTTTTTTTTATGCACAATATCACCCACTCCATAGAGGTCCACGGCCAGTGGGAAAAACCCACTGGCAGTGGATTTTTCTAAACTTCACAAAATGCCTTTTCTTTTACTATTTCAAGGCCCCGAAGTGTTTCTTTGGTTTTTCCTTCTTTTATACCACTTCCAAGAGTGAATCCTTTCTTCTTTTTGAGCTTTCAAGTGGTTGGACTATCTTGCATTCATCACATGCTTCGTCAAATGCATTGCATTCTTACATTTATGCACCTAAATCAAGGTTATTCCTGCAAAACTTCAAACACCCAAGTGACATGTGCGGAATGAAGGAAATCATACGGGAAACAAGAGGAAAATAACACAAATTACCTAGAAATCCTAAGTAAAAACATCACAAAATAATGCAAATTAAATACCTATCATGTTTACAAATTTAAACCAATCAAGAGGGTATACAACAATTTTTAAACATCAACAAAACCATATTAATTACACATACACCTTGAGCAACACAAACAAAATGATTAATTACAATTTTTCCTTTAGCATTGCATTTCTTCATCTACGAGTTCATTGTAACACCCTTGGTTAACTAGAACAATCTTATCCACTAGATTATCCTAGTCAACTAAGATGTTACGAGTTTTAGAAAAATATAGAATTTTTTTTTGTTTACAAGAAAACTTGGTGGAACAGATACATCATATATACAACATAATTATATGCAATACATGGTCGTAAATAGTAACTGTACATACTAAAAGTAAAAGGGGCACGTAGGCTCCCATAAAAGAAAAGAAAATAATCTATTCTAATCGCCCGAGGTCCAAGCAGAATCTGGTTGACCTTTGATATGAAGTTTGTATCCATGTCCACGATGTCTAGAAAGATTTAGCGTAAAGGTGAGTCTTTACTTCCACAACAATCGAAGAGTTATCATTACTGACATCCTTCCCACATAATCCACATGAACTCTCAAACAATATTTGTTTTATTTATTGGGGTTCCTAATTAGTTTATTCTAAGCTATATATCCTAACTCATCCTCATCAATCATCCCTGAATATACAACTCTTTACTCTCTTCCTCACCACTAGTCAATTTACATACAAATACTAATTCAATCATAACAATCACCATCACACAAATAAGATAATGCAATGCATGAATTCATTTCATTTATTCCAATCTTTTTCTTAGCCATCATGATACATATAGGCCCATCTCCAGCTTCTCAATCTCACTCAATCAATACCAACCCCTCCTTATCCTCTTTGTCCACTAGCGCGACTAGAGCTCTCCTCGTCTGTTTCTGATAAGGGTAAGGACACACAGTCCTCCAATCAATCATGGATCCAAAATAGGTTAGATGGGCACTCCACAGCCATGGTAACCTTTTCTCTTTAGTCAAAGTATACCAAAGTTGAAATGGACTATCCGATCTTAGGCGTGACTTTGAACCATTGGACGCTCGCTCTAGTATACTCCTGAGACCTCCCGCAGGGTTGGAACACCCAGGTTTCTCAGCGTACCCCATCACTGTTATGCTCTAGGGAGTTACTCATCCATCACCCTTATCCTCTATGTATGATGTACACAATACGCAATTTCTTTTTCATTAGTCATCAATAGGGTCCTTTCAGTGACACCATTTCTTCCTAATGTCGGGTTACTTTCTTTTCATTAAATATTAATTAATCCTTTCTTTTCTTTCTTGAAAATTTGTAACAATTTCACCCGACATTTAGAAATGAAATGAGATTCTATATTTTTCCAAAAAACCACAGGGTATATTGGTGTTACAACTTCCACTATCATATCAGATCCAGTTCAATCTCATCACATCATTTTCACAAACCAGTCACCTCAGGATCCCTACCGAGACATATCCTTATTTATTCTTTTCTTGCCTTTATTTTAATGACATCATTCCAATCTTATTTATTTACCATACTATATTTTGCACACAGCATATCAGGTCACAATTCTCACGTACTTCATCAAGCATATATATCATACAATCCATATTCATACATTCATATTCATTCAATTTATCATACATTCACATATGTAATCATATAGTAAGCATTCTACACGTATCGCGCATCTTGTCATACACATGGCGTTTACTATAGTAATGAGGTTACTTAGTTTAGGAGTGTACACGTATTCGATTAGTTATCTTGATTGCCTTTCTTAACTAATCTACCTCATTATTAGTCATATCCTTAGTATAGTTTCCTTATCCATGGATTATCTCCGGTTACTAAACGATCTTACTAAGCTCATAGCCATATGAATTTGGTTTATTGAAAATATATTTTAATCACTCAACTTTTAAATACCATTTTATAATTATACTTAATCCCAGGAGTACTAGTTTAATTTATTTAAGGCGCTGACAACTTTTCATTGTCATTTACTTACTAACACCGGTTAATTCTTTTAATTGCTCATATATTATTTAAGTTGGTATTTATCCTTACTAGATTCTACTGATAAATTTTAATATAATTATCTCCCATTTTCTTCTAAACTTTGATCCTTAGTAATCTTCCCTTATTAAGCCCTATTATACTCATATTAACTACCATTACGTGTAACACTATCTTCTATTTCTCCTTAACTCTAGTATTTTAAATTTTTTATGTTCTTCAATTTATAATTATTCTAGTTAGTCTATTACTGAACCCCCTTTCAATTTTTCCAAAATATTATTCTCCTAACACTTCATTAAGACTTTCTAAAATTCATTAACTTTTCTTTTTATCCTTTAGTTTGAAATGTTATCTTTTGCTAATTCTATTTAATAATCAATTGGAATATTTTTCTAAGGCTACTTTAAACTCTTATTTTAATTTCTATTACGGTATTCCTAATTTATTCATCTACTTATAAGAAAGTCCCTTTTTAATTTTATGAAAACTTGCTTAGTGTTTTTCTTGGAAGCATATTTAAATTATGAATCTCCTTCTACAATTTTCTTAAAAATCATTATCATAATTTACTTAATTTTGGCTTACTCAATGATTTCTCCTTTTTAATGAGGAGAACTTTATTTTTAACTATCCAAATTACTAACTTAAACATATCGCACTTCCTAAGTCCATTTAGTGGTGTGATCTTACTACTAACTCTAATGACTCTATAAAATTCCAACTCTTATTTCTTAGTCACTTGTTGTAGTTACTCCTAAATCTTTTCTTATTTACTAAATCCATGTCGTTTAAATCCAAATTATTCCTTTTTAGTATCATTCAATTATTACTTCAAGACTTAAATGTACAAAGATTTATTAGAAACTTGTAGTCAAGCCCAAAATCCTTATTAATCCATTTTTATGCTAAGTCTAAATTTTAAAGTCCATTTCATAACTCCTAATAATAAAATCCTTTAAGGTTTAGAAAAATCAATTTCTAACTTCTTAAATATCAACTTAGTATGTTTTATAATTCCTCATTATAATTTTTCAATTAATCCACAAAACTTATAGCTTTTTAAAACCTTATAATTCTACAAAACTTCATGATTTTTGTAAAATTTCATAATTCTTTTAAGGACTTACTAAAGTGAAATAATAGGGTCGTAATGTCACAAGTTAGCAAAATTTCCCAAATTGCGTACTTTGTCTAAAATTTTCTTCGAGGTTCTCAATGGTAAATCCTAACTTAAATTAGCGGGGCTTATCAGAAAATTTTAACAAATTACATAAAGATACTCAAAAATTTATAATTGATCATACAACCCAATCGAATCGCTAACCGCATCCACACTACGACTTTAACTTTCATTATTCTATGTCATAACTTTACTTTTAGATAAAAAGAATTTTAGAAAAATATCCAAACTTTAATATGATTTTTACGAAAATCATCAGAGCATATCAAATATTGAAATAAAATTAAAATTGCTATTGGTAATAAAATCACGTAACTTTTAATCTAGCCGTTGGATCGTGGTGAAACTTAAAGGGGTTATCCCCAGGAATTAGAGGAACATTATAGGACAATTTATAAAGAAAGAAAATGAAGCAAGACCCCCTTACCTTAGGGATAGCTCACGGTTTTGGTAGGAAAAAGGAACCGGGCACCGTAAAATTTTCCGATCGCACTCGAACTCATTGTGGTAGCTCCTAATTGCTTCTGGGCCACTAAACACTAACATGCATGAATTTTTCAAGCCATCAAGGGTCAAGGACAGCCAAGGAGTACTACAAAACAACCATGCATGGATTAAGTTTAAAGATCCGTTAATCAATACTCCACTGTTTTACTTTGAATCCTTCGTTGTTTCGTCGCCGGTTACTATTGATCGCTTTCGGTACCTAAGAACAGGCCATGCAAACCAATAACCAAGGGGTAGTCATGGTTTTTTGGGCCCAAAATTAGTAAAGAATCAGCCCAAAAATGCATGCATGGTTGCTGGAAAATATCTCAATCATCAATTCAATTTTCAAACATCACCAATACATACAATCATAACCAGATACCTCTAATTCTTCTAATACCTATACACAGGTGTTTATCCTTTCGGTGCAAATAATTGAATGCCATGGACTTTCAAAATCATCTATTTTCAAATGTATAAAGCATGATAAATCTTAGTGCCAAAATAGAATAGATAACCCATACAGTAAATCTGAGTGCTATAAGTTGGTGGATATCCTAGCAACCACACAACAAATCTGAGTGTTATAATTGGTGGTACCTTGGGAACCACACAACAAATCTGAGTGTTATAATTGGCAGGCCCATACAGCAAATCTGAGTGCTGAACGAATCTAAGCGTTATAGTAACCAATGCATATGATGTCATGAGTCAATGCAATGTGCATGTGTGTGAATTAGAGTATAACCTCTCATATCAATGACATCATAATACCCTAGTTCCACTATCCTCAACAATCCTCAATTCATCATTTATCGATTCACATATACGCAGATAAATAGATAGAGCTACTAAATCACTTCTAAACTCAATTACTATATTACTAATCAATAAACTTTCAACAACACACAGTCAGCACATTAGGCTCATATATATATATATATATATATATATATATATATATATATATATATATATATATATATATATATCACTACCACAAGACATAATGAATGTCTTTCCAACAGAAATATTGTCAATCAATCATCAACATTATCAACCACGAGGCTTTAATTTGTAAATATTCTTATTTCATAACACCATTTAATTTTCATAACACCATTAACAACATTATAATTTATTACCAACAACACCTGCCAACCAATATAATTAATGACACTTCCTAGCCTTATTCATATAATATCATTATCAATTCTCATTGAGCACATGGGTAAATTAAACCTTTTAAAAGAAAAGCTATATTTTTTGCCGCTACTAACAATTCTAGCATGGTAATTTTGTATTTTTCTACACTAAGAATTCTTTGTGTCAAATTAGCTCTTCCTTTTTCTTCATGAAAATTGTAGGTATCTTATCCACAAAGGTGTATCCATTGGATTCACCTCAATTAGAGTTTTGTAACTCAAGTTATGTGTAAAATACTTCAGCATGTTTCTGCTAAAAATTCTCCGCATGAAAAATCTGTATAATGTTGCAGTGGGGATAATAAATCTAGGCTAAACTAGCATTTCTTTCCTTCATAAAATTTGTATGTATATGAGCTATGGAGGTGTACCCATTAGATTCACCTCGATCAAAGTTATGTAGCTCAAGTGATGCGTGAAATACTCCAACACGTCCTTACTGGAAATTCTTCACATGGCAAACATGCATAATACTACACCTAAGATAACCTAGGAATTAACCTTTCTTTCCTTCATAAAAGTTATAGGTATCTAAGCTACGAAGGTGTACCCATTGAGTTCATCTCAATCAGAATTTTGTAGCTCAATTTATGTGTAAAATACTAAATCTTGTATAAAAAGATGAACTCTAAAAATTTAAAGATTTTTTTAGGTCTATTAACTGAATTAAAGTGTCAAAGATAACAAATTTCTTGAAAGGTTTAAGGTGAATTGTAATATTTACAAACCATAAGAATGGTTCATGTAATTACTCTATTCTTTTATATACACTAAAGTGTATACTTATGATAAAAACTTAGTAAAATTTGAAGGATTTATTAATTATAATATTATAGTTTGAAGAATGGATATTTTAAGATTTTTCATATTTTGTATGAAAATTTATACATTTTTACTTAATATACTTCATTTAAACTTGAGCTGGGTGAAAGTAATACGTGTTAACATAGCTATATTATCACCATTTTGAATTAGGATTACTAGTTGAATTTAAAAAATTATTAATAGTTGGTTTTTGGGTTAAAATTTGTTATGTAAAAAAGCATGTTGGATTGCTTATGTAGTTTGGCCCATGGAAACTAGGTCGAACCGACCTATTGACAAGGAACTCATAACTTAGGCGGGTCAATTTTTTGTTCTTCATTTTTCACCTGAAACAATGTTGTTTACAACTTCCACATTACGTTTTTCACTGTCGTTTGTCGTTGTTCAATGCCTCCCATTGTCATTCATTGTTGTTCGACACCTCTCCCCATTGTTCGTTGTTGTTCAACTCCTTGTATTACCTCTAGCTCTCTAGCTTTGTTTCATTTCTCATTTAAAGTGAAGCCATTGTTGGAATCCAATGTCACTATGTTGGAATGTCATCATCCAAAGCCAAGCTTCGTTTGAACTTTGAAGCATGATTGTTTAAGCTTTACATCATGAGCTTAGCAAGTTCTCCAGCATGCAACACATCTCAAGCAAGACTAGAAACCACATATTACTATGTTGGCACTAATGAGTAAAAGCTACTTGTGGTTGTCGTGTCTAAATAGATTTTGGTAATGTTAAACAAAATTAATATGAAAGGACTTGGATTGAACCTGGAAGACTTTGATGGATTCATGAAGACCTTGAAGACAATCCCTTTAGAACTATTTGTTAAGAGTAAGATAATGGTATTGTTAAGAGTAAGATAATGGTATAATGAACAAGATCATAAATGTTTATTTAATTAACTCACCCACTTAGAAGGCTTCTAAAACCAAACCAAACTTAAAGCTGGCTTGTTTCACCGTTGTGTTGAAAGCAATGGAACTTTTCAAAAGCAAAAAATTAATCTTTCAATCAAACAGAGTCTTAACTGTCTCAAACGACGTGAAAGATCGATATCAACCTTTAAATTTTTTCATTTTTCCAACTCCGTTTCCCTAACTGTAAACCAAACATCCCCTTATTAGGCCTATGGAGGTTGTTTAGAATAACAGACCTGTTAGGAAACAGTTGGCCTAAATAGGCTTTTGAAAGAATACTTAGTTAAACTGAGAATGACTTTTGTCAAAAATACTTAAGACTACTAATGGTTGAGTTTGTTTTAAATTGTGAAAATCCTTTAAGTGGAATGGACTGGATGTAGCTTCTACCTCTTGAAAGTGGACCAATATAAATCTATTGTGTACTTTTCTTATCCCTTCTATATTTTCTGAAAATTTGTTGTCATTTTCCTTATGTGTATTTTTTGTTTATAAAAGGTTTTAAAAAGGAAATAATACTTAATCAACCCCCTTCTAAGTCTATTTATAAACCTTCACTTTAGACGAAGGATCCAATAGTTGTAACACACATTTGTAATCAAACTTTAATATAGTGAAAAATCTATAATGATTTGTTAGGGGGATGGAAGTAGGTCATAGTGGTGGTGCCCGAATCCAGATAAATCTCGATTTGCATCTCTCTTAACCTTTCTCTCTATTGAAATTTTTATATATCTTCTCCTCTAATCATTCCAATTAAATTATCTTATAATCTTCTATTAAAGCTTTTATAAATCTTGGACACTTTTAATCGCATAGCATACTAAGAGTTAATAAATACTTTCAAGGAAGAAATTTTTCAAACTTAATTCATCCCCTACCCTTTAAGTTTATGGTCAATTATTAACACCGTTGTGTCTTTTGTGTTTTATCAAGCAGAGATAAAGCATATGAAAGAGAAAGATAATAATCATTAATTTTGTATTTTTATTTTATTTTTAATTATAGTAGGAAAAATAATTCATGTGTCAATCATCTATTCGTTGTCCTTTTCAGCCAGGTGCCATGTAAGCAACTTTCATTAACTAGGTTAACAAACATGTTGACCAACTCAAACTAACTTTAAAAACGTTAAGGAACTTTTAAGCTAAAAAAATTATAAGGGACCAACTCGAATCTAGCACAAAATGTAAGAGATCAAAAAAGTGTAGTTTTGTTAATAAATATTATTTTATTTATTTAGGTTGACTAGTGACTCATTCATTTGACCATTAACCTATTGTCTTAACTAGTTTGATTATTGGTCCAGTTTTAATAACATCAAATTTTTAGGACTGAACATATATAACTAACTAGTATTACAATTGGTCATGCTCAATTACTATACTAGAAATGAACTTGACCTAACTTTTGGAACTTTATGCACACAAGGCATGACTTAAGCGAGAAAAATTGATACGGAGATAAGAGAAATATAAATTCAGACACTATAATCATACATGAATACACAAAATTAGAAGTTAGTTACTGGTAACATCACAACTTAAAAATCATGTGCATTTATCTTTTAATCTTGTCATTTAAATAAATTTTAATTATTTATATTATTTTTCTCTTATATTAACAAATTTTTCACTAGAGTTATTTCCTATGCATATACACACACAATGAAAATGCCAAAGTTTGAAATTAAGACCCCATGCAAAGCATCCACGATCTTGTTCAAGGTGATTGGAAATTTTTAGTCTTTAAGCTTTGAGTGTAATTTGAAGATTAAAGTTGTTCAAATAAAATAATTCTAATTTCATTTTAATAAAATTTTAAACCAATTTGAAAACTACTCTTCAAACCAAAAAATTGATTTTAGTTTTTAGTTTTTAGTATTAAATTCTGATTTTTTTTTCAAAAATTGAAAATCACTCCTTAATTTTAATCATTAAACCAATTATAGTAGATTAACCAATATACTTGATTGACTAAAAAATATGAAAAAAGAACGTTTTAAAGGTGTCACTAATCTAAAACTAAGAAGAGATTTTGATATAGGGAATAAGGAGGGGAAGAAAGGAATGAGGAGGGGAAGAAAAGAAAGAGGGTCAGAATTTTAATGAATCTTTCATCGTTCTTTTCTCTCCTAAAAATTTTCACTTTTAGATTAAATATTTATTTTATGTAACTTTTCTTTGTTTCTAACATTATTGCACCAAATAAGTTAGGTGATCAAAATGAAGGGTGTTCATTATCTAATCTAGACTAAATAAAATTACTCAATCGATTCCAAAATAACTGAAAATTGATTAAACTGAAACCACAAAAAACCGTATTATATGTGTGGTTCAAATCGGATTTTAGATCTACCTCTGAAAACCGACCTAAGTTCAACCGAACCATAATCTTCAATATATTACTCATTTATTTATATTATCTTACTAAATTACATACATTACTTAATCTTAAGGGAAAACTTAAAAGACTATAGGTACTTATTTATTATTTTTTATTATTATTATGCTAAATTCCTTAAGAGTGTTTATTTTGTTTTTGAAGTAGTTATTCTTGATTTTTTTTAAAGTTGGAACTATATGTCTTATACTTAATTTTGTAAAAAATATAATTAATAAAACAACTAAACAAATTGAACCACATTCGAACCACAATTGATTTGATCAAATCGAATTGAATGTTATCATACATTTCAACCGAACTAAATCAAACCGCAACTTAATAATATGATCGGATTAGATGATATTTTATCTAAAAATTGAACCGATATGGACGACAAACACCCCTATTTAAAATTGGACATAACAACGAGGTGGGGGTAAGAGTGAGAGTGAGGGTAAGGGTAAGGGTGCAGGTGCGGGTGCGGGTGAGGGTGGGGAGAGTTGGCAAAATGGGCTAGCCCGCATGGGCGCCCAAACCCGCCAGAAAAATGTAGTGTGAGGGCCTAAAAATAAAATTTAAAATTGATAAGTAAGAAAAAAGCCCGACCCTAAAAAAGCCCGAAAGAAATACGGGCCGAGTGCGGTTCGGCCCGAGCATTTTAAAAAAATAAAAATTATAAGGAGTTTCTCTTTTAGTTAGGATTTTTCTTCCTTTCTTTCTACTTCTCATCTCATCGTATGTGTGGAATATGGACTTTTGTAGACTTTTGTTATGAACTTTAATGATAAATATTTATGAAATGTTTTAAAAAATATTACAAATGTTCGTAGTTGTTCCGTAAAAAAACTGTTACGTAGTTTTAATTTTTTTATAGAATTTTAATTTTTTATATTTATTTTTTAACTTTTTTAAAACAGGCCACCCGAAGTGGCTGTAGTCCGTAGAGGGTCAGGCTAGGGCCTTTAATTTCAAGGCCTGAATTTTTGCAGGTCTTTTTTAACCAGACCCTAAGTGGCCCGCAGCCCGATAAAACCCTGCCCGTTTAGGGCCGCCCGCCCGAATTGCCAGCTATAAGTGGGGGTAAGGGTTAGGGTGGGGTGGAGGTGGAAAAATAAACAAGCGGACTAAGCCCGACCCAAGTCTACTTCGATCCACTTAAATACAGGATTAACCATATTAGAAAAACAACCCAAGAAATTGAGCCAACCTACTTAGTGGTGGGCTAGGCGGGCTAGCCTACTTTCTACATCTTTTTTGAAAAAATATTTTTTAATGGAAAATAATTTTTTATAGGTGATTTTTTTGTAGTGGTTTATTTTTCATTATTGTCTATTAAAAAATAATATTTTTTTAGAAACATCATAAAAATGGTATTTAAATAAAAAAATAAATTATTCATTATTTAAATATGATAGGCCAATAGGTCACCCCATTTTGGTCTACCTCTAGAACTTGTTTGGTGCACTTAAGTGGGATAACCCAATTAGGTTTGTGGGCCAAAAAACTTTTCTCAACCCACCTTCTGACCCATTATTTATGAATTGGCCCAACAGACGTGACCCATTTTGCCACCTATGAAAGTAGTATATAAAACTAAGTGTATTTTAGTCTTTAATTTTGTATTACTTTGTATAGCAATGTAACTAACTAAGTTACAACTCCTTGGCTTCTAAAGCAAGCTTCACTGTTGTATAAATATAGCACCCTACCTCCTATATTATGAGAATATTCTTACTCCAACATTCTCTCTCTACAAATTCATCACCACCCTTTGGTGGGGAAGGGTTTTGTTTTCCTCATTCTTGTCCAGATAAAGGCGAGGACGGGTTCAAGTCAAGTTTAAATAAAATGGGTTTAAACTTTGAAATGATATAATTCATCTCCCCCACGAATACCCTATTGGGTTTTGGTAAATTAGTAGGGATCTCTAGTTTTCTTTATTTGACTTTCATTTAATAACTTAAATATATATTATTTCAAATAATATATATATATATATTAAAAGAATATATAAAACTATATATTGAAAAAATTTCATAATTCATATTTATATTATATTTTAAGGAAAATATATAATTTTTCATTATCATTTAGCTATTATTATAATTAAATTTATTAAATTATTTTATTGAGGCGGGTTCGAGTTGGTGGGTAATTGTATTCCTAAACCTATCTCCATCCTTATCAAGGTTGAATGATGGGTTGGGCAAGTTTTGTTTATCTTTATAAAAGTATAGTTTGCTCTTCAAAATCAAATTTTAATCATCAAAATTAGAATTTACTTATCAATATCAGAGTGAGGACTGATCGATCCTGAAACATCCATACCTTAAAAATAATAATAATAATTCAAGGAAAAAAATTTTCGCCAATAATTTAATGTCATTTTATCAATCATACATCAATATTATTTATAAAGGCCTAAAACAGCACCCAAACAACATGCCTAATGCCCAAAAACAACCAACAGCAAGGAAAAATACAAAACATCAACTAGGGCCTGACGCACGCCTAGCGTTAGCTCTGTTTCACGCCTAACGCTACGCATCAGCCCCACACATAGCGTCAGTATGACAGTAACAACAATGCTGGTGTCATGAGTGTTAGGTCTTCCGGCCAACTTCTAACCTACCCAAATGGCCCGTTTTAAGTTCAATTGCCACGAAACTTTATAGGCCACATGTTTTCCCCATTCCGGAACCGTTAGCATTATCTGTTTGCTAAAATTTTGACGTATGCTCAACTTATGCGGAAAAATATGTTTTGGTCAAAATTTGGAACTTGTATGCACCAAACCCACCTAATTGCATTCAATTAAGGTAAGGCCTACATGTACAACCCACAAATGGTGTAGGGAACCTAACGGTCCCTTTCGAGGGTCCAAAAACTTGTCGGATCCCAATTTTACCCTTCTGGTTCCTAATTTCCACATTATGCATGATTTCAACACTATGTAAAATGTAATCTATTCCATCATCACATTAAATCATATCATCCATCATTTTTTCATCATCATCATCATAACATACTTATGCAACTCACTACATAACCTGCCCATATATGCAATGCAACAATCACCTAGACATTAAATACAATGCATCACAAACTCATGGATCCATCCATGGTATTCCATACATAATCACATTTATTACAATTCCTGGACATCAAATGCATCTCATGCAACAAAATGGGACCATCCATGGTCACCACATCTATATATCATCAACATCATATATATCATCCATAATCTCATATAACATCATCTATGATCTTATCATATACAATCAAAATGTAATCTAGGTTTCCAATGAAACCGTCAGCTACCTAGGATCTACTAACAGGCATATACAACATTAAAATGGATATCTACAGGAGCCGGCCAAGGCTATATCACAAAATACTATATATAAGTATATACAATACTCCTCGCATAAGCATGGTGACATATCACCAGTCACTATCACGGCCCAAATTCACTGAAATATAGCTACATAAATAGGGGTGAGCACAATACATGTTAAATGATAGTTATTGAATCAGATCTACCTATCCAATTCTTTAACACATAACATAATATCACAATCAATCATTACATTAACTATCATTCAACATAATACACTTCTCACAAGATATTCACAATATCACATTAATGGTTATCACAATTCAGGTTACTCTCAATAACATATATCATTCCATATACTCATATATAAATGCAATCACATGGATCCATATACATCATCAAATATAGTGTTGCAACACATTAGCTCTCAGCCATATATTCAGCTATTAACTGATCCGGCCATTTTACTAGTACCAAATCGTTTGCCCTCTCGCGTAACACAATCACTCTCAGTGACAATGAGAATGTTACGGGCTAGCCCTGAGTCTCACTTAATAGGCTTGCCTTGAGTCTCACTCAAGGTCTTTGTGGAATCCTCGAAACCATATAATATAGAATCCTATTCCTGTTTAAACATCACACAAGCATCTCATGCTACATAAAGTGAAATGAAATCATTCATCCAGGTACATCTCATGCAACATTCCAATATCATCGCCAAGCATCTCATGCTATGTTTTACTATCAATAATTCTAGCATCCTACTATATCTCATGCATAGGTACCATTCAATCAATTAATCATATCTCATGTAACATATAATTACCAATCCAACCACTTAATCGCATCTCATGTCATTTTAATATCAATAATATGGACGAAAATATTACAACATAAGATGTATCTCATATATCAATTAAAATGGGGTATTTCATAATTATTTCACACTTTAAGCAATCTAATCATCATGTTTCAAAAACACACAATATAACAATATACCCCTAATCCATCCATAAACTATACATTTAAGATGTAAAAGCTCCCCCTACCTGGAAATAAATACTCTAGAAGCTCCCTGAGCTATCCACGCGCTATCTGAAGCTAACTGATCCCTAACCACAAGCCTCGAGAAATCCTAAAACGTGGATAATTAATTTTTAATAACCCATATGTTATTAAATTCATGCTTCGAAGCTTATAACTAACATTATATTCGATATTCAGTAATTATAACTTACCGATAAATGCTATTTACCTCCAATACATGCCTCCGATCAATACCCGAACTCCGAAACGCTTCCAAAACAATTCCTAAATTATAATTAACCTAATTAATACTCGAATTTCATGAAACGAAGCTAAAACAACCTTCCAATAATTTTTTCATTAACTAATAACTTACCGAATCAAGCCATCGACCTCTGAAACTTACTTCCGAATGCAATCGCAAGCTATACGTCAATCCAAAACCTTCCGAAAAGGTTCTGAATTACTCCGACAGTCACCGAAACTATAATCCAGAAGGTATCCAAGGCTGCCCAGGTTCCGAATACACTCCGAGTGGCTCTGAATCTATACCTAACCATGGAAATGGTAGAATCAAGCTCCTATTTTACCGAAACGGAATGAAACCAAGCCTACGCTATCAATTTGACTTACTTTAATTTGGAGAAATCAAAACTCCAAGGATTCCAAGGCTGCCCACAATCAAACCGTGATCCCAAAAGCTTCAAATTCATAAAATCGAAGAAGTTAAAAGATGGAAACAAGAACAACCCAAAACTAAAAGTGGGGTTCACCCATTACCTTAATTTAGAGAAATTGAAGCCTTCCTCCATGAACCTATGATTGCCGAGCCAAGGAGGAAGAAGAAGGAGTTCAAGCTTGCTTCTAATTTGGTTAAATCAAGCAAGGATAATGGTGAATTGGAAGAATGTTACCGCGGGATGAAGCAAGATGAACCAAGGTTTAACATCTGCATGCACGAAACGATCACGAGGGGAAGGAAAGGAAAATTGAATTTGCTTCACTTAAGAGACCAAGGGCATAAAGATAATTACATGTTCATTTTAATTAATTAACCACTAACTTTAATCTGCCCATTAAATCTTAATTAGAATGTTATAGATCCTTACAAGTTCAGGGACAATTATCATAATTATAAGTTTCCTCTCATCTTTCTTAAAACCAAACATAAAAATTTAACTTCATTAGTATTTAAACAAAATAACTTCTTTTAAATTTCTCTCATCTATTTCTCTCAAATCACACATTAGAGGACTAAAATATCATTTAAGCTGCCCTTAAAAAATAAATCTTGTAGTTATAACATTAATAGATAAGAGAAATATATATATATATATATATATATATATATATATATATATATATATATATTTTGACCCAGAAAGTGAATAACATTTCAAATTATCAACTATGGTCGTGACCAACAAAATTATCAATTATAGTTAATTGTGCAATTGTCTGATGAAACGAAAAAAAGGCATATTTTTTCTAGTCATCAATTTTTTATTTTATTTTAAATTGTATTCAATATCTTAATCATAATGAAATAAGATATGTATTAATCAATCATAATAAATTATATATATACTTCTGATATTTTATTTTGAGCTTTTGTTTCAACGTAGTTTCATACTTTTTTATTTCCCCTTGAACTCTTCCTTTTCTATAAAAAAATTTCTTTTATCAGTTTCATTCTAACGCCATCAATGGAGAGCCTACATGATACATTATAATACCATTTTTTGATATGTCACCCCATGTCTAATGGGCTAAGTGATAATGTTTTGTTTATTGAGAACAAAAATATATTATCCAAAAAAAAAGAACAAAAATATGAAATTAATTCTAATTGAAACTCTAATCCGTAAATCACCATAACCTAACATCAACCCTCTAAAATGGGGGAAGGATAATAAGTTAGATAAAAAGTTAATGAGTATGATGTATCTAAATCTAAGATAAATGTACAATTTGATTTTAAAAAATTTATACAATAAAAGAGACAGATAGATAAATAAATAAATATTAATAAAAGAAACCACCTAATCTATTAGATTAGGTTACTTTTAATATCTAAAATCAAATGTATAAGCATGGATTTTGAACATCTATATCTAAAATTAGCCTTTTCTAGAAATTTGTTTATCAAATGCTTTTATAGTAGAAATTGAACTTTCAAAACATAAAATTTTAAAATTAATTAATTCATGAAATCACTTTAGTCGTATGATATCAATCAAACAAATTTTTTTCTAATAGATACATTTATTTATTGTAAAACTTTTACTCATAGTCCCAATTTTATTATATCATAAAATCAACATTAAATTAATGGTAAATTACTACTACTTCCCAAAAACACATAGCATCTACCAAAACCATGCAATGACACACAATAAATCCTCTGACATCATGATGCCATGGTTTGAAGACAATCCAAACACAAACTGAGGACCCTCTCCAAACATGATATCTTCTACAACACATTTCTAAGGCTCTTTAGGGATTGATTGAATCTCTCAACTTCAGATTTGTGCAATACTTGATCTTTGAATTCAATATCTCTGGTGAAGGATTCCTACACAATATTCCACAATCTAAAGGAAATAAGTAAGCTGCTGCTTCTTCCTTGAACCCCCTTCTCCATACAAATCATTCCACTGCTTCAGCTCATTCACTATTGATCCTTCTGTAGCATAACTTGCAGCCACCTGCATTTGCACATACATTTATCAACTTCTATGGCATTTAGAAATAAATATTCACCCCACAGATGATGAGCCTTTCCTTCTTCCATATAGGTCACATTGTTAAAAACTTGAGCTTGACACAAGACCAGGCTTTTACTTAGGAAATAAAAAAGGGCCACTAAATCAGTTTATCAGATATCCAGCAGCAATTACTAGATTAGCTTTGAATTGACATCCATCTAATCAGGGTAGTGCTACCATCTTGAGCCCTTAGGTAAATAGTAAGTCTATTACAAAAGCAAATAGATGATGCTGCAAGGTTCATTGATGAAAGGTTTATAAAATTACTCCAGGTGAATATTTTACAGCACATATCTGATATAACAGCTAACTTCGACCAGAAAAAACACCCAACTCAATGTCATTTATCCAAATATTTGTTGTTATCTGTCCTTCAATTTCTTTGAATCACCCTTTTTTATTTAGAATTCCTCAACCTTGAGGATGTTAGCTATGTTTGAAACCCAAATCAAGTACTTTATAGCCATTGAAGTGAATTGTTTTGAATCCAACATACCTGACTCTTTGCCTGTCTCATGTCTTCCATGTTTAAAGGCCTCAAATCAATCAGTTGGTCTTTTTTATCTCCTGTAGCATTGGAAGCATCTTCTGAGCTTTGAGCTTCTGCCTCTATTTTCTTCTTTTCCTGAAATAAGACAAAATATAGCAATACAGAAAGTAATAATTTTTCATTAGATAAAAGATCATTTACAGGTTCACATTTTAGGGTGATTTGGTAACTACCTTTTCCTTCAACATCTCCTGTTGTATCAGCTCTTTAACAGGTCGATAAGCGGCAGTTGTGCACAAACTCTGTTAACAGAAATTAATGTCAGTAGATCATCACCACAAACTATAAGTAATGAATTGGAGCCACCAAGAAAATGAACCTTAAGATCACTTCCTGTATATCCTTCTGTCATGATTGAAAGCTCTTTGAAGTCAATATTTTCATATTTTTCCTTAGCCAGGAGAGTTTTCAATATCTTTTCCCTGTTCTCAGCAGATGGAAGACCAACCATGATCCTGCGCAACATCACAATCAATGGAGATGTCATTTGCAAATCTTAAAAACAACATGCATAGTAACCAGAAACCAAAGCATGATATGGCTAAGATATGCTTCATCCAGTGCTCAAAATTAGAGTGTCATTGTTGCACAGTTGAAAACTGCATTAGATTTATTGGTTTACATTTTAGACCAATAAATTTCTCAGCACAAGGCAGCTGGGCATTTAAGGCAAATAATGTAAAATGATTGTGTAACTCTAGTGTTAAAATTAATTGATTCATTCCCCAAATAGTTTAGCTATTTGACAGGTTATTTGGCTGATGTATAGAGCTTTTCTCAGAAAAAAAAGCTGATGTATAGGGCTGAACATTTCCTTGTATTAATTTGTATTTATAGTAGAATTCTCCATTGAAGTAGACACAACTTTTCCATATGTTTTTCTCAGCTTGACAATATTTATCCAAGTAAGACATCACACAAACTCGGTCTAATGAACAATTTTAACACATTTTAAAAGTGGACCGTGTCTGAAGGAAAACTAAAGTAAAAGAATAGCGAAAAGGTTTACATTTTAGACCAGTTTCACAAAAATACAATTCAAGGAAATATTTGTTTTAATATACAATTCATGACTAGGTATATTTTGTTTAACAGATTATAATATTTGTTTTCAATTAATCACCATAAATGTTGAATATAATTTTTGTGTTTGTGATAGTTCTAATGAAGAAAATAATGCAGCTTCGCCGAAACAAGTAATAAAACCGATATGTGGTCCTACCTTCGCTCAAACCGTCTTATAATTGCTTCATCAAGGTCAAATGGCCTGTTGGTTGCCGCAAGAACCTGAATTCTTTCACCAGGTTTCGACAATAGTCCATCCCAGCGTGCCATGAATTCATTCTTAAACTTTCTCGTCGCCTCGTGCTCTCCACATCTACTCCGCTGTCCAAGCAGGCTGTCAACCTCATCAATGAAAATAATAGTTGGTGCAACCTTTGCTGCAAGTGAAAAGAGAGCTCGGACATTCTTTTCATCATCTCCAAACCATTTCGAAGTGATGGTGGACGCTGATACATTGATGAAACTTGCTCCAGCTTCCTTTGCAATTGCCTTTGCAAGCATTGTTTTTCCTGTGCCAGGAGGTCCAAAAAGTAATATACCTCTATAAGGCTTCAGAAGCCCACCTTTGAATAAGTCTGGTCTTCTGAGGGGAAGCATGACAGCTTCTTGAAGTGATTCTTTGATATCTTCCATAGCTCCGATGTCTTCAAATGTAACCCCTATCTCATTTGCAGGGACAACTTCTGCTCTTATGCGCTTCTCAAACTCATTGTCAGGAAGACCATCCTGCAAGCATGCATAAATTTTTCAGAACACAGATAAGGAAAATATGAAAGGCAAATTTATATCACAATTCACAAGGTCACTACTAAAGGCCTTTACTTTGTCATACTGGCTGAACTATCATTGGTATAAAAATAAAACATTCAGTCAAAATTGGTGCAAATAAGTAGGTGGAACACTAATGATATGCATATCAGATATCAATCATCCCTAGTGGAACCAATGACAGTTGCTAATTGATGAAAACATGTATAACAGTATAAGAATTATTAATTTATCCTCTTTTATATTAAATTGGGTTCAGCAAGTGTTTAATAAGTTGGCCCAAAATCAAAATTAAAAAAAAATGTACTGACTTTTTACACACACACATAGTATAGTAATTAGTATGCATTGTATAATCAATTTTTGTTCGTTTGTGCTGTTCCTGGGATGATATATTATGCTCTAGCTGATGAAATATATCACAAACCTTGCTTGAAGCTTTAGTCTTCTTATCACTTTCATCTTCCTGGAACATCCTCAATACATGGGACAAACTGTAAACATCCAACATTAGTAACCGGAAACCTTGAGTCATAATCAATTGCTTAAACAGCCAGTTCTCAAGATATTCACCTCTTGGCTGATATAACTAGCTTTCCATTTCGGTATTCTGGATTTTCGGTCTCCATTAAGTGATACGAAATCGCAGACAACACAATCTCTTCAATGTGATCACCAAGTAGGATAGTATCAGCATCGCTGAATGTATTCAAACCATCACAATCAATGTCCTCTGCTGCAAGTACCTCGGCAATGTGGTTTCTACTATCTCGTAACTGAAAGCTTTCCGTGTCCTCTTTTAGTTTGGTTTTCCAGATCTTAAGATAGGCCTCATCTTGAGGAGGTTTGATCATAATGTTGGAAGGGAATAACATGGTGAGCTCTTCATCAATATCTGAACAATCATCTTCAGAATCAAAGACTAGGGAACCAAGTATTAACACTGACCCTGAAAGTTTATTTACTAGCTTTTGGAACAAATTGTTGAACCTTTCCGATCGAACAAAGAGTTTTTCAGCATCCTTGATATATAGAATAATAGATTCATTTTCCGATATAGAAACCAAAACCTGAAAAAATTATGTGAGACTGCTTGTTAGAACTGAATTTGAGACAGATATATCTTGACACTAACATTAACTAGTATTTATTTTCAATACAAGAATTTGAAGAGATAATATGCTTGCACTGAATGGACACATAAAAGTCTTTAAAGTAATTAAGGACGATTCGGGAGAGCTATTGGCCCGCAGTAAAGACAGTATATAAATTCATTATTCACATCCTACTGAAATTTTGTTAACTGAACGGGAGAAAAAGAAAAGCTTTCAGTGATGAAAGTCACCTTATTAAGTGACTGCATGAAGAGTTTTACATCGAAACAGAAGCTGTTTGTGCACTTCAAAGGATCTGGAAACAAAAACTAGAATACTAAGTATAATATTGCAGAAGAACAATGAAATTTCATGCATAGGCAACAACAAAATGAAGAATCAAGTAATTAGGTGACTAAAATTTAACCAAGTCAACACAAGAATGTTGAAATAGTCATTGTTACATGTATAAAATTGCCAGGAGAGTCCTATCACATAGATCTAGCTACAAAGTATTTAGTAAAAAACACATTAATTTACAAATTGAAGCATTATATTGTCAAGAAGAATACAGAGAAAATGATAAAATCAATCACTGGGAAGGATCAGCTACCAAAAAACTTGCATAGCAAGGTAACTTAAAATTCTAAACATGAAAAATCTCATAAAGGGAAAGTTATGGGAAATAACTGTTTAAAATAGAAAATTTTCCTTTCCAGAATAACCTTGGTCTGATGCACCATATGAGGAAGTGCTACTCGTATCGGATGCGGTAGAAGCATTCCTACGGAGCATCACGCAATTACTGGAAAACTCAATTCCACTACTTTGTCGGTCCAGTGTACCTGCATGAAAATTACTAATTGAGATATAGTTTCCATTTGACAAAACGAGCTTATAACTTATAGATTTTTGGGTAACTTATGACTTATTTATAGCTTTTAAGGGAGCTTATTGAATTAGAGCTGTTTGATAAAACTAGTTTAAATTATGTTAAATAACTTTAAAGGACATATAATATTTTAATTATATGAGATATAAAAGCTGTCGTTTTAAAACATACAAAGGTAAAAATGATATCGATTAATAAGAGAACAAATAACTTTTAAAAAATTATAAGCTATCTCAAGTAGCTTTTCAAAAGTTGGGAGTTTATAGCTTTTCAAAAGCTATAAGTTACATGCATCAAACGGACACAATGAAGTAATAGTCGTAAGCCATGTTAGCAACATCTAGGTAAAGGTCAAGAATTGCAAGATATAATCAATCAGTACAAATTCAGAAACATGACAGACACAATCCAATGTACCTGTGAACTTTAACAATGCCAGGACTATGATCACTACCAGTGTCCAGTGATATTGATATTCAAAAAGAACAGAACCCATTACCAAATTAAAGCATCAAAATACATTAACAAATTATTAATTATTTAGATGTCATGGATGACTAAAGTCACTAAACCACAAAAACAATAATAAAAAAAAATTAAGAACGTTATTTTTCATAGTGCAACTTCCTCAGGTACCTTTAGTTTTTCCCGTTGATGGGAGGATTGACAAGGAACCAAACAAACCAGACACTCGCTTCATAGTGACGTCAGATATGGACCTTTTAAGATGCTACAGACATAAGAAGGAGTTAGAAAACTCTCAGTATGAGCTAACAAATAAATCTTTGAACTGTCCTCTTCAAAAGTAAATGTGAAATTAAAGGACCTAACAAAGGTGCACTTTAGTTTAAGGAAGTTAAAGAAAATAACAGAGAAAAGCACACCATAGGAATGGTCACAATCATCCCCACATTCAATAAATTTTATAAATTTATAATATACATTCAGGGAGAAATAAAGGGTGAAAATAGATTAATAAGGGGTAAATAGCAAAATGTGGAGCAGACAAAACTTACTGATCCTTTTCTAGGACATCCATATTTGTTCTGCATCTGTAAAAAGGGGAACAAAGAAAAGTATGACTATATATATCACAAATCAAAGCAAATAAAGTGAGTAGATGTCAATAACTACCTTCAAAGAGAAGTCAGTAATGTCTAGCAACAGTAACTTCGAATCAAAGTAATGAGCTAAAGCTTGGGCAAGCATTTGGTGATATGGTTCTCCAGAAGTTAAAATACAAAATAATGTCAGTCATATGGAATTGGAATTCAAAATAATTTTTGCATAAAAGGACGGAACTTGTACCTGCAGGTCCAGAAAGCAAAACAGCTCGGTTTGCTGGTCCAAGGTCTCTCATGTACTTGGAAAAATGTTGTTTTAAATAAACAAATCCAGCATTTGTCAACAAAAACTTGACCCTTTCACTGCATTTTAATCATCATATGGAAACATAAGTAGAGCAATCAGGGGAGAAAGTTATTCATGACATATGTATCGATCAGGAAACTAGTTATACACATCAAATTCATTCATGACTAGCATGTGACAGGATCTGAAATCCACATATAAAGATCAATGTGGAAAGGTTGGCCTTAGTTCAGGAAACTATAGTGTCGTATCAAACAAAAAATCAAGAAGCCAGAGTTTGAGTTCAACAGATTCCAAGATGCACTACCAAATAATTTTATACCTTGAAACTCCTTAGCAGTTGGTATACATTAGTCCATATAATAGAAGTAATAAAACACGGAAGAGATTATTATCTATGATAAAGGCTGCATGACATGCTACATAAAAAAAAAACTGCAAAAACATCTAATTAACAGAAGCTTCAGAAGATTATGAGATCACATAACATTTTTGGGTACATGAAGTTGGTTTTACCATGTTATGAATCTATAGTTTCTACGAAAATCCTGACCCATCCCAATATTCTTCATTTATAATAACTTTTTTCATAGAACAGAAGTATGATCGTAAAAGAGGATATATTGCATATTCCAAGAACATGGCAGATGGCACCTAGCCATTCAAAACATTTAATGCAGCAAAGAAATTGAATCTGTACCTCAAAGATTAACTTTGAACATAAGTTGAAGCTTCAAAGATGCAATCATCTTGAAATATGCAAGAATTTCCCCCTTGAATATCAGATGGTATGAGTTATATTACTTTAAATGCACAGGTTTATTCTAATCACACTGTAAATCAGAAAGGAAGTACTCACTGCAAAAATACAAGAAGCACAGGAAAGCACAACTAGCAAGTTTTGAATCTTCTATTAAGAGGTTGGAGCTGGTATCTGGCATGAAGTACTATGCTTAACTAGAGAAGTTATCTGACCCATAACCAAATTATATATATGAAAAAGTGCAATAGCACATAAAAAAGTTCTGGTATTCAACCACGGCATCCTTTGATTACAAGACATACACTGAAAGGCCAAATAGAACTATGGCAAGAGAAGATCAAAGAAAGATTGGGGTTAACAAAATAGTAGTGAATGCCACGAGATTCACAGCCAACTGCCATGAAATTCACAGGTCAACTCAAAATGGCTTCACGTCTTGAAAACACTTTGACACGCCAGGATCATTATTATAATACTAAGAAATGCAAACACACTACAAAAAAAATGAAAAATGAAAACCATGGTAATGCTTTGTATGTCATTCTAGATGGAAAAAAATTTGCAAGTTTGCAAAAAAAAAAAAACACAGATGTCTAATCACAAGAAATTTCAACAGCTTTTCAAACATAAGCAGCAGGAAAAGACATAAAAAGAAAGAAAGAAAGTATCTTTGGTAGAAAATGAAAGTATAAATTACTTCAAGTAATAAGGGAAGTTGCTAAATGTGATTTGACTGTTCTTGCCATCAATCACTTTGTCGTAGAGCTCAAACACCATCTGCTCCTCAGAAAACTCATTAGACTCAGAATTCCCTCCAACCCATTTCTGCACAGCTTGTCCTGTGCTTAATCCCAACCCCACACCCAACCCAACCCCAACACTCAATGCTGATAACAACACGTGCTTCTGTTCCATCATTCAAGTTTGCTCCTTTAACACCTGGGTGATCTTTTTTCACCAAAGGGTATCAGAATTGTTAAGGTTCATAGAAAGTAGGTGAGTGATTCGTGGAGTTTGCAAGAATCAGCCAAATGGGAAAGTGTTCCAAGACAACGTTTATGTGAAGAGTGTGTTCTAAGATAATGGCAACCTGCTGTGTGTTTTCTTTCCTATTTTTCTCCTATATATAGAAGATCCGGATGTTAGAGTCTAACGTTAAATGTTATGTTCTTCCGTTAGAAGGTAGTTCTAAATAATACTGATTTTATGCAAAAATTGATCTTATTTGATTTCATTTATTTATGATAGTGAATGTTTTTATTGTACTTCACGTAGAGATATTATGTTGATTTTAAAATTCGTCAATTTTATATTTTGAATTCATAATTTGAGAGAGAATGTGATTTTAAAATCATGTTAATTTGCCATTATTTTTCAGTTACATAGTTTACCCATAATTTGCTTGCATAAACTAGACTGAAAAATATATGTGTGGCAAAAAAGTGACTAAAAAATATCTAATTACATCAGGAAAAAAAAAGAAAATTTTAATAATTTTTTAATAACATCATTTTGCAAAATTTCAAAACATGCTACAAGTTTCCGACGATTGTTGATACACACTTTTACTTGTATCCGTTAGTCATTTATGCCGGTTAGACATGTGAATTTTAAATTTTAAATTTGGAATGATAGCATATTTATATAAGCAACAACTTTGTTGTGCCGACTTTGATTTAAGTTTCAAAAAATTAGAGTAATTAACGGTAGAAAAGTTATCACCCTTAAGTCCTAAAAATTTCAAATTTGAAATGATCGCACATTTGCAACGGTCATATATAAGCAACAACTTTGTTGTGTCGACTGTGATTTAAGTTTCAAAAATTAGAGTAATCAACAGCAGAGAAGTTATCAAACCTTAAATTCTAAAAATTTCAAATTTGAAATGATCGCACATTTGCAACGGTCATATATAAGTAACAACTTTGTTGTACCGACTTTGATTTAAGTTTCAAAAAATTAGAGTAATCAACGGTAGAAAAGTTATCAAACTCTAAACCTTAAATCCTAAAAAGTCAAATTTGAAATGATCGCACATTTGTAATGGTCATATATAAGCAACAACTTTGTTGTGCCAACTTTGATTTAATTTTCAAAAAATTAAAGTAATCAACAGTAGAAAAGTTATCGAACACATTTTAAATTTAAAAAAAGGGTTTCCAAAAACAAATATCAAACATGATTTATAATTTTATCAGTTTCTTAATGTGACATGATTAAAACAGTTCTCTATTGATTTTAATGTAAGTTAAACTCAATTTTCATTAAAGAAAGTTTACTTTTGTATTGTTTAACATACGCGGTGAATTTCAAATTTGAAATGATCATACATTTGCGACAATCATCCATAAGCAACAATTTTGTCATGTCTGTTTTGATATAAATTTCCAACAAATTTAGAATAATTAACGGTAGAAAATATATTAAACATATTTTAATTTTTTTAAGAAAATTGTTTCCGAAAACAATGGTCAAACATATTTATAATTTTATCAGCTTTCTAATGTAGCGTGATTAAAAGAGTTCTTTGTTGATTTTAATGTAAGTTAAACTCAATTTTCAATAAAAGAAATTTCACTTTTGTATTATTTAACATATGTTGTGAATTTCAAATTTGAAATGATCGCACGTTTGCAACGGTCATATATAAGCAACAATTTTGTCGTGCCGACTTTAATTTAAGTTTAAAAAAAATTAGAGTAATCAATGGTAGAAAAGTTATCAAACACATTTTAAATTTTTTTAATCACCTTATCACAATTTTGTCATGTCTTGGTCCTTCCGATCACACATGTCACCACCGAATTTAAAACACATGTCAGATTTTGATTGGCTGATGATTAAATTTGAAATTAAAAAAAAATTACCTTTGTCGTGCCGACTTTAATTTAAGTTTTAAAATGTTATTATAATTTTGTCGTGTCTGGGTCCTTGGCTAATGATTAAATTTGAAATTAAAAAAATTGGCCTTTAGTAAGAGTTGAACCTAAAACCTCAATCTCAAATATCACATCCATTACCACTATGCTATATGTCACTTTGATAATATAATTGGTAATATTTGTATATAAAGGTTACCTTTCAATATCTTTTAAAAATATATTATTAAATATTTTATTAACAATAATTAAATTAAATATATTTTTATTTTTATTAAAATATTTAAAAACATATATTTAATTTAATTATTTTTAATAAAATATTTAAAATATATTTAATTTAATTATTTTATTTAGTTATATTAATAAATTAAATTAAATATTTAAAAATATGTTTAATTTAAGAAATATATTATTATTAATAAAATACTTTAAAATATATTTAATTTAATTATTGTTATAAAATATTTAAAATATATTTAACTTTATTATTTTAGTAAATTATTTAATAAATTAAATTGAATATTTAAAATAATTTAATAAATTAAACTAAATATTTAATATAATTTAATTATTTTACTAAATTATTTAATATATTTAAAATAATAAAATTAAATATTTAATATAATAAAATTAAATATTTATAATAATTTAATAAAATAATTAAAGTAAATATATTTGTAGATATTTTATTAATTGAACTGGTCTGAACCGGGGTCTAGGATCCGGTGTGGGACCAGCCACAAGAATATAGGTGTTTTTAGGGTTTGCACACCGGAACAGTGAGTATCCGGTGTATTAATCCGGTCTCTCAGTGGGAGAAGCCGGTCTTGTTGTCCTAGAGATCCTTCACACCAACGTTTCGCGTTGCAGGGGGGCGAAAGGTGGTGCCACCTGCGAAGATTCTCCGACGTTCAAGTTAGAAGAGTGTAAGAACTCAGTGAATGCTCAAGCGGTGTAATAGTAAAGTGTAAGTTAGAACAACGTCACCTTGCATGTGTATTGAAATGAGCTATTTATAGTTGAACGTGAGAAAATGAGTCGTTGGATACAGGTGGGTCCCCTAGCTCTGATAGCGTGTACATTATGTCAATCAGGGTGGCTTAACACTCAGAATGTGTCAGGAGGGTAGGTCAATTATCAGAGTACGATCCTATAGGAAGAAGAGAGGATAATCACCTTTCCGCATAATCTGCTGACACATGTACTTGCTTTCTGAGGCCATTGACGTGACATATTTTGCTACATACAGTATCTTCGCTGATAAGTTATTAGGGGCTCTTATCTCGCTGTGACTAAGAAACTAACAGTTATATAAATGTTCTGTGAAAATGAACAATGATCCGTTACAGAGAAAATAAGTGGGGCGGTTGTGAGATGAGAACGGAAGGCTAGACATCGGATATCCGGTGTGGTAATGTTGAACCAGGACACCGGTTTTCCTTATATGAGGTCACTCTGACGTCACAAGATAGGGGGTCGGTATCCAGACTAGATCATTAATAATAATTAAATCAAATATATATTCAAATATTTTATTAATAATAATTAAATTAAATATACTTTTGAATATTTTATTAACAATAATTAAATGAAATATATTTTTTAATATTTTATTAACAATAATTAAATTAAATATATTTTTAAAAAATATTATAAGGTACCTCGTGATGCAAAGACGCTTCATGCCAACCATTTCATGACACTGGTCGAACCCAACATAAATTCTAATCCTCTGATGAGTCCCTAAGGATTAGAGTCCGAGAGAGTCTAACTGATTCACTAGGGGCACACTGATAACTAACTTGTAAAAAAGGTCAAGAATGTATGTAGGGTATCAACTTTTCCCATGATTTACGTATTTGTATCGACACAATGCCACTAAGACTCAACTGCTACCAAACTCTATAAATATTTTTCATTTATGACTCACTATGATACGTTACATTGTCTAACTTACACCTAAGCTTCGATATTAAGTATCTGGATTGACTTGAGCATCAGAGTGTCCTTACAAGTGACATTATCTTTTGCCCTTCAACACGATAGACCAGTGTAATAACTAGAGAGAGACATCATGACTTCGATCCCACTAGACCAGGATACAATACCGAATCTGATTCAACCGGTGTAACACACATCGAGAGAATGATACCTTACTAGAACCAAAGTTCTATCCCCTCATATCAAACATATCAAGAGATATTTTAGAATATTACATTAAATATTTAATAATATTGATATAAATAACTACTTTTAACCATTATTTTTAATATATGTGATAGTAATTATTTTTATTTATATTTAGAATCGGAGATAGCATTAAATGTGAATGATACAATTTCACTCATAAATACGAGAATAAAGCATTTTCATAATAATTAACTAAAAATGGTTAAATTTCACTATAATAAATAACCAACATTAAACACAATATTTTCATAAAAGTTAAAAAATAATTAAAAATATCTCATTATTTTTCTTAGAAATCTTACTCTGAAAAATTCCATCATAAAAAGGTAATTCAAAAAAATATTTATGATATCAAATTTATTATGACTCCAATTTATTATGATGACATCTTATCTTAGTTTTCTTATCAAATTGTGAGAGGGACTGGGCGTTTGTAATTGATGTTAATACATTTTTTTAATCCTGAAATAAATAATTTTGTCAATTCGGATGCAAGTTGAATTTGTGTATAAACGAAAATGTGCCTCGAACTCGAACTCAATAAATATATCCTTTTGCTTATATAATAGTAGTATAATAAACTTGAAAATTGCACTGAGAAGTTTATAGTTCTTACTAATTAACCATTTTTAAACTTTTAATTATAAAGATAAGCGGTATAATTATAAAGAGACAAGTCAAGAGAATTAGTTTAACTGGTTTATAAGTCCTTTATATAAATTTAATTTCCAACGAAAGAAAAAAAACAAAGACAAAAAAAAAGTTACAAATTTAACTACAGTTAATTAAATCTAAAAATACTACAAATTTAACTATAGTTAATTAAGTCTCTATTTTGATAACTCTAACAGATATTTTTCACCAATCAACGATAAATCCAATTTTAGAAGCATTCTTAAGTGAGACACCCATTGCTAAGGTACTCATTCCATTATGCAACACATTCTTTTGTCGTACAAAAGCAATTTTACATCTTAGTTTATCCAAAAGACTAATTAATAAATATTTTAGGACAAAATATCAGATTGACTTGAGATAATTAAAGGTAGAAAATTCACATTTTCCCATAATATAAAAAACTCAAAACTAAACTTTAAGGATTCATTTAAATATCTATAGGTTTTCTTAATCTCTAAATTTATAATATTTAGATAAATATATTGGAAAATTTTACCCAAACAAACGAAAATATAGATGCCACTGAAAAATAAAGGCAGGAACCCTCCTCGAAAAAAATAGTGAATGTTCCAATAAATTTTATTTTCAATTTAAATTTGTATTTAACACTAATAAAAGTTAATAAAAATTAGTATGCTAAGTCTAGAGTTTAATTTTGATGAACTATTAATGTGAATTAACAAATAACCTTTAGTTTAATATGATAAAGCAATGTTAAAAAAAATTAAAAATTATCTATAATAGTCTTGTTCATCTTGAACTTAAATAAGATACAATGGGAAACGAAAAGAAATATATTAATCTTCAAAATGAAAAGATACATATAGATAAAAATAAATTAAGTATAAACAATGGAAGAGAAAAGGAATGTGAAAGGAATAAACAAAAACGTAAAGACTTGAAAAGGATGGGAACACTGGGATTTGAAATATATTTTGTAATCACGTTATCACTATTTGGAGGCAAATTTTTAAAGTTTAGTTATATTTAATTTTTTTTATTTCTCTCGATAAATATATTTAAATTTAAAATTCTTTCTATAATGAACCATAACCAAGTGGTAGACTTGGACATGCAATTGTTGTCGTTTTTGCAATGTGGCCGCGTAAGAAGTTACAAGTAATTTGAAGTTACCCACTGCATTAAGTAATCGTAATCGTACCTCGAGCAAATATTTCCGTTTTCAAATTCTAATTATGTGTCTGGGTGTTAGGGTTAAAATATAAACATTACTAAAATAAGTGATGTTTCTCATAACAATACATTTAAATTAACTTGTTTTATAAGAAATAAAGTTCTTTTCTTTTGGCTTTAACAAAAAGAAGAAAGAAAAACTGGTCCCTGTTGCAGCGTCGTTTGGTCGGCGTTATGTTAAATGTAAAACGACGAGAGGTTTCCTCCTCAGCGTCAGCAAATTTCATAGAAAATAACCGGAAACTTCTTGCCTGAGTTAAACATTAAATTTTTGGAGTGCGAGACGCGTCAAGAGGACAAAGCGTCGACGAGATTTATGTTTCCATTTACAAGTCAATCATAAATTATTTAAATAATTGACCTAACTTATCTTTACAATTTCAAGTCAATCAAATATATATGGCTTAATTACATATAAAAAAACTCTAATTATACAAGACTAGTATCATTCACTTAAAATATTTTTGAAGCAAAAATCACTAAAATATTTTAAATATTTATAAAAGTTCTCTTTTGTTAAACTTTGCCACTTAAGTATTGAAGTGACCAACTATTAGTCATTTCAACATTAACACATAATGTCTTACTTCGATGCTACTTATGTTCCCCATCTTTGTCTTCCTTCTTCCCCATGTCGCTCCCACCCTCTCGATATTCCTCTTCCTTACCCCACCCCACTTTTCATCTTTCCCTTCCTCTGTCACTCCTCATTCCTCATCTCCCTTACCATCCTGTGTCTTAATTGGTTTTCCCCATTTTGTCTTCTTATATATCTTGCCATCTATAATTGATTGTCGATTTTTATTTTTTACTTTTTTAATATGTGTTTTATTGTTTCTTTTCGTTGAGGTTTAGATTTGCATGGTGATGAGTTCTGTGGCGGTGACGGGTTTGTTGGAGGAGATTGAGTAAAGTTGAGTGTTATGCAAATTCGGTGATGCTTTGATCTAAGAAGCTCAAACAATGAAGAATGGTGATGGTGTTTGTTGGTTTTGTCGTTGGCGTAGTCGTTAAGGGTGGCGTTGATGTTCTTAAGGGCTATGGTGTAGCTGAAAATTAAGAAATCTGATATTACGCCTTGATTTTCTAAATTCTATATTATTAGGGTTGTTTTTGTCCTTTTATGCTCCTTTGGATTGTGAATCTCAATTTGTGCTAGAAGCCAAGCAATAAAGAAAGTCTAACTCTCAAAATGTGGTTTCTGTGCAAGATGAGTTTGCAAAGACACTCCATATATGTAAATAAAGTTGCAAGGTAGTATTTTTCATTCCCCCAAGTTCAATAATTTTGTTAGCTTGTATTTACTGTAAAAAAATAATAAAATGGAATGATATATTTGTTGAAGATGAAGTTGGAACAATTAACATCGGCTTAAGCATGTGTGGAGTTAATTTTGATGAATCTCAAATGATGTCTGGGAGGCTGATTATACATTATCTATGAAATAACCTTGAGTACTGATAATTTTAACTTGGTTGTTTCAATGTGGTTATTTTCTTATAAGGTTATTAACCATAAAATGTTAGAAAGTGTGTTGGCTAACATTTTTATTAGGAAGATGGTATTTTCTCCCGTGAGTTAGTTATTTCTCTTGTAGGCTTATTACAATATCTTTGTTAATTTTGTTTACAAAGATTACCGCATTATTCCAAGCATGTTCTTGAATTTGTGCTTGAAGGGGTGGGTTGATTTGACGAGTGTTGTTGATGATGATGGATGGTGGGTGTTGTTGGTGAGGGTCTAGATGTTTGAATAAATGCCTTGTTATATATTTTTGTTTGCGGTTAAATGAAGGAATGACTAACAATGACGATTACTGTATTAGTGTGTTTTTTTGTTTGCGGTTAAGGATAAGAATCATTGACAATAACAATGACCATTCTTTTTAAAAAATTATACATGTCAGTGTTGAGGTGACTAATGGTTGGTCACCTCGGCACTTAACTCACAAAATTTAATGGCATAAACCATTTCCAAAGATTTAAAATATCTTGGGGTCTTTCACTAAAAAAAAAATAATTTTGGGGGTGATCCTAGTCTCGCATAATTACATGATTTTTTTTACATAATTAAGTATGTGTGTGATATTCCACTTTAACCACCATTAACAGCAAAGCTTGCTCATTCTCTTAATACAAATTTTAATGCAGTTGTATTTTGTTGAGACTTGAATATGTTAGAATAACTTATTAACACTTAATTTATGTTTATCAAAGTTAAACAAAAGTGTATTTTTAAAGACTAATCTTTTAAGTGTTAGGGAGTAGGGGTACAAGTATTTGAAACTAGACCTTGACACTTTATATGTATGTAACACACCAACTATGCTAACCTTAACGGAGTAATTTGAGTCTACACAATAAGTTAGAAATTTAGAATAGCCCCCATTAATCTACCTCTATAAAATTTAACGAAACTGGATTTTCTTTTTCCTAAGACTTGGAACTAGATTTTCTTGAGACTTGAATCTGATATCACATAATAACTTAGAACAATCTTTATCAACTAATCCACCAACTTAAAGCTTCCTATAAAATGTTGTTTTAGTTTTTGATTTAACCACATGTATTCAAGTTAAAAACATCTACATCATGGTAAGACTAGCTCTTTTAGCATGAATTTTTTCCATCCACAAGTTTAAATTTGAGACTTTGCTTAAAAGAAATCAAATATGTATCATTTGAAACAATCATGTTGATAACATGGTGTTTTGCTTATGATAATTTAAATATCAAATTGAGAAATGCTAGTAACACACTCCTTTTAAACACACCCCTTAATTCATCATATGATTGGTTTAGTTTTTGAAAAGTCAAACTTATGGAGCAATTTACAAGACACATAATCTGACTTTCAAAAATTAACCCATTATATAAGGTGTGTTGAAGAATATGTTCCAAAAAATGTGTTGTTAACATTTCTTATATCAAATTTTATTCTTTTGTCTGTAGACTAATAACATAATTTAAACATCTCTATAATTTTTATATTTTTCTAGTGGTATAAATATAAACTTATGTATTAATGTTTAATTATTATATTGGTGTATTAATGTTTGAATATTATTTTGTTAAGACACCCATTACCGATATTCACTCTCTTTACTATTAAAACATATTTACTTTGTTTTAAAAAAATGGTTTAATATATCCTATTTGCTTGAGCCATATCAAACCATTATAAGCGGAAAGTTCTCTTTACTAAGAGGTAATGACACCTTATTAATTTTTTTGTAATTTGAGAATATGAATAAAAACTATATAATGAAGGCAATTATGGTAATGGTAATTAGGGGTGGGTAGTGATCAAGTTCCATCAAGATTGAACAAACCATGGTTAAGTAGAAAAAAATGAGGTCATTTTTTTTGTTAAAAGTTAGGCATGGGTTTGTAAAGTTCAAACTGAACAAGTGGCTGTTTCCTTTGGGTTGTTTGGTTAATTAAACGTTACGTTGATCTCACCTTCTTCAACAACTACCTTATTCCAAACAAGGCCAATATTGTTGACATTACTATGTTGGAATAACCAAAGAGGAAAATGTTTATGAGCTATGGCATGCCATCAACACCACTGTGTGGAAGGGTACAAGAAATCAAAGCGAAGAGCAATGATCTTGGTAGATATTGGGCTTTGACAAAATAAGAGAGAGGGAGAGAGAGAGAGAGAGAGAGAGAGAGAGAGAGAAAGAAAGAAAGAAAGAAACAAAGAAACAAAGAGAGAGAGAGAGAGAGAGAGAGAGAGAGAGAAAGAAAAAAGAGATAAAGAAAGAAAAAAGAGGTAAAGAAGGAATGCACGAGAGAGAACTAACATAAGATTCAAAATGAATGAGCAAGGGTAATGACGCTTACAAATCAATTAGGTGATGGTGTTACTGTCCATCTCATTGCTGATCGAAGGATAATGATCTTGGTTTACATGTTCTACATTCTGTATAATTGAGGGTGGTGACATAAGGAAAAGGAAATAAATAAGGGTGAATGAAAAACCCTAGCACATTTAATATAGAAGAATAAAGAGTGAATACGGACCATTAGTAATTTAATGGTCAAATACCTTTGGTTACTAATGAATGAGAAATTTTCACTTACACTCGGCCGTTATAAGCTATGTTTAACCATAGTTTTTACCCAATTTTAGCTAGACTCAATCTTTTGTTTTCAGACTATATGAAGCTAAAAGTACGTTGTGTGGAGCATTTCGGCACCCTGGGGAGGTTTAAAGATGGGGGTTCTCCTCTAGTTTCCTTTCATTTTCTCTTATTTTCCATTAATCTTTTGTTTTTCCTTTGATTTTTGGCTAGCCCTCATGAAAACATGTGGCTAAACCTTCTTTTGTTGGGTTTAGGTGTACCTCGTTCTCTCTCTAGCTATGTATTGAATACTTTTATATGGTTTATGCTTGTTATTCAGTGTTAGTATTTTGCTTCATATGTCTAATGCGTGTTTAGAATGAGATAAAGTTTTAGGTGTGTGTTTGGTGTTTCCGAATAGGTTGAAGAATAAAATACTCATTACATTATTCATTTAGGGATAAAGTTGAATTGTTAAGGGTAATGTCTAATGTTAGGACTTTCGTCAACTAGTTGAGTGATAAATAATTAGTGAAATGACTTGGGATCTATTTATCAAGGGATTGAGTTTAGTGAAATTTATGCTACATTGGCTTGATTGAATTGCATAAACATATTAAGTGGGGAAAACTATACTTGAAATAGGGGATAGTGAAACCTAATCCCAATGCTTTTTTGTTTATTTTCGTTATGTTTTTATCACCATAATGATATCCTCCATCACTAACCACTAATTGTGTGTATTTATGAATATATTGTATATACTTTTTATATTGATTTTACAAGTATAGATTGTTATTTTTTTGGTTATTGTACAAGTCCATGAGGATATTGTTATACTTGTCAAAGTCCCAACAAATATATACCGGTAAAGAAAGACAAAAATAAAGGAAAATAACTAATAGATATAATAACAATATGATGTCATAAAATAAGAAATGAAAATGTTAGATCTTTTGAGTGTTTATAGGTCATTACTTTTTATTTTAAAGTCTGTACCTTTGTATGTATACAAGTAGTAATTTTTATGCACTACACTTGTTTAAGACTTAAGGGTTATGATAAATTGTCAAATTGTCACTTTATCCTCAAGATATTTAATCTATTTGAGTATGTGAATGCAATGATTTATTATGAACTGGGCTAATATCTTTTGTTTATTTTAGCAAAATGGCATGGATGGTTTTAAGCCAACTATATGTGTAATTGAGACAAAAGGCATAGACCCAAGGATAAGAAGATAAGAATGAATAGTTAAGACTCAAAATAGCCTATGCTTGAGTAGCACAGCCCGTGCTCGACTACGGAGAACAATCTTGCATCAAGATTTAAACATGACTTGTGCTTGGCTATGCATTACCATGTACAATAACAAATGCACTTTAGCATCAAAGGTGAACATGGCATATGCTTGGGTGAGCACAACCGTGAATATACATGTCATTTTATATTAGCTAGCCTTGAGAACGACCCATGTTTTGATAAGCACAACCCGTGTTGGATAGATAACCCACATTTAAATAACGCATTTTAACATGCGCGAGAGAGCTTTTCGCATCTGAGACTCTTTAGAACCTTGAATTTCACCCTATTCTTCCACCCTAATAGCTTTAGATCCTTTTTAGATATGATACTCTAAGGCAGTCTGTGATAGTTGTGTTCCTCATTTACTTTTAAAATGGGATTTATGCTTTGTTTTAAGATGTTTGATGTATTTGGTTTTCCTAATATGTTGAAACAAGCCTACTTTCCATGAGGTTGAGGTGAATACTATGATGAAACTCCTTCTGAACCCTTTTTATGGTTTTCTACTTCAATTAATGTCTTGTATATGATTAAGTTTTATCCTTTTGATTTAATTCTAGATTAAGACTTGATCAACTTGACTCTACTCCTAATTAATTGGTATTTTAGTAATCGAAACCATTTGCTGATTAGTGGAACAAAGGGGTAAACTGAGTGTTGACAAGGGTATATGTAGGTACTTGATCTTATTCCTTGCACTTCCAATGAATAATTAGATTCAAAAATCTTGTTGGAACTTAATGCATCTTTTAGTTATAATAATCTTTCACGACCGTTGATGGTATGAGAAAGAAGTTAGTATGAAAAACATGAGAAATTAGGTGTAGTTTTGTTGAATAGAAAATGTTGAGATATTATAAGATTAGTTGTTCTCTGATGTTAGTTTGTGAAAATTTATGAGAAATGTATATAAATAATAAATAAGTTTTATATATGCCTTTTAGAAAAGACAAAAAGATATAAACATTATAGGGTGATGTGAATTTTCATTGGTAGGCCTAATAGTCGCCTCAAGCAATATAAAAGAAATAGCAGGTGTCGTTCCCACAATGATTATATCCAAGTACCAACTTTGTAGTTACCACTATTTGGACTATCTATTGCAATGAAAGAATGAAGTTCATGTATCAAAGTTAAGTAGAAAAGAAGAATTCTAAAATATCAATAAGAACAAATATCAACCACACTACTCCTAAAATCTCAGAGTTCAACCTTTTTTATTTGTCATACTTTTTTTCATACTTTTTAAACTAAGAAAATGAAATGTAACTAACATAATGAGTTATGGAGAGACACGAGAATTGCACCTAAACCGGTAAGGACCAACTCATCCTCGCCTCGAGTTTGACGAGTAAAACCCATTTTGATCAGGGATAAATAAAAATCTGCCTCGACCCCACATCAAATTTGATGGTAACAAGGATGAGTGAAGGGAAGCAACTACCCACCTTAACTCGACCCTCGAACCCCACCCCGATATACAAATTCAATAATTTTACTTAAAATAATATATAATCATGAAATTTAGTATTTATAAAGAATTTTATTTTCTATTTTATACATTACTTTTAATTAAAATATTTAGTTTATTTGAAAGTATATATTTAAGTTATCAAAATGAAAGAAAAAAGAAATAGAGTATGAAACTTACAAATTTAAATTTACTAGTTAATTTTTTTATAACCAAATAATAAATCGGATGTTAATTAATTATAATTAATGGGGTAAGTTAAGTAAGATTTAATCTGGTTAAATTTAGAGTAACTTAAAGTTATTAGATTAGTTTTAGAAGTTAACTGAATGAGGGAAATTACAAAACTACCTCTAACCTGTTAAAAATTAATATCCTCTTCTTTATCTCATCAAAAACAAAACAAAAGTTCTTCCCCTTTCATTTCCTTTCCAAAATCATGCCACCATCCACCACCCATCATTTTCTTCACTTCCTCAATTAAAGCTTGGTGAAGCGTCCATTAAAGCCTCCAAATTCTTTCTACAAGTGTATGGGTACTTGGGATCATTAACTACCCATTCAATTCAACATAATATAAGGTAAAAATCAAGGAACCCACTTAGGTGTCTTTCCAATTTCTTGAATCCCACCTTAAATCCTTTGAATTGGTGTTCGTAAGAAGCATTCTAGACATCTGGGTGTCGCCAATGTTGTAATTCACTTTCAGAACACTTGTCGATGGGTGATCGGTAAGTCAAAACCTCTTAATCTCCTTCCTTTGGTTTAATTGGTGTAATTAAGAATGTTTCGAGTTCCTAAGTAGACTAATTCATGTTGAAATCACTAGATTATGTGATAGGTGGGATAATTAATAAAATGGTGTGTTTTGTAATGAAATGGTGTGTTTTTATATAAGTCAAACTCCAGAACCAAGTCGAGATTCAGAGACTATATGGAATACTTAATTCCACGTAGGAAATAAGTAATATATATTAACTGTATAGATTAGAATGGATAAATGTATTTTTGGGAACTGTTGTATGATGATGATATAATGTGTTTATGTTGATTAATCTAAATTATTTGATGATAATTGAAAATGAAATGTGAATCTTGTTGATGTTGATGAATAAGGATGGATTATGTTGTTGATATTAATGATGATGATGTGGTTGAATTTGATAAATGAGGATGAAATATATTGTTGATGTCAATGATGATAATATTTTGATATGAATAATGATGGTAATCAAGAGATGATGTTGAGTAATTAAGGTTGTGTGAACATAACATGTAAACACTGCTCACAAGATGCGGGGGTCCTATGAGGAGGCTTAGATGGTTCCTTGGGGAACTATAACCGCTCTAGAATGAGATTCTAGAGTTGACTAGCAACACCAAATGAGTTGAGATGTCGTAGTCACTGATGGGGTGCTACACATGGACGGCGGTTCGCCATCGGTAAAAATATACGAGATGTGGTGAATTATTTAATACTGCAGCATAATCCCATCAATAGTTGAATTCATATACATCTGCATGAGTTGCAATATAGTTGTTGATGATGATATGTTAGAATGTGAGCAATGTGATGTGTTGATAATGTTGAATGGAAAACGTATGTTATAATTGATGTTAAATATTATTGTGATGTTAGATGTTGTGAAATGGATGTAATTTATATGTTAGATGAAATCTGGTTCAGTATTTTTCATTTAACATATTATTGCTCACTCTCCTACTTCTTTTTATATGATTAAACAGTGAACTTTGTAGAAGGCGAGAATTAGTGAAGCATCAATGGTGATTAATGGTGCAAGTGTCTTTTTGGAATGATGTATATACACTATATATGTTTTGTTGTATTTAACAGCCTAAGCCGACATTATGAAAGAATGGTTTGTTTATGTGCATATATGTGTAAAGGATTTATATAGTGATTTGTATATATGAATTACATAGTAATGCTAGGGTGGAATACACGTTTATGTATGAATGAAAAGGATGATAATGGTAATGATGATATCATGTATAAATGGACCAATGGGTGCCATTTGTATGGGGAATGATCACACATTGTGTTGATGTATTGGTCATCATGGGTAGGAATTGTGGTTAGTATATTGAAATTGATGATGTATGATGCCTAATGCTTGAAAACACCAAGAAGTTTAAGTTTTATACACTAGAATGTGTGAAATATAAGAAGTGGCTTAAGTTGAGATGGATGATGAAAGAATTCCTCAAGTAGGTTGTGAGCAAGTCCCAAATAGGCATGATAATGTATGTGTGATGAAAGTTGGGTGTTAGAACTTTCCAATTGGGATTTCACATGCCATGTTAAAATAGGTGTTTTGCACTAAATCTTCTAATGCACATGAAATCCAATTGGGGAAGTAGTTTGCCACGAGACTTGGACTAGTAGCTAGGAAATGGGGGTATTTGTCGTGTGTGCCAAATTTGGTGCAATTTGGATGAGGGTGTGATGGTCAAAAGGGCTAGCAAAGTTGAGAAATTCTGTCATCTGGTTGGCTCGCCTAGGCGAATGAGTAAAACCTGAATATGTTGCTTACAGGTTTGAACAAAACCTGAGAGCTATGGTGTGCTCGCCTAGGCGTGTAGGGCTCACCTAGGCGAGGGTGTTGAATTTTAGGGTGCTTACCCAAGTGAGTTTGTCTTGTTTTCATTATTGGGGACTAACTAGGTGGTTTCCATGGTTGATTGATGTTGTTTTGGGTCCAAATGAATGTCTTAAACACAAAAAAGAAATGGACCTAAAAAATTAAGGTATCACATCTTAATGGTATTAGAATGTAGTGATTAATTTTGGTGACACTTTGGAAATTAAGATGCCACATAGTACAATACTGGGTTTTCTAAACCTAATAAGGAACCCACGGGGTAGAGATAAGTTCTAAAATTTCAAATTATTTTATTTTAATTCAATGTTAAACCCACTCTAGCTTTTATGGGGATGAGAATGGAAGAGTATAACTCGTCCCCAACCTACATCATTCTCATACCTAATTGTTGAGGAGATTCATGATTTGATAGGAATGAATGTGTTCTTTTTATCTATTGCTTATACCACGAGAAGGTAATCAATTTGCGGATATGAAGTAAAGTTAAGAATCTTAAGGTGCCCCAACTTATCTTAGAATGTGGGGGAAGCCTCCTCTTTCTATGAATGACTCTCAGAAGAGATACATACCTTACTCTAAAGTTTAGATAATTATTTTTGTGTTAGTAAATTTCAAATTTTAATAAAAAAAGTTAAAATTATTATTATTTAATTATTAATACTTTATTATCTTAGAGTCTCGTATCTTAAAAGTGAACCATTCATTGAATTTACTTTTATTATGGTGATGTCATATATTATCATTTTTTTGAATGTTATTTAATTTCTAAGCTAGACATCATTGTCTAGTAATTCTTACTTTTAAAAGAAAGTCATGTTTCTTAATCTTTCTTCTTTACGGGAGGACGGATCATGAGGAGTACTGTGTCACATATATTGATATCACCCATCTCAAACCAGAATATATATTTTTGGCTTTTTAAGCCAAATGTGTGTGTTATGTTTTACCTTTTTTAATTTAATTGTTTAATTCTTTTAAAAAAATTCAATTTATTTCTCTCAGTTTTTAAATATTTATAAATTCATCTAAAATTTTTAAATAATTAAAAATTTTAAAATATTTTTTTTTAGATTGATATATATATATATATATATATATATATATATATATAATTATCACTAATGAATGATAATTCCAAAATCAACGGTCATGAAACAAAGAAGAATTTTAATATTAAAAGGAAGATTTTAAATGACACAAGTTGAGAAGAAATTTTAAAATTCGGTCTTGAACTTCTATTTAAGTATAATTATTTTCTTATTCGACTTTTTGATTTATAATTATCACTTATATCGTCTTGAAAAGCTGACATACTAGATATTTAGTGTAGACATAAAGTGTCAAATTTAAGATTTAAACTTTGATTTGGAGACTTATTCCGTGCCTCCTTTACTACTATTCCAATTGATTAAAAAAATTATCACTCATTATTAATTTAACAATCTTTAGAATTTTAAATTTTACTTTTTAACCCACTCTTAGATATGATCTCCTCTTCATTAGGTTTCTCATAGTGTATATGTTTAATTCTTAAAACACACTTACAAGAGAGATCAATGTCCATTGTTGTGAGATAATAAGCTTTTACTAAATAATTATGTATGTCCTGTAGCTAATAAAAAATTAATCTGCATTTATCAATAAATGTTGATTCAATTACTGAAAGATAGAACTTGTGTTCAGGAAGGTCAAATTCATCAAACCTTAACAAATGTATTATCCGTTGAGACCCTAGAACCCAATTCACTTAAATTTTGGTATTAATTAATTAATCTACCTGCATTTAAATGTGTCTAACTTGAATAATTTTATAGTTACTACGAGCTTGAAGTGACGTTGGAATAATTTAAAAGCGTATTTTGAAAATCACTAAGTAAAGCTAATCTCCAAACATGTATTTAGTAGTGCAACTTGAACCTAGCTCTAAAAAATAAATTATATTTCTTATATACTCTGAACGGTTCAAGTTAAAATAATTATTAGTGATAAAGTTTTTTCAATCCAGGTTCAATGCAGTTGTATTCCTTGTGTCCAAATGTGAAACCATCGGTTAGAATAATTAAAATTGATCTTGTTAAATATAAACATCACTTTCACTAATTTATTTAACAAAGACACAGGGGAATGGGGAATGAAAAATTCATGAAACATACGAAAGATAATGTCTAAAATGAAAAAGAAAACAACTAAACAATCATACTAACTTATAAGATCCCATTTAAAACGACAAGAAAAAGTTTACTCGTTAATTGGTATAAACTGGAACAAGTAATTATATGATTGTGCTATGCTTTATTTGTTTAACTTTAATTGAGGAAAACTTTAGGATGACGTGGGACTCGCCTAGTAAAATATTCTATAGCAATTGGGAAATAGTCACCTTTCACTATTACTGCTATACTATTATACTATATGGTAGTAGCAGTAGTGGCATTGCGTGTAACACACAAATGAATGTGTTTAGACAATATGTTGCACCCGAGCAATGCAATGCTGATGCGGAGAAAGGGCACAATCACCACAGAGGATAGCATGGATACTAGAGGAATCTTCAAATATTCTTTTATGGTGTGTTTGGTTTGTATCAAAGTGTGTGAAAAAAATCAATAATTACAAAAAATGGTTTGGGTATAAAAAGTATTTTCATGTTCGGTAAAATATATCTTATGTTGATAAAATGTTTATATCTACGTCTCATGTTTTATCTTCTTCATTAAAAATGTGAACAAATAGATGAAAGTCTCATCAAAAATTAAAATAACAATCTTGTCCTTGTTTTTTTTATTTCTAAACTTTTCTTTTCTTTATAAATATAAAAGTCATTTAAGTAAGTTGATAAACTATTTTTTTTTTTTACTTTTTTCATCAACCAAACATCATGAACAAAATAATCTCACAGTTTTTTCCTATTTTCCTAAGTAATTAAACAACACTTATTTTTTCATACTTTTCACGCTAACTTATTTATCATATTTTTTCTCTTGTAGTTTTCTCAACAAACAAATTGAGAAGTCATGAATGAAGTGGATGAAACATTATAAGAGACCACCCTTCGTAATTTGCTGACAAGTGCTCACATTGCAGCTCGTTGATGTAGCACTTTAGGATGTCCAAAAGCCACACATTTGAATTATTTGAATCTTTTTACGACATGGACCCAACTAAATCTTCTATATTTGTAGGATTCAAGCACTTGGTATAGGAAATAATCTATTTCACTAGGCAAAAAATCTTACAAGAAAGTTGTATATACACAAAGAGGCGGTATATAGATTATCATTCATAGGAATGAAATAGGGTAATCTTAATTACGATAGGATCCTTATTTTTCAAATTATGACTATAATCACAAACCAAATCACATCCACCTAAATTTCATAGATAATGTTAAATCAAAATGGTCAACAAGTAAGATATGATATCATTGTGAGGGGGTGGGACATCAGGGGAAACAAGTCCCTCAGTCTTCAACTCTTGAACCATGTTGTTGAGCGAGAAGGTTAAATTTTATCATGCAGGAATCAACCTTTCAAGTTGGCATTCTCGTTTGATATTGGTGATATCACATATATGGACGCTTGAAATGGGTTAAGGGAGGTAATGCTTCAAGATGGGCTTACCTGTACTGTATTGGTTATTTGTAGATAGTATAAACCTCTCTTGGTTGAATTCATTGATTGGTAATGGCTCCTAAGAAGTGGCTCGCTTGATAGAGGTCAAGCTTGATTGGTATAGAGGCATCATTTTACAGGTTGGAAGGTTTGTCTATCCTGGCATGATGCGTTGATTCTCGTGCTTTTTAATGATTACTTTTATTACTTAGGATTTCATGCGTTTAATGAGGGCTTCACGCTATCTAAGGCATTAATTTTGTCCTTTGGTTAACCAAGTTGTCACATGTCACATCTAGTTCAGGGCTTTCAGCAATGCTTATTTTGCCATGTGTCACCATCTCATTCTATGTTTCTTATGCAGGGTCCAGATGCGCACTTTGAGGGTTATTAGGGTAGAAACTAATGATTGTTAGATCCCCAGAAAGAGTTTTGATTCCCAAACATTGGATCATGATGATTTCTTTCCCTCTTATTTTTTTCGTTAAATACCCAGACTCCTCTTTCATTTCTCACTTTACACTTTATGCTTCATTCTTCTCCTTCTCCACTTCTCCGTATTTCATCATATGCCCCTTCTTCTTTCTTTGTCTTTTATGTTGGTTCTAGTGTTCAGAAGGTACTTATGCTCTCCCCCTGCCTCCATTATACGTAGTAAGTCACTTATTCTTGCCATTACTCTTATTGCTTATCCTTATTTTCTTTTCCATCTCTAAGCCTCTACTTTTTTCGAAGAGTCTTTTGGGGTATATCCTTTTCGCAATGCTTTTTTAATTTGCTGGGTGTGTCTTTTTTCCTTTTCTAATTTAAGGTCTGTTTGGTTACCCGTTGGGGTAACCTGGTTGAGAAAACTGAGGTTTTATAAATGGAGTTGTGTTTGGATGTTAATTTCTAAAAGTAAGTTAAGTAGTAGTGATTGTGTTTGGTTGGAGAAAAAGTTAGGTTGAGTAAATGAAGGTTTAAATGAAAATTACCAAAAAGGGTATTTATGAAAAATATATTAAATATTTATAAATATAAATAATATAAATATATATTATATTAGAATATGTATATATATATATATATATATATATATATATTGATACATTAATCATCATATAAATAAATAAATTACACACAATTAATCAATACAAAAATAAATTACATAAATAAATCACCAATTAATCATTACATAAATAAATTACACAATAACATAATTAATTTAAATCCAAATTCTTTAATTTTCCAAAAAAACCCTAACCCCAAATGCTCACCTATGTACCACCATCACTAAGCATTTATCACTATCCTCGAGAAACCTAACAACCACTACCACCATCCAGAAACCCAACAGCCACCACCATCACTAAGCATCCACCACCACCATCCAAAACCTCAACGTTACCCATCCCCCATCTCCCCGACGGCCACCACCACCTTCACTTCACCACATCACAACCTGTAAACCCACACCCCACACGGCCTCCCCGCCCCACGACCACCACCCCCAAGGGCCCCAACCCGAAACCCCCACCCACAACCCCCACGGCTTTCCCCGCCACACGACCACCACTCCCAAGGGCCCCAATCCGAAATCTTCACCCCCACCCTCACACTGAAACCCCTACTGCCTCTACAAACCCTCGCCTTCAACCCAACCACACACCACCACCCCTCACAGCCGTCTACCTCACAACCCCACTAAACCAAACAACATAACAAAAAAGAAAGGGAAAGGCCAAAACGATGCAGGGGTATGGGGGTATGTGCGTCTTTTCATCAAAAAGAGTTGGGCAAAGGCGAGGGAAGGTAGCTCCAATGCAACAAAGCTTTAGGCATCCCGCAACGGAGCTTCGTGGACGAAACAGAGGGCAACCACCAACCAAACACGTCTCCGTTCACGCAAATGGAGGTTGCCGCACGGCAACAGAACGCGACAGAGAACGAAGGGACAACCAAACAGACGCTTATACTTTTGTGTCAATAGACCCCAAGGGATATACCTTAAGTCAAGGTCCCTTTGATGCTTCGGTGCTTTTCTAGAACCTTTTCTCTAAGGTGAAATAAGAAATATGTTGATATTTCTCAATTTTGTGGGGGGACAACCTTTCTAGGATTATGAGAACAAGGTTTTTTTTTGTCTTTTAAGGTAGTTAACAATAATGTAGAGTGTGGGTTGTACTTAGGGCGAAGGAGTTTTGCAATTAGAAAGTTTGATTTAATGACTCAAACTTCATATACTTTATATGTACATATATATATATATATATATATATGTGTGTGTGTGTGTGTGTATGTATAAAACCTTATTTAGCAAGTTATCTCTACCTCAACCCTTTACAACCTTCAAGGTTAGTGTATTGAAGGCTTCACATGTTTCCCATACCCAACTAAATACAAATAGTTGGGATTTCATTCGGGCCTTTGAGGTTTTTTTGTTTTTACTTTGATATAGAGCTAACCTTCAATCTTTTTTTCTTTTTCTCTCAAGCAAAACTATTCAAACCAAACGTCCCTATGGGTTAATTGCCATTCAACGCTATTGTTGGTAAACACATTCTAAAGGCCTACAACTTGTCTTACAATAACTTTAAAGGTTCCTTCTTCAAATCAGGAACCAAGCAAGTTGTGGGAGTTTTCTTCATGACTCAAAAGGCCCCTTGTTTCCTCTGTATTGGAGTTAGAGGTGGCAAAACAGGCCTACAGGCCGGGCCAGAATAGGAAAACAGGCCAAAAACATTGGACCGACCTGTTTTCTATATGGCCCGCGGGCCTAAACGGGCCAAAATGGGCCAACCCATTTTTTAAATAAATTTATACAAACTATTTTTTATTTTAAATTTAAACTATTTTTAAATATCTTTTAAGAAAAATTAGAAATAAAAATTAGATTTCACATTTCCAAAGCAAAGTTTTTATAATTAATCCAATTTATTTTATTAAATGGAAACAATAAATAGTCATCAAAATTAATTCCTTATCAAATAATCAAAATTATAACCAACCAAATATTAATATTATATATATAACATATTAAAATATATTTTAATAAAGGCCCACTGGGCCGGGCTGGGCTAGCCCATGACGGGCCCATTTTTTGGCAGGCCAAAATGGGCTGGGCCTATCCGGGAAAACAGGCCTCAAAGGCCGACCCGGCCCGTTTTAACGGGCCAAACGAGTCAGCCTGTGAGCCCAACTTATATTGCAATCTCTAATTAGAGTAGGTCACTATCTAGGGAAAGATGTCAAAGGTTAAATTCGGTCCTCAAGAGGTGGTGGATAGAAACTTCTTACAAAATTTGCAACATTATTTCAGGTCGATGACATTAATGGCACTGTTGATTGTTCCTAGGCTAGACATTTATATGAATATGCACTTGAATTTCTCTTTCTGATTATATCTTATAGTTCTCCTTGACTTGTTTTCATAGTTTTTGGTTTTTTAAATAATATGGCCATAAAGACTTCAAATCAATATTTACAAAGCTTCTATTGGGGGAAAATATGGAAAGTTTATTCCTAAGTACTCGTTGCAAGCCAGACTAGGAAATGTTGTTAAGGATCCAATAGATTTTAAGATCGATGATACTTTGGGTTGTTCAGAAAATGGAAGCATGTTGAGAAGGAACCTCTTATAGTTCCATATATTTAAATTATCAAATTGATTCCCTTTGTTGACCTACCTGTCAATGGTCCTGAGTCGAGGGAACAGGAGAAGTTGATGATTCAGAACAAAGAGAGTTCATACCCACCTTGTCTATTGTGCCCTAACTTGTTGACCATGCATTTTCTTTCAAAATGATTAGGATTTGTTCGATACTCTAACCTAAGTTGGGTTGTGTAAAAAAGGAAAAATGTACATGTTACATGTTACATGTTATTGTTTTGCTCATATGGACAATGTCACTTCTTGCCAAGTTAAGGCTCATTTTAACACCTCGTAGGAAAAAAAAAGAAGGTATTGACTCTTTTGAAAGATTACTAACTCAAAATAGGTGTTGTAGATGCCTATGAAAAAATAGTTGTCAATTTGAAAGAAAAGGTTATTAGGTTGCAATTTGAGTGTGAACCTCTGGTGAAAGAAAAACAGAAGCCGACAAAGAATAAGTACTTCCTTAAGACAAAGGTGGATATTCTTCAATAGGAGCTTAAGTCCCTAAAGAATAGCTCATGCATGAGAGAGAGAGAGAGAGAGAGAGAGAGAGAGAGAGAGATAAAGAGAGAGGTGTTATCCTCCATATAGAGCTTGATGTAATGAAGGAGAAGGTTGTCATTTATTTTATGAAAAGATCAAGGCATGTTAAGATTAGCTCATCATGCTTAATTTTTGGTCGGTGATTGAAGGGTTCAAACCTTTTAAAGAAGTGATGGATGAGAAGATTGTTAACTCGACAATCATTGTGAATACCTCTTAACCTAGTTTATTTTTGGCTTTTTGTTTCTTCTAGTGACAAGTCGACTGTAATGTTTTTGCTTTCTCAATGAATACTTGTCTTAACTTTATCTCTAGATTTCCTACTTCTCTTTTTTGTTAGTCATTTATAATGTCATTTGGCCCTCTTAATGAAAACTTTCCTAAACTTTATTTTTGGCTTTTATGCTTCTCTTTGTGGTTGATTAGTTGTTGTATCTTTTTTATCACTTAATGAACACTTGATTAGGCTTTATCTTTGGATTTTCTATTTCTCTTCTAGCTAATCATAAAGAAATTTTTATGTTACTGTTAATACCCAAAGGCTGAGATTTTTAGGTCTTAGAAGAGAATTTACATATTGTCATTAATATAGGTTGTAACATCCTGATTCTTAATTATAGGTTAATTTTATTATATGAATAATTAATTGGAATAATACATTAATTAAAATAGGGGTACATTAATTTTTAAAATTTATTTGGGTAAGTTTTGGGTAACCTGAAGTTACCATATTAGTTTTAAGAATTAACCGAACAAGCAAAAAGATAGTTTTATCATTAATGACTAAAGTCAAGCTTCATTTCCTTTTTCCTCATTCTTTCTCTTGTTACACATGCAAAACCAAGCAAAAACAATGAGCATTCCTTTCTTCTCTTCTCTACCTGTGGAATCATCCTCTACCATCCCACCATCTTCTTCATTTTCTTTCAACCTAAGGCAAGAATCAAAGCTCCATTTCCTTCATTTTCACGGGCAGCAGTAGAAAGGCAAAGGTCCTTTAATTTCTCTAGTTACCAAGATGAAAAATCACGAACCCATTTTTGATTTTGCTTATTTCTTGAATATCACTCCTTAATTTCTTCAAATGCATGGAATTTAGGTTGTTTTAGGGTTATTTTGAATCTGAGGGCAATATTAGGAAGGCTAGGGTTCTTTAATTTTCCTTGATAAGGTAAGGTTTTATGAACCCATCCTTAGTTATGATCCATTGTTTGAATTCTATCTTGATTCTCTTTGTTTTCATGGCTATAAGGTGTGTTAGAACCTTTCAAATTTGTGGGCAATGTTGGAACCTTAAAAATTTGATTTTGGAACCCGTCGATGACTATTTGGTAAGCCAAAAGCTTCCGAAAACCTTGTTGTTTCATCGAATTAATAGTATTTGCAATGTTTCGGGTTTTTAATAAGTTAGAAATTAATTAAAGACTATGGGTTTAATCATCGATTAGTAAATCAGAGAACTTTGAGTTATGTTTTGATTACAGGTTTGTGCCGGATGAACATTATATTTTAAATGCATGAATTATGAACGGATATGAGATATAGTTATGTTATATTTATTTGATGTATTGATGAAAATTAATGATAAAAATGATATATGAGTGAATTGATAATATATTCCCTTTTATATTATTGTCGATGTGATTTGATGATTATTGAAATTGATTGGAATACGTTTGTATATATTATTATTTGATGGATTGATGATGGCCATAATTATTGCATGAGATTGCAATTAACAAAAATGATGTTGATAATATGAATTGAAAATGGAATTGATGATGTAAATAAATATGATGCTTAATATTGATCATTGAAAATTAGGCATGAGGTTCCCATTGATGATTATGATGTTTTGATAACGATAAATGATTAAAGATACATGTTATCTTTTGATCCGGTCTCAATACCGGTATCCGATCTGTAAGACATATTTCAACGTCTTTGTCAAGACATCTACGTGTAACCGGTGTCATCGGTATACATCCGGACTGTAATTCCGTATCAGGCGTTCTCCCTATACCGGTTGTTCAGGATAACACCATGACACCGGACAACACACACGTCACTGCGCTAAAGACAAGGATTATTGCTACAGGGATCGATCAATAATTCCCTGCACTACGAGCCAAATTCTGCTCATGGGGATGGTCAACTTGTTCCCTAATCCTAGTCTATATTCTCCATGCTCATTATAAAATAGCCACTTGACCTAATCATGCTGGTAAGTGCGCAATAAAATAATGCTAATGGGAGTTAGTGGTTCCCCACTAACGAGTCCTCGTAAAACGAGCCACTCAGGTATATGAACTCATTTTATTAATGAAGTAAGGCTTCTTCAACAAAATCTATGAACGATTACTCTCTGAAATACATTCCTTACTTGGAATATCATCACTGACTTGAGCGTCGGAGAATCTTTGCAGGTGACACCACCATTCGCCCACTTCAACGTGTTAGGTCGGTGTGAAGGATCTCCAGGACGCCCAATCCGCTCTCCTCAATCAAGGACAACAGATACTTACACCGGATACTCATACATCCGGTCTCCTATACGGTATTTACATACTGTTTGTGATTGACTTGAGTCCGGATCTCTAGACCCCGGTTCAGGACAGATCATTGGCACGCCCAGTGGGACTCGTTAAAGTTATTCCCACTTCTCGTTTAAGAAGGCTGGCCTCTTATCATGGAAGGCAATAAGAGAAACCAACCAAATGGGCACGTGGAAGACATCACTGCCCAGGAACAACCAATGAACAGGCACTTAGCTCTCGAGTCGCTTGTGGAAAGTTCAAGAAGAATGGTGCAGGCTTCAGCACCAAATCTAAAGGATGAGATGATAAGAAAGTTAATGGAGGAACTGATGGAATTGAAACGTGAAAGAAAGAGCGTGGAGGAGAGAGCCATGTCTCTGATCAAGGGGACACATCACACAACCGAGGGAGAAAAATCCTCTACCCCCCAGTATTCAAATATCCCCACATTTGAAGGGAAGGAACAGATCCACAACTCTGATAAGAGAGTTGTTAAAGGGAAGAGGAGGCTGATGACAGCCTCTCCAGTAACTTATAAGCTCACAGTCCCTTTTTCAAGGAGACTTATGAGTGTACGCATCCCTAAGCACCTACAGACTACTCAACCTCTCTCTATAGAAAAATACAGTGGCGAAACTGATCCTACTAAGCATCTTGATGCTTATACACTCGAAGCCATGTACCTGGGGGCAGATGAAGATGTCATGTGCAGGATGTTCCCTCGGACTCTTGTTGATGATGCCCTTAGCTGGTTCAGGAAGCTACCATCAGGTTCCATTAACTCATGGGAAGAAATGGCAATAGCGTTTGTGGACCACTTTGTCATTTCCAGTGATATTCCCAGAACATCTCATACCTTGGCTCAGATTAGGCAGGGGGAGCATGAAACTCTCAAGGACTTCTTGAAGAGGTTTCACAAGGAAGCAGCTGATGTTCCAAACTTGGCAGAAGCACTTCAATTGCACATAGCAATAGAAGCTTTGCAACCAAGCTCTGCTTTTGCCATGTCATTGGCAAAGAATCCTCCAATGAATTTCGAAGAATTCAGGAGGAAAGCATCCAAGTATGTGAGCATTGAAATACACTTGGAAGCAACAGTGGCAAGAGAGAAATCCCCAACGTTACAACGGAGTTATAAGAGCAGATCCAGATCGGGTTTTACCAAGAAGGTCTAACGAGTCATAACCCCGACTCATCTCTCTTTCTCTCTTTTGTAATTCATAATTAATGAAATACTCTAAATGATTCACCCATTGTCTTTATGATTTTATTCGATGCACAACACTGTTGTGACAAGATACTTTCAGGACGGATGATCCTAACAATGTATCCGTTGTTAGCGATGAACCTCTTCGAAGGTACAACTGGGTGAATCACCCCATTCGAAGGCCCAGATTGTAGGATTAAACTGAACTCTGGGTACGGTTAGTAAGTTTGGCTGAACACCGGTGAAGGCTCGGATTGTAGGATTGAACCGAACTCCGAGTACGACTAGTAGGTTTGGCCGAACGTCGGTGAAGACCTGAGTTGTAGGATTAAACCGAACCTTAGGAAATGGGTTGTAGGATTGCACCGAACCCCATTCGAAGGCCCAGATTGTAGGATTAAACCGAACTCTGGGTACGGTTAGTAAGTTTGGCTGAACACCGGTGAAGGCTCGGATTGTAGGATTGAACCGAACTCCGAGTACGACTAGTAGGTTTGGCCGAACGTCGGTGAAGACCTGAGTTGTAGGATTAAACCGAACCTCAGGAAATGGGTTGTAGGATTGCACCAAACCCTATTTGAAGGCTGGTGAATGAGTTAAATCCAACACCGGTTGAAGAAGAACGATTGAGACTAATTTCCCCAGGACGGATGCTCTCAATCACATATTCTATGAGTTGACGAGGTAACTCCTGGCGCGGACAATTCCCATCATCATCCTTATGATGGAAGTCTTTGAAGACTCAATCCATACTCTTATGATTGAGATACACTTCCCCAGGACGGATGCTCTCAATCACATATTCTGTGAGTTGACGAGGTAACTCCTGGTGCGGACAATTCCCATCATCATCCTTATGATGAAAGTCTTTGAAGACTCAATCCGTACTCTTACGATTGAGATACACTTCCCCAGGATGGATGCTCTCAATCACATATTCTGTGAGTTGACGAGGTAACTCCTAGCGCAGACAATTCCCATCATCATCCTTATAATGGAAGTCTTTGAAGAGTCAATCCGTACTCTTACGATTGAGATACACTTCCCCATTCTGACCTCAATATTGATCACGCTGAACGGATTATTGAATGCCTTACTCTTCATAAAACATTGAAGGCTTGGGCGCAGTAAGCTGGTTCTTCTTCAAGACCATGCTGAACCCCAAGTAACGGGCGCAATAGGTTCAGGATTAGCCCTAATCTGAACCCCGTGTTGAAGGCTCGGATTGTAGGATTAAACCGAACTCTGAGTACGACTAGTAGGATTGACCGAACGTCGGTGAAGAATCGTCATTGGGTAAAACCAAAGACCGATTGAAGAACGGTTAGTAGGATTAAACCGAACGCCAAATATGACATGGATTGTAGGATCAAACCGAACTCCAAACACAACAAGTAAGTTATACTGAACTCCAAATTAATACTCTCTTTTGAAGTTCTTTATTTGGAAGTTTTATAGCTTTAAATTCTGAGTCATCAATTCTTCAATTGAAACTCGACTCATAAACTCCGACACAAAAATAATTCATTCGGGTACGCCACAATCTGAGGCATATTCACCCGAAACCTCTCGATCGGAAATATTTGAAGAGGAATTTCTATTTTAAATCCTCACTCTTAAGAACTCTCACGTGAAAGTCTCACTCAGAGTTTGTTCAAAGTACTGATCACCCAATGATACTGGGGGACAGCATCAACGGTTTAACGAATATCTTGAGGAATGAACTCTTGATGAAACGTTCTCACAATCATTCCCCCTCAAGATTAACATTATAAGCCGTTCTCATGACAATAAAATGTTCACTCACAACGGCGATCTAAAAGGCCTGACTTTCAAGAGGCAAGATACATTTTCTGCCAGGCTTTTATATCAAATTACTCATACTTGACAAAAATATACTCTATCTTTCCTGTCAAATCAAGTCTTTGGCTATCAAAATGCCTATGCATAAAAACGATAGTTATACGTCTCTATCCGTTCTTCATCTTGCATGTAAAAATCCAGAATGAAGGTTCTATGTTCATACCCGATCTTCACTACTTAAGTCTGGAACGATTCAATACACATGCAATCCCTCTATTAAAGCTGTTTTCTACTAAACGTACTACGATCGATATAGCTCATATGAGCAAATCTACTAATTCCTCACATCAGCTAGGGGGCTAGTAGAGTACTACTGATATCTGATTTTGGATACGAAAATTGAACACTCAATCCATACGATTGGAAAAACGTCTCCTGGACGGATGATCTCAATCACCTATTCTGTGATTCGATGATGTAACTCCTGGTACGAACAATTCCAATCATCACTCCAGGACGGATGATCTCAATCACCTATTCTGTGATTCGATGATGTAACTCCTGGTATGAACAATTCCCATCATTATTCTTATGATGGAAGCTTTTGAAAATTGAGAAGCATTCACACAATCCGTACTCCTACGATTGAAAAAATGTCTCCAGGATGGATTATCTAAATCACTTAATCTGTGATCTGACGATGTAACTCTTGGCATTGTGTACTTTTCCAGAACGGATAACCTCAGTCACCCATTATGTGATATGACGATGTAACTCCTGACGTTGTGTAATTGCCCAGGACGGATGATCTCAATCACCCATTCTGTGATCTGACGATGTAACTCCTGGCGCCATACACACCCCAAGGACGGATGATCTCAATCACCTACTATGTGACCTGACGATGTAATTCCTGGTGTCGTACACATCCCCAAGACGGATGATCTCAATCACCTATGAAATGATTTGACGATAAAACTCCTGGTACGAACAATTCCCATAATCATTCCTATGATGGAAATCTCTGAAAGTCAATCCGCACTTTCACTCTCAAGTGGTATTCTCCCAGGACGGATATTCTTTATCACCTATTCTGTGGTACAATGACGTAACTCCTGGCATAGACAAACTCCCATCATCATCCTTATGATGGAAGGCTCAAACACCACTTTCTTACACCTTTGCAGTTCCCCAAACTCGGAACAATACTCTCACAATGGACGACATCGTTCTCTCCAGTGAGAGTAACACGAATTAATAATAGTCATCCGTCCTGTTACATCACTTTTGTTAACAACGGATCGGCTCTTTCTCTCCCCAAAGGAATTAAGGATCATGCCCTGAAGACAGGCACCTTCTTCTTAACACGCACTTGGGGACATGTATATATATTTATCCGTTCTAAATCCATTTGTTGTTTAATCTTCCGAGGCGATGATTTCAATTCGACCTCAAGGTTAATCATACAGAACGGATTAACAACGACTTAAATATACATGAAATGTTGAAGACAAATTTCTTAAATGAAGTTTATTCATAAAGGACGAAATTACATAATTGTTCAAAACCGGAGTTGATCCCGGTACACAACTTTACATATAAATGAAAACAAGACTACGAGGGAGGAATCTGCTCTTCAGCTTTCTGTGCCTCCTCAACACCAGGCTCTTGTGTCCCTTCCTTTGGGACTTCCTCAGGAATATCCCCTCCGGGAGCCTCGGTTCCTTCCACATATGAAGGAACCTTAGACGCAGGAAAGACGAAATCCAGTCCCATACTTTGACCCTCAGGAAGAGGAGGCAAACTGTATAAGGACGTCGGAGGATCTTCATGACGACCATCAACCACTGCGACTAACTTTCCTCCATAGAATTCATAGAACGGATCCATTCATTGGAATTCATAGAACGGATCTTTTAATCTGAGAACTTTGCAAAATAATAATAAATGCTAAGGAACTGTTATACGCGTAAGCTTACCGATATTCAGACCTCTCGCAGGTTGAGTAGCTTATGTGAACAACCACTCAGTCCCTCACACAAGCTAGGGGACATATGATCCGGTCTCAATACCGGTATCCGATCTGCAAGACATATTTCAACGTCTTTGTCAAGACATCTACGTGTAACCGGTGTCATCGGTATACATCCGGACTGTAATTCCGTATCAGGCGTTCTCCCTATACCGGTTGTTCAGGATAACACCATGACACCGGACAACACACACGTCACTGCGCTAAAGACAAGGATTATTGTTACAGGGATCGATCAATAATTCCCTGCACTACGAGCCAAATTCTGCTCACGGGGATGGTCAACTTGTTCCCTAATCCTAGTCTATATTCTCCATGCTCATTATAAAATAGCCACTTAACCCAATCATGCTGGTAAGTGCGCAATAAAATTATGCTAATGGGAGTTAGTGGTTCCCCACTAACGAGTCCTCGTAAAACGAGCCACTCAGGTATATGAACTCATTTCATTAATGAAGTAAGGCTTCTTCAACAAAATCTATGAACGATTACTCTCTGAAATACATTCCTTACTTGGAATATCATCACTGACTTGAGCGTCGGAGAATCTTTGCAGGTGACACCACCATTCGCCCACTTCAACGCGTTAGGTCGGTGTGAAGAATCTCCAGGACGCCCAATCCACTCTCCTCAATCAAGGACAACGGATACTTACACCGGATACTCATACATCCGGTCTCCTATACGGTATTTACATACTGTTTGTGATTGACTTGAGTCCGGATCTCTAGACCCCGGTTCAGGACAGATCATCTTTGATTGAATAATTGGCTATAAGACCTTTGGTGATGGTAACCAAGTGGTGGTCCTTGGTAATGGTAATCAGGTGGTTCATTGATGATTGATAGTTGTTCAACATAACATTTATATTTAGACGCTTACAGGACTATAGGAGGCCTGTGATGTCGGCCCAGATGGGAGGGCGACCTTTGGATAGACACAAACCTTATGGTGGTTTCCTTAGATTCCACAGTCGTCTTCGAGTTACACTCAAGGCCGACCCACAACACCTGAGTTGAGGTACCACTGTCACTTGGAGTGATGAGTGTTACAAATGGACGAGCGATTTGGTACTAGTAAAAGGACTAATGATATATATTGAGGAAATTCTATTACTATAGTATTAATCCTATCAATAAAGACAAATTCACATACATGTGCATTATCATATAGTGATTGAGATAGAAATATTGTGGGGCAGCTATTGATGATGATTGTTTTGTATTTGTGATGATGTGATGATATTAAATATGTAAAATGACAATGTTTATGTTGATGAATTGATAAATGAATGAAATGTGATGATTATAATGATGATGGATTGAATTGTAGTGGAACTGGAAAGATATTTGTATGTTGTGGCAAATTTGGTTTTGATTTGTCATTATTAAGGACCTGTAGCTCATGTAGGTCCATTCTTAAGCCTATTAAGGCTAGAAGTTTATGTCTTCCGTTGTGTATTGTTAAGTCGCATGTCGTTTAGTTTCTTGGATTAATTCGTCGAAGTTGTTTTGTTTATGCTCACAAAAAATTTACTCTAACTTTTGGTAACCTGAGGATTAATTCTAGGAATTTATATGGGATGCTGCATTGGGATTTTTATAACTTAGGCAAAAAACTTACATGTTTTTAATATCTTGTATGTTAGGATATTTAGGACTTAGGCAAAAATTTACACATTGCTATTGATATCCTATAGTTTGGGATTTTAAAGACTTGGGAGTATTTAGATGTTGCCATTAATATCCCAGAAGTCAGGATTTTTAAAACTTAGGAGGATTTAGATGGTGTTATTAATATCTTTTAGGTCATGACCTATTCGCTTACTTGAATGTCTATACATATACGTAAGGAGAAATAAGACAAAAGCAATACATACGGATCAAGAATGTAAAGGACCTTATGGAAAAATTATTCTAGTCAATGTCTTTTGTTTAAACTTGTTATAAGATAAAAAAACCAGTTGGAAAAAAATTTTCAAGAAGAAAAAAGAGTATATCACCACTTTTAAGCCAGTCTAATGTTGTATATTCATAGGTGTGTCACTTCCTATGTTCAAGATATTATATTTTTAAACAATTCTTTGATTTTGTAATCTTCCTTATTAATTATCTCTCTCACTCAAAAAGGTCTTGCATAATTTACTGTTGATTTTCCTTCTTCCTTGGGCCTCTTGTTTTTATTCAAGTGCAAAATTAGGTTTCTTACTTTGAAATTTTTTGGGATGAGAAAAAAGTTTTACTTATATGTGGTTTTCTACTTTTTAGCTTGAATTTTGATGAACACCATATCTTTATCTTCTAGGAAGGTCTAAGTCTATCATTCTCTCTTTATCGTTGGCCTCGTCTCAAAAATTAGTTCTTCTCAAGGATGGTTACTTGAGCTCCATGTGTATCATAACATTTTCTCCATAGGTGACTTGGAATGATAGGTGCACAATGCTTAGGGAAACTCTTAGAGTATGACTTTATTGGTACCCTTCAACTATCTATTCATGTATGGGTGTTCAATAAATGATAATTTTTGCTTGATTCATAACCCCTAGCAAACTTCCACAAAAGTCTTGTCTGTGAATTATCTGTCAGTGTTTGATGTAATGTTGTGGGAAAGTGATAAATTGTCATTCTTCTTTTTATCTTGGTTATTATTATGTTATTTTAAGTGTAAAAATAATATTTATTAGAAAAATAGATAATTATCTATCTTATATAGCAAAAAATCATAATGATAGACTAATAGCCCAACTTATGCAATCTTGGATTTAAAACGAAAAAATGGGTCCTAAAGATGCCAAAATAGGCAAATTTAGCAAATCAGAGTGTTGTTAAGCTAAACACGAGCTATGTTCAGCTAAGAACAACCTATTTACAATTCATGCCAATTAATTTTTAGCCTTTATTATGAGCACGGCTGGCCTTTATAGATAATTTAATGCTTGAGCCCCAATACTTTATCTTTTAAAGGGAGAATTCTTTCACTTTTCCAAACACTTCTTAACCCTAGACTTTTCTATATTTCACCCACTAGCTCTAATCCATCATCAACTCCTAAAGTGCTCAAGAAGATTCTTTTCTAAGTCATTGTGATTAAAGATTCAAGAGCTTTATTTCCATATTAAATCCATCTACCTATTGCAAGTAAGTTTTACCTTAAGAGTTTTTCTTCTCTTTCTTATAATAGGATGTATGTTTATGTGTAGAATTAATTACATGTTTTCTTCTCTGATTATGTGTGACTAATCCCTTTATCTAATAGGATGAGAGATGAAGTCTTATGGTGTAATCATTTTGAACCCTCTTATTATATGATTGAGTGGCGTTTGTGAAGAATTCCTTATCCTTGTGATTTTTGCTTTAACTCTTGTATTGTAACGCAAGTTAGGAATTGGTCACTCTTAATATCAACCTTAATCGATTAGTAATTAGAAAATCCACTATTAATTGTTAGATCTAGAATTAAACTAGATTTTATAGGGACGACCATGAGTACTTAGTCGTATCTCTTTATGCTTTCAATTAGTGGTTAAGTCCATAAGTACGGTTGGTTCTTAATGCATCTCCTAATTTTAATTATCTGACATGGCCATTAAAGGCAGTTTATTAGAGGATATCCTATTAATGTGTTAGATGAAGCATGACCCATTCTTGATGAGTTTTGCCTTTCTCTTTTGCCTATTTTGACCTTTTTATATGTGTAAACGCATAAGAGTACTGTAGGAACATTGCTAGCAATAACAAACAACAATTAGAATAACATGATAGTGACTTTAAGAAGAAGGAACTTGTGGGGGAATTGACATGGAGCTTTAAGAAGATTCAACATTTCCATTTTGAGCCCACATGATTCTTACACTAGGGAGATCTTTTCTGGGAATGAGAGATTGTTATGGTTTTAAACTTTCTTGTTATCAAATCAAGTTAATTTAAGTATTTCAATTCATATAAAATATAATTAGTATATGCCTAGATTATATGAATTTGGTCCAATTGTAAGAAGAATGTTTTAGTGAATGTCATTTGATGTATAAAAATGAACTAGTTGAACTTAAGCATTCAAAGTTGTATGAGCTGCTTCTGTCATGTATGAAGATAAAGCCTAAGTCATCTCTTTAGAGGCGTATGTCTAACCATTATCAATAATCTACTTTAGGGGTGTATGCCTAACCATCTAGTCCTAGCCTTTTAAGTGAAATCTTCTAATAAGATCTTTGAGATTTAGTTTAGAATCTACATATCAAGTACTTACTTGAAGACCCCGCTTGCACATACACTATAGGTATTATCACCCTCTTGTAAGTCATTCCGATGTGATTTTCTTGCAGTTTCCGTTTGATCGATTATTTGTTTGATTAGTTTTTAGTAATTTTGGATGAGTTGAGTGATTTTGTTTAGTTCAGATCGAATAATAAACACCTCTAATAATAGTCTATGATTGAATATTTGTATAAAAATTTTTTCACTACCGGTGTATTTAAATTAAATTCATAGAACAAATGATACACTTAAGTTAGATGTTGAAAGTAAAATTTTTATAAATAAATCAAGTGCGGTTATAAACATTCAGGAACTCAAAATGATGGTTTATTAAAGTATAGGCCAATTGAGAACATGAAAGTGGATGATTTGAACCTCTACCCCTAGGTATTTAGTGCTAGCATCCAAGCAAGGCTATCATAAGTTGCATTTAGGTGTAAGAAATAGGTTAGACTATTTAATAAGAGCTTATATTTTTTGATCTAATCTGATTCATTTATTGAAAAGATTAGATCAATATTTCTCAAGGAAAAAAATTGTTAAATCAATTGATTTAAACTTTTCAAAAACCATTTATGATGCTGGAAATCATCTCATGGATTTAAACTTTTCAAAATATAACGGTAATTTAAACCTTTTTCCCCCTCCATGACAATTTAAACCTTTAATATGTTAATTTAAAACCAACAATTTTTTGGGCTTAATATGATTAAAAAATTATAGACAATCAAATTATGAGTTTTCTTTTAATAAAAAAATTAGACATATAATACCTTTTTTTTCTATTAGAATATAGGTCTCATTTGTTTCTTTCTTTTTGGGTGAAAGGCCCTTCATAGTTTTGCTTTGTTGAGAGGTTGGACCAAGTCTTTTGTGTGTATGTTTGAATAGGCCTTTGTTTGCTTTAAACAACTTTAGACTTCTATTTTAAATATTTGTGAGCTTCTATTGAGGTTTTATTTAGATAGCGTTATTAACACTTTCATTTCTTAAAATAGATTCTTTTTAAATAATTTGTTTCTAAAATGTTCAGGATTATCTTATCCTCTTTCTTCTTCCTCCTCCTTCTCACTTTATTCCCTTTCCTATTTATAATCCTCCCCTCTTCCAACCCTTCCCATATCGATTGAGAGTGTTAGGGACCAAGAATTAGTGGTGTTCACGGTTTGGATAAGTTAGGTTCTAAGACAAAATATTATCTGATTTAATCATGTTATTAAGTTGTGGTTTGGTTGGAATGATGACATATAATCCGATCTGATCAAATATAGTTTGAATTAAACCAGTTTGTTCAGGGTTTTATTAATTTAGGTTTTTACAAAAATCAAGTATAAGACATATAATTCTAACCCAATAAAATAAAAAATAACAACTTTAAAAAAAAAATTCCATTATAAAAAATTTTATCCTAATAAAACAATTAGAAATCATTACTTAGGGTCTTTTAAGTTTCACTTTAACTTTAAATCATGTATGTAATTTGGTAAGATAATATAAATATAAAAGTAATATATTAAAAATTGTGGTTTGGTTAAGCTCTGTCCAGTTTTATAAATAGATCCAAAATTTGATCTATCGTATACATAATTTGATTTTTTATGCTTTTAGTATAATTGATTTTTAATCATTTTGAATCGGTTAAATGATTTTATTTGTTGGTTTGGTGGATGAAGATACCTCACATGCCTCTTCTTACTATTTCCTCTTAGTAGAAATGATTCAAATATAGAATTAACCACTGACAATTAATTTTTCATTTGCAAGTTGGAAAGATAGTGTCCAATGTGCTATACTATCGTGTATACTTGACATGTGGTTAACAGGATTGAAGTCTCCCATTAGTTTAACTGACAAAATATCCATTTAATGGGTTCAAATAAGCAAAGAATAACCCTTCTCAACTACAACTTTTAGAATCCAGGGTTATATCAACACACAAGTGGATAAACATACAATTATAGTGGGTAAGGGTGAATTATGTTGTTCCAAGTTTTGTTCTTAGAAGAGTTAGGGTGAGTTTGAGATCAAATTAAAATAAGATAGATTTTAGAACTCATTCTTATTCTTATGAAGTTTTTGTTGGATTTGGGGGAAACCCATTAAAATTTACTATATTATATTTTTTATTTTGATAAGTTAAATATTTAACAACAATAATTTATTTAACGTTGACACAAGAGTTTTTTTATTGTAAAAAAAAGAGTTTTATAATAATATTAATAAGAAAATAAAACAATAAAAAATCAAATTAGGAGGAGTAAATAAAAAGATTATTTGTAAAAGTTAGTCATTACGTGAAATTTAAACTATTGGATGTGAATAATAACATATAACAAAAATCACATATAACAAAAATGAACAAATTTAGATTTAAAAATCTAAAACCAACAAAAATATCATAGCAACAACTAACCCAAACCTAAGATATTTTAAAAATTATATATATATATATATATATATATATATATATATATATATTGTATGGGTAAATGCTAATAACTCCAACTACAAAATCCCCAAAACTATCCTTGCATATAAAGTCACTTTTGTGGCATAGAAGTCAAAATCCTTGGTGGTAAAATTTCTTAGCTTGGCTGATAACTGTATAAGTTACGATGCAATAAACTGAAGTGATAGGGTAGTTGGAAATGTACATATCCTTTCACCTGGCTCTCTCTTTATAAATAGAACTATCTTGAGATAATTTCATGCATCCTAGGTGCAAGAAGCAAGTGAGTTCTTTATAGAGAAAAGAGATAAAAATAAGTATTTTCCAATCAATGTATTTTAGTTTCTAAGGAAAAAATGTTTATTTTCTTTCTGTATAGATGAGTGACTCATTCAATACACGAGTTATAATTATTAGGAGAGATGGAAATTATTTTTTATTTTTTGAAACAATTATTGTTAAAAGAATTATATGCGTTATATAATAAATATTTAAAATTAAAATTAAATAAATTCAAATAATATTCATCTCCCTTTTATGTATGATCTAAACTTACTATTCTTGATTTTAAATAAAATTTTTTATTTATAAGTGAATATATATATATATATAATTAGATTTTTATAATCACATATATACAAATACACAATTATAAAATTTTATTACATATATTGATATAAATTTAATTATATTTTTATTCATGTAACAATAAATATTGTGAGCACCTTATGCTCAGTTGATTAAAAATATAGGGAATTTTTTTTTGATCTTTACAAACCCCAAATGGTCACTTGGATGTCCCTAAACAATGGTTGAATTAACCTAAAAAGGTTTAGGCAGAAGCTGGGTGGAATTCTAACATGTTTCAAAACGATATGGAGGTCATCGGCTACTATGTAATTGATTACACCACTTCCATTATCAATTACTAGCAATTAAAAACAAAATTCAAGTGTCAGAGTGTCTGGCATAATCGATTACTAGAACTGTGTAAACGATTACAGTAATCAATTACCTGAGAGCAACCTATAGAATCAGGTTTGCTCTCTGGTAATCGATTACCTAGATTGTAGAAATATGCAGAAATTTAGCCTTTAGGCTAGCTTCTGCACACCCTAACTTACCTGTTTAACCTCTAAATGCCATGAAACTTTGGCACAAGCTAAAACACATCATTTATGACTTGTGGTCACTAGTGACACCTCAAAACTCCTCAAAATGAGTGAGTTATGCGCGAATATGTATTTAGGCCATTTCCAAGCAACTTAGCCTATCATATCTCACTCAGTTGGAACCATTCCAATTCTCATACATTTTAAATGTAGTATAAGAGTTATCAAGCCAATCTAGAGGTTCTAGAACCTCACAAACCCCAATCTAGCCTATCCAGTTCCTATTTATGCGTGATTTCACAATAACCTAACATGCCATTGTTCAATTCCAATACTACATGGCTATCTCCATAATATTGAGTCATCATGTACATATTATAGCATACACGAAACCTGCCCATTGTGTAAATTTAACAACACATCATCAATGAAATAATTCCTGGACATATATATCATTAACTCATTGTCATTAAGCATTTGATCATTATAATATTGTCAATCATCACAAATAGGCATCAAAGAAGTTCTAGACCTCCAATGAGGCTACCGGATACCTAGTTTACTATACAAATACGTACAATGTCAATAGAGCTAACCAAGGCACGAAACTATAAAATATCCACATCATATATATGTACAATAGTCCTTCCAAATAATCCTCATTACACACTTGGTGACCATTCTCCATTCTTCTTCTCTATCCAAGTGGTTAGGGTGAATATATATGTTAAATGATAAATATTGAACTGGATGTAACCACATTATGCATCAACACATATCTAGTTCTAACAACCATCCCATTATGCATTAATCATCGCAATTTATCATCTCCTTATTACTTTGCCATTTAACATAACCAAAATACACGCACATATCATCACAAATATAATGAATCACAATCAAACTCATCATTAATAGTTGTCCTACAACTTCTTAATCTTAGTCTATATGCTAATGCATAGCATATGCCAAAAGCCAATTATAATCAATTCGCAACATCCATTAAGCTACCTTAAGCTTATTCAATCATGAATATATTCATCATCAATCATTGCAACCTAATGCAATATTCATCATATCATCAATCTATCAATTAGCAATATATGAGCGAATTTCACACCACATAATCAATCATCACATTATTCAAAGTCAGGGATAGTTACGGAATGCAATCACATCATAATCAATCACAACAATAATTCCAATTCAATTAAATATCAAACTATCTCTTATCCGTTCATAACTCATACATTTAAAATATAATGCTTCCCTACCTCGGATCGACGACTCAAGTTTCACAATTATGCTCTGACCTCTAAATTTGGTTTCCACTTACCACTTTCTTAGTCCGACAAAATTCCTAAAATTTAACAACAATTATTTTAGCCACCAAAAGTTATAAATTACATGTTTCAAAGTTAAACTCACTAATTTCCTATAGTTTTCGATAAGTATCGACTTACCAGAATACGCCAACGGTCCCAACACTTGATTACACAAATCTCTAACATGGCCCACAACTCTGAACTAGTTCTAAAATCACCTATGACCATGGAAATGATGAAATTGAAACTTAAATTCATGAAACGGTATTAACCGAATCATGGGTATTTGATTTCTACCTTTTCAATAAAGGAATCACTAGAACATCATGTATTCAAGGTTGCCTTCACTTGAAGTTGGTTCCAAAACAACCTAAAATTCGTTGGATCGGAAGAATTTGAGAATGAGGTTTAAGAAAACGAGCAAAAACCAAAATGGGTTCATGGCACCTTACCTTGACAATTTAAAAACTGAAGAAGCTCCCAAGTCTTTCAAAGCTGCTTGTGGAGAAGGATAGGAAGTGCAACTTGATTCTTACTTGAGCTTTAGAGGAATTAAAGAAAAACGGTGGAAAAGAATATGGGTACCCGTGGATGGTGAGGATAGAGAAGTAATGCCCCTTTTTCCTTTCTATGCATGTGCGGGAGTTGGGAGAATGAAAGTGAGGAAAAGAAAGTGAAATTAGGAATTAAGAGGTTAAGGGAAAAATCGTTCTTTTTGGCATTTGATTAATTTCTAAAACCAATTGAGTAATTTCAGGTTATCCGAAACTTCTCCAGATAAATTTCAGAAATGAGCGTACTCACCTTTAATTACTTTGACATTTCTAATTTAATTATTTGACTAATAAAATTAACTAATAATTAAAATCAGGATGTTACAAATATTGTATTTTAATAATATATTATAGTATTACATACAAATTTCAATATATAGTCCTAGAACAATGGATAATATATAATAAAGATAAAATCTGTGACATCCCTAGTCAATTTAATCATTTTTCCCAATAAATTTTTCACATTTAATAAACAATCCACTCGGCCTTGATGTAAAATAATATTTACTTTTCTTAATTACATTCCAAATAATGAATCACACTTAGAATAACTAAAATCGATCGAAAATAAATCCTTTAATAAAAGTATATATATATATATATATAAATATCATGAAAACGTTCGCAGAATACCATCCGATCAGAAGTACGTTCATTGATAAGGTGGAGTTAAAAACAACGGAAGAAGAAGAAGAAGAAGAAGAAGAAGAAGAAGAAGAAGAAGAAGAAGAAGAAGAAGAAGAAGAAGAAGAAGAAGAAGAAGAAGAAGAAGAAGAAGAAGAAGAAGAAGAAGAAGAAGAAGAAGAAGAAGAAAAAGAAGAAGAAGAAGAAGAAGGGGGTGCACTCGCCTGAGCGAGACCCCAACATTCCCAGGCGAAATCCGAGGGTCGCTTAGGCGAGTGCCGACTCACTTGAACGAATGCCACACATTAAACCTGAGCGAACAAGACGTACACGGGAAACTCAAGTCGGGGTTTTACTCAGGAATAGGCTCATTCAGTTATATATCACTTGGTAACAGCTTAACTTCCATTCACTCGGGCATACCACGTTTGACTCATTCCTACTCTTCACTCAGGAATAGTTCGCTCGGTCACAACTCACTCGGGGATAATCTAACCTCCTTCACTCGGAAACACTCTAATTTTCACTCGGAAACACTGTACTTTTCCTTTACTCGGAAACATCATACTCTTTCTCCACTCATAATCATTATTTCTTTCTTTACTCGGAATCATTATATTCTTTCTTCACTCAGATTATTCCACTTTATTTTCACTCGGGAGTATTCCACTCTATTTTCACTCGGAAATTTTCTACTTTTCATCACTCGGAACATTCTCCTGGCCAACCTCACTCGGGACATTCTAACCTTTCACCCAGACGGGGATCTCTCAGTTATTATTCACTCAGAAAAGGAACGAGGGATTCCCACAGAGATAAAACGGACATCAAACCGACTGGCCCTCGCTCGGACAGGAATAAATCCTCTCGGGCAAGATTCGCCCGGTAATCGGCTTTGCTACAACAAACATATGAAAATTAATACCAATCATCTAACAACGTAAATTCACATTCATTCAATTAACACACCAACTCACACTTAGTTCCACACTCGGAAAACTCATTATATATATATATATATATATGTATTATACAATTTATTCAAAACCACTCGGGCCTTGGCATCGATCTCCTGCTTGGCGTGCCTCTAGGGCTCCGGCCTCCTCCCTGTCACTGGTTACTAAATTGAAAACAACAGCAAGGGTGAGTGTTTGGTATCATAATTAATCTAGAACGAAAATTAACAAATTCTATATATATAAGTCCCGTCCGATTGCATTTTCATCACTTTACAAATCACACTCGGCAATTATAATACATCATACTCGGTAGCAGTTACAACATTTCGCACTCGGTGAGTAAAGCATGTCGCACTTGGCAGATACAGCACATCATACTCGGCAAACATAATAATCCACACTCGGCCAATATAACAAATTTCACTCGGCAAATATAACAAATTTCACTCGGCAAATATATCAAATTTCACTCGGCAACTATAACAAATTTCACTCGGTAAATCTACACATCACAACTAATAATTCATCAATTATCACAACTGACTCTCAGATAAAATTTGACGCCTAGTATCCGGATACTAAAAGGATCAACCTTTAGCTGGGAGTCTGACTTGACATCCCGTGAACCCGACTTGGTTCACCGAGCCCGACTTGGCTCCCCCTCAACCACTGGGTCAAAGACCTCTGGGTAGCTTAACTGGGTCCGACTTGACCACTGAAGCCAAAAACAGGGTAATTCATACCGTTGGTCGTCCTCCACCACATAATCACGTATCATAATCATACAATCCGTTTACTGGAAGCCTGTCAGGAGCCGCTCCTTGCTCGTGCAACGCACCGACGACTACTCCCCGCCCTCAACAGTATACGGAGTATCTCATACAACATATGTAACTCAATATAATAAACATTATCAATCTCATGCCACACATAGCAATTACTTATCATACATATACAATTCACATTTCTCAATCATTACATATCATCAACAATCAACAGATGCAACTACCAGACACTGGTATGTGCTCTCATCACAGGGTGACCGACTCGTCAAGCCCATTCATCAATTGCCACTGTACACGATTGTCACAGCATCAAATATTTCAATCTTCAATCAGATTATACCACACACACAATCAGAAGCTGATCAGTGTCCACACACATGCACATACATTCATATACACATTCATATACAACTCATTCGGCATCATCTCAATTATCACAACATCAAACATTTCCCAAGTCACCTACACACGATCAGAAACTGATCGGTGTTCACCTACATACATGCATACTCATACATCCACAGCTTTCATTCAGCAACAACATCAAATATTTCTTCACTCACACACACACACGATCCTAACCAATCGATGTGCATATCCATACATACATTCATACACATTCACATACTTTTCTTCCAACATTAATTCTTACCCGGTTTACAAATATCTCAACGACTCGGACAGTATGTCCTATTCTAATTAATTATAACCCGAACACCCCCTTACCTTGGTTCCAAGCTTCGGTAATATGCTCCTGGTGCCGATTTCGTCCCATGAGCACTGGGTTCACTGTCTCAGCTCCGTCAATCAGCCTCTCGTTGTTCAATCTACCACCTACGCGGTCGAAATGCAGAAACCCGTTAGCTTTACGCCCTCCTTAGTCCTAAGGACCACTTTCGAGCTCACACTCACCAGAGGAATGGAGAACAGACCCATTCACAGCCATGCATGGCCACTCGGTTAACAGAGAAATGAAAGAGACAAGGAACCACAAATGAAAACGGATCAGTGGACTCACCTTGAGGCCATAGTCACGGAAATGAGCTTAGCACTCTGTTTTGATGCAAACAGGGTCCTCTCCTAGAGCATGCAACTCAACGATGGAGGGTAGAGAAGACGAAGAAGAAAGGAGAGAAGCAGATGAAGTAGAGAGAAACGGTGCCTCGTGAGAAATAAGGAAAAAGAAAAGGAAATCACTTTTATTCAATACCCAGGGGTAACTGGTAACCTCCCCAGCCGGTTACCTCCCCCATCATTTAAACCAACTCTTCTTTCCTTCAAATCACGTTCCATTTACTTCTTTTATAATTAATCCACCAATCAAATTTTTATTTACATTCACAACCTTTAATTATTTATAAATTCCCAAAAATTCCTAAAAATGTCAAACAAATTCCTAAAACAATTTTTAATATTTTCTCCACACATAATCTCATAAAAAAATATACGGGATGTTACAAAATCATTTACACATAATTTATTTTTATATAATACTTTTTATTATATTAAGACAAAAATTAAAAAATTAGAGTTATAATTAAATAATAATTTAAAATCTTATATTACGATCATTATAAAATAATATCAAAAAGTTATTTGTATTCACTAAAAAATAATTTTCCTATGCCTTTTTAACAATAACGGGTATAAACACTGAAAAATAAGAAAAATAATTGTATTTTCATTAACCATAAGAAATTTAATAATAATATTTTTAAAAACCATTATAATTATTTTTATTTTTATACTTTTTTGTCGGTCACTTTACTTTTTTGTTGTTTTCTTGGACATTCAAGTTTCCACTCTCTCTCGCGCGCGCGCGCTCGTTTTTGTCGTTGCCTTCTCGGTGGATTCAGATATCGTTGCCATTTCTCAGAGGATTTCTCGGATTTTGGTAGGTTTTGATTTCAATTGGCCTTCATTTTCATTGATTTCGATCATTTTGATTTCATTTCCTCTTTTATTGTGATTTCCACTGTTAGGTTTTGTTGTGATTTTGAACGATTGCATCTTGCTTGCTTGATTTACGGTGGATTTTCAAAACAAAGCCTCGTGGATATGATGAATTTTTCTCTACCTTGTGTGGATCAAACATATTTAAATTTCTATCTAGTGTGCTGCAACTGATGATTGTCTCCTGTTATCTGAAGCTCTTGCAAGCACAACCTGTTGCAGCACACAATTACATAATGAAATGCAACTTTGATTCTTTTGAAGACGATAATTGTAAAATAGTCTACAGATCTTTGAGTTAAATTAAGAATTATATATGTGGATTTGATATTATATAGCGTTGTGCATGATTTTCATGCTTGATGTTTCTAGATATATAACATGATGATGAAAAAAATATATACTCTATCTTTTAATTTTCTTTTTAATTTTTTGTGTTGTTGAAGTAGTGAGCAGTAATATTATCACTTAATAAATGGCTTCTTTTATTACTTGTAAATTTGATTTTGAAGAGTGAGATTGGCTATTGGTCAACCAATATGAGTGAGATTGGCTTCTTTTTTTAATCGTTTGCTTGACTTTGTAGGAACAAGAGTATGGTTGCAAGGTTAGTAGGGGGGAGGTATGGACAGCAACACATAAACATGCTGATGGAGCATATGTGAATGCTAATAAGGCTAGAGAAATTAGTGTAAGTAAGCAGTATTTTCTTATGCACTTTTCAGTTTCCTAAACCTATGTGATTTCAGTTTCCTAAATCACACTTTTTTTATGTCCACAATTATTTACTTATTTTGAGCTTGCTTTTTGTTAGTTTTTCTTGCCTCACACTTCCTATAATTACAATCACATATGCACTCTACAGAACACAAGTATTGATTGGGTGGTTACTCAAAGTTGTAGTGTTTAGATTTTGGTATTTGAGGATAGAAAATAACGGGTGAAGAGATCTTCATTGTAATAAAACAAGACAAAAGATTAGTGCATAATGAATAAAAGCATGTTAATTCACTGGTATCTGGTGGATATGCAATTCTTCATTAATCATCAACTGTCCCTCACCAAGGAGGCTGTGAGATACAAGCATATAATATTAATATGATTGATTCTGTGTTGATTGCTGAAACAAGAACCTTCTCTGAATCTTTTATCTTATGCTGTGAATGATTGATGGAAGCTGTTGATCCTTGTATATGTTTTAGCTGCTGTATACCTGATTCCAACTTTTCTGGTTGATATATGGGAATATGTTGTGTTAATTATGCCTGGTTGAACATATATTACCAATATGGCGTGGCAGTTATAACATAATCGAGATATTTAGTTGATGAACTTAAAAAACAGATCCTGGCCGAAGAATGACAAGGCAACTATCCTTACCAAGACCATCCAAATGCTAAAGGACTTATCTTATTATAAGTTAATGATTTGCATTTCAAATTTTCAATTATAGCTGCATTAAACTGTTGCATTTTAATATGTTCACTTTTTATTATATTCCTAAACAACTCATTCCTATTTCCTTTTTATTATATTTAAACATCTACACCAAATTTGTATAGTTTTTATATGAATAATCTATGTTGTTAGTTGTTACAGGTATAATATGTACTGTACATTAACTTTTTTTTTTTGTAGCTATAGATAGTTTATATTGGGGGTGTTGGTTTAAATATTTTAATGAAGCTCCACTCCCCTAAGACCAAGCTAATCAGATAGGTTCAACTAGAATGGCATATAGATTATGAGCTTTTCAATTTGAATAATGCTAGAGGTTACATGGTGTTTACTGCCCTGTTTTGGATATCTTAATAAGGAGAACACGTGTTTTGCTTTCGTCAATGCACTTTTTTAAGTGACTTTTAAATTTGCACGGATTGAATGGAGGTTGTTGTACTTGAATGAAATTTGGTTCATCAAAAAGTGTCTAAAGGTCATATATAAAGAAGTAGAAGAAAGGTATCGTGGGGCTAATCTTAACTGCTATATGAACAAACGCATCATATTTTCCTTATTGGTTAATTTATCATGATGTTAGCATAATGTTGATTTTTGTAGCGAAAAAATCTTTCTTATGAATCAAGTGTGCCAACTGTTGCAAAAGTAATATCAAGCCAAGATTCCTTGGCCATGCACTAGGAAGCCAAGAGCATTGTGGCCATATTCGGGTGTTAGGATTGGGTCCTTGTCCATCCCAAATATTTGGATATCCCTCTCAGTCATGCAGTGGGACCCCTCAGTCATGCAGTGGGGCTTCTTCAGCTTTTCCTTATGAGGAGTTACAGAGCCAAATTATTGAATTGAAGTCCCAACTGACTGAACAAAGTAAAAAGTTTGATGCATTTTTTAGGTTTTTTCTGCAGAAATTTCAATGTGAACTACTCCTCGACTTAGCTATGTTTCCACCTTCATTGGTATCATTTGTCAGTTGAATTGCTATTTTGATATAATTTAATTTCTCTATTTCTAATTGTTTTGCATCACTTTTAGATGTTAGATTAAAGAAGTGTCAAACTCACTAATGTCACTGACCACTCTCCGACACATTCAAAACATGAAGAACAATTTGTTTGGAGATGAGACTTGATTAAAAAATAAAGTTCTCTGCCCATGTTTTGGCATAAATTTCAGCAGTAACTATTGGAAGAAATACTGATTTAGTATTATATAATTTCAGTATTAATAGTTAGATTAGTAAGTGTGTTGTGGATAGCCTTTTTCTTCTAATAGTTTCACTGTGTTTATGTTGACATGACATTCATAACCCTAAGTGACCAAATTTTACTAGTATGGTAATGGTTTTATATAATTGCTGTGACAATTTAATTTTTATTGTGAATATCACAATTTACTAAAATTGTAAAGGTTTATATTATACTGTTTTAACCATATTGTGTTATATTTCTTTGTACTAATAAGATTATATATTAATATAGTATATATTGGGATTTTTTTTTTTGGAAGGGCGGGATAACTTTGTATTAAAACTAATTAATTTTTGTTAAAAAATTATAATTGACAAACAAAATTAAGTTTAGTTGTTAAAATGTGATAAATTTTCGTAATTATAGGTAGAGTATATGAGCGTACGTTGTTTTGAATACTTGCCGCATATAATTAACTAATAAAGGAATAACCAATTGTAAAAGAAAAGAATATCTGGAAATTAAAGGATGCGTTGATGTGCGTGATTGAAGGGACATATTAGTTGGTATAAGGAATTAGCGGGGTTTTCCAATACCAGTAATGGGGTTATCGACTGCGGGTAAAAAGTACTAATTTTATAAATGTAAAATATAGGATTGTAATTTATTTAAATAATATAATTTAAGTATTTCATTTTTATTAAATATTTAAATATGATATTAAAAAAAACAATTTCTTGTAACAATATAATAACTTGTTATTGATAACATAATAGACAAATATTATAAAAATCAAAGTTCTCAAAAACTATGTGACAAGGATGGAAACGAACCAGGTACTGTAGACACGCTGCGCTAGCAACCACCTAACCAGTTAACTACGTTTATGATTTTACGATGCATAGTATGGTATTTGTATTTAAACTTGTTTGTGATTACTGTAGCAAACACAACAGTGAGAATGAGCTTGTTTTATTATATGATATAGATAAGAACTTGTAATATTTTTTCCCGGTTACTAAATTCTTTCTTTGTTTTTCTCTTATTTCTTGAGGGATTTCCTCTTATTTTAGTTAGATAGTATATTATTCGGTTATTATGAAATCAGAGTTATTAGTTGTTCGTCACAATTTCATTTTGTAGGACTATGTACTTATACTATTCACACAAATGATTGTATGCTTTTACAGTGATTATTGGCATATACTAAACCTATTCTAATGTCCAGTAATACATACAATACTATACCACGTATATATGATTGTTCCCAGTGAAATGATGACAATTTGAGATTGAGAGGTTGCGTTGGAGTAATTTTCCTTGTGAAAACTAAAGATAAAGGTAATGTAGAAAAAAGATAATTGTTTTGTTTGGTTGCAAATGAAAATAGACATATAACTAATATCAAATGGAAGGATATGGATCCCAATAATGTTGCCAACTTGTACTTAGGAATGCCTACTTCAATTTTGTTAAGCATATGCAGAAAAAAAGGACTATGATGATAGGTAGAACACTGGAACGTGGCCCCAAAGCCCCTATGATTGGAGAGTAAAATTACAACTAACTAGATTTTTGAATCATGCATTTGCATGGATAGAAAATTTTATGTTTCTTTTTATTACTTATTCAAAAATATCAAATTACATTTTAAGTTAATAAGGTAATATTAATTAATTTATTATACATTTATATATATAAATGGAGTATTCCAATGTTATATTAAAATATTAAATTTTTTATTTCCTCTCGTAAATTTATTAAATTAGTTTTATTTTTTAAACATAATAAAAATATATTTTAAATATATATTTTTGTGAATATTATTGATAATTATCAATTTTTTAACATAATTTTATCCTCAATTTTTTATAATATTATAATAATATATATTAAATTATATAACAAATGTCAATGGTATCTTTTTCAGTTTTTTATTTTATGAAACTTTTTATAATTTATTTTATATTGTAAAGATATTATAATATAATTATAATTTTCTATTTTTGAAAATAAATATTATAATTCTTTCAAACTGTTAAAGAATATTATCTTGGTATTATGATTTACTTTACTTTTTCACATATATAATTTTTTATTTTTTATTTTTATTACTATTATTTTTTTTGCTTTTTTTTTACAATTTATAATATTTTGGTTATTATATGCTACGATTTTTTTCTTCGACATCAATTTTATGATTTTCAAAATGTTATTAATTTATGTGTATTTTATAATTACAGGAATAAGTGTAAATATTATGATATGCTATTTTAATTATAGGTATGTTATTTTAAACGTTACTTAATATTTTGATTATTAATGTTATCACACAAGCAATGTCGATTTTATTATTAATTTAATTGATTCTAATTATATATATATATGTGCTATTCCTATTTATTAAGTATTTTTATGATATTTTAAAAAATATTGTATAGTTTTATATCAATATTTCTTTATTATTGTTAGTAAATATTAAATATGTTACTAATGTTTTAATATTGAATATATTATTTTTGTGTGTTATATCTTACTTTTTTCATTCCTTCCTATTAATATTTTTTCATTCTTCCCTATTAATATTTTTATTTCATACTTTATATACACGTGTTCATGTGATAATTAATGAATAAAAAGTATAAAAAGTTAAAGAGTGTTATATAACAAGAATAAAAAAATGAAACACGTAAATGTTGCTTTTTTTTTCTTGAAACACATAAATATAATAATTTAAAATAAAAATATTAAAATATAAGAAAAACTTTAAAATGTTTGCAAGTGAGTAAAATAAAATTAATTGTTTTCTAAACAATGATATGAGTATATTAATGTGACAAATCCAAATAAGTTTGTCTAAGAAAAAAAAAGAAGATACGTCTGCTTAATAAAAAAAGTGAATATGGAAATTGATAAAGAACGATGCTATTTATATACTTTTTGTAGATGCATAAAAAATAAGAGGATAAAGAATTAAAAATAGTAAAAGTACTACTACCGTGTATTTTAATATAGAATTATTTTTCAGAAAAAAATTGTTCTCTTTTTATTAAATTTCCTTTTAAATTTCTATGTCATTGATTATTTTTAACTAAAATACCCTTATTAATTAATAATATTTTTTAGAATCAAAGTAAAAAAAATAGTAAGATACATTAATTAGGTAATTTGCCTCTTATATGATAATTGGGTAACATAAAAGTTGCATTCCATATCTTCATTGTAGTGGAAAGTAAACTGATCTTTAGAATAAATTTGAAAAATTATTCCAGACTAATTTAATGATTTTAACTTTTTAATACTTGTGAATCATGTAAAAGAAGCTTATATTAAGAGTAGTCGAATGATTAATAAATAAACCTTTAGTTTAAGTAGTGTTAATTTTGATTTATTAATATTTATTTGTTCTAAAGTTTATTTTTTTATTTTTTTATTTTTATATGAATATTTTATTATTAACATTTTTGTGTTGTGGATCCTTTATTTTTTTAATATGGAAGTTTGATGGAAATTGAATATTTATTTATTTAAATATATCTAATAAATGTTAATTTTAAATACATTTTATAAAACATCCTAAATGCTCAAATTAATAATAAAAATCTAAAGAAATTTTTTCCGATATATCATTATCTTAAATTGGCCACTCGAAATTCTCAACAGTGATTAAATTAACCTTAAGGAGTTTGGGTGAAGGTTAGGTGAAGTTTCAATGCAAAAGAAAGCCAAAATAGTGTATTTTCGCTTCTGGCTTGTAATCAATTACCATCAACATAGAATCAGCAAAATGCAGAATTTTACATATTGGTCAACTTCCAACCTACCTATTTTACCCGTTTCAACTTTGATTGCTACAAAACTTCATAGGCACTATGTTTTCCCCATTCTGTAGCTATTGGCTTAGTCTGTTTATCAAAATTCTAACGTATGACCAAGATATGTGCAAAAATGCATTTTGACCATTTCAAAGCTATAACATGTAACTTAGACCTCATTTCTCAATGGAATTAGTCCGTTCCAATTCACATGATTTTTAAGTCATAAATATGACCCATTGGAACCATCCGAAGGTATCCAAAGCTCACGGAATGCATTATGACCTATCCAATTCTCAATTATGCATAAAATCCACTTAAAACCATTAACTTCTAATTTCACATCATCAATCTATATCCAAATGCATAATCCATTCCAATGCAATGCATGTACAATTCCTGCCCATATCAATCATGCAAATGCATCACAATATCAATTCTCAGTTCCTAGACAAAAAGCATGGTATGCAATTGTATGAGACCATCCATGGTCAACCACATCAAGACATCAAGATAACACTATATAACCATCATATACATGAAATCCAAGTATCCAAAATATAATCTAGACTTTCAGTGAAGCCGTCAGCTACCTAGGATCCACTCACAAAGTATATACATCATCAAAATAACTATGTACAATGAGCCAACCAAGACTATATCACCCAAAGCTATACACTACACACACACACATAGTGCCTCACATACAAGCATGGTGACTCCTCACTAATCACCATCACGATCCAAACCCATTGAAAAATAACCACATAATAGGGGTGAGCATATTATATATTAAACGACAGCTACTGAATCAAATTTCGACCTATCCAATTCTATAATATATGTCAATGTATCATAATTTAACTCATAATTCACTGGCACTCAACATAACACTAATTCTATTAAATGTCCTCAGTTTCAATCAAATGCATAAGCTATCTCAAGCTATAATATTCTCAATAACACATGTTAATGCATACATTCACACGAATCTGAATAAACACATGATAATATATTGTTGCAACCTAAAAGGCTCTCAGCCACATCTCAAACAATCTCAGCTCTCAGCTGATCCAGCCATTTTATAAGTACTAAATCGTTTGCCCATTCATGCAACACAATAGTGACAACGACAGTGTTGCGGGCTAGCCTTGAGTCAAACTCAAAAGGCTTGCCTTGAGTCCTACCCAAGGTCTTTTATGAAATTCTATGCATATAATCACCAACATACAATTTTAATTTCTTATTTACTCATCATTATTGTAAATCAATAATAAGCATCTCATGTTATATCAACTCAATATTAATTTTCTTCATCAATTTAATTATTTCCTTACACCTCATACAATAGGATGACATCAATTCAATCATTTCCTTGCGTCCCATGCAATATAATAACGCCATAAGTATGGATAGAGAGAGAATTCATCATAATTCATCGAATTTCATAACAATATATTACAAAAGGTATAATGTCATTCAAACAATTAGTTACACTATTTACATAATCATAATCTCATGAATTTTCATAACTTCATAGCTCAATCATATATAAATATGTATGTATACCTCTAAACGTCCATAAACCATGTATTTAAAATGACTAAACACCTCAGTTAGTCCCTGACTCCAGTAGCATCAGACACGTAGGTCCTCCTATTAGTAAGTTAGTCCCGTTAGTCCCTCATGTCTGTCATCATCAGACAGATAGGTCCATGCCGTTAATAGAGTGCAAACATCCGTCAAAGTCAGCTGACACGCCTCGTTAAATATCAACAAGGATGCCACGTTTCCAAGAGACACGATGCCATTTTGGTCTCTGAAAGACAATGCACACACATAGAAACCATGTGACGCCGTTTTGGGTATGAAACCCTAAGTAGTCTCCTCTTGTCATCATTCTTCTTCTTTTACTCCTCTCCCATATTTTCTTCGTTTTTCCCTCGTGTTTTCTCCTCGTGTCTCTGGTTTCCTTCATTTTTGGTCTCCTGTTGCAAACCTCCCGTGAGTCAGGGATTGTCATCCTCATCATCTAGCCAACCTCGACGCCAGCTCTGTTTGCGTTGTGGTGAACCACTAGCATTACGTGTGTCCCACACGGTGAACAACTTGAATCGTCAGTTTTGGAGATGTGCGCGACTCTGAGGAGGACAATGTGATTTCTTTGCTTGGGTCCAGGACGAGGATTTAGTCATTTCAAGGCATAAATATGATGTTCATAGGGATGTTTATGAAGTCATCGGCCAAGTTATACGGAATGAAGAAGGTAAATGGTAGATGCACATGGATTCGTTGGTGAAAGAGACAAGAACCTCGAAAGTTAAAGATGGTTTTGGTTACTCAAAGTGTTATATTTTTGTTTTTTGTAATAGTCCTCTATATGGTGGGTGGCACTGGTGGGACATAGGTTGTCTTCTCCTAAAATTTTGACCCGGGGCCTGATTCGATGTGGTGTTTATAAGTTGCATGCCAAGCTGCCATGGTGAGCCCAACATGGTAATGCTCCTCTGGTCTTTCTCCTTTATAGGCTATGGTTGCACAAGCATGTTTGCATGGTATACCTGTCATAAAATATTGAACCATCACCAGACAGCATAATACACTAACCACTTAAAAAGTAAACAGTAAATACAAAAAATCATACCTGTCAGTTGCCATACTCTACAAATGCATTGTTGGGTTCCCAAGTTAACAGAAAGCTTGTCTGGAAAATAGCTAACCTCATACTTTTCAACACCATGGTCATAGAGGGGGAAGCTTGATTTCTTCAATTTTTTTAAGGTGAACTTTCATTACCTTTGAAACCCAAATTCGTTTTGTTGATTATCTCCAAACCTCAATCTTTAATTCCTCCATTTTTATGAATTTTAAGGTGGTTCAGGCTAATTTCTTGGTTGTGGGTATCACTCAGAGCTGTTGGGGTTCTCTTCTCCTTCATTTTTGGTAAGAAATTCGATACCCATTGGTCTACTTGGCTCCGTTTGGTAAAATTTGGGTATTGGTTGAATTAATTATAATTTAGGAACCATTTCGGAGGCATTTTAAGTAACGAGCAGTGTTGAGGTTTTTTGAGGATCGAGTTTCGGAGTCGACGACTTAAGTTGGTAAGTCATTAATTAACGAAATAATTGTAAATGAGTTTTTATAGGCTTCAGAATGTGATTTTAATGGCGTATGGGTTACTAAAAATTAAATATTTATATTTTAGGAAGTTTTAAGTTACCTGTTGGTGATCAGAGAGTATTCGGATAACTTTGAATATAACGGAAAGCGAGAACCGGAGTTGTTTGTGTAACACCCTCTGTTACACCTTAATAAATTATAGAAAAGTTCATAAATTTTTTTTAAAAGATATGATTGTTAAAAAGAAACTATCGGAATAAATTACATACATTATTTCTGAAATACCTCATAAATATTATTAAAACTTTATAAAATAATTGTACATTTATCCGAAGAAAATAAACATTAAACATTATAAGAAAGAGAGGAAACTCCATGGCCCAGAAGCAGTTACTTATTAACATTATTTATTCATTGGACCACGGTATTCATACCGAGCTCCCTTTCTAGAACGTGCTATATTTACTGCCGAGATTCTTCGATCCTTCCCTCTGAACCATCAATTTAGAATATATGAAACAAAAACATGGAGAAAGGATTGAGAAACAGAATATAATATTCTCGAATAAGACATAAGCAACAAAGGGTTTTCACAAACTAATATATAATAATATCAATCACAATCACAATAACATACACAATCAATTATGAATGCATGAATGTTATGCAATATCTTCATCATAACTTACCTATATATGTGGGCCCTTAAATTTTAATTTGTACTGGGCCAACCAGGAGTTTACATTGTTCTATAAGTCTAGATAATAATAATAATATGAACAACTCAACTGACATGGAAACACTTAGAGACTAGTCAGATTGAGAAAGTTTTTATTGTGAAAGTACCCGACACTAGGGAGCTACCTCAGGTCCCCTAAAGCACCCTTTCACACCTTCTCATCCCAAGGCTCGAAATTAAGCCTCCTCTAATGTATCCTCGGTTTCTATAATCCGTCCCCAGACAATATCATTTAATTTCACTTTAATGATTCATGATGCATGAACTACTCGCGTATTTAGTTGGTTAAGGCTTTTAGAAACTCCATTATTAAATACCTTAAAGGTTTATAACATCATTTCAATAAACTGTACATTTTCTCAATTCTCTGAATTTCTGTCCCACAGAAATAAATTTGGTACAGTTTTTAATTCTCACTAAAATTGAGTTTCCAAGCCTTAAATATCTCAATACTTATCATAGAAAACTTTACATATATTTTTTTAAAAATTGAATCTTAACAATATCGAATTTAGAAATCTCAATTATTTCTAAGTATCTTTAGTTATTAGGTTGAAACAAAATAATTTACTTTTAAAAATTTTATTTTACTTAAAGATAATAATTCTTAATTTTAAAAAAATACTTAAAAATTATAAAATTTTTCTTTAATTCAAGAATTAATTAATTTTCATAAAATGACTTCTTTTGAAATAAATACTAGATTTTTAAAGATTAAAAGTAAAATCAACGAAAATAATTTCTAAGAAGAAATAAAAGACTAAAAAAATAAAATAATACTTTTTTTTAGAATTTAAGGAGTAAGGTAAGAAAATTCTTACTGAGTTTTAGCTTTCCGTCATGCTTGCTATATGCTCAAACTCTACATCGCAAGATCATCGATCACAATTAACAATCACAAAAATAATCAATCAAAATCAAGTCAATAAAGCATTATTTATAAATATTATAATTCAAAGTCTAATGGTTATTAATATAGTCAATTTGAGTCCTTTTGGTCAATTCCTCGCATAGGTCTATGTAAGTCCATATAATTCAGTCCTTGCATAGGTATAGTTCAGTCCATATGGGTCATAGTGGTCCAAGTCCTTGCATAAGTATAGTCCAGTTCATATAGGTTATAAAAGTACAGGTCGTTGCATAGGTATGTTAGAGTTAGTTACATCAGATATTTAATTTAAAATTTATTATAAATTTTAAGTTAAAGAGTTAATATTTTAAAATAATAATATTATTAAATTTAAAAGGAGTAGGGGACTCCTCCCATTATTCTTATGTCTTTTCATATTATATTCTTATCTCACTCCCCCTTACCTTGAATTGTTACCAAAAGAGAGTTTGTTTTGCGCCTCCGATTTCTAGAAATATTAATACCAATCTTATTTTAGTATAGACATAAGATGAAAATTAAGATTACTACTTAAAGCAAAAATGGTAAATTTTGAATAGTGAATAGTGAATAATGAATAGTAACGGTAAATAGTAAAACATAAATAGTGACGATAAATAGTAAATCATAAATAGTAACGGTAAATAGTAAATCGTGAATAGTAACGATAAATAGTAAATCGTGAATAGTAACGGTAAATAGTAAAATATGAATAGTAAAGGTAAATAGTAACAGCAAATAGTAATTTACTATTTAAATAGTAATTTACTATTGAAATAATATTTTACTATTCAGAATAGTAACTTAAAATAATATTATTTTCAGTATAATAATAGATTTCTAAAAACGATATGAAAATAACTCTAAAAAATATAAGAGAGACGTATTCTTACCTTAGAATTTTAGCAGAGCCTTCTTCCAAAAAAATTTATTTCTCTCTCTTACTTCCACCACTATCTCACTAGCACTACTATATTAAGAAAACTTAATCTGAAATTGTGAATTCTAAAGAAGAATTCCTTCGGTATTTATAGGAAGAAGAATTACTATACATTCCATTATTTTAATATAAAAGTACAGTGCATTTTCTGAAATTTAAATCCTGGTTACTGTGCATCTTTTGAAAATTTCGTACATACACAGTGTTTTGCATAGTAAATGTCGACTGAATTATTAAGCCAAATAGTAACCTTTCACTCGGTATATTTTAAATATTCAAAATGAGTCCTTTTTGAAATTTAGCGATATTATATCAGTCTTCACTAATTTTATAATAAGTAATATAAAGTTTAAATTTTAAAAATCTAAAATTTTCTGTTAATAAAAATTTATTGATACGTTCCCAATTTTTTAACGATTGGAAAAAATCAAGATTTTTCTCAAACCAATAATTTTTAGATAAGTCTACTTGAAATGGATTTTAGAAAATTTTCTTATAATTTAAATTCACTTTCTTATAAATATTTTTAATTTTAAGTCACTTTATATGAATTTAAAATTATTTAAAATATATTATTTTATTAAAATAATTCAAAAATTCCAAAAAATTCCAAAAAAATCATAAATAATACGTAAATTAAAAAGTTCTAAAGAACCATAATTTAATTCCTTTAAAATTTTAATATAAAAATAAAAATAGGGGTGTTACAGTTTGAGCTTGTCGGTAAGTTATATTTTACTGAAATAATTATTGAAAGGTGATTTATAGCTCAAAATAAAATTTAAATAGAGATTGTGGCATTAAAATATATTATTATTAATTTTAGGAATTATTGAAGCTTGTGATTAGTGACCAGATAGCGTTTGATAGCTCGAGGAGCTCTTGGATTATTTATTCCAGGTGTGGGGAGCTATTATATTTTAAATGCATAGTTTATGGACGGGTTATGGGTATATTGACTTGTTTATGATTTATATATTTATGGAATATGATGTTTGAATTGTTTAAATTGTAAGATGTTGTTAGTATACTCCGCTTGTATGATAATTGAGAATTATCGACAATTATGATAGGTTCCATCCATGGTGTTGATATTAAATTGCATGAGATGCAGTCCAATGATTAAATTGATGTTTATATGTTACATGAGATGTATGACTTGATTGGATTAATATTTACATGCATGAGATGTGATAGAATAATTAAAGTGGTGTTATTGTAATGCATGAGATGCAATTAAATATTGATGATAAAGAGATTTTGCATTGTTAGGGAATCCCTAGAACATGAGCAGCGGAAAAAACAGGGATTCCATAGGATGTGCAAAGTGCCGTGTTTCAAAGCACAAAACAAACACAAAAAAATTTTTTGGATTACCTCTTGAAGAACACCGAAGCAGTCGTAGCCTCGTCCTTTAGGAGTCCACACAAGCACTCCCACCAGAATCGCAACACTTGCCAACTGCTAGTTTGACGGCGTGTAGCTCTTGCAACTTTTGTGAATTTGTGTCTCACTTTAGTGAACGGCCTATGAGCATCTTATGCTCTATTTATAGGCTTAGGTTTAACCTAATTTGTTCTCTCTAAAGAGTGGGCTTCTTACTCATTCTAAATGAGTTAGGCCCAATAGCTTTATTTTAGTCCACCTAAAATAAAACAAAACATTTTTTGATGGGCTTACTCTATGTGTGTGACCCTATAGGTAAAATACCCGGTCATATTAATAATAAATTATTTTATTATTAATATAAAATAAGAGCGGCATCTAGCAATGCATCATTATGTCCGAATATTATTTAATATCAATATAACCTATAAGTGATAATTATTTAATATGTTTGTTCCTTTTGTCACGATATCCTAATTGGGCCCAAGGCATGGTCGTGTCATCCTTGTACGACCCAATTTATTTTACTTGATACCAGAGTAGACTTGATCCAAATAAATATCTAATATTTATTCTTTCTAGCATGACCATGCGTTTTCTTAGTCTTACTCCATCATGTGGCCTATAGATATCACTCCTGTTACATAGGAGAGACAAATCCCATCTACATCACTCACATCCCTCTGCATAATTTGTTCATTGCCTAATCACAACCTTTATAGTCCTCTTGTTACAGAAGACGTTTAATTGTATTAAAACAATAAACTCCTCATGTAGGAATCGTAGTGACTTCAGGTCGAAGGACTACATATACCATTATCACATTGAGAATCGTTTATGACATTCATGTAATGATCCATGCAACGTTCTCATGGTGGGTCTGTCCAGTACATCATTACTCTTAATGTGTACCCGTGTGAAGACTTGATATCATCTATATCTATGATCTGTGAGATCAGGTCATCAGTACACTCACACACTAGTCTCAATGTAATTACATGTCCCCATGTAAATACTTGACTAGGGACATTTTAGGAATACCTTTCATATGACCTATTACTCCAAGGATAAATACGTTTTAAAATAATTTTAAACTGAAATACTTATTTTATTGATAAGCAGAAAAATGATACAAATAAGAAAAACATAAAGCTCATAGTGCATACACTGACATGCATGAGATGCAAGTAATAATTAAATAAAAGATGATGTTAATTAAGCTTCAGGTAGCTTAGTAGTGATATAATTGATTGTGAATTTAAATGGAAATCCCTTGGTGATGGTAACCAAGTGGTGGCCCTTGGTGATGGTACTCAGGTGGTCTATTTATGATTAATTATTATTTGACATAACATTTGCATTCAGACGCATACAGGAGAGGGCCTGTGATGCCGGGCCAGATGGGAGTGCGGCCTGATGGTAAGGCACAGACCCTGTGGTGGTATCTTCGGATCCCACAGCCGCATTCGAGTTGAACTCAAGGCTGGCCCGTAACACCGAGTTGAGTTGCCACTGCCATTGAGAGTGATTGGTGTTACATTATGGGTGAGTGGTTCGGTAACGGTAAAACAGAATTGATGTTATATGTTCTGGAAATTTGTACACTACAGTGTAATCCCATCATTAGAGTCGGATCCACATGCATATGTATTTGCATATTGTGTTTGAATGGTGAAGCTTTGGATAGCTTATGAGATCTCATTGATATGTTAACTATATTGTGGTTGATGAATTTTTGTTAAGTGATGATGGATTATGTGGATGTGATGTGTAGAATTGGATAGGTGGAAATCCGATTCAGTAGCTGTCATTTATCATATAATATGTTCACCTCTCTATTGTGGTTATCTTTTCAGTGGACTTGAGCCGCGATGGTGATTGGTGAGGTATCACCATATTCGTGAGGAAGATGCCTGTACATAGTGTACATAGGCTGTATAGTATTTTGGTAGTAGCCTTGGCCGGCTCTTGTGTATATATTATTTTGATAGTTGATGTGTGTGTGTATATATATATATGACTGCTTAGTGTGTATGATGATGAATTATACATCAGAAGGTTGATGTAATGAGGATAATGTTGTTGTATGGTCCCAAAACTCTACTTTGAAATTAAAATTAAATCGTGAAAAATTTATTTGGGTTTTAAGCACCTTATTTTAAATGTTAGAATGTATTACCCTTTGTAGTAACCTTTCAAAAAACACCTATCAAGGCTCACCAGTGATCTTCTACATTGTAAGAAACCATCTTTACATCCCTTTAAACAAATATACAACCTATGGAATACTAGTGGGCCTTCTAGTTGTGGTTCACACTCTATCTTAACTGTTGATCCAAGATTCCTTTTTAGTAGCTCTCCACAATAGTCCCATAGCATAGCAAACTACTGTTTCTCACCCCTTTCAATCACCTCCCTTGACTTCTTCATTGACTTGTATATCATCTTGTCATCCAGCTTTACCTAATATATTTCCCTAAATAGTTCATACACCCCAGAATGTGTACTATTGTGGTGCCTTCTCATATACTTAACTAGTTTCCCTACAACCCATTGTTGGTCACATGCTGAATTTTTAAACACTCTTACACATGAATATTGATCATTGAAAGTCTTGACTTGATATGCTTTCCTAACTAGGTTAACACTACAAAAAACTCTCATGCATAATTCTTATCCTTGCACTTTGCTTTTGCCTTGACTTTGTCATTTTTTACCCATATAAATTCATTTCCTATATGTACATTATACTCCTTCACAACATGTTTAAACACTGCCAGTGAAGAAAACTCCATCTCACACTCCAACACTACATGACCAAAAGTAGTTGTTTCATTATACTGGGGATAAACCTCTCTTGACTTACCCTCATCCTCTGAATATTGAGGAGTTTTTAATTCTTCTGAAGCTCGTGAGTCTTCAGAACCTCCACTATTCCCTTCCCCTCACAAACCATCACCAACTTCATTTTCTTTCTTCGAATCAGTCTCAAATATAATAGGAATAGCTGACCTCATATTCTCCTGCACCTTCATTTTCTGTTTATTATTTTTCTTACTCCCTATATTAGCACTCTTCCCTTTCCTCTTTTTTCTACACTCTTGGCTTCCTCCATCTTCACTTATCTTAGAACTTCCCCCTACACTTTCACTTGTCCTAAAACTCTCCCCTACACCTCCATCACATGTCTTAGAACTCCCACATGGACCTTCACCTTTGGTCCTACAACTGCCCCCAACATCCAAAATGGTGTCCAGCTCACCACCCTCATTACTCACATTGTCATCTTCCACCCTAACACATACCCTGATGTTACTAGATTCAGTATGGTTCAACCCATCAAAATTCTTCCTAACCCTCTCATCATCTGGATGTTAAAAATACACATCCATACACCTCTGATTCTGCTTTGCACAACTAACAATCTCCAATATATCACTGCCATACTTCAAGACACTTAACCTTTCATTTAAATCAAACTTAGGGTCATGCCAAAATATATTACAAAGCTTATAATACCCACGGTTCTCAGAAAACCTAACGAAAGCAAAAGAATCTAGGTAATCAGGGTCCAGTTCATTCCACTCTTCAACTTTACCCAAATTGTACTTTTTTTTTCCATTTGCATCAATCATAAATCTACCACCTATATGAAACCTAATCTAAATATCCTAAATGTTCATCACATTACATTACAACATAGAAAGTTAATTTCAAATTACCCTATATAAAAACAACATAAATAAAAGACAATAGAATATATGTCCATCACATTGCATAAGTAACAGATTACAACATAAACATAACATTGCATAAGTATCAATATGTAACAACATACAGAATACAACATATAGAATATACATCCATCACATTGCATAAGTAACATTGCATAAGTATCAGTATGTAACAGTATACAGAATACAACATATAGAATGTACATGCATCACACTGCATTAGTAACATTGCATAAGTAACAAATTATAACATACAACATACACATAACATTGCATAAGTATCAGTATGTAAAAGCATACAGAATACAACATACAAATTATATGTCCATCACATTGCATAAGTAACATTGCATAAGTAATAGATTACAACATGCAACATACAACATAAAACCCCCAATTAACGAAACCATAAACCCTAAAACCCCCAATTAACAAAACCCTAAAACCTCCAATTAACTAAACCCTAAAACCCCTAATTAACATAACATATATGACTTAATTTCAATCCCATAATTAACGAAGCCCTAAAACCATATCAACAAAACCCTAAACCCCTAATTACATAACCCTAAAACCCCAATTACATAATTGTACATGTAACCCTAAACCCTCAATCCGTATTACACAAACCTTAAACCCTCAATTTCCAATAAAGGAATACTCAACCCTCAATTCAGATTACAGGAACCTTAAACCCTAAATTTCTATTTCAAGAACCCTAAACCCTCAACTCGCATTACAAGAACCTTAAACCCTAATAAACCCTAAACCCAACCAGAGAACAACAGAAGACAACGAACACCATGAACGATTACTAACTTGATTGGGGTCTCCCATCACACTTGGCCATACTCACGTGCACCTTCAACGCCGTTGTAAGTCATAGGTTGCAAGCCGCAAGCCAGCAAGTTGCACCTCCAATACAGAATACCATGCTGAGGAAATAGGGATTTGGGTTGAGAGGGAGAAAGATGAAAGCAAGTCACAAGCCTTCTTGTATTGGGAAGGAGAAAAATGAACGTGAAAGAAAGGGACGATGCATAAATGACCTGAACCCTAAACCAATTAGCCCTTCTTTTAGAAAGCAAAACAATGTCGTTTCATGTGTCGTTTAATGGGAGCAGAATGGCATCATGTCTTGGAAATGTCGCATCCCTGTTGGCATTTAACAAGGAACCTCAGTTGACTCTGATGGACATTTATACTCTATTAACGACAAGGACCTATCTATCTGACGATGATGGACGTAGGGGACTAACAGGACTAACTTACTGATTGGAGGACCTAAGTGTCCGATGCTACTAGAATCATGGACTAACTAGGGTGTTTAGTCTTTAAAATATAATTGTTCCCCCTAACTGGAATAAATGATCCCAAAAATTCCAGAAATCCTTCCAACACTCTCCGATCACCAATACAAACTCCAAAAATTCCTAAAACCATTAACACTAATTTTAATAATTCACAAGCCATTAAATCTGTAATTTGACGCCACAATTTACTAATCGATACTTATTTGGTAATTTATAACTCATCGGAATGTGCTGACGGTTCCGATACACACTTTCGAAATGAACCCCAAGCTATCCACTAGTTCAAAACACTCCAAAACCATATAATTTCATGAAAATGATTATCACCAAGACTCAAAAATCACGAAACATGAAACTAGAAGCCATGGGTATATGATTTTACCTTTTTAACAATTTGATTACAATCCCTAGATCATCCAATTGTTTCCGCAACACAAAAACAATCCTAAACCACCTAAAATACATAGCAATAGCCATTATTAAATTCATAATTCACGGAATTGGAATAAGGGAACAAAAGGTACCTTCGAAGCTTACCAAAAACTAAAGAAAACCAAAACCCCGAAGCCACAAATGTTGCCCCAACAAGAAACAACTTCAAAATAGTTCCAAATAACTCTAATTTCATGAAATTGAAGAGATTAGGAGATGGGTTTCAAAGTTCATCCAAAGACTCAAAGTGGGTTCAACACTTACCCCTTGCAAAACTAAGAAATTAAAGCTCCCCTTAGCTTTCCATGGCTGTCACGTATAAGAGAAGGTGAAGAAGAACTTAAATCATGCTTCAATTTGATGGATTTACAGGAAGAAGATGATGGGTGTGACGAGTTTGGCCGCGTGAGAGAAGAAGAACAATGAAAGCTATTTTCCCCCTGTTACATGCACAACAGAAGTGAGGAACGGAAAATTGAATTTCAATTGTAATTCATTAAGGGGATAATAGTAACTTCACTCCATTTTAATTAATTAATCACTCTAACCCTTTTTTAACTACTAATTAATTTAATTTACCCACATCCAGATTATGATGATTCATTTTACAATAATAAAAGTTGAAAATGTGATAAAGCGTACACAATGTTCCTAGCAAAAAGGACGAACAACTTCATAAAAAGAAAATTATTAACTCTATAAAAGGGGGGAGAAATAACTTACTAGTAGCTTTCATTGACAAATTTGTTTTTAAAAAATATAAAAAACACTGTCTTATGAACAGGACATAGGACCTTACTGTTACATAAGTATAGATAAGAAGTTGCTAATTTTAGAAAAATAGCTTTTACTTTTAATTGTAACGTAGTAATTTCATATCATTATACATGAGATATAGACTATTTCTATCATTTTTCAAACTTTAATTGTTCATTGCTTGGATTGGAAAGCATCTAAATGAGCGTTGGAAATAATTAGTTTTTTGAAAAGTAATATATCAAATTAATGAGAAAGAAAGGAAAATATAGCCATTTAAGAGTAATTTTGTCATAACAATATAAGAATGAAGTTGACATTCCTGGTCTGACTTAGAAATTATTTAGAAGCAATTCTATAAGAGTTGGGATTCAAATACTGGTAATCCCAGACAAAACCAAAACCATATAAGAATGAATACACGTGAAAGAAAACAGAAATGACAATGAAATAAGTAAAGATGGAAAATATAAATTGGCTAAACGAGTAACTTGCTCCTCTAATTTGTTTTTCATCTTTATTCCATAGTAGTAACTTTTATAATTCTTATATTCAAATAAGTTTTTTTAAGTGCATTAACAATGTTAAAGATATGGTGATTGAACCTACTTACACCTCTAACCATCTCCCACCTATTAGTTATCTCAAATGTTTCAAACCATTAACGAAGTTTTTAACTTTGACAGTGTTGTGCCAACATGACATCTTCTAATTCTCGATGGTTGCATTGCCAACAGTGTTCTTCATAAGAGCACATTGCTATTGAACTGGTCTGTGTCAGGGTGCAAGGTTCGACGTGACAACTAGCCCTCAAATGACGCTTATATGTGTGCGTTTTACACCAGTTCAGTGGGGATTCTGTATTATATCTCCTATTCTAGTGGGAAAATAGGAGTATTAGAATGTTTCCTCAATCAAATCTCACTAATCTCACGTGCTGTGGGGCAAAAAGAGGTGTCACCTAGAAGGACACCTCGAAGCTCAAGTCAATAGGATAGTTAGAGAGAATAAAAGAACTTGAGCGTAAGTTGTTGTAAGAATGTTCTACCTTTCTTTCATTGATTTGTAAGTTTTTATACCTTAGAATAGTGGAAGAGTCGTTTCAAATATGTGAGTTTACCGTACAAAATGTCAACGTGATTCTGATCACTATAGAAAGGCTAATATGCAACAGTAACGCTTCTTGCTGATTGTACCTTTCCATCAGTCACTTTGCAGGCTATTTTCTCAACACGTGATTACTTAAGTCAACTCTGACCTTTCGATATTGAGAGAATGACTCATACCGGTGTTAGGTCATGAGTCTTATGCACGGTGTTGGAAGTTGATATCAGATTTCAATAATATGAGTGATGTCAGTCTCGCATGACGACTTTAGGTTTAATGACCTTTTTGCCCATAAGCCGGTATCGAGATCGAATTAGTGATCTTCTAAGGAATTATTAGCAGGAAGCCTTTCACCTGCTACCCTAAAAAGGATAACATCGTCTAAAAGAATAATAATAAAAATAAAATTCTGAGCAACAAATGGGTAGGGTTTGGTTGCTTCAATTGTTGCCTCAAATGTTCTGAGCCATTAACAAAGTTCTTGGCTTCAACCGTATTATGCCAGCACAACATCTATCAATTCTCGGTGGTAGGATTGTCGACGTTGTTTGTCAATAAGAGCACGCGCCTGATTTGCCAAGACATTACAAGCAAAATAACCTGTATGATTTTGGTAATATTTCTAATGCGTTTTGACTTTTGACATGCTGGCACACATGATGAAATTCCTAATCATGATTAACCCCACTCTAATCATTGCTTGTTAGATTTCTTATGTTCTGATTTGACATAGAGTTAAGGTTATCTTGGGGTGATAGATGAGAGATGGGAGTTGCTATTTATGTACTTAATGTCTTTAATGCATTTATGGAACAAAACTTATATAGTGGATTTTAGAAAGTCAGATGACTAATATAAAACTTATAAAAATGAAAAGATAAAGACCAAAACAAAATAAATAAGTCAGTGGATCAAACTACTAATATTATCAAACAAAATAAACTAAAATGTAGTTCATGCCCTTAGTTAAAAGATAAAATGATTGAATAAGTAAGAGTTTGTTAAGGGTGGTTGTAAGTTTTTGGTTTTAGCTTTGAAATATAAATTTGAAAATAAAACTCATTCAGGAAAAATGATGCTAAGTTAATTTTTAACATATTTTTGAAAACGATTTTGAAACGTGTTTGAAAACAAGAAAAAATGATTTCTTTATTTTTATTTTTAGTTTTATAAACCTCCAACTTTAAACACAAAACCACCACCACCACTTCCACCACCATCGCCGTCATAACCACCACCTTGTCATTGTCATCACCACCGCCACCCACCCTCCTTACAACTATTATCATTGTCACCATCACTATTGTTATCACCATAATATTCAACATCATGTCACCACTAACACCATTACCATCGTCGTCACCACCATTATCATCACTATCACTATCTTTATCACCACCATCAACACCATCTCTATCATCGTCACTGTCACCACCTCCACCACCATCCCTGACACCATCATCACCACCATCACCATCACTGATAACGCCATGACCACCACCTCAACTAAGACAACCATCTTTACTATCATCACCTTAACCACTACCTTCACCATCATAACCCTAAACTCTAAACCACCACCACCACGATCATTACCATCGTTGTCACCACTACCGGTATCACTACACTACTGTTATCCTCACGCCACCACAATTGTTGCCATCATCGTGATTATATTGTTGTTGTTTAGGGTAATGTAGTTGAGATTAAATGAACATTTTACAACAAGTTTTTAAAATTCAAAACCTTAGGGCTTGTTTAGGATGGTTGCAAGTTTCTGGTTTTCAATTTTTGAAAGTCAATTTGAAAATAAAATCTGTTTGACAAAAATGTGGTTTAAATAAGTGTTTACTCATTTTCAAAATGATTTTGTCATTTTAAAAAAAAAAGAAAAATGGTTTTTTATTTTTATTTTTATAAACTTCTAATCCTTATTGCCCATCACCATTACCACCGTTGTCGCCACCGCTACCATTGTCGTCGCCACCACTACCACCACCATCATCGCCACCGTTGCTACCATCCACCACTATCACGATGACGACCATCATCGTCACCACTGTCACAACCTCTACCACCCTACAAACATATGCCACCATCGTCATTGCCAGTTCCACCGCCGTTTCCACCATCATCACTATTGCGATCAACATTATCGTCACCATCGTCACTACTACCTCCTTAGTCGCTACCCCCATTATTACTAGTGTTGTTATCACAAATGTCATCACCATCGTCATTACAACAATGACCTCCACACCTACCATTGATGCCTCTACCAACACCCGTACCACTGTTGTGGCCACTCCATCACCATAATTGTCACTACCACCATCACGATCACCATTGCTACAACCACAACTGTTGCTATCACCATCCTCATCATTGTCATAAATATTGTTATGACCACAACCGCCCTATCACCACCCCCACCACCACCATTATTGTAGATGATTTATTGTTACTATTAATATTATTATATTATTTTTGTGTAAAGTAATTTGGATTATAATTATGAAACATGTATAACAACCTTTTTAAATTCAAAACCATATAAACTAAAAACCAAAAATAGGTTTTGGTTTTAAAAAAGTTTAAAACCAAAACCCAAAAACAAATTTTAGCTTATTTAAATTATAAAACTAAAAGCAAAAAGCCACCACAAATACGGCCTTACATATTAATTAATAGTATAATCTTTTTGGTAAAGAAATATAAAGAATTTTTTAATATATATATATATATATATATTAAGAGTGAAAGGAATAAATTTAAATTGTTAGATCTTATCATAGATGGTCATAAATAAAATACTATATAGATTATCCGAGTTTTTTAAAAAGTTACATAACTTTAAAAATTTTATAATCATGATCATTTATATATGATTGTATTATCTAGATTTTATGTTCTTGATTCTCATTAAAAAAAAAGTCTAAATTTTCATATATGGTTATATCGTCCTGATGTTCATTTGATAGTTATCCACAAAAATTAATTTGATATTTATGGTAATTAGAGGCCATATTAAATGTTAATTTGTTAGTTATGGTAATTATAAATATTATCAGGGAATTTTAATTTGAATGCTCCATAAATATCAACAAATATAGTTATGGCAATTAGAAATATTATTAGGAGATTTATATCCACATCCTCATTTTATCACTCTTGAACCAATTCATCTTGATTTTATCATTTTATTGTTTCAAGGTTCTGTTAATTAGTCGCTTACATACATATTTTAAAGAATTGAAAATGAAATTTTTCTATTTAAAATTGTATAAGATTATTCAAAAATTAGAGTCAGTGAATATTGATAATATTTAAAAATAAAAAATTGTATTTTTAATTAATTTTCAAACTAATGTACTTATAATATTACTCAGCATTTAACAGATGAATTTATTTTAGTTACATCAGCTTGAATTCATTGCTCTGTTCAGATAAGGGATTGCTGATTACTCACTCCACACATTACCTTATTTCCCATCGTACCACGTTATAAAATTGTAATGGGATTCTGATTATGATTCCAATTCGAATTTACCAGTTCCTAGTTCCTACTTTTCTTCCGTGAAAAAGATGGGACCCTTGCTGTTGACCATGTGAATGTGAGTGGCGTGGCGTTCCTTAGATCATCTTGGTATATGTTTTGTTTCTTATGTACCCAACAACAACCAAACTGCATCAGCGTTGGACCATATATAAGAGACTACCACTTCTAGAAGTATTCTTGTTGTACTTGTATTACGGAAGAGATACAAAGAAAAAAAATAATATAGCTAATATAGCTATTTAGTTTTTCTTTTAATGTATGATATGGTGGGATAGACTTCGGTATTATATTTTTGAGATTAGTGAAGTCTTAAGGTTTTAATGTGTTAGAAGTCTAACAAACACCGATGTTTTGTATTGTTTGGCGAAATGAAGTGTCACCTACATAGACACTCTGATGCTCAAGTCAGTATTAGATAAACAATATTAGAGCTTGAGTTATAGGTTGGTAAGTATACTTCAACTATAGTAAATGAGTGGTATTTATAAGGTATTTGGTGAGGACTGTCTTGACAGTATCTCGTGTTAGTGCTTTTTTGTAAAGGATGAAAAAACTGACATAGGGGCTGACATTCCTCATACCTCTACAAGTCTTTTGGCTGATCTTCCCCCAACTACCCTACAACCTCTGCTTAACACCAGATCTATTTGATCTTGGTGTGGGGGACCTCATGCAGGACTTTCTTGCATAGGTGGTCTTTATACTGCATCATGTGTGGTTTATATGGTGAGTCATATAGGATGCGCTTATGATACATATTGATTAGTACTTTGAAAATTCGGACCGGTATCAGGCCCTAATCATTTGCCCATCAGCTTGTTTAAATAACATGGAGGTTCTTCAATGGGTTGAGATGTCAATGTTTTTGACAATTTATGCTCATGTTAGTGGCGTATTTTGATTTATAAGATTCTTGCATCGGTGTACGCTTTTATAGCGCTAGTGTGGCCATTCTAGCATAGTCGGGTGTTGTCAGGGACACATGGTGTTTGCTGAATGGCGTTGTCATTTGTTTTTGTCTAGCTATCATTCGATATGCAAAACGTTATAACTACATGTTGTCATTAATGCATAGAACAGTTTCACGCCCTTTCGCATCCCGACCCTCGATTATAAATAGGGGTCACTTATATACATTTTTCACTTTCAACCTTTATTGTCACCCTACTTCGGTATTAGTTCAATTGACATCAACCTCCATTATGATCTTATTTTTCCCCCTAGCGCGTACAAAATGTATTGTTTGAGCATGAAGGTGTCCTTCAGTCCCATCTTCCTTTCTAAAACTCTTTAGCACTTAGCCTTTTTTTTTAAAATTATATAAAATTAGGATATAAGGGATGACCACATAAGCATGGAGTCAATGGAAATACTGTCAAAGCCACTGTTATGGTCATATGTGTCATCTTAGTGAAAGTCACGGGTGGCAAATCGGACTTACGTCAACTTTTATTAAACCAATATACCAAAGGATTTATAGTGGCCTTACTAGAGCGACCTTGTCAAGTGCAGCAGTTATCTGGGGATGCACTAATGCTCATGTGGCAACGTGGACGAGGAGGCAGTGGTGGCAGCCATCCTTAGAATATGAAATTCTGTAAATGTGGTGTGGAAGATGTTGTATGTTTTTAATGCAACCAAAGAGGGCATATTCACCCTAACTATCCTTAGAACCAACAAAGCAATAGTAATAATGCTAAGCAAACTAGAATACTAGTAGGAATGAGAACCAAGGTGGGAACAATAACCTATAGACTACAGGGAGAGTTTTTGCCATTAATAAGAAGGTCACTCAGGTTAGTGATTTAGTACAAAGTAAGTGTCTCATGAACGATTCTAAACTTTCTATTTTCTTTGACTCTGGTACTACACATTCCTTCATCTCGGAGTAATGTGTTAAGCAGTTGCAATTACTTGTGATGATGAAACATGCCTTGTGTGTATATACACTTACTAGTGCTTGTTTGAGAATCGTGACTAAGTGTTATGGCATTGAAATGTTGCTTGAGGGTAAGAAGTTTGTTGTTACCCTAGTATGTTTACCTTTGAAATACCTAGAAGTTATTTTAGGCATGGATTGGCTAGTAGTCAGTAAGGTTATGGTGGATTGCCACAATAGAATCATCATCTTTCCGACAAAGAACACCAAGGACTTATACTATCCAAGGTATATTTCAGTTGCTTTTGTTGCTTGCTATGATGGAAGGAAAGAATGAGTCTAAAGTGAATGAAATCCTGATTGTATGTGATTTTTCAGAGGTGCTCCTAGAGGATGTGCCTGATATACCTCCTGATTGGGATGTTGATTTCTCGATTGATCTGATACCTGGTGCCGAACCAGTGCCTAAAGTACTATATAAAATGTCTCGCATAGAGCTATCTTAATTAAAAATGTAAGTTAAGGAGTTGTTAGAGAAATAATTCATCTGACCCAGTGTATCCGCATTAGGAGCGCTGGAGTTACTGGTGGTAAAGAAAAATGGTAGATAAGATTATGCGTTGATTATTGATAGCTAAACAAGCTGACCATAAAAAAATAAGTATCTCTTATCGCGCATTAATGACCTCATGGATCAATTAAAGGGTGCTTCAATCTTTTCAAAGATTGATTTGAGATCCAGATACCATCAGATCCGAGTGAAGACCACAAACATTCTTGAAACAATGTTCAAGACCCGTTATGGTCACTTTGAGTATGTTATGATGTAGTTTGGTGTGACTAGTACTCTGACTGTGTTCATGAATTACATGAACAACATTTTCTATCCGTACTTGGATTAGTTTATTATAGTATTCATGGATGATATCTTGATTTATTTGAAGTCACATCAGGAACATGAAGAGCATATCTGTTTAGTACTTTAGGTACTAATGGAGAAATATTTGTTTGCTAAATTGTTTAAGTATGAGTTCTGGTTAGATCAGGTACATTTTTTAAGGCATGTTATATCGAAGAATGGTGTGGTTGACCCATCCAAGGTTGAAGTTGTTATGGATTGGGAAAAACTCAAATCTGTCACTAAAATTCAAAGTTTCTTGGGTCTGGTTGGTTATTATCAGAGGTTTATCAAGGGATTTTCCCAAATAGCTCTTTCGATGACTATACTGACTAGGAAGAATACATCTTTTGTGTAGACAGATGAATGTAAAAGAAGCTTTCAGGAGCTGAAAGCGAGACTAACCTCTACTCATGTTTTGGCATTACCTAATCTGTAGGAGAACTTTATTATGTATTGTGATGCATCTAAGCTAGGTCTTGGGTGTGTGTTGATGCAACGTGAGAAAGTGATTCCTTATGCCTCACGACAGCTATGACCTCATGAACAGAATTATCAAACACATGATCTTGAACTTGTAGTTATGGTATTTGTCTTGAAAATTTAGAAACACTATGTGTGTATCCAAATTTAAAGTGTTCAGTGATCACAAGAGTTTGAAATACTTGTTTGCTCAGAAAGAATTTAACATGAGGCAAAGGCAAAGGATGGAATTTTTGAAGAATTATGATTTTGAGTTGAAGTATCATCCTAGAAAGGCTAATATTGTAGTTGATGCCTTAAGCCAGAAATTGATACATGTCGCTACTATAATGCTAAAGGAAATAGAATTATAAGAATAGTTTAGAGATTTGAATCTGGTTGTTGATGTGACATCACCTAACAAGGTGGTTACCAGTACATTAAAGATTACAAATAAGTATCAGAAGTGTATTTAAGAGCAACAAATGTCAAATCCTTACCTATAAGAGTTGAAAAAGACTTAAGCTAGTGGTAATGACCTATCATTGACTAAAGGTTCAGATTGGATCTGAAGGATTAAAGGTCAAATTTATGTACCAAGTGGTGGTGATTTGTGAAGAATGATCTTAGATGAAGATCACAAAAGCATGTAAAGCATTCATCCGAGTTCTATAGAGATGTATCAGGATCCAGAATTAAATTTTTGGTGGTCAGGATGAAGAAAGATGTTGTTGATTATGTGTCTTCATGCCTTGTTTGTCAAAAGGTGAAGGTAGAATACCAGAAACTTTCTGGTGGGTTGTAACCACTAGAGATTATAGTGTGGAAATGAGATGCATTAACTATGGATTTTTGTTTTGGTTTACCTAGAACCTGGGTTGGTAATGATGTTATTTGGGTTATTGTTGATAGCTTAACAAAGTCTGCATATTTATTACCCATGAGTATGAAACATCCATTGCAAAAGCTGGTACAATTGTATATCCAAGAAGTTATTAGACTGCATGGTGCGATATCTAATATTGTATCATATAGAGATTTGAGATTTACTTCCCACTTTTGGGGCAATTTGCATTAAGAGTTAGGTTTGAAGCTCAAGTTGAACTCGGGCTCTCATCCTTAGACAGATGGACAATCAAGGCGTATTATTCGGAGTCTAAAGGACTTGGTGAGAGCTTGTATGCTAGAGCATAATGGTAGTTGGAAGCAGTTTCTCCCACTGATTAGGTTTACTTATAATAATAGTTACCATAGTAGCATTGAAATTACTCCATTTGAGGCGTTATATGGCATAAAATGTCGGACACCACTATGTTGGTTGGAAACTGGTGAAAGTTTAAAATTGGGGTCTGAGATTATACAGCAAACTACTGAATAGATAGAAATGATCGTGAAAACATAAAAGCGTCCCAAGATAGACAGAAGAGTTAGTATGATCAGAGAAAGAAACCACTTGAGTTTCAAATTGATGACCATGTGTTTCTAAAGGTTTCGACTCACAAAGGTATTGGTCAAATGTTAAAGAGTAGAAAATTGAGCCCAAGGTACATTGGACCATACGAGATCCTAAAGAGGATTGGTTCAGTGGCATATCAAATTGCACTTCCTCCTCACCTTGCGAACTTGCATAATTGTTTCATGTATCCCAATTGAGGAAGTATACATGTCGGATCCGGTTGATGTGATTGTCATTGATGATGTTGAGTTAAAGGATAACCTATTTTTCCCTGTTGAGCCTGTTAAAATTATGGAGAGATCAATCAAATGCTTAAGAAACAAGTAGATCCCACAAGTGAAGGTGGCTTGGAAATAAGGGAACTGTGTAACTCTAACGTAAGAGCGTGAGGAAGATACGAAAGTAGTATCCTGAGTTATTCCACTGAGGTACGTGGTATTAAATTTTAAGAATAAAATTTCCTGTTAGGAGAGGAGTATTATAATATCCCAATTTAAATTTATTGGTTGGATTGTTAATAATCAATAACTAATTGGGGATTGATTATTTATAAATTTACAGGATAAGTTAAATAATAATTTACTCTGGCCAAGTTTAGGGTAACTTAAAGTTACTAGATTAATTTTAGAAGTTAACCGACCAAGTTAAGTTAGAAAATTGCCATGATTCTTAAACTAATTTCTCTTACCCTTTCTCTCTAGAACAAACAAAAAGGAAAGAAGGAAAACCCTTCCTAGCTTTCCCCCTCCAAATTGTTTGCCACCTTCACCACCTCAATCATCTCCACTTCTTCACCTAATTCAATTCAAAGCTAAACCAAGGCTTCCACTTCATCTTTTTCCTTCTCCCCACATATATGTGTGTTAAAAAGAATAAGTTTCCCTCCAATTCCCACCATTGTCAAGGTAAGGTTTTTAAGAAACCCATTTTGGGTACTTGGTTTCAATTCCTTAAGTCCATCTCAATTCCTTCAAATTGGTACTTGTAGGAAGCATTCTAAACATTAAAGTGTTGTGGGAGATTTAATCCGCTTCTAGGACCCACGTCAATAAATGATCGGTAAGTTAAAATTACTGGGACCTATGTATGTTTACTTAACATTCAAAGAGCATTAGTAATGGATATGTACTTCTTTGTCACATAATCACTATGGCTTCAACACTTGGGGCCTTAAAAATTCTTCATACTAGATTAATGAGTAAGCTTTCCCGTAAGTGTGAAAGCTTGTTGCAGTCTAGAATCTTTTTGAAAATCAAATTCTTTTTCACATCGTAAGAACCATGATAGCTGTCGACACTCATATGTCATGTTCTCTATCCTCATGGAATTCATAATCCTTCGAGGAATGTCCTTTCTTTATTAGAGAGGTCGAGGTTGCTTAATACCATAAACATGAAATCCTACAAACTTGAAGTCCTTTAAAATTTGTTGGGGATTGGTATTAAGTGGGGTGTAATGGTCACAAATAAAAACTATTTTATCTTTTGGATGCGGTGTAGAATGTTTGTCCTTGTTATTTTGAGGTGTCTTCTCTAACTTTGCCTTCTCTATTATGATTGGGGTTGGTACCAGTGTGGAAATCAAAGCACTCAAATGTATCTCCTACCTAATATACTTGGTTGCTAGTACTCTAAAATTTTCCATGGTATAGGGTTCCTACTTGGCCAAAGACAAAGCGAAAAGTGATCCTGACTTAATCGCCTTTAAAGTTTTGTCATCCTTTTTTTTTATTTGTGTGTGAAATCTTGGGTTTTTATCTAGAAATAACAAAGTGTCTGGCAAAGGCATATGCAAGATCGACCCAATAATCACTTGCAAGGACACTCTAATACTTAAATCAATAACGAGTATATTAGAGCTCAATCATATAAGATCAAAATTAACTTACTCTGTGTGTAACGAAGACATAATATTTATAGAAGCAAATGGGTAGACCCATGTGATCCGGTCTGGATACCAGTACCTAAAGTATGACGTCAGAGTGACCTCTTAGAGGGGGAACCGGTGTTACAGGAAGACAGTGCCACATCGATTATCTGTTGTCACCTCATCCGTTCTCACTTCATCGTATGCTTCATCCGTCCTCGCCACGATGTGTATAACCGTTTGCCTTAGGATCACTATAAGATAAGAGTTCATTATAGCTTATCAGCGAAGATACCCTGTATAGCGGGATATACCGGCCCCAAGGTTATCCAGTCTGGATACCAGTTCTAAGGACAAAAGGCCAACTCAGCCTTCCTAGAAGTCAACCGGTATCCCAGGATAATGGTCCAGTTGGTAGACATGTTGATCCGGTCTCACCTAAAGAGAAGTCATTATAGCCGTCCTAGTGTTCAGCCGGTGTCAAGAATACCAATCCGGTCTGCAACACACTCGGCGAACCTCTCTTACACCAGTCATCCGAGGTGACATCCGAGACACCGATCGGCTTATCCGTTCTCCTACACTAGTCAAGAATACCGAATGCTTCAGTATCATAACGGAAAGGCTCTCGGCATAGCAGAACATGTCCCTTTCATTCACCGACAGGAGTGGGTACAATCACCAGCGGAATTTACAGAAAAGATGATTATCCTCCATCTATGTGACAAAAAGTACACTGATAATTCACCTACCCTCCTGACACACTCTGAATGCTGGCCCACTCGGATTGACTCTTTATACACGTTATCAGAACCAGTGGGCCCAATAACACCCAACGATTCATCTTCCATGCTCAGCTATAAATAACATGTTGTAATACATGTAAAAGGTTACAGTGTCCTTGCTCTCTCTCTTGCTATTATACTGTTTGAGCATTAACAGAGTTCACTTACACTCTTCTAACTTGAGTGTCGAAGAATCTTCACAGGTGACACCACCTGTCGCCCACACCAACGCGAGAGGTCAGTGTGAAGGATCTCTAGGACAACAAGACTGACCTCCACACACCTAGAGGCCGGATCAGAGAGACCGGATACACTCAGCCAGTCTTCAACTTTATTCAATTCTCAACTCTTGCGGCCGTCCCGACACCGGATCCTATACCCGTCGGGGATGGATCATTGGCACGCCCGGTGGGACCCGGTAGAGTTATTCCCACTTTCTGCAGAAGTTAGTAGTCGACCATGGAAGGAGATGGACGTGACTTTGTGGATGGTCATGTGGAAGATGTGACCCATTAACAAGCTAAGGGGAGATTCGTCTTTGAATCACCAGTAACCCATTCATGGAGAATGGTACCAGTGGCAACCCCTGATCCTCGAGATGAAGTTATCAGGCAACTCAGGGAGAAGTTGATGGAGTTGCGAAGGGAGAAATGAGGAACTGGGGACAGAGTGATGTCTCAGGCGGAGGATACTCGCCATGCATCTGCGAGAGAAAGATCCATAACTCTCCAGTATTCTAAGATCCCTACCTTTGAGATGAGAGAACAAACTCAAGATTCTGGGGACCAAAACAGTGTAAGGAAGAGGGGGAAGACATCGATGAATTCTGGGCCATACCGATTCAACGTCCCTTTCTCAAGGAGGCTCATGAGTATACTCATCCCCAAGCACTTGCAAACGACTCAACCACTTTCCATCGGAAAGTATAATGGAGAAACTGACCCCATTAAGCACCTTGATGCTTACACGCATGAGGCCATGTACTTGGGAGCTGATGAAGATGTGATGTGCAGGATGTTCCCACGAACCTTAACGGAGGAAGCTCTTGGTTGGTTCAAAAGTTTACCCTCGGAGTCAATAGATTCTTCGGAAGACATGGCGACTTCATTTGAGAGCCATTTCATCATCTCAAGGGACATTCCAAGGACTTCCCATACCTTGGCTCAGATAAGGCAGGGAAAAAATGAAACTCTCAAGGAGTTCTTGAAGAGATTTTACAAGGAAGCTGCTTTGGTGCCTAACCTCACAGAGGCTATTCAGCTTCACATCATTGTCGAAGCCTTACAGCCTGGATCCGCCTTTGCTTTGTCTTTGGCAAAGAGTCCTCCGACGACGTTGGAGGAATTTTGAAGAAAAGCTTTGAAATACGTGGGCATAGAAATGCACTTGGAGGCAACAGCGGCCAAAAGGAAATCTCCAACGCCACATCAATAAGTCGGAGAGATAAAAACTATCCCAGATCGGAACGCATGGAGAGACCGGCCCGAGGCAGCGTCTTTGATAATCCTGTACCTCCGAGTCAGGAAGAACGGATTCATGCATTTGGCAATTATGCTCCGTTAAATTCTAAGCGGTCTCAGATTCTGAGGGAGATCGGATGGCCAACGCTTACTTCATACGGGGTCAGGATGCCGCCCCAGCTTCGTAAACATGGCGACCCTCGGAAATACTGCGAATTCCATGAGCAAGAGGGCCACTCAATAGATGAATGTCAGGCTCTGGAGAATACTATCGAGACCCTGATCCGAGAGGGCAAACTCAAACCGTATCTTTTCAAAGAAGCTACTTCTGAAAAGCAAAAAGGAGTTATGGTTGGCGAGTCGGCACAACAAGATGTTATGTCCCAACAATATCTGGGCCGCTGAGAGGTCATTGATTAGGGATCAGGCCATCAAAATTAAGAGCACCTTCTGCTGATACAGCTAGTCGGTAAGACAGTGTGCACTCTTTTTCCTTACTTGGGTTTTTCCGATCGGGTTTTACCAAGAAGGTTTAACGAGGCATAACCCCGACTCAGCTTTCTTTCTCTCTTTTGTATTGTAAGTTATAATTAATGAAATATCCTCTCTGTTCACCTACTGCCTTTATGATTTTATTCGATGCACAACTGCGTTGTGACAAGATACTTTCAGGACGGATGATCCTAACAACGTCGTTAGTGATGAACCTCTTCCAAGGTACAAATGGGTGAACCACCGATTGAAGGCCCAGATTGTAGGATTAAACCGAACTCTGGGTACGGTTAGTAAGTTTGGCTGAACACCGGTGAAAGCTCGAATTGTAGGATTGAACCGAACTCCGAGTACGACTAGTAGGTTTGCCCGAACGTTGGTGAAGAACGGTGAATGGGTAAAATCCAACACCAATTGAAGGCCCAGATTGTAGGATTAAACCGAACTCTGGGTACGGTTAGTAAGTTTGGCTGAACACCGGTGAAGGCGCGGATTGTAGGATTGAACCGAACTCCAAGTACGACTAGTAGGTTTGGCCGAACGTCGGTGAAGAACGGTGAATGGGTAAAATCCAACACCAATTGAAGGCCCAGATTGTAGGATTAAACCGAACTCTGGGTACAGTTAGTAAGTTTGGCTGGACACCGGTGAAGGCTCAAATTGTAGGATTGAACCGCACTCCGAGTACAACTAGTAGGTTTGGCCGAACGTCGGTGAAGAACGGTGAATGGGTAAAATCCAACACCGATTGAAGATACAGCTAGTAGGATAAAACCGAATGCCATTGAAGCCTGGGTTGTAGGATTGAACCGAACCTCAGGAAATGGGTTGTAGGATTGCACCGAACCCCATTCGAAGGCCGGTGAATGGGTAAAATTCAACACCGAGTGATGAAGGCCGGTGAATGGATAAAATCCAACACCAAGTGATGAAGGCCGGTGAATGGGTAAAATCCAACACCGAGTGATGAAGGTCGGTGAATGGGTAAAATCCAACACTGAGTGAAGAAAAATGGTGAATGGGTAAAATCCAACACCGACTGAAGGCTCGGATTGTAGGATTAAACCGAACTCCGAGTACGACTTCTAGACTTGGCCGGTTGCTATTGAAGAATCAATCGTTATCGAATTCACTCAGAAGTACTCCTGGGAATTCCTCACTCAGAAATATTCTACCTTGGAATTCCTCTCTCGGAAACGCTTCAAATTCAATGCTGGACTCTTAAGTTCTTCAGTCGGCAATATTTCACTGAAGTCCGACTCGTGAATTCTTTAAGTCAAGAATATCTCACTTCAGAGTTTCAATCAGGAATTATTTACTCAGAAAAGTCTCTACCCAAAACGCACTCATCCGAAGTCGAAGCCTTTCTCTGTCCCTAAGTGTTTCACTCGGAAAATGCTTCACTCGGTGCCGTATTACGTAGAGCTCGGAAATGTTTCACTCGGTATTATCCTGTTCAGAAATATTCCACTCGGAGCTATCTCGTTTCGAAATGCTCTACTCGGTGCCATACTACACGGGAGTAAGAGGTATCTCACTCGGTAATATCCGGATCAGAAATGTCACACTCGGGGACACCTTCTCAGGAAAGTTGCACTCAGGAACTTCAAACCCAAATGAAGACTCGGATTGTAGGACTAAACCTAACTCCGAGTGTGGTTGGAACGATTAAACCAAGCGACGTCGAAGCACCAGTCAGAAATCTTCCACATGGAGTCGATCACTCAGACTCAAGTGCTCACTCTGAATCGGTCACTCAGAATCAAATGTTCACTCGGAGTTGTTCATTCAAAGTCAAGCCTCCACTCAGAATCGCTCACTCAGAGCCGTTTAATTCATGACACTTGGTGCCAATGTTTGACGATTAACGAGTATTACTAAGGTAAAAACATAACGTGTATTTTTGTAGGTTACACTAGTATCCAGACCTCTCGCAGGTTGTATAGCTCATATGAGCAACTTAACAGTCCCTCACATAAGCTAGGGGACATGATCTGGTCTGGATACCGGTACCTAAAGTATGACGTCAGAGTGACCTCTTAGAGGGGGAACCGGTGTTACAGGAAGACAGTGCCACATCGATTATCTGTTGTCACCTCATCCGTTCTCACTTCATCGTATGCTTCATCCGTCCTCGTCACGATGTGTATAACCGTTTTCCTTAGGATCACTATGAGATAAGAGTTCATTATAGCTTATCAGCGAAGATACCCTGTATAACGGGATATACCGGCCCCAAGGTTATCCGGTCTGGATAGCGGTTCTAAGGACAAAAGGCCAACTCAGCCTTCCTAGAAGTCAACCAGTATCCCAGGATAATAGTCCAGTTGGTAGACATGTTGATCCGGTCTCACCTAAAGAGAAGTCATTATAGCCGTCCTAGTGTTCAGCCGGTGTCAAGAATACCAATCCGGTCTGCAACACACTCGGCGAACCTCTCTTACACTAGTCGTCCGAGGTGACATCCGAGACACCGATCGGCTTATCCGTTCTCCTACACCAGTCAAGAATACCGACTGCTTCAGTATCATAACGGAAAGGCTCTCGGCACAGCGGAACATGTCCCTTTCATTCACCGACAGGAGTGGGTACAATCACCAACGGAATTTACGGAAAAGGTGATTATCCTCCATCCATGTGACAGAAAGTATACTGATAATTCACCTACCCTCCTGACACACTCTGAATGTTGGCCCACTCGGATTGACTCTTTATACACGTTATCAGAACCAGTGGGCCCACTAACACCCAACGATTCATCTTCCACGCTCAGCTATAAATAACATGTTGCAATACATGTAAAAGGTTACGTTGTCCTTGCTCTCTCTCTTGCTATTATACTGTTTGAGCATTAACAGAGTTCACTTACACTCTTCTAACTTGAGCGTTGGAGAATCTTCGCAGGTGACACCACCTGTCGCCCACACCAACGCGAGAGGTCGGTGTGAAGGATCTCCAGGACAACAAGACCGACCTCCACACACCGAGAGGCCGGATCAGAAAGACCTGATACACTCAGCCGGTCTTTAACTTCATTCAATTCTCAACTCTTGAGGCCGTCCCGACACCGGATCCTATACCCCGGTCGGGGACAGATCACCATGTAATGATAAAAGTATTAGTGCTTTTTTGTACTTAACAGAAAAGTCTGTCACTTGACATAGTAATCTCCAACACATTTATAGGTTCATCTAATATGCCCCTAGTATATGCTAGCTAACGTCTCTTAACCATTCTGGCAAAGCCTTGGGCATTGGTATATGAGTCATACCAGTAGATGCTCCCCGTTTCATACTATAAGCCCCTAAAACAGAAAAAAAAAGTTTTCATTTTATATACTCCTAATAAAATTTAGCAGCATTTTTTTTTTACTCTTAAGTACTTAATGTTTCTATATTTGTACAATTAGTATATGATAATGGAGCTTGATTAAATGAGGTGAAATTTAAAAATATAAAATTATTTTTTATAATATCAAGAGAATAATTACTCTTTTGAAACTATGTGTTATTATAAATAAGAGGTAATAATATGAAATAAAATGAATAATTGAAATTGTAGATGATATTTTGATATAGACCGGTACCAACTTCTTATACGCAGAGATTAGCTTTCTGTTAATAATTATTACCACTTATACTTCTTGAATGTTGCAATTCTTTCGGCCTTTTTGTCAAAATTGTACATCTATATGTAATATGTGATATGTATATATTTGGTATCCTTCATCTCCCAAAAAATGTAGTTTTATTATATTAATGTCAATTTAATAATGCATCATGTAGGCCGTAAATAGCTACAACCCATGCACAACTTTCTGCTTTCATTTTTAAAATAAAACTCCAATGGCAATATATGAAAGTGGAAACGATGTGCTGCGTACACACCACCAAAGACCCTTCAACCTAGTGAAAAGTCCAAAGGCACATCTTCAAGAAAGGGCTCATATACATTTTAAAATGTTGGCGATACCTAATTTTATTTTAGGCTAAATATTCATTGGTCTCTATCTTTTTAGTTTTGGTCATTTTTATGTTAATATTGCTAATGATGTAACAAATTTAAGACACATAACACAATTTGATTGACTCTTAAGTTAACTTAAAAATTTAAAATTTAAAATTCATCACTTTAAGAATGAAGACAAGAAGACCTTTATCACTAAACTAAACAACCGGTAATCTTTCAATATATATACATATCTTATAATATTTAGTATATTTATAAATTATTAATTATAATATATATATACACTGTTAATAATATAATATATTGATTAAATATATTTTTATTATTTAAATAATAAATTTATAATTTAGTTATATATTTAAAATATTAAATTTTATAAATACTATTAAATATATTAAATAATATATTTTAAATTTGGGTGATATTAAATATTATTATAAATATATTAATAAGTATTTTATTAAACAATATATATATCATAATATATTTCTTAAAATATATCAATTATTATAATATTTAATAATATATATTTAGCAATATATTTCTAATGATATTTATTATTTAAATTTTATAATATAATTATATAATTTAAAATATATTTAAGATATATTTCTTGTAAATATTTAAAAATATTATATATTATGAAATATATTAAATAATAAAATACAAATATATAATAATAATAAATGTCGTTAGAAATATATATCAAAATATATTGCTAAATCTATATTATTAAATATTGTAATAATTGATATATTTTTAAATAAAATAGATTATTATGTATATTTTTAAATAAAACATATTATTATTATATATTTAAATAAAATATTTATCAATATATTTTTAATAACATTTATTATTATTATTACATTAATTTAAATATATTATTTAATATGTTTGGTAGTATTTATAAAAATTAATATTTTAAAATATATAATGATAAAGGCCTTTTCTTTGTTGTTACATCCACCAATGGTAAAATTTTTAATCTCTAAGTAATTATAATGCATTAACTTGTCAAATTAAAATTTTTAAAAAGATAAATTACCAATTTAAAACGAAGTTAAAAGATAAGGATTAATATTTAGTCTTTATTTTATGTATGCGTATATATTTTTACCGAGACTATTGCAGATATATATTTTTGGAGATCAATAAATCACTTGATCAGGGAAGTAATTTCATTTTTTTGCATTTTTCGGTCAAACATATTGATAGAAATTATTACATCTTTTTAAGTCTTAATATGAAGTGCTTTATCGCGTAAGGCTAAGCATTATTAGTATAGTATTGTTTTTTCAGGTTTTGATGAAAATTTGAGTAAAGTCTCGCATATATATGTCTTTAAATTTTGAAATCTTTGGTGCGTAACCTGAGCTGAATAGAAACCTAAAGTTACGGGCTTTGGAAATTCTAGCGCATGCCGCAATACAAGGAAAAGTGTTTTGTTTTGTAGAATGAATAGGTTATATTATTAAGTTATGATTTAGTTTGGTTTGAATGTATGATATAATGTATTTTCATCAAATATGATTGAGATTAGATCGGTTTATTTAATTTTATATTAATTATTTTTTTACAAAATTAAATATAAAACATATAATTCTAACACAATAAAATTAATAATAACTATTTTAAAAATAGAATCACTACAATATAAATATAAGTCTTATTTTTTATAAAAAAATTATAAATTACTGACTAGAGTTTTTAAGTCTTATTTTTAAATTTAAGTTTAGTAAGGTAATATAAATATATAAGAGTAATATATTAAAGACTTTAAGATATAGATTTAAAATCTAATTCAAACCATACATAATATATTTTTTTTGATTTCAATTTAATTGATTTTTAATTATTTTAACTCGGGTGAATAATTTTATTTAGTCCAAATTTGATGGGAAACATACTAATAAGTACAACCATGAAATGAAGAACCTCCTTTCACGTACGGAATAAATAAAACGAACTGAATTGAATGAATATAGTAAATAGGGTTTGCAGGCCATTAATGGGAAGATAAGCTTTTATTTTCTTAGTGATAGAGCGAACATCATCATGATAAGGAGGGAGTGTGTATAGTGACTACATTCCATTGAAGTATAGTGGTAATCTTTTATAGCCATCTTATTGGACACCGATGCGCACCATTTTAAACAAGTTTTTCTATTCCACCTTCTAACTTTTATTAGTGGCTCAAATTAGGTTCTCGTCAAATATCCATATTACTCACGTCTTTATTATTATTTTTATTTTAAAGTAACCACTCAATTTTCTTTTTTTCCTTTATTCACGCCCCCATTTAACAGTATTGTGACTCGAACCCCGATATATATATATATATATATATATATATATATATATATATATATGATTTAAACATATATCATGTCATATTTTAAAAACTCTAAAACTTAAAAAGGATCAAAATTGATAATTTATTTTAAAAAAATAAAACGAAAATGAATGGATAAATATATACATATATATTGTTAGCAATTTTATATTTCTACTAATAGAAAGTGTGTTATATTATTTATAATATTTATAATTTTTTATGGATTTAATACAAATGATTTAATTTAGTAAGTTTTTTAGGCTACAAATAGAAAATGATGTGGACTTGATAGGTGCAAGTTAGGTTTAGACTTATTAGGGTACAATGAGAGCTCTAATAGGTTTTAAGAGTGGTTATGGTCTCTAATATAAGAAGTAACCAAAAATTTATTCTCCTCTCATCATAAGAGAAAACCCTAAACCTCGTAAGAGAAATAAAGTGGTTTGATTGAGAAAAGTCATCACGTAACATCTTGAAATTTAATTCATGGGATAAATTATGAACAGGGATTAAACAAATTTTTTCACTTAATTTAAAAGTAAAATTAGTTAAATTCAACCATTTTATTAAATTTCCTAAATCCTAAGTTAATTTTATTCTTGATTTTTTAAGTTTAAAGTTAATTATTTCCCTTTCTTTGTAACACCCCTAAATTTAATTTTTGGGTAATTTATACTGGCCAATTAATTAAATTAAATGAGTTAAATTATCCCTGTATGGTTAAGTTAATTTTTAGGATTTACCGGGGTAAGTTTCAGGTAACTGTTAATTACCTAGTTGGTTTAAAAAATTAACTAAATAAGTATAATTACCTAAATACCCTTAAGTTAACAATTGCAATACCTTTGCCAATTGCCTTTCATTCACGCGTGCCTGTAGGAAAGGAAAAATCAAGATTCCTTTTAATTTCCCTTGCATGTTTACGCGAGCTGTAAGAAAGCAAAGGTGAAATTCATTTGCTCCATTTCCCTTCACGCATGCGGCAAGTGTTGGTGCTGTCTTCTCCTTATGCGGGAGCCCCTTCCAATCTCACCATTGTTTCTTCTAATTTCTTCAATTAAGCTTGAACCTTGTGCCCTCTTCTCCCTTCTCTCGCGACAACATTGGGGCTTGGTTGGGAGGCTTTCGATTCTTTAATTTTAAGGTGAACCCATGAACCCAATTTCTTTTTGTGTGGTTATCTTCAAACCCCAATCTCTAATTCCTCCATTTTCATGAATTTCAAGGTTGTTAAAGTTGGTCTCTTGTGTGGGTAACTTGAAGTGTGTTGGAGCCTTGGGGTTTTCACCATTAGCGGTGAGTTATGTAACACCCCGGCCGCTTTTTAGGAATGAACGACTCGCCCCACAGACCAACACGAGACCTTACCAGTGTACTTTGTCCTCAATCACACATTTCCCGAGAAATTCCCAGGAGGTCACCCATCCTAGAATTACTCCAAGTTAAGCACGCTTAACTTTGGAGTCCTTATGTGATAGGTCACCGAAAAGGCTAATGCATTTGTTGGTATAGGTAGTACGAATTCATTTTTTAAGCTATCCTCGACTGTATAGTCCCATACATATACAGTCTTTGGATCCCTCTCATTCCGGTATGTATTCGATTTGTTCATGTGTCCCTCCCACTGGAAGCCTGCCAGGAGCCGCTCCTTGTCCGTGCCTATGCATCGGCGATCACTCCCCGCCCTCAACAGTGTCCGGGATGTCACATTCCCCGCTGGAAGCCTGCCAGGAGCCGTTCCTTGTCCGTGCCCATTCACCGGTGATCACTCCCTGCCCTCAACAATGCCAGGATGTCACATGCCCACCAGCTTCCGCCTGGTTCATCCTCGAACCATACCGTACTAGGAGAAGCTAGGCTCTGATACCACTGTAACGCCCCGGCTACTTTTTAGGAATGAACGACTCGCCCCACAGACCAACACGAGACCTTACCAGTGTGCTTTGTCCTCAATCACACACTTCCCGAGAAATTTCCAGGAGGTCACCCATCTTAGAATTACTCCAAGTTAATCACGCTTAACTTTGGAGTCCTTATGTGATAGGTCACCGAAAAGGCTAATGCATTTGTTGGTATAGGTAGTACGAATTCATTTCTTTAAGCTATCCTCGACTGTATAGTCCCATACCTATACAGTCTTTGGATCCATCTCATTCCGGTATGTATTTAATTCGTTCATGTGTCCCTCCCACTGGAAGCCTGCCAGGAGCCGCTCCTTGTCCATGCCCATGCACCGGCGATCACTCCCCGCCCTCAATAGCACCAGGATGTCACAAGTTAAAAGATACCCATGGTTTCTAAATTTTGATTCCGTAAATTGGGGTTTGATAATGGTTATTTTAGTGAAATCGTGTGATCTTAAAGTGGTTTGAATTGTTGGGCAGCATTAGTACTTCGTGATCTTTGGTGGTTGGTTGATCAGAAGTGACTCGGAGCTTGGGTATTGTCAGAAACAAATATCGAAGGTTATCAATGTATTTCGGTAAGTTCGAATACCATATATATTATTGGTTATAGGCTTTGGAATATGAATTTAACAACGTGCTGATCATTAAAAATTAAATATCTATGTTTTAGGAATTTTAAGTTATTTATTGGTGATCGGATAGCTTGTGGATAACGTTCAGAGCTTCTGGGATTACTTATTCCAAGTAGGGGGAACTATTATATTTTAAATGTATGGTTTATGGACGGGTTAGGGGTATATTTATATGTTATGATTTGTATATTTGTGAAATATGATAATTAAATTGTTTAAAGTGTGAGATGTTAGTGGTATACCCTGCTTGTATGATAATTGAGAATTATCGATGATTATGATTGGTTCCGTCCATGATGTTAATATGAAATTACATGAGATGCAGCTAAGTGATTAAATTGATGATTATATGTTACATAAGATGTATAAATTGATTGAATTAATATTTTCTATGCATGAGATGTGATAGGATAATTAAATTGGTATTATTTTAATGCATGAGATGCAATTAAACATTGGTGATAATGAGATTTTGCATGAGATGCAAGTGATGATTAAATAAATGATGATGTATAGCATGGGATGCTTATTATTGATGATTAAATATAGAATGAGATTCTATGATTAGTGGTTTCATGGATTCCACAAAAGACCTTGCGTGGGACTCAAGGCAAGCTTATTGAGTGGGACTCAGGGCTAGCCCACAACACTGCTGTTGTCGCTGAGAGTGATTGTGTTGCGTGAGAGGGCAAACGGTTTGGTACCAGTAAAATGGTCAGATCGGCTAAGAGCTGAATATTATATGGCTGGGAGCCTTCTGTTGCCGCACTATATCATTGTATGTGTAAATGGATCCATGTGAATGAGTGTATAAATGCATTGTTCTGAGTTATTTTGAATAACATATCTGTGACAGGCTATGAGTTATATGATATTGAGAATATCTGGTGAGTCATAAATTGAGTTGAATGGCAGTGAATGTTGTTGATCAATTGTGATATTGTAGTGTATGTTAAAGAATTGGATAGATTGATCCGATTCAATAATTGTCATTTAACATGTATGATGCTCACTCCTATTTCTGTGGCTATTTTTAGTTGGATTGGACTATGATGGTGATTGGTGAGATGTCACCCATGCTGTGTAGTAGATATTGTATATATACCTGTATATGATGTATAGTATTTTGGTGATATATCCTTGGCCGACTCTTGTATATAACTATTTTGATGATGTATATACCTTAGTGGATTCTAGGTAGCTGACGGCTTCACTGGATGCCTAGATTATATTTTGATTGTATATGTGGAATGATGATATTGATAACGATAATGATATTTTGTTGTGGTGACCATGGATGGTCCTACATTGTGCATAAAATGCATTGATATGTCCAGGAACTGTATTTGTGAAGTTGATGCATTGTATGAATGTGATAGGCAGGACTTGTTTATATGTTGTGATTGAGTCAAAGTATAGATTACAACTTAGTTTGATGATGTATGTATGGAAATTGATGTTTTTACATTAGTTTATGCATATTTAGGGAAGTGACGAGGTCATATTGCATTTTGTTAGGTTTAGATGCCATGAGATAGTTCCATTAGCATATATGCATGATTTAAAACTTGTAGAAACTGGAATGGGTCAAATCCATGGAGAATTGACCCTTGACTTGCATATTTTTACCTTAAAATGGGTTAAACGCACTTTTGCACATAAATCCTTCATTTTTGGGTATTTTTGAGTGATGTTGGTGGCTACGTGTCATAAATGATGCATATTAGGTGGTGTTAAAGTTTGATGGTGATTGGATGTCATATGAGGAAGTTAGGGTGGTTAGAAGTTAGATTTTATGTCATTTTCTGCATTCTACTACATACTGACATGATGGTAATCGATTACCATATCTGGCAACTGATTACCATCATGTCACTATGCAGTAAAATACAGAAAATGACAATTACCAAAGGACATCTGCGTAGGACCTGAGAGTTTTTTTGCAGGAAATATGTTTTGCTCTTGAGTGTAATCGATTAAACCATGTGGTAATCGATTACCAAGGAGCAAATCCCAGGGAATGACCAGAGAGCAAATTTTACAGGAATTGGTGATTTCTCTCGGGTGTAATCACTTACCCTATTCTGGTAATCAATTACCAGTGACCCAAATCCACCCTGATGGCTCTACTGCACATGTAATCAATTACAGTGAGTTGTAATCGATTACTGGGCACTCTGACTTATGTTTTGAAGGCTTTTAAGCTTATGAAATCCACCATACTTGTACCTAATGCTAATTTATGATTAATACCGATGTTGTGTGGTTCCGAAATCCTATTTTTGGGTTGAATTAAATCGTGAAAAATTTCTTTGGATTTTCACCGTTGTTTTAATGTTAGGATGTTTTATTCTTCACTTTACCATTTTTCCCACATGAAATTTCACGTTATCTTTCTCTTGTGGTATTACCCTTTATTTGGACAAAACAAAAGCAACCTTTTTCCTCCATCTCTCATCCTCACTTTCTTCAAATTTTAGCTCTTTCCTAAAGCGTGTCTTTTCTTCATACTTCACCAATTTCATTTTCCATTCAAAGGTAAAATGCATGCATCTCAAATTCCTCTCTTTTATCTCATGAGTTGTCATGGTGCATGGTGTTAATCTGAACCTTCTTCTTCTCTTTCTAGTTTAAAGAATGTGGTGGCCATGGTTGCAAGCCCTAAGGGTAATTGATTTTCATTTTGAAGGCTGTAAGGTATGAATTCCTTAAATTCTTCAAAAATTTCAACATGTGGTTTTTCCTTGCTTTGTGAAATTATAAAATCCTCAAGCAATTATCATTGGGAAGCAGTTACAGTGTTGATTCAGAGATCCACGGTTGATGTTTGGAGTGTCAAAAGTATATTGAAGGGTTATTGGAGTACTAAGCCACACTTTAGTGAGTTGTCCTACTTTAGAAATATGATGGATTGCTAAATTTAGCTTTGAAGTATAGTAGAGATAGTTGTTAACTATTAAAATGGTTCATGTATACTTTTAAGAAATTTTAATTGAGCTTAGTTGCTTCCCAGAAACTGACCGGAGATTGAAGTTGCGCGTTTATTGATTTCAGTAAGTTCTGGTAACTTGAAACCTTGTTTAAAAAATTTATAAAATACTATGTTAGCATTTATAAGCTTTGTAACGTATTTTTAAATGTCGGGTACATGGTTTTAGGGCTTTAGCAATTGCCAAAATAGTAGATCAAAAATGGGATCAAAGTAAAGAATCGCATTCATGTATGTTTAAACGTATAGGGGTTTACGATTTGAAGAATAAATGGGAATTTGATTTCGGGTTAGTTCTATATAGTTAGAAAAATATTATTTTTGATGGATTCAAGTATGCTTTGTTTGGTAATGTGTTATATTGTATTATAGAGAGGTTAGTCTAATGTTATTGAATAATCGACCTTGTAGCTTGGCACGACATTATGTTTAATATAAATATGTAGAAATTGTTTCTATTTGTGAAATTGAGTAATGTATGATTTATTGAAGTTAAGTGTTGATGAGGTCTGATTAAGTACATTGCGCTGAGATTCGCATTTCTTGCCTTGATCACATTTCATGACATCATTTGCATTTCCAGCACTAAGATTTGTTGAAAAGACTGTCACGATAAAGTGATGAGCTTCACTGTGCAATTGTAGCAAGTTGCTTTTGAGGCTACCGCGTAATGTTGAGATTCACTGGTAGTCCTCAGGTACCATTGCTTATAGTGTTGAGATTCACTGTGTGGTTACCCCGACGCCCCTTAATTATATTGTTGAGATTCACTAAGTGGGTTGTCTTGGCACTTGCTTATACTATTTAGTCGGATCCACATTTCCTTGTTTGTGCATAATTAAAAAGGGAAAATGTTTTCAAAGACCATGGCATAACATTAACGCATTTATGAGTCATAAGAGGGATATGTATTTGATGTATGTTTAGATATACATGCAAAGATGGATAATATGTTTAAGTGAAGGATTTGATGCTTTATAAGGTTATTCCATACTAATTCAGAATGTTGTTTGATCGGTTAGATAAATATATGAATATATGCAATATTTTACACATGACTCATTGGATCTAATTGTCATTTATTGTTTCAAATGGTACTCACCCTCTTTATTTAGTGATCTTTTTTAGTGAGTGCACAAGAAAACAAATATGCTCAATGTTCTAGATATGGATATTACATTGCAAGCCATAGTAGATGCAACCGTAGATGTGTATATATATGTATATAGGAGTGTACATCATAGTTTTGGTGTTTTGATGACCTTGATATGATTATACACCTTTTTATATCTTGGAGTATATATGTTTGAACTACATTTTGGATGAACGACACTTGATATGAGATTTTACACTATCTATCTACGTTGCATTTTGATGAATGGATATGTTATCTTAAGATTTTAATGCATTGGCATTGAGCCATAGACATATAAATATATATGCCATTTACTCCCATGGATAGGTTCTGTGTGTTGAGTGGGTTTTATTGATTTGTTAATGACTTGTACGTTGAGATGGTATGTGTTGTGCTTGGTGTCTAATGAATTGGCTAAATTTTGGCATGAAGCTATTTATATTACTGAATGATAGAAGTCATGGGCAGGTTTATTGAATATTTCTATAAAACTATGTCTTAGCGTTATGTGATGAAGTTGGGCTTTAAGCCAAGTTAGCCGTATACGATAAAATTTGATTTCATGACAGCATTTCATAAATAGTAGTTGGTCTTTTATGGATTGTGTGAATAGACTTCATGATGTGTGCTGGAATTGATTATGTCACGGTTATGCATGGTATGATGATCTGTATATTGTTGGATTGTGTTGTGATGAATTACTGATACTAAGTTATATACGAATAAATGGCTGTTGTTTTCAATTGCATAGGCAGGTTTTGAATGTGCTTAATATAATTCTGAGAGTTATGCATGGCTTAGCTGAAGTGGGCATGGTGTGATTGCAATTTTATGGTGTTGGGGGAACTAAACGGGTCAAATTGAGTGGTTATGGGAATTGTAGTCCCAAAGTTATATCCACATAGTAAAATATGCATGATACATGTCTATCCAGGATCATATTGCAGTTTGTTATTTGTTTATCCCTTTTTGTAGCATGAGTTGAGCCTAAAGCATCTAAAACATATCTGTGTGCATAACTTAACCATATGATAAGATTTTGGCGAACAAACTTCGCCAACTGATTTAAAATGTCAAAAACATGCGGTATATGAAATTTGGTGTTATTATGATTAAAAATGAATGAATTAAGGACCTTTATAGTTAGCCAATTATGCGCAGGGACCAATTTGTAGACTATGGAACTTTGACACCTGATATGGGCATAGAAACACTGGGCGTATGGATGCCCAGGCTCTTTTCCTTCCCTTTACCCTCTACACGTGCTAACTCCAGATGTGGTGTGCCCACGTTGGCTTGGTCTAGTGCATCCTGATTTTGGGCGTTACTACACTAGGTAGGGTCTCCCTTTGACGCCTAAATCACTCTGATCACGTGTTTAGGTAGTATCCCGCATGTAGGCATTTTGATGCCAGAAGCCAATGTACCCACACTGGTCTTGCATGACTACCCTTGTCCATTGGCCTTCCTCCCATGCATGCATTCATTTCTCCTAGGCGTTCTCACGCCAGCTCCCCACGTTGGATGGTCCTCTCTTGCGCATTTGGGGGCTGGCATAGGCATTTATACGCCTGTGTTATAGCTTTGCACTTTCTCCTTTCCATGTTTCCCTCTCATTTACACATCTATATGCTGGCATGGGCATGTATACGCCCATGTTGAGTTGCATTGGATACTTGTTGGAAGATGGTAGGTGTTGGTACACCACGCATGGGTGTCCACACACCTAGGTTCTGTTTCTAGGTTATGTCTTACCTTTTGAAGTGAATCAAGGTGATGCATATATGCTTGGTTGCTTATTGCTTTGCACTTAAAAATCTTGTTTTATCCATACAATACTTAAAATGAATGTGTGAAAAATGTAAAAAATTTACATGCAAAATTATGAAACAAATAAACAACGAGTGAGATTTTATCCAGTTACGATAATCAATATAGAAATCAGGCCAGAGTTTGACACATCATACCAAAGGTTAATGTTCCTTTACGTTTATTTTATTTAACTTTATATATCTAGGTATTCTTCAAATCATCTTCATCACTACTTGGTAATTTGATGTAATTTTCTCAAGTTTATTTAAAACTTTGTACAAATTAAGATCATTTCCAACAATTTCATAAGAGTCTTATTATTATTATTAAATTATTGAATTTTAAAGTTGTTTATGTAACATCCTCATTTTTATTAGTTAGTGCACGTTAGGATATTTTAGGGAATTAAATGGAACTTACGATTCAATTTTGTCAGTTTGTACTTAATTGAATTAATTATTTGAGAGTTGTTAAATTATATTTTAAAGCATGACCGACTAGGTTAAACACTCACTCTTTCCCGGCCACCACCCCCTCTCCCTATATATTCTCATTTTTCCACCACCACCCAAGGCACGTCTCTTTCTCTCCATTTGCGACAACCCTCTCTTTTTCTGATCTCTACTTACTATATATATATATATATGTATATATATATGACACCAACACCACCACATTTTTCCACACTGCTCCTTTCTTTTTCTTCTTCTTTCAGATTTTCTCTTTTCTCTCTTCTCCAACTTACCTCATGGCACCCATCTTTCTCCACTCACCCACACCATAAACCACCAAAGTCATCTCTATTTTTTCCTCCATAACCACCACCTCCACATCGTGTGCCTTTCCCTCATCTGACGTGCCTTCCTTTCCCTCTCACATTCACTCTCTCTTTTGACACCACCACCCTTCCATTCTCTTCCTCTCTATCATAATGTCATCACCATCACCGTGTCTCCCCCTCTCCTTCATGCGATCTCAGTCTCATTATCATCGAGCCACCATAGCCACCCTCTCCTCCATAGCTTCACCACCACTCCCGCATCATCATCTGTGTTTGTATATATTTACTTGACAGGTTTTGATAATGACAATCTTCTCAAAGAAATCAAGTTCGAATGCAAATGAAAATATTTAAGCTCATGATTTGATAGAAATAGATGTGTAGGATCTACGAGCAAAAGAATGGAAATTGTATAAGGTCGCTATCATGTAAAAGTGCTGAAAACTGATATCAACCATGCGATAATTGATTAGCATGTAAGAGGTAATCGATTAGAGGTATCAAAAATTAAAAGAAAAGGAATATATCATTTCTCTAATCAATTAGGAATATAAGGAAAATTATTTGTGTAATTGATTAGCTGAGTAAGTATAATCAATTAGTTCAGGAGTAATCGATTAGGATGTTAATGTAATCGATTAGGAAACACAAATATATCAAATATCAGAGTTAAAAAAGGAAACACTGAAAGAGAATATTCATTCCTAAAATAAGGCACGGACCCTAATCAGCCCATTCCTTAAATAGAGAACAAATTCACAAGGAAGAAGTACATTAACACAAGAAAGAAATTGGTATACACTTATTGTTGAGTTTTACTCTTATTATTCCATTGTGAGAAATCCTTTTTTGAGCTTTCAAGTTGTTTATTCACCTTGAGAGGGTATAGCTTTTGTAATCCTTGTTTCTAAAGAATTGAGTTGGTTGAACCTAAATGATATTGAAAGATTATGAGAGTGGGTGGGTTACCCAAAACTGTGTGAGGATTAAGTTTCAAGTGTGGTACATTGTGAAACTATAATTGCTTCAACTGTTGCATCTTAAATTCTCAATAGTGATATTTCTCCAAGTGGTTTACTTGGGGACTAGACATACACCACAGTGGAAGTGGTGGAACTAGTATATTGATTTGTAATTTTTCCTTCCCTTAACTCCTTATAATTGTTATGTTTACTTATTTGTACTCTATTGAATTGTTCTGGCTGAGTATTAATATTTTGCTTTGTTCTCTAAATTTTGCTTAGTAAATATTTTCAAGTAATTAAGAATGATTTTGAATAGCATTCTAATATTTTTAAAACTATTCAATTCACCTCCCCCTTCCCCCTCTTGAGTATTAAGGCCATTTTGTAACAAGTGGTATCAGAGCTTGACTCTTAGTTGATCAAGCTTAACAGCTTCAAGAGAAAAGATGGCCTTAACTTCCTATACTTTTATTCTCGAGGGTGGTGCCACAAATAGGCCTCCGGCCTTTAATGGTGAAGGGTTTGCTTTTTGGAAACAAAGAATGAAAATCATTATTCAATCTATTGATTTGAAAATATAGAATGCAATTAAAAATGGTCCGTATGTACCTAAAAATATAGTAGATGGAAAAGAAATTAAAAAACCAATGGATAATTGGATTTGTGATGAAGAGAAAAATGTTCAATATAATTATAAGGCCAAAAGTCTTATTACTCTTACTTTAGGACCAGATGAATTGTTTAGAATTATTACATGTAAATCTGCTAAAGATATGTAGTATATTACAAACTACTTGATCCGGTCTCAATACCGGTATCCGATCTGCTATACATATTTCAACGTCTTTGATGAGACATCTACGTGTAACCGGTGTCATCGGTATACATCCGGACTGTAATTCCGTATCAGGCGTTCTCCCTATACCGGTTGTTCAGGATAACACCATGACATCGGATAATACACACGTCACTGTGCAAAAGACAAGGATTGTTGCTACAGGGATCGATCAATAATTCCCCGCACTACGAGCCAAATTCTGCTCACGGGAATGGTCAACTTGTTCCCTAATCCTAGTCTACATTCTCTATGCTCAATATAAAATAGCCACTTGACCCAATCATGCAGGTAAGTGCGCAATATAATAATGCTAATGGGAGTTGGTGGTTCCCCACCAACGAATCCTCGTTAATCGAGCCAATCAGGTATATGAACTCACTTCATGATTGAAGTGAGGGATCTTTTTCAGCTCTTTTACGACTGATTCCTCTCTGAATACATTCCTGACTTGGAATATTACTGACTTGAGCGTCGGAGAATCTTTACAGGTGACACCACCATTCGCCCACTTCAACGCGTTAGGTCGGTGTGAAGGATCTCCAGAACGCCCGATCCGCTCTTCTCACTCAAGGACAACGGATACCTACACCGGATACACATACATCCGGTCTTCTATACAGTATTTACATACTATTTGTGACTGGTCTGAGTCCGGATCTCTAGACCCCGGTTCAGGACAGATCACTACTCATGAAGGAACTATTGATGTTAAGGACTCTAAAATTGGAACTTTGACTAGTCATAATGAAAGTTTTCATATGAATTCTGGTGAAATCATTTTAGAACTTGAAAAATGGTTTACTTTAATCATTAATGATCTTATTACTCTTGGGAAATCTTATTCTAATAAAGAGCTCATCCATAAAGTGTTGAAAAGTCTTACTAGGGAATGACAACCATTAGTCACAACCATCAATCAAATGCCAAATATGAATGAAATGTCTCTAGCTACTTTATTTTACAAATTGCAAGACCAAGAACAAGAATTAAAAGATTTGAAGATGGCAAAAGAAGAAGAGAAGCTCCTAAAGAAACGAAGCATTGCTCTTAAAGCAACTCCAATAGATGAGGAGGAAACTGATGATGAAGATTCAGACAGGGAGAACTTGAGCCTATTCATAAAGAAGTTTGGGAAATTCATGAAGAACAAGAAATTTCAAAAGAATACAAACAATCAAGGTAAGAAGAGTTTTTTTAAAGATAATAATTCCTCACCTACTTGCTTTGAATGTGGAAAGGAATGACACTTCAAAGCCGGTTTTTAAACCTAAAGAAGACGGGAAAATAAAAGGAGAGAAGAAAGACGTGACTTTGACTTAGATGATGATTTCACTAAGGAAGAAATTCATAATGCTTTTGAAGAATTGCACTATCAATTTATTAAGCTATTTAATAAATACAAATGATCTAGAAAAACTGTTGCTATTCTTGAATTACATCTATAAAAAACTAGTAAGGAAAACGAAAACTTGCTAAATGAAAATAATAAGCTAAAATCTCTAAAACCTTGTAGTAATTCTAAGGAATGTGAAATGTTCAAAAAAATGTGAAAAGTTGGAAAAGGAAGTGTTAGACTTAAATAGGACTCTTGAAAAATTCACTAATGGTAAAGAAAATTTGGATGCTTTGCTAGAAAACAAGGATGCATGTTTGATAAAAGAGATTTAGGATATAATGATAATAAAAATGAAAAGTTGTATCAAAATTTTTTGTTTCCTCTAAGAAATCATCCACTCCTTTTATCAAATGCTTTCACTGTGGTATTAAAGGACACATCGCATCTACTTGTAATGTTAGAAAGTTAGGAACAAAAATGGTTAGAAAGGTATGGGTTCCAAAAGGAACTTTACAAACTAACAATCAAGGTGTTGGACAGTAGGTATGCTACGAAGCAAGCAAAACTCATTGGTATTTGGACAATAGGTGTTCCAAACACATGATCAGGGACATAACAAAATTCACCACTTTTACTGTAAAAGGGAGGGGGAGTGTAACCTATGGTGATAACACTAAAGGGAAGATTCTCGGCTACGGTAATATTGGTAATAATCCCTCTAACTCAATTAATGAGCTTTACGTGGAAGGACTAAAACATAATTTGCTAAGTATTAGTCAACTATGCGATAAAGGATATAGAGTTTTATTTGAATAAAGCGGTTGCATAATTGAAAATAAAATAAACAAAGAGGTAAAGTTCATTGGTCAAAGAATTGATAATATTTACATGATTAATCTAGATAGGCTAGCTTCAAATGGTGCATAATTCTTTTTATCTAAATAAGATAAGTCTTGGTTATGGCATAAAAGAATCACCCACATTCACTTTGATCATTTAAATAAACTCGTTTCGAAAGAATTAGTAGTTGGATTACCAAAGCTCAAATTTGAAAACCGATTTTATGATGCCTACAAAAAGAGGAAACAAATAAAAACTTCTTAGCAAAGAATATTGTTTCAACTACTAGACCCTTACAACTTTTACACATGAATCTTTTTGGATCCTTAAGGATTAAGAGCTTTGGTAGCAATTACTATACACTTGTGATTGTGGATGATTTTTCTAGATTCACATGGACATTATTTTTGGATCATACACATGAAGTATTTAAAGCATTTAAAAAGACTTGCTAAAGTTATCCAAAATGAAAAGAATACAATAATTGCATCCATTTAAACTGACCATGGGGGAGAATTTAAGAATCATCTTTTTTAAAAAATTTGTGAAAAACACAACATTGAACATAATTTTTCAGCTCCTAGGACTCCGCAACAAAATGAAGTAGAATCAATCTTTAGAGGAGCTTGCAAGAACTATGTTGAATGACAATGAAATTGCAAAAAGTGTATTGGCTGATGCTGTCAGCACGACTTGCTATATTATGAATCGATGTTTGATAAGACCGATTTTAAAGAAAACCCCCCATGAACTTTACAAAGGATGGAAACAAAATATTTCTTATTTTTATGTTTTTCAATGCTAAGTTTGAAGAAACAATCTTTCTAGGTTATTTATTATCAAGTAAAGCTTATCGAATCTTTAACACATAAACTTGTACTATTACAGAATCTGTTCATGTAAAATTTAATGAATTTAACCAAAAACTTTTGAGAAAGGAACGTATTAATTATGCAGATATCTCTTAAGACACAACTTTAGAAGTCAAAAGGGAAGACGAAAAAGGAAACGATCAAGAAGACAACAAAGAAGAATGAGGAAACAATAAAGAAGGTGAAGATCTACAAAGAAGCAATGATCCCGTCAATGATCCTAAAGAATGGATTACATTAAGACACCATTCTATCGATAACATTCTTGGTGATATCTTAAAAGGTGTAAGTACTCACAACTCCCTTAGAAATGCATGTAATCATTTAGGTTTTATCTCCTAAATTGAACCTAAAACCATAAATGAGGCTATAATTGATGAAAATTAGATGTTAGCTATACAAGAAGAATTAAATCAATTTAAAAGAAATCAAGTATGGGACTTGGTGTCAGGACCCAATAATCATCAAATAAGAAGAACTAAATGGGTATTTAGAAATAAGCTAGATGAATCTGGAATAATCACTAGAAATAAAGTTAGGCTAGTAGCTAAAGGATATAATCAAGAGGAAGGAATAGATTATGAAGAAACTTATGTTCCTGTTGCTAGGCTAGAAGCTATTAGGTTATTACTTGCTTTTGCTTGTTGTATGAATTTTAAACTTTATCAAATGGATGTCAAAAGTGCATTTTAAATGGTTATATACAAGAAGACATATATGTAGATCAACCTCCTGGTTTTAAAGATCATGATTTTCTTGAACATGTTTTTAAACTTAAGAAAACCTTATATAGTTTAAAACAAGCTCCTAGAGCTTGGTATGAAAGACTTAGCAAAATTTCTTTTAGAGAAGAATTTTGAAAGATAAAAGGTTGATACTATACTGTTTATCAAGCATAAAAATCTTGACATCCTATTTGTACAAGTGTATATTGATGATATTATATTTGGTGCTACTAATGAGATTTTATGCAAGGAATTTCCTATGATCATGCAAAGTGAATTTGAAATGTCGATGATAGGAGAGTTCACATTCTTCCTTGGACTTCAAATTAAGCAATAAAGCGAAGGAATTTTCATAAGCTAAATCAAGTATTGTAAAAAACTTCTAAAGAAGTTCAGGATGGATAAAGCAAATGAAAATACAACTCCCATGAGCACATCCTGCCATTTAGATAAAAATAAGAAAGGTAAGAACATAGAAATAACCAAATACAGAGGTATGATGGGATCCTTATTATATTAACTGTCAACTGCCCAAATATCATGTTTGCTATTTTACTGGTTGTAAGCTTGATAGGAAAAGCACTAATGTTACTTGCCACTTGCTTGGAAATTCCCTTGTATCTTGGCATAGCAAGAACAAGTGTAGCCCAATCAACAACAGAGGTTGAATATGTCATTGTTGGTAGTTATTGTGTATAAATTCTGTGGATGAAACAACAACTCTTAGACTTTGGTGTTAAATTAGATAATATTCCTATTAAATATGATAATACAAGTGTAATAAATATATCAAAAAATCCTGTTATGCATTCTAGGACTAAAATATTGAAATTAGACATCATTTTATAAGAGATCATGTTTTAAATGGTGATTGTGTACTTGAATATATGGAAACCTCTAAACAATTAGGTGATATATTCACCAAATCATTGCCTAAGGGTTCATTCATAAGTATAAGAAGAGAACTAGGCATATTAGATGCATCTTCTGTTAGTTGAAATGATGCTTGCATGTTTGTTAACATGAATTGTTTGAAAATTTTCATATTTTGCTTTTTCTGATTGATTAACTTTTCTATCTAATCCATTAAGCTCATTCTGTTTCCATTATAATCGATTAGTCCTTTTTGATAATCGATTCAAGGAATTCTATTTCTCTTATAATCGATTAAGTCTTACTTATAATCGATTTGAATGTTTCTGACTTTCCTTCTAATTGAATATTTCATAATCGATTAAGACCTCTCTGACTTGTTTCATAATTAATTATCTGTTCTCAATAATCGATTAAAGTTATCAATTTCTAAATCTCAACAGCAGTTATCATTGAATCCAATCGATTGGCACGTGAAGTATATATTGTAATTTGTGATTTTTATGGCTTTTTCATGCAAACTCTTTCTCAAATCACGTCATTCTCCTCAAAATCCATCTCTTTTTCTTCTCAAAGGTCAAACACTTTTTCCTTTCACTCTTACCATGTCAACACATCATCTTCTCACCTTTACAACAAGCAAAGGGCCAACGTTGTTGGTGCCTCCATCCCTATTCCCTCTTTTGATTACCCTCGTATCTTCTGAATGGGAAATTCAGAACTCTGTGAAGAATTTTTCTAAGAAAGATGTCATTGCTCCTATGTGGATTGATAGAGACTTCTTTAACATACCTTGCTTCACTTTCATGGATTTGCTTCACCAACAGAAGCTCATTCCCTTTGTCTCTCAAAGTGATGAACATTACTATCCTAAACTCATTAGAGTATTTTACTTTAATCTCCACCTTGAAGATGGTTTCATTCTCACTCATGTGAAAAATTTCAACCTCCGCATCACCAATCAGATTCTTTCTTAAGTGGGTGGTCTAGGTCATACCTCTACTAGAGAGTGGGATTATAATCCTCTTGCTGCCCGATAATCCTTATGGAGAGCCAATCCTACATGTATGAATATTAAAACCGTTGGTCAGCTTACTATGAATAAAAAACTTCTTCATTTTCTGTTAGTAAAGGTTTTGATTCCTAGGGCAGACAATTATGCCTTGGTTGAGGAGGATGATGTCTTAGTCATGTGGTCCATTTATAATGGCAAAGACATCAATTGGCTAGATCTTGTTAAGCTTCATATGTTGAAAGCCAAAGACCAACGTAAGCTTCTTTATGTTGTTTTTCTAACCAAATTGTTTAAGCATTTCCGTGTTGATTTTTCTGGAGAAGCTAAGGAACATGTCACCACTAAATCCATCATTGGTAGTCACTACTTGACCAAAATGGGGATGTACCGTTTTAAGGACCAGTGGTACCTCAAAAGCGATGAGCCTAACATGCACTTTGTTCCACCAGATGCTTAATTTATTTGATGCTTAGTTTTATTATGTTGGACACTTATTACTAATATGACATTTTTATGATCTGGATTATGTTATGAATTTTGCTTATGTCATGCTTTGACTTGGACTATGATATACCCTTTGCTTTTATGCTTGATATATGATTATATTTTTTATCATGCCAAAAGGAGGGAGTATGAGATCATGTGATATGTTACTGATTTTGATATGTGACTAATTCTGATTATGTGTTATGAATGTAATCATGATATGATTAATACTATGATTGATTTCTTTATGTTGTGATTACAATCTTAAGGGGGAGAAAAATCATTTATATATCTATCACCTCTATGAGATGTACATGTAATTGTCATCATCAAAAAAGGGGAGAATGTGTTTCCATATGTTTGCTTAACAGGTTTTGATAATGACAATCTTTTCAAAGAAATCAAGTTCAAATGCAAATGAAAATATTGAAGCTCGTGATTTGATAGAAATAGATGTATAGGATCTATGAGCAAAAGAATTGAAATTGTATAAGGTCACTATCATGTAAAAGTACTAAAAACTGATATCAGTCATGCGATAATCAATTAGCATGTAAGAGGTAATCAATTAGAGGTATCAAAAATTAAAAGAAAGAATATATCATTTCTCTAATTGATTAAGAATATAGGAATAATCAATTACTGCTCTTAAAAAGAAAAGAAAAAGGGAAAACTATTTATGTAATCGATTAGTTGAGTAAGTGTAATCGATTAGTTCAGGACTAATCGGTTAGGATTTTAATGTAATCGATTAGGATACATAAATATATCAGATATCAGAGTTAAAAAGGAAAATGCTGAAAGAGAATATTCATTCCCAAAATAAGGCATAAACCATAATCAGCTTCTTCCTTATTTTCAAGCTTTAAGACCCTATAAATAGAGAACAAATTTACAAGGAGGAAGTACATCAACACAAGAAAGAAATTGGTATACACTTATTGTTGAGTTTTACTCTTATTATTCCATTGTGAGAAATCCCTTTTTGAGCTTTCAAGTTGTTTATTCACCTTTGAGAGGGTGTATCTTTTGTAATCCTTGTTTCCAAAGAATTGGGTTGGTTGAACCTAAGTGATATTGAGAGATTGTGAGAGTGGTGCATTAAGCAAAACTGTGTGAGAATTAAGTTTGAAGTGTAGGACATTGTGAAACTGTAATCGCTCCAAGTGTTGTATCTCAAATTCTCAATAGTGATATTTCTCCAAGTGGTTTGCTTGGGGACTAGACAGTGGTGGAACTGGTATATTGGTTTGTAATTTCTCTTCCCCTTAACTCCTTATAATTGTTATCTTTACTTATTTGCACTATATTAAATATTTCTGGCCGAGTACTAATATTCCGCTTTGTTCTTTAAATTTTGTTTATTAAATATTTTTAAGTAAGAATGATTTTAAATAACATTCCAACATTTTTAAAACTACTCAAGTCACTCCCCTCTTGAGTATTAAGGTCACTTGGTATAACATCGTCTTCCCTCTTCCTCGCTTCTTCCCTCGGATCCCCTTGTGTGAGTAGCCGTCATTGTCACAAAGCTTGAAGGTTCGTCGAGGGTTAACTGAATCATCGATAAAAAGCCGTAACGAGGGTTCTCAGTCGTTGATCCATCTAAAATCGGCATCGGTAAGTTAAACTCCCTCCTTTTCCCCTTGCATGCATGATCACTTCACATGCATGGCCTTTCTCTTCCATTTTCTGAATGTTGAAGATTTTTATGACTTGTTGGAATTTTTATTGGCTTGCATGAGGGGTTTCTTCTTGGTTTTTAGGAAAATCATCAAGACAAAAGTTGTTCCTCTTTCTTTCCTCTTTCCAACAGGCCAAAGAATGCCGAAATCCAATGTCTAGAGCAAAAATTATGCCCTAAACATTAAACGTTATCCTGGCTGGATTTTTATTACGGACAATAAATTTATTTTGAAACTAGGATTGTTCAGCTTAGAATTGGCTTTTGGTGTCTGCGTGAAAGTTGTAGTAAATTTTGTTACAAAAATTTTCAGACCAAGATTGTTGAAATCGAACACTCGGAGCCTAAGTTATGATCAAAATACGAAAGGATACATGTTACCTTTTTTGATCGCATGCATGTTTTTCTTTTACGTTGCATGCAATGTTTTTGATGTACCCCTTTCTTTTCCCTACTTTGGCCATGTACGATTAGAAAGGTGTTGGTAGGATTTCGAAGCTTCGGGGTAGCTTCGACACCCTATCGATTAGTAACCTTTGGTAAGTTCGATTCTTATCGAAACTCCATCGATTTCATGTTCAAGTCTTAATTTTAGTATTTCAACGGTTTATGAGTTACGAGGACATTTTAATTAATTTTCTTGAGTATTTTAAATATAGGATATTGATGTTCGGACCTGAGTCAAAAGTCAACATTTTATTTTGGGAAACCAGATAACGTTTTGAGGTAATGTTAACGTACGGGAAAAGGGGTTATCACTTGAGTAGCGAGTAGTAATTTTAATTCCGGGGACGAGTTTTTGTAATAACAAAGTTTACTTCAAATATCAATGCCCCAAAAATAATAATTTTTAATTGAATTTAATTTGTTAAGTGTCATTGCATATATATATATATATATATATATATATATATATATATATGTTCTTCATTATGTGCTGTTGAGGTTGGCCCATGAGAGTATTAATGATATGGTGATAATTGAATTATTTTTTGTTACACCCTGTGGTGGCGCTATATGTCTATTAAAACCCAATTTGCTAATATTTATTTTCATGAGTGATTCTTAAAATTGATATATATATATATATATATATATATATATATATATATCAATACAAATTTTGACTAATTTCTTGATTAACCCTTATATCTCTAATACATATTTATTTATTTTATCATATCATTTTCTAATGTATATTAAGTGGCCCTTAAGGTATACTGATATTCTTATAATTTTTTTTGAAAAATAATGCAAAAAAATAAATAATTTGAGATTTGTGGTAAGTGGAAAATTATTTCACGGTCTGGGTGAAAGGGGTCAAGTCATTAATTGTTTTTCGCATAATTAATGTGCGAATGTCAGGGAATAGTTCAGCTCATGTCATGTGGCGTTTTTTGTGCAGAAATCCTGACACATTTTCACAGGACAAGAATGCGAAATGTTAGTGGTTAGAGGTAGGTCCCATCGTACGTGAAAGGGGAGTGAAAAAGTTTGGATATTTTCACAGGTCAACCATGTGAAATCCATGCATGGCTGACAAGTGGCAAGGATGCGTAGGTGTATCATTATTTCGCCTGTTTGACGTGGGAAATTGGCAGGGCCGTGACACGTGTGACGACGGGGAAAATGGAAACAAAAATGCATCTCCCTATTTAACCGTCCCAGCATGCATTCCATTTACCATTCAATTTCTACTCTCATTCTCCTCTTATTTTGCATTCTGTTAGTGAGTTCCTTTTATGCATATTGTGTGGTAAAGTTTGAGAAGATTTTGAAATCAATTTGTAAAGTGTTTAAATTGGGTGAAAGGCATGTATACAAACTGTATTTTATTTTTAGTAATGTAGTAGAATCTTACTTTATTGTAAATTAATATTCATTTTTGATAATGTTAGTTAATATTTCATAATGATAGTTAATATATGATATTTGAATTTGTTAGTTAATATTTGATAATGGTAGTTAATATATGATATATGATAATGTTAGTTAATAGTTGCTAATATTAGTTAATATTTGATAATGTTGGTTAATATATGATATTTGTTAATGTTAGTTAATTTTTGCTAATGTTAGTTAATATTTGATAATGTTAGTTAATATATGATATTTGTTCATGTTAGTTAATTTTTGCTAATGTTAGTTAATAATTGATAATGTTAGGTAATATATGATATTTGTTAATGTTAGTTAATTTTTGCTAATGTTGGTTATAAAAATTGTTGTGAATGTTTGTAAACTAATTAGAAGATATGATAATTGGAAATATTAGTTTTTAAATATTATTGAATAAATTTTTCATAAATTAATATTCATTAAAGTGAATGTTAGTTAATATATATTAATGTTCATAAAAAATTATAAAATTATTCATAAATTAATATTAGTTTTTAAGTTAATGTTGATTAAAATATAACATTTTATTAAAAAAATAAAAAATTGTTTATAAAATTTTGTTCATTAAAGTATATAAATTGTTACGAATGTTAATAAACTAATTAGAAAGTATGAAAAGTGGAAATATTAGGCTTTAAATTGAAAAAATTATTCATAAATTAATATTCTTAAAAGTATATGTTGGTTAGTATATATTAATGTTCATAAAGTTGGTTCTAAGTTAATGTTGTTTAAAATATAACTTATCAATAAAATTGAAAAATTGTTTATAAAATAATGTTCATTAACATTGCCCAATTTGAGGTTAATATTTTTAAAATTGTTTGTAAATTAATATTCGTTATATTTAATGTTAGTTAATATATAAATTGAAGTATATAAATTGTTATTAATTTTTAAAAACTAATGTTCAAGAAATAATTTTTAAAAATAATTTTTATTTATAAAATGGTGATAATAAAGGAATATAAGATATTAGGGTTTACATTAGTATTTATGAAAAATTTTATAAATTAGTTTATAATATTAATGTTTGTTAGTTAATTTGTCATAGTAGGATGGATTCATAGTCTTCATCAATGTCTAGATCAAGCGAAATGAACCCTGGTCCAGAAGATCCTTCATTGTTGAAATTCCAAAGTGCACATGTATTAGAGTCTGTGTGGAATAGGAGGTCAGATAGGATTTTAAAATGTAGACGTGCTTTGGTTTTTCATAGAGAAGGTGTCCCGCAACAGATTGTACCACTACTATAGAGGGAAGGATTTCTTGGAGTTGCACAACTTCACTTTTTTACGGTAGAGGCTGCCTTAATCTCTGCCCTTGTTGAGAGGTGGAGACCTAAGACACATACGTTCCACATGCCACCTGGTGAGTGTACAATTACACTTCGAGACACTACAATCCAGGTTGGACTACGTGTAGATGGTTTACCCGTGATAACAGTCACGTCTCCTCGAGACTGAAAAGCAATGGCTCATAACCTGTTTGGCATATACCCTCATAATGAGGCATTTCATGTTGGTTGCTTAAAGTTGAAATGGTTGTCCAATAACTTTGCTAATGTCGAAGATCACCTTGGTGATGAAGTGCAACTTTTAAGGTTCACGAGAGCTTACATCATGCCATTACTTGGTGGAGTTATATTCCTTGATCAATCCAGCAGTAGGGTTTCGTTAAAGTACCTGCCATTAGTGGAAGATCTTGATTTATGTTGCCAATATAGTTGGGGTTCTGCAGCACTTAGCTATTTGTATAGGGAATTGTTTCTAGCAACCAAGTAAGAGCGTGTCTTAATCTCTGGCCTACTTTTGCTGATACAAGCCTGGGACTGGGACAGGTTTCCTGAGATTGCTCCTAATGCCCCCCTGAATAGTAGACTACGAGGAACACTGTACGCTGCAAGGTATTTAGCCATCCCTATTGCTTGTATGTCTATAAGGTATATTAGTGTAAGTTTTATTGTTGACTAATGGTAATAATTTTGATAATTGTAGGTGGTTGGGAGGTAATAACTTCAAGGCAGTAAGGAAGGACATTGATTTCTATAGGCGTGTATTCGATCAAATAAAACAGACTGATGTGAGTAGTTTTGAAGTGGTTAATTTTAATTTAGTTGTTGTGTTTGACAATTAATAAGGACGACATTGGTTTTGAATAGATTGTTTGGACCCTATATTGTCAAGAATTGGTGTAGACATTGCCAGCCATTTGTTTACAAGGTTTAGAGGGGTGGAGAGCTGTAGTTCCTTTATTGTGTGCAAGCATAGTAGAATGGCATCAGCCAGACCGTGTCATGAAACAGTTTGGCATGCAACAACATATACCATCGACTCTTCATCAACCTGAACATCTGCACGGCCTAACACAAAGAGGCAAACAAGGGAAACTGGAGGGAAGTGTATATACCCTTATTTGCAATGGGGGAAAGTCGTGTAAATTTTGTTCACACAAATGGTTCACAAGAAGGGTTACTAAGCGCAAACTTTGACTATATGTGTTGGTACAACCTTCATACACAACAATGGATCGCAAGAAAGCATGTGATTTTAGGACACTTGGTAAGATCTAGGGTTTAGGGTTTAACATGTTAATTGTAACTATGTTTAGAGTTTGGACATAACTTATAATCATGTACTGTGTTTGTGTGACTTTTCAGGTTGATGCATTGGAGAGTATCCATTACCTGCCTACAGAGGACGCATAAGTTTCGTCTCATTCACCTATATTTGTATTTGATCAAATCAGGCAACAATCCTTAAACGTCATGCAAATGTGAGGAGAAGAGTCTAGAATTTTAGAAGCCAAGCAGCCTCTACCTGTACCCATGCATAAAGCACCTAATTTTCAAGTCGACATTAACATATCGGGTGCACGAAATGAGCGGTAAAGGATTATAAGGGGAAGGACATATGAGGAACGACAAGTTTACAGTTTGCCAGTATTGCCACCTCGAGAGCAAGTTTCATATCTTGTTCCCTCTCAATCTGGTTTGTTTTCTCCATGGTCCATGTATGAGTATACCTCCCAAGGTGACGGTACAAGTCAACATTTTTACTGTAGCCATCAAGATGGCCACTTTTTTGAGGACCAAACATGGTAGTGTAGTGGATATGTTCCCTTACTGACTCAATCACCGAAGATGTTTATGCAAGAATTGTTGACCCCTAACGCACCATTGGTGACATACAGAGGGGAGAGACCTTCGAACCTTGTTAGACAAGGTATAGACCTCAACATGGATTTATTTGCAGCTGCTGATATTGTTAGCTTAGAAACGGATGAGAATACACCTGATCTCAAAACAAGAAGGAACCCTCACCGTGCTGCAATGGACCTCCCAAGGTGTTGTATTTTTTCACCAGATCCCCACCCCCGAAACCCAAATAGGTAGTAGTTAATGCATGTGACCGTTGTGTGTAAAATATTTCACCGATGCTTTTATAAAATATTGTTATTTGACAATTTATTTAATAGATGAAATTTAATGATACACCATGATGCAATTATTATATTATATATCATTTATTAAATGCTACCAAACAATGTAACATGATAACATAGAACTTTAATATGACAACAGTTTAGGACTCATTATGACTATTGCTTGATCCAACTAGATTGGGACAACTATGACAGTTATGGCCTGTTTGCTTGCATTGTTGGCATGTAACTTTTCTTTGTTGTGAGTCACCCTAATCTATTTTGTTTCGAATTCTTGAAGATTTTGGCAAACCCTTTGGTCACAATCTCATCAGATCAGGAGTAAGTATCCATCCATCATTGGTCACAGGTATGTCTTTGTCATTACCAATTGGGTACCGTTGCCCAGAATAACCAACTCCATGCCTGTAAAGTCTCTCCTTTGACTATTGCAAATGCAATAGGGAGAACTAAATTATTTCCATTTTGGGTCATAGCAATAAGCAAAGTATGTCTATACTTTCCATATAAGAACGTGTCATCGACCAGTAGAAGTGGCTTGCAAAACACAAATGCATCAACACATTGTTTGAATGTCCAGAACACGCGTTTAAATGTACAGAACCTATTGTCAACTTCAGTTCTTGCAACATACTCAGTGGTTGAGAATTCAAAAGCAGACCCCGACAATATTTGACGCATACGGTTAAGCCACCAGGGTAGAAAACCATAAGATTCGTCCTAATCACCAAAGACATGGATAATGGCTTTTTGTTTCATTTTCCGCGCCTTACTATAAGACACTTTAAATCCAAATTGAGTTGCTATTTGCTCTTGTATCAATGCAATAGTAACCGATAGATCTTGATTAACCATACCTACACAAACAACCACCATTCCAAATTATATGATTGCAAGCAAAATGACAACATAAATGAACATAACAGATAATCGCCATGTCCCTCACTAACCTAGAATGCACGAGCAAATAAACCTCGAATCCAATTTTGCATGATCTTGGGAAAGTATAACATTCACATAGCTATGGGGACCCCTCACTTACTTACCACCCATGCGTTCTTTCTTTTTAGATAACATTGCCCTCATCTTCCAAGGGCAACCATCTATTTGATTTGGGCACTTTACGCTTAAAACTGATGGTTTAGATTCAACTACTATATACGTTTAATGCGTCTTCATAGCATACAATTTCAAGGCACTTTGAACAACACTTTTGATTGAAATTTCAAACCTGCGTAAAATTCATTACTAATGCGCCATTCTATTTCATTATCAAACCCTACGTAATTATCTTCCACATCTAGGTGCTCCCAATTAATATCATTGAAGAATGACAATGACCTCCAAAACACATTTCCTCCATCTCCTACAAATCCACGTCTTCATCAACTGTCATAACCTTAACTAATAAGCAAACCCAATCCATGACATTATAAACATTACTAACTAGGTACAATGGTTTCAGCATCACAAGAATTTGCTATAACAGACAAGTTTATTGTCGAATCAAAGTCATCTTCAACATCTATGTCCATGTCACTATCATTGAGAACATAAGCTTCATTGACCCCTTCCTCGTCGCTACTTTCACAGTCCAACTGAACATCAAAGTCTGGATTTTCATCATCTGATAAGGCAACATCCATTTCGTCTTCCAAAAGCAAAATGTCAAAGGTGCGTTACTTACAAAATACCAACAATTACTTTAAAAATATTCATACGATATAACGTTTAAACTGTACTTACTTCTTGTCTACGAGATACATTGTGAAGCACTTCCTTGTGTGGGGTGCAACGAACATGACAAAACATCAATGTCAACAAATATCTCAATGATATTCATATGCGATTGACGCTCAAAAAAATTTACCAACAAATCAAACTCTTCCTCGTCGTTTATTTAAAAACCTTCAAATGTTTTGTTCTCTTATCAATAATCAACCTACTAGTTAATTGTCTTATGACCTGATTCGCCTCAAGATTCAACTTACTAGAAATTCTCTCCTTAAGTTGCATAACTATTATACCGCGTTTAATTTGCATTAACCTGGTGTCCCCATCAAATGAGAAACCATCTAGGCCTTCAAATTTTCGTCCTTTCGTATACAAAATTACCCCAATTGGAGCCATTGTAGTAATTCCAAAAAATGGGTACTCAACTATAACTGGCAAATTTAGAAAACCTAAAATTTTAAAAACAATGATCATAATTTAAATTAATTACAAAATATGTACTACAATAATATTGAAACTAAAATAAGGTTTAAAATACCTTTCAATCCTTGAAGACAAATCCTGACTTCTTAACCCACCTCATTTGTAACACATAAAACTTGGAATGAAACCAGCAACTCACTCTTGGTTATATATAGGTGGATAAAATTTAATTTTTTTTATTTTTTTTTGAGGGTTCATGTGAAGCATTTCGCAGGTCAAGCGTACGAAAATCTGACGTGGTGTGACTATTTTTACATACTGAACGTGCGAAATTCTAGACTGACAAGACATGACAATTTTCACATACTCAACATGCGAATTGGCCAAGGTGACACATGATGTGACACAATTTCACATACTCAATAGGTTGAAATTGTTAGGGGCTGGATAAGTGGCGTGTTCTCCTAATTTTCCGATGTCTAGTATACGAATTTCTAATACCTAAAATTTCGTCCAATGTCCCTGCGAAATACAATGCGTGACATGACCCTTTTCCCCAAGACCATGAAATAATTTTCCAACTACCACAAACATCAAATTATTTATTTATTTTTGCATTATTTTTTTTAAAAAAGCCTATTTTTACTCTTAATTTTTTTTTTCCAATTTTGTTTGGGTTGGTAGGTGAGTGGAAAACGTTTGTATATTAGCACGTCTGCTAATAAAGGCTAGCTTAAGTGCTGGCAACGAACGAATCCCTGTTTAAAAAAGAAATTTTTGGGGTTCCGCACTATTCTATTTAATTGTAACGTCATGCCCCAAATTACCTAGGACCTTTCATTTGTCCAGATATTTTTATAAGACTATTTTTTATTTTTATAAGATTATTTTCAATTTACAATATACATATATTAATTTTTTAACGCATATATAATTGCATATTCTTCTCTGAATATCAATATAATTTAAAAATTATTTCTTTTTTTAATTAATATGAGGAGTATATCATGAATAGTTAACATTTAATACATTTATTTAAACTAATTAAATTCAATAATCTAGGACCTTATGAAAATAATCCAAGGAGTAGTTTTTAATTTATTATATTCATGTACTCTTGTATGGTTTCTGACACAATCCGACCTACCAAAATTTGTGTCGTACATTGACTCTGTCATATTGAGTGGCCGTGTCATTCTCAAAATAAGCAGCTGTTGTTATCACCAATAAAGTGCTTTTGACGTAATGGCTGCAAGAATATATGGCCAACCATGCATAGCATTAACATGGCTTACATTATATATAAGCGCCTTCCTATGATCCCTAGGCATGCCTTTTCTATTCCACATTGTTTTTCTGGAAGCACGTGATTCCTCTCTCACTGCAATTTGACTTCGTTTAGTATTTTGCCTTTTGGATCTTCTTCACTTTCCAAATTTCCATGCTTATCTAAGCCTAAAGTTTTGCAATCTCAGTTGCACAACTCGTGTATATTCTAGACAAGAAAATTACTACTAAGGTTGAGATCCTTAATACATGCCTTTAGCCTACAATGTTTTTTATTTTCTCATTGACAAACACACACATGCATACTCTTCCTCTGTTCCTTTCAAGCACAATAATAGCTCCTTTATATCTTTCATTTTCAAGGTTAATTTGCATCTTAGCCATCAAGTTCTCCTGTCAAAAGACAACATGAAATATTGATACTATGAAACACATTTCATTGAAGTTATTTGTTATTGAAAAAAATGTCCATGTGTCATCGTTTAAAAGGAGAACTTAATGACAATGATATAAGAAACCTGATCAAAGTTTTGTATTTACTGAGTTAGAATAAACAAGATGTTGAGAAATGTTTCCAACAGATTCTTAGACTTTTTCTTAAAACAAAACTTAGGTGCAATTCTTCATGTGCTTATGGTGTTATTCTTCTATTAGAATTTGAGTTTCCCCTCAATGACCCATGAAATTTCGGTTAACATTAATGGCTGGTTAGTTACCAAAGTCAAATTTCAATAGAGTAAGTAACATTAGAAGTAAATGAAGAACTGCACTTAAGTTTTCTCTATTTTTCAATTCACTCTATCAGTTAGTAAATTTTATGGGAATTGGATCCTTGGTAGCTCACACCGTCCACCACCAGAGAGTCTAGAAGGGAATTGTATACGAATCCCACTAAAAAGTGAGTAGGCACAGCTAGCTCTAGTAGAGGCTTAAATTTTAGAGTGTAAGACCTATGTGAAATTTATCCAATAACAAAGAGTGAGAGATGCTAGCATTGCTCATAAGACCTTCCCACTTGCCTTATTATAACTAACAAAACACTTTTCTTAGAGAGGGGCCAACCGTGTAGATCAGCCCTTCCCTCCTCAGTTTTTAAAGTTCACATTTGTTATGTAGATCCTAATGATATTCTAAACAAACATTGTCGATTTATTTACCATATGAATATGACATAATTGTAAGTTGACGATTAACCATTGGTCGTGCCATTTGATCTTCATGCTCAGTATCCCAATATGCTCTAGTTATAGTCGTTTCTCTGTCCAAGCATACCAGGGTTATCCTCTGAATTAGTAACAACTAACCAGGTACATAGATGTAAGCTTAAGTTTCAGTCACCAATCCCTATGTAACTGAAACAGTTACTTGTATGTCTAATTTAACATATTCCCAAGATACTAACTGTATCATTAAGGGGTTCATATGTGACAGAACTTAACAGCTTTTGTACTTTTTCAGGTCTAGGCTTAGCATGGAAAACAACATTAACCGTGAAACAGAAGGACAAGGCTTTCCTGAAGTTACATCACTAGCTAAACATATATTGTCAAATGAAGTGTCCAGCTTTGATATTGGTGACTTCAAAAATCTCAGCTCACATTCCAAAGTAAGACTCATTATCAATACTAGTTGCCTTCAAAATTGAACATCTTGCTTTAACAATAACCCTGAACTCATTATCAATACTAATTCTTTTATGAAACTACTTAAAATTCTTAGTATTATACAATATCAATTTTGGTGATTATAATTTAGGATATGTGTTTCCAATAACAGGAAAGTGAGACAGACTCTGCAGAAAGCCAAGGTGATGAACCTGCAGCCGTCAATCACCAAAGCAAGCATTCTGTATCTATCAGCATGCCATTCTCTTGTGAAGAGGTTCAGCTACATAACACCATAACAGTTCTCTGTAGTGGAACTACTCAAAGTGATGGTTCTCCCATTTCCTCTTCTCAATCAACTAGTGCAGACTCCAAACCACCATTGGCACTTAAATGCCACTTTCAATCAATGCCAAATGACAGTGTGCAACCAGAAGGAGCAAGCAGTGTCAATTTTACCAATCATGAAAGCATCAAAAGCTTGAAGGATAAGAGGCTTGACAATTTTAAAACATGGTCAAGTAAACTTGAGGGACAATTATCAATTCTAAGTGGAAGGTTACTTACACAAACTGTAGAAGAGGATAACAGCTTAAGCAACCCTGATAAACCTTCACCTGCTGATTTGTACTCCACAGCGTTGGAAGGTGCAAAGTCAGAAATTCCAAAGGTAAGTGATCACCTTCTACCAATTTGAGTGCAGTTATATTCTTCTAATGTAAAAGATGTTACAAAGCTTACAATGCAGTTTTTACTAATCCAACTAATTGAGTTTGAGTCTCACATTGAAAAAAAATGTTTTTCTTTTTTAATCAGCAAAGAAATATATCAAAACGGGCATAAGAATGCACGAACCCATCATCATTTAGTTACAAAGCTTGTGTTTTTTGTTTGATGAAATTATTTAAGATGCAATGAAAATATACCTTTCTGTGATGATCTATTTACTTATTGATTATAAATTTATAATATATTTGATTTTGATTTACTCCTTCAACAGTTTTCAGAAGAGAAAGTGCTTCCGCAGGACAAGCAGTGGCCATTTCTTCTTCGGTTTCCTGTTGCGTCTTTTGGTATTTGTCTTGGAGTTAGCAGCCAAGCAATTCTCTGGAAAACACTGGCCAAGTCACCATCAACTGAATTTCTTCACATAAGCCTGAAAATAAATTTCATCTTATGGTTCATCTCCATTGCTCTTGTTGCTACCATTTTCACCATCTATCTCTTCAAAATCATTTTCTACTTTGAAGCAGTTCGTCTTGAGTACCATCATCGTATTCGTGTCAACTTCTTCTTTGCCCCTTGGGTCACTCTCTTATTCTTAGCTATTGGAATTCCCCCATCACTTGCCAAATATCTGCATCATGCACTTTGGTATATCCTAATGACTCCATTGTTCTGCCTTGAGTTAAAGATCTATGGGCAATGGATGTTTGGAGATCAAAGGAGGCTCTCAAAGGTGACCAATCCAACAAATCTTCTATCAATTGTTGGAAATTTTGTGGGAGCCTTGTTGGGTGCATCTATTGGACTTAAGGAAGGGCCTATTTTTTTCTTTGCTATTGGGCTTGCTCATTACATGGTGTTATTCATAACTCTCTACCAGATGCTTCCAACAAATACGGCCATTCCAAAAGAGCTTCATCCTGTGTTTTTTCTTTTTGTTGCACCACCTAGTGTTGCTTCTATGGCATGGGCTAGCATCCAAGGCTCTTTTCAAAATGGATCAAAAATTTCCTATTTCATTGCCATGTTCCTATATCTCTCCTTGGTAAGCTTTTGTCACACTAGCACATGAAATATGCATAACCATGGAGAAATTTGGTTTTCACAACTTTTCCTTACTCAATCTATTCAACTCACATATTAGTTTCATATGCTTATGCAGGCTACCCGCGTCAATCTTTTCAGAGGAATCAAGTATGCTAACTCCCATATCTATTAAAATCGGTTGATGGCCGTTCTATTATGTTGATTTTTCTGATAAAGATTGTATGTGATCCTGCAGATTCTCACTTTCATGGTGGGCCTACACTTTTCCAATGACTGCTGCAGCAATTGCAACCATAAGCTACACAAATCAAGTCACAAATGTTGTAACTCAGGCCTTGAGTGTAATCCTGAGTCTCATTTCCACGTTCACAGTAACGGCAGTGCTTGTCTCCACTATAGTGCATGCCTTTGTCCTCCGAGACCTCTTCCCCAATGACCTTGCCCTTGCCACAAGTGATAGAAAGCCAAAAATGCAAAGGAAGAAGTTCCATGTAAGACATAGGAGCCATGTTCATGCCAAAAAGATTGAAAATTACTTGAATTTTGTGAACTCGGATAACAAAGATTTAGAAGTCTAGCCATGACACCCTTCAAGAGTTAAGGGAAATCATCATGTATCTGAATATTTGATAATTGGTAGTCTCAAATGAGTATGAAAAATAATCACATAACCTCCATGGTCAGACATGTGAGGGACATGGGGAGGAGTTAATTATTACATTTTTCCAGGGATAATGTATGTATTCACATGTGAAGGTTTATGTGGAAAGAGCAGAATTTTGCTGAAAACTTCCCGTCTTGTATGTTGAAACACAAGCAAGTTCTAATATAGCTCCAAGCTCAGCAACAGCGAACCCTTAAACCCAATCACCATGACAATCTCGAACAACACCACCCAGGTCAATACGAGTATCATTATGCAATTCATGACTCCCAAAGGAGGAGGGATCCAATAGACCAAAAGATATGAATCATATTCGGTTCAGAAGCCCCCAAAACTCTCCTCCTAACTTCCTCCAGCTACCTAGAGTTATCACCGATAACAATGGATTTCGCTTTGATAATTCACCACCATTCATAGTATAATATATAACAATAATTTTAATAAAAAAATTGCTCGGGATAATCTTATTATAGATATAGATTTTGAGAAAAAAATATTATGGTATTTAAAATATTTGTTAAAACTATTGATGAATTAATGTATCAAATATTAAAAAAAAACATATGCGTGCTAATTTTAAAATTCTTAATTTAAATTTATATTTAATCAAAATATAGTTAAAAAGAATGTTCTAACTCTGTAGTTGACTGAATTGTGCCTACAACAACTATATTATGCTAGCTGACCCATGATGTTTTGCAACTCCTCCTAAAGGTATGTCACCTCCGGATCTACACTTGCGGACTTAGCACCAATGAAAGGGAAAGGCTGCAACATCGAAGATGACCTAGTTGCATATTGGAGATTAAGGAGGTTTTACCATAAAGGTGGCCGTAGTCCCTCCAGCCTTAGCTCAGGCAAACACTTGTTGTATTCCTTCAACTCATTAATACATTAAATATTATAAATAATGTAAAGTTAATTAAATTTGAAATGGAATTTTTATGGTTTGTTACATGACAAAATCTAACAAAATTACTATATAAGAGAATTGAAAACGTTTCTATCAAAATCTAACAAAATTGAATTCAAACTGAAATTATAAATTATAATAATATACATGATCTATGCATTTAGTCTATTAGAGTAGCAACCGGCCTTCATTATGGTCCAAAATAGTATCCAAATTTCACAGCCCATGGCCCATTAAGCCCTAACCTTGCTGTCGACTTAGAGTTGTTGTATTCTCTGATTTATTGACAGAAAAATAATAATAAAGAGGGTGTTGTGATTGTGAGTGATTTGCGAGTTTAATTTTAGGTGTTTTTATATTGTTTTTACGGATTTTTTTAGATAAACCTAATTTTTTAGTGATTGTAAACTTAATTAAATAGAAGTAACTTTTATTGAACTTGACTATGGAATATAAATTGATTTTCATACGTTCGAAAGCTTTCATTTCAAGAACAAATTTGTAGTAAACGTTATCAAAAAAATTTGTAGTAAACATGAAATGTGACTTTAGGAACTAACTTAATACTGATACATTACAAGCATACATACAGAAAAACCGGAAACAACATTTATGGTAGATGGTCGAGGGTTTGGGGAGCCCCGACCCTCCCCAAAACATGGAGGTTTGTAAGTTAGCTAACTTTCATAGTCGCTCTTCATCGTATGACAGAACCATGTTTTTCAATATTAACAGAATTCGGAATAAATTTATAATTTACTTTCCAGGTTCTTAAGAGACAGCTGTGGCAAAAGCGTAGGTTAGGGGGCCAGCTGGTGGTTTTGGATTGGCAACTCAAAAGAAAATGACTTGATTGATTGTTGAATGCAATGAATGGAGTGAATTCGGATAGACATTGTATATGGAAGTTTTAATTTCTTATACATAATATATGTCACAGATAGAAGTTGACATATTTTTTCTCACATACCATGATGTTTTCTTAATTACCCTCTACAATATTAATTAATATATATTACTCATAATATATTAAATGATGTTAAGACATGAGATAAATTTATAATACCAGGGTCTGAATTTAAGCCCTGTAATTCTAGTTATGAAAAACTATATATTTAATTAGTAATATAAATCTGGTTTCAACTTCATGTGTATGAAAAATCATTTATTCGAACTATATGCATTATCTCTGTAAATAGTTTAATGTGGGTATATCTAAGATTCTAATAACTATATGATTTTCTTTTCTTTTCTTTTTCAGCATGTTTGTTTTTCTTTAAAAAATATAGAAGCATGTGGGAGATGAAGATATTATTTGCATACTGGATCGTAAGTAGTGTCCCCAGCCATGCAGTGGGAAAATGGTAACAGCAACCAACATCAAAGGAGCATCGTTGTCATGCTTTGGCTATTTTTAAACTTTCAGAAGAAGATTAATTTAATGTTCCTGTCAAAATGCTGGTCAAGAAAAGAAATGGAACATCGAAACCTTTCTGGATATCATCATGTTTCACAAGTGGTTGAAACTGTATTGATACAAATACCTAGCTTCCAAGTTTCCCCTATTATTTCATCTAATTCAAACATAAGTTATATGCATATGTGACCATAAGCGGCTGAAATATTCATCCAACCCTCCACGTACAGAAAATAATTCCAGTTGAAATGGGTGCAACAAATTGCCAATTTATATGTCTCTAACTAAACGGATGCATCTTAATTAATAAATGATTCCATTCGATTTATTTATGCACTTTTCCCCCTGATTATACTAAAAAAGGTGCCATGCATGAAAACCGTAACCACCCTAAGCTTGGCAAATTACTTGAAGGCTCAATTAATTACCAAAAGAAATTATAAAAACCTCGAAAGCTATACAATTTTGTGTCCGTTTTGTATTCTTTTTCTGAAACCAATTTGATATAAAATGGAACAAGTCTAGGCAAAGAACTTGCATATATATATGTTGCACTTAACAAAATATGAACTGTTGAACACGAGCTATTAAATCATACGTATATAGTAGTTAGATGACGCTAAGTACAATGCTTTATTTGTTGCTTTAAATTTATCTCTCACATGGTAAACAATTGCTGTCGGACATGACCAGGTTTTGGACACCAAGCTATAGATAGTTTTGTCCAAGTGTCAACGCACAAAGTCATTTTAATTGGAACAGAGTTCGCACTATTCACCACTGGTACTTTTGATTATACATGCCAATGCCTTGAACATACGAACCTCTCCTCTGGTAAATAGCAAATGTATAGTTCATAGCAATGGATGTATTAGTTGTTAGAAAAAACTCTAGTAGATTCTTTGAAATGTTTGTTCTGTATAAAAGATCTATCAAGTCTTTAAATTCATTGATTTTCACGGAATATATATACACAGAGAGAAGAAAACTAGAATTCTCCTAATTTAAGGAGAGTAAATATCTAAAATTACAATAAAATGAATTCTCCTCTATAATAACCAATATTGGTGATCTAATCTTGGGCATTTTGACCCATTTGGGGTCCTTTTAAAAACAATTTGTAGAAATGGGTTTGTTTTTTAAAGAATTAGTTGTCCGGGTGTGTTTGTGTCAAATCATTTTTCAATTTCGCTCAAGCAACAGACGAATTCACTGTGTTCGTCGAGTGATCAGGCGAATATGTCAGGAATCGGACACGTGTCATTGTCCCAGTAATTCGCCTTTCCAAGAGACGAAATTGACCAGTCAATTTCGTCCATCCATCAGCCGATTTTATGACAGTTGGGCCCACACTCTGACCTGACAGATGCAGCCCTATTTCGTCTTGTTGAAAGACGAATTTGAAGGGAATTTGTCTGTTATTGCGTTTTGTTGAAAGACGAATTTGAAGGGAATTCGTCTGTTTGCCCAACGGAAAATGTGTTTAAAATCCCACACCCACCCACTCTGCTCACAGACACAAGAAGGAGAAGGAGGAACGTTTGCTCAGGAGAAGGAGAACGAGGAACTCAACTGCATGGTTATTGCTCTGGTGGTTTAGACGTTTGTTGTTAAGGTATGAAAATTTTAAAAAATATTTAGAGCATTTCTAATAAGTATGATGTTTGTGTGTTTGCTGTTTATTGTTAAGGTATGAAATATTTTTAAAATATTTAAAGTATTTTTGATAAGTATTATATTAGTAATCTTTTAAATGTTAAAAATAATGTTGGTATGTATGTATTTATGTATCTGTTTAATTAAGTTTTGAATGGAAATTAATATGAAGGCATTTCCAAGTTGGTGATTTAGAGGATTTTGAGGATGTCTTCTTCTGTGGTTTTGTACACTAATGGTCAAAAATACGAAGGCCCGGAAGGATATACGTTTGATGGTGACAAGAAGTTAATGTATGTCCGGCGAGGTATAACTATTGACCAACTGAAAGAAAAAATAGTTGCTAAGTTGGAACTTGAAGATACTACAGTGATTACCCATTTGACTAGTAGATTGATAATTGATAAAAGAAAAAATAAATTTGCGGCTTTTCAATTAACTGATGATGAGGAGATTGATGTTGCGTTGAGAATGGTTGAGTTACAAGCTGATGTGCTTGCATTGGAGATATATGTTGATTTTGACAAAGTCGGATGTTCGTTGGTGGACACACAAGGTGCCCCCGTCAGAATACTTTTACTTTCAATTAATAGTTAGTACTAAAATTTTTGTTTGTAATATTTTATTTTGTTTGTTGTGAAAGGTGATACAAGTTCAGACGACGATGACCCTGATTTTAATGTTGATGATGAATATGAGAGTGTTGAGGATGATGGATCTGATGAGCAACATATCCCCAACTATAGTGATGTGGATACTGATGTTGAAGGGGAGTTTGACTCCCTCGTGGTTCGTAATGTGACTAATTTACCCGTAGGTGGTGTTCCATCAGGTTAGTAATATTAAGTTACATTCTGTGAGGGTAGTTGCTCATGTTTTTGCAACGATGACGAACATTAGCGTTCACAGGAAATGCGGGTACACCATTTTGGACATCGTCACCACATTATACGAACATAAATTGGGATGATCGAGACGAAGAACAGAGACCACCTGAGTTAGACAACTCACCTGGGTGGCGGATTGGTGATGATTTGTATGTAGGACTTCAGTTTGCATCAAAGTCTGAGCTGCAAACTGCCTTGAAACAAAATGCCATGAAGAAGCATCAAACGTACATTGTGGGTGAATCCAAATCAACATATTTAACAGTTAAATGTCCGAATCAAATGGATGGTTGTCCCTGGAGGATGCGAGCAATATTATCCAAAAAGACAAATACTTGGGTGGTTAGTAAGTGGGGCGGGTGTCACACTTGCGTCAACGTTGAATTGTCCCAAGACCATCCGAAGCTGGATTCTGACTTCATCTACTCTTGTATACTAGGTATGTCTATGTTGTGTATATGTGTTTGTTGTGTTGTTAAGTTAAATGTTGATGGTTTGACATGTTGCATTCAGGGATGGTGAATCAAGACCCGTCAGTTTCCATCGCCATGATCCAGGAGAGGATATTAGGCGAATGTGGGTTCAAAATCTCATATAGCAAGGCGTGGAAGGCAAAACAAAAGGCAATCGTACGGGTATTTGGTGATTGGGATGAGTCGTATGCTGTGTTACCGCGGTGGTTGTCTCGAATGTGTCAGGTTTCACCAGGTTCGGCATACCATCTCACAACATCTGACTACCACATCGGGGTTGACATTGATCCACGCTTTCGGACTTTCAAACGAGTGTTTTGGACATTTAAACAATGCGCCAATGCGTTTCCTTTTTGCAAACCGATCCTCCAAGTGGATGGCACATTTCTGTATGGGAAATACAGACACACATTGTTGATTGCAATCACTCAAGATGGAAATAATAATGTACTGCCGGTTGCCTTTGCAATAGTCGAAGGGGAAACTTTACAGGCCTGGTCATGGTTTTTGGCCCAAATTAGGATTCATGTGACAACCAAGACAGGCATCTGTTTAATATCCGATCGACATCAAAGCATAAAGAGTACAATAAAGAGTAGTACATTATCATAAACCCATCTCTACCGGTGACGTCTCTGGTTAGGATCGGGTGAAAAGATGCATGGCCTAATCCAGTCCCTGGCCCCCCTCGGTGGGTTCCTGCGTTGCTGTGCTTCTTCTCTGTCATGTTGCTCACCCACATCCTCATCAGCCGCCAAGTTAATTGTGCTCGCACTCCCAAAACGATGCATGTTTAAGTCCAAACCAGGGCCCAAATCATGTGACCGAGGTTCACCTTGATGCATCACCAATGGTGCGTTTGGTGTTACATAATCCATATTTAAGAACCTTGTTGGTGATTGGGGTGGTGACGGAGCATACCCACCACCCCCTGCAGAACCACTAGCTCGTGCAAAACCACTGCCCCCTACAAAACCACTGGCTCCTACAAAACCACTGCCCCCTGCATAACCACTAAACCCTGCCATTCCACTGCCTCCCCCAAAACCACTGCACCCTGCATAAGCACTGCCACCTGCTTGCCCAAATGATGGATCCGTATTTTGGGTATAATACTGATGCTCCTGGGAAAATCTCTGTGAAGGCCACTCATATGTTGATCTAAACCCCGACTCTGATTGAGATTGGGTTGGCCCATAATATATTCCAGGTTCACGCGTAGGTATAGGCGGTAAGGTATATACTTGATGATCTTCCTGTGTCCTCCCCCTCGGAATACCTTGTCGCTCGTCTCTGTTTCCAGGCATGTTAATTTCAAATGGCTCATTTGGCGGATCATGTTCACATGGAATTGCAGGACGTGCAGCCTCCAACACCCGACCCTCCTCGGACCACATTTGCATCACATTGATTGACTGCTGCCATATCTGGTCAAACACAACTGCAGGTGATTGGAAGGGCTTTTGTGCATCCTCTGTCGCAAGATAATGGATGGTCTCAACTGCATCGACCTGCATAACACAAAAACCACTGTTACAAGCTTGAAGCTAAACCTTAGTAGCCAATCAACAAAAGCTACATGTAAGAACTTACTGCGCGCCCAGTTAAAGCATGTTTTCTACTGATCCATCTACGGGTGTGGGTCTGGTACCAACACATATACTCAGAATTAACACTTAGTAAACCCTCCATGGGAGGGTTTGTACATACAAGCTGAAGGCGATTTTCCCACATACTAATTAACGGAACGTACATCTGAGCCCAATCCTCACCAGCCTTCCCTCTTTGTGTGATGCCATGTAGATCATCTGGCTGACGAGGGGGAGATGGTATATGCTGTTGCATTCCAAACTGTCTCATCACCCGGTCTGGCTGATGCCACTCCACTATGTTGGTACACAACAAAGGTACCACCGCCCTCCATGAGTCTGAGCCTTGCAAACATATTTCAGGCAAACTCTGTAACACTTCATTACTATATGGGGTCCAGACAATCTGCATGAAATTTACCAATAATTAGTCAACATATTTAAATCATGAATTATAAAATTTTAAATTAACTTACATCAGTTCGACCCATCTGGTCAAATACACGCCGATAGAAATCAAGATCTTGCCTAACAGCCTTGAACGTCTGACTCCCTAACCACCTACAGTGACTGTGTGTTAGAGACACATGAACCTAAATCTTAAAAACTTAAACAACAATGTAAATTGCCCAATGGACTTTTTTACCTAGCACCATAAGGGGTTCCTGGAAGTCTGTCTAAGGGGGGGACATTTGGAGCAATACTAGGAAACCTGTCCCACGCCCACACATGAAGGAGTAGATGTAGACCACATATTGATGACCGATTATAATCGGTAGACTTACATAACTCACGGTACAAATAACTTAGTGCAGCAGAACCCCAACTATACTCGCCGCATGTATCAAGGTTTTCCAGTAACAGGAGATACTTCAAAGAGACCCTACTACTTGATTGATCAGAGAATATAACACCACCTATCAAACGTAGAATGTAGGCTCGAGTGTATCTCAACATCTGTAGTGGAGTCCCAAGGTGGTCATCAACAGTGGCAAAGTTATCCGAAAGACACTTTATCTTTAAACAACCACAATGAAACGCATCATCTGGGGGATACAAACCAAATAACTTTTGCACTGTTGCCTTCCAATCCCGATCAGATGTATCCGTTATCAATGGTCGACCATCTACTCGTAGCCCGACTTGCACTGCCACATCCTGGAGGGTAATCGTGCATTCACCAGGTGGCATATGAAATGTATGTGTCTCCGGTCTCCACCTCTCCACAAGTGCAGAAACTAAAGCAGGCTCTACCTGAAAAAAATGTAGTTGAGCTATTCCAAGGAAACCAGCTCTTTGTAACAGTGGCACAATTTCTGCTGGAACAGAGCCTCTCCCGCCACGAAAAAGTAATGCACGTCTACATTTTAAAATTCTGTCTGGTTTCCCATTCCATATAGATTCGGATACATGTACATTTTGAAATTTCAGGACAGATGGGTTTTCAGGTCCGGGGTTTACTTCAGTTGACATCCTCATAGATGAAGACGACGCGTCCATCCTACAAGACAATATAATCATAATCATATAATAATAAATATTCTAATTTTACAGTTATATTTTAATAATTTACAATATTATAAATATATGATTTTTACAAACTATACCATTAATAAGATCAACATTTTTGCATGTATTATCACAATATCCTAAAATTATAGTCCGCCAAATATATTCTTTTTACAAGCCAACAATGTTAACAATTATATTTATTTTAACGCATTATGAACAAAAATATCCATAAAAAAATCAAGTTTCATTATTTTAACTTAAAATATATTATCAAAATATATTAATTCAATAAAAACATTGGTGTTAAAAACATTTACTTTTTTAATCAATAAAACCTTGTAGATAACATTTTAACACACTACTACATTGCCCCAAAAAAAAAGATCAATATTTTAAAATAAACAATTATTTATCTTCACTATTATCATTGTTTGTGTTATTAACAACATGTAACTATTCATATGAACCAAAAATATATAACCACAATAAATAATGTAATAAAACATACATTATTACAAAAATTAACTCTATTTCAAAATAAATTTTAACAACACATCAACATCAACCAAAATACTAAAAACTGGTTCAAGTAAGAAGAACTTACCTTTCGTCTTGCTAAAATTCTTCCAAAGGGACCACTATGCTTGCTGGTGGAAGAAGTGAAGAAGCACTGGAAGCAAGAAAGTTACCGAGTGAAGCACTGGAAGAAGAAAGTGAACCGGGTGGACCACACTATAAAGGTATGATTTCGTCCCTTCATGGGACGAATTGCTCTTCATTTCCGTCCAGCAATCGGACGAATTCTGGGCCATTCTGCCACCACCTGACGTCTCGCCCTCCAATGGGACGAATTCTGATGAATTCGTCCTTCAACAGCCCGAATCCATGCCTGAGCCCTGCACCTGACAACAGCGCAGTCAATTTCGTCGGATGCCTGTGCGATTCCCTGGCCTCTTTCTCGCTTTTCCAGAGGAATCTTTGCATGTTTGCCACGTGGCAAGCATGCAGAATTTCGTCCTCTCCTCCAACGATTTGCAACTTTGATGGGACACAAAGGCACCCGGACAACCAAATACTTTTAAAACACACCCATTTCCATAATTAATTTTAAAAACAAGCCTACATTGACAAAAATCCCCTAATCTTGGGCATAACCAAACATGGAGTGCCAAGTTGATCTTGCTTTCTAGTTCACTAGGCTTGCTCTCTAGCCCGCCTTTAGAGGAGGATGTGGGGGGCACACAAGTCCATTGGTGATGAGTCCTATGAGAGTGATATTAAAGTGAATTTTCTTCCTCTTGGCGATAGAGTTCCTTTAGTGGTTTCTTGGCTCAAATATTTGAGCATGAAATCAAGATTTAAAATTAAAATTGAACCTTAGAAATTCAATTTTGTTGTTTGGAAACCATCTTATAATTGAAATTACATTCTAAGGTCTAATTTTATAGAACTGGAATGTAATTACAACTAACTATTTTCAATTCATAACTCACACCATCTAAATTACCAATTTCTAACATCACGACACACCTATGTTGTCACCGCCACCTCTATCATTGTTGTCGCAACCATTATCATCGTCGTCGTCACCATTTCCATTCTCATCACCACCCCACCTCCAACATCCCCCACTATTGTCACCACCATTATCGTCGTCACCTAGCACTGCAACAACCATTTTTGTCACTGCTACCATCACCACACCCTTTATCACTACCATGTCACCGTAACCATCATTGTCGTCACCATTACCATTGTCACCTCTATCATTATCCAACATAGAATTAGTCGTTCTATAGTAATTCCAATTCCATACACCAAATGAACTCTTAGTAACAAAGTTTCTAATATTAATTCATCTGACGCAAGCTTTATTTCCACTTAATTCCTGCGTGTGTCATTTTCTAGAAGTATTTGAATATTACATTTTACACGTTTTCCCATGGTATCATAATGGCTTTTTCTATATTAATTCATATTTTTGTATGATAAGGGAAATTCTACTTAGAAAGTTAATGTTGTAGGGAGTTTGTCCTTTTTTTCTTAAACTTTATTTTATTTTAAATATGATCTCTTATATTTGAGGCAGTTCTAAAGTGGTCATTTATATTAAATTAACTAACGAAAACTTAACTTTTTAAATAGGTTAAATCAAAACTAATGTAAAATGTACTTTTTAAATTAGTTTTGTTGTGAATCGGTGTAAAATTTTCAATATAACATATACATTTTGCATATTTTACAATATTCGATTTAAAAATGTAAGTTTTTGTTAGCTAAGGTCTTGTTTAGGGTGGTTTTTTGTTTTACAAAACCAAAAGTTTTTTTTTTATTTTTAGTTTTAGGTTTTACAATTTCAAGTTTTAAAAAGATTTTGTAAAACTTTCATTTAATCACAACTACATTACATATAAACAATAACAACAATGATGGTGGTAATAGTGGCAGTGGCAGTGATGATGGTGGCGGTGATGGTGAAGGAGATGGTGGTGGTGGCAGTAACAGTGATAGTGGTGGTTTAGGGTTTAGAGTTATGATGGTAGCGGTGGTAGTGATTATAGTGGTGGTAGCGGTGGTAGTGGAAATGGTTATCGTGGTGACGGTGGTGGGGATGGCAGCAGTGACGTTGATGGTAGTGGTGGTGGTGGCATTGGTCATAAAGGTGGCGAGGTGGTAACAGTGGTAGCGATAGTGATAGTGATAGTAGTGGTGATGATGGCCATGGCGAATGTTATGGTGGTAGTGGTGAAGGTGACGGTAATGGTAATAGTGGCAATGGTGGTAGTGGTGGAGACAGTGATGATGGCCATAATGATCATTGTGGTGGTGACGGTGATGGCAATAATGATGGTGGCAGTGGCGGTGGTGATGATGATGAAGATGAAATGGTGGTGGTTCTTGTGGTGGCGATGGTGATAGTGGCGATAGAGACAACCATGAAGAATGTGGTAGTGTGGTGATGGTGGAGGTGGGGGTAGTTATGGCCATGATGAATGTCAGTTTTACGTTATTTTTAGTGTAAAATATGCCCTAAAATTTATGTTTAATTACCTGTTTAATTAATAATTTAATCCTTATTTTGTTTAATTGAAGCATTACCATAATTTTGAACTTACAAAATGTTTTTGATGTATTTTGATAAGTTTGAGAGGCCTTTGAGTGAAAAAAGAGAAAAAGAAAATGAGTTTTATTTTTATCAAACCCCAAAATCAACAATTATAAATTTTCTATTTTCGCTTAGTTATCGTTGGATCAATCTAAACTTTTCTATATTGTTCATGACATCAAGATGGTAATTTTGAACAATCAAATCTTGTTTTCGAATTTATGATCTTTAAATATGCAAAAAATAATAATAAATGGAGTTTTCAACAAAAGTTAGTGTTATGGTATCAAGAATTCGCCCAGGAAAAAATGTTGTCGCCTAGTAGAAACCATAAAAATTTTAGAACTTCATCCAGGCAACAGAATGGTCGCCCGGGCAAGCAGATCACAGTTACACTTCCCCAAAGGCCATATAAAAGGTTTTATGTCACTTTTTGTGACATCTTTGGATCGTGGGAGGCTTAGAGCACTGCGTAGAGGATCTCTGATGCCGTGGAGAGGCTTGAATAAGAGAGATTTCTTCCAAGTTTTCTTCCTTTCCTTTTACTGTCCATTAATCCTTGTATTTTTCTTTGTTTTTAGGTTAGCCCATATGAAAATGTGTGCCTAAAACCTTTTTTGTTAGGTTTAGGTGTAACTCACTCCTTTTCTAGATATGTAATGAATACTTTGTATGATTTATGATTTTAATCAATGTTAGTATTTTGTTTCATGTACTTAATGCATGTTTCGAATGGGAGAATAATCTATGTATGTGATTGAGACTTTTTGAATGGGTTAAGGAACGGAATACCCATTAATTTTTTCTTCTAGGGATAAAGTTAAATTTAATGGTTGTTAATGTCAATTCCTAAAGCAAACACTATCGTTAATTGTTAAAATGCTCTTCAATTAAGGATAAGGTTTAGGATCTATGCTCTGGGGGATCAAGTATGGTGAAATTTATACTACATTGGCTTGATTAATTATGTAAACATGCCAAGTAGGATAACATATGCTTGAAAAGAGTAGACGAAAGCTAATTTGAATGCTTTTGTTTATATTTATTTATGTTTTATAATTTTTGCATCACAACAACAATTTTCATAAAATCAACAACTCTTTGTGAATATTTTTCATATAGGTTTACAGTGATTTTATAAGTATAATTTGTTATTTTGCATGTTCCGATAAGTTCTTGTGGATACGATACTTTTACTCCCAAATCGAAGCTACAACAGATATCTGGTACACTTGTAAAAGTCCTAATAGGACGCAACAGTGGTGATAGCAGTGGTGATGGTGATGATTGTGGTGATTATTATGGTGGTAATGGTGATGATGATGGTGAGTTGGTGGTGGTGGTGGCCATTGTGACTATGGTGATGGTTGTGATGATAGTGGCGATGGTGGTTCTATGATGGTGGTAGTGATTGAAGGAAGTTATGGTGGTGGTTTTGGATTTAAGGTTGAAGGTTTATAAATCTGAAAAACAAAAATTAAGAAACCATTTTTGCTTGTTTTCAAATATGACTAAAAACTGTTTTGTAAATGAGTTAAAACTTAACTGACACTATTTTTGTCGAACACGTTTTGTTTTCAAATTTACTTTTCAAAACCTCACAGCCACCCAAAATAGACCCTAAGCTATCTAAAAGAATCAATTTGAAACTATTTCAAAATGTAAATGGCCAAATTTAAACAAAAAAATAAGACAAAAGTAAAACCTAAAAAAACATAAGAAACTAATCATATATTTTAGCCAAAATTAAACTATACATTTTTCTTATATGTTACAAAATAACAAAAAAATGCATTAACAACTTTAAATACCAATCAAATTTATGAAAAACAAATATTAATAATTTAATATAGCAAGTTAGCAATCAATCTAAACAACAATGAAATAAAAATAATCAGTAAAATAAAGTTAACTTTTAGACATAATGTTTATAGTGTATGTATAATAAATTTTTTAATTACAACCAAATATGTCATCATTTTATATAAGTTTTTAAAAAATATAATCAGGTAATCTGAGAATGGGTGGACTAGACCACAGAAAGCTATATTCTTATGTGGGCTCTTTTAGGTTGAACTAAATAGGTTTGAATCTATTTGCATTTCTAATATAATTGTTCAAACCCGCTTATTTTGTAGGCTCAACATATTTCTACAAGTTTAGATGTAAATTAAAGCAAAAAAAATTCAAATATGGTATGAACAAAGATAAAGACATACCTGTGAAATGCTTAAACACCAAGTCAAACTTTAGGATGATTGAAGAAGATAAATTGAATGCATTAAAGAATCAACACAAGATTGGAGATGCTAATTGTAGAGTTATCTTGTTGGGAATTACTTGACTCTTTAAATACATACTCGTTAATGATGAATATTAGAGTAGAACATTTGAGTTTTTGTGATGTGGAATTGAGTCCCAAAACACAGTACACTATAAGAAATGGATGTTTTGTGTGAGAGTCATGCCCTACACAAAATACCTCTCCCTTCATGCAACATTTGTGTGGGAGACATCATCCTACGTAAACATTTGAGAAGGAAGGGAGTCCCACGCAAAAAGTAGTTTTTTCCCAATAAATCTCATTCCCCATCCTTTCTTCTTCTTTTTGTTGTTCTTCTTATTCATCCCACATAATTGTTTTATGGGAGGGGAGTCACACGCTAAAGGAAATTTTTTCCCACCTTCTCTTCCTCTAAACATTTGTATGAAAGGGGAGTCACACACAAAAGGTGATTTTTTCCCACCTTATTCTCTTCATTATCAACGTTCCAAAGTTACACAATTGCAATTTGTAGCATTTAGAGTTTTATGCATCTTTTATGTAATTGGGTATTAGTTGTTTTGGATTTCATTTAATTTTAAGTGCTTGTAAGGTGTGGTGCTTGTTGGGGGTGTTATTTTGTCTAGGAATGGATAAATTTGTGCCATCTACCTTGATTTGAATCCATGATTAACTAAAGCTTGCAGACCAATTTATTCAAATGACTGATAAAATAGTGGAGTTCCATGGATAAATATTGGCTTATGTGATCAGAGATGGATATAATTTTTATGGCATAACAGTTGTTGATTGAACCATGAAAAGCCTAAGCTATGTTACCGGCATCCTAACCCAATAACTTTCTAACCCTATCCCATTACCCCTAAGTCTTAACACATAACCCTAATTCTCAAACTTATTTCCCATCCCTTCTTGTTATTGATGCAATGTTCTCTTTCTTAGCTCTGTTAGGTTTTTTTCCTAACCCCAACTTGACTTTGTCTCCATTTCTTTCCTTTATCTAGTCGTTGTCTTTATCATGTGATACCTTTCTTGTGATGGTGTTACCTCTCAATGTAACAACGTTGGCTTTCTTATGATAAGGTTTCTTCTCAGTGTCGTTAGTTTAGCTCTTCTTAAGCAAGGTACAAAAAACTATTCATTCTCTTGTGTCAATGTTGTACCTTAGTTTCTTTTGAAGATGAAACACTTGGTGAGTTATAGGCATAGGTTTTTGCACTAATTTTTGTTCTTCTCTGGCTTTTATTGCTCCCTAAAGGTTTTTTTGTATGAAGTTAGGGTTTTAAGGACTGGGGATTTAAAAAAATGAAATTAGGGTTTCATTTTTGTTAGGATCTTTTAAAAAATGATCTTCTTGATTTCTTTTGAACATGAAACATTTGATGAGTTTACTATCATGGGATTTTACACTCCTTGTTTGTACTACCTATTAATAATATTTGTTTCTTTATTTCCTTATTTTAACATTGGATGCTTAATTATTGGTTGATTTTCTTTGTCAAGAGGAACTCAATATGGCAGATCAAAAGGGAAAATATTGATATGTGTTGAAAAGCATGATGGTGTAATTATTTAATTAATTTGTTAGAACCAAGTCTGTTTTATAAAGGACTTTAGAGTTTTTAGATATTATTTAAAGACCCTAAGATTTGTTAATAACACACATCAAGACCTTTGATTAAATAAAGTCTGCCTATGTGTTATTTAACCTCTTTATTTAAGTATTTTAGGTTACAAAGTCTGTGATGCATATGTTATAACTGAAAAAAGGAGTCCATCACTTAAAGTCTGCTTTAAGTAATACAAAATGTTTCAAAACCAAGTCTGTGTAGGACTAAATCATTTTTTTATCCAAGTCTGTCCCAGCTCAAGTCTGTTGCAAGACAACATTCAAAAGAAAATTATTCAAGTGTGTCTTTTCAGACTTAGGACTACTGAGTCACATTCTTCATCACTTTTACTCTTCAGACTCAGCATGTATCTCTCTCACACACAACAAGGCTTGCATGAAAAGGAAATCGAGGAAGCTACTTTGCGCTAATTGAAAAACTGACACTGATCAATACTGAGTTAGAATGCTTTAGAAGGTCAACCAAGCCTATTTTATAAAAGTTCATGATAATTGATATCCAACAAAAGGACTTTCGCTCTGTAATACTCGAGGCGCTCTAACTTCTGAAGATCCTTTAATCATACATTCTTCTCAGCCCTCAGAGTATGCATGCTTCAAACAGCTATATCTCGTTAATGGAGCAATAACGGCTATCTTCAATGGCCTATAAATATGAAGAGACTTCAAACTCAAAAATAAATGAGACGTGAAAGCAACAAACTAAAAACACAAGTGATCAAATCAAAGCCTTTGTGTAAAAAAAAGACTTTTTTTGTATCTCTGCTTCTTGCAGACTTAGTCTTTACTTTTTCTACTTAGTGTGTTTGTACTTAAAGTTTCATTCTCTTGTACACTAAGTTACCAAAACACAAACACATTCTCAAATCACAACATGTGTCAAAGTCTGGTGTGTTGCCAGTCTTAGTTTCCTGAGGAAAATACTGTTGGCCTGAAGAGGCTTTTGAAAGAGTACTCGGGTATTGAACTAGGAATGGCTTATTGAAAGAATACTTAGGTTTAAGCCAGAAATGGCTGGAGTCAAGAATACTTGAGGCATGGGCTGTGTTATATTTGTAAAAAGACGTTTTTACATAATGAAAATTCTTCAAGTCTGGAGTTACCAAACGTAGCTTCATGGTTTGGAAGTGAACTAATATAAATTTGGTGTGCCTAATCTCTCTATCCCTTATCTCTTTAGTCTGAATCATTATTAGTTAAAGTTTGTTGTCATTATTGTTTGAAAAGGTTTTATTCTGCAAAAAAAGTCTCAAACTTATTCAACCTCTCATTCTAATTCTGACTCTGGACCTTCAGAATTTAAATGAATTTATATATGACTTGTTATCTTTTTTTGTTAAGTCCTTAAAGAACATATGAGGTTCTAATGACCACTTAAAAGTTTTGATTATGATCAAAGCATTAAATTATTTATAAGACTAATGTTTCAAGGTTGTCTAAGTATACTTAGCATAAAATACAAGCCACAAGTCAAGAAACAAGCAATTCTGAAAAGTCATCTGAAAGTTTGAAGAACTCACAACCTAAAGATCCATCTCATAAATCCCTCTGATAAAGATAGTAAATGCAAGTCATAAGCCAAAGCCCATACTTCAATGTTCATTTGTAACCATTCTGACTAAAAGAATAAGTATCTACCTACTTATAGCCTTTAAAGGTGTCAAAAGGAAAGTCAAAAAACAAGACCAAAAAAAGTACAAATATACTTTTCAACTACTGTAAGCTTTTAACTAATGTCTCATGCACAATGGACGAAAGCTTTCTTTATCTCATAATGTTCTTCTCCATAAAGCCTATATAAATAAGTTTATTCAAAGAGTGTAAAAACACCTAACATAATGAACATATCTGAATCCATAAGTTTTAAATCTCTTATATAGTGTAAAAATTCTAAGAGCCTTATTCTATTTTATATCTTGAATAATAATTTTAGTTCTATGAGCTTAAACGTACCCCTAATTAAGGTCTTTTAAAGACTTGGGACTATTTTCATCTATATTGATTCTGGTTAAGCCTAAAAATGCTTGTTTAAGAAAAAAATACTTAGGTAAATTATCTTTGAGAGGCTAAATATGTTAAAGAACACATGAGATCATTGTAAATAAGTATAGGCTACACTTAGCTTATTGATCAGTAAAATAAAATCTCGTTATGCTTGAACATGGATTGAACATAGCCTTGGTTAAGTAGTGAACTGGAATAACATTGTTGGTGTGTTGTTCTCTTACTATTTTAAAGTTTCTTTATTGTCCTTGTGTTTAAATCATCTTTTACGAAACTCAAACAAGTGTCTGAATATCTATTTTTGAAAAGAATTTGCCAAAATTTGTATACACACTATTCAACTCTTCTTCTAATGTGTACCTATGGTACCTTCACATTTACTACATAACTCTTCTAGTATGGAAGTTTATGATATGTTTGTAAGCATTGTATGTGTTTGTAAAATAAGTGTTGCATGTTTTAAAATGATTTAATTCCTTTCATGTATTTCTGTAACTTAAGCTTTTGGTGTTACATTTAGTTTGTGTTAAAGTTAACATTTATTTTGTATGTATTTAATATGATTTAATATTTATTTTGTGTCATGGTTGTCTTTTTTTACTACATAAATCTTCTAGTATGACAGTTTGTGATTTAATATGATTTAATATTTATTTTGTGATACATTTTGTGTCCTTTTTTATTGCATAGCTCTTCTAGGATAGCAGTTTGTAATAATAAGACATTTAAGATTAGATAATAGACCTTTTGGTGATAGATAACAATCATTATATAAGTTTTTAATAATTTATAGAAAAAATATATATCTAAGACATAAAATTTACTCCAATCTTACAGCTAGCTATGAATAATGAAGCTACAAATTAGAGGGTTGAAGCAATCCCCGCCAACACTACACATGTTACAGGTGTTGGTGGTGGTACTCAGCCTAATGAAAAACCTAATGAAGCTACTAATAAAAGAAAAAGAAACCCAAATGTTATGGTACTAGAAAAAATCAATAGTTTAGGGTCACTTCATTAGATTACCGGTTATGGAAGGAATAGAACCTGAAGCTAAATGTAATTATTATCTAAAGATCTTCTACTATGACATCAAGAAGCATGAAACCTCTAACATGCTTAGCCATGTGAAGACATGCTCAAAGTACCTTGTAAATGCATCAACTAACCTAACTCAATATGTCCTAACCTTTAGAACAAATAACACTCAACTAGGGTCTATACTAAGTAGGTTTGATAAGGATACCTATAGAAAAGTTATAGAAATGTTTATTATGTTATGTTATCTCTAACAAAATAGTTAGTGTCCTAAAATTTGTATGATTACATACGTGAAGAACTTAAGTCAAAAAGTCATTTAAAGAACTAACAATTGTCTCAAGTCTACAGTTAAATCCAAATTCATAGACATAAGAGTTTATTAAAGATCAATATGACATCAAGGATAATTTTGTTAGCAAACTAATGTGTGAAGATCTTTGGAAGCCAAATGAAGCCTAAGTTTAAAGGTTTGCTTCAACAAGAATTATTCTCAAATCATCCATGAAGCTCTAAATTCCAAAGTTTGCTCCCTAATCAGAATAAATTAAAGTTAGAATTATGTCAGACCATGTCATGCTCTAACACTCAAAGTCTAGTGGGCTATATGAAACAAAGTCAGAATCATGTCAAGTCAGTTTGCCATCCTGAGCCTGCTGTAGAAGTTATAAAAGAATTTCAAGAACCCAAGACTCAAGGTTCATTGTAAGTCTGTTAAATCCTGACATGAATGAAGAAGCAAGTTGTGCAATTAAATAATCCTTCATTAACCAGAACTACCATCTGCCATATAGTTGCACTGGACAAAGGGGAATGGGCATTATTTTAGTAGTTCCACTAGTTATTGTCTCACTCTTACAGTCCACATGAGACTGCCACAATCCATTCACTAAACATTATGTGATGCTACAAGACCACATGTTGAACAAGAAGAAAATATGGAATAAGTTACACATTCCTCAAGTTAGCAGACCATTAATTTATTCCCTTTGTTGTGACATGTATATACTTATGGGAAGACTATAAATTAAAGACCCAGACCCAATAGATGGATGAGAGAGCAAGTATAGAAAAACAAACAAGAACTGAACTATAAGCTCTGATTTTATTTCTAGTTCTTTGTACGGAAATAATGTGTTTGGCCTTTAATTTCTATCTCTCAAAAACTTAGTTGTTACTATTTTATTTAAGCCATCTTTCTTGGTAAAAGTCTATTCAACAAACTTATCCTTAGCTCTGTAAGTTATTGTTTTATAATTCTTTCTTATCTTTTTCTTTTCAGCAAACCAAATCTATTTAGCCTATGAAGGCTGTCAAGAATATTTGTTCTTGTTGGGAAACACTTTGTTCTGAAAAGGTTTTCTAAAGAATACTTGGGATAAGTCAAGAGTGGCTTTTATGAAAGAAGACTTGGGTTGTTAAACCAAAAATAGATGGAGTCAAGAATACTTATGGCATTCAGTATTAAGCCTGTAAGACTATTTTGAGTTAGTGAAGATCTTTCACATGAAGATACTAGATGTAGCTTTTGCCTCCTTGGAAGTAAACTAGTATAAATACTCTGTGATTTTCTCTTTCCTTATCTTTTATCTTAAGTTTGCTGCTATGTTACATTTACTATTAAAAATAGTTTTATGAAAAGGTTTTAAAAAGTAAATAGTACTTAATCAACCCCTACTAAGTTTGTTTCTGAACCTTCATGTTAGATGGGCTTCCTTTTCATGTTATTGAAGGTGAAAGGTTTAGAAACCTATGTAAGGTGTTGTGTCCCCAATTTAAGGTCCTATCTAGATATACAATTGCTAAGGACTATTACCAAATCTATATCAGTATTAAAGAAAGTTAAAGAACCTATTTAAATTTAACACTAATAGGGTTGCATTAACCATAGATTATTGGACATTAGTCCAAAATATCAACTACATAAGCCTAATGACTCATTTTGTTGATAATGAGTGGTCATATCAAAAGATGTTCATTAGCTTTCTTGTAATTAAGGATCATAAGGGTGATACTATTGTAAAGCAAGTGGAAGGGTGTTTAAGGAAGTGGGGTCTGAGTTGTATATCCATAACTAAAATTGACAATGCATCAGCTAATGATGTAGCTGTTGCATATCTGAAAAGTAGGTTGAAGAGCATTTCTAGTTTTGTCTTGGATGGTGAGGTTGTGCACATGATGTTGTCCTCACATCCTTAATCTTAAAGGAACTCAATAAGAGCATCTCAACCATTATAAAGCATGTCAGATCATCTTCACGGAGATTGAGGAAGTTTAGAGAGTGCATTGATGTAGTTGGAATTAACAACAGTAAATTAATTTGTCTAAATGTCTCTACAAGGTAGAATTCAACTTACCTCATGTTGGATTTACTGAGAAGTTTGAACATGAGTGTTGTAAATTTTCTCAAATTCTTTTATGACACAACCAAGATTTTCTCAGCCTCAAACACAATTAGCATCAACAATGGGTTTCATCAGCTAGTACTCATTCAATATGAAATCAGTGAAGCGATACATAATGTAGACCGCTCTTTAAGCAAAATGGGTGCTAACATGAAAAAGAAATATGATAAGTGTTAGGGAAATCTATAATAAATTAACCACTTTTTGTATTTTGGACCCAAGATACAAGACACAATTTGTTTCATGGGATTTAAAAGAAAATTCACCAAAGTGGTTCCATTTGAACTTGCCAATACTATGGAAGATAACTTGTTCAAGATATTTATGTGGTATTTTAATCAAAACCAAACTTTATCGCAATCTACGCATGGTTCTCAACTCAAGGGTCTGATTTTGTGAGTAGTATTGATAGCCAATATAAATTAAAGGCCAAGACAAGGATAAGTTAGATAACCCGTTTCAAGATTTTTTAAATTCATAAAGCATGATTGACCAAAAAAATGAAATAGAAATGTTCATTGATGAGCCTTGTGTAAAAGGGGATAACAACTTTGACCTTTTAATTTATTGGAAGCTTAATGCATCAAAGTTTCTAACTCTACCTTGTATGGTTAAAGATGTGTTATCTGCACAATCAATCTCAATTGTAGCTTTCAAGTTTGTGTTTAGCACCGGAGGCATGGTGCTAGATGTATACAGGAGTTTATCAAACCCTAAAATGGTTGAATCTTTTATATGTGGCCAGAAAAAGTTAAGGCCTAGTCTAAACCCATTTTTAGAGTTGTATGTCAATGAGGAGCTTCAAGCTATTGGAAATATTGTTCAGAGTCTATAAAAGCACTTTATTCTTTCAATTTATTTTCATTAATCATATTTTTTTAAAATATGTTCTCAATTTATAATGTGATTACTTAATTTTTATTTTAATTCATGTCTAGAAATCAAGGAGGCCAAGAATTAAACAAAGGGGGATGCTAGTCAACCATTATGGTTGTTGCTAGATCACGATCTACAACTAGTGTTGCATCTGGTTATTCTTAATAGGTATTGATTTATCATCGTACTTAATAATTATTTGCATTACTGTTTCAACAACGAATAAATCTATAGATACTAACTTATATTTTTGGGGGGGGGGGGGGCTTGTAGTAGTGTTCGCATGATATTTTTTTTGTGAAGGTCACTAATGTAATTAGATTCAAGATTATTAGTGGTTGGATCAATCATGGGTCCTTATATTATGCTTTTTGATCATTAATTGGATCGTGTGTTATTGATCAATGTTTATCTCAAGCAGGTGTGTTGCTTTTTTAGAATGATTTCAAGATACAAGGGTCTTGTATACAATGACCTAACCATTTAGGTATAGTGTATTAGCATTTTATTTAACCATTATACTATATGTTTAAATTTTGATTGAAATGTAAATGAGGTATTGATTATGACATTTTTGTGTTTCCAAATAAGTTGGAGTGTTGATGAAAAGGAAATTTAGAATTTAGAATTTTTTAAATGATGTGTTATTGATTCCTTAGTACATATACACTGTTTCAGTTGAACATAGTTATTTTGTACATAGTTATCTGTGTTTATTTATATTTATGTATAAATTAGGTACATTTTGGATTTAGGGGTCAATATCGCTATGTGATAATATGTTGTTGCAACTTTTGTTTGGTACAACTTATATAGTTTTAATTTTTATCAATTTATATTTGTGTGATTTGTATTTAATTTATGCCGTAATTTGTAATTTGATTTTTAAATGGGTTTGTCTTGTGTTATTGAAAATTTTATGACCCAAATAAGGATAAAGGTCTATAAATATTCTTTTAAAATTGTAAAATAAGAATAAAAAAACAAGACTAGGTTTGGAAATTGAAAAGATCCAATTGAAATCTGAAACGAAGCTTAGGCTCGTTTGTTTAAACTTATTTTAAGAGATAAATACTTTTTTAATTAAAAAAAGTACTTATTTTAAATTTTAACGTGTTTGTTTAAAGTTTTAAAAATAAACAGAAGCTAATTTCAGCTTATTTTAAGAAGCAACTATGATCTCCTTATTAAAAAAGTGATTATAAAAAAATCGTTTTTTTATAATCACTTTTTTAATAAGCTTAAACAAACGGACCCAATATCTCAAAAAGATGATAAAAAAAGATAATCAAAATACAGGCTTGAAAATTGGAATGGCTTAATATATGTCCAAACGAAGTCACTCGTCTGTTAAAGATCCTATCAAACCGAATATCCATCCAATCAAAAATAGGTCATTATATACCAATTTCGGGTGAGCCGATTGAGCAATTTTAAACCCGAATGCAACCGCCCGACCCACTCCTAATAGTGTCCATCGTCGTTGTAGCCTAGGCAATGGGTTTTGATGCATAATAACGCATATCTTGATTTTCAGTGATTGTTGCCCATGTATTTGGTTTGTTGAGTATTTCCCATTCAACTTTTGGCAGTAAAATGTTCTTATTGCAGTTAAAAACCTATATATTGTGCTTCTACCAGTATATCTTTTGAGAAAAATAAATTTCAAATACTCTTCCTCTTCATTATTCCATATGAAGCAGAATGAACAAAATACGAAAAGCTTTTCCAAGGCTTGTCATAGATCGTATTTAAGACCTAATCGGCATCATATATGATTAATGATTAATGATTAATTTAGCACGCATTTACTTTCAAAATTATTGAAAAAAATTTACATACTAAAATAGGGAAGCAGATTCTTATTTGTGGCAAAAGTGTTATTCCTCATCATAACAAGATTAAAAAAACAATGAAAAGTATACATGTAAAATTTTTTTCCCTCAAATTTGAGTACAAAGCTTGACTAGTGACTAACCAACTGCACATTAGGATGAGTGGCTGATGATAGTTTAGCCTTATGCTTATTCAGCTCACATGTGACTGTTCTTCTTTCCTTTTCCTCTTTATTTTTTTTTTAATTCACTGACGTGTACTATCAGTTATCCGTGAACCATATGATGCCACCTTTTGAAAATACAGTTAAAAACTTTCACAATAGGTGAAAAAGTTTAGGTACAACAATGAAGTGGCATATTCTTCTCTCCTTGTAGTATATAAAAAGTTTTACAGTGACTGAGGAATGAGGATCAAGTTTAATTTCTTTTCATTTTTCTTCACCTGCTCCCCCCTTTTGCAGCAGCTTCCTCAACTCATTCTCTCTGCCATAAAAAAGTATTAAAATGTCAATGTTAGAACAAAAAAAATCTTCAGAATTCTATGATGGGAAAAGGAAAAACTAGCTATGTTTATCTGATAATTAGATGTTGAACTTGTACTACATACCAATGGATCTTTTGCAATGGAGAACTGCTTCATGTATGGAGCTTTCAGAATCACAAGACTTGCGCCAATCGTCAGCAGAAAAGGCTATACTAATTCTTGGAGATGTTTCGGAATAGGATCTCCTATTTTTTGCAGCCTCAGCTCTTTTAGAAACATTTTCAGTGTGTGATTTGTGACCCCTCAGCCTTCTGCACAAAGGCCTTAAGAAATTCAAATACTTTTGAAACATTCTCCTTGATAATGTTCTGCACCTTTTTAATGAAGGGCATCTGAAATTATGGCCCTCAGAAAGTGTTCTTTTTGGTGCATGTGAAGATGAAACAAGGCTTCTTGTGGAGTCTGAGGACTGATATTCTTCCATTTTCAAGGAGTCGACAAAAAGGGGCACGAGGTAACCATTGGAAAAGAGCTCATCTGCATGAACAAGAGCAAGAGGGGGCTGTGAAATTGGGAAGTCAAATTTTGAATCCTGTGAATTCTTGAAGAATCTTTTAGAGGGTGGCATTCTTGGGTCCATCTCAATGAAGGAAGAAGCTTCATCAGATGCATCAAGAGAAGTTCTGATGGAACTGTCTAGGCTTTCTAGTGATGGCCTCAGGTTCGCTAACCAACTATATGAGAAGCTTTCAATGGAAAGAGGTTGGGAAGTTTCCATGGTTTGGTTGCTACTCTGAAGAAGGAACCTTGGAAAAAATTGACAATTTGAGAGTGTGAGGGAAGAGGATACAAGGTGGGCTATAGCTAGCAAAGGCACTCACTCTTATGTAGCATATCTTTTGACTTATATGTATACATACACACACACACATCCCTTAATATATCATCTATGTCCAAGAATAAGTCATGTGGATGTCTCGCAAGAGACAATGGATTTTAATAATTAGAAATGAGAAAAGAAGAAAAAGAAACAGGAATGTGACCCCACCAATTGGCCCTTAATGTCTGTTTCATCACTAGTTAACCTCACCCTTTTTTCTTTTTAATCATTTGTTGCTTTAAAATTTCATTCAAAAAGGGGTTGGTTTGTTTTTCTGAATATCAAATCACACCCATGAAAATCCAGGAGGTTCATGCATATGATTCAAATGTGGTACATTAGGAATCCTGAAAAAATTAAGCAAAATCACCTTTTCAATGCTTTAGAATGTTGCCTTTAAGCTTTTGTTCAGTAAATTGAAATTCAAAACTCAAAAGTAATCTTTGCTAATCACACATGCTGAGTAGGAAAAGTAATAATTAGTGTAACTGTAAATCCTCAGTTGTTCTGGTATAAAACAATATTGATAATTATACTGAAGTGTTCTGTGTTTTGTTATATTGGCTTTTTTGTTGTGTAATAATAGAAATTTGGATGGATATGATCACTTCGGAAGGGTGATTTCATAAGTCTGATATTACATTCCAACTGCTAACAAACTGCAATCTCGGGCTGAACCTAAATTATAAATACCCTCTTGTGCTATATTTAATTATATATAATGTGCATGCAACCTAAGTGACATCGATATGTTACATTATTTATTGGACCATCATTGATTATTATAAGCATGAGATACTCTTGGACAACATTATTGTTTCATTAAGAGAAAAAGCAGTGTACCATAGTACTTTAGTGTTTTAGCATCATGCAATGGTTTTCAACTATGCACCAAAAATGAGTGTTATTGAAGAAATTTAGAATATAGAATACTAAATATGTTCATCAAGAAATTGTTCTATAAGCAAGCTAACTGTTAGTCATTGAGCTATTCTAACAGTAAATGTATGGCTAGTAGGACAAATTGTCTCCAATAATAATAACCGAAAGCTCTTAAAGATAAGTGTCGGTAAATCTTTCTTAGTAACAGCAGACATTTTAGCTTTAAATCATATCCTACTTTTATTTGGGAAAGATCTGATAAGGAAAAGAAAAGGCCAAGACAGCTTACAATAAATAGTTGATATCAGTTTAAAGTATATGTGTCTTTGTGTGTGAGAAATATTCATGATAATAATATTATAAAAATAATAAGTAACAGCAAAGAAATATATTGAGGGTAATATTATAATTGATTAATATCAAATGTTCCCTAGTAGTTAGTGCACAAAGTATCAAAGAGTATTTATAATTTAAAAATATAAAATTAATTGTAATTAAATCCAAGTCTGTATAACTAAATAGAAGTTACAAGTTTCTTGAGCGTAAATCTCAAACAAATCAAAATCAAACAATGTTATGCACACGTACATTTTAAAAACTGTTCATATCAGGTAAAATATTATTATTTCCTCCTTTTACCAAGGATGATAAAAACCAAAACACAATCCCAAACCATGAAGGTTGAAACGTAGAGAATAAACACACATGTATTGGATACTACAATACAACCTAAAATTTTTAAAATCTTTACATATGAGTTCTTACATTTATAAATCATTAAACTTATTCACGTTTACTTAATATGGGATTATGTCACACTTGATTTTTCAATATGCTTTATTTGAACTCAAGCTCTACATAACCTCCATAAATAGTAAAGTTCTCCCTACTAAAATTTAACAAAGTTATATTTCTGAAATTCAAACAAGAGATCAAAAGTTAAGATAGAACAGTATACTACCAACCTATCTATCTACCCTAAGACGTGGACTTGATTACATTCAACCAAAAATCATAAGGAGACCAAAGTTACACATTGATTATAGTAGTTGGCCTCCAAGTGAAATTCAACCTAAATTTAAATATTTAGATAAGATAATTTTTCTAAAAAAAAATCTTGAATTACATGCACGAAAATGAATTGAGAAGCGGATTGGCAAAGCTCTACATTGCACTTAACAGGAGAACAAACGGACAAAAACCTAAGAAAGAAAAGTTGATTAGTGATTGACATGTTCTCTTCTTAAAGGCGGACACAAATTGGTAAATTACATAACAACATTACCAATTGGCATATGTAGCATCATTATTGTCCTTCACTTAGCCTCAGCATAAATCTGAATTCTATAAAAGAAGAAATATCACAAGTTTCTGATGGTAAGGAAATTTCAGACTTTTTCATCCACTAGCAGCCGGAGTGGAATTGCAACAAATCTTCAAAGCTTTTTAAGTGTTAAAAGAAGGCAAAGTCGTTTTCATCCCAAAATGAACAACTTGTTTTTGATAAGCAAATTTATGAAATTCTAATATAGCAGACAAGGGTCCCTCCAGTTGTCGAATAAAGCAAACATCAAGAAAGGTTCTTGGGACAAAAACTACTAAGCCAGGATAGTAAGTGACTTGAAACCAATTGGTCCCCTCTTTTATGTCCCTATTTAAGACAATAGGTATTTACTAGTAAATACAACATTCATTAATGCAGTCTAATTCTGAAAAGAATGTCACACCCTTCATGCAGGCACAAAAGACGCAAAGTTAAGTAGTTTTTATAAAAATTGACAGGATTTTATCTACAAGAAAATAGTTGCATATAGATTTCACAAGGGATTATCATGACACCCAGCTCAGCAGCAGGTAAAATGTGGCTACAGGCGTTAGGCAAACCACATGCACTCATTCTGTAACAATTTGTCATTAAATGCCGTTCTGGGGCCACATTGTAAGGTTGTTAAGAGTGGTGAGGCATCCATGCATTATTGGATTCTATATAGCTTAAATAAAGCAAACTCTGCATTTTCACTTTCAGTTATTCTTCATTGTTCATATTTCAGAGAAAACCACTTCTGAAGTCTATTTTATTTTAAAATTCCATCAAAGGGTAAGCTTTGAAACTAGAAAATTTCGAGCTTTTTTACTTTAGGTCAAACATATTGATAACAGTCAAACACCTTGATGTGAGGCTCTACTACGTAGTAAATACCATCATGGTCTTCAGTACTATGGCCTAATTGGCAAGACTAGTCAGCAAGAGAGGAACAACAAATTCTTTAGAAATGAGCCTTCGACTGTTATCAATATGTTGGATTTAATAAAATTTAAGGCTTGGTATTGGATAAAAACAAATATGAATGGTTTCTCCCATTCTTATTTTGAATGGACTAGTGAATCTTTAGTCTGTTTTTCTGAGGGGCTTTTGATATGGGAAATTCAGGTGTATACATCTACATGTGAACACTCGTATTTCTTGTTTAGGGTACCTTGTACCCTTTTTTTCTTTAATAAAATTTTATTCTTTGTTCATTAAAAAAAACTATCAGGGTCGACTATTAGCACATCGGGTTGCCAATGTAAACATTTATCAGAACTAGCAAAACTATTACCACTGATGTCAAGAGTGTTGAGATATTTACAAAAAGTAGTACAACACAACTCTCCATCCCTCAAAAACAAAGTTTTAACCAGCCCATGTGTACTAACTGAGAAGTGAAAATTTATATAAAATCTTGGTCAAGGTATAAGTGCACTTCAATTGAGCTGGCAGAGAGTAGAAAATGTCAGAAGTAGAAGTCAAAATAACCAAAAATAATAATAATTTATTTCATAAGATCCAAAAATACAAAAGCATTCCACAAACTATGCAACAGCATTGATGGCAAGAGGTTCCTAGACCTTACAAAAACAGCACCCATTACCATACCAAGAAAGACAAGCGGCAGCGTCCTTTGAATGTTAAAATGTGCCAAGGCAAAAGCTACTGAGCTAACTAATATCGCACACCATACAGGCATGTACTTGGTTAAAGATGGGAGAAGGAAACCACGGAAGACAATTTCCTCCCATATTGGGGCACAAACGGAGACTACCACTGCATAGAGGGCCATCGCCACAGGGTCTCGCGCAACAATAGATTGCTCTACACTTGAGACAGTGACTGGAGTATATTGAAGAACAGGCAACAAGTTTAGGTTCATTTGTGATAGCTGATTGATAAGAGGGAACATGAGGCAGCCTAAACCAACATCAAACTGCCACTTCCCTTTGAGTTCAAATTTGAACCAGTCAGATGAAAGCGGTTGAAACTTTGCAAGACAACGATTAAGTATTGCTATCCCAACCAACCCTTCGGCAACATCTGTCAAGAGGCTGTACAATGCTTGCCCTCTGTATGTAAGAGATTCCTTTCTAAACCCTGCTGTGTATGCTAAAAATGGAACTATCCAAGATCCTACGAACCAAAATGAGGCAATCCAGAGGAGCATAACCTGCAGAACTTAACTTAGTCTGCTTTTCTAGATGTGATAGTCTGCTTTTCTAGATGTGATGATACTGAGAAAGAGACTAATCAAATAGACTGTATAGTTTTTGAATATTTGTAAAATCCATTTATAAGTTCTTAATTGAAGAGAATTATAACAAGTAGAAACCTTGCTAATTACTTATCAAATCGATATAACAAATTTTATAGTAACTATCCAACTTTGAGAAACGAAATAAAAGGAACTTATTCCTGACACCAAAATCCAAAAGCAAGTTTGAAGAAAATGATATTCTGCATAGTGCGGACTACCAAAGGAGAATAAAGAATGAGATTGAAGTAATGATTCCTATTCTAGTGCACCATAGCACCATGATTTCATAACATATTTTATATTAGGTACATGGAATAGGAATAGAATTGTAATCAAATGGTATCAATAACCCCTATAAAATAACCTATCATAACTGTTAAGAAAATATAATCAATTTACACTTTTTTCCATTCAAACATAGAAAATGAAAATATGTAACTATTTATGTTTGTTCAAATATTTTCTTTAACATTAGGCTGTTCTTTCCTAGTTAAGCCGCAAAGAAGTAACCGGTTAAACATTCAGTACTAATTTTGAAATACAAGGTAATTTATTTTGTAGCAACTCTTAATATTGAAACAGGAAAAAAAAAAAAAATATATATATATATATATATATATATATATATATATAACATTAGCTTTAATCAGGCATTATCATTTGCACAAGAAGGAATGACTTTTACCATTTTGTGCAACAGATGTTATGGTCAACTCAAGCTAAGCAATAAACTTATTGCACTTTTTGAAGTTGGGAATCCTTATTCATCCATGAGAGAGGAATGGGCAATCTTGGTTATGTAGAATTGGGGTTTCAATTGAATGGTCATTTCATGCTTTTTACATATACTAAACAGGAATAGTCCTTACTCCTTCCTATGGGGAAAACAGGAGTGGGATCCTTTCTAGAGTACAAAACATACTCTAAGCTTTAATAACATTGATAATGGAGTTGAAATGATAAGAAAGAATATACTGCACCTGAACAATGGTTTTCGCTGTCCAAGGAACTGTCCAGGGTTCCACACCAAGAACAGCAGTTGCTATGACCTGAAATGTAAAAATTAAAAATAAAAATTACTTTTACCATTTCCAAGACTGCCTAAAGATGTTTGCTTTGTTTAAGTGTCTAACTACTTAGTGAGAGACAAATGGTGAAGATTTAAAAGCAGATGGATGTTTGCTAATGTTTTAAGAAAATTCAAATCAATTGGAAGAAAACCTAAATGACATAAGCTGATTCATATCAGCTAAAAAAGAAGAAATAAAGTCTATATAACTCTCTAACCAAAGAGAGGTCCTCGATTTGGGTTTATTCTGATGGTTGAGAGCATACATCCAAATTAATCGTAGAGCTTATAGTCAATTCCTAATAGAAAAAACCATAACAAAACTAACTCTTCTAAAAATGCAAAAAAAAATAAAAATCTCATATAATATCTTTCTCAATCTCCTCTGCTTTCTCTTTTTGATCTTTGTTCATTTTCATACAACTATGCACACAAAGTGTAAAGTCTATTTTCCATTTTCCACTATTTCTAACAACAAGGTGAAGTTGAAAACAAGAACAAACATGGGTTTCAAAGATTACACTTTTTAATGAAATATATTACAAAACTTGTGTCTTTTTATAAAAAATGTTGCAAAGGTTGCATCTTTTTGAAAGCTAGTACTTGTTTATTTGTTTTGTTTATATTAATTGTTTTTCTCGTCAATTTTAATTAAAGAACATGTTTCTTAGATGTATTTAATTGTATGAACATGTTTTATGTTGTAATGATGATTGCTTTGTATATGATCTAATTTTCAACCACGATTTTTATTTGTGTTCATTTAATTAAATTGAAATGAAAGGTTGTATGCAATTCATATTTATAAGCTTTCTCATGTACCATGAATGGTTCATGTCACAGTGTCTAGAATGTTTAAGAGTTAAACTCTAACCATCATGAAAAGTACAATTCAAAAGTTAAATCTAGTCGTCATGATATTTTATTTATTTACAAATGTTACAAATAAAATGTTTGATTTCAATTAATATTTAATTCAATTTGTAAAAGTTACAAATCAAATTTTAAATGTTTGTTAAATTTAAAGTTTGTATGAATTATAAATTTAAATAATTTAACCTTATTAATTTTAATAAGGATTTACATTTGATTTGTTAAAATTAATATGATTTGTGAAACATTTTATATCTTATATTTAAGGGGATTTGAAAGAATTACAAATAGATTCATATTTATTAAATTTAATACGATTTGTAATGGTTACAAATAGAATATAAGATCTTTATTGAATTTAATAATTTTGAAAATCAAATATTTAATCCTTAATAAATTTGATAGAATTTGTAAAAGTTATGAATCAAGATAAGATCTCTATCAAAATTAATACGATTCAAAACAAAATTTCTTAAACTCTAAAGATAAGGTTTAAAAGTTAAACATACTATTCCTATTAGGATAGTTGTTGGGTCAAAAGATAAGGTTTAAAAACCATTCTAAAAATATAGAATTTAAGAGTTGAAACTAAAAATAGGACTTCAAACAAATTTTGAGCCATTAATGTACAGTGACACGTTTTGGCTAAGAAAGATTTAGCATTTAAGCGGTCACTTCATATCAACTTTCTTTCTTGGGAACTAACTTGATCACAATGCTAAATTTTTGGGCAGTACCGACACCCTGCAAGGGATGGCCTGCCCCTGGAACCACCATCCATTAACGGAACAACAAAAACCCTGTATGAATCTACAGAGTACATTTTGCGCCACATGTTTAATTACTTATTTTAAAATTAGTTTTATTTTAAATGCAATGAATTCTTTAATTAAATGATTAATTAACACACTACATAGTGAATAGTTATGGTCTTAGAATTTTAAATTCATTTAAATACAATCTGCGTGTTCTGTCTTTCTCTATTCTGTTGTATTTTTTTTTCACAATCCTTCACTCTCATGAAAAATAGTTTTTTTATTAATTTGTAATCTTAATCGAGTTGAGACAACAAGATTGAGACCTATAAGAAAGTTGGAGTAATGCCACTAGAAGAGGTTGACGGTGGAATGAGGAATGAGGACTCTAGAAGATGGTAGATTAGAGAAGTAGGCCTTCAAGGAATGGTGCCACCATAGTTCCTTTAGGTTTTGTTTTATTTTTCTAGGATGGCCATAATTAGTTCAAGATTTTGATTGCATGTTTTTGGGTTAAGTTAGCGTTAAAACGTTTAACAAAGTTGGTAAATAATAAATAAGGTTGAAATTCCTCAAATTCAAAAATAATGTATTCCAATAAATAATAACATCAAGCTTGATATAGATAAAGTACAGGTCATGTCATAGCTAAGTGTCTTTGTTTATGTATACTAGAACATGATTGGATAATTAAATTATTCAAGTATGACTTAATGGGTTTTAATTAAATGGGTAATTTTCAATTGGATTGGAATAGCTTAAAGGCATGAATGCAAGTCTAACACATCTTCCAATAAGCACTACTCATCAATGCTAGTTTCAATAACGTGTAGGTTTTACCAAAATAGTTACATTTATTGATATTGGTAAAGAAACATGAATAATTGGATCATCCAACTATTTATTATTGGACTTAACTAAGTAACTTCAATCAAATTGAAGAACCTATAAAGCATTAGTATTAAGTTTGAACATCTTCCAATAAGTAACACTTGTCGAAATTAATGTCAATAAACAGTGTGTCATTCAAAGCAAGGTACTATCATTCATATTAGTAAGGTGCGATGTGATAATAGTAATACCCAATTGTTTTTATTGGGCCTTAACTTAACTATGTTTTTCTATCGGAATGAAAGTGACTTAGAGGCGTAAGGATTAAGCTTAAATTCATAAGATGAATAAGGGTAGAGAGTTACTAACTCAATCATCCAAGAGTTGCATGAGATATAATTAGAAATGAGTTTCCTACCTAAATAACCAAGGGTTGGATGATCAGCCAAAACTGACTCAACACTAGACCAAATATGAATCTTGACCCAATAGAAAAATCTTCCAACAAGACATTTCTGATTCAACAAAGGTATGTGTTTTAAATCAAAATAATGGACGATTTACTTGATTAATGACCAAAATTAAATATGTTATTAAAGGTGATAAGTATGTATATATTGTGTTTTAGAACAACCACGACAACCAAATATTATTCTCATTAAGATTTGTCCTTTGGGAGAACATGTTATCTGGAAAAATCCCCAGATGGATATCAAAATTTAACAAATGTCCTCAATCAAGAATATAGTATGTCATGTTTGACCAAATCTAGTATCAGCTATTGCTAGGTATTGGACACCTCATGTAGCTACCGTAAATTTTTAGCTATAAAAGGCAATATAAATAAATGAAGACATACGATATGATTGTACATAGACTTTATTAAGGCTGGAAAGATAGAAGACTAAAAAGTGATTAAGAAAGGAAATTATTTTAAGTTTTGACCAAATAAGACATAGAAGAATATGTCTAAACAACTTGAAGGAGTTCAAAAGGAATGGAAATGTTTTCATATTATAGAAATCAAGTTTTATCTACTTCAACAGCATTAGTATCAACTACTAGATATAAATCTGACAATCCGATAAGATAATTGAAAATTCTGATTGGATTGATATAACAAATATTTGAGCCAAAAGTTTGATGACTATTCAAGAGGGTAGGAGATTACCTCTTGACCCACTCCTCATGGAATGCCAAAATATCACCACCAAGAGGAGAAATCGAACTTTGTTAGACATGGTTCGATTCCGAATTGATATATCAAACATCTCTAACTCCTTCAACGTCAAACTTTCTTCGTAGAAATTTTTATACCTAACCATAACTACAAAGAGACCTAGTATTTTTTAATGAAGATTTGGAATTATAAAGCTTCCATAAATGTCAGTGTCAAGTCAGATATGTAAATAACAAATGTTTTTATTTATGGACCAAAGCAAGCCTTTAGAAACTAAAATTTTCATTAAAGAATAAAAATGAAAGTAGATTAGTAATTGCAAATCATAGTTTTAGTATTGTATGTAGAAGACATACTTCTTATTGGAAATAACATTCTCATTCTATAGTCAAGAACATCCTTAAACACTTACGAATAAATAATGACGTGATCTTGATGAATAGAACATAAGCTCATTCTAAAAGTTTCATTGATGCTAACCTCCCAATTGGTGTAAATGATTGAGATTGCCATTGAATATATACATGTTTGTTAAAATGGTTGTGTTGTATGCTCGAAAGATTCAACATAAGAAACATTCACTGATTCTAATACAAAAATCTAACTATCTTGTTGTGTTAAATTGCAATGGAGGCAATTTACATTTGATGAAGATCATCATTCCAAACGTTGTGGACCCTAAGTGTCTCCTCCATGAAGACAATGAAAACATAAAACAACCTAAGGAAGTGGGTCAATTCACACATATACATAGACGGTTCTATCTCAGAGAAATGTGAAAATATGCAATGTACATACCAACAAATATGTTATGAACTCACAAGTAATACCTTTTGCACGGCACAAGCATAAGGTTAATTGACTCTAAGTGCAAGTGGGTTGTACAGGGATGGGTCATGGGTCCACCGTGCTACTCCGATCCCCCACCACAATCACATAGGTAAACCCAAATCCCCAGCGAACAATCAGAAGCAAAACCCCCTGAACACCGAATGAGTGAACTAGAGATGTTTAGGCAATGAGAGCAAAAATGGCTGAGTTTGATGTTTAGGGTGTGGTGTTCTTCCATGAAATTAGGTTGGGAAGCAGGCGGGGGATGTCGTTGGGGGTATTGGTGCGTGATAGAGAGGAGTTGGAAGGTTTTTCGGAACACGCACGTGAGAAAGAGAGATGTTTGTTCAGAAAACTGTAATCGGTTCTTTATAGGATTTAATAAGAGTACATTGGAAGCTATCTAGATTTATAGGATTTAGAAAGAGTACATTGAAAGCTATATTGTAAAATCATGATTCTAAAACAAGATGGCATTTAAGAGGTTTCTTTAATCATTGACAGAATTCACAATATAGACACATGTTATCCATTAAATGGAAACTCAACTGGAATCATAAAATTGGTTTAAGACTTCTACAATTTACTAACTCAATCAAGAACGAGTAAGATATATACATTTCATAAATCAGCACTTACTAAGAACTACAACTTCAAATATTCAGACTTTAAAGCAAAAGATAGCACCAAGAGATAGCAAATGAACAATTTGATTCCCTGAATGTTATCTACAAGAGACAAGGATGAAAGTATGAAACAAATGAAATAAATACCGTATAGATAGTTGCAAGCCAATCTTTCTTCAAGTAATTGGACTGGTCATCTTTATGCTTGACCAAATCTACCAAATCTTCTGATAATTTATCTTCTTTGGATTCTGAGTCATTGGTTTCTGATGGAATGTTTTCATGCCTGAAACACAAAAGCCTCCATTTCTAGAATGGAGAAAGAAAAAAATCAGGTCAGAACAATAACAAAAGAAATTAAAGCTAAACAAACCCTGCAAGTGTAAACTAACTTCATTCACCAACAACCCATGTCACACATAAATCCAATAATTAAACAAAATCTCCTAATAATAATTAATTAGAAAAACCCACAATTTAATTAAGCCATTTGAACAAACATAATAATAAAAAACAAAAATTTGGAATATAAAACTTAACATTTTCCAGATAAAAATAAATAAAAAACAAGAATTTGATTACAAAAATTGTTCAAGAACAAAACTTGAAGAAAGGGGCAGGTAAACAAAGAGAAAGACAGAGCATACTTTAGCAGGAAAGGTGAATGAATGGGAGGGAATAGGAAAGGAGGAGTTGCGGCGGAGGGGGAGAGAGAATGGAAGGGGAGAGAGAGTTGAGGACATGGATTGGGTTAAATCCAGTGATTGATGAACACTATGCATCAGAGATACAAATCAGCCAATACATACATTTATTTTATGTTATCATCATTGGATAATTGCAGCTGCCACTCCCACAGAATACAGAGTCCACCCAACTGGGTTACATGTTCTGCTGATGATAAAATATCATTTCAATTTTTCCTAAACCGTGAATTAACTTTCACCCTTTTCCAATTGTTCTTACCATTAACGATTGAAAAAAACAAATCAACATCTAGCTAAAGAGGTGAAAATCAGAGAGTATCTACGTGAATCGCGGTAATTAATTTTAAGGTATTTTTTAATTTTTATAATAAAATCCTCCAATAGAATAATAATGACTTAATTGTATTTTCATTATTTCAAAAATTTGATGTATTTGTGCTTTAATTTTACAAAAGAAAAAACAAAGGTAAGAATATTTAATAGATTTGTTTTATCAACATAGATTAATTTCATAGATGAAAAAAAGTCAAAATTTGGAGACAAATGTAAAAACTACGTAATAGTAATACAACTGAGCTTACATAAATACAATAAACTATAAGTTCATTTGCTAAAAGATTCTTAAAATTATGCAAGTTCACATGATTATTCAACCTAGAAAAATAACAAAACAAAAAAACAAATTCATACAACCAAACAATACCAACAAAAGTTACCTTCACGTAAGTCGCTTCCGTGAAACAAAAATTAGACAAACATCTCTCTTGATATTGCTTCATTTTCATAGCTTCATTTTTTAAGTGGGACAAAATGATTTTATCAGTATTGTAGACAAACTCGGTTGCATAGAAGGTCATCAACAACATCTAGAAGATTTCAGATCTTGAATGTATCTATTTGAACAAAAAACGATTAGAAAAATCAAAATCATTAACCCTTAAAGGTTGTGAGAGATCTAGATAAACAAAAACACATAAAAATAGTAAACAAACATTAGAAATTATTATGGTGGTAGTGATAGAGGGGTGGCAAGTGTCATAACGTACGGGGATGGTGGTGATCATAGTGTGGTAATGGTGATGATGAAAAGAGTAATGACTGAAAAGGAAAAAGGTGGCGGCTAGAAAAGGTAATGGTGGTGGTGGCCAAACATGAAATGAAATATGAAAAAGATGGAAAAAGACAACAAAGTAAATTAAAAGAAACACTTGCCTAGAATGAGAATAAAACTCTACATTAAGAAAAGAAATGAGGAGAATCCTCCAATGAGGATCTCCATAATGCAAAAACCCCTAACCTCTGTTTCTCTTGTTGTGTCCTATAGGGTTAGAGAAAAGTGAACAGAATATTCAATAGATTATAATTGTTAGTGTGTGTAATACTAATAACAAACTAATAGATATGGGCCAAATCCATAAAAGATAATCAACATGAGAGAATTCTCATAAGTAAAAAAAAAAGTCATGCTAATTCATAATATTAACTCTCATGAGTACCCTTTAAGTGTTAGAGTCTTTTACAAGTACGTACCTTTTTTCACATTTTGGAGTTTAATTTTGGTAGTGATGATGATGGTGGCTGTGATGGGTCCTAGCGTCTTAATTGAAATACCAATCAATATTTTATGTGGAAATAGTATTCTTGCTTATTTCAATGATCCTTAATACCATCACCAGCATCCTAAACTCTAAATCACCACCAATCTTGTAAAACTTGACCTTTTTCTTTCTTGTCACAAACCCCCTCTCTAATAGTTACTGGGTAAATTACACTCAGTACCTATGAGATTTGCAAAAATAATTAGTATGCCTAAACCTTTTAGAATATAACATTCTGACCTAAAATCTAACCTTTGACTGATGTTGGTTAACTCGTGCTTTTACCATGGTTATGCCACTCACATACATTGAGTTTCACTACACATTAGTGTCATTGTAGCTTAGCAAGGTTAAGATGATGGCTCGTTTGCTAGGATGGTGGAGTAGCTTTGGTCTTCACTTACTAAGGTGAGGTTCTTTGAATCCCTATTTTTTTCTAATTACAAATGGCTTGATCATGTGAATTGTTTTTCCCTATAACTAATGGTTGGCCAAGCCTACTTGGTGCCAACCATATGCCTATATGTATTTAACTATGCCAAAACCAAGTCTGGTTTGAGAAAAGAAATTGGTATTAACCATTAACCATACCCCAAGTTAATATAACCAAACCTTAAGATTTGTTAATAACACATATCCAGGCATTTAATTTAAATTAAGTCTGCCCATGTGTAATATAACCTATTCAAGTTAAATGTTTCAGGAAATAAATACTAAAGTACATTGGTTACAAAAGAAATGGGGAGTCCATCAGAACAAAAGTTTGATTCAAAAAAAAGTCTGATTTAAGACTTTATCCACAAAAGTCTGATTCAAGAATTTTTAGACATATGGACCAACAAATCAAATCTCAGACTTATGATGCAATAAGCACAAAAATGTTACCTTAAGTACAGATCATACAACGTTCTTAATCCTTTTTCATGATGCTCTGAAGTTAAGCTCTTATCAAGAAAACTGTGTTTATCATCAAAGTAAAAAAAGAACAAAGTAGTAGATCAACCAAGGCATTCTTCATAGATATCAATGAAGCTACTTTGTACATTTCAAAAAAAGTTGAATTAAGTCAGCTCATGTGTCAGGAAATTTCAGAAGTACAACAACATATACTCTACGCATTTGTTAGAAGAATAAAGCCAACAAATGGCTTTTTACTCTGAAGATCTCAAGGAACCCCTCTTCCATGAAAGTTCCTAAGTTCCTTGATACCATACCTTTTGGCATCTCATCAGTTTGTCAAGGTCTGGTGTTTATGATCAAGCAAAACTCCTTCAAAGGATTTCCAATGGTTATATCTCCTCACCAACTTGACAAATGGTCATATTGAGTGGCCTGTATATTTGAAGAAACTTATCATTGAAGAAGAGACAAGCACGTCAAGAAGAATCATTCTTTGTGATCAAAGTTCTCTTAATCTCTTCATAGTTTTTCTTAGACAAAGGCCTTTTTTGTTGTTCTGCCTATAGCAGACCTTGGTCCTTTTGTCTTTATTCACTTAGTGTATCTGTTCATCTCTTTGTATCTTTTGTACATTAAGTTCTCGAAAAACATCTTACACACTCTATTCTTACAAACTTGTTGTTGTATAAAAGTCTAGTGTGTTATCAGTCTTTTGTTTTATTGGGAAACAATTATGGCCTAAAGAGGCTTTTGAAAGAATACTTGGATTTAAGTTAGGAGTGGCTTATTGAAAAAATACTTAGGTTTTAAGTCAGGAGTGACTAGAGTCAAGAATACTTATGCCACAAGTATGGTGCTGTTATTGTAAAGGAGATTTTACAATAGTGGAAATCCTTCAAGTTAGAAGAGACTAGACGTAGCTTCTGTGTTGGAAGTGAACCAGTATAAATCTCTAGTGTTCATTCTTCTCTTTCATTGTTCTTATCAAGTCTATTTTAATGAGTCTGATTACTTGCGTTCAAAAAGGTTTAAAAATTTCACAAATTAAGTCTAAGACTTATTCAACCCCCTATTCTAAGTCTGACTCTGAACATAAATTGGTATTAGAGCTTGTCATTTAGGTTGATCACTCCCTTAAGTGAAAAGGAACAAGATCTATGGAAGTTTCTCAAAGTAATCAGCTTATTGTAGAAGGATCTTTCATCAACAGACCACCAGCCTTCTTTGGTGAAGATTACCCATACCGGAAGGACAAAATAGAGATGTTCATCAAATCCACTTAGTATAGCCTACGGGTAGTCATCATAAATGGTGATTATGCAGCTCCTGTTGATGAAGATGGAAAGCCCAAATTAAAAGATGAATAGTCTACATTTGAAATAAAGAAAATGGAGATCAATGTCAAAGCCATATTTCCTGAAAGGTTTGATGCCAAGTGTTCAGCTTTTGAGGAAGCTAAAGATCTTAGTATCTTCTCTTTGGATGAACTCCTTGGAGTACTTAGAATGTATGAATTAAAGCTGAAACAGAAAGAAGTCAGTAAGCCTTCCTCCTCCAATAACATTGCCCTAAAGTCTGATGAACCAGGTAAAAAGACAAAGGCTCTGAAAGTTGAGTAGTTTAGCAACTTAGAACCAGACTCTGATGAGTCAGGTATAGATATAGATGAAGAGTTGTCCCTTGGGACCAAAAGATTTCACAAGTTGCTAAAGAAAAAAAAGTTCAAACCTGAGAAATTCTAGAAGAATGATCACAAAGATAAAAGTCAATTTAAGTTTAAAACTGACAAGTCTGCTTTAGAATGTTTTAACTGCAGGAAACCAGGACACATGAAAGAAGAATGTTCTCTCTTAAATAAATACAAGAATAATAGAAGAGAAAAAAGAAAATTCCCTAAGAAGCAAAAGGGATTGATCACATGGGATGATGATGGATCATTCAACTTTGAAGAGTCTGATGAGGAGACAGAGTCTGCTCAGATCTGTCTCATGGAAGATGAGGAACCAAACTTTAAAGCTAGTTCAAGTGACTCAAAATCAGAGGAAGTAAGCTATTATGAACTTAAATAAAATTAATATTTTATGTTCAATGAATTTTCAAAGCTTTTAAAAAACTCTAAGTTAAAAAGAAAGCATGTTGACATGATTACTGAATTTGAAAATCAAATTTCAAAATTGAAAGAAGAAGATTTTGATAGAAATATTCAGAAAGAAATGGAAAATAATGAAAAATACATCTTGAAGAATTGAGCAAACTTAGACAAGAGAATCTTGTTTTAAAAACCAATTTTGAAAATACTAAAGTTTTTTACAACTCTCAAGCTAATGAAATCATTAAGTTACAGAAGTAAGTAAGTTCACTTACTTCATACCTGAGCAAGTTTGTTAATGGCACTGAGAATTTAAATAAGCTTTTGGGAAAATCTCATGGTGACCATAGCAGACTAGGTCTGAGCTATGTAGAGAAAATTGATTTCAAGCAATCTTTATCCTCTTCATTTGTTTGAAAGAAATAGAAGCATGTCAAGTGTAATTATTGTAAAAGGCATGGTCATGTAATAAATGATTGTAGGAAAATAAAGAAAAGAAATGAAAAAGTTGCTAACCATGTAAAACCCAAGAAAATTTGGGTACCAGAATCATTGATTATTCCAATTGCAAATGTACTTAAAGACAAGGACAAAGCCTCTACACTGGTATTTGAACAGTGGATACTCGCATCACATGACAAGAAGAAGGTTTATGTTCCTAGACCTGAAGCAGTTTAAAGGTAGAACAACCACCTTTAGAGGCAACCAGACTGGCAGAATCATAGGGTCTAGTAGAGTAGGTAAAATTCCTTCACCTGTCATTGAAAATGTTTATTTGGTTGAAGGTCTGAGACATAACTAACTGAGCATTAGTCAATTTTGTGACAGTGGGTACAAAGTCGCTTTTGACAAAGAAAAGTGTATTATCATCAACCATGATGGATCCACGCTTTTCACTACAAACAAACATCACAACCAATACAAGGTTGACTTAAATGAATTGAATGATCAAAATGTAATATGTTTGTTTTCAAACTCAAAAGAGAGATGGATCTGGCATAAAAATCTTGGGCATGTAAGCTTAAAACATATTTCAAAACTTCACAAAAAAGGTCATGTCAAGGGACTGCTAAAAATTTCTTTTAACAATTCCCTGCCTTATGAAGCATGCCAAAAAGGGAAATAACATAAAACCTCTTTTGAAAACAAAAATATTTTTTCCATAGCCAAACCACTAAAACAATTATATTTAGATTTATTTGGTCCATCTCAGGTGCAGAGTCTGGTAGGAAAGAGGTATAGATTTGTCATAGTTGATGATTACACAAGAATGACATGGGTATACTTCTAGCACACAAGGATGAGTGTGTGAAAGTATTCAAGATTTTTCTGCAAGAAAATCTAGAATGAGAAAGGATTATGTATTGGTATAATAAGAAGTGATCATGGCAAAGAATTTGAAAATAAATTTTTTAAAAAATTCTGCAATGCGTTTGGCATAACTCATAGTTTTTCTTCTCCAAAAACACCTCAATAGAATGGTGTTGTAGAAAGGAAAAACAAATCTTTGCAAGAAATGGCCAGAACAATGCTTTGTGAAAATAATCTTCCAAAATATTTTTGGGCAGAGGCTATGAGCACTTCTTGTTATATTTAAAATAGAATTCTTATCAGACCAGATACTGAATAAGACTCCTTATGAATTATAGAAGGGAAGAAGACCCAACATTTCATATTCTTACCTATTTAGGTGCACTTGTTATATCCTTAACACAAAAGATTATCTTCGAAAACTTGATTCTAAGCGTGACAAAGGGATATTCATGAGGTACTCAACCATATCAAAGTCTTATGGAGTTTTTAATACAAGAACTCAAACCATTGAGGAATCAATGCATGTAAGGTTTGATCATCTTCAAGAGACTAACAAGAGACTAGTAGATCTAAATTTTGATGATACAAGTGTATAGCAGTAGGAAGCTGAACTAGATTAGTAAAGATTAGACCCTGCTCAAACTAAACCAACTGAAGACAAAGAATTTGAATAACAACCATCAGTGTCTGAACCTGAGAAGTTAAAGGATTGGAATTTTAAAGCTTATCACCTTTCAGACCTCATAATTGGAGATCAAGCTACAGGCATAAGGACTAGATCCAAACTTCTCAACCAATCCACCATAGCTTTTGTGTTAGAACTGGAATCCAAATCTATTACAGAAGCTTTGGAAGATATTGATTGGATCATTGCTATGCAAGAAGAATTGAACCAGTTTGAAAGGAGTAAGGTCTAGAGTCTTGTTCCTAGACCTAAAAATAAAGGCATAATTAGAACTAAATCCGTCTACAGAAATAAACTTGATGAGGATGAGAAGCTAATAAAAAACAAAGCCAGACTTATAGGATAAGGCTATAACCAGTAAGAAGGTATTGGTTTCATTAAAAGTTTTACCCATGTAGCCAGACTTGAGACTATAAGGATACTTCTTTCATTTACTGCTTTAAAAGGAATTACATTGTATCAAATGCATGTTAAGAGTGCTTTCCTGAATGGGTTTATTGAAGAAGAAGTTTATGTAAAAGAACCCCCTAGTTTTGAAGATGTTTCTTTACCAAACCATGTTTTTAAACTAAATAAAGCACAATATGGTCTGAAACAAGCTCCAAGAGCTTGGTATGATGGACTTAGTACCTTTTTAATTTCAAAAGACTTTACTAGAGAAAAAGTAGATACAATTTTGTTTAGGAAAAACTCTCATAAGAACTTTATAACTGTGCAAATTTATGTAGATGATATTGTTTTTGGTGCTATTGATGTAAGTCTATACAAAGAATTTTTTGAAATGATACAAGCTAAGTTTGAAATGAGTATGATGGGAGAACTTAAATTCTTCCTAGGCTTGTAAATCAAACAGATTAATGATGGTATTTTCATCCATCGGTAGAAGTACACCAAGGAGTTGCTTAAAAAGTTTAAAATGATTGATGTTAAGCCTATGAGAACTCCTATGCATCCAAATTGCATAATAAATAAAGATGAATCTGGCACATTAGTGTGGATCAGACCTTATATAGAGGGATGATTGGTTCACTTCTATATCTCATATCTGGCAGACCGGATATAATGTTTAGTGTTTTCATGTGTGCAAGATATCAATTAGACCCCAAGGAATCACATTTGTCTATAGTGAAAAGGGCTCTAAGATATATTGTAGGTACCACTAACCTTAGGCTATTCTACAAAAGAATAGACTCTTTCTCTTTATCAGGTTATTATGATACTGATTTTGTAGGAGATAGAGTTGACAGAAAAAGCACAAGTGGTGGATGCTACTTTCTTGGCAAAAGTCTGATATCCTAGGGAAGCAAAAAAGCAGAATTCACATTTTCAACAGCAGAGGCTGAGTATATGTCTACAGTAAGTTACTACTTTTAACTTCTTTGGATGAAGTATCAGCTTGAAGATTACTCAAATAAAGAAAAAGAGATCCCTGTGTTCTATGACAACACAGGTGCAATAAATCTTTCCAAAAATCTCATTCAACACTCTAAAGCCAAACGCATAGAGGTGAAATATCACTTTATCATAGACCATGTACAAAAGGGGATTCTAGACATGAAATTTATGGATACAGACCATCAAGAGGTAGACATCTTTACAAAGCCTTTGGTTGAGGCCAGTTTTACTTTTATCAAGTACAATTTAAATTTAAGGAATGTTTCTTAAATATGTCTATTGTGCATGAGAACTTGTTTTATGAAAATAAGTCTGATTATATACATGTAAGGTCTGGGTCTGATGATATATGCTTAGTTGCTTGATATGTCTGAACTCATAAAATTCTACCTCTACCTTAATGTTGAGAGGAAAAAGTTAAAATCTTTTAGGATTCGTGTTAACTAAAAAATTTCACATTTTATTGTCATTAACTTTAAAATGTACTACGTGACAACAGTTAATATCCTTTTATGTAATCGTTACCTGAACTATTTTCTTTCTCTTCATTAGTGGACAGTTTTTGCCTTTTTAAATCAAGTGACTTTTCACCTAATTTTCCCTCCTTGTAAAGTTTTCTCTCTCTATGTGCCAAAACCCTTTGCATTCCTAAAACCCTAAACCCTTCACTTTCTTCACCTTTTTCATCATCTCTTGAACTCTAAAATGGCACCTAAGTTCTCTGTTGAAGAAATTGTTGAGTCTTCATTCTTTCATCCTCAACAATATAAGCTAGACAAATGGGACATCATTGCTGAGATAGAAGGGATTGGATGGACCAGATTTTGTGTAGATAGGGAGCCCTTTTCTCCCTCTTTGGTGATGGAGTTTTAGAAAAGCATCACCGTGGATAAGTCCAAGTTCATTATCCTAAAGAGTCTCAAAGGAAAGGCCTTTTAGAAGACGTGATTGCAACAGTAACTGGATGCCCTGCTATTGGAAATGTTTATGCTGACGACTTCTAGTGTGAAGTGGTGTCCTCTCTAGAGATAAACAAGCTATTATATGGAAAGACTCACCTAGTAAAGTTGGTGTCTGGGAGTCTTCTTCCCAAAGTAAAGATGTTTCATCTGCTTATGAAGTAAATGTTCTGCCCTAGAAAGAGTGCTAAGGAGACAATGACAAAGTTAGACCATTTCAAGATGTATCACATGATGAAGAAAAAGCAGGTCAGCCTACCAAATGTCATTATGACACACTTGATTTCTTCAATAGGGAAGAAGTAGAACAAGATTCCTTACCTAGTTGTTTTGATGAAGGTCTTTTCCTTGGAGAATATCCTAACTCAGACAGTTGGTGACTTGATTTAATCCTCTTTTCTGGTGAGCAAGCTTCCTACTTTCTCACCTTTGTTGGACCAGACCTTGGAAAGGTCCATCCCTGCACCAGCCTAGAAGAGGAGGTCTGCCCCTATAGACATGAAGAAAAAGATGTCTGAGCCTGTTCATGAGCCAGCTTAGCCAGCCCTTAAAAGAAAAGGTGGTAGAGTCAAGATGTCTACTAAGAAGGACTAGAAAGCTAATTTTGGATGAGTCTGATGGATCAAACTCACCTCCTGAGGTCAAGTCTGAATCAGTGGCTCATCCTCCCTCTCCCAAGAAGGTTGTGTAGCTTATGAAGGCACTACAACAACTGCTTAATTATCAAACTCTAATAATGGTATCCCCTTCTCTCAGCTACAAAGCAAAGTTGTTGCTCAGTAGTAGAAGAAGAATGTTCCCCCTCCTTCTCCTTAACAAGCAAAGTAGTTTGCCCTCACACCAGAATAGGCTCAATAGTTTATGCATGTTTTCCTTGCTTTGCATCCAGAGGTATCTGTTTAGGGCTGGACAGGATAGGTCTAGCAAGCTAAATACTAGGAAAAGAAAGCTTCATATCTCAATGATATGAGAGCTAATAAGGAAGAACTATTAAAGTGTGGTGGTCATCCTAGCTATGTTGAATATATCAAGTTCACTGTAGGTCATCTAAAGTAATTTCCTGAGTATGATATTATGAAGTGAAACCACATAGACTGGATCAACAGATTCTATGAAGTTATGGGTGAATACTAGAGTAATGAAGTAGGTTTTAGAAAGGAGATTTCAAAAAAGAGAAAGAGGCGTGGGTATCAAGCTGAGTCTAGTAAAAAATGTGCAAAGTCTGATGCTATGAGTAGCCTTTCTCAACCATAATTCACTTCTCTAACCCTACCAAACTAACCCTTTGAACCTTAACCTGATCAACCAAACCAGACCTCACCTCAACCCTGTCAAGAACTTATTGCCATACCTTCTCCTCCTAGGTATCTTTGAATCTTTCCATCTAGACCTCATACCAAACCATCCAGCCCCTACCTTCTTTAACTTGTTACCCATGGTATACCTCTGATGAAAATCATTAGACCAATCTTAGATGAAGAGGATTCAAGATACCATCACCCCTCAAACATAGCCATAGCTAAATCCCCAGGTTTCAATATTAGGAAAGTAAACATTCTTCCTTCTACACCTCACCTTATCCCATCTATACCTTTTGAACAAGCCATGCTTAACCTTCACCTTGTCTTAGCATCAGACATTGCCATGTTTTATGCCTTTATAGCAGAAGAAACCAAAGTTATGATGGACATACAACAAAAGCATCAGTATCACAAGTTTCATGTCATTGTTACACCTGGAAAGAAGCTTTCGATTGCCCCTGATCATTTTCATCCAAAAGCAGTGAAGATTGAGAAAGGAAAATTGAAGAAGCTCTTTCCTCCAAAAGGAATGTACTACAAGGTAGCCCGGGATGATCCCATACCTAGAGAGCTTCCAGTAGACTCTCTCAGGAGTATCCTTTCTGCTCCTCATCTAACTGAGGATTATGTCTATGCTCTATGGAACCATTATTTATGGTGGCTTGGACAACAAAGATCTGTCTCTGGTCTACCCCTCAGAAAAAAAAATAACTTTTCCATGCGTAGATCTTTTTGGGAGAGATGTGGTACCATTTTCAAGAGAAGTGTCTTCTCTAAACCTTCTGATCGGCCTCTTTTTTCTCTCAACCTTCTGTCATCTTTCTTCATTCATCCAACATCTTTGTTTTCAAAACTCGTTATTTGTTGTTTGTTTCCACTATTACATCTCTCCTGATCATCACTGGTTTAGCTAATGGTTTAACTTTCCCCCTTGATGATACCCCTCATTTTTTGTTAACAAAATATAGAGAGCAATCAGGATTTAAAATTAAGCAGTAAAGTCATTTATGGGATCAATCTTATCTTAGGGGAGTCTCAATGTTTTGCATTATCTCTCTTGTCAATCAATAAAAATATCTTTGCTCTGATATGTCTGATATGATTTTCTTCTCTGATAATAATAATGATGCTCTGATATTCTATTTAGATAAATATGTTTTACGTTTTCATGTTCTGATCACATAGCTCTTTATCTAAGAAGAAATACTCTAATATGCTAAATAAGTGATTTGATTCAAAATTTCTCAAATACATAATTCCTGTGTGATAGCAATTGCTCTGATATATAATCTCCTTAATGTAAATATTCTATCTTGATGTTGTATGAGATTATGATTATATTGCTCTGATGTTATCTTGTCATGATACCTCTCTAAACCTCTTTTTTCTGATTATCTTAGACTTCACTTAAATAAAAGACTTGATGTTTGCTATCAAAAAATAAAGGGAGATAGTTGAAACCAAGTTTGGTTTGAGAAAAGAAATTAGTATTAACCATTGACTAGACTCCAAGTCACAATAATATAACTACACCTCAAGATTTGTTAATAACACACATCCAGACATTTAATTTAAATAAAATCTGCCCATGTGTAATTTAACCCATTCAAATTAAGAGCTTCAGGAAATAAATACTAAAGTACACAGGTTACAAAAGAAAGAGGGGGTCCATCAGAACAAAAGTCTGATTCAAGACTTTATCCACAAAAGTTTGATTCAAGAATTTTCAAACATATGGACCAACAAAATAGACCTCAGACTTATGATGCAACAAGCATAAGAACGTTACCTTAAGTATAGATCATACAACGTTCTTAATACTTTTTCATGATGCTCTGAAGTCAAGCTCTTATCAAGAAAACTATGCTTATCATTAAAGAAGAAAAAGAATAAAGTAGTGGATCAACCAAGGCACTCTTCATAGATATCAATGAAGCTACTCTGCACATTTCAAAAAAAGTTGAATTAAGTCAACTCATGTGTCAGGAAGTTTCAAAAGTAAAAAACATATACTCTACGTATTTGTTAGAAGAAGAAAACCAACAAATGGCTTTTTACTCTGAAGATCTCAAGGAATCCCTCTTCCATGAAAGCTTCTAAGTTCCTTGATACCAAACCTTTTGGCATCTCATCAATTTATCAAGGTCTGGTTCTTATGATCAAGCAAAACTCCTTCAAAGGATTTCCAACGGTTATATCTCCTCACCAGGTTGTCAAACGGTCATCTTAAGTAGCCTATATATTTGAAGAAACTCATTATAAAAAAAAGAAACAAGCACATCAAGAAGAATTATTCTTTGTGATCAAAGTTCTCTTAATCTCTTCATAGTTTCTACAAAGGCCTTCTTTGTTGTTCTGCCTCTAGTAGACTTTGGTCCTTTTGTCTTTCTTCACTTAGTGTATCTATTCATCTCTTTATATCTTTTATACATTAAGTTCTCAGAAAACATCTTACACACTTTATTCTTACAAACGTAGTTGTATAAAAGTCAGGTGTGTTGTTAGCCTTTAGTTTCATTAGGAAGCAATTATGGCTTGAAGAGGCTTTTGAAAGAATACTTGGGTTTAAGCCAGGAGTGGCATGTTGAAAGAATACTTGAGTTTTAAGCCAGGAGTGAATGGAATCAAGAATACTTATAGCACAAGTTTGGTGTTGTTATTGTAAAGAAATTTCTATGTTTTTAAATTTTGTTTGTCTATTAATTTGCTTTATAAATGAAATTATGCTGATAATTTGTTTTTGCTCTAATTTATTATGCTCTAAAGTGCTATATTATGTTCTGAATTTCGCTTTGAACTAAGTCTATTTTAGATTGCTTTGATGGATATCTCTCCTCTCTTGAAAAACCAAACAAGTTTGTTATGATATATTTTTCTGTATGTATTTCTTTTACAGATTTAATTTAACCAAAAAAACTTAGTATCACTCCTTCTCGAGGAACGTCTCTAAAAAGCAACTCTCTTTTTCTATGAAAGAGTCAACCAGAGCTTTCTTATCTCAAATCTGCGTCATTCACCAAATAGGAAAAGAGACAAAAAAAAGCTAAAGAACGATAACAATAACCAAGGTAGATGCCTCACATATCTCAAAGCATCAGAAAAGTTGAAATCATGGCAGAACAAAAGCCGAAGGTCAACGTCTACAAGAGTGTACCATTTAGCTCGAAATGGCTAAGCAAATAAGTGTCATTTGGTATGGATTATCAAAATGAACCATTTTGGTATAAACTCTGAAACACGTTTGATTTAGACTCTTCAACCATGTACCTCTTCAAAGTCAGAAAATGATCAATGATTATATCTTCTTCAACAGCTGATCAACGACTATCTCAAAAGGCCTATATATATATAAGAAAATCTCAAACCTTAAAGAGATTTGATAGATTGCTTCCTTATTGACTATTTTCACAAACTCAAAAGTGCCACTTTGTAAAAAGTTTAAGTTCTTGTTTCAAGCACAAGTCTATCTTGTTGTTTTGCGTCTAGCAAACCTTGACTTGTTACTCATCATAACATAGTGTACTTTGTTCCAATCCTTATTATCTTTGTACACTGAGTTATCCCTTGTAACACAAATTCTCTTTTATCACTCACACATTGTTGTAACAAGTCTGGTGTGTTCACTAATCTTTAAACTAAGTGGGAAACACTTTGTGGCCTGACAAGGCTTTCGAAACAATACTTGGGACTGAGCTAATAGTGGCTTAATAGAAAGGATACTTGGGTTAAGCCAGAAATGGCTGGAGTCAACAATATTTGAAGCACAGGCTGTGCTGGTTATGTAAAAGGTGTTTTTACATAGTGAAAATCCTTCAAGTCTGAAGGTACTAGACGTAATTTCTATTTTAAAAGTAAACCAGTATAAATCTATTGTGTTATTCTCTTTTGACCATTATTTATCTAAAGTCCGTTCAATCAAAAGTCTATAACATTTTTAAAAGTCTATGTGAAAAAGAGTTAAGACTTATTCAACCCCCTTCTAAGTCTGACTCTGAACCATCGATTGGTATTAGAGCGTATCCTTTTAGGTTGATTACTCTAACGAGTAAAACAGATTAAGATCCATAGCTGCCTCGCAAGATCAGCTTGTTGCTGAAGATTTCTTAATAAACAGACCACCAGCCTTCCTTGGTGAAGACTATGCCTATTGGAAAGATAGAATGGAAATATTCATTAAGTCTACTCAATATGGTCTGTGGGGAATCATAGCGAATGGTGATCATCCATTCCTTATGGATAAAGATGAAAAACCCACTCTCGAAGATAAATGGTCTACAGTTGACATCAGGAAGATGGAATCAAATGCAAAGTCTGAGTACAACAAGGTCTATAATTGTAAATCTGTGAAGGAAATCTGGGATGCCCTTGAGCGTAACTATGAAGGCACCTTCAATGTTAAACGTTCTAAGAAAATCTTGGTAACCAAGAAGTATGACAACTTCAAAATAGAGGAGCACGAGTCTGTTGATCAGATGTTTGGTAGATTTTAGAAACTGCTAAATGAGCTTAAAGCCCTGGGATCAACTCCCTCTGTAGAAGATATCAATGTCAAGCTTTTGGGGTGCTTATTAGAAAAGTTTGATGCCAAGTGTGTCGTTCTAGAAGAAGTAAAGGATCTTAGCACATTGACTCTGGATGAACTCCTTTGAGTACTAAGAGTTCATGAGTTGAAGCTTAAGCAGAAGGAAGTCTCAAAACCTTCCTCTTCCAAAGGTATTGCTTTGAAGTCTGAAGAGACATCCAGAATGAGCAAAGAACCTAAAGTTGAGGAGTCAACTAGCTCAGATTCTGGCTCTAATGATGGAGATAAAGACACTGATGAAGAGCTAGCACTTGTTACCAAACACTTCCACAGGCTACTAAAAAAGAAGAAAGGTGTACCAGGAGGGTTCAACAAGAGAGAACCTTAAGGTAAAAGTCAATTTAAGCTTAAAACTAACAGGATTGTTCTGTAGTGTTTCAGCTGTAGGAAACCAGGACACATCAACGTTGAATGTCCTCTCCTGAACAAGGACAAAAAAGGCGAACGAGAGAAAAGAAAGTTCTTCAAGAAATAGAAATGACTCATTACCTGGGATTATGAAGACTCACTAATGAGTCTGAGGAAGAGACAGAGTCTGCTCAGATTTGTCTAATGGCATAATCAGGCTTGGAGCCTGAGAAAAGTTCAAGTGAATCTGAATCTGAGGAGGTAAACCCATCTGAACTTAAAGAAAACTATGAAGCATCATTTAAAGACTTTTCAACTCTTTTAAAAAACTACAAGCTTTTGAAAAAGAAACAATCTAAAACTATTTCTTCATATGAGAACACAATATTTGATTTGAAGAAAAAGAAACAGACTAAAAAAGGAAAATGAAAATTTGAAAACTGAGTTAAACAACTCACAAGTCTGTCGTATTTCATAAAAGAAAGAAATCAAGTCTCTTCAATTATAAGTAAGCTCACTCACTTCAAACCAGGCCCAATTTGTAAATGGAACTTAAAACTTGAATAAACTTTTGGGAAAATCGTATAATAGCCATGAAAGACCTAGTCTGGGTTATATTGAAAAGACTGACTTAAAGATAGCTTCTCCCCCTTCTTTATCTCTTCAAAGTAAACATAAACATGCCAAATACAACTACTGCAAGAAGCATGGTCATGTGATACAAGACTTTTAAAAAGGAAAGAGAAAAATTCAAAGAGCACTAACCCTATAGGACCCAAGAAGTTTTAGGTACCAAAGGCAATAATCATTCATATTAAGATGTGCTTAAGGACAAAAGCAAAGCATCACTATTGGTATCTGGACAGTGGGTGTTTCATATCACATGACAGGAAAAAGGTCTATGTTCCTAGATTTGGAACATTTTGAAGGTGGTAAAGTCACCTTTGGAGGTATCCAGATTGGACGTATAATTGGTACTGGAAAAGTAGGTAATATTCCTCTACCTATAATTAAAAATGTTTATTATGTTGAAGGTCTGAGACATAACCTACTAAGCATAAGTCAATTTTGCGATAATGGTTATAAAGTCTCATTTGATAAAGAAAAGTGTACTATCATCAACCATGATGAAACCATTCTCTTTACAGTAGATAGATATAACAACCTCTATAAGGTTGATCTGGGTGAGCTGAATAATCAAAATATAACCTGTCTTTTCTTAACTTCTGAAGTAAAGTGGGTCTGGCACAAAAAGCTTGAGCATGTTAGCATGAAACATATTTCTAAACTAAACAGAAAAGGGCTAGTTAACTGCCAGGAATTTCCTTTAACAGCTCCCAGCCCTACAAAGCATGCCAAAAAGGAAAACAATGTAAGACTTCTTTTAAAAACAAAGATGTTGTTTCCACCACCAGAACTTTGGAACTATAACATTTGGATTTATTTGGTCCATCTCAGCCTCAAAGTCTTATTGGAAAAAGATATGGTTCTATTATAGTTAATGATTACACAAGAATGACATGAGTATATTTCCTAGCTCACAAAGACGAGTCTGCTCAAGTGTGTAAGATTTTTTACAAGAAAATCATGTCTAAAAAAAGAATGTGTATTGGTATAATAAGAAGTGATCATGGTAGAGAATTTCAAAATGAAATATTTGAAAAGTTGTGCAACAAAACTGGTATTTCTCATACATTTTCTTCTCCAAGAACACCTTAACAAAATGGTGTTATGGAAAGGAAAAATAAAAGTCTGTTAGAGATGGGCAGAACTATGTTTTGTGAAAATGATCTTTCAAAATATTTTTAGGTTGAAGGTGTGAGCACTTCTTGTTATATTTAATATAGGATTTTTATCATACCCATACTAAATCAGACTCCATATGAATTATGGAAGGGAAAGAAACCCAACATCTTATATTTTCACCCATTTGGATGCATATGCTATATCCTAAACACAAGAGATCAACTTGGAAAATTTGACTCTAAGTATGACAAAGGTATATTCACTGGGTATTCAAATACATCAAAAACTTACCGAGTCTTTAACACAAGAACTCAAACCATTAAGAAATCAATGCATGTAAGATTTGATGAACTAACAAAGATTAACAAGAAATTGGCAGATCTAGAACTTGATGATGCATGTATTCAACAACTAGAAACTGAATTTGTACCATCAGACTCAACAAGAAATGAGGAAAAGAATTGAGACCAACAACCATCTATGTTTGAACCTGAGAAACCAAAGGAATGAAAATTCAAAACCTACCATCCTTTAGATCTCATCATCAGAGATCAAGCTGAAGGAATTCAAACTCGATCAAGGACTCACAATCACTCATCAATTGCACTTGTTTCTGAACTTGAACTAAGGACTGTTGCAAAAGCACTCAAAGATCAAGATTGGATTATAGCTATACAAGAAGAGCTGCATCAGTTCAAAAGAAACAAAGTCTGGAAGTTTGTTCCCAAACCCAAAGACAAAAGCATCATTGGAACAAAATGGGTATTCAGAAACAAAATTGATGAAAAATGTTTAGTTTTAACCCCCTGTAAGAAACATAGGAAGAGGAGGAGGAGGAAGAAAAAGATAGAAGATGAGAAAGAAGGAAGTAGTGAATGGAAATTGTTATAGAAATGAATAAAGAAGAAAAATAAAATAAAATTAAAAGTATATTTTTTAAAACTTAATCACGAGTATAAAAAATCTTGTTTGAGTCGGAAATGTGTTAGAATTGTGGATGATTAAGGGTCATACCACTACGAAACTAAGAACGACTAAAAGGAAACTACCACTTAATCCATGCTCTTCATAGAAGGGAAATAGTTCTTAAATACATAAGGTAAGGAAACATTTTAGAAAACCGCCATACACCTGACATTGGTCCTAAATTTAATAAAAACTATATGTAATCTTTTTGCCAAATTGGGGTCTTTTTAGCTCTATTGGGCCTGGGCAGTGGAGGCCCATCATTACTCCGCGAGGTCAAAGGCACCTTGTCCACAAGGTGAGCAGGAGCTGTGCGAGTGACGTGGCGCGACTGGGTTGGAGGATTGGGGAAGCCGCGGATCGCGAGAGGAATGGGTGGCTGGGATGGGGCTTCATGTGAAAAGGGATGGGACAGCCTTAAAGACTCTGCCGAGTGTGACACAGCTGGCACGCAGGTCCCCTTTTGAACGGATGGTGTGGATGTAGTGTGAAGTGTACGTTGGGCATCTAACGGTGGATTGGGAGACGGGTGGAGTGCTTTGAGATTCGAAGTGGCAGGTGCTTCAGTTGGTGAGTGGGACGTGAAGAGTGGAGATCGCACATGGGGGTCCATGTGGGAGATGGACGGGTCAGATGTGAAGGCTTCACGCGGAGAGAGAAAAGAAGCCTTTGAAATGGAAGAGTTTTCCTTATCAGAAGGGAAACTAGTGTTATTATCAGAAGGAGAGAAAACTGAAGAGGTGTTTTACTTTGCCTCTGAATTGTGAGAGGGTCTGAAAAGGCTAATATCATCCATATTATGAGAATCCTCTGGTGGAGGCTCAGTAGGTGACGAAGGAGGCATAGCGTGGAACCTGCGGAGAAGAGAGACATGAAAAACTGGGTGGACCCGGGCTGACGGGGGCAGGGCCAGTTCGTATGCTACGACTCCGATGCGTCTAATGACTTGGAAAGGACCATGAAAATACGGTGAGAGCTTCTATGAGATCCGTTGCTGAACCGAAGTTTGTTTATAAGGTTGCAAGCGAAGCAAAACCCATTCTTCTATATCAAAGGTAATGTCTTCTCTTTTTTGATTTCCCTGAGTTATCATCTGTTGCCGTGTTCGGGCCAGATTTTGTTTCAACTCTTCCAACAAAACTCCCCTTTGCTATAAACAGACGTCCACTGCGGAAATAGTTACGGTCCCCGGAAGATAGTCGCGCATAGAGGGTGGGGGACGGCCATATAATGCCTGAAATAGCGTCATGCTAATGGTGGAATGATGAGTGGTGTTGAACCAATACTCCTCCAGATGTAGGAATTTAAACCAGAGTCGTGGATGGTCACTTGTAAAATAGCGAAGGTAAGCTTCCAAGGATCTGTTGGTAACCTTCGATTGGCCATCTGTTTCGGGGTGGTATGAAGAACTAAACTTTAAAGATGTACCCTGCAAGTGAAAGATCTCCTTCCAGAAATGGCTAATGAATAAAGGATCCCTATCAGAAATGATCGACTTGGGCATGCCATGCAATTTGTGAATCTCTACCAAAAAACGAGAGGCTAAAGTGGGGGCTGTAAACTTGGTGGGAAGAGCGAGAAAATGGACAAACTTGGTGAGGCGGTCACAGATCACCCAGATCACGGTATGGCCGAACAAAGAAGGCAAGTGAGTAATAAAGTCCATGGTTAGATCCTCCCATACTTGTTGAGGTATTGGAAGGGGATGGAGTAACCCGTGTTTCTTTTTGGGCAGGTATTTGTTCTTCTAACATATGGAGCAATATTGGACAAAGATCTTGACATCCTTAGATAGTCCCGACCAATGGAAGGAAGCTGCCAGACGGGCCAGAGTAGGCTTAAAACTAGAATGACCTGCCAATGGTGTAGCATGGAACTCATGGAGGAGTTGTTGGCAAAACTGTGGTAAGTCTGGAACAAATATTTCATCTTTGAAATATATAATGCCATTTGAGATGTGGAAATTTGGGACCATGACTGGATCTGAACTGATTTTGTATAGGAAGGCCTGCCCCGCGGTGTTATTTTGAAAATATTGGCGAAGCACTTCAAGGAAGCCTGGGATTGGAGAAGAGATGGACAATAAGAGTGGAGTGTCATCAGAGTATTGTCTGGATAAAGCATCAACAACTTTGTTTATGTTCCCCGGTTGGTAAAAAATTTTGAAGCTGTAACCTTGTAGTTTAGTGGCCCATTTGAGTTGTTCTAGCGTCTAGAAGGATTGATTCACTAAATGCTTTAAGCTCTGTTGGTCAGTATAAATGTGAAAATGTCTGCCCATAAGATACTGACGCCATTTTTTAACTGCTTTTGTGACAGCATATATTTCCCGAACATAAACGGATGAGGCTTGCAACCGAGGACTCAAATGCTTGCTAAAAAACATAATGGGGTGTTTCTGTTGAGATAACATAGCACCAACGGCCGTGCCCAAAGCATCGGTTTCCACCACGAAGAGCTTGTCAAAATCTGGTAGACTTAGGACTGGCATGTGTGTCATTTTGTATTTCAGTGCTGTAAAAGCCTCTGAGGCAGATGTAGGCCATGTAAAAGTAGTGGAACGCAGTATATCGGTGAGAGGAGCGGCAAGTATGGCGTAATTTTGCACGAATTTTCTGTAAAATCCGGTGAGACCTAAGAAACCACGTAATGCCGAGAGTGAACGCGGTTGGGGCCAGTCCACAATTGTTTGAATCTTATCAGGATCGGGGGCAACACCTTGACCTGAAATGATATGTCCCAAGTAGGAAACAATAGAAACTCTAAAAGTGCATTTTGAAAGATTAGCATGAAAATGATTCTTAGAGAGTAAGTCTAAAACCAAATGTAAATGCTCCACATGATCTGTAAAAGTAGAACTAAAAATGAGTATATCATCAAAGAAAACCAACACAAAATATCATAGGTAAGGACGAAAGAGATCATTCATAGATGACTGAAATGTAGATGGGGCATTCGTTAGACCAAAGGGCATAACAAGGAACTCATAATGCCCATCAAAGGTGTGAAAAGCAGTTTTATGAGAATCTGAGGGTGAAATACGAATCTGGTGGTATCCAGCTTTTAAGTCAATCTTAGTAAAGATAGTGGCAGAACCTAGTTCATCCAACAACTCATCAATGGTGGGTATAGGGAACCGATCTGGGATAGTTATAGCATTGAGAGCACGGTAATCCACGTAAAAACAAAGTTCCATCTTTTTTTAACAAGTAGAACTAGGGAGGAGAAAGGGCTTATGCTGGGTGTAATTAGGCCCTGTTTAAGCATATCAGCAATAAGTTGGGTCATGGCTTCTTTCTGGGAGTGAGGGTAGCGGTAAGGTTTGATATTGACAGGGGTGGTGTTAGGGTAAAGGGGAATATGATGGTCATGAGGTCTAGATGGGGGTAGGCCCTGTGGATCCTGGAAAACATAGTGATATTTTTGGATGAGGTTTGTGAGAGGGGCGGGCAAGTTAGCTGAGAGGGTTTTGTGGGAGGTGTGGCTCGAGGGAGAAGAGGGCTGGAAGGAAAGTAGATGAAAGGATGCAAAGGAATCTGTGTGTATCATGTGGGACAGTTGGTGAAAAGTGGTGGGGGAGGGTGTGGGAGTGGCTCCAGTAGGGTAATGGGTTGATCATTGTAGGTGAAAGTCAGGCTGGGGATGGAGAAATCTGAATGTATTGGCCCTAGTGTACATAACCACTTCATTCCAAGGACAATATCAGCGCCCTCAATAGGTAATAAGTAAAAGGGAAGATGGAAGACGTGATCTTGTATAGAAATAGGGACTTTAGAATAAAATCCAGTGCAATGGATATGTGCACCATTACCAACTACCACAGAGAACTTTGGGGTGGGTTCAACAGGTAGTTTAAGATGGGTGGCTAGTCTGGTTTGGAGGATATTATGGGAGCTGCCAGTGTCAACCAAAATCATGACTAGGAGGACAGAAATTGAACCTTGGAATTTAAAGGTTCGAGGGGATGGGCGGCCAGTGAGTGCCTGAGGTGAAAGGTGAAAATGAAAGGCATCTGGAGTGTCAGGAACTTAGGAATTGGTAGGAGTGATAGAAGGGTATAGGGTATGATCATTGAATGGAGTAGGGTCTGTGGTGATAGCCTCTTGATCTTTATCAGCTAATAGTAGTAAAAAACGACTGGTGGTGCATTTATGGCCAAAAACATATTTTTCGTCACAATTATAGCATAGGCCCTATGCTCTGCGTTCTTGCATCTGAGCTTGGGTGAGTTTCTTGATGGGAAAATTAGAGGGAGATTGACGGTTAGGTGGAGTAGTAGGTGAAGAGGGTGTGGGAGGAGGTGGGGTAAATAAACGGAAAGGTCTAGGTTTTGTATCTTTGAATTTGTCCTCAAGTAACTTAGCTAGGTGTATTGCTTGGTGGACTGAGGTGGGGTTTAGGATGGCCAATTCTCTACGGATATCTGGGATTAAGCCAGAAAGAAAGCAATTTAAGAGTGTTTCCTGAGAGAGACCCACCACCATATTGGAGAGTTTCTCAAACCTAGTTTGGTATTCAGCAACAGACCCAAATTGACAGAGTTTAAAGAGTTCCACCTGGTCATTAACATATGTAGAGGGACCAAATCGGAGAGAGAGAGACCTAGTAAACGTTCCCCAATCAATTAGTTGGTTGTTATGATGCATCAATTTGAACCAACTGAGAGCTTCCCCTTTCATGTAAAAGGCAACCCAGGACAGACGATGGTCAGAGGGTATTTGATATACTAGAAAAAAATGCTCTGCTTGAAATAGCCAGTCTAAAGGATCAGAACCATCGAACACATTCAAGGTGATTTTAGGTGGGTTTGTGTGTAATGGGGTTGTCGGAATGATGTTTTGAGGGGAAAAAAGAAGGGGGTTTGTAGGGAAGCTAGGGAAAGTGTTGGGAATGAAGGGAGGGGTAGGGGGATAGGTGTTGACGAAGGATGAGGGAGGATGCGACAAAGGGGGTAAGTGCCCAAATTGAACCATTTGAGTGGAAATGGGGGTAGAGAGGGGAATAGGGCTTGTAGCCGGTTGGGTAGGTATATCGGTAAAAAAAAGAAATGTTAGGGGAGGGAGGGGTGGAATGTGTTGTACCTGAGGAAGAAGCTGTGGTGTGGGGGGTTGGAATTGATGAAGGCCTGCGTGCTGACCCATAAGAGTAGCTAACGCCTCAATGCGCCTATCCAACATGAGCTCCAGATTATGGTGTCTGGAATCATGGAGTTATTGCTGACCTTGGATCTGTGATTCCAGGTTACCCAAACGTTCAGAAAATTGTGCATCAAGCTGGGTTTGCATAGACCCCAATCTTTCAGTGAGGGCTTGCAAAGCTTCCTCCATATCCTTTGTGGTAAGGGTTTTGGGAGGCATAGAGAGGGCAAAAGAAAGCACCAAATTGTTAGAATTGTGGATGATTAAGGGTCATACCACTACGAAACTAAGAACGACTAAAAGGAAAATACCACTTAATTCATACTCTTCAAAAAAGGGAAATAGTTCTTAAATACATAAGGTAAGGAAACATTTTAGAAAACCGCCATACACCTTACATTGGTCCTAAATTTAATAAAAACTATATGTAATCTTTTTGCCAAATTGGGGTCTTTTTAGCTCTATTGGGCCTAGGCAGTGGAGGCCCATCAAAATGTTTATTAACATTTAGTTTAAAGTTAAAGTAAATACAGCAAATTAAATTAAAAAATGAAGACATAAATATAAATGATCCGATGTATGTTTTACCCAAAAAACAATATGATCGAATTGATAAGAAAAGATGATGCTAAGTCGGGAAAAGTGACAAGTGACGACAAACTTTTGATATTGAGCAACGACATATTTGAACTTGATCATGAGAATGCCTCAAATTTCGCCTCTCTTGATAGTTGCTACAACTGGGAGGACCAAAAGTTTTGACTTTTGATCTCTACAATGACATAGTATCATTTTATTCATAGTTTGTTGATTAACACTTTTTGTTATTACTTTTTTACAATAATTATGCCAAAAAATAAACGAGTAACGTAAATATCAGCCAAGTAATATCAATAGTTCCTTTATTAATTTAGCAAGATTTAATTTGCTTGCCAACAGAATAATCAAAAACGTAGATCCGTTGACATTTGTAACCAACCAACAATCATTCATCATCTCTTATCATCTCAAATACAACAATCATTATTAAGCGTATCTATCTAAATCTAAATTCTAACAAAATCTTGACAAAAATTTTGGTTATGCTTATACATCCCTATGCATTTAATTTAATTGTGACAATGGAAGCAATAGCAAGCTAGCAGCTCAAAAGTCGCACTACCCTTAAGTACAAAAATGTTGCAATCCTTTTACAGTATTTTTCAAAGTGCGAGACGTGAAACATGCATTGAGCATAATCTTATATAGCAAATTATTAGTTGCAACAACTACGTGTCAGTGTTGTCTAGCCTTTGCTCTGTGTCAGGCACAGACCTTAAAGACCACAAAGCAATGAAAGCCATGCCACCCTATATATAAATAAATATATATATCCCATTCACCGACCACACATGAAGCAACTTTTTTCAAACTTGTAGCTCACCCACCACTCACCACGTGTTTCAATCTCTGTGTCTTACTCTTTCTTCTCCAAATAGAACTCTACAGTCCCCCGCTGTTATCCTCATCTCCATATATTACACCATGCCATATCATTATTTAAGCTAATATGTTCTTTTATTTCACTCAAATATACACCTCTAGCATGCCATGGCAAGTGCTGCTGCTTGTGCTTCTTCCTTTTGTTGCTTTTGGGTTATTTGTGTTCTTGTTTTGTGTTGTTTTGGTAGCTGCATTTCGGGCCAGATTGGGTTGGGCTCGAGATTATTGGCTACCACCGCCCAAACATGGGTTTCTGTCAATGGCACGTTTGCTTTGGGGTTCACTCCTGCTGAGACTGATAATCGATTGCTTGTGATTGCTATTTGGTTTGCGCAGCTTCCAGGAGATAGAACTTTAGTTTGGTCACCTAATAGGTACTTCTACACTACTATATCTATCAAATTCTGCATCATCATTTTTATTTTATAAATGAAGTTACTAATATATGAAAGTGTATAAGGTTTTGAATGATTGTGAAAAGTCAAATTTGCATGGGAGTATTATACTTAAAAAATGGTCATGCATGATTGATATATTTTTAATTCAATATAATATTGGTCATTCAAATTCAACATACTCTGATTCACTTTTATGACAGACAATTTAGAAGAAATCTGCCAAAAATACTCAGGTGTCTTGCTTCGCCTTAGGACAAAAAGAAATAAAAAATTGTACCTACTTGTCAAGTTAGTTATGCATAATCAGTGGACATAGCAAGAAGATAGTGGCTATATGGGATTGTAGGCTCAAACTTTATTACTATCATTATATTGAAATAAATCTTACGCGTAAAAAATGTGAAAATCCAATATAATAAAATCAACAACGTTTCAACTTTCATGGGACAAACAAGAATGAATATATATGTGAAGAACCAAAGTGGAACAAAATAATTCTAATAAGCTGAATTGGTAAGCGGAGCGGTTAGCAACCGAGAGAGAAAAAGTTTGATATTTAAAAATATACGGGAGTAGATAAATAACTATTTTTAACTATTATTCTTAATATTTGTGAAATTAAGTATTTTTCACGAATATTAAAAATCGGAAGTTATATAATAGAAAAATTATAAAATATAAAAACTGAAAATAATTTCATGGTAATAAAGAGAATGTGCAGATAGATGGTTAGTTCTGGTTTTTGACTTAAATAAAAAGGAAGTCATTAATCATATCTCCATCTAGTCTATAGTCTTTACAAAAGCTCTTGCAGGTAATGATTGCCAACATGATTCATTTTCTTTGCTCTCAATCCAAATAGAGACTCTCCTGTATCTCAAGATGCAATCTTGGAGCTAGACACCACTGGCAACCTTGTCCTCATGGACGGAGACAACACCATATGGGCCTCAAACACCTCAAGTGCTGATGTACAAGCAGCAGTCATGGAAGAATCTGGCAACTTCATCCTCCGCAACACCAATAACCACCCTGTGTGGCAGAGTTTTTCTCAACCTTCTGACACCCTCCTCCCCAACCAGCTTCTAACTGTTTCCTCAGAACTAACATCATCAAAGTCTTCCTCTCATGGTGGCTACTATGCTCTCAAAATGCTTCAACAACCTACTTCCTTAAGCCTTGCTCTCACTTACAATCTGCCAGAAACTTACCAAGCTTCAGATGAGTCATACACTAACTATTCCTATTGGCAAGGTCCTGATATTTCCAATGTGACTGGGCAAGTTTTAGCAGTTTTAGACCAGGCTGGAAGCTTTGGAATTGTGTATGGAGACTCATCTGATGGAGCAGTTTATGTGTACAAGAATGATAATGATGATGCAGGCTTGTCTTCTGCAGTTCATCAATCTTCACCGTTAAAAGTTCTTAGGAGACTCACACTGGAAAAGAATGGTAATTTGCGGTTGTATAGTTGGGATGATGTGAATGGTTCAAGAAAGTGGGTGCCACAGTGGGCTGCAGTTTCAAATCCTTGTGATATTGCTGGAATTTGTGGCAATGGTGTTTGTAACTTGGATAGAAGTAAGACAAAAGCCTCATGCACTTGCTTGCCAGGGACTTCTAAAGTTGGCAGGGATGGACAATGCTATGAGAATTCATCTCTTGTTGGAAAATGCAATGGCCAGCATGAAAACCTGACATCCGAGTTCAGGATTTCAACTGTGCAGCAAACCAACTACTATTTTTCTGAATTTTCAGTGATAGCTAACTACAGTGATATTTCTAATGTATCAAAATGCGGGGATGCGTGCTTATCAGATTGTGACTGTGTTGCCTCTGTTTATGGGCTAAATGAGGAGACACCATATTGCTGGGTGCTGAGGAGCTTAAGTTTTGGTGGTTTTGAAGATACCAGTTCAACTTTGTTTGTGAAGGTTAGAGGAAATGGTTCATGGACACCAGAAGGCCAAGAAGGAGGGTCTGATAATTCTTCTGATGGAATGGGAAGTGCAAAGGAGAAGGCTGTGATTATTCCCACTGTTCTGAGCATGGTAGTTCTCATTGTTTTGCTATGTTTATTACTCTATTACAGTGTTCACAGAAAAAGAACTTTGAAAAGAGAGATGGAAAGTTCCTTGATCTTATCAGGTGCTCCAATGAATTTCACCTACCGTGATTTGCAAATCAGGACTAGCAACTTCTCACAGCTGCTAGGAACAGGTAAGTGTCCCTACATTGAATTTTGTTGCAAAGTTGAAAGTTATAGGCGGGGGATGTTGATTTTGGTGTAAATTGGTGCTAAACGAGTACATATTTTGCAGGTGGATTTGGTAGTGTGTACAAAGGAAGCCTAGGAGATGGTACTCTAGTTGCAGTGAAGAAACTTGATAGAGTTTTGCCTCATGGAGAGAAAGAATTTATAACTGAAGTAAACACCATTGGCTCAATGCATCATATGAACTTGGTTCGCCTATGTGGCTATTGTTCAGAGGGACCACACAGGTATGCACTGAGTCTAGACAATCAAATAGCATATTTTGAGGAGTGTAAATAGGAACTTGAATATCTAGTCATCAATTGGATATTGCTTGAAGGTACTTTTTTAATGGTTTATTTGGCTTAAGCAAATGTTTGTTTGACAGGCTTCTGGTTTATGAGTTCATGAAGAACGGTTCCTTGGATAAATGGATCTTCCCTTCATATAAAGGGAGAGATAGATTGCTAGATTGGGACACTCGTCTTCATATAGCCATAGATACTGCACAAGGAATTGCATACTTTCATGAGCAATGCAGAAATAGGATAATACATTGTGACATCAAACCAGAAAATATATTGCTAGATGAAAACTTTTGTCCTAAAGTATCTGATTTTGGACTGGCCAAATTGATGGGAAGGGAGCACTCTCATGTGGTAACAATGGTAAGAGGCACTAGAGGTTATTTGGCACCGGAATGGGTTAGTAATCGCCCTATAACTGTAAAAGCTGATGTTTACAGCTATGGTATGCTTCTTTTAGAGATCATTGGTGGAAGGAGAAATCTCGACATGTCCTTTGATGTAGAGGACTTCTTCTATCCTGGCTGGGCTTACAAGGTATATTTCATATGCTAGCTCTATCAAGTTTTTACCTTTTTATTGATTTAGAAATAACTTCAACATATCTTTCAGTTGTGGCATATAATATCCTAATAAAGTAATTCAATCAAGGTCTTTCTGTGTTCGTTTTAGCATCTGCTTAACTGATAAGAAAAAAGGTATATCTTACATTCTGTTCAATTGAGAGAACCAGCTACCAGTGGGAAAAAAAAAAAAAAAACTCCCCAAGAAGTAAAAAGTTACTTCTTCACTCCTAGGCTAGGCACAATTGATAGTAAACTTGTGATATCTAACTGTTTGATGAATACTGATCGTATAGTGCTCGGTTATTGCAGGAGATGACAAATGGGTCCCCAATAAAAGTGGCAGACAGCAGATTAAATGGAGCAGTTGATGAAGAAGAGCTAATGAGGGCTCTGAAAGTTGCATTTTGGTGCATCCAAGATGAGGTTTCATTGCGACCAATGATGGGAGAAGTGGTGAGGATGCTGGAAGATTCAATCAACATTAATATGCCACCAATGCCACAAACAGTACTAGAATTAATTGAGGAAGGCTTAGATCATGTGTACAAAGCTATGAAAAGAGAGTATAACCATTTCAGCTCATTCACAATTAACAGTCATCTCACATCTCACGCCACATGTAGCAATTCTTCAATGTCACCAAGATAATGTTTAAACAGTAAGAAAAATTTTGTGCTGAACCTTGCAACTGCTTGCTTTCTCCAGAAGCTAAGAATTTGATCATTGTGTCATCCAGAAATTATATCATTAGGGGAAACTCATGGAAGATTTAGATGAGTTTATCTTAAAAGAACTGGCTTATATTTTTACTCGAAAAACTACACTTGCAATTTTAGTGAATATTATTAGATTTGAGATTGTCATAAAACATCTAGACCAGTCCTTATGGTATTAAATTTGTTAAACTGTTTTGACTTATTTTGCTGAAAGCAATGTTGGGCTAAGAATCACACCATTCAAACAATTCAGTTCCTCTTGCAATTTTAATTAGATACATACATGAATACATTATTTAAAATGACTTCTCTAAACAGAAAACATTAGAAACAATGACACTTAATACGTTCACTGCATGTAGTGAGGCACACAACTATTGGAAACTGTCAAAGCACACAAACACCAGTACAAATGTTTTATTCAAGATAACTTTATTAATCAGTGGAAGTGAGCATGCTTATAAAATACTCACTCGTCACGTCAAACATAATTCTGAATGGAGGAACTGTAGTTAGTAAAACTGTCATAATACTTAGACCAAAGCATCACTCCTCAATATTTAGTAGAATTCTTAATGGCTGGAAGAACATCTGAAATCAATTTAGAGGGAAGGATGAAGCCGCTACCATTGTTACTAGCATTAGGAGCAGCAGGTAGGCCTAAGAGAATACTGGTAGCAGGAACTTTCGAAGTCCATACATCCCAAGAATTTTGAAGGCCAACTACATTTCCTGTAGTGTACTGACAAGGCGGGTTATTGTAGAATTGAACCCAAATATAGTCAAATAGGCTTGTATTCAGAGCAGTTTCAAGGTGAGCATCAGGAAAAAGAAAAACAAATTGTGGAGCAGCACTTAAGTACACTTTTTGCTTTGACTGCTGTAGCTTGAGAGGCTCCTAGCAAGCTCATCCCAGTACTACAAAGTCAATTCCATCCAAAACCGCATCTCCAAGGGGCTGCGAAGAGGATTCTCCACCTAAGAAGTTATTCCACAAATATGCTGCAACATGCCTAGCCTCCTCAGGTGAAGAGAAGAGTTTTCAAAAGTAGATCCTCCAATGGAGAGCATTACCTGATGTTATTGTCTTGGCATGACTTGATATCAGAACTCAAAATGGCACATCCATTGTTCAAAGTTACACAATGGCCCGCAAGGTTCAAAACCGGATCTGTGTCATTCCCAAAGGCTGATAGGAAAGCTATGTTTACAAAAGTATAGTTCCCAGATGCACATGTTTCTTCTAAGGTTCCCTCATCTACATCTTGGCCCCAGTACACAGCAATCCCACCAGCATCTGAGGATGCTGCTAGGATTAACACAAACAAAGATAAGAACTTTATCAAAATGACCACATTGTTAGCCATAACTTGGTTGAAGGAATTTGAGTTGTTTTGTCAAAAGAACAAACAGTTTGGTTTCTGTGCTAAAGTGCAGCCTTTTCAACTGAACCTTTTCACTATAAATACAACACCTTTTGGAGATAAACGCTTAGAAAACTGTGTAAATCATTATCATTAGTAAAGAATATGCAAAAAACAGTTAAAACTGATATGCATTGAAATAATCTCCTATGGTCTGAAATAGGAATCTTTCGTGAGGACTAAGGAATGATTGTGGAGTTTGGGAAATAGTTAAGCATCGCTACAATGATTCTTCATGTTTGCTTGTTCCAAGGAATCAGGTTTTAAGCCGTAATGCAATCTTTGAAAAGGTTATGCGGCTATGCATCTCACTAGCACAGCTGGGCTTTGTCTATTTGTTGAAAACATGTTACAAGTATTCGGTCATGTTTTTCCAAACATACAGGCTCGATGCATATTCTTTTCTTACATAAAAACTGAATTTCACAAAGATGACAAAATCGTGGTCTTGATTAATGAGGAGTGATGCTAGTTCATCACTTTCTTTAGTCTCTCAGGTAAAATTTTCAGGGTTTTTATTCGAGTTTTCATGCCAAACTAGTAGCCGTGTGTCGGATAATTTCATCTGTTGCATTGAATTCAATTGTAGCACCAAGAGGAACTTTCAGGGTTGAAGCTCGTTGTGGTCTTGGAGACCCATATAAATATAGATAGTGTAGTTTTTGATATGGTGTCGCTTAGACCGACTCTTTGTAACTCTCTCTATATATATATATGCATACATATACATACATTGGAAGTGGAGGAGGTTTAGTAGTTGTTTTGGTTCCTAACGGCTTGCGTGTAACATAAGGATATCTATATTTGTTTTTGGGCTTCTGCGCGATTTCATTAGTTTGCTAAATCATAAAAAATTTCCCGTGTTTTTATTTAAAGGATGTGACACTTTTAATGAAACCAGAACGATAGGTGTCACAAATTTTATATTACAATATACTTAATTTTAAGTTGTTTCGTTAAATTTATATTACTTATTCAATAAAATAATTCAGTACAAGAAATTTTGACAAATTAAAATTTAATTCAATAATATAATAAGAGAAATATTTATTTTAAATGCTATGTATGCATCCAAAAAGTTATGTTGTATTGTTGATATGAATAGTATAAAAATCAAATAAAGCAAACTAAAATTTAATGAATAATGAATTTAAATAATATGTTAAAATATTTTGAAAATGTAAATTAGGGGAAATTTTCATACATAAGTTCAGTATAAAAAAAACTTTAGTATATATGTAATATATATAAGGACTATATGCACAGTTTTATACAAGGATAAAAATATACTTCGATTTTAAAAAAAATTATTCAACCAAATTAATAAGCAAAACATTTTTCTAATTATTCCTTATTTTTATTTTTTCTTCATACATATTTTTATTTTTTATTTAATCAAATAAGCAAACTGTAACCACGGACACTTAAATCAATTAGTGGAGTTGTTCTCCTTTAACTCTTGATGTCAAGTGTAGTTCTCAAATACAAAATTTTTTTGAGAAAAAGTTTATTAAAAACTATAATACTTGCGTGACGTCCAGCATAAATTTCTAGAATTTACTCTTGTGATCTAATAAAATTATAGGAAATTTTTCACAATTAGAATAACCCCCGACGAATAAATCCTAAGAACTTAAGCGATACGCAACATTAAACAGCAAAACTGAACTTACAAGCCATGCTCAAACTAGAGAATGAACATGCTTGAAGTTACCGGTCCTAAACAAGCTATCATGGGCTTAGGGTCAACTAAACTTGGAATTACATGACTAAAATAAACTATTTTTGGTGATTAGGAAATATTGTAATCGATTACATAATAGGTGTAATCGATTACCCCAACCAAAACTATACAGGAACCCGCATAAACTCTTTGGTAATCGATTACAAAAAATCTTGTAATCAATTACAAAAAAATCCTATAATTGATTACCCACAACCAAGCTGTGCAAAAATTTACACAAGCTTTCTAGTAATCGATTACCAGCCAACAAAACTACAAGATTATGCATAAATTAGGCATTCTGACCAACTTCTACGCAACCTATCTAGCTCATTCGATCTTTGAATGCTACGAAACTTTACAGGAACTATCTATGACCCATTTAGGACGTACTTAAAAATTCCTTCGAATCACGGAGTTTATATAAAAAATACATTTTGGTCAATTTTATGCAACTCCTATACCAAAACCCTATCAAATTTCATTCAATTAGTAGTTCCAATGTACACAAAAGTTTTAAACATACCTAGGGTTTCATTGACGTCTTTCGTGGACTCTGAATCCCACTAGAACCCAAAATCACTCTTCCAGTTGGCTTAATTAGCCATTTTCTCTTTTAAAACATAATTTTCAACAATTGAATCTATCAATTCTCAATTTTAAACCATAAATCACCTTCATATTTCATTGCTAACCACATCTACCAGCCAGACCTAAGTTCTACCATGAATGTTTCAATGTATGACTAGTTTCAATATCTAGCTCATTTAATCAACAACCACTCATATACTATACTATATATCACTCATATTCAATACAACTCATCATGGCTTAATGCCTACATACACGTACAACAGTAACATGCCCATGATTACACAATTTAAGAATGCATTGGCTCATTGCCATTTCACAATACATTTATATTCCCTAGTCCTAACACATACACACACACATATATATATATATATATATATATATATAATAACACCTTTCATGTTAGACATATTCATTTGTATCCATCAACCATGTCGACAATAAAAATTTATCAAGTATCACTCGCATTACTCCTCGTATCTCAAAATAACAAACATCATCAACTATAGTCCATCTCAAACATAAGTTATACGCATGCACACAAAACATCATAATATTATTAAACTCTCAAAACATCATTATATACATATCATAATCACAATTTCCCTTTGGCATTGCTCCAAGTAATTCATGTGGTACTAGCTATTGCGATATCAGCATGATCCCTGTCTTCAATCACTATATCAACAAGTAAGGGTGAGTGACTGACAATAATAAATTAATAGAAATAATTCACAATACAGGAAAAACATAAATCAGCTTATGTTTAACACCATGTCATCATTTATTTAACCTTTTTACTAGATATCAATTAACACTTGAAATCATCAAAACTCTTAGAATTCAGCAACATTATTAAAACATTTAAATTCACATACCTCATTCTCAGCAATATTACTCAATTCGTTAAATATTCATAATAGAATCAAATTTAATACACCACTGACTCGTAGTTAATATAATTAAGACTCCTTAGTATCTAAATACTAAATTGGATCATCAGTTGGTGGTCTTTCCTGACCAACTGTGAACCCTGCCCAGATCACCGAACCCTACCTGGCTCCCCACCTCACCACTAGGTCTTACTCGACCTTTAGGTAGCTCAACGGGGTCAGCTTAACCACTGGAGCTAAAATGAAGGGTAAAATATATCGATCAACTGTCCACACCATACAATTATGTATATAAAACATGTAAATCTTAATATTATATTAATAAATTTTCAATATATTGTCCCGACAGTATGACTATCACCCTAGGACCATAACTAGACCACTCTTGCATATTCTTCTCTTTTATCTCAGTTCATATCACATTCTAAATTCTCAGTTAATAACAAATCACCATTTCAACTCATAGTTCCACATTTAAAAATGTCATCAATTCCATATACATTATAATTCATCATTTTCACATTCCAAACATATAATTTCACAACCCGTATTATAATTCCCATCAGGCGCGCGCACACACACACATATATATAATTCATCATCTCAACATACTAGAACCCATGTTTTCACAGTATACATCCTACTTACACATTGTTAATTAATTCTCCTCATTTTAAAACGCAATCATATATTTTTGTAACACATATAAAGAATTCGCTTGCACACAAACTATTTTTATCCTTTTTCCTATATGTCGAGTCTGACATTAATTATCATTTTCATTAATTCATATCCCAAGTACACCCCTCTTACCTCTTGTCTACACCTCCACAACTTGTCCTTGCTGTCAAGTATGCCCAATATCTAAAATTTAGGAAATTCAAGGAAGGGATTAATGTTTCAACCTTTGAAATAAAAACCCACTTTATCGGAACCACTTTAAATACACTTTTAATGTTTCTGAAACTTACCTTGACTAGTTTCATTCTTGGTTTTGAGCTCTACTCCGACTAACACCTTGTTGGTGCTTGGTTCGTGTCCTATGAGCATTGAAATAAAAATCCATCAATGAATTATTCAGACCCATCCTCCAATACTTCTATTTACAAGCTTAAAGTGTAAAAATTCAATGAAATCAAACCCCATCCCCATCTTGGGTGAAATTCAGCTTTCGGAAAAGCATTACGAAGCTTGAAATTAAAACTACCTATTTGCTCACCTTGCTTCCATGGTTCTAAATATACGATCAATTTGGAGTTTCATTGAGAAATTGGACTCTAATCAAGCCATCACACTCACAACCATGGAGAGAAGGAAGAAGAAGCTCTCTGTTTTGGTTTCAATGGCACACATGAAGAAGAAGGAAAAAGGAAAAGTGAACTTATATTTTAAGGGAAAGGGTGATATAGTAAATTTACTATTTCTTTTCTAATTTCTTTTATTTCCTTTAAATAAAACTTACCTTTACGTCATGGTAATTCATATTTTACCTCCACAATTTAATTTAAACTTACTTTTTTCAAATTAATCACTCAAAATTAATTATCCTAATTTTATCACTTTATTAGAAATCCCCAATTAATTCATATTAAATTATAAAAATTATGAATTAAATCTGAACTGTTCTTTACAGGGGGTGTAGAAGTATGCTTGTAGAACAACTTAAAATATACATATAAATGCGTTTTTGATACAAAGCAATGTGCGTATAAATGTAAATACGGAGAGTCTTTGTATGCTGAGGCGGAGTGCAATGTACTCTGGGGCGGTGTCACAGTCCGCCTGACGGGATCTTCGTTGCCTTGACCCGATTGGGTGTGGTACCTGCAATCGTTCTCCGACGCTCAAGTCAGTATTTCAGAATACTTAAAGACTTAGAAAGACAGTCAGAGAGAATTATGCAAGTAAGAGAGTGTAAGGTTCAGAGAATGGAAAAAGATCCCTTATACCTTTTCGAGAGAGGTTTATATACCTGTTACTGGTGCTCCATTATTGGTAGGACCCGTTCCTTGTTTTCTAGCATAAAGCAAGAAAGACAGTGGGCCCTTGTGTTGTTCACGGGCACCGTTAGTGTAGTAGGTATTTCCACTTACTCGGGAAGCGTGAATGCTTTATTATTTTATTGTTATTTCCCTTTATGCGTGACAGCGTGATTCCCATTATTAACCTCTCAAGACAGAGTCAATCTCGTGCCGGGGTTGTGAGTATGGGCTCGCTACGCAGTGTGGGAAATTTAGTATTCCGCCAATATTGAGCTTATGGCTTGGCGGAGTAACAACTTAGGCGGGGTTACGTTCCTTGGCGGAGTAACATGCCTTGGCGGTGTAAGGTGCCTTGGTGGCGTTAACATACCTTGGCGGAGTTACGTTTTTGGGCGGAGTAACATGCCTTGGCGGAGTTACCTGTCCTGGCGGTATGTACTCCGTATAGAAGTGATTATAATGTACTCAATTGCGTACTTCTCCTGTTCAAAATACTGATCTGGCTAAGCATTAAAGCCATGCTCTTGGGGACCGGTGTTAGGACCGGATCATATGCCTCCTAGCTAGTTATAGTGACTGGCGGAGTCACTTTAATGAGCTATAACACTTAAGTTTAGCTTTTGTAGGCATGGGTTTAAGCGGCGCTTGTTATTTCAGGATTTATGGACAAGTGTTTTCGTGCATTTATTAGCTGTCATCACTTGCCACGCCTGTCATTAATGCGCCTCGAAACCACGTTTTTTATTCTTCAATCTCCCATTGCCACGTATGCCCTCGTAACGGTTGCCATTCCAATGATGGGACATAAATGCGCGTGATGGCAATTGAGAACCGTTTTCGAGGTTATTACCGTGGGCCTTGGATTTTGAAAACGTGGCCCATGAAATATCTGCCCTTAGATATATCTATTGGTTTCAGCAAAAAAGGAACCGTCAGTGGGACAAATCCAACGGTTGTAAACGTATATTTCAATTTTAGAACCGTTGATGGGATTTATCTAACGGCTGCAAACACATCTTCGAGATTTCTGAGGATTCGCTTATTTCCCCCCAAGCCATGCCTATAAATAGGTAAACTCTCAGAAGGGAAATGTTTTGCTTCATCTCTCACTTCGTATTTGTTCGCTGAAAGTGTTTTTGCTACTCTCTTGCGAGTTTATTGGTGTTTGGAGTTCTTCTATCTTTCAGAAGCTTAAGGTACTTGCTTCTTCCTCTTCTTTGCTTCTTCATTTCCGTTGGGTTAGCTTTAGTTTTCCTTTTTGTGTGTTCGTAAAAAGGAAGATGAGAGGAAAGAGGTCAGAGTCTCATTCTAGGGTTTCTGTTCGTCCCATGTTTTCTAATATTGAGAGTGAAGATGAGGCGTTTTATACTGGGAGGGACTCGACGTTTTACAGCAGTGTGGAGTACTTTAGTAATGCTGTACATTCGTTTGTGTCAGGAGGTGTTTTCCATACCCAAGTGTTGACAATGGCAGAGTGTCAAAACGTCGTGTTGCATGGACTGGATTGGGAGAAGACGCTCGAGATTGATCCTTATTATTGGGTTGAGGAGGATGTTAAGGGTGCTTCCTCTCGCCATGCAACAACTAGTGGCGGTGTAGTGGAGCTATCTGTACCTATCTGGAAAAGTGAACGGTATGAAGATAGGTTCATTGTTTCCTCTCCTAAGACATTCGAACGGATTTGCCATCGTCCTCATAATAATCGTACAATATATATGTACGATATTTTGTTCACTCAGCTGGGAGTGCGTTTCCCCTTGAACAAATTCCAGATGGGCGTGCTGAGGTTCTTGGATTGTGCTCCTTCTCAGCTGCACCCAAATGGTTGGGGAATAGTTCGAAGCTTTGAGGTGATGGCGGAGCATCTGGAGTTTACGCCTACTGTGGCGTTGTTCTTTTCTTTCTGCCGCATCATGAGGAGGGTGAACGTAAAAATAGGTGGCATGGGCCTTGTTACTCTTCGGGCGGAGCCGAAGATTTTAAACTTCAAGTCGTTTGCGGACTCCGCCAAGGAAGGCAGACTCCACTTCAGAAAAAGTTTTGTAAAGGTTTCTGTGAAGGAGGGGGAGTCCGTCTTCTGGCGGAATAAGGAGGGAATTGATCGATTCCCAGTTGCGTGGACACATGAGCACTTTCTCTTAACCAAACGAGCGTATGAAGTTGAAGAGGGTGCTCTATCGGCGGCGTCTGTGGAAGTACTCCAGACGTTGAAGGAGTACAACTCTGTCCACAAGCTGATCCTTTGTCGAAGGCTGCTTGGGCGGGATGCTCAGGGATACTTGAGTAATATTACTAACAATCGTAATGTTGATTGAGTATTGCTACTATCTTGCATCTTCTAATCATATTCTCATTTTGTTATTTCGCAGGAGAAATCGCTGAGTTCCCTGGGATGGAGCGCATCAAGCGGATCCGAATGAGCCGCAGGGAAATTAACGCGGAGAACAATGTGCAGCCCAGGAGGAGTCTGACTGCTGCTCTCACAAAGACCCTTCCTTTCCCTGCCTCCACCAACATAGTAAATTTTGAAGGTGGTGCAGGATCTTCAGCAGCTACTGTTGAAAGGCGTTCTAAAAAACGCCAGGAACCAGAAGCTGCTGAAGAGGAAGAAGAGGAAGTAGATCTTCATGCCTAGCAAAGGAGGAGGACTAAGGGCAAGAAGAGGGCTAAGGAAGGGACATCAATCGATGTTACCATTGACTTGGAGGAGACTCAAGAGGTACCTGTTATGGGTACTTCTGCTGATGTGGGCGGTGCTGAAGGTATCCCCGAAGAAGATGTCGCGGGGGAGCAAGCGGAGGGATTCCAAGCCCCTTCTGACCAAGATACGGGGGACGAGGCAGGGAGAGTTCATGTTTCTCCAGTCCGCCCGTCTGAGGATCCCGCCCTGAGCTTGACCACTCGAGGGACAGCAGTTTTCCCCATTGATGTGCCAGGGGAATCATCCAGGCGGTTTGTCTCTTTGCCCCAGGCGGGGTCTCGCTTGAATCCCTTTTTGTACTTTACAAATACGGGATCCCGCTAATCAGAGAGGCATGATCCAGAATTCGTCCTCCGCCCCGACATCGACTTTGATGAGATTCCGGAGGCTGCTGCAGCTGCGAGGTGGCACCTTGCAGAGATAGATGGTTTCTTGGCCTCTGTCCCCCGGATAGCTGACGTTGCTGCTGAGGCCAACATGTTTCAGGCGTCTTACCACGAGTCTGTGGAAAAGATTCGTAGCTTGGAACATGACAATGAGCAACTGTCCGAGGTGATCAAGGCCAGGGACAAACATCTTGACACCACCGACTCCAACATCAAGAAATTGACGGAGGAGTTGGCTAAGGTGAAGGCTGAGAAGGTCCTGCTGGAACAACAGAATAAAAAGCTAGGCGAGGAGGTGAGTGGACTTTCCCAGGTCAAGGCTGATAATGTTCTGCTGAAGCAACAAGTTTCAAATTTGGATCAGCAGAACCAACTTTTGGGCGGAGACGTGAGCATTCTTCAGCAGAGGCTGGTCTCCATAGAAATAAATAAAGCCATAGCTGAAGATGCCTGGGCGGCAGAGTTGGGCGAAGCAGCAACCGCATATGGAAATCTTGAAGTGCAGGTTCAAGAGTTGCAAGCTGAGAAGACTGCCTCAGATGCTACCAGTGAGAGGCTCGACAAGGAATTACAATCTGCCTTGGATGCAGCTGAGGCAGCGATTGATGATGCTTTCAGCATGGCTGTTCGCCAACTCTGCTATCGCAACCCAGGTGTTACTCTTTCCACCACAGGCATTCATCCCTATTACGAATTTATCAATGGAGAATTGATGGTGCCTGTGCAAGGAGGTCATATGCCTGCGCCCAATGATGAATATGTTCTGGCGGACTTGCCTCCTTCCCAAAGTTTGACCAGGCCAGGAGAAAGTCAGCTCACCTCCACTCAGCAAGAAGGGAAGCCGTCTGACCCTTAAAGATCAGCTTCTCAGTCTCCTCCTCCATCTCTTTGCAAGTCTTGTTTTTATTTATAACGTCGCCTTGTTCCAGGATAGGCTCTGGATTTTACCAATTTGGCAATATTGAATAAAGCATATTTTCTGCGAATGTATACTTGTTCATAGAAGTAGTGTTTAAGTCCGTCGTATTCATGCCTTGTAAAATGATATTGAGAAGGCGGAATATTCATCTGAGGACTTAATGAAATATGACTAAGTATAACGAGGCGGAATAGCCTTTTTGCAATTCTGGTGAAGTAAAATTCAATAAGGAGGCGAAGTAGCCTCTTAGGAATTTCAATGAAACAAATTCAGTAATGGGGCGGAGTAGCCTTTTTGAGAATTTAACTGAAGTAATTTCAATAATGAGGCGTAGTAACCTCTTGAGAATTTCATTGAAATGATTTTAATAGTGAGGCGTAGTAGCCTCTTAGGAATTTAAAAGGAATTGGATTCCGTAAGAAGGCGGAGTGGCCTCTTAGGAATTTCAATGAGATTGGATTCTGTAAGAAGGCGGTGTGGCCTCTTAGGAATTTCAATGAGATTGGATTCCGTAAGAAGGCGGAGTCGTCTCTTAGGAATTTCAAAGGAATTGGATTCCGTAAGTAGGCGGAATAGCCTCTTAGGAATTTCAGTAAGATTGGGTTCCGTAAGAAGGCGGAGTGACCTCTTAGGAATTTCCATGAAGTAGATTCCGTAAGAAGGCGGAGTAGCCTCTTAGGAATTTTAGTGAAACTAGATTCCGTAAGAAGGCGGAGTAGCCTCTTAGGAATTTTAGTGAAACTAGATTCCGTAAGAAGGCGGAGTAGCCTATTAGGAATTTTAATGAAGCTGGATTCCGTAAGAAGGCGGAGTAGCCTCTTAGGAATTTTAATGAAGCACAATTTTACAAGTGTTGAACTTACTTGAACTTGTTGGGTAGTGCTTGAGTTTGTTGCTCATGTACTCCGTAAAACATTGGGAGTTAGGCAGAGTCAAGTTTTGGATGGAATGTTCATCCTTTTGCATTTTGATTGGAGTGCGACTCCTGATTGAATGAAAATCATCGAAGTCGGAATTGCTATGGTGCAGCATATAGCTGTGACACCAATTTATCCTGCAAGAAATTGGTTAAACCTTCGAGGCGGTATGGTGCAGCATATAGCTGTGACACCAATTCATCCTGCAAGAAATTGGTTGGATTTTGGGGTTAGCGTGGTGCAGCATATAGCTGTGACACCAGCTCTTCCCACAAGAAGCCTGCAGGACCTTGGGGGCGAATTAGTGCAACATATAGCTGTGACACTAGTTCTTTCCATAGGCGACCTGTAGGACCTTAGGGTCGGTATGGTGCAGCATATAGCTGAGACACCAATCCTTTCCCCCCAAGGAGTTTTCTGTACCTTAGGGTCGGTATGGTGCAGCATATAGCTGAGACACCAATCCTTTCCCCCCAAGGAGTTTTCTGGACCTTAGGGTCGGTATGGTGCAGCATATACCTGAGACACCAATCCTTTCCCCCTAAGGAGTTTTCTGTACCTTAGGGTCAGTATGGTGCAGCATATAGCTGAGACACTAATTCCCCAAGGAGTTTTTGTTGACTCCGTTTGTGAAGCGGCGTTGCATGTTGGTTGATCTTTATGGAATAAAGAGTTATGCGTTTGTGCTTCAGTTTTAGAGTCGTTGTTTTATCCGCATGGGAACAAATTCTGCCATGGATAATCAATTCAAAGTTAGAGTGAAGATTAAATACAGGTAGGCATTTCATTGAGAATGGAACTACATAAAGGATTGAGTTGGGATATATCTTTTCGAAACCTTTTCAAGGAAAGCATACAGAGGAAGATCCTTGAGTTAGGAAGAAAAGATCATACCGTATTACCCAACTAACTGTAATATATGCGTAAATTTAAAATGTTCCATTTATTTCTGACCGGAGTGCCATCCAAGTTTTCTAGGCGGTATGTACCCTTGCCCAAGACCTCGATGACTCGGTATGGACCTTCCCAATTTGGTGCCAATTTGCCTTGGTGTGCAAATTTGTTGCCAATGTTGGCCCTTCTCAGGACCAAATCTCCCTCTTTGAAACGGCGTTCGCACATGCGTGCATTATACCGTTTGGCGGCCTTTGCTTTGACAGCTTGATCTCTCACAAAGGCTTCCTCTCTCAACTCCGCCAAAACCTCCAATTCGTGTGCGAGGTTCTGTTGATTGGCTTCCTCATTGAAATGGAGGACTCGAGCTGAAGGGGCTGTTAATTCAATGGGAATGACAGCCTCGACTCCATATGTCAGCCGATACGGAGATTCATTCGTGGTGGAGTGTGGGGTGGTTCTATATGCCCATAAAACATGGCATAACTGATTTGCCCAGTCTCCCTTTGCCTCACCAAGGCGTTTTTTGAGGCCCTTCAAGATTTCTCTGTTGGCGACTCTGCTTGTCCATTGGTTTGAGGGTGTTCCACAGAAGAGAAAATCTGTGTGATGCTGAGATTTTCTAAGAGTTCAGTGAACTTGCGATCTGTGAACTGGGTGCCATTATCAGTGACTATGCGTTCAGGGACTCCGAAACGTGCAATGATGTTCTCATAAACGAATCTTCGAGTCCTGGCTGACGTTATGTGCACCACTGCCTCTGCCTCAATCCATTTGGTGAAATAATCGACACCAACTATCAAGTATTTGATACCGCCGGGCGCAGTTGGGAATGGACCTAGAATATCCATACCCCATTGATAGAAAGGCCAGGGCGTTATTGATGATGACATTTCCTCAGCTGGAGTATGGTGAAAATTCGCGAATCGTTGACATTGATCGCATTTTTGAACATATGAGGCAGCGTCTTGCTTCATAGTGGGCCACCAATACCCCGCCCTGAGGATTTTTCTCACTAGACTCCGTGCCCCTGGATGATGTCCACACTGCCCTTCATGGACTTCTTCCAAAACAGCTGGCACCTCATTTTCATTTATGCAAATTAAGTACGGGACAGAAATTCCTCGGCGGTATAGCTGCCCATCCAGGAGTGTATAATAGGGTGCCTCCCTCCTTAGCTTCTTTCGCTCAAGATCATCCGTGGGTAATTGTCCATTAACAAGATAACGAACTATTGGTGTTACCCAGGAGTTGTCATCAACGAGGCGGCTTTTAATCATATGAATTGAAGAGAGAAGGGATATACTTGGCTCCGCCAGAGTACTCTGTACAACCGTGGTTGTGCACCCCGCCTTCTTTGTGCTAGCTAACCTGGACAGGATATCAGCACGAGTATTTTCTTCGCGAGGTACATGCTTGAAAGTTACTTCATCGAAGCGCTGTTTCAACTCATTGACGCAGTCCAGATATTGTTGCAGTAGAGGTTCTTTAGCCTGATACTCACCAAGAATTTGTGAGATGACTAGTTGAGAATCACTGCATAGGGTGACAGTTTTGGCCCCAATATCTTGTGCTGCTCTGAGTCCGGCTAGGCAGGCTTCATACTCCGCCTGATTGTTAGACGTAGTGAAGGTAAAGTGCAATGAAATTTCAAGATGTACCCCGTCATCACTTTCTATAACGATTCCTGCCCCACATCCTTTGCTGTTTGAAGACCCATCGACGTATACTGTCCAGTGTGAATGATCTGCATCCGGGCTGGATCCTGTTAATTCGACTACGAAATCTGCTAGGACTTGTGCCTTAATAGCAGTTCTTGGTTCGTAGGATATATCGAATTCAGAGAGCTCTATGGCCCATTTGATCATCCTTCCTGCCAAGTCTGGCTTGAACAATATAGTACGAAGTGGCAAGTCTGTGCGAATCAGGATGGGATATGCATGGAAATATGGTCTTAGACGTCGTGAGGCCCAAACAACTGCAAGTGCTGCCTTTTCAATCTTCTAATAACGACACTCTGCACCATGCAATGTTTTACCAGTGAAGTACACCGGTCGTTGGCCTTCAACTGTTTCCTTGACCAGGGCCACTGCCAGCGCTTCATCTGAAACAGATAAATAAACAATGAGTTGCTCACCTGGGCTTGGTTTTACCAGGATTAGAGGGCTGGTTAACACATTTTTCAAGCTCTGGAAGGCCGCCTCTTGCTCTGGGCCCCAATTGAATTTCTTATCCTTCTTCAGCATCTTGTATAAGGGGAGAGAGCGATGAGCCATTTTTGGCATGAATCGTGCTAGAGCAGCGATTTTGCCATTAAGGGATTGTACCTCTTTCAGTGTTTTGGGGCTCTGCAACTCTTGTATCACACGACACTTGTCAGGATTAGCTTCTATGCCTCTTTGTGTTAACATGAAACCCAGAAATCTCCCCCCGGGCACAGCAAATGTACATTTTAGTGGGTTGAGTCTCATGTTGTATTGCCGCAGGCGTTGGAAAATGAGGCGTAGGTCTTCAACATGGTTTCCTCCTTCTGGGGTTTTGGCGATGATATCATCAATATAAACCTCCACCAGCTTTGTGTGCATGCCCTCAAAGACTTTGTTGATCATGCGCTGGTAGGTGGCCCCAGCGTTCTTCAGCCCAAATGGCATGACATTGTAGCAAAAGACCCCTCTGTCGTTGATAAATGCTGTTTTCTCCTGATCATCCTCACACATTGGAATTTGGTTGTATCCGGAGTAAGCATCCATGAAGGATAGATACTTGTATCCTGATGAGTCATCAACCAGTCTGTCAATGTTGGGGAGAGGATAAGGATCTTTGGGACAACATTTATTCAAATCAACGTAGTCTATGCACATGCACCATTTGCCATTGGCTTTCTGCACCATAACCACGTTGGACAGCCAAGAAGAGTAACGGAGTTCCCTGATGAACCCCGCCTTAAGGAGTTCCTCGGTTTGTTCGCAAGCAGCATTTTGCTTAGCAGGACCCATACGCCGTTTCTTTTGTGCCACTGGCTTAGTTTCAGGATACACCGCCAGGCGGTGGCAACAGAAGTTAGGATCCATACCAGGCATGTCTGCGGCTGTCCAGGCAAAAATTTCCTTGTACTCATGGAGGAGTGCAATCAGTCTTGCCTCCATGTTAGGCTCCAATTTGTCATTGATGTTAGTGATTTGCTCCGGGGTACTGCCCAGAACAATAGGCTTGGAACCACCATCAGGAGTTGGTTTCAAAGGGTTCAGTGGGTCTATAGAAGACTCCGCCCTGGGATCAAGATCCACCAAGTTGACGGATGCCGCCGCACTGTTTCCTTCGTTCAATTTTCTTTTCTTAGACATGGTTTCAAGCTTCACCATGTTAAGACTTAAATTGTAACAATAACGAGCCATCTCCTGGTCACCCCTGACAGATGAGACTTGATTATCTTTATCGATGAACTTGATTAACAAGTGGGGGGTTGAAACGATGGCTTCCATGGCATTCAGAGTAGGCCGCCCAATGATGCCATTGTATGGGGATTTAACATCAATGACAAGGACCCTGGATTTCACAATCCTTGCTCCAGGTTCACCATCGAAGGTAATCCTTGTGTCCAAGTAGCCTTTAGTAGGCTGTTTGGCGCCATTAAAAGCTGTAAGGTCCTGTGTGTAAGGCTGTAAATCAGCGTCAGTCAGTCCCATGCGTTTAAAACAGTCATAAAAAATAACGTCGCAGGAACTTCCCTGATCAACTAGGATGTGTTTTACATCCATATTAGCGATCACCGCAATGATCACTACCGCATCATCTACCTCAGGAATGGTTGGGCCAAAATCATCATCTGTGAAAGTTATAGGCGGAGTCTGAACTCCGTCCCTGAATGGGCGATATTCTTTGTTCTTACCCTGCACAGATAAGATCATACGATGATGATTTTTCCGGGCGGTGTTTGAGGGTCCTCCTCCTGCGAAGCCTCCAGCAATCATGTCCACCACCTGCCTTTTACCTCGTGACCTAGGTTCAGGGCTCGGTTCTCATTGGGCGGACTCCAGAACAATTCCTTTTTGTTTCTCTGACACCGCCGCACGTTTTGGTTCCCGAGTACTATCAGGATCCGGAGAACGATCATGATGTCGCTTTTCAAACTTCTCAGGCTCATCATGAGATTTGCCTTTGAACAGGTAATGTTTCAGTTTACCTTCACGAATGAGCACCTCAATGGTATTTTTGAGTTGCTTACATTCTTCTGTGGTGTGGCCAACTGATTCATGGAATTCACAATATTTCTTTGGGTTTCCACCGCGCCTGATTGGGGGTGGACGTTGAATTCCATAAACATTGAGGGTGGTCCATCCTATTTCACGCAAGATTTGCTCGCAAGTTGTGTTCAGTGGTGCATAGTGAGCAAAATTGAACACGCGTCTGTTTTGCTGTTTGAAAGGTTGGTTCCCTACTTTGTCCCTTTGGTGGGACTTGTCATTCTTCAACGACTTCTCTTTCCCTTTGTCATGAGGTGGAGTTGCAGGGGGTGGTTTACTGCGAGATGTAGTGGCTTCCAAATGCATCTCGATACCCACGTACTTGGACGCCTTCCTGCGAAATTCCTCCATCGTGGTTGGAGGTCCCTTTGCCAAAGACAAAGTGAAAGGTGACTTTGGTTGCATAGCTTCTATGAGAATATGCAACTGGATTGCCTCAGTCAGATCAGGGACCATGGCTGCCTCCTTGTAAAATCTCTTAAGGAAATCCTTCAGAGATTCTTTGTCGCCTTGTTTGATCTGAGCCAAGGTATGAGAGGTTCTGGGTGCATCCCTGGAGATCACGAAGTGGCTTCCAAAAGCTGAGGCCAGCTCCTCCCACGAATCAATGGAACCTGAAGGTAAGCTCTTGAACCAACTAAGAGCTTCGCCTGTAAGGGTTCTGGGGAACATTCTGCACATGACATCCTCCTCAGCTCCTAGAAACATGGCCTCGTAGATATAAGCATCTAAATGCTTAGAGGGATCTGTTTCCCCGGTATATTTCCCTATAGAAATGGGTTGCATAGTCTGCAAATGTCTGGGTACATGTGCATTCATGAGCCTTTTAGAAAATGGGATGCTCATCTTATATCCTAAGGGGGATGCGTTTGAGCCTGCTTTCCTTCCTTCTTGATGCTGAGCATTCACCAGTGGGAGGCTTCGTTGCTCCTCCATGTACGTAGGAATACGAGAGTAGTGAGGAGTACTTGATTCCTCCTGCATGTGTGGTTCATGATGTGGCTGTCTTGTGGGACCAGCTTTTTCATGCACTGGGTTTGCTTTTTCACGACGAAGTTCCGCAAGTTCTTCTCTCAACATTCGAATCATGTCATCTCTTGGATCTAGAGAATCAGCTTGCATTGCTTTTTTCTGAGCACCATCATCGAAATTAAGACGTCTGGGATTGCGTGGAGGAGCGTTCTGCATCTCTGGTCCTTGTCTCTCCATTGATGATGAAGATTGATCAAAGAATGTGGGATTACCAAGTTTACAGGTCCCACTGGGCGTGCCAATGAACTGTTCTTTACAGGGGGTGTAGAAGTATGCTTGTAGAACAACTCAAAATATACATATAAATGCGTTTTTGATACAAAGCAATGTGCGTATAAATGTAAATACGGAGAGTCTTTGTATGCTGAGGCGGAGTGCAATGTACTCTGGGGCGGTGTCACAGTCCGCCTGACGGGATCTTCGTTGCCTTGACCCGATTGGGTGTGGTACCTGCAATCGTTCTCCGACGCTCAAGTCAGTATTTCAGAATACTTAAAGACTTAGAAAGACAGTCAGAGAGAATTATGCAAGTAAGAGAGTGTAAGGTTCAGAGAATGGAAAAAGATCCCTTATACCTTTTCGAGAGAGGTTTATATACCTGTTACTGGTGCTCCATTATTGGTAGGACCCGTTCCTTGTTTTCTAGCATAAAGCAAGAAAGACAGTGGGCCCTTGTGTTGTTCACGGGCACCGTTAGTGTAGTAGGTATTTCCACTTACTCGGGAAGCGTGAATGCTTTATTATTTTATTGTTATTTCCCTTTATGCGTGACAGCGTGATTCCCATTATTAACCTCTCAAGACAGAGTCAATCTCGTGCCGGGGTTGTGAGTATGGGCTCGCTACGCAGTGTGGGAAATTTAGTATTCCGCCAATATTGAGCTTATGGCTTGGCGGAGTAACAACTTAGGCGGGGTTACGTTCCTTGGCGGAGTAACATGCCTTGGCGGTGTAAGGTGCCTTGGTGGCGTTAACATACCTTGGCGGAGTTACGTTTTTGGGCGGAGTAACATGCCTTGGCGGAGTTACCTGCCCTGGCGGTATGTACTCCGTATAGAAGTGATTATAATGTACTCAATTGCGTACTTCTCCTGTTCAAAATACTGATCTGGCTAAGCATTAAAGCCATGCTCTTGGGGGCCGGTGTTAGGACCGGATCAAAATCCTAATTAATTTAATTTAATACTTAATGATACTTAATTAATTTTATGTGGCAAAATGAATTTGAGTCTAATATCAAGAATGTTACAACTTGTTTGGATCAAACTAAAATAAAATCAATGACAACTACCAACAAATTTTCAATTCAATAATTGAGTTGCAATTCTTTTCTTTTTACCAACAAAAAAAGTAGCTATATAATGAATGACAGCTACCAAACACATATTGGGATCCCATCTAAATTCTAAACATTAATCTTACTAGATTTGAATTTAATCCATCATAAAAAATGGGGGGTCTATCTACCATATTTGGAAACTTCTTGTGCTAACTTATACAACATGTGGCTCATATGAAACTTCTATCATTGGATCAAACGGTATATGAAGGAGTAAACATGTTACTTTCCCTCAGTTTGTTACTATCTGTTAATAGGTTCTTTACTTTTTTTAAAAAAATTCTTATATATAAATTATTGATATTAACTTCCTCACATAAACTTGATTTTTGCTTCCATATCAAATTTAAATTTGACATTTACTTATTCACCCACACAATCACTGCCACTGCTACTCTCTCACTACCATCACCCCCACCCTTTTTTCCCTACCATCATCATCACTCTCCCACCACCATCATCCTTCCTTGTTTCCCTTACCCACCCGCAATCACCACCATTACCACTCCCCCGCCAAAATAGAAAAACCTTAAAATAAATTAAAAGAAATGGAATTCCTCTAATTCTTATTATCAATAGATTAAGGATGATGTTTTTGAAAAAGAAATAGAATTCCATGAAAGATGTACACGTGGTAAATATAGAAATGAGTTTGTAAGCATTTTGGTAAATACTTTTGAAACATCATCTGATTCCACAAATATTGGCAACAACAACAATGGTAATCTAACAACTAAGGTAAATTATTATGTTGAGGATTCCATAAACTCAGTTCTTGAACCTTTCATCATGGATAATCCACTTAAGTTTGACCATGAGGAAAATTACAAGGTACTTTGTAAAGAAATCAAACTACGCATAAATGGATCAAGGGAGAATTCATATTATTACAAGTTAAATCAGTTCATAAAAGGCTCACTGAAAGAATATACCTCTAGCACGGTCATTGCATATGATATAACAATAGGGTTTAATGTAGATTGCAACAAAGAAATTACTATAGTACTTAAGTCTAGTGTCTCGGAGATTTCCAGCAATGCTCAAGTTGAAGAATCTAAAGCCACTAAGAATGGATTCCAACTTGAAGCTAGCCTCAGCAAGGCTTTAAATAAAGAGCTAGAAGTTTCACTTGTCATGGTAAAAACTTGTGAGGTAACAAAAAGGTTAGAACAATGTTATTCCAATGTAGTAACTACAAATCAAGAAGAGTTTTTTCCCTTGTAAAGTTTTTGTTCTTTGTTGCATATCTATGATTACCATCATGATAATGTAAAACGAAACAAAAATTTCACTACAACCAGCATTCAAAACTCGATTTGGAAATAAACAAATAAGAGCAAAATCCTTGGCACCATTATTGACAACCTTAATTCTTCAAAGTTAACATCTCCATTAATGGACTATATGGATGTCAAAGCGGGTTGAGCTCGGTGGGCTGACCCACCAACTTGCCTAAAATGGGACGGGGCGGGTTGGAATTTTCATTCTGTAATAATCCTAAAATTAACCCACCCACCTCATATTTTGACAAGTTTTTGGTGGGGCGGGGTGGGTTGGCCCGGTGAGTTAAAGACTTAATTTTTTTAACTTTTTTCTTTCATGATATTACTTCACAATTCATAATTCACATCACATTTTCTCTTTTTCCTATTTTGGATGATTTTATATATTTTTTAAATAGGTCAACCATCAACCAACCCCTAACTAAAACCTTTTTTTTGTAAATACTAGAAATATTTTTAAAAAAGAATTTTTAAAATTTTTTAAAGGCTAACGGGCCAACCTGTCCCGCCCCGCCATTAAAATGGGGCAAGTTAGAAATTCTAGTTGCCTCGGTAGAGGATCAAACCCGCCTCGTCCCATATTGAGTGGGTTGAGGGTGGGGCGGGGCAAGGCAGATTGACCTGTATTGACATTCCTAGTTGACTCGGTTAATAATGAAGCATTTGAGAAATAACTCAAAGAAGGGGAAGATTATTCACAACAAACTAAAATAGGTATCATTTCCATAGAACCATGTTCAAACATTTCTACTTTTGCAAATGATGGTTATGAATCAAGGGACAATGTAATAAGGCTTAGAATCAAACTCTGATAATCCAAACATCTCTTGTTAGATGCAGAAATTGCCAAGCTTTAACCTCAATCTCTAAATGGAAGCAAGCCTAAAATAATTAGATTTAACTCCATTACTTCATCAAGATAAGTCTGTAAATCAAAGCTTGTTAAAAAATAATACTAGTCTAAATCTCACATTACCAATGCATCATCCTCATGAAGAAATAACAGTGGAAGAGAAAATAGTTATGATGGAAAGAAGTTACTCTAAGAAATATAAAGCTTCATTCATAGGTCTCTTAAAAGAAGAAAAGGAAGCTCATCCCCTAGTCATGCCACAAACGCATGATAACCTTGTTAGAACAACAAAAGAAGTTTCATCCATTTCACCTAAAGGAAAAGAGAAGCAAAAGCCTCAATCTTCTTTCTTCAGTAGCTGCATGTGTTATGCAATTGTGGCAAACTAAAACCTTGAAATTAATAGTAGCTCCATAGGCTGACCTCGGTCCATGTCATAAAGATGCCCACCATGAAATTCATAATAGCCATCTATGTCACGGGTGTTGTGTTCAACCCTGAGATTCCGGTGTTGGATTTTCCTCACAACACTATTGAAAGCCAAGTCAACAACGACTTCATAACCATCGGCTAGTTTCAGTCTTCTCTTCCTTGGCATGCTTCTCTTGTAGGGCCTTGATGTCAGCTTTAAGACTACCAACCTTCTTTTCCACATCAAATTTCTCTTAATAAAGTTGGCTGTACTTCGCCTACAACGCCTTTAGAATGTCTTCCATAGTCTTCTACTTTAGCTTGGCATCCCTAGCTCTATTCGTAACTGACATAAACCTTTCATCCAATTCTTTATCTTTTTCCACCTTCTCTTTTAAGGCAACCCCAACATCATTCTTTTAGGTTTGGGCCTTCTTAATTGCCTTGAAGCATTATGAAGCCTCCAAGGTGGATGTACAGGCTTTGGCTAAAGATTGAAGAACAGTAGCCAATTCTTACGATGCGCTTTAAACTTGGTCACCAGACAAGTCACTAGAAAATTCTTATGATGCACTCTAAACCCTTCAGATATTCAGAGACATTGGAGTTTAAAATCATTTCCTCTTTATCCTTTCGGGTACGGGGCACGTTCTTCTTAGGTCGGAGTGGCAACCTGACCCATCCCCATATCGACCAAGGTTAGCTGAACCTTAGACTTCTTAGGCTCTTAGTGTGATACTTCTTTCCTGAGGCATCATTTCTTCTTTTCCTTCTTTTTTTTCTTTGATTAGATGTAGATTCCCAACCTTGTTTATCGGGATACTGACCTCTTTAACAATATTTTTTTATCATCCATGCTTAGGTATGGCATTATTTTCACCACCAATAACATTGCACGCCTCCTATTATTGCCAGAGTTTTGCAAGCATGTTTTGTTTCTCTATCTCCTCTGTAAGTTTTAAAAAAAAGAATTGTTAAGTATATTTTTTACTTTAAAAAATAATACAAGAGTTGGAGAAACATTACTTGGATAATCACCCCAACAAGATGAATCCTCTAGGAGAGCTTTACAAGAGATCTTACTGGATTTGGAAATTTCACCAAGGGCACGAATCACTTCCCTTGTGTAACACCCCCTTATATACACGAGATATATGTATTCTTCTTGCTTTTTAAAAAAAACTTTTAGAAAGATATACATATTTATCACTCTTTATCTCGCTATACAAGAACGTATGTACATCTGATTTCCTTTGAATATTGAAAGTAAAAGAAAACATTATCTTTCAATATTTGTCCATAATGACAAAATAATTTATAGAAATCATAAGTGATAAATCATTACAATATTATATCCGAATGAGAAAGTTTATCAAAGTTTAACCTTTACCTTGTTACAATTATCTAATTTGATATTGTAATAAGACAAAGTAAAACTAAATTATACCTCTACTATAAATGTGACCAATCATTTCCTAGTCCTTGAACCATCGAGTTTTTGAATCCTACTCTTGTCTCTTCATCTATCTGATTGAGGATGAAACCACTTTACCCTCTTGTAATTACATATCCTTCCATCTTGGACTGCTAGCTATATATAACATATATTTTGGACACAAAATTCAAACAAGAAGGAGTGAGAAACAAAATATAACATCTTATAGATAAGACATAAGCATAAGAGTTTTCACAAACTAATATAATAATATCAGTCATAATCTCATACTCAGGCAAATATGAATATAGGGTTTCCACATACATAACACTTATATTTTCATTCACAACCACCCACATAGAATGTCACAATCACATGAATGTTATGAAACGCTTATGCTACTATCTCACTCATTTTATGCATGTGGGCCCTTAAAGTTTTAATTCTGCACTGGGCCAACCAGGAGTTTACACTGTTCCATAATTCTGGATAATAATAACATAAATGCCTTCATGGCATATGAACAGCTCAACTAGCATGGAAACACTTAGAGACTAGTCAGACTGAGAAGTTTTTATTGTGAAAGTACCCGACACTAAGGAGCGACCCCAGGTCACCTGAAGCACTCTTTCACACCCTCTCATCCCAAGGCTCGCAATTAAGCCTCCTCTAATGTATCCTCGATTTCTATAATCCGTCCCCAGGCAATATCACATCTCATTTTCTTTAATGATTCATGATGCATGAACTACTCATGTATTGAGTTGGTTAAGACTTTTAGAAACTCAAGTATAAATTATATCTTCGGGCCTACAAATAACAACATAGCCACCCCGATAAACTGTACATTTCCATACTCTTAAATAAGTTCTGCCTTACGCAGAAGAATTTCAGTACAGTTTTCTTTATCACTCACAAATCAATATTATTGTGATTTGAGTTTCAAAGTCTTAATATATTCCAAACCTTCTTTAGAGCATTTATAGGAAATTAATTTACTTTAGACACAAGTTTGAATTATCGATCTTTTTCCATCTTAAATTATAATACTTGAAATATATAATAAAGTACTTTTGGAATTAAAAACTCTTATTTTCAAAAGTTTAAAATGAAATATTATTGAAGTATCTTATTTCCATTTGAGAATCAAATATTTTCATATATATACATATATAAATATATTATTTTAGTAAAACAAATTTCTTTTTCTAAAAATTATTCTAAAATTTAATTAAATAATTAATTTTGAAAGAAAAAGGTAAGTTATAGAAATTATATACTTTTATTGAAAATTAAGAAAAATTTCTTAACAATAATTCTGAATAAACATTGAGAAATTATCATAAATAAATTTTTTTAAAGTAATACTGTAAAGAGTAAGGAAAAAGTATATTCTTACTGAGTTTTAGCTTCCCGTCGTGTTTGCTATATGCTCAAACTCTATATCACAAGATTATCAATCACTCATCAATCACAATCAAGTATTGTAATATCATCAATCACAATCAAATAAATATCATTCATAAATATCATAATTTAAAGTTTAATAGTTATTTAATTTAACAAACTTAATTACAAGCCCTTATAGTTCATTCCTCGCATAGGTCTAAGCAAGTCCATATAATCATATCCTTGTATAGGTTTAGTTTAGTCCATATAGGTTATAAAGGTCCAGATCCTTGCATATGTATTTCAGAGTAAGTTACGTAAGATACTTAATTTAAAATTTATTATTTTAAAATAATAATATTATTAAATTTAAAAGGAATAGGGGACTCCTCCCATTATTCTTATGTCTTTCCATATTATATTTTTATCCCACTCCCCCTTACCTAGAATTGCTACCAAAAGTGAATTTGCTCTGTGCCTCCGAGTTCTAAAAAATATTAATACTAATTTATTTCAGTATAAGCATAAGATGAAAATTAAGATTACTATCAAAATGATAAATAGTAATTATGCATAGTAAATAGTAATGGTAAATAGTAAATCATCAATAGTAACGGTAACTAATAAATTTTTTTTTGAATAGTAACGGTAAATAGTAAATCGTGAATAAAACGGTAAATAGTAAATTTTAAATGGTCATGGTAAATGATAAATCGTGAATAGTAAATTTTGAATAGTAGTGATAAATGGTAAATTATGAATAGTAACTTTTGAATAGTAGCGGTAAATGATAAATCGTAAATAGAAATGGTAAATAGTAAATTTTGAATAGTAATGGTAAATAGTAAATTTTGAATAGTAATGATAAATAGTAAATTTTGAATAGTAATGGTAAATAGTAAATTTTGAATAGTAACAGTAACTAATAAATTTTGAATAATAATGGTAAATAAATTTTGAATAATAATAGTAAATGGTAAATTATGAATAGTAACAGTAAATTGTAAAAATAACACAGTGGTAATTTATTTTTACCATAGTAACTTATTCATAATAGTACTAGTATATTAATGGTTTAAGAGTGCTAACACTACAAGAAATTCGCTTTTTAGCAGCGGTTCATTACTGGCAGCTAAATTAAACCGCTGGTAATATTTTTTATGTAAAAAAATTAGTGTCGCATTTCTCAACCGCCAGGAAGATAATTTTATTTAGAAATGCTTCATCTTATGCGGTACTTTTCCCTCCTTTATTTTAATTAAAACAATTTTTACCTAAACAAGATTTTATTAAAATAATTTCCCCCTAAAACAGTTCACTCTCTCATCATCTAACTTCTCTCTAACTCCCCATTTTCCATTTTTTCATCACTGTTTTGCGTTATCTCGTAGCTCTCGCTTTCTCCTAAATTTGGATTGTGAATTGGCTTCAATCGTTCTAGGGTTAGGGTTTCGATCCCTTTTTCTTCTTCTATTCAATTAAGCAGTGCAGGGCTTGATTCCCTTCTTGTGTTTTGGACAGACGACGCCATAGGAGGTGACATTGCTGCCGAGGGTGCCACGACAGAGTCGAACACCACCACTGCCGATGGAGTCAGCATCAACATTTGCTGCTCCAATGGTTCCAAGTTTTCTATTCAGATTAGGCTCAATTCCACCGTCATATCCTTCAAGGATGTCATCGTTCGCAACTGCGATATCCCTGTTGATCAACAATGTCTGATTTACAAAGGTCGGATCCTAAAGGATGATTAAACCCTGCAAAGCTACGGTATCCACCCGATCTTGCATTTTATACCTCTTATCACCTTTGATTTGTTCTTCGCAGTGATTTAAGGTTCTCTGATTCCACTTTTGTTATGGCTCTTGGTTTTTCTATATATACGTGAAATTAATTGAGAAATGAAAAATTGATATTTGTGGTTTTCTTATTGGTGTACTGATTTTGTTATTATTTTTAATTTGCTGTGATTTTATCACTTTTATATGAATTACCCGTCTCCCTAAGAGTTCTTTGAGAGGGTGGAATAAATTAACAAGCTCCCTGTTTTGCATTTGTATGGCTTAATGTTGGCGATAATGTAGGCATAATTTGTCAACACATTCGTGGAATGGTACAAAAGCACTGCATTTATTAGGCAGAACATGGAAATTCATTTTTGATGTGGCGAAGATTTCGTCTCTAGCTAACTCTGTTTTCACGGAGAAAGTTTTCTAAATGAGTTTATATAGTTAACTTTTCAATTACAATACCTTGTTGGATCAACAAGGTCTTATGTGCTCTGTTATTTAGCAATCATTGTAGTTTTATGCATAGTCTTGTTAGTTATTTGACCAAATCCTATGTCCTGACTTGCTTTTGGTCTAATTAAATTATAACCATGCAGGTTGTAGCGGGTCTAATTGAGTTCCTATGTTACACCAAGGGGGAAGCTAATTTATGTATTATGGTAAGGTTGTGTTTATTATAACAAACAATTAGATCCCTTATTAGTTAGGCTCCTTTTAATCTCATCTAGTACTTTGTTTGATTTGAATTTGCTGGAAACAGGTACTTGAGATACTCTCAGATCTAATACTTGAAAAGTTAAAGGCACCTCCTAAACTAGATGATGTACCAGACATAAGGCCAGAACAACTTGTGGAAGCTGATGCTTTTATATTTGGTTTTCCATCTCTATTTGGCATGATGCCAAGTCAATTGAAGGCCTTCTTTCATGCCACTAGTGAGCTATGGGCATCTCAAGCTTTGATAGGCATACCTGATGGGATCTTCGGGAGTACTGGTTTTCATGGTAGAGACCAAGAACTGTCAGCGTAAGCATCCATCCTCCCTTTACATTTCCTCATAAAAATGTTGCTTTTGGTTCTTAGCACATAATAACAGCGTGTATGATATAATTTGCCTGACTTTATTTTACTTAAATTAATTATATTTGGCAGATTGAAAGTTTTGACCATGCACGTTTTATTTCTTAGCTTTTTATCAAGGTCATTTTGCATAAAGTTATGTGTATATATTAATGTGGTTGTAGAGGAAAGGAAAATTGAGATTGAAAAAGAGAAAGTTAAAAGGGTAGAAAATAGGGTAAAATTAAAGAAGAGACAAGGTATTCTTGTAAAATATTATTCTAGAGATCAATACATTTTAATGCAGCATGTTCATATAAATGATATTGCTCTTCATGAGGTGCTTGACTCAAGTTTCTATGAAATTAATCATTTAATCTTTCATATTTTATTTTCGTTTGGTTGTACGTTAAATTTTTATTTTTAGTTCTTGTATTTTTTATATTTTAATTTAATGTTTAATTATTGTGAATGACATGTAACGTGTTTTTTCAACAGTGGTAATTTTTATTACTTGTAATGATTTTTTTACTATTAATTATAGCAAAATTTAAAACCTTTAAAAATGTATCTAAAAACCCTTTACAAATGACTAATTAAAAGTAGAAGAAAACTATAAGTTAAAAAAGAAAACAAATTAAAAGTTACATTGAAATAATAAAGTTGAAATAAAAATATTAATTTCTTTTTATAGAACTACAGAGGAACACAACCATTTTTCATTAAGTGCATTTGTGAATCGAAATCAAACAACAAGTGAATATATTAAGCTTCTTTATATTAAGCTTTTATTTATTTCTTACATGTGTTCTTGACTTTCTTTTTTTCTAACTTTAATTATTAAATTTTAAAATAGATACTTTTTTCTAAATTTTTAAATACAATAATATTTGTTAACATCAATATTGAAAAAAAAATATAACTTGTAAAATATTTTCTAATTATTATTATTTTTAACTCATTTGTAAGCCCTCCATTTTCCTGAAATTTTCTTTTATCAAGTATTTTCGTTCATTGTAGGCTTATTTATTTCAGTTTTTTATATCAAGATTGAAGTTGTTACATATATCTTTTATTTGTAGTTAACTAATATTTTATATATTAATTTTTAACCATGTTAACTATTAAATTTTATAGGTTATATTTTATAAGATATGAAATAATATTTATTTAACTAAGATATGTGTTCATAGAGCCCCAACTGTAACACCCTCAGTTACACCTAATAAATTCTAGAAAAACTCGTAATTTTTTTTTTTTTTACTAAAGATATGATTGTTAAAAAGAAACTATCGGAATAAATTATATACATTATTTCTGAAATACCTCACAAATATTATTAAAAACTTTATAAAGTATTTGTACATTCATCCGAAGAAAATAAACATTAAACATTATAAGAAAGAGAGGAAACTCCATGGCCCAGAAGCAGTTACTAATTAACATTATTTATTCATTGGACCACGGTATTCATACCGAGCTCCCTTTCTAGAACGTGCTATATTTACTGCTGATATTCTTCGATCCTTCCCTCTGAACCATCAATTTAGAATATATGAAACAAAAACACGGAGAAAGGAGTGAGAAACAGAATATAATATTTCCGAATAAGACATAAGCAACAAAGGGTTTTCACAACCAATACATAATAATATCAATCACAATCACATACACAATCAATTATGAATGCATGAATGTTATGCAATATCTTCATCATAACTTATCTATATATGTGGGCCCTTAAATTTTAATTTGCACTGGGCCAACCAGGAGTTTACACTGTTCCATAAGTCCGGATAATAATAATATGAACAGCTCAACTGGCATGGAAACACTTAGAGACTAGTCAGATTGAGAAAGTTTTTATTGTGAAAGTACCCGACACTAGGGAGCTACCCCAGGTCCCCTGAAGCACCCTTTCACACTCTCTCATCCCAAGGCTCGTAAATAAGCCTCCTCTAATGTATCCTCGGTTTCTATAATCCGTCCCCAGACAATATTATTTCATTTCACTTTCATTATCCATGATGCATGAACTACTCGCGTATTGAGTTGGTTAAGGCTTTTAGAAACTCAATTATTAAATCCCTTAAAGGTTTACAATATCATTTCAATAAACTGTACATTTTCTCAGTTCTCTGAATTTCTATCCCACAGAAATAAATTTGGTACAGTTTTTGAATCTCACTGAAATTGAGTTTCTAAGCCTTAAATATCTAAAAACTTTATCATATAAAACTTTACATAATCTTTCTCAAATTAAATCTTAACAAAATCAAATTTAGGAATCTCAATTATTTCCAAATATATTTAGTTATTAAGTTGGAAAAAATAAAACAATTTTCTTTCAAAAAAAATTTTGTTTTATTAAAAGAGAATAATTATTAACCAAAAATACTTAAAATTATAAAATTTTTCTTTAACTCAAGATTTAATTAAATAAATTCTCATAAAATATTTTCTTTCTAAAATAAATACTAATTTTTATTTTTATTTTTCTAAATATTGAAAATAAAGTTAATAAAAATAATTTCTAAGAAGAAATAAAAGATAATAAAATTTAAAGAGTAAGGTAAGAAATTCTTACTGAATTTTAGCTTTCCGTCATGCTCGCTATATGCTCAAACTCCACATTACAATATCATCAATCAAAATCAAACAATATCAATCATAACTAAATATCATCAATCAATCAATCATAATCAAATCATAATCAAATCAATTAAATATCATTAATACATATCATAATACAAAATTTAATGATTATTAATATAGTCAATTTTAGTCCTTTTGGTCAATTCCTCGCATAGGTATATGTAAGTCCATATAATCCAGTCCTTGCATAGGTATAGTTCAGTCCATATGGGTCATAATGGTCCAAGTCCTTGCATAGGTATAGTCCAGTCCATATAGGTCATAATGGTCCAAGTCTTTGCATAGGTATGTTAGAGTTAGTTAACCGGATATTTAATTTAAAATTTATTAAAAATGTTAAGTTAAAAAGTTAATATTTTAAAATAATAATATTATTAAATTTAAAAGGAGTAGGGGACTCCTCCCATTATTCTTATGTCTTTTCATATTATAATTCTTATCTCACTCCCCCTTACCTTGAGTCGTTACCAAAAAGAGATTTGCTTTGCGCCTCCGATTTCTAGAAATATTAATATCAATCTTATTTTAGTATAAGCATAAGACGAAGATTAAGATTACTACTTAAAACAGAAATGGTAAATTCTGAATAGTGAATAGTGAATAGTGAATAGTGAATAGTGAATAGTGAATAGTGAATCGTGAATGTTGTTCAAGTGGCCTCAATACTCAAGAGGGGGGGTGAATTGAGTTATAAAACTTTTGCTTGGAATGCCTTTAAAAATGATTTCTATAACCAAGTTTATGAGATTATGCAAGTGAAAGCAAGTAACAATGATATGCAATGCACTACAAGAGGTAAGTGTTGTTGAGGCAATTTAGCGAACACTTGGTGTGCAATATCTAAAGTATAGCAAATTAAGCAAGTTCAAGTATGTTCTTCTCAACCAAACAATACCAATCAACAGATATGCAATGTATGGAAGTGAAAGAGTAAGGAAGAGAAGCTTGCAAACCGATGTAACGAGTTCCACCCAATCCGGTGTACGTCTCGCCTCTAAGCAACCCACTTAGAGGATTTTCCACTATTGTAGACTAGAGATACAACTTTGAGCAATTGCGGCTTCCTAGTGTCCCACACTCAAGAACCCAATCCTCACAAGTATAAGGGCAACCCACCCAATCTCTCAATCTCACAATATCCCAAAGGTTGAGTCCACAACCTTTGTAACCACTCAATCCTAGAGTGAACAACCACTCAACCTAGAGTGAATAACTTTGTGTGTTTGGAGTTTGTGTTTACAATCAATATACTCTCTTAATAGAGCAGATATACAAGTGAAAAGCTCTCCAAATTCTAATCTCTCAAGATGAGAGGATATACAATTGAAAGTACAAAAATGCAAGAGATAGGCTTACAAAGCACAAAATAGAGCTATGAATTGTTGCTACTTGGTTGTTTTATTTGTGCTTGTCTTCCTCTTCAATTTATAGACCTAAGATTGCTGTTGAAGAGTGCCCTAGTCCCTCATAGCCGTTGCAGTTAGTGGAAATTTGAAGAATGGTGGAGACATGACCTGGTTTCCCACTTAAATCTGTTTTTCCACTAGCGTAATCGATTACACCCTCGCGTTGTAATCGATTAGCTTCAAGTCAGAGAGTCACTAATCGATTATCTCATTACCTGTAATCGATTAGCATCTTGTATCTGATGCATTTAATTTGTCTTCGCAGCATCCTAATCGATTAGCATGTATTGCAATCGATTACCTTAAATTCCAGTGGCTTCCTAATCGATTATATGGCTCTCTTAATCGATTAGCATGTGTGCCTGATGCATTTAATTCCATTTTTGATTGCTGTAATCGATTAGTCTCAAGTGTGCAATCGATTATCTTAATTCCAGTGAGTATCTAATCGATTGTGTGGCTTCCTTAATCGATTATCTTCAACTCTGATGCAATTTCTTCCAAGACAGAAAGATTCTAATCGATTAGCATCTATGGCCTAATCGATTAGCTTCGCTGTTTCTTCAATTCTGATTTCATGTCTTTGTTTTTGCATTGTTTCTTCAAGAGTACTTGTCATTATCAAAATCCTTGCACATCTTTTGGACCTGTTAACATATTCAAACACATTCTCCCCCTTTTTGATGATGACAACTATGTTCATCTCTTGAGGGTTGTTAGTTTAAATAATATAGGCTTATCTTTTGCAAAAACAACTCTGCTACATTATCTCTTTTTCAAATAGCAGATGACAATTTTCAAAAACCAATTCAGCAGCCAATGTCTTTACTCATTTTATCCATTGTTTATTATCTCTTATCTATAATTCTCCCCCTATCAAAAAGAGTTTAACAAACAGATAAGATTTTGCAAATTGTTAACAAGGCATCTATTTTCCATATTATCAGAGCATATTATCAGAGCATATTCAGAATTATTCATATTCTGTATCAGAGCATTATCCAACATATGAACATCTATTCTTCTCCCCCTTTGTAATCATCAAAAACAATTGGAGCAGTGAAGAGAAATTATATAACCTCAAATAAGATACTTTTATTGAATTAAATAACAAAGGGAAATACAAGAAGTAAAATGATTCATAATTCAAAATGCAGAAAAGCAACAAACAGAAACCAACAAAAAAAAATCTAATTGTCCGGGTTGAAAAAGCGGATTTCTGCAATTTGGTGAGCCAGCTCCTCATAGCGCTGCTGCATCATCTCAAAATGTTGCTGCTCGGTCATGGAAAACTCTTGGAGGGAGTTCTCAAGACGATCGAAGCGGCGATCAAGATGAGCGTAGAGAGATGCAAAAGGGTCAACTTGTGGGGCAGATGAAGAGGCTGCAGCTTGTGGTTGAGGTGGAGAAGGAGGAGGAGCAGGTGCTTCTTCAGCAGGAGCTTGGAAGGGAATGTTGGCATAAACGCCCTCCATGCGTGAGTACCATGCTCCATTGGTGAAAACAAGACCCATTTTGGTGAGGTGATGGGTGCCAATGCAAGCTCTAGGGGGCACTTTCTCAGAGAGTTCCCCTGCTAAGTCTACTCCACAGAATTTGAAAATTTTGGTGAGGAGGATACCATAGGGGAGCTTTTGTTGGTCCTTGGCATGGCGCATGTGGAACTTGATCAACTGAACCCAGTTGATCTCTTTGTGGTTCAGCATGGCCCACATTAAGAGGACATCATCCTCTTCAACCAGAGCATAGTTCCCACCACGGGGAACAATCATCTTGACCAAGAAGAAGTGGAGCAAGCGGTTGTTCATGGTCAAGTGGCCAACTAGTTTGTGGTTGCTCCTTGGACGGTCAGCTTTCCATAAAGATTGGCGAGCAGTAAGAGCATTGAAGCCCCATTCATCCTCGGGTTCGCCTCCATCAAAGTCAGCATTGTTGAGGGGCAATTTGGAAATCTCTGCAAACTGGGCATTGGAGAGTTTGATGGTGGTGTTTTTCACTTTGGATTCAACCAACCCATTGACAAGGCGGAGGTTGCAGTAGAATACTCTCATAAGCTCAGGATAGTATTCTTCTTCTTTGAGGGATAGGAAGGGGAAGAGGTTGTAGTGGTTGAAGCTTTGGGTGAAGGTAAGGCTTGGGTTGTCAAAGGTGTCAGCTATGGTGTAGTGAGGGGTCATAATCTCCTTTTCAGAAAAATTTTTCATAAAATTCTGAAGGTCTCTAGGAGAAGAGAAAAACCTTGAGAAGTCAAGGGGATTATGAGCTTGAGCAGCAGAGGACCTAGCCCTTTTGACATTTCTTGAGGAAGACATGGTGAAAAATGCTAAAAGAGGAGATGAAGAGAGATGAGTGCTAGAGAGTTTTGAGAGATTTGGGAGAAAGGAGGTAGTGTGAGATGAGAAGGTGAATGAGGGGTTATTTATAGTTGAAAATTAGGTTTAGGAAGGAGGAAAGAGAGTTTAGGAAGGAGTGAAGTGAGTTAAGAGAGGGAGAGTTTCGAGTGAGCCTAGGAAATTGGAGTTTTGACCCATCAGAACGCATACTAATCGATTACATGGCAGGTGGTAATCGATTAGATCACTGTTTCTGGGGAATTTCAAACGTTTTGTGCAGAGGGTAATCGATTAGAGGCTTATGGTAATCGATTAGTTTAGAAACAGAATCGTCCTAATCGATTGGGGCAATGTGGTAATCGATTATGAAGAAGAGGAAACATTTTGAATTTGAAACAGAAGCTTCGTAATCGATTATGGATAATGTATAATCGATTATCTTAAAAACAGAATGATTGTAATCGATTATGGGTGAGTTCTAATCGATTACCTTCGAAACAGAAGCTTAGTAATCGATTGGGATTAACAATGTAATCGATTATGGAGTCAAAAACTTCAAATATATCAAACAGCAAGGTTCCAAACATGAAATATGATGTATATCATGCATTATGCCATTCAACAAAGTATTCAAACACAATTGGACATGTCAAGAATGCCTAATTCTCTTCTTATGTGAATGAATTGCTCTCTAGCCAAGGGTTTTGTGAAAATATCAGCTAGTTGCTTAGAAGTTTCTACATGTTCAAGTACACAATCCCCTTTTAACACATGATCTCTAATAAAGTGATGCCTAATCTCAATGTGTTTGGTTCTAGAGTGCATTACTGGATTTTTGGAGATGTTAATGGCACTTGTATTATCACATTTAATGGGGACTTTATTCAAGGTAATACCAAAATCAAGAAGTTGTTGTCTCATCCAAAGAATTTGAGCACAACAACTACCAGCTGCTACATATTCTGCCTCAGCTGTTGACAATGCAACACTTGCTTGTTTCTTGCTATGCCAAGAAATAAGGGAACTACCAAGCAAATGGCATGTACCACTAGTGCTTTTTCTATCAAGCTTACACCCCGCAAAGTCGGAATCAGAATATCCTAAAAGATTACATTCAACGCCTTTGGGATACCATAAACCAACACTTTGAGTACCCACAAGATATTTCAAAATCCTTTTTACGGCAGTCAAATGTGATTCTTTGGGACATGCTTGATATCTAGCACACATACATACCGCAAACATAATATCAGGTCTACTCGCAGTTAAATATAGTAAGGATCCAATCATACCTCGATATTTGGTGATTGCAATGTCCTTACCCTTTTCGTCTTTGTCTAGATAGCAGGATGTGCTCATTGGTGTAGCTATCTCATTTGCCTTGTCCATTCCAAACCTTTTAAGTAGTTCCTTACAGTATTTGGTTTGGCTAATGAACGTTCCATCAATGGCTTGTTTTATTTGTAGTCCAAGGAAGAAGGTGAGTTCTCCCATCAAGGACATTTCAAACTCATTCTGCATAATCTTGGCAAATTCTTGACAAAGATTTTCATTAGTAGCACCAAATATTATGTCATCTACATAAATCTGTACCAAGAGGATGTCATTTTGTTTGCGTTTTATAAACAATGTAGTATCAACCTTTCCTCTTTCAAAGTTGTGTTCTAAAAGAAATTTGCTTAATCTTTCATACCAAGCTCTTGGAGCTTGCTTCAAACCATATAAGGCTTTTCTCAATTTGAAAACATGGTTTGGAAATTTATGATTTTCAAAACCGGGAGGTTGATCTACATAAACTTCTTCTTGAATGTAGCCGTTTAAGAACGCACTTTTGACATCCATTTGATACAATTTGAAATCCATACAACATGCAAAAGCTAGCAATAATCTAATGGCTTCTAACCTAGCTACGGGAGCATATGTTTCTTTATAGTCTATTCCTTCTTCTTGGTTGTATCCCTTTGCTACTAGTCTAGCTTTGTTTCTAGTTATTATTCCGTTTTCATCTAGCTTATTTCTAAACACCCATTTGGTGCCTATTATTAGATGATCATTGGGTCTTGGCACAAGTTCCCAAACTTCATTTCTTTCAAATTGGTTTAACTCTTCTTGCATGGCCAACATCCAATGTTCATCAATAATGGCTTCGTCAATATTCTTGGGTTCTATTTGGGATACAAAAGCCAAGTGATTGCATGCATTTCTAATGGCGTTTCGAGTACTTACCCCTTTGGTTATTTCTCCAATGATTTTGTCCAAGGGATGATCTTTCAATGTTACCCAATCTTGTTGTCTCTCAATTTGTGTTGCACCTCCATCATTGTTGACTTCTTCTTCTTTGTCTTGTAAGTTCATTTCTTGAAAGGTACCTACAAGATCATCAACATCTTCCTTTCTCGGAGGGTTATGGCTATTTTCATCAAATTTGACATGAATAGATTCCTCAATGGTATTTGTTTGTTTGTTGAAAATTCTATAACATTTACTTGATTGAGAATATCCTAGGAAGATTGCCTCATCAGATTTTGCATCAAACTTCCCTAGATTATCCTTTCCATTGTTGAGCACAAAACATTTACATCCAAAGATATGAAAGTATGCAATGTTGGGTTTTCTACCTTTGTAAAGCTCATAGGGGGTTTTCTTTAAAATAGGCCTTATCAAACATCTATTCATAACATAACACGCGGTGTTTACCGCATCGGCCCAAAAATGTTTTGCAACATTGTTTTCATTTAGCATGGTTCTAGCAAGCTCCACTAAAGATCTATTCTTTCTTTCAACTACTCCATTTTGTTGTGGAGTTCTAGGAGCTGAGAAGTTGTGATTAATACCATGTTTTTCGCAAAACTTTTCAAAAGATTGATTTTCAAATTCTCCCCCATGATCGGTTCTAATGGATGCAATTTTTGAGTTTTGCTCATTTTGGATAATCCTTGCAAGTTTCTTGAATGTATGATATGCTTCATTTTTATGAGCAAGAAACAATGTCCATGTATATCTTGAATAGTCATCTACTATAACTAGACCATAGTAATTCCCTCCAAAGCTTTTGATTTTGGATGGTCCAAATAAGTCCATGTGCAAAAGTTGTAAAGGCCTTTGAGTAGAAACAATGTTTTTGGATTGAAAAGATGCCTTTACTTGTTTTCCCTTTTGACATGCATCACAAAATCTATTTTCAAATTTAAGCTTTGGTAGACCAATTACTAAATCTTTAGAAACAAGTTTGTTCAAGTGGTCTACATGTATATGAGCTATTCTTCTATGCCATAGCCATGTTTCATCCTCTTTTGAAATGAAGCATTGTTCATCATTTGTAGACAAACTATCCATATCAATCATGTAAATATTATCAATTCTTTGGCCTACAAACTTAATTTCCTTATTGGTCTTATGTTCAATTATGCAACAATTTGATTCAAATAAAACTCTATATCCTTTGTCACATAATTGACTTATGCTTAGTAAATTATGTTTGAGACCTTCAACATACAATACATCACTTATGGATGTGGAAGAGTTCTTACCAATATTTCCAATGCCTAGGATTCTTCCCTTAGTGTTGTCTCCATATGTGACGCTTCCTTTTCGTTTGGGAGTGAATGATGTAAATTTAGTTATGTCTCCCGTCATATGCTTCGAACACCCGCTATCCAAGTACCAATGGGTGTTGCTTGCCTTGAAGCATACCTGCAAAACAAAATCATTTTAGAGAACTAGGTACCCATTTTATGTTGGGTCCTTTAAGGTTAGTTTGTGGGAATGTTCCTTTGGGAACCCACACCTTTCTTAAGACCTTTGGTCCTAGTTTCCTAACACTGCACTTATATGCACTATGTCCTTTGGTACCACAATGATTGCATTTCATAAAAGGTGAGGAGGATTTGCTTGGTGGTGCAAAGAAGTTTTTGTAGTGCTTCTCCATTTTATGATTACTATGTTCTTGGTCATATCCTAGACCGGTTTTACTAAACATGCATTTTTGTTGCCCAAGTAGGATATTCAAATTATCTCTTCCATTAGTGAATTTCTCTAGTGTCCTATTTAGGTCTTCAACCTTGGTTTCTAACACAATGCACTTCTTTGCAAAATCACAAGGTTTATCCCTAGAGCATGTTTGAACTTTCTCTAGTTCTTCTTTTAAGCTCTCATTTTCTTTACATACTTCCATGAGATGCAATTCGAGAGTATCACTAGTTTTCCTAGATGCTTTGAGTTTACTAGAGATTTTTGTAAATTTATCATATAATTCCTCAAATGCATCTAACAGCTCATTTTTATCTAGGTCAAGAAGATTTACCTCATTTTCTTCTTCTTGATGATTTGCCATTAAGCAGAGATTGGCTTGCTCATCTTCCGAATCGTCGGAGCTGCTCACATCGTTCTCATCCCAAGCAATATAGGCTCTTCTTCTTCTTTGTTTGTCCTTGCCTTTCTTTTTGAGGTTTGGACAATCGGCTTTGAAGTGCCCTTCCTTGCCACATTCAAAACAGCTTGGTGAAGAGGAAGTTTCATTAGAGGTAGATTTCTTACCTTGGGTTTTAAAGTTCTTTTGGAACTTTTTGTTCTTCATGAATCTTCCAAATCTTTTTACGAACAGCCCAAACTCTTCTTCTTCATCTAAGTCACTGCATGATTCTTCCTCATGCATGGAGGTGGCTTTGAGGGCTAGCCCTTTCTTCTTGGTGGATTTCTCCTCTTCCTCGGCTAGCTTTAATGCTTTAAGTTCTTGCTCTTGTTCTTGCAATTTACCAAAGAGTGTTGCAAGAGACATTTCATTGATGCTAGGAGATTGTTTTATTGCTGTGACAAGAGGTTGCCATTCCCTGCTGAGACTTTTCAAAATTTTGTGCACAAGCTCTTTGTTAGTGTACACTTTGCCAAGAGTAATAAGATGGTTAATAATAAGTGTAAACCTTTTCTGCATATCTACAATAGATTCTCCTGAATTTATCCTAAAGCATTCATATTGGCTAGTAAGAGTACTAATTTTTGAGTCCTTTACATCATTAGTACCTTCATGGGTTACTTGAAGAGTATCCCACATTTCTTTAGCGGTTTGGCATGTCATTATTCTAAAAAATTCGTCTTGTCCTAAAGCCATGGTAATGAGATTTTTGGCCTTGTAGCCATATTGGACTTTCTTTTCTTCCTCGCTAGTCCATTCATCTATGGGTTTTTCAACATTTTTGCTATCTATGGTATGCATTGGTATATAGGGACCATTTTCAATGGCATTCCATATTCTCAAGTCAATTGATTGAATGAAGATTTTCATTCTCTCTTTCCAAAAGGCATACCCTTCCCCATTGAAAGCGGGAGGTCTATTTATCGCACCACCCTCGGGAAAAACATTTTGAGAACTTGAGGCCATTTTAATCTCTTGAAGCTGTTAAGCTTGATCTACCAAGAGTCAAGCTCTGATACCACTTGTTGTTCAAGTGGCCTCAATACTCAAGAGGGGGGGTGAATTGAGTTATAAAACTTTTGCTTGGAATGCCTTTAAAAATGATTTCTATAACCAAGTTTATGAGATTATGCAAGTGAAAGCAAGTAACAATGATATGCAATGCACTACAAGAGGTAAGTGTTGTTGAGGCAATTTAGCGAACACTTGGTGTGCAATATCTAAAGTATAGCAAATTAAGCAAGTTCAAGTATGTTCTTCTCAACCAAACAATACCAATCAACAGATATGCAATGTATGGAAGTGAAAGAGTAAGGAAGAGAAGCTTGCAAACCGATGTAACGAGTTCCACCCAATCCGGTGTACGTCTCGCCTCTAAGCAACCCACTTAGAGGATTTTCCACTATTGTAGACTAGAGATACAACTTTGAGCAATTGCGGCTTCCTAGTGTCCCACACTCAAGAACCCAATCCTCACAAGTATAAGGGCAACCCACCCAATCTCTCAATCTCACAATATCCCAAAGGTTGAGTCCACAACCTTTGTAACCACTCAATCCTAGAGTGAACAACCACTCAACCTAGAGTGAATAACTTTGTGTGTTTGGAGTTTGTGTTTACAATCAATATACTCTCTTAATAGAGCAGATATACAAGTGAAAAGCTCTCCAAATTCTAATCTCTCAAGATGAGAGGATATACAATTGAAAGTACAAAAATGCAAGAGATAGGCTTACAAAGCACAAAATAGAGCTATGAATTGTTGCTACTTGGTTGTTTTATTTGTGCTTGTCTTCCTCTTCAATTTATAGACCTAAGATTGCTGTTGAAGAGTGCCCTAGTCCCTCATAGCCGTTGCAGTTAGTGGAAATTTGAAGAATGGTGGAGACATGACCTGGTTTCCCACTTAAATCTGTTTTTCCACTAGCGTAATCGATTACACCCTCGCGTTGTAATCGATTAGCTTCAAGTCAGAGAGTCACTAATCGATTATCTCATTACCTGTAATCGATTAGCATCTTGTATCTGATGCATTTAATTTGTCTTCGCAGCATCCTAATCGATTAGCATGTATTGCAATCGATTACCTTAAATTCCAGTGGCTTCCTAATCGATTATATGGCTCTCTTAATCGATTAGCATGTGTGCCTGATGCATTTAATTCCATTTTTGATTGCTGTAATCGATTAGTCTCAAGTGTGCAATCGATTATCTTAATTCCAGTGAGTATCTAATCGATTGTGTGGCTTCCTTAATCGATTATCTTCAACTCTGATGCAATTTCTTCCAAGACAGAAAGATTCTAATCGATTAGCATCTATGGCCTAATCGATTAGCTTCGCTGTTTCTTCAATTCTGATTTCATGTCTTTGTTTTTGCATTGTTTCTTCAAGAGTACTTGTCATTATCAAAATCCTTGCACATCTTTTGGACCTGTTAACATATTCAAACACAGTGAATAGTAACGGTAAATAGTAAAACGTGAATAGTAACGGTAAATAGTAACAGTAAATAGTAAATCGTGAATAGTAACGGTAAATAGTAACAGTAAATAGTAATTTACTATTTGAATAGTAATTTACTATTAAAATAGTAATTTACTATTGAAATAGTGTTTACTATGCAGAATAGTAACTTAAAATAATATTATTTTCAGTATAATAACAGATTTCTAAAAACGATATAGAAATAATCTAAAAAAATATAAAAGAGAAGTATTCTTACCTTAGGATTTTGGCAGAACCTTCTCTCCAAAAACTTTTCTTCTCTCTCTCACTTCCACCACTATCTCACTAGCACTACTGTATTAAGAAAACTTAATCTGAAATTGTGAATTCTAAAGAAGAAATCCTTCGGTATTTATAGGAAAAAATTTTACTATGCATTCCATTATTTTAATATAAAAGTACTATGCATTTTTGAATTTTTTATTCCAGGTTACTATGCATTCTTTGAAAATTTCGTACATGCACAGTGTTTTGCATAGTAACTGTCGGCAGAATTATTAAGCCAAATAGTAACCTTTCACTCGGTATATTTTAAATATTCAAAATGAGTCCTTTTTGAAATTTAGCGATATTATATCAGTCCTCACTAATTTTATACTGAGTAATATAAAGTTGAAATTTTAAAAATCTAAAATTTTCTGTTAATAAAAATTTATTGATACGTTTCTAATTTTTAAACGATTGGAAAAAATCAAGATTTTTCTCAAACCGATAATTTTTAGATAAGTCTACTTGAAACGGATTTTAGAAAATTTTCTTATAATTTAAATTCACTTTCTTGTAAATATTTTTAATTTAAGTCACTTATATGAATTTAAAATTATTTAAAAAATATTATTTTTATTAAAAAATTCCAAAATTCCAAAAAATTCCAAAAAATCATAAATAATACGTAGATTAAAAAGTTCTAAAGAACCATAATTTAATTCCTTCAAAATTTTAATATAAAAATAAAAATAGGGGTGTTACAACTCTACTCCCCTTAGAAAATTTCGTCCTCGAAATTTACATAATCAGTAAAACAAATGAGGATGAGACTCTTTCATCTCAGTTTCTAGTTCCCATGTAGCATCTTCTCCTCTCGTTTCACTCCAAATAACCTTTACAAGCGGAATTGTCTTGTCTCTTAATTGTTTTATTCTTCTGTCACTTATTCTAACAGGTGGTGCATCATATGTAAGATTATCTTTAACTTGTATGACATCAGGTTCAATAACATGTGTAGGATCAGATATATACTTTCGCAAGTTTGACACATGAAAAACATTATGGATATTAGAAAGAAAAGGTGGTAATGCTATTTGGTAGGCAAGGGGACTAACTTTATGAATTATTTGGTATGGACCGATAAATCTAGGAGTTAGTTTTCGAGATTTCATTGCCCGACCGACCCCAGTCATAGGTGTGACTTTCAAGAATACATGATCGCCTTCTTGAAATTCGAGCGGCTTTCTTCTTTTGTCATAGTAACTTTTCTGCCTGCTCTGTGTTGCCTTCATCTTTTCCTGAACTATTTTGATTTTATCCGTGGTTTGTTGTACCAACTCTGGTCCTAGCATCAAGTTTTCACCAGTCTCAAACCAACATAGCGGGGTCCTACATTTTCTTCCATATAATGCTTTAAAAGGTGCCATGCCAATGCTAGCATGGAAACTGTTGTTGTAGGTAAACTCCACATATGGTAAGAATTGATTCCAACTTCCTTTATGTTCTAACACACAAGCTCGTAACAAGTCTTCTAGAGATTGGATTGTTCTTTCTGATTGTCCATCCGTCTGAGGATGATATGCTGAACTCAGACGCAGTCTTGTTCCCAAAGCCTTGTGCAAGCTCTTCCAGAATTGTGATGTAAAACGAGGGTCCCGATCAGAAATGATACTTGAAGGAATTCCATGCAATCTCACAATCTCCTCGATGTATAATTTTGCCAGCTTCTCCATAGAGTAACGAATGTTGATAGGAATAAAGTGGGCAGTTTTGGTTAATCTATCAACTATTACCCATATTGAATCATGTCCTAATGGAGTTTTAGGTAAAGAAGTCACAAAATCCATGGTAATGCTATCCCATTTCCATTCTGGTATTTCCATTGATTGTAGCATTCCAGAGGGTTTTTGATGTTCCACTTTAACCTTCTGGCAAAATAGACATGCAGCCACATACTCTGCCACCGCTTTCTTCATTCCAGGCCACCAAAATAACTTCTTCAAATCTTGATACATTTTAGTAGCTCCGGGATGAATGCTCATATAACTTTTATGGCCTTCTTCCAAAATTGCTTTCCTCAACTCCTCTTGATCAGGGATACACACTCGATCCTTATACCTCAATAATTGGTCACTTCTTACATTGAACTCGACTTCTTTTCCTTGTTTCAAGAGTTCTTTCTTCTCTTGCAGGAATTCATCCTCTTTTTGAGCCTCTAAAACTTGTCTCAGGAATTCACTTGTCACTTGCAACGCTCCTAATCTGTAGCTGTTAGCATTAACCTTTACTGCTAGGTTAAGATCTCTGAAGTTCTCTATCAATTCCAGCTCTTTAATCATCATCGTGGACGCATGTAGAGACTTTCGACTTAAAGCATCAGCTACTACGTTCGCTTTTCCAGGATGGTATTGCAACTCAAAGTCGTAGTCCTTTAAGAACTCCATCCATCTCCGTTGCCTCATGTTTAACTCCTTTTGATCGAATAAATACTTGAGACTCTTATGATCGCTAAACACATCGAATGTTGCACCATATAGATAATGCCTCCAAATCTTTAAGGCAAAAACTACAGCGGCTAACTCTAAGTCATGGGTAGGGTAGTTAATCTCATGTTGCCTTAATTGACGTGACGCATAGGCTACAACCTTCTTGTCTTGCATGAGTACACTTCCTAGTCCTTGTTTAGACGCATCACAGTAAACTTCAAAACTTCGATGTGGATCGGGGAGTACTAACACTGGCGCAGAAGTAAGTCGATCTTTCAGCTCTTGGAAACTATTCTCACATTGTGTCGTCCACACAAAAGGTTGTCCTTTCCGTGTTAACTTGGTCAATGGGTATCCTAGCTTTGAAAAGCCTTCAATGAATCTCCTATAGTATCCAGCCAAGCCCAAGAAACTTCTAATCTCAGTGATCGTGGTTGGTCTCTCCCATTTTAAAACTGCTTCCACCTTGGAAGGGTCTACAGCTATTCCTCCTTGACTAATTACATGTCCTAAAAAGTTTACTTCTTCCAACCAGAATTCACACTTCGACAACTTTGCATACAGTTGTTTCTTTTTCAGGATTTCCAACACAACCTTTAAGTGTTCAACATGTTCTTCTCTGCTTTTAGAGTACACTAATATATCATCAATGAACACCACTACAAATTTATCTAGATATGGATGAAAAATCCTATTCATGTAATCCATGAATACGGCTGGTGCATTAGTTACACCAAAAGGCATTACTAGATATTCGTAATGGCCATAGCGTGTTCTAAAAGCAGTTTTCGATACATCTTCTTTCTTCACCCTTATTTGATGGTATCCAGACCTCAAATCAATTTTGGAGAACACCGTGGCACCACGCAGCTGATCCATCAAGTCGTCAATCCTTGGTAGAGGATATCTGTTCTTGATTGTCACCTTGTTCAGTTGTCGATAATCTACACACAACCTCATGCTACCATCCTTCTTCTTAACCAACAACACTGGTGCACCCCAGGGGGATACACTGGGTCGTATAAACTGCTTCTCTATCATCTCTTCAAGTTGTTTCTTCAACTCTGCTAATTCTAGAGGTGACATTCGGTATGGTGCAATTGAAATGGGTCCAACTCCAGGTACTAGATCAATGGAAAATTCCACATCTCTTTCTGGGGGTAAACCAGGGATATCTTCAGGAAAAACGTCAGGAAATTCACACACAACCGGTAGATTTTTGATTTTTGATTCTTGCTCTCCTTTCGTTGAAAGCAATAGCATGAATCCTTGAGCCCCTCCTTTTAAAGAGGCACTCACTTGGTTGGCGGTTAGAAATCTCGAATCCTCAGGATTCAAATTCACTGGTTCTCTAAACATTATGGTTTTATTATGACAATCTATTAGAACATGATTGTCAGACAACCAATCTAGCCCAATAATAACTTCTAAGCCAGAAAGGGGTAAACAGAAAAGATTAGCCTTAAAGTCCCTACCATCTATGACAATAGGGCATTTCCAACAAGCTTTAGAAGTGACAATGGGATTGTTTCCAGGAGTATGTACAGATAAGTCAAATGGCAGTTCTATCACAGGTAATTTTAGTTTTTCTACACAGTCATTGGCAATAAAGGAATGTGATGCACCTGAGTCATACATAACAGTTAAAGAAATCTTATTAATGATACACTTACCTTCTACCATGGAATCAGCATGAGATGCTTCTTCTCCAGTGATTGCAAAAACCTTTCCTTTTGCTTTCGGCCTTCCGACTGCACTGTGCGCGCCTCCTTGAGTATTTATACTTGTACTTGCACCTTCAGGGTTTTCTCTCTTCATCTCTGGGCAATCCTTGATGTGATGACCTGGTTTGTTACACTTAAAGCAAACATAAGTGTTTTTAGGACAATCCCTTTTCAAATGGGGTCCTCCACAGATAAAACATTTAAAATTTGGTGCAGATGTTGGATAATAGCTTCCAGTTGAAGCTTGGGGTCTGTTAGGAACAGATGCTGCTCCAAACCGGCGAAATGGTGCTTGGTAAGGCTTATTCCTTCTGAAATCTCTTCTTTGGTGATGGTGAGGTCCTCCACTTCTTATCTCTCCTGCCTTGTGAATGGGCTCACGACTTTTGGTCATTCTATCCTTATGGTCTTCTTCAAAGATTCTGCAGCGATTTACCAATACAGAAAATTCACGGATTTCCTGCATTCGTATAGCTTCCTTAATTTCTGGCCGCAGTCCATTTACAAACTTTGCACACCGATCTCTTTCATTAGTAGCATCATTATAATGAGAATGAAAACGAGATAGCTCTTCAAACCTGGATGCGTACTCTCCAACGGTCATATTTCCTTGGGTCAGCGACAGGAATTCGAATTGTCTTTTCTCTTTAACATCAGCTGGAAAGTATTTCTCTAGAAACATATCCTTGAAATAGTCCCAAGTGATCTCCACGTCGTTGACTTCGAATTGTTTACGCATGCTATCCCACCAATGTTCGGCATCCTCAGATAAGGCATAAGTAGCGAAGACTACCTTATCAGCTTCATTACATTGCAATGCTCGAAAGATCTTCTCTATCTCTCGAATCCAGATTTATGCTCCATCGGGGTTATATCCTCCCTTGAAACGAGGTGGATTGCGTTTTTCGAATAGGTCCAGCCTTCTCAAGGCATCGTTACCTTGACCTTCACGTGCTCCCATTGCATTGATTAAGCGTTCTACAACTCCAGCAAGATCGTTTCCATCCATTAGTTTCCTGTTTCACAGTAACTGAGATTTGTCGCATCAATCACAGTTACTACCAAGTCAGATATTCTACCTATACAGAGTTTACAGACAAAGCAAGATAGACCTTTTCCCCAGGCCTATTGGATTAACTGCTCTGATACCACTTTGTAACACCCTCAGTTACACCTAATAAATTCTAGAAAAACTCGTAATTTTTTTTTTTTTACTAAAGATATGATTGTTAAAAAGAAACTATCGGAATAAATTATATACATTATTTCTGAAATACCTCACAAATATTATTAAAAACTTTATAAAGTATTTGTACATTCATCCGAAGAAAATAAACATTAAACATTATAAGAAAGAGAGGAAACTCCATGGCCCAGAAGCAGTTACTAATTAACATTATTTATTCATTGGACCACGGTATTCATACCGAGCTCCCTTTCTAGAACGTGCTATATTTACTGCTGATATTCTTCGATCCTTCCCTCTGAACCATCAATTTAGAATATATGAAACAAAAACACGGAGAAAGGAGTGAGAAACAGAATATAATATTTCCGAATAAGACATAAGCAACAAAGGGTTTTCACAACCAATACATAATAATATCAATCACAATCACATACACAATCAATTATGAATGCATGAATGTTATGCAATATCTTCATCATAACTTATCTATATATGTGGGCCCTTAAATTTTAATTTGCACTGGGCCAACCAGGAGTTTACACTGTTCCATAAGTCCGGATAATAATAATATGAACAGCTCAACTGGCATGGAAACACTTAGAGACTAGTCAGATTGAGAAAGTTTTTATTGTGAAAGTACCCGACACTAGGGAGCTACCCCAGGTCCCCTGAAGCACCCTTTCACACTCTCTCATCCCAAGGCTCGTAAATAAGCCTCCTCTAATGTATCCTCGGTTTCTATAATCCGTCCCCAGACAATATTATTTCATTTCACTTTCATTATCCATGATGCATGAACTACTCGCGTATTGAGTTGGTTAAGGCTTTTAGAAACTCAATTATTAAATCCCTTAAAGGTTTACAATATCATTTCAATAAACTGTACATTTTCTCAGTTCTCTGAATTTCTATCCCACAGAAATAAATTTGGTACAGTTTTTGAATCTCACTGAAATTGAGTTTCTAAGCCTTAAATATCTAAAAACTTTATCATATAAAACTTTACATAATCTTTCTCAAATTAAATCTTAACAAAATCAAATTTAGGAATCTCAATTATTTCTAAATATATTTAGTTATTAAGTTGGAAAAAATAAAACAATTTTCTTTCAAAAAAAATTTTGTTTTATTAAAAGAGAATAATTATTAACCAAAAATACTTAAAATTATAAAATTTTTCTTTAACTCAAGATTTAATTAAATAAATTCTCATAAAATATTTTCTTTCTAAAATAAATACTAATTTTTATTTTTATTTTTCTAAATATTGAAAATAAAGTTAATAAAAATAATTTCTAAGAAGAAATAAAAGATAATAAAATTTAAAGAGTAAGGTAAGAAATTCTTACTGAATTTTAGCTTTCCGTCATGCTCGCTATATGCTCAAACTCCACATTACAATATCATCAATCAAAATCAAACAATATCAATCATAACTAAATATCATCAATCAATCAATCATAATCAAATCATAATCAAATCAATTAAATATCATTAATACATATCATAATATAAAATTTAATGATTATTAATATAGTCAATTTTAGTCCTTTTGGTCAATTCCTCGCATAGGTATATGTAAGTCCATATAATCCAGTCCTTGCATAGGTATAGTTCAGTCCATATGGGTCATAATGGTCCAAGTCCTTGCATAGGTATAGTCCAGTCCATATAGGTCATAATGGTCCAAGTCTTTGCATAGGTATGTTAGAGTTAGTTAACCGGATATTTAATTTAAAATTTATTAAAAATGTTAAGTTAAAAAGTTAATATTTTAAAATAATAATATTATTAAATTTAAAAGGAGTAGGGGACTCCTCCCATTATTCTTATGTCTTTTCATATTATAATTCTTATCTCACTCCCCCTTACCTTGAGTCGTTACCAAAAAGAGATTTGCTTTGCGCCTCCGATTTCTAGAAATATTAATATTAATCTTATTTTAGTATAAGCATAAGACGAAGATTAAGATTACTACTTAAAACAGAAATGGTAAATTCTGAATAGTGAATAGTGAATAGTGAATAGTGAATAGTGAATAGTGAATAGTGAATCGTGAATAGTAACGGTAAATAGTAAAATGTGAATAGTAACGGTAAATAGTAACAGTAAATAGTAAATCGTGAATAGTAACGGTAAATAGTAACAGTAAATAGTAATTTACTATTTGAATAGTAATTTACTATTAAAATAGTAATTTACTATTGAAATAGTGTTTACTATGCAGAATAGTAACTTAAAATAATATTATTTTCAGTATAATAACAGATTTCTAAAAACGATATAGAAATAATCTAAAAAAATATAAAAGAGAAGTATTCTTACCTTAGGATTTTGGCAGAACCTTCTCTCCAAAAACTTTTCTTCTCTCTCTCACTTCCACCACTATCTCACTAGCACTACTGTATTAAGAAAACTTAATCTGAAATTGTGAATTCTAAAGAAGAAATCCTTCGGTATTTATAGGAAAAAATTTTACTATGCATTCCATTATTTTAATATAAAAGTACTATGCATTTTTGAATTTTTTATTCCAGGTTACTATGCATTCTTTGAAAATTTCGTACATGCACAGTGTTTTGCATAGTAACTGTCGGCAGAATTATTAAGCCAAATAGTAACCTTTCACTCGGTATATTTTAAATATTCAAAATGAGTCCTTTTTGAAATTTAGCGATATTATATCAGTCCTCACTAATTTTATACTGAGTAATATAAAGTTGAAATTTTAAAAATCTAAAATTTTCTGTTAATAAAAATTTATTGATACGTTTCTAATTTTTAAACGATTGGAAAAAATCAAGATTTTTCTCAAACCGATAATTTTTAGATAAGTCTACTTGAAACGGATTTTAGAAAATTTTCTTATAATTTAAATTCACTTTCTTGTAAATATTTTTAATTTAAGTCACTTATATGAATTTAAAATTATTTAAAAAATATTATTTTTATTAAAAAATTCCAAAATTCCAAAAAATTCCAAAAAATCATAAATAATACGTAGATTAAAAAGTTCTAAAGAACCATAATTTAATTCCTTCAAAATTTTAATATAAAAATAAAAATAGGGGTGTTACACCAACTGTTCAGCTAATTAAAAGGCTTGAATATTCTAATTTGCTTGGCTTGGATTTTAACTTGAGAAATGGGAGGTGAGCACTTGTGAGATTGGGGACATTGCTTTATATGTTTTGTTTTAATTTTTCCAACAAAAATGAAGACATTGTTTCTTTTTAAAAAAATTTTATTGATAGATATATCTGGACTTTACAGCGTACATGATTTGCTTACATTCAAACTGTTGGCATGCTTTATTCTAACCTTTTATTCTATTCAGTAAAAATAATTTATTTCCCCTACCTAAGTTCCAATATGCATAGATTCTTTGCTGTTGAGATACAAGTCACAACAGTAAACCAATGTCAACAAGAATGTAATTTATGATGCCTTAATTGATAATCCTTCATTCTAACCATTTACAGTGGCTATTGTTCCACAAGATTGCAAAAACTTGAATTCCCTTATTCTTTATTTTGAGTTGAGGGATGATGCTCTTATAAGAAAGATGATGGAAGAATCAATTTTCATTTGTGTAGTTTGAAGGAAGGAACACTCAACTGGGAAATGTTGTAGTTCAAGTCAAAATTTCCACGTCAAATTTTGCTCTGCAGAGTAAGCTATTGAGAGTTTGGTCAGGCGTTGACTTATGCATTTAGTTTAGATGGATCACAGTTGCCAACTGTCAATACAATTTTGTTTGCTCTTTCACAGGCTTGCAATAACTATTGTTGTCCTTCATGGAGTAAACTTTCTTTTGGTATCTTTTATTTATTTATTTATAAATTTCTGTTCAGATCGGGGATTTCTATGAAGCTAGTAGAATAGATGCCTGTATTCTTGTTGAATATGCTGGTCTAAATCCCTTTGGTGGTCTTTGATCAGATAGCATTCCAAGAGCTGGTTACCCTGTTGTGGTACTAATGTTCATACACTTATGTGTCATGTATTTTTGTCTTCTATAGCCAAACTTTATGTCAATGATGCAACTGCTTATATTTATTTACCCATGAAACTTAATTTTATATTTGTACTTGTTATAACATTTCTTGTATATACAATGAAGTATTTGATTTTATTTGTGGTTGTAGAATCTACGACAGATTTTGGATGATCTAACATAAAATAGTTATTAAGTGGTGAGTGAAGCAATTAAATAATGTTCTACCTTTTATTAAATAGTTTAAATTTTATCACTCCATGGCTGAATTTATTCTATGTTCTATTCTCTGTTGGTTTGTACTTTGTAGCCTTCAAATTGAAACCCAAAATTTTTTGTGCAAGGAAGAAATCAATAGAGTACTCAATGTTGGGCTTCTTTGCACTATTGGAGATGTACTGCCAACTTCCCATCCAATGCAAGGTGTCATATGTGAAAAGACCTGGTAACATTGACGAGCTTGTGGAGGGGGATTCTTTTTTTATTGATGCTAATCAAGAAAAAGCAGAAGACTATTTATTAGGTATTTCAAAAGAGATCAAGCCTTTTGCCATCTATTTTGTCCCTTTAATTCTGCATGCTCTCTACGTAGGGATATTACTGTCATCTTCCAGCTATTCTCTTCTGACTGTTACTTCATTGTTTCAGGAAAAGGTCTACTCTACAAGTTCGGAAGGAAACCTTATGTGCAAGATGTTGAATGTCACGCAACTTATAATATGTCTAATCTTCCAATCACTAGATCTGATTCCATATTTACAACATTTGAGAGTGACATTAAACAGCTAGTAACTGTATGTATCAGGAGCGAATTCTAATCTTTGAAGTAGTTTAGCTTTTCTTAGCTTTTACATAAAACATATATGTAAAAATTTATTTTGCACTATGAATACTTATTTCTGCATAAATTAGCAACCAATTTAGTTTGTTTTGTATAACAATTCAGTTTTAAATGGGAGAATGGGTTTTCTGTAAACAAAAGGCTCAGTTTCAAATGAGCAACTAATTTTTTATTATTGATAAATTTAGTGGCGGTTCCAACCCCCGGTAAAAAGGTTTATATTCTCCAATAGAGCAGACAACTTAGAGGCGGTTGGAACATATCAAAACGACGCCAACAATCCACCGTTAGTTACCGGCGTTGTTTCCGGCGCTTACAAAAAACCGCCGTTAAATATTTGTCGTCGCCAGTTTTACCGGCGGTTTATAAACCGCCAAAAGTTACTTTTGTGGCGGTTCAAACCGCCAGTAAATGCCTTAGAAAAACGCCATAAAAAAGCGAAATTCTTGTAGTGTAAAAAGAATAAACTAAATAATCATAAAAAGAATTTAGAAGAAAATATTATTACCTTACACCTCTGACAGAATCTCTTTTAACCAAAAAAATTTACTCCCCACTAATTTCTTACACATTATCTCTCTAGATTCTCTCTCTAATTTTGATATAGAAATGTTGTAAATGAGCCATCTATTCATAAGAAGAGAAATTTACTATTTAAGATTACTTAATTATTTATTTTACTATTCATGATGTAAGTATTTACTCACCGGTCACTATTCATGATGTAAGTATTTACCCACCGGTAACTATTCATGATGTGAGTATTTACCAACCGATGATGTAAGCGATGATGTCGGCAGTGGCATTTCGGTTATTTTCTCAAATATTTATTAAAAAATTCAAAAATTCCAGAAAATCATAAATAATGCATAGATCAAAAAGTTCTAAAGAACCATATTCTAATTCCTTCAAATTTTTATTTTAAAATTCTAATAAGAGTTAAATCTTAAATATGTAAAAACATAAATATAAGAACATAAAATATAAATTGTGAATAATAAAGATATCAAAAATTCTTAATATAATTTTCTTAATTAGTGAATACTAATTAAGTCATTTTAATATCTTCGTTAAATATACATATTTTTATTTTATTATTATTTTATTTTATTTTTTAAAAAATAATTTAAATATAAGTACCAAAATTTTATAAAAATATTAATTAGTTAAAAAATCAACTAACTAATAGTAAGTATTTTCTCATTAAAGAGATATTAATATCTATTTTCTATTTGAGTAAAAAATAGGATGTTACACCTTGACTCAAGCAAGAGCTCATCCTTACTCAAAAAATGGGCATTGCATGTAAGAAGGAAGTGCTTGTAGGTTCACTCGGTGTAGAACTTCTAGGAGTAATCAGAATTCTCTCAAAACACAGGCTTCCCTTACTTCGCCTTTATCTTCATAAAAAATGTTTAAAGATGAGTTGTTTGTTTTGGTCAACTCTATATATGATTTGAAGTTAACCGCATTAGCATTGAAATGTAGATTTATATATCTAAGGTCGTCGCCCTTATTACCCTGATGCATCACACCATAATAGCAAAAAAACATGGCCACTACGGGGATGAAATGGAAGTACTTTCTTTATATTTCCAAGGCTTTTATTAAACCTCAATTGCTGGGGTGAAGTTGGCTAAGGGCATAGTCCAAGAGTCGGAGTAAGCCGATCTCAAACTTCGTCAAGGGAAATCTTATTTCAATCTTTGAAAAGATCATTTCATGCATAAAAATATATTGTGATCTCGATTGATGGCAGATGTGGTCCATTATCAAAGAAGCGACAACGGTGAAATAATCTTTAAACTCATCTGAAGAGTACTTTGACTTCAAAATCAGGAATCTCTTCATCATCCTTATCTGTAGAATATTTAGATGTGAAAGTTAGCGGTTTGGCATGGACCCAAAAGTACAAATCTTGTGTCTTCCCTATAATCTAGTTAATCTAATATGCTAGATGTTTGTGTTTATTGGATATGTAACCACGACTTTAGAGGAGTTTGTTCAAGAATGTCCTTCGGACGCCATCACGGTTATTGTATAATGGAAGAATAAGATATAATTGTAAAAAATCACATCGTCGGTTAAATAAGTTGACACTAAAGTCAAGAATACTATCAAAGCCTATATATATATATGTAAGAGACATCAGTGGAAATTCAGAAGATTAATCTAATGAAGGGTGCACTTCTTTTATATACTACATCATCTCTTCTCAGGTTATTGTCCTCCATGGGTACGAGACTATAGGGCTTAATGGCTGAGGCAACGCTGCTAGAAATGTCGCTTGATCGTTAGTCTAGAAGATTTGATGAAGTTTTACCGATCCCATGTGTGGCTCCAACTGGGATGACACTGATGGCCAACGACGGCAGCTCTGACTTAATCCTTACCGATACATCAGTTAAATAATTATCCTCCATATTCCCCTTGATATGTAAAGTTCAAGAATTTTAAAGGCTAAGTATGAAAAGAAGGACGGTCTAGGAGATACCTTGGGAGAGAACGACGTGCACAGTTTTCTTTGTATGAACCAATGAATCAGAAACCTTCACAGTAGAAAAATATCTTACATCAGAGGACACAAGTTTGGTAGACAAGCAAGTGACAAATAAAGACAAGTGGCCCTCTATTTATAGGTAAGGTTAGGGGTCAAAGGGGCGCAGGAACAGTTATGATGCAATAATAATAATTGCACGCTCGATGCTTCACATTCCGTTTGATAAGCACGCAGGAAATGAAGCGTTGCGACCAATCCCTGCATGCCACATGTCCTGTCAGAAGCCTTGCCTATTGAAAGGCACGTCACAATAGTCCTGATAAACCTAACTCTAGTTAAGTGCAAAAAATGAATAATCATTGCCAACATTAGACTATGTCACAACAAAACAACATATAGCTCAATGAAGCAACTCCCAAGCCACTCCAACAAGCTAGAGAGCAAATGATTTGAGCTTGATACCGGCTTAGACAGTATCAATATCAGAATGGTGTTCCAGGACGTAGGATGCTTCCCATGAGTACTTCTCGACGCTAGCTAACCCTCCACACGATATTGACTTCAAGACTAGAGTCCATAAGGATTAGAGTCAAAGAGAGAGAGAGCAAAAGATTTGTTAGGGGCACACTAACATTCGACTTGTAGAAGATGTGAGAAATGTCTGTGACTGTGATAGCTCTATCCACTTTTTACGGATTTTGCACTAACACGTGTTATATAGGACATTCTCATCATCCAAATCTATAAATATCATGCATTAGCTAAAGTTTAAGGTATGTTCACCAACCCCCGCTTGAGCTTCAATATTAATTTATTTGGTATTGACTTGAGCGTCAAAGTGTCTTTGTAGGTGACACCCTATTTTGCCCCATAACGTGAGACGATGTGTTGGCTAAACAGATTCACTACAAGACTCTTTATTTTCCACTAGACTAAGAGACATAATATTGGATCCTTATTGGATTAATGTACCAGATAGAGAAAAAGTCACTCGGTATCGACACTGATGTCCCCCATACCGGATAAATTAAATGCACTTGTTGAATTTTTTTAAATGAATATCATATTAGTTTGGTCTAATTGATTAGTATTTAATATATATAATAATAATAATAATTTATTATTACTTGATTAACCATGATTCGACCATCAGTTTGACTAATGACTCTTGAACTAGTGTCTTCACTGATTCAATGATCAAATCCAGTTCTAAAAATATTGTATATAACAATCTCAATAACTTCTATATACATTATAAAATTTTAATTAAAGTATCCAAAGGTTACATTCAATTTCATTGCAAATAATTCCACTAAGGTGGTGCAAACTCATTAGTATATGAGTAAATATGTTTCCATTTCCTTCCATAGACTTCAAAAAACAATAAAAATAGCATAAAACTCATAAAACTTTTACCATCTCCTTTTTTATCAATAGATGAAATATGAAATTTTATGTTAAAGATAGCTATGATAAAAAATTTAAAAAAAGAAAGAGAAAGGTGTTAAATCTCAAAAAGTAGTATCTTTTTCAACACTATAGAGGTAATGGTATCTTTTTGATCCGGTCCTAACACCGGCCCCCAAGAGCATGGCTTCAATGCCCTGCCAGATCAGCATTTGGAATAAAGAGAAGTATTTTTCAAATACACTACAAATACAATACGGGGTGCACACCGCCAGGGCAAGTAACGCCGCCAAGGTTCATAACTCCGCCCAGGCACGTTACCCCGCCAAGGAACGTAACTCCGCCCAGGCATGTTACTCCGTCAAGGAATGTAACCTCGCCAAAGTTGTTACTCCGCCAAGCCATAGGCTCAACTCAGGCGGAATACTGAATTTCCCAAACTGCGTAGCGAGCCCATACTCACAACCCCGGCACGAGATTGACTCTGTCTTGAGAGGTTAATAATGGGAATCACGCTGTCACGCATAAAGGGAAATAACAATAAAATATTAAAGCACTAACGCTTTCCAGACAAGTTGTGATACCTACTACAATAATGGTGCTAGTAAACGGCGCAGGGACCCACTACCTTTTCAGCATTATGCCTGGAGACAAGGAGCGGGTCCTACCAATAATGCAGCACCCGTGACAGGTATATAAACCTCTCTTGAAAAGGTATAAGGGATCTTTTCCCATTCTCTGAACCTTACACTCTATTACTTGCATAATCCTCTCTGATTGTCTTTCTAAGTCTCTAAGTATTCTGAGATACTGACTTGAGCGTCGGAGAACGATTGCAGGTACCACCCCCAATCGGGTCAGGGCAAATCAGATCCCGTCAGGCGGACTGTGACACCGCCCCGCAGTACATTACACTTCGCCTCAACATACGAAGACTCTTTGTATTTACATTTATACATACATTGCTTTGTATCAAAACACATTTATATGTATATTTTGAGTTGTTCGATAAGCATACTTCTACACCCCCTGTATAGAACAGTTCACTTTTCAATATTACATAATTGAATATAAATAATGTTTGGTATTAAAGATAGAATTGAATATTTAAATTAGAATGTATTAAACATAAATATTTTTTAAATTTTGAATTTGAAATTAGTTAATGAATTAAATTAAACCCTTAATAGTTGGTAGGATATAATTTTGAATTTAAGAATTATTTCGATAATTATTTTATAAATATCTATCCATGATTTTTGTAAAACCTAAAATTATTAATCTTTCTTTGATTAGTGTAATTCCTATGTGAACATTTCACATGCATGTTTAACAAATAAAATCATTTTTATTTGATTTTCACAAATTTGTTACTATAATTTATTACCTAAATTGATTTCCAAAAACCCAATTTTAATTAATTTGTTATCCAAATTTATTACATATGGAGATTACCTTTTTTTAAAAGGTCTTTCCATTTTGTCTTCATAAATTTGTTCCTCGGGTAGTAAATGACCTTCAATTATTTTTTATTTGATTACAAAATTGTTAATTTCAAAAATGCTATTAATGTTCTGAAATTATTTGTTTTGAATAGGAATTATAGGCTTATCGTCTCAATCAAGATTTTAAGAAATTAATATTAAGAAAGTATGAATAAAATAATGTACTTAATCATTAATTGCCTGTTCAATATGGAGACAAAACGTTTGATATCAGTACCGAAGGATTCTCTCTCACTACTTGTTGTAGTGGTTCAATGGACATCTAGTATTAATCTCCCAGGTATTGAGGGATAGAGAGCCTTGTTGTTATGTCGTCCAACCAATATACCATTATCTCACGTTATATTATAGGTTGAAATACGATATCACTCGTGAAGACACTCTGACTCTTAAGTCATTATCAGGTCAATCAAGATCGCTAGATGATTAGTAACCATACCTTAATGATGAGCAAATGCATGATATTTATAGATTTTGGTGGCAAGGTCCTCCTATATGGTGTGTTAGTATGAAATCGTAAAATGTAGATAAATCTATCACAATCACTGACATTCCTAACACCATTTGCAAGTTAACCAGTAGTGTGCCCCTAACGGATCTGTCAAACTCTTCCTAACTCTAGTCCTTAAGGATTCCCGTCATGGGCGTGGGACTGCCGACATCTGAGCATTGTGGGACACTATTCCGGTGTCCATATTGTCTGGACAGGTATGAGGATCAGATCAATTAATATTTTAGAAATAACAATAAAGTAATCTTATATTACGAGAAAAATAGTTTTAATACTGAATGATCAAGGAATAATATATGTATATATATATAGACAATTAGATATATTTAATAATTTATTTAATTTTTAATTTATCAAATTTATTTTATTTTAACAATTGTATTTATTTGTTACTTAATTTTATTTAATTGATTTTAAAAATACCATAGTTTTATTGGTTATTATTAAACATGATAATAAAAAGAATTAAAAACAAATCAATATTTATTTGAATTTAGACGTGATAATTTTATTTATTTGATTTTAAAAACACTATAATTTTATTGATTATTATCAAACATGATAATAAAAGAAATTAAAAACAATTTAATTTTATTTAAATTTAGACATGATAATTTTATCATTGGATAATAAGAAAATACTACATTTTTCCCTAAATATAAGACTGTTTTCAAAAAAATTTGTCCCTTAATATAAGATTCTCTTTCAAATTTTAATGTCATTAATTATTTTTGACCTAAATACCTCCTATTAATGTATAACTTTTATCGGAACCAATATAATAATAAATGACATACCTCAATTGGATTATTTATCTCTCCAATGATAATTGGGTAGTGGAGAGAGACTAAATGATGAGAAAATAAATGAAGAAAATTTAATGATGAGTCACTTTAAGGACAATTTTAAAAAACTACCATAAATTTCAAAAATATTTAATAATTTAAACTAAATTAATGAAGTTTGTTAATATTTATAAAATATTTTATATTTTGGACGGAGATACTATTACCTTAGAGGCTATTTGGTTTGCACGATAGACCTCCGTTCCACTACGTTTAACGACCGCTTCTCCGTCAACGTGGATAGCTTTTTGTTTGGCACACTTCCACTCCAGCGTTCCGTCGAGGCCAACCGCGTTGCGTTGGGTAGAACCTTCATTGGCCAGAAGCAGTACCGTGGAGCCTTCCTTCAATGCAGTTCACTTGAAAGTCCACTCTACCCCCTCCCCAACGGTTAAAAACATGTTAGCCACAACAAGAGCCATCACGCGGGTCTTCAATCTAACAAAGGGGGAGGCTTTAACACCCAATTTGAGGTATGGCACCACCCTTCTTTTTTCTTCTTCCACTGTTTTGTTCTTATGTCTGTCATGTGTTACTATTGGCCACCGATCCATTTTCTTCTTCCTTTGTTGGGTGGTTGTGGGTATTCGAATAGGGGCTCTGGTTTTGGGGTGAGGGTTGGTTGGGTATGGTGGTGGGTGGTGGTTTAGGGACTTGGTCGTGGTTGGTTTTGGGTGGGGTTGGGCTCGGGTTAGGGCTGGGGGTTTGTTGGGGTTAGGATTTATTGGTGTGGTGGTTGGTGGTTTCTCCATTGTTGGCCATGGATAGTGGTGGTCGCAAGTGGTACTGGCAGGTGGTAATGGCAGAGGTGATGGACAATGGTGATAATGTGGTGCACGGGTGAGGATGGTGGTGATGGTGTACTGTAGCATTCCCTATTTTTTGTGATTTTTAAATTTTTTTAAATTAATTTAATTAAATTATGTAATTTTGTGTGTATATGTTGTTAAGTCATATATAAGGTTTTTAATTATTCATTATGTGTAGTTATTTGTTTAATTATTTTAGAATTAGTTAATTTAATTTATTTTATTTGTAGTATTACGTGTAATGAACAACAGATAATGAGTGACGAAACGTGAAAAATCGTAAACCTTTACATACCTGCGATAATTTAAGTTATAATGTGTAATTATTGAACGAGGAGTGCGGAGTGACATATCGAATGAGGAGCAACAAGTGACGATTAGTTATAACAACATTTTCTATAAAATTGACATTAATTTAATATAACTTTTATTATAAAATATATTATTTATTGGTTTTAATATATCAAAAAGAATAAAATATATTATTCATTTTTAATATATACAAAAAATACAATTAATTTATTAGTTTTAATATGCAATAAAGAATCAAATTTATTTATTGATTTTAATTTATTAAAAACAATAAAATTATTATGAATATTTAAATAAAGTGGATGTCCCCCTTGGACTTATAAAAGGGGACTTACTCCCTTCATGTGGAGTGCTTAATTTGGCTAAGGGGTTCCATTCTCTCTACATTCCCTTCTCTGTTGTGGATCCCTTCATTTTCTTTCTTCCATCATTTTAAATTTTAGTTATTTAATAACACGTTATTAGTACGAGGTTCTGACCAACTGAGATAGTCAAGACTAAGAGAGGTAATATATGATTATTATTATTATTTTTTATAATTTTAATTTATATTATTTATATATATATTATAAAAGTTCCCGAAGAACTTACATTTTAAAATCCCCGAAGGATGTATAAGATTGTATCTATATCATAAAAAAATATAGGTTCCTAAGAACTTATTTATAAATATTCAGAATTCTTGAAGAATTTTTAAAATATTTTTGATAGTTCATGAAGAATTATCACAATCTAAGAAATTAAAATAATATTTATACTGCCTTATTTTTTGGTATTACCTCCTGATTATTGCTTCACGGGATGTATTATTATTGCTAAGTAATTTGCTTTAGCTCGCATGCTCTTGCATTGATTTACTTGTTTTTCTTTGATTTGCTGTATTTTTCCTTTTAATTGTTAGTTAGCGCGCTGATTGACATTATTATTGCTACTTGACATTGTAATTTGCGCCTTTTAATTGCTAGCTACATTCCATTGATTTGCATTTTATATTGTTAAAGTTTTCCATTGCTAGCTACCTTTTAGATATTATATTATAATCCATTAACATTATTTATATTATAATCCATTAAATCCATTGCCTCTTCACTGATACATTAACTATTCTATATGTATATGTTGATACATTTGCGTTCCACTATAATTATGATCCATATTTTATTATTATTTTATATGCTACTGATTCCACTATAATATGCTTCTAGCGTGAATGTGCTTTCTAATTTGCAATTCAATTGCATATTATTTTACTACCACCTGCGTGAATGTATATTATTTTAATTGCTATGAATGTATATTATTTTAATTGCTATGAATGTATTATTTTATACTAGCTAATTATCCACTAACTCGTGCTATGTTATTTTAATGCTGCAACTATACCACCTATGTTGCTTATAATTGGTATTATAATTAATATAATATATTTTATAAATAAAGGAGTTAATAAATAATATACACATTATATAAAGAATCAAACTCAGGTTTATTCAATGATAAGTTATCCCTTTACCACTTGACCACTAGTACTTGAATATTATTTTATGAAAACTTTTAAATTTTCATTACCAGATCATTTATGTGAAATTTTATTTTAACTTGTTTAGTTGATTTATAAGTTATTTTACCTTAATTACTTGTCACCTTGTGATTGAACATAATAATGAGTTATTTATACAAAATCATGAGTCTTGTCCAACTAGAACTGCTTCATTCCCAAAAGTGAATGTAGCAACACATGATCATTATATCATGGTTGTGGTCATGGTCGAAATGATAATAAATCATTTCTATGAAAAAATAAAGAACATATGGAAAAAGGAAAAGATGTTCAAAGTAGCAAACAAATTAAAATATTTGCTATCGTTGTGGTAGCCAAGGCCACTGGTCTCGAGTTTGTCACTCATCAAAACATCTGATTGATCTATAACAACAATCCCTTAAAAATAAAGGGAAAACAATAGAAACAAATTTGACTGATATATATGATGTTTATACTACTTTGATGTTGATGATTTTCTTAGTCTTCCTAAAGAAGATATTGACCACTCGGTTGGAGAGGGGGAGTGCCCCTAAATAAATTATTTTATATTTCATGAAATTTGTTATGAATTTATGTTAAATATTTATTGTTGTTAATTATATTTTCACTCATGATTTATCTATTATTATTTAATAAAGAATGAATGCTTATGTGAATGATGAAGATATATGTCTCACAAACAATGCAACAACTCATATTATTCTCAAGAATGAGAAATATTTTTACCATATACTAAAACAAGAAGTCAATGTTAATACTATATATGGTAGTATAAATATAATTGAAGGCTCCAGCAGAGCCAGTATTTTGTTACCTGGAGGAACAAAATTACACATTAAAGGTGCATTATATTCTACAAAGTCTCAAAGAAATTTGTTGAGTTTTAAGGATATCCGCAGAAATGGATACCATATTGAGACCACAAATGAAGGAAATGATGAATATCTTTACATCACAAAGTTAATTTTCGATAAGAAATATATATTGGAAAAATTGCCTTCATTTCCCTCTGCTGTGTACTACACATATATCAGTATAGTTGAAACAAATGTTATTGTAAACCAGAAGTTTACAAATAAGAATAACTTTGTTATTTGGCATGAACGGTTAGGTCATCCTAGAATAATAATGATGCGAAAAATAATTGAGAATTCAAATGGTCATTGCTTGTCCAGCAGACAAATTCTCCAAACTAATAATTTCTCATGTGCTACTTGGGAAATTAATTACTCGGCCATCACCAATGAAAATTGGAAGTGAATCACTCATATTTTTAAAGCGTATAAAAGGTGATATTTGTGGACCATTTAGATATTTTATGGTTTTTATTGATGCATCAACTAGAAGGTCATATGTTTGCTTATTGTCAACTCACAACCAGGTGTTTGCTGTGACGCCCAAAACCTAAATTACAAATTCCAATTTAATTAACCCAAATTTTGAAATAAATTTTTCGCGTTTAAAGAATCATTTTGAAATTTGTAATTTAAATTCTGGGGTCACGTAAAAATTGATAAATGCGGAATATTATCATACATACTAGTCGTGAATGAATAAAACATAATACATTTATATAGCGGAAACGATAGATATGATTACAGTACGTGGTACATAATATTATTACAAATCCTTAAAATTTAAATGAAGTCAAAGTCCAAGCAATAAAACATAAAAGCTTCATTAATTGCACCACTCGTCATTCTGTGAAGTATGCACTGTAAAAATAATGTAAGAGTGAGACTGAATATAGAATAAATATAAAATAAGTAAAATTGCACAAACACAATCAACAAACCATAATGATATGATGTATATGCCAAACAAGGTCATTTACATTTAATAATCTTTAATTTAGTCAAATGATGTCATGCTGGATCCATTTTGATTTGGTGGGAATACTGCAATAAGAAGTCTCATAGAGACACAAGTAGGACTTAGCATAATGCCATGAATCCCTACACTTCATGACGCTCAAGTACCGAAGTACACAAGTAGGACTTAGCATAAACCATGAATCCCTACACTCCATGGCGCTCAAGTACCGAAGTACACAAGTAGGACTTAGCATAAACCATGAATCCCTACACTCCATGGTGCTCAACGAAAATAGGGCTTTAACTCATCATAGAGTAACCCTCCACCAGGGCCGGCAATCATGGAACCCCTAAATTCTATGGTACGTCCAAATGCTTATGATGCATGAATGCCTTTAATTCTCTTTATCGATTTAACATACCATGATATCAATACTTCCATAATCACTTGGAAAACCACAAGTCCTCAAAGGACACATCATATATATTAATTCTCAAAATCATGGATTTACAGTTCAATAACATATCTCAATAAACCACAAGGCATTCATGTATACATTAATTTAGTCATTCATAATTATTCATCACAAAGATAAACATACTATATGACATTCATAGGACACTCAATAATATCCATAAAAATCAAATAATCCTTAATAATTCAAAAATAAATCATTACCCACATGGAAAATATCATTTTCATCCATAATAATCATCATAGGTAATTTCAGAAATTTACAACAGTAACATACATTAGTAAAGCGACCATAACGTGAGCAAATCAAATCCTTTTTAAGAAATTCTACTTTCTATAGATCCATAACATAAATATCTACAACTTTTATGAAGACATCAAAGTCTATATATGTATGTATAATTCCTAGAATATTAATATTTACACAAAATAGAAGGTACATATTCCAGAACAGACATACTGTAGTATCTTGACTATAACTCATGCTATTCATATCCAAATCAGTCGGTTCAAGTCTCAAAATTCACATAACGAAAAGATCTACAACTTTGATGAAGAAGTCAGAGTCAAATTCACACATTTTCAACTTCAAAATTAAGTAACAAGCTACGAAAATAAATCTGGAAAATCTTAGAACAACATACAATTCTACCCATTCCATATTTATTCACAACCCTATCCCCTCTTACATTGATAGAGGATCTTAGATTGGTTGAAAAACATTCTCTTCCTACTGTCCTAGCTTCAGATCAAAGGTGACTTGACAGAGAAAAGGAAATGAGAGAGAGACTTTACAAATTTTAGTTTGTTCTAAGAATTCAGACTTAGGAACGAGATGTAGTGTCGACTTAATAATGCAAAAGACAAGTGAGGGATAAGCTTTTTCGTAATTGGATTGTAGTGGAATATTAGGTGCATTAATTGCGGTGATAATGGAGGTTTTAGATAAGAAAATGAGCTGTATTGTTGACCATTTCCGCCGCCTACATAATGGAGCTTGTATGATTGAAGTAAATATATTAAAATATGTACAAGATGATATGATTGGAGTAAAATATTAATTCTAACACTGGTTCGGTATTTTGGGCATATCTTTTTCCGAGAAGAATTCATCAGAGCCTTTTTTCATTCAGAATTACTCCACTCGGAAGGGAATTCACTCGGAAATGTTTCTGCTTAAAACACTCAGTCATAGCTTTTCTTTCCGAGTGAGTGACCCACTCGGAAATGTCTCACCTGGAGACACCTCATTCAGAAATATCTCACTCGGATATATCTCTGTCCGAAAAGTGCTCGTTCAAAATCAACCATTTTTTTTTCAGAATTGATTCACTCGGAAATTCTCTACTCGGAGATATCTTTGCCCGAAAAATACTTTATTCGAAGTCAAAGCCCTTCTTCACTCGAAAGTATTTCTCTTGGAAGTGCGTCACTCGGAAATTTATAACCGAAAGGATCATTCAGAGTCGAAGTTCAGTCCTCTCTCAGAAATCTTTCCACTTGGGAATATCACTCGGAGTCGAAGGCAATCTGGAAGACGAACCCGAGCACAAGCTCTCGGCAACTTTGAATATGGCCCGAGCACAGGCTCTAGGCAACCTTTATAACACCCAAGCACGAATAGAATGAAGGGGTTCACCACTCAGATATTTACTTCCCCCGGGAATTTTTCACTCGGAAACGTATTCATTCGAAGTCAAAGTCTTTCTCTGTTCCAGAAGTACTTCCCCTGGAAATGACTCACTCGGTAGTCTCAATCAGTGACATATCATGCGGGAATCGGAAAGGTCTCACTTGGTGTCATCCACTTGGAAATGTCTCACTTGGTACCATCCCACACGAAAGTGTCGCACTCGGGGACACCCCACTCGGGAAAGTTGTATTTAAGTCGAAGATACCCCACTCGGGAATATCTCGGCCCGAGAAGTACTCATTCAAAATCAAAGCTTTTCTTCGTTCGAAAGTACTCCTCTCGGAAACGTTTCACTCGGAGACGTTTTATTCAGAAACGAGTCACTCGGAGACGTTTCACTCGGAGACGTTTCATTCGGAAATGAGTCACTCGGAGACGTTTCACTCAGAAACGTTTCACTCGGAGATGTTTCATTCGGAAACGAGTCACTCGGAGATGTTTCACTCGGAAACGTTTCACTCGGAGACGTTTCATTCGGAAAATGAGTCACTCGGAGACACTCCACCCGAAAGTATGGAACTTGGAAGCGTCTTTGCCCGAAAGGTGCTTATTCGAAGTCAGAGCCCCTTTCACTCAGAAGTGGTTCTCTCGAACACGCTTCACTCAGAAATGTCTCCGAGGCCAGGACTCCCTTCACTCGGAAGTGGTTCTCTCGGTCATGACTCACTCGGAAACATCTTAACCTTCCTTCACTCGGAAGTTCTCTCGGTCATACCTCACTCGAAAACATTTTAACCTTCCTTCACTCGGAAGTTCTATCGGTCATGATTCACTCAGAATATCTTATTCGAAAGTACTTCACTCGGTAATCTCCTAAATCAGAACGCTACCAGAGGTTAATATCAAAGGAAGCTATTTGAATGAATCAAAAAGAAGGTTCGATTCACAGCCAAACTTATGTAGAAAGTTAATATAAATAGATAATATCATTAATGGTCTAGATTAAAAATGATTATACATGAGAATGAAATTTTTGGGATGTTACATTTGCGAGATTACTAGCTTAATTAATTCATCTAAGAGCTCATTTTCTTGATTATCCAATTAAGAAAATACGCATTGATAACGCTGGTGAGTTCACATCTCAATCTTTTGATGATTATTGTATGTCCATCGGAATTAATGTTGAACATCCTGTAGCATATGTTTATATACAAAATGGACTTGCTGAATCATTAGTTAAACATTTGAAATTGATAGCAAGACCATTGTTAATGACATCAAAACTCCTAATTTCAACTTGGGGACATGCAATCTTGCATGCAGCAGCACTTATTCGCATCAGACCTACAAGTTATCATGAGTATTCCCTTTTTACAATTGGTTCATGGTAAAGAACCAAATATTTCTTATCTAAGAATTTTTGGAAGTTCAGTATATGTTCTTATTTCTCCTCCATAACGCACTAAAATGGGACCTCAAAGAAGGTTGGGAATATATGTTGGATATGAAAGTCCATCCATAATAAAATATCTTGAACCATTAACATGAGATTTATTTATAGCTCGTTTTGTTGATTGTTATTTTGATGAATTTGTTCTCCTACTATTAGGGGGAGAAAGTAAACAGTTGGATACAAGGATTAGTTGGAATGAGATATCTTTATCTCATCTTGATCCTCGAACAAAGCAATCTGAACTAGAAGTTCAGAAAATAGCTAGTTTGCAAAATTTAGCAAACCAATTGCCAAATGCATTTGCTGATCCAAAAAGAGTGACTAAGTCACACATACTAGCTGTTAATACTCTAATAAAGATTGATGTCCCTGTAGGACAATCTAAAATTACAAATAAGTCTGAAGCCAAAATAAAATATGGCAGACCTGTTGGTTCTAAAGATAAAAATCCTCAGTAAATAAAGAGAATGGTCGAATTGAGGATATAAAGACTCCAATAGAGTTTCCTGACATAATCAAGGTTTCAAATCCATAAGAAACCAAGGTACCTGAAATTGATAAAAATAAAGAGATCTCTATAAATTATGTCATGGATGGAATACAATGGAATCGACATGAAGTCGATATTGATAAAATTTTTGCATTCAAAGTAGCTCTTGATATTATAAATCATGATAAGAATCATGAGCCAAAACCTATTAAAGAATGTGCACAAAGAAATTATTGGCCAAAGTGGAAAGATGCAATGCAAGAAGAGTTAAACTCACTTGCAAAATGAAAAGTTTTTGGACCTGTAGTCCAAACACCTGAAGGTATAAAACTAGTTGGGTACAAATGGGTCTTTATGAGAAAAAGAAATGAAAATGGTGAAATTATGCAATATAAAGCAAGGCTTATTGCACAAGGTTTCTCATAAAGACTTGGTATTGATTTTGATGAAACATATTCACCAGTGATGGATGCAAGTTCTTTTCGATACTTGATTAGTTTGTCAATTTGTGAAAAACTTGATTTACGCCTAATGGATGTTGTTGCAGCATATTTATATGGCTCACTTGAAAATGACATCTATATTAAACTCCCTAAGGGATTTAATAATTTTCCTGAAGCAAAATGACATCTATATAAAACTCCCTGAAGGATTTAATTTGCCTGAAGCAAAATGACATCTATATAAAACTCCCTGAAGGATTTAATTTGCCTGAATCATACAAGATAAATTCTCGAGAAAATTATTCAATTAAATTGAATAAATCCCTTTACGGACTAAAGCAATCTGGACGTATGTGGTACAATTGTCTCAGTGAATACTTATTGAAAGAAGGGTATAAAAATGACCCGATTTGTCCGAGTGTTTTTATGAAAAGATTCAGAAAAGAGTATGTTATAATTTCTATTTATGTAGATGATTTAAACATCATCACAACTCTTGAAGAGCTATCAAAGGCTGTAAATTGCTTGAAAAGGGAATTTGAGATGAAAGACTTGGGAAAAACAAAGTTTTATCTTGGATTACAATTAGAATATATAAAGAAAGGAATTTAATGCACCAAAAAGACTTATACAGAAAAGGCGCTAAAGCGGTTCTATATGGACAACTCACACCCATTGAGCAGTCCTATGGTTGTAAGGTCACTTGAAGTGAGCAAAGATCCTTTTCAACCTCAAGAGAAAAATGAAGAACTACTTGGTCCTGAAGTACCATATCTCAGTGTAATTGGTGCACTAATGTATCTTGCTAGTCATACACAACATGATATATCATTTGCTGTCAATTTGTTAGCAAGACATAGTTCTTTACCGACAAAAAGACATTGGAATGAGATTAAGCACATATTTCGCTACCTTAGGGGTACAATAGACATGGGCTTCCCATATGTATCTAAGGCAAACCTAATTGGTTATGCAGATGCGGGGTATTTGTTTGATCTCCATAATGGTTGATCACAAACAGGATATTTGTTCACATGTGGTGGTACAACAATATCATGGAGATCCATAAAACAAACGATCACAACAACATCGTCTAATCATGCTGAAATTCTAGCATTACATAAAGCAAGTCGAGAATGTGTTTGGTTGAGGTCTATGATTCAACATATTTAAGAAACTTGTGGCTTGCATGCTGAAAATTACCACTAACAATCTTATGTGAAGATAATGCATCTTGTATTTCTAAGTTAAAGGAGGATTATATTAAAGGAGATAGGACAAAACATATTTCACCAAAATTTTTCTTTACTCATGATCTTATAAAGAATGGTGAAATAAATGTCCAGCAAGTCCGATCATGTAAGAATCTAGCAGATATTTTTACTAAATCATTACCAACCAAAGTCTTCGAGCAACTTGTACAGAAGATTGATCTTCGACGCTTACATAAATATTCTGATAAGGAGGAGAATTAAATACTTATATATTTAATTAATTATTTATTTACTTTGTAAAGAATGTTGTACTTTTTTTCTTTCACTAGGTTTTTATTCCGCTGGGTTTTTCCTAGTAAGGTTTTAACGAGGCACATTCTAAAATAAGGACATCCAAGGGGGAGTATTATGAATATTTAAATAAAGTGGATGTCCCCCTTGGCCTTATAAAAGGGGACTTACTCCCTTCATGTGGAGTGCTTAATTTGGCTAAGGGGTTCTATTCTCTCTACATTCCCTTCTCTGCTGTGGATCCCTTTATTTTCTTTCTTCCATCATTTTAAATTTCAGTTATTTCATAACAAAAATTAATTTATTAGTTTTACTATATATCAAAAAATATTTTAAATTTTTAGTTTTAATATATTAATTCATTTATTAAATATGTATAATTAAATTTAATATATGATATAATATTAATATAAACAAATATACATACAAATTATATATTTAAACTCGTACCTTTTTAGTAATTTTACCCTCAATTACCATTTCTCCAACCCAATTCATTAAACTTTTTACAAGCCAAACATAATTATTACAACTCAACTAACTTTAACTCAACCGTAAACCAAACAAAACTCCAGTTTTCTCATACTGTTGGATTCAAATCAAACTAATCCCAGTTGAAATTCTATCAGCTCGTTTGGGGTACAACCTCAACGGAAGTTTTCTCCATTAAGTGTTGAGATTCAAATCAAACTAATCCCAGTTGAAATTCTATCAGCTCGTCTGGGGTACAACCTCAACGGAACTTTTCTCCATTAAGTGGAAGTAGAATTTTAATCCTACGGGTCAACGGAGTTTTAATTGTCTCGAACGTCGTAAAAAATCAATATCAACTTTTAATTTTTTTACTTCAACTTAACTCCATTGCAAACCAAACACCCTTTGTAAACCCATCTTCTAATTTATAGTATAGAAATTTTATTTCCGTAATTAAGCCAAAAGAAAACACAGAAGTTCGGAGTAGGCAGGGGTTTCAGATTCCAAGCCAGTCACATGAAAAGGTTGGATGCTAAGTGGTATCTACCATTCTGCAAATCATACCCACATCGCCACTACCGGCATAATTTAGCAGCGCCACAGCACAACCATCAACGCCAATAATCGCCGTAACCGTAAACCCTCTTTCAAAAATTCCAACGCAACAATAACGCAACCTCGTCGATGGAGAAGATGCAGTATGCTGAGGAGCTGGTGAGGGAGTTTCTGGTTTTCCGAGGATTCACCAACGCCCTTGAAGCTTACGAGGCCGAATTGCGCACCGACATCGGCAAAGGCTTCGAGGTGGACAAGATTCTTGACCTAATCTTCTCCGTCTATGTTCCCAAGTTTCAGTCCGATAATTTAGTTTCTTTGCTCGGTTTCTTCAAACACTACCTCTCTTCCTCTTCTTCCACGCCTCTCCTTTCCACTTTGTCTAAGTTGGAGACTTCTCTTCTACGCTTCTACGTCGTCCACGCCTTGCAATGCAACCGCACTGATAAAGTTGTCGAGTTTTTCGCACTCAACGGCGCCAACTTGTTGCAAACGTCCCAAGATTGGACTCACTGGTTTGGTGCGTTTTTGTTTATTTTCATGTCATTTTTTGTTTATGACTTTACGTTGTGATAAGAAGCTACATTGTGTGTTTTGCAGCGATTCCTTATATCAAGAATCCGCACATGGATCCCGAGTTTCGTGTCTTTTTCTCCAAGGAGTGGTATCGGGCCTTGCATCTTTCTTCTAGAAACTTCTTTAGTGAGGTCTTCAATGGTACTTATCCTTCACAATTTCTTTAATTCCTCTTCTTTAATTGCTCAGAAAGTTGTTAAATTTGGTAAATTATGACATAGAGGAAAAAAGAAACAAGTCATAGAGCAATAATTTTATGGTTTTAACTGTACTGGACGTCGATAATTTTATAGGGTGTGGGTATGAAATATGTTTCTTTGCAACAAATACATCATGGATTTTATGCATACCTCAATTATGTTACCTTTCACAAGCTTTTTTCTGTAGTAGCAGGGGTTTTATGAGCTTAACGTCATCTGTGTGTACTAGGAAGAAAGAAAAAAAGAAGGGAAATAAAATAGCCGACTAATTTATTGATTTCTTTCACTTTCACAAATTTCTTTCTTATGTTGTGCAATCTCATTTTTCTTTTCAATACTTTGTAGATTTGATTTGAGATGCTTATGTTCTCAGCATTTACAATGTTGTTGAATCTTTTCTGAAATTATGCTTAATAGGATCACGTTTACCTGCTCTACTGAAGATTAGTTCAGAAATGAATGCTGCCAACCTTCTCAAAAGAGATATCATACATCTGAATCTTAAACTGTCCCAACTCCAGGCTTTATTAGCTGAGAAAGAGGCACAGTTATCTCAGTTTAGAAGGTAAGCAATTTTTTTATTCAAATGCTTGAGTATCTGCAGGATATGCTTAGTTTTCTAATTAGTTTTGTTTGAAGTATGGAAGGAAGCATTAGTTCATCAAGCAATTTTCGTGAAGAAAGTACTCATATATCGAAAGAATCTTCAGAGGTTTTTGCAACTGTTGTTCCACAAGGAAGTCAAACAGAGATTAGCCAGGACTCAGCTGTGGGCGTGCCTGCAAATATTCATGCTGAGTTTATAATCTCCACGTCGGGTGACAATTCAAATTCCGTATTGAGTGACCATCTGAGAGATGGCGGAGCTGGCAATACCCCTCTAAAAGGTCATGACAGTCCCCATATTGGCAGACAGATATACTTAAAGCTGCTTCCTCTTTGGGAAATGATGTTATATAGTTTCCTGATCATTGTCTTTTTAAGCAAGTTGATGAACATTTTCTAATTCTCTAGGTAGTTGATCCCGGATCGTGGAGTGTTGTGACAAACCCTAGAGTTGGGAAATTGTGACCGCGATGCGGATCGCGGATGAGATTCTATCCTATCGCGGGACAGAAAGTAAAATAAAAAAATATATAATCTAGAGACATGTATATAATTGTATATATGCTGGAAAAATAAAAAAAATGCAAACACATCATAATTGAAAATTAAACATATCTAATTGCATAAATCCAAATCCGAAATAATTATAAACACATCTCAAGTATCCAAATTCCAAAATAAAGCAAAATATAGATGCAAGAAGCTTTCTAAGGCAGCAGAAAATAATTTGGATAGGAAGTAGCAACTAGGAACTAGGAAGTAGCAAAATATTGTCTCTAAAATAGATATTAGCAAGTAGCAATTTTATAATCTTCTTAATCCCCTAAGTCAGCCATATCTTTTTCTTCATTCCCGTCACTTTTAGCATCATTGTCACTTCTACAAATCCCCTCTACTTCTTCATTAGTTTCTTCCTAATCAAGCTCTTCCTCCACTTATTCAATTTGAATGACTTGCTTCCCTTTTCTCTCACCCTTGCTACTTGTAGGCCTTGAAGTAGAAGTAGTGGGGGTTTCCCCTTCTTTGCATTCCCCTTCTTGTGTAATGCAAGGGCACTAACAGCCCTAACTTGTCCCTAAGTCAAATTGTCATCCTTATAGACCAATTCACTCTCACCATATTCATCATCTCCTACTAACCATTCATTACTATCATCAACATTGTTTAAGAGGATGGATTGGTGATATCCTTAGAATCAAAACGATTCTTCAAAGCTTGGTTGTACTTGATAAACACAAGTCTTGTAGTCTTTGATGCTTTAGCCTACTCTTTTTTTAGAATGAATCTGTATATATAGTTTTTAAAAATATTAGCTAGTAATTAGAAAAGTAAAATTGAATTGCTTGCTGAATGTGATTTGCTCGTCATAGACTTGCATGCTCGAATGTCCAATTCCGCTCACATCTAGATGAGTTACAAGTCAAAGATAATACTTTGACAACAATCTTCATCAAATGTGGAGTTTAATGAACATTGAAGACATCAAATTTAAATAATCAAGGAGGAGAGGAACCCATTATTAGGAGCCAATGTATTCCTTTGTCTTTGAGCACCCCTTTAGGCCAAAGAGGCTTGGGCATTTCTGAATTACACCAACTCCAAACATGCTTGTCTTCCTCTTCACTATGATGGGACAACCTCTCGATGTCTTATACTAGCCTTTTATGACCTCTCCATCTTCCTCAATTCTTTGATTTTTATAGTGGAATTGGGGGTTTAGATTAGGGATGGCAAAACTTCCCAGGAACTGGGGATCCCCATGGGGACTACCCCATTTAGGGATTCAAAGTTGGGGAATTTTTACATGCGGGGATGGGGATGAGGATAAAAATCCCCATGCTATAGACATGGGGATCATCCTCCCCACCTTGCATATAATTTTGTGAAAATTACAATATAATTCTTTACACACACACACACACACACATACACATAGGTTTTTAAACATGCGCCATCGCGGCTTGGCCCCCCCTACTCTCTGTGGCCGGTGCAGGTGCATTTTCGGTGGTAGTATGGAGAGGCCGAAGATTGGCCGCTTGGTACCCCCAACCCTAACACGGGTGCAATCGCGTTAGGGTCTTTCTTTAATAAACGGTACCAAAATGGTGCCCTTTTTTTATAAGTTTATGCACAAAAAACGGTGTGTTTGATTTAGTATTTTTTTTCTTCTGTTTTCTGCTAATCAAAACGGTGCTGTTTTGGTTGCTGAAAATTAGTGTTTTACATTAAAATAAAACGTGATGTGTTCTTCTCCCTCACGCTACTCACTTCTTCTTCTCCCCTTCCCCCCAAGTAAAAATAAAGCCTCCCCCTTCCCTCCCACACTTCGTTTCAAGCTTGGTCTTCAACGTCCACCTAGCACGTCGCCCCCCACCTTGCGACAGCGGCGTTCTGCTCCGGCATGGCTGCTGCGTCACTGGTTCTCCCCCTGCGGATTCTTTCATTTTTTTTTCTCAAAGTCATAACCACTCTCTCTCATCACTTCACAGTCTCTCATAGCCCCAAACAGCACCTCCTTCTCTCCGTTAGCCCCTTCGACAACCTTTTTCGAGACTCCAAAACCCCTCCAACAGCCACTGTTTGATCACCCACTCTTTTTTTTTGCTCTGGTTAGGCCTATTTCTGCAACATAATGGCAGCTTCGAGACAGGCAGGACAGCAAACCAGAAACCTCACCGGTTCCAACATTGTGTTCTATTAAGCCAGAGGGTGAAGACTGAGACAAGGCATGAGATTGGAACTCATTGAAGGATAAAAACAGCAAAAAAATGTGATGTGTGATTGTTGTGGAAAGACAACTACCGGTGGTATCACTCGGGCAAGAGAGTATAAATTGGGAGTGTCCTTGAATGTTGAACAGTGTTCAAAAACCTCCAACAAAGTGAAGCAATTGTTGAGAGAAGCCCAAGCTAAAAAGGCAGCAACAAGATGGTTATTTTGAATAATGTTGACATGGATGAAGAGGTAGAAGAGGTGCAAGAGCTTCATGCCACCAATAAAAGGGGGAAAAGGCTTGGAACTTCAAGTCAAACAGCAGCTGTTGATGCTCCAAATACTCAATCGAGTAACCGTAAAAGGGCTAAAAAGGGCCACTGGATATCTTCTTCATGAGCGATCCAAGTACACAAAATATGTTAAGGAAGAATGTGAAGCAAACAAGCATAAATGATGCTTGCAACAAGGAAGCTAGAGCAATGACTATCCAACACATAGAGCGCTTCCTAGTCACTAACAGAATACCTTTCAATGTAGTTCGTTCAAGAAGCTTTAAGATGATAGTGGAAGCTATTGTAGCATATGGTCATCATTTGAAGCCACCATCCTACCATGAGTGTAGAGTCACTTCTTAAAAAACAGTTAGAGTGCACAAAGGAATTGATGAAGAACCATAGGATGGAGAAGCAGAATTATGGATGTTCCATTATGTCGGATGCTTGGACGGATCAAAAGAATAGGACATTGATCAATTTTTTGGTGAATTATCCTACCAGTTCGATGTTCGGCAAGAGTGTTGATGCCTTTTCTTATATGAAGACGGGAGACAACATATTTGAGCTTTTGGACAACTTTGTCTTGGAGGTTGGAGAATCAAATGTTGTCTAGGTCATCACCGACAATTGAAGCAACTATGTCTCGATCGGTAATGAGCAACTCCAAATCCAAAGCTATATGATATTCCTTTTTGACTCTTTTTAAGTTTTATAAATTAGTAAATAAGTTTAGTAAGTAACTTTAGTAGTTTAGTTTACTTTAAGTTTAATTTAATTTTTGTAGGTAAGCTTTTGATGGCTAAGATGCCACATTTGTTTTGGACCCCATGCGCTGCCCATTGTTTGGATTTGATTTGATGGAGAAGCATTGGGAAGCTTCCTAGAGTCAAGAGAGCCATTGATAGAGATATCAAGCTTGTTGGATCATCTAAAACCATACCTTGACGCTGAATATCATGAGAAAATTCACTAACAAGGCTGAGTTGGTGAGCCATGCAGTGACCCGGTTCGCTACATGCTTCTTGACTTTACAAAGGTTGCATAAGCAAAAACCAATCTTAGAAGGATGTTTACGTTGGAAGAGGTTCCGGTCAAAGACCGCCCAAGAGGTGAAAGCTAAAAGGCTCACGGAGTGTGTCTTGATGCCTTCATTTTGGAATGATGTTGCTTATGGCCTTAAGGCTATGGGACCTCTTGTGCAAGTGCTAGGAATTGTTGATAATGTGAAGAAACCCGCAATGGGGTATGTGTATGAGGCTATGGATAGGGAAAAGGAAAGCGTTTGGTATGCTTTCAATGGAGATGAATGTAAATCCAAATTGTCTTTGATATTTGATATAAGGTGGAGCTCTCAAATGCATCATCCATTGCATGTTGTGGGGTATTATCTCAACCTTGAATTCCTTCGTGGCAATCTTGAAATTAAGAAAGATGGTGAGATCATAGAAGACTTGTATCAATTAAGCGGTTGTCCCCAGATATTACGTCCGAAGACAAAGACTTGTATGCACAAGGCGTCTTTGGTGGAAAGGGTGCTCAAAGACAACGGTTTACATTAGCTCTTTTTAAGGGGTTCCTTTTCTTCCACTACTCTTTAATTATTTAAATTCTAAACATACTTAGATAAGTATTAAGTGATAATAAAAGTCTTCACTCAACTTACATGGCAGCTGAATGGTGAAGTCTTATGGAGCAAACACTCCAACTTTGATGAAGATTGTTGTGAAGGTGTTATCTTTGACTTGTAGCTCATCTGGTTGTGAGTGAAATTGGAACACAAGGCTACAAGATTATAAACAAACAAATTAATTTTATTTATTAGTTACGGACTAACTTTTTTTAAAACTATTTTAGATTCATTCTAAATAGAGGAGTAGACTTGAGCATCAAATGCTACAATACTGGTCTTTATCAAGTACAACCAAGCTTTGAAGAATTGTTTTGAATATAAGGATATCACTAATCCCATCCTCCTAAAAGGATTTTGATGATAGTAATGAATGGATATTAAGAGGAATGGATGATGAAAATGAAGGTGAGAATGAACTGGTGACAAGTTAGGGATGCTAATGGGTTCGGTGATCTCTTACATTACACAAGGAGAAGAGGAAAGCAAAGAAAGGCAACCCCCACTACTTCTACTTCTAGGCTTACAACCAGGAAGCAAGTCCTTAAAGTTGATAAAGTTGATGAAGATAAGGAAGAGTTTGATGAGGAGGAAACTGATGAAGAAGAAGAAATTTATAGAAGTGATGATGATTGTGAAAGAGACGGGGAAGAAGAGATGGAAGACCTAGGGGATGAAGAAGATTAGTTGCTTTGCTACTTACTAATGACTAATAGAATAGACATTAGTTGCTTGCTATCCAAGTTGTTTTTTGCTACCTTATAAGACTTTTTTGCCTGTTAATTTCCTTTATTTTGGAAATTTGAAAGTTTGAATTTGTGTTACAAAGTATGAAACTTATGTTTTTCATTTTGGATTTAACCAATTAACTGTTGTTAATTTTCAATTTTGAAGTGTTTGTGCATTTTTTTTTAAATCTTCCAGCATATATTATATAGCATATACATCTCTTCATCATATATTTTTAATTTTTTTCATTATGGGGTTTGCCGCGATCCGAGATTAAAAACCTAGATATATATTAATTATTCAAATAATATGACATTTAAAATTTATTTATTTATATAATATATATATATATATATATATATATTCATTTTACATATATTAATTATTCAAATAATATTATATTTAAAATTTAATATATTTTTGATATTTTTAAATATATTTTTAGATTCCCCATGGGGGATGGGGATCGGGGGAGTACTACCCACCCCCGCCCAGCATGGGTGCTATGAGTAGTTTAGATTGTATTCCCACAACATGCAATGGATGATGCATCTGAGTATCCCATATTCTATCAATTATTTTTAATATTGAAAGGCATTAGACAATAAAATCAAGTTTTGAATCTGTTGCAGAACTCATGGAAATGAAACTAGAAAGCTTTGTATTTGTTTATTTATTATTTAGCTATGAAAATCATTTTTATTACTTCTTATTTCTAAAAACTGTTCTCATTATATTCACTTGATCAGCATCTAATCTTGGTGAACTTTATCTAAACTTGAAATCACCTAATTTTCTGGATGCTTGAACATATTGATCTTTAAGTGCAGTAACCATCTGTATATATATTTGTAAATGAAAACATTAACAATTAATTTGTGGCAGAAAACAATGATGAAGTTTATGGGGAAGAAGATTTTGGTGAGGTCAAAGTAGATCACCAGGTAAAATTGGCTGTTTCTGCTCTTTCATTTTCCTCACGATTGCATATTAAGATTTAAGTTTCATTGGCATGTGTAAATAATTACAAGTCACTGGTTTCTAGGAGACATTTTTAGGGCACACCAGTGCAATCAGTAGATGCCGCTTTTCTGCTTCTGGAAACAATATTGCCAGTGCTTCACTGGATGGAACTGTCAGGTACAATTTTTGGTAATTGATGTGAACAAACATATCAAGATTATTACTTAAGTGGAATAATGGAACCACTTTCATGTATTTATTGGTCTTGACTACTTGTCTGTAGCATACCCGTTTGCCATTTTCTAGAAACTGTTAGCAAACTGTTAATTAGCTGGTGGTAAATAGGGAGAAATAAAAAAGAAATTGTGTGTTTGGATAGAGAATTTTAGAAGCTTTAAACTAATAATGGAGAGTGATTATAAAAAGAGTCTAATATGAAAGTAATGATAGATGATAATATGTGAGTTAAATAAAAAAGAATTTTGAAATTCTCTTTCAATGTGTCATTTGAAATTCCTCCTATTTGAACTACAAATTGTATAGTTGGAATTCTATGGTAATCTTAAAATTCTTTCTTGTCATTCAAACACAGTCAATTTCACAATTCTCTAGAATTCTAAAACGGGAAATGCCAGGTATGTTGGTTAAGGAATAAAAAATAGTACCTTTTTATTTAAAATTATCATTAATACCCACCCACACTGTTTTCTAAGCAATCCCGACTCAATTTTAACAAAAACTTTCTATTTCCAATGCGTTAAACAGTGCCTTTAGGGCACTGGTTAATATGACCTTTCTAAAAATTCCCCATCCAAACACAACCTAAAGGATTTACACCTCACGACGAGTGTGGAAAGGGTACAGAATGAGAATGGTGTGGCTTTTCATTTGGTACAAATGATAAGGGTGCTCAATTGGTTTCGATGGTGGATGGTTGAAATCCCAAGGCTTGGCATCTTTCAAATTAGCAGTGATCAGGTGTTTCTTGTCTTCTGTGTTGCAGATTACATATTAGCTTCTGCTCAGTGTGACATATAGGAATGGTAAATCCTACAAGGAGTAATTGGAAATGGTAGCATGACCCTTATGACAGTTAGATTCTTTGAGGTATATTTTCTTAGTGGCTACTGGCTAGATGGAAGAGGTGTTAGAACAGAAACTCCATCAATTAGAAGCTTTGAGTGATGTGATGGACCGGGCAATACTGATCGAAGAGAGAAATTAGGGTGTGGTAGGTAGAGTTCACCCAATTGGAGTGAGTTGCAATTTCAGATGGGTGAACCCTCTAAATTCATCACAGTGGAGACTCAGTCTAGACCCAATGCAATTTTAGATTTCAACAGAGCTCATTCGGTTACTGCTGCTTTTGCTCCAAAATCTAGCTCCCTTAGTAAGCCTACAATGGAGATTGCATTACAACACAAGTGGAGAAAGCTCTAGTGGTAGTAGTAGAGGAGTGGATTTAAGAGGCTATTTGAGTTTTAGTGGCACAAAAGAAGATGAGGGGAATGCCTACAATGGAGCATGTGGAAGTTTAAGCAGTTCCAACAAATGTTGGTGAATTCGGAGGACTCTAGTAAACTAGAATAGTCTCAAGGGCAAGAAGAAGCAGAAGTTGAAGAGTGTTACTGCAACTTATGCTTTGTTTGGTTAAATGTGAAAATTATGAGAAAATAATGATTGAGAAAAATTGTAATAAAGAAAGTAGTGTGAAAATGGTGGAAAATTTAGGATGTTTGGTTTATGAGAAAAGAATATGAAAGTGAAATCTTTTTTTCCTGTTGGTTGCTTGGTTTGCTAGAAATAGGTGAGGAATATTCCAATATATTCTAAAGCCTTTGGTTATCCTTTCTGTGCAATGGTGAGGAAGGAAAGAGTGCAAGAAATGGGGGAGGGACCAAGGTCTCTCTATATGAGGCCTTTAATTATCCTTTCTGTTTCTGATACTTGATAATTTCTCATATTTCACCAGTACATTCTCTTTGATATAAGTGATATCTTTCTCCTAGTGCTATAAACATTCTTGTGTTCTGGTCCCTAGTTAGCATCAAAAAGCATATGTTTAGATGTATTTAGACCAATATTGTGAACAGAGGATAATAAGTTTAATAAAAAGAGTTTTATGCACCTCCAATACATTTTTGTTTAGAAGTAGCCTTAATACTTTTCCTTTCATTATTGTTGACTGAGTATCTGAGACTCTTAATTTTTATGAAATCTCTCAAGCAATTTGGCCTTTGTTTACTTTAAAAAGGATATGGACATATGATACATCAACTCCGGTGTCTAGAAATGCAACCATATATTGTGGCACTGAAATTTTGTCGCTTGACTGGGAATGTAAATCCGACCGCTTGGTATGTAAATTGATTTCTCATTGGGATAGAAATTATTTGGTTGTATTGATAATATGCATTTGTAAAATCAAATTATTAAGTCGTTCATCTTGATAAAAGCTTCTAATAGGTACATCTGAGGGGTGCATTAAAGCATGGAATGTGGATGCAAAAAGAGTTGTCTGTGACCTCAACACAACTGAAGCATTTCCAAGGTATTTCTTAAATTATATATTTTTCAGGTTTTGTGCATTGTTTTCAGTTCTCTGACTCATGGTTTTGCAGTGTATTGGACATTAAATGCAGTCCTGTGGAACCTATTTTTGTGTCTGCTGCAGCATCTGGAGGGTATTCATTATTTTTTTTAATATTTTGTTGTTTGCTGAAGTAGTAAATTTATTTAATTGGGTGATTTGATCCTCTGTTTTAACACAATGTTACTCCCATTTTGATGTGTATATTTTTATGTTTTGATTTTGGACATAAGAATTAAATTGTGGTAAAATACCATTAGTCAGGGTATCTGTTGTTTTGTAATACTGTCATAGCTCAATGTTCATCCTTTTTGTTATTCATTTTTTGTTAATCTTACACTGTTAAGTTTTTAACACATTTTAGCAAAGAATGATAAGGAATTAAGGACCATACTGTCTGTGTAGGGCTAGTTCCACTTATGGTAACGATCTAGGTTTTGCATCACTAACTGTGTGGAACATGAAGACATGGAAAGCCATGGTATGTGTTTCTTCGTAGTTTGTATAGAATGTTTATGTTGTTTTATGGCTATGTTTAATTTTGGATTTCATAAAGACAGTCCTTCCACTTGGAGAAGATCCTCCAGCAATTACTTCTCTATGCTTTAATCATAATGGGAAGATTTTAGCAGCTTCTGCTGTGGATGGGATGATTCACATGTTTGGTATCCTGAATTTTGTTCCCTTGATTACTTCCCTGTATTAATGTATTTAGTGTTTCATCTATAATATAAAATATTATTTTGTTATTTAGGAAGTTATATCTTTCCTTGCTGGAATTGTCAATTTGATTGATTACTTGTGCTTTCTGGAGATTTGTGATTATTTTATTAGGCTCAGTTATTTGCTGAAGTAAAATGCTGCAAAAAATTAAAATTTTATGATTGTACTACAAAAATAGCATCAATCAGAGTGTTGAATAATCATGGCCTACTTAACAAGTCAAAGACATGTCTGCTGGTTTACAAATCACTGGCTGGCCTGCTCATGATTCTTCTATCAGTTCTATTCTTTTTGGACCAGATGAAACTAGCATTTTTAGCCTGGGTTCTGACGGGAAGGCAAGTACTATTTATTTTATTCCAGCTTATGAAATGGATTGTACATTTTATACAAATTTGTTCTCTGTTGTCAGATTTTTGAGTGGAGTTTGCAAAATCAAGGTCAAATCCTATGGTCAAGAGACTGTAGTAGGTATATCTCTAGTTTGGCATCTTATGTTTAGTCTAACAAGTTTTTCATTTTTCAAAAATGTAATGGGCTATAAATTGTCTTTACCGTCTGAGGATAGGAAAATTACATACAGCAAAGGAAATGAAGGGTTGTGATGCATGTCTAGTCCTCTGAGGACAGCCCTTCTTAACAGGGAAATATATATACATCATCATGTCTTGCTCTGATGGAGCAAAGTTGGAAAAATTAAGGGTTGTGAAATTTATATAAATAATTTCAGCACACACTAGAGCAAACTTTGCTCTGACTGAGCAAAGTTGGAAATATATATAAATAATTTCAGCATATATAATTTTTGTCTTATTAGGTGTCAATTGTGGTCCCCTTCGTGTATTGTGAGTATGGGCCTCTAGTGTGCTGGATTTCTTTAGGCTGCTGTTTGGTTCCTTGTTCTTGCTGTTTGTTAGCTATATAGTGATTTACTTGACTCTAAAATGCTTATTAATATGTTTGGTTATGCAAAAATGTTCTTAAATTTAACTTTTCCTACCATTAATCATGAATTTGTGCATTTATATGGTTATATTAGCTTTATATGCTATTTGAAATTATTGTTCGTATTTAACTTTTCCTACCATTAATCTTGAATTTGTGCATTTATATGGTTATTTATTAGCTTTATATGCTACTTGAAGTTATTGTTCATGAATCTTACAATTTACGATATGATACGATTCTAGATTCAAAAAATAGCCTTCCTGATTCACAACTTGTATCCCAATTTGATGACCATGAATAAATAAGATATACCATTCGGTAAAATATTCTCTTCCCCATTTAGTAACCGTGCCTTCAATCTCCCAATGAAATCAATATCCCATTTGATGATCCAGACTTTAGTATAAAATAGATCTTGCTACTGTTTAGTCTTATTTATTTTCATAAGATACCTTATGTGGTATTATTGATCCAGGCACAATAGAAGTAGGTTTAATGTGGTCTCTTGCAGCATATAATTCTAATCGTAGTGCTACTTAGAAAATTCTCCAGCAGCCTTTTTTGTTGTGAACAATATTTATTTTACATACTTCTGTCTTAAGATTCAAGCGGCTTGTTTAAGAATTTGTCTTGTACCTTTCAAAGTTATTAATAAATGCAAGTTAAATGTGAACGTTAAATCCAGGTTTTCAAAATTACTCTCACCTAGAATTGACATACAATTGAATGTAGAAAATATTTTATTTAGATGTTAAGAGTAGTACTAGTTCATACTGCGTAATATATTATGCGGGGGCTGGGACTAATCAATTACAAATGGGATGCAATACGACCTGTGCATATCTTTTGGCTGTTAAAAAACAGTTTTTCCATTTCTTTAAGAGACATTTGAAGAATTAATTCTCAGCACGATCTTTTTAAAAGGTTCTGTTACCCCCTCACCGGTTCAAAAAGTTGCAGACATGAGATGGCATTAGATGCTAATGGGAGGAGACTCTTGGTAACATCCAGTTCAGTTAGAGCACCTATATATCAGGTTGATGTTTCTTCTGTTCTTCTCCATGAGTTGTGTTTAGACGATCCCTATTAAGGGGTTAATGATTCATTAACTGCCTGTAAATTTACTTATCTGTATACAAGGTTATAATTTATCTTGGCGGTTATCTTAAAATGTCAGTGTCTGGGTACTTTGTGTCAGGTTCAAGGTCATTCGAATGGTTGGAGAACACTTGCTCACGGTTCTCACATTACTACTGTGGATTGGCATCCAACCTTGCCCATTTTCTTGACCGGATCAGCGGATAACTCTGTTCGCGTAACATCTTTATCATAGTCCTGCATTCTATGTTGGAGTTTTTTTTTTTTTTTTTCATTTCTTTACTAAGAGACTAGAATTTAATTAGGTTCTGTTGGATTCTTATGTTGTAATATTATATGTATTGGTGTACCCTCTCTGTTAAGTAGCTGATCTTGTGCTGTCAGTAATAGTGTATTATGGCTCTGCAGGTGAGATGTGCTTGTATATGCAATGGGCTAGTTTGTATATTATTATTTTGACACTTTTGAGGGTTATTGTCATTTCTTTTATTATGTGTACGAAGTTAACATATCTTATTTGATGTGAACAAGGTTTATGTAGCAATGGCATCCAAAATCTTGGATTTGAAAAACAAAACAAACAAGGGACCGAAAGTTTTACTCATAATTTGGTTCAGTTCAATTCAAATAAATTAAAGTTTAATGTATTTTCTGAATGTAACCCACTATGGAGCTTCTCCAAGTTTAATGTAAATTAAGAATGAATAAATTTATTAGTCTCTCACTTTGGGAATTCTTATGGCTAAAACCCCTTTTCAGCCCTCTTAAAGTTTAGGGATTAGGAAAAAGCCCTTGAAAAAAAAACCCTTAGGTTTTGGCCCTTATAAAATTTTAGGGTTTACGAATTTAAGGAAAACGTTAGGTTTGACCATTAACTGATGATGTGGCTAACGTTTGTGCCACCTCATCAGTGCCACGTGGCAATTTTTTTAAAAATAAAAAATAAAAAATCCACGTTATCAACTAAAACCCATTTTTAAACCTCTTAAAGTTTAACGATTAGGAAAAAACCCCTTAAAAAAAAACTTTAGGTTTTGGCCCTTATAAAATTTTAGGATTTAGGTTTTGGCCCTTATAAAATTTTAGAGTTTATGAATTTAAGGGAAAAGCCCTGAACTGAGGCGGCATGAGTTTGGGCTACCTCATCAGCGACACATGTCAAAAATATTATTAATTAATTACATTGGGGTCTAGTTGGCTGCTTACGTGTGAAATTATAAATTAAACCATAAATTAAGAAACCCTAATTAAAAGTCTCTTCATCTTCTTCATCCTCTGTATCAAAAATATAAATCCTTTGTAAATATAACACTAAATTATGCATTTTTAATAGTGTTACATTTATGAGGGCTTTAATTTACACCCTTTTGACATTACAGGGATGAGAGAGAAAAATAGGTGAAGTGGGAAAAGAAGGGAAAAAGAGATGGAACCACTCTTTATGTATTTTGATAAACTCTAAAATTCCCTTAAATTCATAAACTCTAAAATTTTATAAGGGCCAAAACCTAAATCCTAAAATTTTATAAGGGCCAAAACCTAAGGTTTTTTTTTAAGGGGTTTTTTCCTAATCGTTAAACTTTAAGAGGGTTAAAAATGGGTTTTAGTTGATAACGTGGATTTTTATTTTTTATTTTTAAAAAAATTGCCACGTGGCACTGATGAGGTGGCACAAACGCTAGCCACATCATCAGTTAACGGTCAAACCTAACGTTTTCCTTAAATTCGTAAACCCTAAAATTTTATAAGGGCCAAAACCTAAGGTTTTTTTTTTCAAGGGCTTTTTCCTAATCCCTAAACTTTAAGAGGGCTGAAAAGGGGTTTTAGCCAATTAATAGGTCCCCGTGAACGATAAACTTAATCTGTCATCCCCATATCTTTTGTCTATGTATTAGGTCTTTGGAGATGTGGGATATCAACTTTTGATGCGTTGTAATGTTAGCTGTTACATGTCAATATCATGTTAGTGTCACATAGCTATAAAATAATCTTGTTTCAATTAGCCCTTCAATTAATCAAATTAAAATGAAAACTAAAAAACGTTACAATAATTACAATTGGAAGGAAATACCAAAACGCAAATTGGGGATTAGGGTAAAATCTCTCCCTCACATTTACCATTTACCATCCTATAGCAAAGTTAATGCAGTCTTGAGAATGTAATCGTGTTTGTGGGTTCAACAAATGGAGGCTTCATCTCCATTGCTTCCTCTTTGTTGCTTGCAAGGTCTCCATGATGTTGGGGTGTGGTTGTGCGGTATAACTCACTTCTCTTCTTTATTAACGCATCTTTGTTGTTTGTGGGGTTTAAAGGTGGTTGGTTTTATTTGTTGGGTTTAAAATAAGTCTCTTTCTAAGATTGAAGTATGGTTTGTCTTTTTTGATGTGGTCCTTTTTCATTTCAAAAGTGTAAGGAAGGTGGAACATTTAAGAGGGTGTTAATGGTTGGGTGTGGTTAACATGTTTTGCTGGATAATGAAATGGTTTTTTCTTTGTCAATATACTTGGCTTTTGGTGTCTAACCCATGTGAGTTGCATTGTTTAAGGTTTCCTATCATGGTATTGTCTTTGTGTCCATGTGTTGAGGCTTTTTAAAGTTGAAAGTGATAAAAAAATTAATACAATAATAATTAATAATAAGTTAAAAGTTGATTATTTTATGTGTTTCATTTATTTAGGAGGTTAGTTTTCGGTTGCATTATGGAGGTAGGTTTATGTGTGATGGAAGGGGTGAAATAACATAAAAGTGGGGTAGTGTGGAGGAATGGGCAAAGATTAACTTTGATGTGGTTGATTACTTTGCCTTTCATAAGTTTGTCGAACTTAAGGGATATTACAGGATTGTTGGTATTTTTCTAGCATGATCCTAAGTTTGGTTTAGGTGAAAGGTTAAGGCATAAGGGATGGCGATGTTCTAAAAATGGTGGAAGATGCCAAGGGGATTAATGGGCTTGCTGATGTTTACTAACACCCTGTAGATGAATTTGAAAAGAATGAAGTTGATGGAGGTAATTATGTTGGGGTGGAGAAACCTAATGTTGAAGGAAGTGGTGGTAGTAGCTGTGAAGTGGTAGGCACACTCAAAAAAGAATAAAAAAAGAGCTAATGTGAAAAAACACACTATTCTTAAAGGAGATGAAGTTAAGGATAATGAAGTTGAGGTTATAAAGTATGATAATGTTAATGAGGTGATGATCATAGTTGGTCAATCTAAGATGGAGGGGTTAGGGAGATTTGCAAGGGGTAATTCTTTCCACCCATGACTTATTGACAAAATTCATAATGAGATTGATGGGTTTCTATCCCAGTTGACAATAACTTTGGATGGTGAAGGTTGTCAAGATAAATTTGAAATTGTGCATGGAGAAACTGCAACAAAGGATGTAGAGCCACCTAAGGAAAAAAAAGGCAAAGTTGCCAAAGGTAAAAAAACTATAACAGTTAAGGATGACAAAAAAGATACTAAAGTGAAGAGAAAACCTCAGTAAAGGAGAAGATCAAGCATCAAAATCATTGTGAAGCTTGATTCAGAAGGGGAAGCTTGAAATATGTAAGGATGGAATAGATATGAGGATGAAAATAACTCATGGCACTCTAAGGAGTTGAAGACTCTAGACACCACATATGATGAAAGGACATAAACTAATGTTTGCCCATATTTTGATGAGACTTTAACCTTTAGCAATGTTAAACTTTAGCTGGGAATGAAGTTCCCCAACCTAGATGTCTTCAAACAAGTTGTTAAAGATTACACTATGCAGGAGGGGAAGGTCATTACTTGGATTAAAAATGACAAGAATCGGGCTAAGACTGCTTGTAAGGATAATAAATGTACATGGGAGATTTTCTGTAGCAGGAATAAGATTAGGGGGAGTTACCAGGTCAAGACATTTTTTCAAGACCATAGTTATGGAAGGGTTACAAAAAATAAAGCTTGTGATGGGTAGTATATTTTTGGGAATTGCTAAAGTTCTTACGGAGACATCCAAATGCCAAAAATGGAGAAGTGTGTGACATGTTCAAGGAAGAGTATAAAGTTTAGGTTGAAATCATACTGATTTACAAATGCATGAAAAATGCAAGAGTAATTATGGAAGTGAATAAGGCAAAACAATTTGGTTGTTGAGTTGTTGAAAAGCAATCCTGGATTGATTATGAAGATGGAGACACAACCAAGTCCAAATGGGCCACTTGTATTCAATAGGTTATATATCTGTTTGAAAGGATGTCGAGAAGGTTTTCTTCCTGGATGTAGACCCTTAATAGGGTTGGATAGTGCCTTTTTGAAAGGTTATTACAAGGGACAACTTCTGACAACTATTGGACAAGAAGCTAACAATTATATATATCCATTGGCATACACAGTGGTGGAGATTGAAAACAAAAACAATTGAAAGTGATTCCTAGGACACCTGCATCAAGATCTTGGAGACTATAAGCAAAAGGGTGGAATTTTATCTTTGACATACAAAAATAGTATGCAACTGTTTCATTATTGTACATAAGGATGACAATATGAGCTTGACTTACGGGTCAACTCGTTTGGCCTGTTAAAAATAGGCAGGCTGGGTCAAGAAATAAAACTCGTTTTTCCCAAATAAGCTCGACCCATTTTAGCTTATAAGAAAATAGACCCTAACGGGCCAGGCCAGGTTGGCCCGTCGGGCCACTTATAAAAAAATTTATATTAATATATATATTTTAAAGACTTAAAGGTTTATGATTATTTGATTTGGATTTTAGATAATAGTTGTATAACTTGTATTGTATGTTATTATAAATTTAATAAAATGTACATAATAAAATTTTGTTTCCATTAATGCAAATATAATTTATTTAAACTTTTAATGAAATAAATTCAGTTAATTATAAAAAACTGGTTTTAAAAAATATGAAATTTGGTTTTTATATCTAAAGTTTTTTTTAAAAAGAAGACTTAAAAACAGTATAAATTTAATAAAAATGACATGTATAATTTGAAAAAAATGGGCCACAGAGAATACGTGTTGAGCAACTGTTTCTAGCCCAACTTGTATTATGACAGGCTTACGCGGGCCTTGACTCAGCCCGATCCATAGGCCCGTATTGATAATTTTAGGGACCTAATTGTCAGATTTTTAATATGTGAAGGACTAAGTATTTTTTTACTTGTGTTTGAATTTTTCTTTATTCTATAGGGTCTTATACCTGCACTACAAGAGGTTATGCTAGGGGTCCACCACAGGTTTTGTGTGTGGCACTTGTGGTAGAATTTCTCCAAACAATGGAAGGAGAATGAGCTTAGAGGGTTATTCTGGAAAGCTGCAAGGTCAACCACTCTTACTCAGTTTGAAGCTACCATGAACTTTATCAAGGTTATAAACCAAAAGACCTAAGAATATTTGAACAAGTTCCCTGAACAAGCTTGGACAAAAGCATACTTTAGTGAATGGCCTAAACTTAACAACATTTACAGCAATAGTTGTGAAGTACTAAATGCCAAGCTTGTTCTTACAAGGAATAAACCTATTGTTACCATGCTAGAGGACATTAAGACATACATAATGTGGCATATTGGGAACAAAAAATTAGAGTTGAATACACATTTCGGGAAGCTACCACCAATACAATAAAGTAGACTAGAGAAAGAGAAGGAGCCTCACAAATAGATTGTTGTTTGGCCAGGTATTCTTTAGTCTAACATTGCATGTTGTTTAATTATGGACTTTGGTTTGATACAAATATGTTTTTCATTACAGGTGATGGTCCTAAATATTGTTATGAGGTCCATTCATGGTAAACCAAAGTTAATGTTGACTTGGGAAAATAAGAAAGCACGTGCTGTTTCTAGCAACCTACAGGTATATATTTGAACTGTTAAATCACGTCTTCTAGCCTATCATTTGTTGGTGGTTATCATAGTGGTGTATATTATTGTTGTTAGGTATGCCTTGTATGTATGCTTATGCTGCTATTTCATACAAAGGTTAAGGGGATGACGATCATTGTGATGTGTCACTATCAATGGCATCATACAAGGTTGCATATGAAAAAAGCAACATATTTGGTGTATCGGGTCAAGAGTTCTAGGAGAAAACTATTTTTCTACCTCCTACACCATCACTGATTAAGAGGAAAATAGGTAGACACAAAAAACAAAAAGGAAAGGTAGGTAAGAGTAGTTAGAGGAAAAAATACAAAGCACTTGAAAACCTCATCCCATTGATAAATCCTTACTAGTCAATGAAAACAAATTAAAGAGAAAATTGAAGCCATTTAAATGTAGAGGGTGTGGGGTGGTAGGTCATAATAAGTAAAGATGCCCACACATGAAGAAAAAAATGCATGGAACAAAATCAACAGGACCTTGCCAAAGAGAAAGAACACCGGGTTCTGGAATCTAGAAAAAATACCACATTATCAGTTATATGTTAGCTTCTCAAGGACCTATTTCGGTACTTTTAAAAATGTTAGGGACTAATGTTAGAATCATGTTTCTCATTTTAGGGCAAGACCAAGACAAAGGAGACGAACATAATCCATCGCCTGTTGATGAGATTGAGGTATCCTTGTCCTAACCACAACTAGAGCCACTATGAACCGCCTCAACAAAGAAGACATCAAGCAAGAGTCTAATGGCTACACAATCCACTCATAGGAGCCTAAGAATAAAAAAGCAACAAGGGACATCAACAACTCCAACATTGAGGCTAGAGTTGGGTATAAAGAATCCTAGAGAACTAACTTTCATGCCAACCCTTGGGGTTAACAACAAGACAATTTAAGCACCTGTTGATTTGGAATAACTATGCTAGTTATGTTTTTCATAGCACCCATGCTAGTTGTGTTTTGTATTTGGATAATCCACTATAATGGTCAATATGTCCAGAAACCGTATTCTTATTTTGATATTTAATACTCTATTAAGACTATGATATGGTTCAACTTTATGGTGTATTCAATGAAAACTACTTTTGTATATGGTAATCATATAGCTTGCTTTATGGATGGATTCAATACTTATTTTATTTTGTCATAATTTAGATGTTTAGGATAATGATTGATCAATTTATTAGTAAGAAAAGTCATTATATAGAACATAGGGGGACCAATAACAACATCATTTCATATTGACTTAATTCACCATCAATTACATATGTCTAAAAAAGCCAAAACAACAAAAAAGGGACCACTAAAGGGGCAACAAGCCAACATACAAGTTTCTAACGAAAAACATGAAATAACTTCAACATTAATGTCTCCCATACACAAGACAAAGGATTACAATCAACAAACAACATGAAACACATCAACATCATAAATTATTACTTCAACTTTTTCATTGCTTTCACCATAAGCATCCTACAATTCTTCAACTCAACTTCAATCACATATGTAGCTTTCTTCACTTCAGCTTCCATTAATGATTAGTTCTTCTTCAATTTACCCTCTATCATAGACACTGCCTTTAACATCTCAGCCTGAATAAAATCTTTGTTCCTCTTCACTTTATACTTTGTCATAGCAGCATTCTTGAACACCTCAGCTTCAATTGAGGTCAGACCTTTCTTTATCTCATTTTTAATCTTAGTCCTCATCATATGTAGCTCCATTTCCATTTTTGACATCTTGGTGCTAATGACTGTTACCCACTCCTCAAAAGGATCCTCTTCCTCATCGGGTTCAGGTTCAACAACAACATCTTCCTTATAGTTGAACCAAGCAAAGAAGTCACAGGTGAGAGCGTCCTATAAAAATAAAAACCAATTGAAGACAACATTGAAAAATTTTAACACTATGAAGCACACAATTAGAACTTTTTACTAACCCTTGCATGCAAACATGTCTCAGTGCGAGGCACCCTCAGTACAACTGGGAAGCGACACTCACAATACTTAACTGCTCATTGGCGTGGGGTGCGATTGTCGACCATTTCATAAGCTTCATCATTTGCGTCCTCTCTACTTTCACTTAGGTGTAAACGCTTACGGTTCATAAAAAGGGAGAAAAAAGGGAAAGTTTTTTAAATGATTAACGTTTTTAATATTCATTTTAATTTGGTTAATTAAGGGGCTAGTTAAAACAAGGTCATTTTATGATGTATGTCACATTGATGTGGCATTAACATGTGGGATTTAACATTACACCGCATCAAAAGTTAATGTCACATATCTCTAGGGACCTAATACATTGACGGAAGAAGATGTGGATAACGAGTTGAGTTTATTTCTCATAGGGACCTAATAATAGGGACCTCCAAGTGAAGGACTAATAAATGTATTTACTCATAAATTAATGTTTTGTTTAGATGGGAGAGTTTCTTTTGCAAGCTTTCCAATTTTGGAACTAGGTTAAATGGTGTTTTGCAAGACATGAAAACCTTAACTAAGCAAAATTGGATCTCTTATTAAAGGATCTGAGTAGGTGAAGTTAAAAGGAATACTTAAGAGAATGAATAATGGGAAAGCTATTGGGTTATAGTTACTGAGTGAACTAGGGTTGTCCTCTAGTGGAGACAAGGTGGACTTGTGCATCGAGATACGGAGTTGGACGTGTTTACTTGATTGAAAATACAAAAAAATGGTTGAAGCATATGACCCTATTGTAGGGTTTTTTAAAATGCTATTTGAAATAGTGTTGGGTATATACAAGGTCTTGAACCTAAGACTTTACTTAAGTGATACCAAGCCATTTATCACTTGTACCAACCCCATTGGTATCAAACATATATTTTAGCCTTATATTTAATAGCTAGTTTTACCAAATATATTTTAATTTAATCACCTAACTTATCAACTTTTAGCTACTAGTATGTATGGCAATGAGGCAGGTTTAGGTCCTTTAACCTGATTCCATGAAAACTAAGGAAGGTTCAAGGACAAATTTAAAAGAGACGAGTTTGAAATTTTACAACATAACCTCATCCCACGGACCCTACTAGGTTTAGGAAAACTTGTTTGTTTCATAGTTTACTATATTTGTTATTTTTTTAATTAATCTTCACTTATGTATTTTAATACATATCATAGATATTAGATATATCTAAGTAAACTCACTAATTCATCCCTTAGATGGTATGTATTGTGTAAATGAGTCTCTCAAATATTTAAGTTCTACTGTTAGTCCCTGAATTTATTTCCAATTAGACAAATAGGTCCTCAACCGTAAAAACCATTGGTTAATTGTTAAAAACATGAGTTAAAAGGTTAATTGACACGCGGTACGATTTTGTTGGATTAGTACAAGGAAAATGACGTTGGGGATTAATTGACAAGTGGTACGATTTCGTTGGATCAAAGTATAAGGAAAATGAGTCAGTTACAACAAGTGCCAGTAATGTTTAACTCAAAAATCAAAGACAATGCTTTAACACTTCTAAAAATAAACAATACCTCTTTTAATAATGATGTCAACTTTGGTGGAGCCACTCTATGCGTGAACTGGTGAAGGCGAGGTTTCAACTCCTTTTATGACAAGTGTTTCCATTTGAGATGAAACTCTAGATAATGCAACATTGATGACAACAGCCTCATCCCTTTACCAAGTTGTCATCAACTGCAATGGTGTCACTAACTTGATCTCCCAACATGTCGTCATGTATGACTCCCTCATCCACCATTGCTACATCACCCTTGGTCAGTTACAAGTCTTCATTTCCTAGATCCACGATTTCGCTCCCATCATCCTCTAAGTCACCAGGTTCCCATGTCGTTCCAGGTATTTCTTTTCCTTATTTATTATTGATTAATTATTAATAAATCCTATGTAATTGGTTGGAGAAAGCCTATGCAACTGATAACTACTATTTGACATGAAAGTGAATGTTGATAAACTCTTTATGAAAGATCTAGTGCACCGAGTGTTTTTTAATATGCCTTACTGATTGTCCCCTTTTATCTTGATTATACCAGATATACGTAGTGGAGCCAAGTGAAAGTAGTAGGTTGAACAGTGGAAAACCTGTAAATATCATGTCTTCCTTTTCTTTGAATATTCCTTTACTTTTTATATGATAATTTTATATGTAGTTTGTACTTTGATGTTTTTTTCCAGTCTTTTAAGCAATCTATGATAAAATTAAAATGGAGACAAGTCACACAAAAAGTATAGTTTATTTTATATAAAAATTATATTATTTTATATAATTATCCAAATCTTTTTCAAATAAATCCATGCATAACATGGGTTCACCTTTAAATTTCAAAGTCATCTGAACATAACTATATATGCTAGTTTGACTACAAGGGTAGCAGATGGATACTAGAAAATTGATAAACATCTTTTGGGCGTACTTTCTTAATTTCAAAGTTGCCGGGACATGACAAAGTTAATTTGTAACACCTTGAATTTTTGATACATAGAGATTTCACTTTTGTTTGTAAACTTTTGATGATTACCAGAATACTTTGCTTGTTTTATGATTGTATGATAATTATAGTCTTGGAAATTAATAAAGCTCCCAAACTTAGTGAAGAATTATGATTCTGGAAATTTCAAACAATTCTTTCGTACTTTTGAAAATTTACAAAATGGTCCATAAACCTAATTTTTTTTTTTTAAAATTCAAATTGGTCTTTGAACTAAAAGACAATGAACTTTTTCCAAATTGTAAATGGACCATGACCTAATAAATCACACTAGAGTTTAAGATAATAACCCAACCCACTTTAAAAGAAGATTACACATAATCATACCATTAAAACCCATAAAACCTTCATCAAACAATGGACTAATCACTCTTCAAGATTTCTCCTTAAGATTCCTAAGAGTTTTCCATGTTGGAATCTTTCTTCTCCCTCTCCCTCACGCCACACACACTTTCTCCCCCTCCAAATATCATCATTTTCTCTTCTTACACAAACTACTATTCATGCATCACAAAACATTATTCAAGCATCACCACCTTACAAACCCTAACCACCATACATGACAACTTATTACCATGGAAAAAATTGACCAAAACCACCCTTATCTCTCTCTCCCCCTCACAGCCACACCACCACAAATGGCCCATGGTTTTGCAATTTATTTCTCCATTTTCATCCTTCAAGCCATGTAGGTGAGTGTGGGAGGTGACCTCCTATTTCAACCATTCACCATGAGCCTCTCCTTCTATAAATAGAACCATATCTCCATACTTTTTAGCCATACCTCACTTCTTTCACTCTCCCTAAAAGTTTCATTCTTTTCTTCTTAAAGAGTAAGGCATTGTATCTTTTATTGGTGGTGGTAGAAACTCTTCTTAGAAGTAAGGAGAAGGAGCCCTTGCAGCCTTAGAACTTGAAAAAATAACCCCTTCCACTCTCTATCTAGCCCCATGAAATTCATCACAAAAGGTAAGGGAGGAGTTTATTCATTTTCTTAGACTTTGTGAAATCACTAGAGTGATACTAGTTTCCTTAACCATCCCCATACTAGCTCATGAAACTATGATCTAGGTATGAACCAACTCTTTTTTATAAACTTGATATCTTCATGGAAATGATAGTTAGTGATTTCCAAGAAATGGTTCCAAGAGAAAGTTGTATGATCAATATATGCTTTGTTGATGAACATGTTTTATGCTAAAATTTTTTAGTCTTTGTTTATTTATGCTTTTTGATATGTTATTGTATGAATATCTTTATAAATTTTGAATATGTTTTACTATTGTGTGTATAGGACATTTTGGGTCAAGAATCATCAAATTTGTATTTAAATTCAATTTTACATGAATTTCACATGAAACCTTACACAGAACTGAATAATAAAATGTTCAAAAGTATATCTTTCAAGAATTTAAAAATATGTATTGTATTCTAGACATCTTAAAGTTTTTTACTATATCTTGCGTGATCTTTTAAACATTGTGAATCGTCCAGTATAGGGGGATGAAACTATAAGGTGAATGTCCAGTATCAATTCCTCTCTATCATTCAATATTACACGGTCTAGTGGGATCCATTATTATCTCTGAGTTCAGTAGGAACTTAAAGTCTTTAGATCTTGAGGTCTGAATGTTTATTGTAAATCCATATGAGGAAGATTCAGGTGCTTTTGTAAAGACACTACGAAGCTTAAGTCAGTAATAAATTCAATACCGGAGCATTACGTGTAATAAATGTTATACCTTGTGTGTTATCAAATGCAAGTATTTATAGGCATATATTAAGGGTACCGGACCTTTTGTCATCTCATTATCTTCTTAAGGTCTGGTATTTATAATCAAGCAAAACTCCTGTCGCAACCTGGATCGCGACGGCGCGGCGAACGAGTGAGAAAACATGAAACAGGGAGTCGCCACCAACGTTTTTATCCACAGGAAAAAAACATTGGAAAAAAAAACTAACTAAGTTTAAGGAAAGGCACTGGTTTAAAAGATTGAAATCCAAGTTCGGGAGTCGGTTACGAGTAGGGAAGGTATTAGCACCCTACATCGCCTGTCAAAGACAGTACCAAGATTGGAAGCACGACATAAATAGCCTTAAATAAAACATGGTTTCTTCCCTTTTATTTTGAAAATGATAGAATGGAGTAAAGAACTGTACGGACATAGAAGGTCAAAGCGAGGTTAATGGGACGTTCTTGTCCGAATTAAGCTCAACCTCGATATGAGACAGAGGGGGTGAGAGAATGCCAACAAGACGTCACGTCTAAATTAGACATGCTCGGATAAGAAGGTAGGAATAGGAAAAGGATAAGCGGGACGTCTTGTCCTAAGTACCCCTTCCCTATGAAATTATGGCGAGGCTTGGGCAAAAACTATGGGGAAACCAACAAGACGTCACGTCTAAATTGATTTTCATGGAAGTGACCAAAAAAGGACGTTTATGAAAGAAATATAAAAAGTAAAGCAGTAAATCAACAACAAAAAAAGAAATAAGAAAGATGGGCCCGACAGGAGTTAAAGTCCTGCTCCTACGTATTCTTGAATTATCAAGAAATCAGGATTACGTAGTTCTGGATGTTGCTATTTTTGGAAGGAATCTGAAAGGGTCTTGATGGACATCATTAAAGAGGAGAATTCATGCAAAGCGAAGTTCTTCACACGTGCATGAATCCTAAGAGGGTTGTGTAGACGGGAGTACTCCCATACAACACTATTTTTTTACAAAAATTGCCCTTTATTTATGTTTGTTTATTACGGAAAAGGATAAAAAGTATTAACAGCGCAAATTAATGGTACGCAGGCAACTATAATCAACAAACAGCAAACTCACAGGAAAGTAAAAAGGAAACTGAAAGCAAAGAAATAAGGAAAGGAGTGGAACCGGTGTGACGAGCTATGAACCGATGTGGGAGGTCGAGCGCAGTGACGACGTCTGATTTCGGACTCGCACGTTGGCAGACGACGGACCGGAGCAGGACCCGAACTGGAAAACTGAATGACACGACCGGTGTTATGGGAAGTTGATCCGGGGTGAACGCTGTTGAGTAGTAACGAAGATTGACAATGTATGGGACTTGGAACGGAGTCAGTTCTGTGATGACGGGGTATGTTCGGGATACAGACGGTGTGAGAGCAGTGACTTTGTATTGGTGAAAAAAGAGAAACTCCCAACCTTCTTTCGAACTAAGGGGTCCTTTGTGGTGACTAAGGCAAGTCACTGGTTTCAGGTGGGGAGTCAATTAAGGACTTTGAGGAATCAGAGAGAATTTGAGGAATCAGAGAGAATTTCTTGGGTTTTCTCGCGTGGAGGGAGAATCTGAAGGCTAACCCCTTGAGCTTCCTTGGTTGGGGCATTTATAGGGCTTTCAAGTCATGGGCTGAGGGTTTTGGGACAACCAGAACTCCCACTCACCCATCCATGTAGTGGTGTGCAGCGCTGGCCATTACCATTGGTGGGGAGCAGGTTTTTTTTAGTGGGATTTTTTAATTGTCCACCTCTGCTCCCTGTCTGCCATTTTCCAGGGAGTGCGATTCCAGGTCATCGCGCATAATCTTCCGACCTCGCCTCTCCATTGTCAAATTTATGACACCGGTTAGCAAAGCCATTGGTTGGACGGTCTCCACTGATCCGATGTGGGGCCTTAAGAACCATTGCCTGTGTCTTCACACTGGCTGAATCTTTTAATGTAATCACAGGGGCCGGTGTTCTCCTTCCTGGTCCGGATCAACTAACAGCCGGTGTGCCTATTTTGTTGTCAGATCGTCTTACTTAGGCCGGACTTGCTTCGTCTTTTGTTGTCAGATCCGCGACATCGGCCGTTTAAGGTACTCCTGAGGTGAGGACGTTGGGTTGAGTTGAGGACGGTTGGGCGGACTCGAGGTGGGAACGTTTGGACGGCGTTGATGTTAGCTAACACCGTCTGCGGAACGTTGTGTGAAGAGGGCGGAGCGCCACTCCGTTTATGGGACGGCGTGTGAAGAGGCGGATTTCCACACCGTTTGTGAAGTATATGAGGACGGAGAGCAAATGAGGGCGGTTGGCGGAGTGGAGGTGAAGATTCATGGGCGGAGTTGAGGTGCGGTGTTAACTTAGGCCTTGTCCGGTGTCCAACTTCAAGGATGGGTCCGGTGTCATAACAATTTGGGCCGGACCGAAAGAGGTGTTCACAGATGCCCCTCTTTACTCTCTTTCACAAGAGAAATGTAAATTTCCGAGGTGAAAGGGGAGTAAAGATATGAACACCGATGTAGGGGTTAAGCAAGACCAAAATCCGGTGTGGGGCTTAATGATGTGGCATTTTAAACAGCTGACGTGTCTCAAATGCGGTCCACGTCACTGGGTGATTGGGCGTTCCATGTGTCACCAGCTAACTGGCTCTTTCAAAATTTAAAATTCGCGCCATTGGGCCGGAATGCCAAAAGTCGGCCCCCTTTTTAATGGGCCATGGGCCGGAATGCGGAAGGTTCTGGATCTCCGCTCCTCCCTCTATAAAAGCAACTTCGGGGATCCATCATTTTCACTCCTTTCTTGATATTGAAGTGCTGTCTCTCCGACGTTCAAACCCCTCCGGTGTTCAAAGTTCTCCTCCGACGTTAAAGCTTTTCCTCCGGTGTTACGACCTGGCTCGCACTAAAAGAACTGCACGCATCGCCTCAGCAGGTAGCCATCCCAAACTTCACTTTAATTTCGTAGATAGGTCATGGGGGACACCGGTTCGAGTAATGACTCCATTGAGGTCCTGTCCGGTCCTCCTTCAATTACATCCCGGCGTCAGCCGGGTGGAGTTTCGAGCCGAGGTCCGAGTCACCAAAGTGGGGCAACTTCGGGAGCTTCACATCGGTTCGTCTCATCAGGGCACCGTTTCTCCGAATTGCCTTTGTGGGAAACAGAGGGGTTTGACACATCGTCTGACTCCTCATTTAACTTTGGCACTGCTAGTGAAGGGGCAAGCAGTGCCGATTTATATCTTACTGACGATGTGGCCTTTTACAGTTGTATCCCCTTTCTTCGCCATACCGTCCGAATGGCTTCTGAAAATTCCTCCACCGGTGTTGCTGTGATAACTGACCCTATTGAGACAAATGTTTTGGCACACCGGATTAACTGGCTAGCTGAGAAGGCCAGGGACCCCTATTTCTGGGTTCATGAAGACCCAAAGACCATCGTCTCCCGGTATGCTGAAGATGCTGCCGACGTCACCATTGAAGATGTCGTTGTTCATGCCGATGTTGAGCATGAAAACGACTTTACTGTATTCCGCCCCCAAACCTCGGACAGGATCTGCCACCAACCGGGGTCAAGGGACCTCTTTATGTACGAGATGGTCTTTTCTAAGATCGGTGTCCGCTTCCCATTGACGGAGTTTGAGATGGGGGTACTCCGGTTTCTCGACTGCGCTCCTAGCCAACTTCATCCCAATGGCTGGGGCTTGGTAAGGTCCTTGGAAGTGCTCGGGGAGTACTTCCACTTCGTCCCCACAGTGGCCCTCTTTTTTACTTATTGCAGGGTGATGCGCCGGGGTAACTCTGGAGGGGGTCTAGGCTTCATCAACCTCCGCTGCGACTCAAAGGTGGTAAACTTCGAAAGTTACACCGAATCGGCCAAGACGGACGGGGTCAGCTTCAAACACTCCTATGTCAAGGTCGAGGTCAATGCCGGTAGACCGGTGTTCTGGGAGAATTCTGATTTTTCCAGAAAGTTTTACACCGGTTGGACTCATGAACATTTTCTCCTGACAAGCAATGCCTACATCGTCAGTGAGAGTACTTTGTCTACTGAGTCCAAGAAAGTCCTGGACGCTCTGAAGGGTTACTCGGCCATTGCCAAATTCTCCTGCAAGAGGCTTCTGGGGACGGAGTCGGGCCGGGATGCTTACCTTGGTATATATTGCTTAACTTTACCCCTTCTATTATATATTTACACCGGTTCTAACATCGTTTCCCCTTTTTCTTTCCAGGCGAGATGGCTCGGATAGACATCCTCAGAAAACTGAGGGAGGCTGCCGAAGCCCGGAACGCTGCTGCTGCCGCACAGGAGAACAGGGTGACTCCCCGTCGCACACCGGCCAAGGCGGTGAGCATACCGGCAGAAAATATTGAGGCAATGACTCTGGGACCGGCTGAAAGGGCCCCAGCTAAAAGGAAGTCCAACATCGGCTCAACCTCCAAGCCGAAAAAGCAGAAGGCTCGAAAGGTTGTGGCCGAAGTAGAGGTGCCAAGGGAGGAGGAGGCCGGTCCAATAAATGTTTCTCCAGCCCGGTCTCAACCCGAGGACATCGTCGTCAACTCCCGCCTCTCGGACTTTCTAGAGTACGTTGGAGGGACACCGGCTAGGGTCCATATCCCCTTCAAGCTCAAGGCCGATCTCCCTGCTTCTGAAGCTCAGACTGCTGCTGAAGCTGCTATTTTTAATTTGGTTGAGGCAGCCGGGGTCCTCAGCTCTTTAGGCCGCTCTTACTACTCCGGTATCGAGGCTAAGGAATGCCTAGACCGGATGAAAAAAGCTGAGGCCTTGAGAGTCGAGGCTCAAACTGCTTTGACCCAGAAGGAGCAGGAGCTGACTAAGAGCAAGGAGGATCTGTCCGAACTCACTGCTGCCTACACATCGGCTGCCAAGAGGGCAGATGCTGCTGAGGCTAAGGCTAAAGCTTCAGAGGACGCTCTCAAAGCTCTCCGGACCGAACTGGATGAAGCCAAGGCTGCAAAGGCCGAGGTGGACAAGAAAAATAAAGAACTATCTGGGAAGCTTGCCGATGTACAGAAAGAGCAGGCGAAGGAGCGGATGGAAGCCGAGGAGCAGATGGCTGAATTTTCGGTACTGGCCGATGTTGCCTTCAGTTCTGCCGTTCGCCAGGTTGTACACCGGAATTCCGCTGTTCAACTTAACCTGAACGGTATAGGTGTCTACTATGAATTTCATGGTGGCCACCTATATGCTATGGACCGGGGTCAGGCTTCGGAGCCTGAGGATATTCCTTATGAACTGATGCCCCTCCCTGAAGGCCAAAGCATGGAACTGAGGACGGTGTCGGAGGAATCTGAGAGGACAGCCTCTGCTAGACCGGACTCTCCAGCACCCAACTCTTAGGTTTTTTATTTTAGCCTTGTTCCGGGATGGGCTCCGGAGTTTTACCTTTTGTAATGGCCTCAGTGCCCTTTATTAATGCAACGCAATTTTCATCCATCAGCTTGTCTTCTCTTTTCTTTCAAAATATTTCTAAGTATCTTTTTCTTGTGACCGGTATGACTTGAAGTAACACCGTCTAATCATCAACTTGGGACATGGACTTAATTCGGTCTTTTGCGAAGCATAGAACATCGGATCGGTGTATCATGGCCACCCCGTCCACAATTTCGATTAACCTTTGAACCTTCGTTGTAGTTGACCTGACATCGGTCTTGGCAGCAACCCAATTCTATCCGAGGTGGGTTTTATGACACCGTTTGTTACGCCTCGAAGTAGTAAGAGGTGAAACCATTGGGACACCGTCTCTCGCAACCTGATAGGGTCTACTTCATTTGATCTTGAGGGTCCTGACACCATCCTTTGGATCATGCCTTAGAACAAAGTGGACCTCCTCCACTTAGTATTCATATCGGATCAACACCGTTCCTCTTTTTTTTTTTTTTTTTTTTTTTTTTAATACAGTGGGCGATAGGAAGGTAAGAGTGGGGAGCTGCCCCTTGACTGAAGATAAAATACGGGGTGTGGCCCTTGGTTTATGGAAGAGTGGAAAGCTGTGGTTGTCCTTTTGGCTGACAGGAAAATAAATATGGGGTGTGGCCCTGGGTTTGCCGAAAGGTGAAGGTGGGGGATTGCCCCTTGGCTGCCAGGAAAATAAATGTGGGGTGTGGCCCTTGTTCTTGCAGAAAAATAAAGGTGGGGGATTGCTCCTTGACTGACAGGAAAGTAAATGTGGGGTGTGGCCCTTGGTTTGCAAAAGGTAAAGGTGGGGGATCGCCCCTTGACTGACAGGAAAATAAATGTGGGGTGTGGCCCTTGGTTTGCAAAAGGTAAAGGTGGGGGATTGCCCCTTGACTGACAGGAAAATAAATGTGGGGTGTGGCCCTTGGTTTGCAAAAGGTAAAGGTAGGGGATTGCCCCTTGACTGACAGGAGAACAAATGTGGGGTGTGGCCCTTGGTTTGCAAAAAGTAAAGGTGGGGGATTGCCCCTTGACTGACAGGAAAATAAATGTGGGGTGTGGCCCTTGGTTTGCAAAAGGTAAAGGTGGGGGATTGCCCCTTGACAGGCAGGAAAACAAACGTGGGGTGTGGCCCTTGGTTTGCAAAAAGTAAAGGTGGGGGATTGCCCCTTGACTGACAGGAAAATAAATGTGGGGTGTGCCCCTTGGTTTGCAAAAGGTAAATGTGGGGGATTGCCCCTTGACTGACAGGAAAATAAATGTGGGGTGTGGCCCTTGGTTTGCAAAAGGTAAAGGTGGGGGATTGCCCCTTGACTGACAAGAAAATAAATGTGGGGTGTGGCCCTTGGTTTGCAAAAGGTAAAGGTGGGGGATTGCCCCTTGACTGACAGGAAAATAAATGTGGGGTGTGGCCCTTGGTTTGCAAAAGGTAAAGGTGGGGGATTGCCCCTTGACTGACAGGAAAATAAATGTGGGGTGTGGCCCTTGGTTTGCAAAAGGTAAAGGTGGGGGATTGCCCCTTGACTGACAGGAAAATAAATGTGGGGTGTGGCCCTTGGTTTGCAAAAGGTAAAGGTGGGGGATTGCCCCTTGACTGACAGGAGAACAAATGTGGGGTGTGGCCCTTGGTTTGCAAAAAGTAAAGGTGGGGGATTGCCCCTTGACTGACAGGAAAATAAATGTGGGGTGTGGCCCTTGGTTTGCAAAAGGTAAAGGTGGGGGATTGCCCCTTGACAGGCAGGAAAACAAACGTGGGGTGTGGCCCTTGGTTTGCAAAAAGTAAAGGTGGGGGATTGCCCCTTGACTGACAGGAAAATAAATGTGGGGTGTGCCCCTTGGTTTGCAAAAGGTAAAGGTGGGGGATTGCCCCTTGACTGACAGGAAAATAAATGTGGGGTGTGGCCCTTGGTTTGCAAGAGGTAAAGGTGGGGGATTGCCCCTTGACTGACAGGAAAATAAATGTGGGGTGTGGCCCTTGGTTTGCAAAAGGTAAAGGTGGGGGATTGCCCCTTGACTGACAGGAAAACAAATGTGGGGTGTGGCCCTTGGTTTGCAAAAGGTAAAGGTGGGGGATTGCCCCTTGACCGACAGGAAAATAAATGTGGGGTGTGGCCCTTGGTTTGCAAAAGGTAAAGGTGGGGGATTGCCCCTTGACTGACAGGAAAATAAATGTGGGGTGTGGCCCCTGGTTTGCAAAAGGTAAAGGTGGGGGATTGCCCCTTGACTGACAGGAAAATAAATGTGGGGTGTGGCCCTTGGTTTGCAAAAGGTAAAGGTGGGGGATTGCCCCTTGACTGACAGGAAAATAAATGTGGGGTGTGGCCCTTGGTTTGCAAAAGGTAAAGGTGGGGGATTGCCCCTTGACTGACAGGAAAATAAATGTGGGGTGTGGCCCTTGGTTTGCAAAAGGTAAAGGTGGGGGATTGCCCCTTGACTGACAGGAAAATAAATGTGGGGTGTGGCCCTTGGTTTGCAAAAGGTAAAGGTGGGGGATTGCCCCTTGACTGACAGGAGAACAAATGTGGGGTGTGGCCCTTGGTTTGCAAAAAGTAAAGGTGGGGGATTGCCCCTTGACTGACAGGAAAATAAATGTGGGGTGTGGCCCTTGGTTTGCAAAAGGTAAAGGTGGGGGATTGCCCCTTGACAGGCAGGAAAACAAACGTGGGGTGTGGCCCTTGGTTTGCAAAAAGTAAAGGTGGGGGATTGCCCCTTGACTGACAGGAAAATAAATGTGGGGTGTGCCCCTTGGTTTGTAAAAGGTAAAGGTGGGGGATTGCCCCTTGACTGACAGGAAAATAAATGTGGGGTGTGGCCCTTGGTTTGCAAAAGGTAAAGGTGGGGGATTGCCCCTTGACTGACAGGAAAATAAATGTGGGGTGTGGCCCTTGGTTTGCAAAAGGTAAAGGTGGGGGATTGCCCCTTGACTGACAGGAAAACAAATGTGGGGTGTGGCCCTTGGTTTGCAAAAGGTAAAGGTGGGGGATTGCCCCTTGACCGACAGGAAAATAAATGTGGGGTGTGGCCCTTGGTTTGCAAAAGGTAAAGGTGGGGGATTGCCCCTTGACTGACAGGAAAATAAATGTGGGGTGTGGCCCCTGGTTTGCAAAAGGTAAAGGTGGGGGATTGCCCCTTGACTGACAGGAAAATAAATGTGGGGTGTGGCCCTTGGTTTGCAAAAGGTAAAGGTGGGGGATTGCCCCTTGACTGACAGGAAAATAAATGTGGGGTGTGGCCCTTGGTTTGCAAAAAACAAAGGTGGGGGATTGCTCCTGTTGGAATTGTTTAGGAAGTACAGTTCCACTGGGGAAGGATAACTCTTCTTAGTGACCTTCAAGGTACCACTGGGAAAGTATTAGGTGAGTTGGGATAGAGTAATCTGGGGGTTATCGGGGAACTGTCTTTCTAAGGAAAGAGAATGAGATCTGGGGAGATGCTCCCAGTTTTGGTATGACTGCATGCTGTTAGGGAACCAACCTTTGAAAGGGAATCTGGGGAGATCCCCCAGTTTGATAAGACTGAAGGTTGTTAGGGGACTGCCCCTTGAATGAAAAATAAACCTGGGAAAATGCTCCAGTCTGACATGATTGGTGGAAATCTTGGGGAACTGCCCCTTGAATGAAAGACTAAATCCGGGGAGATGCCCCAGTTTTGGGTTGACTAGGAAGTGTAGTCCTGCTGGGAAAGGATTTAGGAGTTTATGGCTCCACTGGGGAAGCATTTGGTGGTTTGGGATGCCATCCTTTGATTGGAAAGAGAAGCCTGGGGAGATGTCCTAGTTTGATAAGATTGGATGAAATCTTTAGGGAACTGCCCTTTGAATGAAAGAACAAACCCAGGGAGATGCCCTAGTTTGGGTTGACCGGGAAGTGTGGTCCCACTGGGGAAGGATTTGGGAAGTGTCGGCTTTGGCGATTGTGATTTCACTGGGGATGCCAATCTACTGATTTCTCTTGGGGAAAACTTCTGGTCTAAATCTTTGGTGTCAAGTTCTTCATTTCTGTGTGACGTAGTTCCATCACTCTTCAAAACAGATGGTTAGAAGCACGAGTAATCAAAAGAATTGACATTTCGAGCGACCTTTCCTAAGAGATAGGCTTTCAAGATAACTCATGGATGAGATAGAGACAAATTCTGTCTTCCAGGAACATGATCAACAGAATTGGTTATGCTTTCTCACGGGCCGGGTCTGACGCCAGGATACATTTCGTTTCACCACGACTTTTCATTTCATCACTTTTCATTTCAAAAATTTCCTCTTAAGAAAAAACTTGTTCGTTTATAAGATTCAGCCGCAGACTCAGGGGAAGGAAAGGGAAAGCCTATTTTATTATTGAATATAAGTATGTACATTGGTAATGGAGGTAAAGGTAACAAAAACATATGTATAAACAATTAAAAGGTGGGAGAGAAAGAAGGCCTCTTGAACCCTCCAGCGACTCCCCGCGAGTGATAAGAATCCGGATCTTTCCTCACGACTTCGAGACCATCCTCTGATTTTACTTCTGGGAAATGATTTTGACAAAGATGCGCGTGCCTGACCAGTTTTCCTTCTCTGAAGAGTTCTCGTCCTTATGCCTGAACTTGTGGCTTTTTATTCTACCTGAGTCGCCCTTCCGGGTTTTCGACTCATCAAGCAGCTCTAATTTTTACCTAGGCTGCCCTTTTTTTTTTTTTTTTTTTTAGGCAAAATATTTCTTCACCGCGTCGGCGTTCACAGGCATTGGTAGATCCTCTCCATCCATGTTAGTGAGGATCAGAGCTCCTCCAGAGAAAGCCTTCTTCACGACGTATGGTCCTTCGTAATTAGGTGTCCATTTCCCTCGGATGTCCTTTTGGATTGGCAAGATCTTCTTGAGGACTAGGTCTCCTTCTTGGAATTGTCGAGGTCGTACCTTCTTTTCAAACGCTCGTTTCATACGCTTCTGATACAGCTGACCATGACAAAGGGCGGTTAATCTCTTTCCTTCAATCAGATTTAACTGGTCATGTCGAGCTTGGACCCACTCAGCTTCCTTTAATTCCGCCTCCATTATCACTCGAAGAGAAGGGATCTCTACTTCGAAAGGCAGGACTGCCTCCATACCATAAACCAGGGAGAATGGAGTTGCCCCAGTTGAAGTTCGGGCCGAGGTACGATACCCATGTAAAGCAAAGGGGAGCATTTCGCTCCAATCTCTGTAGGTCACAACCATTTTCTGTACGATCTTCTTGATGTTTTTATTGGCTGCCTCAACTGCCCCATTCATTTTAGGGCGATACGGGGAGGAATTATGATGGTGGATTTTGAAGTCTTCACAAAGTTCTTTCATCATTTTGTTATTCAAATTCATGCCATTATCAGTGATGATCTGACTCGGCAGACCGTACCGGCATATCAGTTCACGCTTGACAAATTTAACTACAACACTCCTTGTCACATTGGCGTACGAAGCGGCTTCTACCCATTTTGTGAAATAGTCAATAGCGACTAAAATGAAACGATGACCGTTAGAGGCTTTTGGCTCGATGGGTCCAATGACGTCCATACCCCACATTGAAAAGGGCCAGGGAGCTGACAAGACATTTAGGGAAGACGGGGAAGCGTGAATATGGTCCGCGTATATCTGACATTTGTGACACTTACGAACATAGGCAAAACAGTCTGACTCCATGGTCATCCAGTAGTAACCAGCCCTCAAGATCTTTCTCGACATGGCGTGCCCGTTGGTGTGAGTTCCAAAACATCCCTCGTGGACATCCCTCATGATTTTATTTGCCTCGTCGGTGTCGATGCAACGAAGAAGGACGGAGTCATAGTTTCTCTTATAAAGCACATCACCGTTTAAGAAGAAACCCATGGCGAGCCGTCGCAGGGTTCTCTTATCATTCTCTGTAGCACCTTCGGGATATTCTTGATTTCGGACATACCTCTTGATATCGTAATACCAAGGCTTCCCATCTGACTCCCTTTCAATCATCTGGCAATATGCGGGTTCGTGGTGCCGCACTATTTCAATGAGAGGCATGTCGTAATCATTGCTCACCTTGAACATAGATGCTAGGGTAGCCAAAGCATCAGCCATTTGGTTGTCCTCTCGGGGAACATGGTGAAAAGAAACATCATCAAATTCCTTAATCAACTCCTTGATGCGAGTTTGATAGGGAATTAATTTGCTGTCTCTAGTCTCCCACTCTCCTTTTAGTTGGTGAATGACCAGGGCAGAATCCCCGTATACTTCCAATTTCTTCACTTTGGCATCCAATGCTGCTTGGATTCCCAGAGAACACGCCTCGTACTCAGCGATGTTATTGGTACAATCAAAACATAATCGAGCACAAACGGGGATAAGTTCTCTGTCAGGTGAAATGAGGATTGCTCCGATTCCGTGTCCTAATGCGTTAGAAGCACCATCAAACCTTAGGGTCCATTTATCCTTTTGGGCTCCTTCTTCATCAATCAGGGCCATGATATCTTCGTCCGGGAAGTCAAACTGCATGGGCTGATAATCTCTTATGGGTTGATGAGCTAGGTAGTCAGCCAGAACACTTCCTTTTATAGCCTTCTGAGTGACATAGACTATATCGTACTCAGTTAGCAGGACCTGCCATCGAGCAATCCTTCCGGTTAAGGCAGGTTTTTCAAAGATATATTTGACAGGGTCCATTTTGGAAACTAGCCAAGTAGTGTGGTTTATCATGTATTGTCTCAAACGTCGGGCTGCCCATGCTAACGCACAACAGGTCCTTTCCAGAGCAGAATACCTCATCTCGCAGTCAGTGAACTTCTTGCTTAGATAATAAATGGCATGCTCTTTCTTCCCAGTCTCATCATGTTGCCCCAACACACAACCCATGGATTCATCTAACACTGTAAGGTATAAAATGAGGGGTCTTCCCGGGGTAGGTGGGATCAAAACTGGCGGGTTCTGCAAGTACTGCTTTATCTTTTCAAAAGCCTTTTGACAATCCTCGTTCCATTGAACTGGTTGGTTTTTACGGAGCAATTTGAAAATTGGCTCACATGTTGCCGTCAACTGTGAGATGAAGCGAGCGATGTAATTTAATCTCCCTAGAAAACCTCTAACTTCCTTTTCTGTATGGGGAGGAGGCATTTCAAGAATGGCTTTAACTTTGCCAGGGTCGACCTCTATGCCTCTCTTGCTTACTATGAATCCCAGCAATTTCCCGGATCTTGCGCCGAAGGTGCACTTGGCTGGGTTTAGCCTAAGCTTGAATTTCCTCAGCCTTTCGAAGAGTTTCCTTAGGTCTTCCATATGCCCTTCATCTGTTTTAGACTTGGCAATAATATCATCGACGTAAACCTCCACCTCCTTGTGCATCATGTCATGGAAAAGGGTTACCATGGCCCTCTGGTAAGTTGCTCCGGCATTCTTTAGACCAAAAGACATCACCTTATAACAGAAGGTTCCCCACAAGGTGACAAATGTGGTTTTTTCCATATCCTCGGGCGCCATCTTAATTTGATTGTATCCGGAGAAACCGTCCATGAATGAAAAGATCGTATGTTGCGCGGTATTGTCGATCAGAACATCAATCTGAGGCAGGGGAAAATCATCCTTGGGGCTAGCCCTGTTCAAATCGCGATAGTCCACGCACATTCGTACTTTGCCATCCTTTTTCGGGACCGGGACGATATTTGCCACCCACTGTGGGTATTTTGCCACGGCTAAGAACCCGGCATCAAATTGCTTCTTGACTTCTTCCTTGATTTTCAAAAGCATCTCAGGTTTCATACGTCGCAGCTTCTGCTTTACTGGCAGACATTCGGGTTTTAATGGTAACCTATGTTCGACAATGCTATTGTCCAGTCCCGGCATATCTTGGTAAGACCAGGCGAAAACATCGCTAAACTCTCTCAACAACCCAATCAATTCCTGCCTCTGTTCTTTACTTAACGAAGTACCAATTTTGACTTCCTTTTTAACTCCTCCAATTCCCAAATCGATAACCTCGGCTATCTCTAAGTAGGGCAGAATTTCCCTATCCTCTTGTTCCAATAACCGGGTTAACTCAGGCGAGGGATCGCAGTCTTCATCATATTCCTCATTGGCGCAATCAGTTAGACAGTCAAAATCGTGAAGTAAGACCGAATTCTCACTATTCTCAGATGAATCGCTTTCGGATCTGCATTTTCAGTGTATCATAGCAAATGAAAAGGAAAACAAGCAAGAGAAAGGTTTAAATAATAGGTTACTAAACAGATCAAGCTATTTGGAAACTGACGGCATTTATTATTCAAACAAACGAACAAGTTTTTTTATTGTTACAAAATGAGATCCCGAAGCATAGCTAAAGGATCGAACAGAAAACATGATTACTTTGATGAAATGGTACAAATCGTGGGGAATTCTATGACCTCCCAGTTGTTCAGTTCCTGACCAGGTGAGCCAGCATACACAAATCCGGGGCCTTCATCAAGATCACTTTGGATCACGGCCACTTGATCTGGAAACATTACTCCGGCGCTCTTGAAGCTCTGGTAGAGGTCACAGATGGGGATTTTCGCAGTGTTGAGTGCATGCCCGATATGACGAGTAATCCTCTTCCTTCTCCTCTCTTTTTCTACCCCTTTTTGGTCTTCAGTGGTAGGTTGGTATCCCAGGCCGTACCTATTTTTGTTCTCAGGGAGACAGACAGGTTGAATTCTTCCTTCCAGTTCTCTTCCAAGTCCTTTTCCCGGCTTATATCCTCCTCGTAGCATGGTCTTCGCTACTGCTAGCGGTACCTTTGGGAAAGGCATACTTGTGGCGTTGGCTATCTCCAAAGCTTGGAATGATGTCTCGAGGGCTTCCTCGGCTGCCTCTACATAGGGGGTAGTAACTGGCTTGCTGACCAGAAGATCCTCTTCTCCAGAAACGATTACCAGTCTGTTATCAACGATGAACTTTAGTTTCTGGTGTAAAGTGGAAGGAACTACCCCTGCTGAATGGATCCATGGCCTCCCTAACAAGCAACTATAGGCGGGCATGATATCCATTACTTGGAAGAGAACTTGAAAGATATGGGGTCCAACTTGTATAGGTAGCTCAACTTCGCCTATGACCTCCCGTCGGGTCCCATCAAAAGCTCTTACAATCATGGAGCTCGGCCTCATGCATGCCCCATCTATGGGTAGTTTAGCTAATGTAGACTTAGGCATCACATTCAAGGATGATCCATTATCGACGAGCACTTTTGCCATAATATGGTCTTGACACTTCACAGAGATGTGAAGAGCTTTGTTGTGTCCTTTCCCTTCCACCGGCACCTCGTCATCCGTGAAAGTCAGATAGTTACTGGCCACTATATGTCCGACAATACCTTGGAACTTATCAACAGGCAAGTCATGTTTCACGTGTGCCTCACTTAGCACCTTCATCAGCGCGTTCCGATGTGATTCAGAACTTGTCAGCAGAGATAACAAGGAGATCTTGGCGGGGGTATAGTTCAACTGATCCAATACCTGGTAATCGCTGTGGCGGATAAATTTTAAGAACTCCCCAGTCTCTTCTTCTGGCACAACCTTCTTTGCTTCGCCAGCGATCCCAACCTTCCCGGTTTTACCTTCCGCGGCAGTCTTGTCTTGCTTTGGCTCTGAAGGCGCATACACTCTCCCACTTCGGGTCATTCCGCCTACACCGGCGATGTTGGTAACCAACAAAGCAGGCGCCGGATCAACTATTACGGGGTTGGAAACAACTATGTCCGTGTTATACTTCCAAGGCACGGCGTGGGAGTTGTTATATGGGAATGGAGCAGGTGGCCGTGCCGTAATAGTAGTCTTGGCAGGGGCCTGCGTTAGCGGCGCATTTTTACTATAAAATATGACCAGGGGTTTTGGGGCCCGAAGTCCAGTCTGTCCCTGTATCATATTTACCTCATCACCATGGCGCTTGCCGACTCGTATAGTGTGACTGTCCATAAACCTTTGGAGAGTTTTTCGAAACTCTTGCTGCTTTGTCGATTGGGCATCATCGAAGTCTTCATCCCATTTGTCCTTTACTAACCCTACCTCAAACATAAGGGAGTGAATTTCTTTTAGAGGCATCTGAATGTCCTCAACATTGGACGTATACTCCACATCTTCCCCGATAGCATTGACCCCGGGCCCTTCATGATTAGGCAGAGGGTTTGTTGTTACATTTGGACTTCCTTCTCGGAAGCTTATCCAATCTGCCTGAATCAGGTCCCTTACTTTATATTTCAAAGCCAGACAATTTTCAGTAGAATGGCCTGGTGCACCCGCATGATAATCGCACCGGGCATTAGGGTCGTACCCCCTAGGATAAGGTGGCTGTAGTGGCCTCAAGGGACAGGGTACTACTAGAGTTTTCTCAATGAGGTGAGGCAAGAGTTCGGTATAGGACATTGGGATGGGATCGAATTGGGGTGGAGCACGGTCATTGTTCCTTCTTTGGATATTTGGCGGTGGGTTGGCTTGTGGTGCTTGGTGTGGTATCTGTGGTGGCGCAGGTGGCCGTACAATGGTTGGTCTGAATTGTGGTGGATTATGGTTTGGAATGGCTGCCACATACGGGTGCGACACGCCGGGATATACTGGTGAAAGGCTAACTGGGGTAGGCGGCCCTGCCAGGTTCCTTCTCTGGTTATGAGAGACCAAGTTGGTCTCCCCTTCTCTTCTCCTGTTTTCGCCAAGTGTAGGTCTCCTTGCAGCTCCCATCCCAGATGGACTTCGGACTATCCTGCCAGTCCTAAGTCCATTTTCTATTCTTTCTCCAATAGTGACAATATCAGAGAAATGGGACGAGACACTTCCAATCATCTTTTCATAGAAAGGAGTTTGAAGCGTATCTATGAACATAGTGATCACCTCCTTTTCAGATAGAGGTGGGTCAACCTGCGCCGCCACTTCGCGCCACCTCTGGGCGTACTCCTTGAACGTCTCGTTATCTTTCTTAGTCATGTTCTGCAATTGTCCCCTATCCGGGGCCATGTCTAGGTTATATTTGTATTGTTGCATGAACGAGTCTGCTAGGTCTTTCCAGCAGCGTATACGAGAGCGCTCTAGATGATTGTACCATGTCAGGGGAGCCCCAACCAGGCTGTCCTGAAAACAATGAATCAGCAGAGGGTCATTTGACGCATGCGAAGCCATCTTACGGCAGTACATGGTTAGATGATTCTTCGGGCATGTCAACCCTCTGTATTTGTCAAAATCAGGCGTCTTGAATTTAGGAGGTATGACGACATCAGGGATTAGACAAAGTTCAGTAGCAGTGCCTGTCCCAAATCTACTTGTTCCTTCCATCTCCCTTAAACGCCTTTCCAAGAATTCCAACCTCTCTTCCTGGGTAGTAGCCACAGCACTTGGACCGGCAGCAGTATGTTGACTAACCTTCCCGTATTGCTGGTAGGAATGAAACATGTCAGGGTTTGGTATGAAGGTATCTGGTTTGGCAGTGGTTCGGGGTATATGAATGGTATGAGCAGGCTGTGCTTGGGCGGCTTGTGTATGAGTAGGTGGCACCTGGGTGGCTTGTACTTGGGTAAGCGGGTTGTTTGGTTGATTAGTGTTAGGCTGGGCAGTGATGGGAACTTGGTCTTGGTGGCAAGGTTCTTCCTGGAGTGGTGGAAAATATCCGTGTGGCAAGCCATACGGAGGAAAGGGAATAACATTTCCTTCCTCATCCACAAAGGTGTGTTGTTGGGTGTTTGCAGGATTTGGCCTCCTTATGCGAACAACGAGAGGAGGCGCGGTGGTCCTGGGGTCAGATCCTGTAACCGGATCTTGACCGTGATGAGAAGTAGGTGGTTGTTGCCGGGCGTCTTCAACCCCTGCAGAAGATCCCCCTTCTGTGACTCTCCTTTCTAGGAGCTTGGCCATCTCGGCCATCTGTTCCTTGACCTGGGTGAGCTCAGCTTTTAAATTCTCATTTTCTTGCTCTATATCAGCCATGAGTTTCTTCCTGAGCCTGGTCCCGTAAGAATGTTTTCCCGTAATGTCTTTAGAAAGGAACACCAAAGAAAATTTTAGAAAAGATAAGCGAATCAAAGAAAAAATTAAGTGAAACGAGATTACGCGGGAAGCAATGTTGGAACTTGACGGATCCTTCGACCGTTCCTCAGAACGTCACGTTCAAGAGTACTAAGTAAAGCATTGAGTGGAAATTAACATGAGATAGTTGTGAAGATAAAGGAATCCATTATCTTGAAAAGAGTACATTATTGCCATAAAATGCCGAGTTACAAAGCGGGAAAATAAATCAGCCATCCCTAGCTCGGGCAATCATTTCCCTCATTTTACAAATTCGTCCTCTGCAATAATCTAAGAACGTTGCAATTTCCCTGGGAGTGTTGACCGGGTTAGCAATTCCTTCCGCTTGTTTGAGCAAAAATGGGAGATCTTCTAGAGCCCCGTTGGCCAAGTACGCCAATTTAGCAAAGCGATCCATCCATAAGTGAATGGTTTCATTTTGTTCAGCTTCTAAGAGGCGTATGGTCTCTTGACAATCTTGCTCAATGTTTATGGCGCGTTGCCGTTCCCTACTTATCTCTTGTTCACAAGCCTTTTTCATTTCATTGAGCTGTTGTCCCAATTTGTGGACTTGTGTCTGTAGGAGCTCTTTTTGTACCATGATATTCTGCTCATTTTCTTTCGATTGTGCCAGCATATCCTTCAGAAGACGTTTCTCAGCCAGGATGGTATCACTTTGCTTGTTCTTCATTTTTAGTTGAGAATTGGCCGCTTGAAGACATTGGTCTTGTTTTATCATGTAGCTCTCATCAATCTTTCGTTTCTTCCTGATCTCTTCAACAGCTTGCTTGTTCTGCAGGTTCTCCCTTTTCTGAAGGGTGTATTCTTGCTGACATCTCAATAAGTCTTCCTCTAGCTCCTTGTTCCTGGCAGCTAACTCTTCTATTTTGGTCTTTAGCGCCTTGGTTGCTTCATCCTCCGCAACAAGTGATGGAGCAGGAGGATTTTCCTGGAGACGAGGGGGACTCCTGAAGGGTAATTTAACAATAGAGACCCTATTCAAGATCCACTCATAATATTCTCCTCTGACATCATGGCTTCGGGCCCCCAGTTCTCTTCCCTTCCGGTAGACTTTCTTCCATGCATTCGCTATATCCCGAATGACAAGGACACAGCTTCCTTTCGAGTAATATGAGACGAAAGGAATGAGAGACTCTTCATCAGGCGGTCCAAGCAAAGGATAAGCTAGCTGACGCTTGGCTATGACGGGATTATAGTTGATACATCCTTGCGTACCAATAAGGGGAACATTTGGGTAATTTCCACAGTGATGAACAATTGATTCAACTTCCAACCATTGGGGATACCATCTAACTTTCTCTGCTGTGAGCCCTATGAGGTGATTGGCCCACTCGCGCCCACTTTTCACTGTCAACTGACATAGCTTCAGATCAGAAACCGGACATTCGGCCCTACAAACTTGGTGGAAAACGTGTGATGTGAGCCATACATACAAAACAGGTAGACAACAAACAACCCTTCTTCCACCTTGTGTGTGACAGAAGTCTATGGTGCAGTACACATTCGCCAACACAGCCGTGACAGGATTCTCAAGCCTGTGCTTGCGAGCTAGGAATGCGGCGATAGCATCATAATCCACATAATTATCAATGTTGGGGAACAACACAACACCATAGATGGTAATAGCTAAAGCATCCATAAAGGCCTCCCAATCTTCTCTTTCTGCCAGGATCTGCATATGTTTCTCGAGAAATTCTCGAGTGAATCCGGGGATCTGATTTCTGTTCAGTTGTGCATCCCTTAAGGTGTCGGGACGGATCTTCAGGACACGGGCGATGGAAGCAATAGTTGCGTGATGGTCAAGATGACGATAAGGTATCTGTCCTTCCAAAGGCATCCCCAAGATTTGTTCAAATTCTTCAATGGATGGGGCCAACTGAAAGTCTCTAAATGTGAAACACCTGAGAGGTGGGTCATAGAATTGTGCTAAGGCAGTGATCGCCTCAATTTGCACTTCCACTTCTAACAACTTCAGAATCCTTCCATACTTTCTTGTAAAAGCCATTTTCTGTGTCAGGCTTAATTTTCTCCCCATTGTTTGCAGACTACCCATGTCAATCTTCTTGGCCTTAAGGTGCAATACCTTCCTTAACTCGGTCACATTTGTGTCACAACTATCAGATCTCATGTTAATTTCCATATTGCTCAAAGGTACCCGCTAAATTCCAAACAGCTTCCTGCAAGAGCAAAGAGAGAGAAAAAGAAATCAGCTACTGCTATGTTTTGTGAACCACTACTTCTTCACTAATTTATTGGAAAACATTTTCAGTTTGAGAAGTAGTGGTCGGCAAAACTCATGTGAAACTAAAGTCGTACGGGTTATGGATCTTCCCAACGTCATCAATATCTGCTTGAATAGAATTTTGTTTTCATTTTGACGATTGGGAAGATCTATAACCCAGGACTCATAAGTACACAAAAAGTGAGGGAACTGCTTATTTGTTAAAGGATTACTATTTTTTTTAAAAGAAAAATGATTCCCCTTCGTTTGGAATAAAGTAACCCTTTGAACACGTAAGCAGTTCATCAATTTTGGATTTAAAGGGGAAGCGAGAATGAGATAAGGTATAGTAAAATCCGCCCTTTTGTGCCTTAAGCCAGGTTTTTCTCTGAAAGTCTTTTCTGGGACCTATAGCTTATCTAACAGTGGATTTCTCACATTGGGTGGCTTCCGCTAGACATCTAGAAGGTCTCCAGAGCCAAGATCCTAATCATGACAGGGAAGCAAACAGTGAGGAATTCACTAAGTGCATATATCATGAGAGGTCGAACTCTGGTTGAGGTTCTCACGAATACCGGATAGGAAGTACATCCCATACGATTCCGTTACCAACCCCTCCTAACTTAAGCTTCATTTGGGGCCCGGGTATAGGGCGCCACTCATAAGTGTGTGCAAATAATTGTGAGTGTAGTGTGTGGAAGGGCAGTCCATACCTTATACCTTACCCATTCTGCACAAAGAACAAACACAGAGCAAATATACAAAGTCGTCTACCCTAGGGTTCAATGTTTGCGGAAAAGTAACATGGTCTCCTACCCTGGGGTTCAATAAACATGCAAAATATAGACAACGAAACAAATAACAAGACGATTAAAACAAGAACAAACATTCACAACAATCAATAGAAAATAAGACAATGGGAAGAAATCCAAGCTAACAAAGGTTATATAAAAAAGAACATGCGCTTTCAATCAAACTGGCCTGACTCTCTTAATACCTCCCCAGTGGAGTCGCCATCTGTCGCAACCTGGATCGCGACGGCGCGGCGAACGAGTGAGAAAACATGAAACAGGGAGTCGCCACCAACGTTTTTATCCACAGGAAAAAAACATTGGAAAAAAAAACTAACTAAGTTTAAGGAAAGGCACTGGTTTAAAAGATTGAAATCCAAGTTCGGGAGTCGGTTACGAGTAGGGAAGGTATTAGCACCCTACATCGCCTGTCAAAGACAGTACCAAGATTGGAAGCACGACATAAATAGCCTTAAATAAAACATGGTTTCTTCCCTTTTATTTTGAAAATGATAGAATGGAGTAAAGAACTGTACGGACATAGAAGGTCAAAGCGAGGTTAATGGGACGTTCTTGTCCGAATTAAGCTCAACCTCGATATGAGACAGAGGGGGTGAGAGAATGCCAACAAGACGTCACGTCTAAATTAGACATGCTCGGATAAGAAGGTAGGAATAGGAAAAGGATAAGCGGGACGTCTTGTCCTAAGTACCCCTTCCCTATGAAATTATGGCGAGGCTTGGGCAAAAACTATGGGGAAACCAACAAGACGTCACGTCTAAATTGATTTTCATGGAAGTGACCAAAAAAGGACGTTTATGAAAGAAATATAAAAAGTAAAGCAGTAAATCAACAACAAAAAAAGAAATAAGAAAGATGGGCCCGACAGGAGTTAAAGTCCTGCTCCTACGTATTCTTGAATTATCAAGAAATCAGGGTTACGTAGTTCTGGATGTTGCTATTTTTGGAAGGAATCTGAAAGGGTCTTGATGGACATCATTAAAGAGGAGAATTCATGCAAAGCGAAGTTCTTCACACGTGCACGAATCCTAAGAGGGTTGTGTAGACGGGAGTACTCCCATACGACACTATTTTTTTACAAAAATTGCCCTTTATTTATGTTTGTTTATTACGGAAAAGGATAAAAAGTATTAACAGCGCAAATTAATGGTACGCAGGCAACTATAATCAACAAACAGCAAACTCACAGGAAAGTAAAAAGGAAACTGAAAGCAAAGAAATAAGGAAAGGAGTGGAACCGGTGTGACGAGCTATGAACCGATGTGGGAGGTCGAGCGCAGTGACGACGTCTGATTTCGGACTCGCACGTTGGCAGACGACGGACCGGAGCAGGACCCGAACTGGAAAACTGAATGACACGACCGGTGTTATGGGAAGTTGATCCGGGGTGAACGCTGTTGAGTAGTAACGAAGATTGACAATGTATGGGACTTGGAACGGAGTCAGTTCTGTGATGACGGGGTATGTTCGGGATACAGACGGTGTGAGAGCAGTGACTTTGTATTGGTGAAAAAAGAGAAACTCCCAACCTTCTTTCGAACTAAGGGGTCCTTTGTGGTGACTAAGGCAAGTCACTGGTTTCAGGTGGGGAGTCAATTAAGGACTTTGAGGAATCAGAGAGAATTTGAGGAATCAGAGAGAATTTCTTGGGTTTTCTCGCGTGGAGGGAGAATCTGAAGGCTAACCCCTTGAGCTTCCTTGGTTGGGGCATTTATAGGGCTTTCAAGTCATGGGCTGAGGGTTTTGGGACAACCAGAACTCCCACTCACCCATCCATGTAGTGGTGTGCAGCGCTGGCCATTACCATTGGTGGGGAGCAGGTTTTTTTTAGTGGGATTTTTTAATTGTCCACCTCTGCTCCCTGTCTGCCATTTTCCAGGGAGTGCGATTCCAGGTCATCGCGCATAATCTTCCGACCTCGCCTCTCCATTGTCAAATTTGTGACACTGGTTAGCAAAGCCATTGGTTGGACGGTCTCCACTGATCCGATGTGGGGCCTTAAGAACCATTGCCTGTGTCTTCACACCGGCTGAATCTTTTAATGTAATCACAGGGGCCGGTGTTCTCCTTCCTGGTCCGGATCAACTAACAGCCGGTGTGCCTATTTTGTTGTCAGATCGTCTTACTTAGGCCGGACTTGCTTCGTCTTTTGTTGTCAGATCCGCGACATCGGCCGTTTAAGGTACTCCTGAGGTGAGGACGTTGGGTTGAGTTGAGGACGGTTGGGCGGACTCGAGGTGGGAACGTTTGGACGGCGTTGATGTTAGCTAACACCGTCTGCGGAACGTTGTGTGAAGAGGGCGGAGCGCCACTCCGTTTATGGGACGGCGTGTGAAGAGGCGGATTTCCACACCGTTTGTGAAGTATATGAGGACGGAGAGCAAATGAGGGCGGTTGGCGGAGTGGAGGTGAAGATTCATGGGCGGAGTTGAGGTGCGGTGTTAACTTAGGCCTTGTCCGGTGTCCAACTTCAAGGATGGGTCCGGTGTCATAACAATTTGGGCCGGACCGAAAGAGGTGTTCACAACTCCTTCAAAGGATTTCCAACAGCTATATCTCCTCACCAGATTATCAAACGGTCATCTTGAGTGACCTATATATACATTTGAAGAGATTCAAATTCAAAGATACAAGAGACAACCTTTGTGATCTTTAAGCAAAGCTCTTAGATATTTTCTTAGTTTTCTTAGACAAAGGTCTTCTTTGTTGTTTTGCCTCTAGCAGACCTTGGTCCTATTTGTCTATCTTAGTGTATTAGTTTATTATTTGTATTGTTTCAAACACTAAGTTCTCAGAAACACCTTACGCAATCTATCTTTGTAATCTTGTTATTGTGTAAAAGTCTGATGTGTTGCCTGTAACATCCCTCTTTTTAGAGGCAATTTTACCCTTGTAAATTTTAATTATGGAGGGTTTGTAAGCAAGAATAAGTCAATATATACCCTGTTGGTGGTCTGTAGTACCTAAAAAATGTCATTTTTGCATATAATAATAGAATTTATATGGAATATTAGTGAAATTATGCAAAAACCGAGTGAAAAGGGCTCTGTTCCGAGTGACAGAGAAGAATTCCAAGTGAAGGAGAGAATTCCGAGTCAGTATCATGTTTTCCGAGTAAAACATGACTGAGAAGGCTACCACCGAGTGGAGTCCTGACCTGAGAAGCAATTCTAAGTGAAGAGTGTTCAAAAGAATCACTTCTGAGTAAAAATCCGAGTCAAAACACCCTAGAAAGGCTCGGTTCCGAGTTGAATATTTCCTTTTCTAAAGGAAATTACTGTGGTTGGAGCATTCCGAGTGAAAGAATGTATAAATACTCATGTTTATGTTGATTTGATGCTTCCTACCGATTAGAGCGTGTTGTGGAATCAATTGGGAAGGATTCCGAACGGTTTCCTATGTATTTGCTTAGGAAACCGAGTGGAAATGGTGGAGGGAGCCAATTCCGAGTGAGATACACTCCACTGGACCAAAACCGAGTGAGACTCGTACGTGTATGCCTTGTTCCGAGAGCTAATGGTTGAAATAAACCTTAATTGGAAATATAATTGAAGAAATTGGCCTAAACCGAGTGAATATAGTGAGGAAGACTCGGATTTCCGAGTGAAGATTCTGAGAAAGAGAGGACTCGGTCTGAAGAGGTATTACCAAGTGAGAAACCGAGTGCCTGAGTCAGTTCAAAGGAATTCCGAGTGAAGAATTAAAGCTTCGCTCAAGCGAGCAAGCCACGCTTAAGCGAGCCTTGTAATTATTGACTCGGAAGTAGGAATTCCAGTCGGAATAGTCTTAACCGAGTGTAATTTCACTCGGTATTCACTAACAGAAGTGCGTATTGACTTCAATTTTGTCTTTTAATGATATTTAAATTCAATCGTGCGCATTATGGATAGTGGACGACCAGAAATGGGCACTGACTCAGCATATATCTTTATTTAATCTCCAGTGACCCTTCCATTAGCAATCCACTAACAGCCCACTCAGAAAAGCTGTCCCCCACTTGTTTTTCCACTCACTCACTCCCTATTTAAACCAGTGCCAGGACCCTAAGGAACCCACACACACGACACAAACACCCTTCATCATTTTTCTTCCCAACAAGCTTCTTTCTCTCTTTTCCCTTCTGTTTCACTCGGAACTGGTGCAGGATAGTGAAGGGGACTCTTTCTTTTCCATCCAGGAACTTCATTGAGGTAAGGGGGTATATTCTTGGGTGCTCTATGGGAAAACCGAGTGGAGGACAGATTCAGTGTTATGTGAATTACATGCTTTAATTATATACATATATATATTTGTTACTAAATGCTTATAATCAGTTCAGAGTTGTTTGATTAAATGTTATGGTTATTGTTTTATATTTGAATATATGTATAACTAATTGATAAAAATATATGCTGGTTGTTGGACTGAGAAGATATTAAAGATCCTGGGTGTTCATGTGAGTTCCAGCAAGGAATTATAAAATAGAAGTCAGATTCAGTGAGTAATAAGCTCGGATTTTATGAAAAACTAACCTGAACATTCTGACAGAACTTTTTACTCAGAAAAATACATTATTTCCAGTCAAAAAGTTACTTTTATCCTAATCCTACTCGAAATCTTATTTTATTTCACTCAGAAAAATATTTCATCATTCTGTTTCACTCGGAAAACGTATTATTTTTACTCAGAAAACATCTCAGTTTGAATTTCACTCAGGACACATCTTATTTCACTCAGAAATTATGTTATTTTCACTCAGAAAACCCATCCAATGACTTTACTCAGAAAATAGTTTATTTTACTCAGCAAAGAGTTATTTTCACTCGGAAAACTCCTTTTAGTTTAATTTCACTCAAAATATATAGTTAAATTAACTCAGAAAACTCTTATCAACCTGATTCCACTCGGAATCAGGATTATTTCATTCGGATTTACTTTACTCGAAGGTATTCTAGTCAGCAGAATGATTTTTCACTCAGAAATTATATAAATTTTACTCAGAAACCTTTCTGCTCAACACTTTTAACTAGGAAAAATATTTTTAACTTCCCTGAGAAAACTTTTAACCTGATCTCACTCGGATTGATGCTTATTTTATTCAGAAACTCACTTCAGCCTGAATTTACTCGGTATCTAAACTTATTTCACCCAGAAAATTCATTTTTCACTCGGAACAGACTTATTTTACTCGGATAATTCAGTTTCACTCGGTATTCAACTCATCTCACTCGGCAAACTCAATTTCTCACTCAGTATTAAACCTATTTTTTTTTTCAAAAAGTTTGGAAATCAACATTTCTACTCGGATATAATTTATTTTAATCGAAAAAATCATTTCCACTCGGAATCAGACCTGTTTCAGTCGGAAAACAGCCTTCCAGTACAATTCCACTCAGATTTTTAGCCAGATCGCTTGGAGAACCCTTCTCTGTATGATTCCACTCGGAATCATACCTATTTCACTCGGATTGACCCCTGTTCCACTTGGAAAACTCTGTTTTTAGTGTTTTTCACTTGAATTTTCAATTGGAAACTAATCTTCAATACTTTTAAGTTATTGGTAAGTTATAATTATCATTCTTATTCTATTATTATCATTATTTATTGTCAAACTTAGTATTGTTATCATTATTATTAGTTTTATTATTATTATACATTGTTAACATCTAAATTATGCGTAATTACATAAAGAATATATATTATTTTACTCTTTATGAAAGAATATATATATGATAGACATATTTCTAAAAATTAATAAACGAATATCTTACAAGGTTTAAATGATTGATGAAATTCAAAGAACTTGAGAATGATATGATGAGACTGGAAACACATAAGATACCCAGGGATCTAATGATAAAAATAATGCATTTCGCATCATGAAAATATGTTTTGAAGAAGAAAAACTAGAGCATACACCTGGTACGCTGGAGGACATTCACGTTTGATCTCAGTAGAAGAATCTTGGGAGTACAACTGGAACGGCAACCCAATGGCATCAGAGTCGCGCCTGATAGCCGGGTGAGACGATGCAATTCTGGTGTACTTCGACTAAATGACGGGATGTATCTATGATCGTGAAGAGCCAAGTCCCAAGATGAAATGATATATATAATGATGAGAACCTGTGAGTTTATTCGTACCATATGATAAAAGAAAGGGGACTTGGTGAGCTCCGATCGCTCTAGAATGGAAACGTTGTGCCCAAGAAATAACTTGAGCAGGATGGATTCCAAAGAATGAAAGGATGATGATGGATTGATTTATTGGCCCCACATGCATCATGAGACTTAAACAAAGATAAATCATAATAAATCCAAACTCATGCATTTCATTACAGCATATTTGATTGTTATAATTGTGAATATGCTAAATATACGATTATGTGATGACAACATGCTTGATTGTTATAATTGTGAATATGCTAAATGTATGATCTATGTGACATTGTATGTTAACTGGATTATGTCCGCACCAGATTAACCAATCAGGGTCTTGGGTTATACTCACCCTTACTGTTGACCATTTTTCAGAGGAATTAGAAACTCAAGAACCCGAGTGTGAAGATTAGCAATACGCTGAACCCATTGAGAACAATTATTAAGGATAGAATATTTGTTATTAATAATCAGACACCGGATGACTGTATAATATTTAAGGGTGCCTGCGTTCCCCATTCTGTTAAGAGTACAATTACTTACAGTTTGTGAATGACTATGTGATATATACAATATTGCTTCCACTGATCTGCCAAGTATTTATAAAAAAATAAAATAAAAAAATATTCACTTTTTCTGAAAACTGTTAACACTCTCAGTTAAATAGGATGAACCTACAGAAGGATTTGTCTTATCTAATCGAGGGTGTTACAAAGGTGGTATCAAAGCATAGTCGATTCATTAAGCTTGTGGAGTGGACCATTAGGTTTCCACTTACTCTGATAGAAATATTGAACAGTCCATAACACTCCTAAGACTAAAATATCCTATGTGGAATGCTCCACATAACGCATACCCTGAATCTATTTGTTGATATTCTTTCAGCAAATTTCTAATGGCACGCCAAAATAACAATCACGTGATGGAGAATCTTCTTACCAGAATTGTGGAGGTAATAGAACGACAAGAGTTACCTCATGCTTCTGCCAGACAGGGATTAGCTGATTTTCAAAGGAACAATCCTACGCAATTCAAATGAGGTTTCAATCCAGAAGGAGCACAACTATGGATTGAACACCTTGAAAAGATTTTTGCCGCTATGCGATGTTCTGATGAGGATTGTGTAACCTTTGCTGTCTTCATGCTGGTTGGAGAAGCAGAACACTGGTGGACTCATGCTAGAGTCAGACTAGCAACTGATGGGCATATTATTACTTGGGGATGATTCAGGACGGAGTTTCTTGCCAAATACTTCCCCGAAGACATAAGGAGGCAAAAGGAGCAGGAATTCTTCAATCTGAAACAAGGCAATATGACTGTTGGGGAGTACGCTGCTAAGTTTGATGAGCTGGCAAAATGTTGTCCCTACTATACCCACATGGGAGAAGCGTCAAGATGTGCAAAATTCGAAGCAGGGCTACGACATGAGATTCGTCAAGCCATATGTTGTCAACAAATTACACAATTCACTACTTTGGTTGACAGATGCCGCATATTTAAGAACACCTCTAATCTTCGACGACCTAGAGCGTCTAATCATGGGCCAGAGCGACGTATGCCAGATCGACAGCAAAAGAGGGATTTTCAAGTAGATCGGCCATATTTCCGACCTTCCAACTCAGCCAACCGAAATCCTTCAAGAGATCAAGGGAACAATCGGAACCTGAAATGCTATATTTACGGAGGACCACATATGGCAGTAAATTATAGAACCTGCACAATTTGTGGACGGACTGGACATCGTGATGCTGACTGTTGGTTTAAAAATACTAACAACCAGCAACAGATGACTCAAAGACAGGTAGTGCGACCAACAGGCCAAGAGAATAGGGGACCTACTGTAAATACCCCTGCAAATAATGCCCCGAGAATGCAGACTGTTTCCCGCAACAACAACTTCAACCAAAACAATAAACCTGGAAGGCCTGGAAACAACTCAACTGGAAGACCAGGAGGAAATGCCAGAGTTTTTACCATGAATGATGCAGAGGTATCACAAGAGAACGATCTTGTGCAAGGTACATGCTTTATAGGAAGTACTCTATTAAATGTATTATATGATTCTGGAGCCACTCATTCTTTCATATCTGAGAATTATGTAAAACATTTAAAGCTTCCTACAACCTCTCTGCCCTATCAAATGATTGTCATAACTGCCGCCAATAAGCCCATTTGCTCTACTTGCATATGTCTAGAATGTCCTCTCAACATCGAAGGGAAAGCTTATCAGGTAGATCTGATATGTTTACCTTTGATTGATCTAGACATTGTTCTAGGAATGAATTGGCTTGCTGCCAACCATATTCTTATTGACTGTCATAATAGATCCATCTCTCACGGGACTACTACATCTGAACGTAATCAAGTCACAGATTCTTGCCTTGTTAGCTCAGAAAAGGTAATCTCAAAAGAAGTCCAACTATACATGATCCTTACTAAAACTGAAAGTAAGGCCACTTCTCAACTTGAACAGATTCCTGTTGTTCAAGAATTTCCAGAAGTATTCCCTGAGGACATACGAGAGCTACCTCCAGAGCGAGAAGTCGAATTCAACATTGATATTATACCGGGCGTGGGACCAATCTCTATTGCTCCTTACCGGATGTCACCCAAGGAACTCAGTGAACTCAAAGAACAATTAGAAGAACTACTAGAGAAAGGAATGATTAGACCCAGTGTCTCACCTTGGGGAGCACCAGTTCTTCTAGTCAAAAAGAAGGATGGCAGTATGCGGTTATGTGTTGATTATTGTCAATTGAATAAAGCTACGATCAAGAACCGATACCCTCTTCCAAGGATTGATGATTTGATGGACCAATTATGAGGAGCCACTATTTTCTCGAAGATTGATCTGCGATCAGGCTATCATCAAATCAGGGTAAAGAAAGACGATGTACCCAAAACGGCATTCAGAACACGATATGGGCACTATGAGTATCTTGTTATGCCCTTTGGAGTTACAAATGCACCTACAGTCTTTATGGGATACATGAATCGAATCTTCCATGAGTACTTGGACAAATTCGTGGTTGTATTCATTGACGATATTCTCGTCTACTCCAAGAGTCATGAGGAATACGAGGAGCATCTTCGAATTGTTCTAAACACTTTACGTACAAGGTAATTGTACGCTAAGTTTTCAAAATGTGAATTCTGGTTGACAGAAGTGAAATTCTTAGGACATGTCATCTCTAAGGAAGGAATTGTTGTGGATCCTACAAAGGTAGAAGCTGTATTAAATTGGGAACCACCCAAGAATATGACGGAAATCCGAAGTTTCCTTGGATTGGCTGGATATTATCGTCGATTCATCGAGAATTTCTCTCGAATTGCAGCACCTTTAACTAAGCTAACTCATAAAGATCAACCATTTGAATGGACCGACAAATGCGAAAGCAGTTTTACGGAGTTACGCCAACGACTCACTAGTGCACCTGTCTTGATTTTACCAGATCCTGCCAAGCCATATGAAGTGTATTGTGATGCGTCAAGACAAGGGCTAGGATGTGTCCTAATGCAAGAAAGAAAGGTTGTTGCTTATGTTTCAAGACAGCTAAGAACGCATGAAGTTAATTATCCCACACATGACTTGGAATTAGCTGCAGTTGTGTTTGCCTTCAAAATCTGGAGACACTACTTGTATGGTACATACTTCGAAGTCTTCAGTGATCATAAGAACTTGAAGTATCTATTCGACCAGAAGGAGTTGAATATGCGACAACGTAGGTGGATGAAATTTATCAAAGATTATGATTTTGAACTCCGGTATCATCCTGGAAAAGCTAATGTTGTGGCTGATGCACTCAGTAGAAAGGCCTTACGTCTATCATATATGATGACAAAGGAGTTGGAATTGATAGAACAGTTTCGCGATTTGAATCTAGCAGTAACACCAAAAAGGGGAAGCCTTATGGTCATTGGAACAAATCAAAGAAGCTCAAACCAATGACCAGGAATTACAAGATCTAGCAGAAAAGACAAAAGAAGGAGTCTCAGAGTTTAGCAAAGATGAACATGGGGTGATCAGGTATCAACAGAGACTCTGTATTCCAGTCAACACAGATCTTAAAAGATCTATCCTGGATGAAGCACACAAAAATAAATACAGTATCCACCCAGGATCAACCAAGATGTACCAGGACTTGAAGAAATTATTCTGGTGGCAAGGAATGAAAAGGGATATCGCTGAGTATGTAACAGCTTGCCTGATGTGTCAGAAGGTAAAGGCGGAACAACAACGTCCAAGTGGGACCCTTCGTCCTTTAGATATTCCAGAATGGAAATGGGATGAGATTACTATGGACTTCGTGAGTGGATTTCCCAGAACATCAGCTGGATATGATGCTATTTGGGTAATCGTGGATCGATTAACAAAAACCACTCACTTCATTCCTGTCAATATGAAGTATTCTCTAGAAAAACTCACCCAGATCTATATCAAGGAAATTATACGATTACATGGAACTCCCACTGCGATTGTGTCCGATCGAGATCCTCGTTTCACATCACAGTTTTGGAAGAGCCTGCAACAAGCTCTAGGAACTCGTCTGAAGTTAAGTTCCACATATCACCCACAGACAGACGGACAATCAGAAAGGACGATCAAGACTCTTGAAGATTTGTTGCGTCTTTGTGTATTGGAACATGGAGGAAGTTGGCAAGAATATCTTCCACTTATTGAGTTCACTTACAACAACAGCTATCATGCAAGCATCGGAATGGCCCCTTATGAAGCTTTGTATGGAAGAAAATGCCGTACACCTTTATGTTGGTATGAAACTGGTGAGAAAATAATAATTGGACCAGAGATTGTTCAGAAGACAACAGAACAAGTTCAGAGGATTCAAATGGCAATGAAGGCTTCGTAAGATAGACAAAAGAGTTACTATGACAAACGTCGGAAGCCATTAGAATTTGAAGAAGGTGACCATGTATTTCTCAAAGTTACCCCTACCACTGGAGTAGGAAGAGCTTTGAAGGCCAAGAAGTTAAGCCCCAGATACGTAGGACCCTATCAGATTCTGCAAAAGATAGGAACTCATGCGTACCGCATTGCTCTGCCACCCGAGCTGACAAACCTTCACAATGTATTTCATGTCTCTCAACTCTGCAAATATGTACCAAGCCCTGATCATGTTCTAAGTCCCGATCAATTTGTTCTAAAAGAAAATCTTACCTTTGAAGCATTGCCGGTTAAGATTGCTGACCGATGTCTCAAACAGCTAAGAGGCAAAGAGATCCCTTTGGTCAAGGTAGTTTGGAGTCAGATAGATGATGGGGATGCTACTTGGGAAATTGAGGAGAAAATGAGAGAATTATACCCTCAATTATTCCAACTTTGAATTTCGGGACGAAATTCCTAAAAGGGGAGGAGAATGTAACATCCCTCTTTTTAGAGGCAATTTTACCCTTGTAAATTTTAATTATGGAGGGTTTGTAAGCAAGAATAAGTCAATATATACCCTGTTGATGGTCTGTAGTACCTCAAAAATGTCATTTTTACACATAATAATAGAATTTATATGGAATATTAGTGAAATTATGCAAAAACCGAGTGAAAAAGGCTCTGTTCCGAGTGACAGAGAAGAATTCCGAGTGAAGGATTAGAAATTCCGAGTGAAGGAGAGAATTACGAGTCAGTATCATATTTTCCGAGTAAAACATGACTGAGAAGGCTACCACCGAGTGGAGTCCTGACCTGAGAAGCAATTCTGAGTGAAGAGTGTTCAAAAGAATCACTTCTGAGTGAAAATCCGAGTCAAAACACCCTAGAAAGGCTCGGTTCCGAGTTGAATGTTTCCTTTTCTAAAGGAAATTACTGTGGTTGGAGCATTCCGAGTGAAAGAATGTATAAATACTCATGTTTATGTTGATTTGATGCTTCCTACCGATTAGAGCGTGTTGTGGAATCAATTGGGAAGGATTCCGAACGGTTTCCTATGTATTTGCTTAGGAAACCGAGTGGAAATGGTGGAGGGAGCCAATTCTGAGTGAGATACACTCCACTGGACCAAAACCGAGTGAGACTCGTACGTGTATGCCTTGTTCCGAGAGCTAATGGTTGAAATAAACCTTAATTGGAAATATAATTGAAGAAATTGGCCTAAACCGAGTGAATATAGTGAGGAAGACTCGGATTTCCGAGTGAAGATTCTGAGAAAGAGAGGACTCGGTCTGAAGAGGTATTACCGAGTGAGAAACCGAGTGCCTGAGTCAGTTCAAAGGAATTCCGAGTGAAGAATTGAAGCTTCGCTCAAGCGAGCAAGCCACGCTCAAGCGAGCCTTGTAATTGTTGACTCGAAAGTAGGAATTCCAGTCGGAATAGTCTTAACCGAGTGTAATTTCACTCGGTATTCACTAACAGAAGTGCGTATTGACTTCAATTTTGTCTTTTAATGATATTTAAATTCAATCGTGTGCATTATGGATAGTGGACGACCAGAAATGGGCACTGACTCAGCATATATCTTTATTTAATCTCCAGTGACCCTTCCATTAGCAATCCACTAACAGCCCACTCAGAAAAGCTGTCCCCCACTTGTTTTTCCACTCACTCACTCCCTATTTAAACCAGTGCCAGGACCCTAAGGAACCCACACACACGACACAAACACCCTTCATCATTTTCCTTCCCAACAAGCTTCTTTCTCTCTTTTCCCTTCTGTTTCACTCGGAACTGGTGCAGGACAGTGAAGGGGACTCTTTCTTTTCCATCCAGGAACTTCATTGAAGTAAGGGGGTATATTCTTGGGTGCTATGTGGGAAAACCGAGTGGAGGACAGATTCAGTGTTATGTGAATTACATGCTTTAATTATATACATATATATATTTGTTACTAAATGCTTATAATCAGTTCAGAGTTGTTTGATTAAATGTTATGGTTATTGTTTTATATTTGAATATATGTATAACTAATTGATAAAAATATATGCTGGTTGTTGGACTGAGAAGATATTAAAGATCCTGGGTGTTCATGTGAGTTCCAGCAAGGAATTATAAAATAGAAGTCAGATTCAGTGAGTAATAAGCTCGGATTTTATGAAAAACTGACCTGAACATTCTGACAGAACATTTTACTCGGAAAAATACATTATTTCCAGTCAGAAAGTTACTTTTATCCTAATCCTACTCGGAATCTTATTTTATTTCACTCAGAAAAATGTTTCATCATTCTGTTTCACTCGGAAAACGTATTATTTTTACTCAGAAAACATCTCAGTTTGAATTTCACTCAGGACACATCTTATTTCACTCAGAAATTATGTTATTTTCACTCAGAAAACCCATCCAGTGACTTTACTCAGAAAATAGTTTATTTTACTCAGCAAAGAGTTACTTTCACTCGGAAAACTCCTTTTAGTTTAATTTCACTCAGAATATATAGTTAAATTAACTTAGAAAACTCTTATCAACCTGATTCCACTTGGAATCAGGATTATTTCATTCAGATTTACTTTACTCGAAGGTATTCTAGTCAGCAGAATGATTTTTCACTCGGAAATTATATAAATTTTACTCAGAAACCTTTCTGCTCAACACTTTTAACTAGGAAAAATATTTTTAACTTCCCTGAGAAAACTTTTAACCTGATCTCACTCGGATTGATGCTTATTTTATTCAGAAACTCACTTCAGCCTGAATTTACTCGGTATCTAAACTCATTTCACCCAGAAAATTCATTTTTCACTCGGAACAGACTTATTTTACTCGGATAATTCAGTTTCACTCGGTATTCAACTCATCTCACTCGGCAAACTCAATTTCTCACTCAGTATTAAACCTATTTTTTTTCAAAAAGTTTAGAAATCAACATTTCTACTCGGATATAATTTATTTTAATCGGAAAAATCATTTCCACTCGGAATCAGACCTGTTTCAGTCGGAAAACAGCCTTCCAGTACAATTCCACTCGGATTTTTAGCCAGATCGCTTGGAGAACCCTTCTCTGTATGATTCCACTCGGAATCATACCTATTTCACTCGGATTTACCCCTGTTCCACTCGGAAAACTCTGTTTTTAGTGTTTTTCACTTGAATTTTCAATTGGAAACTAATCTTCAATACTTTTAAGTTATTGGTAAGTTATAATTATCATTCTTATTCTATTATTATCATTATTTATTGTCAAACTTAGTATTGTTATCATTATTATTAGTTTTATTATTATTATACATTGTTAACATCCAAATTATGCGTAATTACATAAAGAATATATATTATTTTACTCTTTATGAAGGAATATATATATGATAGATATATTTCTAAAAATTAATAAACGAATATCTTACAAGGTTTAAATGATTGATGAAATTCAAAGAACTTGAGAATGATATGATGAGACTGGAAACACATAAGATACCCAGGGATCTAATGATAAAAATAATGCATTTCGCATCATGAAAATATGTTTTGAAGAAGAAAAACTAGAGCATACACCTGGTACGCTGGAGGACATTCACGTTTGATCTCAGTAGAAGAATCTTGGGAGTACAACTGGAACGGCAACCCAATGGCATCAGAGTCGCGCCTGATAGCCGGGTGAGACGATGCAATTCTGGTGTACTTCGACTAAATGACGGGATGTATCTATGATCGTGAAGAGCCAAGTCCCAAGATGAAATGATATATATAATGATGAGAACCTGTGAGTTTATTCGTACCATATGATAAAAGAAAGGGGACTTGGTGAGCTCCGATCGCTCTAGAATGGAAACGTTGTGCCCAAGAAATAACTTGAGCAGGATGGATTCCAAAGAATGAAAGGATGATGATGGATTGATTTATTGGCCCCACATGCATCATGAGACTTAAACAAAGATAAATCATAATAAATCCAAACTCATGCATTTCATTACAGCATATTTGATTGTTATAATTGTGAATATGCTAAATATACGATTATGTGATGACAACATGCTTGATTGTTATAATTGTGAATATGCTAAATGTATGATCTATGTGACATTGTATGTTAACTGGATTATGTCCGCACCGGATTAACCAATCAGGGTCTTGGGTTATACTCACCCTTACTGTTGACCATTTTTCAGAGGAATTAGAAACTCAAGAACCCGAGTGTGAAGATTAGCAATACGCTGAACCCATTGAGAACAATTATTAAGGATAGAATATTTGTTATTAATAATCAGACACCGGATGACTGTATAATATTTAAGGGTGCCTGCGTTCCCCATTCTGTTAAGAGTACAATTACTTACAGTTTGTGAATGACTATGTGATATATACAATATTGCTTCCACTGATCTGCCAAGTATTTATAAAAAAATAAAATAAAAAAATATTCACTTTTTCTGAAAACTGTTAACACTCTCAGTTAAATAGGATGAACCTACAGAAGGATTTGTCTTATCTAATCGAGGGTGTTACATTGCCAGCCTTTAGTTTCTGTGGGAAACAGTTGGTGGCTTGAAGAGGCTTTTGAAAGAATATTTGAAATTGAGCCAAGAGTGACTTGTTGAAAGAATACTTGAGTTTAAGCCAGTAGTGGTTGAGGTCAAGAAATCTTGTGGTACAAGTCTCGTGCTATTATTGTAAAGGAGATTTTACAATAGTGAAAATCCTTCAAGTTGAAAGGGATTGGACATAGCTTCTGAGTTGGAAGTGAACCAGTATAAATCTATTTTGTTCATTCTTCTTTTTCCCTGCTCTCTAAAAGTTTGCTTTGATAAGTCTAGTTATTTGCTTTGTAAAACGTTCATATTCCGTAAAAAGAGTTTGAGACTTATTCAACTCTCCTTTCTAAGTTTGACTTTGAACCATCAAAGACCATAGCAATAGTACTTATGATGTTAAACCTAGAGATACAAGGACACAGAGAATGAGATTGTGGTGGCCTTTTTCTACACCTTCCGTGCTAAGATCATTCGTTGGGACTTCTACATTCTTCATGCCCTTTGCCAGGCGGGACACCATGAATGGTTTGAAGACTTACCTAGAAGGTGGCAAAAGATGGTGAAGGAGGGCCACACCATCAACGTATGGTTCCACTCTAATCCTTAACATGGATGACCCAGCCTCAATAACAACAGTAGCAATGACTCTGATGACAACAATGATGACTCGAACAATGACGAACTTGAGAGGTGATTACAACTTAAGATCTGTTATAGGGTAGGGAGGTGTTATCTTTATTTTCTTGCTTTTGATGTATTTCTTTGTATTGCATAAGAGAGGAAGATAGGTAGATTCTCCTTATGCTCAACTTCATTTCATTGTATGCTCACATTGGACAAAATGGCAGCTTCTACCCATGTTATATAATGTTTATAAATGAAGTACTTTCTGTATATGTGTAGCAAAGATCGAGGTGTGAAATACTGCTTTATTTCTAACCAAACATATTGCGTAAACAAAAGAAATTTTTCAGCGTGTATTTTCAAAAGATTTTACTATTAGGTGACACATTATTCTAGACATAAAATGGTGGTTTTTCCCATTACTCATAAAATTTTTAAGGAAACCTCTATGTCTAAGATAGGCTGCCACATAACCTATATTATATAATAAAATAGATCATCTTCTACTGGGAGAGCCACTGGTGTTCTAGAAAATTACTTAGAAATAAAACATTACGTGCAACTTAACAAAGAGTTCCCGTAGCCTTATGTCTCTAGGATTGATTAAATAGGTTCTTAGTTCCAGGCTCAAGTCACAAATTGTTAAGTTATTTAAGGCTTTTATAGTAACATATTTTTTTATTTTAAAATTATAATTTATCAAATTTTTATTATATTATTAATGTAAAAATTATTACATTTTTGCAACAAATTCTTCTCCTTTTCTTTAATATATATATAATTTTATTATTAAAAATTTTGAACATCTTAAATTATTATTATGTTATTAACTATAAATATTATTTTTATTTACAACATTATTCTTTTATGTAAGAAATGTTTAATTAAATGTAAATTTTATTTTACCTTATTTTTATTTATTTCAAATTAATTTAATACATCATAATTTTTTAAAACTTTTATTGTAGTTAATTGATATTTTTTTATGAATTATCGTAGTTGATAAAACATATAAATCTTAAGAAATTATTTTATATGATTTATTTGAATAAGATAATTTTAATTTTCAGTATTTTATTTTTATAAATACTTGATTGTGAAATTATATTATGAACTTTAAATATATAATTAAAATAAGATTATTATAATTAGTAAAACTTATACATCATACTCACAACTTTCACCCTCTATAATATATTGTTAAATTATTATAATATAATTGTTATACCAATAAAAAATATAATACAATTAATATAATTACGCTTAATAAAAACTATAATCTAAATAACACTATAAAGCTCATTAAACTGTTACATTTAATAAAAACTATAATCTAAAGAATATAATATATATTTTATTACTATTGCAAATACTTAATATTAAAAAATTTAAAAACCAAAAATTCTAATTAAATACAAAGGGTAAAAATGGGGAAAATATTTAAGGAAAGTGATATTAACAAATTAATATTCATATTTTATGAATGAATGATCACACGATGAGATTAGATATAATGCTTCGAGAGATTTCTTGCACAACACTGGTAGAATGGTAGAATTTTGGAAGAGGATATTCATTAGTATACTATAAAAAATGACTAAATCATATTCTAATCTCATATCTTTTAATAAATTTTAAATTTAATTCCTAATTCTTTTTTCAATTGGTTAATACCTTATGTTTTTAAAATATTTTAGTTAAGTTTCTTTCGCCTAATTTTTCATTAATTAACTGTGTTAACGAAGTCATGACATAATAAACAAACATCGCATGTGACAATATCCTCATTTGTTAACGGTACAACGTCCATTGTACATGTTAAATGTCGCTGACACGACGACTCTCATATGTCAAATGTTTATTGGTTAAAGAGTAAATAACACATGTAATAGTAATGTTAATAGCATTTGATTCGTATAGTAGTTGAAACATCCCGACTAATTAAAGACAAGTCCGAGACTCGGGGAAATTTTTCGCGTTCGAAATAGGAGTCGGGAAACAGATAACGGAGTCGGAGTGCCACTCGCTGGGCGAGATCCTGACTCTGGTGAGCGAAACAGTAAAAGTCACTTGAGCAAGCTCTTACTCGCTAGAGCGAGTTCCTACACTCGGTGTTCCGTCATTCGGAATCGGGACCTCCGTTCACTCGGGAACGGTCCCTTCGGGTCATACCTCACTCGGTAAGTTCTTACTCATAGTCAGACCCTTGTTCTTACCCTGGAAGGTCACATCATAGACATGGTTCACTCGGAAGCGTTTTAACCTTCATCCGGAATGATTCACTCGGTCCTTCCTCACTCGGAACCTTTACACCTTCCATCACTCGGAAGTAGTTCCCTTCGGTTATGTTTCGCTTAGAAATATTTTAACCTTTCTTCACTCGAAAGAGGTTTCCTCAGTTATATCTCACTCGGTAAACACCTTGACCTTACTTCCCTCGGAAGTGATCCCCTTGATCCAGTTTCACTCAGAAAATACTCTAACCTTTCTTTACTCGGGAGAGTTTCCTAGGTCGAGTCTTACTCAGAAATATTTAAACCTTATCCACTCGGAAGAGGTTCTCTAGGATAGGTTTCACTCAGAATTATCTTGACCATTCTTCCCTTGGAAGTGATTCTCTCGGTCAATTCTCACTCGGGAGTATTTAACCCTTTCTTCCCTCGGAAGAGGTTCTCTCAACTATGTCTCACTCGGAATCATCTGAGCTATCCTTCCCTCAGAAGTAGTCCTCTCGGACATAGCTCACTCGGATCTATTTTAACCTTCTTCACTCAGAAGAGGTTCACTCAGCTATTTATTACTCGGAAACATATTGACTATCCTTCACTCGGAAGTAGTCCTCTTGGACATAACTCACTCGGAACTATTTAATCTTTGGCACTTCTTATACAACAATAGTTCCTGGACAATTCAACAACCTCATAACAATATATACATATATATTCATATGTTCATAATTCTGGGAAGTTCAAACTCGTGTATCTACTCAAAACCACCGGTTTACATATGAGCCGGCCAAGGCTATATCAAAATTATACACAATATGCACATTACATCTGTACAAATACTCCTCACACGGCTTAATGAGCACTCGTCATTCACCACCCCGACCAATATCCACTGAAAATATAGCCACAAGTAGGGGTGAACATTTTACATATTAAATGACAGTTATTGACTCGGATTAATCCTCCAATTCTCAACTATACAATATCATGTCTCAAACAAACAATAACATACACTGCCATTCAATATGATTACACACATAACATCATCCAATCAGGATTTACTCAACTCATTCAAGGCTATATAATTCATGCTATTCTCAATAACATATACACAACCATACAAGTCACATTGCACTCGGCAACAGTTATCAGTGTATACACATTCAGTCAATCGGATCCATTTGTTCATTATTAAGTTTTGTGTTGCAACATAGCCTCTCAGCCTTTTTCTCAGCTCTCAGCTGATCCGGCCATTTTACTGGTACCAAACCGTTTGCCCTCTCATGTAACACAGTCACTCTCAGCGACAACGAAAGTGTTACGGGCAGCCCCGAGTCCCACTCGGTAGGCTTGCCTTGAGTCCCACCCAAGGTCTTTCATTGTATCTCATACATATTCATTTGATTACCATTTCGATATTAAGCGTCTCATGCTATATGCTCTCAGCATTTTCAATGGTGAATCACATGCATATGGTTTTAATCATCAAGCGTCTCACGCTATATGCACTCAACATTCTTATCATCATATCTCATACATATTCATTTGATTACCATTTCGATAATAAGCGTCTCACGCTATATGTAACATCCCAAATTTTAAAATGAGTGAATTAATTAACAGAATAAATATTAGGAATTTATGAGTGAACTACTTAACATCCTAAAATATTATGAATAATTAAATTAAGCATTTTGGGAATTTCAGGTGGTTTATGGAAACCGGTTAAGCTGAAAACGAGCCGGTTGAAATATGGGTGTCGGACCAAGTATCTCCGATTGAGATGATATTGGTCAGGGTTGTTAAGGATAATATTGGGAATCCGAATATGTATTTGGAATAATTTTTAAATGAAGTTTTGAGCTCAAACGAAGAGCCTGTTTATGGAAAAACGATAAAGCCTTAATGAATGAAAGTTAAAATAAAATATAAACTCTTCTCTTGTCCCTCTCATTCTCACGTGTATTCTCTCCCTCTTAGGCAAACACTTCTTCTCCTTTCTCTTTATATCCCACTCATCATCTTTTTCTCCTTTCTCTTCAAAAATCCACAAGTGTGGTGTGTGCCATCTTCTCTTCCATTTTTGTGTAGAGCTTGGGCTTGGAGGCTCTCTCTCTCACTCTCTCTATTTTCATGTTCCTTCTCACCCATTCTAGAAACCCATTTCTCTTAGCTTGAGGTAAGGGTTTCTCTTCATTTTCATGAGCTTTAAAATCTAGCTTTTGGGTATTGGTTGTTGGGAGAGAGTTAATGCATATGGGTTAAGTTAGGAGAGACATTTATGATGAAAAACCCTAAGGTGGGGTGTATTTAAATTGAGTTTAATAGGGCCTTGGGTGGTACACGAAAATGACATGAGAATGATGGAAAATGATGAACATAAATGGTGGTTATTAGGTTTTTGATGAAACCCTAACTTTATAAATTAGGGGAAATGTGAGATGTAGGTAGATGAGCATTTATTATTGATGATAGATGCTATTTATGATGTGTAGTGACCATTAATGGTGGTAAATGGTTGGTGGAGTTCATTAATATGGAAGCCCATGAATGGGTTTAGCCTTAAATACATAATAATGTGATTGGGCACCTAACCAATGGTGGTTATGGTGGATTAAATGAATAAGTAAAGATTGAGAATTAAAAAGGCATAAAACACCAAGTGGTTAATTAAGAGCACTTGAATCTTGGTGGTTTTAATAGAGAATAATTGTGTGGTATGTTGTATAATGTAGGAAACGACCCCATCGATGAAGCGGGACCATCGAACCGCATTGATTTCTACTTCTCTTGAGGTAGGAAGGGGGTAACTACTCTAAATGCATGATTTCATCCATTGATGATGTGGAAATATGTATATGTGATTATGTTGATGATTGTTGAATGGATGGCGTGATGATGTTATGATTTGAATGCATTTAGAATGATTATTGTTGTGTGGCATGTGTTTGGGATAATGTATATGATGTTGTGATGAGTTTATGCTAATGAGATGTGATGGTGGTTTAAAACCATGTATGAAATGAAATCCATGTGGAGAAATATCTCGAAGATGTATGTTTGAATTGATGAATGTGTATGCCACTAACTCTTAATGTGTATGAAATGTAAAGAGAATTGGTGATGATTGAGGATGATGAAAATATTGAAATCCACTAAGTAGTGGTGAATGAGTGTATGTGGAGTGGCATCTAGGATGCACAGTGTGAGGATGCATTTGATTTGCATTTACATTGCATCCATGGCATATCATAGCTGTCTATGTGGAATATTAGGGGGTTCCACTAGGCGGGCCCAGTGGGAGGGCGGGGCAGTGCACGAGCGTATTGTGGTTTTTCCCCTGTGACTCGGTGTGTGAGTCACGAAGCTGTCCATAGTTTGGTGACGAGGCACCCTATGTGGCGGGCCCAGTGGGCGGGCGGCTCTATGGTGAGCGAGTTTACCTCGGTGTCCGACGGGGCACGACTCTCTCGATGTGTGTTCGGGAGGGGCCCGTAGCACTTGTGGTAATTGAGGCCACGATGTTGATCTGCAAGTCACGGGGTGACTAGTGCTACAGATGAGCGATAGCGGTTTGGTACCAGTAAAATTATGAGGATGTAAGCATGCATAAATTGAGATACATGTGTACACAATTTTACTACTGCAGTAGGGGCATAGTAGCACACCTATGCTTGTCCCACCAATTGATATGATGTTGTAATCCCACAGTCGGATCCGCATTGTTTGATGAGAAATTCTTGTGCATATGCATTAGCTTTAAGAGCATTTGCATATAGCTGAAGATATGCCTAGTTGAAAGCCCATAGTGGCGAGGGATGGATGAGAATTGAAAGGGAAGAGAGTGAATGCTAACCCTATGTTTGTATGTGGTGAACCAAATGAATGAAATTGTAGATGTGTACTTGATTTTGGTGAGATATGCTTATAAATGATGTGTGATGTTGTGTAAGATATGTTATATGAACAAGTATACATGTATTTCATCATAATGTATGACTTTAATTCATTTGGATTATGTTACTCACCTCCTCGTTGCTATTTTTAAAGTTGATGTAGGTATGACTTAAATCCTACCATTTTGGAGGCCGAGTTTGAAGAAGGTAAATATGGAATGGGAATGCGTAAGCCTTGGCCGGCATGCATTTTCTTTTGTGGAGTATATGGTGTTTATGTACTCAATTTTGTAATAGTTGATGATTTTGGAGGTCATGGGAGAAAATTGGATATGTGTGTAAGGCCAATTTTCATTTATGACCTAAATGATGTAAAGAACAAAATTATGATACTTGATGATGTTGAATTTAATGTATGGATGTTGAAAATTATGAGTTATAGCTCCTTTATGATATGTGTTTGAGATTTGGTATAGTGGTTTTATGCATGAGCTAGGAACTAGCATGGTCAAATAAAGATTTATGAGGTTTTGATGTGATATAAGGAATGAGATAGCTTAAGTATGTTATTTGTGATTTGTGTAGAATGGAATGAATCCATTTTGCCAAAAGTAGACCCCTTGGTTACCCCAAAATGCCTTAAAATGAAGTAATCGCGCTTATGCGTATAAATTACTCATTTTTAGGAATTTTTGAGTGCGGCCAGTTGCCACACGTCACAAATAATGTGTTTTAGCTTGTGTTAAAATTTGGTGGCATTCCGACATTGTTTGCATGGGTTTTGGTGGTTGAGAAGTTCATCTTTGGTGCAAAATCTGCATAATTCTGCAGTAGGACAGGGCGTAATCGATTAGCTTCCAGGGTGTAATCGATTACAAGGCCTCTGTCCTTAATCTAATCGATTCTGCTTCAGACTGTAATCGATTATGGGTCATCCAGAGCCAATGTAATCGATTATGCTCTGAGTGGTAATCGATTAGCAGAAATACCTGATGCATTACATAAATCCCAGTAGCTTGCTAATCGATTATGGGCAGTGTAGTAATCGATTATGTTTCCAACAGAAACCAGGTAATCGATTAGCTAAGGATCTGTAATCGATTAGGTGATGCCTCTGATTCAATATACCATTCCAGGAAGTCAGTGATCGATTACCATTTGCTTGGTAATCGATTAGGGAATTGTAATCGATTATTTCTAGTCCTGTAAAGCCTTGACTAAATAAGGGATAGCCGATTATACTATTTAGTGATCAAAATGGTATTGTTTGGACATGTGTTGTGTACTCTGATACCTTCTCATATCTTCATATATGGGAGTGGTTTATTATAGATCCAGGTATTCTACTAAGAGCTACATCACTTATTCTCTTTATACTGAATTATTAAAAAAAAGGTGAAAAATTTACCCCTATTTTGGGGGCGTCTCACTATATGCTCTCAGCATTTTCAATGGTGAATCACATGCATATGGTTTTAATCATCAAGCGTCTCACGCTATATGCACTCGACATTCTCATTATCATATCTCATACATATTCATTTGATTACAATTTCGATAATAAGCGTCTCGCGCTATATGCTCTCAGCATTTTCAATGGTGAATCACATGCAAATGGTTTTACTCATCAAGCGTCCCACGCTATATGCACTCGGCATTCTCATTTCAATCGACATGCTTCACATGCAATTCCATATACAATCATATAGTAAGCGTCTCACGCTATAAGCACTCGGCATACTCATTACAATCAACATGCATCACATGCAGTTCAATATACAATCATGGACGGAAATCACATAACACTCCATAACTCATAAATATCACACATCCAGGTATTTCTCATGTTATCAAACAAGCAGAACACACCGATCATCACTTTTCAAGGTTATATATAACCAACATAACAATTTCACCCGAAATCCGTCCATAAACCATTCATTTGAAATGTAAAGCACCCCCTACCTACTGTGAAGTTCCTCGAACTTTCAACGTTGATCGGTTGCTCCCGATCGCTCCTTCAGTCACTCTTTCTCAACTGAACGACCTTCGAGTCCAGTCGTTAAACTCTGCACTCAGCTTTGGAGAAACCGAAAGTTGTTCTCACACTCTCGAACAGTCCGATCCTTGCTAACAGTGGAGGACTTCGAGCCCCCAAGACACCACAACGTCGCTGATGAAGAAGAAGGAGAAGACGGAGAAGAAGAAGAAGAAGAATCTTAGTTGAACTTCAGAGAGAAACAGAGATGGTACCTCTGCATGCACGAACAGAGAAATGGCTCAACTCTCACTTTCTTTTCCCAGCTCAGCGTGAATGGAAGAGTGAGAGAGAACGAAAACACTTATATAGTCAAGAGGGCACATGCGTAATTTTCCAAGCCACTTTTAGTTAATCAGCCATCAATCTTAATCCGCCCAGTAATGCGCAATCAGGATGTTACAGTAGTCATATCAAATAAATAAAATAACATATCAATAAAGTTAATTACATGTTATATTTTTGTTAACAGAGTTATTTAAAATTAAAAAAGTTAGAGATGACTTAAAAATTTCTAAAGAAATAAGGAACTGAATAGCCATTTAACGAAAAAAAAGTATTTCATATAATTTCTATATTCTATCCTATATAATACTAATAAGGAAATACTTTTTAGCGTCATTCTTGATTTTCATGCAATACTATATGACAATTTGATGATTTAAGTATGTTTTTGTCCATAAGTTTCTTATAAAATATTTTTTTATATTTCTCTTATATTAAATATTTTATATTTAGTTTGAATTTAAATTTGTTAATAATTGATATGAGTTACTCAATTACAAATTAATTTGTTAAAATAGTTTAGATATTTTTAACTCATTAGAACATGTGACTCTATGGGGTATAAATACAGTTTTTAATTGTTAAAATTACTTTTAAATTTGCCAAGAAAATAAAACTGTTGAAGTTTTTAACGGTAAAAAAATTATATTTTAATTTGTCAGAATCTAGTATTGGTAGTCACTTGAACATAGTAGAACCATCTAAACAAGTTAATATATAATTTAATTATTTATATTAATAATTAATAAATTCAATATTTAAAATAAAATATTTAATATAATATAAAAGAAATATAAAAACATTATTTTATAAGTATCGAAATCCAAGAGACGAATAAAAAATATATTTAAGTCTTAACAATTTAAACTTGCTTCGTGAAAGGGATTTGTGAGTTAAATGGGAAAACATCAGAAAGTTAAAACAGGTCCAGCTCAGACTGCTAACACTGTCTCATGTTTTGATCTAATTAAAATTTAAAACATAATGTGAGTTGATTATACATACTTCAAACTATAATTAATAATTATCACCCACATATAAGTGCGGATACATAAGGGTTGAAACACATTAGTAGAGGTAGAATAAGATTCCAATAGAAGAAGGTATTGAACATGCAACCTTTCAGGGACCTGCAAATTAAACACGAGTTTGCAGGGTAAATGCCATATGAAAAAATATAAGGAACGTAAATTACATATCAATTTATTTATTTATATTTATTACACCATATTAATTCTTTTTATTTTACATATTTTTTCTCTCGTATAAACATTATTAAAAAATAATAATTATTGATATTTTAAAATTTTAAATAAAATATTAAATGGAAATATAATTTATCTTCTCAATACAACTAATGAGGTAGTACTATGTATAATGCAGTGCAGTGCACCAACATCAATTTCAAGAACTAGCAGAAAACACATGGGCGTGAGTAGTGCTTATCAATTTCATGTATTTTTCTAGAGGAAATGTATCCTTCTCATATTTTGATAAATAAATAAAATTTAAAAAGTTTGAACATTATTTATTATTAATAAAATAATAAAACTAAATAAAAATATTTTAGTTTATATTTACTTAAATAACTATATGATAGATAATTTATTAGTCTGTGAAAAAAAATTGAAAAGACGCATGAAGTATTTGATTCAAGGAGAGGGAAATTACTTACCAGAATTCCAAGATCTGGGATTCTAACAGGAATACGTCTTTTGGACCACATTTGCATACAATTGATGAAGAAATTTGAAATAAGCATGTCTACATCTCGTATTGAAGAAAATGACACCCACAACAATCAAATACCCCACAGCAAATCCAATGCCCAAACCCATATAAAAGCATGAATATACTTCAGATTCATCTTCTTCTTCTTCTTCTTTTCTCATCTGATTTGTACTGTGGGGATTTGCATTTTGTGGGCAAACCTTTGTAAGGGGAGGTCCACAAAGTTCATGATTGCCCATGTAGCTAACATTTGTAAAACCTTGAAGTTGAGTACCTGATGGGATTTTGCCCACAAAATTGTTAAAGGATAAGTCCAAGGCACCAAGATAATGTAAAGAGGACATGGACTGAGGAATTTTTCCTGAGAAATGATTGTAGGAAAGATCAATGGACTCCAACTGTTTCATGTCACCAATTTCGTCTGGTATTGTCCCCACTAATTGATTACGAGACAAATTCAAGGATTGTAATCCAGTGAGCATAAACATATCTAAAGGCACACTTCTAGACAGATTGTTGCTTGAAAGATCAATGGCATTCATCAAATTCCCATACACATATTTATTACCTTTCATAAACATCGTAAGGGAAAAGTCAAATTTTTGATCAATGTTTTCTGATTGAATGGTTATGCCAACATAGTAAGCTGAAGCATAATCCGAAAGCAATGTTGTGATGTTATGGAAGCAGGTGGGTATTGGCCCTGATAATTTGTTGTTTGCAAAATCCATCACCATTAGAGAGTTAAGTTGGCATATCTGGGTGGGAATGTAGCCTGTGAAATGATTGGATCTTAGTATAAGAGCTCTTACACTCTGCGCAATCCAAGTTGGTATCGCCCCAGAAAAGCTATTGTTACTTAAATCAAGGATTAAAAGTTTCTGGCAATTTTTCAGTGCCAAAGGTACCTCTCCCAATAACTTATTGTCATTCAGATTCAACGCTAAAAGGTTAGACAATGAGCCTATTGAGTGAGGAATCTTGCCAATTAGATTATTGTTTCCCAAGCCTACATGAGCCAAATATTTCCAATCATTCCAGCAATCGGTGAGTTCTCCAGATAAACGATTATATGCCATCTCCAAGTACCTCAACTTGCTTCCCTTCTTCATGTTGTGACACAAGAGAGGAGAAATGGGTCCGGACAAACTGTTATTAGCTAAATTCAAAACAGCCACATGTGGTGATAATCGAGGCAATCCACCTCTCAAATTATTGGAAGTCAACCAAGTAACAGTTGAGTTTAGCAACACATTTGACATGTCCCCATTGATTGTGTTGTTTGTTAAAGACAAAAATTCAATTTGAGTAGAAAAGTTCCAGAACCTATCAAGTGGTTCAAATGAAGCATTTGAGTCTGTAATCATCAAAGATTTGAGAGAACTCTGTGTAAATAGCCATGAAGGAAGTTGGCCACTCACATAACCCAATTCAATAGTATGAAGTTGAAAAGGGGGAACCCATTTAGGATCAAAGTCAATGATCAATGCTGGCGACCTCAAGAAAAAGAACTTCAAATTTGAAAGAGAGATTAAATTTTTTTCAGACACAATTCCTGTTAAGTAATTATCATCAACCACAAGTCTCTGCAAGTTTATGAGCCCCCCCAGGCTTTCAGGAAGATTTCCACTCAATTCATTTAAATAAAGGTTCAACACAACCAATGATGATATGTTTCCCAAACTTTCAGGGATGGGACCAGAAAAATAATTTTCAGATAGACGAAGTACCTGTAGGTATTCAAGTTGCCCAAACCAATCTGGAATGTGCCCTTTCAGATAATTCTGAGATAAAATCAAGGATTTAATGCTTCCAAGATTTGGCAATGTTTTAGGTAATTGGCTATGGATATTACTTTTTTGAAGGTCAATATGAGAGATATCACAACTAAGATTGAACAACCAACTAGGTAACTCAGACCCAAAGTTATTGTAGCCAAGACTTAAAACTTGAAGTGAAGAAAAATTAGCATACCCAAGAGATGGATAGACATTTTCAAGATCACAACCCTCCAAGTATAGCTCTGAGAGTGAAGGGAGCATGGTTACAGAGTGAAGCCAATTAATTTCCTTGTCAAAATAAACACCACTTAAGTCAAGATATTGCAAGGATGAAAAACGGGAAAGCCAATGGATATGATCAATGGTAATGTAATTATATGATAAATCTAAGAAAAGAAGGTTGGAGGAGTTTCCAGACTGTAAATCATATTGGATACCCTGGAACTGGTTGTTGCTGAAATCTAAGTAGTTCAAAAAATCAAGTTCCAGCAAAGAGAGGCTGAATTGACCTGTAAGGCAGTGTGAGTTGTCATCCATGTCGCAAGGGAGATTGATCTGTGTAACTCTGCCTGTGATGTTGTCACACTTGACTCCAGTCCACTCACAACAATCATTCTCAGGGAACCATGAGGCGAGAAAACCTGAAGGATCTATGACTCCTTTTTTGAAGTTTAGGAGTGTGTTCCTGTCCTTCACATTACTGCACGTAACAGTGTTGAACATCATCATTGAACATATTAAGCAAACCAGAATAGATATAGTATTGGAGGGAGAGACATCCATGGTGAGGTAATTAAGAAGATGGAATGTGATATCGTCAATCACGTGCAAGCATTTTATATTGACGTGGGCATTATGGTAAGTCCAACGGTATTCGAGGATCAAAACGTAAAGGCACTTGCAATTCCTTTCACTGAGAAAGCAAATTACTCGTCGCATAATAAACCCATTACTAAACCATTATATCATAATTAATATATATAGTATAGGATAATAATTCATTTGTTTTTGTTGGTTTATAAACAACATAGACTAGGTAAATGTATAAAATAAAATATAAATTTATATTATATATTTTTAAATATAATAATCACACTATATTTAATAAGTATATAATAAGAAATATATTATGATCATTATATTTAAAATATATAGTATAAATTTATATTTTATCACACATATTTATCTTATTTATGTTCTATAAAAACTAATAAAAAATATGAATTGTTATATATATATATATATATATACCAATTCTTGGTTGGTCTAATGGTGTCAGGGGCTAGACTTGGATAGGGAGGTCTAAGGATCGAGCCCCCATAACTGCGATTGGGAGGAGTACAAAACCTTAACCCCGACACAAGCTCTGAGCTAGATTAGTCGGCCCAGTGGGCTGGATATTGGTAGTAGAAGGGTCAAAGTCATTGGGCCTTGAGATCAAATATAAATGTAGGACCATCAAATTCTATCTCTTTCCCCAAATCACATTAACTTCTTGGTCGAGGGGAATCTTCAATGCTTTCTTGTCGAACTCTTTTAATGTGTGTTAGAAATATTTTAGAGAAAAGGGAAACCAAAATTTGCTTAACAGAGAATGGGAATAATTCTTTTAAAATAAAAAACATTACAATTTATAAAGCATAAAGAATAACTGCCTACTAACAACATGGTCTTAGAAATAAGCCATGACAGAAACAGGGATAACAAAGCATCTAAACTTCCTAACTGACTCCTAGGAAAGCAATAACAAAAAAAATAACAAATCAGAACGTGGACATGTTTCAGTCTTGAAGCATTTTCCTAACACTCCTTCTTGCTTTAGGAGCTGCAAATGCCAATTTGTTTCCTTAAAGCCTCGAACCTACTAACTGAAAGTGGTTTTGTAAGCAACTCTAAAAAGCTGATTATCAGACTTGCAGTAAACTAAAGTCACAAACTCCTTTTTCTGCACTTCTTTTAGAAAAAACAACTTGATGTTGAAATACTTAGTTTTCCCATGAAACACAAGGATCATGGGAAATAGCAATAACAACTTGATTGTCAACAAAAATCTTGGTGATTTCTTTCTACTCTAAATTTAGATCCATTAAAATCTTTCTTAGCCACAAAGCTTGATTGACAGCAGCTGTTGCCGCAATAAATTCTACTTCATTAGTGGTTTGAGCCATAATTTCTTGCTTCTTCGAGTTCCATGAGAAAACACTAGATCTAAGAGTAAAACAGCAGCCTGAAGTAGTTGTCATATCATCGATGGAACCTGTAACACCCTCTGTTACACCTTAATAAATTATAGAAAAATTCATAATTTTTTTTAAAGATATGTGATCTGTCCTGAACCGGGGTCAAGAGTTCCGGTGTCGGGTCAATCACAAATAGTAGGAAGATTATGTCTCTGAAGACCGGTTATATGAGTATCAGGTTTGCATATCCGATGTCTCTGTATGAGAAGAGAGCAGATTGGGCGTCCTGGAGGTCCTTCACACCGGCCTAAAGCGTTGATGTGGGCGAAAGGTGGTGTCACCTGCGAAGATTCTCCGACGCTCAAGTCAATGATAATATTCCAAGTCAGGAATGTATTCAGAGAGTAATTGTAAGTTGATAGAGTCCAAAGATCCCTCCCTTCATTGATGAAGAGAGTTCATATACCTGATTGGCTCGAAATACGAGGACATGTTAGTGGGGAACCACTAACCTCCAATAACATTATATATTATTATTTTATTGTGCACTTGCCAGCATGATTGGGTCAAGTGGCTATTTTATATTGAGCGTAGGGAGTATAGGCTGGAATTAAGGGACAAGTTGACCATTCCGGTGAGTAGATTTTGGCTCGTAGTGCAGGGAATTATTGATCGGTCCCTATAGCAATGCCTTTTGTCTTTTGTATAGTGACGTGTGTGTTATCTGGTGTCATGGTGTTATCCTAGACAACCGGTATAGGGAGAGCGCCTGATACGGAATTAGAGTCCGGATGCATACCGATGACACCGGTTGCACGTTAGCAAACTGTCAAAGACGTTGAAATATGTCTTATAGAACGGATACCGGTATCTAGACCGGATCAATATGAATGTTAAAAAGAAACTATCGGAATAAATTATATATATTATTTCTGAAATACATCATAAATATTATTAAAACTTTATAAAGTAATTTTACATTCATCCAAAGAAAATAAACATTATAAGAAAGAGAGAAAACTCCATGGCCCAGAAGCAGTTACTTAACAACATTATTTATTCATTGGACCACAGTATTCATACCGAGCTCCCTTTCTAGAACGTGCTATATTTACTGCCGAGATTCTTCGATCCTTCCCTCTGAACCATCAATTTAAAACATGTGAAACAAAAACACGGAGAAAGGAGTGAAAAACAGAATATAATATTCTCGAATAAGACATAAGCAACAAAGGGTTTTCATAAACTAATACTTAATAATATCAATCACAATCACATACACAATCAATTATGAATGCATGAATATTATGCAATATCTTTATCATAACTTACCTATATATATGGGCCCTTAAATTTTAATTTGCACTAGGCCAACCAGGAGTTTACACTGTTTCATAAGTCCGAATAATAATAATATGAACAGTTCAACTGGCATGGAAACACTTAGAGACTAGTCAGATTGAGAAAGTTTTTATTGTGAAAGTACTTGACACTAGGGAGCTACCCCAGGTCCCCTGAAGCACCCTTTTACACCCTCTCATCCCAAGGCTCGTAATTAAGCCTCCTCTAATGTATCCTCGGTTTCTATAATCCGTCCCCAGATAATATCATTTTATTTCACTTTAATGATTCATGATGCATGAACTACTCACGTATTTAGTTGGTTAAGGCTTTTAGAAACTCAATTATTAAATCCCTTAAAGGTTTACAATATCATTTCAATAAACTGTACATTTTCTCAATTCTCTGAATTTCTGTCCCACAGAAATAAATTTGGTACAGTTTTTGTATCTCACTGAAATTGAGTTTCTAAGCCTTAAATATCTAAAAACTTACTCATATAAAATTTTACATAATTCTTTCTCAAATTGAATCTTAACAAGATCAAATTTAGAAATCTTAATTATTTCCAAATATCTTTAGTTATTAAGTAAAAATAAAATAAAATAATTTTCTTTTGAAAATTTTAATTAAAAGTGAATAATCTTTAAATTATTAACCAAAATTATAATTTTTTTTCTTTAATTCAAGATTTAATTATCTCAACTTGTTATAAATTAATTTTCATAAAATATCTACTTTCTAAAATAAATACTAATTTTTTTATTCTAAATATAAAAATAATTTCTAAGAAGAAATAAAAGATTTTAAAATAATAAAAATTTAAAGAGTAAGGTAAGAAATTCTTACTGAGTTTTAGCTTTCCGTCATGCTCGCTATATGCTCAAACTCCACATTACAATATCATCAATCAAATATTATCAATCACAGTTAAACATCATCAATCACAAATCAATCATAATTAAATCAATTAAATATCATTATTACATATCATAATACAAAATTTAATGATTATTAATATAGTTGATTTTTAAGTTCTTTCTGTCCATTCCTCGTATAGGTTTATGTAAGTCCATATAATCCAGTTCATATAGGTTATAAAAGAACAGGTCCTTGCATAGGTATGTTAGAGTTAGTTATATCAGATATTTAATTTAAAATTTATTAAAAATTTTAAGTTAAAGAGTTAATATTTTAAAATAATAATATTATTAAATTTAAAAGGAGTAGGGGACTTCTCCCATTATTCTTATGTCTTTTCATATCATATTCTTATCTCACTCCCCCTTATCTCTTGTATCCTGATTCGTTATTGAAGATCCGTACACGTTTCATCTCCGAGTTTTAAAACATACTAATTTTATTTTAATATAGTTACAAGATAAAAATTAAGATTACTACTTAAAATAGAAATGGTAAATTTTGAATAGTGAATAGTGAATAGTAAATCATAAATAGTAACAGTAAATAGTAAAATGTGAATAGTAACGGTGAATAGTGAATAGTAATGGTAAATAGTAAATTATGAATAGGAACAATAAATAGTAAAACGTGAATGGTAACGATAAATAGTAAAATATAAATAGTAATGGTAAATAGTAAATCATGAATAGTATCAATGAATAGTAATATGAATAGTAACAGTAAATAGTAAAATATGAATAGTAACGGTAAATAGTAACAGTAAATAGTAATTTACTATTTGAATAGTAATTTACTATTGAACTAGTATTTTACTATGTAGAATAGTAACTTAAAATAATATTATTTCCAGTATAATAATAGATTTCTAAAAATGATACGAAAATAACCCTAAAAAATATAAAAGAGAGGTATTCGTACCTTAGGATTTTAGCAGAACCTTCTTCCAAAAGAAATTATTTCTCTCTCTTACTTCCACCACTATCTTACTAGCACTACTATATTAAGAAAACTTAATCTGAAATTGTGAATTCTAAAGAATAAATCCTTCGGTATTTATAGGAAAAAAATTACTATGTATTCCATTATTTTAATATAAAAGTACTATACATTTTTTGAATTTTTATTCCTGGTTACTGTGCATCTTTTAAAAATTTCGTATATGCACAGTGTTTTGCATAGTAACTGAACTGGTCTGGACCGGGGTCTAGGATCCGGTGTGGGACCAGCCACAAGAGTATAGGTGTTTTTAGGGTTTGCACACCGGAACAGTGTGTATCCGATGTATTAATCCGGTCTCTCAGTGGGAGAGGCCGGTCTTGTTGTCCTGGAGATCCTTCACACCAGCGTTTCGCATTGTAGGAGGGCGAAAGGTGGTGCCACCTGCGAAGATTCTCCGACGCTCAAGTTAGTAGAGTGTGAGAACTCAGTGAATGCTTAAGCAAAGTAATAGTAAAGTGTGAGATAAAACAACGATACCATGCATGTGTATTGAAACGAGCTATTTATAGTTGTACGTGAGAAAATGAGTCGTTGGGTACAGGTGGGTCCCTTAGCTCTGATAGCGTGTATATTATGTCAATCAGGGTGGCTCAACTCTCAGAATGTGTCAGGAGGGTAGGTCAATTAGCAGAGTACGATCCTCTAGGAAGAGGAGAGGATAATCACCTTTTCCGCATAATCTGCTGACACATCCACTTGCTTTCTGAGGCCATTGACGTGACGTATTTTGCTACATACAGTATCTTCGCTGATAAGTTATTAGGGGCTCTTATCTTGCTGTGACTGAAAAGCCAACAGTTATATAAATGTCCTGTGAAAATGAACAAAGAACCGTTATAGAGAAAATAAGTGGTACAGTCATGAGATGAGGACGGACGGCCAGACATCGGATATCCGGTGTGGTAAAGTTGAACCAGGACACCGGTTTTCCTTATATGAGGTCAGTCTGACGTCACAAGAATGGGGGCCGGTATCCAGACCGGATCATCTGTCCCCTAGCTTGTATGAGGGACTGTTAAGTTGCTCATATGAGCTACACAACTCTTAGAGAAATCTGGATGCCGGTAGTACATTCTGGAAAGTCTCTGGGAGCTCTGTGGCATCCGCTCTAATAGACGGGTGACCGCTCTTCTCGCGTTGTGTACAACGGATTCAGACAGCATAAATAAGTAATGGAAATCCCAAGAGTCTTTGAGAATCGAAACCCTTGGTAATCAAAAAGTGGTTGGGAGGCATTAAATGCGCATGGCATGATTGGACAGTAAATGCGTTTTTTACGCACGAGCCATCATTACCCACGAGTGTAACCGTCGATTGGGCTTATTGGGCCTGGATTCAAACTGAATGGGGGGCCCATTTTGCCAAAATGTTTACTGAAACATTACCATTTTCGCGCCCGTACGTGAAGAAATGACGGAGTCGTTTCAATTTGAAGAGGTTGCGTTTTGATGCAAGCCTTGTGACCTTCGACGAAACACTGTGCTTCTTCGTTACCTATAAAAGGAACTCTTAGCAGATTTTGGAATCAACTCTTGTTTTCAAGCTTAGTGAACCTCTGCTCAAATTTCTTTGGAATTTCTCTGTCGTCTTCAAACTTCTCAAAGATCTTCTTCCTTTAGGTAACCTCCCTTTCCTTCAACTCCTTGCAATTTTTGTTCATTCTAATTCCACCATGCGCCCTAGAGCAGGCCACGCTGGTCCTTCAAACAGGGGGAGTTTTGGCTCTCGTGCCCCCCTTAGCCACCGTGGTGGGAGGATTCCAGCGAATCCTCCTGTGGCTGGGCCCCGTCGCTCAGAGAGAGCCGAAGCCTCTTCCTCACGAGCGTCTTCTTCCCAACGTCGCTCTGAGGCTCCCCTTGACTCGAGGGCGACCATCCGCTCTGACGGGGGGTCAAGTGCTGAAGGTTACCTCTCTGACGATGTTGCTTTTTACCACAGTACATACGCGTTCCACCGTGCCTACACAACCATGGACCTTCCAGGACGTGGAAAAACACCGGTTCTCCGCTCTGCTGAAGGGTGTGTCAACGTTGTTGCACACCGGCTTGACTGGGAGAAACTCAATAGGGAGAAACCCTACTGCTGGGTGGAGGAGGAATTCCTAGAGATCCCTTCGCACCATACAAGTGAGGAGGAATGCACGGTCTCTTTCCGCTGCAAAATATATTCAGATAAAAAGTACAAGGCACGATACACTGTGATGGCACCACATCCCTCTGAAAGAATATGCCACAGCGTCCCTGATGTGAGGTCGGTCTACATGTACGACTTTGTCTTCTTGAAATTGGGAGTACGCTTCCCCATGACGGAGTTCCAGATGGCCGTCCTGCGTTTCCTAGACTGCGCCCCCACACAACTACATCCCAACGGTTAGGGTCTTGTCCGGGCTCTGGAGGTTCTGGGGGAGCATTTCAACTTCTCTGCCACTGTGGCCAAGCTATTTTACTATTGCCAAGTGGTCCGCCGTGCTAATAAGAAGGGCGGCCTTGGGTTCATTACTCTCCGTAGTGACTCAAGGGTTATAAATTTCAAGTCTTATACGGAATCCGCGAAGGTGGATGGACGCTCCTTCAAACACTACTATACACGGGTCCGGATTCAACCAAATAAGCCGGTCTTCTGGCGGAACAAGGAGGGGTTTACCAAGTTTCCCCTTAGCTGGACGCACGAGCATTTTCTCCTTATGAGTCGTGCTTATTATACAGACGAGAGCGAACTTTCCCCTCACTCTGTTGAGGTCTTGAGCGCCATGCAGACGGCCTCAAAGACCCTCAAAGGGTTTTCCAGCCGGCTCCTCTTGGCCGAGGATGACATCAGAAACGCCTACCTCCGTAATATTCGCTTTTAACCTCTTTCTGTTGTATAGTTATTCCATTCTGATTATTTTTTCTTCTTGTATGCTTATTCAACCTTTCTTGTTTTACAGAACAAATCGAAAAAGCCTGCCCAGAGATGTTATCGTTAAGGACCATGATGGCTGACGATGACTCCTCCTCTGAGGAAAATGAGATCCAGGCAAAGAGGAACGCCACCAAAACTCCCCTCATTCCTCTGACCTCTGCGGTAGGAGATGAGGTTCCTCTCTTCGATGAGGAGGAAACTGAAGAACCAGCTGATGCCACTGGAGCGGGCGACGAGGAGGCCGTCCCAGAGAAGAAGAGGAAAAAGAGGCATCTTGTGAAAAAGGTAGATCAAGAGAAGCCCTCCTCTGAGGACCCTGTGAAGAAGCGTCAGAGGACGGCCGAAGAAACTGAATCGAAGAAGGACAAGGGAAAGAAACCCGTTCCTGAATCCTCCACCCCTTCTTCACAGAATGCCTCAGAGCCGGACTCTGGGAATGGTCCTCCTCAGGCGTTTGAGCCTCCGCGTGACTCCTTCCTCTCCCCTTACTTGTGGTTTCAGGGGTCCATGCCTCCCACTCTCCCAAAGGCACGGTATTGCCTCCGCCCTTCCCTCGACGCTGCTGGGGTTCGAGGTGCTTGTAAGGCCGGGCGTTGGCAGCTTGATGAATTGTCCGGCCTGCTTGATTCCCTGAGCGAGAAGGCAGATTATATGGATCAAGTTGAAAAACTTGAGACCGAACTCGCGGTGAAGGAGAAATGGGCGACCAAGCAAGCTGAAGTTCATAGGGGCGTCGAGTCAGAATTGAAGAAAACTAAGGAAACGCTCCAGAGGAAAACTGAAGAGGCGAGCCAAGTGCATTTTGCGAACAAGGCCCTAGAGTGGGAAGTTGCCGACCTCCAGAAAAAGAATAAATCCATACCCCTCCTTGAAGAAGAATTACAACTAGAGAAGAAGATATCGGCTAAACTTGCTGACGATCTCAAAGTTATGGAGGACGGTCGCAACAAAGACCTTGGGGAGTGGGAGATCATTCGGAAGGAGATGCAAGCCCAAATTGATGAACTCAAGAAGGGTGGTGCGAGTGCTGGGCCTTCAGAAGAGGATTTTGCCAAGGTTCAAAGAAAACTAGCTGTTGCGAAGGCCAAGGCTTCTAAAGCCTTGGAGATATGCAAAAATGTGGCGTATGAATCCTTCGGCCTGGCCCTTCGTCAAGTCTACTATCGTAACCCTGGAGTAAAGCTGAATTTGTACGGATTAGATCCGTTCTTCGAATTCCATGGGGGAAAACTTGTCGAAGTGCACAAGGACGGCTCGCACCATGAACCCCATGCATCACTTTATGAACTGCCTCCCCTCCCGGAAGGTCAAAGTATGGAGCCAACAACGTCCGCTGCTGCCTCTAAAGTTGAAACGCAGGAAGGTGCCCAAACTGAAGCAGAGGCCCAAAAGGAGAAGACAGAAGTGCCCACTGCGGAAGATTAGGCACCAGCCTTTTAATTTTATGCTTTTATTCATAGCCGTGTTCTGGGATCGACTCCAGCTTTAAAACACTTTGTAACCTGCATATTTTCTTGTTTTTGAAAATAAAATTCACTATTGCTTTTCTTCAACTGCTTACGTCGAATGTATGATTGTTGGATAACTTAGTGCTGTACAAAACACTTTATTGTTTTCAATGCTTTGCGGATCCGTTCTGCGTGGTTACCTAGCTGCTTAAAGCGTACTTATCACACCGGATTAAGATAACAAATTGTAACGAATAAGTGACAATTAAGTTAAAGCATGCCCTGTCCCCAAGTGTAAGTACATTGGGAAGGGAAAGTTTATCTCAAGGATTACCTTTTAACTTCTTAAAAAGATAGAAATGCTTATCTGTCCTCGAAGATGTAGAGCAGGTACGTTAGCGTTCAACCGCTCCGGGGTGGATATTCCACAATTGAGGACGGACATTGCCTTTGAACTTTAGTATAGCTTTGACAAGGGTAAGCTTTTACGCCTTTCTTTTGAGGTTCGGTTTGGTCCTACATCTCAAGTCTTCACACGGTGTTCGGTTCGATCCTACTAACCGTACTTGGAGTTCGGTGTAATCCTACAATCCAAGCCTTCAACACGGGCTTCGGATCAGGGCTAATCCTGAACCTACTGCGCCCGTTACTCGGGGTTCAGCGCGATTTTCTGTATGAACCGGCCTACTGCGCCCAAGCCTTCGCATGGGGTTCAGTTTGTGGCCTTGAGGAAGGACCAGCCCTACAACCCATGTTGTCTTCGAATGGGGTTCGGTTTGTGGCCTTGAAAAAGGACCAGCCCTACAACCCATGTAGTCTTCGAACGGGGTTCGGTTTGTGGCCTTGAAAAAGGACCAGCCCTACAACCCATGTAGTCTTCGAATGGGGTTCGGTTTGTGGCCTTGAAAAAGGACCAGCCCTACAACCCATGTAGTCTTCGAATGGGGTTCGGTTTGTGGCCTTGAAAAAGGACCAGCCCTACAACCCATTCCACCTCAAGGAGTTACATCCACACGATGTGTGATTGAGATCATCCGTCCTGAGGGGTCTTCATCAGTTCCTCGAGGAGTTATATCATCAACTACAGAATTGGTAGTTGAGTTCATCCGTCCTGAGGTGTATGCGTATTAAACTACGGCTATAAATCATAACACATAAGAAACGTGAGAATGATAGGGCAGTTAAAATGTATTCTCATTAAAATTGAAAGTACATTACATGAAAAGCGTAGTTGGGGTCATGCCTCGTTAAAACCTTCTTGAGAAAACCCAATGGGAAAAAAACTCAAGTAAGGAAAAAGAGTACACGCCGTCTTACCAACTAGCTGTAATAGACACGTAAGTTCTGAGTGTTCCATTTGTTGCGGATTGGAGTTCCATCAAGTTCTTCCAATCGGTATGACCCTTTTCCAGTCACTTCAGAAACTCTATAAGGACCTTCCCACGTCGGTGCTAGCTTCCCTTGGTGGGCAAATTTATTCCCCACACTTGCCTTTCTCAAAACAAGATCTCCGGTATTGAAAGCTCTGTACTGGACATGTTTATTATACCGGAGTGCTGCCTTTGCTTTTATTGCCTGATCTCTGACAAAAGCCTTTTCCCTTAACTCCTGAAGGACGTCCAGCTCTGATGCCAAATTGGCGTTGTTATCTTCAGCTGAAAAATACTCCACACGAGCCGATCTTGTTTGTAACTCCACTAGAATCATCGCCTCCACCCCGTACGTTAGCCGGTATGGGGATTCGTTAGTTGAAGAATAAGGCGTAGTGCGGTATGCCCATAAAACATGACATAGCTGGTCAGTCCATCCTCCCTTCGCTTCTCCCAGACGCTTCTTCAACCCCTTTAGTACTTCTCGGTTGGCTACCTCCGCTTGTCCATTGGTTTGGGGGTGTTCAACAGATGAAAATATCTGGATTATCCCCAGTCCTTCAAGCAAATCCGTGAACTTTTTGTCTGTAAACTTGGTGCCGTTGTCAGTCACAATCCGCCCTGGCACCCCGAACCGAGCTATGATATTTTCATACACAAAACGTCTTGTTCGCGCAGAAGTGATATGCACTACTGGTTCTGCCTCGATCCACTTGGTGAAGTAGTCTACCCCCACGATCAAGTATTTGATACCTCCTGGCGCGGTGGGGAATGGGCCCAAAATATCAAGGCCCCATTGGTAGAACGGCCAAGGTACAGCCGATGAGGACAGTTCTTGAGCCTGTGTATGGTGGAGATTGGAGAATTTTTGACAAGCGTCGCACTTCCTCACAAAATTTGCAGAATCCTGCTTCACAGTGGGCCACCAATATCCAGCCCTGAGGACTTTCCTCATTAAGCTTCGGCCCCCAGCATGGTGCCCACATTGCCCCTCGTGCACCTCCTCCAAAACCGCTTGAACCTCGTCCTCTCTTAGACACAAAAGATATGGGACAAAGAATCCCCTTTTGTAGAGAACACCATCGACCATAGTAAAATATGGCAGCTCCCTCTTCACTCGTCTCCTCTCCTTCTCATCAGTGGGAAGTTGACCATCAGCTAGATAGCGAATATAGGGAATGACCCAAGAATCCTCATATGGATAACTCACCATGATAGCGTTCAGAGAAGGGTACAGAGGTATGCTAGGTGATGTCAAAGTACTTTGAACCACCGTTGTTGTGCTACCGGGCTGCTTTGTACTTGCTAATCTAGACAAGATGTCTGCTCTGGTGTTTTTTTCTCTGGGCACATGCTTGAACTCTAAAACTTCAAATCTTCCCTTCAACTCATTAACACAATTCAAGTACAATTGAAGTTGCGGCTCCTTTGCCTGGTACTCCCCCTGGATCTACGAGATCACCAGTTGGGAATCACTACACAGTGTGACTGCTGATGCTTCGATGTCAATCGCCGCACGGAGACCGGCCAAGCATGCTTCGTATTCGGCCTGGTTATTGGAGGTTTTGAAATTGAACCGGAGGGATATTTCTAGGTGCACACCATCATCACTTTCCACCACAACACCTGCTCCACAACCTTTGCTATTCGACGAGCCATCAACGTAAATGGTCCAATGCGCTCGAGGGGTGGCCGGGTCCGCCCCAGTCATCTCCACAACAAAATCGGCCAACACTTGCGCCTTGATGGCTCCTCGAGGCTCATATGAAATTTCAAATTCAGACAGCTCGATAGACTATTTTATCATCCTTCCGGCGAGGTCTGGCTTGCTGAGCACTGAACGGAGAGGCAAATCCGTTCTTACCAGTACTGGGTGTGCGTGGAAATAGGGCCTCAACCGTCGTGATGCTGCTGGTGTATTTTAAGAGAATCAAGTTTGTATAATACACTCAAAGAAACGTGCCAAGTTTTAAACACGGTAGTTGTAGTTATAAAAGATATCGTTCCCACTAAGGATCATCAGCAATTGAAACTTAAAATATTACGGCGGATTGAAACGATTGTTTTCATGGTTTTTGGGTTCAAAATATAAACTGCAATATGTGAACAAATATGTGATAAAATAAAAGAAGTTTATCAAATTGTAACAACTGGGATCAGGATTCACCGATCTTACCTTCTGATACACAACGTATATTCATGAAAACGGGGTTTGAACTATAATACTTTACGTCACAATCAATGTCATTCATATCAATTCCTTGACTATGAAATTCATAAGAACAGATTTGATAACGTCAATCCCTTGAACGTTTCAATTCCATTCCAGCATTACGACCGATTGTTTAGACGTTCAATGCGTTAAATACCATCCCTGGTTATTTACTCACAATGAGCATTTCATTTAGATCTATTTTCGAAAGTTATTTTCCAACAACAAACGTAAACTTAATTCAAGAAACTAGTGATCAAGTAGATTCAAGCAGTGAACACAAAACGAAATACCAAGAATCATAGAACAAAGTTACCCGATTCATGAATATATCATTGATAATCTTCAAGTAAGAAAGGCTACATCCAATCCCAAGGAAAGGTTTAGCCACTCATGGTGGTCATTACAGCTTAGAAAAGATGAAGAAAATACAGAGTACAAAGTGTTTTTCCAATTGTCTAGCTCTTCTTCAGCCGCCATGCAGTAAGCTTATATAAAAGAAAACTCGCTCAAGCGAGTTTATATTTCGCTCAGGCGATGAGCATTCTTCAACACGAAGGAACTCCACGTCCTGCTTCATTATGGGCTTGATTCGCTCCAGCGGTTCAGATTAGCTTAAGCGAGTCTTCATATCTGATACTTCCTTCCATTTCGCTTGAGCTATTTCTTTATCCGCTTCAGCGAGCCCTTTAAAATTTGGTTCTGGACAATTTTCGCTTGAACAAAATAACATCGCTCAAGCGACTTCTACATTGATGTATTCTGGAAGAAATTCGCTGGCTTTTCTATTAAAAACGCTTGAGCGAGGCTACTGCTATTTCATTCTGTACAAATCTCGCTCAAGCGGCCTCAGTGTTTGCTCGGGCGAAGACTTCATTTCTCACTACTGGCTTGATTTCGCCTGGGCGCATCACTTCTCGCTCAAGCGAGTCTTGACCTGATACTATTATTTGTTAAGTTTATGTCTCGCCCAAGCGGGCTCTTCGATTTTTCCTCAGCGACCATGATTCGCTCAAGCGATATACCCTTAGCTTGAGCGAATATCACTCTGTTTGCTCAACTCTTAGTAGATTTTCTTCATTTCTTTTCTTTTCTTCTTTCTTCTTTGCATTTTCCTGAGATTGTAACAAAATTAGCCAATCAACTTGTACAATGTTCATTCACTATTTCTTTTCTATTGAGCTTACAAAATTGGCAAACATTGTACATTATATCCAATTTATACTTCATTAATCATGCAAAATATAGGTAAATTGGACATCTATCAACTCTCCTCAACCTAGAACTTTACTTGTCCTCAAGCAATTGGTCAAGAGAAAGTTTAAGTGAAACAAAGATCTTAATTAATCACAGCTGCCAATAAAATGAAGGACAACTTTTCACTATTCACAGATGATAAATCCCCAATCATGCTTCATTTTATCTAACCAAATTCTAAGTTTGAAACTAGAATACACAATTGCAAGTAACCACTCTGCTGTAAAAACAAGAAATCCTCTCTGGTTATACCTTCCAGGTGAGTGTTTGCTCTTTTTATCATTGGTCGGGTGTTATTCAATCATTGCATTTCATTTCACTGCATAAGATAACCACTCTAACAAACATGGATCAAGAGGTCTTTAATAGGTTGTAATTTGGCCGGGCTTACAAGAAATTCATTGGTTTTTCTTTGGATGCAAAGACATACTAAGGACACTTAGATTTCTTGGCCTTGGCTTTTTGTTATGTCATTTTTGCTTCATTTAAGCCATTCAACTTTTTCTTTATATTCCTCCTTCATTTTGTTTATTCTTTGACCTTGGTAGGAGGATCTTACGTTGTTTTCCAAAAATTTTCTCTTTTCTTTTGACAGTCACAGCCAAACTCTTCACATACCCATCTTGAAAAATTATTCCTGTCCTTATCATGCATTAAGGTTGGTTTATGTTTTTCATACAGGCATGCTCTAAGGTTAAGAACAAAATTCATTTTGGCTCAATTGGGTTTAAACACAAAATTTGGATTGATTACTTGAAGGTTGGCTTTTTGGCTCTTGTTTAACCTATTCTACACAAAATTTACCTCTATCCTGTCCATGCTTGCCTAAGCAATAATCCTTGCTAGAAATTCATGCAATGAAAGATTACACAAAGATCAATGAACTCTCTGTGTTTAAAGTTGCACTATCTCACTGGGTTAATTGTCTTGATTTCTTTATTCTCACAGGAGAGGGTTCAAGCATTGTGAACTAATTCCTAACTCAAGAATTAGAAAGATTCATTCAACATTCATAAGAATTATCAGAGTTTCCAAAACTAATCATCCTTCCTTTTATGCAAGCCTAAGATTAGTTCACATCTTTCTTCACTTTTCTATGTCATGAAAACAAAATTTCCGCGCCTAAACATTATAACTAACGTATGTAACAAAATTCATTTAGGCGTAACAGGAAAATCTAACTGTAAATCATGTGAAATTGACATAAAAGGAAAGTACTGGACAACAAGTACTGAATTTAAAGTAACATAATAAAAAGGAACGTAATTTAAAGTAACATAAACTTAAATAACTTGACAAAATTTAAAGGAACCACAGTAGCATGCTCAGTCTTACATCATCACAATATCAGTGACCACTCGATCCAGTTGCTCTTCAAACTCCCTGTCCTCAGCCTCCTGCTGCTGCTGAGTCTGTGTATCAGTTGGTGTTGTGACAGGTGCAACCGCTGGTCCTGCTGGTCCTGCTGATGTGGCTGGTGGTGATGGTGGTGCCTCTGGCTCAGCAGCATCAGCTGCTGGCCTCTCCTCCTCCGGTAGAATGGGACTGTCCCCAGGCCAAGCAACACGCTCCACGAACTGGTCGGGGTGCATAAAAGGGCCTGAAGGATGGCTCCAATAGCTGGCTCGATAGTGGTACAGCATACCTCTGTGAAGAGCGGCCTGCTGTCGCTCAATATGAAGAAGATGAGCAAGGAGGGTAGGATCATAAGTAGGTGGAGGCGGTGGTTGGAGAGGTGTCTGAACTGTAGGTGATGATACCACAGGTGGTGGTGGTGATGGTGGCGTCTGTACCTGTGGTGCAGGTGTAGGTATTCTGCAATTCAAATCGATGAATTTCCGATCGATGGATGGTCTAATCGGCGTGGTGGGATTAACATCGATCCCATGGACTGCACAAAGTCCCGTGATGAATGCAGGGAAACCAAGGCTGCCGTTAGGTTTTGTATCAGCTAATGTAGTCTTCAGATTTTGCTGAGCGAACCTAAAGATTTCATCTGAAATTATCTGAGCAAGGTCAACAGACATATTTCGAGAGAGGATGCAGAAGAGGAGCTCGCATTTTGAAAGGGGTAAATCAGATACATGGGCATTCGGGATGACATTTGCTAAGAGAAATGCTGTCCACACTCTAGTCAGCATTGTCATATCCTTCCTTAGAAGTCTGGAATGATGCTGGCTAGCCCCTCGGTACATATGATGCCCTGGTAAGCAGAGTTTATCTTCAAGCTCCTGTGTGGGGTAAATATGTCGGTTTTTCTTCAAGGTACCATAAGTGCACAAATCTCCGTCAGGTAACCGAAGCATATCACCTAAATGTTCGTTGATAGTGTCTCTATCATATGAGATCCAGGTGCCCTTAACCCATGTTTTTCGTTCCAAAGTGCCCTCTTTGTTCCATGCGTTAGCATAAAATTCTTTGACAATCTCTGGGTCGAATTTATGTCTGGGGTTTGCAACTCTTAACCATTTTCTTCTTCTCAATAATTCCAAGAAGTCATCACATTCTCCTTCCCGTAAATCAACCTTTCTTTCAGGAATAAAGGTCCAGTGGTCTATGTTCTCAAGGCGTTGCTTGTGCTCTTTACTCCTGAATTTCGGGTTTTGTTGTGAAGAGCTTCCTTCACCTCTCTTTCGTTTTCCTTTTTCTCTTTCACTAGGTCGTGGGGGATCAGCACTTGTTACTTTGGTTCTTGCCATCCTGAAAAACAGAAAATGCGCATAGAGTTCATAAGGCAGAAAAGTACTGAAAAACAGAGTTTATTGCTTACACCATCTAGTTCACAATATTTTACTGAAAAACAGAGCATGAGGAAAGGTTTCGACAGTTATAAAAAGCGTTGTTCTATTGATATCATTAATCACAAAAAGGAACATGGTTAATTGTTTCTGCCAACATCGAACCTAATCGGGAACATTATATAAGTGCATGCATTGGTTTTTCAGCAGCCACATAAAAAAAATAAAAAACAGAGCATGCTTAAGGTAAATGGTTTCACTACGTTATTCTAGGGCATGATTTACATACGGGTTTTATTATGCAAAACAACATTGTAGAGATGGAAATCAAACCCTAACTAACCTAAAACTGAAATCAAACAACATTGTAACCCACATTGAAAAATAAATAAAGAAATACAAACGTAACGAAGAAGAAGATGCATGAGAAGTGAGAAATGAGATAACTTACTTGAGGAATATGGAAGAGAAGAGAAGAATAAGAACTTGATGATAATGATGAGGGAGAAACTGCAAGAAACCCTTCGGAATCAAAGATGGTAGTGAGAGGGGTGTGGAAGTTGAGAGCTTTTAAAAGGGTACCAGAGTTTGGAAATTGAACAGGTTGTATCCTTTTAAAAAGAATGCGTAACTGCTTAAATTCGCTCAAGCGAGATTAAACAGCTACAGCGAATATTAAGTTCCACTCTCTAATTTCGCTCAAGCGATTATGGTTCGCTGTAGCAAAATCGAAGTTAAAAGGTACCTGATGCTCCCAAAATCCCTTCGCTTGACTTAAATAACCTTCGCTTAGGCTGATCAATATGTTTAAGACACTGGGCAAAATTCGCTTGGGCGAAGTGAATGGCGCTTAAGCGAGGATACAATGTTTGCTTTCTGGACAAAATTCGCTTCAGCGATATAGATCTGCTTGGACGATTTTGTTCCAGTGTTTAATAAAAGATACCTCGCTTGAGCGTAACTTAATTCGCCTGAGCGACAATTGCAGAAAATAGGATTTTTCTTCAATTCAATGAATGTTCTGCACAATTCGCTTGAGTGGTCTTTAATTAGCTTAAGCGAAATTTATCCAGTATCTATTCCCTTGTCTTGGCCTGAGCGAAAGGTAAAATTTTTCAAGCGAAGAAGACATTCGCTCAAGCTAAACGTGGGTCGCTTAAGCGACTTCTGTCCAGTAGCAAAATATAAGTTTTTCGCTTAAGCGAAATGGAGTGCGCTTGAGCGAATACCCTCATACTTGAAAATTTATATCCTCCACTTGTATTTTCTTCAAAAACTTATCTCATCATTCGATCCTTTGGTTCCTTCTAGTCTTCTCACTCACTTATAAAGCATCTCATTCAAAAAGAAACATTCACACAATTGCACAACTAAACAAAACAACAACAAATTAAACACACTGGGTTGCCTCCCAGGTAGCGCTTGTTTAACGTCATTAGCTCGACGCCTGATTGATTGTTTAGTTTTTAATAAAGTGGATCAGCATATCTAGCTTTTCCACTCCGCCACCCATATATGGTTTGAGTCTTTGTCCATTAACTGTCCAGGTTCTGTCAGAATTAGGATCTTGCAACTCAACAGTACCATATGATTTGACTTCTTTAACAAGGAAAGGTCCAGACCATTTTGATTTCAGCTTTCCTGGAAAAAGTTTTAGCTTTGAATTGAATAAAAGAACTGATTGTCCTGGGTAGAAGCTTTTTGCTAAAATCTTTTTGTCATGGTAGGCTTTCATTCTGTCTTTATAAATTCTTGATGATTCATAAGCCTCTCGCCTCCATTCTCCCAGTTTTTCCAACTGAATCTTCCTTTCCTTTGTTGATGTTTCAGGATCAAAATTGAGCAACTTCATTGCCCAATAGGCCTTATGTTCTAGTTCCACCGGTAAATGACAGCTCTTTCCATAGACTAATTGGTAGGGTGAGAACCCTGTTGGGGCTTTAAAAGCTGTTCTGTATGCCCACAAAGCGTCATTCAACTTTAGAGACCAATCTTTTCTTCCTTGGGAAACTGTCTTTTCCAGAATTCTTTTGATTTCCCTGTTAGACACTTCCACTTGGCCATTGGCTTGTGGATGGTAAGGAGAAGTCACCTTATGCTTAACACCATAATGTTCCAAACACTTTTGAAGTTGTGTGTTGCAAAAGTGAGATCCTCCATCGCTTATCAGAATTCGGGGAGTGCCAAATCTGCTGAAAATATTTTTCTTCAAAAATTTGATTACAGTTTTGGCATCTGCCTTTGCACAAGCCATTGCTTCGACCCATTTCGAAACATAATCAACAGCTACCAGGATGTATTCATTTGACAGTGAGGATGGTAATGGTCCAACAAAATCTATGCCCTAACAATCAAAAACTTCTACTTCTAAGATGGTTGTTAGTGGCATTTCATTCCTCCTTGAAATACTTCCACTTCTCTGACATGTATCACAGTTCTGCACAAAAGAGTTAGAATCTTTAAATATAGAGGGCCAGAAAAAACCTGATTGCAGGATCTTAGCAGCGGTTCTTTCCCCATTGAAATGTCCTCCATATGCTGAACTATGGCAGTGCCACAGAATACTCCTGGCTTCTTGTTCAGATACACATCTTCTCAAAATATTATCTGATCCAAGCTTGAATAAGTAAGGATCATCCCAAATAAATTGTTGTGCATCCTTCAGAAGTTTCTTCTTTTGCTGCCATGTAAAGTCTTCAGGAATCACTCCGGCAGCCTTGAAATTTGCCATGTCGGCAAACCATGGTCTTTCTTGAATCAACAACAGCCTTTCATCTGGGAATTCTTCAGGAATTTCTGGCTGTATCTTTGTAACTTCATCATTAATTAGTCTGGACAAATGATCTGCAATGTGATTTTCACTGCCCTTTTTGTCAAGAATGGTTAAATCAAACTCTTGTAGCAGCAAAATCCACCTAATTAATCTTGGTTTGGAATCAGATTTATTCATCAAGTACTTGATTGCTGCATGATCTGTAAAAACTATAACTCGTCACCAATTAAGTACGATCTGAATTTTTCAAGCCCATACACAACAGCTAGTAATTCTTTTTCAGTTGTGGCATAATTAATTTGAGCTTCATTCAAAACTTTACTAGCGTAATATATAGGATGAAAAATTCTGGATTTTCTTTGTCCTAACACTGCACCTATTGCATAATCACTTGCATCACACATGATTTCAAAATCAAGATTCCAATCGGGTGCAATTATGACAGGTGCAGTAATTAGTTTTTCCTTCAACATTTGAAAAGCAAGCAAACATGATTTATCAAATTGAAAAGAATTCTCTTTGTGCAGCAGATTACTCAAAGGTTTAGCAATTTTCGAAAAATCTTTTATAAACCTTCGGTAGAATCCTGCATAACCTAGAAAACTCCTGACACCTTTGACATTTATTGGTGGGGGTAATTTTTCAATAACTTCAACTTTTGCCCTATCCACCTCAATGCCTTTGTTTGAAATGGTGTGACCCAACACTATGCCTTTAGTTACCATAAAGTGACATTTTTCCCAATTGAGCATTAAATTGGTTTCCACACACCTTTTCAACACGGTATCAAGGTTTTCTAAACAAGAATGAAATGATTTACCAAAGACGGAGAAGTCATCCATGAAGACTTCTATGCATTTTTCCACAAGGTCTGAAAAATTGCCAGCATACACCGTTGAAAAGTGGCTGGAGCATTACATAGTCCAAAAGGCATCTTTCGATATGCAAAAACACCAAAAGGGCAAGTAAATGCTGTTTTCTCTTGGTCTTCTGGAGCCACTGCTATTTGATTATAGCCTGAGTATCCATCCAGAAAACAATAATAAGCTTGTCCCGCCAACCTTTCCAGCATTTGGTCCATGAATGGCAATGGAAAATGATCTTTCCTTGTTGCTTGGTTGAGCTTTCGGTAGTCTATACACATTCTCCATCCCGTTACTGTTCTGGTTGGAATTAACTCATTATTTTCATTCCTCACTACAGTCATGCCTCCCTTCTTTGGTACCACTTGAACTGGGCTCACCCATGCACTATCTGAAATAGGGTAGATCATTCCTGCTTCCAGCAACTTCAGCACCTCTTTCTTCACGACCTCTTTCATGATTGGATTTAACCGCCTTTGAGGTTGAGCCACTGGTCTGTATTCCTGCTCCATAAAAATATGATGCATACAATAAGATGGACTGATGCCTTTCAAATCACTTAGTTTCCAACCAATAGCTTGCTCATTCCTTTTCAGAATTTCAATCAGTTTTTCTTCTTCTTCTTTCAACAAAGTGCTGCTGATTATTACTGGTTTATTACCTTGGTCATCTAAAAAGACATATTTCAGATTTGAAGGTAATTCTTTCAATTCTAACTTGTGAACCTCAGGACTTTGTTTTTCATCCGGTTTTTCCACTTTGCTTTCCTCGCTTGTCATCACCTTACCGGCTTCAAGACTTTGCAAAACCTCTTGCACTTCATTCATCTCCATATTATCAAAACTCTCAACAGCATTCACTAAAGCCTTTTCAAGAGGGCTTGAATTGTTCATCTTGTGAAGCTGTTTTGAAATTGTCTCCTCTTCCACATCAATTTTGAAACAACTCTGCTTGTCTGCAGGATATTTCATGGCTTCAAAAACATCAAAATTGACTTCCTCGTCTTGAACTCTTACTTTTAATTTCCCATCATCAACATCTATGATAACTTTTGCAGTCTTCATAAATGGTCGTCCCAAGATCAAAGGTACTTCTGAATCCTCTTCCATATCCATGATCACAAAATCCACTGGAAACACGAATTTGTCTACTTTCACTAGAACATCTTCTGCAACTCCATAAGGGAACTTCATTGATCTATCAGCTAATTGGAGAGTCATTCTAGTTGGTCGAATTTCCAGATCACCAATTCTCTTCAGCATATATAATGGCATTAGATTAATGCTTTCTCCTAGGTCAAGTAATGCTTTTCCTACTGGCAGACTACCAATGGTGACAGGAATTGTAAAGCTTCCCGGGTCTTTGGTCTTCTGCGGTAATGCTTTTTGAATTATAGCACTACACCCAGCCTCTAATTCTACTGTCTCCTCCGAAAATCTTCTCTTCTTTGTCAGTAAATCCTTCATAAATTTTGCATAAGTAGGCATCTGCTCCATGGCTTCCATGAATGGCACATTGATCTGTAATCTCTTGAATATGTCCATAAACCTAGCAAACTGCCTCTCTTTATCCCGCTTGGAAGGATTTTTGGGGTAAGGCATGCTTTTCAGCTGCGGTATACCTTCATCCACCTTCATCTTTCCTTTCTCTACATCACTCATTTTATCTTTCTCTTTTTTCTTTTTCTTTTTCTTTATTTACAGTCTCACTCTTTTCATTTTCATCTTTTTCTCTATTTTTTTCTTTTTCTTTTTCTTTCAAAAATCTTTCTTCTTCCTTTTCTTTTTCACCCAACTCTACACCTGTAGTTTTTCCACTTCTGGTCATCACTTCCTGACATTGCTCCTTAGGATTCACTTCAGTGTTGGCTCCATATTGAGGTCTTTTTTGTTCTGCTATTTGACGGGCAAGCTGTCCAACCTGAGTCTCTAGATTCCTAATGGAAGCTTCTGTGTTCTTCTGATTTGTTAGAGAAGCTTGCATGAACTTTTCCAATGTATCTTCCAATCTAGTTGTCTTTTCCATCAGAGATGGTCCTTGTTGGTGGGCCTGTGGTCTATTGTATGTATTAGCTTCTTGCCTCCAACCTTGGCCTTGATTTGCATTGTTCCTCCATCCCTGAAATGGTTGATTAGTAAAATTGGAATTGAAATTATTTTGTCTACCTTGATTGTTCATGTAATGGACAGCTTCTTCCTGCGACCCACAATGTCCATTTGGATGGTAACCTCCACAAAAATCACATCTTGCATTCATTTGTTGCTGAGGTTGTGCAGATTGAACTGAGTGCAATTGTTGAGGAAGTTTGGCCATCTGTTGAGTTAAGGCTTCTATCTGTTGGGTCAGAATTTTATTTTGAGCTAAAATAGCATCAGAAGTATTCAAGTCCAGAATTCCTTTCTTTTGTACTTGCTGCCTATCATGCTGTGCTTGATAATCTGTGGATGACAAAGCTTCTATGATTCTAGTAGCTTGGTCAGCATCTACTGTCATCATTGTTCCACCAGCAGCAGCATCTAAAATCATCTTTGTATCAGGTCTTAACCCATTGTAGAAAATGTTCAGCTGCGCTATATCTTCAAATCCATGATTTGGACATTTGCGCAATAAGGACTTGAATCTGTCCCATGCTTCACAAAAAGGTTCTTCCATTCCTTGACGGAAAGTTGAAATGTCAGACTTTGCTTTTATGAATCTTGATGGTGGAAAGAAACGAAACAAGAATTTCTCCTCCACACTAGACCAATTATTCAAGCTTTGGTTTGGATGTGATTGCAACCATTCTTTGGCCTTTCCAGCTAAAGAAAATGGGAACAAGCGGAGATATGCTGATTCAAGATCTCCTTGCTCAAAGCCCATAGTACCTACCAATTCATAAAATGTAGCCAAGTGAGTATATGGGTCTTCATGTGACATTCCAGTAAATTGGTGAGCACTAATCAAGCTGAGAAATGCTGGTTTCATTTCCAACGCTCTGGTTTGTGGGATTGCTATGCTTGAAAAATATCTGGGTCCTTGTTGGTTTGCATAATCTCCCAAGGTACGCCTTGGTGGTTGACGTCCTTCCATATTTGCCTCAGATTTTGGAATTGTTGTTGGTGTTGAGATTGGAGAAGAAGAAGAAGAAGATTGGTCCTCCTCTTGTTGTGCTTTTGCTTTGGCTTTGATTTTCTTCAAAGTCTTCTCAATTTCAGGATCTATTTCAGCCTGTTCTTTGAATCCCTGACTTCTTAATATCATAAGCAAAGCTAGCAAAAGAGAGGTTAACCAAGAAAATAGTACAAAACAAAACAAAAATGCACTACGTACAGTATTCACACACCGTAATAACTTAATTCAATTACTTCGATCCCCGGCGGACGGCGCCAAAAACTTGCTGGTGTATTTTAAGAGAATCAAGTTTGTATAATACACTCAAAGAAACGTGCCAAGTTTTAAACACGGTAGTTGTAGTTATAAAAGATATCGTTCCCACTAAGGATCATCAGCAATTGAAACTTAAAATATTACGGCGGATTGAAACGATTGTTTTCATGGTTTTTGGGTTCAAAATATAAACTGCAATATGTGAACAAATATGTGATAAAATAAAAGAAGTTTATCAAATTGTAACAACTGGGATCAGGATTCACCGATCTTACCTTCCGATACACAACGTATATTCATGAAAACGGGGTTTGAACTATAATACTTTACGTCACAATCAATGTCATTCATATCAATTCCTTGACTATGAAATTCATAAGAACAGATTTGATAACGTCAATCCCTTGATCGTTTCAATTCCATTCCAGCATTACGACCAATTGTTTAGACGTTCAATGCGTTAAATACCATCCCTGGTTATTTACTCACAATGAGCATTTCATTTAGATCTGTTATCGAAAGTTATTTTCCAACAACAAACGTAAACTTAATTCAAGAAACTAGTGATCAAGTAGATTCAAGCAGTGAACACAAAACGAAATACCAAGAATCATAGAACAAAGTTACCCGATTCATGAATATATCATTGATAATCTTCAAGTAAGAAAGGCTACATCCAATCCCAAGGAAAGGTTTAGCCACTCATGGTGGTCATTACAGCTTAGAAAAGATGAAGAAAATACAGAGTACAAAGTGTTTTTCCAATTGTCTAGCTCTTCTTCAGCCGCCATGCAGTAAGCTTATATAAAAGAAAACTCGCTCAAGCGAGTTTATATTTCGCTCAGGCGATGAGCATTCTTCAACACGAAGGAACTCCACGTCCTGCTTCATTATGGGCTTGATTCGCTCCAGCGGTTCAGATTAGCTTAAGCGAGTCTTCATATCTGATACTTCCTTCCATTTCGCTTGAGCTATTTCTTTATCCGCTTCAGCGAGCCCTTTAAAATTTGGTTCTGGACAATTTTCGCTTGAACGAAATAACATCGCTCAAGCGACTTCTACATTGATGCATTCTGGAAGAAATTCGCTGGCTTTTCTATTAAAAACGCTTGAGCGAGGCTACTGCTATTTCATTCTGTACAAATCTCGCTCAAGCGGCCTCAGTGTTCGCTCGGGCGAAGACTTCATTTCTCACTACTGGCTTGATTTCGCCTGGGCGCATCACTTCTCGCTCAAGCGAGTCTTGACCTGATACTATTATTTGTTAAGTTTATGTCTCGCCCAAGCGGGCTCTTCGATTTTTCCTCAGCGACCATGATTCGCTCAAGCGATATACCCTTAGCTTGAGCGAATATCACTCTGTTTGCTCAACTCTTAGTAGATTTTCTTCATTTCTTTTCTTTTCTTCTTTCTTCTTTGCATTTTCCTGAGATTGTAACAAAATTAGCCAATCAACTTGTACAATGTTCATTCACTATTTCTTTTCTATTGAGCTTACAAAATTGGCAAACATTGTACATTATATCCAATTTATGCTTCATTAATCATGCAAAATATAGGTAAATTGGACATCTATCAGATGCCCACACGACTGCTAGGGCAGCTTTCTCAATCTTTTGATATCTTCCTTTCGCTCCCTGAAACGTCTTACTAGTGAAGTACACCGGCCTCTGCCGTTCAGGGGTTTCTTTAACCAAGGCCACGCCCAGGGCTTCATCAGAGATTGCTAAGTACAAGATCAAAGTCTCACCAGGGTCAGGCTTAACCAAAATTGGTGGACTCGAGAGAACGGCCTTGAGCTGCTGGAAGGCTTGTTCTTGCTCTTCTCCCCATTCAAAACTCTTGTGTTTCTTCAACGCCTTATACAAGGGAAGGGATCTGTGCGCCATCTTGGGCATGAAACGAGCTAGGGCGGCCACTTTCCCATTCAACGATTGGACCTCCCTCAGACTCTTAGGACTCTGCATGTCCAGGATTGCTTGACATTTCCCAGGGTTAGCCTCAATGCCTTGTTGGGTCAACATAAATCCCAAGAATTTCCCAGCTGGAACGGCAAAGGTGTATTTTAAAGGGTTTAACCTCATGTTGTACTGCCGAAGTCTAGTGAAGACTTGGCGTAGATCTTCAATGTGGTCTCCTCCAGCGGGCGTTTTGGCTATAATATCATCAATATAAACTTCGACCAGCCTTGTATGCATCCCTTCAAAGACTTTGTTAATCATGCGCTGATAGGTAGTGCCGGCGTTCTTCAATCCAAAAGGCATGACGGTGTAGCAGAAAACACCGCGGTCATTGATGAAGGCAGTTTTCTCCTGGTCTCCCTCCCACATCGGAATCTGGTTATACCCCGAATAAGCATCCATGAAACTGAGGTACTGGTAACCAGATGAGTCATCCACTATGCGATCAATGTTGGGCAGGGGATATGGATCTTTGGGGCAGCAACGGTTAAGATCCACATAATCTGTGCACATTCTCCATTTGCCATTAGCCTTCTGCACCATGACCACATTAGAAAGCCAAGATGAGTAGCGTATCTCCCTTATAAAGCCTGCTTTCAACAACTCCTCTGTCTGCTCACAAGCCGCCTTCTGCTTCTCCGGTCCCAACCTCCTCTTCTTCCGGGCCACCGGTCTTGTTTCAGGATACACAGCAAGCTTGTGGCAACAGAAATCAGGATCCATCCCAGGCATGTCTGCTGCTGTCCATGCAAAAAGATCTTTGAACTCCTACAAAAGGGCTAATAAGCGTTGCTCCATAGCAAACTCCAGCTTATCATTGATGTGCGTGACCTTCTCTGGGGAATCTCCTAATACAACATCCCTGGAACCACCATCCGGTGTGGGCTTAGAGGGATTGAGTGGATCAATCTTCAATTCCGCTCTGGGGTCCAGGTCAATGAGACTGACAGACCCTGCCGCTGTTCCTCCGTCGCTCAGCTTCCTCTTCTTGTTGAACGCTTCCAACTTAACCATGTTGAGGCTCAGGTTATAACAATATCGATCCATCTCCTGATCACCGCGGAGAGAGGACACACCGTTGTCCTTGTCAATGAATTTGATCAAGAGGTGGGGAGTGGATACAATTGCTTCCATCGCGTTCAGTGTTGGACGGCCTATGATACCGTTGTATGGGGATTCCACGTCAATCACCAGAATTCTTGACTTGACCGTTCTCGCACCAGGCTCTCCTTCAAAAGAAATCAGAGTGTCGAGATACCCCTTGGTGGGTTGCTTGGCTCCATTAAACGCTGTGAGTTCTTGTGTGTAGGGTTGTAAATCTGCATCATTGAAACCCATTCGTTTGAAACAATTATAAAAGATAACATCACAAGAACTTCCCTGATCGACGAGGATCCTCTTGATATCCTTGTTGGCTATGACTGCCACGATAACTACAGCATCGTCACCTCTTGGAATTGTTGGGCCAAAGTCATCATCAGTAAATGAAACCGTCGGAGCGGTCATACCGTCCCTGAAAGGACGGTTATCCCTCGGTTTGCCCTGGACAGACAAGACCATCCTATGGTGATTTTTCCGTGCTGTGATTGATGCTCCTCCTCCCGTAAATCCTCCAGCTATCATCTCAATCACTTCTCGTCTGCCCTGCCTCTACTGCTGGGGCATGTTATTTTGTTGGGCACTTTCAGCAATCACTACTCCCTTCTGCTTTTCAGCTGCAGTGAACTTCCTAGCTGGGTTATGTGTATTATCGTCTTCATCATCAGGATCTCTATTCCTTTTTTCCATCCTCTGAGGCTCGTCTACAGATTTCTCCTTGAACAAATATTGCTTCAGCTTTCCTTCCCGAAGGAGAGTTTCCACCGTATTTTTTAATGCCTTGCACTCATCAGTATTGTGCCCCGTTTGTTCATGGAAAGTGCAATACTTACGTGGGTTACCACCCCTCTTGACTGGGGCTGGTTTTCTTATCCCGAAGACGTTCAAAGTTGGCCAACCAACCTCCCTCATGATTTGCGAATGCCTGGTATTCAACGGAGCATAGTTGTCGAACGACGATACACGCCTATCTCGAGGATGCGGACGAGCGTTCACAAAGTCTTCTCTAAAGGCATGCTTCTCGGGCCTCGCTCTCTCCTTTTCTCTCCGTGGCTGCTGAGTGGGCGCTGAAGGCTTCATTCTCGTTGCGGTTGCCTCTAGATGCATCTCTATGCCCACGTACTTGGAAGCTTTCCTTCGAAACTCCTCGAAGGTTGTAGGGGGCTCTTTGCCAAAGATAGGGCAAAGGCTGAACCAGGCTGAAGAGCTTCCACTACAATATGGAGTTGTATGGCCTCCGTGAGGTTGGGGACCAAAGCAGCCTCCTTATAAAACCTTTTCAAGAACTCCTTAAGAGTTTCAGTTTCTCCCTGCCTTATCTGGGCCAGGGTGTGAGAAGTTCTTGGGATATCCCTAGAGATGACAAAATGGCTTTCGAATGCAGCAGCCATTTCCTCCCAAGAGTCTATAGATCCTGAGGGTAAGCTTTTAAACCAGCTGAGAGCCTCCTCCGTCAACGTTCTTGGGAACATCCTGCACATAACATCTTCATCTGCTCCCAAATACATAGCTTCATACACATAAGCATCCAAATGCTTAGTGGGGTCGGTTTCTCCATTATACTTTCCTATCGACAGTGGCTGAGTTGTTTGCAAATGTTTCGGGATGATGATGCTCATCAGCCTTCTTGAGAAAGGGACACTAAGCTTGTACGTCCCTGAAGTCACCACCGCCTGCTCTCTTCTCCTGGCACTGACTCTATCACCAGAGTCTTACGTCTGCTCTCTCTCTTCATATGTGGGGATCTTCGAATACTGGAGGGTCGTGGATCTATCCCTCGCTGATGCATGATGAGCATCCTCTGCATGGGATGCTGCCCTGTCCCCAGCTCCTCCTTTCTCCCGCTTCAACTCCATCAGCTCCTCCCTAAGTTGCCTGATAACCTCATCGCGAGGGTCAGGCGTTTGCACTTGCACCATCCTCCGGGTTTGATTTACAGGGGACTCGAAGACGAGTCTCCTTCCAGTTTGTTGATGAGTCACATCCTCTACGTGACCATCAACGAAATCTCTCCCATCACCTTCCATCGTGACAACCAAACTTCTGCGAAAATGGGAATAACTCTAACGAGTCCCACCGGGCGTGCCAATGAACTGGTCTGGACCGGGGTCTAGGATCCGGTGTGGGACCAGCCACAAGAGTATAGGTGTTTTTAGGGTTTGCATACCGGAACAGTGTGTATCCGATGTATTAATCCGGTCTCTCAGTGGGAGAGGCCGGTCTTGTTGTCCTGGAGATCCTTCACACCAGCGTTTCGCGTTGTAGGAGGGCGAAAGGTGGTGCCACCTGCGAAGATTCTCTGACGCTCAAGTTAGTAGAGTGTGAGAACTCAGTGAATGCTTAAGCGAAGTAATAGTAAAGTGTGAGATAGAACAACGATACCATGCATGTGTATTGAAACGAGCTATTTATAGTTGTACGTGAGAAAATGAGTCGTTGGGTACAGGTGGGTCCCTTAGCTCTGATAGCGTGTATATTATGTCAATCAGGGTGGCTCAACTCTCAAAATGTGTCAGGAGGGTAGGTCAATTAGCAGAGTACGATCCTCTAGGAAGAGGAGAGGATAATCACCTTTTCCGCATAATCTGCTGACACATCCACTTGCTTTCTGAGGCCATTGACGTGACGTATTTTGCTACATACAGTATCTTCGCTGATAAGTTATTAGGGGCTCTTATCTTGCTGTGACTGAAAAGCCAACAGTTATATAAATGTCCTGTGAAAATGAACAAAGAACTGTTATAGAAAAAATAAGTGGTACAGTCATGAGATGAGGACAGACGGCCAGACACCGGATATCCGGTGTGGTAAAGTTGAACCAAGACACCAGTTTTCCTTATATGAGGTCAGTCTGACGTCACAAGAATGGGGGCCGGTATCCAGACCGGATCAGTAACTGTTGACAAAATTATTAAGCCAAATAGTAACATTTTACTCGGTATATTTTAAATATTCAAAATCAATCCTTTTTGAAATTTAGCGATATTATATCAGTCCTTACTAATTTTATAATAACTAATATAAATTTTAAATTTTAAAAATTTAAAATTTTCTGTTAATAAAAATTTATTGATAGGTTTCCAATTTTTTAACGATTGGAAAAAATCAAGATTTTTCTCAAACCGATAATTTTTAGATAAGTCTACTTGAAATAAATTTTAAAAAATTTTCTTATTGAACTGGTCTGGACCGGGGTCTAGGATCCGGTGTGGGACCAGCCACAAGAGTATAGGTGTTTTTAGGGTTTGCACACCGGAACAGTGTGTATCCGATGTATTAATCCGGTCTCTCAGTGGGAGAGGCCGGTCTTGTTGTCCTGGAGATCCTTCACACCAGCGTTTCGCGTTGTAGGGGGGCGAAAGGTGGTGCCACCTGCGAAGATTCTCCGACGCTCAAGTTAGTAGAGTGTGAGAACTCAGTGAATGCTTAAGCGAAGTAATAGTAAAGTGTGAGATAGAACAACGATACCATGCATGTGTATTGAAACGAGCTATTTATAGTTGTACGTGAGAAAATGAGTCGTTGGGTACAGGTGGGTCCCTTAGCTCTGATAGCGTGTATATTATGTCAATCAGGGTGGCTCAACTCTCAGAATGTGTCAGGAGGGTAGGTCAATTAGCAGAGTACGATCCTCTAGGAAGAGGAGAGGATAATCACCTTTTCCGCATAATCTGCTGACACATCCACTTGCTTTCTGAGGCCATTGACGTGACGTATTTTGTTACATACAGTATCTTCGCTGATAAGTTATTAGGGGCTCTTATCTTGCTGTGACTGAAAATCCAACAGTTATATAAATGTCCTGTGAAAATGAACAAAGAACCGTTATAGAGAAAATAAGTGGTACAGTCATGAGATGAGTACGGACGGCCAGACATCGGATATCCGGTGTGGTAAAGTTGAACCAGGACACCGGTTTTCCTTATATGAGGTCAGTCTGACGTCACAAGAATGGGGGCCGGTATCCAGACCGGATCATCTGTCCCCTAGCTTGTATGAGGGACTGTTAAGTTGCTCATATGAGCTACACAACTCTTAGAGAAATCTGGATGCCGGTAGTACATTCTGGAAAGTCTCTGGGAGCTCTGTGGCATCCGCTCTAATAGACGGGTGACCGCTCTTCTCGCGTTGTGTACAACGGATTCAGACAGCATAAATAAGTAATGGAAATCCCAAGAGTCTTTGAGAATTGAAACCCTTGGTATTCGAAAAGTGGTTGGGAGGCATTAAATGCGCATGGCATGATTGGACAGTAAATGCGTTTTTTTACGCACGAGCCATCATTACCCACGAGTGTAACCGTTGATTGGGCTTATTGGGCCTGGATTCAAACTGAATGGGGGGCCCATTTTGCCAAAATGTTTACTGAAACGTTACCATTTTCACGCCCGTACGTGACGAAACGACGGAGTCGTTTCAATTTGAAGAGGTTGCGTTTTGATGCAAGCCTTGTGACCTTCGACGAAACACTGTGCTTCTTCGTTACCTATAAAAGGAACTCTTAGCAGATTTTGGATTCCACTCTTGTTTTCAAGCTTAGTGAACCTCTGCTCAAATTTCTTTGGAATTTCTCTGTCGTCTTCAAACTTCTCAAAGATCTTCTTCCTTTAGGTAACCTCCCTTTCCTTCAACTCCTTGCAATTTTTGTTCATTCTAATTCCACCATGCGCCCTAGAACAGGCCATGCTGGTCCTTCAAACAGGGGGAGTTTTGGCTCTCGTGCCCCCCTTAGCCACCGTGGTGGGAGGATTCCAGCGAATCCTCCTGTGGCTGGGCCCCGTCGCTCAGAGAGAGCCGAAGCCTCTTCCTCACGAGCGTCTTCTTCCCAACGTCGCTCTGAGGCTCCCCTTGACTCGAGGGCGACCAGCCGCTCTGACGGGGGGTCAAGTGCTGAAGGTTACCTCTCTGACGATGTTGCTTTTTACCACAGTACATACGCGTTCCACCGTGCCTGCATAACCATGGACTTTCCAGGACGTGGAAAAACACCGGTTCTCCGCTCTGCTGAAGGGTGTGTCAACGTTGTTGCACACCGGCTTGACTGGGAGAAACTCAACAGGGAGAAACCCTACTGCTGGGTGGAGGAGGAATTCCTAGAGATCCCTTCGCACCATGCAAGTGAGGAGGAATGCATGGTCTCTTTCCGCTGTAAAATATATTCAGATAAAAAGTACAAGGCACGATACGCTGTGATGGCACCACATCCCTCTGAAAGAATATGCCACAGCGTCCCTGATGTGAGGTCGGTCTACTTATACGACTTCGTCTTCTTGAAATTGGGAGTACGCTTCCCCATGACGGAGTTCCAGATGGCTGTCCTGTGTTTCCTAGACTGCGCCCCCACACAACTACATCCCAACGGTTGGGGTCTTGTCCGGGCTCTGGAGGTTCTGGGGGAGCATTTCAACTTCTCCGCCACTGTGGCCAAGCTATTTTACTATTGCCAAGTGGTCCGCCGTGCTAATAAGAAGGGCGGCCTTGGGTTCATTACTCTCCGTAGTGACTCAAGGGTTATAAATTTCAAGTCTTATACGGAATCCGCGAAGGTGGATGGACGCTTCTTCAAACACTACTATACACGGGTCCGGATTCAACCAAATAAGCCGATCTTCTGGCGGAACAAGGAGGGGTTTACCAAGTTTCCCCTTAGCTGGACGCACGAGCATTTTCTCCTTATGAGCCGTGCTTATTATACAGACGAGAGTGAACTTTCCCCTCACTCTGTTGAGGTCTTGAGCGCCATGCAGACGGCCTCAAAGACCCTCAAAGGGTTTTCCAGCCGGCTCCTCTTGGCCGAGGATGACATCAGAAACGCCTACCTCCGTAATATCCGCTTTTAACCTCTTTCTGTTGTATAGTTATTCCATTCTGATTATTTTTTCTTCTTGTATGCTTATTCAACCTTTCTTGTTTTACAGAACAAATCAAAAAAGCCTGCCCAGAGATGTTGTCATTAAGGACCATGATGGCTGACGATGACTCCTCCTCTGAGGAAAATAAGATCCAGGCAAAGAGGAACGCTACCAAAACTCCCCTCATTCCTCTGACCTCTGCGGTAGGAGATGAGGTTCCTCTCTTCGATGAGGAGGAAACTGAAGAACCAGCTGATGCCACTGGAGCGGGCGACGAGGAGGCCGTCCCAGAGAAGAAGAGGAAAAAGAGGCATCTTGTGAAAAAGGCAGATCAAGAGAAGCCCTCCTCTGAGGACCCTGTGAAGAAGCGTCAGAGGACGGCCGAAGAAACTGAATCGAAGAAGGACAAGGGAAAGAAACCCGTTCCTGAATCCTCCACCCCTTCTTCACAGAATGCCTCAGAGCCGGACTCTGGGAATGGTCCTCCTCCGGCATTTGAGCCTCCGCGTGACTCCTTCCTCTCCCCTTACTTGTGGTTTCAGGGGTCCATGCCTCCCACTCTCCCAAAGGCACGGTATTACCTCCGCCCTTCCCTCGACGCTGCTGGGGTTCAAGGTGCTTGTCAGGCCGGGCGTTGGCAGCTTGATGAATTGTCTGGCCTGCTTGATTCCCTGAGCGAGAAGGCAGATTATATGGATCAAGTTGAAAAACTTGAGACCGAACTCACGGTGAAGGAGAAATGGGCGACCAAGCAAGCTGAAGTTCATAGGGGCGTCGAGTCAGAATTGAAGAAAACTAAGGAAACGCTCCAGAGGAAAACTGAAGAGGCGAGCCAAGTGCATTTTGCGAACAAGGCCCTAGAGCGGGAAGTTGCCGACCTCCAGAAAAAGAATAAATCCATACCCCTCCTTAAAGAAGAATTACAACTGGAGAAGAAGAGATCGGCTAAGCTTGCTGACGATCTCAAAGTTATAGAGGACGGTCGCAACAAAGACCTTGGGGAGTGGGAGATCATTCGGAAGGAGATGCAAGCCCAAATTGATGAACTCAAGAAGGGTGGTGCGAGTGCTGGGCCTTCAGAAGAGGATTTTGCCAAGGTTCAAAGAAAACTAGCTGTTGCGAAGGCCAAGGCTTCTAAAGCCTTGGAGATATGCAAAAATGTGGCGTATGAATCCTTCGGCCTGGCCCTTCGTCAAGTCTACTATCGTAACCCTGGAGTGAAGCTGAATTTGTACGGATTAGATCCGTTCTTTGAATTCCATGGGGGAAAACTTGTCGAAGTGCACAAGGACGGCTCGCACCATGAACCCCATGCATCACTTTATGAACTGCCTCCCCTCCCGGAAGGTCAAAGTATGGAGCCAACAACGTCCGCTGCTGCCTCTAAAGTTGAAACGCAGGAAGATGCCCAAACTGAAGCAGAGGCCCAAAAGGAGAAGACAGAAGTGCCCACTGCGGAAGATTAGGCACCGGCCTTTTAATTTTATGCTTTCATTCATAGCCGTGTTCTGGGATCGGCTCCAGCTTTAAAACACTTTGTAACCTGCATATTTTCTTGTTTTTGAAAATAAAATTCACTATTGCTTTTCTTCAACTGCTTGCGTTGAATGTATGATTGTTGGATAACTTAGTGCTGTACAAAACACTTTATTGTTTTCAATGCTTTGCGAATCCGTTCTACGTGGTTACCTAGCTGCTTAAAGCGTACTTATCACACCGGATTAAGATAACAAATTGTAACGAATAAGTGACAATTAAGTTAAAGCATGCCCTGTCCCCAAGTGTAAGTACATTGGGAAGGGAAAGTTTATCTCAAGGATTACCTTTTAACTTCTTAAAAAGATAGAAATGCTTATCTGTCCTCGAAGATGTAGAGCAGGTACATTAGCGTTCAACCGCTCCGGGGTGGATATTCCACAATTGAGGACGGACATTGCCTTTGAACTTTAGTATAGCTTTGACAAGGGTAAGCTTTTACGCCTTTCTTTTGAGGTTCGGTTTGGTCCTACATCTCAAGTCTTCACATGGTGTTCGGTTCGATCCTACTAACCGTACTTGGAGTTCGGTGCAATCCTACAATCCAAGCCTTCAACACGGGGTTCGGATCAGGGCTAATCCTGAACCTACTGCGCCCGTTACTCGGGGTTCAGCGTGATTTTCTGTATGAACCGGCCTACTGCGCCCAAGCCTTCGCATAGGGTTCGGTTTGTGGCCTTGAGGAAGGACCAGCCCTACAACCCATGTTGTCTTCGAATGGGGTTCGGTTTGTGGCCTTGAAAAAGGACCAGCCCTACAACCCATGTAGTCTTCGAACGGGGTTCGGTTTGTGGCCTTGAAAAAGGACCAGCCCTACAACCCATGTAGTCTTCGAATGGGGTTCGGTTTGTGGCCTTGAAAAAGGACCAGCCCTACAACCCATGTAGTCTTCGAATGGGGTTCGGTTTGTGGCCTTGAAAAAGGACCAGCCCTACAACCCATTCCACCTCAAGGAGTTACATCGTCAAAACACACGATGTGTGATTGAAATCATCCGTCCTGAGGGGTCTTCATCAGTTCCTCGAGGAGTTATATCATCAACTACAGAATTGGTAGTTGAGTTCATCCGTCCTGAGGTGTATGCGTATTAAACTACGGCTATAAATCACAACACATAAGAAACGTGAGAATGATAGGGCGGTTAAAATGTATTCTCATTAAAATTGAAAGTACATTACATGAAAAGCGTAGTTGGGGTCATGCCTCGTTAAAACCTTCTTGAGAAAACCCAATGGGAAAAAAACTCAAGTAAGGAAAAAGAGTACACGCCGTCTTACCAACTAGCTGTAATAGACACGTAAGTTCTGAGTGTTCTATTTGTTGCAGATTGGAGTTCCATCAAGTTCTTCCAATCGGTATGACCCTTTTCCAGTCACTTCAGAAACTCTATAAGGACCTTCCCACGTCGGTGCTAGCTTCCCTTGGTGGGCGAATTTGTTCCCCACACTTGCCTTTCTCAAAACAAGATCTCCGGTGTTGAAAGCTCTGTACTGGACACGTTTATTATACCGGAGTGCTGCCTTTGCTTTTATTGCCTGATCTCTGACGAAAGCCTTTTCCCTTAACTCCTGAAGGACGTCCAGCTCTGATGCCAAATTGGCGTTGTTATCTTCAGCTGAAAAATACTCCACACGAGCCGATCTTGTTTGTAACTCCACTGGAATCATCACCTCCACCCCGTACGTTAGCCGGTATGGGGATTCGTTAGTTGAAGAATAAGGCGTAGTGCGGTATGCCCATAAAACATGACATAGCTGGTCAGTCCATCCTCCCTTCGCTTCTCCCAGACGCTTCTTCAACCCCTTTAGTACTTCTCGGTTGGCTACCTCTGCTTGTCCATTGGTTTGGGGGTGTTCAACAGATGAAAATATCTGGATTATCCCCAGTCCTTCAAGCAAATCCGTGAACTTTTTGTCTGTAAACTGGGTGCCGTTGTCAGTCACAATCCGCCCTGGCACCCCGAACTGAGCTATGATATTTTCATACACAAAACGTCTTGTTCGCACAGAAGTGATATGCACTACTGGTTCTGTCTCAATCCACTTGGTGAAGTAGTCTACCCCCACGATCAAGTATTTGATACCTCCTGGCGCGGTGGGGAATGGGCCCAAAATATCAAGGCCCCATTGGTAGAACGGCCAAGGTACAGCCGATGAGGACAGCTCTTGAGCCGGTGTATGGTGGAGATTGGAGAATTTTTGACAAGCGTCGCACTTCCTCACAAAATCTGCAGAATCCTGCTTCACAGTGGGTCACCAATATCCAGCCCTGAGGACTTTCCTCATTAAGCTTCGGCCCCCAGCATGGTGCCCACATTGCCCCTCGTGCACCTCCTCCAAAACCGCTTGAACCTTGTCCTCTCTTAGACACAAAAGATATGGGACAGAGAATCCCCTTTTGTAGAGAACACCATCAACCATAGTAAAATATGGCAGCTCCCTCTTCACTCGTCTCCTCTCCTTCTCATTAGTGGGAAGTTGACCATCAGCTAGATAGCGAATATAGGGAATGACCCAAGAATCCTCATATGGATAACTCACCATGATAGCGTTCAGAGAAGGGTACAGAGGTATGCTAGGTGATGTCAAAGTGCTTTGAACCACCGTTGTTGTGCTACCGAGCTGCTTTGTACTTGCTAATCTAGACAAGATGTCTGCTCTGGTGTTTTCTTCTCTGGGCACATGCTTGAACTCTAAAACTTCAAATCTTCCCTTCAACTCATTAACACAATTCAAGTACAATTGAAGTTGCGGCTCCTTTGCCTGGTACTCCCCCTGGATCTGCGAGATCACCAGTTGGGAATCACTACACAGTGTGACTGCTGATGCTCCGATGTCAATCGCTGCACGGAGACCGGCCAAGCATGCTTCGTATTCAGCCTGGTTATTGGAGGTTTTGAAATTGAACCAGAGGGATATTTCTAGGTGCACACCATCATCACTTTCCACCACAACACCTACTCTAAAACCTTTGCTGTTCGACGAGCCATCAACGTAAATGGTCCAATGCGCTCGAGGGGTGGCCGGGTCCACCCCAGTCATCTCCACAACAAAATCGGCCAACACTTGCGCCTTGATGGCTCCTCGAGGCTCATATGAAATTTCAAATTCAGACAGCTCGATAGACCATTTTATCATCCTTCCGGCGAGGTCTGGCTTGCTGAGCACTGAACAGAGAGGCAAATCCGTTCTTACCAGTACTGGGTGTGCGTGGAAATAGGGCCTCAACCGTCGTGATGCCCACACGACTGCTAGGGCGGCTTTCTCAATCTTTTGATATCTTCCTTCCGCTCCCTGAAACGTCTTACTAGTGAAGTACACCGGCCTCTGCCCTTCAGGGGTTTCTTTAACCAAGGCCACGCCCAGGGCTTCATCAGAGATTGCTAAGTACAAGATCAAAGTCTCACCAGGGTCAGGCTTAACCAAAATTGGTGGACTCGAGAGAACGGCCTTGAGCTGCTGGAAGGCTTGTTCTTGCTCTTCTCCCCATTCAAAACTCTTGTGTTTCTTCAACGCCTTATACAAGGGAAGGGATCTGTACGCCATCTTGGGCATGAAACGAGCTAGGGCAGCCACTTTCCCATTCAACGATTGGACCTCCCTCAGACTCTTAGGACTCTGCATGTCCAGGATTGCTTGACATTTCCCAGGGTTAGCCTCAATGCCTTGTTGGGTCAACATAAATCCCAAGAATTTCCCAGCTGGAACGGCAAAGGTGCATTTTAAAGGGTTTAACCTTATGTTGTACTGCCGAAGTCTAGTGAAGACTTGGCGTAGATCTTCAATGTGGTCTCCTCCAGCGGGCGTTTTGGCTATAATATCATCAATATAAACTTCGACCAGCCTTGTATGCATCCCTTCAAAGACTTTGTTAATCATGCGCTGATAGGTAGCGCCGGCGTTCTTCAATCCAAAAGGCATGACGGTGTAGCAGAAAACACCGCGGTCATTGATGAAGGCAGTTTTCTCCTGGTCTCCCTCCCACATCGGAATCTGGTTATACCCCGAATAAGCATCCATGAAACTGAGGTACTGGTAACCAGATGAGTCATCCACTATGCGATCAATGTTGGGCAGGGGATATGGATCTTTGGGGCAGCAACGGTTAAGATCCACATAATCTGTGCACATTCTCCATTTGCCATTAGCCTTCTGCACCATGACCACATTAGAAAGCCAAGATGAGTAGCGTATCTCCCTTATAAAGCCTGCTTTCAACAACTCCTCTGTCTGCTCACAAGCCGCCTTCTGCTTCTCCGGTCCCAACCTCCTCTTCTTCTGGGCCACCGGTCTTGTTTCAGGATACACAGCAAGCTTGTGGCAACAGAAATCAGGATCCATCCCAGGCATGTCTGCTGCTGTCCATGCAAAAAGATCTTTGAACTCCTACAAAAGGGCTAATAAGCGTTGCTCCATAGCAAACTCCAGCTTATCATTGATGTGTGTGACCTTCTCTAGGGAATCTCCTAATACAACATCCCTGGAACCACCATCCGGTGTGGGCTTAGAGGGATTGAGTGGATCAATCTTCAATTCCGCTCTGGGGTCCAGGTCAATGAGACTGACAGACCCTGCCGCTGTTCCTCCGTCGTTCAGCTTCCTCTTCTTGTTGAACGCTTCCAACTTAACCATGTTGAGGCTCAGGTTATAACAATATCGAGCCATCTCTTGATCACCGCGGAGAGAGGACACACCGTTGTCCTTGTCAATGAATTTGATCAAGAGGTGAGGAGTGGATACAATTGCTTCCATCGCGTTCAGTGTTGGACGGCCTATGATACCGTTGTATGGGGATTCCACGTCAATCACCAGAATTCTTGACTTGACCGTTCTCGCACCAGGCTCTCCTTCAAAAGAAATCAGAGTGTCGAGATACCCCTTGGTGGGTTGCTTGGCTCCATTAAACGCTGTGAGTTCTTGTGTGTAGGGTTGTAAATCTGCATCATTGAAACCCATTCGTTTGAAACAATTATAAAAGATAACGTCACAAGAACTTCCCTGATCGACGAGGATCCTCTTGACATCCTTGTTGGCTATGACTGCCACGATAACTACAGCATCGTCACCTCCTGGAATTGTTGGGCCAAAGTCATCATCAGTAAATGAAACCGTCGGAGCGGTCATACCGTCCCTGAAAGGACGGTTATCCCTCGGTTTGCCCTGGACAGACAAGACCATCCTATGGTGATTCTTTCATGCTGTGATTGATGCTCCTCCTCCCGCAAATCCTCCAGCTATCATCTCAATCACTTCTCGTCTGCCCTGCCTCTGCTGCTGGGGCATGTTATTTTGTTGGGCACTTTCAGCAATCACTACTCCCTTCTGCTTTTCAGCTGCAGTGAACTTCCTAGCTGGGTTACGTGTATTATCGTCTTCATCATCAGGATCTCTATTCCTTTTTTCCATCCTCTGAGGCCCGTCTACAGATTTCTCCTTGAACAAATATTGCTTCAGCTTTCCTTCCCGAAGGAGAGTTTCCACCGTATTTTTTAATGCCTTGCACTCATCAGTATTGTGCCCCGTTTGTTCATGGAAAGTGCAATACTTACGTGGGTTACCACCCCTCTTGACTGGGGCTGGTTTTCTTATCCCGAAGACGTTCAAAGTTGGCCAACCAACCTCCCTCATGATTTGCGAATGCCTGGTATTCAACGGATCATAGTTGTCGAACGACGATACACGCCTGTCTCGAGGATGCGGACGAGCGTTCACAAAGTCTTCTCTAAAGGCATGCTTCTCGGGCCTCGCTCTCTCCTTTTCTCTCCGTGGCTGCTGAGTGGGCGCTGAAGGCTTCATTCTCGTTGCGGTTGCCTCTAGATGCATCTCTATGCCCACGTACTTGGAAGCTTTCCTTCGAAACTCCTCGAAGGTTGTAGGGGGGCTCTTTGCCAAAGATAGGGTAAAGGCTGAACCAGGCTGAAGAGCTTCCACTACAATATGGAGTTGTATGGCCTCCGTGAGGTTGGGGACCAAAGCAGCCTCCTTATAAAACCTTTTCAAGAACTCCTTAAGAGTTTCAGTTTCTCCCTGCCTTATCTGGGCCAGGGTGTGAGAAGTTCTTGGGATATCCCTAGAGATGACAAAATGGCTTTCGAATGCAGCAGCCATTTCCTCCCAAGAGTCTATAGATCCTGAGGGTAAGCTTTTAAACCAGCTAAGAGCCTCCTCCGTCAACGTTCTTGGGAACATCCTGCACATAACATCTTCATCTGCTCCCAAATACATAACTTCATACACATAAGCATCCAAATGCTTAGTGGGGTCGGTTTCTCCATTATACTTTCCTATCGACAGTGGCTGAGTTGTTTGCAAATGTTTCGGGATGATGATGCTCATCAGCCTTCTTGAGAAAGGGACACTAAGCTTATACGTCCCTGAAGTCACCACCGCCTGCCCTCTTCTCCTGGCACTGACTCTATCACCAGAGTCTTGCGTCTGCTCTCTCTCTTCATATGTGGGGATCTTCGAATACTGGAGGGTCGTGGATCTATCCCTCACTGATGCATAATGAGCATCCTCTGCATGGGACGCTGCCCTGTCCCCAGCTCCTCCTCTCTCCCGCTTCAATTCCATCAGCTCCTCCCTAAGTTGCCTGATAACCTCATCGCGAGGGTCAGGCGTTTGCACTTGCACCATCCTCCGGGTTTGATTTACAGGGGACTCGAAGACGAGTCTCCTTCCAGTTTGTTGATGGGTCACATCCTCTACGTGACCATCAACGAAATCTCTCCCATCACCTTCTATCGTGACAACCAAACTTCTGCGAAAATGGGAATAACTCTAACGAGTCCCACTGGGCCTGCCAATGAACTGGTCTGGACCGGGGTCTAGGATCCGGTGTGGGACCAGCCACAAGAGTATAGGTGTTTTTAGGGTTTGCACACCGGAACAGTGTGTATCCGATGTATTAATCCGGTCTCTCAGTGGGAGAGGCCGGTCTTGTTGTCCTGGAGATCCTTCACACCAGCGTTTCACGTTGTAGGGGGGCGAAAGGTGGTGCCACCTGCGAAGATTCTCCGACGCTCAAGTTAGTAGAGTGTGAGAACTCAGTGAATGCTTAAGCGAAGTAATAGTAAAGTGTGAGATAGAACAACGATACCATGCATGTGTATTGAAACGAGCTATTTATAGTTGTACGTGAGAAAATGAGTCGTTGGGTACAGGTGGGTCCCTTAGCTCTGATAGCGTGTATATTATGTCAATCAGGGTGGCTCAACTCTCAAAATGTGTCAGGAGGGTAGGTCAATTAGCAGAGTACGATCCTCTAGGAAGAGGAGAGGATAATCACCTTTTCCGCATAATCTGCTGACACATCCACTTGCTTTCTGAGGCCATTGACGTGACGTATTTTGCTACATACAGTATCTTCGCTGATAAGTTATTAGGGACTCTTATCTTGCTGTGACTGAAAAGCCAACAGTTATATAAATATCCTGTGAAAATGAACAAAGAACCGTTATAGAGAAAATAAGTGGTACAGTCATGAGATGAGGACGGACGGCCAGACATCGGATATCCGGTGTGGTAAAGTTGAACCAGGACACCGGTTTTCCTTATATGAGGTCAGTCTGACGTCACAAGAATGGGGGCCGGTATCCAGACCGGATCACTTATAATTTTACTTCACTTTCTTATAAATATTTTTAATTTTAAGTCACTTATATGAATTTAAGATTATTTAAAATATATTATTTTATTAAAAAAATTCAAAAATTCTGAAAAAAATTCTACAAAATCATAAATAATACGTAGATTAAAAAGTTCCAAAGAGCCATAATCTAATTCCTTCAAAATTTTAATATAAAAATAAAAATAGGGGTGTTACAACTCTACTCCCCTTAGAAAATTTCGTCCTCGAAATTTACATTATTCAGTGAAACAAATGAGGATGAAACTCTTTCATCTCAGTTTCTAGTTCCCATGTAGCATCTTCTCCTCTCGTTTCACTCCAAATGACCTTTACAAGTGGAATTGTCTAGTCTCTTAACTTTTTTTCTTCTATCACCTATTCTAATAGGTGATACATCATATGTAAGATTATCTTTAACTTGTATGACATCAGGTTCAATAACATGTGTAGGATCAAATATATACTTTCGTAAGTTTGACACAAGAAAAACATTATGGATATTAGAAAGAAAAGGTGGTAATGCTATTTGATAGGCAAGAGGACTAACTTTATGAATTATTTGATATGGACCAATAAATCTAGGAGTTAGTTTTTGAGATTTTATTGCCCGACCGACCCCAGTCGTAGGTGTGACTTTCAAGAATACATGATCACCTTCTTGAAATTCGAGCGGCTTCCTTCTTTTGTCATAGTAACTTTTCTGCCTGCTCTGTGTTGCCTTCATCTTTTCCTAAACTATATTGATTTTATCCGTGGTTTGTTGTACCAACTCTGGTCCTAGCATCAAGTTTTCACCAGTCTCAAACTAACATAGCGGGTTCCTACATTTTCTTCCATATAATGCTTCAAAAGGTGCCATGCCAATGCTAGCATGAAAACTGTTATTGTAGGTGAACTCCACATATGGTATTGATTCCAACTTCCTTTATGTTCTAACACACAAGCTCGTAACAAGTCCTCTAGAGATTGAATTGTTCTTTCTGATTATCCATCTGTCTGAGGATGATATGCTGAACTCAGACGTAGTCTTGTTCCCAAAGCCTTGTGCAAGCTCTTCCAGAATTGTGATGTAAAACAAGGGTCCCGATCAGAAATGATACTTGAAAGAATTCCATGCAATCTCACAATCTCCTCGATGTATAATTTTGCCAGCTTCTCCATAGAGTAACGAATATTGATGGGAATAAAGTAGGTAGATTTGGTTAATCTATCAACTATTATCCATATTGAATCATGTCCTAATGGAGTTTTAGGTAGAGAAGTCACAAAATCTATGGTAATGCTATCTCATTTCCATTCCGGTATTTCCATTAATTGTAGCATTCCAGGGGGTTTTTGGTGTTCTACTTTAACCTTTTGGCAAATTAGACATGCAGCCACGTACTCTGCCACCGCTTTCTTCAATCCAGGCCACCAAAATAACTTCTTTAAAGCTTGATACATTTTAGTAGCTCCGGGATGAATGCTCATATAACTTTTATGGCCTTCTTCCAGAATTGCTTTCCTCAACTCCTCTTGATTAGGGATATACACTTGATCCTTATACCTCAGTAATTGGTCATTTCTTATATTGAACTCGACTTCTTTTCCTTGTTTCAAGAGTTCTTTCTTTTCTTGCAGGAATTCATCATCTCTTTGAGCCTCTAAAACTTGCCTCACGAATTCATTTGTCACTTGCAACGCTCCTAATCTGTAGCTGTTAGCATTAACCTTTACTGCTAGGTTAAAATCTCTGAAGTTCTCTATCAATTCCAGCTCTTTAATCATCATTGTGGACACATGTAGAGACTTTCGACTCAAAGTATCAACTACTACATTCGCTTTTCCAGGATGGTATTGCAACTCAAAGTCGTAGTCCTTTAAGAACTCCATCCATCTCCGTTGCCTCATGTTTAACTCCTTTTGGTCGAATAAATACTTGAGACTCTTATGATCACTAAACACATCGAATATTGCACCATATAGATAATGCCTCCAAATCTTTAAGGCAAAAACTACAGCGGCTAACTCTAAGTCATGAGTAGGGTAGTTAATATCATGTTGCCTTTATTGGCGTGACGCATAGGCTACAACCTTCTTGTCTTGCATGAGTACACTTCCTAGTCCTTGTTTAGACGCATTACAGTAAACTTCAAAACTTCGATGTGGATCAGGGAGTACTAACACCGGCGCATAAGTAAGTCGATCTTTCAGCTCTTGGAAACTATTCTCGCATTGTGTCGTCCACACAAAAGGTTGTCCTTTCCGTGTCAACTTGGTCAGTGGGTATCCTAGCTTTGAAAATCCTTCAATGAATCTCCTATAGTATCCAGCCAAGCCCAAGAAACTTCTAATCTTAGTGATCGTGGTTGGTCTCTCCGATTTTAAAACTACCTCCATCTTGGAAGGGTCTACAGTTATTCCTCCTTGACTAATTACATGTCCTAAAAAGTTCACTTCTTCCAACCAGAATTCACACTTTGACAGCTTTGCATACAATTGTTTCTTTTTCAAGATTTCCAACACAATCTTCAAGTATTCAACATGTTCTTCTCTGCTTTTAAAGTACACTAATATATCATCAATGAACATCACTACAAATTTATCTAGATATGGATGAAAAATCCTATTCATGTAATCCATGAATACGGCTGGTGCATTAGTTACACCAAAAGGCATTACTAGATATTCGTAATGGCCATAGCATGTTCTAAAAGCAGTTTTTGGTACATCTTCTTTCTTCACCCTTATCTGATGGTATCTGTGACGTCCATAAAAAAATTTTCCCGAATAAATTTTTCACGTTTAAAGAATCATTTTGAAACTCGTAATTTAAATTCTGAGTCACGTAAAAGTTGATAGATGTGAAATATTATCATGCATACTAGTCGTGAACAATTAAAACATAAAACATTTATATAGCGGAAACGATATAGAAAATTACAGTACACGGTACTTTATATTATTACAACCCATTAAATTAACATGAAGCTAAAGTCCAAGCAATAATTCATAAAAGCTTCATTCATGGCATCACTCGTCATTCTGTGTAGCATGCACTGTAAAAATTAATGTAAGAGTGAGACAGAATATAGAATAAATATAAAATAAGTAAAATTGCACAAACACAATCAACAAACCATAATGATATGATGAATATGCCAAACAAGTTCATTTATATATAATAAATCTTTTAATTTAGTCAAATGATGTCATGCTGGATCCATTTTGGTTTGGTGGGAATACTGCAGTAAAAAGTCTCATAGAGACATCAGTAGGAATTTGCATAACCATGAATCCCTATACCCTCATGGCTCCTACAGTATCGAAGTACACAAGTAGGAATTAGCATAACCATGAATCCCTACACCCTCATGGCTCCTGTAAAAATAGGGCTTTAACTCATCATAGAGTAACCCCCCACCAGGGTAGGCAATCATGGAACCCCTAAATTCCATGGTGCGTCCAAATGCTTATGATGCATGAATGCCTTTAATTCTCTTTATCGATTTAACATACCATGATATCAATATTTCCATAATCACTTGGAAAACCATAAGTCCACAAAGGACACATCACATATAATAATTTTCAGAATCATGGATTTACTGTTTTAACAACATATCTCAATAAACCACAAGGCATTCATGTATACATTAATTTAGTCATTCATATTTATTCATGACAAAAATATACATACTGTATGTCATGTATAGGACATTCAATAACATCCATAATAATCAATAATCCCTCAATAATTCAATAATAAATCATTAGTCATATGAAAAATATCATAAACATCCATAATAACCATTATAGGTAAGTTTCAGAATTTTACAACGACAACATACGTTAGTAGAATGACCATAACATGAGCAAATCAAATCCTTTTTAAGGAATTCTACTTTCTGTAGTTCTATAACAAAATTATCTACAACTTTTATGCAGACCAAAATTTCAAATTCAAAACAGAAACAACACATAATCATAGTATACTAACCCATCTCAAAGAAAGTATCAAAAACGTACATATGTTGGTATTTTCAACGTTTCTGGAGCTACAAAAATAATTTTGGCATGGGACTAGTTCCAAATTACGCATAACATAATTATATAAAACTTTTATGAAGACACTGAACACTAATTCTCATCACAAAATTCCCAGTTGTAAAAATAAAATTCGTAATTCATGTTAACAGATTTTCAGCATGAGCATACTTCTGTATTTTGGGCATAACTAGAGCTAAAAATGTCCTTTTAAATTGAAACCACTTTCTATAGATCCATAACATAATTATCTACAACTTTTGTGAAGAGATTAAAGTCTAATTATGTATGTATAATTCCCAGAATATTAATATATACACAAAATATAAGATACGTATTCCAAATGGACATGCTGTAGTATTTTGCCTATAACTCATGCTATACATATCCAAATCAGTCGGTTCAGGTCTCAAAATTCACATAACAAAAATATCTACAACTTTGATGAAGAAGTCAGAATCAAATTCTCACGTTTTCAACTTTAAAGTTGAGCAACAAGATACGAAAATAATTCTGGAAAATCCTAGGACAGCATACAATTCTACCCATTCCATATTTATTCACAACCCTATCCCCTCTTACCTTGATGAAGGGTCTTAGACTGATTGAAAAATGATTTCTTCTTACTGTCCCAGCTTCGAATCAGAGTGTCTTGTACGTAGAGAAAGAAATGAGAAAGAAAGACTTTTACTAATTTTTGTTGTTCTAAGAATTCAGACTTGGAAAAGGTGTGGTATTGAAATAATAATGTACAAGACAAGTGGGGGACAAGCTTTCTCGTGACTGGAGGTTAGGTGCATCAATTATGGAAATAATAGAGATTTCTACATAAAAAGTGAGCTGTATTTTGACCATTACCGCCGCCTACCTACTAGAGCCTTGTATGATTGAAGAAAAGTATATTAAAATATGTACAAAATGACAAGATTGGTGTAAAAGATTAAATTCTGACGTTGGTTCGGTATTCTGGGGTATATGCCGACTGGAATTCTACTCGGTCAGCATATAGACCAACTGGACACTACCAAGTCAATATATTAGCCGACTGGACCACTACCGAGTCCGTCTAAGGAGAATTCATCAGTCTCCTCTTTCAGAACTGCTTCACTCGGAAGGGGATCCACTCAGAAGTGTTTCTGCTTGACACACTCGGTTGGATTTTTCCTTCCTTGAAAATGACTCAGTCGAAAAATGTATCACACGGACTCATCTCTCAGAAATTTCTCACTCGGATATATATATATCCGTCTGAAAATTGTCCTCGGTCAGCCACTTTTCCTTCCCAAATGAATTCACTTGGGACTATCCAGTCGGATATACTTCTGCCCGAAAGTTCTTAAAGATCTTTCTTCACTCGAAAATACTTCTCTCGGGAAGTGTATAATTCGGAATTCATATGACTGAAAGGATCATTCGGAATTTGTCACTCGGAAATGTTACAATTGATGTCATTCGAAGTCAACCTTTCTCTGTTCCAGAAGTACCTCATCAATTCGGTATATATTTCAGTCGGCGTCAGGAAAGTTACTTTCAACTCTGAGCTAACCCACTCGGAATTTAACTACTCTGACATGAGTTTTCCTTCGGTTGGACGTACTTCTCTCGGAAACGTTGTACTCGGAGAAGTTTCATTTGGAAATGAGACACTTGAAGATGTTTGACTCGAAAATGAGTCATTTGAAGACATTTGACTCGGAAACGAGTCATTCGAAGGTGATTCACTCAGACCCTTCCCAGAAGTGGTTCTCTCGAACACACTTCACTCCAAATGTCTCTGAGGCCAGGACTCCACTCGGTAGTGGCTCTCTCAGTCATGTCTTACTCGGACAACATAGCGTTCACTCAGAATTTCAACCTTTACTCAGAATTCTCAATCTTCACTCGGAATTTTAACCTTTCACTCAGAATTTCCCTCGGTCATAACCTTTACTCGGAAACAGATCTTTTATTCACTCAGAAAGTCTTATTTTTGACCTGATTCACTCGGAATTTCTTGCTCACTAATATTTTACTCGGTAACGTTCCAATCAGAGTGCTACTAGAGGTTAATACTATAGAAAACTACTTGAACAAATCAAAAGAAGCTTTAATTCACCTCTAAACTTATGTAGAAAGTTAATATAACTGGATAATATCATTAATGATCTAGATTAAAGATGATTATACATGAGATTAAAATTTCTGGGATATAGTATCCAAACCTCAAATCAATTTTGGAGAACACCCATTAAGTCGTCAATCCTTGGCAGAGGATATCTGTTCTTGATCGTCACCTTGTTTAGTTGCCGATAATCTACACACAATCTCATGCTACCATCCTTTTTCTTAACCAACAACACTGGTGCACCCCAGGGGATACACTGGGTCGTATAAACTGCTTCTCTATCATCTCTTCAAGTTGTTTCTTCAACTCTGCTAATTCTAGAGGTGATATTCAGTATGGTGCAATTGAAATGGGTCCAACTCCAGGTACTAGATCAATGGCGAATTCTATATCTCTTTCTGGGGGTAAACCAGGGATATCTTCAGGAAAAAAGTCAGGAAATTCACACACAACCGACAGATTTTTGATTTTTAATTCTTGCTCTCCTTTCGTTGAAAGCAATAGCATGAATCCTTGAGCCCCTCCTTTTAAAGAGGCACTCACTTGGTTGGCGGTTAGAAATCTCGAATCCTCAGGATTCAAATTCACTGGTTCTTTAAACATTATGGTTTTATTATGACAATATATTAGAACATGATTGTCAGACAACCAATCTAGCCCAATAATAACTTCTAACCCAGAAAGGGGTAAACAGAAAAGATTAGCCTTAAAGTCCCTACCATCTATGACAATAGGGCATTTCCAACATGCTTTAGAAGTGACAATGGGATTGTTTCTAGGAGTATGTACAGATAAGTCAAATGGCAGTTCTATCACAGGTAATTTTAGTTTTTCTACACAGTCACTGACAATAAAGGAATGTGATGCACCTGAGTCATACATAACAGTTAAAGGAATCTTATTAATGATACACTTACCTTCCACCATGGAAAAATGAGATGCTTCTTCTCAAGTGATTGCAAAAACCTTTCCTTTTGCCTTCGGCCTTCCGACTGCACTGTGCACGCCTCCTTGAATATTTATGTTTGTACTTGCACCTTCAGGGTTTTCCCTCTTCATTTCAGGGTAATCCTTGATGTGATGACCTGGTTTGTTACACTTAAAACAAACAAAAGTGTTTTTAGGACAATCCCTTTTCAAGTGGGGTCCTCCACAGATAAAACATTTAAAATTTGGTGCAGATATTAGGTAATAGCTTCCAGTTGAAGCTTGGGGTCTGTTAGGAATAGATGCTGCTCCAAACCGGCGAAATGACGCTTGGTAAGGCTTATTTCTCCTGAAGTCTCTTCTTTGGTGATGGTGAGGTCCTCTACTTCTCATTTCTCCCGCCTTATTAATGGGCTCACGACTTTTGATCATTCTATCCTTATGATCCTCTTTAAAGATTCTGCAGCGATTTACCAATATAGAAAATTCACGGATTTCCTGCATTTGTATAGCTTCCTTAATTTCTGGCCGTAATCCATTTACAAACTTTGCACTGCGATCACCTTCGTTAGTAGCATCATTATAATGAGAATGAAAACAAGATAGCTCTTTAAACCTAAATGCGTACTCTTTAACGGTCATATTTCCTTGGGTCAGCGACAGGAATTCAAATTGTCTTTTCTCTTTAACATCAGCTGGAAAGTATTTCTCCAGAAACATATCCTTGAAATGATCCCAAGTGATCTCTATGTCGTTGACTTCGAATTGTCTAAGCATGCTATCCCACCAATGTTCGGCATCCTCAGATAAGGCATAAGTAGCAAAGACTACCTTATCAGCTTCATTACATTGCAATGCTCGAAAGATCTTCTCTATCTCTTGAATCCATGTTTATGCTCCATCAGGGTTATATCCTCCCTTTAAACGAGGTGGATTGCACTTTTTGAATAGATCCAGCCTTCTCAAGGCATCGTTACCTTGACCTTCACGTGCTCCCATTGCATTGATTAAGCATTCTACAACTCCAGCAAGATCGTTTCCAGCCATTAGTTTCCTGTTTTACAGTAACTGAGATTTATCACATCAATTACAGTTACTACCAAGTCAGATATTCTACTCTCTATCACCTATACAGAGTTTATAGACAAAGCAAGATAGACCTTTTCCCTAGGCCTATTGGATTAACTGCTCTGATACCACTTTGTAACACCCTCTGCTACACCTTAATAAATTATAGAAAAATTCATAATTTTTTTTAAAAGATATGATTGTTAAAAAGAAACTATAGGAATAAATTATATACATTATTTCTGAAATACATTATAAATTTTATTAAAACTTTATAAAGTAATTTTACATTCATCCAAAGAAAATAAACATTATAAGAAAGAGAGGAAACTCCATGGCCCAGAAGCAGTTACTTAACAACATTATTTATTCATTGGACCACAGTATTCATACCGAGCTCCCTTCTAGAATATGCTATATTTACTGCCGAGATTCTTCGATCCTTCCCTCTGAACCATCAATTTAAAACATGTGAAACAAAAACACGGAGAAAGGAGTGAGAAACAGAATATAATATTCTCGAATAAGACATAAGCAACAAAGGGTTTTCATAAACCAATACTTAATAATATCAATCACAATCACATACACAATCAATTATAAATGCATGAATATTATGCAATATCTTTATCATAACTTACCTATATATGTGGGCTCTTAAATTTTAATTTGCACTAGGCCAACCAGGAGTTTACACTGTTCTATAAGTCCGGATAATAATAATATAAACAGCTCAACTGGCATGGAAACACTTAGAGACTAGTCAGATTGAGAAAGTTTTTATTGTGAAAGTACCCGATACTAGGGAGCTACCCCAGGTCCCCTGAAGAACCCTTTCACACCCTCTCATCCCAAGGCTCGTAATTAAGCCTCCTCTAATGTATCCTCGGTTTCTATAATCCGTCCCCAGATAATATCATTTTATTTCACTTTAATGATTCATGATGCATGAACTACTCGCGTATTTAGTTGGTTAAGACTTTTAGAAACTCAATTATTAAATCCCTTAAAGGTTTACAATTTTATTTTAATAAACTGTACATTTTCTCAATTCTCTAAATTTCTATCCCACAGAAATAAATTTGATACAGTTTTCGTATCTCATTGAAATTGAGTTTCTAAGCCTTAAATATCTAAAAACTTACTCATAAAATTTTACATAATTCTTTCTCAAATTGAATCTTAACAAGATCAAATTTAGAAATCTCAATTATTTCCAAATATCTTTAGTTATTAAGTAAAAATAAAATAAAATAATTTTCTTTTGAAAATTTTAATTAAAAGTGAATAATCTTTAAATCATTAACCAAAATTATAATTTTTTTCTTTAATTCAAGATTTAATTATCTCAACTTGTTATAAATTAATTTTCATAAAATGTCTACTTTCTAAAATAAATACTAATTTTTTTATTCTAAATATAAAAATAATTTCTAAGAAGAAATAAAAGATTTTAAAATAATAAAAATTTAAAGAGTAAGGTAAGAAATTCTTACTGAGTTTTAGCTTTCCGTCATGCTCGTTATATGCTCAAACTCCACATTACAATATCATCAATCAAATATTATCAATCACAGTTAAACATCATCAATCACAAATCAATCATAATCAAATCAATTAAATATCATTAATACATATCATAATACAAAATTTAATAATTATTAATATAGTTGATTTTTAAGTTCTTTCTGTCCATTCCTCGCATAGGTTTATGTAAGTCCATATAATCCAGTTCATATAGGTTATAAAAGAACAGGTCCTTGTATAGGTATGTTAGAGTTAGTTACATCAGATATTTAATTTAAAATTTATTAAAAATTTTAAGTTAAAGAGTTAATATTTTAAAATAATAATATTATTAAATTTAAAAGGAGTAGGGGACTTCTCCTATTATTCTTATGTCTTTTCATATCATATTCTTATCTTACTCCCCCTTACCTCTTGTATCCTGATTCGTTATTGAAGATCCGTACGCGTTTCGTCTTCGAGTTTTAAAACATACCAATTTCATTTTAATATAGTTACAAGATGAAAATTAAGATTACTACTTAAAACAGAAATGGTAAATTTTGAATAGTGAATAATGAATAGTAAATTGTAAATAGTAACAGTAAATAGTAAAACATGAATAGTAATGGTAAATAGTGAATAGTAACAATAAATAGTAAATTATGAATAGTAACAGTAAATAGTAAAACATGAATAGTAACATAAATAGTAAAACATGAATTGTAATGATAAATAGTAAATTATGAATAGTAATGGTAAATAGTAAAATGTGAATATGGTAAATAGTAAAATATGAATAGTAACGGTAAATAGTAACAGTAAATAGTAATTTACTATTGAAATAGTATTTTACTATACAGAATAGTAATTTAAAATAATATTATTTCAGTATAATAATAGATTTCTAAAAACGATACGAAAATAACCCTAAAAAATATAAAAGAGAGGTATTCGTACCTTAGGATTTTAGCAGAACCTTCTTCCAAAAGAAATTATTTCTCTCTCTTATTTCCACCACTATCTTACTAGCACTACTATATTAAGAAAACTTAATCTGAAATTGTGAATTCTAAAGAAGAAATCCTTCGGTATTTATAGGAAAAAAATTACTATGTATTTCATTATTTTAATATAAAAGTACTGTACATTTTTTGAATTTTTATTCCTGATTACTGTGTATCTTTTGAAAATTTCGTACATGTACAGTGTTTTGCATAGTAACTGTCGGCAAAATTATTAAGCCAAATAGTAACCTTTCACTCGGTATATTTTAAATATTCAAAATCAATCCTTTTTGAAATTTTACGATATTATATCAGTCCTCACTAATTTTATAATAACTAATATAAAGTTTAAATTTTAAAAATCTAAAATTTTCTGTTAATAAAAATTTATTGATACGTTTCCAATTTTTTAACGATTGGAAAAAATCAAGATTTTTCTCAAACCGATAATTTTTAGATAAGTCTACTTGAAATAAATTTTAGAAAATTTTCTTATAATTTAACTTCACTTTCTTATAAATATTTTTAATTTTAAGTCACTTATATAATTTAAAATTATTTAAAATATATTATTTTATTAAAAAATTCAAAAATTTTGAAAAAATTCTAAAAAATCATAAATAATACGTAGATTAAAAAGTTCTAGAGTCATAATCTAATTCCTTCAAAATTTTAATATAAAAATGAAAATCGGGGTGTTACAGAACCTCCCCAGTCACTGTCAAAGAAACCAACCAGCTTAAATTCTTTGCTCCATGTGAAATTAACACCAAAATCACTTGTGCCTTTGACATATCGAATTATTCTCTTAGTAGCTCTGAGATGTAATTCACTGGCACAATGCATAAATTTGGACAAAATGCTTTCAACATTTAAAATATCAAGATATGTTGCAGTAAGGTACATCAAGCAACCAATTAAACTTTTAAAGTATCCCTTATCCACTTTATCAGCTCCATCTTCCTTTCTTAGCTTCTCCTTTTGATTCATAGGAGTGTTTGCTTCCTTGCATTCTTCAAGCCTGAACTTCTACAAAATCTCCTTGGTATACTTCTTCTGGCAGATGAAGACTTCATACTCAGCCTATTTAATTTCAATTCCAAGAAAGAAGGTCATTAACCCAAGATTTGTCATCTCAAAAACCTTCATCATTTCTTGTTTGAATTCCTTAACCATCCTTGCATTATTTCCTATCACCAACAAATCATCAACATAAAGTGAAACCATCAGAACATCATTGGTCTGATGTTTAACATAAAGAGTAGCTTTAGACAAGCTTTTTTTAAAACTGGTACTTAACAGCTGATCGTCTATCCTATTGTACTAAGCTCGTGGAGCTTGTTTCAATCCGTAAAAAGCCTTTTTGAGAAGATACACCTTGTCTTTTTCTTCATTCTTCACAAAACCTTCAAGTTGTTCAACATAAATTTCTTCATGTAAAACACCATTTAAAAATGTTGATTTTACATCAAGTTGATACACTTTCCAGTTTATTTGAGCAGCCACAGTAAGCAAAATCCTTATGGCATCCAAACGAGCAACCGGTGCAAAGGTGTCCGAGTAATCCACACCAAATATTTGAGCATAGCCTTTCACAATAAGTCTTGCCTTGTGTTTGTTGATAGAACCATCAGAATCTAGTTTGGTTCTGTACACCCATTTGACTCCAATCACCTTTCTATCTTGGGGTCGATCAACCAACTCCCATGTTCTATTTTTCTCAATCATAGTCATTTCTTCCTTCATTGTAGCCATCCAAATTTGATCTTTCTCTGCTGCTCTAAAATCTGCAGGTTCACAAATAGCAATCTTATACCTCTCATAAATATTAGAGAGTGATCTAGTACCTCTCACATGAGCATCATCTACCAATTCATTATGCCAATCCCCTTCTTCTTCTTCAGTTCTTGAAGTAGGAGACTTAAATTACAGGTCTACCATAGTTTGATCCTTCTTTCATAAATATTCTTATGATTTTTGATGAGCTGAGACGTGTGGTAACACTGTCCTTAAGGATTTATTCGCCTAAGGCGTATCCCCCAGGATCTAACAGCTCCTTCTAGGATAGACCTAGGATCAGAACTAGTAGAAATAAATTTTATGTAACCCAAGAAAACGAGAAAAATGTATCTGTGTTTATGTATATGCTATTTGTATAGGGAGAGAGAAACTATTAATTAAATAGGAGTGGAGTAGAGGTCAGTTAGATAATATCTGACGAAGTCAGAGATAGTATCTAACCAACTTAAAGATAAGCTTTGACTAAGTCTAAAGATAAGATTTGACTTATTCAATGTAAGCAATGTAAGCAACAATGTAAGCAATTGAAATTTGTTACACATTAAATATAAGGAAACATAATTTATAGCAACATAACATAACTATATGAATCTCATCATATTAACTACATAATCATACAACAACGTGCACTTCCACAACAATTTCATGGATTAATTTTTTTTATATAATCATAGAATTAGATTACAATTTAACAAACAGCTCATAGGTACATTCAAAAATTAATTGCACATCATATGAAACCAACCAAAAATAAGTATTAACATACTCGTGTGTTCATCAATGGAACAATGATATGACAACAAAAATATACGCGCTGGGTGCTACCATGCTTTGCGCCTTGTGGGACTGTGCATACAAAGGAATTGCTAAGAGAAGAAGAGGACGAGTGACACCTTACGTATTGGTGGAACCTCTTGTGAGAAATAAAGAAGTTGAAGACACCTTGCACGTCAAAGAATAGAGGAAAAAAAAGGGGGACGTACAATAGTGATTTGGGAAAAAAATCATTTTGGGGAAAAGGTTTATGTGAGTTTAGAAATTGGGAAAGGAAAGGAAAGGTTCTAATCAAATTTGCGGTTTCTCCAATCTTAAAGGGAAAAACAAAAATCAAGACGAGGGAAAAGGAAATCGATATAAATCCTTAAGATTGTTGGAATATTCTTGTGATTTTTGATGAGCTGAGACGTGTGGTAACACTGTCCTTTAGGATTTATTCGCCTAAGGCGTATCCCCCCAGGATATAACAGCTCCTTCCAGGATAGACCTAGGATCAGAACTAGTAGAAATAAATTTTATGTAACCCAAGAAAATGAGAAAACTGTATCTGTGTTTGTGTATATGCTATCTGTATAGGGAGAGAGAAACTATTAATTAAATAGGAATGGAGTAAAGGTCAGTTAGATAATATCTGACGAAGTCAGAGATAGTATCTAACCAACTTAAAGATAAGCTTTGACTAAGTCTAAAGATAAGATTTGACTTATTTAAAGTTTATCTATAATTTATAAATAATATTTTACAAAAAATAATTTGTTACTCCTTTTTAATTAAAATAAGATAAAACATTATTTAAAACTTTTGAAATATACAATAATTTACAACAGATTTTACATTAAGTTGATACACTTTCCAGTTTATTTGAGCAGCCACAGCAAGCAAAATCCTTATGGCGTCCAAACGAGCAACTGGTGCAAAGGTGTCCGAGTAATCCACACCAAATATTTGAGCTTAGCCTTTCACAATAAGTCTTGCCTTGTGTTTGTTGATAGAACCATCAGAATTTAGTTTGGTTCTGTACATCCATTTGACTCCAATCACCTTTCTATCTTGGGGTCGATCAACCAACTCCCATGTTCTATTTTTCTCAATCATAGTCATTTCTTCCTTCATTGTAGCCATCCAAATTTGATCTTTCTCTGCTGCTCTAAAATCTGCAGGTTCACAAATAGCAATCTTGTACCTCTCATAAATATTAGAGAGTGATCTAGTACCTTTCACATGAGCATCATTTACTAATTCATTATGCCAATCCCCTTCTTCTTCTTCAGTTCTTGAAGTAGGAGACTTAAATTATAGGTCTACCATAGTTTGATCCTTCTTTGCCTCATCCCAGTTCCATTATTCATCTTCTACGAAATGGACATCTTTGGTAACAATAATGCTTCCAGTTTGTGGCTAAAAAATTTTATAGGCTTTGTTGACAGCGCTATAGCCTATAAAAATACCCGATGATGCTCTTTTATCAAGCTTGTCACGCTTGCTCTGTGGAACATGAGTGAAACACAAACATACAAATATTTTGAGAAAATTTAGAGATGGTTTATATCCATACCAAGCCCCATATGGTGTCTGATCCTAATTGCTTTTCTAAAAAGTCTATTTTGTAAGAAAATAGTTGTATGAGCTGCTTCTGCCTAGAACTTCTTGGGTAGATTCTTGTCATGCAACATGCATCTAGTCATCTCTAAGATGTATTTGTTTCTCCCTTCACCCACCCCATTCTGTTGTGGAGTATAGAGTATGGTTAACTGATGCTCAATGTTAGATTCCTTACAAAATCGATTAAAGTTTTGAGGTGTACTCCTTGCCGTTATCAGATCTTAGAATCTAAATATGCTTGCCACTTTGATTTTCTACTAATTTTTTAAACTTCCAAAAGACTCCACCTACTTCTGACTTGAATTTTAAGAAAAAAAATCCAACACATTCTTGTGAAATCATCGGAAACATAATATTGTTACCTGCTAATGAAGGAGTTCTTTGAGTTTCAAATATATGTGTGGACTAATTGCAGCTTACAAGTGGCTCATTTTGCTGACTTTGGAAATGGCTTCCTTTTTTTCTTTCCAAATAAACAACCCTTGCATGTCGGTATATGATTATCAATTTCTGGAAGATCAATTGCCATTTTCTTGGACTTCACTTGCAACATCCCTTAGTGGTGATAATGCCCGAGCCTTTTATGCTAAACTTCTGTGATGTTTTTCTTGATTTGAAAAGCAGCTTGCTCTTCTTCCAATGGATTTAGAGCAAAACTTTTCCCTTTCATTTTTACTTTAAAAATATCTTAACTAGCTGCATCTCTAATCAAGCAAAAATTATATTTAAAAGTGACTTGGAAGCCTCTTTCAATCAATTTGCCAACACTTAGCAGATTTTGTTGAATTTCAGGTACAAAAAGGACATTAGAAATAAAGTTTGTACCTGAGCAGCTTGTAATTGCAACAATCCCCTTTCCTTTGACTAAAATATAATCACCATTACCTATTCTGACTTTGGTGATGTTGGTTGGCTTTAAATCTTTGAAAAGCTCCTTGTCATTGGTCATATGATTTGTGCAACCATTATCAATCAGCCAACTTTCACTCTCTCCACAACTTGCAAAACATGTAGCCATAAATACTTAATCCTCCTCCTCCTCCTGATCAACAACCTTAGCTTCTTCCTCTTGCTGCTGATTTTTTTATGTATATAACTACTTCATGCCCCATTTGATTACACTGGATGCATTTAGCATCATGTATCTTCCAACATCTGAATGGAGGATGGCCCATTTTACCATAATGTTGACAATGTGGGTGGCTTTTCTTTTCACCCTTTCCTTTATTGTAATTATTTACATTATTCTGTTAATTGCTGGCTGAATGATTCTTCTTGTAATTTTTTGCTGGTTGGCTCTTCGCTAGAATAACACCTTCAACAACATGATCTTCTTTCATCAATCTTCGCTGCTCTTGGGCCTGGAAGGCATGTATCACTTTAGAAAAAGTAATTTTTGAGAGATCTTTTATGTTCTTCGATGAAGCAATAAATGCTTCATACCACTCTGACACCATTACCAGAATTTTCTCAACAATTCTAGTATCAGCAAAATCAACAAAAGTAATTTCTGAGAGATCTTTTATGTTCTTCGATGAAGCAATAAATACTTCACACCTCTCTGGCATTGTTACCAGAATTTTCTCAACAATTCTAGAATCAGCAAAATCAGTGCCCAACAACTTTATTTTGTTAGCAATACCCAGCAACTTGTCTGAGTATTCCTTGATTGTGTCAGACTCTTTCATCCTCTGAAGCTCAAATTCCCTTATTAAGTTAAACACATACATACTTCGAATTCTTTCAACTCTAGCATATTTCATCTTTAGATAATCCTAAATTGTTTTTGCCGATTTGAGAGTCCTGATCCTAGTAAAAATGGTTGTGGAGACACCGGCAAAAAAGCATGACTTTGCCTTTGCTTTTTGGGTTTTTTTCTCCTTATTATTCTTGATCTAGGTCATAGTGGGATTGCCTCGTAGCGGAGGGACTTCATAATCCTCTTCTATAGCTTCCTAAAGATCGAAAGCCTCTAGGTAAGCCTCCATTTTTACAGACCAAAGATCATAGTTTCCCCATTGAAAACTATAAGAGATGCTTGGGAGAAACTTATTTCAAGATCCATTCTAAAAGGTCCTGTATGAAAAGAGCTTTGATACAAACTGTTAGAATAGTTTTAGAGAAAAGGGGAACCAAAATTTGCTTAACAGAGAATGAGAATAATTCTTTTAAAATAAAAAAACAAATTATAATTTATAAAGCATAAAGAATAACTATCCACTAACAACATGGTCCTAGAAATAAGCTATGACAGAAACAAGGATAACAAAGGATCTAAACTTCTTAACTGACTCCTTAAAACTAGGAAAGCAATAACAAAAAAAATCAAGATTAGAATGTGGACATGTTTCAGTCTTGAAGCATTTTCATAACATGCGAATCCCCCTATCATGATCAGGGCTCTTATTGTAACACCCTCTTATATACATGATATATATATATATATATATATATATATATATATATTCTTATTGCTTTTAAAAACTTTAGAAAGATATATATTTATCATTCCTTATCTTGCGTATACAAGGACGTATATATACCTGATTTTCTTTGAATATTGAAAGTAAAAAATGTGGTCTTTCAATATTTGTCCATAATGACAAAATAAATTTATAGAAATCATAAGTGATAAAAGATAACAGTATTATATCTGAATAATAAGGTTTATCAAAGTTTAACTTTACCTTGTTACAATTATCCAACTTGATATTGCAATAAGGTAAACTAAAACTAAATTATACCTCTACGACGACTGTGACCAATCATTTCCTAGTCCTCGAAATCATAGGGTTTTGGAATCCTATTCTTGCCATGTCTCTTCACCTATCCGATTGAAGATAAGACCACTTTACCCTCTTGTAATTACATCTTTTCATCTTGGGCTGCTAGTTATATATTTTGGAAATAGATTCAAACAAGAAGGGGTGAGAAATAGAATATAATACTTTACAGATAAGACATAAGCATAAGGGTTTTCACAACTAATATAATAATATCAGTCATAATCTTATACATAATCAATTATGAATGTAAGGTTTTCATAAACATAACAATTATGCTTTCATTCACAACCACCCACATAGAATGTCACAATCACATGAATGTCATGCAATGCTTTTAATGATACTATCTCATTTAGTTTATGTATGCGAGCCCTTAAAGTTTTAATTTGCACTAGGTCAATCAGGAGTTTACACTGTTCTATAACTCTGGATAATAACATAAATACCTTCGTGGCATATAAACAACTTAACTGACATGGAAACACTTAAAGACTAGTCAGACTGAGAAGGTTTTTATTGTGAAAGTACCCGACACTAGGGAATGACCCCAGGTCACCTGAAGCACCCTTTCACACCCTCTCATCTCAAGGTTCGCATTTGAACCTCCTCTAATGTATCCTCGGTTTTTATAATCCGTCCCCAGGTAACATCACATCTTATTTCTCTTTAATGATTCATGATGTATGAACTACTCGCATATTTAGTTGGTTAAGACTTTTAGAAACTCAATTATTAAATACTATAAAGGTTCACAGATCATCTCAATAAACTATACATTCTCATAAGTTCTTCTTTGAACTTCTGTTATACATAAATAAATTTAGTACAGTCTTCGAATTTAAATCTCATCAAACTTGAGTTTCCAAGCTTTAAATATCTCAAAACTTTCTCGTAGAAAACTTTACGTATTTACATAATTTTTCACAAGTTGAATGTTAACCAGACCGAGTTTCAAAATCTCGATTATATCAAAATATCCTTTAGTCATTACGTTAGGGAAAACCAAAATAATTTACTTTAAACTTCTAATTTTTTAAAAGAAAATAATTTTTAAAATCATTAACCAAGAATACTTAAAAATATAAAAATTTTCTTTAATTCAGGAATTAATTATCTCAACCTTTAATTTTCATAAAATAGCTTCTTTCTAATACTAGATTTTATTCTAAAGATTAAAAATAAAGTTAATAAAAATAATTTCTAAAAAGACTAAAATAATTATAAAATACTTTCTCTTAGAATAAAAATTTAAAGAGTAAGGTAAGAAAATTCTTACTAAGTTTTAACTTTCCGTCATGTTTGCTATATGCTCAAACTTCATATCACAAGGTCATCAATCACTTATCAATCACAACCAAATATTGTCAATTACAATTAAATATCATCACTCACAATCAAATATTGTCAATCACAATCAATTTATCAATCATAACTAAATCAAATAAATTAATTATCATTCATAAATATCATAATTCAAAGTTTAATGGTTATTTAAGTTAATAAACTTAATTTCAAGTCCTTATAGTTTATTCCTCGCATAGGTCTATGTAAGTCCATATAATTCAATCTTTGCATACGTTTAGTTCAGTCCATATAGGTCATAATAGTCCAAGTCCTTACATAGGTTTAGTTCAGTTCGTATAGGTTATAAAAGTCCATGTTCTTACATAAGTATTTCAGAGTAAGTTACACAAGATACTTAATTTAAAATTTATTATAAATTTTGAGTTTAAAAGTTATTATTTTAAAATAATAATATTATTAAACTTAAAAGGAGTAGGGGACTCCTCCCATTATTCTTATGTCTTATCATATTATATTCTTATCACATTCCCACTTACCTTGAATTGCTACCAAAAGTGAGTTCGCTTTGCGTCTCCGAGTTCTAGAAATATTAATACCAATTTATTTCAGTATAGGCATAAAATAAAAATAAAGATTACTATTTAAAATAAAAATGGTAATTAGTAATTATGCATAGTAATAATAAATAGTAAACTTTAAATAGTAACAGTAAATAGTAAATTTTAAATAGTTACCATGAATAGTATTAGTAAATAGTAAATCGTAAATAGTAATAGTAAATAGTAAATCATGAATAGTAACAGTAAATAGTAAAAAGTAAATAGTAAATTATAAATAACAGTAAATAATAACAGTAAATAGTCATTCACTATTTGTAATAGTAATTTATTATTGACATAGTAATTTACCATTTAGAATAGTAAATTAAAATAATATTATATTTAGGATAATAATAGATTTTAAAAACAATATGAAAATAAACATAAAAAAATATAAAATAGGGTTATTCTTACCTTATAATTTTGGTAGAACCTCCTTCCATAAGAATTATTTCTCTCTCTTACTCCTACCACTATCTCTCTAACACTACTATATTAAGAAAATTTAATCTGAAATTATAAATTCTAACAAAGAATTCCTTCGGTATTTATATGGAAGAAGTTTACTGTGTGTTTCATTATTTTATTATAAAAGTGTTGTACAATTTTGAAAATTTTATTCCTAGTTACTATGCAACATTTGAAATTTTTGTTCACACACAACGTTTTACAGAGTAAATTTCGGTTGAATTATTAAGCCAAATAGTAACTATTCACTCGGTATATTTTAAATATTCAAAATTAGTCCTTTTTGAAATTTAGCGATAGTATATCAGACCTCACTAATTTTATAATAGGTAATATAAAGTTTAAATTTTAAAAATCTAAAATTTTCTGTTAATAAAAATTTGTTGGTACCTTTTTGGTCTCCTTACAATTGGTAAAAATTAAGATGTTTACTCAAACTGATCATTTTCAGATAAGTATACTTGAAATAGATTTTAGAAGATTTTCTTATAATTTAACTTCACTTTCTTATAAATATTTTTAATTTTATGTCACTTTATATGAATTTAAAATTATTTAAAATATATTATTTTATTAAAATATTTCCAAATTTTCAAAAAATTTCAAAAAATCATAAATAATACGTAGATTAAAAAGTTCTATAGAAGCATAATCTAATTCCTTCAAAATTTTATTTTAAAATTTTAATAAGAGTTAAATCATAAATATATAAAAACATAAATATAAAAACATAAAATAAAAGTTGTGAATAATAAAGATATTTAAAATTCTTAATATAATTTCCTTAATCAATGAATATTAATTAAGTCATTTTAAAATTCTTATTCAAAATACATATATATTTTTATTTTATTTTTATTATTTTATTATTTTTAAAAAACAAAATAATTAAATATAAGTACAAAAATTTCATAAAATCATTAATTAATTAATAATTAAAGAATTAATAATAAGTGTTTTCTCATTAAAGAGATATTGATATCTATTTTTTATTTAACTAGAAAATGGGATGTTACACTTATCTTTATTTGTTGAGGGATAGAAGCGTGGAGAATTCCTTGACATGCCCTTACCACTTCTTTACTCCTGGTTATTGGTTCCTCGAGCGAAGGAATTACCCTACATCATCTTTTTCTATTTATCCATATACATTGTGAGATGCCCTTGTTGGATAAGATGCTCCATTTGGTTCTTCAGAGACAAACAATGCTTCATCTCGTGCTTATATGCCACATGTTAGCACCTTTGGTTGGCTCTAAGGTGGCGGTAACTGTACCAGCTTAGTGTTGTATACCTCCTTAAGTATCCCTTCCAACAAGGTGAAGTTTTCATACTTCGAGAATGTGTACAGGGAAGTTTTACCTTCTCATCTAGGTCCGACGTGTAACATCCTTGATGTTGAAATTTGATTTATTTTGTCATACGATGTTAATTAAACATTATTAGAGATTAAATTAAATTAATATTGGTTAATTAGAAAATTTTCCTAAATTATTATAAATTAATTATGAACTGTTAGTGTAGTAATAAAATGTGAATAATTTATTTTGAGTAATGAATCAGTAAATTTAAATTTAGATTAAATAGTGGTGGTAAAATATAATTTACCATTAGAAAAAAATGAATTTTATTAAAGAAAATAAAAGAAAATAGAAAATAATGGTGAAATGATGAAATTGCCTTTGAGCCTTAAAGTATTTTTCCTTCTTCTTTCTCTCTTTCTCGCGTACACCATGGAAGAAAAGAAACAGAAGCCATTTTCAAGTTCCTTCCATGGCTGAATAACTTCCAAGCTTGATTAGTGCTCGATTTCTTGCCCAAACTCAAAATTGATTACATTTTTTTATTCGTAGGAATGAGGTAAGCATATTGGTAACTCCATTTTCTAGTTTTGGTCATCTTCTAAAATCGAAATTCATTATATTGAAGAAGAGTTTCCATTTCCATGAGATTCTGTAATTTAAGCTTGTAAATAGGAACCTTGAATGATGGGTATCAATAAATTGCTGATGGGTTTTTATTTCGGTGCCTGTAGGTTACGAATCAAAGCTTGACAAGGTGTTGGCCAAAGAGGAACCCGGAATCAAGAGCATACTTAATCGAGGTAAAATTTGGAGCCCTAAAAGTGTATTGGGAGTTGTTTCGGTAAAGTAAGTTTTGATTGTTGCAAACTCTAAGTCCGTTGCCTGTTTCAAAGTCTGTTGGTCTCATGACAATAGACTCAACATGCTGCAAAGTCTATTCATAAACTTTGTCTAAGTCTGTTAGTAGACTTAGCCTAATTTTGTTATGCTTCGGTTTCTATATAACTTCCTTGGTTCATAGATAATGTTAGGCATTATTTCTTATAAATAGGGCCCTTGGGTGCTTGTGTAATGGGGTAGAAAGTTATTGGATAGTTGTCTAAGTATTGGTGAATGATTGTAACCATGTAACAACATCATCTTAATTAGTTTTGTTGCTCTTCCCGTGGATGTAGGCTATCCTTGGTTGAACCGCGTAATTTCTTAGTGTTCTTCTTCCTCTCCATCTCTCTTTTACATTTAATTACTTTAAGTCTGTGTGCATTGATTTATGCTCTATTTCACCTTATTTTTTTGTTTAAGTTCTTTCTCTGTTTTGCATTTACGTTTTATATTATTCTTTTGTATTTCTTGTGATCAGACTCTTATTAAAGAATCATCAAGGGTTGAACTTTGTTTTACACCAAGAGGCCATGACGGCTTTTGGGTAACATGGTTGAGCAAGCAAGACGTGTTGGTGATTTTTTACAAGCCCTTCCTTGATTTGTTTAGCATGTTTAAATGAATGTGTTGATATTTTTTGCAATTGATGAAATTTATGTTGAAAATGGGCTTTAATTTTTAAAAATTAGTGCAGGAACGGGTGTGGGATGTTCATATGTACCATGTTTCATCCTTTTTGTTTGTTTAGCATGTTTTAGTGAGTTTGGCAATTTGACATTCATTCTTGTATATATATATAATAATAAAAAAATTAAAATGGAATAATAAAAAATTAAAATGGAAAAGTAAATAACATATTTCTAAAATAGTTCTCTGGTGTATTATTTAAATAAATGAAATGGAAAAGCAAATGAAAAATAATAGTGTCAATTACCAAACATTAAAATTAAAATTACAATAGCAATTAATCACTTGTTTCAATCATTACTCAATAATTTCCACCTAAATACTATTATCTTAAACCAAGTTTACTAAACCTTTTTTAACCAAAAAATAAGTCACTATTTTTCAACCGACTTCTATAATCATATAATCAAACATAAAACATATTTTCCAAAATCTCAATTTTTCCAACTAAAATCTTCAAAACCCCAATTTTATAAATTAAATTAAACAAACTTTTAACCAAACAACCGTATACAAAGTCAATTAAAGCATAATTTGAATATTTTCTTTTATTTTTAGACTGAAAAGTAATAATTGTTCTTTCAGCTTAGACTTTTTGTGCGATGTTTCACACTAACACGGTACACTAGTCTTCCCCACTAACCCTGTCAATTAGAAGCAAATAAGCCACACCATTAGTATCAAATTCTAATATAAAACTTGAGGCTTACACATGTTAATGGATATTTATTATGTATATTTTATATGTATCATTCATATTTTATTTATCATGCTTATTATCATTTAACGTAAGACTTCTTTATTCATACTCATCATTCTATCTAATGTTTAAATGTAATTAGTCTCGTCCCTATATAAAAAGACTAGGTACACCCTTTCAAAATTTATTATTTAGATGAGACAAGTTTTGTTGACCAAAAATAAAAGATGGACTTGACTTCTCATTGGTGCATCAGAAACTATTAATATATTACTTTTTTAATTAGATTTTTAACATTTATATATTTTGTTAAAAGATGGTTCTAGGGATCATTGATATTTATGCTAATATAACACGTGATATAAGATTATGCATTTGGTTTCCTCCAAAATATCATACATTATTCAATCAATCACAACTTTTTATTTCTTTATATCTTTAAAATATAATTTTATTGCCCAATTTAAATTTGTTATTGAGTAAGATCAATTTACAAAATTATTAAAATATTAATTAAAATGTTTTATTATTCTTTTAAAATTTATATATTTAAAAGGGAAACAACACATTTAAATATTATATAGTTATAAATTTCAAATCCTAAAATAATTACATTTAAAAAAACCATTTTTAAATTCATATGAAATTAATATTAATGTATTTAATGTATCGTCTGAAAATTTAAAAGTTTAATAGCTTAAAATAAGTAATTAAGTATTTTTTGTACTTTTATTTGAAATGTAATTTATAGGAAAAGAAAAGCAAAAATAATGATTATATGATAATTTTATAGAAGTTGCAAAAAAATATTTTTAATATATCTTCTTTGATTAGAAAAAAATGCTTTTAATATTATTCTCAATTTGAATGAAAATAAAAAACAACAGATTTGTTGTCAATTTTTATATAAAAGAAAAATAAAATACTATTTAATAAGTTAATTTACATTAAAACCAAAACTATGTCCAATGTTATTTGGTGTATAGACCAGAAACAATATTACGCTGTTAGGTGGAGGCTATGGTACACTTATTTTTTGTGTGCATGGTAAACTCATGTTTTTTAACTTTTTATAGTAGGTATAATTATATTTTTAATAAATTATACACTACTACAAAAAAGGCCTTTGTCAGCGGTTTCGTTATGCCTGTTGTCAGTGGTACAAGTGCAAAAAATAATGGCGCTGATAATAGCACTAAAAACAATATCAGCGCTCAAACCGCTGACATTGGCTATGTATTGTCAACGGTTGTGGTGCGGAACTGCAGACAATAGTCACACAATGTTTGCGGTTGTAGTGCGGAACCGCAGACAATAGTCATACAATGTCTGCGGTTGTAGTGCGGAACCAAAGACAATAGTCACACAATGTCTGCGGTTGTAGTGTAGAACCGTAGACAATAGTCCATATTTGCTTTTTTTATTTTAGTTTTTTTAATTTACTAAACCTATATTAAATATTATAATAAACTAATTTTTATACTAATAGTTTTAGAACTATAGATATAACAATATTAATAGCTAAAAAATTAAAACACGAACTAACATCTTTTTAAAATGAGTTTAGTTTCATGTACCTATATTATTATTATTATTATTATTATTATTATTATTATTATTATTATTATTATTATTATTATTATTATTAGAAAACCATATTGCCAAACTACATTAAGCCCAAACAGGAGGGAACAGAGGAAAATATATGCCTTTATGTGCTTTGATTTTAATTAGTGGACATGAAAGTTGATACAAATTAAAGTAAGCAAAACATGTTACCCAATTTATTACAATAGAAAGAACACAAATCATTAGAGAATGTGCTAAATATTTAACAAAATGATAAGGGACATACGTTTACAATAAAAGCTACTTTCAGCATTTTGTAACAGAGGGAAACATTACATGCCAAAATAGAGAGAGATACCCAAAAAATAAAAAACTTACCTTGAAGAAAAGAGAGGAGTACACTCCAAAATATAGCTTAAAGAAAAGAGAGGAGTACACTCCAAAATACAGCTTTCTATGGACCACCAATAACAGCAACACATAAAACGCGGAGGAGAAAGATTACATGCCAAAATAGAAAGAGATACCCAAAAAATAAAAAAAACTTACCTTGAAGAAAAGAGAGGAGAAAGATGGACCATAAAATAGAAGTAGAACACAGAGGAGTAGAGAGAGGGGAAAGAAAAAGTTACTTTCTAGAAGCAACAAGAAGTGTTAGAAAAGTCACCTTATAAGAAAAAGACAAAATTTAAACTTTAAATTGACACATTCATGAAAAAGCGAATCCCGCGCACAGAGCATACTAATTTCATTATTGTTAGAGGTTGTGGTGCAGAACCCCAGACAAAAGTTATTTTCACAACACTATTGTCAGCAGTTGTAGATAGAAGTTATTTTCACAACACTATTTTCAGTGGTTGTGATGTGAAACCGCAGACAAAAGTTATTTTCTATGTTTTATAGTGCAATTACAGATAATAGTCATAATTTTACATCAATGTCTGCAGTTTCGTCCAACCGCAGACAAAACTAGCGCGTCCTTTTTAATTTTTTGTTGTAGTGATACCTATTATATTTCACTAAAAAAATTTTAACCATAGAAGTTTGTATTAATGGCCAATATTGACCAATATTGAAGAAAGGATACTAGATGATACTAATCAACTAACCATAAATCCTCCATGAGGAGAACAACCACACCCCTTCCACTATCAAGCACCTGTTAACCTTTATCAATGACCAAACACAAACGATTTTCTCTGTCACAACAAAAACAAACCATCTCACCTAAGCCACCATCAGAACTATCTTTTTTCTTCGTGCGTTATCGTTGTGGTTCTCCCTTTGAACCCTCCGTCCTCAAGATATATTCAACATCCAATAAAGCTTTCATGATTTCCACTAAAACTTTCATTTTTTAGTAAAGCTTTAATTTTTCATGCACAAATAGGTTTAAAAGGGATGGAGGGATCATGCCACCGGTCCTTACTTCTCCTTCTCTTCTTCATAACTGGAATCGTCTCCTTTGTCACGAAACTTAAACTACTTAACCAAAAATGAAAAACAACCAAAATTGCCTCATTTTCAACAATAGTAGAACTATGTAATGAGGGATGAAATAAATTTTCCCCAAAATATATTGCCCCCAAAATATCAAAGCCACGGGTTTGTGTTTTAAGAGTTTGAAGGTATTAGGTTTGGTGGCATGATTTTGATGATTGTAGGGAGAATAGGATGTGTTGATGGTATACTTAATAATTAACATATAGCAAAGACATGAGTTATATACTAAATGTTAAAAATATAATTACACCTACTATAACAAGTCAAAAGACATTAGTCTACCATTAAAAAAATAAGTGTACCCTAGCCTCCACCTAGGCTGTTAACCAATCCTATAGCAGCAGATGAATATTTGTTGGTGCACCTGGATGATCCCTTTGTGTCTCTAAATATTGATGGTAGCTTAAATCCTGCAATTACTAATGGGGGAGTTAGGACAACATGGGCTTTTCTAGCCTAGAAGAGTGGTTTTACATTTGTATATTGCAAGTCACACTTAAAAGATGTTGTTTGTCTAATTTGAAGTAATAAATCTCAACTAAAGTTTCATAAGTATAATGTTGTGATAGTTGATATCAAACAATTGCTGTTAAGGAATTGGAAAGTTAATATGATGGATGTGCTTAAGGAAGCATATCAATGCAAAGGCTTCCTTGCTAAGCATGGCTTATCCACGAGAGTGAATCTTCTGTTATGGTCTTGTTCACAAATAGTTTAGGGGTCCTTTCCTTAGGCTTTGTTACTTAGTTTGTAAGTAACTTATAAGAATAGTTTATGACTATTATAATTTTTGTTACTTATTTTGTAAGTAACTTATAAGAATAGTTTATGACTATTATAATTTTTGTTACTTATTTTGATAAGATACTTAATATAACTTGTTAAAGTAAGTTATTTTTAATTTATTTCAATAAGTTTTACAATCAAATTATAACATAAGCTCTCATTTAAAAATAACTTATTATAATTAATAAGTTATGTATTTTAACTTATTGCATAAGCTCCTAAAAAAACTTAAAAGGATTTTGGTTTTTTTTCTTGTTTTTTAAGTTTCCTCTGTTACGGAAAATGTCCATAATGAAATATGGATATTGGAGTTGTCAAAATAGGTCACCCAGTTTGGCCCCGTTTGTGGTGTGTTTAGACCTTTTTTAGGCCATGCCAAAAAGATACACTTTGAATTCAAGCTTCAATTTTATAGCCGGCCTAACAAACTACCTGCTTTGGCAAACATTTTTGGGCTTTTGATAGGTTTGTATTTGTCTTTTGCTTTTTCTTTTGTAAAATATTATAAAAAATAACCACTAAAACTATACCAAAATTTTAACATGTTTAAAATCAATTACAAGATCTAATTCAAATAAAAAAAATAAAGAGAAATGTTTTTCTTTTTCATGTTAGTAAAAAACATGTGGGCTACATACAGACCAGCCTGGTCAGACAAAAGCATGATCTATTATGGGCTTTACCATGCTTTAAAAGATTAATTTTAATTCAGGTTATTTTTTAATGATTAAGCCGAGCCATTTTGACAACTAGAACAGATATCTACGAGCTCACCATAAAACTCGTTATAGAGATGACAAAATAGGTTAGCCTGTCACGTCAAAGCCTACCAAAAAGCGGGACATACACTAAAACGGCCTAAAAATAAGACATGCCTTACCTAATAACGGACTAACAAGCTAGTCACCAAAGTAAGAAAACCTATTCTTTTAGGAAAAGATAGTCGGTTGACCTATTTACTTGTCAATTCTTTTAAAAAATATATCAAATTAATATAAATAAGTAATGAGAGAGGTGAATTTTAGTTTTAGAAAATATAAATATAAATATAAATAAAATAAAATAAAATAAAAATTATTTTATTATTAATATTTATATTATTTTAATTCTTAAATAAGGTATGTGAATGTGCTATACTCTAGTAGACAATAGGCTAATTTATTTTTTCATCATATTAATTTTCACGGATTTGACCAATCAACGTAATATGAACCGAGTTCCCTTCATAGATGGTCCGCTCTTAACCCGTAAGCCGTGGTTGGATATTTCACGGGAATCGTCCTATTTCTTAATTGGGAAATTTTGGAGTCATCTGTACACGACAAAGCTAATTAAATAAAGAGTTGAAAATGGATATCGGATAATTGATTAGACAATCTTTGTCTTTTCAAAATATTACAAAGCTAATTGACAACCACCCTTGACTCTAAAGTCTAGAAAGTGAAACTTGGGAAAACCTTTAATAAATGTGACAGAATAACCAATTGATACTGATGTTTGATCACAATTCAAAAGATGGTGCTGGGCAAGACAAAAATTAAATAAAATTATAATCAATATTTTCATTCTTGATGATGAACCCATCTAGCTCATGGGTTGGATCAGATGTGAACCAATAAAATGATCCAAGTTTATATATTATGATTTTTTTAATTCAAATGCTTTTTTAAAAATATTTAATTCAATTCATATTAGTTAGATTAAGAGTAAATTACGACAATCACTCTCTAGATTTCAGGTTATTCGTTCCACAAATTCATAAAATCTTATATCTCCTTTAAACACTTCTAGTTAGTTTATGCATAGGGAAAGAGAGAGAATTTAACTATGAATTATATTTTTAGTTGATATGAAACTTATCTTAATATATTTTCCTCACATTTAATATTGAACATAATTGCAACATTCAAGACAAGTTAAACTTTGATACCATATTATAAATTGATGGGCCTAACTCAATTTAAAAGTCAGCTCACGAGTTAAAGATTGTCTGGAGTCTTAAAAGTTAAACACCGACTATATTCGTAGCCGATTAGGGACCCATATATTAACATCTTAACAACAATAAAATTTCAACCTCTACAAATTCTTTCTTGTGCTCAATCTCCATTTTAAGTAAGCCCTAATTGGCAATTGGCATAAATCCTTTCTTAATGTCGTCCCCATTCTTATATTTTAAGTTGTTTAGGTTATAGTCTTTATTTGTGTTAAGCACATCAAACATCTTGGAAACGGTTAATTGTTCTTTCATACTATTGATGTCAAGATTAGGTAAAGGTTAGGGACAACTCCTTATTGAATGTTATATAAAATAGAACTAATTATAATTTATTATTCTGTTTTAAAACTTTAAAATAATTATATTTTATTATCATAATTATTTTACGTTATTTTCATTAATTTAATTTTTTAAGGATTGAGGTTGTTAATTATCTTTGTTTTTGTAAAGTACCCTGACAAACATTATGGACTCTGTTAATTGACCTTTCATGCTAGTAATGTCACCCTTAGGTTAGGGTTAGGGTAAAAACTCATTAATGGCTCTTATAAAGAATGAGCTAATTAGAAGTTACTATTTTTTATAAATTAAAATTTCAAATTAAATAATATTAATGATTATCCTTTATTATCATAATAATTTTATAAGTTGTTTAACTTATACAAAACCTATGTTAGGTTGAGTGATATTTTAAGGCATCAATGATGTACATGTAAGTGAGGGGTCTTCAAAGGAATCATTCCCAAATTTGGATAGACGCAAAGAGCTAGCCGTAGGAGTTTTCATAGGTTTGGAATGAAGCATGTCAGCTTTGAGAAAAAAGTCTCATATATATTTCCCTTGAGATAGAAGAATGGAATTGTTTGGGAGTTTATGAACTTCAAGACCAAGGAAATATTTACTTTCACTAGGCAACTTGAGAGCAAACTTAGATTGAAGTTGCATGAGGAACTAGTGAATATGAGAAAGGAAAGTTCTAGTTACCAAGATGTCATCAACAAACACTAACGCATAAAGAGTGCATGAGGGAATGACTAGAGTAAAAAGAGAATGATCACACCGACTAGAGGAAAAACCAAATTGTAGAAGAGTAGAAGAGAGTTTGGCAAACTGTGAACGAGGAGCTTGTTTGAGGCCATAGATAGTGTAACACCCTTTGTTACATCTCAATAAATTCTAAAAAAAATTCGTAATTTTTTCTAAAAATATAATCGTTAAAAAGAAACTATCGTAATAAATTACATACAATATTTCTGAAATACCTCATAATATCTTTAAAAATTTATAAAGTAATTTTACATTCATCCAAAGTAAATAAGTATTAAACATTATTAGAAAGAGAAGAAACTCCATGACCCAAGAGCAGTTACTTAATGACATTATTTATTCATTGGACCACGATATTCATACCGAGCTCCCTTTCTAGAACGTACTATATTTATTGTCTGGATTCTTCGATCCTTCCCTCTGTACAAACCATCGATTAAAACATATGAAACACAAACACAGAGAAAGGAATGAGAAATAGAATATAATATTCCCAAATAGGACATAAGTAATAAGGTTTTCATAAACTAGTATAATAATATCAATCACAATCACATACACAATCAACTATAAATGTATGAATGTTATGCAATATCTTCATTATAACTTACCTATATATGCGGGCCCTTAAATTTTTAACTTACACTGGGCGAACCAGGAGTTTACACTGTTTCATAATTTTAGATAATAATAACATGAACAGCTCGACTGACATGGAAACACTTAGAGACTAGTCAGACTGAAAAGGTTTTTATTGTGAAAGTACCCGACACTAGGGAGCGACACCCAAGTCCCCTAAAGAACCCTTTCACACCCTCTCATTCCAAGGCTCGAAATTAAGCCTCCTCTAATGTATCCTTGGTTTCTATAATCCGTCCCCAGACAATATCATTTTGTTTCTCTTTGATTATTCATGATGCATGAATTACTCGCGTATTTAGTTGGTTAAGGCTTTTAGAAACTCAATTATATTATTAGGGCCTACAAATCGTGACATAACCACCCCAGTAAACTGTACTTTTTCAAATTCTCAAATAAGTTCTATCACACATATAGAATTTTAGTACAGTTCCTTTTTAAATCACAAAATTTCATTATAATTTGAGTTTAAAAGCCTTAAATATATTTCACAACCTTCTTTAGAAAGTTTATAGGTCAATTCAAAATCAATTACTAAAAATTGAATTTGGAATTATCAATCTTTAAAACCTTAGTACTTAAAAATTTTGTATAATATTTTTATACATTTTGAAAATAATATATATATATATATATATTAAGAGTTTAAAGTAAAATATTAGTAAAAATTTATTTTTATAAAATAATTTCTCTTTCTTTTTCTTTCTGATACACTAACTAGAAATCTTAATTTTAGTATATATATATATATATATATATATATATATATATATATTAAAAGATAAAAATAGATTTCTATAAACTTATGTAGTTTCATTGAAAACTAAGAAATTTCTTAAAAGTAATTTGAATAAAGAAGAATAAGTAAATACGGAAGTAGGAGATACGTAAATTCTTACTGAGTTTTAGCTTTCCGTTATGCTTGCTATACGCTCAAACTTCACATTACAAGATCATCAATCATTATCGAATATTGTCAATCACAATCAAACATCATCAATCACAAATAAATATTATCAATCATAATCAAATCAAATAATTAAATATCACTTATAAATATCATAATTCAAAGTTCAATGGTTATTTAAATTAGTAAAGTTTTATTTTAAGTCCTATAGTCCATTCCTCGTACAGGTCTATGTAAGTCCAAGATAGTCCAGATTGCATAGGTCTAATTCAGTCCATATAGGTCATAATGGTCCAAGTCCTTGCATAGGTTTAGTCCAATCCGTATATGTAACATCGCATTTTCAACACAAATAGAAAATAAATATTAATATATCTTTAATAAGAAATACTTACTATTAGTTAGTTTATTATTATCATTTTTAATGAAATTTTGGTATTTATATTTAATTATTTGTTTTTTAAAATAAAATAAAATAAAAATAATAAAATAAAAATATTTATGTATTTTGAATGAGAATTTTAAAATGACTTAATTAGTATTCATTGATTAATGAAATTATATTAAGAATTTTAAATATATTTATTATTCATAATTTTTATTTTATGTTTTTATATTTATGTTTTTACATATTTATGATTTAACTCTTATTAGAATTTTAAAATAAAATTTTGAAGGAATTAGACTATGGTTCTTTAGAACTTTTTGATCTACATAATATTTATGATTTTTTGGAATTTTTTGGAAAATTTGGAAATATTTTAATAAAATCATATATTTTGAATAATTTTAAATTCATATAAAGTTACTTAAAATTAAAAATATTTATAAGAAAGTGAATTTAAATTATAACAAATTTTTCTAAAATCCATTTCAAGTAGATTTATCTAAAAATGATCGGTTTGAGAAAAATCTTAATTTTTTCCAATCGTTAAAAAATTGAAAACGTATCAATAAATTTTTATTAACAGAAAATTTTAGATTTTTAAAATTTAAACTTTATATTACTTATCATAAAATTAGTGAGAACTGATATAATATCGCTAAATTTTAAAAAGGACTAATTTTGAATATTTAAAATATACTGAGTGAAAGGTTACTATTTGGCTTAATAATTCAGTCGACATTTACTATGCAAAACACTGTGCATGTGCGAAATTTTCAAAAGGTGCACAGTAACCAAGATTTAAATTTCAAAAAATGCATAGTACTTTTATATTAAAATAATGGAATGCATAGTAAATTTCCTTCCTATAAATACCGAAGGAATTCTTCTTTAGAATTCACAATTTCAGATTAAGTTTTCTTAATATAGTAGTGCTAGTGAGATAGTAGTGGAAGTAAGAGAGAGAAATAAAATTTTTGGAAGAAGGTTCTGCTAAAATTCTAAGGTAAGAATACATCTCTTATATATTTTTTAGGGTTATTTTCATATCGTTTTTGGAAATCTATTATTATACTGTAAATAATATTATTTTAAGTTACTATTCTGAATAGTAAAATATTATTTCAATAGTAAAATACTATTTCAATAGTAAATTACTATTTACTGTTACTATTTACCTTTACTATTCACGATTTACTTTTTATCGTTACTATTCACATTTTACTATTTACTGTTACTATTCACATTTACTATTTACTGTTATTATTCACGATTTACTATTCACTATTCACTATTCAAAAATTTACCATTTCTGTTTTAAGTAGAAATCTTAATTTTCATCTTATAATTATATTAAAGTAAAATTGGTATATTTTAGAACTCGGAGATGAGGCGCGCACAGACTTTCCATAACGAATCAAGATACAAGAGGTAAGAGGGAGTGAGATAGGAATATAATATGAAAAGACATAAGAATAATGAGAGGAGTCTCCTACTCCTTTAAAATTTAATAATAATATTATTTTAAAATAATAACTATTTAACTTAAAAATTTATTATAAATTTTAAATTGAGTATCTTGTGTAACTTGATCTGAATACCTGTGCAAATACCTGGATAACCTATACGAACTGGACTGATCCTATGCAAGGACTTGGACTATTATGACCTGTATGGACTGAACTATATACCTATGCGAGGATTAGACTATATGGACCTACATAGACCTATGCGAGGAATAGACTATAAAGACTTAAAATTAATCTTATTAATTTAAATAACCATTAAATTTTGAATTATATTTAATTGATTTGATTATAATTATTAGTATTTGATTATTATTGATGATATTTGTGAACACCTATTTTTGTCCGGTGATATATATTAAAAAGAAAAAAAAAAGAAAAAAGAAAAAAAAAAGAAGAAAAAAAAAGAGTTTTTTTTGTCCTAGAGTCCGGAGTCAATGTTGACTGCATTAACCGGGGTCCTAGCACGGTTTCATGACCGGTGTTACCTCATTAGTTCTAAGCTCGTACAGCCTCAGTGGAGTACGGTATTTTACACCTCAGTTCGAAGGGAATCCGAGGTTCTTCAAGTTAAAACTGATGTGTTAATCCGTACTTGAACTTCAAGACACACCAGAAGTACACCTGCAGGAGAGTCCCCAATGCTTAATATTTAACCGAGGTGAAGAGAAATGTCTATAGTTGACCAATGATTTCAGACCCCGGTTATGACTTACTAGTTCTCGGTGACGCGGTACGGTGCTTAGAACCCCGCCCAGTCCAGATTGCCACCCCGGATCATATTAAAAAAAATAATATTAAAAATTGCATAGTGACCGTTGGAATAGTAACCCTTCCCCATCTCTATAAATACCCAATCCCTCTTCATTTCCTACCACACCTCTCATTTCATCAATTCTCTTCATTTCTCTCAAGCAATGGCTGATGGATGCCGAAGCCAAGAGGAAAGAATAAGGGAGGGAAGACGATGTTTTGTGACTACCTTTTTACTCCTTATAGTGTGGGTAGTAATTTATATTTATTGGATATTTTATATATTTCCATATATGTAATAAATAATTTATGTTTCCATTTGTATCTTTAAATAAAAGGCCCAAAAAAAAATCACAAAAATAAATGGGTAAAAAAAAAATCAAAAAAATCAAAAAACAAATCAAAAAAAAATAAATAAAAAATAAAAAATAAAAAAAACGAAAATAAAAAATAAAAATAAATAAGAAGGGCCAAAAAAAAAAGAAAAAAAAGGGCCCAAACAAAAAAAAACAAAAAAAAACAAAAAAAAGAAAGCCCAAAAAAAAAACAAAAAAAAAACAAAAAAAAAGGGAAATGGGCCAAAAAAAAAAACCAAAAAAATCAAAAAAAAAATGAAAATTAAAAAAAAAAAAAAGAAAATCAAAAAGTTGACGGTGGTTTATTAGTGGTGGGCCCCGGTTTGGTTGGATAATTGGAGAAAATTAGGGAAATTGACATCAAATTTGGACAAATTGAAAAAGTAGAAAAGTGATGTCATTTATGGAGAATCCAATGCCAATTTTCTTCTATAAATAGAAGGTGATATTGAGGCATTTTGGAGCAAGAAGAGAAAAAAGAGGGGAAAGAGTGTTAAATTTTTGTGAGAATTTTTAGAAGTTTGAGTTTTCAAAAATTACTTTGTGTAATCCTAGTTAGGAAAATGAGTGCACAACTCTTGTTTGTCTTAGTATGTGAGTTTTTGTGAGCTAAAATACTGTCCAAGTGTTGTAACCGGTATCCAAATACCTTCAAATCAAGTCCAAACAAAGCCAAAAGCAAAGGAAATCTACACAAAATTGATTTCCCGACTTCCGTTCTAGTTTCTCTGTAATTGATCTTGTACCAAGGTATTTTTTATTAATACAAAGTTGTTTATTTATATTTATTTATTCGTCTTATTTAATTGTTATTTATTTTTCTGCACTTTTATTTTTCTTTATTTATATTCAAGTACTTTATTTTCCTGCACTTTATTTTTCTGCAGTTATTTATCTGTTTATTTATTTTTATGCATCTCCATCTTTAATTATTTATTTGTACCTTTATTTTTCCTTATTTATTTTTTTTTACATTTTTATTCCTCTTTATTTACTTTTCTGCACTTTTATTATTGTTAATTTATTTTTCTGCACTTTATTTATCCGCACTTTATATTTCTGCAATTATTAGTTCATTTTTTTTAGTTTTTACATTTTTATCTTTATTTATTTATTTTTATGCCCTTTTATTTTATTTATTTACTTTCCCGTCCCTTTATTTTTATTATTTACTTTTCTGCCCATTTATTTTCATGTATTTACTCTTCTGCCCTTTTATTTTTGTTATTTATATTTCTACCCCTTTATTTTTATATATTTACTTTTCTGCCCCTTTATTTTTGTTATTTACATCTCTGCCCCTTTATTTCCATGTATTTACTTTTTAGCCCCTTTATTTTGATTATTTATATTTCTGCCCCTTTATTTTTGTTATTTACATTTCTGCCCCTTTATTTCCATGTATTTATTTTTTAGCCCCTTTATTTTGGTTATTTACATTTCTGCCTCTTTATTTTTTTTATTTACATCTCTGCCCCTTTATTTTCATGTATTTGTTTTCCTGTCCCTTTATTTTTGTTATTTACTTTTCTGCTGCTTTATTTTTGTTATTTACTTTTCTGTTCCTTTATTTTTTTTATTATTTATTTTTCTGCCCCTTTATTTTATGTATTTATTTTTTTCTGCTCTTTTATTTTTATGTATTTATTGTTATGTCTATTTATTTTTATTTTTATTTTTTTGAACTTTTCATTTATTTTTTTTTACCTTTATTTTTTTATTTTATTATTATTATTTATTCTCTATACTTTTTATTTTTAGTTATTTATCTTTTTGCTTTTATCTTTCTACACTTTCTATTTATTTATTTACGTTTGACCATTTTAATAGTTTATAAATATGTATATATATATACATAATTATCCATTTTTATTATGGTCATGATTTCCTATTATTTTCTCTTAGTAACCTTTTAATAATTAAGAAGAAATTATTTTCATAAAAAAATAAAAAAAATCAAGACTAATAAATAGTGTGTTATTTATTCATTCATTTTTCTCTTAAATTTAAGATGAGATTAATTTAGATGAGACATCTTATTAATCTTATTTTCTTAAAAGATAATTAAATAATATTCTGTGTCAATTTTAATTAATTAAGTGTATTATATTTCTTTATCTTCATGTTGATGTGTTTAATTTTATTTTATTTTTTCTCTTATCTTTATTTATTTATTTATTTATTTATTTGTTTTGAACTTTATATTTCTCAATAAAAATCAATTTTTTTTACTAGAAAATAAGTAAGACAAGACGTCTTATTGTTTTTTTTATCTTTTTATTTTTATGGTCTTTTAATCATTTGTTTATTTATTTTCTTAGAACTAAAAAACAACAAACTTAGGAGATGTATTTTTTTTACTATCTTTGTTTTATTCATATTTATATTTTTTTTTATTGTGTATATTATTTATGATTGTTTTATGAAGGATGAAATATTTGATAATCATTTTTTAAATTATGCATGATCAATTTGGGTAACCGTTTTTTACGGACAGTGTGGGGTGCTAATACCTTCCCCTCCTGTAATTCGACTCCCGGACTAAACAGAATCTCATTTTTTTTAAAAAAAAAAACCAGTGCTATTTAAAGGTTTTCCTAATATTTTCCTTAATAAATATTGGTGGCGACTCCTTGAACCCTTTATTTTTTAGGCTTCTCAAGAGCCTCACTTTAATGCCGTTTCAATTTTCTTTTATTTGTCTTTAACCAGTCCGCGTCGCGCGCCGGGACCCCGGTCGCGACAATATTTAATTTTGATCGATATTATTTGATTATGATTGACATTTTTTGATTGTGATTAATGATATTGTGATTGATAATATTTGATTATGATTGATGATCTTGTGATATGAGTTTGAGCATATAGCAAGTATGACGAAAAGTTAAAACTCAGTAAGAATTTTCTTACCTTACTCTTTAAAGTTTTATTCTAACAGAAAGTATTTTATAATTATTTTAGTCTTTTATTTCTTCTTAGAAATAATTTTCATTAACTTTATTTTTAATCTCTTGAATAAAATCTAGTATTAGAAAGAAGCTATTTTATAAAAATCAGAGGTTGAGATAATTAATTCTTGAATTAAATAAATTTTTATAGTTTTAAGTATTCTTAGTTAATGATTTTAAAAATTATTTTCTTTTAGAAATCAGAAATTTAAAGTAAATTTATTTTGGTTTTCTCCAACAAAATAACTAAAGGATATTTTGTTATAGTCGAGATTTCTAAACTCAATCTAGTTAAGATTTAAATTGGGAAAGATTATGTAAATATGTGAAGTTTTTTAAGAGAAAGTTTTGAGATATTTAAGGCTTGAAAACTCAATTTTGGTGAGATCTGAATTTGAAGACTGTACTAAATTTTGTTTCTGTATAACAGAAGTTCAAAGAAGAACTTATGGGAATGTACAGTTTATTATTGAGATGATTTGTGAACTTTTATGGTATTTAATAATTGAGTTTCTAAAAGTCTTAACCAACTAAATATGCGAGTAGCTCATGCATCATGAATCATTAAAGAGAAATGAGATGTAATATTGCCTGGGAACGGATTATAGAAACCGAGGATACATTAGAGGAGGTTCAAATGCGAACCTTGGGATGAGAGGGTGTGGAAGGGTGCTTCAAGGGACTTGGGGTCGCTCCCTAGTGTCGGGTACTTTCACAATAAAAACCTTCTCAGTCTGACTAGTCTCTAAGTGTTTCCACGCCAGTTGAGCTGTTCATATGCTACAAAGGCATTTATGTTATTATTATCCGAAATTATGGAACAGTGTAAACTCCTAGTTGGCCCAGTGCAAACTAAAACTTTAAGGGCCTACATGCATAGAATGAATGAGATGATAGTATTAAAAATATTGCATGACATTCATGTGATTGTGACATTCTATGTGGGTGATTGTGACTGAAAGTATAATTGTTATGTTATGAAAACTCTACATTCATAATTGATTATGTGTATGATTGTGTTTGAAAGTATTATATTAGATTGTGAAAACTCTTATGCTTATGTCTTATCTGTAAAGTATTATATTCTATTTCTCACTCCTTCTTGTTTGAATTTCTGTGTCCAAAATATATTTTATATGATATATAAGTAGCAGTTCAAGATGAAAGGATGAAATTACAAGATGGTAAATTGGTCTCATCCTTAATCGGATAAGAGAAGAGATGTGACATGAGTAGGATTTCAAAATCACATAGTTTGAAGATAAGGAAATGATTGGTTACAGTCGAAGTAGAGGTATTAAATCTTTAGTTTTAGTTTACCTTAATACAATATTAAGTTGGATGATTGTAATTCAAGGTAAATGTTAAACTTTAATAAACCTTATTCTTTGGATATGATACTATAATCTTTGATCACTTATGATTTTCTGAAAGTTCATTTTATCATTTTGAATAATTTGAAACTTTTTACTTTCAAAATTCAAAGGAAATCAAATGTATATACGTCCTTGTATACGCGAGATAAAGAGTGATAAATATGTATATCTTTCTAAAAGTTTTTTTTATATATCCCGTGTATATAAGGGGGTGTTACAGTATAGGTCATAATAGTTCAAGTCCTTGCATAGGTTCAGTCCAGTCCGCATACGTCATAATAGTTCAGGTCCTTGAATAGATATTTCAGATTAAGTTACATGAGATACTTAATTTATTAATAACAATTATTATAAATTTTAAGTTAAAAGTTATTTTTTAAAATAATAATATTGTTAAGCTTGAAAGGAGTAGGGAACTCCTCCCATTATTCTTATGTATTTTCATATTATATTCTTATCTCACTCCCCTTTACCTTGAATTGCTACCAAAAGTGAATTCGCACTATGCCTCCGAGTTCTAAAAAATATTAATACTAATTAATTTCAGTATAGGCATAAGATGGAAATTAAGATTACTATAAAAAATGGTAATTAGTAATTATGCATAATAACAGTAAATAGTAAATCATCAATAGTAATGGTAAATAGTAATTTTTGAATAGTAACGGTAAATAATAAATCATGAATAGTAATTTTTGAATAGTAGTGGTAAATGGTAAATCATGAATAGTGATGATAAATAGTAAATTTTGAATAGTAATAGTAAATAGTAAATTTCAAATAGTAACAGTAACTAATAAATTTTGATTAATAACAGTAAATAATGAATTTTGAATAATAACAGTAAATGGTAAATTGTGAATAGTAACAGTAAATATTGAATAGTAACAGTAAATCGTAAAAATAACACATGGTGGTAATTTATTTTTACCATAGTAACTTATTCATAATAGTAATAATATATTAATAGTTTAAGAGTGCTAAAAAGAATAAACTAAATAATCATAAAAAGAATATAGAAGAAATGTATTATTACCTTACACCTTCGGTAGAATCTTTTTTTACCAAAAAACTTTACTTCCCACTAATTTCTTAAGCACTATCTCTCTAGATTCTCTCTCTAATTTTGGTATGTAAATCTTGCAAATGAACCACCTATTTATAGGAAGAGAAATTTACTATTTAAGATTATTTCATTATTTATTTTACTATTTATGATGTAGCTAATGACCTAACCGATGATGTAAACAATAAGTAAGCGATGATGTAGGCGATGAGGTAAGTGATAAGTAAGCGATGATGTCGACAATGGCATTTTGGTTATTAGATAGAAGGTTAAGGGTATTTTGGTCATTTTCTTAAATATTTATTAAAAAATATAAAAATTTCCAAAAAATTATAAATTGTATAACAATTAAAAAGTTTTAAAGAACTATAATCAAATTCCTTTGAAATTTTATTTTAAATAAGAAATAATGAAATTAGGGATGTTACATATAACTTTATTAAGCTTGCAAAAAAGCTGAGTTTGGGAGATTCCAGATCCCGGAGGTTGTTGCATTTCATTGAGGTCTCCATTAAGGAATGCATTACTAATATCAAGTTGTTGAATGGACCAACCATTGGTAAGAGCTAGAGTTTGAAAAATACAAATGATAGTAGGCTTGACAACGAGGCTGAATGTCTTAGTGTAGTCGAAGCTCGGTTGTTGATGGAAGTCTTTAGCTACCAAGCGGGCTTTATACTTGTTTAAGGAACCATCAAATTTTTCTTTCACCCAAAACACCCATTTGTAACCAATGGGTGTTCAGTCTGGAGGAAAACCAACTAAGGACTAAGTGTTATTAGAAAAAAGAGCATCATATTCATCCTTCATGGCTTTGTGCCAAATAGGGTGAGATAAGGCAACTTTAATTGTGGCTGGTTCAATGTGAGTTAATAAGAATGTGAGATTGAGTATGAGTTTGACAATACCAGCCTAGAGTGAGTTTCCATAGGTGGAGATTAATAGGAGTAGGCACAGTAGGATCAGGGGATGGAGAAGCTAAGAAAACAGGTTAAGCATGAAGATTGGTGAGAGATAAGGGTATGGACCAGGTGAGTAGAAGGGTGAATCAAATAGGTTAGTAAGAGTTTATGGAATATGGATGGTGGGTTTGGTTGGAAGAGTAGCTGCAAGTGTGTGATAAAGATCAGGATAGGGATTGGTTTGTGGAATTTGCAATAATGGTAAAGGTGAGGAAAATGCATTGGAATAAGCAAGCAAAATAGGAAAAAAGAGAGAAAAGTAGGGAAATTGATGTTCATTAAACAAAATATCTTTGGATATATAAATCCTAGCCAAGGGATGGAAACACTTATAACCTTCGTGCATTATGGAAGGACCCAGAAAAACATACTCAAGACCTAAAATCAAGTTTATAGGTGTTATAAGGGTGAAGAAGGGGAAAACAAGCACATCCAAGCACTTTGAGATCACGAAAATTGGATATTGAACCATAAAGTATGATAGGGAGATAGAAAATTAAGTGCCATAATAGGAAGTATATTGATTATATGTACAACAATGAGGAAAATATAGTCCCAAAAGGCTAAAAGGAGTTTAACTCAAACAATTTAGACCAAGCTCCACTATGTGCCTTATTTGTGCTCAACACTCCCATTTTGATCTAGCTAGTCACTTAAACATGACCTATTTAGGCATGTCAATAAATTGACCAAAGGATGGACAAAGACAGGTTGACCCGTTATATAAATAAAGATAAATAAAAAATAATTTGGTGATAATATTTTATATATTGGCTATAAGAAAAAATTAGCCGCTGAAAAAATATCAAAAAAACTTATTTGTCATTAACAAAATAAGTTTTTGAATAAATTTGTTTTCAGAGAAAAGTGTGCTGACTCACTATCTAAATAAAATGGACTAGATTTATTGACCTGTTATTTTTGGTCTGACATGACCCAATCCATATTTGTGTGGGCTTAGATGGACTTTCACTTGGTCCATTATGTCAACCCATTTTCCATAGGCCCATGTGTACTGTACGCACAAATAAAGTGTATCTTAGATTCATTATAAAAAAAGTGTATCTTAGATTGCATCCATGATTATGATGAAACTCTTCTTTAATTGACTATTCCACCTTAGTTGGCCTGCATCTAGGGCTGATCAAATTTGTGCAAACCGGCCTAGTCCAAATAATCCATTATTATCCATCTGAAAAAATGGTTAAGTTCGGATTTTCAGATAAGAAAGATGGGAATTTGAATTGAGTTGTGTAATAACGGATGGATGCAGATTATAATTTTAAGATCTGGCGGTGTCTGAAGCTGTCTGTTAAAGGATTTAAAATTAGGCCAAAATAATAAGATCCCATGTTGCCTTTTCCAGTGTCTCGCATTAATAAAAGGGGGGGGAGAAGAAAAGGTTATCAAATTAAAATCCATTCATTTTCATTCTAAAATTTCTCTCTCTTGGCTTTCCTGTACAGAGTAGTTTCGCATCTCTCTTGCTCAATCAAGGCCTTATCTGCTCAACCAAAATAATATATCTATTATCTAATCTTCACTTCAACCTTCCAATACTCTGTTTCATCCAGATTTCCCTTCGTGCAACTTAGGTTTCCTTTTGTGACTTGGTGTTCGACGTTGACATTGTTGTCTCTCATGTGAGAAGTGGTGATAAGGTGCTAGAAGATGGCGACACCGCTACTGGTTAGGTTTTGATTCTTAAAGTTTTGATTTTTAACTTCAACAAGTTTGAAAATATGTCAAGTTTTCATTTTTCCTCTATTAAAGCCTATAAGTTTGTAAAGTTTTCATTTTTAACTTGGAAAAGCTTTGTAGATTTAAAAAAGTTTTGATTTTTCACTTTCATGAGCATGAAGATTTCAAAAGTTTTAATTTTTTAAAACAAGTTTGAAGATTTATGAAGTTTTTATTTTTAGTCGTTTTTGATGTGTTTCTCTTTCTTTTAACTCTTTTGCTAACATTTTTTGGGTTTGCATGCGAAGAAAATTAAGTGGAGAATCTTGTCTATTGTTATTCCTCTGATTTATATCTTGGTTTTCTTTTTTTTTTTTGTACAATAACTCGTTTTTTGGTATACTAGTTCTGCAATATTGATTTATATCTTGGTTTTCTTAATATTTTTTATAGGAACTCATTTTTTGGTATACTATAGTAGTTATACACGTTTCAACAAAGACATATCAGTTTCTACAATCTATTCTGTTCAATTTTTATGTAATCTGTAGTTAGTTTGCTCCTTCATCCTTGTATTCATTTTTTATTTTTATGTAATGTATATTAAATTGGTTCAGTAGTGTTATTGTAATATAAAAAGGTAAAATGAATCTAAAATATACATGGAAACATGGATTTTCATTAGTGTTGTTTAAGGGGAAAATGAATCTATAAACTAGAAAACAAATCATGCTTAATCGATACATCTGAGGAGAAATCCGAGACCCAATTGCATCCATCACCCGCTAAATCCGATTATTATATAGTCGGTAATAGGTGTATTTTGTGAGTGATCAATCTTAGACGGATGACTTATTTTTTCATTTGAATCCGTCTGAACCGACCGCTGATCAGTCCTGCAACAATGTAACATTATAAATTAGTGAAAAGAAATTACATAATTTCTAGTTGGTCACCGAAATTTATACATCAAAATAAGAAGCCGTTGTAGTTGTGCATAGTTTTCCTCAAGGAAGCTCCAACCTACGGAGATTATATAAATTGGATTCATTATTAATTAGGATAATTAACTTATCATTTTGTGAATTTGGGTTGTACTAAACCAATTTACCGAACTTCCGAATAGAAACAAAAAATCATTGCATTTGTTTAAATGTAGTACACTCATCAAAAAGACAATAATTTGTATATTTATCCTAATGAAAAATACAAATATTTTACCAAAATTGTTTTGCATGATAAAAAATTAATTCTAATAAACTACAACTATATTAAATTTTATTTTCCAACAGGTTTTATATATGTATATAGTTGAGAAGTATGACATTTAAACTACAAACTAGGAATGTTGTGGAATCAAGAAGGGAAAAAAATTTAGTTAAAAGGCCAGATAGTTACAGACTTACACAGCTTAGAATTATTTTTTTGGGTCCTCTCAGTATCCTCACAGCCTATGGAAGGAATTATTGGTTCCTTTTGCAATTGCACTGTTGGTGTTAGATTATTAATCTTAATCCACTTTTCATTCTTTAAGTTGACTATTATTGTTTTTTAGTTTAATATACCCTAACCAAACTTGAGTTTAGAAGGATCATTATTATGACTAACAAAATTCATTGGTATTATATTTTCTTAGTAGTGCTGGATCTGGAGGTAGTATATAGAGGTATCAAAACAGTCAGTTTATAAATTAGAGAGACAAAAAAAAAGGGTTAGCTATTGATATTTGTTTTTTTGGAAAATAATTTTATATTAGTAACATGACTTGATGTTTTAATTGTTTTCTAAATTAATCTATTTTACATTCAATGTCATCCATCATTTTTTTCATAATATTATGTTTTACTATCGTTTTTCTTACGTTTCTAGCTTCTCTCATTTCATGTTACTTTACCCACACGACAAGTAACAATATTTGGTATTTTTTTATAAAATTATTTATGTATTTGTATTAGATATATGTTTTCATATTAAAATTAAAATTTATATACATAATAATTATTATCTGTTATTTTATCATGAGTTAACAATGTCATGACTTACCTGTTCCTTGGGCTCAAACTCAGACCACTGTTATGTTATGTTAGAAGAATCCATCGTTTGTAGTTGATTATTATTGTTAGATAGTTAGATGTAATTAATACAACTTCTGTGGTACAGGAATAGTTTGTACCTAGTTCTAGTTATTTAGAATAAGATGAATTAGTCTTATGTTGTTGTTATATATCAATTTCGTTTTAATTAACAGCTGAATGTTGGTGGCCATTATTGTTAATAGAAACATTTACTCTCTTATTTCCATGAATAGTTGACTTACCAAGTCAGTGGCCAATTAAGTTCCATTTCATGTCAGATGGACCTGGTCTCATTCAAATCTTATTGAAATGTTAACTTTCTTTCAGTATTGACTTACACGACACACTGGCCAATAAGTTCCACAGTTTGTCTGATATGGTAATTTCCACTCAGTGCTTAAGAAGTGTTTTTTTCCCCTTTAGATGAATAATTGAGACTGAATACTATAAAGCCATAATTTTTTTTTTTAAAAAGTCATAACAAATAAAGAAAATAGAAAAGCAAATAAACTCCTACTTTGTAGTTGCCGTAGGAATGCCGAGGGAGAAAAAGCCTCATATTCGTATAGATTATCAAAGGTTAAAGATTAGAATTTCACCTATAAATTGAAGTATTTTCATCAGCTTCAATTATTCTCTTCGGAGTGTAGGATCCCCTTTCCATAGAATTTATCATCCTAGGCTCAAGAAGAAAAGTTTAGAAAAAAAAAACAGAGAGTAAAATTTCACTTAGTAAGGTTCTTTTAGTATTGTTATCTCATATTATTAAAAAAAAGTGTTATTAGTCTTTTCTTATGATTAGATAGAAGTTGTACTATTTTTTATTACGATAAAAGTTCTATTTTAATTTTTCTCATCTCTATTTTAGTTATAAATATGTATTAAATATAATTTGGTACCTAATGGTGGCATTAAACTTAAAAGTAATTGGCTAACGCTATAGATATTATTTAACATTGAGCCCATTGATCTAGTTTTCTCATTGTGGAAAATGAAGATACAAGCAATTTTGGGGAAAGACAATTGCTTAGTGGCAATTGAAGAAGACTTATAAATATAACGAATGATAATGGAAGGAGATTGATTATAAAGCTATTGAAAATCTATAATTAGCAATGTCTGATTCTGGCTTATCAAGTATTGTAGAGAAAAAAACTGCAAAAGAGATTTGAGATGCTCTTATTAAATTGTATGAGGTTAAGTTTCTTCACAATAGAATTTTTATGAAGAGAAAATTCCATACTCTTCGAATAAGTGAAACGTCATATGTGACCGCCTTTATCAACTATCTGAATATGTTATTTTATTGACTTATGCCATCAAATTTCAAAATTATGGGAAAATAGTGTGCACAACTTCTCCTTCAAAGTCTACCAGATTCATATGTCATCATCAATATTACAAATGATAACATTGTTGAATCTCTATCCTTTGATGATGCGGCCAACGCCATTCTTAAAGAACAATCTTAACGTAAAATTAGAGAAGATAAAATGGGAAGTTCAAAGCAAGCAAAAGCTTTAACAATGACATGGGAGAGATCAACGGAGCATGGCTTTAGTGAGAGTCAAAATTGTAACACCCCCTTATATACATGAGATATATATGTATTCTTCTTAAAAAAAAACTTTTAGAAAGATATACATATTTATCACTCTTTATCTCGTGTATACAAGGACGTATATACATCTGATTTCCTTTGAATATTGAAAGTAAAAAAAAATTGTCTTTCAATATTTGTCCATAATGACAAAATAATTTATAGAAATCATAAGTGATAAATCATTACAATATTATATCCGAATGAAAGAGTTTATCAAAGTTTAACCTTTACCTTGTTACAATTATCTACTTGATATTGTAATAAGGCAAAATAAAACTAAACTATACCTCTACTACAAATGTGAAAAATCATTTCCTAGTCCTTGAACCATCGAGTTTTGAATCCTACTCTTGTCATATATCTTCATCTAATCGATTGAGAATGAGACCACTTTATCCTCTTGTAATTATATATCCTTCCATCTTGGACTGCTAGCTATATATCATATAACATATATTTTGGACACAAAAATTCAAACAAGAAGGAGTGAGAAACAAAATATAATATATTACAGATAAGACATAAGCATAAGGGTTTTCACAAACTAATATAGTAATATCAGTCATAATCTCATATACAATCAATTATGAATATAGGGTTTCCACATACATAACACTTATATTTTCATTCATAACCATCCATATAGAATGTCACAATCACATGAATGTTATGTAATGCTTATGCTACTGTCTCATTCAGTTTATGCATGTGGGCCCTTAAAGTTTTAGTTTGCACTGGGCCAACCAGGAGTTTACACTGTTTCATAAATTCTGGATAATAATAACATAAATGCCTTCATGGCATATGAACAGCTCAACTGGCGTGGAAACACTTAGAGACTAGTCAGACTGAGAAAGTTTTTATTGTGAAAGTACCCGACACTAGGGAGCGACCCCAGGTCACCTGAAGCACCCTTTCACACTCTCTCATCCCAAGGCTCGCAATTAAGCCTCCTCTAATGTATCCTCGGTTTCTATAATCCGTCCCCAGGCAATATCACATCTCAATTCTCTTTAATGATTCATGATGCATGAACTACTCGCATATTTAGTTGGTTAAGGCTTTTAGAAACTCAATTATTAAATACCATAAAGGTTCACAAAATCATCACAATAAACTGTACATTTCCATAAGTTCTTCTTTGAACTTCTGTTATACTGAAATAATTTAGTACAGTCTTCAAATTCAGATCTTACCAAAATTGAGTTTCCAAGCCTTAAATATCTCAAAGCTTTCTCTTAAAAACCTTCATATATTTACATAATCTTTCTCAATTTAAATCTTAACTAGATTGAGTTTTTGAAATCTCCACAAAATATTCTTTAGTTATTTCGTTGGGGAAAACCAAAATAATTTACTTTAAACTTCTAATTTCTAAAGAAAATAATTTAAAATCATTAACTAAGAATACTTAAAACTATAAAAATTTTCTTTAATTCAAGAATTAATTATCTCAACCTCTGATTTTCATAAAATAGCTTCTTTCTAATACTAGATTTTATTATTGAGATTAAAAATAAAGTTAATAAAAATTATTTATAAGAAGAAATAAAAAACTAAAATAATTACAAAATACTTTCTCTTGGAATAAAAATTTAAAGAGTAAGGTAAGAAAATTCTTACTGAGTTTTAACTTTCCGTCATGCTTGCTATATGCTCAAACTTCATATCACAAGATCATCAATCATTCATCAACCACAATCAAGTATAGTAATCTCATCAATCACAATCAAATATCATCAATTATAATTGAATATTATAAATCACAATATCATTAATCGAAATCAAATATAATTAATTATAATCAAGTCAAATCAACTAAATATCGCTTATAAATATAATTCAAATTTTTAATGGTTATTTAAATTAGTAGATTTGATTTTGAGTCCTTATAGTCCATTCCTCGCACAGGTCTATATAAGTCCATATATCCAGTCTTCGCATAGGTATAGTTCAGTCTAGACAGGTCATAATATTCCAAGTCCTTGCATAGGTTTAGTTTGATCCATATAGGATATAAAAATCCAAGTCCTTGCATAGGTTTAGTTCAGTCCGTATAAGTTATAATAATTCAGATCTATGTATAGATATTTCAGAATAAGTTACACAGTATATTAAATTTATTATAAATTTTAAGTTGAGAAGTTATTACTTTATAATAATATTATTAAATTTAAAAGGAGTAAGGGACTCCTCCCTTTATTCTTATGTCTTTCATATTATATTTTTATCTCACTCCCCCTTACCTCTTGTATACCGATTCGTTATTGAAAATCCATGCGCGCCTCGTCTCCGAGTTCTAAAACATACCAATTTCATTTTAATATAATTACAAGATGAAAATTAAGTTTACAACTTAAAATTTAAAAATGGTAAATTTTGAATAGTGAATAGTGAATAGTGAATAGTGAATAGTAAATCGTAAATAGTAACAGTAAATAGTAAAACGTGAATAGTAACAGTAAATAGTAAAACGTGAATAGTAACAGTAAATAGTAAATCGTGAATAGTAATGGTAAATAGTAACAGTAAATAGTAATTTACTATTTAAATAGTAATTTACTATTGAAATAGTAATTTACTATTGAAATAGTGTTTACTATGCAGAATAGTAACTTAAAATAATATTATTTCCAGTATAATAACAGATTTCTAAAAACGATATAAAAATAACCCAAAAAATATAAAAGAGAAGTATTCTTACCTTAGGATTTTGGCAGAACCTTCTCTCCAAAAACTTTTCTTCTCTCTCTCACTTCCACCACTATCTCACTAGCACTACTATATTAAGAAAACTTAATCTGAAATTGTGAATTCTAAAGAAGAAATCCTTCGGTATTTATAGGAAAAAAATTTACTATGCATTCCATTATTTTAATATAAAAGTACTATGCATTTTTGAATTTTTTATTCCAGGTTACTGTGCATCTTTTGAAAATTTCATACATGCACAGTGATTTGCATAGTAATTGTCGGCAAAATTATTAAGTCAAATAGTAACCCTTCACTCGGTATATTTTAAATATTCAAAATGAGTCCTTTTTGAAATTTAGCGATATTATATCAGTCCTCACTAATTTTATAATAAGTAATATAAAGCTGAAATTTTAAAAATCTAAAATTTTCTGTTAATAAAAATTTATTGATACGTTTCTAATTTTTTAACGATTAGAAAAAATCAAGATTTTTCTCAAACCGATAATTTTTAGATAAGTCTACTTGAAATGGATTTTAGAAAATTTTCTTATAATTTAACTTTACATTCTTGTAAATATTTTTAATTTTAAGCAACTTTATATGAATTTAAAATTATTTAAAATATATTATTTTATTAAAATAATTCAAAATTTTCAAAAAATTCCAGAAAATCATAAATATTATGTAGATCAAAAAGTTTAAAAGAACCATAGTCTAATTCCTTCAAAATTTTATTTTAAAATTCTAATAAGAGTTAAATCTTAAATATGTAAAAAAAAATAAAAATATAACAACATAAAATAAAAATGGTGAATAACAAAGATATTAAAAATTCTTAATATAATTTTCTTAATTAGTGAATACTAATTAAGTCACTTTAAAATTCTCATTCAAAAATATTTTCATTTTATTATTATTGTTATTAAAAAAAACAAATAATAAAAATATAAATACCAAAAATTTAAAAAAATGATAATAATAAACTAACTTATAGTAAGTATTTCTCAAGAAATATATATTAATATCTATTTCCTATTTGTGATGAAAATAGGATGTTACAACTCTACTCCCCTAAAAGAAATTTCGTCCTCGAAATTTAATATTGTTAATAAATCTTACCATAGCTAAACTAACTGGACTGTTCTAAAATATATTTCTAGTTTCCTTGGCAATTGTGTACATTTTCCTTAACATTGCCATTTATCTCTCTTTTTTTAATCTTATCTGTATTTTTTTCCTTAATTCAAAAATATTACTCGTCTTAATTTTGTCAACCATGCTCATCATAAATTGATGGTTAACTCTAAACACCTCAATAATTACGTTTCTCAATCTATTAAAATCTTACTTAACATAATCCATAACATCTATTAATTAAAATTCCTACTCGTAATATAGTAAAATGGACTGCTAAGAATTAATTACTGGACAACTAGCCGTTAGCAACTAGCCGTTGGACTAGCCGTTGGACTAGCCGTTTATGACCGTTGCAACTCTCCCTCCCTTGCTTGCTTATAAATTCTCATTCCATTCTCACTTCCTATCACAACTTCAAGGTTTCTTAGTTTCTCTCTTCTTTCTAATTTCTTCAATCTTTTTTTTTTTCAAGTACTATCATACTATTCGATGGCTAACCTTCCTAGAAGTAAGGAAGAACGAAGTCGGGATGGACTACAAGTTGTGGTAACAAGTGCTTCACTTCTTATAATCGTTATGATTATTTCTCTAGTTTGGATAATTTTTGTATTGCCAAGACTCTTAGACCTCTATCTATGATATACTAGATGTTCTATTTTATTTTCCTTAATGTAATCGTGTATAATAAATTATCCTAGTGAGAAAGGATAAATATGTCTTAGTCCATGTTGTACTAGTTAAATCCTTGTGGTCTTTGCTTCATGATAATCCAGGGTATGTAATCATTTCTTATTGTCTTCTATAATGAATCAAATATTCCTTAACTAAGTGATTACACATTCCATTATAATTGACTACAACCATTACATATATTTGATAAATTCTCCAATCTTAAATGATCACAAATCACTACGTTGACTTAGAAATATTCACTTGAATATTTTTTTTATAGGTAACTAAGACTTATGTAATCAATAAGTAAAGGTTCATATCTACTTCCTCATGGTTTACTAACACATTTCTTTATTTTAAATCTACAATGGTCATTACATAACAATGATTTATATCATGTATATATATTCGTCGAAACAAAATCGATGACTAAAAGAAAATAACTTGATAAACATGTATCATATTGTTAGGAATCACAAAAATATTTTATGTCACAATTTCTAAATATTAAACCAATATCGATGTCTTCCAAAGATCTATAATGCTTATTTTAGGTCATTCATTGATATATTTATCACAATAAATCAATTTAAAAAAAATTTAAAAATATATGGTTAATTACATTCGATGTCACAATCATAAAAGTTTCATTAATTCATATATTTACACACATAACCATCATATATATTATTCAATCGTACACATCATAAATGAAAACTTCATCAAATCAAACAATAATTAACATATTTTATATGTCATACAAAAGAAGAATCAATACAAATAGCCAGAGATACAATTCCTAATATGATTATTTGTTATATCAAACAAGTTATAAATTATCATATTTTTTTATAAAGTATACATCCACACATTTTTCTTTTCAAAATATATCACCAAAGGAAAAACTATGATTCTATCTTAAAGAATTTGTTATACTAGTTTGGGATTACAACAGTTATTTACCCATTGGAATTCTAATTCACACAAGTATCTCTTACAACTTCAAGGACATGGTAAGGAATATCCTAATAGAATTTATTGAGTTTATCTCCATTTCTCCATATACTACATTAACCCAAGGTTAAATTCGTTGATCTTAACATCCTTCTTTTGACATGTCTTTCACTACTTAGTGCAAATCATTCGGGGTGATCAGTCCCGATAGTTTATAACTAAGTAGTCAAAGTCACGACAGCTCCAGTCTAGAATTCATACCAAAATATTTCTAAGAATTTTCTATTGTCTTATCTCCCTTGTTGTCTCATACCATATTGTAAAACAGGAAAATGTTAGAATATTTCACTATCACATATTAATCAGAGAATCAAACACCATACAATACATTTGGAATAAAAGGAAATAACTGCATTAGTTAATTTACCTTATCATTCCACCATACATTAAGGCCTGTACTTAAACAATGTCAAGAAAGACTTCAGAATGGCCAGTTTCTGATAATCCCTGCAATAACATTTTTCAAGTAACAGGCTATAAAGTTTTAACTTATACTTCTTATGAACTTAAAATTAGTTCCTTCTTTCTATACTCCTAATTTTTCTTCACTTACTTCTTACCATTTACTCTAATAAAATTTCCTCTTTTCTCAACCATAAAATCTCTTGTCAAACTCAACCATCAGAGTACACTAACACGCTAGTAAGACCATACCACAAGCCGGTTTGGATTGAACTGCTCTGATACCACTTTGTAACACCCCCTTATATACATGAGATATATATGTATTCTTCTTAAAAAAAAACTTTTAGAAAGATATACATATTTATCACTCTTTATCTCGTGTATACAAGGACGTATATACATCTGATTTCCTTTGAATATTGAAAGTAAAAAAAAATTGTCTTTCAATATTTGTCCATAATGACAAAATAATTTATAGAAATCATAAGTGATAAATCATTACAATATTATATCCGAATGAAAGAGTTTATCAAAGTTTAACCTTTACCTTGTTACAATTATCTACTTGATATTGTAATAAGGCAAAATAAAACTAAACTATACCTCTACTACAAATGTGAAAAATCATTTCCTAGTCCTTGAACCATCGAGTTTTGAATCCTACTCTTGTCATATATCTTCATCTAATCGATTGAGAATGAGACCACTTTATCCTCTTGTAATTATATATCCTTCCATCTTGGACTGCTAGCTATATATCATATAACATATATTTTGGACACAAAAATTCAAACAAGAAGGAGTGAGAAACAAAATATAATATATTACAGATAAGACATAAGCATAAGGGTTTTCACAAACTAATATAGTAATATCAGTCATAATCTCATATACAATCAATTATGAATATAGGGTTTCCACATACATAACACTTATATTTTCATTCATAACCATCCATATAGAATGTCACAATCACATGAATGTTATGTAATGCTTATGCTACTGTCTCATTCAGTTTATGCATGTGGGCCCTTAAAGTTTTAGTTTGCACTGGGCCAACCAGGAGTTTACACTGTTTCATAAATTCTGGATAATAATAACATAAATGCCTTCATGGCATATGAACAGCTCAACTGGCGTGGAAACACTTAGAGACTAGTCAGACTGAGAAAGTTTTTATTGTGAAAGTACCCGACACTAGGGAGCGACCCCAGGTCACCTGAAGCACCCTTTCACACTCTCTCATCCCAAGGCTCGCAATTAAGCCTCCTCTAATGTATCCTCGGTTTCTATAATCCGTCCCCAGGCAATATCACATCTCAATTCTCTTTAATGATTCATGATGCATGAACTACTCGCATATTTAGTTGGTTAAGGCTTTTAGAAACTCAATTATTAAATACCATAAAGGTTCACAAAATCATCACAATAAACTGTACATTTCCATAAGTTCTTCTTTGAACTTCTGTTATACTGAAATAATTTAGTACAGTCTTCAAATTCAGATCTTACCAAAATTGAGTTTCCAAGCCTTAAATATCTCAAAGCTTTCTCTTAAAAACCTTCATATATTTACATAATCTTTCTCAATTTAAATCTTAACTAGATTGAGTTTTTGAAATCTCCACAAAATATTCTTTAGTTATTTCGTTGGGGAAAACCAAAATAATTTACTTTAAACTTCTAATTTCTAAAGAAAATAATTTAAAATCATTAACTAAGAATACTTAAAACTATAAAAATTTTCTTTAATTCAAGAATTAATTATCTCAACCTCTGATTTTCATAAAATAGCTTCTTTCTAATACTAGATTTTATTATTGAGATTAAAAATAAAGTTAATAAAAATTATTTATAAGAAGAAATAAAAAACTAAAATAATTACAAAATACTTTCTCTTGGAATAAAAATTTAAAGAGTAAGGTAAGAAAATTCTTACTGAGTTTTAACTTTCCGTCATGCTTGCTATATGCTCAAACTTCATATCACAAGATCATCAATCATTCATCAACCACAATCAAGTATAGTAATCTCATCAATCACAATCAAATATCATCAATTATAATTGAATATTATAAATCACAATATCATTAATCGAAATCAAATATAATTAATTATAATCAAGTCAAATCAACTAAATATCGCTTATAAATATAATTCAAATTTTTAATGGTTATTTAAATTAGTAGATTTGATTTTGAGTCCTTATAGTCCATTCCTCGCACAGGTCTATATAAGTCCATATATCCAGTCTTCGCATAGGTATAGTTCAGTCTAGACAGGTCATAATATTCCAAGTCCTTGCATAGGTTTAGTTTGATCCATATAGGATATAAAAATCCAAGTCCTTGCATAGGTTTAGTTCAGTCCGTATAAGTTATAATAATTCAGATCTATGTATAGATATTTCAGAATAAGTTACACAGTATATTAAATTTATTATAAATTTTAAGTTGAGAAGTTATTACTTTATAATAATATTATTAAATTTAAAAGGAGTAAGGGACTCCTCCCTTTATTCTTATGTCTTTCATATTATATTTTTATCTCACTCCCCCTTACCTCTTGTATACCGATTCGTTATTGAAAATCCATGCGCGCCTCGTCTCCGAGTTCTAAAACATACCAATTTCATTTTAATATAATTACAAGATGAAAATTAAGTTTACAACTTAAAATTTAAAAATGGTAAATTTTGAATAGTGAATAGTGAATAGTGAATAGTGAATAGTAAATCGTAAATAGTAACAGTAAATAGTAAAACGTGAATAGTAACAGTAAATAGTAAAACGTGAATAGTAACAGTAAATAGTAAATCGTGAATAGTAATGGTAAATAGTAACAGTAAATAGTAATTTACTATTTAAATAGTAATTTACTATTGAAATAGTAATTTACTATTGAAATAGTGTTTACTATGCAGAATAGTAACTTAAAATAATATTATTTCCAGTATAATAACAGATTTCTAAAAACGATATAAAAATAACCCAAAAAATATAAAAGAGAAGTATTCTTACCTTAGGATTTTGGCAGAACCTTCTCTCCAAAAACTTTTCTTCTCTCTCTCACTTCCACCACTATCTCACTAGCACTACTATATTAAGAAAACTTAATCTGAAATTGTGAATTCTAAAGAAGAAATCCTTCGGTATTTATAGGAAAAAAATTTACTATGCATTCCATTATTTTAATATAAAAGTACTATGCATTTTTGAATTTTTTATTCCAGGTTACTGTGCATCTTTTGAAAATTTCATACATGCACAGTGATTTGCATAGTAATTGTCGGCAAAATTATTAAGTCAAATAGTAACCCTTCACTCGGTATATTTTAAATATTCAAAATGAGTCCTTTTTGAAATTTAGCGATATTATATCAGTCCTCACTAATTTTATAATAAGTAATATAAAGCTGAAATTTTAAAAATCTAAAATTTTCTGTTAATAAAAATTTATTGATACGTTTCTAATTTTTTAACGATTAGAAAAAATCAAGATTTTTCTCAAACCGATAATTTTTAGATAAGTCTACTTGAAATGGATTTTAGAAAATTTTCTTATAATTTAACTTTACATTCTTGTAAATATTTTTAATTTTAAGCAACTTTATATGAATTTAAAATTATTTAAAATATATTATTTTATTAAAATAATTCAAAATTTTCAAAAAATTCCAGAAAATCATAAATATTATGTAGATCAAAAAGTTTAAAAGAACCATAGTCTAATTCCTTCAAAATTTTATTTTAAAATTCTAATAAGAGTTAAATCTTAAATATGTAAAAAAAAATAAAAATATAACAACATAAAATAAAAATGGTGAATAACAAAGATATTAAAAATTCTTAATATAATTTTCTTAATTAGTGAATACTAATTAAGTCACTTTAAAATTCTCATTCAAAAATATTTTCATTTTATTATTATTATTATTAAAAAAAACAAATAATAAAAATATAAATACCAAAAATTTAAAAAAATGATAATAATAAACTAACTTATAGTAAGTATTTCTCAAGAAATATATATTAATATCTATTTCCTATTTGTGATGAAAATAGGATGTTACAAAAATCATGGTAGATCAAAATCCCAAAGAAGGAAGAATGTCAAGTGCTACCATTGGGGTATGAAGAAATATTATTGGTACAACAAGAAATAAAAAAGAGCTTTGAAGCAATAATGTCTCAAGGATGTGTTACGAGTAACTCTGATATTAGAGAAATCCTATACAATAAAGCAACAATTGGTTCTAAAAGTGGAAAACAACTTGTTTGGAGCATGAACTCCGATGCAACATGGCACATGACTCCTTGTTAATTTTGGCTTTGCACCTACAAGTGAATCTCAAAAGGATCTGTGTTTATGGGAAATGATCATGGCTTAGAGATTATTAGATTCAATACTATCAAATTAAAAAATGTATGATGGTACTATTCACATAATTCAAGGGGTATGACGTGTGAATGGTTTAAAGAATAATTTATTATCTTTGAATAATGGGATGACTTTGGGTATAAGATCTAAACTAACTTAATGATGGATTTTAAAAGTGTTTAAAGATAATCTTGTAATGATGAAGGCAAAGAAGATCATAGCTAATCTATATATGCTTTTAAGAGATACATTGCAAGAGGCAGATGCATCAATTGCAATTGTTAGTTAATAAGAAACAACAATGATGTGGCATTGCAAACTAGATTATATGTCAAAATGAGGCTCTTACTTGACTGTAATTAGTAAGTTTGCATTTATGTGAGCATTGCATGATAAGTAAGCAACATAAATTAGTTTTTGGTTACTAAATCTGATTAATTCTGGTGTGTGAGAGTCACTAGAAATGTCCTAGGAGAGAAAAATATTTTGTATCCTTCATTGATGATTATTTTGGAAAACTGTTGATGTGCCACTCACATTGGGTGAACTTCAATTCACTTAAGAAACCTAAAATTCCAAGCCATTCATTAACCTTCACGTTCGAGAGCAACATCAATGATGTTGAACTGAGCCCTGGCAAAATTATGACATTCCATTACCTTGAGATTGAAAGCTTCATCAACAACATAAGCTTTATTAGTGCTACCAAAAACCGAAGCCTTCTTCTTCCCCCCCTTTATCGACCCTTTCTCCTTTTATCTTATGGGCTGATTTTTGTAATTATGGATTGGATTCCTTTCCCCATAAATTGAAACCTCAAAAGGAGGAATAAAGAAAAGAGAAAGAGAATAAAAAGATGATAAAGAAAGGGTCTTGATACAGCTAAGGGTTTGGGCTTTAGGGGAAATAGGATTTTGTTCCTTCAAAAGCAATGATTTAAGGGGAGTGATGCTAATGTTGTTTGTTGGGACTGAAGTTAATAGTTTAGTGAAGAAGAAGGTATGATTATTATTAGCAGTTGTAATTTTAACAATAGACAATGCTATTATATTTTTAAAAAATTGACACATGTCAATTACTTTTTTTTGTTGAGGTTACTCTAACATTACTCACCTTAGCAATTAACAGAAAATCCTATTGGACGCAACTTTTAGAAAACTCTAAAAATTTTAGGAGTTGAACATGATATTTTTTATAGGTTTTTTTAAAGGCCTAAATTTTACCGTGGTTAATTTTGTATTTTAGCCATAAAAATATTACCTTAATATAAAGACAGAGGAACTAATGGGAAAAAGGTAGATCAAAAGTTATGGAATATCCATCCTTAAAAACCATTGGATTTTCTATAATACTACCTTTTTCCAAAATATAAGAAACAAAAAAAATCCTATCCAAAAAATTTAAACAAATATAACTGATTGTAGTAAAATAAAGGTTAAAATACCTTTTTAGCCCTCCAAAAGTCTAGGGTATAGAAAAAAGCCCCTAAAATATTTGCCCTAGAATTTTGTCCCTTAAAATATTTTAGGGTATGTGAAATTAAGAAATCGTTAACTTTGACGGTTATCAATGCCATGTAGTTAACACGTGGCAATTTTTTTAAAGAAATTAAAAATTAAAACCCCTTAGGTCTATGTTTAGGAAAACCCCTCTTAAAGTCTAGGATTTAGGAAAAAACCCCTCAAAGTCTAGGGTTTAGGAAAAACCTCTCAATAAAGGTTAAATTACCTTTTTAGTCCTCTTAAAGTCTAGGGTTTAGTAAAAAAACCCTCAAGTTACCTGTTTATGGTATAAGTCATGGAGCCATAGGCTGTAGTTGCTTTCCTAAATTTTGAGTTGACTAAAACTTGTTGCTCCATTTGATTAACTTATAATTTTGCTATATTTGAATTCAGTTTCCTAAAGTTTCCTCCAAGGCTTTATGCGAAATTGTATCGATAGGTACACATTGTTTTTGCTCTACCAGTACTTTACTTTCCCAATGCTTTAAATAATTATGCCTTATTTCATGTAGGTATGTATTATGTTTCTTACATTTAGCTATATTGTATATGTTATGCCCTTCATACTTTGTGCAACTATTTGTTTTTGCCTACCTTATATAATTTCTGTTTTGGGGATTCATGAAGAATTTTCTCAAAATAGAGGAGCAACTGTATAATCAATTAATGCTCTACCAATCTACAAGTTCAAAGTGAAGAACAATGAGAATAGCGATGATCAGGATGTCAATGCAGTTATGTTTTTAAAGAAGAGAAAATTTTCAGTTAGCTTTGATTTTATTTGATTTGATGGCAATAAAATGTAAGTGTTTAAGTTTTATATGTAAAATAATTACCCATAATGTAAATGTTTGATTTGAGTTTTTGAGGGGTTTTTTCCTAAACCCTAAACTTTAAGAGGGCTAAAAAGGTAATTTAACCTTTATTAAGGGGTTTTTCCTAAACCCTAGACTTTGAAGGTTCCTAAACCCTAAACTTTAAAGGGGTTTTTCCTAAACTATAGACTTTAAGGGGTTTTAATTTTTAATTTTTTTAAAAAATTGCTACGTGTTAACTAAGTGGCATTGATGAGGTGGCACAGACGTTAGCCACCTAATCAGTTAACAGTCAACGTTAACGATTCTTTGATTTCACATACCCTAAAATATTTTAAGGGTTAAAATTCTAGGGCAAATTTTTTAGGGGCTTTTTCCTATACCTTTGACTTTTGAAGGGTTGAAAAGGTATTTTAACCTAAAATAAATGCAAAGTATTACTAAAATGTTCTTATTTAATACACACTTTAATTTTCAATAGAGAGAGACTAAGCACCCTGAACAAGTTCCAATGAAAGGTATTATTGTAAAGGACATACTCCCTCCATCTTAAAACTATTGTTGTTTTAGCTTTTCTCACATACATTAAGAAATGTTAAATATAAATTTATTTGAGTTAATATGGACTAAAATACCCTCATTTAATTCTATTATTTTATTAATAATAAATAATATTTCAACTTCCTAAGTCTTAATCATTGGTCAAATAAAAAGTGATAGGAAAGAGATACATTAATTACAAGATAATACAATTAGAAAATATAAATTAATTATACCTTGAACTCCTAAAAGACAATGATTTTAGGACCAAAAAAAAAAACTAAAATGACAATAGTTCTTAAGAGTATGAGGCATTTCTTTATGGGGCTAAATACCTATGTTTAAAAATAATTTCAGGTATTAAATGTTTATTGTTTAATTGATTAACAATAAGTAAAACTAAAAATTGAAAAAAATACACTTCATGAGATTTGAACTCATGACCTAACACATCAACAAACAATTACTTAATCACTAAACAACAATAACATTTGTGTATATAGACAATAACTATTATATATATAGAATAGTAAGTCATATTTTTTAGTTTATTATATACAAGACGAAGTAAGTGTATATGATAAAATATATATTTATATCATACATTTTTGAAATGTAATAATGACATTATATTTAAACATATTATTCTATTATATATTTATAAATGTATTTTTAATGATAAAATTTATTAAATATTAAATATTCACGGGGTTCAAATCTTATCAAAAGCATTGTTTTTTATCTACTTACCGAAAACTTGGAGACTCGAAAGAAGTGTTTGTTACACAAATCTTTTTTATTCACGGGAATTGTAACTCAGTGAATATTTTATTCTCATGTTTGGTGTAATCATTTTAAAAAATATTATAAGGAAACTCAGATTCTTGAGAATTTATTTTTATTAATAATTCACACCAAAGGGTGTGGGAATCATAATTCTCGCCCAATCCAGAAGTTTTTTTACAATTAAAAATACATTTATATCTTAGATATAAACTTATTTAAAACTCATTGCATATTGAAAATTGAATCTCCATCCAAAATTATTAGAAATATAAGAGTGGTTAAAATTTGAAATATCTGTGTAATTTTCCCAATAATACTTTAATCATAGCAACATATTTATAACATTTCTGAAAAATTTAATTTCTAAAAAAATACAATTTCTAAAAAGTTATAATTCCTAAATTTAATTCATGAATAATATAATTCTTGAAAAATATAATTTCTAACATTCAAAATATATATATTATTCATCATTTGATATGTTTAATTTTTTATTATTGCGTAATAGAATTGAATAAAATAACCATTTTGTTTTTAAAAGATTAGATTTGAATAAATAAAATACTAAATTTGAAGACAAATAAAAAACACATGTATGAGAAAATATTATATGATTCAAGATTATTATATCATCAATGTTCTCTTTCCATGAATATTTACAAATATAAAATTAAAAATATTATATTATATATATTAATATGTGTAGAGATGCATATTCTTCCGAAACTTGAATACCTTGCTGACATTCATGCGATTATTGAATGAAAAAAAAATCATCTTTAATGGGTAATACACATTCGCTCTTGTTCTTCTAATTGGATAAAAAGTTGAATAAACGAATAAAGAAAAAGGTTCACGTCTTTGCGACGCCAAGCATTCATTTCAGTATAAATAGTGGTTGAGGATGTTAATGCCTTCCATCCCAACCAAATTTCTTGCATGAACATGGATACTTTCCCCTCCAATATCAAACTCGTTTTGCTTTGGTTACTATGTTCAATCATGATGTTCACCTCTGCCATGTGCAGTAACTTAAAGAAGGTCCACTGCAATGAGAAGGACATGAACAGGCTTCTACACTTCAAACACGAAGTCATAGATCCTTCTGGCATGCTCTCCTCATGGCTCACTGAACGTGATTGCTGTGAGTGGACAGGAACTATGTGTGACAACACCACTGGCAGAGTTACACAACTCCATCTCCCTTGTCATACTAATCACTCTTCAGTAATTGCCCTTGGAGAGATGGATGACAAATCACACTGCCTTACAGGTGAATTCAACCTCATCTCCTTGCTACAACTTCGATTTTTAAGCTACTTGAATTTAAGCAACAATGACTTCAAGGCCATCCATTATGAGGATTATGTGAATACTACTAACAAATGTGATAACTTGCCAAGAGGTACACCTTACCACATGTGTGGAAACTCCTCCAACCTTCATTATCTTGATTTATCATATAACTATGATATTGTTATTGATAATCTCCTTTGGATTCCCCACCTTTCCTCTTTGCAGTATCTTAACCTTAGTGGTGTTCATATTGGCAAGGAAGTTAATTGGCTTCAATCAGTGACCATGCTCCCTTCACTTTTAGAGTTAAACTTGGAAGGTTGTCAGCTTGAAAACAACTATCCATCTCTTGATTATGCTAATTTTACTTCACTTCAAGTCTTAAATCTTGCCAACAATGATTTCACACATGAGTTGCCCAACTGGTTATTCAATCTTAGCTGTGACATAACTCATCTTGACCTTGGCCAAAACAATATACATAGCCAGTTGCCCAAAACATTGCCAAAAGTTAGAAGCCTTAGATTCCTGATTTTGTCTCATAATTATCTTAAAGGACCCATTCCAGATTGGCTAGGACAACTGGAACATCTACAACGACTTGTTCTATCTAAAAACTTTTTTTCAGGTCCAATTCCTACTAGTTTAGGAAATATTTCATCATTAGTTGTATTAGACCTGGAGACAAATGACTTGAGTGGAATTCTTCCAAACAGTTTCGAGAAACTCATCCACTTGGAGCAACTTCTACTAGCTGATAATTCCTTGACAGGAATTGTGTCTGAAAGAAATTTACTCTCCTTTTCAAATTTAAATCACTTCTCCATGAAGTCACCAGACCTGATATTTGATTTTGATCCTAAATGGGTTCCTCCTTTTCAACTTAAAGGTATTTTGTTGGGATTTATCAGAGACAAACTTCCTTTGTGGCTGTTCACTCAAACGTATCTAAATTATCTAGAAATCACAGACTCCAATTCTTCATTTGAACCTCTTGACAAATTTTGGATCTTTGCTGCTAATATTCCATTTTTGTACTTAGTAAACAATACAATCAATGGGGACATGTCAAACGTGTTGCTAAACTCAAAATTAGTTTGGTTAGTTTCCAACAATTTGAAGGGTAGCTTGCCTCAAATATCAGCAGAAGTAGTTGTTTTGTGTTTATATAACAACTCTTTGTCCGGATCCATCTCTCCTCTCCTGTGTCACAACATGATAGAAAACAAAAACAATTTAATTCACTTGGACATGGGCTATAATCATTTATCGGGGGAACTCACAAATTGTTGGAATGATTGGAAATCATTGGTTCATATCGATTTGGGATACAACAATCTAACCGGAAAGATTCCTGATTCGATGGGCTCCTTGTCTAACCTACGTTTTCTGTTTCTGGAGAGCAATAAGTTAAGTGGAGAAGTTCCTTTCTCACTAAAAAATTGCAAGAATCTTTGTGTACTCGATGTAGGTCACAATAATCTTTCTGGAGTAATACCAAGTTGGTTGGGGCAGAGTGTTAAAGGTATTAAACTGAGGTCCAATCAATTCAGCGGCAGTATCCCGACGGAGATATGCCAACTGCATTCGCTGATGGTGATGGATTTTGCAAGCAATAGTTTATCAGGACCAATACCCAATTGCTTTCGTAACATCACCGCCATGCATTTTGATTATGCTTCAACGCGTAAAGTTGGCTTTTTCTTCAACGTAAATGGTTTACAAGGACGCATGGACATTAGTATTACAATGGTTATAAAAGGCAATGAGTTGGAGTATTTTAGCTTGATGAATGTCATTGATCTTTCAAGCAACAATTTGTCTGCAAGTGTGCCTTCAGACATATATAAGCTCACTGGGTTACAATCCTTGAACTTGTCCCATAATCATTTGACGGGAAGCATATCAGAAGAGATTGGGAACTTGAAACCATTGGAGTCCCTTGATCTCTCAAGGAATCATTTCTCAGGAGAAATCCCTCAGTCTATGTCTACTTTGCATTATGTTGGTGTCATGAACTTGTCATTCAACGATCTTATGGGAAAAATCCCATTTGGGACCCAGCTTGGTTCTACAAACCTTAGCTACATCGGCAATCCTGACCTCTGTGGACCTCCACTTACAAAAATTTGTCCACAAGATGATAAATCCAACCATACAAAGCCTGCTGGAGAAGATGTTGCAGATGATAAATATCAGGTATATTCCTGCTTCTACATGGGCTTAGGATTTGGATTTGCCACGGGATTTTTAGCAGTTTTGGGAGCCATTTTCTTCAACACAACATGTCACAATGCTTATTTCAGATTTCTTTTCCGACTCTATCCCATGCTCATCAACAAGAGAACTCCATCCTTTGAAATCTTAGATACTGGTACTGTGGTAAGTAAAGAAGTAATTTTTTATATGATTTATCTACATATATATTTTGTTTATATCGTTCAATTTTTATTTATTTTATGTTGAGACAGTCAAAAATGTTTTGTTTTTTTAGTCAGTGGGTTAAGAGTTGAACTGTCTTCTTCCATAAAACTTTACCATCTTATTACTCCATATATTATTCAAAAAATGAAATTCAAGTCAGTTGATAAATCACCAATGAGCACCAATAAAATTTCTTTTCTCGAGCATTAATTTCTGAAACTGAAGTCTTACTCGTTTAGCTTTATGCAGTTAATAACATTCAAACTTGAAAATAACTTACTCGTTTTTTACTCTGCTACCTTTATGTACATATTTTGCAGGTACATGATGTACGTGCTTTGGAGACTTACTTCACCCAGAGGTTTCTACAAGAGGCACAAGGTTGAACCTTTAATGTTCATAAATAAAAACGTGATTGTAATTCAGGTTTTAGGAAGTTACTTAAGTCCATTGCAAAGGCTTCTGTTTGCTCTATGGGATGTGTTCGTCGGTAAGTTGTGATGTTTTTTTTTTTTGATAAGTTGATGTTTCTTTATAATAGTTATAGTTTATGTATAAGATATTTGTAGATGATCTTATTTTACAATACGAAAAATAATTTAGATAAGTTAGATTACTCGTCCTCAGTTTTTTTTCCTTTCTATTTTTTCAATTGAATGCCACCGATACTAATGCAGAAAAGGTTTATGAACTTGTTTAAAATTGGGCTATAAACTCGATTGTGAAAACAAGTTCGTTTCAGTCGTGTTTATAATTTTGAAGGTATGAACTCGGTTTGTAACGGAGTTTGTAGGGTGCATCTATAAACTCGGTTTAAGGAGAACCGTGTTCATAGATACAACTTATAAACACGGTTCTTTTGTAGAATCATGTTTATATATTCACCATCCGAACTCATTTCAAGGCATAATCGAGTTCAAAATTATTCCTAGCTAGCCTACAAACTCGATTCTGGTTTGAACCGAGTTTATAAAACATCTATGAATTAGGTTAAAAATAGAACCAAGTTCATAGGTGGCCTTTTTTTACTATCAGCAATCCTACAAATTGTACAAAACTAACAAACAATCCCAATGTTAAGCAGATTTGTTGGGCCTTTTATTGGCAAGCGCACCAATGTATTGTTGTAGTTTCTAAAAAGATATCGTTCCCTCAAGAATTGAATGTTTTCAGTGTAAATCAGTAATCTTTATTTACTATGGTAAAAAGTATTAAAACTTATTAACAAAAGAATGTTTTATACATAATTTATACAACATTCACAGATTTAGACATTGATTTATACATTAGGTAGAAGATGGTAAATTCTAAAATTATCTAGAAAATAACTTTGACTAGCACTTTAGAACAAATCCAATACTTGAGATTAAAACATAGATTAACAAACTATCTTGAAATTAGGATCCCCGCACTAAAACATAATGAAGTCATAATAGACATGCATATTTAATCATCAAGTTCATGTCATTACAGCTTAAAATAATTAAACCCGATCCTTCGGTGAATAAATTCTAAATAGTTACCGTAAAGTCTGATCCCTCAGATGTTTTTTCAGTAAAAACTTGCTTTAAGTTCTGGCCTTAACACAACAATAATTACCAACTCTATCCCTAGTAATTGGTATATTATGTAAGAAATTAAAGATGTAACATTCTCAATTTTATAGAAATGAATAATTGATGAGAATAAATAATAAATAATTGTATATGAGTTGATTTGTATCCCAAAAATATTGGAATAATGAAATTGGGATTTATTAGGAATATTTATAATTTATTGAGCTTATGTGAGATAAAATTATACCCGATTAGAATATGGGTGTCGGATCAAGTATCTCCGATTGAGATGACGTTGGTCAGGGCTATTAAGAATATTATTGAGAATCTGAATCTATATTCGGAATAATTTTTGGATATAGTATTGAGCCCGAACTGAGAGCCTGTTTGTTATAAAACGTTGAGATTTTAATGTGAAGAAAAATAATAAAAATATAAACTCTCACTTTCTCTTATCTTTTTCACGTCACTTTCTCCCTCTCCTTTCTACACTTCTTCTTCTCCCATCTTCTTCTTCCCTCTCCACCCTTCTCTTCGAAAACCAAAGCCATGTGGAGCCTTCTTCTCCTCCACCATTTTCGTTTTCATGGCAGCTTGAAGGAGAAGCTTGTGGCTGGAATTCCCCTCCTTTTTTCTTCATGTTTTCGTGTGGCTCTTTCCTCTCTTGGAAGCTCATGGTTGTCTCTTGGGTGAGGTAAGTTCCTCATTATCCTTTATGAGTTTTATGCCCTAGGTTTGGTGTTTTGGTTGTTGGGTGAAGGTTTAATGCAAATGGAGTAATGAATGAAGCCATTAATATGGAAACCCTAAGGTGGGGTGGCTTGAATGTGAGCTTTTATAAGCATTTAATAAGGCACTTAAGATTAATGTTGGAAGGTGATGAGGAATAAATAGATATTAATGAGTGTTGTTGGGTTTTAGTGAAACCCTAACTCTAATAAATTGGGGAAAGTGTGAAATGTGAATAGAATGTAGGTTTAATGATATTGGAGAATGATATTAATGATAAAAAATGGTCATTGGTGGTGATTAATGAGCATGGGTAAATGTTGTTGGGTTTTGATGAAAACCCTAGCCCTAAGAATTTGGGGGAAAATGGATATGTTGTAATTTAAGAGGTTAAATTGAAAGTGAATGGATGATGTTTAAGATTAAATGTTGCTTAAAATGATATAGAACCATTGGTAGTGAAACCTATGGATTGGTGTTGACATGAATATGGAATGTGAGGGAGTAGGAGAATTGATTTTAAGGATGGACATATGAAATATTCAATGTTGGGTATCATTAGGTATGATAATAGAAAAGGATAATGATGATGTTATTGGATATAGTTAGCCTTTAAGATCTAGAGGATCTTGGCTTTGGGAAAGGAATTCCCGAAGCCTAACACAATTGCATAAATTGGAGTTTAACAAGTCTAGGACTTGAGGTTGAGCTTTATAAAAGGCTAACAAATGTTTAGAGTTATGATGATTATTGATTATGTGTATGCATATGTATGGTATATAGATTGTATTCCGGATGATGCGATGGAGCATTCAGAGCATTGGAACCGTTTCGGCTCTTTCCTTGAGGTAGGAGAGGAGTTAACATTCAAACTGCATGAGTAAAATCGATAGTGATTATTGTATGTGTTTGATACTCATGCTTGCCTTGTCATGTATTTATTAAAGTAATATGAATGGCAAGTTGATGATTATTGCGGATAATGTATGAGAATATGTTTGTTAAAGATGATAAGTATGATTTTAATGTGAATAATAAGTTTGGAATAAAATTTATAAGTAAGAATGTGTGAACAGGTTGTGTATGCCTTTTATGATGTGTATGAGATGTTGGATATGTCCAAATTTGGCTTATAATGAGATTTCATATGATGGACTGTATAAATTTTCATTTTCTGCCTAAGTCCTGATATTCTCGCTCAAGCGAGATGGGATCTCGCTCAGGCGAGAATTCCCTGTATCAGTGTTATGGCCTCTGGGCCAATCTCGCTCAGGCGAGCGAGCTTTCCGCTCAAGCGAGACGAGTGAATGGTGAGCAGGTGAGATTCTGGATGAATTCCACTCGAGCGGGAATTTTAGAAAAGGAGTCAATTTTGAAATGATTTACTGAGTGAAAGACCGATCAGGTGATGAGTCAGTTTTGGAATGAATTACCGAGTGAGGACCGATCGAGTATAATGAGTCGGTTTTAGAGTAATTGCCGAGTGAAAGATCGAGCGAGAGATGGTCGGCCTTGGACTTATTTAGCCGAGTGAAAGACCGAACGAGAGGAATCGGTTCTGGAATAAGTTCACCGAGTGAAAAACCGAGTGTTGGGAAGCCTCGCCGAGTGAGCGAGTGTGGAAGGGAAAGACGACCTCTGGTAAGATTTCGCTTAAGCGAGTGGGTGCCCCACTCAAGCGAGTGTTTGTGGGATTCCTTACTGGAACAATTTCGCCCTAGCGAGGGGTCGGGTGTGTGGTGTCTCGCTCAAGCGAGCAACATGGAAATTTGATACTGGCATGATTTCGCCTGAGCGAGTAAAGGCGCTCAAGCGAGATGGGCTGTCTCGCTCAAGCGAATGTGGGTCTCGCTTGAGCGAGTGACCCCTGATGGAATTTATTTCCTTATTTTCCAATTTTAATGGTATTGGACCTTCTTCCCTTATATTGTAAGATGCTCGAGGGAATGCATAGGGATAACTATTAATGACATAATATGATGGTGTTGGCGAATGATTAAAATGTTGGGATAACTTGATTATGCCCATAATACATAATGAAACACAAAATTGTTGACTACTAAGATAAAGTATAAAAGAATGATAAATAAGGTTTGTTGATGGACGTTTTGTGATGTTGTAAAACCATCATGGTTGAATACAATTATTGACTTGCCACATGGTGTGGAATATATATACATGTGATGTGTTGAAATATAAAGTCAAGAACATGATGGTGTTGGGCATAGGTGTAATTTCCATGTATGTGGGGTGATGAATATGCCTCGAATGATTCCATGTGTGGAATAATATTATGATGTTAGCTATGCCTTTGATATCCATGTGTGGATTATTACGAATGATGTTTGTGGCCATTGAATGCCAATTATATGAACAATGTGCCTTGAGGGGCTTTGTAAATGATTATGAATAATTATTAAAATGTCAAATTAAATTATATCCCTAATTGAAAGGATGAGATATCCTTGCGAGGTTGTTGGGCACATGCATTATTGCATTGTTGCATTCATGGCATAGCATGGCATTGATATGTATTATTATTGAAATGAATCACCTTGCGGGGTGCCACGAAGGGTATATTGTAACACCCTCGGTTAGGTAAGACAAATCCTTCTGTAGGTTCATCCTATTTAACTGAGAGTGTTAACAGTTTTCAGAAAAAGTGAATATTTTTTTTATTTTTTTTTTAAAATAAATAAGTACGTGGCAGATCAGTGGAAGCAATATTATATATATCACATAGTCATTCGCAAACTGTAAGTAATTGTACTCTTAACAGAATAGGGCACACAGGCACCCTTAAAATATTATACAGTCATCCAATGTATTATTATCTGTTCAAAAATATGTATTACCTCTATTCTAATCCTAATGAACATTCTTAGTTGGATTAGCGTATTGCTGTTCTTCGTATTCTGGTTCTTGACTTCCTAATTCCTCTGAAAATTGTCAACAGTAAGGGTGAGTATAACCCAAGACCCTGATGGTTAATCCAGTGCGGACATAATCCAGTTAACATACAATATCACATAATTCGTACATTTAGCATATTCACAATTATAACAATCAAGCATGTTGTTATCATATAAATCGTACAATTAGCATATTCACAATCATAACAATCAAGCATGTGGTCATGAAATGCATGAGTCAAATTTATTATGATTTATCTTTGATTAAGTCTCATGATGCATGTGGGCCCAAGAAAATCATTTCTTCTTCTTCTTCTATGGAATATCACCATTCCATTGTCTAGAGCGATCAGGGTCCGCCCAAGCTCATAAGGTACGAATGAACTCATTGGTTCTTATTAATATATATATTTCATTTTGAGACTTGGATCCCTACGATCATAGTTACACCCCGTCATTTAGTCGAAGTACACTAGAATTCCTCGTCTCACCCGGCTATCAGGCGCGACTCTGATGCCATTGGGTTGCCGTTCCAGTTGTACTCCTAAGATTCTTCTACTGAGATCGAACGTGAGTGTCCTCCAGCGTACCAGGTGTATGCTCTAGACATATATATTTTTTTTCTTCTTCTTTCTTTTTTTTTCTCCGTCAAAATATTTTCATGATGTGAAATGCATTCTTTTTATCTTTGATCATTGGGTATTTATGTGATTCCAGTCTCACCATTCTTATTCATAAGCTCTTGAATCTCATCAACCATTCAAAAGTTTCAAGACGTTGCATTATCTCATTTGTAAAATATATCAGTTATCTCTTAGATGAAATTATACTTTGTATAAAGATTAAAATAATATAATCCTTATTTAATCACTTATAATTAAAACATTAATGATATCTATAACAACAATACTAATTATAATAATAAGAATAACAATAATAATACGAATAATATTAATGATAAAAGGAAAAAGACCAATAATGATAATTATAACATCTTAATAATTCAAAAAGGATTAAGAAATAGTTTCCGAATGAAAAATCCAAGTGAAAAACGTTAAAACCAAGTTTTCCGAGTGAAATAAGCTAAGTACCGAGTGAAAATGAATTATCCAAGTAAAAATAAATCTATTTCTGAGTAGAAATGAATTTTCTGGGTAGAAAGAGGTTGGTACCGAATGAAAATGAGTTTTCCGACTAAAAACAAGTCCTTTCCGAGTGAAAACGTTAATAATCAAGCTTTCTGAGTAAAATAGGTTTAATACCGAGTGCAATAAATACGCTTCCGAGTGAAATAAGCAGAATTTCTAGTAAAATCAGGCTGAGAGGATTTTCTGAGTAAAATAATTATGAATCCGAGTGAAATCAGACTGAAAGAGTTTTTCTAATGAAGTTAAAAATATTTTCCGAGTGAAATATGATAAAGAAAGAGTTTTCTGGGTGAAATAATTATTTCCTGAGTAAATTCTGACTGAAAAGGGGGTTTTATGCGTGAAATGATTATAAATCCGAGTAGAATCATACTGAAGAAGTTTTCTAAGTGAAATTAAGGTGTTTACCGAGTGAATAATGTTTCTGTTTGAAAGTTTAAACAAGGTATTTACATTTTTCAGGTAACCGATCGGGTTGATATAAAACTGGTCGGATTGATGTAAATATCTAAGTGAATTTGTGTATTCTTAAATGATCTGGTTGGTTTGTACAATACCGAGCTTATTATCATAGAATCCGACGTCTGTTTGTAACTCCACTGGAATTCACATAATACCCATGATATTTAATATTTTCACAATCCAGCATCAAACGTATTCACTTACTCATTAATATTAATCAATACAGTCAATTTAACATATATTCACTGAATCCTCATGGTCAATAATAAGCAACGCAGTCAATTAAACATGTTCATAACGATATATATATACAAATATAACAATTAAGACATTTAAAATCACACAACTCCGAATCTGTCCTGGAAAGGTGAGGACCCAAGGTACCTTAACCCTTCCTTTCACTCAGATTTTCCCAGAATACCCGAGAATATACCCCCTTACCTTGATGGAGTTCTTGGAGGAGAAGAAGAGCTGTCCTGCACCCATTCCGAGTGAAACAGAGGAGAGGAACTTGAGAGGGAAAGAAAGATGTTGGTGCTGGTACGTAAGAGAAAGAGAGAAGAAGGAAGAGGAAGAAGTTCTTAATTTTTGGTTCTGACCGTTTGGCTTGGTGATGCATTGGTTTAATAGTTGCAGGAGACAAGTGGGAGACACCAATTGGAGGATTAGGTGGGATAATGGAAACTTTTGACTCAATTTATTGTCAGCCTTGCATTGATTGAGAATAAAATATATAAAGGCATTATAATGGGTGCAACTTTCTCTTGCGATTGGTTCATTGTGCCACTCCTTTTTGGATTTATGTGATTAAGTGGGATGACCACTATCTGAAGTAAAATTAAAAAGATATTCAGTACTGGCAAAGAGGTCGGTATCACATGTGAGGGCGGTATTGGGTGTGTGAGGGCGGAGTGTAGTATGAGGGCGGTATTAAGAGAGAGCGGTATTAAGAGAGGGCGGTGTGGAGTGTGAGGACGAAGTGCAGTATGAGGGCGGTGTGGAGTGCGAGGTCGGTATGGAGTGGGCGGTGTTGAGTGTGAAAGTAGTTAAGGACGGTGTGTGTGAAGGAGTTGAGGACACCGTCTGTGGAAAGAGGGCGGTGTTGTGATGAACACCGGCTCAGAGCTGTCCGGTGTGAACTCCTGCTCTAAGGACGACCTAATTGGCCAACCGGTGTGAAGTGCTGACATCGGATTGCTTAAGCGAAATCTGATTCGCTTGAGCGAGTCCGCCCTTCATGGCTCGAAAATCTTCAAAAACTGATTCGTTTCTGTTGGTCCTCACTCTTGATTATTTCTTCTTAAAACATCTAGTCGGATTTCTCCTCTCTAGGTCGGATTTCTTCTGGATTCAGTCGGATTCTTTTTACTCAGGATTTCCATTCGGTAAACAACCTATTCTTATTTATTTCATACTTAACTAAATCATTCCTTAGCCAACTCAACATCAAAACACTTTTTACTCAGATTTCATAACACCTTAGGCTTACTCGGAAAAGGGTATCCATATTCATTCAGTTTCCACTCAGAATTATAACATCCTTTATTCAGAAGTCAACACTTTCTCCACTTGGTCCACTCATATTTCTCCCTCGGTTTGAACTAAACTCTTCAACTACAATTTCAATCGAAGCCTATTAAGGTCATTACCTCTCGGAAAAGACACACACGTATGAGCCTCACCCGGACTTGGTCCAGTAGAGTACTTCTCACTCGGAAGAGGAGTCATACTCATAGACTTACTCGGAAATGGCCCTGCCTACTGCAATTCACTCGGAATGGGTTCTCAAATACCATTTTCCGTTCGGTATCTACTAAATTAGCATTATTCATTCATCACCACTCATATTCAAGCCAAGTAATGCTTTAACCATACAATATATATATATATAACCATTCAGAATCCATAACTTAATGACTATTTCTTCCACTAACATTTTCTCAATAATTTTAATAACACATTTCAGTCGGTAAAAGGCATCAACTTTACATATGCATTCATTCACTCGGAACTCCTCAGCATTCACTCGGGTTTTATTTCATGCTTAACCACTCAGGTAAAACTTATTAAGTTAGGTTCCTCTCGGACTCATTTCATACTTAGACCCTCTAATTACACATTATTTAATCTACTCAGAAATATCATCACATTAAGTTCAACTCAGGCTTGTTCTAACCCCATCCACTCGGATTTATATATGGATCATTCATTCGGTTTATCATATACTTAGAAATTTTCCAATCTAAGCCATTATAACCAATCTTCCCTCGGATTTTATACTCGGGAATATCCAAATTCATTCTTATACACACATTTCACTCAGTATTATTTTCCACTCGAGCATATCTTACTCGGGAATATTCAAACCCATTCACTCGGAAAGGCTACATATTAAGTCCTACTCAAAATGGCTTTCAACCTACTCGGATTGCTATCTTCTATCTTATTAGGGAGGTCTGACTTGGACAACTTCACTCGGATTGCATCAGTTATATCTCTGACTGAGTCTATTCACTCGGTATCATAGAAATTGCCGCTCAAGAAAGAAGCAATTGGCAAGGTTTGACTCGGAAATGAGTCTCTCAAGGGTATTTTCACTCGGAATATTCACTCAGAAGTGGTTCCCTTGAACCTACTTCACTCCAACTGTCTTTAAGACTAAGATTTCACTCGGTAGTATCCCTTTCAGTCATGTTTTATTCGGTCAACCTAACTTTACACTCGGAATTTCATTCCTTACTCGGATTTTCTTTCTATCACTCAGAATTGCTCACTGTCACTCGGATCAGAGTTCCTTTTCACTCGAAATTTGATTAATTTCCCTAATGGTCCATATAAATTCCATAATTACATACAAAAATGAATTTTTTATGATATTACAGTCCATCTACAGGGTATTCATTCACCTATTACCACCTACAGACCTTCCAAACTTCAAATTTGACTTAATAGGACTGCTACTAAAAATGGGGATGTTACATTCTCCTCCCCTTTTGGGAATTTCGTCCCGAAATTCAAGGTTGGAACAATTGAGGTATAATCCTCTAATCTTTCTTAATCTCCAAGTAGTGTTCCTATCATTTAACTGACTCCAAACTACTTTGATCAAAGAGATTTCCTCGTGTCTTAGCTGGTTAACAATCTTAACTGGGGATGCTTCAAAGGTAAGGTTTTCTTTCAGAACCTATTGATCAGGACTCAGAACATGATCAGAGCCTAGTATATTTTTGTGGAGTTGGGGAAACATGGAAGACATTATGAAGGATTGGTAGAGCTTTACTGTACACATTGGTTTCTATCTTTTGTAGAATCTGATAGGTTCTACGTATCTGGGATTTCAACTTCTTGACCTTTAGAACTCTTTCTATTTCAGTTGGTAGGGGTAACTTTGAGAAATACTCACTAATATACCATTATAGGGCATTATTCCCTCAAAACTCGTTGTCAAGTCTTAGACTTGTCTAAATCCAATTTACACGCTCGTATTAGGCTTTGGGAATTCCTTTCCCAAAATCAAGATTCTTTAAATCTTAATGCTCTAACTACACCTAACCATAACAATACTATGATTTCTTAGCCTTAAGACCTCCAAATCATCACATGAATCACTTATCCATCGCTAAATTTATTCGAACTCATTATAAACTTCTTGGTTTCGTCTTAGATCATCACCAATTCAATTATTTCAAAATGGCATACCTATTTACTCAAGTATCTTAATCCACTATCGATTATTTCCTTAATCCACTATCAATGGTTTGTAACTATTATCATAACATCAATAGTCTAAATTTATTCTTCTAATTACATACTTATATACACTCCTTTCCTAATTCTCAATAATCAACACCTAATGCCTCAGATCTTCCTCATATATAATCATTCTGGAGTATTCAAAGCCATCAAAATCATCAACTTAGTTAAAATCCTCAAATCACTACACTTAGGGTTTTTCACCAAAATTCAATGATCATTTCTAATAATCACCAATTTCCATTAACAACACCTACATACACATTATCGTGGGTTTTCGCTAAAAATTATCTCTCATGACATTATTATTCACTTCCCTTAAATCCTAAGTTAGGGTTCTACTAGAATCAAACAATCGTCATTAACAACCATCATCTTCTGTCTCAAATCTTGAAATTTTTGTATACCACTTCACATCCATCCTAAAACACACATAAGTGTATTCTACCTTTGGGTTTTGCATGAAAACGGTTTCTATTCCTAAAACCCATTCACAAGACATGCTCTTAATCACATAGAAATTCAAAACCTAGAAACAAAGATTAGAGAATTTTACCTTACGCTCCGAGCTATCCCAAGCTCTAGTATGTACACAAAAATGAAGAGAAAATAAGGTCATCTCTTGTTTCTCGAACAGGATCTCAGTTTGGGCTTAATACTAACTTCAAAAATTCCACTAATATCCTTAATAGTCCTAACCAATGGTATCTCAATCGGAGCTACTTGGTCCTATACTCAGATTTCTAATCGGTTCTTATTTTAACTCTTATGGTCTAATAATACTTGACAAATTTTCTATTGTAACCCTTTCTTTGAATTGTGTAAGATCATTCCGCTGAAAGTTAGCTAATCCTTGGCTCTGCTTAGTAGAGATATGGGGTAATTCTTGTTGTTCTATCATCTCCACGATTTGAGTAAGAATTCCTCCATGTCGTGATCATTGTTTCAGTGAGTCATTTAGGAAATTGTTGATGGAATATCAACAAAGAGGTTCAGGGTATATGTTATGTGGATTATTCCACATAGGAGTGTTAGTCTTAGGAATGTTTATGGACTGTTCAATATTTCTATCAGAGTACGTGGAAACCTAATGGTCCACTCCCCAAGCTTAATGAATCGACTATGCTCTGATACCACCTTTGTAACACCCTCGGTTAGGTAAGACAAATCCTTCTGTAGGTTCATCCTATTTAACTGAGAGTGTTAACAGTTTTCAGAAAAAGTGAATATTTTTTTTTATTTTTTATTTTTAAAATAAATAAGTACGTGGCAGATCAGTGGAAGCAATATTATATATATCACATAGTCATTCACAAACTGTAAGTAATTGTACTCTTAACAGAATAGGGCACACAGGCACCCTTAAAATATTATACAGTCATCCAATGTATTATTATCTGTTCAAAAATATGTATTACCTCTATTCTAATCCTAATAAACATTCTTAGTTGGATTAGCGTATTGCTGTTCTTCGTATTCTGGTTCTTGACTTCCTAATTCCTCTGAAAATTGTCAACAGTAAGGGTGAGTATAACCCAAGACCCTGATGGTTAATCCAGTGCGGACATAATCCAGTTAACATACAATATCACATAATTTGTACATTTAGCATATTCACAATTATAACAATCAAGCATGTTGTTATCATATAAATCGTACAATTAGCATATTCACAATCATAACAATCAAGCATGTGGTCATGAAATGCATGAGTCAAATTTATTATGATTTATCTTTGATTAAGTCTCATGATGCATGTGGGCCCAAGAAAATCATTTCTTCTTCTTCTTCTATGGAATATCACCATTCCATTGTCTAGAGCGATCAGGGTCCGCCCAAGCTCATAAGGTACGAATGAACTCATTGGTTCTTATTAATATATATATTTCATTTTGAGACTTGGATCCCTACGATCATAGTTACACCCCGTCATTTAGTCGAAGTACACTAGAATTCCTCGTCTCACCCGGCTATCAGGCGCGACTCTGATGCCATTGGGTTGCCGTTCCAGTTGTACTCCTAAGATTCTTCTACTAAGATCGAACGTGAGTGTCCTCCAGCGTACCAGGTGTATGCTCTAGACATATATTTTTTTTTTCTTCTTCTTTCTTTTTTTTTCTCCGTCAAAATATTTTCATGATGCGAAATGCATTCTTTTTATCTTTGATCATTGGGTATTTATGTGATTCCAGTCTCACCATTCTTATTCATAAGCTCTTGAATCTCATCAACCATTCAAAAGTTTCAAGACGTTGCATTATCTCATTTGTAAAATATATCAGTTATCTCTTAGATGAAATTATACTTTGTATAAAGATTAAAATAATATAATCCTTATTTAATCACTTATAATTAAAACATTAATGATATCTATAACAACAATACTAATTATAATAATAAGAATAACAATAATAATACGAATAATATTAATGATAAAAGGAAAAAGACCAATAATGATAATTATAACATCTTAATAATTCAAAAAGGATTAAGAAATAGTTTCCGAATGAAAAATCCAAGTGAAAAACGTTAAAACCAAGTTTTCCGAGTGAAATAAGTTAAGTACCGAGTGAAAATGAATTATCCAAGTAAAAATAAATCTATTTCTGAGTAGAAATGAATTTTCTGGGTAGAAAGAGGTTGGTACCGAATGAAAATGAGTTTTCCGACTAAAAACAAGTCCTTTCCGAGTGAAAACGTTAATAATCAAGCTTTCTGAGTAAAATAGGTTTAATACCGAGTGCAATAAATACGCTTCCGAGTGAAATAAGCAGAATTTCTAGTAAAATCAGGCTGAGAGGATTTTCTGTGTAAAATAATTATGAATCCGAGTGAAATCAGACTGAAAGAGTTTTTCTAATGAAGTTAAAAATATTTTCCGAGTGAAATATGATAAAGAAAGAGTTTTCTGGGTGAAATAATTATTTCCTGAGTAAATTCTGACTGAAAAGGGGTTTTTATGCGTGAAATGATTATAAATCCAAGTAGAATCATACTGAAGAAGTTTTCTAAGTGAAATTAAGGTGTTTACCGAGTGAATAATGTTTCTGTTTGAAAGTTTAAACAAGGTATTTACATTTTTCAGGTAACCGATCGGGTTGATATAAAACTGGTCGGATTGATGTAAATATCTAAGTGAATTTGTGTATTCTTAAATGATCTGGTTGGTTTGTACAATACCGAGCTTATTATCATAGAATCCGACGTCTGTTTGTAACTCCACTGGAATTCACATAATACCCATGATATTTAATATTTTCACAATCCAGCATCAAACGTATTCACTTACTCATTAATATTAATCAATACAGTCAATTTAACATATATTCACTGAATCCTCATGGTCAATAATAAGCAACGCAGTCAATTAAACATGTTCATAACGATATATATATACAAATATAGCAATTAAGACATTTAAAATCACACAACTCCGAATCTGTCCTGGAAAGGTGAGGACCCAAGGTACCTTAACCCTTCCTTTCACTCAGATTTTCCCAGAATACCCGAGAATATACCCCCCTTACCTTGATGGAGTTCTTGGAGGAGAAGAAGAGCTGTCCTGCACCAATTCCGAGTGAAACAGAGGAGAGGAACTTGAGAGGGAAAGAAAGATGTTGGTGCTGGTACGTAAGAGAAAGAGAGAAGAAGGAAGAGGAAGAAGTTCTTAATTTTTGGTTCTGACCGTTTGGCTTGGTGATGCATTGGTTTAATAGTTGCAGGAGACAAGTGGGAGACACCAATTGGAGGATTAGGTGGGATAATGGAAACTTTTGACTCAATTCATTGTCAGCCTTGCATTGATTGAGAATAAAATATATAAAGGCATTATAATGGGTGCAACTTTCTCTTGCGATTGGTTCATTGTGCCACTCCTTTTTGGATTTATGTGATTAAGTGGGCTGACCACTATCTGAAGTAGAATTAAAAAGATATTCAGTACTGGCAAAGAGGTCGGTATCACATGTGAGGGCGGTATTGGGTGTGTGAGGGCGGAGTGTAGTATGAGGGCGGTATTAAGAGAGAGCGGTATTAAGAGAGGGCGGTGTGGAGTGTGAGGACGGAGTGCAGTATGAGGGCGGTGTGGAGTGCGAGGTCGGTATGGAGTGGGCGGTGTTGAGTGTGAAAGTAGTTAAGGACGGTGTGTGTGAAGGAGTTGAGGACACCGTCTGTGGAAAGAGGGCGGTGTTGTGATGAACACCGGCTCAGACCTGTCCGGTGTGAACTCCTGCTCTAAGGACGACCTAATTGGCCAACCGGTGTGAAGTGCTGACATCGGATTGCTTAAGCGAAATCTGATTCGCTTGAGCGAGTCCGCCCTTCATGGCTCGGAAATCTTCAAAAACTGATTCGTTTCTCTTGGTCCTCACTCTTGATTATTTCTTCTTAAAACATCTAGTCGGATTTCTCCTCTCTAGGTCGGATTTCTTCTGGATTCAGTCGGATTCTTTTTACTCAGGATTTCCATTCGGTAAACAACCTATTCTTATTTATTTCATACTTAACTAAATCATTCCTTAGCCAACTCAACATCAAAACACTTTTTACTCGGATTTCATAACACCTTAGGCTTACTCGGAAAAGGGTATCCATATTCATTTAGTTTCCACTCAGAATTATAACATCCTTTATTCAGAAGTCAACACTTTCTCCACTCGGTCCACTCATATTTCTCCCTCGGTTTGAACTAAACTCTTCAACTACAATTTCAATCGAAGCCTATTAAGGTCATTACCTCTCGGAAAAGACACACACGTATGAGCCTCACCCGGACTTGGTCCAGTAGAGTACTTCTCACTCGAAAGAGGAGTCATACTCATAGACTTACTCGGAAATGGCCCTGCCTACTGCAATTCACTCGGAATGGGTTCTCAAATACCATTTTCCGTTCGGTATCTACTAAATTAGCATTATTCATTCATCACCACTCATATTCAAGCCAAGTAATGCTTTAACCATACAATATATATATATATAACCATTCGGAATCCATAACTTAATGACTATTTCTTCCACTAACATTTTCTCAATAATTTTAATAACACATTTCAGTCAGTAAAAGGCATCAACTTTACATAGGCATTCATTCACTCGGAACTCCTCAGCATTCACTCGGGTTTTATTTCATGCTTAACCACTCAGGTAAAACTTATTAAGTTAGGTTCCTCTCGGACTCATTTCATACTTAGACCCTCTAATTATACATTATTTAATCTACTCAGAAATATCATCACATTAAGTTCAACTCAGGCTTGTTCTAACCCCATCCACTCGGATTTATATATGGATCATTCATTCGGTTTATCATATACTTAGAAATTTTCCAATCTAAGCCATTATAACCAATCTTCCCTCGGATTTTATACTCGGGAATATCCAAATTCATTCTTATACACACATTTCACTCAGTATTATTTTCCACTCGAGCATATCTTACTCGAGAATATTCAAACCCATTCACTCGGAAAGGCTACATATTAAGTCCTACTCAAAATGGCTTTCAACCTACTCGGATTGCTATCTTCTATCTTATTAGGGAGGTCTGACTTGGACAACTTCACTCGGATTGCATCAGTTATATCTCTGACTGAGTCTATTCACTCGGTATCATAGAAATTGTCACTCAAGAAAGAAGCAATTGGCAAGGTTTGACTCGGAAATGAGTCTCTCAAGGGTATTTTCACTCGGAATATTCACTCAGAAGTGGTTCCCTTGAACCTACTTCACTCCAACTGTCTTTAAGACTAAGATTTCACTCGGTAGTATCCCTTTCAGTCATGTTTTATTCGGTCAACCTAACTTTACACTCGGAATTTCATTCCTTACTCGGATTTTCTTTCTATCACTCGGAATTGCTCACTGTCACTCGGATCAGAGTTCCTTTTCACTCGTAATTTGATTAATTTCCCTAATGGTCCATATAAATTCCATAATTACATACAAAAATGAATTTTTTATGATATTACAGTCCATCTACAGGGTATTCATTCACCTATTACCACCTACAGACCTTCCAAACTTCAAATTTGACTTAATAGGACTGCTACTAAAAATGGGGATGTTACATATATCCTGGAGTGAAGAGGACGTTGTCCTATTATTGTTGAATATATCACCTTGCAGGGTGCCACGATGGGTGTATCCCGGAGTGAAGAGGACGTTGTCCTATTATTGAATATATCACCTTGCGGGGTGCCACGAGGGTTGTATTCCCGAGTGATGATGGTATTGTGATAATTATTGTGAAATATATCACCTTGCGGGGTGCCACGAAGGGTATATCCCAGAGTGAAGAGGACGTTGTCCTATTATTGTTGAATATATCACCTTGCGGGGTGCCACGAGGGTTGTATTCCTGAGTGATGATGGTATTGTGATAATTATTGTAAAATATATCACCTTGCGGGGTGCCACGAAGGGTATATCCCGGAGTGAAGAGGACGTTGTCCTATTATTGTTGAATATATCACCTTGCGGGGTGCCACGAGGGTTGTATTCCTAAGTGATGATGGTATTGTGATAATTATTGTGAAATATATCACCTTGCGGGGTGCCACGAAGGGTATATCCCGGAGTGAAGAGGACGTTGTCCTATTGTTGAATATATCACCTTGCGGGATGCCACGAGGGGTGTATTCCCAAGTGATGATGGAATTGTGATAATTATTGTGAAATGAATCACCTTGCGGGGTGCCACGAGGGGTGTATCCCTGAGTGATGATATTATTATGATAATCATTGGGAAATGAATGGTATGGTGGATATGATCACCTGATGGTAAGAAATGGATCCATTACATGTGCATTAGCCATAAGAGCATGGCATTTGAGATGGGATGACCACGAGTGATGAGAAACCCCTTGCGAGGAGGTATTGAGTGAAGCCTTAATGAATTAATGATGATAATGATTATGAATGCCCTTGTTGATAAGTGGCAAAGTGATGGTGTATGTGATTGTGTATGTGCTTGTGCTTAATTATGATATGAATTACGATTCATAAGGCTTGTATGCCTATTATAATAATAAGATGATAGATGAATGATAATTTGATGATTTGATAGCGAAACACACATGACATTTGTATGCATATACACATGATCACAATATATATATTATTCGTCATTTTGAATGTATAACTCACTCTTCCATGTGGTCTCCTTTTTAGCATTATGATGCAGGTTGCCATGGGATGAGTTCGGATTTTAATTAAAGCTTGGGTGAAGGTAAATAGTGGTAGAGGAAGTGCCTTGGCCGGCATCATTTATGAATTCTTGTATAATAAATGAGTTGTTTATGATGATATAGATGATTTAGAGAATTTGGATATGTATAAGATGATCCCTTGAATTTATGGATGGTGAATATATATGTAGTATGTAAGACATGACTTAATGTGTATTTGAAGGGTTGAAATTGATTGATGTATATTGATGATAGAGAATGATGGGGCAAGATCCCCAAATGTACACACACACACACACACACACACACACACACACACACATATATATATATATATATATCTTAGGCAATGCATGTATATGTTGTGAGTGAATTAGATAGAATTGTTTCATTAGGCTCATGTCAGGTTTTTGCATGCTTTGCCTAGCCTTTTCTTATATCGTCATATATGGGACTAGGCGTGTGCCCAATATACTCATTCTTCCGTTGTAAACTCTTTATCTTTGTATACCGTTATGGGCAATTAGATATCGATCCAGCTTTAGGTTATTTAATCTCACTCTTTGGTTTTCTGTGATTTGGGTCTTGATGTGATCATGGTGGTGTCTTGGAAATATTTTCAAACGTAAAAAATTTATTCGTATTTTTATTAATTATAACGATCACATCGGGATCTGAGTCCGAAAAACCAGGGTGTTACAAAAGACGACTGAGGCGTGTGAAGAGCACACTGGGCTTAAGGGTTTGTTTGTGTAGAGCGTGACCCCCCAGGATACAACAGTCCTTTAGAGAGAATGTAGGAACAGAACTAGCAATAGGTTTGATTGAGAGTAAACCACTAAAAGAATAATTGGAAACTAATTACGATTTTGTTTATAAAAAGAAATATTTGATAATCAAAAAAATAAACATTAGCTCGGAATAATTCTCTATTAAACCCGTGTTAATGATACGTTACAAAACGGGTAAGAAATCATTAACCGCATAAAGAAAATTAAATGGGTATTAATCGGTAAGATATTTTCCTTTCAAAGACAAATCATAATGTTCCAAAATTAAATATCCCAATTAATGATTTTTTCATATAGGCTGTCAAAATTCAAATAAATTAAAAAAGAATTTAAGTAATAAAAAGGTGTGTCGTATATCATCGTGCATGCAGGGGACAAATCGTCAGATTTGTACATGAAGCCGATATTTCGGCCCAAACTCGTTTGCACGCGAGCCCACCTGCTTTCTACGTTGTTTACACTCTAAATTCTATTTCTATATATAAAGCCTTTAAGGAAGTGGGAACCAAACAATGTGGGACAAAAACTTTTGAAATATATCAATTTTCTAACAATCCTCCATATATTTCAAAAGTTTATATATATATATATGTATATATATATATATATATATATATATATATATAAATTGGGTTTACATTATAGTGTAAATGCATCAAATCTGGTGTCTTCTGGACTATGAACCAGACCCTAGATAGATAAACTTATCTTATGAAGCAAGCTTCTATGAATCAAAATCACTTTAATGTAAGATAGCGGACTACCTATCACATTTCACTTCTCGACTCTTTTTGTTGTTTTCACCGTTTTGCATGAATAGGCCCTGCGCGTGCCTGGTAATTCATGAGTGCTCTAGAGATTTGCCTAAAATCTCATGCAAGCGGCCTCACTTGACACTCATATAGGTGATTTCAATAAGTGTATCCTGTATTTTATACACCACCCATAAAGGATATGAAGATCATTAAAATTTAATAATTAACCTCTCGTTCTTTGCAGCCTAGCACTTCACTTATCATAGGAATGGAGCAAGAAATAGTACTAGAGGATTAACAACGACTTGTTATTACTCATATGAACCTTCTTCATGGGATCTACAATCACAAAGGTTGGGTTCCCATCGTTGTTAATTTTATTATAGGCTTAAGTCCCATTCCCCTTGATGTTTCATAAATAACTCTTCCCAAAGGTTTTGTCAGAGGATCGGCCAAATTCACTTCTGACTTCACATACTCTATGGAAATCATTCCATTATTTAGCAGCTGCTTTACCACATCGTGTCTCAAACAAATGTGTCTATTCTTACCATTATAAGATTTGTATTTAGCAATGGCTATCGCCGATTAACTATCACAGTGCATAGATATTGAAGGTGTTAGTTTTATTCCTAATGAAATATCTGCTAAGAAGTTTTTCAACCACTCAGCCTCACTACCAGCCAATTCTAGAGCAATAAACTCTGACTCCATAGTGGATCTGGCAATAATATTTTGTTTGACTGATCTCCAAGTAGCAACACCTCCACTAGTGTAAACACATAACCGCTAGTAGATTTTATCTCATCTGAATTTGAGATCCAGTTGGCATCACAGTATCCTTCTAATACTGCAGGATATCCATTATATATTATACCCTAATTTATGATACCTTTCAAATATTTCATTACTCTTGCTAATGCAGCCTAATGCTCATTATTGGGATTATGAGTATATATACTCAATCTGCCCACAACATATGCTATGTCAGGTCTTGAATAATTCATCAAATGTAATAAGCTCCCAATAATTTGAGCATATTTGGATTGAGACACAGGTTCTCCTCTATATTTCTATAATTGAGTGTTGCCATCATAAGGAGTACTCACTGGTTTTGACTCAGAATATTCAAACTTTCTAAGAAGTTTCTCAATATAATGTTCTTGAGAGAGCATTATATTATTATCTTTCCTTATGATTTTAACACCCAAGATAACACTGGCCTCACCCATGTCTTTCATATGAAAATTATTAGCAAGAAAAAGTTTTGTATTAAATACAATATCATCATTGGTACCAAAAATAAGCATATCATCTACGTACAAGCATACAATCACACATTCACCATTTTCTACTTTTGTATATACACATTTGCTAACTTCAGAATAAGAGAACCCATTTCCAGTTAATACACTATCAAATTTTTCATGCCACTGTTTCGGTACTTGTTTTAAACCATATAAAGATTTGAGAAGTTTACAAACTTTGGTTTCTTGACCAGAAACCGCACAACCTTCTGGTTGAACCATATAAATTTCTTCTTCTAAATCACCATTTAAAAAAGCAGTTTTTACATCCATTTGATGAATAATAAGTTTATAGATGGATGCCAAAGCAATTAAAACTCTTATCGAAGTAATCCTGGTCACAGGAGCAAAAGTATCAAAATAATCAATATTTTGTTTTTGAGTAAAACCTTTGGCTACTAAACGGGCTTTATATTTATCAACTGATCCACCAGGAAAATATTTTCTCTTAAAAATCCATTTACAGCCAATAGGTTTGGCTCCCGGAGGTAAATCTACTAAAGTACAAGTTTTATTTTTTAAAATAGAGTCTAATTCAATTTTAATCGCTTCTTTCCAAAACACGACATCAAAAGAAGAAATTGCTTCATAAAAATTTAATGGTTCATTGTCAACCAGATAGGTATAAAAATCATTTTCAAAGGATGTTTCTTTTCTTTGTCTTTTACTTCTTCTCAAATTTTCATAAGGTTTTTTAGAGACATCATACAATGGTTCACTAGATATATTACCAGGTTCATTTATTTTTGAACTAGAAATATTTTCAATATCAACAACAGGTTCACAAGAAACACGATCAACATACATAGGAAATACATGTTTAAAAAACTCAGCATTTTTGGACTTAATGATTGTGTTGCATTCAATAATGTCACTTTTTATAACAAGAAAATGATAGGCAACACTCTTTAGAGCATAACCAATAAACATACAATCACATGTCTTAGAACTTATATTTCTCTTTTTAGGATCAGGCAACATTACTTTAGCTAAATACCCCCACACTTTTAGATAATCTAGATTAGGCTTATAACCTTTCCATAATCCATAAGGTGTTTTACCATAATGTTTATAAGGGATCCTATTTTTTATATGACATGCAGATAAAATAGCTTCTCCCCAAAGATTATTAGGAGCAGATGAAGAAACAAACAAAACATTCATCATTTCTTTTAGAGTCCTATTTTTTCTTTCAGCTACACCATTAGACTCAGGTGAATACGGTGGAGTTATTTCATGTATTATACCTTCATTTTCACAAAAATATTAAAAAGAATATATTCACCTCCTTTATCAGACCTTACCCTTTTAATTTTTTTATTTAATTGATTTTCTACTTTGGCTTTAAAATTAAAAACATATCAAACGCTTCATCTTTATTTTTAAGTAAATAAACCTTAGTGTATATAAAAAAATCATCAATACAACTTGTTTTAAATCACCTAAATCAAAATGAATTAACGAAAGTAACTCAGATTCACAGTTCACGGGAAAACATGATTTTTTTGTAATTTTTGATTCAACACATATGTCACATTTGTTTAAGTTCGCTTTTTGGAAACCAGAAATCATACCATCATCACACAATTTTTTCAAATATTTAAAACTAACATGTCCTAGTCTAGCATGCCACAAATCATACGAATCAACGATATAAGAAGAAGAAGAAACATTATTATTATCAGTAGAAATGTTCTAAACAAAGAGTCCATGATCACAATACCCCTTTCCAACAAAAACATCATTTTTTATCTTGATAATTTTATTAGACTCAAAAGAAACATTAATTCCTACTTTTCCTAAAAGAGCAACAGAAACTAAATTTTCTATAATACTAGGTACATGAAGCACATCATTAAGTGTCAAGGTCTTTCCAAATGTGAGTTTGAGAAGAACTTTCCCTTTACCAAGGACATCGGCCTTTCAAGAATCATCGAGATACACAAATTCTTCTCCTGCCCCTATAATTTTGTAGGAGGTAAACATATCACGATTTGCATATATATGCTTGTAGCCCCAGAGTCTACCACCCATTTACTCACATTGGCTACAATTAAGGCTTGAGAAACAACTGCAGCAATTACATTATCGTCATCTCCTTCATCCAAATAAACTTTTGGCTTAGGAGGAATATCGTTTCTCTTACTGTATCGACAAGCCGGAGCATGGTGACCTGGCTTACCACAAACAAAGCAAAAGCTCTTCTTTTTAAGGCAGTGGGATTAGTGGAATTAAGTTATCTAGCAGGAAAATGACCAAAGGACTTTTTGTTATCATACCTCTTCTTGTTCCAGGCTTGCACCATATTTGCTCTCGTAGCCAATGCTCTACCTCTTGCCGCCTTTTCTTCTTTATGGTTGGTGTCCTCAATAAAGATATAGGTAATCAACTCTGAAATAGAAAGCTTGCTTAATTTTTGCTTGAGTTGTTGTTTATAATCCTTCCATGACTCCGGTAATTTTTCAATCAAAAAACCTACAACTAATTCATCCTGCATGGTAATGTTTTCAGACTTGAGGTCCTCCAACAGCTTATGGTATTCATTAATTTGGACATTTATGTCCTTATTATCAGTCATTTCCCAACGGTAAAAATTTCCAACCAGGAAATTTTGTTTCCCAGTATCCTCGGCGGTGTATTTTAATTTAATGGACTCCCAAATTACCTTCGCTTCCTTATAAGAATAGTAGATATCAAAAAGCTCTTTAGACAATGTACTAAGAATAGTATGACGACATACCTTGTTAGCATTGACCCATGTTATAAGAGCATTAGGATCGGTTAGCTTGTCATCGGTGATCGTAAACCCAACCCCGTGTATGTCAAGAACAAAGAAGACCTGTTCCTACCAACGGCGGTAACTTTGCCCTCTGAAGACTTCTATTTTGGAGACGTCGGGAAAAGGTTTCATGAAGGTGACAAAGGTAGGGGGCAATGGTTATGGAATAGAGAGACCGTTGCCATTGTTTCCAATGTTGTCGTTCATAGCGTCAGCCATTACAAACCCTAAAGATTGTAAGAAATTAAAGACGACTGAGGCGTGTGAAGAGCACACTAGGCTTAAGGGTTTGTTTGCGTAGCGCGTGACCCCCAAGGATACAATAGTCCTTCAGAGAGAATCTGGGAACAGAACTAGCAATAGGTTTGATTGAGAGAAAACCGAGGAAAGAATAATTAGAAACTGATTACAATTTTGTTTATAAAAGGAAATATTTGATAATTAGAAAAATAAATGTTAACTCAGAATAATTCTCTATTAAACTTGTGTTAATGATACGCTACAAAATTGGTAAGAAATCATTAGCCGCATAAAGAAAATTAAACGAGCATAATCAGAACTATTAACCGGTAAGATATTTTCCTTTCAAATACAAATTGTAACATTGCAAAATTAAATGTCGTAATAAATGACTTTCTCATATAGGCTTTCAAAATTCAAATTCAAAATTTAGAAAAATTAAAAAATAATTTAAGTAATAAAAGGTGCGTCGTATATCATTGTGCGTGCGCGGGGGGGGGGGGGAGGGGGAAATCGTCAGATTTGCACATGAAATCGATATTTCAGCCCAAACTCGTTTACGCGCTAGCCCACCTTGTTTGTACATTGTTTACTACCTTAAATTCTATTTCTATATATAAAGCCTTTCAGGAAGTAAGAACCAAGCAATGTGGGACAAAAACTTTTGAAATATATCAATTTTCTAACATATTAAGGGTTTTCGTTAAAGTAATTTTAACACGCATGAAAATGATTCTCCTGTTTGAAGTTCATACTAATAAAAGATTGAAATACTAACATGGAACTTGAATCATAAATATGCAGAGGTCATAATCATAACATTATATTTATAGATTGGTTTACCAATTACAACATAAACAGATTAGTTACACATGGTGAAAGTAAAAGCACAACTTACAATTGATGACATTACGAACACTTGATCACACTTCACGATAGGAAAAGAACACAATACATTATAACACTCTCAAGTATATGGAAGTTATTCTATAGTGCAAACTCAGAAAGAAAGCTCTATAAGTCAGAATACGAGAGAATTCTCTAGAGATTGATGATCAAAACCATGGTAAATGGCCTTATTTATAGGGCTAAGTTGAGGTTTCTGACGCTACACATCAGGCCTATGACTTAGCCTCCATTAAATTCCATAATTCCAGGCCATGATTTGCTATTTTTTAATCCAATGATCAGCAAACATGTCTCCTTTGTCTCCCACTGCGTGTATAGGCTCTGGATTGTAGTGGATTGGCCATTATTTGGCCCATTTTCTGAGTGCAATCCCACCTGTAAGTAGGTTACACGTAGCATCTAACGCTATGCGTGGGGTTGATGTTATGCGTAAGCCTTTCTGCTTTGAATAATTTTTCACCTTAGAACCTCAGCTTTTTAATGCAAAAATGGAAGAAATGAGTCATGCCAAGTCAAATTTAATAGCTTCCATTTATTTTAAATAAAACCTAAATTTATTATTATTTAAACTAATTTTTATTATTTTTAACACACTTTTTATTATAAAAATAACGATAAATATAAGGACTAACACCCAACGTAGTAACAGATACAATTGACAAAATTGACACTTAAATTACCATCAATGTAATTATTTTGTTCCTAACATATATGAGTTATAGAATTACCTAAGCAAATGAATATATCTAGTGACCATTATTCCCTAAGTCTAGGAAAATATGTAGCTCATTCCCCCTGAATTATTTGAATGTCTTTAGCAGTGTATATGGTGACCAGTCCTGAGAAGCCTATATATATTAACATACGTTAGTTATTATTTAAACAAATGTCACTTCATGACCCAAATTTGTTTAAAATTAAAAAATTATATACGAAACTTACAGTTGTCCATGAATCCATTGCGTTTGCTTCAACTATAGTCTGTATCATCTTTATGACATAGTACCTGCGGTCATGATTACCCACTTGTCTACAATACTACACAATACATATACAAAATAATAAAATTTATTATTATTTGCTTCAAAATATAAAAATAAAATCTATAGAGAAGTGACATAGGCCTCATTTGGACCTTCTTTTAGCCATCCTTTTCCTTTTTTGTTAGAAATATTATTTTTTTAGGAATTAATCAGGCTTAGAAATACTTTTAGTTTTAAGTCTTACATTTCATGCTTATGTTTGAGTTTAGGTCTTCTATTTTGGCCACTTTTCTTAGTTTACTTTAGTTTTAGTACTTTTAGGCTTAGGAAAGAGTGAAGCCAATTAGGTTAAGTGGCATTCCCCCTCCTTAGCCTATATATAGGCATACTCTCCTTTGTTATAGATACGCCTTGAATTGAAAGAATACATGTTATTATTAGCGGAGTTAAATTTTCCTTCTTTATTTTAGTTAGAGTTTCTTAAACTTTGGCAAACTCTTATTCTAGGGTTTCCTCCCCTAGGTGGTGAGATTGAGGCTTATCCTCTCTAGGTGACGCCTCCCCTTCCCCCTTTCCTTTTTTTTTTACATAATCCTTATCTTCTTGTATCAAAAGAGAAATAAGAACAAGAACTAGATCCTTCTTCTTACATCACGTGGCATCTAAAGCCTAAGGTTTTCTTCATTCTTCTCTTTAATTTACATTTTTCTTGTTTTTTTATCATTCATATTTTATATGCTTTCTTGTTAAGAAATCACAAAAAAATAAAAAATTGCATATTTCTTATATCCCTTCTTCCTTTGCTTTTATTTATGCATATTGATTGAGTCATAATATACATTATTTATATGCTTTAAATTCTACATTTATGCACTATTAACATTCCTTTTATGTGATAAAAATTTGATCTTGAAAGCTTTAATTTTCCTAGAGCCAAAATTAGGTCTTGGTGCATTTTTGGAGCCTTATCATTATTCCTAAATTTTTGCTTGAATTTATGAGTAGTGTGTTGAATTCTAGGCCATTAAAATTTATTTTTTAATTGGCTTAAGGCTCCAAATCCTTGGTTAAACCATCTCATTGTTAGGTGGTTATTTTATGCTTAAATTTTAGGCCTTGTTAGATTCTTTCCATAGCTTTCTTCTAGGGTTTATTTTTTATATTTTTTGGGCCAGCATGATAGGTTCATTTAAATCTAAATTTTGCATATTGTTTTCTTATATTTTAAATATCAAAAAATACTTTCCTTCCATGCCTGATTCATAATGGGAGAAGATGCATGCTTATGTGTAAGTAAAGAGTGCTAAAATTGAATTTTGTGCTTTGTTTCTTGGTTTTAGTTTTGCGCTTTTGTGTTGATCATTTCAAGTGCAAAATAAATTAAAATTTAAAAAAAGAAAAGAAAGTATTAGAAGTAAAAAGAAAAAAGAAAAAAAAGAATATGAGCACCTTGATTGTAATGGTTTGACAACCCTTAATCATCATTTATACTTGTCTAAGAAACTCTAAAATTCAAATTTACAAGTTTGTACCTTTTCTTACACAAATTATTGCATTCTAGGTTTTTAGGTCTTATTTTGTGTGTTTGCTTTTTTCTGCATTTATTTTTTTTCTTATCCAAGTTTTGTCTAAATTTTTTTGGTCTCAACAATTCTATTTTTAAAGTATAATCTCCATTCATTTTCTTTTTTATTGCTTTAAGTTATTCGGCTTGTCAAATAAATTCCAATTTGAGTTACCCTTTTCTAATTTCACTTTTGTTGCTTGTCTTTATCTCTTTTAAAATTTTGTCTTAGAGTTTTCATACCTTTGGCATTGTTTTGGGATAAGTCTTAATTCAATATCTTGGGGGTAGCATATTTGGAACATAGAGGTAAGAGTGACATATAGAGGTAAGAGTGACATTGTTTAAGGTTAAGGAACTTAAATTAATTTGGAGAAGTGGTGAGAGTGAAACATTAGAGTGGAGTAATCATTTTTTATTTATTTTTATTTTTATTTTTTTTTGCTTTCCTATATTAATTGTACTAACCTTTGTTTTGAGTTTTCTTAAGCTTGTGCCGTGATGGTATTGGAGCTTGAAGACTTGAAGACAATTGTATTGGAAGTAAAGCCTTGTAAAAAAATAAAACAAAAAAACATATTGTCAATTTTTTCTTTGCACTTTAGCTCTTGTATTCTGGGGTATTTACTTTATAGACATTAGACCTTTTTTCAAGACTTTGGTTTATTTAGTTGATTAGGAGTAGTGCGTTTAGGTATGAGTTTACTTTTGTGCACCATGACTAGTTATGTTTTATTTGATTTATTAATTTACTTGCTTTTAAATATACTTTGTCATTGCATGCTAGCTTAAGCTTCAATTTTATTTTTATTTTTATTTTTATTTTATTATTTTTGCACATCTAACTAGCATATCTATTATTTTCCTTTTCTGCTTATTTTGATTTCTTCACATGTTGTCTACTGATACAGATAACATGTCCCCCTTAAGGTTGATAATGGAGAATTTGAATAAAATTAATTATAGGTTAGATAATCTAGAAAATACAAATACTCAACCTAGATCAAGACATAGGGAAAGAAATCAAAGACATCATAGGCATCAAGAGAGTGGTAGTGAAGATGTTACAAGGAGACATCATAGGAGAGAAGAGGTAAGTTTAAAAGAGGTTAAGTTAGAAATACCACCATTTCATAGGAAGAGTGATGTGGAAACCTATTTAGAATAGGAGATGAGGGTACAGTAACTTTTTCATTCTCATCAAATAAAATAAACCAAAAAGGTTTGTATTGCAACTCTTTCATTTCAAAACTATGCTTTAGTTTGGTGGTCCCAAGTGTGCAAAGAGAGAAAAAGAGATGAGTTCCCACCTATAGAAGATTGGGTAGACCTAAAAGCCTTGCTTAGGAAAAGATACGTTCCATCCTACTACATAGACTCACCCAAGAGTCAAAATTTGTGGAAGACTATTACAAAGCCTTAGAAATTGCTATGATTAGGGCTAATCTTGAGGAGAATGAGGAAACTATTATACATAGATTCCTCCATGGTATTAATAGGAACATAAAGAACAAAGTATAGCTTTTACACCATGTTGATATAGAAGAACTCTTACATCAATGCACTAAGGTAGAATGCCAACTTCATGAGAGGGACTACCAACTCTTTAAGCCTAAGTGGAAGGGCAAGGAGGATTCTAGCCTTAGACAAAGAGAGATGTTTGAAAGAAAACCTAGGGAGAAGAGAGTGGCACTTCTTCTCCATAAGTAAAGAGTGAGTTGTATAAAGAAGGTTAAATCTATAGGACTACCAAAGATAAAAATGACTTCACATTTAAACCTTTCTCTTCCAAATCTTCTGCCATCAAATGTTTTAAATATCTAGGTAGAGGACATGTTGCTTATAACTGTCTAACAAAGAAAACTATGATTTTGAAAAATAATAGGTGCTACTCAAGTCAATCAGACTCTGATTTTGATGTTTATTCTTTAAGTAATGACTCAAGTAGTGAGTCATATGACAGTGAGCATATTTTGGGAGATGATGGTGAACTTTACATGATTCGAAGTCATCTTAGAAGTCATGCAAAGGCGGATGGCTGTACACAAAGAGAGAACATCTTTTACACAAGATGTTACATAAATGAAAACTATGTTCTCAAATTATGGATAGTGGGAGTTATACAAACGTGGCTAGTCAAAGGAACAAAATGACTTTAAAACTTGTAGATCACCCTAGGCCTTATAAACTTAAATGGTTAAATGAGAGGGGTGTGATGCTCATAAATAAACAAGTTTTAATTTCCTTCACCATAGGTTCATACAAAGATGAAGTGTTATTTGATGTTGTACCCATGGAAACAACTCATATCCTGTTAGGAAGATCTTGGCAGTTTGATAGGAAGGTCATCCATGAGGGGTTCTCTAACACCATTAATTTCAAGAATAAGAATAAGAAAATAGTGTTAAACCCATTGACTCCTCAATAGTTTTTAGAGGATAAACTTCAAATGAAGTAGAAAAGGGAGAGAGAGGTTGGCCCTTCCACCTCCTACCAACAGTATAAATCCAACCATGAGAAAGGTAAAAGAGTTGTCTCCCTTGATAACTCCATGAGGTATTCTTCTCTTCTTGCCTCCAAATGTCATGTCAAGCGAGCCTTGCTCCTTCACCAACCCCTCTATATGCTTCATGATACATACACTTCTAGCACATCCTTGTGCTTAACAGGCATCTTTCCTTCTTTGCCCATTGAAGTGTTCATTCCTTAGGAGGTTTCTGTCCTACCCTATCTTATTTATTATGGGATGAATGGAACCATGTGTTTGTATAATTTTCTTAGGATTACTTGTAGGATGCATACAGTCATTATAGGTTCTTTTAGGATAGAGTTGTTTCTTTACTCTTTTGAGTTAACTTTTCCTTATATTTTGTCTTTTCTTATTTTAATTGTATCTAAAGTTTTCATAGGTTTGCCATTTATTTTACTTCTTAACTTTTTGTGTTTACACCTATATCATATCTTTGATCATATTTCTACTAGTCATTTGTATAGAGGATTATATTGGGAGTTAGTATTCTCTTTGCATGCCATGCATGATCTAGTCCCTAGTTTAAATGTCATTACACATTGTGATCCCCTTAGGGTAGTTCCTTCTACTCTGTTGCTTTATATGTCCTTGATTATTTCTATTGTACATGATCATTTCTTTATACCTCATCTCATTTTCATTGAGCATCATATCATTCATACTGTCTTTCGGATACATGAGAGATTCCATTGGTTACTTTATGCCTTCTTGAGGGATGTTTGTTTTCTGCTCTTTTATGATATCTTTTCTTTTATTTTCATACAAGTAAAAAGCTTAGTATTTGACCCTGGTGGTAAATCTCATGTCTTGTCTTCTTTTGCCTTTGTTAGAGTCAAGAAGACTCAGAATAATCTTAAGATTTATTGATAACTAACACCGCATATTCTAATTTAAATTAAGTCATATCATGTTATTATTTAATATATATATATATATATATATTTAAGTGTCTCAGGAAACATAAGGTTTTTACTATAAAAGAAAGGGGGAGTCTGTGTGTCAAAAGTCTGGAAGGACTTTCATAAAGTCTGGCACAACATAAATCCTACGATCGAAGACAAAAGAAGTCTTGAAGTATAGAATTTTGCCTCAAGGAGAGAGATCTCTGCATCTGAATATTTTACCTGAACTTAACCAGAAAAGTCTTATATCTTATATCTTAGAGTTTGTGAAAACATCAGATCTTGTTCTTACATGTGCTTCAAGGTTCCAGACCTTACAAAAACATCTAATTATTTGTCCCTTAATTTGTCTCATCATCAACACCTTATGGATTACAAGGCACAAAATCCTCTAAAAGGTAGCTCCTATACAAGTCTGGTCCAAAGAACTTCAATGGTAAAAAAAATCTATTTTTCACCAATTCTCAAAATGGTCAGAATTCTTCTAATAAAGGAATTTCCTTTTATGGTGAAAAATGTACCACCTCTCTCTTCCTGTATCTGCACAAATCTTAAAAGCTTTCTATCCCATACAAAATATGCAGAACATGTTAATCAAGTGGCCTCAATACTCAAGAGCGGGGTGAATTCAGTTTTAAAACTTTTCTTGGAATGCCTTTGAAATTTGTCCCTTTTTCACAAGTTAAGTGTTGGTGCAAGAGATAGTGAGTATAATGCAAGAAACAATGCAAGACAAAGGGTAAATGTTATTAAGGTAACTTATCAAATACTTGGTATGCAACACTTCAAAACTAGTTATTCAAGCAAGTTTAAGAGTGAAAACACAATCAATATTAACAATCCAGCTAGATGCAATATGTAAATACAAGAGGATAAGGGAGAAGAGCTTGCAAACTAATTAAACGAGTTCCACCAACCCTGTGTATGTCTCGCCTTCAAGCAACCCACTTGAAGGATTCCACTATTGGATATTTGAGATACAAGCTTTGAGCCATTATCTCCTAGTATCCCACACTCAAGAACCCAAGTCTTACAAGCACAAGGGCAACCCACCCAATTTCACAATCTCTCAATACCCAAAGGTTGAACCCCAACCTTTGTAACCACTCAACCTAGAGTGAACTTTGATGTTTGGTGTTTGTGTTTACAAGTAATATACTCTCTCAATAGAGTTGATATACAATTGAAAGCTCTCACAATTTCTAACTCTCACAAGAGAGGATTTACAAATATAAGCTCTAAGTTTCAGAAAATGAAACTAAACAAACTCAAGATTTGATTTCCCTTTGATGGATTGGATTATTGCATTGAGTAGCTTGAAGGAGTCTTGTATTTATAGGCCCTTGAGAGGAGCCCTAGAGTCTTCAGAGCCATTGCACAGCATGAGATCTTGAGTTGGAATAGAGAAATGAGTTGGTTTTCCACTTAAAACGCTTTTCCCCAATTTCTGGCATGATGCTAATCAATTACGCTTCGAGCTGTAATCGATTACACTTTGAAATCTTCAGTGTAATTTAGTTGGTAATCGATTAAACCTTATTGTGTAATCGATTAGATTGGAAACAGAGATTTGCTAATTGATTATGTAGTACCTTGCAATCGATTGTGAGTGGCACCTGATGCATTTAATTGTGTTTCGTAGCATGCTAATCGATTATGCGTTCATGCAATCGATTAGGGTACAAACAGAACTTTTATAATTGATTAGTCCTTACTTGGTAATCGATTGATGACTTTACAGAACCTTGGTAATCGGTTGTGGAGACCTTGCAATCGATTAGGAGATGTACCTGATACTTTTAATTAGTGTTTTACTTGGTAATCGATTATGTCCATTGGTGTAATCGATTAGCTTACAAACAGAACAGATGTAATCGATTATTCTTGTTGATGTAATCGATTATGTTGGATTCTGTAATCGATTAGTACACACGTTTTTATAGGTCTGATGCTGTTTTCTCTATTTTTCATGTAACTTAAGCCTTTTTCTTTGAGTCTTCATAATCCTTTATCATTATCAAAATAATTTATCCTGAAAGCATATTCAAACACATTCTCCCCCTTTTTGATGATGACAAACAATGTTCATCTCATAAGGGTGTTAGTTCAAATAGGATTATCTCTAAGTTTATCTGTAACAACTTATCTTTAAAATATTTCCCCATATCTAAAGGAGTTCATGTCATCTTTTAAAAACATAAAGATAAGCAATTGGTTTTTATCTGCAAAAACTTATCTTTAAAATATCTCCCCCTATCTAAAGGAGTTTATGTCATCTTTTAAAGGCATAAAGATAAGCAATTAGTTTTAGTAAATTCAGATTGTAATTTAATGACACAGATTCAGTTCAATTAAAAAATGTTCAAAAAAAATTCAATTGTTTCTAGATGAACTTCAATTATTCTCCCCCTTTGTAATCATCAAAAATAAATAATGCAAGGTGAGACAGAGATAAAAACAAATGGCATTCATTCATTAAAAAGAAGGTACATGAAGGAAATTTGCAAATACTTAATGAAAAGACATAATTAAGAAAATCCTAACAAAGCATATTAAACTAGGATCTAATTATCCAGATTAAAAAAGTGAAATTCAGAGATTTTATGAGACAACTCTTCATAACGTTGTTCTATAAGTTCAAAGTGTTGTTGCTCAGTCATTTGGAACTGTTGAAGAGTGTTGTCAATGCGTTCAAAGTGCTGGTCAAGATAAGCATAAAGAGAGGTAAATGGGTCAGCCGGAGTGGATGGTTCGCCTTAGGTTACAGGTGTAGGTGTAGGATCAACAGTGGGAGTAGGATGGTCTTCTTCAAAGGGACTGCTTCTATGGATTTTGTCACTCTTGAAGATCCATCTACCAGCAACACATACCATACCCATTTTGTTGAGATAGTGAGTGCCAATGCAAGCTTAGGAGGGTACCTTCTCAGAGATTTCACCAGCCATGTCCACCCCATATGCCTTGAAAATTTTTGTGAGAAGAATGGCATAGGGCAGTTTGTGTTGCTTCTTGGATTTGAGCATATGGAGCTTAAGGAGTTGAATCCAGTTGATTTCTTTTTGGTTGATGATGGCCCACATCAGAAGAACATCATCTTCCTCAACTAAAGCATAATTACCACCACGGGGAACAAGAAGTTTAACCATGAAAAAGTAGAGAAGACAGTTGTTGAGAGTCAAGTGGCCTACCAGTTTATGATTGCTGAGTGGACGGTTGGCTTTCCAAAGGGATTGGCATACAGAAATAGGATTGAAATCCCACTCATCTTCCAGATTTCCACCGTCAAATTCAGCATCATTGAGGGGAATTTGGGTGATTTCAGCAAGCTACTGGTTTGTGATTTTTAGAGTCACATTCTTAACCCTAGCCTCTAATGTGCCATCAACAAGTTTGCGGTTGCAGAAAAAGACCCTCATCAATTCTGGATAGTAAAATTCTTCCTCGAGAGTGAGGAATGGAAGAAGGTTGTAGTGGTGAAGAAGTTGGGTGAAGGTGAAATAAGGATTTTCAAAGACTTAGGCATCAATGTAGTGGGGGGTTATGATATCTTTCTCTGAAAATTTCTTGATGAAATTTTGGAGGTCTCTTGGAGTGGAGAAGAACCTAGAGAAGTCAAGTGGGTTGTTGGGTTGGTTCATGGAGGACCTATCCCTTTTCACTGTTCTTAAAGAAGACATGGTGAATGAAGAGAAGAATGAGAGAATGAGGGATACCAAGAGTTTGGAAGGAGGAAAGGTATTTGAAGGTGTGAGATGGAAGAGTGGAAGGAGGGGTATTTATAGGGTAAAATTAGGGTTTAGAGATGAGAAATAGGAGTTAATGAGGGGAATGCGGATTGGGCCAACGAGTTTCACTAGGATTCTACATTAAATCTGCTCCTGATACAAGGGTAATCAATTAGTCCCATAGGCTAATCGATTAATGTTTATTTTTCTTAGGAATTTGAAGCGTTTTGCGCAGGGATAATCGATTGGTGTCAGTGGTGTAATTGATTATGTTAAAAATAGAAACTTGGCAATCGATTATGAGTAACTTCTAATTGATTATTAGGAAGACGAAGCGACAGTAATCGATTTGATGGAGGAGCGAATCGATTTGACATAAAACTGAGAATTTATAATCAATTAGATAGAGAAGCTAATCGATTGAACATGAAACAGAGAGTTCCTAATTGATTAGAAATAAGATGGTAGTCGATTAGACACGAAACAAAAAGTTTTTAATCGATTATATGAGGCTGGGTAAGCGATTAGGGGCTGCCCAGAAATGCTTAAGGCTCATAGTTTTTCAAACAAGTCATCAACCAGTCCATATATCAATCATCAATCAATTATTTGCCCAACAAGCATATTGTAAATCATAAAATTATCAAAATCATTCAATGTTCAAACACAATTTAAAATATCTAGGATTCCTAATTCTCTTCTAATATGTATGAATTGTTCCTTTCCAAGTGGTTTGGTGAAGATATCAGCTAGTTGCTTAGAAGTCTCAACATGTTCAAGCATACAATCACCTTCTAATACATGATCTCTAATGAAATAATGTCTTATCTCTATATGCTTGGTCCTTGAATGCATGACAGGATTCTTTGAAATATTAATGGCACTAGTATTGTTACATTTAAGAGGCACATGATCTAATATAACACCAAAGTCAAGAAGTTGTTACCTCATCCAAAGGATTTGAGCATAACAACTTCCAGCTGCAACATATTCTGCCTCAGCTGTTGATAAAGAAAAACTTACTTGTTTCTTGCTATGCCAAGAAACAAGAGAGCTACCAAGCAAGTGACATGTTCCATTAGTGCTTTTCCTATCAAGTTTACATCCAGCAAAATCAGCATCAGAATATCCTATAAGAGTACATTCAACACCTTTAGGATGCCAAAGACCTATATTTAGAGTGCCAACAAGATATTTCATTATTCGTTTTACAGCAGTGAGGTGTGATTCTTTTGGACATGCTTGATATCTAGCACATATGCAAACTGTAAACATTATGTCTGGTCTACTTACAGTAAGATAGAGTAAAGATCCAATCATACCTCAATATTTGGTGATTTCCACATCTTTACCTTTGTCATCTTTGTCCAAATAGCAAGATATGCTCATAGGGGTGACAATTTTATTTGCCTTATCTATGTTAAATTTTCTAAGTAACTTCTTGCAGTATTTGGATTGACTAATGAATGTACCTTCTTTGGTTTGCTTAATTTGTAGTCCAAGGAAGGCTGTAAGTTCTCCCATCATGGACATCTCAAATTCATCCTACATTAACTTAGCAAACTCTTTGCAAAGTTGTTCATTAGTAGCACAAAAAATGATATCATCCACATACACTTGAACCAAGAGTATGTCATTCTTTTTGTGCTTGATGAAGAATGTTGTATCAACTTTTCCTCTTTCAAAATTATTTTCCAAGAGAAATTTGCTTAATCTTTCATACCAAGCTCTTGGAGCTTGTTTCAAACCATACAAAGCTTTTCTTAGTTTGAAAACATGATTTAGAAATTGATAGTTTTCAAAACTGGGAGGTTGATCAACATATACTTCTTCTTGAATGTATCCATTCAAGAAAGCACTTTTGACATCCATTTGGTACAATTTGAAATCTTTACAACATGCAAAGGCTAACAATAGTCTAATACCTTCTAACCTAGCTACGCGAGCATACGTTTCTTCATAGTCTATGCCCTCTTCTTGATTGTAACCCTTAGCAACTAACCTAGCTTTGTTTCTAGTGATAATTCCATTTTCATCTAGCTTGTTCCTAAATACCTATTTAGTACCTATTATTTAGTAATCATTGGGTCTTGGCACAAGTTCCCAAACTTCATTTCTTTCAAATTGGTTTAATTCTTCTTGCATAGCCAACATCCAATGTTCATCAATAATAGCCTCATTTATATCTTTGGGTTCTATTTGTGATACAAAAGCTAAGTGACTGCATGTATTTCTAATAGCATTTCGAGTACTTAGACCTTTTGTTATATCACATATAATATTGTCCAAGGGATGATTCTTCACGGTGATCCACTCCTTTGTTGAGGTGTATCTCCTTCATTATAAGATATATCTTCTTTATCATTGTTTTCTTCTTCATCTTCCAGGTTCATTTCTTTAAAAGTACCTATAAGATCATCAATTTTCTTTTTTGGAGGATTTTAGTTAAGTTTATCAAATTTGACATGTATAGACTCTTCAATTGTATAAGTTCATTTGTTAAAGAGTCGATATGCTTTACTAGTGGATGAATAACCTAAGAATATTGCCTCATCAGATTTTGCATCGAATTTGCTGAGATTTTTCTTTCCATTATTTAAAACAAAACATTTGCATCCAAATACATGAAATACGAAATATTTGGTTTTCTTCCTTTATAAAGCTCATAGGGGGTTTTCTTTAATATAGGCCTTATCAAACATCGGTTTATAACATGGCAAGCGGTATTTACTGCATCGACCCAAAAATGTTTCGCAATATTACTTTCATTTAATATAGTTATTGCAAGCTCCGATAAAGATCGATTTTTCCTTTCAACAACCCCATTTTGTTGTGGAGTTCTTGGAGCTAAAAAATCATGTTCAATGCCACGTTTTTCACAGAACTTTTTAAAAGATTGATTTTCAAATTCTCCCCTATGATTAGTTCGAATGGATGCTATTTTCAAGTTTTGTTTATTTTGGATGATCTTGGAAATTTTCTTAAATGCATGATATGCTTCATGTTTAGAGTAAGAAACAATGTTCATGTGTACCTAGAATAATCATCTACAATCACAAGACCGTAATAGTTTCCACCAAAACTTTTGATTTTTGAAGGTCCAAATAAATTCATATGTAAAAGTTGTAAAGGTCTAGTTGTTGAAACAATATTTTTTACTTGAAAAGAAACCTTTACTTGTTTTCCCTTTTGGCAAGCATCACAAAATTTGTTTTCAAATTTCAGCTTTGGTAAACCAATTACTAAATCTTTTGAAACAAGTTTGTTTAAGTGGTCTATATGAATGTGAGCAATTCTTCTATGCCATAGCCATGATTCATCTTCTTTAGTTAAGAAGCATTGCACATCATATGAAGCAAGACAATCTAGATTAATCATATAGATATTATCAACCCTTTGACCAATGAACTTTACTTCCTTGTTCAACTTATTTTTAATTATGCAACAATTTGATTCAAAGACAATTTTATAGCCCTTATCACATAATTGACTAATGCTAAGTAAGTTATGCTTAAGTCCCTCAACATATAGCACATCATTTATAGAAGTGGAAGAATTTTTACCAACATTTCTGATTCCTAGTATTCTTCCCTTTGTGTTATCTCCATATGTGACGAACCCCTTACTTCGTGGAGTAAATGATATGAACTTGATTTTGTCCCCTGTCATGTGTTTTGAGCACCCACTATCCAAATACCAATGGGTGTTACTTGCTTTAAAGCATACCTACAAAACATGTTAAGTTAGAGAACTTGGTACCCATTTTATGTTAGGTCCTTGTAGGTTAGTTTGAGGTAATGTTCCTTTAGGAACCCATATTTTTCTCACAACCTTTGGCTCTAATTTTCTAACATTACAATTAGAAGCATTATGTCTTTTAAAGCCACAATAATTACACTTCATGAAATGTGATGCATTTTTAATAGATGGTGTGAAGAAGTTTTTATAGTTCTTTTGTTTCTTATAGGCATTGAATCCTAATCCAGTTTTATCAAACATACATCTTTGATTTCCAAGCAATATATTCAGGTTATCTCTATTATTTGTAAATTTCTCTAAGATTTTATTTAAGTCCAAAACCTTAGTTTCTAGCATGTCATATTTCTTTACAAAATTACAAGGATTATTCTTGGAGCGTGCTTGAACATTTGCTAATTCCTTTTTCAAACATTCATTTTCCTTCACTTGCTAGATTAGATATGTCTCTAGGGTTTCTATTGTTTTCTTGATAACTTGTACTTGCTAGATAGTTTCATATATTTGTCATACAACTCTTCAAAAGCATCATATAATTCATTTTTGTCAAGTTCATGATGACTTACCTCATTATCATTTTCATCTTGGTGGCTGGCCATGAGGCAAAGGTTTGCTTCTTCATTTTCCGATTCATCGGAACTACTTACATCGTTTTCATCCCAAGCGATGTAAGCTCTTCTTCTTCCTCTTTTCTCTTTGTTTTTCTTCTTGAGGTTTGGACAATCCACCTTGAAATGCCCTTCCTTGCCACATTCAAAATAGTTTGATACAGAAGAGTTTTCATTAGAGGTAGGTTTCTTACCTTGAGGTTTGAAGCTCTTTTGAAAACGTTTATTCCTCATAAACTTTCTAAATCGTTTTCTTCTTCTTCTTCATTTAGCTCATCATCAGATTCATTTTTATTGTTTGAGGTGGCCTTAAGAGCAAGTCCTTTCTTTTTAGAGGATCTATCTTCTTCTTCCGCCATCTTCAATTCTTTCAGCTCTTATTCTTGTTCTTGTAATTTACCAAACAAGGTAGCAAGAGATATATCATTTATGTTTAGAGATTGTTTGATGGCGGTGAGAAGAGGTTTTCATTCTCTGCTAAGACTTTTTAACACTTTATGAATGAGCTCTTTGTTAGTGTAAGCCTTGCCAAGAGTAATGAGATGATTGATAATAAGAGTGAACCTCTTTTGTATATCAATAATTGTTTCTCCAGAATTTAATCTAAAGCTTTCACACTGACTGGTTAAGGTACTAATCTTAGAGTCTTTGACATCATTTATACCTTCATGGGTTATTTGTAAGGTATCCCACATATCCTTGGTGGATTTACATGTCATTTGTAACATCCCGAATTTTATAAAAATGAATAATTAATTGAATTAGTGAGCTGATGATTATCGAGGATGATTTGTAAGAATATGTGGATTTATTGTGGCAAGGTAGGAGTACATGTATATAAGATGATGAGGAGCTTGAATGCAGTTTGGAATGTAAATTCATAAGTATGAATGTTTGAATAGGCTGTATATGCCTTTCATGATGTGTATGAAATGTGGGATAAATTCAAATTTGGTTTGTAATGAGGAATTCCGAGTGAGAATGCTTAGGAACAAGTTATATATGCCTTATGTGATGTACATGATAGCTTAGATATGATTAAATTGGCTTATGATGAAGTTTCATATGATGGCCTGTGTGATTTTTTCGTTTTTGACTCTGTGCTGATAATTTCGCTCAGGCGAAGTGGATTCTCGCCCGAGCGAGAGACTCACCTGTTTGGAAATTAGCTTCTGGGCAATTTTCGCTCAGGCGAGAGTGAATCTCGCTCAAGCGAGATTACCCCAGTATCAGTGTTTGCTCTCTGGAAGAAATTCGCAAGTATCAGTGTTTGCTCTCTGGAGGAATTTCACCCAGGCGAATGGAGCTTCGCCCGAGCGAGGGTGAAGGGAATTAGCTACTGGATGAAACCCGCCCGAGCGAAGGGTCTAGAAGGATGGCATTCGCTCAGGCGAGACAATTGAATGATAAGTGGATGAGTTCGTGGATGAACCCTGCCCCAGTGGGAGGTTTAGAAATAAACTAAGTGGTGGTAAAACTTCTGAGTGATATACCGAGTGACGTTTAATTGGGTGATATCCCGAGTGAGGGGTTTGTGGAACCCGAGTGGGATAACCCTCATTTCCCGAGTGGATTATTGTGTGACCTTGTGAATAAAAATATGGAACTAAGTTATGGGATGTATGTGCGTGGAGTTATTTCCGAGCGATTGAAACCCCTGACTCCGAGTGGAGTAATCGTGGAACCATTCCCGAGTGGAGATTATGACGCTTCCGAATGAAGCATGTGGGTGGGTTTCTTGAATGAATTAAGTGTTTAGTTAAGTGTGAAGTGGACATAATTCCGAGTGAGTGACCAATTAGGCGAAAAGTCGGTCTCTGGAATATTTACCGAGTGGAATCTCATGTGAGTGAAGACTCGGTCTGGAGTATTTTTCCGAGTGAGGACCGAACGAGTGATGAGTCGGTTTTAGAGAAATTACCGAGTATAAGATTGATTGTGATTACTCGGAATTGGAATGCATTACCGAGTGAAAGGCCAAGTGAGAGATGAGTCGACTTTGATTGATTTTGCCGAGTAGAAAACCAAGTAAGTTGAGTCGGTGTTGAGATGAATGGCCGAGTGATAGCCGATCAGGTGTTGAGTCAGTTTTGAGAATGAAGTGCTGAGTGAATGATGTTATATACATTCCGAGTGAATGAGGTTTGGACTCCGAGTGAATGTTAAGTATAAATCCCGAGTGTATGAATGAATATATAGATATGAGTGTTTTATGTTGATTTGATGCTTCTTATCGACTCGGATAAGTGGTTGAATGAATAAGGATAACATGTATTGGAATTGGATGGGTGTCGATAGATAGAATAATGTTAAGGTCAAGAATTCAGAGTGAAACATGATTGTGAGAGCCGAGCCTAGTGTAAATATGTGTAAATCCCGAGTGGGGAACGAATTGAATATTCCCGAGTGGAAACCCGAGTGATTCTCTTCCGAGGGGAAAGTTGTTGAAATGGTTGAGATTGGAATATATTCTAAGTGTATGACTTGTATATAAGTCCGGGTGACTTAACTTGGTGAATTCCTCCGAGTGTTGAGGAGTTTGGATAATTCCGAGTGGAATTGATTAATGAGTTTATTTCTGAGTAATGGATGGTTAAGGTATTCTCTGAATGAGAAGAGGTATGAATACTGAGTGGAAGACCCAATAAGTGATGGGTCGGTTTTGGGGAATTCTGTCAACAGAAACCCGAGTGTTGGGTGCCTTAGCTGAGTTGCTCGTCCAAGCGAGCTGGTATGGGATTCGATTCTGGACGATTTTTGCCCAGGCTCGCTGGCTCCGCCCAAGCGAAGTTTGTGTGTCCCGCTCAAGCGAGTCGGTTTTAGCTTGAGCGAAGTTTCCCTGCCGTTTCTTATTCCTTCTCGCTCTGCTTCCTCTTGTCTCGCCCATGCACATTGCTTGGCACTCGCTTAAGCGAGTGGGGATTCCGCTTGAGCGAGTAAACCCCCTGATGGTATCTTTCCCTCTTTTCTCTCGGTTTATTTATGTTGACCCTTCTTTTGCTCGGTTCTGATGGTATTGGACCCTCTTTTCCCTTATTTTATTAGATACCGAGGAGTTATATAAGGGCATTCATGTAAATATAAAATGACATGATGGATTGTTGGGCTGCCATCTTAATTATAGCGGTGAGATTTTAATGGGAAGAAAATATAAAATCAAAAACTCTTAATTTCTTTCCACTTTCACGTTACTTCCTCCCCTCCTTTCTTCACTCTTCTTCGTCTTCTTCCCTTCTCCATCTCCTCGTTTCTTCGCTCCAAAAACCAAAACCGTGTGGAGCTTTCTTACCCTCTCCCATATTTGTTTTCATGGAGGCTCAAAGGAGAAGCTTATGGTTGGATCCTCTTCCACTCTTCTCCTCTATTTTCGTGTGGATCTCTCTTTTCCTTGGGAGCTCATGGCCAACTCTTGGGTGGGGTAAGTTCCTCACCATTCTTTAGGAGTTTATGCCCTAGATTTTGGGTTCTTGGTTTTGGGAGAGTATTTATGGCATATGGGTTGTTGGGAAAAGCTTAAAGTGAGGAAACCCTAGGTGGGGTGTTGTTATTATGGCTTTTATAGTGGGTTATTATAGATGCATGAATTAATACTTGAATGAGTGGAAAATAAATGAGCAATTATGATATTGATGGGTTTTAGTGAAACCCTAACCTTAATAAATTGGGGGAAAGTATGGAATATGAATAGAATGTGGGTTAAATGACATTGGAGAATGATATTGATGATGAGAGATGGCCATTGGTGGTGATTCATGAACATGAGCTTGTGTTGTTTAAGTTATGATGAAAAACCCTAAGTGGAGTGATTTGGGGGGGGGGGGGGGTCTTGATTAAATAAGTAATTTTGGTGATTTTGATGTCCTAGAAGGAATTGTAAGAAGGGATTGAATCTTTAGAATTATTGGGATCGATTAATGAGATTAATAATGTTTTGAACTATGTTCATGAGGTTGTGTAAAATAATAAATGCTATAAGGATTTGTTAATTGATGATAGTCTTAATTGGGGCCAAGAGGCTTGTAATGAATTTGAATGATTAATTGTGGTTATTGAAGGATATGAGAGCTAAGTTGAATATTGAGTAACAATGATGATGTTGTTGGGTTAGTTGGCATTTATGATCTAAAGGATCTTGGCTTTGGGAAAGGAATTCCCGAAGCCTAATACAATTATATAACTTGGTGTTTAACAAGTCTAGGACTTGATGATAAGCTAGAAAATGTCTAAAAGCTGTGAGGAATACTTTGTGATGGCTTATTAATTGTATGAATGCATATGTGTATTATGTAGATTGTATTCCGGGTGATGCGATGGAGCTTCCGGAGCATTGGAACCGTTTCGGCTCTTCCCTCAAGGTAGGAGAGGAGTTAACATTCAAATTGCATGAGTAAATTTAATAGTGATTGTTGTATGTGATGGATACTCATGCTTGCCTTGTTATGTATATGTTTTGAATTAAGTGAAATGGCAATTTGATAATTAATGAGAATTATTACGATACTCTTATGTTGGGTTGCAAATCACCAATGAATATACAATGATATTGATGGATAACATTAAATATTATGACACCCTAGTGGTTGATACAAGTAATTGACTTGTATGTGCAGTGGCAATGACGATTGCTATATATATATATTTTTATATTCCGAAAAACACCTTGTTGTTACATGTGTGGCTTGATGTTATGATTATTGCTATACCTTTAGACATCTACGTGTGGATTGTCATGAATGATGTTGTGGCCATTGAAGTGCCTATTATATGTATGTTGCGCCTTGAGGGGCCTTGTGAATGGTTGTATGCCATTGAATGCTAATTATATTAATGATATGCCTTGAGGGGCTTGCAAATAAATATATGATTCTTGAAAATGTCAGATTAAATTATATCCCTAATTGAGAGGGTGAGATATCCTTGCGAGGTTGTTGAGCATATGCATTATTGCATCTTGCATTCATGGCATGGCATAGCATTGTTATTATGTGGTTGCGATCACAATGATGAAAGATCCTGCGGGATTCTATGAAGGGAGTACCCCTTGCGAGGCGGGAAACCAATGTGATGATGATATGATATTGTAATGGTGGTTGCGATCACCTGATTATGGGATGTGAAAGGCCCTGCGGGGACCATTGTATGATGATGAGCCAGTGGTTGCGGTCACTAGGTATTTGATATGATAAAGGGCTTGCGAGCACCTATGATGCCCATGGTTGTGATCATGAGGCGGGAGTACCCCTTACGAGGCGGGAAACCAATGATTATGAATAATTGATTATGGTGGTTACGATCACCCGTGATATGAAATTGGATCCGTTGTATATGCATTAAACAGTTAACATATGCGTGAGCTTTAAGACCATGGCATTTGAGATGGGATGACCACGAGTGTTGAGAAACCCCTTGCGAGGAGGTATTGAGTGAGACCTTAGTGAATTAATGATGATAATGATTATGGATGCCCTTGTTGATAAGTGGCAAAGTGATAGTGTTTGTGATTGTGTATATGTTGTGCTTATTTATGATATGAATTGCGATTCATGAGGCTTGTATGCCTATTGTGATAATGAGATAATGAATGAATGATAATTTGATGTTTGATAGCAAAGCACACATGATGTTTGTATGCATATGCACATGATCACAATATATATATATATATTATTCGTCATTTTGAATGTATAACTCACTCTCCCATGTGGTCTCCTTTTTAGCATTGTGATGCAGGTTACCATGGGACGAGTTCGGATATAAAGATCAAGCTTGGATGAAGGTAAATAATGGTAGAGGAATTGCCTTGGCCGGCATCATTTATGGATTCTTGTGTAATTAAATTGTATATGAATATATAGATGATTTAGAGATTTTGAGTATGTATAAGATAATTCTTTGAATTGATGGATGATGAATATATATATGTGTAGAATATAAGAGATGATTTGATGTGTATTAGAAGGATTGAAAGTGAATGATATTCATTGATAATTGAGATAGTCGGGAGTACATTCCCGAACGTATATTAGTTATATCTTAGGCATTGCATGCTTGCCGAGCCTTCTCTTATATCGTCATATATGGGACTAGGCGTGTGCCCGGTATACATATTCTTCTGCTGTATACTCTATTACCTTTGTATACCTTTATGGGCAATTTACCTATCGATCCAGTTATAGGTTATTCAATCTCACTCTTTGGTTTTCTGTGATTTGGGTCTTGATGTGGTCATGATGGTGTATTGGAAATGTTTTCAAACGCGAAAAATTTATTCACAATTTTATTAATTATGTTGATCACATTGGGATTCAAGTACAGAAAATCAGGGGTGTTACATCATTACTCTAAAGAATTCATCAGGGCCTAAGGTGATTAAATTTTTGGCTTTATAATTATATTGGACTTTCTTTTCTTCTTCGCTAGTCCAATCATCCATCAATTTTTCTACTTGTTTACCATCTACTATATGCATTAGTACAAAAATACCATTTTCAATGGCATTCCAAACTTTCAAGTCTATAGATTGCACAAAGATTTTTATTCTTTCTTTCCAAAAGTCATAGTCTTCCTCATTGAAAGCGGGAGGTCTATTTGTGGCACCACCCTCGGGAAAAAGATTTAGAGAACTTAAGGCCATTTTTCTTTTGAAGCTGTTAAGCTTAATCTACTAAGAGTCAAGCTCTGATACCATTTGTTAATCAAGTAGCCTCAATACTTAAGAGGGGGGGGGGTGAATTGAGTTTTAAAACTTTTCTTGGAATGCCTTTGAAATTTGTCCCTTTTTCACAAGTTAAGTGTTGGTGCAAGAGATAGTGAGTATAATGTAAGAAACAATGCAAAACAAAGGGTAAATGTTATTAAGGCAATTTATCAAACACTTGGTATGCAGCACTTCAAAACTAGTTATTCAAGCAAGTTTAAGAGTGAAAACACAATCAATATTAACAATCCAGCCAGATGCAATATGTAAATGCAAGAGGATAAGGAAGAAGACCTTGCAAACCAATTTAACGAGTTCCACCAACCCGGTGTACGTCTCGCCTTTAACCAACCCACTTGAAAGATTCCACTATTGAAGATTTGAGATACAAGCTTTGAGCAATTGTCTCCTAGTGTCTCACACTCAAGAACCCAATTCTCACAAGCACAAGGGCAACCCACCCAATCTCACAATCTCTCAATACCCAAAGGTTGAACCCCAACCTTTGTAACCACTTAACCTAGAGTGAACTTTGATGTTTGGTGTTTGTGTTTATAAGCAATATACTCTCTCAATAGAGTTGATGTACAATTGAAAGCTCTCACAATTTCTAACTCTCACAAGAGAAGATTTACAAATATAAGCTCTAAGTTTCAGAAAATAAAACTAAACAAAGAAATAGAACTCACAAGACTCAAGATTTGATTTCCCTTTGATGGATTGGATTGTTGCATTGAGTATCTTGAAGGAGTCTTGTATTTATAGGCCTTGGAGAGGAGCCCTAGAGTCTTCAGAGCCGTTGCACAACATGGGTGCTTGAGTTGGAATGGAGAAATAAGCTGGTTTTCCACTTAAAACGCTTTTCCCCAATTTCTGGCATGAGCTGTAATCGATTACACTTTGAAATCTTTAGTGTAACTCAGTTGGTAATTGATTAGACCTTATTGTGTAATTGATTAGATTGGAAATAGAGACTTGCTAATCGATTATACAATGCCTTGTAATCGATTGTGAGTGGCATCTGATGCATTTAATTGTGTTTCATAGCATGCTAATCGATTATGCCTTCATGCAATCGATTAGGGTGCAAACAGAACTTTCATAATCGATTAGTCCTTACTTGGTAATCGATTGGTGACTTTACAAAACCTTGGTAATCGGTTGTGGAAACCTTGCAATCGATTAGGAGATGTACCTGATACTTTTAATTCAGTGTTTCACTTGGTAATCGATTATGTCCATTGGTGTAATCGATTAGCTTAGAAATAGAACAGATGTAATCGATTATTCTTGTTGATGTAATCGATTATGTCTTGGATAGAACTCTTGTAATCGATTATGTTAAATTCTATAATCGATTAATACACATATTTTTACAGGTCTGATGCTGTTTTCTCTGTTTTTCATGTAACTTAAGCCTTTTTCTTTGAGTCTTTATAATCCTTTGTCATTATCAAAATAATTCATCCTGAAAGCATATTCAAACCCAAAATGTCTCTCTGACCAAGTAGGCTCATATCCGTTGAAGAAAAATCAATTCTCCTATAGATGAGGCAATCTTCAAATGGTCATCCAATGGATCTATCTCTCCAAAGCTGAACAAGTATTTATATGTTGCAAATCTTCTCTTCAAAAATTTGCAGAGAGGAGTAAAAAGAAAAATGAGCAAAAGAAAAATAAAGAAAAGAACTAAGAGAAAATAGAGAGATCAGAAAAAGCATGAGAGAAAAGAAAGAGTGAAAAGAAAGAAATATCATAAAAAGCATGAGAGAAAAGAAAAAATGGTATATGTTATAAGAAGAGATCAGAAAATGCCATTAAAGAGAAAGAAAAGCTTGATGTAAGGTTATATATTTCATATGTTCAGAAATCACAGCAACTAAGTCAGAGACATGAAATTGATTCAACTCTAATACAAAACCATTGTCTCTGACTTAGCATTAAAAACTTAGTATGCACTTCACTCTATATTTTCTATGTACTAAGTTTTTATAAATATACAAGTCTCTCTTCATTTGTAAAAGTCTGTTAATCAGACTTATCACTTAGCTCAGCTAAGTCAAGAGGATTATCATTTGTGATGTTCAAATTCTTCTAATTTATTGTAAGTACAGGTATGGTAGACCTGTTGGGAAACACTAAATAATACTATGGGTTTGAGCCAGGAGTGGCTCATGAAAGAATACTTGGGATTTCCCTAGGAGTGAGTGTCAGCAAAAGAATACTCTAGGCCAGGAATGGCCAGTGGAAAGAATACTCTGGGCCAGGAGTGTCCAGATTCAAGAATACTCTGGGCTAGGAGTGGCCAGTGTCAAGAATACTCAGAGGTATGGGAAGTACCTAAACCAAGAGTGGCTGGATTCAATAATACTCTGAACATCACATGTAAATGGAATTTTACGTAGTGGAAAATCCTTCAAGTTGAAGGTACTGGATGTAGTCTCCATATTCGAGGTGAACCAGTATAAATTGCTTGTGTGTTGTTACTCTCTCTTTACTTTTTACTATCAAAAGTCTAGTGCACTCATGTTAATATTTTATGATAGTAAAAGTCTGGTAAAATAGCGTTTTCTCAATCAAATAATCACGGTCTCCATCTCATAAAGTCTAGTCCACTGTGCTTAACGATCTAACGCTTAAATATCACTTTTTGGTTTTTATTCAACCCCCCTTCTAAGTCTGTTCTCCAAACCAACAACCTCTATTTTTCTTTTATTTTTGTTTTCCTTCTTTATTTTTTCTGGACTCATTTTGTTTTTTTCCCTTCTTCTTGTAGGTTTATCTCTACCTTGAACATTTCCTTGAGGATTTTCAGAATTTAAGGACAAATGATCTTTAAGAAGGGGAGCCTGACATAGGCCTCATTTAGACTTCCTTTTGGCCATTCTTTGTCCTTTTTGTTAGAAATATTATTTTTTTAGGAATTAATTAAGTTTAGAATTATTTTTAGTTTTAGGTCTACATGACTATTTCATGCTTATGTTTGAGTTTGAGCCTTCTATTTTGGCCACTTTTCTTAGTTTACTTTAGTTTTAGTGCTTTTGGGTTTAGGAAAGAGTAAAGCCCATTAGGTTACGTGGTCTTCCCCCTCCTTAGCCTATATATAGGCATGATCTCCTTTGTAATAGACACGCCTTGAATTGAAAGAATACATTTTAGTATTAGTGGAGTTATATTTTCCTCCTTTATTTTAGTTAGGGTTTCTTAAACTTTGGCAGACTCTTATTCTAGGGTTTCCCCTAGGTGGCGAGATTGAGGCTTATCCTCTCTAGGTGACACCTCCCCTTCCCCCTTTCCTTTTTTTTACATAATCCTTATCTTCTTGTATCAAAAGAGAAAGAAGAACAAGAACTAGATCCTTTCTTCTTACATCATGTGGTATCTAAAGCCTAAGGTTTTCTTCATTCTTCTCTTTAATTTACATTTTTCTTGGTTTTTTTAATCATTCATATTTTATATGCTTTCTTGTTAAGAAATCACAAAAAAATAAAAAATTGCATATTTTTTATATCCCTTCTTCCTTTGCTTCTATTTATGCATATTGATTGAGTCCTAATATACCTTATTTATATGCTTTTAATTCTACATTTATGCACCATTAACATTCCTTTTATGTGATAAAAATTTGATCTTGAAAGGTTTAATTTTCCTAGAGCCAAAATTAGGTCTTAGTGCATTTTTGGAGCCTTATCATTGTTACTAAATTTTTGCTTGAATTTGTGAGTAGTGTGTTGAATTCTAGGCCATTAAAATTTATTTTTTAACTGGCTTAAGGCTCCAAATCCTTGGTTAAACCATCTCATTTTTAGGTGGTTATTTTATGCTTAAATTTTAGGCCTTGTTAGATTCTTTCTATAGCTTTCTTTTAGGGTTTATTTTTTACATTTTTTTGGGCCAACACGATAGGTTCATTTAAATCTAAATTTTATATATTGTTTTCTTATATTTTAAATATCAAAAAATACTTTCCTTCCATGCCTAATTCATAATGGGAGAAGATGCATACTTATGTGTAAGTAAAGAGTGTTAAAATTAAATTTTGTGCTTTGTTTCTTGGTTTCAATTTTGGGCTTTTGTGTTGATCATTTCAAGTGCAAAAGAAATTAGAATTTAAAAAAAAAAGAGAGAAAAGAAAGTATTAGAAGTAAAAAGAAAAAAGAAAAAAAGAATATGAGCACCTTAATTGTAATGGTTTGACAACCCCTAATCATCATTTATACTTGTCTAAGAAACTCCAAAATTCAAATTTACAAGTTCGTACCTTTTCTTACACAAGTTATTGCATTCTAGGTTTTTAGGTCTTATTTTGTGTTTGCTTTTTTATGCATTTATTTTTTTTTGCTTATCCAAGTTTTGTCTAAATTTTTTTGGTCTCGACAATTCCATTTTCAAAGTATAATCTCCATTCAATTTCTTTTTTATTGCTTTAAGTTATTCGGCTTGTCAAATAAATTCCAATTTGAGTTACCTTTTTCTAATTTCACTTTTGTTGCTTGTCTTTATCTCTTCTAAAGTTTTATCTTAGAGTTTTCATACCTTTGGCATTGTTTTGGGATAAGTCTTAATTCAATATCTTGGGGGTAGCATATTTGGAACATAGAGGTAAGAGTGACATATAGAGGTAAGAGTGACATTGTTTGAGGTTAAGGAACTTAAATTAATTTGGAGAAGTGGTGAGAGTGAAACATTAAAGTGGAGTGATCATTTTTTTATTTTTTTATTTTTTTATTTTTTTTGCTTTCGTATATTAATTGTACTAACCTTTGTTTTGAGTTTTCTTAAGCTTGTGTCGTGATGATTTTGGAGCTTGAAGACTTGAAGACAATTGTATTGGAAGTAAAGCCTTGTAAAAAAAATAAAAAAATAAAAAAAACATATTGTTAATTTTTTCTTTGCACTTTAGCTCTTGTATTCAGGGGTATTTACTTTATAGACATTAGACCTTTTTTCAAGACTTTGGTTTATTTAGTTGATTAGGAGTAGTGTGTTTAGGTATGAGTTTACTTTTATGCACCATGACTAGTTCTGCTTTATTTGATTTATTAGTTTACTTGCTTTTAAATATACTTTGTCATTGCATGCTAGGTTAAGTTTCAATTTTATTTTTATTTTTATTTTATTGTTACTTTTGCACATCTAACTAGCATATCTATTGTTTGCCTTTTTCTGCTTATTTTGATTTCTTCACATGTTGTCTACTGATACAGATAACATGTCCCCCTTAAGGTTGATAATGGAGAATTTGAATAAAATTAATTCTAGGTTAGATAATCTAGAAAATACAAATAACCTAGATTAAGACATAGGGAAAGAAATCAAAGACATCATAGGCATCAAGAGAGTGGTAGTGAAGATGGTACTAGGAGACATCATAGGAGAGAAGAGGTAAGTTTAAAAGAGGTTAAGTTAGAAATACCACCATTTTATGGGAAGAGTGATGTGGAAACCTATTTGGAATGGGAGATGAAGGTAGAGTGTGACGTCCCGAATAATTTTCTGAATAAATTTTTTGTGTTTTTAAAAGATCTTTTTAAAATTCATAAATTAAAATCAGAGTTCTCATAATGGTCGATAATAGCAGAATATTATCATGCATACTAGTCGTGAATAATAAAATTCAAGGAATAATTACGTAGCGAAAACGATTTTAAAAATAACAGTACATAACACGTTGTATTTATTACAAATCATAAAATTAGAATAAATTTGAAATCCAAGCAATAATTCACATAGGCATCAACCATAGCATCACTCTTCATTCTGGGTGGCATTCACTGTAAAAATTAATGTAAGAGTGAGACAGAATATAGAATAAATATAAAATAAATAAAATTGCACAAACACAATCAACAAACCATAATGATATGATGAATATGCCAAGCAAGTTCATTTATATTTAATAAGTCTTTAATTTAGTCCAATGATGTCATGCTGGATCCATTTGGTTTGGTGGGAATACTGCAGTAAAAAGTCTCAGAGACTCCAGTAGGAATTAGCATAACCATGAATCCCTACACTTTCATGGCTCCTGCGAAATTAAGTGCACAAGTAGGAATTAGCATAACCATGAATCCCTACACTTTCATGGCTCCTGCAGAAATAAGTATACCAGTAGGAATTTGCACAACCATGGATCCCTACACTTCCATGGTTCTTGTGAAAATAGGGCTTAAACTCATCATAGAGTAACCCCCCACCAGGGTAGGCAATCATGGAACCCCTAAATTCCATGGTGCGTCCAAATGCTTATGATGCATGAATGCCTTTAATTCTCTTTATCATTTAACATACCATGATATATCAATTTCTAAAACCACTTGGAAAACCACAAGTCCTCAAAGGACATATCACATATAATAATTTTCAGAATCATGGATTTACTGTTTCAACCACATATATCAATAACCGCAAGGCATTCATGTATATATATATTAATTTAGTCATTCATAATTATTCACCACCAAAATACACAAACTGAATGATGCTCATTAGACACTCATAAACATTCATAATACTTCATAATCACTCAAGAATTCAATAATAAATTGTTACCCATAGGGAAAATATCATTTTTATCCATAATAACCATTATAAGCAAATTTCAGCATTTCCAACAGCAACATACGTTAGTAAAACAGTCATAACATGAGCAAATCAAATCCTTTTCATGTGATTTCACTTTCTATAGCTCAATAACATAAATATCTACAACTTTAATGAGACCATAAATTCAAATTCTAAACAAAAACTTCACTTATTCACAGAATACAAAACTGCCTCAAAGAGGATTTTTAAAACGTACACAGGTTAGTATTTTCAACGTTTCTAGAGCTAAAAAAACAATTTTGGCATGAAACCAGTTCTAAATTATTCTTAACACAAATATCTACAACTTTCATGAAGGCACCAACCACTAATTCGCATCACAAAATTCCCAGTTTTAAAACTAATATTTAGATTTCATAATTAACAGATTTTCATCATGAACATACTTCTGTATTTTGAGCATATCTAGAGCTACAAGAATATTTTTAACTCAAAACCACTTTCTATAGATCCCTAACATAAATATCTACAACTTTTAGGAATACCATAATTTCAAATTCCAAACAGAAACATCACATAATCACATAATAGTCAATAGATTATCATTTTTCATTATCACCAATTGCTGGAAAATTTACTGGTTTGACAATATTTAGTAAATTAGCTATAACTCATAGTATAAAAATAATTTTTGAATGAGGCTAAGTTCTATGTTTCAATAATTCTATTATCTATAATTTTTATGAAGACCAAAAATTCCAAATCCAAACAGAAATATCACAAATTCATAGTATACTAAACTATCTAAAAGAAAGTAACAAAACGTACATATGTTAGTAAATTCAACGTTTCTAGATCTACAAAAATAATTTTGGCATGAGACCAGTTCTAAATTATTCATAACACAAATATATAAAACTTTTATGAAGATACTAAATACTAATTCTCATCACAAAATTCCCAGTTTTAAAAATACAAATAGTGATTCACGTCAGCAGATTTTTAGCATGAACATACTTCTGTCTTTTAGGTATAACTAGAGCTACAAAAATAATTTTGACTTGAAACCACTTTCTAAAGATCCATAACACAAATATCTACAACTTTCATGAAGAGATCAAAGGCTGATTATGTATTTATAAGTCCCAGAATTTTAATATATACACAAAACATAGGGTAAATATTCCACTCCAACATGCTGTAGTATTTTGGCTATAACTTTTGCTATACATATCCAAATAAGTTGATTCAGGTCTCAAAATTCACAAAACGAAAAGATCTACAACTTTCATGAAGACGTTAGAATCCAATTCATACGTTTTCAACTTCAAAACTGAGCAACAATATACAAAAATAATACTAGAATCCTAGAACAGCATACAATTCTACCCATTTCATAATTATTCACAACCCTGTCCCCTCTTACCTTAATGGAGGTTCCTAAAGTGGTTGAAAGTGTTGTATTATTGTCCTAGCTTCAGATCAATAGTGAACTTGATGGAGAAAGTGAAAGAAAATAAGAGAGAGACTTCACTAACTTTAGCTTGTTCTAAGAATTCAGACTTGGGAACAAGATGTAGTGTTGATTTAATGATGCAAATGACAAGTGGGGGACAAGATTTTCATAATGGGACTGTAGTGGAATGTTAGGTGCATGAATTATGGTGATAATGGAGATTTTAGGTGAGAAAAATGAGCTGGATTATTGTCCATTTCCGCAGCCTACATAATGTAGCTTGTATGATTGAAGTAAATATCAACTTTGACACTGTTTTGGTATTTTAGGCATATCTCTCTCATATATTAATGGATTTTAACAAATGTGGTCTTTTTGGAAAGCTAAGACAACGAGAAACAACTTTGTAGTTTACCACTTTTTCAAATTCAGACTATAACAAGGTATTAAAATATGTACAAGATGATATGATTGAAGTAAAATATCAATTCTGACACTATTTTGGTATTTTATGCATATCTCTCTCATATCTTAATGGATTTTAACAAATATGGTCTTGTTGGAAAGCTAAGACAACTAGGAACAACTTTGTAGTTTACCACTCTTTCACATTCAGACTTTAACAAGGTATTAAAATATGTAGAAGATGATATGATTGAAGTAAAATATCAATTCTGATACTGTTTTGGTATTTTGGGCATATCTCTCTCATATCATAATGGATTTTAACAAATTTGGTCTTGTTGGAAAGATAAGAAAAATAGGAACAACTTTGTACTTGGCCATATTTCTAAATTCGGACTCTAACTAACAATTAAAATATGTACAAGATGACGAATTTTGAGTGGAATATGTGGCAATTTGATGAGAGTAATTGGAAAAGCCAAGGAAATTAATAACTAAGGAAATAAGTAATAAATTATTTGATTAACTTTTACCGAAGGTATAAAGTTAAAATTATTTACCATGGTAAAAGGTTAAATTGAAGATGTTGTCCTAACCAAAAATTTTTGTAGAAAATTGAGATAAAATGGATAATATTAATAATGACCTAGATTAAAAATAATTACACATGAGATTGAAATTTTTGGGATGTTACATAGAGTAACCTTTTCATTCTCATCAAATAAAAGAAACCAAAAAGGTTAGGAATGCAACTCTTTCATTTTAAAACTATGCTTTAGTTTGGTGGTCCCAAGTGTGCAAAGAGAGAAAGATAGACGAGTTCCCACCTATAGAAGATTGGGTAGACCTAAAAGCCTTGCTTAGGAAAAGATACGTTCCATCCTACTACCGTGAGGAGCTATTAGCCAAGTTAAATAGACTTACCCAAGGGTCAAAATTTATGGAAGACTATTACAAAGCCTTAGAAATTGCTATGATTATGGCTAATCTTGAGGAGGATAAGGAAACTCTTATACATAGATTCCTCCATGGTCTTAATAGGAACATAAAGAACAAAGTATAGCTTTTACACTATGTTGATATAGAAGAACTCTTACATCAATGCACTAAGGTAGAATGCCAACTTCATGAGAGGGACTACCAACTCTTTAAGCCCAAGTGGAAGGGCAAGGAGGATTCTAGCCTTAGACAAAGAGAGATGTTTGAAAGAAAACCTAGGGAGAAAAGAGTGGGCGCTTCTTTTCCACAAGTAAAGAGTCAGTTGTATAAAGAAGGTCAAATCTATAAGACTACCAAAGATAAAAATGACTTCACATTTAAACCTTCCTCTTCCAAATCTTCTGCCATCAAATGTTTTAAATGTCTAGGTAGAGGATATGTTGCTTCTAACTGTCCAACAAAGAAAACTATGATTTTAAAAAATAATGGGTGCTACTCAAGTTAATCAGACTCTGATTTTGATGTTTATTCTTTAAGTAATTACTCAAGTAGTGATTCATATGACAGTGAGCATATTTTGGGAGATGATGGTGAACTTTACATGATTCGAAGTCTTCTTGGAAGCCATGTGAAGGCGGATGGCTGTACACAAAGAGAGAACATCTTTTACACAAGATGTTACATAAATGAAAACTATGTTCTCAAATTATGGATAGTGGAAGTTGTGCAAACGTGGCTAGTCAAAGGCACAAAATGACTTTAAAACTTGTAGATCACCCTAGGCCTTATAAACTTAAATGGTTAAATGAGAGGGGTGTGATGCTCATAAATAAACAAGTTTTAATTTCCTTCACCATAGGTTCATACAAAGATGAAGTGTTATGTGATGTTGTACCCATGGAAGCAATTCATATCCTGTTAGGAAGACCTTGGCAGTTTGATAGGAAGGTCATCCATGAGGGGTTCTCTAACACCCTTACTTTCAAGCATAAGAATAAGAAAATAGTGTTAAATCCCTTGACTCCACAATAGGTTTTAGAGTATCAACTTTAAATGAAGTCGAAAACGGATAGAGAGGTTGGCCCTTCCACCTCCTACCAACAGTATAGATCCAACCATAAGAAAGGTAAAGGAGTTGTCTCCCTTGATAACTCCATGAGGCATTCTTCTCTTCTTGCCTCCAAATGTCATGTCAAGTGAGCCTTGCTCCTTCACCAACCCCTCTATATGCTTCATGATACATACACTTCTAGCACATCCATGTGGTTAACGGGCATCTCCCCTTCTTTTCCCATTGAAGTGTTCATTCCTTGGGAGGTTTGTGTCCTACCCTATCTTATTCATTATGGGATGAATGGAACCATGTGTTTGCATAGTTTTCTTAGGATTACTTGTAGGATGCATACAGTCATTATAGGTTCTTTTAGGATAGAGTTGTTTCTTTACTCTTTTGAGTTAACTTTTCCTTATGTTTTGTCTTTTCTTATTTAATTGTATCTAAAGTTTTCATAGGTTTGCCATTTGTTTTATTTCCTAACTTTTTGTGTTTACACCTATATCATATCTTTGATCATATTTATACTATTCATTTATATAGGGGATTATATTGGGAGTTAGTATTCTCTTTGCATGCCATGCATGATCTAGTCCCTAGTTTAAGGGTAGTTCATTCTACTCTGTTGCTTTATATGTCCTTGATTATTTCTATTATACATGATCGTTTCTTTATACCTTATCTCATTTTCATTGAGCATCATATCATTCATACCGTCTTTAGGATACATGAGGGATTCCATTGGTTACTTTATGCCTTCTTGAGGGATGTTTGTTTTCTGCTCTTTTATGATATCTTTTCTTTTATTTTCATACAAGTAAAAAGCTTAGTATTTGACCCTGGTGGTAAATCTCATGTCTTGTCTTCTTTTGCCTTTGTTAGAGTCAAGAAGACTCGGAATAATCTTAATATTTGTTGATAATTAACATCGCATATTCTAATTTAAATTAAGTCATATCATGTTATAATTTAATATATATGTTTAAGTGTTTCAGGAAGCATAAGGTTTTTACTATAAAAGAAATGGGGAGTCTGTGTGTCAAAAGTCTGGAAGGACTTTCATAAAGTCTGGCACAACATAAATCCTACGACCGAAGACAAAAGAAGTCTTGAAGTCTAGAATTTCGCCTCAAGGAGAGAGATCTCTGCATCTGAATATTTTACAAGACCTTAACTAGAAAAGTCTTATATCTCATATCTTAGAGTTTGTAAAAACATCAGATCTTGTTCTCACATGTGCTTCAAGATTCCAGACCTTGCAAAAACATCTAATTATTTGTCCCTTAATTTGTCTCATCATTAACACCTTATGGATTACCAGGCACAAAATCCTCTAAAAGGTGGCTCCTATACAAGTCTGGTCCAAAGAACTTCAATGGTCAAAAAATATCTATTTTTCACCAACTCTCAAAATGGTCAGAATTCTTCTAATAAAGGAATTTCCTTTTATGGTGAAAAATGTACCACCTCTCTTTGCCTGTATCTGCACAAATCTCAAAAGCTTTCTATCCCATGCAAAATATGCAGAACGTCTCTCTGACCAAGTAGGCTCATATCCGTTGAAGAAAAATCAATTCTCCTATAGATGAGGCAATCTTCAAATGGTCATCCAACGGATCTATCTCTCCAAAGCTAAACAAGTATTCATATGTTGCAAATCTTCTTTTCAAAAATTTGCAGAGAGGAGTGAAAAGAAAAATGAGCAAAAGAAAAATGAAGAAAAGAACTAAGAGAAAATAGAGAGATCAGAAAAATCATGAGAGAAGAGAAAAAAAGAGTGCAAAGAAAGAAAGATCACAAAAAGCATGAGAGAAAAGAAAAATGGTATATGTTACAAGAAGAAATCAGAAAATGCCATTAAAGAGAAAGAAAAGCTTGATGTGAGGTTATATATTTCATATGTTCAGAAATCACAGCAACTAAGTCAGAGACATGAAATTGATTCAACTCCAATACAAAATCATTGTCTCTGACTTAGCATTAAAAACTTAGTATGCACTTCACTCCATATTTTCTATGTACTAAGTTTTTATAAATATACAAGTCTCTCTTCATTTATAAAAGTCTGTTAATCAGACTTATCACTTAACTCAGCTAAGTCAAGAGGATTGTCATTTGTGATGTTCAAATTCTTCTAATTTATTGTAAGTACAGGTCTGGTAGACCTATTGGAAAAGACTATTGGCCTAGAGAGGCTTTAGAAATAATACTCTGGGTTTGAGCCAGGAGTAGCTCATGAAAGAATACTTGGGATTGCCCTAGTAGTGGGTGTCAGCAAAAGAATACTCTAGGCCAGGAATGGCCAGTGGAAAGAATTACTCTGGGCCAGGAATGGCCAGATTCAAGAATACTCTGGGCTAGAAGTGGCCAGTGTCAAGAATACTCGGAGGTATGGGAAGTACCTAAGCCAAGAGTGGCTGGATTCAATAATACTCTGAACATCACATGTAAATGGAATTTTACGTAGTGGAAAATCCTTCAAGTTAAAGGTACTGGATGTAGTCTCCACATTGGAGGTGAACCAGTATAGATTGCTTGTGTGTTGTTACTCTCTCTTTACTTTTTACTATCAAAAGTTTAGTGCACTCATGTTAATATTTTATGATAGTAAACGTCTGGTAAAATAGCATTTTCTCAATCAAATAATCACAGTCTCTATCTCATAAAAGTCTGGTCCACTGTGCTTAACGCTCTAACGCTTAAATATCACTTTTTGGTTTTATTCAACCCCCCTTCTAAGTCTGTTCTCCAAACCAACAGCCTCTATTTTTCTTTTATTTTTGTTTTCCTTCTTCATTTTTTCTGGACTCATTTTGTTTTTTTTCCTTCTTGTAGGTTTATCTCTACTTTGAACATTGCCTTGAGGATTTTCAAGATTTAAGGACAAATGATCTTTAAGAAGGGGAGCCTGACATAGGCCTCATTTAGACTTCCTTTTGGCCATTCTTTATCCTTTTTGTTAGAAATATTATTTTTTTAAGAATTAATTAGGTTTAGAATTATTTTTAGTTTTAGGTCTTACATGACTATTTCATGCTTATGTTTGAGTTTGAGCCTTCTATTTTAGCCACTTTTCTTAGTTTACTTTAGTTTTAGTGCTTTTGGGTTTAGGAAAGAGTAAAGCCCATTGGGTTAAGTGGTCTTCCCCCTCCTTAGTCTATATGTAGGCATGCTCTCCTTTGTAATAGACATACCTTGAATTGAGAGAATACATTTTAGTGTTAGTGGAGTTGAATTTTCCTCCTTTATTTTATCTATGGTTTCTTAAACTTTGGTAAACTCTTATACTAGGGTTTTTTCCCCTAGGTAGCGAGATTGAGGCTTATCCTCTTTAGGTGGTGCCTCCTTTTTCCCCCTTTCCTTTTTTTACATAATCCTTACCTTCTTTTATCAAAAAAGAAAGAAGAACAAGAACTAGATCCTCCTTCCTACATCAGGAAGTGTACTTACTTTTAGGTGTAGTCATTACAGTTTTTTCTTTGAGTTGACGTCCTTCAATCAATTGTATCCATTTACAGCTTTGTCAAAGAAATAGAACACAAATTAGAAATGTCTTTAATAAAAATCTATTTGTTATTCATAATATTAAGTGAAGTTTCAATGTCAACTAACGCTTTGATAAGTCTTGAAAAGACTTAATAAATTCATCTTTAATTTAACTTAATCCATTAAATATTGTTGAGTTTGGCATTATTATTTAATGAATTGCCATTCTTTCTTATTTTAATTATTTAATTCAAATGTGTTTAAATTGTGTAAGAAAATGGTTAAAAAGATAAGTACATAAGGAAATATGTTTATTGAGAGATCCATTAACCCAGTGTACATACGCTAGAAAGCCAGCGAACATATGTTAGGCATTTATATACTTGTATTTTGCAGGATCTAGATGCAGGAAGGACTTATTCAATCCCTCACCTTTCTAACTCCGACTCTAAACCATCAATTGGTATCAGAGCATGTCCTTTAGGGTTGATCACTCCAACAAGTGAAAAGGAATAAGACCCATGGCAGCTTCTCAAAACAATCAACTTATAGCAAAAGGTACTTCTATCAATAGACCACTAGCCTTCTTTGGTGAAAATTACCCATATTGGAAAGACAATATAGAGATGTTTACCAAATCCACTTAGTATGGCCTATGGGGAGTCATCACCAATGGTGATCATCCAATTCCTGTTGATGAAGATTGAAAGCCCAAACCAGAGGATGAATGGACAGTGTTTGAAATTAAAAAAAATGAGACTAATATCAAAGTCAGATTCCTCCTTATTTATGCTCTAAGCAAATCAGAGTACAATAAGGTGTTTAGCTATAAATCAGCTAAAGAAGTCTGGGATGTTCTTTAACGTAATTATGAGGGCACCTCCAATGTAGAAAGATCTAAAAAGATACTATTGACAAAACAGTATGAAACATTCAAAATGGAAGATCTTGAAACCGTGGACCATATGCATATTGGATTAGAATTCACGTACCTTGCACGTAATAAATTGTGTATGATGTTTATAGAAGTCAATGGATTAACCCTAATGATAATAGTGTGAGTTTCTTTCTTGTACGAGGATGTATCATGTAAGAAAGACTCTCTTATATGAGAGTGAGATGAACGAATATGAGCCATATAATCATACAATTGATGATTGAGATTAATTGTGTGAGTTTTTTTAAAAAAGTCATGTGACCTTTGTTATACGGCCCAGATTTATTCATTGCATAGTTATACGGCCCAGATTTATTCATTGTATAGTTATACGACCCAGATTGTATATGTGACTTTTGAAAAACTTTTAATCTCAACAATCCATTGTATATTTATACGGCCTAGATTTATTCATCTCAATCTAATATATTTGATAATATTTATAATATTATTAACTATATTTACGATAATATATTATATTATCAAGGATATATTTAATAATAATAAATTATTGATAATATATCTAAAAATATTAAATATATGTGTGTGCACACACGTGTGCATGTATACATTTATGTTAACATTCACATAATGTAATGAAAATTCATCTTGGTTTGATGCTCATGTTCTCCCCTTATCATACATCATAAGTTTGAACCTATAGATGATGAAATCTTTTTAAATGTTAAATTTATATATCATCTAATCAAATTGTCACATATGAGTTATCATGACAATAATATCATAAACAACTTAAAAGATCACATTAAAACAAAGAGAAACATATTTATCCTTTTAGACACGAGTTGTAATATAATAACAACATAAACAACTTGGGGGCCATATTAAAATGAACCAATATATATACTTAAGAGGAAAGAGTATAACGCCATTAAAAGCAAAATGGTATGCTCAATGCTGACATAGCATAAGTACTCTTTAAAATAATCAGTTACAACGCTACAAACCATATTTCTGGAATTAAACATGAAAATTAAAATAACACTGATTTGGCTTCCACAGCATGAAAACTCTCTAAATTCTAACCATGGAAATTGTATCGTTGTACGCGATGGGCCTCTGTGATTTCCGTCTTTCTTATCTCCTTCATTTTTATGTTTTGGTTTATTATTTCGTGTGAAATGTTGTTTTACTAATTAGCAGTGCTGTTTTTTAATTCTAAAATCACAATAATAATAGCATCTTCAAATATATTGTACATCATCTTTATAAAGAGGCATCACAAACTTAGCACAACACACAAATCTTATGCTAGTTTCTAATTATAGGTTACGCGACATTTGAAAAATCTGAACTTACAAGTCATGTTTTTTATTTACATATCTCAAAATACGCATGCAACCTTGTGAAAACCCCTGAGTGTGAAGTAACTTGTCGAGGAATGGAGACCAAGGACCTGCAAATATGTACAAAGTTTGCAAGAGTTGGAAAATTATTCAGATATTTCTATCTATACTGCATTGTGAACATCAATTTAAGGATTTACTACTTGAGAAAATAAATGTTTTTTATCAGTATCTATTTCTTCTTGCAATCAAAATACATAATGTTAAACCATCTATTCATCTTCTACCCATCTAATGTGTCAAGTTTTGACATGTAGTATTATGTTCTATAATAAAGTGTTCTTAATCGGTTTCTTGGTTTTATTGTTCTCTTTGTTTGGTAAAAATATGTCTAAGTATAATTCGAGGTTGACAGAACAAAATTATCTTTAACTATGACCATTAAAGTAATTACTTTGTATATAAATTATGTTATATACTTACCCCAGCTGCAATTTTGTAGAGTTCAGTACACTGAGTTCCACTTTTGGATGATCATGACATAGAATATGTCAAGAAACCTGAAATAAGCATGGTTGCAATCCCTGTTGAAGTAAATGACACTCAAAACTCCCAAAGGTCCAATGGCAAATCCAATTCCCAAGCCCATGAAGAAGCATGAATATACTTTAAATCTGTCAACATTATCACTATCTTCTGTCATCGGCTTTGTATTATCGGTGGTTTCATCATGTCGGCAGTTTCTTGTGAGTGGAGGTCCATAAAGTTGAGGCTTACCAATGTAGCTAAGGTTTGTGAAACGCTGAAGTTGGGTCCCCAATGGGATTTTGCCCATGAAATTGTTGAACGAGAGATTCAAGACAGCAAGGAAAGACAAAGTAGACATGGACTGAGAAATTTCTCCCGAAAGTCGATTGTTTGAGAGATCAATGGACTCTAACTGTTTCAAGTTGCCAATATCTTTTGGTATTGAACCCACCAATCGATTATTGGGCAAAATCAAGGATTGCAATCTAGTGAGCATAAATATCTCCAAAGGTATTGTTTGTGATATATTGTTACTCGAAAGATCGATAACGTGCACCAAATTGGAGTATTTTAATTTTGTGCCTTTAATGTTCAAGCCTAGAGTAAAAATGAAATTATTTACGGAAACTGGTATCCGAATGCCAAACTTGTCAAATGAGGTAGTATCAAAAACCAGGGCTGTCATGTTACGTAAGAAGTTGGGTACAGGTCCTGACAATTTATTATTTGTCAAATCCAACACCATAAACTAAGTTGGCATATCTGTGGGGGGATAATTCCACTAAACTAGTTGGATCTCATTTAAAGAGCTTTACTTTTATTCTATGCCACTTCCACTTTGATATAGCTCCAGAAAAGTTATTTTCACCAAGATCAAGGATCAAAAGGTTCTGGAAATTTTCCAGTAACGTTGGTACCTCTCCAAAGAACTTGTTGACATTCAAATGCAAAGAAAGAAGATGGGACAAGGAAGTCATTGAGTGAGGAATCTTTCCTGTTAGTTTGTTTCCTCCCAGATCAACATGAATCAACGATTTCCAGTCCATCCAACAATGACCAAGGACACTAAATTGCCTTTTTCTTTCATCTTGTGACACAAAAGAGGAGAAAGGGATCCAGATAAATTGTTATCATTTAAGTTCAAAAAAGATTCACATTTAGTGATAACTGAGGTAAGCCACCTCGCAAATTTGGAGTTTATCAGTACATTTGACATGTCTCCATTGATTGTGTTGTTTGTTAAAGAGAAATAGTCGAGTTACGCACTAAAGTTCCTTGAGTGTTCAATGGTTAGAGTTTTGAGAGAACTCTGAGTAAATAGCCATGAAGGAAGTTTAACACTCACAAATCGCAACCAAGTACCTTGAAGCTGAAAAGGAGGTACCCATTCTGGATCAAAATCATAGACCAAGGATGGGGAGCTCAAGGGAAAGTGCTTTAAACTTGAAAGGGACGGTAAATTCTTTTAGAAACAATTCCTGTTAAAGAATTTTCTGAAAGTCGAAGGATCTCCAAGTTTAAGAGTTGTCCTAGACTTTCTGGAAAATTTCCATTCGAGTGATTTGACAGGAAATTCAATTCAATCAAGGATGATAGATTTCCCAAGTTTATGGGAATTGGGCCAGAAAATGAATTATAAGAAAGATCAAGCTCTTGTAGTTGTTCAAGTTGTCCTATCCAATCTGGAATGGGTCCTTGAAGATTATAATTAGCAGACAAAAGCAAGGATTTGATGCTTCGAATGTTTAACAAAGTTGTAGGTAGTTTCCCACGAAAGTGATTTTGGCTTAGGTCAATATGCGATATATCACAACTAAGATTGAATAACCAAGTAGGCAAATATAAAATCATTTTTGGCAAGGTCTAAGACTTGAAGTGAAGTAAAATTTGCATATTGAAGAGATGGGTAGATGTTTTGAAGTTGACAACTCTACAAGTGTAACTCTAAAAGTGAAGGGGGCGTGGAAACTGATTGAAGCCAATCAATTTCCTTGTGAAGAAGAATACCACCAAGGTTAATGTTAAATCAATTGGAGATAAAGAGAAACAAGTATAAGGGCAAGAAAATAAACACATAATATTTCCATAGAAAACCTTCAAGATTGGAGAAAAAGAACATTGATGATCACGAGCAAAACAGTTCCACTATGTAAGAAGGAGAGTACAAGAAGTTCTCAAAAAGAAAAGAGAACAAAGAGACAACAGCCCTATAAGTCACAGGGACAAAAATAAAATTATCTCTCAAATTTTCTGACTAGAGTACTCTCTCAGGTGAAACTAAAAATATATACTCGCTACTAAAAATTCTCTCAGGATTATCCTAGGAGAGAACTTGACCATGATTATAAATGTGTTACCTTGAATCCTTTTATAGGCAATTCTAAAAAATATAATAATATTTCCTTAACCAGAAGATAAAACCAAATTGAATTATTTTTGTGAAGAAGTAAAATTCAATTTGAATTTGTATTTGAAGAAGTAGAATTCAAATTGAATTTGTATTCTGAAGAAGTAGAATTCAATTTGAATTGCTATTCTAAATAAGTAAAAACCAAATTGAATTGGTATTATGAAGAAACAAAATTCAATTTAAATTTTTTATAGTAAATGAAGTACCACATTAACAAAATTTGAGACATGTATTTAACAATCTCCACCTTGGATCAAATTTGATAAATTGCTTATTGTCGAATAAAGCCCAAAGGGGCATTCAAGTGCTGTGTAGACCAACCAAGTCCAAGCAATGTTAGAACTTGGTATTAGGAAGTGGCTTAGTAAGCATATCTGCTGGATTATCAGAAGTATGAATCTTTTGCACCATAATTTCACCAATTGTAACAATGTCTCGGATAAAGTGATGCTTTACATCAATGTGTTTGGTCTTGTCATGATAACGACTATTCTTGGTCAAATGAATAGAGCACTTTGACTATCACAAAACACAGTAAGAATATCTTGTGTAAGACCAAGTTCATTGACCAAACCATGAATCCAATGAGCCTCTTTCACACCCTCTGTGGCTGAAATATATTCTACTTCAGTTGTAGATAATGCAGCAATAGATTGAAGTGAAACTTTCCAACTGATAGTAGAGTCATAAAGAGTGAAGATGTAACCAGAAAGAGATCTTCTTCTATCACGATCACCACTATAATCCAAGTCAACAAAACCTGCAACATCATTAGTTGTAGCTTTGCTTCTGTCAAATACCAAGCTAATATCAGAAGTACCTTTTAGATACCAAAAAATCTATTTCACAGTATTCCAATGATCCTTTTCAGGATTATGCATGTATCGACTCACCACACTGACAACATATGCTAAATCTGGTCTAGTGCATACCATAGTATACATTAAACTTCCAACTGCACTAGCATAAGGAACGTCTGACATATGCTCTATTTCTTCTTTATTTTGTGGGCATAGGTTTGAAGATAACTTGAAATGTGCAGCAAGTGGAGTAGAAACAGGTTTACAGGTTTTCATATTAAATCTGTCAAGCAATCTCTCAACATATTTCTGTTGAGATAAGAACAATTTACCATCTTGACGATCCCTGTGAATCTCCATGCCAAGAATTTTCTTAGTTGTACCTAATTATCTCAAACTCATTATTGAGTTGAGCTTTTAATTTCCTGATTAGAAACTTGTTACGTGATGCAATCAACATATCATCAACATAAAGTAACAAGTAAATAAAAGTTCCATCAGGAAATTGTTAGAAATAAATACAGTCATCATATTGACTCCTTGAATATCCTTGCCCAATCATAAAGGAGTCAAACCTTTTATACCACTGTCTAAGAGCTTGCTTGAGACCATATAAAGATTTTATCAAACGACAAACAAGATGCTCTTTACCAGGAACAATAAATCCCTCTGGCTGATCCATATAGATTTCTTTTTCTAGCTCTCCATGTAGAAAAGCTTCCTTTTGGTTAAAGCCTTTGACGACTAATCTTGCCTTGCATCTAGGATCTTCAACCCCGAGAATACCATCTTTCTTCTTGTAAACCCATTTACATTGAAGCGATCATTTGCCTTTAAGGAGTTCTATCAAACTCCATGTATTATTCTTATGAAGACTTTCAATTTCTTCATTTATAGCTAGAAGCCATTTTGAAGAATCAGCACAAGAAACAGCTTCAGAATAGTTGGTAGGCTCAAAGACATCATTTACCTCTTGTGCAATAGACAATGCATAAGCAGTCAGATTATCATCAACAGTGTATCTGACTAGAATTTTAATTTGTCTCCTTGGTCTGTCTCGAGCAATAGAATAATCTTCTTCCTGCGGCTGAATGGGAGAAGTGATACGATCATCACCATGATCATCAATGCTAGACTCATTGGTAGAGGAAGATGAGACATCAACATTAGCAGATTTTAATTCTAACTCCATCTTCTCGCTAGTACCCTATACATTATTAGTACTAGAAGAAGAAATAGATTGTTTTCCAGAAGATAATAATGCATCATCATTAAAAGTCATATCTCTACTAGGAATTAACTTTCGTGACTTAGGATCAGAACACCATAGACGATATCCTTTAGACTCAGATGCATAACCAAGAAATATGCACTTAATAGCTCTTGGAGCTAATTTGCCATCATTAACATGTGTATATGCAGGACATCCAAAGATTCTTAAATTAGAATAATTAACAGGATTACCTGACCAAATTTCTTCTGGAATTTTAAAATCAAGTGAAGAGTGTGGAGAGCGATTAATCAAGTAACAAGCAATAGATATTGCCTCTACCCATAATTCACGTCGATGCCATAACCCAGCATTTGAGAGTGTATAACGAGCTCTCTCAAGGATAGTTCTATTTAAACATTCTGCAACCTCATTCTGCTAGGGTTTACCTGGAATGGTTTTATGTCTAGCAATACCATGATTTACGCAGAACTCATTAAAGTCACCTTCACAGAACTCCAATCCATTATCAGTTCTGAGCTTCTTGACTTTCTTCCCTGTCTGAGTTTCAACAAGAGTTTTCCACTTCTTAAAAGTGGGAAAAGTTTCATTTTTGTGCCTTAGAAAGTAGACCCAGACTTTACGAGAATAATCATCAATAATAGTTATCATATAACGTTTTCCTCCATAAGAAGGAACTTTGGAACGTCCCCAAAGATCTGAATGAATGTAATCAAGAATACCTTTTGTTCGGTGAGTTGCAGTAGAGAAGCTAACTCTTTTCTGCTTCCCAAAAATACAATGTTCACAAAACTCCAACTTACCGATACCTTGATTACCCAGAAGACCTTGCTTGCTCAGAAGGTGCATGCCTTTTTCACTCATATGGCCCAGGCGCATGTGCCATAATTTGGTGACATCAATATCAGGCATAGAAGATGAAACAGCTGCTGAGCCTGTCACCACAGATCCTTGTAATATATACAAACTACCAACACGGGTAGCTTTTAATAGAACAAGGGCACCTTTTGATACCTTTAGAACTCCACCTTCAGCTGAATACTTGCACCCAAGAGATTCTAGGGTGCCAAGAAAAATTAGATTCTGCTTCAAGTCAGGAACAAAGTGAACTTTGGAAAGAGTCCTGACAATACCATCATGAGACTTGATCTGAATGGTACCTATTCCTGTAATCTTGCATTGGGTATCATTACCCATCAAGACAACACCACTATCAATAGGTTCAAGAATGGTAAATAAGTCCCTATAAGGACACATATGGAAAGTACATCTAGAATCAAGAATCCATTCATGTTTGCTCCTTTTATCAGAGCAAACAACAGATAGCATAACATCACCATCAGAATCATTCTCAACATTAGCAGTTTCTATTGGTTGTTTATCTTTTTCATGCTTTTCTTGTTTCTTTTTCAAGATAAAGCAATCAGAGATATCATGCCCATATTTCTTGCAATAGCGACAGGTTTTGTTGGATTTACGCCCTCTGGATCTGGATGTGCTTTTCTTATTACTGGTACTCCTTTTTTCTTGAGTTCTACCCCTGACACTTAAACCTTCACCCTTGTCCTCAGAATGAATTTCAAGATTAAACTTTTCTTTAGACAATAAATTAGATTTAACATCTTCAAAGGATAAGGTATCGTTGTTACCATACAACATAATTTCTTTAAAGTGTTTATAGGTAGAAGGTAGAGAGACGACCAACAGAACAGCTTTATCTTCATCATCAATTTTTACATCAATATTTTCCAGATCCATAATAATAGAATTAAACTCATTAAGATGAGATTGAATAGAAGTACCTTCAACCATACGAATAGTATATAACCATTCTTTGAGACGAAGCTTATTTGTGAGGCTTTTGGTCATGTATAAAGTCTCCAACTTCAACCACAAAGCCGTAGCAGTGGTTTCGTTGGCTACTTCACGAAGAACCTCCTTGGACAAGCAAAGTTGGATTGCTGAAAGCGCCTTTTCATCCAACTCATCCCATTGCTCATCAGTCATAGTAGATGGTCTTTTTGTTTTGCCATCTAAAGTTTTCCTTAATCCATTTTGAGTGAGAACAGCTTTCATTTGGACACGCCAAATAGAAAAACTGATCTTGCCATCAAACTTCTCAATGTCAAATTTGGTGACGGTAGACATATTGAACCTCCAATCGAACAAGCGGCTCTGATACCACTTATTAAGAAAATCAGCGTGTTGCAGAAGCACTGGATCAAATCAATTAGAGATAAAGAGAAGCAAGTATAAGGGTAAGAAATTAAACACACAATATTTCTGTAGAAAACCTCCAAGATTAGAAAAAAAGAACACTGATGATCATGAGCAAAACAGTTCCACTATGTAAGAAGGAGAGTACAAGCACTTCTCAAAAAGAAAAGAGAACAAAGAGACAATAGCACTATAAGTCACAAGGACAAAAATAAAATTATCTCTCAAATTTTCTGACTAGAGTACTCTCTCAGGTGAAACTAAGAATATATATTCGCTACTAAAAATTCTCTCAGGATTACACTAGGAGAGAACTTGACCATGATTACAAATGTGGTACCTTGAATCCTTTTATAGGCAATTCTAAGGAATATAATAATATTTCCTTAACTAGAAGACAAAACTAAATTGAATTGTTTTTGTGAAAATGTAAAATTCAATTTGAATTTGTATTTGAAAAAGTAGAATTCAAATTGAATTTGTATTCTGAAGAAGTAGAATTTAAATTAAATTTGTATTGTGAAGAAGTAGAATTCAAATTGAATTTGTATTCTGAAGAAGTAGAATTCAATTTAAATTGCTATTCTAAAGAAGTAAAAACCAAATTAAATTGGTATTATGAAGAAACAAAATTCAATTTGAATTGCTCATAGTAAATGAAGTACCACATTAACAAAATTTGAGACATGCATTTAACAGTTAAGATATTGCAAAGAGGAAAGACAGGAAATCCAATGAAGATTATCAATAAAGATATCATAATTATATGACAAATCAGAATACTGGAGTTTGGAGGAGTTTCCTTTGGACAAGCCATTACAATTCTAGCTACCCATTAAATCATATTTGACACTCTTGAAGTTGTTATTGCTAAAATCCAAATAGCTTAAAAATTCAAGTTTCAGCAAAGATAGGCTGAGTTCACCTATTAGGCAGGGTGATTTGTCATTCGGGGGTTAGGGATGAAAATGGGACGGGGCGGGCGCGGGCAGTATATTACCACTATCTGTATCCACGAGTTTTAGGCGGGTAACGGGTATTCATGGGTCGAGTAGCGTTTTATTTATGAATATTTATTATTTTTATAAAATAATACTAAATAAGAAAATATGGCATAATGTACCAAACCTAATATTATTTTAGTATAATATAATTCAAATTAATATTGTATCATACATTACAACTTCGTAAATTAAAAGTATTATCATTGAAAAATATTAAATTTTGTTTATCTTGTTATAAAATAATAAAAAACTTAGATATTTAAATATATTAAATAAAAAATAAATATTAATAATTAAACCGGTACTCGCGGGGCAGTGTGATACAGCTAGCCACCCGCAATACGGGTAACCTGCGAATTACCCACGGATGTGGGTTTTTTTGCCATCCCTATCCGGGGTGTCACCAACTACAAAGACTGAAGGGTGATTAGTATGACAAGGGAGATTGAGCTGTGTAACTCTGCCAGTTTCACACATGATTCCAGTCCACTCACAACAATCAAGTTTAGTGAACCATGTCCATGAGGAGCTATGACTCTTTTTTTAAAGTTTTTGGAGTATGTTCATGTCCTTCTCATTGCAGGGAACCTTGCACATAACAGAGTTGAACGTCATGATTGAACATAGTAAGCAAGGCAAAATGAATTTGATATTGGAGGGAGAGACATCCATGGTGCGGCAATTAAGAAGATGGGTCGAGGATGGGAATGTAATATCATCATCATGCATAAGTATTTCTCATGGTTGTCAGAACCAGATTCAACAAGTCGGTCGGATCGGAACGGGGATCTCCACCTATCTAAAACCAATTAAATTGATTTAAAAAAAAAATAAAATGTCTTTCAAATTATAAGACAAAAAAAAAACTATTTGATCAACGGAAAAAACAAATTTTGTTACCTCAACTAACTCTATTAAATGATTTGTTGTTATTGAAATTTAAGAAATTTAAATCTACGTACATAAATAAACTTTGCACCTAAGTTCATATTCAATCATAAACTTAAGCCTTAATTTTCAGTACTTCGATCTCCACTCAGCATATAACCAATTTTTTATTTTGCTATATCCCTAAACCCAAAACAATGCAGTTAGCTCAAACGATCGACATATTATCTCCAAAAATTGTCACATCAACATGCAATTTAATAGAGTTAATGAAAATAACAGTTTAAGAAATTAACCTTTGCAAAATTTAACCAATATAAAAGATTAAATTGGTAAAAAAAAAACATATATGATTAGAATAGAAATTTTAAAAACTTTAGAAGGTATTTACTTTTTGAATCTGTGTCAAGAAGAATAACTCAGTTCGTTGAGGCGAGTGTATGAATTATTGTAAATTTTTTGATACAATTAGATTCTTAATGAAACAAAAAAAAAACTTAGTAAATGTTTTCTTTTTATAATTTTAATTACAAAATTATATTGTCTTAGTTTTAATTACAAAATTTTTATATTATTTTAATTTTTAAAAGTTTGTATAAGAAACACTAAAAATAATATTTCTTTGTTTTTATTTTTCTGTAATTTTGAAAATATAAAATAAAATGATAATTTTACAATTAAAATTAAAATGTTAGTGATCCGGGATGGTAACCAGGACTGGTCGAGGTCCAGAAACACCATGCCACGTCACCAAGAAGATTAACAAGTCACAACCGGAGTCTGAAACCATTGGTTGACTACGGATTTCTCCCTCAACCTCGGTTCATAACTAACAATCCGACAGCCAGTCAGAGGAGGTATGGGTAACCTGACCCTGCAGACACTGTATCAACAGTAAGTTAGAAAGATGGTCAAATCACCTTCAAAACTAAGGTAAACACTATAAATACAACTCATTTATTAATGAAGAGGAATCTGATCGAATTTCTGTAAATTACCTCCGTAATACAATATTGCCTTAGAGACTATACTGACTTAAGCATCGGAGAATCTTCTGCAGGTACACCTCCGTTGTGGTTTTTAAACTCTAGTACGGACTAGACATCAATTACCACTATTACTTGAAGAATCTCGAATTCCCACTGAACTAAGGTGTAAAATACCGTACTCCACTGAGACGGTGTAAAACTGAGAGTTAGTGTTGCGGTCAGAACATTGATATTCAGACCCCGGTCAAGACAGTCAACTCTTTACCCCGGATTCCTGAATAGATCAGTTAGTTTTATAATTAAAAGAAACAATAGAAAATGAAAATGAAAATAAAAAAATTTATGAAAGTAAATAAACCTTAAGAAACAAAAAAAAATACCTGTAATTAATACGAGGGTTAATCTCCCAACTGTTTCTATGCAGATTTTATTATGGATTAAAAAATCATTTTAAATCAAATAAACATAAAATTGAAGTTTTAAAAAATATAATTTTAAATAATTTTTTATGATAAAAATATTAAATACATATTTTCAAATTTACACTTTGCATTGCATAGATACATTTTCTAGAATGAGGGAAACTTTTCAAACATGATAAAAGGAGAGTTTTCATTGTTGGGCTATAGTGATTGCAACCGAGTCATAAGTCATAGTTACTTTCTGACCCAAAACTAATAATTCTTCTATCACTTTAGACTTTGTGTGTGATGTTTCACACTTACTGATATTTACCTTCAACCCTATCCTGCACACCAAATGGCAAAAAATTCATAACACGCATAGTAGAAATAAGTAGTGGTTGAGGATGTTAATGCCTTCCATCCCAACCAAATTTCTTGCATGAGCATGGATACTTTCCCCTCCAATATCAAACTCGTTTTGCTTTGGTTACTATGTTCAATCATGATGTTCAACTCTGCCATGTGCAGTAACTTAAAGAAGGTCCACTGCAATGAGAAGGACATGAACAGGCTTCTACACTTCAAACACGAAGTCATAGATCCTTCTGGCATGCTCTCCTCATGGCTCACTGAACTTGATTGCTGTGAGTGGACAGGAATTATGTGTGACAACACCACTGGCAGAGTTACACAACTCCATCTCCCTTGTCATACTAATCACTCTTCAGTAATTGCCCTTGGAGAGATGGATGACAAATCACACTGCCTTACAGGTGAATTCAACCTCATCTCCTTGCTACAACTTCGATTTTTAAGCTACTTGAATTTAAGCAACAATGACTTCAAGGCCATCCATTATGAGGATTATGTGAATACTACTAACAAATGTGATAACTTGCCAAGAGGTACACCTTACCACATGTGTGGAAACTCCTCCAACCTTCATTATCTTGATTTATCATATAACTATGATATTGTTATTGATAATCTCCTTTGGATTCCCCACCTTTCCTCTTTGCAGTATCTTAACCTTAGTGGTGTTCATATTGGCAAGGAAGTTAATTGGCTTCAATCAGTGACCATGCTCCCTTCACTTTTAGAGTTAAACTTGGAAGGTTGTCAGCTTGAAAACAACTATCCATCTCTTGATTATGCTAATTTTACTTCACTTCAAGTCTTAAATCTTGCCAACAATGATTTCACACATGAGTTGCCCAACTGGTTATTCAATCTTAGCTGTGAGATAACTCATGTTGACCTTAGCCAAAACAATATACATAGCCAGTTGCCCAAAACATTGCCAAAATTTAGAAGCCTTAGATCCCTGATTTTGTCTCATAATTATCTTAAAGGACCCATTCCAAATTGGCTAGGACAACTGGAACATCTACAACAACTTGTTCTATCTGAAAACTTTTTTTCAGGTCCAATTCCTACTAGTTTGGGAAATATTTCATCATTAGTTGTATTAGACCTCGAGACAAATGACTTGAGTGGAATTCTACCAAACAGTCTCGAGAAACTCATCCACTTGGAGCAACTTCTACTAGCTTATAATTCCTTGACAGGAATTGTGTCTGAAAGAAATTTACTCTCCTTCTCAAATTTAAAGTTCTTCTCCATGAGGTCACCAGACCTGATATTTGATTTTGATCCTAAATGGGTTCCTCCTTTTCAACTTAAAGGTATTTTGTTGGGATTTATAAGAGACAAACTTCCTTTGTGGCTGTTCACTCAAACTTATCTAGAATGTCTAAACATCACCGACTCCAATTCTTCATTTGAACCTCTTGACAAATTTTGGAACTTTGCTGCTAATATTCCAGTTTTGAACTTAGTAAACAATACAATCGATGGGGACATGTCAAACGTGTTGCTAAACTCAAAATTAGTTTGGTTAGTTTCCAACAATTTGAAGGGTAGCTTGCCTCAAATATCAGCAGAAGTAGTTGTTTTGTGTTTATATAATAACTCTTTGTCCGGATCCATCTCTCCTCTCCTGTGTCACAACATGATAGAAAACAAAAACAATTTAATTCACTTGGACATGGGCTACAATCATTTATCAGGGGAACTTACAAATTGTTGGAATGATTGGAAATCATTGGTTCATATTGATTTGGGATACAACAACCTAACCGGAAAGATTCCTGATTCGATGGGCTCCTTGTCTAACCTTCGTTTTCTGTTTCTGGAGAGCAATGAGTTAAGTGGAGAAGTTCCTTTCTCACTAAAAAATTGCCAGAATCTTTGTGTACTCGATGTAGGTCACAATAATCTTTCTGGAGTAATACCAAGTTGGTTGGGGCAGAGTGTTAAAGGTATTAAACTGAGGTCCAATCAATTCAGTGGCAGTATCCCGACAGAGATATGCCAACTGCATTCTCTGATGGTGATGGATTTTGCAAGCAATAGTTTATCAGGACCAGTACCCAATTGCTTTCGAAACATAACCGCCATGCCTTTTGATTATGCTTCAACGCGTATAATTGGCTTTTCCTTCAACGTAAATGGTTTACAAGGACGCATGGACGTTAGTATTACAATGGTTATAAAAGGCAATGAGTTGGAGTATTTTAGCTTGATGAATGTCATTGATCTTTCAAGCAACAATTTGTCTGCAAGTGTGCCTTCAGACATATATAAGCTCACTGGGTTACAATCCTTGAACTTGTCCCATAATCATTTGACGGGAAGCATATCAGAAGAGATTGGGAACTTGAAACCATTAGAGTCCCTTGATCTCTCAAGTAATCATTTCTCAGGAGAAATTCCTCTGTCTATGTCTACTTTGCATTATGTTGCTGTCCTGAACTTGTCATTCAACGATTTTATGGGCAAAATCCCATTTGGGACCCAGCTTGGTGCTACAAACCTTAGCTACATCGGCAATCCTGACCTCTGTGGACCTCCACTTACAAAAATCTGTTCACAAGATGATAAATCCAACCATACAAAGCCTGCTGGAGAAGATGTTGCAGATGATAAATATCAAGTATATTCCTGCTTCTACATGGGCTTAGGATTTGGATTTGCCACGGGATTTTTAGCAGTTTTGGGAGCCATTTTCTTCAACACAACATGTCGCAATGCTTATTTCGGATTTCTTTACCGACTCTATGCCATGCTTATCAACAAGAGAACTCCATCCTTTGAAATCTTAGATACCGGTACTGTGGTACGTAAAGAAGCAATGTTATATGATTTATCTAACATATATATTTTGTTTATATCGTTCAATTTTTATTTATTTTATGTTGAAATAGTCAAAAATGTTTTTTTTTTTGTTAGTGAGTTAAGAGTTGAACTGTCTTCTTCCATAAAACTTTACCATCTTATTACTTCATATATTATTCAGAAAATGAAATTCAAGTCAGTTGATAAATCACCAATAAGCACCAATAAAATTTCTTTTCTCGAGCATTAATTTCTGAAACTGAAGTCTTACTCGTTTAGCTTTATGCAGTTAATAAGATTCAAACTTGAAAACAACTCACTCGTTTCTCTGCTACCTTTATGTACATATTTTGCAGGTACATGATGTACGTGCTTCGGAGGCTTACTTCACCCAGAGGTTTCTACAAGAGGCACAAGGTTGAACCTTGAATGTTCATAAATAAAAACGTGATTGTAATTTAGGTTTTAGTAAGTTGCTCAAGTCCATAGCTATTAGTAATGGATAGCTGACTTAGGAAAACTGTTATGCTGAGTCAGCAATATTGTTAGAAAAGGGGGCCCACTTGTAACTGCATGGCTAGCTAATGCCCTGTATATAACTCCTATCTCTTGTAGCAAATTACACACCGAATAAATAATCTCTCTCTAATGCATTTACTGTAAAATGTCTTTCTTTCTTTGTGAACTCTTTCTACTCTCTCTGCTTTTCTAAGTTGGTATTAGAGCTTTATAGCTCTAGTACACTCTTCTTCCTCTTCTCAATAGAAAACAGCAATAGCACACAAGAAGAAGGTTCTGCAACTCCAAAGGATTCAGTAACTGCAACTCAAATATGAATGAAATCACATGCAGTGATTACTTTCTCCCAACCAATTTCGGAGAAACTCGATGATCGCAATTTTCTGACCTGGAATGATTATTTGCTCAAGCTGAAAACGATTGTAGATGCGTTAAGTTCTATTGGATCACCTATCACTAGTCAGGATTATATTGATTGTGTGTTTGAAGGTCTGAGTGATGAGTATGACTCTCTTATCTCCAATCTGATTTGTAACACAAAACTTGATCCATATAGCATTGATGAAATTGAATCCATGTTATGAACATTTGAGGCTCGTCTTGAACAAATTAAAAAGAGTGTACCAGATGCTTTCTCTGCCAATATTGCTCACAGATCTGAAAATTCTCTACCTCAAAGCCAATACTCCAAGTCTACAAGTAGCAATCAGACTTATTCAACTGAAAATTCTCTACCTCAAATACCTCTATATCCTGTGAACTCTCAATACAACAGCAACTTCCACCCAAATTTTTCTCCTCCCTATTTTGGCAGAGGCAGAGGCCACCGTGGTGGTCGATTTAAAGGCTGTGGTGGTGGTGGAAATTATAGATCCTTCATATACTACGACATTTGCAACAAGCATGGGCATGAGGTTGTTGTGTGCTAGCACAAGAACACATTTCCTTCTCATTTCAGTAGACAACCCTCTGCCTCTTATGCTCAGTTCACTCAGCCTTCAGGATTTCCTCAATTGCAGAATAGCCTCCCTAGTTTTGCACAACAGCCTCACCTATATTCTATGCCACATGCTCAACCTCCCCCTGTGTAACATATGACACAACAGACTCAATATAACTCACCTCTCTGTTACTATATGCATGACCATCCTGGCTCTATAGCATATCCATCCTCCTCATCTCAGGGTTGGTATCTGGACTCAGGAGCAAGTCACCATGTTACTGCACAATCTCAAATTTTAGGCAACAAAGTGGATATTGATAGATCTCATTCTCTTTACATGGGTAATGGTAATCCTGTCCCTATCAAGTCTATTGGCACATCTCTCTTACACTCCACATCATAGACACACACACCATTCTCACTCACTAATCTTCTACTTGTACATGATATTACTAAAAATCTCATGAGCGTGAGCCAATTTGCCAAAGACAATCACGTGTTCTTTGAGTTTCATCCAACGTATTGTGTTATTAAATCTCAGGACACTAAACAGGTACTACTACAAGGTCAGCTTGGAACTGATGGTCTCTACAAGTTCAGCAAGTTATCTTCCATTCCTCAGCAACTCACTCCTCTTGCACATGCTAGCACAACAACTGCCGCCTTGACCAATACACCTGCAACCTTTAGTTCTATATTTTCTGATTCAGACTCTTTTACATATGCAATCTGGCATAGAAGATTAGGCCATTGTCATTCCTCCATTGTAAAGAAAATACTTGACAGTTGTAATATTTCTTACATGAATAAAGGAGTGCTTGATTTTTGTAATGCTTGTTGTGAGGGAAAAATACATAGACTTCTTGCTTATACCTCTCTCACTGCACACACAGCACATTTGTAATTAATTTACACAAATCTATGGGGTCCTGCACCAATGTACTCTCATGGTGGTTTCAGATTCTACATTACTTTTGTTGATGCTTATACCAGATACACTTGGATTTATTTACTTAAATCCAAGTCTGAATCCCTTTCAACTTTTCAAAAGTTTAAAGCCATGGCTGAACTTCAATACAATTCCAAAATTAAAGTTGTTCAGTCAGATTGGGGCAGTGAATTTTGACGTTTTTCAAATGCTCTCTCTGCTGCAGGTATTATGCACAGACTTGCATGTCCTTACACACATCATCAAAATGGGAGTGTTGAGCGCAAACATAGGCACATTGTAGAACTTGGTCTGACGCTTCTTGCCCAAGCCAAACTTCCATTAGCCTTTTGGGACCATGCCTTTCTCAATGTTGTTCATCTGATAAACAGGCTCTCATCTACTACACTGAATTTTACCTCTCCCTATCACAAACTTCATGATTCAGCTCCTAACTTTCTTGATCTTAAAGTACTTGGATGTGCTTGTTTCCCTCTTCTTCGACCCTATAATATGCATAAACTTTGTAACATCCTAGATGTTTGATAATTGGAAATATGATAAAATATATTTTTGGTGTAAAATAAATAAAGGAAGGAAGTGGAAAATAGAATTTTAAATGGAATTTCAAGGAAAATAGAATCAGGGAACCTTTTATAACTGGGCATGCAAAACAGAATGAGGAAATGCCATTTTTCCTTCTCCTCTCTTCTCCTGCGCGATTTTGCCCAAGACGTGGTGGGAGTTTGTGAATCCTTGGGTTTGGACCTTTAGAGGCTAAGTTTAAAATTTAAGGATTGGAATGTCGTTTGATACGATGGGTTTTGAAAACAAGGATCGAAATTAGGAATGAGGTTGATGAACTTCGGAGGAACTCGGCAATTGATTGGAAGCTTCGGAAAGCTCAAAATCGAGGTAAGGGGCGTGTTAGGTTAAGATTAAAATAGAAATGTGTGAAGCCAACGACGTATAGGAAAATAGTATATTATAGCTACTTTTAATCATTTTAAATAGTTTATAATCTATGATAAATTGTCAAGTATGTGAAATGAAAGTAAATGAGATTGTTAGAGTAAATAAGGTAGAATAACTGATGAATTATTAATTGGTTAAGTAGTATATTAGTATTATGTCAAAGAGCGACCTAAAAATGAGGAAGTAGGGATGAATTATAAGTCTTGTAACAATAAATAAGAAATAAATAAATAAATAGATGAGCTGGTAATTGAATAAATTGGCACGTGGCACTCGTAAAATTATAGGATAGCTTACATGAACTAAGTAAGATTTGTGAAATATTGTGATATGGGATAAACATATGTATATATTAAGTGAGTGAAGTGAAATCAGTAATGGAAGATAGGATGATTGGTAATTGACAATATATGCATAAATGATGTTAGTAAGGAGCATAATAAATAGTTTGATAAAGAACTAATATAAAGGGAGCTAGAACAACTTAGAGTAATCATAAATTGTGAAGGAAAGACACGAGCTAATGTTACATTCAAACGATGGTGTAGGTTATATGAATAAGTAAGGATAAAGTAAGTGATATGTGCTAGTAATGATGGAAATGTCATTTGTATGTGTATATATATGCGGATATAATAAATATGGACTTAACTGATAATAACTCTTGTAAAATATATCAATGAGCAAATATGACAATGATATGGGTGATAATATGTGCATGCAATATGTGCCCTGGACTTTAAGCGTATGAGATATTTGTCGTGAAGTTGTGTAGTAGATGCTATTTATGTATTATTATCATTGATGGTTGTATGGATATATAATATATCTTGAGATTGTGTAGTATTGGCATTGATTGTATCACTGTTATATCTGCAGATAGAGAGTGATGATTATGGTTTATGACATACCGGTAGTATTATATCATGTAATGGTGAGCCGAATGGTGTATGATAATAGAGATATGTGATTATTATTCCGTATTGTGGCGTTATGTTGGTGGATTGGCAAGTCAGCCGCCCTGTGCTATGAACACATGTCAGTTTCTAACATTTGTGTATACGATTGATGATGTTTCAATTATATTAAGTTGTTTATTACAGATGAGATACCCTGTATACTGTTGAGGGCGGGGAGTGATCGTCGATGCGTTGTGTTGGTGTATGCACTATGAGCTTTTATGCTTTTTCATTTGTATCATTTTTCTGCTTATCAATAAAATAAATATTTCAGTTTAAAATTGTTTTAAAACGTATTTATCCTTGGAGTAATAGGTCATATAAAAGTTATTCCTAAAATGTCCCTAGTCAAGTATTTACATGGGGACATGTAAATACACTGAGACTAGTGTGTAAGTGTTCTAATGACCTGATCTCACAGATCATAGATATAGATGATATCAAGTCTTCACACAGGTACACATTAAGAGTAATGATGTACTGGACAGACCCACCATGAGAATGTTGCATGGATCGTTACATGATTGTCATAAACGATTCTCAATGTGATAATGGTATATGTAGTCCATCGACCTGAAGTCACTACGATTCCTACATGAGGAGTTTATTGTTTTAATACAATTAAACGTCTTCCGTAACAAGAGGACTATAAAGGTTGTGATTAGGCAATGAACAAATTATGCAGAGGGATGTGAGTGATGTAGATGGGATTTGTCTCTCCTATGTGACAGGAGTGATATCTATAGGCCACTTGATGGAGTAAGACTAAGAAAACGCATGGTCATGCTAGAAAGAATAAATATTAGATATTTATTCGGATCCAGTCTACTCTGGTATCAAGTAAAATAAATTGGGATGTACAAGGATGATGTGACCATGCCTTGGGCCCAATTAGGATATCATGACAAAAGGAACAAACATATTAAATAATTATCACTTATAGGTTATGTTGATAATATTCAGACATAATGATGCATTTCTAGATGCCGCTCTTATTTTATATTAATAATAAAATAATTTATTATTAATATGACCGGGTATTTTACCTGTAGGGTCACACACATAGAGTAAGCCCATCAGAAAATGTTGTCTTATTTTAGTTGGACTAAAATAAAGCTATTGGACCTAACTCATTTAGAATGAGTAAGGAGCCCACTTTTTAGAGAGAACAAATTAGGTCAAACCTAAGCCTATAAATAGAGCATAAGATGCTCATAGGCGGTTCACTCAAGTGAGACATAAATTCGTAAAAGTTGCAAGAGCTACACGTCGTCAAACTAGCAGTTGGCAAGTGTTGCGATTCTGGTGGGAGTGCTCGTGTGGACTCCTAAAGGACGAGGCTACGACTGCTTCGGTGTTCTTCAAGAGGTAATCCAAAATGAATATTTGTGTTTGTTTTGTGCTTTGAAACACGGAACTTTACAAATCCTATGGAATCCCTTTTTTTTCGCTGCTCATGTTTAGGGATTTCCAAATAGTGGTATCAAAGCCAGGTTGCAAAAACCGTGTTTTGGGCATTTGTTTCTGTTTTATGATGATATGTTTTCGTTTGCAAGAGCTTTTAGAAAATATGATTTGCGAAATCGTTTCTTGTTTAAAGCTTTGCATTTTTGTTTTGCGAAAATGTTTTGTGAAACTAGGGTTCAAAAATGAACATGCATGATTATGTTGCTATTTTGAGTTATCGCATATGATGCATATTATTACAATGATTAATCATGTATATGGTATGACCTCTGTTTTGGCATGATACATATAATTTTGAGTTATTCTTTGTAAATTGTATATGATGCATGTTATAGAGTTTCTCAATTTTAGTATGTATGTTGTTGCCGTTTAAATTTGTATGATGTATGAGTTTATGCAATTTTTGTATTTGATATGTGTTTTACTCATATGATAGTCATCGTACAAATTATGAATCAATTGAGTTGATCTTCGAACATGAATGGTTCATGTTATGGGGCGTTAAGTGATAAGGTTTAAGTGTTAAACCATGGCCGTTCCTTAATCTAGGGTTCAAGAGTTGAAACCTAGACGGCCGTCATGGAAAGGCATTGCATGTTGGCATTAGCGCAAATTGAATTCTAGGTTTTGAAACCCTAGACGGTGCTGCCTCCATATGCCTTGACGACTGTGTTGTGAAGCATTCATAATAAGGAATTAGGGTTTCAAAATGGTTAAAACCCTAGCCAAAATTTTAGAGTTGTTAATGGTCAAGGGACGTTCTGGTGAGGAAAGACTTGGTACTTAAGCGGTCACACCGGACCCACCTCTCTTTCCTGGGAACCAACCTGACTACAGTACTTAAGCAGGACCCCCGTACATTCTCTACGTAGTGCCTTATTACCGACCCCACGTGTTTAATTGCCCGTTTTAAAAATTAATTACTCTTTTAATGCTTTTAAATGGGTTATAATCAATTAATTAACACGTTGCATGGTGAATGGTTATGGTCTTAGTTATTTTATTTAAATACTGCCTGCGTGCTGTGCCTCTCTCTATTCTGTTGTATTTCTCTTCTCAACCCTTCACTCATATGTAAAGCGAGTTTTTATTTAATCATGTAATCTTGATCGGGCCAACAAAGTAGAGACTTAGAAGAAAACCAAGGTGTGGTGACTCTAAGAGGATGATGGATTCAAGAAGTAGGACTTCATGAAGCCATGGCAATATAGTTCCTCTAGGTTTATTTATTTATTTATTTTTCTTCTAGGAAGACCATAACCATCTCACAATTTCGTTTGCATGCTTTGGGGATAATTTTATTAAGTTAAAGCGTTTAACAAAGACGGTAATTTTAAAATAAATTAAAATCCCTCAAAATAATATTAAGTTATAAACACCTGCCTTCCAATAAGTACACTCATCAACACTAATGTCAATAAATAGTGGGTCTGCCAAAGCAGGGCACTATCATTTATATTAGTAAGACGCGATGGGATAATGGTAATATCCAAACTATTTTATTGGGCTTTAACTTAACTAAGTTTTCAATTGGATTGAATATAACTTAGAGGCGTAAACATTGGGCTAAATATTCATAAGATGAATAATTAGTAATGGTTACTTAACCCGATGACTAAGAGTTGTATAAAGATACAATTGGAAAAAGTTTCCTACCTAAATAACCAAGTATTAGGTGATCAGCCAAAGCTGACTTAACACTTGGCAAAATATGGATCTTAGCCCACTAGAAAATCTTCCAATGGGATTTTCTAATTCGTGGACGGTATTTTGTTTTGAATCAAAATAGTGGGAGACATATTTAATTTAAATGACCATAATTTAAATATATTTTGAAAATGATACTTACTACATATTTTCTGTTTTAGATAACCATGACGTCAAACACACCTTCGAACCTTTCGTTGCGATTAATCCTAGACAAAGAAAAATTGCCTGGTTTTAACTTCCTTGACTGGTATAGAAACTTAAGGATTATCCTCAAACAAGAGAAAAAGCAGTATGTCTTGGAAAGTCCAGTTCCGGAACCACCCGCTGTAAACGCCTCTAAAGCTGACAAGGATGCTTATAAGAAGCATCAGGATGATGCTTTAGATGTCCAATGCCTTATGTTGGCTACCATGTCTCCTGAGCTTCAGAAGCAACATGAGCACATGGAGGCTTTCGATATGATCAAAAACCTAAGGAAGCTATATCAAGGTCAAGCTGACCAAGAAAGATATGAAGTTTCCTCAGCCCTATGTAGTTGTAGACTTGAAGAGGGAGGTTCTGTAGGACCTCATGTGCTCAAAATGATTGGGTACTTGGAGAATCTAGCTAGGCTAGGATTCCTCTTCCCTCAGAAGTTGGCTACCGATCTCATTTTAAAATCATTACCTGACAGTTTTAAGCCAGTCATCATGAATTACAACATGAATGCATTGGACAAAACATTGCCAAAGCTACTCAATATGTTGAGGACTACTGAGCCCAATAAATCTAAAGGAAAGGGCAAGGCCATAATGATGGTCAATTCTGGCAAAGGTAAAGGAAAGGGCATGTATAAAGGCAAAGGAAAGGCTGTTATAGGAAATGGCAAGAAAATTTGGAAAGGCAAGGATAAGCCAAGTACATCAGCCTTAAAACCTGTGGGCGGGGTGGCTAAGGAAGGTAAATGTCACCATTGTCGACAAAAAGGACACTGGAAGAGAAACTATCTAAAGTACCTAGAAGAGCTTAAGAAGAAGGGAAGTGAGACTTTCACTTCAGGTATTTTTGTTATAGAAATTAACATGTCAACTTCAACATCATGGGTATTAGATACTGGATGTGGATCTCATATTTGTCTTAATGTGCAGGATCTAAGAAGGAGTAGGCAGTTGATGAAGGGCGAGGTAGACCTACGCATTGGAAATGGAGCAAGAGTTGCTGCATTAGCTGTAGGGACTTATTTTTTATCCTTGCCCTCAGGGTTAGTCCTTGAATTGGATAATTGTTATTTTGTTCCGGCAATAAGGAGAAACATTATTTCTGTTTCTTGTCTTGATAAGAAAGGGTTTTCCTTTACAATAAAGAACAATAGTTATTCTGTTTATTTAAAAGACATGTTTTATTGTTGTGAAAATTTGAGTAATGGACTTTATGTTCTAGATCTCGAAACCCCTATCTATAACATTAATACTAAAAGGGTTAAAACAAATGATTTAAACCCAACTTATCTTTGGCATTGTCGCCTAGGACATATAAATGAGAAACGCATTTCTAAACTCCATCAAGATGGATATTTAGAATCTTTTGATTTTGAATCAATAGATACATGCGAATCTTGTTTATTAGGGAAGATGACTAAGACCCCATTTACCGGAAAAGGTGAAAGGGCGAGTGATCTTCTTGGCTTGATACATAGTGATGTATGTGGGCCCATAGGGACAATGGCTAGGGGAGGTTTTAGTTACTTCATCACTTTTACTGATGATTTCAGTAGATATGGATTTGTGTTTCTCATGAAACATAAATCAGAATCCTTTGAAAAGTTCAAGGAGTTTAAACATGAAGTGGAGAACCAACTTAGCAAGACAATTAAAGCACTTCGATCCGATCGAGGTGGTGAATATTTGAGCCTAGAGTTTGATGAATATCTTAAAGAGTGTGGGATTATATCTCAACTTACTCCCCCTGGAACACCAGAATGGAATGGGGTTTCTGAGTAGAGAAATGGAACCTTGTTGGACATGGTTTGATCAATGATGAGTCAAACTGACCTCCCTAACTCATTCTGGGGACATGCTTTGTTGACAGCAACTTTCACACTTAACCGTGTTCCATTAAAGGATGTTATAAAGACACCATATGAGATATGGACTAGGAAACGACCTAGTATGTCTTTTCTTAAGATTTGGGGCTGTGAAGCTTATGTTGAGCGTCAAAGTTCAGATAAACTCAGGCCCAAGTCAGATAAATGTTTTTTTGTGGGATACCCAAAAGAAACTAAGGGTTATTATTTTTACAATCCTACCAAGGGCAAAGTGTTTGTTGCTCAAAATGCTGTATTCTTAGAAAGGGAATTCATCTCTATAAGAATCAGTAGGAGGAAAGTAGAACTTGAAGAAATTCAAGACTCACAAGGCATTGAAGAGCCAATGGTGGAAGTGGAGCAGGACCCACAAAATGTTGTGATAACACAAGCTCCAGTAGCACAAGACTTGCGTAGATCAGGTAGAATACGTCAACAACCTGAAAGATATGGATTTCTTGTAACTCAGGAAGGAAATGTATTCCTAATGGATCAAAATGAGCCAACATCTTATGAAGAGGCCATTGCAAGTTCAGAATCTGAGAAATGGCTAGAAGCCATGGAATCTGAAATGGACTCCATGTACACTAATCAAGTTTGGAACTTGGTTGATGCACCTGAAGGGGTAAAACCTATAGGATGCAAGTGGGTTTTCAAAAAGAAAACTGACATGGATGGTAATATAAGTACCTTTAAAGCAAGGTTGGTGACTAAAGGTTTCAAGCAAATACATGGTATAGACTATGATGAAACTTTTTCCCCAGTTGCTATGCTAAAGTCTGTTCGGATTCTGCTTGCTATTGCTGCATACCATGATTATGAGATATGGCAAATGGATGTCAAGACTGCCTTCCTTAATGGAAATCTTCTTGAGGAAGTGTACATGATACAACCTGAAGGCTTTGTTAAGCCTGAAGCATCCAGGAAGGTGTGCAAGCTACAACGTTCTATATATGGACTTAAGCAAGCTTCCAGAAGCTGGAATCTTCATTTTGATGAAGTTGTTAAACAATTTGGCTTTACTAAAAATGAGGATGAACCTTGTGTCTATAAGAAGGTTAGTGACTGCACAATTGTTTTTCTGGTCCTGTATGTTGATGACATACTACTTATTGGAAATAACGTTCCTACTCTTCAGTCTGTGAAAAGTTAGTTGGGAAGTTGTTTTTCTATGAAAGACTTAGGTGAAGCAACCTACATGTTGGGAATTAAGATCTATAGAGATAGATCAAGAAAACTTCTTGGCCTAAGTCAAAATACATATATAGACAAAGTGTTAAAAAGGTTTAACATGCAAGATTCCAAGAAAGGAATTTTGCCTATGGCTCATGGCATAAGCTTATCAAAAGCTCAATCTCCTTCCACTAAAGAAGAAAGAGAACAGATGAATAAGATTCCATATGCATCTGCTATTGGATCAATCATGTATGTCATGATATGTACCCGACCAGATGTCTCGTACGTTTTAAGCATGACGGGCAGATACCAGTCTGATCCCGGTGAAAGTCACTGGACTGCTGTCAAGAATATCTTGAAGTACTTGAGAAAAACTAAGGATTCATTCTTGATATATGGAGGGGAAGAAGAGCTCATTGCAAAAGGTTACACTGATGCTAGCTTCCAAACTGATAAGGATGACTCAAGATCGCAATTTGGGTACATGTTTTGTCTAAATGGTGGCGTTGTAAGCTGGAAGAGTTCAAAGCAAGAGACAGTTGCTGATTCTACTACAGAGTCTGAGTATATTGCTGCCTCAAATGCTGCAAAAGAGGCAGTATGGATCAAGAAGTTCATAACAGAACTTGGGATTGTTCCTAGCATTGTGGACCCTATAAGTCTCTACTGTGACAATAGTGGAGCAATCGCACAAGCTAAAGAACCTAGATCACATCAACGATCCAAGCATATACTTAGGCGATTTCATCTCATTCGAGAGATCCTTGACTGAGGAGATGTAAAGATATGTAAGGTTCATACTGATGAGAATATTGCTGACCCACTCACAAAACCTCTTACACAACAAAAACATGAGGGGCACACTAGATCATTAGGCATTAGGCAAATGTCTGATTGGCTCTAGTGCAAGTGGGAGATTGTTGGTGTATGCACTATGAGCTTTTATGCTTTATCATTTGTATCATTTTTTTCTTATCAATAAAATAAATATTTTAGTTTAAAATTGTTTTAAAACGTATTTATCCTTGGAGTAATAGGTCATATAAAAATTATTCCTAAGATATCCCTAGTCAAGTATTTACATGGGGACATGTAAATACACTGAGACTAGTATGTGAGTGTACTAATGACCTGATCTCACAGATCATAGATATAGATGATATCAAGTCTTCATATGGGTACACATTAAGAGTAATGATGTACTGGACAGACCCACCATGAGAACGTTGCATGGATCGTTACATGATTGTCATAAACGATTCTCAATGTGATAATGGTATATGTAGTCCTTTGACCTGAAGTCACTACGATTCCTACATGAGGAGTTTATTGTTTTAATATAATTAAACGTCTTCTGTAACAAGAGGACTATAAAAGTTATGATTAGGCAATGAACAAATTATGCAGAGGGATATGAGTGATGTAGATGGGATTTGTCTCTCCTATGTGACAGGAGTGATATCTATAGGCCACTTGATGGAGTAAGACTAAGAAAATGCATGGCCATGCTAGAAAGAATAAATATTAGATATTTATTCGGATCCAGTCTACTCTGGTATCAAGTAAAATAAATTGGGCCGTACAAGGATGACGCGACCATGCCTTGGGCCCAATTAGGATATCGTGAAAAAAGGAACAAACATATTAAATTGATTTGTCCTGAACCGGGGTCAAGAGTTCCGGTGTCGGGTCAATCACAAATAGTAAGAAGATTCTATTTTTGAAGACCGGTTATGTGAGTATCCGGTTTATATATTCGATGTCTCTGTATGAAGAGAGCGGATTGGGCGTCCTGGAGGTCCTTCACACCGTCCACACGCGTTGATGTGGGCGAAAGGTGGTGTCACCTGCGAAGATTCTCCGACGCTCAAGTCAGTGATAATATTCCAAGTGAGGAATGTATTTTAGACAACAATTATGAGTTGAATGAGTCAAAGATCCCTCTCTTCTTTGATGAAGAGAGTTAATATACCTGATTGGCTCGATTAACGAGGGCTTGTTAGTGGGGAACCACTAACCTCCAATAGCATTATAAATTATTATTTTATTGTACACTTGCCAGTATGATTGAGTCAAGTGGCTATTTTATATCGAGCGTAGGGAGCATGGGCTAGAATTAGGGGACAAGTTGATCATTCCCGTGAGTAGATTTTGGCTCGTAGTGTGGGGAATGGAATCTTTATCCTCGTCCCTGTAGCAATGCCCTTTGTCCTCTGTATGGTGACGTGTATGTTATCCGGTGTGCATGGTGTTATCCGGACTAACCGGTATAGGGAGAACGCCTGATACGGAATTAGAGTCTGGATGTGTACCGATGACACCGGTTGCACGTTGACAGACTGTTAAAGACGTTGAAATATATCTTGTAGAACGGATACCGGTATCGAGACCGGATCATAAATAATTATCACTTATAGGTTATGTTGATAATATTCGGACATAATGATGCATTGCTAGATGCCGTTCTTATTTTATATTAATAATAAAATAATTTATTATTAATATAATCGGGTATTTTACCTGTAGGGTCACACACATAGAGTAAGCCCATCAGAAAATGTTGTCTTATTTTAGTTGGACTAAAATAAAGCTATTGGATCTAACTCATTTGGAATGAGTAAGGAGCCCACTTTTTAGAGAGAACAAATTAGGTCAAACCTAAGCCTATAAATAGAGCATAAGATGGTCATAGGCGGTTCACTCAAGTGAGACATAAATTCGTAAAAGTTACAAGAGCTACACGCCGTCAAACTAGTAGTTGGCAAGTGTTCGATTCTGGTGGGAGTGCTCGTGTGGACTCCTAAAGGACGAGGCTACGACTGCTTCGGTGTTCTTTAAGAGGTAATCCAAAATGAATTTTTGTGTTTGTTTTGTGCTTTGAAACATGGAATTTTGCAAATCCTATGGAATCCCTTTTTTTTTGCTGCTCATGTTTAGGGATTTTCTAACACGTTGTATGGTCAAGGAGCGGCCCCTGACAGGCTTCTAGTGGAGGGATTGTATGGCTATGCTTATATTATTATATGATTGATTATGTGATTATATGGTGGAGGATGACGGACGGTATGAGTTACCCTCGTTTTTGGCTTCTGTGGTCAAGTCGGACCCAGTTGAGCTACCCAGAGGTCTATGACCCAATGGTTAAGGGGTAGCCAAGTCGAGCTCGGTGAACCAAGTCGGGTTCACGGGGTGTCAAGTCGTACCCCCAGCTGAAGGTCGATCCTTTTAGTATCCAGATACTAGGAGTCTGATATGCATGTGAATCAGTTGTACGTATGTAATGAGATCTTGATGTATATCTTATTATAATGATGAATTGATGCTTTGATGTCTATATTATTGGTAATGATCGAGTTACAGAGGTATGTGATGCATATTGATTGACCTTGTAGTGATAGAATGGAATAGAGAATCAGAGGATAAGTGGCTAGGTATGTATGCTTGCATTTAATTGATCATGATGCGTTAATAATGGGTTGGTTTAGGATAACTGATGAAACTGTATGAGTATCATAACCGAAATGGTAATTAATGAAAGAATGTGAAAAGTAAGTATAATAACTGATAATGATAACTAGGAATGTAGTTATGTTATACCTTTCCTAGCCTCGTTGTCTATTTCTATATTAATGCTCAATTCTAGTCACCCACCCCATGTATTGTGGTTAGTGACTATTGGCACGCTATGGATGCACACCGCGGAGACGAGAGCTAAATGAGGCCAGGGCAACAGGGGAAGAAATATATTTATATGGTTATGTATTTGTATGTTGATTTATAAGATGTTGAATTATATTGCTTTATTGATGAGGATGTGTAATGATGTAGTGTGGTATTAGTTTATGTTGTGCATCGTGTGGCACTAAGCCGTTGTGTCATATGGCCAGGTTTGTGATATATATACATGTGTGCTAGAATGAGAATGGAATGTGTGATATGATGACGATCTGGGTGAATTAGGGATGTTATTGGTTAGTGCGTAGATTACTGTGAAATTGTGGCACGGAGCCATTGTATGACTGAGAGTGTTGGGCAGGTACTATGTTATGCATGATTGTGGTGTGTATAACTAGTTTATGATGTATGTATAAGGTAGTGGAAAGATACGATGATGAAATGATGGATTTTAGCAATTATGCATATAGTTAGTTTTTGTGAATATAAGGAACTGGATAGGTGATTTGGAGATCCGGTGGGTTTATGGATCCCCGGAGGATACCAATAGGTCCTCTAGGATATTTAGGAACTGCATGTATTGGTCGTGGGCCATTTAAGGCCCATTTAGGGTATTTGGTGCAAGGGTTTTGCACATAAAAGGGTTAAACTGCATTTCATGTATAACTTGTGCATATATTGGAATTTTAGAGAACGGACAGCGGCAGTCATGACGTGTAGCACCAGGGCTGCGATTGGAAGCTCAGCGTAGCGTGGGGTTGACGCGTAGCGTCAGACCCCTGTTTCAGTTTTTGTGTTTCCTTGGGTTTTAAAGGTCCTTTGGGGTTTTAATTGCGTCAGACCCCTGTTTCAGTTTTTGTGTTTCCTTGGGTTTTAAAGGTCCTTTGGGGTTTTAATTTATAATATATTTCATAATTTTAACCTTTGTACTAAAAATGAATATTTGAGTGATTGTGGAATAATTAAATATTTTAATTGTGAAAAATTCATTTTGAAAATTAATAAAATGGGTAGAATAAACTATAAATGACGAAGGATGTCACAAACTTGATTTCAGATCTTCGGAGTGTGTTTTTCTTGGTCCCTCTACCATGCACAAAGGTTACAAATGCCTTCATCCCTAAAGCAGAATTTACATTTCTAGAGATGTTCTGTTCAATGAACACAGGTTTCCCTACTCCTCCCTTTTTTCCTTTAATCTGTCCAATTCAGCTCCTACCTCTTTCTCATCTCTTCCATCACTTAATATTCCTTGACCATCTGTATCTTCTGATTCTCTCCATATATCTACCCCTGTCACTAATCATGCTGCCTCTTCACCATATAATCCATCCATCTTTTCTATTCCTTGTCCTGTTATTTCTGCAGGACCATCTTCCTCACTTCCTTCTAATTCCCATGCTCAGCCCTTTTCTATCAACTCTTCTTCATCCTCTCTTGAAATTTCTTCATCTGAACCTGCTGCCATCAATGCTCATCCCATGATCACTCATTCTAAAGCTAGCATCTTGAAGCCTAGGATCTATCCTATTTCTTACCTTCTACACACTGAACCAACCTCAGTAAAGGTTGCCCTGTCTCATCCTGATTGGCACAAAGCTATGAAGGCTGAATATGATGCTCTTCTTTCCAATAATACCTGGACCTTGACCTCTTTACCTCTAAATCGTCAATCTATTGGCTACAAATGGGAGTTCCGAATCAAAGAAAACTTTGATGGATCTCTAAAAAAAATATAAAGCACGCCTGATCGCCAAGGATTTCATCAACAACCTGGTTTTGATTATACTGAAACTTTCAGTCATGTTGTCAAACCAACTACCATTCGCATCCTCCTCACTTTGGCTCTCACCCGTGGCTGGTCCATTCAACAACTTGACGTTAACAATGAATTTCTCAATGGTGATCTCCATGAGGAGGTCTATATGACTTAACCACCGGGATTTGAGTCAGCTCACCCTCATCTTGTGTGCAAGCTCAATAAAGCTATCTATGGCCTTAAACAAGCTCCTCGTGCGTGGTTTGACAAACTCTCCACTACTCTTCTACAATTTAGTTTTTCATCTAGTCGATGTGATCCCTCTCTTTTCATTTTAGCTACCCCCTCCTACACTCTTTATGTATTGGTATATGTTGATGACATTTTAGTCACTGGAACCTGTCCATCCCAAATTCAAACACTTTTTCTTCAAATTCAGTCTAAATTTGCTCTAAAATTATTGGGTGAACTTGACTACTTTCTTGGTCTTGAGGTTTGCAAACTTGCTAACAAGTCCATTATCCTGACTCGGGAGAAATACATTCGTGATCTTCTTCTAAAAACTAGTATGACTCACTGTAAGCCAATGCCTTTACCCATGGTCAGCTCCTTGCGCTTGTCCAAATTTGGGACCGATTTCTTTGAAGATCCCAGCACTTATCACTCTATTGTAGGTGCCCTGCAATATGCAACCATCACACGGCCAGATATTGGTTTTGTTGTTAACAAAGTTTGCCAATTCATGGCCTCTCCATTACAGTCTCATTGAAAGGCAGTGAAAAGAATCCTTCGTTATTTACAAGGCACTCAATCCTTTGGCCTTTCATTACAGCCAGCTGCCAATGCTCCCTTTCAAATCTCTGCTTTTTGTGATGCAGATTAGGCCACCGATACTGATGATTGAAGGTCCACCTCTGGGTCAGCCATCTTCCTAGGTCCCAACTTGGTTTCATGGTGGAGCAAGTAACAACATCTGGTATCAAGATCTAGTACAGAAGCTGAGTATCACAGTTTGGCCCTCACCACTCAAGAAGTTCTTTGGATTCAATCTCTGCTTATTGAACTTCACATCTTAATCACTACCCCCATTGTATACTATGATAACTTGAGTACGATGAACTTAGCTCACAATCCCATTCTTCGTAGCCGCACTAAATATCTTGAATTAGATCTCCATTTTGTTCAGGAAAGAGTTGTTGCTTATCAACTCATTGTATCTCATGTTCCAGCTGATGATCAACTAGTTGATTGACTCACCAAACCACTCTCAAGTTCAGCTTTTCTACGCTTAAGGAGCAAACTCAGAGTTTGTGACTGCTTAGGCACCCTCTCTGAGTTTGAGGGGGGGATGTTAGTATAGGATAACTGACTAAGGAAAACTGTTATGTTGGGTCAGCAATATTGTTAGAAAAAGGGGCCCACGTGTAACTGCATGGCCAGCTAATGCCATGTATATAACTCCTATCTCTTGTAGCAAATTACACATTGAATAGATAATATCTCCCTGATGTATTTACTCTAAAATGTCTTTCTCTTTCTCCCTGCGTTCAGTCTTTCTACTCTCTCTGCTTTTCTAAGTATAACAAACACTTATGTTTGCCCCATGGGATGTGTTCGGTAGTAAGTTGTGATGTTTCTTTTTTTTATTAGTTTATGTTTATTTATAATAGTTATAGATTATGTATAAGATATTTGTGGATAGATCCAACTTTAACAACATGCATAAGCGATCTATTACAAAGGTGTCTTTTTTTAAAAAAAAGATTTATTATTTACCGTACGTGATCCTTTGCAAATTGTAATTTTAAAGAGGGAAAAGGTGTAGAAAGGAAGTTGGAATGAGCATAATTGTTGGACCTTGATAAACACATCAAAATAGGTTGCTATATTACTCATACATTTTAAGGGTATAAATAATCAATCATAAAAATAAAGTGTATAGCAATATTATTGTTTAAACATCACAGAAATTTCTTTAGTTATATGGTTAAACAGAACTAAATGTTACACAAAATTCATTGGTCTTAACGAGTATACGGTTCAAACTTCGACATATGTAACCTTATTATATATATCTCAATTTATTTACTATACGTATTAAACGAAGGTCCCTTCATGCGTTTGTGTCATCATTTGAGAAAACATTTTTCACTCAATAAGTTATTGCTACAAGAAAAACCATTCTTAACATGGGGTGAGATATTGTCATATCAGATTTAGCGTGGGACAATTTGAATATGACATGAGACTAAAATGAATCCCACGAACCGTGTCATAATTTATAAAAAAATGTGAGCAAATTTGGTGTGGGATGTATAGCGACCCATTTCTTTCTCTTTTTATTTCCCCTCTCAAATAGAACCCATTTCATTCCCCCACCCCACCCCACTCTATCACCTTATTGATTTTTCCATTTCAAGAAGCTAAGGTACCGTTATGTTTATGACGAAAAATAAAGTAATTCTAACCAATTACTTTTATATTTTGACGAGAGGTTAGTTATAATTTGGCTCCCCTTTAGTGTATATATATATATATATTGTGTTAATTGAGAATATAGATTTAAAATCGGATAGTACAACCTCTTCAATTGTTTAAAACATTATGGTTGATATTATTGCATATTTTTTATTAGTTTTAGAAAAACTATTTGTCTCTTTGAATTAATGGTGATTGTTTATGTTAATTTTTTTATCTCCATATTATAGAGGTTATGTTGTCTATTTTTTTTAAAAAAAATTATTATGTTAGATGATTTTGAGTTGAAATTAAATTCAATGTTAATAATTGTGTTTTTTTATTCTAATTGGTTAAATATATTAATGTAGAAAATGGATCGTACGGATTATTGATGAGTCTAGATCTCTAAGTACCCTATGTTGGAAAAATTTTGATGATACTTCACTCTCAAAATAATTCAAGGCATTTAATTCTAAAGTGATTTAAGAATTTTTCAAAGTATGAAACAAAAGTAATAAAGAACCAAAATGAAGAACTATAGAAAATTCTTAATAGAAATCAGAATTCCTCTAAAGCAGAGAATGATCTTAGAGTTCTTTTTACAATCAAGGATCACAAGCGAGGATCAAGAAATAAGCAAGATGAAAAACCTCTATATATTCTTAAGAGGGAGTGTAACGCCATTACAAGCAACATGGTATGGTCAATGCTGACATAACATTAGTCATCTTTGAAAAATCAGTTACAACCTCAATGCAAAGGCTACAAACCAAATTTCTGGAATTAAACACGAAAATTAAAATAACACTGATTTGACTTCCACAGTATCAAAACACTCTAAATTCTAACCATGGAAATTGTATCGTTGTACGCAATGGGCGTCTGTGATTTCCGTCTTTCTTATCTCCTCCGTTTTTATGTTTTAGTTTATCATTTCGTGTGAAATGTTGTTTTACTAATTAGCAGTGCTGTTTTTTAATTCTAAAATCACAATAATAATAGCATCTTCAAATATACTATACATCATCTTTATAAAGAGGCATCACAAACTTATCACAACACACAAATCTTAAGCTAGTTTCTAATTATAGGTTACGCGACATTTGAAAAACCTGAACTAACAAGTCATGTTTTTTATTTACATATCTCAATATACGCATGCAACCTTGTGAAAACCCCTGAGTGATGTAACTTGTCGAGGAATGGAGACCAAGGACCTGCAAATATGTACAAAGTTTGTAAGGGTAAATGTTGAATTGCTCGTTTTTTAGAGTTGGAAAATTATTCAGATATTTCCATCCATACCGCATTGTGAACATCAATTTAAGGATTTAGTACTTGAGAAAATAAATGTTTTTATCAGTATCTATTTCTTCTTGCTTCTATTTTCTTCCACAAATCAAAATACATAATATTAAACCATCTATTCATCTACTACCCATCTAATGTGTCAAGTTTTGACATGTAGTATTATGTTCTATTTTAATGTGTTCTTAATCGGTTTCTTGGTTTTATTGTTCTCTTTGTTTGGTAAAAATATGTCTAAGTATAATTTGAGGTTGACAGAACAAAATTATCTTCAACTATGACCATTAAAGTAATTACTTAGTATATAAATTATGATATATACTTACCCCAGCTGCAATTTTGTAGAGTTCAGTAGACTGAGTTCCACTTTTGGATGATCGTGACATAGAATCTGTCAAGAAACCTGAAATAAGCATGGTTGCAAGCCCTGTTGAAGTAAATGACACTCAAAACTCCCAAAAGTCCAACGGCAAATCCAATTCCCAAGCCCATATAGAAGCATGAATATACTTCAAATCTGTCAACATCATCACCATCTTCTGTCATCGGTTTGGTATTGTCGGTGGTTTCATCATGCCGGCAGTTTCTTGTGAGTGGAGGTCCACAAAGTTGAGGATTACCAATGTAGCTAAGGTTTGTGAAACTCTGAAGTTGGGTCCCCAATGGGATTTTGCCCATGAAATTGTTGAACGAGAGATTCAAGACAGCAAGGAAAGACAAAGTAGACATGGACTGAGGAATTTCTCCCGAAAGTCGATTGTTTGAGAGATCAATGGACTCTAACTGTTTCAAGTTGCCAATATCTTTTGGTATTGATCCCACCAATCGATTATGGGACAAATTCAAGGATTGCAATCTAGTGAGCATAAATATCTCCAAAGGCATTGTTTGTGATATATTGTTACTCGAAAGATCGATAGCGTGCACCAAATTGGAGTATGGTAATTCTGTGCCTTTAATGTTCAAGCCTAGAGTAAAAATGAAGTTATTTACGGAAACTGGTATGCGAATCCCAAACTTGTCAACTGAGGCAGTATCAGAAACCAGGGCTGTCATGTTATGTAAGCAGTTGGGTACAGGTCCTGACAATTTATTATTTGCCAAATCCAACACCATGAGGGAACTAAGTTGGCATATCTGTGGGGGGATATTGCCACTAAACTGGTTGGATCTCATTTGAAGAGCTTTTACTTTTATTCCCTGCCACTTCCACTTTGATATAGCTCCAGAAAAGTTATTTTCACCAAGATTAAGGATCAAAAGGTTCTGGAAATTTTCCAGTAAAGTTGGTACCTCTCCAAAGAACATGTTGACATTCAAATGCAAAGAAAGAAGATTGGACAAGGAAGTCATTGAGTGAGGAATCTTTCCTGTTAGTTTGTTTCCTCCTAGATCAACATGAATCAACGATTTCCAGTCCATCCAACAATTCGGGAGTTCCCCGGATAAATTATTCATGGAGAGGACCAATGACACTAAATTGCCTTTTTCTTTCATCTTGTGACACAAAAGAGGAGAAAGGGGTCCAGATAAACTGTTATTACATAAATTCAAAAGACTTACATTTGGTGATAACTGAGGCAAGCCACCTCGCAAATTATTTGAGTTCAGCCATGCAAATTTGGAGTTTATCAGCACATTTGACATGTCTCCATTGATTGTGTTGTTTGTTAAAGAGAAATAGTCAAGTTGCGCACTAAAGTTCCAAAACTTGTCAAGAGGTTCAAATGAAGCACTTGAGTGTTCAATGGTTAGAGTTTTGAGAGAACTCTGAGTAAATAGCCATGAAGGAAGTTTACCACTAACAAATCCCAACCAAGTACCTTGAAGCTGAAAAGGAGGTACCCATTCTGGATCAAAATCATAGACCAAGGACGGCGAGCTCAGGGAAAAGTGCTTTAAATTTGAAAGAGACAGTAAATTTTTTTCAGAAACAATTCCTGTTAAAGAATTTTCCGCAAGTCGAAGGATCTCCAAGTTTGAGAGCTGTCCTAGACTTTCTGGAAATTTTCCATTCAAGTGATTTGACAGGAAATTCAATTCAATCAAGGATGATAGATTTCCCAAGTTTGTGGGAATTGGGCCAGAAAATGAATTATAAGAAAGATCAAGCTCTTGTAGTTGTTCAAGTTGTCCTATCCAATCTGGAATGGGTCCTTGAAGATTATAATTAGCAGACAAAAGCAAGGATTTGATGCTTCGAATGTTTAACAAAGTTGTAGGTAGTTTCCCACGAAAGTGATTTTGGCTTAGGTCAATATGCGATATATCACAACTAAGATTGAATAACCAAGTAGGCAACTCAGATATAAAATCATTTTCGGCAAGGTCCAAGACTTGAAGTGAAGTAAAATTCGCATATTGAAGAGATGGGTAGATGTTTTGAAGTTGACAACTCTGCAAGTGTAACTCTAAAAGTGAAGGGAGCTTGGAAACTGATTGAAGCCAATCAATTTCCTTGTGAAGAAGAATACCACCAAGGTTAAGATATTGCAGAGAGGAAAGACAGGAAATCCAACGGAGATTATCAATAAGGATATCATAATTATATGACAAATCAAGATACTGGAGTTTGGAGGAGTTTCCTTTGGACAAGCCATTACAATTCTGGCTACCCATTGAATCATATTTGACACTCTTGAAGTTGTTGTTGCTAAAATCCAAATAGCTCAAAAATTCAAGTTTCAGCAAAGATAGGCTGAGTTCACCTGTTAGGCAGTGTGATTTGTCATCCGGGGTGTCACCAACTACAAAGACTGAAGGGTGATTAGCATGACAAGGGAGATTGAGCTGTGTAACTCTGCCAGTGATGTTGTCACACATAATTCCAGTCCACTCACAACAATCAAGTTCAGTGAACCATGTCCATGAGGAGAGCATCCCTGAAGGATCTATGACTCCATTTTTGAAGTTTAGGAGTATGTTCATGTCCTTCTCATTGCAGGGAACCTTGCACATAACAGAGTTGAACATCATGATTGAACATAGTAACCAAAGCAAAATGAATTTAGTATTGGAGGGAGAGACGTCCATGGTGCGGCAATTAAGAAGATGGGTCGAGGATCGGAATGCAATATCATCATCATCATCATGTATAAGTATTTATCATGCTTGTCATGACCGGTATACAATAGCATCTATCATCTACAAGTATTTATTATAGTTGTCAAAACCGGACTGAATTAGTCGGTCGGATCGGAAATTAAATTGATTTCAAAAACATAAAATACCTTTTAAATTATAAAAGACAAAAAAAAATTATTTGATCCAAGGGAAAAACAAATTTTGTTACCTCAATCAACTCTAGTTATTGAAATTTGAGGAATTTAAATCCACATACATAAATAAACTTTGCACCTAAGTTCATATTCAATCATAAACTTAAGCCTTAATTTTCAGTACTTCGATCTCCACTCAGCATATGGCCAATGTTTTATTTTGTTATATCCCTAAACCCAAAACAATCCAGTTAGCTCAAAAATTGTCACATCAACATGCAATTTAATAGAGTTAATGAAAATAACAGTTTAAGAAATTAACCTTTGCAAATTTTAACCAATATAAAAGATTAAATTGGTAAAAAAAAAACATATATGAGTAGAATAGAAATTTTAAAAACTTTAGAACGTATTTACTTTTTGAAACAGTGTCAAGAAAAATAACTCGGTTGATTGAGCCGGGTGTATGAATTGTTGTTGTATACTCTTTGATATAATTGGATTCTTAATGAAATTAAAAAAAACTTAGTAAATGTTTTTTTATAATCTTAATTACAAAATTATATTGTCTTAATTTTAATTACAAAATTTTTATATTATTTTAATTTTTAAAAGTTTGTATAAGAAACACTAAAAATAATATTTCTTCATTTTTATTTTTTTATAATTTTGAAAATATAAAATAATATGATAATTTTATAATTAAAATTAAAATGATAGTTTTATAATTAAAAGAAACAATAGAAAATGAAAATGAAAATAAAAAATTTTATGAAAGTAAATAAACCTTAAGAAACAAAAAAAATTACCTGTAATTAATAGGAGGGTTAATCTCCCAACTGTTTCTATGCAGATTTTATTATGGATCAAATAAGCATAAAATTGAAGTTTTAAAAAATATAATTTAAATAATTTTTTATGATAAAAATATTAAATACATATTTTCAAATTTACACTTTGCATTGCATAGATACATTTTCTAGAATGAGGGAAACTTTTCAAACATGATAAAAGGAGAGTTTTCATTGTTGGGCTATAGTGATTGCAACCGAGTCATAAGTCATAGTTACTTTCTGACCCAAAACTAATAATTCTTCTTTCACTTTAGACTTTGTGTGTGATGTTTCACACTTACTGATATTTACCTTCAACCCTATCCTGCACACCAAATGACAAAAAAAATTCATGAAATATATAACCACCAACTAATAAAAAATTCATAAAATTTATAAATAATAAAAACACATAGTTAAAATATAATAATTTATATAATTATTCTTTGTCAATTTCACATATCTATACAGTTTTGACAAAAGAAATACTTTTGATGATAATAATAAATAATGTAAATATCAAAAAGAGTATTTCATAATAAAATACAAATTTAATCTTTTAAATATAAAATAAAAAGTAGTAATATAAATTATTAAAAATCTGTAGCGACAATAAAATAAAAAACGCTATTGCCTAGCTAAAAAGTTCAGTTACCCGCTCAAACAATTCTGATTTACCCTCAGTGACATTTCACCTACTAATTTCAACTTTTGGTTAGTTAAAATATCTTACCAAACAATCACCAATATCAAATTTCAATCTAAAACCTGAGGCTTGCACATGCTAATGGATATTTATCATTTATATTTTACTCAGCATGCTTATTATCATACTCACCATTCTATCAAATGTTTGAATGTAATTGAGTTTTAATTACTTCGGGAAACACTAGTGCCATTTTTCCAATAATTTAGGATATTTTGAGAATGGTAAATTATAGTCTCGTCCCTATAGAAAAAGTTTGATGTCTAAAACTTGGATTATATATCCTAAGGTATTTATTCTGGGTGTGTAATGGGAATTGGAATAAAATTATTCTTTTATAAAACAATTTCCTTGAGATCTATAACCTGCGTTGCAAGGTCACGTATTAGATACGTCTTATGTTCTAAAATGATTATAATCCAAGGATTCATCATCAATAACGATATATGCATCAATACATATCTGCTATATACCAAATCAAACTACTAGCAAAGCTATTCAACTAGTGTCCATAATATTTACAAGTCAAAAGGTAAACTAGCATTAGCGAAAGCAGGCTACCAAAAAGCTTTATACACATGCAAATATTTACATAATCCGCAAAATAAGTCTATGCTTTCTTGCATTAACAACCAACATTTCCAAAACGTCACCATGCACTACCCTACTTCACACTCACTAAGCCATAAGTTTAAAAGAGTAAGATTATGTATAAAATAGTCCAAAAAAAACATTTTCCCTGCAACATTCGATCAAACGCCTAGTGAGCATCACCAACCTCCCCATGGAGAATAAGAGATAGACAAAGTAAAGTAAAGACACGGAAGCATACCTTAACAATGATAATGGAAGGTCCATAGTGGTGGTTACATATATGGACAGAGCTTACTTAGTTCATAAAGGTGGCGGTCCTGGAAACAAGTTTAAGTAGAGACAATGCAAAAGTCACGGTTTAAACCGTGATAGCCATGTTTAATGGTGACGCGATGCTTAACGCACAACTCGGATTCCAAGGGGTCAGAGAAAATAAAGGTTAGGGTTAGGGTTCAATCCATGGCCTTTTTGAAATGGATGATAGTGAAGTTTGTGGTTTTAGTTATTGTTAAGAGGAAGGTTGGTTTGAAATGGATGACGGCTCGGAGGCACGATGGTGACAGTGAGAAGTGACTCACTCATGGTAGGAGTCGACGGTGGTGACTCACTTGTAGTGGCTTGCGGGTTGCGGGTTGAAGGTAATGATGGTTAAGGGTGGTTTAGTTATGGGTGATGAGGGAAGTGAAAGAGAGTAAAAGAGAGAAGTGGAGGAAAGAAGGGAAGTATGGATTAGGAACTTAGGAAAAAGGGAAGTGAAAACTAAAAAGGAGAAGAGGGACTGGAGGGAAAGGGAACCATGTAAGGGGCACATGCCAATTTTTAGTGGAATATAACGATGATTTTAAGGAACCCTGCTAATAAACAGCCGCAAAACCGCATATTTCTTGTAGTGGAGGTGTAACCAAGTTTGTGTCTATTTAATATGTAGTTGAAAATATGAAGTTATAAAAATAAAAAAATTTAAAAGTTAATATTGATCATTTACATCGTTCTATACAGTCAAAACTTTGTTTGATTATAAGATCTTTTTTGAGGGTTTGACCAACCCCAACGGGAAACCAAACAAGGCCTTTACATGTGACATTTTAACTCGATTGAAAAAATAACCGAGTTTATATGTGAACCAAAATAAATAAATATAAATAAAGTAACTCTATAAACTCGTTTGTAAATGTAACCGAGCTTATATCTTTGTTTTAAACTTGGTTCCTATGTAATCGAGGTCAAAATTTTTGTTTAAAATTTCAAAAATGTCTCTGTATTATGTATTAACTTCATTCCTTTCTAATCAAGTTAATATCTCGTAGTTATATCCAGTTAAGAAAAGTCACAACGAAAAATAATAAAACTTATAACTTTTTGTTAAGAATGAATTATTCATTGTACTTCTAATTTTACGATATTATATATTACATTCATTCGTTTCTTTGTTTATAAATAAAATTTTCTCATTTCTATAAGGTTTTGTTTTTGAAAGCCACTTCTATCAACTTAAACTCGACCTAAAGATTAAAAAAAATCCTTAAAAAAAACCTGGTGTACAATAGAATTCAGCATTTCGTATTCTTGTTCAACAATTAATGCCATTCACTTGCCAAGTCAATGATAAGGAAGCATTCATTGATCAATAAATTTAGACTTTATGTGGATGGACCTCGGAGGGTGTGAAGAAATGCCAATTGGCGGCATTTACTTTGTGGCAGTTAATGAAAGAGGAAAAGAAGAAGATTTAAATAAGCCTTGAAAAATTTAAAATTAAGATTAATCCTTTAATTTTTTTTAGATTTAACTCTTGAATTTTCATTTATTAAATTTAAGTTTTGTTGTCTTTCTTTATCCTGTTTTTTTTTATCTTGCCATACTTAACTCTTATTTTGCTCTTTTGTCTTATGGTTCATTTAACGGTGTAAGTGATGTAAAAGTTTACTATGCTGTCAAAGATGAACAACACTATGAAAAAACTAATGACCGATTCTTATTGATTTTATGTTTGCATCACCTACATGACATCTAACACAAGAGTAGAAAAACACTCCTTACCCGCCGCTCAAGATGTCATAATGTTCTCACAACAATAAAGATGAAAAAGGATGAACAACTTTCGACTTAAAACCTTTGTACTCGTGGATAAAACAAAAAAAAATGACTCAAGAAGACTAGAGACAATGAATGAAAAACAAAATGACAAACCCATTAATGAATAAATGATGGGCTAAGCAATGGACATAATGCAATACTTAAGAAATCAAGAAAATCAAGCACCACACTCTTAAATTTCAAGCAAGCAAAAATGTCATCAAATCAAACAGCAATTAATCAAAAGTGATTGAAGCTAATGATATAACTCTTTAATCTCTCAAGAATTTACATATGCTCTAAAGAAAATCACCTATATAAGTTAAACTTGATAAATTTCTAATTTTCATATAAATACATACAAAGATCAAAAGGATTTATCAAGATTGTAATGGGTCGATGTGACTGGGTAGGTAACATGAAATAATATAACTAAGCATAGAAATAAAAAGAACAATGAAAAATAAGAGCCAATGAACATAAAAGTACAATTAAAAAACCCCAGATAATCAAAATAAAATAAAACTCAAACATGGTAAGAGACAAAATACCAAAGCAAATCCCTTTCATTTGTTTTGATTACTTTTTCTTTTCTTTTCTTTCTTTCCTTTTTTTTCTTTGAACTTTTCCCTTTTTATGCTTTTTTTTCCCTGACTTTTTTTTTCTTGAAACAATGGAACGAGTTCATTATGAAAATCCAAACAAGACATAAAACATAAACTCAGATGCACTTCCAATTATCAATAACTTTTTCCAAAACAATTTCAAAGCTTCTTATCAACTTAAGGCAAGGTAATCTTGGTTTCTGGTTATTAACTAATGATGTAGTTAAATGAATAAATGGATGTACAAAGGCTTAAAGTGGCTAATAATGGAAAATGTATAACATGACTAAAATGAAAAGAAAGTTTTAATCATATCAAAACATACATATAGAACAAGAAACATAAAAAGAAACAAAATAAATTCTCAAGCACCAACAAATAAGGATGAATAAAAACTGACACAATACAATCCATTTCCATCACACAGCTCAAAAGCTTATTAAGATAAAAATCTATCACGACAATTTACTACTTAAACATCAAACCATCATAAAATACTCAATGATACATGAAATCAAATCAATTCAAATCAACAAACTTCTCCCGAGTTTATGAAATTCTCCCTGAAATTACTCCTACTTGTTTTATGTTTGATTAAAGAAAAAGGGTTATCAAAATTGACAGAAAAGGTCATCTTCAATCAAATCCATTGAACTCATTATTTGATCGGGAAGCATTCAAACATTTCACTTTTTATTATAGAAGACACTTAGATAAATCAAATGCGCGTCTCATAATTAATTCAGTTTTTATTATGATAAAAGACACTTACATAAATCAAATGTCTGTCTCATAATTAAAAGTGTTGTCCATATGTGGACCAAGTGAAAAAATGTACGTGTATAATTAAGTGATAAACAAATGATTGGGATCAAAAGAGAGTAAATAATCCTCGAATTATTTCTCAATGAAAGGAATTGAATGGTTATCTTACAAGTTGCAATTTCTTTCCTTTTTGGATGACCATGGAAAACAATCGGTTAAGAAGTCTAAAATAAGCATGTCTGAATGCTTTATTGAAGAAAATGACACCCAAAACTCCTAAAAATCCGACAGCAAACCCAATTCCCAAACCCATAAAGAAGAATGAATGTACTTGAGAGTTGTCATCATCATCATCTCCTCCCATGAAGTTTGTATTCTCATCTTGTGGGCAAATCTTTGAAAGTGGAGCTCCACAAAGGCCGGGATTGCCTATATAACTAAGGTTTGTAGAACCAAGCTGGGTCCCAGATGGGATTTTGCCCACAAAATTGTTGAATGACAAGTTCAAGACACCAACATAATGCAATGCAGACATGGACTGAGGAATTTCTCCTGAGAAATGATTGTTTGAGAGATCAATAGACTCCAACTGTTTCAGGTTCCCAATCTCTTCTGGTATTGTTCCCATTAAATGATTACGTGACAAATTCAAAGATTGCAATGCAGTGAGCATATACACCTCTGAAGGCACTCTTCCAGACAAATTGTTGCTTGAAAGATCAATGACATTCATCAAACTAAAATTCTCTAACTCATTGCCTTTTATAAGTAATGTAATGCTCAAAGAAAAGGCAAATGGTAATCCCCCTATATAAATGGTTATGCCAATCTTAAGACTTGAAGCTTGATTAGAAAGCATTGCTGTGATGTTATGTAAACAATTTGGTATTGGTCCTGATAATTTATTGCTTGCAAAATCCATCACCCTAAGAGAATGAAGTTGACATAACTGTGTAGGGATGTTACCACTGAATTCATTTGATCTCAGTTTAATACCTTTAACACTCTGTCCCATCCAACTTGGTATAGCCCCAGAGAGATTATTGTGGCCTAAATCAAGAATTGCCAGTTTTCGGCAATTTCTTAGTGTCAAAGGTACCTCTCCAAAGAGCATATTGCTTTCCAAATACAATGCATAAAGGTTAGACAAGGAGCCCATGGAGTGAGGAATCTTGCCTGCCAAGTTATTGTATCCTAAATCAACATGGACCAATAAATTCCAATCATTCCAACAATTTGTGAGTTCTCCTGATAAATGATTATAGCCCAAGTCCAAGTACATCAAATTGCTCTTTTCTGTCATATTGTGACACAATAGAGGAGAGATAGGTCCAGACAATGAGTTATTATATAAACACAAAACTACAACGCTTGGTGATATTTGAGGCAAGCCACCTTTCAAATTATTGGAAACTAACCAGACACTTGAAGAGTTGAGAAACACATTTGACATGTCCCCATCGATTGTGTTGTTCACTAAGTACAAATAGTCAACTTGAGTAGCAAAGTTCCAAAACCTTTCAAGAGGTTCAAATGAAGCAATGGAGTCTGTTATGGTTAGAAATTTGAGAGAACTCTGTGTGAATATCCATGAAGGAAGTTTATCATGCACATAGCTCAATTGAATGCTTACGAGTTGAAAAGGAGGGACCCAGTTAGCACCAAAATCAAAGGTCAAGGATGGTGAGCCCAAGTAAAGGTATTTCAAGTTTGAAAGAGAGTGTAAATTTCTTTCAGACACAATTCCTGTCAAGGAATTATCATCAACACAAAGTATCCTCAAGTTGATGAGTCCCCCAAGACTTTCTGGAAGATTCCCGCTCAACTCATTTGAATTAAGAAACAACACAGCCAATGATGATATATTTCCTAAACTTGAGGGGATTGGACCAGAAAAATAATTCTGAGAGAGGTCCAGCTTCTGTAGATGTTCAAGTCCTCCTAGCCAATCTGGAATAGGTCCTTTGAGATAATTATTGGACAAAATCAAGGATTTAATTCTTCTAAGATTTGGCAATGTTTTAGGTAATTGGCTATGTATACTGTTTTGGCTAAGGTCAACATGAGTTATGTCACAACTAAGATTGAACAACCAGCTAGGCAACTCAAATATGAAATTATTGTTAGCAAGATTTAAGACTTGAAGTGAAGTAAAATTAGCATACTCAAGAGATGGATAGATGTTTTCAAGCTGACAACTCTCCAAGTTTAACTCTAAAAGTGAAGGGAGCATGGTCACTGATTGAAGCCAATTAACTTCCTTGCCAATATGAACACCACTAAGGTTAAGATACTGCAAAGAGGAAAGGTGGGGAATCCAATGGAGATTATCAATAACAATATCATTGTTATATGATAAATCAAGATAATGAAGGTTGGAGAAGTTTCCACACATGTGGTAAGGTGTACCTCTTGACAAGTTATCACATTTGTTAGTGGTATTCACATAATCATCATAACGGATGGCCTTGAAGTCATTGTTGCTCAAATCCAAGTAGCTTAAAAATTCAATTTGTAACAAGGAGATGAGGTTGAATTCACCTGAAAGGCAGTGTGATTTGTCTTCCACCTCTCCATCAACAACTACTGTAGAGTGATTAGTAAGACAAGGGAGATTGAGCTCTGTAACTCTGCCAGTGATGTTGTCACACTTAACACCAGTCCACTGACAACAATCATTTTGAGTGAACCATGAAGAAAGCAAGCCTGAATGATCTATGACTCCCTGTTTGAAGTTTAGGAGTGTGTTCATGTCCTTCTCATAGCAGTGAACCTGTTTTAAATGACTAGTGCACATAAAAGAGTTGAACATAATTGTGCAGAGTAGACAAAGGAAAAGGAATTTGGTAAGAGAGGTAAAAGCACCCATGATGAGGCAAGATGAAGGCATTACATTTCAGTACAAGTATTTATATGCTGGAGTAAGTCTTCCAAAAGTGTGAACTCAAGGCATGCAGTATGGGTTCACATGTTCATAGCCTCCCTAAATTGACAAGACTCTTTTAATAATAATAATTTGATTTTGAAGTGAGCAAAGAATTACAATGTGTTTATCTTTAAATTAAATTAAATTACAAGTAGGCATCTCTTTATTTATTTATTTTAGACAAAAACTTATCTTACTTTTGGAAACGTGAAGATCTATTCCACTCACCACCATGCATGGGAGTATTATTCTATTCGTTCTCTTGCACAATATTTCTAGACTAAACCGATCTGTTTTCAAACCACTAAACTGGATATTGGATAAACTGATAACCCATCAACTCAAAATCAAAATTTGTTAAAAATCCTGTTTTTTATTTTTATTTTTCTTGCTGTATTAGGCATCAAATTGAATCATACTTTTATATATATATATATATATATATATATATATATATATATATATTACTTTTCTTATTATAGCACCCACGAAAATTATTTTTTTCCTTAATATTATCATTAGCAGTATTTTAAATAGTTTATTCCAATGATATATGATTTTTCACAAATTAAATATTTTAGTTTAATCAGTTTTACTATACACAATATTAATAATGTGTGATGATAAGAAATTTACAGTTCACTTTTTGTATGAAATTTATAATTTAATTAATATTAATTTTTTATGAAAGGACTATTTTTTTGGGGTTAGCTATTCTATCAGGTAGTGCACCAAATTGGTAGAGTTACTCCTATTAATGGGATTTTTTATATACATAAAGTCAAACTCGAGATATTCTTAAATAGAGTCAAGTCACCTATGGCTTATATCAATTCACTTCAGATTTAGAAAATGTTTGGTTTGTAGTTGGAAAAACAAACTTATGAAAATGAAAAAAATTTAAAACTTAATATTGATTCTTACGCCGTTTAAGACAGTCAAAACTCCTTCAACTCAACAGAGTTTCGTTGGTTGGAGCTTCCGACACTACTAATACTATAACTAACAAATTTAATAAATTAACATTTATATAAAATAAATAAAAGATGAAAACCAATTCAAACAAAAGGCATAAGAATGGATTAGTTTGATATGATTTTTACAGTAAATTGTAACCAAACCAAGTCACTTGGTATAAAATTAATGTTTGATTTGGATAACTTTTTATATGAACACCCAAACTGAACATAACCCAAAGTAGGGATGCAATAGCCACTTACTCTTAGAAAACTAAATCTTGGGTGTTTGGTTTTTTAAATGTGGAAGGAACTAAGAAGTATTATTTCATGAAGCTATTTGCGTGATATGAAAGTCGTAAAGTACTGCAACTAGTTCTGTGTTTTCTTTCTGGGGTCAAGTACTACTGCTAGTAGTTCAAACATGGAGAAATAAAATAAAAGAAGTTGAGTAGAGATAATATGAAAATATATGTTATTTGAACCTATAGAAATAGAAGACCAAAAAAAATAATATTTTATTATTTTGATAGGAAAATAATAAATTTTTATATAAAAACTGAGTTTTATCATAATTAATTTTAGACATAAAATTTACTTTTTAAATTCTTCATATCATCACATTTCATTATATCTAAGAATAGAATTAATTTTTTTAAATCTCATTGTTTCCATTTCCTTCTTCGTTTCCTTTTGAATAAACAAGGAACAAGATTTCTTCTCCATATCATTTCTTTCTCTCTCTATTTTGGTCCTTCTTTTTTCTTCAAACCAAACAAAATGTCAAGAAAAGCTATGCAACTTATTAAAGGCATTTAACATGTTTACGACCTGAGTTAATTTGACTCGTTTAGTAAAAGGATTAAGTTTAGATTTTACCAAAAGAAAAAAAAAGCTTATATTCAACTAAAAATGTGAAACTCCAAGTCATAAAAAAGTTTAATAAACCTAACAGATCAGTGTTTATGTAAATCTATAATGTAACATAATTAATTTATTATATTATATATTATTAAATATAGTAAGTATTATATTAAAATTATATAAAATTATTTATTTATAATATATTTTAATATAGTTAAGTATATACATGTTTATCTAATCTGAACAACTTTATACAAAATCAAAAATCAAAAATAAGAAAACTTTTATTTAAACACATCATTAATACTCATTTACTATAATTTTTATTTTCACGTAATTTTTAATAAAATATTTTTACTTTTATTCTCTTATCAAGATTGTGTAAATTAGACAACCTCATACTATATACATTTGTTGAACTACTTCTCTTCTCCTTGAAAGGAAAAATTGAGTCAAACAGTGTCTTTAACTCTTTGAATGAAAAGGAACTTTTTTAAAATAAAAAAAAATTAAGCAACTTTTAACTAAAAGCCAAACTAACGTCTAACTTAAAATTTCTTTTTGTTATGAATATTTTAATATTTATGGATGTCCAAATTACTCTATAAATTGGACTCCTAAGCAAACATAAGGTGACACTTCTCAATTCTACTAAGCAACTTCATTTTCATTCTCTCATTTCTCTCTTCAAATTCCTCTTCATCTATAATTCTTCTTCCTTTATAATTTTTAGCTTATTTTATAACACGTTATCAGCACGAGCTTCTGACCAATTGAGATCTAATTAAGTTTCAAGAGGTAACACAATTATTTTATTTTATTTCCCCCTTCATGATTTTATTTTAATTTATGTATCTTATGTTACATATATATTATAAAAGTTCCTGAAGAACTTATATTTTAAACATCCCGGAAGGATGTATAAGATTATATCTATATCATAAAAAAAATAGATTCCTGAAGAACTTATTCATAAACATTCCTGCAGGATATATAAAATTAATTATCAAATAATTCTTGAAAAATTCTCAAAAATATTTATTGATAGTTCCTGAAAAACTATGACAAGATATTAAAATGATATATATCTTTTTGCTTTATACTACCTTTTATATTAAATATTGCACCTCTCACAGACTAAACAGCGTTCCATTGCTTTTACTATGTTCTCCATATAATTGTTTATATTAAATATTGCACCTTATTGCACCTTACGGACTAAAGAGTTCCATTTGATTAATGTATTGTTATTTTATAGTGTCCTTTCCATTACTTGTTCCATTTGACTAATCATTTGCTTTATATTATAGTTTACCTTTCCATTACTTTATGCGTTCAATACATGCTACTTGTTTCATTTGATACGCTATTTGCCTCCTCACTGCACTATACTAACATTCACATTAATTTGCACCAAACTAATTATTTTATTATATGCTAATTATTGGCTTCACTACCTTCTTCACGTGACTATGTTGGCAGTGTTTCACTTTATTTTATTTTATTATGCACTAATTATGTTGGATTAATTCAATTACACTAACTTTATCATATATTCAGGTGAATTGCTTTACTGATTGCTTATTTTTGCTTTAATGATTGCTTATTTCAATTGCTGATTGCTTTATCCATTGCTTTCCATTTCATATTATTTTATATTGCTTTAATCAATTGCACTACCTGATTGTTATATATTATTGAGCTGATAACTGCATGCTGATTGTGCACCACTTATAGCTTATATAGCATATATAGCACGTTGATTGCTTATACTAGTGCCTGCTGCGTGACTTGCTTATACTAGTGCCTGCTGATGTCCATTAGCTAATTAATTGCATAATACCTGCTATGTTATCTTAATGCTATGTTATTTTAATACTGTCCATTAGCACTTTACACCAATAATTATTGATTATTAAATTGATTTTATATTTCATATACCTCCGGTTATAATTGGTATTGTATAATATATTTTATAATATAAAGGAGTTAATAAATAAGATATGCATTAATAAAGAATTAAACCCAGGTTTATACCGTGGTAAGTTATTACTCTACCACTAGTTTTAAGAAAACTTTTAAATTTTCATTATCGGGTTACTTATGTGAAATTTTATTTTAACTTGTTTAGTTGATTTATAAGTTATTTTACCTTAATTACTTGTCTCCTTATGACTAAACAAAATAATGAGTTACTTATGCAAAATCATGAGTCTCGTCCAACTAGAACTGCTCCATTCCCAGAAGTGAATGTAACAACACATGATCATTATACTCATGGTCGTGGTAGTGGTCAAAATGATAACAAATCATTTGTATGAAAAATAAAGAACGTGTAGAAAAAAGAAAAGATGTTTGAAGTAGCGAACAAACTAATAATATTTGTTATCGTTATGGTAGCCAAGACCATTGGTCTCGGGTTTGTCGCACATCAAAACATCTGATTGATCTATACCAAAAATCCCTTAAAAATAAAGGGAAAACAATATAAACAAATTTGACTGGTATAGATCGATGTTTATACTCACTTTGATGTTGATGATTTCCTTACTCTTCCTGAAGAAGATATTGACCACTTGGTTGGAGAGGGGAGTGCCCCTAAATAAATTATTTTATGTTTCATGTAATGTTTTTTTGTTATGAATTTATGTTAAATATTTATTATTGTTAATTATATTTTCATTCGTGATTTATTCTTATTATTATTATTATTTAATAAAGAATGAATGCTTATGTGAATGATGAAGATATGTCTCGCAAACAATGTAACAACTTATATTATTCTCAAGAATGAGAAATATTTCCACCATATAGTAAAATAAGAAGCCAATGTTAATACTATATCTGGTTGTATAAATATAATTGAAGGCTCCGACAGAGCCAGTATTTTGTTACCAGGAGGAACAAAATTATACATTGAAAGTGCATTATATTCTACGAAGTCTCAAAGAAATTTATTGAGTTTTAAGGATATCCGCAGAAATAGATATCATATTGAGACCACAAATGAAGGAAAAGATGAATATCTTTACATCATAAAGTTAATTTCTGATAAGAAATGTATATTGGAAAAATTGCCTTCATTTTCCTCCGGTTTGTATTATACTTATATTAGTACAGTTGAAACAAATGTTATTGTAAACCAGAAGTTTACAAATAAGAATGATTTTGTTATCTGGCATGAACGATTAGGCCATCCTGGATCAATTATGATGCGAAAAATAGTTAAGAATTCAAATGGTCATTGTTTGTCCAGTAGACAAATTCTGTAAACTAAGAATTTCTCATGTGCTGCTTGTTCTCAAGGAAAATTGATTATTCGACCATCACCAATAAAAATTGGGAATGAATCACTCGTATTTTTAGAGCGTATACAAGGTGATATTTGTGGACCAATACACCCTTCATGTGGACCATTTAGATATTTTATGGTTTTAATTGATGCATCAACTAGATGGTCACATGTTTGCTTATTGTCAACTCGCAATCAGGTGTTTGCGAGATTACTAGCTCAATTAATTCGTTTAAGAGCTCATTTTCCTGATTATCCAATTAAAAAATACGCCTTGATAATGCTGGTGAATTCACATCTCAATCATTTAATGATTATTGTATGTCCATTGAAATTGATGTTGAACATCCTGTAGCACATGCTCATACACAAAATGGACTTGCTGAATCATTGATTAAACATTTGAAATTGATAGCAAGACCATTGTTAATGAGATCAAAACTTCCAATTTCAACTTGGGGACATGCAATCATGCATGCGGCAGCACTTATTCGCATCAAGCCTACAAGTTATCATGAATATTCCCCTTTACAATTGGTTCATGGTAAAGAACTAAATATTTCCCATCTAAGAAGTTTTGGAAGTGCAGTATATGTTCATATTTCTCCTCCACAACGCACTAAGATGGGACCTCAAAGAAGGTTGGGAATATATGTTGGATATGAAAGTCCATCTATAATAAAATATCTTGAACCTTTAACAGGTGATTTGTTTACAGCTTGTTTTGCTGATTGTCATTTTGATGAATCTGTTTTCCCACCATTAGGGGGAGAAAATAAACAGTTGGATAAAAGGATCAGTTGGAATGAGATATCTCTCTCATACCTTGATCTTCGAACAAAGCAATGTGAACTAGAAGTTCAGAAAATAATTAGTTTGCAAAATTTAGCAAACCAATTACCGAATGTATTTGCTGATCCAAAAAGAGTGACTAAGTCACACATACCAGCTGTTAATACTCCAATAAAGATTAATATCCCTGAAGGACAATCTAAATTTGCAAATGAGTCTGAAGCCAAAATAAAACGTGGCAGACCTGTTGGTTCTAAGGATAAAAATCCTCGGAAAAGAAACGTAAATAAAGAAGATGGTCGAATCGAGGACATAAAGACTCTAGTAGAGTCTCCTGACATAATCAAGAATTCAAATCCAGAAGATACCAAGGTACCTGAAATTGATAAGAATAAAGAGATCTCTATAAATTATGTCATGGATGGAATATAATGGAATCGACATGAAGTCGATGTTGATGAAATTTTTGCATTCAAAGTAGCTCTTGATATTATAAATGATGATAAGAATCATGAGCCAAAATCTATTAAGGAATGTGCACAAAGAAATGATTGACCAAAGTGGAAAGATGCAATGCAAGAAGAGTCAAACTCACTTGCAAAATGAAAAGTTTTTGGACCTGTAGTACAAACACCTAAAGGTGTAAAACCAGTTGGGTACAAATGGGTCTTTATGAGAAAAAGAAATGAAAATGGTGAAATTGTACAATATAAAGCAAAGCTTATTGCACAAGGTTTTTCACAAAGACCTGGTATTGATTTCGATGAAACATATTCACCAGTGATGGATGCAAGTACTTTTCGATACTTGATTAGTTTGTCAATTCTTAAAAAAAACTTGATTTATACCTAATGGATGTTATTGCAGCATATTTATATGGCTCACTTGAAAATGACATCTATATGAAACTACCCGAGGGATTTAATTTGCCTGAAGCAAAATGACATCTATATAAAACTCCCTAAAGGATTTAATTTGCCTGAAGCAAAATGACATCTATATAAAACTCCCTGAAGGATTTAATTTTCCTGAAGCATACAAGACAAATTCTCGAGAAAATTATTCAATTAAATTGAATAAATCCCTTTACGGACTAAGGCAATCTGGACATATGTGGTATAATTGTCTCAGTGAATACATATTGAAAGAAGGGTATAAAAATGACTTAATTTGTCCGTGTGTTTTTATGAAAAGATTCAGAAAAGAGTTCGTTATAATTTTCGTTATAATTTCTATTTATGTAGATGATTTAAACATCATTGAAACTCCTGAAGAGCTTTTAAAGGCTGTAAATTACTTGAAAAAGGAATTTTAATGCACCAAAAGACTTGTATAGAAAAGGTGCCAAAGTGATTCTATATAGACAAATCACACCCATTGAGTAGTCCAATGGTTGTAAGATCACTTGAAGTAAGCAAAGATCCTTTTCAACCTCAAGAGAAAAATGAAGAACTACTTGGTCCTGAAGTACCATATCTCAGTGCAATTGGTGCACTAATGTATCTTGCTAGTCATACACGACCTGATATATCATTTGTTGTCAATATGTTAGCAAGACATAGTTCTTCACCGACAAAAAGGCATTGGAATGGGATTAAGCACATACTTCGCTACCTTAGAGGTACAATTGACATGGGTTTATTTTTCCCATATGTATCTAAGGCAAACCTAATTGGTTATGTAGATGCGGGATATTTGTCTGATCCTCATAATGGTCGATCACAAATAGGATATTTGTTCACATGTGGTGATACAGCAATTTCATGGAGATCCATAAAACAAACGATCACAGCAACATCATCTAATCATGCTGAAATTCTAGCATTATATGAAGCAAACTGAGAATGTGTTTGGTTGAGGTCTATGATTCAGCATATTCAAGAAACTTGTGGCTTACATGCTGGAAAATTACCACCAACAATTTTATGTGAAGATAATGCAGCTTGTATCTCCTAGTTAAAGGAAGGTTATGTTAAAGGAGATAGGACAAAGCATATTTCACCAAAAATTTTCTTTACTCATGATCTTATAAAGAATGGTGAAATAAATGTCCAGAAAGTCCAATCATATGAGAATCTAGCAGATATCTTTATAAAATCTTTACCAACCAAAGTCTTTGAGCAACTAGTAGAGAAGATTGGTCTTCGATGCTTACATAAATATTCTGATGAGGGGGAGAATTAAACACCTGTATATTGAATTATTTATTTACTTTGTAAGGAATGTTGTACTCTTTTTTCTTCACTAGGTTTTTATCCCACTGGGTTTTTCCTAGTAAGGTTTTAACAAGGCACATTCTTAAATATGGACATCCAAGGGGGAGTGTTATGAATATTTTAATATTTATGGATGTCCAAATTACTTTATAAATTGGACTCCTAAGCAAACATAAGGTGACACTTCTCAATTCCACTAAGCAACTTCATTTCCATTCTCTCATTTCTCTCTTCAAATTCCTCTTCATCTATAATTCTTCTTCCTTTATAATTACTAGCTTATTTTATAACACTTTTTTTATTTATTTCTAATTATGCGTATTAGCAAATTGTTCCCTCCCGCGCGTGCCCAAGCATTCACTCGTCTTTTAATATCAATCACTCGGTGGGAGAATTCTAATGTTGACCAATATTTTAGTCAACATTTTGCTGACACTATATTTTTTAACCATTGATTTAATCCGATGGTGTCTTACTATACATTTGTACACAGAAAACAAGGCTCACAATGGGTAAAAAGAAGTGGTGTAACTAGTTGGGAATTTTTAGATATTAAATTGTGAAGGGTGTTTTGGTAAAATCCGTAAGGCATGGTGGAGGGAGTTGTTGTTGAATTCCGAAAATGAAATTAAAGGTGCAGGGAGCCATTTATTTAACTTTAAATGTTGACCATGTGTGTGCCTGAAATGGAACATTAAAATTCTCCTTTGTTGTTTTGCAATAGAAATAGAGAGTGTGTGTGACTGGAAAATAGAAGCATCAAGAATTAAAGAAAGGTTTTTCATTGCCTTCACCTAAGTAACTATACCGGTTGTGAAAGAAATGACAACTAAGGTGGATGTAGTTCTATTTTTTCAAATTAGTTTACAGATTATATAATAAAAGTTTTGAATTTTTTTAAATAATTATTGAAAGAATATTATAAAATAACATTAATAAGAAAATAATTGTTGTAAGTTTATAAATGTTAATATTATTATTGTTGTTGTTGTTGTTGTTGTTGTTAATATTATTATTATTATTTTGAAAATATGTTTCTATCATACCGGTTGTAGGCTAATCTTGAAGAAAGCATAGGTAATGAAAGATTTGTTAACCTACTAGCGAAAATGGAAGACATTTCACTGACACAAGTTAGATGTATGTGTTTTATGGATTTAGAGGAAGCATACATGTTCTACAATCAATATGGGAAAACGAATGAGTTTAGTGTAAGGAAAAACAAGAGACAAAAAAATAAGAATGGAGAATTAATATGGCAGCAGTTTATGTGTTCAAGTAAAGGGGTTAGGTGTTTAAGACTTACCATTTTGGGTAACAGACAATGAGATCATGACGTAAGACTAGATTTAGTTGTTTGGCATAAATACAATTTGTTCAAAGCGTGGAGATTGGTTTGTGACTATTTTCTACGATGACCATACTCATTGTTTGGTGGGGGACAATTACAGCAGGTTGTTAAGATCTCATTGGAAAATGTTAGATGCCGACGTGACTTAAATAGAAATTATGAGGAGCAGCGGGATTAGTACAACGAAAGTGTACAACACATTTGCAACACAGTCCGGAAGGTATGATCTAATTGGGTTTAGACGGAAAGACATGTATAATGAGATACAAAAATCACGACGATTAAAGGAATCTGAAGTGGCCGAGGCAGAGAAATTTTTGGTTGTGTTGCATGAGGTTGATTTGTATCTGTTTTAGAGTCATAAGATTAGTGACGATGGAAGATTGTTACATTTGTGTTAGTGTGTCGGAACTAGTCGAAAAGGCTACTAGATTTTTGGTGATGTGTTAGCGTTTGATGCGACGTACAAAAGAAACAAATGCAAGTGTCCGATTATGATCTTGAGTTGTGTGAATCATCATAAGTAAACATGTGTTTTTAGTTGTGCTTTAGTATCAAACGAGTGTGATGGTTTGGAGAACAGATTTAGAAAGGGGTTGAATAAGTCTGTTCACTTTTTCAAACCAAAAAGTGATATTCAAACACAACAACATTATGCATAACAGACCAGACTTTTGCTTACTTAGAGTATGTGATACTTTGATTGAGTGAGCGTAATTTACCAGACTTTTACTGTCAAGAATATTAATGATAATGCACCAGACTTTGATAGTTAAAGACTTAGAGAGAGAGAGAGAGACAATACACAAGCAATTTATACTGGTTCACCTCCAACCCGGAGACTACATCTAGTACCTTCAAATCTGAAGGATTTCCACTATGTAAAAATCATTTACATTAGATGTTGAGTATTATTGACTCCAGCCACTCTTGGCTTAAGCACAGCCTATGCTTTTGAGTATTCTTGAATCCAACCACTCCTGGCTTGAGCACAATTCATGCTCTGAGTATTCTTGACTTCAGCCACTCCTGGCTTAAGCACAACTCGTGCTTCAACACACCAGACCGCCCTGGATTCCTATGAGTATTATTTTACAGCACTCACTCCTGGAGCAGACCTAAGTATTCTTTCACAAGTCACTCCTGGCTCAAACCCCGAGTACTCTTTCAAAAGTCTCTCCAAGCCAACAGTGCTTCCCACACTAATAGAGTCTAACAACACACCATACTTGTACTACCAGAGGATTGAAAGAATTATTGCAAGCTGAATGAATAAGCCTTCTAACTTAGCTGAGCTAAGTGATCAACTACATGAGTTGGTTTGTAAAGAAAGAGAATGACTTATTTGTAACATCCCAAAATTTATAAAAATGATTAATTAAGAGGAATAAATAGTAAATAATTATATATGAGTTGATTCATGTCCCAAAAATTTAGAAATAATTAAATTGAGATTTATTATGGGTATTCATAATTTATTAAGACTTAATGAGATAAAATTATACCCGATTAAAATATGGGTGTTGGACCAAGTATCTCCGATTGAGGTACTGTTGGTCAGGGCTGTTAAGAATATTATGGGGAATCCGGGTATGTCTTCGGAATAATTTTTAGATATAGTATTGAGTCCGAACGGTGATCCTGTTTGTTGTAAAACAGAGAAAACTTAAATGAAGGGTTAAAATAAAATACCAAACTTCCATTTCTCTCTTCTCATTCACGTTACTCTATCTCCCTCTATGACATTCACTCTCTTTTCTCTACACTTTCATTCCTCTTCATCTTCTTCTCCTCTAAAAAAACCTAGAATATGATGTGCCCTTCTTCCCTCTCCATTTTCATTTTTTTCATTGGGCAAGAAGGAGACTCGGTTGATTGAAGTTCTCTCCTTCTCCTCTCTCAATTTTCATCACCCACTCCTCTCCCCTTGGTGCTCATTGTTGTTTGTTGGTTGAGGTAAGTTCCTCTCCATTTTTAATAAGTTTAAGCCCTAGGTTTTGGGTTATGGTTATTGGATGAGTGATTAAATGCATGAGGGTATTAAATGAGAGCATTAAATGTGGAAACCCTAAGGTGGGATGTGTTAAATGCAAACTTTTATGAGCATTTATGGTGGTACATAAAAATATAAGGATTAATGGTGGAAGATGATGATTATTTACGATGGTTGTTGGGTTTTTGGTGAAACCCTAACTCTAGAAATTGAGGGAAATGAGTAATGATGTTATGAGAAATGATTTTAAGTGTAAACCCATGATATTTAGGGTGTAGGTGCTGTTAATGATGTTGGAAGAATATTTATTAATGATGAGATATAGTATTAATGATGATGGATGGTCATAAATGGTGGTTGATGACCATTGGGGTAAGAACCCATCAATGGGTATAACTTTAAATGCATAATAATAAGTATAAACACCAAATCTATGATGATTGTGGTGGATTGATGAAATAAAATTATGGATTAATGAGATTTACGTTGAAGTGTAATGGTGAGTATATGAACCCTAGTTGGGATGCTGATGCTTTATTGATAAACATGTAAGGAATATAAATTATGTGGTATAGTGAACTAAGATTGATGAATGAAAAATTGTTGAAATGATCAATGGTGTAAATTTTGATTTGAGAACATTAAGGCTTTTAGTAAATTTATGATAAGATGAGGATTAGTGTCATGAGGAATGACTTTATACATGTATATGTAGAAATTAAGAGTATGCTAAGTTGTGATGTTAGGAAACCCTTTAATGGTGATGGGTTATGCATTGGGTAGGTTTAACCCACTTTTGAATATAGATAATCTTGATTTTGGGAAAAGAATTCCTGAAATCTAACACAATTGTATGAATTGGTATTTTGACAAGTCTAGGACTTGTTATTAAGCTTTATGATATATTAACAATTGTTTAGAATTGTGATGATGCCTTGAGATGGCTTATTGATTAAATGTATGTATATAAATATGTACTGGTGTAGATTATATTCTGGGCGATGAGGCGAAACAATCGGACCTTCGAATCGTTGTCCTTCTCTTAAGGTAGGAGAGGAGTTTATATTCAAAATGCATGATTTGAATAATTAATGATTAATGTATATGATATTGCTCATGTTTGTCTTGCTATGATTATGTTTAAATAATATGATGATTGACATTTTGATGTCATTGTGCTTGGTAAATGTGTGATATGCATTTGGTATATTGGTGGTATGCTTTGTGGTGATTGGTGATTGTCATAAGAATTTGGGCAAATGTTGTGCCTATTTGTTGTTGAAAATGTATGTATGTTCACCACAAATAATGAATGAAGAATATTATTGTTGGGCATACCCTTGAATGTTGATAAAGGATTGATGAATTTTATTGTTGATGATTGTTAATGCCATTGTGATTGATGCAAGTATAAAATTGTATTTATGAGTTGAATTTGTGTTGATGGAAAATGTTGTGAATGCCTCACTAAAATTAGAGATAATGGCACTAAACAATGAAATTAAAATCCACTAAGAATTAAGTGGTGATGTGATGATGTGATGGTTGATATTGTGATGATAATGTTCTTGGCAATTATGTGATTGCATTTAGAATATATGTAAGTGGTGTGTCCTTAGTGGTGTTTGATAATAACTTGAGATTTTGGCAAAATGTGTGTGCCTGAGTCATGCTATGAAAACCAAGTATGTTCCACCACTAATGATAAGATATGATGATGGATGGTGAAAATTGAAATATGTGGTTCTGTGACACACCCATGAATGAAGATGAGAATATTGAGACAATAATTGAATGTCATTGTGTTTGTTGCCAATTAGTGAATTGGAAGTGATGTTGAAAAATTTAGATGATTGAATAGATTGTGAATATCACACTAAAGTTTGAAACAATGGTAAGATAATTGAAGTCAAAATCCACCAAGAATTGTATGTTGACAATGTGTATGTTGGTGCATACTTATACTTTGCCTTGAAAGGATATGTTACTTCCGTTGTGAAGTTGTATGAGATTGAATCTCGGTGATGGCTAAATTTTAGATTGGCAAATATATTGTTGCTATGTTTTTGAAGTATATTTTTTGGTATACCTTCTTAATTTCCATGTGTGGATATGATAAGACTCCTTGGTTATTGACTTTACGAACAATGTAAATTGATGCCTTAGAAATCATGTGAAAAGTTATATGCCTTGGAGAGTATTATATTTGGTTGCGTACCATTATCTATAATGTTAAATGTAAAACATACCCCTAAGTGAAAGGGTGAGAAATCCTTGCGAGGTTAAGGCTAGCATGTGCATCGTTGCATTCATGGCATACATGACATAGCATTTTATGTGGTTGCGATCACAATGAAGGTCTTGCGGGACTATGAAAAGGGAGTACCCTTGCATGGGGAAACCAATATGAGAATAAATGAACGTGGTTACGATCACAATGATGACGATCTTGCGGGATTATGAAAGGGAGTACCCTTGTGTAGGGGAAACCAATATGTTGATAAATGAATATGTTTGCGATCACAATGAAAGGTCTTGTGGGACTATATGAAAGAGGACCCTTGTAGGGGGGACTTGTGCCTGAATACTCCTCAGTGGTTATGATCACTTAATATATGGAGATGATACAGATCTTGTGGGATCTTGTGAAAAGCATCCTTGCGGGGGATGATGGCTTAAGTAACTATATGTGGTTGCAAATGTTTGAGAAACCATGTACGGATGGGTGATGTGAAAATGTTATGAATTGGATCCATTGCATATGCATTAAACAGTATAACATATGCATTAGCCATAGGAACATGGCATTTGAGTTGGAGATGGCCAAGAAAAATGACAACCTCTTGAGAGTAGAAATTGATTAAAGATGTAAAATTTGATGATGATAATTGTGATGGCCCATGATAATGAAGGGTAATGTAAATGTGAAAGTGTATGTATATGTGCTTGCTATTATGTTGTAAACAATGAAACTTATATGCCTATGGTTATGCCTTGATGAAGATTTGGTGATAAATTGATGATTATATTGCGAAGCACACATGTTGAATATGTACATGTACACATGATCACAATGTATGCACATTCGTCACTTAGAATGTATATCTCACTCTCTCATGTTGTCTCTTTTTAGCATTATGATGCATGATGTGCATGGGGTGAGATGCATCCTTTTTGGAACCTTATGTTTTAATGGAGAAGGTAAATTAGTGGTAATGGAATGTCTTGGCGTTTGTCAATTGTAGTGTGGTGAATGGATTATACATGATGATGTTACTGATTATTGGCCTTAAGGGATATTATATATATGGCAAACATTTGAATTATAAATTATGCATGTATTTAATGATAATGGTGTTAATGTAGATGTGGTGTTGATTGCCTAAGTTTAAATATACATGGTATTATATTCTTTTGTGTATACATGTGTATATAATAGGCTGATTCTTTATAAACAACCATATGAATATTGATAATGAAAGTTTTAGCCATTTGATGGTATTGATGCGTATATATGTAGTTGAATTAGAATGTGCATGGTGATTGAGTTAAATTATGCCTAAGAATGTTGGTTGAATGTAGATGCATGAAAGTGATGGATTCTATATGACTTATATGCATATTTAAGGAACTGATAGGTCCATATAGAGTTTTAGGAGGTTTGGATGCCATGGAATAGTTTCAATGGTGCCTATGCATGATTTAGAACTTATAGAAATTGGAATGGGCCAATTCCATTAAGAATTGACCCTTGAGTTGCATAAAAATGCTTTAAAACGGGCTAAACACATTTCTGTGCATAAGTCTCTCATTTTGGGGAATTTTTAAGTGCGGCCAGTGGCTACACATCATAAATGTTGTATATGTGGTGGTGTCAAAATTTGGTGGTGACTGGATTTTATATCAAATACTTAGGGTAGTTGGAAGTTGGAATTTACAACTTTTTAGTGCATTTTCTACAATCTGCTATAGTTTGTTGTCATGAATCGATTCATGGTATGGCTGAATCGATTCATGGCTCTCTATTTTCAATGGAATCGATTCATGACTTAACCTAATCAATTCATGAGCTATTGGATTTGAATGAATTGATTCATAACCTACTGTTTCCAATGGAGGTGACTTCCAAAATTCCTTGAATCGATTCATGTAATTTCTTGAATCGATTCATAGCTCATTGCCTGATTAAACTGATATTGCCATTCGTATGAATCGATTCATGGTATGGTCTGAATCGATTCATGACTTGCTGGTTTGTTGGGCTTGTTTTCCAATTCGCATGAATCGATTCATGGGAGTGGCTGAATCGATTCATAGACTTATGTTTTGTTGTTCTGGATCCCTTTCTCATATGAATCGATTCATGGCTTGCTCAAATCGATTCATGGCTTGCTATTTTCCAATTTTCCATACGTTTTGATGTTTGCTTGATGTGTGTTGAATCATGGCTTGTTTCCTTGTTTCTCATGCATGTTTTCTTGGGTTATTCCTTATACTCATTCTCACTTCCAAATCAAAATACGTTTCTGCTAAACACTTGCATAATAATTGTACAATTATTTACTCTAAGTTAATATTTATATAAAACATATACCTTCCCATATCGTCATATATGGGATAGGTTTTTAAATGGTCTGAGGTTAATTATTGAAGTTTTTAATCGTGGTGTTCTTCTTCCGACAAATACTTGAATCGTGAAAAATCTACTCTACTTTCTAACATCTAATTTTTAATGACCTTAATGTTCTTTACCGGATTAAGGGCGCCACGTTATTCATTCAATAGACTCAGTACCTGTGTAATATGAAACAAGAGTACGAGAGGTATTGAGCCTTAAAGCATGACCATAGATGATATGTTCTTCAAAGAGCAGAGCGATATCAGTTGGTGGTATATCTTTGGTTATTATGGTTTCTTAGAAAGAAGACATGCACATAGCGAGCTTTCTTCTTCATCATGATAATTTTTCTTAGTCTGATTTCTTCTCCTTGAGCAGATTGTCATTTCATTCTTTTTCTTAGGCTGCTGTATATGAATGTCTGGTGCTAGTCTATACTTTCTCTTTTGATTCATACTTTTTCTTAGTGTGTTTTCTCCCTTCTTCCTTTTCTTCAACAAGCTCTCCCACTTTCTCTATTTTTCATTTTTGTGTTCTCTGTATTTTTGCTCTTGCTCAAGTCTATTCCTGCTTACTCTCTCTCTTCTTTTGAAGCGATTAGTTCTATTTATAGATGATTTTTCCAAGGCTCCCGTGGAAAGGATAACTGATATAAATTCTTGGGAGATGATATATTCAAAGAGAAGGATGTTGCACAACAGATAACAAGGTTTGTTTTGTCAGAGAGAGATGTTTTGAGCACGTAATTGTAGAAGGCTTTAAGATACGTGTGAGCGTAGACAGGGTAGAGATAGCATAATTTTCATAAAGAAGAAAGCTTATATTCAGAGAATCTCTGAATTTATAAGACATGGGTGAAATACTTGGCGCTGTTGGAGTATATTGTAGTCTGCCTAGCTTTGTCATTCTTCTTTTCATGGATCTTTGCTTAAACGTACTTACGAGGATATTTTTCTGACCATTGAGATTCTTTGAGCCAGACTTGTATAGGAACTTCCCTTAAAGAGAATTCTAGATCTGATGATTCATAAGATATTGATGATTAGATAAATTTAAAACACAAGTTATTCAGATGCCTTTGCAAGGTCTGGGAGCTTTGAGGCACATGTGAAAAACAAGATCTGATGTTCAAACTTTAGGGTATGAGATAAACTTTTCTGAGCTAAGTCTGGTAAAACATTCAAATGTAAAGATCTTTTTCTTTGAAGATGAATTTCTAGACTTCAAGATTTTTCTTATTTTGGATCAAAGAGTTTCTGTTGAGACCAAACTTTAAAGATTCTTTTAGCACACATACTTCCCCTATCTTTTATAACAGAATCCTTATGTTTTTCCGAAACACTTAAACTCACATATCAAATAATAACATGATATGACTATATTTAAATTAGAATACGTAATGTTAGTTATCAACAAATTTTTAAGAGAATTGAGTCTTCTTGATTCTAACAGAGCGGATTCTAACATATGTCTGGTTGTTGGAACAGTTTCTAATTGCGAGTGATGGTAAAAAGTATGTCATTATAGATGAGAATCAATCAATGAAGTAAGGGATCAATTGAGTGTTTCCAAATGCTTATCATAGGCTATGTGGTTGACATTTGATAAGGAATGTTACAGCTAAGTTTCTCAATCCATATGCTTAGTGATTGTACCATTACCCAGTTTAAGGAGAAGTGGAATGTTGCTTTAGTGGATTGTGACTTGGTTCATGATGTGTATGCACAAAATTTGTATGCGAAGAAAAAATATTAAGCAACTGGATATCTGAAGGGGAATTTTTTTGTAGGCATGCGAACAACTTCTTAGTACGAAGGGTTGCATACCCAAATGGGACGGTACTTTGATGGAAGGAATAACCTGAAGGAATTTTTGTTTAACTTCTACGGGTGTGTGAAACACATGCTAACGGGTGTGTGAAACACATGCTAACAATGAGGTAAAGGAAGATTTCAATTCGATATATGTGGAACCGGTCATAATGACCGATGCTGTCATGTTGGAAAGTTCTGTTGCGAGTCTATATACAAGAAGAATGTTTGGTGACTTTCGTTTGTTATTGGAAAAGTCAGGAGGGTATTAAGTTGTTGACGTTTTACGAGACATATCCCAGACAAGCTATAAGGTTATGTTTACATCAAACGACCATGTTGATAGAATTGTCTCACACTGGGAAAGTTTAGACAAGATCTGATGCTCATGCATGGGATGGAATTGTTGGGTTTATCGTGTGTACATATTCTCACCGTGTTAAAGTATTTAGATGTTGAGCACCTACCTTCATGTTTGGTTTACTGAAGATAGATGAAGAATGCAAAAATAGCAGTCACCATCCCCGATGGTTATGCTTTGGGATCTGATGACCCACAGACAAATTTTAAAATTTGGCCTGGTGTGCTAAATTTCTTGGCATGTAATGTTTGTCGTCTTGCCTGTGTTCTGATAGAGATTTCAGAGACATGAGGAACAAGCTCGTCATTGGGAAAAAAAGGTTATTGACTAAATATGGCCATGTTGTTGGAGCTGGGACCCATATTGGAAACTCTAATGAGTCCATTAATAGCAATTGTGTAAGCACAAATGAAATTCATATTAGCCAATGACGTGTTACGAGGTGTTCTATTTGCAAGCAGCCAGGACATACAAGGAGGAAATGCCTTCATTTGACGTATGCGAACATGCTCAATTATGGCGAAAGATCATCTTGTGCATACAATGTAGGCTACTGAATAAGTTCTCATTTTATCACTAAGGTTTTTTTAAAAATTATGTTAATGGGTGTGTTGAACCGTTTTTGTTGAATAATTATAATTACACTTATTAATGAGTTTTTCTACAAATATTAATGTTATTGTTAATAATAAGTTTCAGTTGCTCTTTATTATTATAATTCTCAATAATAAATTTCAATTGTAATTAATAAAACAAAATTATAGGCTGGAAAATTTAACGTCCAAATTCAAATTCATAATATTGATTATAATGGAACAACAAGAGACATACAAGACACTTCTCCAGCCCATGAGGTCTTACAAATGGAAAATTAAAACAAAACCAACATGAAAACAACACTTAACCAAGTCACAAATTCTTTGGATTCAACAAATCTACAATCAGGTAGAGCTACTCCAGACCATTTGAATAGCATTCTCAACATACTCCTTGACATCATTACCAGGGCTCAAGACACCTTGGATTGCAATTTTCAATTGCACTAGTGGTTCATTCAACTGCTTTACACAAGAAATTAGACCAAGTTACAAAATACTTATTTAACTTATTACTGAGTTTATAATAAAATACTTACCACCTCAATCATAGTCCTTTGAAAATGGTCCCATGTTGAGCCAACCAAGGACCCAAACAGCAGAGCTTGTGCTTGACCCTAGGTTGGGGATTGTTCTTGGCTCAATAATATTCTAATTTTCAAAGTTTGTACTACTTTCTATTATGTCTGGAATAAAGTAATCAGAAACCAGCGTCTGACTCAACATACGAGCCTACACAAACGATTAACTAAGCCATTAACAAAATTAAATGACCCCATCAATGATTTACAAAATTTACTTATGTCTTACTATTGTTTCAACATTCTTCAGTCTTAGGGGATCCTTATAATTGTAGGTAAACGTGTCTATTTTATGGATTTCATGATCCTTTATATTAACAACCATGAGATACTAGTGATTATCCTCTTTAATGGGAACATAGATCTGCATCGGGAAAAAAATGGTTTCAATCTATGAGTTATAATTATCTGGGTAGCAAACTGTGCACTTTGAAGTTAGACACGATTCCATACCCATGTAAGATAGACACTTCCAGACATCCAATCCAAAATGTAGTCAGTGATAAGGTCACTGATAAGGTGACCTCCCAAAACATTCTCCTTTTATGTTTACTCATTTGATGAAAATGTTCATGCAAGTATATACAAATAAAAAAACAAAACTAGATGATTGTCCTCACAGCAAATGAAGGTGTCAAACATCACATTGTAACCTTGTCGTCGATTCGGTTGGCATATGCATGGTTTAGGGACACCATTCAGAAAATCTACAACATAGTAGTTATAAGTAACAAAGGATTCACTACACATTCTATTTCTTTTACTTTCATGCTTACCTTTTCAGAGACCGTATTATCAGGGACTAGACAATGAAAGTCTCCATAATGCAACATAAAGTTATTGGTTGAGAAAACCATATCACTAAAACATTTTAATCATGCATATGTTAGTTATTGCATAACCTAGACGTTTGGGAGATAATAAACACAACTACTCACCCACTGTCCAAAGTGGCTCCAAAAATATAGTACGCGGTCATGAATTCATGTTTGCTTAGACCATAATCAGAAGTGATTTTGAATTTACTTTTCAGATGTTGGATTCGGTTGTGGAAATATTATTAGAAATGAAAATAAAATGTGCAAAAATAAAAAATAAAGATGCCTTAAATATAAAAACCAAATGTTATTAGAAATAAATAATCTTAGGAACGACAAAATCGACAACCCTTCTAGTAAAGGATAATGTGGGTCTTGGATCAGAAGGAGGTAGACTCAGGAACACTGGTGTGGAGGTTAGACTTAATTTTTGTTGAGGCCTTGTTGGGCTCAACCTTGGCTGGGACAATGGAGGGACCCAACGAGAGCATATTCATTAAAGATCATGTGTTATTCGAGTATGGTTCAGGCATTGTTGTTCTTCTACCCAAACTTGTAGTATGAGTAACTCCCTTATGACACATAATAAGACAAAAAACCATGCATGGTATTAAAACAAAAATGAATATTCGTAAAACCACACCATACATCAAAACAAGTTTTTTAAGTTATTTTACCTGTAAGGTGATTGGTGTGTAACACCCTCCTGTAGTTAAAGGATGTTTCCCTTTCATTGACACAGGTTGTTGTGTATTAGCCTCATCCCCGTCAACATCAACAACTTTTGACTTACCTTTTGCTTTCAACCAGGTATCTTCAACATCCACCTTTGAGGGTGGTTATTGACTAGAGTGGTTACAATTGTTTGGGACAAGCTGGTTCCCACACAAGAATGATAGCATAGCTACAGACATACGTGAGTTGTCTAGTTCTGTTTTTAACCAGTGTATTTACATTTCTGATTGTTCTTGGCAATCAGCCAGTTGTTTCATATATGTTAACATTTTAATCTACTGATGTTGGTGGCAAACCTTGGCCACTATTTGAACCCATTCAAGGATTAACATTACCCAAACCGTCCATCTTGTAAGTTTTTTGTATTTCTAACTAAGCATGTGAGTTTCATTCCATAAATGGTTGCCTTTTTATCATGCTCAGATTACCAATATTGGTTGGGTGTAATTAATGTCTATATTAATTGCAAAAACTAACAAATGATTACTAATACCATGTAAATATATACAAAATCTTTCAGAATCGCACTTCAGAACTTAAAATTTCCCCAAATCACTATTTGTAGAGAATGTCTAATCATAAACAGTAATATAAAATAATTGTTGTACTTATATCATTTTGAAGAATGTGAAATATTAGACGGCCCACCAAAACCTACTTCCCCTAAATGAATTTTTTAAATTACCATCAAATTTAAATTTTTAAATTACAATCAAATTTAAACTACCGTCGTTGTTTCTACTAATTGTTTACCTTTATTAAACCTTTTATTTTAATTAACTTATTTTAAATCGCTTATTTTAGTGTCCGCTACTTTTAACGCTCATTTGATCTTAACAGCAATAAATACATTTAATGTCAAATGCTAATTGAGACCTTACCTTCAAGGTTGACATGCTCATTCCTACCAAACACAAAAAAAATATAATTAATGGCATGAATAAAGATCAACAACCATAAACTTAATAACATTTATAAAATTGACATAAAAAAACTTATCTTCTTTCGCTCTCACACACACAGAAAGGCTCTCATCCTTACCATCAGCCCCTGCACCAATAACCAAATTGACAGTATCTAGGCTGTTTAGATTTCAATTTTCATAATTTATAAACTTCAATAGTAGTTTTAGCTAAAACAAACATAGATTCCACCAGCATACATAATACGCACATCAGTTTCTAATCCAAGATTTTCTCATTAACTCAAAGTTTATTCTGTATAGTTAAGAAACATATTTTCTAGGATTCAACAGATGCAAGACAAAATTATAATAAACAGACATCCATTTTTGCTAACCAACAGTCTAACACGTTCACACTTCACATATTAACATTTCTCATTGAACTTGAAGCTAACTCAAAAATATAATAAACATACATGATAACAAAAGCTAATAATGGAAATATTCAACAGTTGACTACATAAATTTTGGTTATCTATATCCCCAAACACTTACGATGAGAATAAAGGTTGATAGAGCTTAACTTGAACATAGATAAACAATAAACGTACTTGGGGGCTAGAGAGGGCTTCATGAGGTAATAGTAAGTAGAAAATGATGCATCACATAGTTGTCTATATACCTTGACGTTCTGGAGAGACAAACAACAGCAACTACCAATAGCAAGAGAATACACACACCAACAATCCAAAGTAGAAGTATTCCACCAAATGCCCCATCAATATTTAGAAGGAATTGAGGGAGAGCTATACCCATTTGAAATCCTTGAAATGAAATATCAGCATATTTCAACAGCATGGAAACAAAAAGATAATTAGCATTTAGCACTTTTCCATAACCATTAGTTTTATTACTTATCTGCCCATCGAGATGGTTGTATTTTTCATAATTTTCACGACCTATTGGATCTTCAAAAGCTTAATAAGCCTTGGCAATATACTCCACAAAGTACTTGTGTGCCTATGAAACAAAAAAAGATTAAAGTTTATCAGTTAAATGGAAAATTACAGCAAACATCACAGTTTGCAACAATAAAAAACATATATCAAACAATTGAAACACTTTCAACCTAGATTTGGATTTTTATCTGGATGGTATTGAATAGAAAGACTCTTATACTTTTTCTTTATTTCACACTCTGGTGCTCTAGGCTCTAATCCAAGAATACTAAATGGGTCAAAAACTGCAATCTGTATAAAAATGACAAGAAATTTCTGAACATGCACTGTTTAAACACTCAGCCGACATGTAAAAAGTTATACAATAAATACAAGACTCCTCAATATTAATTTCATAACTCATGAAGAGGAATGGTTAAATTCATTTTAAATTTTACCTCGCCACTCATGATTTTTAAGTAATAAACTAGAATAATCATAACCACCCAAAGCAGTAACAATGTCAAGTTACTACACGTTGAGGCATTTGAAATCTGGAAAACCAAAGTGAAAAAAATTAGAAGGAAAAATCAAGAGTAAATATCAATGTAAGAAGTAAACACCTAAGCAACTGTAACATCCCTGATGTTAAATAAAGGGAAAATGAATAAAAATATGTTTTAGGTTAAGATAATAATAAATAAAGGAAAGAAATGGGAAATGTAATTTAAATGAAATTTCAAGGAAAATAGAATCAGGGGCCCTGACGCGTAGCGTGGCTGTGACGCGTAGCGTCAGGTGCGAATTAATGAGTTGACACGTAGCGTCAACATCGCGAGTCAGAATTAAAAGTTGAAACTGAGATAGACCCGAGGCATGCTAAAACCTTCTTCTCCTTCCCCTTTTGCTCTGAACCCTAAAGGCTCAATCCATGGAGAACCGTTGGTGGGACTTCAAATTAATCATGGTAATGGCATTGGTGTCGCGACCTGGATCGCGACGGCGCGGCCGACCCTTTCGAAATAAAACATGTTTCGAAATCCTTTCAAAAAGAAAACAGGGAGTCGCCACCAATGTTTTTATCCATAGGAAAAACATTGGGAAAAAACTAAGTTCAGTAAAGCACTGGTTTAAAAAATGAGATTTAAGTTCGGGAGTCGGTTACGAGTAGGGAAGGTATTAGCACCCTACATCGCCTGTCAAAAACAATACCAAGATTGAAAATGCGTGACATAAATAGCCTTTCAAAAGATGTTATGTTTCTCCCCTTTTATTGTTGTACTTTATGTAAAAAAAACGAAAGGAACAAACTGAACAAACATGGAGTGTAGGTCAACAGGACGTCGCGTCCAAATTAACCTTGGCTTTGGTATAAAACAGGAAAATGGAAGGATGATAACAAGACGTCACGTCTAAATTAGTTATCCTTTAATCGAAATGCGGGGTTAGAAACGGGAAGGGGATAAACGGGATGTCTCGTCTCAAGTATCCCATTCCTTACGAATCATGGTGATGGCCTACCAAAAATAGGGGGAAATCAACAAGACGTCACGTCTAAATTGATTTTCATGGGATTTAATCGAAATGCGGGGTTGGAAACGGGAAGGGGATAAACGGGACGTCTAGTCTCAAGTATCCCGTTCCTTATGAATCATGGTGATGGTCTACCGAGAATAGGGGAAAATCAACAAGACGTCACGTCTAAATTGATTTTTCATGGAAGTGATAAAAAAGGGGAGTTACAAAGGAAAAATAAAGAAAATAAAAGTAAAAATAAAATGGGAAAGGTGGGGGATTAATTCAATTAACAGAAATTAACAATAATTGAAAAGGAAATGGATCCATCAGATAATAATTAATTTGACATAAAATAAATAATACAAGTATTGAAAATGAGGAGCAGATCCTGGTGGAGGACTAATCCAATCAATAAAAATTAATTACTAATTAAAAAGGAAACGGTCCCATCAAACAGCAATTAATTTGACAGAGAAATAAATAATACAAGCATTAAAAATGAGGGATAGAGTGGGACCGGTGTGACGAGAGAGCTGGGCGCCGGTGTGACAAGAGAGAGAGCTGGACGCTGGTGTGACGAGAGAGAACTGGGCGCCAGTGTGATGAGAGAGAACTGGGCGCCGGTGTGATGAGAGAGGACTAGGAATCAAAGCGATGTTGTAGTGGCTGTGGAGTTAGGGAGCCGGTGTGTAAATCGTTGAATGGACGGAGTAAGAGAATGGAGCAGAGTTTTTGACTCAAAGAAGGCTAAAAGAACCCTCTTTATTTCTCTTCAGTTGGGGTATTTATAGAAATCCCAGGTGTGTACTGATTGCTTAAACAGCCCAGAGACAGCCTGGACATCGACAATCATGAGGAACGGCGGCTAGTGGGAATTCTTTATTATTTTCCCTTTTTTGTCTGTTGTCAGCCGCCCCACAAGATTAACAAATCAACTTGGATGGTGCGCTGGGGAAACATCCTGAACATTGACGATCATGGAGAACGGCGGCTAGTTGGAATTCTTTATTATTTTCTCTTTTGTCTGTTGCCAGCTGCCCCCCCTTAATTCAAGGATCCACTTGGATAGTGTAATTCCAAGTCAGCATGGGTGGAATGGATTCTTCAAATAGGGACTCATGGGATCGGCGTTCTTCCTTGTGACTCGGATTCGTGTCTCAGCCAGTATCCATCCTCAGTGGGAATTAATCCGAGCGGAACAGATGCTCTCATATATAAAAGACCGAGTGAAAGCTTGAATCGGAGGTGTTTTGCTCGGAAGTGTCACTGCTTGAAGCAATCAAACAGAATCTCTTCAATCGGAGGTGTTTTGCTCAGAAATGGACCACTGCTTGAAGCATTCAACCGGAATTTCTTCAATCGGAGGTGCTTTACTCAGAAATGGACCACTGCTTGAAGCATTCAACTGGAATTTCTTCAATCGGAGGTGCTTTGCTTGGAAGTGGACCACTGCTTGAAGCATTCAACCAGAATTTCTTCAATCGGAGGTGCTTTGCTCGAAAGTGGACCACTGCTTGAAGCATTCAACCGGTATTTCTTCAATCGGAGGTGCTTTGCTCGGAAGTGGACCACTCGGGAACATATTACTCGGAAACACCTCTAAAATATTTCATTCGGCTATACCTCTGGCCGACAAGCTCCTTCAAAGTCAGAACCATTTAAAATTCATTCGCTCGGGAATTCTTCACTTAAATGCCTCAGCCCGAGAGGTATTCCTTCAAAGTCTTTCTTCAACCAGAAGCACATCTCTCGGAAGTAAACCACTCGGAGATGATTCACTGGGATACACCCCACTCATGCGTCTGCTCGAAAATATATCTCTCGGCAGCAACCACTCAGAAACGGCTTCCTCGGTGACATCCCACTTGGAAATATAGACCTTGAAAGTTTCTGCCCGAAAGAGGCTCATTCCCTGTCAGACCTTTTCCTTGCTCGAAAAGACATCTTCTCTGAAACGCACCACTCAGAAAGACCTGTTCTTTGGTCGAGAATACATCTTCTCCGAAACGCCACTTGGAGACAACCTTGCCTGACAAGTGTTTATTCATAGTCGGCTTTTCTTTGCCCAAACGTAATTCCTTGAAACGGTCCATTCGGAGACACCCTTACTCAACAAGTGTTCTTCCGAAGTTCAGTGTTTTTTCATTCAGTACTTACTCGGGAATCTTCCATTCGGAAACAATTTTTCCCAGAAAAAGCACTTATCCCAAATCAGACTCGCTTTTCATTCAGAGCGGCATCAATCGGAACCCTCCACCTAGAAACATCTTTGTCTAGAAAAAGGCACTGTCCCCAAATCCAGTCCCTACTTCAATCGGTAATCCTTCACTCGGACGTATATCTTTGGGCGGTATTTATTCAAAGTCAGTCCCTTTTTCACTCAGAATGGCTGCAATTGGGAATCTTCCACTCGGATTTATCTCCAAACGGGAAGTATTCCTTCAAGGTCAGCCATTTTTCATTTGGAGTGGCTTTAGTCGGGAATCTTCCACTCGGATTTACCTCCAACCGGGAAGTATTCATTCAAAGTCAGCCATTTTTCATTTGGAGTGGCTTTAGTCAGGAATCTTCCACTCAGATTTACCTCCAACCGGGAAGTATTCATTCAAAGTCAGCCATTTTTCATTTGGAGTCACCTCCCTCGGGAATCTTCCACTCGGATTTATCTCCGCCTGAGGGATACTTACTCATAATCAGTCTCATTTCGCTCGGAATGTCTTCCCTCAGAATAACCCACACGGAAATCATCATTCGGACACATGGAACTTAAAAGAGTCTTTGCCCGAGAGGTATTTACTCATAGTCAGAGCCTTTTCTCCGTTCGAAAATAACTCCCTTTGAAGAATCCCACTCGAAAATGCTTTACTCGGAGACATACCACTCGGCAACGTCTCACTCGGAGACTCCCTACTCGGAAATGATCATTCCGAGTCACCTTACTCGGAAATGATCATTCTGAGTCAGAATTCAGTCCTCTTAGAATTCTTTCCACTTGGGAATATCACTCGGAGCCTAAGACAACCCCGAAGACAAACGCAAATAAAAAAAAGGAGTTCCAAGTGACAGAATTCCTCATTCTTGGTGAAAATTGACCAGACTGAAATAGGTGTTCACAATTGGGGAAGCAAGGTAAGGTACATGGAACTTCTAATTTCAATTTTCTTCTTCTCCTCCTCCTTTCCTTCTTTGAAACTGAACCATACATGCTAATGGGAAGCCATGATTTGTGTTTTGCAATGATAGAGAGTTAAATTATTGTCCTTGGATTGATGAGTATGATGAAAAGCTAAGGGGTTTTGTATTTTGATGCTTGTAGGTTTGGGTTTAAGGATTGGAAGGTTGTTTGATGCGGAGAGTCTCGAAAACAAGGATCGAAATTAGAAATGGTAAGTTTCAATAACTTAAGATTGAGGTTCGAAGCTATTTTAAGGTTATGGATTATAGTTTTAGTAATTATAATATTTATGGGAGCTTCTTTGAATTAAATCTTAGAGTTTTGATGGACTTCAGAGGAACCCGGCGATTGATTGGAAGCTTTGGAAAGCTCGGAATCGAGGTAAAGGGGGTGTGTTGGGTTAAGATTAATATAGAAATATAATTATGCAAGTGACATATAGGAAAAGGGTATGTCATAGCCGCTTCAAATTATTTCAAATTAGTTCAGATGATTTAGTATGTGAAACGGAAGTATAGAAAGTCATTAAAGTAAAGAGGATAGGCTAACTAAGAAATTGATAAATGATCAAAAAGGTGTAGTAGTATTATGATAAGGGCATATTTGGAAATAAGGAACCTGAAAGGTGTAGTAGTATCATGAATCAGTATATGTTGACTATGAAAAATTATCAAAATAGTTGTATATAATAAGTAAAATTAATGAAGCGACATGATGTAGGGCGAGAGATGTATAGTGGATCATAATATCAAAATGGGAGGTAGGTGGCCTCAGTACATTTAAAGATATACGTATATATATATATATATATATATATATATATATATGAATAAGGTAAAAGAATATGAAGTCCATAATGAGAAATAAGATTAATTACAATTGGTAACGCATATATGGATAATGTTAGTGTGATTGCAATTTATGAATAAAGAGTACGAGTAAATAATAAAAATCAAAGTGATGATAAATTGCAAATTAATAAGCAAAGGGAAAACAAATGGCATGTTATTAATACTGATAGTAATGTCGCATATATATGTATAGGTATATAGATATCATGAATGTAATACCCAAATTTTTCAAATAAATTTTTCACAAATAAATGAAAATTTTAACAGAATTTTCAAATTAAAATAATAAAGCAGTTGGCATTACATCATCCGGCTCATTTAATGTTTCACAATCGGTATACACAGGAGCCGGCCAAGGCTACTACAAACAACTATGTGCATTATGTACAATACACAAATACATAATGCTCCAATCGGCTGAGTGATCTCACACGTCATTGCTGGGTCCTATGTCCACTGTAAAAATGACAACAGTAGAGGGTGAGCATAAACATATCAAATGATAGTTATTGAATCGGATTAAAAGTCCAATTCATAACTTTATATATAAAACATAAACACATCATATAATCTCATAACATTAACTGATCAAATCAACATATTACTCTCAATATCATATCAGTGCAAATATATGCTCAATCAAATGGATCCATTATTAAGTCTTTTAACTTGTGTTGCAACACTGGCTCCCTGAGCCATAACTCAGCTCTCAGCTGATCTGGCCGTTTTACTGGTACAAAACTGTTTGCCTTCTCATGTGACACAATCACTCCCAACGACAACGGTAGTGCCACGGGCTAAACCCCGAGCCCCGCTCAAGAGGTTTGCCTTGAGTCCCACCCTGTAATATCCTAATTTTTAATATTTTTAGAAAAATAATATAAAAAGGATTAAAGAAGAATTTCTGAATGAATTTCCGAGTGAAAAATGTCAAAGACAAGATTTTTCGAGTAAAATGAATCTGATTCCGAGTGAAATGGATGTGATTCCGAGTGAAACATGACTCAGGAGATCATTTTCAAGTGAAGTTAAGATGTTTCCAAGTGAAACATCATTAAGAGAATTATTTCTGAACGAAGTACCGCTGTGTCCGAATGAGACACGTTCGAGTGAAGAAAATCTGAGTGAAACGGAAACATCTCTGAATAGAATGATTCCGAATGGGTTGTTTCCGAGAGAAGTGGAGGTACTTCTCGGAAAGATATTTCTGATTAGTAAACTCCCGAGTGGAGTATATCTGGGTGGATGGTTTGCCGAGTAAAGTGTCTCTGTGACACTTCCGAGTGAGACTTTCCGAGTAAGTCTTTCCAGGAAGAGTGCTTCTGAACAAAGAGACTTGAAATCCGATTGAGTATGTTTATAAGTAAATAATTCCAAGGAGAATAAATATTCGAGTAATCCTTACAAGAGGAATAATTTCCGAGAAAGGAAGTGGACTCCGAACTCCGAGTGAACTTTCAATTAAGAAACTTCTGAGTGACGCAAGTAAAGGGCTTGACTCGAGCAGAAGTATATTTGAGTGAACCGTCTAAATGAAACCTTTTCGACTGAATTTCCTCCGAATGAAGGAATTCCGAGCGGACAGGAGCTGTGATAAATCCTCTCAGAAAGAGATGCCCAGAATACGGAAACTGAGTCGGAATAAGCTGAAAACTGAGTCGGAATTAATGACTATTTTAATTACTGAAGCTTTCCACGTAAATCTGTTCTACTACTTTCTAGTAGCTTTACTTTTCAGATATTTTCTAAGTATGGGACCCTTTTTAATGTGTTGTCCCCTTTTCATTAAATATCTTATTCCTTTCATTATCATTAAAGATACTTGTGTCAGAATACTTCTATTCATTCACGTCTCTTCTACATGAAAGACATATATAAATACTTCCATTATTGGATTAATGGAAGAACTTCTGAAAGTGAGATTATTATCTAAAGTCCTCTTATTTCCAATCTCTACTGGAACTATCAAACGAGGAAGAACATCAAGTCTTCATTCCTTTTCTTTACAAGGAAAGCTTGAGACTGGTGTAGAAGTGTCATTCCAGTCGAAATTCTTGAGTAACGACAGGATAATATTTGAGAGGCTGCTGGAACTCTTTAATTCCAGGTAGGGGGAGCGTTACATCTCAAATAGATGGTTTATGAATGGATTTGGGGTATTATTGACGTGTTATATGTGATATATGTATGAAATGAGACCCCAATTGAATAACATACTTTATGTTAATTATTTTCCATTCATATTGAGTTTATATATGTTGTTGTCATTCATGATATTGAAGATGTTAGTATGTGATTGATTATTATGATATAAATTATATTCATGAATTTTCATGATATATAATTGCATGCTATGTTGGTTATTATGTCGAGGGGAATGACATGAGTTGATGTTGATATGTGAATAATTGATGATTGATATTATTTGATATATCAATTGTATTGAGACGCACATAGGACTGCAGGGGGCCTGTGATGCCGGTCCAGTTGTGGACGACCTGATAAAGGCATAGACCCTGTGGTGGTTCCTATATACCACGGACGCCTTTGAGTGTGACTCAAGGCTGACCCGTAGCACTGAGTAGAGGACCGCTATCACTCTGGGAGTGGTACTCGGTGTTACATTATGGGCGCAGAGCGGTTTGGTACCTGTAAAATGGCCGGATCAGCGAGGAGCTGAATTATGGCTTAGGGAGCCAGTGTTGCAACACAAAATTTGAAAGACTTAATAATGATCCCATTTTGGTTGATCATTAATTAAGTATGTGTATACACTGATTTATGTGCTATTGAGAATAACATGTTATGATGAGTATAGGTATATGTCTCAGTTTTGAGAATGAATGATTTGTGATGATATTTATGTGATCGGTTTTGTTTATGAATATAGTTATTAATTGGACTTTTAATCCAATTCAATAACTGTTATTTGATATGTTTATGTTCATCCCCTACTGTTGTCATTTTTCACAGAATGAAGGGCCCAACCATGATATGTGAAGTCACCCATCTGCTTGGAGTGTAGTTTGGTAGAAGCCTTGGTCGGCTCCTGAATACCGAGTGTTTTTATTTATTTATTTATTTGTAAACTTAAAGAGCCGGTCGGATTTTGTAAAAGTGATATTGTAATTATTTAATTCAAATTCTATTTTTGGAAATTTGAATTATTTGCAAAATATTATTTGATTTATTGCAATTTATTTTAAAAATTAAGGATGTTATACACCCAAGGTCTTTTGTCTTTTGCCTTGAGTCACACCCAAGGTCTTTTGTGGAATCCTCAAAACCACATCATATTTCATATTTATTCATTATAAAAGCATCCCATGCTTTCTCAGTATGCATCCCATGCAATCATATATCATGAAAAATTCATGAAAAACATTCATATCATCATCAATCACATATCAACAACATATTTCCTACTACATCTCATGCATAGGAGTAATCACAATTCATACATCACATAACAACATCAATTACATATGCACGGAAATATCACAATTATCACAAATATGTATAAATATATTTAGGATTTCTTATTAAATACAATAATATTATCCTGAATCCGTTCATAAACCATGCATTTAAAATGTAACGCTCCCCCTACCTGGAAGTAAGGAGTTCCTCAAGCTATATTCAACCACAGTACAAAAATTCCGACTGGAACTTCAGTTCTGCACAGTCCACAGCTTTCTTTCTCAAAGCTCTTACCAAGTTTCACATTAAAGAGAAGAATGAAGATTGGTCTCCTCGTTTTATCGATAATTTCCAATGATGATTGGAAAAGAAAAGATTAAAGGTGATGTTGACACTCACATAATTCCAAGCTAGTCTAATAATAGGATTTGACATAATTCGTTCATGAAAAAGACATAAATGAATTGAATAAGTGAATTGATTAAGCACTGATACACGCATTTATAATATAAGGATAAAACGAAATAATAAAATAAAAGAGGATAGGATTATGGAGAGGGTCCACCACTTAGCAAAATTAGGAAAGAGAATCTGCTAGAATAGTGACGTGAAAAGCTTCAATAATTGGAGTAATTATCAATTCCGACTCAGTTTCAGTATGTTCCGACTCGGTTTCAGTATTCTGGGCACATCTTTCCGAGAGGATTCAACATAGCCTCGGTCCGTTCAGAATTCCTTCATTCAGAAGAAATTCACTCGGAATGGTTTCATCCCATGAAACACTCAGCTTTCCTTCCTCGGAAATGTCCCACACGAAAATATCTCACTCGGAAATACCTTTAGAAATAACTTATTCGGTTATATGTATTTATGTCTGAGTCAAAGCCTTCACTTACATCACTCGGAAGTCTTTCATTCGAAATTATTACTCAGAATCGAGGCTCAGTCCTCTCTCAGAATCTTTCCACTTGAAAGGATCACTCGGGGTCAAAATCAATCTCTATGACGAACCCGAGTACAAGCTCTCAGCAACTCTTTAAAATACCCGTGCACGAATTAAATGAAGGGTTCACCACTCGGGAACTCACCACTCGGATATTATCCACTCGGTAACTATTCACTTGGAATATACTCATTCGAAGTTGAAGTCTTTCTGTCCAGAAGCACCTTTCCTGGAAAAGACTCACTCGGTATGTCTCAATCGGTGCCATACCACACGGAAACCAGAAATGTCTCTTGACGTTGTCCTATTTGGAAACGTCTCACTCGGTGTCGTCCCACTCGGAAGTGTCGTACTCGGAGACACCTCACTCGGAAAGTCACACAACTCGGAGATGCTCCACTCGGAAACAGCTTAACTTCCCTACACTCGGAAGTATCTCAACTTTTCTACAGTCAGAAGTATCTTAACTTCTTACTCTCGAAAGTATCTTAACTTCCTACACTCGGAAGTAGTTCTCTCGATTATGTTTCACTCGGAAACGTAGAACTTAGGAGCGTCTTTGCCCAAAATGTGTTCATTTGAAGTCAGAGCCCCCTTTCACTCAGAATTATTTCTATTTTCACTTGGAATCGTACCATTTCACTCAGAATAGCTTATTTCCAACAATATTCACTCGGAATTTCACTTGGAAATTTCTCACTGATCCTTAATAAATTATTTTCAAAAATTCAGGATGTTACAATGAACATTGTCTTGATTGATGATAACGTGTGATGATAAATGTGAGAATGAGTTTTTATTTGATGTGTTATGGAATGTTGATTGTATTAATAATGTTTGTGTGATATAATTGATACATTGGGAACGTTTGTTATGAAAGAATATGAATAAGGATTCGTGATATGTGGTGGTATATTGGTGGGTTGGTAAGTCGGCCACCCTGTGTTATGAACACATGTTAGTTTCTAACATTTGTGTATGTGATTGATGATGTTTTAATTATATTAAGTGGTATATTATGGATGAGATATCCTACATACTGTTGCGGGCGGGGAGTGATCGCCGGTGTATGGGCACGGACAAGGAGCGGCTCCTGGCAGGCTTCCAGTAGGAGGGACACATGAACAAATTGAATACACACCTGAATGAGAGGAATCCAAAGACTATATAGGTATGGGACTATACAGTCAAGGATAGCTTAAAGGAATGAATTCATATTACCTATACCAACAAATGCATTAGCCTTTTCGGTGGCTTATCACTTAAGGACTTCAAAGTTAAGTGTGCTTAACTTGGAGTAATTCTGGGATGGGAAGTCTTTCCATGCTGCTTCTCACAATACATCCTATCAGATTACAGTATTTACAAAGCATAAGCAAAAATTTTCTACAATGAGAAATAACTTTCAATGTTATTTTTCCTTACTTTTTTCTGCTTTTAAAATTTTTTCCCTTAATAAAAATAACTTTACAACAAGAAAGGCAAACCCCTTTCAGAAAGTTAAACTTTAGGGCCATAAAAATAAGAACTGGGAAAAAATTTGAACTTTTTATTTAAAAACAGTCACGAATCAGAAAAAATACCAAACGATAATATAGAGACGTAAGATGAGGAATAATGAATCCATCTAGTAAGAAGTACCTACAGAAATGCTTCACACAATTAAACCCGAAACTATCTTAGGGAGATGCAAATGTAATATTTTTAAAAATAACCCCAAAGAGCAATATTTACAAAATCCTAGTCAAAAATAAGTTAAACATATCTTTTTTCAAACCCGGTGGTTTCCATTCCCTTCTTACACCGTCATACTTGCAAGTTTAATCCCAACTACTAGGCCCACAATAAACCACGTTTGCATGGTAATGTTGAAACCTCTATCTTTTGAACCTTCTTCTTCCACGGTTACATCCTCCCCACCATTCAGATCAGACACCCTAGAACAATGATGTTCCTATTCCTGACTTGCCTTTTCGTAGCTATCGTATGAGGCATGGCATGCATGTGGGTACCCAGAGACCTCCATATGGTAGTCACTCTAAGAACCGTAAATACCCGGGTTACGACCTCTAAACACAACATACCACTTTTTCAGTTTCTGTTTCTTTACACCATCGAACCCGACCATCAAAACACACTACGAATAGATGAACGAAACGATAATGGGACAAAGGAGATATGGTTTATGGTGTGGGATGACAGAGAGAGGACATTTGGTTTACATGGTGGGATGATGGAGGGAGAAGGTATGGCTTGGTAGGATAACGGAGAAAAGACATATAGTTCATGGGAAAACAAACACAAAGTAGAGGTGAGACGAAAAGGGATGGGGAAGATGGAGAATTCTTCTGAGAGATAATAGAGAGGACACTATTCATATAATTAACATTTACCCTAAGGTTTCATTTCATCGTGGAAGGCCCAAGCCTAAATAGTCAACACGTGCTCTCAAGCCTCAATTAATGCTCACACGCGTCCTCCAAGCTTCATAAAGCAACTAACACTCTACATGTTACAAATCCTCACACGGTTTCTTCAATGTATGACATTTTACTAAAATGTCCCTCACCCACTAAACTGGTACCCATCCCACAATCTATGTCGTTTAATTAACCAAGGATCCTAATAATCACACGCATTAGTACTAGCAGTGTGTCAAAATGTTTTTGACTAAAATCTTGGTGGGCATTAGAATTCTCCTACTCGATGCATCTTTGCCAAAAAAAAAATATTGCATAACTGTGTAACTGCGCCAAAAGCAACACCATTTTAAGCCTTCCATTGAAATTATCAAAATTAGGTTTTTCTCTCTCTTCTTTTATTGACCATGAGAAAAATATTTACACATCTAAGATTGTTTTGAAAAATATTTCATGTTTGGGTAACTATGTTTAAATAATTACCAAAATAGATAAACACGGTTACCCATTTAACCGTGTTTATATCTGCAGAGATACAAACACAGTTGTATGAGTAACAGTGCTTATATGGTTTATGATTATTGTATTTATATTATTTTGGTAAACACGGTTACTTATATAATTGTGTTCAAATATTTACCAAAATAAATAAACCTTAAACCCTAAATCATATAAACACGGTTTCCCATTTAACCGTGGTTATATGTTGTTTTAACTACGGTTACCATATAATTGTGTTTATATTATTTTATTAACTCTTTTACCTTCTAACCTTATTTATATCTCATGTTTATATATATATTTTGCACTAGTAATTACATTTTGCATTGTAGTTTATGGTTGCCAGTGAAAGCATCTCAAAGGTAGGTAATGCAAAATAGGATCCATTTAGTACAAAAACCTTACTTGACATTTGTACAAATAAGATTCGTAAGAGTGGAAAACCAAGAATTACATTTAGAAATAAGAAATAGGAAGAAATACGTGAAGGATTTGACAAGGTTACTAACAAAAACTATACCTAAAAGTAATTGAAGAATAGGATGGATAATTTGAGAACTGATTAGGTTGCAACCATCAAACAGGAACAATTAACACTTATGCTACAAGCCAAGATGCTTAAACACTAGCTATGGGTGCATTGATTGAAACTAGTACTAGAAACACTGCTTCAAATTCACCTCAAGAAATTTTGGACTCTGAACATGATGACTTAAATCTTAATGAAGAATTTATCATTATGGAGAACTCTCAGCCCATAAAGAAAAGAAAGATATCACATGATATGAGTGAAACAAATGGGAAATGGTAAGTCAAAGTCGGTATTGCTATTAGAAAGATTGGTTTAAGCAGTAGAAAATCACAATGGCATTGAAAAACATAAGTTGCGGCCATATCTTATGTCCAAGGACAGTATTTTATTCAAGATTGCATTGTAATTTTAAACAGTTTAAAGGAGAAAAGATGTTTAGTTGGGCAAAAATTCATCTATGCTTTAGAATTATCAAAGATGAGCAAAATAAAGTCATACTTATGTCCTTACAAGATTCAAAGGATGATTTAATAGATTGGATCTTATACAAGTTTGATTCATTGGAGAAAAGTCTAGCTAGTAAATGATACTTTAGTGGATTGCTATTCATGTTTGTTTATCTTTTATGTTTTTAGTTGCTTCAAATGTGTTTATTTCTTTGATTTGGCATTTCTAATTACATATTTTTAATTATGATAATAATTGATAATATATTACATTTAGTGATATTATTTGTGTCTTGTTTTCAAATTGTCTAACAGATAACATTAATCAAATAATGAATTTCAAGAAAGGTTAAGAAAAGGAAATGTGTAAAGTTCTATAAAATATCTTATGGTGCGGCAGCAATAGTATTTGTATACCATATGAAGTATTTGATGAAACAAGATAATAGATTTCATTATTCTCAAGGATCGAATTAGGTTCAAGAAACTTGTTGAGAAAAAGTCTGGTCGAAAATATAAGTTTTAAGTCTTGTCAGACCAGACCCCAGATTTTATAAATTCCTAAATTTGTTTATATCGTTCATCAGGTATTTTCGGTAAAGGAATTAAGTCTGAACCATTCATAATGTATTTTTAGTGCATAAGTAATTTCAAGATACGAAAATTAGGTTGTAAAAATAAAGGGAGAGCATGCGTGTTCAAAAAGTCTGGTAGAACAATAAAAGTCTGATAGACACATTCTGATCAAAGAACTCATCTTCAACATTTAAAAATTCTATTTTGGTGATGCTTCAGGAGAAATGATCATATGATATTTGTGTGCTTATCATCAAAGAATAAAAAGAACAAGATCAACATAAGCAGCAGCTGTCAGCGTACCTACCCCTACGAATTCTGATCACAAGTTAGAGATCTTATCAGGACGTCTCAAAAAGCAACCTTTTACTCAATCAAGAATTAGTTCAAGAATGATTTTGTGCATGGAAATGCATGAGAAATCATTTTTGTGAAAATATTGAAATATGATTTAGACCTTTCTCTCAAAGCTTAAATTCAACTTCAAGGTCTGATTTCAAGAAGCTTAAGGAAAAATACCTTCAAAGGATTTCCAACGTCAATATCTCCTTTCAAGAAGCAATAACTGTTATATCCTTCAAGCCACTATAAATACCAAGGAAGTTTGAACATCAAAAAAAGTAGACAAGAGAAAATCTTAGAAGCAAACTTTTTAAGTTATCATTCAATCTCATACTTATACATTTTCTTGTAAGATAAAGACCCTCATTACTTTCTAGCTCTGCCTCTAGCAGACTCAGGTCTTGTGTCAAAAATACTTAGTGTTCGATCTTAAAATTATCTATTATCTGTACACTAAGTCCTAAAAACTTCTTTTCATTCTTGTTATTCGTGAAAGTCTGTTGTGTTTCCAAAACGAGTTTGTGTGTTGGGAAACACTTTGGCCTGATGAGGCTTTAGAAAGAATACTTAGGTTAAGCCATGAGTGGTTTTTTGAAAGAATATTTGGGATAAGCCAAAAGTGGCTAGTTTCAAGAGTACTTGTAGCACAGGTCTGATGCTGTTATTGTAAAGGAGATTTTTACAATAATGGAAATCCTTCAAGTTCGAAGGGACTAGACGTAGCTTCTGTGTTGAAAGTGAACCAGTATAAACTATGTGTGTTTATCTCTCTCATTCATTACTGTTTGATTACTTATATATTTTATTTAGTTTAAAGTTGTGTGAAAAAGAGTCTTAAGTCTAACTTATTCAAAACCCCCATTTCTAAGTCTGACTCTGAACCATCAAAACTTTATGCTCCAAGTGAAAGTTATAATATGTTTAGGATGGAATCTCATGCTTTATTGAAACTTGATAAGTTATTGCCAAGTAAGGGATGGTTACATCCATATAAAAATATGACTTCATTGGAGGTACTTGCTATGTTTCTTTGGAGTTATGCATATAGTGAAACAAATCGAAATGTCCAAAATAAATTTTGAAAATCAAGAGAGACTGTGAAGTTTGGTGAAGGTTTAGATAGCTTATGTTTATTGGGAAAGGAAGTAGTTCGACCTCCAGATTTCAAGTTTTTAGTAGTACCATCCAAAATTAAAAATGATAACAAATATTGGTTGTGCTTTAAAGGGTGCATTGGTGCCATAGATGGAACATATATTCCTGCAATTATGCCTACAAAAGATCAAATTTGCTATCTTGAGATAAAGGAATATCCAACACAAAATATTATGTTAATATGTAACTTTGACCTATTGTTCATTTTTGTTGTTGGTTGGTCAGGGACTGCACATGACACATGTATTCTCACATTAGTGCTTGAAGATATGAAAAATATTTTCTCTTAACCTCCTAAAGGTATATATCATATATTTTAAAATAGTTTTTGTTAATTATATATTAAATATTAATTATTTTTACCTTTAAACTAACACTAAAATATTATACTTCTTTAGAAAAATACTATCTTGGGGATGTCAGGTATCCTAACATGGAAGGGTAACTAGCACCATACAAGGGTGAAAGATATCACATTCCTAATTTTAGAGTTGGTAGTCAAGTTGAAGGTCTGTAAGAGTATTTAACCATGCATATTTTTTACTAAGAAATACAATTGAAAGAACAATTGAGATTTGAAAAAAGATGTGACATATATATGAGACATTTCCCTTTGATCAAACAACAGAAAATTGTAGTTGTAACGTATGCTAGAAATCAAATGCATTAATGGAAAATAGAAATGAGTGAATTTTAAGTATTTTATAATTTATGTTTTGTTTTTAAACTTTTATTTAAGTTTTTTTTATGTAGTTTGTGATATTGTTGAACTTTATTTAAAGTTTTATTTATAATTTGTTTTGGATAATTAATTAATTTTAAACCATAGAGAATTTATTTTTAAAAAAATATTTTCATTCATTAATAAAATTACAATTACATATTAGTACCTTTTAAGTTAATTTTTTCAAAAAAAATAAAGCTTTTACAAAAGTAATTTCCTAAACAAATTTTAACTTAAAAAGTAATTTTTTAGATGAAATTTTAAAAAAAATACCAAACGACCTCTCCTTTATTTTGAAGGCTCTTATTTTCAACTTTAACTTCAAAACAACTTTTAAGTTAAAAATAAGTTAGGCCAAGCGAAATTTAGACTTAGAATTATAAGCCTATTTTTATTTTGAAATAAACACTTTAAAATAAGTTTTTAAATAGGTTAGTGACTTGTTTAGTTCCAATTAAAGTTTTTTAATTAAGATTGATAATAAATAACTTTTTAATTCATTTATCAAATAAAATATAATTAATTTTAAACTATAAAATTAATTATTAAATAATTTTATTTTCATAATTAGTTTATCCAAACATAATCTAAACGATCATATTTCCAATTTTTATGTGGGAGCATATTTGCTTAAACTTTTATTGACTTTTGATAAATATACAACTGTCTAAGTCATTGGTATAGTTCTAATTATTGTGCATTACTTCGATAACTTACCGTTGGTGGTGGTATTGCTACATTGATAAAAAAAATGTTTATTTTCTTATTTTGATAAATAATTGGGTTTACCATATATTTATCAATGGCCTTATGTAGTATTAGAGTTACACAATCTCATTTGATAAATATACTTTTTTATTTGTTATGGCATAATTGGTACAGGTTAATCAATTCCCAACGTATCTTCTTAATTCAAAGGTTTTTTTTCTTTGGGTGTACAGTCAAAAAGGTTGAAAATGTTGAAGATGACAAATTGAAAATAATTCTGAGGATTGCGATTGGTCCTGGCCGATTTTATTGACATGTCTATCCCAATACCGACTTTGTAACAATCAATTTTTTATTTATTTTCATTTCATTCATGACAATTATATATATATATATATATATATATATATATATAAAGGATGTAGCGAATCTGACTGTATAACTATATAATTGATGATTTAAGTGATTATGTGTGTGCGTATATATATATATAAAGAGGATGTATCATATGAGAAAAGTTTTTTTATGTGAGTGTGAGAAAAACGAATCTGTACCGTACAACCATACAATGGATGGTTGAAATTTTTCTTTAAAGTTATGCGACTTTTTAAATGATCATGTGACTTTAAAAAATCTTTAATCTCATTCATCTATTATATGATTATACGGCCCAGATTCGCTTCTCTCACTCTCACATAAGCGAATTTTTTCTTATAAGATACATCAATACATCCCCTGTATATAGAGAATGTATCTTATGAGAAAGCTTTTTCTATGTTAGAGGGAGGGGAGCGAATCTCGGCCATACAACAGTACAATAGATGGTTGAGATTAAAAGTTTTTTAAAATTACATAATCAATTAAAAACTCACATGTATTAAATCATCAATTCGTTATCTTTAGGTCTTCTCTATATATATACATACAAATGCTAGAATTATTTCACAATCTTTCTTCCTTTCATTTTCTTAAGATTCATATATATATATATATATATATATATATATATATATATATATATATATATATATATATATATATATATATATTAGTTTAAGCATATATTTTAACCATTGTTTATTTATTAATTTTTTAAAAACCAGGAATCGAATCCAACATTTTTCTCACCTTTTCCCTCCATTTGACTTTTAAATCACATGCCACTTTTTTAATATTTTGAAATAAAATCTTTTATAAAAGCATATTTGATTATATTCTAAACATTATTACACCAACTTAATTATATTTTCCTTTTCCCTTTTTTTCACTATTACCATTAAGGTAAAGATAATTTCAAAACCAAAAACTAATTTTTATGATTTTCAAACATAATTTTTAAAAAAATTGTAACTATTTTATTTGAAAAAATTATATTGTCACAATTTCCCCTTACTTTAATACGTTGAAAAGAAATAACACAAATATATTTTTCTTACCATCTTAGCATATGCTGATAGCTTTGGTATGCCATTATATTTCCGTAGACAAAATTAATATTTTAATGAGTTTTCCAACCTTTGTATATTCTGTTTTTAATTTCTGGAATAAAATCTTTTATAAAAGCATATTTGACTATTCTACAATATTACGAAGTTACTTACCACACAAAACAAATCTTATGGAGCAAATACAAATGTTTGCCAAAAGCTTGGTAACTTATTTACTAAAACCTCAACTTAGAAGTCTCAGATTAATTTTACATTAATATATGAAACATCACATATAGGGCTCGTTTGTTTAAATTTATTTTAAGAGATAAGTATTTTTTTAATTAAAAAAAGCACTTATTTTAAATTTTAACGTGTTTGTTTAAAGTTTCAAAAATAAACAGAAGCTGAAAATAAGCTGATTTCAACTTATTTTAAGAAGTAACTCTGATCTACTTATTAAAAAGGTGATTATAAAAGAATCACTTTTTTAATAAGCTTAAACAAACGGGCCCATAACCCTGTGTCTTGTGAAAACCTCTGAGGAATATAACGTCGATCATTTTACGGATATCAAAGACCTGCAAAACACGTAGCGTTTGAGAAGGTAACTGTTCCCACAAAAAGCAACAATAAGAATTACTCACAAATCCTAGACAATTGTTCCAGGGAGTAAGTTTATTATTTTTCTATAATATATCACTTATGTTACATTGTGAGTCTATAGATAATATTTATACACTAGTAATGTAAAGGAAAAAAGGGAAAGTAGGCTCAAGTAAGAGAGATAACTGCTTCTAGTAGGATAATAAAGAATCATTATATGTTAAATTAAAGGGATGAAGGAGTACCGTGAAACCCCGGGAGGAAAAAATAAACTATAATAAGTTACTTATTTTTAAGGTTCAATAATATTCAGATATCACTATGATGCAACTTCTATTTCAGGAATTATTTTATGAGAAAAGAGGTTACATCATTACATGCATGCATTTTCAGTTTTCTTCCAATTGATTTTTCTAATGAAGCCCAATATACTATTGCTGAATAATTGTTTTGTTTATGAAATGTCGTCGATAACAATTAAAATACTTTGTGTACTTCACCAAACTAAAATTACATTTATAACGCAATAAATTAACACTACAAGATATTTCCCGGTGCTTAAAATGGCACTGCTAAATGTTCCACCGCTAGGTAATTACTAGCGGTTATCATAAACCCTTGGAACAAGAGTTTGTGGCAGTTGTTATGGCTAGGTTGAAAATTACAAGAGTAATCTATCAATTGCTAACTTAATTTGGATGGGTAACCAAAAAAAAATTCGTTAGGTCAATAGAAATTTAACAATTTCAAACAGAATGTTAAATCAATATTAACTATTAAATTTTTATATTTTTACAATGAATTTTCAAAGAAACACTTAATAGTTAAGAAAACATGCTTCAAGATTCATGTGCATGTCTGTGTATATAAAATTAGGCAATAGGCATATAATATACAACTTATGTTCCTTGATATAAAAACTTGTGAGTGAACGAAATTAATTAATTTTTTATCACAATATTCTTATTAGTCATCAATTAAATAAACATAAGATGACACTTAAAAAAAAAAACTGGTATAATTTATAGACAAATTCAATAATTTTAACTATATTAATCTAATTTTCTTAAAAACTAAATTAGTTTAGAGATTCCAACAGAATTATAATATAATATATTGCTAGCTTGCAAAATTTACAATGTAACAAATAAATAAATAAAATACAAAGTGTCACAGTTAATAGTAACTTGGAGGTGAAAACTGGAGATCAAGTCATACCTCAAGTGTCAAAGTTCAAGTATTTTAGGTGATTGAAATTAACGAAGATGTTTATTATAGAAAATAAGTTGGGTTCTTGAAATGAATAAAAACTTCAAAGGTCATGTGTGATTGAATACAAGATAAACTTAAAGAAAAGTTTTATCATAAAACCAACAATACTTTATGGGAATGGATGTTTAGATGGTGAAAGGACAACATAAACATCAAATGATTATTGTGTGATGATTATTTTCTATATATATTATTTCTCTTTATTTTAAGGAAGATTCTCATAGAAAATAGAATCTAATTTTCTAACTTTTATCACTATAAGATGAAGAAAAAATATTTGAGATCAAATAAATTATGATCAAATAAAATGATTTAATTTGATGAAAAATGACTAAATTAAAATTAAACCGTTTGGACTCATTTATATTATCACTATAAACGTTGATCAAGAGTTCTATTATGTTTTTTTATTATTATTAACATAAATATTCCAACAGTTTTGAAATGGATAATGTTTGCTAAAAAGACAAGGTGTATGAACCTAATAATATATAAATCCCATGGAAAGTTCAAGTGAGACTAGCTTAATTGATTGCTCAAGTGTGTAAATTGTTATACACCTCTATGACAAGGACAAATGTTAGCAAAACACTAGGTAACTCGTAACTAAGATCTGAACTTACAAGTCCCAGTTTAAACTGAATATATAAAATAACACATGCAACATTGGAATCTTGTGTCTCTTGGGAAAACCTCAAAGGGATACAACTTGTCGATCTATTCAAGGACATCAAGGACCTGCAAATTATGTATAGTTTGAGATGGTAAATAACAAGTAACTTATTTTGAAGGTTAAATAATATTCAGATATCATTCTATGATGCAACTTTTATTTCAGGAATTATTTCATGGAAAAGAAATGTCTGTTCTCAGTGCTTCTTCTGTTTTCACTTGCATCTTCTATTTTCTTCCAATTGATTTTTTCTAATGAAGGCCAAATATACTATTGCTGAATAATTGTTGTGTTTATAAAAACCTGTTGTTAAGAATTAACAGCTCCAAAATACTTTACGTAATTCAAGAAACTGAAAATACATTCATAAGGAAATAAAATGGTCTAAGGCGATTGTTATGGTGAGGTTGCAAAAATACAACAATGAATACTTTACTGATCCATCTCAACTAAGTAGTAGTTAGGAAACGGGCTTCAAGATTCACATGCTTACGTATTCATAGAAAATTAGCCAATAGGCAGATGATATATATCTGTTCTAAACAGACATGCAAGATTTACAGTGTCACGAAAACAAAACAAAAAAAGATGAGGTGCAATGTGTAGTTGTTTTAAGCTTCAGAACAATATTCAATCACACTCCTTGAGATTTAATAAAATTATCTTAACTTGCCTTAACTTATATAACTGCAGGAAAAATCAAAGAATGTAAAGGAGGAGTATTTACTTACATTCAATTTGCACTTCCATAGATTTCAATAGACTTAGGTCCACCTTTGGATGCCTATGACATGCAATTGGGGAGAAATCGGAAATAAGCAAGTCTGCAAGTCCTATTGAAGAAAATGACACCCAAAAATCCAAAGGCAAATCCAATTCCCAAGCCCATATAAAAGCATGAAGATACTCCAAATTTATCAACTTCTCCAATGGTTATTTCATTGTTGGATTTTTCATCTTGTGGACAAATCTTTGTGAGTGGAGGTCCACAAAGGTGATCATTGCCCATATAGCTAAGATTTGTAAAGCCCTGAAGTTGTGTCCCAGATGGGATTTTGCCCATAAAATTGTTGAATGACAGATTCAAGACACCAACATAATGCAATGCAGACATTGACTTAGGAATTTCTCCTGAGAAATGATTGTCTGAGAGATCAATAGACTCTAACTGTTTCAAATTACCAATATCTTCTGATATGGTCCCCTCTAAATGGTTATGGGACAAATTCAAGGATTGCACTCCAGTGAGCATATATATCTCCAAAGGCACTGCTCCAGATAAATTGTTGCTTGAAAGATCAATGCCATTCATCAAAATTTTGTAAAACAAATCATTACCTTTTGTAACCATCTTAATACCAAAATATAAAAATATTGGTTCAAAACTTTTAAATGGAATTGGTAAGACAGTATCACGAGCTGCAGCATATTCAAAACGTATGGCCGTTATGTTCCCTAAACAGTTAGGTGTTGGTCCTGATAACTGATTGTTTGCAAAATCCATAACTGTTAGAGAATGAAGTTGGCATATTTGTGAGGGGATATTACCACTGAATTGATTGGATCTAAGTCGTAGAGCCATCACACTCCGCCCAACCCAACTTGGTATAGCTCCAGAGAAGTTATTGTCACCAAGGTCAAGTATCCTTAGCTTTTGGCAATTTTTTAGTGACAAAGGTATATCCCCGAAAAATTTATTAGAATTCAGATACAATGTAATAAGGTTAGACAAAGAACTCATTGAGTGAGGAATCTTGCCTGACAGAGTATTATTCCATAATCCAACAAAAGCCAATGATTTCCAATCATTCCAACAATCAGTGAGTTCTCCAGATAAAACATTACTTCCGATCTCTAGGAACTTTAAATTCCCTCTCTCTTTCATCTTGTGACACAAGAGAGGAGAAAGGGTTCCAGACAAAGAGTTGTTATATAAATTCAAAACAACCACTTCTTGTGATAACCGAGGCAAACCACCTCTCAAATTATTGGATAGTAGCCAAACAACATTTGAGTTTAGCAACACATTGGACATGTCAGCATTGATTGTGTTGTTCACTAATTGTAAAATTTGAAGCTGAGTGGTAAAGTTCCAAAAATTATCAAGAGGTTCAAATGAAGCAGTTGAATCTGTGATGGTTAGAAATTTGAGAGTACTCTGTGCGAATATCCATGAAGGAAGTTTGTGACTCACGTATCCCAATTGAAGATCTAGAAGTTGAAAAGGAGGAACCCATTTGGCATCAAAATCAAGGATCAAGGTTGGGGAGCTCAAGGATAAGTGTTTTAAATTTGAAAGAAAGAGCAAATTTCTTGGAGATACAGTTCCTGTGAAAGAATTGCTAGCAAGTTGTAGTACCTTCAAATTGGAAAGTTTCCCAAGGGATTCTGGAAGAGTCTCATTAAAGTCATTCCCAGTAAAGTCCAACACAATTAACGATGACAGATTTCCCAAACTTGTGGGAATGGGACCAGAAAATGAATTATAGGAAAGATCAAGTTCTTGCAGTTGCTTAAATTGACCTAACCAATAATATGGAATTGGTCCATCCAGAACATTGGTAGATAAGCCTAACGATTTAATTCTTTCATGATTTGGTAATGTCTTAGATAGTTGCCCACGTATCTTGTTTTTGCTAAGGTCAATATGCATGATGTCACAGCTAAGATTGAATAACCAAGTAGGCAACTCTGATACAAAATGATTGTCAGCAAGATTTAAAACTCGAAGTGAAGTAAAATTAGCGTAGTCAAGAGATGGATACAGGTTTTCAAGTTGACAACCCTCCAAGTGTAACTCCCTAAGTGACTGGAGCATAGTCACTGATTGAAGCCAATTGATTTCCTTGTGAAGAGGAAGACCATTGAGATTAAGATATTGCAAAGAGGAAAGAGGGGAAATCCATTTGAGATCACCAATGAAAATATTGTAATTATGTGATAAATCAATATGTTGAAGGCTGGACAAGTTTCTACACATATGTAAAGGTGTACCCTTTGACAAATCATCACATTTAGAATTTCCATATATTGGATAGCCTTGAAGTCATTGTTGCTCAAATTCAAGAAGCTTAGATATTCAAGATCCAACAAAGAAAGGTTGAATTCACCTGTTAAGCAGTGTGATTTGTCATCATCATTCTCTTTATGAGGAATGAATGTGGAGTCATTTTTAATTGTATGACAAGGGAGATCAAGCTCTATGACTCGGGCAGTGATGTTGTCACACTTAACTCCTGTCCACCCACAACAATCATTTTGAGTGAACCATGAAGAGAGCAAGCCTGAAGGATCTATGACACCTTGTTTGAAGTGTAGGAGTGTGTTCATGTCCTTCTCATTGCAGTGAACCTTCTTCAAGTCACTGCACGTAACACAGTTGAATATGGTTGTGCATAGTAACCAAAGCAAAATGAATTTGATATTGGAGGGAGGGGTATGCATGATCACACAGAAATGGGTAACGTGAAGATGGGAATGTATTGCCATATATCCACTGCAATTAATTATATGGTTGGACTTGGAGTAAGTCTTCCACAAAATTTATTTGTCTCAATGACTATAAGCTCAATGCACACGAGTGGGGACCATCATCATTATTTAGTTTAATATTATTATTATTTAATAATTCTGCTCTCACACCCAAGAGCCAGCCAAGTTGTTATGCCTTTTGGAGAGTTTCTAGTTTCTACGGAATGGAATTAGAAAAATTCACGGTAAAGGGATTGAGGGTGCTATTTTTTCTGGTGTCATACCTTATGATTAGACTTTCGAAATTAATTTTGCTAGATAGGAAGATGCATGAAATTAATGCGGTCCTAATCTGAAGACAAGGAATTGCGTACATTTCTTAACGCACGTGTCATAAGGTGCCAGTTCTGACCACAAGTTAGAAAAATAAGAGCTGTCATTTTAGAAAAATAATTATTTCAAACTAACACAAGTTACTATAATGATTTAAATTCTGTAGGAATTCAGTGCTTCTGCAATTGCATCTCCTACAGGAAAAAATATTACCTGATACAAATTATCTAATTCGAATTGGTCGTGTTATTTATGCAAATAAAAAATTTGGGTCGTTTGATAGGAGATACAATAGCACGAGTTTGTATCAAAAATTTTAATTTAATATATTACTTAGATTTCGTAGCCTGTATATTGTGCAGATCTATAAATTAAATAATATTTTATGGTTTTTTTAGGGCAAATGTTAAAAAATTAAGTTAAAACTTATAGTGGCATTAAGAAAAGCAGAACCATGTCTTCATTGTGCTGCGCAATTTATATGGCAACAATGGTGATTGCATCATCCATTGGAAATTAATCAGGATACAATAATAAATTGCCTCAGGTTTCTTGCAAAGTAACAGAAATTTAGAAGACAATACGCATTATATATATCGAATCAAAGCCTAAAAGGATTTTTGTGCAAAAGCTGTTGGAATGTCGTCCCTAAAAAGGGGAGTTTGTATAGTCCAGAACTCCTGCAACGAGTTTAAATTGGGAATCGTGTTGTTTTAACAATGACAACCAAAATCACTATACACTTACATAATATAACGATCCAATCTTTAGTTTAATAGACAATATTTGCATAATTAAGAGACCTGGAACCTAATCATGCTTTCCCCTCAATCATCATCCTCAGGATCAATCACCATTCTCAGCTTCCTTCTGGATACAGCATTGTCAGGAAATGCACCGACAATGACTTCATCCTCTGAATCTTCCAAGTCATTCGTTTGCTGATATTCTGCTTGGTAGGAATTCATGAAACCAATCCCATTTTCACTGCCAATGCAAATTTAATTCAACCACCAAATTAGACAACTAAACCGCCAAAGAAAAGCTCAGACAACTGTATCAATAATTTTTAAATTTCACGTGGCTTTACAGGAAATACTGCGTTTTGTCATATTTGAATATACTAACAGAACATATTATATAAGATTAGGCCGCTTTTGTTGCATGACCCTGCTACAATCATTGAAAAAGGAAGTGAAATCCACATTCTCCATTCGGAAATTGTTGAATAGGAAACAAGGAGCATTAGAAAACAGTTAAATTGGTCGTCGAAAAATAGGATGGCCACGAACTTGGTGGTTTTCAAATATGATGGTCACCAATTAAACTCCTCCAATTCTGAAAAGTGATTTGGTTACCAAATTGGTGAGCAAGTCTTTCTTAGCAATTAAAATAAATTTTTATTAGCAGTTCCAACTGTTTTAACCATTAAAAAAATCTTTAATGACCAATGTAATAGTCAAATCAATTTTTAAAAGACTTGTTTAGTGACCATTATCAATGAAAGACTTAGTTGGTGACCATCCTATCTATTAAAAACTAATATTTACTCTAATCATAATTTCCACAAGGCCGATTGTTTTATATAAGTTAAACAGAAGCACCCATTGATACATATTTACATCAACTAATAATGTTAATCACGATATATAGTTTAACAAACACGCCTCAAATCCAGAAACCATAAAAACTCAATAAACTCACAATTGTAAATAATCATACTAGCAAAACTTCTACTGCAACAACAAAGTCTTTTCCCATTATGTGGTAGTAGTCTAAATCTATTACTAAAAATGATATTGCACTTAAACAGCATACCTTTCAGGAACCTCTTTTACACCTCCATTAGAAGAATCATTGTCCAGTATTCTCTCCTGATCTTGGATGTTTTCAGGCTCATCCAGCTTTGATTTGAGAAAGGATCGTTTAGTTCTCCTACATCCAGAAATTGTACCCAAAAAAATAGAAAGAAAATTAAATCTGCTATGGACTGTGCCAGCGCATGACAACAACCCAAATCACAAGTGATAGAGTCATAGACAATGGGTAATTAATTTTAGAAATAGGATATTAAAAGTCTCACATTGACTAGTGATTTGGCCAATTAAAAATATGAGATAAGGGTAATCTTCATCCTATGAGCTAGGACAAATGCCCAAATTTCACACAGGATAAGGTATCCATACACCTTCTTAAACCCCACTGTGGGAACCCACTCCACAAAACATCCGCAACAAAAGGGGAAAACGAGAAATAAAATACTCCCTTTTGCTTCAACAATTATGGCTACAAAACAATAACCAATTAACCTAAGCCTTCAAAATCCTTTATGCACTCCATAACTTACTTTCTTGCCAAATTTTGGGGTTCCATTTCTACCTTATTCTTGTTCGTACCACAGGTATCCGGTGAGAAAGCCCTCTCACAATGAAAATGAATTAAGCAATTTTATCCCCAATAAATCAACAAGTGATTGTGGATCATACAAATCTCTAATATTGCCTAAATGCCAAATAGAAATAACTTTATCCAATGCCCTCTTACACTAGCACTTCTAAATTACATAATAGAGGTATACAGGAGATTAGGAGTAAGTGTTAGTTTAGAGTTAAGAAAGTGGTTAAGATAAAAAGCAGATTAGCAGAACAAGATTATTTTAATTACAAGTAGAAGAAACCTGTTGAAAAGGAGAACTCAACGGGGCAATTTTCAAGTTAGAAAAGATGGACAAGCGGGAACTATCAACAGGTAAAACTAAATTCCTGATGCACACACAAATTTAGTCCTACAATGATAAGTAATATCCAAGAAAATAAAAGTTGGAGTATGGAATATTTACTTGAGAGCAGAGCTGAGCTTTTCATCATCAGAAGTATCTCTTAGCAATGTATCCTCACTAAAGCCATCATGTAATTGTTCATTTGATACTTTGCTATTCTTTCTCTTCCTAAATTAAGAAAACAATATTTAATTCCAAATTAAATCTAATTGTAGACATACAAGTCCATCATAATTTTCAAGTCAGGGCAGATAGAAGCAGAAGAAGGAACAACCAACTGCTCAAACTAAATTCCTGACATGAACAGTTATGATCCCATTACTGATCAGTAAAGTAAACTAGTAGTCCTGGAAAGGAAAAAGCAAAAGAACATTACTTGAGAACAGAGCTGAGCATTTCATCATCAGAATCACCTATTGACAATTTATCCTCATCACTTTGCCCATTTAACTGTTTCCTTGATACTTTGCTACTCTCCTTTTTCCTAAATTTGAACAAACATTAAAGTACAATAGTTAAAGAGATGAGATAGGAGAAATTCATCCAGCTGGATAGCACAATAAACCTGCACTTGACAAATTATTGAAATCCTGCAGAAGCATATATTTATGTATAAAATTTGAACCATTTTCTAAGAAAAATTGTTATACGGCACTTTGATATACACATGCTGATCAGTAGATATTTTGCAAATTAGACAGAAGCATTAATGTCCAGCATTGTAAAACTACAGATCAAACACTACATTACCCTCCAATCAATGACATCAATGTCTCATCATCAGATTCTTTCATTCTGTCTTTTGAACAATCCACAAGATCTTTGGAGTGCACTTTGCCTCCAGAACTCTTTTTTGGAGCAACGGATGACAAACCAAGCTGCTTTAGTTTTCGAGAAACTTGAGCAGGACTGAATTTACCATCAACATCCAGTGCATTGGCTATCATATAACTACATCTTCTATGATCCTTGAATCTGTGGAAGCAACAGTCAAGATATTAACAGCAAAATACTTTAGAAAATTCAGAAAATCTAAGATGTTCTTATTTAACTATCCATTCAGAAGCCACTGATAAAAGAGTAGACATCCTATGCAATTCTCCACCAAGCAAGTGATCAACCATGTTGAGGGGCACTCACTGCTCATATAGAACTTTGATCAGAGCTTCCTCATCTTCATTGAAAGCTTGGATTCTTTTCCTTTTCTTCCTATAAAAATGAAATTGAACACAAGCTCAGAGAAGATCTAAACATATTTAATACATCAAAATGTATATTAAAAAATTGCCGAACAGGACAAACAATACCAAATTTTCATTTCATTTCCACAATGAAACATAAATTTAATGAAAAATAATACTAGTAATACTTAATAAGCAAAAAAGTTCAGCATGGACTTACAAATGTTGAACCAACAGGTTTCCCTTCAAATTCACCAATTCGTGATCAGTAACTCCACCTATTCCACCACCCTCTAATTGATTAGGGCTAGTCAACAAAGGTTCTTCAGCATCACCCTTCCTTCTCCTAGGTGGAACTTTTAGTCCTATTTTTTTCAACATATTGGAAATTTGAGCAGGTGAGATTTTACCATCAGGATCTAGCGCTTCCGCAATACAACGACTGCAATGCCGGTCATCTTTGAATCTAGAATATTTGAGGCAATGGATAATCATTAATGAAAACACAGGCTAAATCTTATAAAGGAAATAAAAATTGAGAAATTAAGAATCAATCTATCGTGCTGACTTCTTTTAAGTATGATAACTATAAATAAAAATTAAAAAATAACAAATTTCTTATTGACAGCGCTCTAATTTAAATCATGCTCCAAAGCTCAGACAAAGTGTAATTCAGTTAAACATACTTTTCAAAGAGATCCTTAATTTGTATTTCCAAATCTCCATCAAGAATAAGTTTTTTCTTTCTCCTTGGAGGTATTAGAGACCCATCTTCCATCAATTGCTCCCCACTGTTATGTCCAAGTGAGCCAAGTCTCAGAAACTACAAAATCTCAAGAAAAATTTGGTCTTAATTCTCAAAAGCTGTAAACATACTTATGATCATCATTGCCATCCTTACGGCCAGAGGTAGATGCAAAGCCTTCAGTATCATCATCAGGCTTGTCTCTAAAGCTGAAAGAAAAAAAGAAAATTAGTCTAATTGCAGCTAATTCTTTGCAGTATCTACCTTTGATCAGTAATAATTATGAAACAATCAAACATCAATTGAAAATTAGTCCCACATTCTAAAAATGATTATCTCAGTGTTTCTAAAATTTTCTTAAGAGCCATAAGTAGAAAATTTTGCATAAGAAGCCTACAAGACAAGTTTGAGAATTATAACTTACTTTTGAAATCCTGAATCATGAGCGATCACAACATCAGCTTCATCCTCACCAAGTGCATCAGCTAAGCTTCTACGAGTCCACGCCTTCGCTGGAGATGAACCAATTTCTCCATCTCTTTGAGTGTTATTCCAATTTACACTTTCTTTCTTCAAATGACCAAGTTCACTCAACAAATATTCGGCATTGATGTAATGGCATTCCCTTCGGCTCTTCCAGAAAAGGACTTCCACAAACAGGAGGGGCTGCTTTTTCATTTTTTTTAGCATCTTTCTGACCAAACTAGTTAGGAAATCAACTATATCAGCATATTCCTCACAGGGACATGACTTCTGTTCAACCAGGATGTCATAAAAAGTGGTGAGCAATGACAACTGCAAGAAAATGTCAAGAAGATTAATAAACAGTATTTACATTCAAAAATTTCACAATCTAAATGGGGACAAAGTGCTTTCCAGACTTAACCTGGTAAAGCATTGGATGAAGTTCAAGATCATTGCTTATTCTCCGCAACATGCTTATTATGTAATGATTTGTAGCAACGGAGTTGCTCTTATAAAACTTAAGCAACCAACATAATTTCTGAATGACATTATGACTCGCAAAAGCAGAGACCAGGGTTGAAACTTTGAAATCAACTTCATTAACGGCATTTAGCTGCTCATCATCAGAAGAATCACCAATGTCATCCAACATATCATCATTGGCATGTAGAGAATTTGTTGTTTCCATTGTTTCCAAACCAATTTGGGAGTTTCCTCCTTCAACATTTTGTTCATGTTCATTATCATTAGGAACACCTTCCTCCATGGAATTTGCATTTGGTAGAGATTCCTGCAGTGGCTGATTTTCTGCTAATTGATCGCCAGTTTCATTTTGAATGCTAGAATGATCTCCAGTTGGTTTGTCCCCCGATTCTGTTCCTCCTGAAATTTTCTTTTTCTTCACTTTCCTTGATTTTTTAGACACCTTGAAATTATAAGTAGAGAAAAGAATTAAAATGTGTCAAATATCAGACAATACAACTGTGGCAGAGCTAGTAACACCATATACATAAATTTCAAAGAGGATAACAAGAAAGGTTAATTGTAAGAAAATTTACTTTACATATCTATATGTACTTTTAATATTTACTATTATTGTCAAGGACCAACTTTTGTAAAAGCTTAAGCTATTTGTGAAGGCTAATTAATAGCTTTATTACATCTGTAACAAAGTCTATGGAAGCAAAGTAATTACTTTTAAGTGTGAAATTGAATACTACGAGCAAGTAGCCTATTGCTTGTGAAGTTGAATACTTGAATTGATAATGTATGTGGTGAAGTGGTATCATCAGGCATCTTCCCTTGTTTGTTCTAGACCTCGGTACTTGTTTGCAAAGATTTAGCCAACTCTCAACAAATATATATTTATTGACATGCAAACACAAAATATCAGCTTACCCTCAAGGCTCCTCGAGACTGAAGATTATCCATCAGCTTTACAACCTTGTGAATGATTTCTACCAAATCTGCAAGATCACTGACAGGAATCCACAATCTTTAATATAGCAGCAAGGGGAGAACAGTGGATTATACTCAACTGACAAGCACACAACAAAAACATGTATAAAAAAACACTAGTATCATTGGAATCATATGACAACAATTTGATACCTCCCATGACAGAAATTCTGCACAAATAATGTAATTGAATTAAAATGCGTAAACTGAACTAGTTAAATTGATTATAAAGGAGAAAATCAAATTGATTGGAAAGAAACTTCTTCCTACTTGCTATCCCAATGAAGCTTACTAATTACCATATTTAATTTTCTAAAATTAACACTCATATACCAGCAGGGTATGTTATTCACATTTTTGTGTGTCTGTGAACTAAAAGGACATGTCTAGTAATTGATCAATAGATGTCCTGTAAATAGCTTTTCAACTATTCTAGCTCTGGAAGGTAGGTAAGAAATAAGCATAAGATCTGGAAAAAGCAGTTGATATTTGTTTGTGGTTAAAGAATGTGAAGTTTTTTGTTGTTGAAATACAGAAGTCAAACCTTTTGGGTCGTTTGTGGGTGTCAAACGTTTTCATCATATTCAAGAGGAACTGAGTCATCCCTTCCTCAGTCTGATCATAAAATAACTTGTACAGAAGAATACGAGCTGTTTGTGGCTCCTTTGAGTCTTCTGGCAACAATTTCAGTATCAAATCCAGCATGCGGATCTGAAAAATAAAGAAAGGGTAATAGGAAGGAAACACTTATGCACATAAATAGAGTTCTTGTTGCTATTCTTATCCTCAACTTAAATAGTAGAGTAATGCCCTAATTTGTAAAGTTAATCAAAAGAATAATAAAGCAAACTGGAAGGCATGGAATGACAAAATGAAAACAAAAACAGAATTATAAGAAATTGACAGAGCAAAAATGTTAATTGAAGTGAACTAACTTTAGGATATATTTTTAGTAACCTAGACACCTTAAAAAACAACAAAGATATAAAAGAAAGAAAGCAAAAGTTATCTCCCTCCACCCCACAATGTAGGGATACATGCAGAAATCTAAATAACAATATAAACATAGCATTATAGCAACTCATGTCATGAAGACTTTATTGTGAAAATTACCATGTTTTTCAAAAGAGAACCAGCTGCAGACAGAAACTGATAGTCATTTGTTTCTTTTAGACCATCATAGGCATGCCGCCACTTTGAAATGACCAACTGAAACGTTGACTCATTCAAGGATGCTGCAATTGGGCCACATATTTTACCACTGAAATCTGATTTATCCATATCTTCATCATCGGAAGTCTCAAATGTCTCCCCTCCCTCCTTGGTCTAATTAAGAAGAGAGCATATGTAAGAATCACATCTTATCACAATTGTAGATAGACAAATAACAGGTATGCTATGTACAACAAAAAAAGCAGAAAGTGATACCTCATGGTAGATGAGCACAACTACAAAAGAGCTGCCATTATTTACTGTTTAATTTCCTTGTGGTGGTTCTATATATGTTCAGCTAAAATTATTTTACACACTTATCATTTAGCACATGAATAATGATATTGACTTGTTTTATGATCACCTTAATGAAATGTACTATCATCATCATCCACAAATACAAACCTTCGTCAATAAATCCCAACAGTTATAAGTTATAATTTAAACTATAGCATAAGATGTTGCATAATTGTGTTAAGAACTGGAATTTTATGATGAGACACACTAAACCTAAAGGGATTCAACTACTGCTTCATCTTCCTTCTATTGAAGACATCACACATTGCAACTATTAGAAAAAGGCTACAAGGTGAAATTATTCAATGGTTCTCAATCTCATTTAAAAGTTTACAAAAGATCAAATTTAGGGGGGAAAATAATAGTTTTCTTTCTTATGACCATCAGAAAAATAGTTTTCAATTTCAAATGTGTACTCAACCTACAGCAAATAGTTCCATAACTAACATTTGCCAACATCTATGCTAAGATGAGACATAAAAGCCCGTGTAATTCATTAATTCAAATTTAAATTATGTTGGGGCATGTAGTAATATGTAGCTTACAAATGCAACTAGTCTTTTATATTGCTCAAAAAAGGAAAATCTATGAAAATAGTCAGGTTAATAGTAGAAGCTCATAAAACCAAGGCTATGAGATTCTTCTTTTACAACTAAACTGTTTGATAAGAAACCATAAAAATTTCTGGACATTAGGACATGTTTCCCAAGATTCTTCCATGTTACAATTATCAAGCATTGTTTAGAAATTTGGAATGGACCGGATGGTTTAACCAGAAAATCAGTGAACCAGTCAAGTTACCGGTACAAACAACCTAGAAAATTGATGGAGCAACAAACTGGTCATGAACCAAACAAACAAGTCTCAATGAACCTGTCCTATTAAAAAAATCATTTTTTTAAAACTTTTTTTAACTGTTTTCTTTAAAAATTTTAATTCTAAAATATTTTTATAATAAATAAAAATTTATATAAGAAATGTATGCATAGATTATTATTTTTCAATTATTTTTAATAATCTTTATCTTATAAAATGTAATATATATATTTCTTGCCTTAATTTTCTTGTAATTTTATATTATTTTATTATTATTACATAATATAATATTAAAAAATATATATTTAATTATCACCAGTCTAACTCTTATTCAACCATGGTTAAACCATTAAATTTTGAACTAATGTCTTGACCGTTTCAATCATTAGTCCAGTTATATAAACATTGTTATTAAGTATAGGGAAATAGTGTGCTAAACGATTTTGTTTGGATCCCACAAAATGAGAGCTCAAATGTAGTTTGGAAGGGATATCGAATGAATAAAGACTGTTATGGGCAGCAGAATATTTATAGAAAAAGGGAAACCATACTCTTTACAAGGGTTTTCCCTTTCAGAACTAAGCACTGTTTTGCTTAATCTACCAAATATGAATGCCTCTATTTTCCCCTGTCCTTTTATTATTTAAGACCCTACACCTAAACTAATAACTTTAACTGCCCAACCAGAGAATGTCAACCAGGGATCACAATGCATAATCGCACAAGAATCACCAGAAAATATAAACCAGGGATCACAATGCATAACAAATTGTGTCATTACTCGTTCTTCTATTTTCTTTTCTGAAGGACATAGTAACTACATTAAATCAAAGATCCCGGTTTAGCTAGGCAAGCATATATTTAGGCATTCAATAGGTTATTTCCACCAACCATCAATGGCATGATAGTACACTAATTTCTCCTTTACCTGTAAAACTACTGACATTAATTGCACTATATGAAATGTTGCTGAAGCTTAGTTACATTTCTGTAAAGCATTCACTCTTCAGTATGACATCTTACACAAAGCAATTTTGTTCAACAGTATATTCTCTGATATTGAGTAAGCAATCATTTTACAAAATGGAAGTGGGTTTAGAAATTAGGAAGATTATTAGGTATGTGACACAGCAAGATTTAAATCAGTTTACAGGAGAGAAATTAAATAAAAGCAGTAATTTCACTAAGTGTCACATGGCGATTGACACAGACCATGCACACATGGCAGTCCCAGACTACCTAATAATTTATCAAGATTTAAAGCCTCAAAGGTATGAGTTGGTGTCAATTTTACCAGTCTTGCTGCAACTTCTGTTGTTATACAAAAATGGTAATCAGTATCAATTACTATACACTAATGGATAGCCTCTGGTGTTAGAAACTGTTAGTCCTAAGAACAATCACTATATGAAAAGTTTGCTTCAACACACTGAAAATGCATTTACTTGAATAAAAAAGTGAAAAATACATTGCACTTACGGCTGAATGCCAAGTGGTTAGAAAACAAAATATGCACTGACAACCTATAAACTTACAACACCTTGATGAAACATAAATTAGTATCCATCCAGACCAAGAAAATCTTTAAAATTAGCATTAAATACTAACTCTAGTCAAGGAGCATTGTTAAGAATTTTAGCTTGAAAGAGGAAAAGAGAAATGTGCACTGTGAGATAAGCAATTCTCATATTATCATTCTCACCTTTGAAGTTGAATACATGTAAAACTGAAATGAAGTGACAAATTCAGCCACTTGAAAGAAAACAACAACATCACTTCTTTGAATTGCAGGACGTTCCTTTTCAATATCTTCCCGAATGGATCGCATCAAAACTGATACAGGTTTGAATTGAAATGTTATTAGTTTTATATTTACAATTGGAAACCAAAAGAAGGAAAACAATATGCTGCAAATGATACAATCTATTTTAAAAATCATATACCATTGTATCCTTCAGCAAGAAATTGATTCACAAATCCGTGAAGCAATTCCAATATCTTATCCTTCTTTGAAGGCAACCTTGGATGGTCCCATGCAATTTTTTTGGCCGGACCTCGGGTGACACTTTGTGATTTAAGCAGCACATTACAAGAAGAATTAGGATTTCCCTTAAGCACCGCCTTAGAACCATCCTACCAAAAGGAGTCAACCGTTTTCACTCAAATCCACTTTAAACATAAAAGCAAATCAGTAGGAACAAAAAGATAGTACCATAGTAAGCCGTGTAAATGTCCCACTAAATTGTGAATGTCGACTCATATTGTTAAGCCTACAAATATTTTTTCTCTTCTTTTCCTCCTCGATAATGAACTGGAGACTAGTAAGCGATGCTTGGGGGTCCTCATCCGCCTAAAATGAATTTTGCGAAATGTAATTGACCAAATAAAAATACAATCTAAGAATACTAGCAGATTCAAAAGAGGATCATCATGCATCCTACAAATCCCTGTGTCATATTAGCAAAGCAGAATCCAGAAAGAATAATCTAAATCAGTAGGGTACTACTTGCCAGCTTGGCCAAAAGGAACAAAAAGAAAGACAGATCAATCTGAGAAGGCTAACCTTTGATCCCTTAGAATGGGACCCAATAATTAACTCTGGGTCCTGACCCATAAAAATGTAATGGAAAATTTCCAGTAGGAGCAAGTTATCCTGACGGAGATAAGCATTAGAACCACCAACATAATGAGATATGACCAAGATTATATCCATTACATTCTCACGGAACAAAAGTTCCAGAAATCTATCCCTCAGCGATAAAAGCTGAGTAGCTAATCCCCCAGACTTCTGCTGCAATGGAATTTCTTGAACAGCTAGGATATTTCTAAATAATGTAAGCACTAGCTGTACCAATTTCCAATCATCCTCGCTGAATGCCTCACTGTCCACAAACAATCAAAAATAGCCAACACAAATAAGCAACTTTCCCAACTTTTTTTCCTCAACATGTGTACTCCACAACACTGAAAAATAAAATGCAATTCCAAGCCACTCACCGTTCTAAATTCTCAAGAGGTCTTTCTAAAAACGAGACTATCACAGCAACCACATCACTATTCGTCACTGCAGACTTCAAACCCCACAGATACTCCAACTGCTGAGATATATCATTCGAAGAAGGCTCAACCGGCATTGTAAGAAACACCAGAACCTTCACTGCAAACAGAAAAACAAAAATATAAAAAGTAAAAACCTCAGCAACTACAAATCAATCAAAACCCTAAGTCCCTAACACGCGTCCTTCAATTCAGACTCATGATTCAAGATGTTAAAGAAAACAAAAACCTGCATTCAAAAGGAGATTGCGATCTTGGTGGTAGTTCTCGATGATAGGTATCAATTTCTTGGAAACGATGCTCCATTTGCAAACTTCCTTGAACACATCGCGCGTTTGGGGATCGTCGCGCCTAAGAAACCTCAACAAGTCTTTGAGGTTATCTGTAGGTAAAATCGGTGACGAGGATGACCAACAAAGAAGAACCGGAAATATTTTCAGGGAACCAAATTCTGAAAGCAGGAAGAAAGAAAGGAAATCGAAAATGCGAGAGATTCATACCGAGACAGTATTCGCCCTTGGTGTATCCGAGTTGGTTGCCTTCATTATCTTCTTCGAAGGCTCCGAGACCGATACAGATTAGGTATAAGCCTTCGGTGTCCATGTTGCTGTGGGAACAAGAAAAGAAAATTGGGTTATTTGGGTGAGGCTACTGAAGAGAGGGTGAAGGTTTTGGGATCTGGTGTGAGTAAGTTAACTTGAAGAATGGCGGAAAATCTTCCCGCGCTTTTGAGGATGGGTGTAGTGCAAGAGGAGTCCCAGACGGTGTCGTTTAGTTTGATGGGTATTCCGGTTTCTTATCAAAAAAAATGTTTTTCAGTGTTTTTATTTTATGTATAAAAAGGTATTAAAAAGGAAAAATACGAGAAATTACAGAATGTGAGAAGTGTGAGAATTTTTATGTAGTTTATTGAATAGAAAATATTGTAAATATTGTAAAATTTGTAAGATTAATTTTTTTCTAATGGTTGGTGTTTGAAAAGTATAAAATAAGTTTATAAATATGTACTAAATTACCTAAACACCCTTTAAAAAATTCTCCACAAATTCTTTTTTGATTATTATAAAAGGATAATTAATGGTATCGGTAATTGTTAGCTTACATGAACAATCAATAACAGTTTCAGAATTGCTAAAGGAAAAAGGAAGACTACTTTAAGAAGAAATGACAAATTTTTTCATTACTCATTAGCGTTCCCAAGCAACAATTAAAAGGTTCTATCAAACCATAAAGATGGGCTCAGCCCAACAACATCTCATAATTAAAATTAAAATTATAAATAAATATATATTCAAAAATAATCTTGCATCCAAATGGGTGGTTTAGTAACCCTTTTTGATCTTCTTGGACTCGTTTCAGTGTTGGGCCTATCACTACTCTCTGGGTCCAGATCAACCTTGCACTCAAGGTTGGTTGAGTTTCTCGGGTTAGGTGACGTGGCAGCAGGCGTGAAGGGCTGTGTATAGAAGGCACAGATTAAGGCCTGGTTTGACGGTGAGGAAGAGTCCAAAGGACTTAAGCTCTTATCCAACGGCAGAGGTAGAAACTATGTGAGAAGCTTGGAACGTGAAGACGCTTCGGGGCTCATGCGCGTGATTGACGGGCTGCAGCTGGGGTCAGTAGCGCATGGAGAAACGTGTGGCCCTTGGATCCTTTCCAAATTTTGAATGAGCGATGGGGATTTATCTCGAGAAGGCACAAGATCAGAAACGGTGGAGTAAGGAGAGAGAGAGAGAGAGAGAGAGAGAGAGAGAGAGAGTTAATGCCTAGAATCTCGTGATTGGAAGTGATTAAACGGTCATTAAGGGAGTTGGAGTAAAAAATATGCCTGGTTGCTTTTGTTGGACAGATTCATTATGCTTTTGACTCTTAATAGAGAGAGAAACATTTTCGTTAAGAACAAGGGGCCCTTATGTCTTTGGTAGAGGAATGAAATACTAAGAAGGGTTGGGGCCGTAGTAAGGACGGAGAAGGAACACATGAAACACCAGGTGGATGCGAGATTTAGAGGGAAGCTCTAGTTCATATGCCATTGGTCCAATAGAGCAAAGGATGCGAAAAGGCCCGTAGTACCATCTGCTAAGTTTCTAAGATGGGCTACAAACCAGGGACTGTTGACGGTAAGGTTGGAGTTTCAAGATGACAAGATCACCAGTTTTTATAGTAAGGTTGCATCTTTTTTATTTGCTTGAGTAGTCATGCGTTGTTGTCTTATCTTTGTGGTCTGTTTCAGGCGATCAAGTATTTGTGATCTGATCCGGTCTGGATACCGGCCCTAAGATTAAGAGATCATTATCTTAGCCGGCCTAGAGTTCAATTGGTATCACAGAATACCGACTCGGTCTGCAACTATATGATGTAAGTCTCTCCTACACTGTTCTCATTTCACCCATCACTTATAACCGATTGCCTCAGTCATTTCGAGAGGTTGATCCGAACCGATCAACCGGTTTCCATTATATCACATGCAACCGGTGTCATCGGTATACATCTGGACTGTAATTCCGAGTCAGGCGTTCTTCCTGCACCGGTTAGTCCGGATAACACCATGCACACCGGATAACATACACGTCACCCGACAGAAGACGATGGGTATTGCTACAGGAACCGATCAATGATTCCATTCCCCACACTACGAGCCATACTCTGCTCCTGGGAATGATCAACTTGTCCCCTAAGTCTAGCCCATACTCCCTACGGTCAATATAAAATAGCCACTTGCCTCAATCGTGCTGGTGAGTGCGCATTAAATAATAATACACTTGCTTAATGAAGGTTGGTGGTTCCCCACTAACAGGTCCTCGTATATCGAGCCAATCAGGTATAAGAACTCACTTCAGTTTACTGGAGGGGGGTTCTGGTTCTGGTTCTGGTTCTGGTCCTTCTCTCCTGAATGCATCTATCTGATCCCATTGAGCGATCATTTACATTCCACACTTGGAATATATTACTGACTTGAGCGTCGCAGAATCTTCGTAGGTGACACCACCTTGTGCCCACATCAATGCGTAAGGTCGGTGAGAAGGACTTCAGGACGTCAAGACCGCTCTCTACATACAGAGACACCGGATACACATACTGGATACTCACAGAACCGGTCTTCAGCATTACTCGGTCTTCAACTTCTGTGACCGGCCCGACACCGAATCTCTTGAACCCGGTTCAGGACCGATCATTGGCATGCCCAGTGGGACCCGCTAAAGTTATTCCCACCTCTCGTTTACAAAGCCTTGTCTTGCATCATGGAAGGCGATGGGAGAAACTGACCGGATGGGCACGTGGAAGACATCTCTGCCCAAGAACAACCAACGAACAGACGCTTGACTTTCGAGTCGCCTGTAGAAAGTTCAAGAAGGATGGTGCAGATGTCTGCACCAGATCCAAGGGATAAGGTGATACGAAAGTTGATGGAGGAACTGATGGAATTGAAGCATGAAAGAAAGAGCGTGGAGGAGAGAGTCATGTCTCAGACCAAGGAGACACATCACACAACTGAGGGAGAAAAGTCCTCAACCCCCCAGTATTCAAACATCCCCACGTTTGAAGGGAAGGAACAGACCCACGATTCTGATGAGAGAGTTGCTAAAGGGAAGAGGAAGCTGATGACAGCCTCTCCGATAACTTATAAGCTCACAGTCCCTTTTTCAAGGAGACTTATGAGTGTACACATCCCTAAGCACCTGCAGACTACTCAACCTCTCTCTATCAAAAAATACAGTGGTGAAACTGATCCTACTAAGCATCTTGATGCTTATGCATTTGAAGCCATGTACCTGGGGGCAGATAAAGATGTCATGTGCAGGATGTTCCCTCGGACTCTTGTTGATGATGCCCTTAGGTGGTTCAAGGGGCTACCATCAGGTTCCATCAACTCATGGGAAGAAATGGCAACAGCGTTTGTGGACCACTTTGTCGTTTCCAGTGATATTCCCAGAACATCTCATACTTTGGCCCAGATTAGGCAGGGGGAACATGAAACTCTCAAGGACTTCTTGAAGAGGTTTTACAAGGAAGCAGCTGCTGTTCCAAACCTGGCAGAGGCACTACAATTGCACATCGTGATAGAAGCTTTGCAACCGAACTCTGCTTTCACCCTGTCGTTAGCGAAAAGTCCTCCGGTGAGTTTTGAAGAATTCAGGAGGAAAGCATCCAAGTATGTGGGCATTGAAATGCACTTGGAAGCAACAGCGGCGAGAGGAAAATCCCCAACGCCATAACAATGGAGAGACAAGGACAGGCCCCGATCGGAACGCATGGAGAGACCGTTTCGGGGCAACATCTTCGATAATCCTGTACCTCCGAGTCAGGAAGAACGGGTAAATGCATTTAGCAATTATGCACCGTTAAATTCTAAGCGGTCATAGATTCTGAGAGAGATCAGTTGGCCAACGCTTACTACATATGGGGTCAGGAAGCCGCCCCAGCTTCGCAAACATGGTGACCCTCGGAAATACTGTGAATTCCATGAGCAAAAGGGCCACTCGGCAAACGAATGTCAAGCCTTGAAAAATACCGTTGAGACCCTGATCCGAGAGGGTAAGCTCAAGCAGTACCTTTTCAAAGAAAGGTCTTTCGATGAATCAGACCGGACTGAGAAAAGGGGGAGGGACTACGAGGAAGGCGATAATGATCATCCCACTTCGATCAGAAGATTTACTGTTTCTGAAAAACAAAAGGGAGTTATGATGGGTGAGCCTGCACAGCAAAATGTTATGCCCCAACAACAACATCAGGGCCGACGAGAGGTCATTGATTAGGGAACAGGCCATCAAAGTCAAAAAATGCCTTTCGCTATTACAGCTAGTCGGTAAGACGGTGTGCACTCTTTCCTTACTTGAGTTTTTCCGATCGGGTTTTATCAAGAAGGTTTAACGAGGCATAACCCCGACTTGGCTCTCTTTCTCTCTTATAATTCATAATTAATGAAATATTCTATATGTTCACCCATTGTCTTTATGATTTTATTCGATGCACAACACTATTGTGACAAGATACTTTTAGGACAGACGATCCTAACAACGTATCTGTTGTTAGTAATGAACCTCTTCGAAGGTATAAAGGGGTGAACCATAATTTGAAGGCTCGGATTGTAGGATTAAACCAAACTCCGAGTACGACTAGTAGGTTTGGCCGAACGTCGGTGAAGGCTTGGGCGCAGTAAGTTGGTCCCTCTTCCAGGCCACGTTGAACCCCGAGTACGGTGAATGGGTAAAATCCAACACTAAGTATGAAGAATGAGGAATGGGTAAAATTCAACACCGATTGAGAAGGCCGATGAATGGGTAAAATCCAACACCGATTGAGAAGGCCGGTGAATGGGTAAAATCCAACATTGAGTATGAACCACGGTGAACGGGTAAAATCCAACACTGATTGAAGGCTTGGGCGCAGTAAGCAGGTCCCTCTTCCAGGCCACGCTGAACCCCGAGTATGGTGAATGAGTAAAATCCAACACCGAGTATGAAGAATGGTGAATGGGTAAAATCCAACACCGATTGAGAAGGCCGGTGAATGAGTAAAATCCAACATCGATTGAGAAGGCCGGTGAATGGGTAAAATCCAACACCGAGTATGAACAACGGTGAACGGGTAAAATCCAACACCGATTGAAGGCTTGGGCGCAGTAAGCTGGTCCCTTTTTCAGGCCACGCTAAACCCCGAGTATGGTGAATGGGTAAAATCTAACACCGATTGAAGAGGAACAGTTAGTAGGATTAAACAAAACGCCATTGAAGGCATGGGTTGTAGGATCAAACTGAACCCCATTTGAAGACTCGGATTGTAGGAGTAAACTGAACTCTGAGTATGGTTAGTAGGATTAAACCGAATGCCATTAAAGACGGGTTGTAGGATCAAACTGAACCCCAGTCGAAGGCTTGAATTGCAGGATTTTACCGAACCTCAGAAAATGGATTGTAAGATTAAACCGAACTCCAATCATGACTAGTAGGTTTGGCCGAACGATTGAAGAAGAATCAATCGTCATCCTCATTAGTAAATTCGCCCAGAAGTACTTCCCCTAGGAATTCCTCACTCGGAAATACTTTCCCTTGGAATTCCTTACTCGGAAACACTTCAAATTCGAAGTCAGGCTCGTGAATTCTTTAGTCGGCAATACCTCCCTGAAGTCCGACTCGTGAATTCTTTAAATCGAAAATCTCACTTCGAAGTTACAATCAGGAATTATTTACTCGGGAATATCTCTACCCGAAAACGTACTCATTCGAAGACAGCTTTTCTCTGACCAGAAGTACTTTCTCTAGAAAAGACCACTCGATATGTCTCACTCGGTGCCATACCATGTGAGAATCAGAAGCGTTTCACCCAGAAATGCTTCACTCGGTGCCATACCACGAGGGAGTCGGACACGTCTCACTCAGTGCAATCCCAAATAGAAGTGTCTTACTCGGTGCCATCCCATGTGGAAGTGTCGCACTCAGGGATACCCAACTCGGGAAAGTTGCACTCAACTCGGAGACACACCTACTCGGGAAAATTGTACTCAGAAACTTCCAACCCGAATGAAGACTCGGATTGTAGGACTAAACCGAACTCTGAGTATGGCTAGTATGATTAAACCGAATGTCGTCGAAGCCTTGGACTATGAGTACAACTAGTAGGTTTGGCTGGATGTTATGGGAGAATTAATCGTCCTTATAATGGAAGACCCGATCATCACTCAAAAATATTCCCCCGAGGGATTACTCGGAAATCCTCCTCCCGGAAGGATCAATCGGAGATCTTCCACTCAGAATTTTCAAGATAAAACACGAGTCCTCGACATAAAAAATAAAAGACTCGGATAAAACGTACAAACTTTTACCGAGCAGCATGAGGAGATTACAAGTAATGGAATTTCCCGGGTGACACGGCCAGAACCAACCTCACTCAGAGTCACTCACTCAGAGTTGAATATTTGCTCAGAATTAGTCATTCAGAGTCAAATGTTCACTCAGAACCGATCACTCAATAATGCTCGGGGACAATATTCAATGGTTAACGGGTACTTCAAAGATATTTTTGCAGGTTATACCGGCATCAGACCTCTCGTAGGTTGTATAGCTCATATGAGCAACTTCATAAGTCCCTCATATAAGCTAGGGGACATATGATCCGGTCTGGATACCGGCCCTAAGACTAAGAGATCATTATCTTAGCCAGCCTAGAGTTTAATCGGTATCACAGAATACCGACCCGGTCTGCAACTATATGATGTAAGTCTCTCCTATACTGTTCTCATTTCACCCATCACTTATAACCGATTGCCTCAGTCATTTCGAGAGGTTGATCTGGACCGATCAATCGGTTTCCATTATATCACATGCAACCAGTGTCATCAGTATACATCCGGACTGTAATTCCGAGTCAGGCGTTCTTCCTGCACCGGTTAGTCCGGATAACACCATGCACACCGGATAACATATACGTCACCCGATAGAAGACGATGGGCATTGCTACAGGAATCGATCAATGATTCCATTCCCCACACTACGAGCCATACTCTGCTCCTGGGAATGATCAACTTGTCCCCTAAGTCTAGCCCATACTCCCTACGCTCAATATAAAATAGCCACTTGCCTCAATCATGATTAAACAATAATATACTTGCTTAATGGAGGTTGGTGGTTTCCCATTAACAGGTCCTCGTATATCGAGCCAATCAGGTATAAGAACTCACTTCAGTTTACTGGAGGGGGGTTCTGGTTCTGGTTCTGGTTCTGGTCCTTCTCTCCTGAATGCATCTATCTGATCCCATTGAGCGATCATTTACATTCCACACTTGGAATATATTACTGACTTGAGCATCGGAGAATCTTCGCAGGTGACACCACCTTCCGCCCACATCAACGTGTAAGGTCGGTGAGAAGGATCTCCAAGACGTCAAGACCGCTCTACTTACAGAGACACTAGATACATATACCAGATACTCACAGAACCAGTCTTCAGCATCACTCGGTCTTCAACTTCTGTGACTGGCCCGACACCGGATCTCTTGACCCCGGTTCAGGACCGATCATGATCGTTCTTGCAAGGACAGATCAAGGGACTGTACAAATATTGACTTGGGAATGTAGTAGAGAACGTTAGGAGGATGACAACCATTTAACATAAAAAACGGAGTCATGTCGATGGACGAGTGGTAAGTGGTGTTGTGCCAATATTCTGCCAAGTGTAGGTAGTGGTACCATTTGTGGGGATGGTCGCTGGTGAAGCATCAAAGGTATGCTTCCAAGCACCTATTAATAACTTCTGATTGGTCGTCTGTTTCGGGGTGATAGGCGAAGCCATATTTAAGAGAGGTATCCTGAACGCAAAAGAGTTCTTTCCAAAATTATTTAAGAAAAAAGGGTCTCTGTCCGATATGATGCTTTTGGGAACACCATAGAGGCGACAGATTTCCACTGATAATCGATGAGCCAAGTCCTGGGCAGTAAAGTGTGAAGGCAACGCCAGAAAATGGGAGTATTTTGTAAGGCGATCACAGATGACCCAATTAACTGTATGGCTGAAAGAAGAAGGCAAGGGAGTGATGAAATCCATGGTAAGCTCTTACCAAACCCTTTCTGGAGTTGGTAGGGGTTGTAAAAGTCCAGGTTTACTTTGAGGTAGATATTTGTTTTATTGGCGGGTAACACAGTGTTGAACAAAACATCTAATATCCGAGGATAGTCCAGGCCATGAAAAGAAGGAGGAGATGCGAGCAAGTGGTGCCTTGGAACCTGAGTGCCCCGCAACAGGGGTGGTATCAAATTCATCGAGGAGCTATTGTCTGAGGTTTAAGGTATCAGGTATAAAAATTTTCCCTTTGTAATAGAGAATACCATTTGAATATTCATATTGTTCTTGCATTTTTGGGTAATCTCTACTATGTTAAATGAGTGTTTTACCATGGGGATCATTATAGTAAAATTGTCTGAGTTAGTTGAGTATGGCAGGAACTGGAGAATAAATGGTAAGGAGGAGATCAGTAGAATGGGAAGGTTGGCGCGATAGTGCGTCCGTCATTGTGTTAGCTCTTCCTGTCCGGTAATAAATCTAAAAATTGTACCCCTGTAATTTAACTGTCCATTTTATTTGTTCAGGAGTTTGAACTGATTGGGTCATGAGGTTGCGTAGACTTTGCTGATTGGTAATAATGTGAAATTATGTGCCCAACAGGTACTGTCACTATTTTTTATGGCTTCGGTGATGGCATACATCTCTCAGACATAAACAGAAGCAGCACTAAGTCTCGGGCCAAGACGTTTGCTGAAGAAGGCCAAGGGGGTGTCCCTTTTAGGACAACACAGCTCTAGCAACCACTGAGGATGCATCAGTCTCAACAACAAAAGTGGCAGAGAAGTCTAGTAGAGCTAGAACAGGCATAGTAGTCATTTTAGATTTTAATGTTGTAAATGCATTCTCTGTAGATGTATCCCAAACAAAAGTAGTGGAACGTAACAAATCAGTGAGAGGAACGACAAATATGGCGTAGTGACATAAAAATCTGTTATAAAATCCGGTAAGGCCTAAGAAACCATGGAGTACCATGAGAGAATGAGGGGTTAGCCAATCCAAAATGGCCTTGATCTTTTCTAGGTCAGGGGCTATTTCTTTACTTGAAATAATAGCCTAGATAAATAATTGTAAGAGCAGCAAAATGACATTTCAAAAACTTGACAAAAAATTGATTAGTAACTAGTAATTCAAGAATAATGTGTAAATGGGTTAAATGATCATCCAATGTCCCACTGTAAATAAGTATATCATCAAAGAAAACTAGGACAAAACACCACAGGTGAGAACGTAGGAGATCATTCATAGTAGATTGAAAAGTTGAGGGGGCATTAGATAGACCAAAAGACATAACAAGAAATTCATAGTGACCATCAACAGTTCTAAAAGAAGTTTAATAAGTGTTGTTAGGGATATGTCTAATTTGATGGTAAATATAGTAGCCTTACCTAATTCATCTAGCAATTCATCTAGCAATTCATCCACTGTAGGGATAGGAAACTTATCCTTGATTGTTACTACATTCAAAGCTTTGTAGTCAACATAGAACCGCCATGTGTCATCTTTCTTTTTGACTAAGAAAACAGCTAAGGAAAGGGGGCTAGTGTTAGGTTTGATAATTCCCTCAAACAACATTTCTTGGATGAGTTGGGTCATGGCTGTTTTTTAGGTATGAGGGTAATGGTATTTGACAGAGATGGGTTTAGTGTTGGGTAGAAGGGGAATATGGTGATCATGGGGCCTAGGGGGTGGTAAGCCATGAAGTTTATGGAAAATCGTAGGATAATCAAGTAATAGGCTTTGTTGTTCAAGTGGCCTCAATACTCAAGAGGGGGGGGTGAATTGAGTTATAAAACTTTTGCTTGGAATGCCTTTAAAAATGATTTCTATAACCAAGTTTATGAGATTATGTAAGTGAAAGCAAGTAACAATGATATGCAATGCACTACAAGAGGTAAGTGTTGTTGAGACAATTTAGCAAACACTTGGTGTGCAATATCTAAAGTATAGCAAATTAAGCAAGTTCAAGTACGTTCTTCTCAACCAAACAATACCAATCAACAGATATGCAATGTATGGAAGTAAAAGAGTAAGGAAGAGAAGCTTACAAACCGATGTAACGAGTTCCACCCAATCCGGTGTACGTCTCGCCTCTAAGCAACCCACTTAGAGGATTTTCCACTATTGTAGACTAGAGATACAACTTTGAGCAATTGCGGCTTCCTAGTGTCCCACACTCAAGAACCCAATCCTCACAAGTACAAGGGCAACCCACCCAATCTCTCAATCTCACAATATCCCAAAGGTTGAGTCCACAACCTTTGTAACCACTCAATCCTAGAGTGAACGACCACTCAACCTAGAGTGAATAACTTTGTGTGTTTGGAGTTTGTGTTTACAATCAATATACTCTCTTAATAGAGCAGATATACAAGTGAAAAGCTCTCCAAATTCTAATCTCTCAAGATGAGAGGATATACAATTGAAAGTACAAAAATGCAAGAGATAGGCTTACAAAGCACAAAATAGAGCTATGAATTGTTGCTTCTTGGTTGTTTTTTTGTGCTTGTCTTCCTCTTCAATTTATAGACCTAAGATTGCTGTTGAAGAGTGCCCTAGTCCCTCATAGCCGTTGCAGTTAGTGGAGATTTGAAGAATGGTGGAGACATGACCTGGTTTCCCACTTAAATCTGTTTTTCCACTATCGTAATCGATTACACCCTCGCGTTGTAATCGATTAGCTTCAAGTCAGAGAGTCACTAATCGATTATCTCATTACCTGTAATCGATTAGCATCTTGTATCTGATGCATTTAATTTGTCTTCGCAGCATCCTAATCGATTAGCATGTCTTGCAATCGATTACCTTAAATTCCAGTGGCTTACTAATCGATTATATGGCTCTCTTAATCGATTAGCATGTGTGCCTGATGGATTTAATTCCATTTTTGATTGCTGTAATCGATTAGTCTCAAGTGTGCAATCGATTATCTTAATTCCAGTGAGTATCTAATCGATTGTGTGGCTTCCTTAATCGATTATCTTCAACTCTGATGCAATTTCTTCCAAGACAGAAAGCTTCTAATCGATTAGCATCTATGGCCTAATCGATTAGCTTCGCTGTTTCTTCAATTCTGATTTCATGTCTTTGTTTTTGCATTGTTTCTTCAAGAGTACTTGTCATTATCAAAAATCCTTGCACATCTTTTGGACCTGTTAACATATTCAAACACATTCTCCCCCTTTTTGATGATGACAACTATGTTCATCTCTTGAGGGTTGTTAGTTTAAATAATATAGGCTTATCTTTTGCAAAAACAACTCTGCTACATTATCTCTTTTTCAAATAGCAGATGACAATTTTCAAAAACCAATTCAGCAGCCAATGTCTTATCTCATTTTATCCATTGTTTATTATTTCTTATCTATAATTCTCCCCCTATCAAAAAGAGTTTAACAAACAGATAAGATTTTGCAAATTGTTAATAAAGCATCTATTATCCATATTATCAGAGCATATTATCAGAGCATATTCAGAATTATTCATATTTTGTATCAGAGCATTATCCAACATATGAACATTTATTCTTCTCCCCCTTTGTAATCATCAAAAACAATTGGAGTAGTGAAGAGAAATTATATAACCTCAAATAAGATACTTTTATTGAATTAAATAACAAAGGGAAATACAAGAAGTAAATTTATTCAAAGTGCAGAAAAGCAACAAACAGAAACCAACATAAAAAAAAATCTAATTGTCCGGGTTGAAAAAGCGGATTTCTGCAATTTGGTGAGCCAGCTCCTCATAGCGCTGCTGCATCATCTCAAAATGTTGCTGCTCGGTCATGGAAAACTCTTGGAGGGAGTTCTCAAGACGATCGAAGCGGCGATCAAGATGAGCGTAGAGAGATGCAAAAGGGTCAACTTGTGGGGCAGATGAAGAGGCTGCAGCTTGTGGTTGAGGTGGAGAAGGAGGAGGAGCAGGTGCTTCTTCAGCAGGAGCTTGGAAGGGAATGTTGGCATAAACGCCCTCCATGCGTGAGTACCATGCTCCATTGGTGAAAACAAGACCCATTTTGGTGAGGTGATGGGTGCCAATGCAAGCTCTAGGGGGCACTTTCTCAGAGAGTTCCCCTGCTAAGTCTACTCCACAGAATTTGAAAATTTTGGTGAGGAGGATACCATAGGGGAGCTTTTGTTGGTCCTTGGCATGGCGCATGTGGAATTTGATCAACTGAACCCAGTTGATCTCTTTGTGGTTCAGCATGGCCCACATTAAGAGGACATCATCCTCTTCAACCAGAGCGTAGTTCCCACCACGGGGAACAATCATCTTGACCAAGAAGAAGTGGAGCAAGCGGTTGTTCATGGTCAAGTGGCCAACTAGTTTGTGGTTGCTCCTTGGACGGTCAGCTTTCCATAAAGATTGGCGAGCAGTAAGAGCATTGAAGCCTCATTCATCCTCGGGTTCGCCTCCATCAAAGTCAGCATTGTTGAGGGGCAGTTTGGAAATCTCTACAAACTGGGCATTGGAGAGTTTGATGGTGGTGTTTTTCACTTTGGATTCAACCATCCCATTGACAAGGCGGAGGTTGCAGTAGAATACTCTCATAAGCTCAGGATAGTATTCTTCTTCTTTGAGGGATAGGAAGGGGAAGAGGTTGTAGTGGTTGAGGCTTTGGGTGAAGGTAAGACTTGGGTTGTCAAAGGTGTCAGCTATGGTGTAGTGAGGGGTCATAATCTCCTTTTCAGAAAAATTTTTCATAAAATTCTGAAGGTCTCTAGGAGAAGAGAAAAACCTTGAGAAGTCAAGGGGATTATGAGCTTGAGCAGCAGAGGACCTTGCCCTTTTGACATTCCTTGAGGAGGACATGGTGAAAAATGCTAAAAGAGGAGATGAAGAGAGATGAGTGCTAGAGAGTTTTGAGAGATTTGGTAGTGTGAGATGAGAAGGTGAATGAGGGGTTATTTATAGTTGAAAATTAGGTTTAGGAAGGAGGAAAGAGAGTTTAGGGAGGAGTGAAGTGAGTTAAGAAAGGGAGAGTTTCGAGTGAGCCTAGGAAATTAGAGTTTTGACCCATCAGAACGCATACTAATCGATTACATGACAGGTGGTAATCGATTAGATCACTGTTTCTGGGGAATTTCAAACGTTTTGTGCAGAGGGTAATCGATTAGAGGCTTACGGTAATCGATTAGTTTAGAAACAGAATCGTCCTAATCGATTGGAGCAATGTGGTAATCGATTATGAAGAAGAGGAAACGTTTTGAACTTGAAACAGAAGCTTCGTAATCGATTATGGATAATGTATAATCGATTATCTTAAAAACAGAATGATTGTAATCGATTATAGGTGAGTTCTAATCGATTACCTTCGAAACAGAAGCTTAGTAATCGATTGGGATTAACAATGTAATCGATTATGGAGTCAAAAACTTCAAATATATCAAACAGCAAGGTTCCAGACATGAAATGTGATATATATCATGCATTATGCCATTCAACAAAATATTCAAACACAATTGGACATGTCAAGAATGCCTAATTCTCTTCTTATGTGAATGAATTGCTCTCTAGCCAAGGGTTTTGTGAAAATATCAGCTAGTTGCTTAGAAGTTTCTACATGTTCAAGTACACAATCCCCTTTTAACACATGATCTCTAATAAAGTGATGCCTAATCTCAATGTGTTTGGTTCTAGAGTGCATTACTGGATTTTTGGAGATGTTAATGGCACTTGTATTATCACATTTAATGGGGACTTTATTCAAGGCAATACCAAAATCAAGAAGTTGTTGTCTCATCCAAAGAATTTGAGCACAGCAACTACCAGCTGCTACATATTCTGCCTCAGCTGTTGACAATGCAACACTTGCTTGTTTCTTGCTATGCCAAGAAACAAGGGAACTACCAAGCAAATGGCATGTACCACTAGTGCTTTTTCTATCAAGCTTACACCCCGCAAAGTCGGAATCAGAATATCCTAAAAGATTACATTCAACGCCTTTGGGATACCATAAACTAACACTTTGAGTACCCACAAGATATTTCAAAATCCTTTTTACGGCAGTCAAATGTGATTCTTTGGGATATGCTTGATATCTAGCACACATACATACCGCAAACATAATATCAGGTCTACTCGCAGTTAAATATAGTAAGGATCCAATCATACCTCGATATTTGGTGATTTCAATGTCCTTACCCTTTTCGTCTTTGTCTAGATAGCAGGATGTGCTCATTGGTGTAGCTATCTCATTTGCCTTGTCCATTCCAAACCTTTTAAGTAGTTCCTTACAGTATTTGGTTTGGCTAATGAACGTTCCATCAATGGCTTGTTTTATTTGTAGTCCAAGGAAGAAGGTGAGTTCTCCCATCAAGGACATTTCAAACTCATTCTGCATAATCTTGGCAAATTCTTGACAAAGATTTTCATTAGTAGCACCAAATATTATGTCATCTACATAAATCTGTACCAAGAGGATGTCATTTTGTTTGCGTTTTATAAACAATGTAGTATCAACCTTTCCTCTTTCAAAGTTGTGTTCTAAAAGAAATTTGCTTAATCTTTCATACCAAGCTCTTGGAGCTTGCTTCAAACCATATAAGGCTTTTCTCAATTTGAAAACATGGTTTGGAAATTTATGATTTTCAAAACCGGGAGGTTGATCTACATAAACTTCTTCTTGAATGTAGCCGTTTAAGAACGCACTTTTGACATCCATTTGATACAATTTAAAATCCATACAACATGCAAAAGCTAGCAATAATCTAATGGCTTCTAACCTAGCTACGGGAGCATATGTTTCTTCATAGTCTATTCCTTCTTCTTGGTTGTATCCCTTTGCTACTAGTCTAGCTTTATTTCTAGTTATTATTCCGTTTTCATCTAGCTTATTTCTAAACACCCATTTGGTGCCTATTATTAGATGATCATTGGGTCTTGGCACAAGTTCCCAAACTTCATTTCTTTCAAATTGGTTTAACTCTTCTTGCATGGCCAACATCCAATGTTCATCAATAATGGCTTCGTCAATATTCTTGGGTTCTATTTGGGATACAAAAGCCAAGTGATTGCATGCATTTCTAATGGCGTTTCGAGTACTTACCCCTTTAGTTATTTCTCCAATGATTTTGTCCAAGGGATGATCTTTCAATGTTACCCAATCTTGTTGTCTCTCAATTTGTGTTGCACCTCCATCATTGTTGACTTCTTCTTCTTTGTCTTGTAAGTTCATTTCTTGAAAGGTACCTACAAGATCATCAACATCTTCCTTTCTCGGAGGGTTATGGCTATTTTCATCAAATTTGACATGAATAGATTCCTCAATGGTATTTGTTTGTTTGTTGAAAATTCTATAACATTTACTTGATTGAGAATATCCTAGGAAGATTGCCTCATCAGATTTTGCATCAAACTTCCCTAGATTATCCTTTCCATTGTTGAGCACAAAACATTTACATCCAAAGATATGAAAGTATGCAATGTTGGGTTTTCTACCTTTGTAAAGCTCATAGGGGGTTTTCTTTAAAATGGGCCTTATCAAGCATCTATTCATAACATAACACGCGGTGTTTACCGCATCGGCCCAAAAATGTTTTGCAACATTGTTTTCATTTAGCATGGTTCTAGCAAGCTCCACTAAAGATCTATTCTTTCTTTCAACTACTCCATTTTGTTGTGGAGTTCTAGGAGCTGAGAAGTTGTGATTAATACCATGTTTTTCGCAAAACTTTTCAAAAGATTGATTTTCAAATTCTCCCCCATGATCGGTTCTAATGGATGCAATTTTTGAGTTTTGCTCATTTTGGATAATCCTTGCAAGTTTCTTGAATGCATGATATGCTTCATTTTTATGAGCAAGAAACAATGTCCATGTATATCTTGAATAGTCATCTACTATAACTAGACCATAGTAATTCCCTCCAAAGCTTTTGATTTTGGATGGTCCAAATAAGTCCATGTGCAAAAGTTGTAAAGGCCTTTGAGTAGAAACAATGTTTTTGGATTGAAAATATGCCTTTACTTGTTTTCCCTTTTGACATGCATCACAAAATCTATTTTCAAATTTAAGCTTTGGTAGACCAATTACTAAATCTTTAGAAACAAGTTTGTTCAAGTGGTCTACATGTATATGAGCTATTCTTCTATGCCATAGCCATGTTTCATCCTCTTTTGAAATGAAGCATTGTTCATCATTTGTAGACAAACTATCCATATCAATCATGTAAATATTATCAATTCTTTGGCCTACAAACTTAATTTCCTTATTGGTCTTATGTTCAATTATGCAACAATTTGATTCAAATAAAACTCTATATCCTTTGTCACATAATTGACTTATGCTTAGTAAATTATGTTTGAGACCTTCAACATACAATACATCACTTATGGATGTGGAAGAGTTCTTACCAATATTTCCAATGCCTAGGATTCTTCCCTTAGTGTTGTCTCCATATGTGACGCTTCCTTTTCGTTTGGGAGTGAATGATGTAAATTTAGTTATGTCTCCCGTCATATGCTTCGAACACCCGCTATCCAAGTACCAATGGGTGTTGCTTGCCTTGAAGCATACCTGCAAAACAAAATCATTTTAGAGAACTAGGTACCCATTTTATGTTGGGTCCTTTAAGGTTAGTTTGTGGGAATGTTCCTTTGGGAACCCACACCTTTCTTAAGACCTTTGGTCCTAGTTTCCTAACACTGCACTTATATGCACTATGTCCTTTGGTACCACAATGATTGCATTTCATAAAAGGTGAGGAGGATTTGCTTGGTGGTGCAAAGAAGTTTTTGTAGTGCTTCTCCATTTTATGATTACTATGTTCTTGGTCATATCCTAGACCGGTTTTACTAAACATGCATTTTTGTTGTCCAAGTAGGATATTCAAATTATCTCTTCCATTAGTGAATTTCTCTAGTGTCCTATTTAGGTCTTCAACCTTGGTTTCTAACACAATGCACTTCTTTTCAAAATCACAAGGTTTATCCCTAGAGCATGTTTGAACTTTCTCTAGTTCTTCTTTTAAGCTCTCATTTTCTTTACATACTTCCATGAGATGCAATTCGAGAGTATCACTAGTTTTCCTAGATGCTTTGAGTTTACTAGAGATTTTTGTAAATTTATCATATAATTCCTCAAATGCATCTAACAGCTCATTTTTATCTAGGTCAAGAAGATTTACCTCATTTTCCTCTTCTTGATGATTTGCCATTAAGCAAAGATTGGCTTGCTCATCTTCCGAGTCGTCGGAGCTGCTCACATCATTCTCATCCCAAGCAATATAGGCTCTTCTTCTTCTTTGTTTGATCTATAGATTCTTGGGAGGAAATGGCAGCTGCGTTTGAAAGCCATTTTGTCATCTCTAGGGACATCCCAAGAACATCTCACACCTTGGCCCAGATAAGGCAAGGAGAGACTGAAACTCTTAAGGAGTTCTTGAAGAGGTTTTACAAGGAGGCAGCTTTGGTCCCCAACCTCACGGAGGCCATACAGCTTCATATTATGGTGGAAGCTTTGCAACCTGGATCTGCATTTGCTTTGTCCTTAGCAAAAAGCCCCCCAACAACTTTCGAGGAGTTTCGAAAGAAAGCTTCCAAGTACGTGGGTATAGAAATGCATCTGGAAGCTACAACAGCCAGAATGAAACCCCCTGTACCCCCTCAGCAGCCACGAAGAGAGAAGGAGAGGGTCAGGCCTGAAAAGCATGTTTTCAGAGAGGACTTTGCAAGCGGCCGACCTCATCAACGTGACAGGCGCGTCATGTCTTTCAGCAACTACGCTCCTCTGAATGCCAGGCACTCTCAAATCATGAGGGAGGTCGGATGGCCAACGCTCAATGTCTTTGGTATAAGGAAGCCACCCCCAGTCAGAAGGATAGGAAACCCACGAAAATATTGTGCCTTTCATGAACAAACGGGTCATCATACAGACGAGTGCAAGGCACTGAAGAACAAAGTGGAGACCCTCATAAGAGAAGGAAAGTTAAAACAGTATCTGTTCAGGGAGAAGTCTTTGGATAAGCCTAACAGAACGGATAAAAGGGGGAGAGATCCGGATGATGAGGGCGATAATAGTCGTAACCCAGCAAAAAGATTTACTGCGGTTGAGAAGCAAAAAGGGGTGGTGATTGCTGAAGGGGCCCAGCAGGACAATATGCCTCAGCAACAGAGGCAGGGCAGGCGCGAGGTGATTGATATGATCGCTGGAGGATTTGTAGGAGGTGGAGCATCGATCACAACCTGAAAAAATCACCACAGGATGATTTTGTCTGTCCAGGGAAAACCAAGAGATAACCGCCCTTTCAGGGACGGTGTGGCAGCCCCAATGGTGTCATTCAACGATGATGATTTTGGCCCAACGATCCCAGGGGGAGACGACGCAGTGGTGATAATTGCCGCTATTGCTAACAAGGACGTGAAGAGAATCCTTGTTGACCAGGGAAGTTCTTGTGACGTAATTTTTTATAACTGTTTCAAAAGAATGGGTTTTAACGATGCAGATCTACAGCCTTACACGCAAGAGCTTACAACGTTTAATGGGGCCAAGCAACCCACTAAAGGGTACCTTGATACCCTCATTTCTTTTGAAGGAGAGCCTGGCGCAAGAATGGTGAAATCACGGATTCTAATGATTGATGTGGAATCGCCCTACAACGGGATCATAGGCCGCCCTACCCTGAATGCAATGGAAGCAATCGTGTCCACTCCGCACCTCTTGATCAAATTTATTGACAAGGACAACGGTGTATCTTCCCTCCACGGTGATCAGGAAATGGCTCGGTACTGCTATAACCTGAGCCTCAACATGGTTAAATTGGAAGCATTCAATAAGAAGAGGAAACTGAACGACGGAGGAATAGTGGCTGGGTCCGTCAGTCTGATCAATTTAGACCCCAGAGCGGAGCTGAAGATTGACCCTCTCAACCCCTCAAAACCCACACCGGACGGTGGTTCTAGGGACGTCGTCTTAGGGGATTCCCCAGAGAAGGTCACGCACATCAATGATAATCTGGAGGCAGGCATGGAGCAGCGTTTGTTAGCTCTCTTGCAGGAGTTTAAGGACCTTTTTGCATGGACTGCAGCAGATATGCCTGGGATGGACCCTGATTTTTGTTGTCACAAGCTCGCTGTGTACCCCGAAACTAGACCGGTGGCCCAGAAGAAGAGGAGGTTGGGACCGGAGAAGCAAAAGGCAGCGTGTGAACAGACTGAAGAATTGTTGAAAGCTGGCTTTATAAAGGAGATCCGTTACTCATCTTGGCTTTCCAATGTTGTGATGGTGCAGAAGGCCAATGGCAAGTGGAGGATGTGCACAGATTACGTAGATCTCAACCGATGTTGCCCCAAGAATCTGTATCCCCTTCCAAACATTTATCGTATGGTGGACGATTCTTCTGGTTATCAGTACCTCAGTTTCATGGATGCTTATTCAGGGTACAACCAAATTCCGATGTGGGAGGAAGATCAAGAAAAGACGGCCTTTGTCAATGACCACGGTGTTTTCTGCTACACCGTTATGCCATTTGGGTTGAAGAACGCTGGCGCTACATACCAGCGCATGATCAACAAAGTGTTCAAGGGAATGCACACTAAGCTGGTAGAAGTGTATATTGATGACATAATTGCAAAGACTCCTGCTGGGGGAGATCACATTGAGGATTTGCGCCAAGTTTTTACTCGATTGCGACAGTACAACATGAGGCTAAACCCATTGAAGTGTACTTTTGCAGTCCCAGCTGGGAAATTTCTGGGTTTCATGTTGACCCAACAGGGTGTCGAGGCCAACCCTGGGAAATGTCAAGCAATTCTGGGCATGCAGAGCCCTAAAAGTCTAAGAGAGGTCCAATCGTTGAATGGGAAGGTAGCCGCTCTAGCTCGGTTCATGCCCAAGATGGCCCATAGATCTCTTCCTCTGTATAAGGCTTTGAAGAAGAACAAAAGTTTTGAATGGGGAGAGGAGCAGGAACAAGCTTTTCAGCAACTCAAGGCCGTGCTCTCAAGTCCACTAATCTTGGTTAAGCCTGACCCTGGTGAGATTTTGATTTTGTATTTGGCAATTTCTGATGAAGCCTTAGGCGTGGCACTGGTCAAAGAAACCACAGAGGGCCAGAGACCGGTGTACTTTACCAGCAAGACGTTCCAGGGGGCGAAAGGAAGGTATCAGAAGATAGAGAAGGCCGCCCTAGCAGTCGTGTGGGCGTCACGTCAGTTGAGGCCATACTTTCATGCGCACCCAGTACTGGTGAGAACGGATCTGCCTCTCTGTTCAGTGCTTAGCAAGCCGGATCTCGCTGGAAGAATGATTAAGTGGTCCATAGAACTGTCTGAGTTTGAAATTTCTTATGAGCCTCGAGGCGCCATTAAAGCTCAAGTGTTGGCAGATTTTGTAGTAGAAATGACTGGGTCGGACCCAGCCACATCTCGAGCACATTGGACTATTTATGTGGATGGATCGTCAAATACTAAAGGCTGTGGAGCAGGTGTTGTGGTGGAGAGTGATGATGGTGTGCACTTAGAGATTTCTCTCCGGTTTAATTTCAAGACCTCCAATAACCAAGCTGAATATGAAGCGTGCTTGGCCGGCCTCCGAGCGGCAATTGACATTGGAGCATCAGCAGTTACACTGTGCAGCGATTCACAGCTAGTGATTTCACAAATCCAGGGGGAATATCAGGTCAGGGAGCCACAACTTTAACTTTATTTGAATTGTGTGAATGAATTGAAGGGGAGATTCGACGTTCTAGAGTTCAAGCATGTTCCAAGAGAGGAGAATACCAGAGCGGATATCTTGTCAAGGCTCGCAAGTACCAAGCAGCCTGGTAGCACAACAACGGTGGTTCAAAGTACTCTGGCATCACCTAGCATCCCTCTTTTCCCTTCTCTGAATGCTATAATGGTGAACTATCCTTATGAGAACTCTTGGGTCATACCTTATATCCGTTATCTGGCAGATGGACAACTCCCTACTGACGAGAAGGAGAGGAGACAAGTGAAAAGGGAGCTGCCCTACTTCACCATGGTTGACGATGTTCTTTACAAGAGGGGATTCTTTGTCCCATACCTCCTGTGTTTGAGAGAAGACGAAGTGCAAGCTGTGTTGGAGGAGGTGCATGAGGGGCAATGTGGGCACCACGCTAGAGGTCAGAGTTTAATGAGAAAGATCCTCAGGGCTGGATATTGGTGGCCTACAGTGAAGCAAGACTCAGCAAATTTTGTGAAGAAGTGTGATGCTTGTCAAAGATTCTCCAATCTCCATCACACACCGGCCCAAGAACTTTCTTCATCCGCCGTGCCCTGGCCGTTCTACCAGTGGGGCCTCGATATCCTGGGTCCGTTCCCCACTGCGCGTGGAGGTATCAAGTATTTGATTGTGGGGGTAGACTACCTTACCAAGTGGATCGAGGCCGAACCCGTAGTGCATATTACTTCTGCACGGACAAGGCGTTTCGTGTATCAAAACATCATAGCTCGATTCGGTGTACCAGGGCGGATTGTGACTGACAACGGCATCCAGTTTACAGACAAAAAGTTCACAGACTTGCTTGAGGGACTGAGGATAATCCAGATCTTTTCATCAGTCGAGCACCCCCAGATGAATGGCCAAGCAGAAGTAGCCAATCGAGAGGTGCTGAAGAGGCTAAAGAAGCATCTTGGAGAAGCGAAGGGAGGTTGGACTAATCAACTATGCCATGTTCTCTGGGCATACCGTACTACACCGCACTCCTCCACTAATGAATCCCCATACCGGTTGACCTACGGAGTCGAGGCAATGATCCTAGTAGAGCTACAAACCAGATCGGCTCGAGTAGAATATTTCTCAGCTGAGGACAATAATGCCAATCTGGCATCAGAACTGGACGTTCTCCACGAGTTAAGGGAAGGAGCCTTTGTTAGAGACCAGGCAATAAAGGCCAAGGCGGCCCTCCGGTATAATAAGCATGTCCAGTACAGAGCGTTCAACACCGGAGATCTCGTTTTGAGGAAGGCAAGTGTAGGGAATAAATTTGCACATCAGGGAAAACTAGCGTCGACGTGGGAAGGCCCCTACAGAGTTTCTGAGGTGACTGGAAAGGGATCATACCGGCTGGAAAAACTTGATGGGACTCCAATCCGTAACAAATGGAACACCCAAAATTTACGTGTTTATTACAGCTAGTTGGTAAGACGGCGTGTACTCTTTTTCCTTACTTGAGTTTTTTCCCATTGGGTTTTCTCAAGAAGGTTTTAACGAGGCATGACCCCAACTACGCTTTCTTTGTAATGTACTTTCAATCTTAATGAGAATGCAGTTCATAACTCTATTACTCTTACCTTTTTGTATGTTGTGATTTATAGCTATAGTCTACTACGCATTTTCCCCAGGACGGATGATCTCGATCACCTGTTTTGTGATTTGACGATACAACTCCTGGCGTGGACAATTCCCATCATTACCCCTATGATGGAAGTCTTTGAAGACTCAATCCGTACTCTTACGATTGAGATGAAGCCCCCTCAGGATGGATGATCTCAATCACAAAATTTACGTTTTGACGATGTAACTCCTGGAGGGAGGAGTGAAGCCCCTTCTCAGGACGGATGATCTCGATCACCAAATTCTGTGTATCGACGATGTAACTCCTCGATGGGGAAGTGGGTTGTAGGGCTGGTCCTTCTTCAAGGCCACAAACCGAACCCCATTCGAGCAAAATATGGGTTATAGGGCTGGTCCTTCCTCAAGGCCACAAACCGAACCCCATTCGAGCAAAACATGGGTTGTAGGGCTGGTCCTTCCTCAAGGCCACAAACCGAACCCCATGTCGAACATCATTTGAAGACTTGGGCACAGTAAGCTGGTTCACCTAGAAACTACGCTGAACCCCAAGTAACGGGCGCAGTAGGTTCAGGATTAGCCCTGATCCGAACCCCGTGTTGAAGGCCCATATTGTAGGATTGCACCGAACTATGGGTACAGTTAGTAGGATCGAACCGAACACCGTGCGAAGACTTGAGTTGTAGGATTAAACCGGACCTCAAGAGAAAGGTGTAACACTTAACCTCTTTCAAGGCTGTACCGGACTCCAGGTTTAATTTCTGTTCTCATCTCCGAAGCCTTCATCACAGGACGGTTGAACGCAAATATGGCCGTTCTTTAACTTCGAGATCGGATGAGGTCTTCTTAATTTCCAAGAGGCTAAAGGTAACTCTTTACAACAAAATTTCCCTTCCCAAACTATACATACTTGGGGACAGAGCATAATTGAACTTGTTTGTTGTTTGTTTGTTATGATTTATATTATCTTAATCTGGTGTGATAAATGCACTTTAAGCAGTAATATAGCCATACAGAGCGGATTTATAAAGCATTAAAAAGAATAGAATATTGTGTACACCACTAAGTTATCTCACAATTAGACGCTTGACACAAGCAGTTAAAGAGAGGCAAAAGTAAACTTTATTTTTAGAAGTAAGAAATCATGCAGGTCACAAAGTAATTAAGGCTGGAGCTGATCCCAGTACACAGCTATAAATGAAAGCAAAAATCACGGAGCAGGTGGTTGTTCCTCCGAAGTGGGTACCTCCGCCCTCTCCTCTTCGCCTCCATCAGTTTGAACTTTATCCGAGCCGGCCTTTCCTTCAGTTTGAGCACCTCCCTGCATCTCAGCCTCTGGGCCAGGAGTGGACGGTGTTGGCTCCATACTCTGACCCTCTGGTAGTGGAGGCAGTTCATAAAGAGACTCGCGAGGATCATGGTGCGAGCCGTCCTTCCTCACTTCGACAAGCTTTCCCCCATGAAATTCATAGAACGGATCCAACCCGTACAAGTTAAGCTTTACATCAGGGTTGCGATAGAAAACTTGATGAAGTGCCAGGCCGAAGGATTCGTAAGCCACATTTTTGCATATCTCTAAGGCTTTGGCAGCCTTGGCCTTAGCAGCGGACAATTTCTTCTGAACTTTGGCAAAATCCTCCTCCGACGGCCCAGAGCTCGTACTCCCCTTCCTTAGTTCTTCAATTTAGGCCTGCATCTCCTTCAGAAGGATTTCCCACTCCCCAACGCTTTTATTGTTCCATTATTTTGAGATCGTCAACAAGTTTGGCCGACCTCTTCTTCTCCAGTTGTAGCTCTTCTTCCAGGAGGGGGATGGACTTATTTTGCTGTTGAAGCTCAGCAGCCTGCTGCTTTAGAGCTTTGTTGGCAAAATGAAGCTGGCTTGTCTCTTCAGTTTTCTTCTGAAGTGTTTCCTTGGCCTTCAACAGTTCAGCCTCCATACTTCTGTGAATCTTAGCTTGTTTGGCTGCCCATTTATCCTTTATGGCCATGTCGGCTTCAAGCTTTTCAACCTGCTCCATATAATCCGCCTTCTCACACAAGGATTCCAGAAGGCCAGACAGCTCATCCAGCTGCCAACGGCCGGCCTTGCAAGCACCTCGAACTTCAGTTGCATCGAGGGAAGGGCGGAGACAATATCTTGCCTTTGGGAGAGTGGGTGGAGCAGATCCTTGGAACCAAAGATAGGGCGAGAGGCAGGACTCACTTGGAGGGTCAAATGCCGGGGGAGGACCGTTCTCAGAGTCCGGCCCAGAGGGGGTTTGTGAAGTAGGTGCAGAAGAATCAAGGACGGGTTTCTTCCCTTTGTCCTTGGTCAGCCCAGTCTCCTCCAGCGTCCTCTGACGTTTCTTTGAGGGGTCACCAGAGGGAGGCTTCTCTAGGTCCGCCGTCTTGACCAGGTGCCTCTTCTTCTTCTTCTTTTCTGGGATGGCCTCCTCGTCGCCCTGCCCAGTGGCTTCTGCTTGTTTCTCTGTTTCTTCCTCATCAAGGAGAGGAACCTCATCTCCCACCGCAGAAGTTAGGGGAATGGTTGGAGTTTTAGTGGCGTTCCTCTTCGCCTGAATCTCATTCTCCTTGGAGGAGGAGTCATCATCAGCCATCATGGTCCTAAGAGACAACATCTCTGGACAGACTTTTTCGATTTGTTCTGTAAAACAAGAAAAATTGAGTTAGCACATGAGAAGAAAGTAATCAGAGCGGAATAGGCGAATAGCATAACTACAATAAGAACGGATATTACGGAGATAGGCGGTTTGGACATCGTCCTCTGCCAGGAGGAGCCTGCAAGAGAATCCTTTGAGAGTCCTCGAGGCCGTCTACATGGCACTCAGAACTTTAACAGAATGGGAGGAAAGCTCACTCTCATCAGTGTAGTAAGCACGGCTCAGAAGTAGAAAATGCTCGTGCGTCCAACTAAGAGGAAACTTGAGGAATCCTTCTTTATTGCGCCAGAAAACCAGCTTATTGAGCTGAATACGGACCCGCGTGTAGTAATGTTTAAAAGAGCGTCCGTCCACCTTCGCGGATTCCGTGTAGGACTTGAAGTTTACCACCCTTGAGTCACAACGGAGTGTTATGAACCCAAGGCCGCCCTTCTTGTTAGCGCGGCGGACCACTTGGCAGTAGAAAAATAATTTGGCCACGGTGGCGGTGAAGTTGAAATGCTATCCCAGAATTTCGAGAGCACGGACCAGGCCCCAGCCGTTGGGATGTAGTTGAGTTGGGGCGCAGTCAAGGAAATGCAGGACGACCATCTAAAATTCTGTGATGGGGAAGCGCACCCCCAGCTTCTGAAACACGAAGTCGTACATGTAGACCGACCTCTCATCAGGGACGATGTGGCAAACTCTCTCGGATGGACGGAGTGCAAGCACAGCGTAGCGCGCTTTATACTTCTTGTCTGAGTAGATCTTGCAGCGGAGAGAGACCGTCCCTTCGTCTTCACTTGCGTGATGCGAGGGGATTTCCGGAAATTCTTCTTCAACCCAGCAATACGGCCTCTCCCTGTTGAGCTTTTCCCAGTTTAGCCGATGTGCCACGACATTGACACACCCTTCAGTAGTGCAAAGAATCAACGTTTTACCAGACCCCGGAACCTCCATGGTCTTTGATGCACGATGGAAAGCGTACGTGTTGTGGTAAAAAGCAACATCATCAGAGAGATAACCTTCATTACTTGACCCTTTATCAGAGCTGCTGGTAGCCCTCGAGTCAAGGGGAACCTCGGAGCGGCGTTGATTAGAAGACGCTCGTGAGGTAGAGGTTTCAACTCTCTCTGAGCGACGAGGCCCAGCCACAAGAAGGTTCACTGGGATCCTTCCTCCACGGCGGCTAGAGGGGGCACGAGAGCTCAGACTCCCCCTATTTCAGGTACTAGCGTTGCCTATTCTAGGGCACATATTGGAAGTAAAATGAACGAAATTGTAGGGAGGTAAAGGAAAGGAAGGTTACCTAAAAGAGAGATGAACTTTGTGAAGGTTGAAGGCAGCAAAGAAATCTCCAAGAAATTTGAGCAGAGGTTCACTAAGCTTGAAGGCAAAGGTGAATTCCAAAACTCGTTAAGTGTCCCTTTTATAGGTAACGAAGAAGCACAATATTCAGTTGAAAGTCACGACGTTTACTTCAAAACGCAACCTTTCGAATTCAAACGACTCCGTCGTTTCGCAACATTAAAGCGTGAAAATTGTAACATTTCAGTAAATGTTCTCACGAAATGGGCTTGCGTCAGTTTAAATCCAGGCCCAATAAGCCCATTCGACGGTTACACTCGTGGGTAATGATGGCTCGTGCGTAAAAGGTGCATTTAATGTCCAATCATTTCAGACGCATTTAATGCACTCCAACCACTCTTCGAATACCAAGAGTTTTGATTTCCAAAGACTCTTGGGATTTCCCTCATTATGATATGCTGTCTGAATCCGTTGTATATACCATAAGAAGAACGGTAACTTAGTTGGCAGAACGGATGTTAAAGAGCTGTCAGAAGGAATTTCTGGTACGTCCCACCGACATCCAGACTCCTCCAAAGCTGTATAGCTCATATGAGCAACTTAACAGTCCCTCACATAAACTAGGGGACAAATGATCCAGTCTGGATACCGGTCCTCAAGGTTATGACGTCAGACCGACCTCCTAAGAAGGAGACCGGTGTCCTGGGTCAGACAGCGCCACATCGGTTATCCGTTGTCCCTTCATCGGTTCTCATTTCATTGGACGTTCTACTCATTCTGACTACAACGGATATTCAATTAATTCTCACGGCACGTCTATATAACCGTTTGCTTCAGGATCACTGTGAGATAAGAGTTCCTTATAGCTTATCAGTGAAGACGCCCCGCATAGAGGAATGTGTCAATGTCAATTTTCTCAGAAGGCAAGTACATGTGTCAGTGAAATATGCGGAAAAGGTGATTATCCTCCATCCTTGTTACAGGATCGTACACTGATAATTGACCTACCCCCCTGACACACTCTGAGTACTGAGCCACTTTGATTGACACACTTCACACACTATCAGAACCAACGGGCCCACTTGCACCCAACGATTCATTTCCTACGTTCAACTATAAATAGCATAATCTAAAACACATGCAAGGTTATGTTGTCCAAACTCATCTTTTTACTATTGCATTGCTTGAGTATTCACTGAGTTTATACACTCTTCTAACTTGAGCGTCGGAGAATCTTCGCAGGTGGCACCACCCTTCGCCCTCTTTCAACGCGAAACGTTGGTGTGAAGGATCTCCAGGACAACAAGACCGGTTTCTCCCACTGAGAGGCCGGATTACTACACCAGATACCCACTGTACCGGTGTGAAAACCCTAAAGTACCTGTACTCTTGTGGCTGGTCCCACACTGGATCCTAGACCCCGGTTCAGATCAGTTCAGGAACAATATTTGTGAAGGATCTTTTGCAAATTTCAAACCAAAACTTGTAGATCTAAAATTGAAGATTTTGCACTTTTTTGAGTTTTGCATGAAAATAAACAAATGATAGCTCAAAGGAAAAATAATGAGGAGTAGAATTAGGAAATTAAAACTAAAATTCAGAATTGATTCACAAATAAAGTAGATCTAACAAAAGAAAACAAGATCAAAGGCTTAAAGATACCACATGATGTACACCTTTCTAGACATGAAAAGGATCTAGTCTTTAGTTTCTTCTTAGATCTTCAAGCTTCTCCCCTTCAAGCTCCAAAAATACAAAATAATAAAGCCTTGGCCAAATGCTAAAGGGTCCTAAACTAAGCTATAGGTTTTAATTCTCCTAAATCTAAATGATAGGAATATGAGGAAACGGAAATAAGAGGGGACGGACAATGGAGAAGGTGTGTAGCACCACTCTCTAGGAACTAGAATAATAAGCCAATAGTTCACCACCTTTAGAGAAGTTCAAAGGAAAAGAACATGAGAGAGTCTAAGCTATTAGGATTCTAGAGAGAAAGAATTCCTCATTTATCACTACAAATTTAAATTATGACTTACAAGTTAACTTTTACAAAGGAGATTACCTATTTTTTTGGATAACAAGGAGATTACCTATTTATATCCTTCCCATCCGGGCGCCACCTTTTTGGGCTTTATGGAAACCCAATTATTCCTAACCTAGAGTTATCCTACCTAAGGCTCGAACCCTAACCTCATTTATGAGGCCCAAAAATGGCCCAAATGACATAGTTATGCAAAGCTCAAACAAAATGTCCAAATAAAACTATGAATCCGTAACTTCTAAATTAATACATGAAAAATGATTAAAGTTCTTTTCATAGTTTTCTTTGGGTTTGGGCCTATGTAATGGTATGAGGAAGAGTACCAAGGCTTTGGAAAGGGCCTTTTTGGCTATCTTAGTCATTGATCTAGTCAAAAGACCTTTTAAAGCATCCAAACCATCCTCCAATTTTTGTGTGGGATTATATGGATGATGTCCTCATTGTTACATGGGGCAGGGAGGATGATACTTGCTTGCTATTTGAGGAATTTTTATACTCACTTATATCACCATGGTGAAGATTTCCCAAATTACGGTCATTTAATAGGGAAATCTCCATGTATATTGCAAAATTTGTAAGAATTTTTACCATGCATAGATATCCAAATGATTCTTACAATTTTTTAATTTGACATAAATACGTGAAAAACAATTCTAGACCATACTTAACATATGTATTCAAATATACATGTGCAAGCGAAGAATAAAGCCCACAATTTGAAAATTTGAATGAGTTAGTGCATCTTTGATTTGAGTTCTTAACCAAGTTGGATCAACTAGCATCCTCATTTAACGGCTGTAATGTTTTGCATTTGTTTAAGATCAACTATCAACAAAGTTAAGCTAACCAACTTCATGAAATGCTTATTTGCTTTAAGCTTCCAACAAAGTTGGATGAACCAACATTATCATCGAATTGTTATAATCCTTCGTATGTCATTCAAGGTCAATCATCGATGAGGTTAAGCCAACCAATTTTACGAGCCACCTTTGTCAAACTCGATAACGTTAATGCAATTGAGCACTAAATAGGCTTAAATCTATCTCGCAAGAGGACAATATCATCCAATCATGAGAAAAATTCAATATTTTCTTATGCTTGTTTTTATATTAGCTTTCTTACACATTCATACAAACCTAATTAAAAGGTAATGAATGAAATTGACTAAACTCATTTATATATAAAAAATTAAGGTTAAATATATTTTTAGCACCTATGTTTTAACCATTTTTTTTAATTTTAGTCCCTTAGTTTTTCATTGATTTCAGTCTTTATGTTATTTAATTTATTAAAAAATTGGTTCATTCTATGTTAAAATTGGTCATAGAATACAACACTTTTAATACAATTGTCAATGAAAATGTTAGCTAATTTGTATTTTGTTCAATCTTTCTAGCTTTCCATTCTTTAACCTTTTAATACGGACCCTATATTCTTATTCATTGATGGTTTTAGAGATCAATTTTAACATGATAAATAATATAAAAATGGAAATCAATAAAAAAATTAATGAGAGAGACTAATAACATATTTTTTTTAAAAATAATTATTTAGTCAAACGTGCAACTTGCATGGAAGAAGGTAATTATTATCCTTTCCTCGAAACGACGTTGCAGTTTACATCCAACAACAGCGTTTGACAACGGTGTTAAAGGAGAGGAAAATATGTTGGCCCGTTCGATACAAACGAGGAAACAGGGTCGTGTCTCTTGTGTCCCTCCCTCTCAAAACCTGACCTTTGCCCAACATAACGGCGATTTCTCCAAACCATCAATTCCCACCTTCTTCTTCTTCTTCTCAACCTCACACCCTCTTTACTCTCTTCTATTTTACCATTCTCCACTCTCTATTCTCTCTCTCTGCAACAGCAACAATGTCTCAGGTAGTGGCCACTCGATCCATTCACACCTCTCTCTCGCTTCCCACCTCAGGATCTGCCCACGACAGGGCTCAAACCTTGTTAAAGCCTCCAACTTTAGCTTCCAAACTTTTCCCTTCACATGGGAACAACAACAACAAAAACCTTCCCTCCAGAAGCTGTGTAATCAATGCAAGGAAATCTGCACCTATTGAAGTTGTTCCAGTGTCACCCGAGGATGATTCAAAGGTTCGTGCTTTTTCTTTATCTCACTGCAATTTTGACTCTCTTGCTTGGTTTCTAAGAAAAAAAATAACGGGGGAGTGAGAAAGTTTGATGCTGAAAATTGAAGTGAGTGGAAGGGGTTGAGAGAATTGTTGTAAGTAATGCTTTTTGTGATGTGGTGAATAGGTTGAGGAGGAGTTGCAGCATTTGCGTGGCATTCAGCAACTTGGTGATGTTTCTGTTGGAATGTGGTCTAAACCTACGTTTAGGAGAAAGACGAAAATTGTTTGTACCATTGGTCCTTCTACCAACACTAGGGAAATGATTTGGAAGCTGGCTGAGGCTGGAATGAATGTTGCCCGTTTGAATATGTCTCATGGAGATCATGCTTCTCATCAGAAAGTTATTGATTTGGTTAAAGAATATAATGCTCAATCCAAGGATAATGTGATTGCAATCATGCTTGATACCAAGGTAATGTTCTTCCTTCAAGTTGTTGCTTTTATTTTTCAAAGGATATTTTGTTCATGCTATTATTTCTATGATCTGATGACAATTATTGTGTTGGCTTCAAGGTTGTCAAAGTGGAGAGTTTAAGGAAACTGGAAGAGCTTCCGTAAACTCGACTTGGAAATTTTGAAGAGTTTACCTTTCATTGATTAAAATACTTTTTATAAAACTATTTATACAGTAAATTATGGTAAGAATCTATCATAGGAGTAATAGAGACACAAACGCGAATGCTTATCATAGGAAGGGTTTGCTTGATTTATGTTATTCATTTCAGCCTTATTAAAATGTTGCATTTATGTTAGCTTTAAAAACAATATCTGCCTTGCACAAACCATTAGTTTTGGGGTCAATTGATAACAAAATTAAATGTAATTTTAAATTCACTAACTTGCTTCTTGACTCGAGAGTTTATGCGAGTCTACCCAGTTTATGAAGAAAAGAGTTTACTAGAAAGTTAATTGATTTCTCTACCTAGAATTGTAAACCTGTAAGAGTTTAAAAATTAACTCGAGAGTTTGATAGCCATGGTTAGCTGATAATTCATTATATCTCTTGTTTTCAGGGTCCTGAGGTTAGGAGCGGGGATGTACCTCAACCAATTGTTTTAGCAAGTGGACAAGAGTTCACTTTTACCATCAGGAGAGGTGTTGGAACTGCGGATTGTGTTAGTGTGAATTATGATGATTTTGTCAATGATGTGGACGTGGGAGACATGCTTCTTGTTGATGGTGCGTTGACCCACTGATTGGTCAAAATGTTCAATTAATAACGAACAATCTTGTGTTATTCTCATGGATAGTTTGCTAAACGTGGGAAAATTTTATTATTGTGTAGTTTTCTTTAACCTTTGTTTAATTTTGTGTACTGCAATAGGGGCAAGCCTTCTAGTCTCTAAAAAGTGTGTTCTAAAGGACGTGTCTCCTGAGGTAGTGTGGCATGATGGTCTTCTGGTGCCAATATGTTATAGCTTGTGTGTTCATTTTGATCCAATTAAGTTTCCCTGCATCATGACTAGTTGTTTGATTCTTTAAAATATGTTTGTGGGAATCTGGGTTGAGGATAAAAGCATTTCATGTACAAAAGTAATTGTGTCTTAGTTTCTACTTTAAGCTGTTACCCCATGTTTTGTAATACAGAGTTTCAGGCTTCTTTAATATCCATTAATTATTAATTATAATTTACTCTTAAAAGGTTTCAATCAGTACAACATATGAAATCAACCAAACCAACCAAACTGTTACGTAATCTCCTCCCCTCCCCCCTAAAGAATATGATATGCTAGAGAGAATGTCTTCAATTGCGTATTTATCTCAGAAAGTCCATACTGAGTCTGATGTATGTTATTGCTTATGATGTAGGTGGTATGATGTCTTTGATGGTTAAGTCAAAGACAGAGGATTCTGTGAAATGTGAAGTTGTTGATGGAGGAGAGCTCAAGTCAAGGAGACATTTGAATGTTAGAGGAAAAAGTGCAACACTGCCTTCCATTACTGGTAAGATTTTGGATTCTTATTCCATATATTTTTTTGGTCCATTTCATATGCATGTGCCTCTCTATGTGTGTGGGTACTGGGTGAGGATCAAGGTTATGTTGATTTCCCAAGGGCGTAATTTTTGTGTTGATTTTCTGCAGAGAAGGATTGGGATGATATCAAATTTGGAGTGGATAACAAAGTTGACTTCTATGCTGTTTCCTTTGTCAAGGATGCGCAAGTAGTTCATGAACTGAAGAATTATTTGAAAAGTAAATAATCATGACACTTGTAAACTTTTTTTAATTAGTCCATCTAATTAATGTCTATTACATAGAAATATGATAAAATTCCCACTCAATACTGCAGGTTGTGATGCTGATATACATGTCATTGTAAAAATTGAAAGTGCAGACTCTATACCAAACCTGCATTCAATTATTACAGCATCTGATGGGGTACTAATCTAATTGTTGCATTATTTCAATATGGTTACTTCTTGATTCTGGGGAATATGGATGATTTTGCACATATTGAACAAACAGAAATCTTTAATATTGAATGAATTTTGGGTAGAGGTAATAAATTAAGTTTGTGGAGCTCTTGTTAACTTTTTTTTTTTATGTTAACCTATCTGCTTTTCCATCCTGTTTAGGCTATGGTTGCAAGAGGAGATCTTGGTGCAGAGCTCCCTATTGAAGAGGTTCCGCTTTTGCAGGTGAAGTCCTTTAAAACAAAACTGTGATTAATGATAAAAATAATTATCAATTGGTATTGCTTCCATAACTGGATCACAAATTTGGTTGTTTACATCCATAATGCTTGCTTTGCTTATGCAGGAAGAGATAATCAGAACATGCCGTAGCATGGGAAAAGCTGTTATTGTGGCAACAAATATGCTAGAAAGCATGATTGTTCACCCAACACCAACCAGAGCAGAGGTATCTGATATTGCAATTGCTGTTCGAGAAGGTTCTGATGGAATAATGCTTTCTGGAGAAACTGCTCATGGAAAGTAAGTAAATAATTCTGTTGAGATTATTGGGTTTTGGGTATAGAGGGAGAGAGAGATGAAAGAAAATGAAACAATAATTGACAGTGAAAGAAGTCCAGAAGACTATCCCCTATTTATACTAATTATGATCTTATATAATTAGGGAAATAAATCATAAATGATAACTAATCCTATGAGATATTGTTAAAATAAGGAAACTAATCCTTGAGAATAAATTAAGATATTGACTAGAATATTATTAGATTTGATAATATAATTTCATATATTCTAACAAGTTCCATGCCTTGAAGTGTCCAATTTCCTTGACAGGTTGATATTTTTGACATTAGAGTTCTTAATAAGAAAGGAAACATCTCAATCAAATTGGTGTTGCCCTGTTGCCTTAAAATTTTAGGTTTTAATGATGTGTGTAGTTGTGGATATTGTGATTTCACATTCTTAGCAGTGGCATCTGAATGACTTAGAAGGCTAGTTTAGAGCAAGACCAGTCACGAGATGTGGCAATGATGATTAAAGTTATTATAATGCAGGTTCCCACTAAAAGCTGTGAAAGTAATGCACAATGTAGCCTTACGGACAGAAGCCACTATACCAGGGGGTCAAATGCCACCTAATATTGGTCAAGTATTCAAGGTTTTGAATTTGAAATCTATGTTGTTTCATTTTCTTTCTGACTTTGTTTTAATCATTGTTTTCTCATTTTACTGTTGGCCCTGAAATGTGTGATTTGTTTATTTTGTACCATGTAGAACCACATGAGTGAGATGTTTGCTTACCATGCAACCATGATGTCTAATACCCTTGGAACCTCGACTGTCGTTTTCACTAGATCGGGCTTCATGGCTATCCTTCTGAGCTACTATCGACCTTCTGGAACCATATTTGCTTTTACAGACCTGTGAGTTCTTTCCCTCTCTTTCTCTTATTAATGAGAATTTCACTAACAGAAGATGCTAGGTAAACATGAGACTAATATAATCAGTAGTCAATTGCATCTGTTGGCAATTACCTTATTCTGCTGGCCATGCAGGAAGAGGACACAGCAGCGGTTGGCTTTGTACCAAGGAGTCTGTCCTATTCACATGGAATTCTCTGAAGACGCAGAAGAGACTTTCAAAAGAGCTTTGAATTTGCTGCAGGTAACGTTTGGAGGATAGCTTCATTTATTGAGATGTTATTGTTAACTATAAAGCCATAACTAGGTTCAGAGTACTTCTAACTTGTACAAAGATAAAAAGGAAAAAAAATAGTTGTTGGATGGTTTTAAATTTCCAACATAGCTTTCCCTGACCCTCATACTATTGAGGTTCGTTCTATGTTTATACATTTAACCTTGTCATTTATGCTTTATATGAACCTTTTTCTGATGGTAAACAAACAAATGTGAACTGATACTGTCACAACTAAACAATAGTAGTGCATGGTCTTATGTTAGGCAATTAGTAACTAGCAACAGTAGGCCTTCCAATTACTTTCTAAATGGATTGTTAAATTTGTGGTTATAAAATGAAATTCTTTAATTTGGTAAATGGATTAAATAACATTTATTTAATAGGTTCTATTGAAGCTAAAAACCACTCAATGACTGCTTAAACAGAAACTTGACATTTTATGTAGTGTTCTTTCCAATGATCTAAAGTGTTTGTCTCCATATGCAGACACAAGGAATGGTGAAAGCAGGAGAAGAAGTAGCACTTGTACAAAGTGGCAGGCAACCTATATGGAGGTTCCAATCCACTCACAATATCCAAGTCCGAACAGTGTAAACAAAAAAGAAAGGTGGAAAGTGCCACGAATAATGTTTCAGGCTTTCAGGACAACTACATGATAATTTTAGAAGAGCATATTCCCTTCTGCATTTTGGTTTGGTTTGGTTTGGTTTGTTTGCTACCTAGGTTTCATTGTTCTATATTCACCAAAGACACGTATTAGTTGGTTTCATTGAAATTTTGATAAGAATTTGGAATGAGAAAAGCTTTCAGACTGAGTTACTCACTTCATCATTTGCGTGTATGTTTAATGAGAAAAAGCTTTTAGCCGTCTATAACCATGCATTCAGAAATCAATCATCTATGTTCCTAATTTGTAACTATGACAATTGAGTAAACATAATATTTTAGAAAAACACTAAAAAATAATCAATATTTACATATATTTTTTTGGCATTATTTGAGTAATATTTTAATTTTATTTTTTTTATTAATTTTGTAATGCATGCATTCAGGATAAAAAAAATTCATTATGCATCGAAATGAATTATTCCCTTTGTTCCCTTTCATAAGATATTATCTGGAGTTTTCTTATTTCTTTTATAAGATTCTTTTTGATTTATAATGTGCACTGATTATTTAATAAATATATTCTTAATTAGATTTTTTCTCTTCCAATATAAGTGAAATATGAAAAGTTTATTATCATCTCTTTATTAATATCAAGATTAAATTTTTAATAATTTATGTAAAGTTAGGTAAAAGGCCTTTAAAAAAGAACGGCACCGAGGGACATATTTTGAGAATTAAACCTCATTAATTTCTAACGAAAAATGATTATCCCATTAGTCTATTTATAAAGAAATTTAAATCAAAATACATATATTAAAAAAAAGATGTTAATGTATTGATTTTTATTATAACAGACTAACATTTTCATTTTATTTCTATTTAAATGTAAATTTTACTTTAATGTTAAAAATGATATTTTTCCAAAACAATACTTCTAAACTAGAGAGCTTAATCTTATAAATAAAATTATAAATAAAACTATTAAGACTCTACTTTATCTAATAAATAAGACCTTTCTCATTTGATGAGTAATAAATGCATTTTTCGATATTTATCAAGTATACGAACTAGAAAACTCTATATATACCAATAATAAATGATTATTAATGTCCTCAAATAAAAAATATAGTAGGTTTATATAAGGCTTGGGTTTAAAATACTTATTTTTTTATTGAATGCACTTGCATAAATATATTGGAAATTGTTACAAAAAAATATCATGGAAATAAATCAATATGAATGAGTATAAAGTAAAATGTATTTTGAGAATAAAATATAACTAAAATCATTAAATAAAAAACTAGTAAATTTACTATTATGTAAGCTATGAAAAATATATGTGGATGTGTAGATTTATATATAACCTTGGGTTATAACAACTCATCCTCTGTATAAAGATAAAAATTGAAACTATTTACATCTAAATTTAGTTTACATGAATAAATAGAAGTATTGTATAAATATTTGTAATGTTCTGGAGATAAATAATATTTACAAATGACACCTTAATTTGCTCTACAATGTGAGATATTACTGTCTTGATTAGATGGAATCACAACAAAAGTCTTAGATCCTCTCAATGTACTAAGAGAGATAACATCAGATTCGTATTGGACCGTAGTAACAATTAAAAGAAAGTAAGGTCATGTATTCGAATCGTAAGCTTTGTCCCATGTACCAAACAGAACAATTATGTTTTATATTTAATATTTGCCTATGATATAAATAAATAAAATTTATATTCTATTAAAAAATAATATGTATAGAATTTAAAAAGTGATTATAAATTTGAATATAAACTTTTGAAATACTATTTGCTATAGAAGATACAAAGAGTATGTATAAAAATTTGACAGTTTTATACTGCCTTTGGCTTGGGACAGGATTCAAAAGATGAAAAACAAGAGGAAATCCCATTTATCCTCCACGTTGTATGGGTAGGACACTTTAGGCTTAAATTTTAAATTTTTTAATTTAGTTCCTGATTATACAAAAAGTAATTTATTTTGATATTTTTTAAATTAATTTTTATTAACATTTTATATTAAAAATGATTAAATTAAACTTTTTTTTACAAGGTTCCAGATTAAATTGAGAATTTTAAAATATCAAATATTAAAATAGTTTGATCCATACACTAACACGATGATTTACTTAAAATAAATAAGTTGAAGAATTAATATGTTAGCCACACACACATCTGTCAGTAGATGTCAAGTCATTGAAATTTTGGTAAGAAATTGGAATTGTAATTGTAATACAGGCATTGAGGACCAACTTGTTGTAAAATACTAATAGCTGAGTTGGAAACAAAGGAACCAAACTACAATATGTTCATGTGCACACAATTGCATATGACAGTAACACAACACATTCCTTTCCAAACTGCAACATCATTGTTTTTCTAACTTACTGATTTTAAAAGCACAACTTGACACAAAATCATTGGTTAATGCAACTCCATTTCAAACGCTACCAATAATGGAATCACTATATCCATTCTGAACATCAAAGAATCTTGACCAAAGCATCACCCCACCATACTTGGGTGACTTCTTGATCACTGGCAGGATCTGAGAAGTCAACACATCAGCCGGAATGAAGCCGCTGCCAGCGGCCGCCGGAGCCGCCGGCAGCCCCAAGAATATCTGCCTTGCAGGCACTGTACTCGTCCACCGGTTCCAAGAATTCACAAGATTAGTTATGTTACCATTATACTGACATGGAGGGTTGTTGTAAAACTGAACCCAAACAAAGTCAAATAGTCCTGTGTTAAGTGCAGTGCCCAAGAACCTATCAGGAATTGGACATTGAGGGGCAGCACTTAGGTACACGCTCTTTTCAATTCTGCTATATGCTTTCAAGAAACGTGCAAGGTGCTCCCAATTTGCTGTGGAACCAAGTTCTATGTCAAAATCAATGCCATCCAACACAGCATCCCCTAGTGGTCTTGATGATGACTTGCCCCCTAAGAAAGTGTTCCACAAGAATGTTGAAACGTTTCTTGCATCCTCAGGAGATGCTAAAGAGTAGCTTCCGATTCCTCCACCAATGGAGAGCAACACCTTGATCCCTTTGCTTTGGCAATCCTTGATGTCAGCACTGAACTTTGTGCATGAATTTGTTGCAGGGTTGCAGTGACCAGCCAGGTTCATTTCAGGGGTTTGGCCATTGCCAAACTTGTTGAGAAAAGCAATGTTCACATGGGTGTATTTCCCTGTAGCACATGCTTCGGATAGGGTACCCTCGTTGCCGTTTTGGCCCCAGTAGATTGCTATGCCACCAGCATGAGAGGGTATAACATGAATTAGGAACAGAAGAGGAAGAAGAAAAAGAGGCAAAGCATAAGAGTTTTTGGTTTTGGCCATCTTTGTAAAAGTTGGTTCTGTTTCTTTTGGTTTTTGGTATGTTGTGTGAAGGGTTAGTGCTTTGTACTTATGATATTTATAGATGCGATGGCTTGCAAGTGGCAATTTACAACTTTCAAGTTTGAAGATTGGAATGAAGGTTGGGTGGTTCCTATTTGATAAGGACGGTGTTGACAAAAGAGAGGTGTCATTTCCCACATGAAATGGTCAAAAGAGCTTTTTCTTTTTAATTGGTTTAGCAGTGAAGTCTTGGTTTATTACTGTAGGAATTCAACCCATAATCTTCTTTATCTTTTTCAAATGCTTCACATGTTTATTAAGATTCCTGTTATAAATTAGGGTATCATCAAAGTAAATCATAACAAAGTTTTTAACGAACTTACACAACACATGATTCATTAAATCCATGAAAGTATTTGGTGCATTTGACAAACAGTTATCCTTTTTGTTCATCTATATATATGACAAAAGAAAAAGAAAGTGTTTTACTGATTTTATTTATAAGAAAAATCCGTCTACTTAAAAATATTTAATGTTTTTTTTATGTGTACTTATTTAAATAAAGATAAAATTATAATGTTATGATGTCTTTTTATGAGACATCTATTACATGCATCTTTTTTTATTCGAGGAATTATAACTTGAGAATCTTACATTTTGTGTCATTGTTTTAAATAATATTCCCACGAAACTAGGATTCTTTGAAATTTATTTTTATTTATAATTTTCACCAAAACATTCCCATCACAGGGGTGGGAAATGGGAATCTCAATTCCCACCTAGTCTGAAAGTTTTTTTTATAATGAAAAAATACAATTATGTTTTAGATATAAATTTATTTAAACTTCTCTTTCATATTGAATACTCATTTAAAATTACAAAAAATACGAAAGTCATTGAAATTTAAAAGATTTATAAATTTTTTAAGGAATACTTTAATCATAACAAACATGTTTATAACATTCTTAAAAAATATAATTCCAAGAAAATATAATTTCTAGAAAGCATGGTTTCGGTATTTAATAAAACATTCGTGTCCCAGACATCTCATAAAAGTTAATACATTAACCTATTATTTTAATATATGAAATTTTGGTTTAAATTGATTATAAATAATAAGATGGAAAAAAGAAGTATCACCTTTCACAATATTAATAGAGGCATATTATATCTATGTTGTCAAAAAAAAAAAATCTATAAGTTTCACTCATGATGACTTAAAAGGGATGAATTGCTTATAAATTACATTGATTTCATTTATGAGAGTTGTGGGTTGGAAGAATTCTTAACTTTTTTTGATGGATTAATTTATGGATTACCTTTAATATTACATAGGAATCCATTATTACTATCACTATTTATGTTTAATCAACCAAAGAAAAAGAGGGGTAACTATTGATGTTAATGTTGTGTATTTTGTTATTTGTAGTATTGTACAAGGCTTCCCATTGAAATCGATTATATTTACATATGAAGAATGAGTCAGTCACCAATAGTTAATTAATAACTACCTCATGATTATAACTGAAGTCAACTCTTGTTGTTAAAAAGGAGCCAATTACGTTGACTATTTATTAAGTTGACAAATAAAAATGAGAATTTACAGCTTTGCAATTCGCCCTTCATACTCATTCACCTGTCAAAGGATTCAAATCCTTTGTAAGCCTGCTCCCATTCCACTACCATGGTTATAAAAAATATTTTTTTTTTAAATCACTAATGTAAAAATTTATATTTTGTATCAGTTAGTTTGTATATATAAAAATACTTTTTATATTAACTAAAAAAATAATTGATATAAATATTTTTTTTACATCAATTACAAAAAAAATGGGTGTAGTAAATCAATATAAAAGCTTAGACAAACACTTTGTATAGTAATTATTTAATTTTGAAAAAAAAATTATTTTGAAAATTTTTAAAAATCTTAAACAAACTCTTTAAAAATAATAGAAGTGTTTTTTTTTAAAAATTAAAAGTGATTTCTGAAAACGTTAAAACAAATAGGTGATTATACACTGCCCACCTAAATTTAAATTTGTTTAATATATTATGACATAAAATAGTAATTTAAAGTTAATTAGTTTTCACTTTAAAAATATTTTTTATATAAATCAAACATATTATCTTGTTCTTGCCACCTAAAATTTATGTCTGTCATTGATTATATGTCATAGTTGTATGGGGTCCGTTAATTTGAAATCAAATTTGTGATAGTGTAGTACATGAAATTAAGATTTGGAACTCGAACTCAACTTTAGAATTTTAATTTAGATGTTTAGAAGTTTTTTAAGAATTAAAGTTACAATTTTAAGATGTAATTTCATGGAATTATAATATAATAAAATTAAATATTTTTAGTTCCTAACTGAAACTTTTTAAATTACCAATTTATAAGATTCTACTATACTATCACAGTCATCATCCCCACTCTCATTACCACTGTTGCCATCATCCTCGCAAATGTTGATTCCAATGTTGCCACCACCACTATTACCGTTGCCATCACACCACCATTGTTGGCACTACCTCTGACGCCACCATTATTTTCTCCACCCTTGCCACCATCCTTGTTGTCTCTACTACCATCACCATTATAACCATCGCTTACAACATTACCATTGTTGTTGCCTCTACCACTACCTTAAATTTAGTCTAGAATTATAATTTCATATTTTAATTTTATGTGACCCAATGTAAAATTACCAATTCTAAGAATTAGAGAAATTATAATTCTAAATTACATTTTTTTTCTTCGGATCTTTAAAGTTAAATTTAATCCTTCATCTTGTTTTTAAAAACCTAAATCAATCTCTTATCTTTTATTAATAATTTAGATTTATTGATATCATTAACAAAATCAGGATATCACATGACTAATATGGCTCAACAGTGACAATATTAACAAATATGAATTATATGAATTATGGATAGAAGCATAAACCAAGATCATTCATAAACTAACAAAAAGGAATCAATTTAGATTAAGAAAAGATAAATAACCAAATTCAATCAAACCTTAAATTTATAAGATCAACAGCCTAATTTTGTTAAAAACGAATAAGAATATCAAAGTAGCACAGAATAAAATTGTACTAGTTTATATTTTTTTAATTTGATATATTTATTGATCTGATTTAAATGATTATTATAGAAGATATCAAATTTTAATTTGATTACATTTTTTATTCTTAAACCCGACTTGTCTATTATTTAAACTAGAATAATTCCATGCAACATCTTTTATGTTGGTGGTAACAACTAATATATGAATGAAGAAATCCTATAAATGGTAATTAATTGGATTATGTATAGAAGTCTCAAAATGGTCAAATTAAGAATGGAAATATTCCACAATGTCCGCGAGAGAATATTACGTGTTAGTGTCAACGCCTCTATTCCCATTTGGCTTCGTCAACACTGCAACAAGGACCAATTTTGAAAATGTCAACTACTTCATATATACAAGATAAAATATCAATTTTCTTTTCTTTTCTTTATATATATATAAATTTCAAACTATCTCTTTTCAATTATGAAGTAATATGCGCATTCTCAACCGCATCTATTCATTCTAAAATAGTGAATCTATAATATAGGTTTAATTGAATATTTGGTTCTTGTATTTTCGTGCCTCTTTGGTTTTACTTTTAATATTTATTTTTGTTTCACTTTAGTCATTAAGTTAATTATATGTTTGAAAATCATCCAAGCTGTTACTTAATGATTTATCATTGTCCTTCCGTAAATGAGAAAAGAAATGCTTACCTGGAAAGCTATCATAATAATTTGCCACTCACACAGTCATCTAGTTTAAACTGTTAGGTACCAAAGTATCAGAATAATATCATACAACTAAAATAAAGATGAAAAAAAAGGAACTGAACACGCAATAATTTTATGTAGAAAACCCTCTACAGATAAGGGAAAAACTACAAGCAGGACTAGAGAAATATTTTCATTAAGTGGAAGAAATATTACAACTTCTCTTTCACAACTAAAAAAACACCTGTTAACGACGGACAAAATTGGTCGCTAATCCATACCAAGGCCGTTGCTAACCAACCTAGCGACAGTATTTCAGACGGCCAAGTGCCCGTCGCTAAAACCTTCGTCGAAGATAGATCAGCGACCACATAAACACTGTCGCTAAAATGCCGACGGCATAATGCCGTCGCTAACATGATCTCTGCTTCACTGACTTCAGCCGTCGCTAACCGACCACATTCAGCGACGACCATAACCCCGTCACTACTAGTAGCCATACAGCGACGGAGCGACGACGTCGCTATTAGTAACCATACAACGACCTCAAACCTCCGTCGCTATTGACAGCTACACTGCGACCACTTATGGCCGTCGCTATTAACAGCCACACTGCGACCACTTATGGCCGTCGCTATGGGTAGCCACACAGCGACCGCACAGGTCCGTCGCTATAGGTAGTCATACAGCGACCACTATCATTCGTCGCTGTTTCTGGCCAAACAACGATTACTTATATCCGTCGCTATTGGTAGTCATATAGCGACCATCTTTGTTCGTCGCTAATGGGAATTTTTATTTTTTTTTAAAATTGATTAGATATTTATAGGTTTTGTTAATTTAACTTTAAAAATGTTGATTAATATTTTGTATTGGCTGATAAAATTTTGTAATTAAATTTGAATAATTTTTTTAAATATTAAATTATTGTTAAAAACAAAATAATGGATTAAATTTATTTATCAAATAGGTTGAATTATTAATGATAATCACAATAAGGTGTTTTTCTTTGAATTTAATTACCAATAAATATTGACATAATAAATGAAGAATGACAAAATAAATACTGAATGGAATATAATATAAAAACTATAAATCAAATATATAATGTGTATACATAATAAAAATACAATCATGGTGGTGGGGGATCCTGTGGTGGTGGTGGGGGCGCCTGGGAAGTGGGGGGAGGTAGCCTCGCCATCAACTGCATCAGTAGCTCCTGCTGCTGAGCAAGTTGCCGACGAGTCTCGGCGTGCTGCTCCTCGGCCCGCTGTCGGTCCGCCTCGGCCCGCTCCTCCAAAAGCTGCCTCTGACGTCGCTCCTCCTGTAGCTCGTCGTTCAGGTTTTGAATTACCTGAACAACCTCAGTCGGAAGACCAGACGAAGAGGAAGAGGAAGAGGTCTTCCCTTTTTTCGCCAGCTGCGTGCCGACGCCACCCAATTCGAAGACCCTCCCTTTCTTGTTCACACCGCCAACAGCCTCCATATAGATGGCGTTATCGTCAGAACAAGACAGGGTGGGAGGAACCTCCCCTTCAGGAGTCGAAGCCACCAGGTCCGCCTCCTTTTCGGCCCTCCTGGCCTGATACGCCTCCTGTAAATTCAAAAACACTGATAGGATTAGTAAGTTGATTTGTAAATTATAAGCATGTGTAAGTTAAAAGTAAATACCGTTAGATCTATAGTCTTCTGGTTTACCCATACACCGGCTTTGTTCTTCTTGGTCATTTGCATGACCTCAAACAAAGAAGGCTCCCGGTGCTCCCTCAGCTTTTGTGGTGGACAAAAAACATTGACATTATTATTTGTAAACATGTCAGACGAATCATAATAGAAATGTTTAACATAAATATACTTTCAAATCTTTTCTTGTGCTCGAGGGTTAAAATGCTATCCCCAGTGTAAACTGAGGCTGCAGCATCGGCGGCTCTGTTTGCCCTGTTCCGAGCACTCGCCTGCTGGAACGGGACACCGCCCCACTTCTGGACCATCCTATCCCAATGGTCCTCCGGGATCCAACGAGGGCGCTCACCCTTGTCCCTCACCTTCCAAAGGGTACTCTTGATGATTTTGGAGGTCTTTGTGGCAAAGACCTTCCAAATCTCATCAATCATACCCTCTACCCACTGATAATCACGCTGTAAAATGAAATGAGAATTCAAAATTAATAAGAGGTCTATTTTACAAATCAAATCACAACAAATTGATGTGGTAACTTACCGAGAAGGTGTCAAACCACCTATCTTGGACAACCTTCCCAGCATCTATCCAAGATATATATGGACCATCCCATTGGGCCTTCAAAACCTTAGTAATCGCTTTGGTAGTGCGACTACTATCAACAAAGCTGTAATGACAACAATTATATCAGGAGTATAACAACATACAATCTAGGGAGACTCCCAAAATTCCGACAGAGTCTCCCCTGTAAATGTAACATTTCTAAGTTTAAATAGTTACCCTGTTACAAACAGAAGAGTTCCCAGTACAATTCAATCTATACAAGTACTAATTAAAGTAATATACAATAAACCAACAAGTCTTTCCATTAAAGTTTTAAATAAAGTACCATACAAATAACATAAAAGTATTTGAGTTTTAGTGACTTACTCGTCTCTGGCCGGCACGGGTACTAACATGGGCAGAAGGGATGCCGGAGGTGGGGTGGCCTGATGGCCAGGGTCCTCCAAGCCACCAACTCCAGGAGTCTGCTCTGGGGTGGTCAGCTGTGGTGGTGATGGGGTGGTCAGCTGTGGTGGTGATGGAGTGGTCCGCTGTGGTGGTGATGGAGTTGTCTGCAATGGTGATGGAGTGGTTCCCTGCTCTGGGGTGGGAGTCCCCAGACGAGATGCCGGGGTCCTGGACCCACCACCCCTACTGAAGGGCAGCCGACGTCCCGTCATCTGTGGATAAAATCATGAAAAGAAAGGTTAGTCTCAGGATATATATAAACCTATGTATATATGTTTAACAACTACATACTCTGTATCTGTTTCAGTTTCAAATTCCCCCTCAGTTTCAGTGTCACTGTGGTTATCTGTTTGAACAACTTCATCAGTATCCAAATCAGCCCTAGACCATTTTGATCAAGAGACAAGGTCTTTGCCAATGTGTTCACCCCCCGTAGTGGCGAGTGTCTCATCCATTATGACTGGATCAATGTTGAACAACAAATTACCATCGTTGAGCTCGTGTGGTGCAAGCTGATAAGTGTCATCGACCTCCTCGGAGACATTGTCAGTGATCTGACTTCGGGCCTTGGCCTTGATTACTGCATACCAGTCCCGATGTCCTCCCAGGAAGTCGGTGTAATAAACCTGCTCGGCTTGTTGGGCAAAAATGAAGGGATCAAACCCTTTATATCTACCATTTTTCTTGACCTCAACTAAGCCGTAGTTGTTGTCAACCTTTGTTCCAACGTCGATTGTGTTGTCGAACCAATCACATTTGAATAGAACAATATCTCTTCTTAGTCGTCCAGATAACGAAACTTCAACAATCTCTGTCAGCACTCCATAAAAATCTTCTTCTAACTGTCCGGCGGTGCCTCTAACACAAACCCCGTAGTTATGGGTACGCATCTCTTCACTCCATTGAAAAATATTAAACTTGTAGCCATTTACGTAGTAAATAGGCCATTTTTAACAGTTTTCACTGGCCCCCAAGAAAGGGCTTGGAGTAAAGAATCTTCAATATGGTTGTTAGGGTCTTGTATCTATGTACAACATAACAAATAGGTCATCGTTAGATACCGAGAGTTAGACGCACAGATAAAAAACACTCGGTATACGGGTCTTACGTGTTGTGCGAACCAACCAACGAACTTGGATGACACCTCACTATGAATTTGGTCATCAGTTAAATCATTTTGCTTAAATTTTAACATATCTGTATATAAGCTATTTAAAGGAAACAAATTTAGATACTATAAAAGCTAGGTTTAAAATGTAACATATAACTTTTAAGACTTAATCAAGAAAGGGTTCCACTTCTGGGCAATTTAGAAGAATGTACAAGTGAGCCACCTTTCAATCTTTCTCATCAATGTAACATTTTGTGAGCTTGCCCCCCGGATGACCAGGATAGTTAAAAATCGATATTTGTTCATCAAACCCTGTACGGGTGGCTACCCCAAGATTGCGGGGAATTCTACTCATTCTAGTTTCTATCTCCGTTGGAAAATAGAAAGAAGAAGAAGTTGTCATTTCTTCGACTAAGTATGCCTCACAAATTGATGCTTCAACGCAGACTTTGTTTGACACTTTGTCTTTTAAAGAGCGTAAGAATCTTCAAATCATAAACAAATGTTAAGTTAGAAAAAACTATTATAAGAAATGTTTGCAAGGAAATTAAAGAGTTCTGGCATTCACCTTTCGAATGGATACATCCAACGATACTGCATGAGGCCACCAAACAAGGCCTCGTATGGTAGATGGATAGGCAAATGCTCCATCGCGTCAAAAAAACTTGGTGGGAAAATCTGCTCCAACTTACAAATCAATACTGGGATAGTTTCTTCCATCTTCACAAGTTTCTCCACAGTCAACGAAGTTGTCGTCAACTCCTTAAAGAAGTGACTCAGCTCAACCAACAATTTTCAAATAGTTTTTGGTAAGGCATGAAACGCGTATAGGAGTAGTTGTTGCATAAAGACATGGAAATCATGACTTTTCATGCCAAACACCCTACCCTCCTTCACGTCGACACATCTACTCAAGTTAGAAGCGAATCCATCAGGCAGGGTCAACCCATTCATCCAAATACACACAGCAATCTGTTGCGGTCTAGTTAAAACATATTTTGCATGGGGTTTAAACATTCTTCCACGTCCCGCATCCCTCAATTCCAACTCCTTCCTAGAACACCAAATTGGAAGGTCTAGACGACTCTTCTCGTTGTCCTTTGTTCTCCCCTTGATGTCCATAACAGTGTCAAAAATATTCATGAAAACATTACGTTCAGTGTGCATGACATCAATGTTGTGTCTTAACAAAAAGTCTTTCCAATATGGCAAATCCCACAAGATGCTCTGCTTCACCCAGTGGTGTTCCTTACCATAACCCGCAAAGTCCTTAACACTCTTGTCCCAGATGTAGGGACACTCTTCGACCCTCTGCCAAACCAGTGCACCGGATAACCTAAGGGGTGGAGGTTCATTAACAACCTTGTTCTTCTTAAAAGCGGTTTTGTTTCTCCTAAACGGGTGATCCAACGGTAGAAACTTTCTATGACAGTCAAAGAAACTTGTCTTGCCACTAACAGGGAGTGATTCCCCCCCCGGTATGTTCCATGCATACAAGGCAAGCAAGCTTCCCAGACGTTGACCATCCAGAAAGCATACTGTAGGCCGGGAAGTCGTTAATAGTCCACATCAAAACATCACGCATCATGAAATTGTTCTTCAAAGACGCATCGTATAGATAAAAACATCAAAACATCCAATAATTGTGATAACTCTTCAACCAACGGTTGCAAAAACACGTCTATGTTCGCCTTTGGATTTTTGGGTCCTGGAACCAGTATAGATAGAAACATGACCTCCCTCTTCATACACATATCAGGAGGCAGATTGTATAGGGTCAGTATGACTGGCCAACAAGAGTAAGCTCTTCCGTATTGACCGAACGGGTTAAACCCATCAGTACATAAGCCAAGTCTTACAATGCACGGCTCGCCAGAAAAGTCCGGATATAGCTCATCCAAACACTTCCATGCTTTCCCGTCAGAAGGATGACAAAGAAACCCCTCTTCTGTTCGCTTCAGAGCATGCTAGCGCATCTGTTTTGTCATGGACAATGAGGCATACAGGCGTTGAAGACGCGGTGTTATAGGGAAGTACCACATTTTCTTCCTGGCCGTCCGGGTTACCTTTTCTCTCCTTTTAACGGTTTTGTAGCGTTCCTCATTACAATGTAGACATTTTGTGACACTCTTATCTGCAAACTCATTTCTGAATAGCATACATCCGTAACACCACACTCTATCTTCACACAACCCAACCCCAAGTTTGCCACTTGTTTCTTAGCATGGTACAGGTTTGTTGGCATTCGATGATTATCAGGTATGGTGGAACCCATCAGATTGACCATCCTATTAAAACAACCTCCAGAAAGATTATAATCTGCCTTTGGGCTTAAAGCAGCTAGGGGGCGGATAACTGAGTATGACTCTTGCACCCGTCCCACAATGGAGTCTGAGCCGCCACCAACAAATCATAAAATCTCTTCACCTCTAGATTAGGATCCTCCTCTACATTGTCATCCTCATTCCCTGCTTGGTCATCATGTTCTAACATACGCCCTGTGGAGGGTCCAACATGATCCATCACCATTTGTTCTATGTTGTTGTACGTATCCCTGTTTCCTTCAACCTCGTAGTAAGACTGTTGCACGGTTACGCCTGGTGGTCTAGGCGGTAACTGCTCACCATGGTTGTACCAGCAGTGGTATGTTTCCATGAACCCTTTCTCAGTTAGGTGGCACATGACATCATCCGTGTATTCAAAACTCATGCATTTGCACCTTGAGCACGGACAACGAATCTTCTGAGTCGTTTCAAATCCAGGCGTGTTTGCCCTAGCGAACGGAATGAACTCCAATAGCCTCATCATAAACTCCTCAGTCACTCGCCGACTACGATCCAGTCGGTTGTACATCCATCGTCGATTTTCCGGTACCTCCATTTACAATATCTAACAAGCACAATTTCTGTTACTTTAAATTAGCTTAAATTTTATTCGACTATCGGTTGTGAATCACTCTCTATCTCTTTGATGTTGCAAATTGGTGGGGCCCTATCCCATTCGGGATGAATATGCAACCATCTGTAACCCATCGATGTTGTATATGGTCTATCTTATGTCGTTGATGTTCATTTGAAATTTCGGCAGCATTTCGCATTGGTCCCCGAGTACACAGAGATCCGTACGGTATGAAACACTGCACGCAGACATGCACCCTGGGGACAATACGAAACACCATAACCGAAATTTCAAATGAACATTCAACGTCTAAAGATAAACCACATACAACATTGATGGGTTACGCCCTACTGGTTACAAATTCATACCAAACTATCCAACTGGGACAATTCAAGATCCAACACAACACGGTACATCAGCCGGTTGTTTTAAAACTTGAACGGGAATCTAATGGGTACACACACGACTAAACCCTACATTATTAAAGTTGAGTTTCATTTTGTAAGTTCCCTAAGAAAGGGTGCATGTCAAAAATTTTGGCAGAGTCTCTCCTGTAAACTAGACATTTCCCAAATTTAGAAACGGCCTGTTACATACAGAAAACTTCCTAGTATAGATAAATATATATGCTACGCATTGTATATGATATTGAGAGTTATGAACACCAAATCATGTTATCAGTACATAAAACTAATGCCTAATGAGCTCTGCTCTCCACTAACAAACAACATTACACATGCATCATAAATCATGTTATCAGCATACAAAACTAATGCCTAATGAGCTCTGCTTTCCACTAACAAATAACATTACACATGCATAAAAAATCATGTTATCAGCACACAAAACCATTGCCTAATGAGCTCTGCTCTCCACTAACAAACAACAATCGACATGCATACACATAATGAGAAAGTCAGTGTTAGGGGATTACCCTGGGAAAAAAGTCAGGGATGAATATGAAGCTGTCGACAAATGATCAGAGACCATGCGTAACGTGTGCTAGTCTGCATGACAAACCAATAAGTGGTTGGACAGTTACAAGTAGCAAGGAAACTAAACAAAGAGAGACACGTAAAGCAAATTATAGATTACACAACAACGACTTCTTAGTGATCTAGACACTTGGGATCCACGTGAGAATGAGTCCATGAGAGACGCAATAGAGACTACATTTGCATTATTAAACATTCTAAAGCTGATGGAGTAAAATTATGTATAATATATAATATAGTTACTTTCAAATTAGGTATCCAGGCGCCTGTAGCTCAATGGATAGAGCGTGTGTCAATTAACAATTAATAATATAGTTACTTTCAAATTATGGTTATGGTCTTAATTCATAATGGTTATGGTTGTCATCATTAACAATTCAGTAGTTTAGTAGTGTCAATTAAGCCAATCAGTTTATCCAGAAGACTCATTTATTTTGGATATATGGAACAAAATCATTTCAGTATGTTACTAGAAATTACATTTTAAAAGTCAAAACTCAAGCACATAATATAATAGCCAAAGAAAAGTCAGTTTTATCTAATTAAAATTCAAAGTTAGTTAGTAAAGAATACCAATATGATTAACTTGCATGAAGTGAGATGAATGGATGAATGTAATATTATCATCCAGATGACATGTGTCTGTCAATCAAAGTACAAGAGTACAAATACATTACCATTATAAAAAGGTCATCAAGAATCCTCTTAAACATAAAAAATAAACATACAGAACAAGAACAAAGAAGATCGCCATAGGCAAAGAGAAAAGCAAGAGCTCAAAGAGAAAGAGATGCAACTGAGTTTGATTGAATGAATGAAGTAAGATTTTTTATTCAACAAACTTGGTTTTATACGCATGGAAAATTTATCAAACATGTCAGACTTAAATAATAGATAAGAGAGCATTTAATCATTAGAATAAATTATTTTGATTATTATGTACTAAGTGAAATGGGGTTAAACAGAACATTTGATAAAATAGATTTCACGGCATAGAGAGGGGGTTGTGACAAACTCAGAGGCAGTATTAAAAAGTTAAGACATAATACATTTTTTTTTAATTTGAAACTTAAAAATGCATCTTAAAAGATCCTTATTTGATTTATTTTCTATTTCTTCCACAAAACCTACTCAAAACTAGAAATTTGTTCAAATTCAATTTGAAGTGAAACATTCCCTAAGCTAAAGAATATATCAAACCATAAAAACCTTCTCATTAACCAGTGCTGATTGATTACTTTCCTAGATTTCCGTTGGGGATTCAAATGTGATATATCAAACCACAAAGAATATATCAAACCACAAAAACCTACTCATTAACCTACTCATATATGTCTGACTGAAACGTGGACACAACAAATGTGAGCCTATGACTTTTTTTTCAAAGAAAAAAAAACCTTGCCTGGTCACTTTCATGAAAGATTTATCCAGTCCTACTTTACATGGTAGAGTGAATTTTGCCTGAAAAGGTGAGCAACATTTCTAGTGAAACCGCAATTTATGTAGGTCATGTAATGCGAATAGAAATTAAATTAATAATTTTATGCAACAGGACAACATAAACTTGTTCCAATTTACCAGGGAAAAAAATATATTAGGCAATCAATTCAACCCATCCTATTCACACTATTCACTCCATTCTTTTCCTTTAATAACAAATTCATGACTTAAATTAGTTTTCTCCTTGCATATGCTATTTTTCTATTCAATAAATCGAACTTGAATTGGAGTAATTTTCTTGGTCAGGAAGATAGTAGATTTATTCAAGTGGTGCTAGTGGTCCCAATTTTGTATTATGACTTTTAGAAATTTCCATTCGAGTTTTTATAAATGAGAGTGAACAAGTGAGAATCCATTTGGTTCTCATATCAACTACAAAGACGTGCTTTTTTCCCTTATTTTTTTTAAAAAATTTCAGATGCTAATGGTACCCATTTAATTAATATAGGTTTTCAAATCCAAGGAGCTACTTTTTACCAACATAATTTAAATTGTTAATATGATTAAAATTCTAGTTTGGTCACTGTCCAATAGCTTATGACAAATTATTATGAGGTGTCTTTTGGTTCCTCACATAGAAACTTAATTATCAATCAAAAAGAGTTCCATTCCTTTTAAAAAGTAAACTTCATTAGATTGGAATGACATTAATTAATAGTCCAATAGAGAAAGAAAGAAGGTACATGCACGTATGAGAGAGAATAATCGAGATGAAGTGAAACATTAAAGAATCATGTAAGATGAAACTCCAATAGTGTCATGCAAGGCCAGGATTTGGATTTAAAATGTTAAGTGAGTTGTTTAAAGCAATAAAAATGATGTGATATTAAAAAGTATAAAAGAATTGGTGAGAGTAGTTGTATTTAAGATGGCGTAAAAGCAACTTTTGATACATATGATCAGAGGAATGTCATTGGAAATACACGTTTGGTGTAATTGAAGCTAACAAGGGAACAACTACTATTAAATAACGACATCACCAATGCAGAAACAAAACCAACAGCATAGGACTTCTTGGTACTCGATACACACATTGGAACTGGATATGACAATATACTTGCCTTACCCTCCCCACATATATCACCACACAAAATCTTCTTCCCATTTCATTTATCTCCATCTCTATCTGTTCATTGGTTAACAATCATGAAAATTTTCTTTTTCCCGATGCATGGCAATATATTATTATCCAGCATAATAAATCAACACCCTCTTTCTTTTAATCATCCATTAGACTCTACCGAAAGAATCAACCATTTTTCTAAACAACTTTGTTTTGTAAGTAAAAAAAACAATTTCTGTTAAAAGAATTATTCTCGTCATATTATAGATATTCTGATTTGAATAGGATTTCTTTCAAAAAAAAAATATTTATGATTAAAAAAAACAAGACTCTACTATATATATATATATATATATATATATATATATATATATGAAACTATGAAATTAAGTCATGAAACTTTCTGAAATTAAAATAAAGATCAAACAAATAAAGTTGTATATCTCTATATTAGCTTAATTCAAGGTACAGAGCGGTTTAACATTTGAATGGTTTCCGAAATCACTAAGCAAATAATTCATATACAACTTTTGACTCTTGCCCTTTTATAACAGTGAGTTCAGACACCTTTAACTATGCCATTATATTCTAATGCTCTACTGCTAGTTGCCCAAAGACAAATTTTGGGTCTTACCAAATTTTCAATGCTAAGGCATTTTAAATCCAGGACCATGACACTAGATATCCATAGAATTAGTAATGTTTTAATCCTAGTTCTACTTTAACAGTATCAAATCTTCAATATTATGGCATTCGACTATACTTCATTCCTTTTTCTTAGTAATTAACTTACCTAAACAATAAATGATTCACAACAAATTCCAAAAGTTTAAAGCTACTGTCAAATGTGAAGACCCTATAGTGCTTACATTTAATTGAATCACATTCCACACAAATAAATCAGATTCCACACAAATAAATCACCAAAACAACACCTCAAATACTCCATTTCTAGCAGCATTCACAAACAAAAAAAGAGAGAGAAAGTTTCAATGATTTCAGAAAAATAGAGGGAACGATGTACATTACCTGCAGTCACGAACGAGGGAGACGGTGGAGAAGAGACCGTGGCTCTCAAACGACGGAGGGAAGGGAGCCTCAAATGGTCGAAGCTTCCAACAGAGGTTCGAACGGAGGACTCAGAGAGGACTCAGAGAGGGTGGAGATAGACGGTGGTTCGTAAGCGGGAGACGGTGGTTCCGAGCTTCGAACGGAAGACTCAGAGAGGGGGAGGGATACAGAGGGAGAGGGGAGATTGTCAAAGTCTGAGGGAGGGAGGGAACTTTGTCTTAGGGCAAATGATTGTGGAAAATGGGCTGGCCCCGAAATAGATTTAACACATAGTGACGGTAAAAACCCGTCACTAGAAAGGTCACTAAAAGGAAAAATTAATAACATAGTGACGGATAACGACATCTGTCGCTAATATACCAAAACTAGCGACGACTACATCCGTCGCTCACTTTAGAAATCCCTCCAAAATTTTGAAACCCTTCAGGAACCTTAGCGACAGTAACACTCCGTCGCTAATATACCAAAACTAGCGACAACTCTACCTGCCGTCACTACCTTGTGGTACGATAGCGACGACATTCCTGAGTCGCTGATGTCTCCGAAGACATAGCGACTGCAATATCACCGTCGCTAAAAGTTGGCGCCATATATATGTTGGAGGGAAACCAAAAAAATGGAGGGAAATAACTGTAGCGACCGCGCCAGTGACGGGGTATGATTTAGCGACGGTATTGGTGACGGTTCTTTATCAATTTCAGCGACGGGGTATTGTTGGTCGCTGATGTGGTCACTATTTTTCGTATTCAAGGTCCCTTTCATGTTGTGGTCGCTAATTCGGTCACTGATTAGCGACGGCATCTGGCGGTCGCTAAAGGAGTGTAGCTATTAATTGTTTTTCTAATAGTGTTTATCTGACAAGGAGAGAACAATGACACTCTCTTTAAATAGGAGAACACTCGTTATGAGAACCTCACAAGAGAACACTCTAATTTTTCTAAATAGATATTAGGAAATGCTTCTAGTTTGGGATGATAAAACTTGGAGTAAGAAGCTTCAATTTATAGCCATCAAGATGCAATTGTGACCACACACATTTTTATGGATAATATGCAAGCTTTAATTTGGACCACACATTATTTACACATGTCATTAATTAGTGGCTATAATTCTTCCATGATTTTGCACCATAAATTTAATGCCATTTTTTCCGCAAAAGTGGCTTTAGTTTCCAACAATCTCCCACTTAAAGTCACTTTTGTGAGCTTCTCAAATCTTTCTTTTTGCTAGTTTCCTGCTACAATTACGTTTCTAATAAGCTATAAGAGGACGTGCACCATTTGAACTTGTCAGTGTTGATCGATTTTGTCATAACATCTATAATTCTTCCATGATTTTACACCACAAATTTAATGCCATTTTTTCCACAAAAATTAGCTTTAGTTTCCAACACAAACATGCGGCTCATTTTGAGTTCGGCTTTATTTTAACCGAAGAAGCAATTGACTCAGATTAGCATTCACTCACCTAAAAACTAAAAACTAAATAGAAAAATGACATTCAAAAATAAAAATTCAAGAGAATAAAAAATTCCTTTTACTAAATCCTAATTTCTTGTACTTTTTTTCAAATTGAAACCCTGAAAAGTTAAACTAATCTAGATTCTTCATCTTCCATTCCCTTCTACGTCACATCGGTTCACTCTTTTTCTCATTTGCTTAATCTCTTCCATGTCGCTTATCTTTCGCTCGTTGATGGCCAGTGGTTGTCCTATGACTTTAACTTCAATCTTGCGTAGACTTTGTTTCTTGCTCGCTAGTCAGGTGTTCCTTATCTCTCGCTTGATTGTTATCGTTAGAGCTAAATAAAGTTCATATGATTTGTGCAAAATTTTTCATATGAAAAAGCTTTGCACCTAAACACCTTCAAATGATAGTAACCAATAACACATCCAGACCATACTCTCTTTGGGATATCAAATGGAGATCTGTTAATCATGTAGCACACGGTTTGAACAAATTATGTATCATTAATAAACGTCACAAAGTATTTACTACCACTAAGAGTCTCCACTTCCGTGGGTCCATACACATCCAGGTAAACCATATTTAGAACATTTTCTTTCAGCTTGAAAGAAATTCTATGATGCTCTCTAAACAAACAATAATCATAATCATTCAGTTTTGTTCCTTCGGTAGACGGAATAAGGGATTTTCTAGCCAAATTTTGTAATCCTTTTTCACTTAAATGCACTCAATCCATCTTTCATCAACTTGACTTAAGTTTTATAGTGCCTCAAACGTCCTTCAATGTTAGTCTGTAACCTTTATTGGTTTGAATGCACATATCTCCAACTCCCATCTTACTTTTCCAAAGTCTCCAACTTTTTACATCGAAAAGAAATCCTTGCTGGAAGTTGCATGGTAAGATGATGCTAAAATATATGAGCTAACAACAACATGGCAGTCTTCCTTATCTATAGAGAGCAACACCATTTCCCATTGATTACAGGGTCTATACTATTTTCATCATTTCTTCTCTTTGTTCTTCCATGCTTTACAATTTCTTTGATGTGTCCTTCTTTGCCACAGTGATAACATTTGAATTTTCTTTTAGACTAGGGACTATGATCCATCTTTTGATTTTCCTCTATTCTTGCTTCTCCCCTGTTCTTCATGACAATGGCTTGGGAACTGATTGCTCTTAAGTCTTTCCTCCTTGTTTCTTCATTGAACATGCGAGACATAGTTACCTCTCCATTCGAAACGAAATTGCTTAGTGACACCTCTAAAGTTAACATTGCTTGTATTTCGTTTTCCACCACTAGCTTCATGGAAACCAACTAGTTTACCAAGTCTTGGAAATCACTTCAGTGCTCTGCTACCACTCTTCCCCCACTCTATTTTAAATTCACCAACTTTCTAATAATGAAAATTTTATTATGTGCTTTATTTGATACATTTTCTCTATATTCTTCCATAGAGTCTGAGCTTTCGTCTTTGTGGCTACATGGTTGAATACACTGCGATCCACCCACTTCCTGATTAAATGATTGGTCTTCCGAAGCGACTTTTTTTTCAGTCTTTAGCTTTGCATCTCCTTTTCCACAGGATCATACATATCCTTTTAGAAAAGTACATCCCCCATTTTTGGCTTTTAAATGGAGTAGTTTGTAGAAGTGAGCTTGATCATAGTACTCTTATTCTTCCCCATTTAATTTACACTAACTTCAAGTCAAAATTGAGCTCTCATACCAAGATTGTTGGGATATGTGCTAGTGAAATTATATAAAAGTAAAGGACCCATCAACCCAATACCTTAAGGTTTTAGGTTGTGGGTGTTGTTCCATGATTATGAATTCACTCACTTAATCGATTTTCTCTTGATGCAGTGGATTTCCCTGATTCTTATAATTGGTATCACAGCCAATGGTGCAATACAATGATCAACTCAAAAAGGTATTGAAGGGGGAAAATGACGGTGTATCCATATGTGAGGATCCTTATAGAGAAAATCTTCTTAACATTGTGAGGGTTAGACAATGAGTTCCGGTGATGTGAGCCACAAAATGGTACAAGTGTAAGAGAGCATTGGCAGAAATAGGCCAAGCTCTAGGTGCCTCCATACAATACTTATGGTTGGAAAAGCTTCCATTTTAGGAGGAAGCACTACACAAAATGGACTCACTTAAGGGGAGAAATTGTTGGAATGTCAAATGTTAGTCCCAAATTGGATGAGCATGTGTAGCATATAAATATAAAGAATCATGAACTTAATACCTTAAGATTTTTTGGGTTGTTGGTAGTGTCATATGCTTGTAGGTTCAGTCACTTAACCAATTTTCTCTAAATGTAGCATATCTCCCCAGTATTTTCCCTTGCTTCCTACATGTTATATTTGAATGAACCATGAAACACAGAAATTAAATAGGAGGAATTAAAGTAGCTAGAAAAAAGAAAAGAAATATTTCTAGACGAGTGAAAAGGAAAATAAAAAAAATAAAATTACTGTATCTTATAAAACATAAAAATAATTATTTTCTCATAAAATAATATATAATAATGCATGAAATGGATTAAGATAAATATTTTGTTCCATCTTATAAAGAAGCAACCAGGTTTTCTAGCAGAGTGGGTTGGTTTAGATTGAAACTATTGTTTATTTACTTCCTTCCGTATCCAAAGGTAATAAAATGAAATACCAATAAGTGATTAGTTTAAATGGTATATATTTAATCCTTTTTAAATAAAAAGTTTCATGTTCTAACCTTCATGGGTAGAAAAAAACTTCTTTGGAAGAATTAGACCCATATGATGTATATGTTCTTATTTCAAACATGATTATTCCTTAAAGATACACATGATTAAAAAAAGAGGGGGAATGGCGCCAAAAGTTTTAAAATTTTTTACTTTATCAAACTATTAATAATAAAGATAATAATAATATTGCAATCAAGAAGCCAAGAATGACCAATGCATTATTAAAAAGGAAAACAGAAAAAAGAAATACTAAGAGTTGGGAAATATTGTCCTTTGATGGTCCAGGTAGAGGACTCATGTGGATGCCCCATCAAATGAGACATGCAAAAGAAACAATGAATCTAACAAAAATGACATGTACTCACTGACAGTGACACGTTTTGAAAACGAAACCTTATTGGATTTCTTCCACGAGTTTGCATATATGCAAAATTATTCATATAAAAAATATGTAGTTTTGGCATATACTATTGTTGTTTCTCAATTAAAAAGGAACGCAATATTTAATAGGATTATCTACATTGATCGATAAATAATGCACCTTTCCAATTTGAACCAGTTCACAATACGATATCCTAGAAATGGTACATTTAAATAACTTTTTACCATTTTCTTTGAGACCTTTTAATCCCTCACACTTCTTAGGCCTCGGAGTTTGTACATTTTACATTCTAATTATAATTAAGCTTTCTTGGCTTCTTGCTAATCATACAGAAGAAAAAAAAGGCACCAGCTACAAGAAAGGTTTCAATGAGCTTCTGCTGACTGAAAATGAGACCAGTATTCCTTCACAAGCTTTCCAAACAACGACCCTTCTCTCTTCATCAACTTCATTGGTTCATCATACTCAACTAGTTTTCCTGAAAGGCACAACCACTCATTTTATTTTCTTAGAAGACAATAGCTAAAGGATTAAGAGTTCAAAATGTGCAGTAAAGTACCTCAACTTTACATCTTCTTAATTTTGTGTGATCAAAGCTTAAAAACCAAATAACTAAATCTACTATCTCATTTTATTACCCTTTCTAGCCAGGTAGACTCAAGCAGACATATTCAAAAACCAACCTTTATCTTTTCTATGGTCAAACAATAGTTATATCAGAATTCTCATGGGGTGCATACTGCATACGTACAACCTTTATTTGTCCTCTTAGGTCGTTTGATTTACAAATCAGTTTAGAAAAGCACGTGTTCAATAAGAATGATGAGGCGGGGTAGTTAACATGGAACTTACCATCACTGATGGCAAGAACTTTAGTGCAATCCATCACAGTTGGTATCCTATGAGCTACAGTGATCACTGTGCAATCTGCAAACTCAGTCCTAATGGTTTTCTGCAGAATCAAATCAGTTGCATTATCAATTGATGCAGTTGCTTCATCAAGCACCAGTATCCTACTTCTCCTAAGAAGAGCACGCCCCAAACAGAATAACTGTCGCTGTCCCATGCTCCAGTTTGCTCCAGCTTCAACAACTGTACAGAAGTTTGTTAATAGAAATTAGTATTTACTAATTAAACAGGAATTGATCACAGCAAAGTTGTAACAGAAAAACTTGAAAGTGTACCTGAAGAGTCTAACCCCTCTTCTTTCTCTTGGACAGCATCTTGCAACTGACACTTCCCAAGAACCTTCATATGGAACCCAAAATTAGTCAACAAATACCATGGAATGTAGAGATGAACAGACACATAAGACTTGACAACATGTTGACATGTTTTACCTCCCATATCTCTTGATCAGAATGTTGAGATAACGGGTCCAAATTGTATCTGACTGTGCCATTAAAAAGAGTAGGATCCTGAGGTATAATGCCAAAACGCGACCTCAAATCATGGAGTCCAATGGAGCAAATGTCAATACCATCAACAATGATTTTTCCTCCTGCTGGCTCTACTAGACGGAATAAAGCACCTATCAAAGTGGACTTCCCACTTCCTGTTCGGCCAACAATACCAATTTTATGCCCTCCTTCAAGTGTGCATGTGATCCCACCGAGTACTAATGGTGCATCAGGCCTGTAACGTATCTGTTTTGATATTAAGAAGCAAATTGTAGCTTTAGTTCAAGTGTTGAGTTTCCATTTTTAAGGACACTGTGCAATGAGTTTGGAAAAAAAGTAACAAATACCTTCAATTCATTTATTTCTACTCTTCCAGCAACTGGCCAATTCACAGGAGGACGGTTTCCTTCTATTACTTCTGGGGCCTCACTTGGTATATGCATATATTGATTTAGCCTCTCCACTGATATTATAAAATTTGCTACATTGCATTGATTTTGAATTGAAAATACCAAGGACATGTTAAGTGAAAGGCCGTAAGAGAGAGCCATGCCAATAAATCCTGGAATACCATCATGTGTTGAAATTAGAATACTTGCATTAGACTGAGCTATCCTTTTAGTTCGTTAAAAGCATGATTCATACTATGCTAAAAGAACAGCAAAAGTGGCATTTCAAAAGCAATAATAGAAGAAAGTCTTACCAGAGGAGAAAGTTCCGGGAGGAAGTACAACCATGCAAAGTGCTGCTGATGCAAGAACAACTGCACTCACTGTTTCTAACCGCTGGATCAACCATTCATTTGCTGCAAAACTATGGAAGAAAGGACTAGCATTGACATCAATTAGATCAAGATTTTTCACAAAGAAGCGATCTTCCTCTTCAAAAGCCCTTATTGTCACAGCCCCAGCAACAGATTCTGCTAGATGGTTGGCAACAAAGGATTTTGTTGTGCCATTCAGCCGCATCAGTTCTTTTGCAGAGGCAAAGTAATATTTCTATATAAAAGATGTTATCAGTTAGTGGGCTTACTATCCAGAAGTACATTTTAAATCTATGAAAAATGATTATATAGTTAGCAAAAGAAGAAAAGACAAGGGCCTCCATGTTAAATAAGACAAGTAACTGTCCTTACCAAAGGATAAAGAAACCTTTCTACTAACATGCGATTGATGAACTCCAAATAAATGACATCAAATATAGTTAAAATGTAAATTGTTAAAACATTATAAATGAAAAATACATAGCATGTTTTTTTTTTTCTACTTCTATTACTTTAGGCAAATAGCAAGTATGAGAAGTAACATAAAGGCAAATACTGATTTTCTGCATTCCATTTATTTCTCGAGTGAACACTGACTTTAAGAAACCATACTATTAATTTTCTTTATGATAATTTTCCGATATATATGGTTCCTTAATTTGTGAATCCTGACTGAATCAAACACTGCTTAGTTATTAATATAAACTTTCCAGATTGGACATGTTTCAAAAACCTACATTGTCCAAACATACAGGTATATGCAGTCTACTTTATGTCATGTATTCATTTGCTACAGTATACCACTGCATAGTTAGATAATAACATTCTCAAATTAAGAAGCAACACCAAATTACCCCTGCCATGTAATCTAAAGAAGAATTTGTTCATTACCTGTAAGCGAATTGCAAAAAAAATCATTGGTATGGAGACAAACAAGACTTGCCAAGTAACAACTGCTAAAACTGTAAGATTAGCATAACAATTCATAGTAGCTCCCAAAGCAAAAATAAAGCCAAATGGGATATCAATGTCCACAATGCTGACATCTGAAGAGACCTAAACAAGGAAATAACACTCAAAACGTTAGTGCTCCCCCCGTTCATTTCATTATGCTGCAAAGTGAAAGAATAAACTGATTTAATATGCTTACCCTACTAAGTATCCGTCCTAAAGGAGTGGAGTCATAAAATGACATGGGGGCACGAAAAAGGGAGTTCAGTAGCTGTAAAAACAAAGACTTTGATGATTGAAGACCCAAAGCAACTGTGGAAAGACTTCTTGTCAACAAGAATATTGTTGAAATAACTCCGATCAACAAGTAAACTACAATCAATTTCAAAGTGCTGACTTGAGGATCATCAACTCTAGCAGCCATCCATGAGTTTTGCAATATTTGGCCAACGACAAATGTAAGGTGAGAAAGAGCAGCCACAGAGAAGTATATATATCCTTTGTTCTGATTCAAATATTGTAAGTAAGGCTTAAACCCTTGATCTCCTTTTTCTCTCTCTTCTTCCTTAATCAATTGATCACCTTTTGATGCTTCAGAATGCGCCTCCACATATGTTTTTCTAATTTCTCTAGCACTATTTGAATGTTTCTGGGAAGAAGTAACATCCACAAGCCTGTTAGAACCAGCAGTCTCTTTGTGAGCATTCACAAGGTCCTGAAATTCTTGGCTTGAATTCAACAAATGGTGATAAGGAGCAGCTTCTATGATTTCCCCATCTGACATCAACTGTAAACAAACAAATAGTTACAACCATGCTGATTTTCAACCGGCTTTGAAGATAACAAGAACAAAAGAAAACATAACTTGAACTCATTATAAATCTACAAATATTAAATATGCAGAAAAGAAAATATAATAGCATTGATATAACCAGTGCTTAAAGATGAAAGGAATTACCAAAACAGAATCAAATGCTGGAAGGAAATCAACTTGATGAGTCACAAGCAAAACTGTCTTCCCAGCAAGTCCTTCCATTATGTATTCCTGTCCAGTTGAAAAGCTATCTATCAGTAAAAAGCAAATAACACAAAGATATAAATGTAGTATCTGAATCCTAAAAGAAAACTTTTTATTACATTAAACAAGTTTGTAGCAGTATGTGCATCAACAGCACTGAATGGGTCATCCAAGAGATATATATCAGCATTTTGATATAGAGCACGGGCAAGTTGAATTCGCTGCTTCTGACCTCCACTCAGGTTGACTCCTCTCTCTCCTATTTCAGTAAGATCACCATGGGAAAACAACTCAAGGTCCTTCTCTAGTGAAGACCTATGAAGCGTTTCTTGATATTTTTCAGGATCCATAGCTGCTCCAAACAATATATTCTCCCTTACTGTACCTGTCTGTATCCATGCCGTTTGAGAAACATAGGCAAACTTCCCATAAACTTCAATCTGTAATGCAGAGAAGAAAATCAGATATCGATTAATCTAATTAACTAATAATATTACAACTCCAATGAAGGACAGAAAATCCACTCTACTAAGTTGAATTTATGTGCTAGATATTATAATTCTGCTAGCAGAAAAGTGAAAATGGTACCCAGATTATAACCAGTGAAAGTATCACAGTTTACAAAGTTAAAAATAACTAAAAGGAATAAAATCTTACTGTCCCGTGAGTATTAGGAACTTCTCTGAGAATTGCTGCTAAGAGAGTTGATTTGCCTGAGCCAACCTCTCCACATATAGCTACCTTCTGCCCAGGTCTAACTTCCAAATTTATGTTTCTTAATGTTGGCTTTGATGCATTATCTTCCCATGAAAAATCAGCAAACTTGATTAAAATTGAGCCCCTCATTCTGTCATTGGAACACTTTTTGCTGACAGTTTCACTCTGCAGTTCAGGTGCCTCTAGGAATCTTAAAATCCGGGCAAAAGCAACTTTTGCCTGAATGAACACCCCAATAACATCGGGTATGGTTCTAATGGGATCTTGAACAAGGCGTAAAGTTGCCACAAAAGTGAAAACATTATTTGCATGTAAAGGAACATTAAGAAAGTAACATGCTCCAAAGGTAGCAGCAGAGACCAAAACTGGGGAGCACCAAAAGAGAAAGCTGTTGTATGCCTTTCTTAATTGCACTGCAGACACCCATTTGAGTTCCACATTCCTTAATCCTTCTATAACATTTCTAAAATTGGTTTCCCATGCATATAACTTCAACACCTTCATATTCACAAGAGCCTCAGAACAAGCCTTCAATCTCTCATCTTGTGCCACCATAAGTTTGGTTTGAAACTTGTGCTGTAACTTTGCAAGCGGGGTGTTGCCAAGCACTGTGATTACTATCACCACCAAGGAGGCAATTGTAGCAAGCCCAACAGCACGGAAAAGTACTACTAATGAGATACAAAGCTGGAAGCTAGTTGTCCATAACTGGTGAAACCAGTATGGAAATTCACCAATTCTATAAGCATCCACAGTCACATAATTCATTATCTCACCACCAGAGTGCATTAATCTAGCAGAATTGGATAACCTCAGTTGCTTTCTATAAATGGCTGCGGTTAGCAGTGACCGAACTTTCAGACCAATAAGTCTGCAGCGGAAGTACCATTGCCTTTGTGACAGGGATTCTATGCTTTTTGCAAAGAAAAGTGATATGGCTAACACAAAACCTTCATACTTGAAACTCTCATTACCCTCAGCTACCAATATGAAAGAATTCAGAAGAAGAGGCCCACAAGACAAAGCAAGTACCTTAAGCAATGCAAAAAAGCCTGATATTAAAATTTCTCTCCAATGGCATATAAGTATTGTCCTCAAAATTGATGGCTGCTTGGTTGGATTCTTCTGTTTCTGTCTGCTCAATTGGTCCAAAAATAGCAAATAACAACTTTCGGCTCGGTCCTCCTCCCGCAACCTCGGCATGTCTTCATCCTGAAGTGTTTTCTCTTTACCCCTTTTCATCAATGGATTCAACCACCAAAATGACATTCTGCTGAAGAATCCAGCTTTGGCAAATAAGGTAACATAGCTAATAGAATCCTTTTTATAGGACTCACCATTTAAAGGGGCATAAAGGCTTTCATCAATTTCATTGTGAGTGTCCCTATACTTGGATTCCTTATATGTGCATAAAAGCAATAATATTGCCCCAGGAAAAGATAGAACATCTAAAGCTACCTTAAGGGACGGTTCTGTGCTACTAACTGCATAAAACAAGGAGAAAGCACACAGAATACCAGAAACCAAAAAGATTAGAATAGCAAAAAGCCTTGACGATGTTCTTGGAAGTTGTTTCAACTTCAGACATATTGTTAAACTCACTAACAACCATGTTAATCCATGAAAGATTTCTAGCAACCACCAATTAAGAGGCAAGGAAGTTTGGGTTTTCCTCAACTTCTCCTCTAAAAACCAAATGCCTAAGCACAAATGCACCAACCCAAAAGCACCATTGACGGTGGCAGAAACTAGCTGCAAATATGAATATCTTTGCACCCGAATTAGACCCTGAGATGGTTTTGATGTTGACTTCTGGATCATAGTGAATAAGAGAATGATAAGTAGTAGCACATCAAAACAAGAGATCAACAAATGGTTGATACACGTGGAAGGATCAATGAGAAGCCTAACTTCAAAACTGCAAGGCTTTCTTCCTGCCACTGAACAACCAGATTCCCCACAAAACACACTCCAAAATCCTTCCATTTTCTTTGTCTTCTCTTAGGTTGCTCAAACACTGATATAGGACAATAAAATCGCATATTAGTTGAAGAAACCTTTGTCCTAAAACTTTAAAACCCAAAAATAGTTTATCAACAAGCTTTAGCAAAAGAAACTTATTAAAAAAAGTTCAAGACTAAGTTGTTCTTTACTTTTTTTTTAAAGAGTAATACACACGGATACACAAGTCTCACACACACACATATATAAAGCACAGACAACAAAGAAAACATCATTAATTCTACATCAGACAATATGAACAGTTTTCTCTTACAAGTTTTCAAGACTCTTACCCTAAAGAGTACTAATAAACTTGGAAATACAAATATGCACACACAGTCGTCACTTATCATCAACAAGTAGTTAGGAAACAGATATGACTGGCAAACGATAAATGGGTAACACGTAGTGCTTTGGCGAAGTAACATCTCTCATATAACTTCCAATGCATCATCCAAACCACATGGGAACTAGTTTCAGCTGTCTCATTGGTTATTACTGAGCAGAGAAATGCATGCACCACACTCACTACTTTTTTGACAACTCATCATACTACTTTAAAAGTAACCATATAAATCTCACTCTTTTTTTTTGTGCAGTTAGGAAATAAATAAATACATCTAATTACAACAATTCACATATGTTGTTTAACTAATTGAATTGAACTCCATTGACATCTCACTCTATTATCTTTTTTAGGGGATCTTTCTACTTGGGAAACCATAACATTAATTTCTTGTCCCCTCAATCAGCCCAATAAGTGATAAGGTTCTGGCCACGAATTTTTTCCATTTCTCATTCTTTATTTATTAACTCACAAGTGAATCCCCAAAAAAATTAAATTACGTTAGTAGTATTCACATAAACAGTATATTAAAAAAAATGCCTTAAAATTTCCATACACGGTGATTAAAGCCAAGACACTTTAGACAGGCTGGTGAGAGACTAAATAAAAAATAGCAACTTCACTTTCTGCAGAGGATGACGATGAGAGAGAAATAGAGAATGTGAGAATTATAAACAAATTGCTGAATAGTAATATGGTTTTGTTTGTACTTTCTAGATTCTCAAACAATTCAACGACCATTTAATAATTTTTGTCTCTCTATCTGTCTTCAGATCGTATCTACAACCTACACCTGATGTGAACAGTCAAGCCAAAAAACTCGGAAAAGAACAAAAACACCAAAAAGGATAAAAAGAAGAAAAGAAACACATAAAAATGCCCTGTTACTTCATGGTTAAAATTTTGAACAAAACAAAGGTGCACAGGAGCAGTTCAGTGGGTGTTTTAGGTGCAGTTTTCCAATCAGGATTATTAGAGTTTCACTTCAGTAATTTTTTATGAGCATTAATGGTCAATATAGGTTACTGATGTGAAACCCCAATTTTAATTGAAAATCAGAATGAATGAACCTTTTTACCCCTAAAATTGGTGATGCCAGACCCATTAGTATCTAATTTTCAGAAATCATCATTTTGGATACCATTATTGTAGTCTCTCAAATTGCTTACTTCCTTGACTTTAAAGATGTAATTAATTAACCTAAAGTGATGGTTTCCCATAGTAAAACAATAAAATGATGGATGCTATGCTACTAATTTCAAGGACTAAGTCAAAGGTTTAATACTATAACGATAGTACTGCATCTATGTTTTCAGATGAACACGTTAGTGTATAACATTCACGTATCCTCTTTTTCCTACATTTCTTCTTTCTCTCATTATTATTACTATTGTTTGATTTTTTTTTCCATCTCTACTTTGTTTTCGTATTTCTTTAACTTATCTTTTTCCCTTCTTATGGCTCAACGGAATGTCTACACTTCAAGTTGGTGCCGGCAACTTCATTAATTAAAAACACAAGAATGGAAAACGACTTATTCAATTTAATACAGAATATTATAAAAGGAAAAAACATTGGGAATAAACAAACCGGTACCGTGTGAAGCCGTATAAAGATAGGTAGCTAGAAGCGAGACGACAACGTATTCGGCATTTGAAATTGAATGCTCGGTGTTGTCTTGTCTCTTAGCAAAACCGTAGAAGATGATTATAATCTGCGTTCGAGTAGCGGTGATTATAATCCTCGTTTCGTTGTGAAACCGGAGTTTGACGAAGACAAGGTATAGTAGTAGGACGTAGACGACGACGATGTTTTGTTTGGGGACTGAAAAAGAAGAAAAACCGAAAAGGAAAGTGAAGAAGCAGAAGAAGAAGAGGACAGGGAGTGTAGCACATGCAAAGGTGAAATGCACATAGCTAATAATATACACGCAAACTTTGTCTATCTCACCTCCTAGGCACCGTGTCGTCATTGCTGGCGTATCAATCTACTGTTTTTATGAGAAAATAATCCTAGCCACATATATACCAAATATATATTAATGGTAACATACTAATTAACAATACTTGAAAAGTAAGAAGTATAAAAAGAAAATAATTAATATAAAATTATCCCAAAGTTTAATATAAAATTAGGGTCAATTTCTTATAATATTTTTAAGATTTTGCACCTGAAAATTTATTTAGTTAGTTTTATATCTCTACCGCTTACTGTTGTCGTTAAGTACTAATATAGATTTGTCGCAATTTCATATAATCTATGACATGTGTAAAATTTTTTGCCGTAAAACGTATAAGGTTAGTGTTTTGGCATGAAGAATTATTTCAACATTTTTATTTCTCATTAAAATAGAGGACATAATATCATATTCTCACTAAACCGGTGTATAATACAAGCCTATAAACAAGTATTAAATACTGTCCCGGGGCGATCCTTTGCACCCCGGCCACCAATTTAGTTCTTATTACAAGTGATGCTCATTATTGTCTAGGAAGGAATTTCAGTGGTGGATATCTTTCGAGAAGATGTCTTATATGATCTCTTTAAGAAGTTGATCTACTTTGTTAATCAAATTAAGTTGAACAAATGTGTATCACTTAAATGATGGTGCATTACTTGTACTAGCAACATCAGAAGTTTCAAAAAATTTGATTTGTGTCGGGGGTAATGTGTTAATGTAGTGTGTTTATTTTTATTTGTGGTTAAATAAAGGAACCACTGACAATAAGTTTTTATGTAAAGTGTGTTTGTTTTTATTTGTGGTTAAATATATGAACCATTGGCAATAAGTTTTTTTATACACATGTCCATGCCGAGGTGCTTAACTATTAACCCCGTCAACACTAAATTGATGAAAGTTAATGGCAGAGGTTTATTCCTAACAAAATATATTTTGAGGGGCCAAATTCGAAAAAAAAAGAATTTTAGGGGGTTGACCCTAATTTTAAATTTTTTAGGGTTTAATTTTATATTTAGGCTAAAAAAATAATGAGAAAAATGTACCAGAGAGAAAAGTGTAAAAGAAAATTCTAAAATATCATCTCATTATTTAAGTATTATTATTATTATAAAATTAAAATTTAAAATTATCCAAACAGGCTATTTTACGTAGATTTTTAAACAGTCAATCATTTTATTTTTTTCACTAGAAATTAAATGTGTTAGGATACTCATAACAATTCATTCATCATATTAACTAACTGAGTTATTGTTTATTTGGTAAGTTATTTCAGCTAGTTAAAAGCTGAAATCATCAGCTGAAATATCATTTTAAGTAAACTAGAATGCTACTTCAAATAGCATCTTTCAATTTCAACTAATAACTAAAATCTCCTTGTACTTTATTGTCGGTTCATATTTTTAATAATTTCTAATAGTAGCCTTTATTTTATTTTTAAAACATGTCTTTTTATGTTATTTTACATTTATCAACTACTGCAACAACTAGTTTTACTAAATAGTTTCAATACAATCAACTAGCTTATCAGCTTTTAATTTTTAATAACTTTTTAGCTTTCAATTAATTTTTCAACTAATTTTATAAAATAGAAACTTAGCCCCTATGACAATAATTAGTCATTTGAACAATTTTAATTAATTTTATTGATATATATGATCCTAAATATTCACTGTTGATCATAGTCAAAGCATTATAAATGTGAAATAAATATGAATCGATCTATGCTGGGGTGCAAGATCCGGCGTGGTAACCAACCCTCAAACGATGTGTTTCTTTGTGTATTTTACACTAGTCCAGTGGAGAAATAAGAGTCTTAGAGTGTTCCCTTGATCAAATATCACAAACCTTACGTGTTGTGGGGTAGTGCAAGGGCATTGACGTTCAAGTCAGTGGGATATTCAGAGAAAATAATAAAGCTTGAGTGTAAGTTTATAGTAAGAATGTTCTACCTTTTTATTGTTGATTTGTAAGGTTTTATACCTTAGAGCAGTGGAATAGTCGTTTTGAGTAGGTGAGTTTACCGTACGGAATATTAGCGTGATTCTGATCGTTTGCAGAAATGTTAACAGTGACCCTACCTATTGGTTGTACCTTTGCAAGTTACTTCCTTAATATGCGATTTTGCAAGTTACTTCCTTAATATGCGATTGCATAAGTCAACTCTGACATTCCAGTACTAAGGGAATGACTTATACCAGTGTTAAGTCATGAGTCTCATGCGCGGTGTTGAGAATCAATGTCAACTTTCAATAACTTATACAATGTCAGTCTTGTGTTAAAACTCTCACTACACCTGAATGAACCACACACCATTGTTCTCTCAACCTCCATGAGTGAACCTGCCATAGCCACAAGCAAAGAGCAAAAAGAATAGCTGAGAAAGGAGAAGAGAAAACCCAAGAGAGAAGATGTGAAATATGTAATGATTCATTCATAACCAGAAAAATGAAGGGTAAGAGTTATATATACAAGCTAACAAACTAAAACTAACACTAACGAACCACTAATTAAGGAGCTAACTAATTTAATTATGCACAATAAAATAATTACATATTAACATATTGTATGACTTTTAGGTTGAATAATCTTTCTATTCATAGACCGATATTAAGACTGAATTAAAATATATATGAGAACTATCAAAGCCAAGCTTGCCCTAAGAAAGAAATAACATAAAGCATGTGAAATTACTAAATCATATTATTATTACGACTAGGATATATGAAAAAAATAGTGTTATAAATTATAAAAGGGTATTATGGGAATTTGCGGCATACGTAATATATATACTTTTATTTTGCACCAGCGTCATCGTTTGGTAAATAAAATATTGTCAGATGAAACATAATTGCATTCCCTGGATTTGTTGCATTATCAAAATTAGTTAATCTAATCTTCCACATATAATTTTGTCGACGTGGTGCCTATCTGTATTGTTTTATTATTATTGTGAGACTAACAAGAAAGTTAAGTGTAACCACCAAATTATAACACTGATGATCGAGTTAAAAACGTGATCTATATATAAAAACAAACAAAAATTTATATTATTATTGTGAGACTAACAAGAAAGTTAAGCGTAACCACCACGTTCTAACACTGATCATCGAATTAAAAACGTGATATATATATAAACAAAACAAAATATTATAACCAGGATTCTTTTTACATTGAAGTAGAGATTAAAATGGGTTAGGTCAGGCTCGGCTTTAAACGGCCTGAGCCTGACTTACATTAAATTTTTAAAACTTGAGCCTTTGTTATAGTTTTTTTTAAGGTCTGGTCCGATCTATTTAAATGTCTGACCCATTTAAAAGCCTGTTTATAATAAGACTTTTAAAAGGCCAAAACTAACCTAAATTTTTTTTTCTCCATTCTGTCCTAATTTTTTTAATTGTAAAATTGTAATATTAATTTATATATATAAATGTAAATATAATATATATTATTTTATGTTATAAATATTATATATATATAACTAATTAAAAATTAATCTAATTAAATAGGCCAGTTTGTTGGGCTTTAAAGATTTTTTGGAAAGCCTGTGGCCTGACCTGTTTATCTGTTTAATTAAGAAGACATTTTTAAAATACTAAGTCTGACCTTTTAACTCGACAAATATATAGGTTTTAAACGAGTCAGACTATAGGCTCCCGACGGACGATCTGACTCATTTCTATTTCTATAAAATTCATTAAGTTGAGAAATGCCCAGTGTTACGAAAATCAATTCGTAAATTTCGTAAGGAAAACTATTATTATTTATTTGTTTTATGATATCGCCGTGATTTCTGTTTATAATTCGCTTTATTATTTGTCTTGGCCATGGATACATTGTATAGCATTCGTTAATTTTATTTTATTTTTGCACTGGATAGCTGATTGAATTTTAACATTTCTTATGGAAAACATATTGTTAATTTATTGAAAGGTAATAAGTTTCTTCTAGCAAGAGACCTATTTTTAGGAGGGCAAATATAACATCATTAAAAAAAATAGAAATCACATTTAGTATTACAAGGTGAGAGATAAGCAAGTGGGGGAGGGTGAAGTGTATTTCATTGAACACGTACGCATACTATTTATAATTCATATACTATTATAACTTACGGTTTTCTAAAGTGTTTCCTAGTTAAAAAATAAAGTTTTATGGAAATTACATAGATGACTCCATTAAATATATAGAAAGATTGGGTAAAATATGTTATGTCCCCGTAAAATCATCACATTTCAGGTTTCATCCATATAAAATTTTGTTATGTTTTTTTATTCCTAGTTAATGTTTTTTTCTTTATTGTTCATCTCTCATTAATATATAATTAATGTTCAGAAGTACTTTCTTATTAATTTAAATATTTTGTTTCAATTTATCATTTTTGTTGTTTAATATATGTGTTTAGGTCAGTCAACTCAATTGTGAAAATATCTTTGTCTAAATTCTGTAATCAGGTAAAGGGAAGGTGTGATAAGAAAATTACTAAGCATAAGGTATATGGATAATAGAAATGACTCCCTAACCCTTTCAATATTTATTTCTGTTACTCTTAATTTTGCTATTTACTGATTAGTGTCTTTGCTTAATCCTGTTCTCTAAATGTCGTGTTTTATTTATTATATCTTTTTATCATGAGGACTTTAGTTAGGAAATGCAATATTTATTGAAGTATGTATGCCTATGCATATATATATATATATATATATATATATATATATATATATAAAATCATTTCCAATGATTAAGATGCCTGTAAATTAAATGATAAAATTTTGTAAAGTTTTGATGCATAAAATCAAAAGTATACATTTAGTATGGATATATTATAATATTTGGGAATTTTTTGAATGCAACAAGTCAAAGACAAAATTTGGAAATATCTAAGTTACAAGGGAAACTCTGCCGAAATTTTGATAGATCCCATGAAAGAAAATGAAAAGTATTTTAAAAAAGTTTGATCCGAGAAATGTACTAGGAATGGTTATAATTAAGCATATGGTATACATCATGGTTATAATTTGAGAAATGTATTAGGGATGATTCAATAGTGAACCTTGGGATGAAATGGTGTGAAGAGAGGTCGGGGAGACCTGAGGTCGCTCTCTAGTGTCGGGTAAATTCATAACAAACGCTTGCCAATCTGATTAGGCCTTTAGTACATATTAAGGTCAGTGAAACTGTTCAGTTGTCATATAGGCAATTATTATTTTATGACAAAACAGTATCAACTCCTGACTGCTCCCAATAAAAGAAAACTTAAGGACCCACATGCATGACATCTTCATCATCAATTAAAGAATTAATAAAATATTTGTTAACAAAATATGATACCATACAAAAACTTGAATAAGAGTTGTTGATCATGCATACAATCCTATTCAATGCTGTAAATAACATATAAGAAGAAATTTGTCAGTAGAACTTATTATTTTATGAAAATCTATTATTTATATATGTCTTGTATGATATTGGTATTTTCTGTTTCTCACCATTTTCATTGTTTATGTTGTGTAAAATAATTAAATTGAACATATATTCACTATGGCTGAATTTCCAATGATGATCGATGTAAGAGTAAGACCCCAACAACAAGGGATATGGAGATGGAGGATGTTAGGCGTAGAAAATGTGTATGTGTATTATGGAATAATTACTGTTAGGTTATCACATGTAGTAATTGGATTGCCCAACTTAGGGGTATTTTCATTCTCATTTGGAGCTAGATTGGTTATAGATCTTCGTGACACTGACCTTTTCGTTGGACACCCACCTCCACCTCCTCAGTTAGACAAGGAGAATATGGGGAAGATTCCTCTGGGAGTGGTTCTACCATTGAAGATGTTTAGGTAGTTAAAGATAACCCAATAGGTTAGTGTGGGTAGTATTTTAAGGATGACTCCAATCGCGCCTAATGGTTGAGTAGTTTTTTTGTGATGCTATTTAGCTGCTCAAGAAATCTAAAGTTTATTTTGATGACTGCTAGTGTCTAACTTGTCAAAGTTACAACTAACTAGACATATTTTTTGTATTGATATATTTATAAAAAACACACTTATGAACATTTACGTGTATATATATATATATATGTGTGTTTGTATAATTTCTATAATTTATGTGTTGTTGAGGAATTTAATTTGGTAGTAATTAAGGGTGTTACACTATGCCTCACATTGCTTGATATGTGAACCTTTAAAGGGTATATATTGTAAGGTTTATGCTTGTATACAAGTTAGAAACACTTTGGACACACGCGCAGATGAGATTGAGTATAATCCTCTAATTTACCCTCACAGAGACATAATTATATTGGATGTTAAGCCTTTTTGTGGTTTTTTATGAATTTAAACTTTCATTTTAAAATGTTTAAGCTTATTTGAAAAATAGCTATTTTGTGGTGGTTAATTTATGGATTGACCTCATCTCTTATTTATCGAGTCAAGATGGTTTTATTAACATTTAAAAATGATCCTAAATATTCTATTTATTTATTTAGATAATTGATGGACTCTTTTCAAAGATATTTCTAAATGTGTTTATTATTTTGTTGATTTATCTTAAATCATTTATTATTTTATTATTTCAATTATGTCATTATTTAGAGAGATTAATAACCTTTGGAGAATCTTAATTGTAACTTTCTCTCTACATTCTCTTCCTCTTTTTTCAACTCTAGATTTACTCAAAAAAATATTTTTTTTGTCAGTTGTGTTCTTAATTCGACCAGAAAAGACTTTAAGTGAATAAAGTCTCAAGGCAGTAATATTATATATCTGAACCTAATTGACTGTAATCCTAAGAATCATTGATTGTAGACCTTTTCCATTACCTGCGAGGTCGTATCAGTAAGATGACAGAAACTCTTTGAAATTATCTTTAAAGTCCATGAGTGTGTCGGGTTGCATAAATCTTCTACCAACACACATCAAATATGACTTTTTGGCCTTGAAGCTGCTGACTGATAGTGTCTAAATCATACAATAAAATTGTTGGCATTAGTTCAAAGAAATTGAGTCTCTCATAAAAAATAGGAAAAGGAATTTGATTCTACATAAAGCCAGAAATCGACTGTATGAACTCATACTACATCTCAATGAAAGTTAAAGCTTTCAATAGAATTGAAAAAGTTATGGATGCTGGGACAATCTGTTAACTTCTTCTGTTGTTATATATTCAAACTATCTAGTCTCCAGCTTTTGTAGCTACATCTCCAATTCAAGTTTTTACAACTCAATGTAATTTATCCTAAATATATTATTATTTATTCTTTCATCTTGGAATACTATATCGACATTTATAATTTAAATAATTTGACAACTTGTGTTTTTTATTTTATCAAATAACTTTAGAAAGTTTTTTAAATAGACCCATAACCCATCCATTTCATATATTTTATGAACATTAATTAAGTTTAAAAATTATATAAAATTATAAATAATAAATAAATACATGTCTTAAAATTTTATTGAATTATATTTTATAAAAAATATCTACAATATTATGAACAAAGGAGAGAAATAATGTTTCAAATAAAGAGTGATATATATAAGATATCTTTTACAGAGAAAATTTATAAAAATATTTTATATATTTATAATATAATAAATGTTAATAAAAGTATACAATTGTTACATTATATATAGTTATATTATTTATAATATATAAAAAATATTATCATAATTATATATGTTTAAAAAATCCTAATTAAATTCTTTAAAGATTACCCTAAACAACGTCTATCAAATCGTTGAATTCATTAATTTTTCATTAACCCATATACCACACACACACACACACACACATATATATATATATATATGATGTATCATATGAGAAAAACTCTCTTATATGAGAGTGAGATGAGTGAATCTAGGCCGTACAATCATATAATGGATGGTTAAGATTTAAAGTTTTTCAAAGTCACATAATTAATCTCAAGCATCCATTGTATGGTTATACGACCCTGATTCGCTTTTCTCACTCTTACAAAAGAGAACATTTCTCATAAGGTACATCCCCTATATATATAATGTATTATATGAGAAAGATTCTTTTATGTAAGAGTGAGATTAGTGAATCTGGGTCGTACGACTATACAATAGATGATTGAGATTAATCAAATGAGTTTTTAAAAAAGTCATGCGACCTTTTAAGTGATCATGTGACTTTGAAAAACTTTTAATCTTAATCATCCATTATATGGTTATACGACTTAGATTCACCCCTCTCACTCTCACATTTCTTATAAAATGCATTATATATATATATATATTATATTATAATATATAATATTAATAAGATTAGTATCAAGTTCTGTATGGAATGATATTTGATGGGAATGGATAAAACAGTATGCTTTGAAATTCATTTCAACCTGTACAAATCCCAATGATGAGACAAAAACAAAAGAGATGTCCTTTAAGGCACTTCCAATGTCTAAAACAAAATGATAAAGGGAAATCAATGAATAATTACATAATAAATACATACATTTCATTGTTTAAAAGGTATATATTTAAAGTGAAAGTTGATGTATGATGCAATGATGTTGTTGTCAAGCATCTTTATAGGTTTTGTCAATGACATAACAGTTGACATAATATTTATTGTGGATAAGATCTTCCTTTAGGGATCCTGTCATGAGACAAGCTCTCTGTTGAGGCATATTCTAATATGTCGTCCAGCTATAGTTGGGATCTTAAATGATTGATTAAATATAATATTTAAAATTAAAAGAAAAACCTTAAACTCAAGAAGTGAGTTACTTCATGTAGCAACTACCTCTGTTAACAAAAGCATTTGACGAATGTCAACTGTCCAAATAGCTTACTTCTCTATCCCTCTCATATGGGAGCAACTCTTGTAAGTAATCATTGAGTTGTTTTAAGGTTTTTTTTTCACACATGAAACAGTTTTCGTAGGTTTGAAGAAGGGAAATGTTATGGGTCCCTCATCAATGGATGACTATATTTTTTAATGCAAATTGTCTCCTCCATTTTGCAGCTACAGAATGCAAGCAGCGTGGATGCATAAAAACCACTTAATTTCAAGTGGCTGAAATTCATTTCGAAGGCCTATAAATAGTCTTTGCATTTCAGCATAAGGCATCAAAGAAGTAATTGAGAGCAATTACAGAGAAACACCAACGAGAGTGTTTTTAGGCCAAAGCAATTAATTGCTTTGATAATTTAGAGTGAGGGAAAAATAATTAGTGAGTGACAAAATAATGAGGTTAATTGGGGTGTTTGGAAAACACTTGAGTGTCACTATTTTGGGTTAATCTCGGGTTTGCGCCTCTAATATTTTATTAGAGAAGTCCCTTTTGTATGCCTACTAATTTTATTAGTGGAAGAAATTTCAAAGTTTGTTCCGTGAATGTAGCCCAAATCAAACAGGTGAACCACGTAAAATTTTCGGTGTCATTATTTATTTACTTTGCTTGTATTTAATTTATTTTGTAACCACCTATTTTATCGGTCTGCTATTCCGCTGTGTCGGGAAATTATCAGTTAATCTGTGACTAATTTTTCCCAACAACTGGTATCAGGTACCAGGAGGATTTAATATCTACTTATAGTATGCTCTGTGGTTGCCACTAAAGTGGACCCCCCACATCAGAAAATAAGTCAGATTATTATTTACCCTTTAAAAGTCTAGTTGGGGTCATGGAGGTGAAGACGAGCAAAATGATTAATTTAAATAACATGAATTACCACATATGGAGAAACAAGATGAAGGATCTCCTATTTGTGATGAAGATGCATCTACCAGTGTTTAGTACAACTAAACCCGAGGAAAAGACAGATGAAGAATGGGAATTTAAGCATGAACGAGTCTGTGGCTTTATTCGACAATTTGTCAAAGACAATGTGTACAATCATATTTGTAGTGAGAATCATGCTCGAACATTGTGGAATAAGCTAGAGGAGCTGTACGTTTCCAAAACTGGCAACAATAAATTATTTTATTTAACAAGGCTACTCCAGATAAAGTATTGAGAGGTTACATTGATGACAGATCATTTAAATGAGATGTAAGGGATCATGGAGCAGCTGTTAAGGATGAGCATTAAATTTGACGATGAAGTACTTGCTTTTTTGGTGCTAACTTCCCTACCAGAGTCTTGGGAGATTTTGAAGATTTCAATCATAAATTCTACACCAAATGGTGTAGTAAATATGGAAAATGTCAAAAGTGGTATTCTAAATCAAGAAATGAGAAGAAAAACACAAGGATCCACATCATCACAGCAGGATGTTCTTGTTGTAGAGACAAGAGGGAGGAGTCAGACCAAAAGTTCAAAGTCCAGAAGCAAAAGTAGAGGAAAGTCAAATAAATATGCAAATGTAGAGTGCCATCACTACAAACAGAAGGGCCACATAAAGAGGTTCTGCCAGATATTCAAGAAATCTCAGAAGAAGAACAAAGGCAAGGAGAAGGTCCAAGATGACAACAGTGATGATGAACAAACCAATGCTGCTGAGGAGTTCTACATCATCTATAAAGAAGACATAGTCAACCTTGAAACCCAAATGACCAGTTGGGTAGTTGATAGTGAAGCTACTATTCATATGACATCTCAGAGGGAATTCTTCTCTTCTTACACAATAGGTGATTTTGGTGTTGTTAGAATGGGAAATAAAAATTACTCAAAAGTTACAAGAAAAGGAGATGTTTGTTTAGAGACACAGAATGGTACGCGATTAGTCTTGAAGGACGTCAGGCATATTCTAGACATGCGCCTAAACTTGATCTCAGCTGAAAGGTTGGATGATGAAGGTTATTGCAACACCTTTTACAACGGCCAGTGGAAGCTCATGAAAGGATCGTTGGTGGTGGCCAAAGGAGACAAGTGCTCAAGACTACACATGATGCAGGCAAAGATTTTGCAGGATGCTATGAATACAGTGGAGAATGACGGTACAGTTGAATTATGGCACAAGTGGCTCGGTCATATAAGTGAGAAAAGTATGACCCTTTTAACCAAAAAGAATATATTACCTGGATTGGATCAGGTCCATATGAAGAAGTGTATTGATTGTCTGTAGGGAAAGCAAAATAAAGTTGCTTTCAAGAGTTCCCCTCCTTCCAGAATGAAGAATGTATTGGACCTAATACATTCAGATTTATGTAGGCCAATGCTAAAGTCACTCGGTGATGCTCAGTACTTTGTGACTTTCATTGATGATCATTCCCGAAAGACTTGGGTGTATCTTTTAAAGACTAAAGACCAAGTGTTGGATGTCTTTAAATAGTTATTATCTATGGTGGAAAGGGAAACTAACAAGAAGCTTAAGTGTATTCATATAGATAATGATGAAGAGTACACATGACCATTTCATGCTTATTATAAAGAGCATGGTATTTGACATTAAATGACCCCGCCAAAGACGCTGCAATTGAATGGTTTAGCTGAGAGGATGAATAGGACTTTGATGGAGAGAGTTAGATGTATACTTTCACATGTAAAGTTGCCAAAGATGTTTTGGAGTGAGGCTATACAAGCAGTCGCTCACGTATTGAACTGTTCACCTTGCGTTCCTCTCCAGTATGACACTCCAAAGAAGGTATGGTCAGGAAAGGATGTTTCTTATGATCATTTGCGGGTGTTTGACTGTAAGGTCTTCGTGCATGTACCGAAGGATGAAAGATCTAAACTTGATGCCAAGACACGACAATGTGTGTTTGTCGGCTATGGTCAAAATCAGCTTGGCTATAGATTTTACGATCCATTTCATAAGAAGCTTGTCAAAAGTCATGATGCGGTGTTTGTTGAAGATTAGACCATTGAAGATATAGGAAAAGCCCAGGTAAATGCTTCCAAATCCAATGATGGTTCAACAAACATAGAGCTAGTTCTTTCAACGATGATGCCTAGAGACGTTGGAGATGAAGCTCCGAATAATCAACCTGAGGCAGGTGATCTGATTGCTCCCTTTGAGATACCATCAGATGATTCAGATGATGAAAGTGTTCATGATCAACCACTAGCTCCAGCGAGTTCTCCAAATCTAAGGAGATATGATAGAGTCGGACAACGCTCTACAAGATATCCTGAAGAACGGTATGTGTTACTGACTGACGGGGGAGAACCGGAAAGCTTCCAAGAAGCTATGAATGATGAACACTATAAAAGGTGGGTTGAAGCCATGCAAGATGAGATGAATTCCTTGCATAAGAACAAAACATTTGAGCTAGTGAAGCTGCCAAAAGGCAAGAAGGCTTTGAAGAACAAGTGGGTGTTCTAGATCAAACATGATGACAAAGACTCTTCCAAAGGAGAAGTTGGAATATTGTTAACAAGTAGCAGGACTGGTAGAGCCCTCCATGTAATCAGGAGGAGGAGATTGTTGTGGATCCCTAATCAATGGATGGACATATTTTTTAATGCAAATTGTCTCCTCCATTTTGTAGCTACAGAATGCAAGCAACGTGGATGCATAAAAACAACTCAATTTCAAGTGGCTGAAATTCATTTCCAAGGCCTATAAATAGGCTTTGTATTTAGCATAAGGCATCGAAGAAGCAATTGAAAGCAATTGAGAGCAATTGTAGAGAAACACCAGTGAAACTATTTTTAGGCCAAAGCAATTAATTGCTTCGGTGATTTAGAGTGAGGGAAAAATAATTAGTGAGTGACAAAATAGTGAGGTTAATTGGAGTGTTTGGGAAACACTTGAGTGTCACTATTTTAGGTTAATCTCGGATTTGTGCCTTTAATATTTTATTAGAGAAGTCCCTCTTGTACGCCTACTAATTTTATTAGTGGAAGAAATTTCAGAGTTTGTCCCATGGACGTAGCCCAAATCAAACGGGTGAACCATGTAAAATTTTCAGTGTCATTATTTATTTACCTTGCTCGTATTTAATTTATTTTGTAACCACTTATTTTATCAGTCCGCTATTCCGCTGTGCCGGGGAAATTATCAGTTAATCTGTGCCTGATTTTTTCCCAATAGGAAAGAATACAGATGGGAAGAAAATTTTAATTTTTTTCTTACAAAAATTAAATTTCCTTTCATTTTTTTATTTTTTCCATTAAAAAACATTATATTCTCCTTTCTCTCATTTTTTTTCTTTTTATTTTCGTCTCCTTAAAACACACTACAAGTGATAGGTTGTTAAACTTCTTATTTTATTATCATGGGGTCTTTTCGTAGAATTCCCCTGCAATTACTGGTTTCGTCATCCTTTTATAATTTAACTATACTATCAAGATCCTTTCATTTTTTTCCTTTTAAAATTTTAAAGAAATATAACTGAAAATGACATTTTATTTTATTTAGAGTTCTAATCTTGGCCTATCTATTTGTCCTTTCGTCTCTCTCTCTCTCTCTCTCTCTCTCTCTCTCTCTCTCTCTTTCTTATTTGGAGTTTTATGAATACTCTGGATGGAATGACACATCATATATATGCTAGGAAAACACTTCAGCGCCTGCTTGGTTCCACCCATGTTCTCCGTTCCGTCTCCCTCAATGCCAAAATCCTTCGTCTCCCTAACGGAGCTCTGTTTGGTTCACCATGCGTTCTGGCAACCTCCGTTGAAGCTCCGTTCGCGTCCCCAAAACTCTGTCCACATGAAGGTGCCTCTCCCTTCCCTCAACTGAACGCGTTTAGGCGAAAAGACCAGCGTACCCTCCAATTTTGGTTGAAAACTCTGTCACCTACCCTCAAAGGTGACTCCTTTACACGGTTGGAGGCCACATCTCGCACAAAGGCGCAACCTTCAATCCCTCATCTTCTCCGATTTGCTTTTGCTGGTTTTCTGTTGGGCTCTCTGTCTCTGTTTTCTTTGGCTCTCTGTTTCTATTTTTGTGGGGTGGGTTCTGTTGGGGTTTCTTTTCTGGTGTGGGTTTGGGGTTGGGTTGAAGGGTGGTGGTGATGGGTGGCCGTTAACGGAACTAAGTGGGAGGGTTATTGTGATGGAGTTATGGGTGTTCTTTTTTTGTTTTTGGGTGGGGGTGAGTTACGGGTTTGGGGGGTGTCAGGGTGGGTAGGCCGTGGGGGTGGGGTTTCGTGATGGGGCTGTGAGGGGATGGCTGATGGTGGTGGAGATGGGTGGGGGATGAGTTTAGGGGGACGGTGATGGGTCACGAGTGGGTGGGTGGCGTGGGGATGTGGTGGTGGTAAGACTATGAGGGTGGTGCTGGTGGGGATGTGGTGGTGATGTGTGTGGTGGTAGAGGCTGGAATGGGTGGTGGACTATAGGTGGGTTTTTTTGGTTAGAGTGTATTGTAAAGTTTTTATGGAATTTTTTTAATTTAAATTCTGATTTATTGTAATATAATGTGTATTAAATTCTAATTTATTGTAATATAATTTGTATTAAATTCTGATTTATTGTAATGTAATGTGTATTAAATTATAATTTATTGGAATATAATTCTGATTTATTGGAATGTAATTTAAGTGTATTATAATGGGTATTGAATTTAATATATTAATTGTAATGTGTATTAAATTTAATATATTAATTCTGATTTATTGTAATATTAAATTTAATATTATAAAAATATTAAATTTAATATATTACATTTATTTTAATATGTATAATTAAATTTGATATATATAATTTTTAATTTATACATATAATATTAATATATATAAATATACATATAAATTACAACTAACTTGTTAATAAAATAGTACCCTTTTTGGTCAAAAATAATAGGCCATTTTATTATAAAAAATTTGATTTTCTAAAAAAAAATAATTATACATAATATTACATAAATATAAATATATACTAATTTTGATATAATATCTATTTATATTATTAATATATACATATTCAATACATTTTTTAGTAAATACCCTTTTTGGTAATTTCTACATAAACCACCATTTACCCAACCTAACTTTTTTTTCCAACCAAACACAATCAGTACTTCTCAACCCACTTTTACCCAACCCAACCTTATCAACAACCAAACACAACTCAGTTTACAAAACCTCAGTTTTCTCAACCGGAGGTAACCAAACAGACTCTCACTAAAGTGTAAGAATCTATTTTTCAAAATTGCATTGTAAGAATTAATGTATTAAGTTAAATCTATTTTCCAGCTTTAACTCTTTTGATTTTACATTCATCTTAGCTTCATATTAACACAGTTAATAAAGTTCTCTTAAGTTCGTGCTTATTTTTTGTTTTAGTTGAATTGTTTTATATGTTTTATTTTAATTCCAATTTAACTATTTTTTATTGTCATTCTTCTAGTATGTTCTATATGGATACCATCACCTTCTTCATGCATGTTAACTAGGTTGGGACAGAGGGGCATGGCCCCTTAACTTTTATTTTGTTTTTAAAAAGTATATTTTATGTATTTCCGTGAAAAAATAAATAGAAGAAAATAATGAGTTTTATAATTAGTTCACTTATTAAAGCTATAAAAACTGAGAGTGTAATCACTAGCTCATCATGATAAAAAACAAATAATTTCTTAAAAATTATCTTAAATATCATAACTATACTAATAATAAGTATATATACATAACAAAATTAAACATATATCAATATTTTTACATGTTAATCAAATTTGTGTTGAGTTTACTAATTTTTATAACAACTATTCTTGTTATTTTTTTTTACTATAAATATCATCAACACTAAGTTTTGGAGAAAAAAATGATTTTTAAAGCATTAAAAAATGATTTTTAAAGCATTCTTTTGTATGCACTAAAATAAAATAAACATTCTTATTGTGCTATAAATGAATTCTACAACTTGAAGAAATTTTAAAACTTTTTTGTAATAGCATTTTTCAAAAGATTTTATTAAATAATCTAATTACTTTAAATCAATCCTTATCTTTCCAATATTTTATATTTTATTAATTTCATAACAAAGTTATGTTTAACCCAATGATTCTGATCAAAATATTATTCTATAAATTCAGCATAATTAATGTTGGTACGAGGAAGATTCAAACCCTGATTCTTAATGTTTGTAATGGAAATGCATAAAAATGATATTGGAGCATCAGTGTGATTGTGCAGAGTGGAAATGAGACCAGTATTCCTTAACAAGTTGTCCAAATAGCGATCCTTCTGTCTTCATCAACTTCATTGGCTCATCATACTCCACCACTTCTCCTGAAAGTACAAGAAACCCAATACAGGATCAAATGTTTTGTTCACCAATTATGTAAAACTAAAATTTTAATTATGAGAATTTATTTATTTATTATTTGTACTTTCTTTTTCACAATTCAATTATAGTCATACATTTTAAATCTTTTCATTTTTAGTTTTTTTATGGTTGTATTGATTATATAGTTAATAATGCATAGTTTTAACTCATATTAGGTTTAAAAAATGTATACTATTAGGTATGCTACTTTTTTATAACAAACATTTTGAATAAAATAAAATATTATTAAATAAAAAACTAATTTACCCGTCGGCATCAGTCTATTGGTTTTATTATATAAATAAAAATCAATATAATATTTAAAATAAAATTAAAACTTATAAAATTATGACTTAATTTTTAGTATATAGATATAAAACCGGTCTTTTCACACTTTAATTATATTACAATAATATTAGTTTTTTCCCCACTGATTCTATGTATGTGCCAATTAGTAATGATTATATAATAAAAAGATAACACAAAAACCAATTAAATAGTCAAAATGAGTATAATTAATATTTGATAAAAACTAACATACCTGCTATAATATATACTATTAATTCATTACATCTTAACAGATATTTGAAATATCATTTTTAATATATAAATAAAAATTAATATAATATTTAAATAAACTAAAAAACTTACAAAATTATGATGTGTTATCTTTTCATATTTTATCTTTTCAATATCCTGTAATATTACTATTTTTACACTAATTATGATTATTATTTATCTTTTCACATTTATAAACTATCATGTACATTTACCTTTTATTTTTATATTTCCTCTTAACAGTCCTTTAAATTGTCTTGTTTAGTTTTTCACTTCAACAACGATTGATTTTTATTTTCATTGTTATGCAATGCATTCATTGACAAAGAATGAGTGTTAATATTCATTCATGGTGATATTTATCAATTTAATTGAATGGTTAAAGTATGACATTGTTAATCATTTAACTTTATATTAACATTTCAAGTTGACAACTATGTTAAATAGTTGAAGTGACATAAATTGGGGATTAAAAATGAGTCACATGATAACTTTTCGGTCAACACTTCTGAATTTATATATAATAAATAGATGACATTATTGAATCAGAAACTATGCAATGATTAATTAAACATGTTGGTCCATCGAACCATACTAAATTGTATTACCTCTATTCCTTAATATAAAAAACTTTTAACTAATTTCAGTTTTTTTAAAAAATTATTTAATATAGTTAAAGTTATTTAATTTATTATGCTAAACATACCCTCTTATATTTATAAGGACTCACAAATCTTACTCCTTTCTACTTAATTAATACTTATTTTATTAATGGGTAATAAGAGTATTTTGGTTAAAAAATTATTAATGTGTTAACTTTTTAAAGGTATTCTCAACATGTTCTTGTATTAAGGGGGGAAAAATAGTATATTATACTCACTTCCTTGTTCTTTAATATAAGTCGCTTTTAACTAATTCTTTACATGTATATAAAAAATTTTGTTGGTTAGTTCTCTTCAAAAAAAAAGTCTTATTATTACTTTTTCCATATTTTAATATAAGAAATTTTTAACCGATTTCGGTTTTTAAGTAAAATTAGTTAATATAATTAAAGATTTAATTTGTCACTAGTTTTCTAAAAGTATTTTTACATATTTATTGATACTCATAAATCTTACTAGCTTTTTACTTAATGTTTATTTTAATGATGACTAATTAGAGTATTAAAGTGAAAAATTAATTAATAATATTGACTTTTTTTAGTGAGATTTTTATATTAAAGACAAAAAAATATAAAAGGTTGTAAGAAATTTAAACTATCAGCTATGCCATTCATGATTAAGTGTAGAATTAAAAATATTAAATACTTGCTAAATTTTGTAAAGTGACTTATATAAAAGGAGTAACAAAAACTTAATAGAATATGACTTATAATAAGAAAAGGAGTAATTCTCAAGTAGTGCAGGAGAACTATTTTATTTGTAACCATACCTTGTAAACTAGCTGGAACAAGATTGTTTGAGGTCAACATTAGCATGTATGGATTAATGTGAAAAAAAGCATGTATACAATTAGATAAGGGGTGGTTAACGTGTAACTTACCATCATTGATAGCAACAACCTTACTGCAATCCATCACAGTTGGTATTCTGTGGGCCACTGTGATTACAGTACAATCTGCAAACTCAGTCCTAATTGTTTTCTGCAGAATCAAATCAGTTGCATTATCAATTGAGGCAGTTGCTTCGTCAAGCACCAATATCCTACTTCTCCTCAACAGGGCACGTCCCAAACAGAATAACTGCCTCTGTCCAGTGCTCCAATTTGCGCCAGCTTCAACAACTGAACAACATTTTTTATCACCAGTTATAGCTAATTACACAATAACTGATCCCTGCATAGTTTAAACAAAGCTTGAAAGTGTACCTGAGGAGTCCAAGCCTTCATCTTTCTCTACAACAACCTCTCTCAACTGACATTTCCCAAGAACCTTACATGGAAGCGACAATTAGTCCACTTTTGATATGCAAATAATAAGCAAACTACCAGAAATATTTCATTGCTTACTCCGATTTTTTTTTCAGTCATTTAAAGATTTTAAGTATGTTCATTTTTCTTCATCATTCACTACATTCAAAATGCGTTTATTTTATAATTACCAATATTATCTTCATAATATATACTACACATACTAATATACTCAATCAACATACACAATTCTTAATTGTGGCTTACCAAGGTAAGTATATATTAACAAGTCAAAAAATAAATATTCATTCAAATTAGAATATCCAATCATTTTTTAATCTTAAACAGCTAAGAAAAAAAAGAAGAGGGAGTATCAACCATTACTCATGCTGAAAACAAGGTGTTTAGTGACTTATTACCTCCCATATATCCTGATCAGAGTGTTGAGACAAGGGGTCTAAATTGAATCTGATTGTGCCATTAAAAAGAGTAGGATCCTGAGGTATTATACCAAAACGTGACCTCAAATCATGAAGTCCAATAGAAGAAATGTCTATGCCATCAACTATGATTTTTCCACCTGCTGGCTCTACTAGACGGAACAAAGCACCTATAAGAGTGGACTTTCCACTTCCTGTTCTTCCAACAACACCAATCTTGTGCCCTCCTTCAAATGTGCAACTGATCCCACGTAGTACTAGTGGAGAATCAGAACGGTACCTTATCTGTTTTGGTATCAACCAAAAAATAATGTACTTTAGTCAACTGTCAATTTTTCAGAACTTAACACACAAGTTTTAAAATAACTTATGTCCATTTGGTAACCAAGTCATATCAATGACGTTTGATGAATAATGTCATTCAATGATCAATGTTGATCTCATACACTGTTCGAGACATTTTGAAATTTCTTTTGACTAATGAATAAAGAACTTGATTCTGATCTGGTCAATCTACGGGGAACCAAACAGGTTTAGTTAATTACCTTCAAATCTTGTATTTCTACTTTTCCCTCAGCTGGCCAATTTGCAAGAGGACGATTTCCTTCTATGACTTCTGGGGCCTCACTTGGTATATGCATGTATTGATTTAGCCTCTCCACTGATATTATTTGATTTGCTAGAGTGCATTGGTTTTGAATTGCAAACACTAGGGAAGAGTTTAATGAAAGGCCATAAGAGAGTGCCATGCCAATAAATCCTGTAACACCACAAGTTAAGATGAAAATTCTTATATAAAAGAGGCAATTTATAGCTTGTAACTTGTGTGTATAATATTAGAAGACAGAAAATGTGGCATTAATTTCAAAGATGATAAAAATTGAAGTCTCACCAGAGGTGAAAGTCCCAGGTGGAAGTACCACCATGCAAAGTGCTGCGGATGCAAAAACCACTGCACTGATTGTTTCTAACCTTAGCATCAACCACTCATTTGCTGCAAAGCTGTGGAAGAAAGGACTAGCATTGACATCAATTAAATCAAGACTCTTAACAAAAAAACGATCCTCCTCCTCAAAAGCCCTTATTGTCACAGCTCCAGCAATTGATTCAGCAAGATGATTAGCTACGAAGGATTTTGTTATGCCATTCAACCTCATCAATTCTTTTGCAGTGGCATAGTAATAGCTCTACAAAATCAACTTTTTAATAAGCTTAATTTCCAACAAGAAAATTTTGAAAGTTAGTCGATATTATTTATTCATCTGCCGTCAAACAAAAGCATTGCATGGTTAAATTTGATGCCATTGTCAATATTAAGTTCTGAAAGCAGGCACTAAATCCTTAAAATAAATCAAGGAATCTGTTCGATACCTGCAAGCGAAATGCTATATAAAGCATTGGTATAGAGATAAACAAAACTTGCCAAGTAATGGCTGCTATAACAGTGAGATTTGCATAACAAGTTATAGTAGCTCCCACAGCAAAAATAAGGCCAAATGGAACATCAAGATCCACAATGCTCAAATCAGAGGAGACCTATACAAGGAAACAAAAGTTAAAAACATTAGCACTTTCATTGCATTTCACTGCAAAGGGAAAACTAAATGCTTACATGCTTACCCTACTAAGAATCCTTCCCAAAGGTGTGGAGTCATAAAATGACATAGGTGCACGAAAGAGTGAACTCAATAGCTGTAAAAAGATTGCTTTTGAAGTTCGAAGAGTCATAGTAACCACCACAAGAGTTCTAATGAACAAGAAAAGTGCAGAAAGAAAGCCAATGAACAAGTACACAGCAATCAATTGCAAAGTGCTGATATGAGGATTGTCCACATTAGAAGCCATCCATAAGTTTTGAAATATCTGACCAATCACAAATGTGAATTGAGAAAGAGCAGCCAAAATGAAGTATATATATCCTTTGTCTTGATTCAGGTACTGCAAGTGAGGCTTGAACCCTTTGTCGCCTTTTTCTCTCTCTTCTTTCTTTATTAATTGACCACCTTGTGATGCCTCAAACTGGTTCTCCATGTAAATTTTCCTAATCTCTATAGCATTATTTGAATGCTTCTTGGAAGAAGCAACGTCCATAAGCCTATCAGATCCAGCAGTCTCCTTGTGAGCATTGACAAGGTCCTGAAATTCTTGGCTTGTGGTCAATAGATGATGATAAGGAGCAGCTTGTATGATTTCCCCATTAGACATCAACTGTATGTAAGGAAATGATTATGTGACCATTCATAATTTTGAGTAAGTAAAAGATCAGAGAAATACATAGATATAAAATTCAAAAACCACACAAATAAAGAAGACACAATCTATCTAAATTAGAGAAAATGCATGGTAAATTAAATAAAAAATGAATGAATATATGTAAATGAGATCAAAATATATATACATAAACATTATTGTGTAATTTAAACACTCATCAATAAACAGATTGTTTTTCAGATGAAGGAAATTACCAAAACAGAATCAAAAGCTGGAAGGAAATCAACTTGGTGAGTAACAAGTAAGACTGTTTTCCCTGCAAGTCCTTCCATGATGTATTCCTGCAATGTTTCAAAAACATCTAAAAGTTAAAAGCAAGTAACCATAAGGTATAAATGTGGTATCCGAAGCAAACTTGTTTTCATTACATTGAACAAATTTGTGGCAGTGTGCGCATCAACAGCACTGAATGGATCATCCAAGAGATATATATCAGCATTCTGATAAAGAGCACGGGCAAGTTGAATTCTCTGCTTCTGACCTCCACTCAGGTTAACCCCTCTCTCCCCTATTTCAGTGAGATCACCATGAGGAAACAACTCAAGGTCCTTCACTAGTGAAGACCTTTGAAGTGTTTCTTGATACTTTTCAGCATCCATTTCTGATCCAAACAATATATTCTCCCTTATCGTACCTGTCTGTATCCATGCTGTTTGAGAAACATAGGCAAACTTCCCATAAACTTCAACCTGTAATTCAAATAGCATAACAAATGTCTGTTAGTACAAGAATAACTACTGAAATGAAGCACAGGAATTTATGTGCTAATTTGTTCTAACAAAAAGGTAGCAGTGACATCCAAGTTAAAACCAATAAATTTACGGTAGACTTTGTTTCACATAACAAGCTTACAAGAAGAAATTTATGACTCTTCGGATAACATATTTTTTATAGTTTTTTAGATAATTTATTGAAATAGAATTTTTTAATAAAACCAGTTTAAATTATGTTTAACTTCAAAAAAAGATACAACATTATAATTATATAAAAGATAAAAATTATTATTTAAAAAATATAAAAATAAAAATAGTAACTAAATAATTAATAAAAAAACTTATAACTTTTAACTTTCCAAAATCTTATAACTTCTTATTTTATATTTTATATGTAGCAAACAACTCAACTAGTTTGTAAAAAATTATAAGTTAACACATTTACTGATATACTTACCGAACGTAGTGTTTTTCATAAGCAAACTAAGAGATAAAAAAACTTACAGTTCCACGAGTATTAGTAACTTCTCTGAGAATTGCTGCTAATAGCGTTGATTTGCCAGAGCCAACTTCCCCACAAATAGCCACCCTTTGTCCAGGCCTAATCTCCAAATTGATGTTTCTCAGTGTTAGTTTTGATACATTATTTTCCCATGAAAAGTCAGCAGAATTGATCAAAATTGAGCCCCTGGTGTTGTCATCAAAGCACTCCTTCCTGAAGTTTTCATCATGCAGTTCAGGAGCCTCGAGAAATTTCACAATTCGGGCAAATGCAACTTTTGCTTGAATGACCACTCCAATAACATCAGGGATGGTTCTAATAGGATCTTGAACAAGGCGCAAAGTTGCCACAAAAGTGAAAACATTGTTTGCATGTAGAGGAACATCAAGAAAGTAACAAGCCCCAAAGGAAGCAGCAGAGACCAGCACAGGTGAGGCCCAAAAGAGAAAGTTGCTATATGACTTCCTTAATTGCACAACAGACAACCTCTTGAGCTCCACATTTCTTAACCTTTCAATAGCATTTCTAAAATGGGTTTCCCATGCATATAGCTTCAAAACTTTCATGCTCAAAAGGGCCTCAGAAGTAGCCTTCAATCTCTCATCTTGTGCCACCATAAGTTTCCTCTGAAACTTATGCTGTAACTTAGCAAGTGGGGTATTGCAAAGCACAGTAAGAAGTATCACCAACAATGCAGCAAATGTAGCTAGCCCAACAGCACGAAAGAGAACTGCTAGTGCAATACATAGCTGAACACTTGTTGTCCAAGTCTGGTGAAACCAATAAGGAAATTCCCCAATTCTATAAGCATCCACATTTACATAGTTCATTATCTCACCACCAGAGTGCATTAGTCTTGCAGTATTGGATAACCTTAGCTGCTTTTTATAAATGGATGCAATAAGTAGTGATCTAACTTTAACACCAATCAGTCTGGTCCTAAAATACCATTGCCTTTGTGATAGAGATTCTATGATCTTTGTGAAGACTAGTGATATGGCCAACACAAAACCTTCATATTTGAAACTCTCATGGCCCTCAGCAACCAATATGAAGGAATTCAAAAGCAAAGGACCTGATGAGAGAGTGATTACCTTGAGCAATGCAAAGAGTCCTGATATCAGAATCTCTTTCTTGTGGCACATAATTATTGTCTTAAAAACTGATGGTTGTGATGATGGTTCTTTCTGTTTTTGACTGTTTAATTGGTCTATAAACTGCATATAACAACTTTCTGCTTGTTCTTCCTCCCCCAACTTTGGGATATCCTCATCCTGAAGAGTTTTCTCTCTGCCCCTTTTCATCAGTGGATTCAGCCAACAAAATGACATCCTACTGAAGACTCCAGCTTTTGAAAATAATGTGACATAAGTAGTAGAATCAACTACATTGGACTCTTCTTTTAAAGGGGTATAAAGACTTCCATTATTTTCACTATCTTTTTCTCTGTACTTAGATTCTTTGTAAATGGATAATAGCAATAGAATTGCCCCTGGGAAAGATAGAATATCCAAAGCTACTTTCAGGGACAATTCTCTGCTATTAATTGCATAAATCAAGGATTCAACACACAGAACACTAGAAACTAAGAAGATTACAACAGAAAACAGCACCAACCATGATTTTGGAAGTTGTCTCATCCTGAAACTCATAAAGCCAACTAACAACCATGTGAATCCCTGAATGAGTTCTATCAACCACTGATGAAGAGGCAAAGCAGTTTGGATTCTCCTCAGATTCTCCTCTAAAATCCAAAAGCCTAAGCACAAATGTAACAAAGCCAGAGAGCCATTGGTTATAGAAGACACTAGCTGCAACTTTGAGTAACTCTGCTTCCAGATTTGACCATTTGATGGTTTCGGTGATGACTTTTGGAGGAGTGAAAATAAGATCATGATCAGAAGCAACACATCAATGATAATGATCACCAAATTGTTGATACACGTGGAAGGATCTTTCAGAAACTTGAAATCATTACTGCACGGATTTCCTCCTCTCTCTGAACAGCCAGATTCTCCACAAAACATGCTCCAAAATCCGTCCATTTTCTTTGCCTTTTAGTTTCTGCTTAAAGCCTCACTCTATATTCTGTTAACAAAAGAAACATCATGCCTTTGCTTAGAAAAACTTCCTCCAAAAACTAGGGAAAATATAAAACCAAAAAACCAATCATCAACAAGCTTTAGCAAAAAGAAACACACTTGAAAACATCACCAAGCTGATTTTCAGATTAAAAGATGCTAAACATTGACAAAAATGGAAGATGCAAGTGTATGAACATTTTAAACTTAACATGATTTTATTTGAATACGAAACAGTGTAATCAAAACAACACACTTGAAAAACTAATTTGGAAATCCACATGATTATATAGAGTTTTACACCAACTACAAGGAGGAGTAGATATAATCATTGGCATGCAAAGGAAACCTCAAAGAGCAACAAACGTGTAGTGTTTACCATACAATGAACACTGTGTGAAGTAACTTCTAAGAGTCCAATTAATGCATGCAAAGTTAGAAAAAGAAACGGTTTCAGCACTGTCACACAGAAAGGCAAGTTAGTGATGAACCCAAAAGCATTCACTTGAGAAAGAAAAAGATAGGAAGGGAAGAATTATAAGATTCCAGAAAGAGGTGTGTGCCTGAATAAAGAAAATAACCAAAAGAAGCTTTAACAAAAAGTGGTCCTAATATGTGGTTGAACACTGAATCATGCCGAGACACAGAAAAACATAGTAGCATGAATGGATGATCAAGGAGAATCATGTAGAATCACATAGACACACTGCATAAAATATTGAAACCATACAATAAATTTAAAGATGCACCAATGAAGAACCGTGTATGAAAAAACAAGCAGAGTCAAGACAAAGCCAGAAATGACCAATAGCCGCGTGGTGCAGAAATTATTGTGCGTTTAAAGGGAAAAAAAAAGTAGGTATAAGAAACACTTTTTCCCAATGTTGGTTTCAATGAATTGTATATACGTGAATATTGTGTTGTATCCTAAAACCCATGTGGTACTAGGATCATGTGCTTGTTCATGCAATGTTCGTCGTCATTTCCTAGGATGTGACAAGAGAATGAATAGTGGGTAGAAGAATGGAAAAAATGCTGTAAATTATTATGCCCTTATGGCTAGGAGGATTAAAACGCTTTTGTTCCACATCGTTGAGAGAGATCATGCAATGCTATACATTACTCGATGAGGATTAATTCCAGAGATTTTCATTGTGAAATATCGAATTAAGGTTAGCATGGGTTTAACACTAGCTAATTCAGGATTAAGGAACTTGGTTTTGGGTTTTAGTTATGAAACGTGTCGAGCCTTCTTTGGTGTATTAATTTTTCTTTAAAGAAAATTTTCATTCATAACAAATAGATAGTATTTTTTATTCGGAAATTCGTTACCTTTTTTATTTAATATATTTTATTTCTCATATGGTATTATTGAAAGAAAAATGTTAACTAAAAGTAAAATTTATTTTTCTTAAGCAGTTAAATAGGATAAGAGATGGCATTTAGTTGTGTTCATGTTTAAATTACTGAATTTAGCGCTAACTTCGTCTTTTAATATCTTATTTTTCACCTAATTCAAATTGTATTAAAAAATTATTTTATTTAGTTAACATTATTAAATTTGTTTAAAATTTGTATTAACTTTCTAAAGTTGTCTTTAAAGTTAACAAGATTTATCATTTTACTCTCTCCAATTATTTTCTCTTTAATGAATCTCTCTTAACTTATTAACCAATTATCATAAGAGAGATAAAATAATTTAATTGATGAATCTGATTTATTATTAGTTTTTTTAAATCATGTGATCACTAAAATTCCCTAAAATCATGTGATTTATTATTATTAATCATGTGATCACTAAAATTCCCTTTCAATTAATTGATGCATACGTCTTCTTTCATTTCTAACATGTTTTTTTCGAAAATAATTATTCTCGGATTATTAATTAACTCACATGTTCGTCCCTTGTCTCGTGTCGCGTATCTGAATGTGGTAAGTGAGACTCTCAACAGAAACTTTTTACATATAAAAAATTTTGAACCTAGACCTTATTTAAAAGATAACAAGATGTTTAACTCTTGTAACAACTCTCATTGATTTTCACATATTGGTTTAGAACAAGATAAATCTACCTGTGTGGCTTTAAAAATTTTTAAAAAATAGAAAATCGCTTAATTCGAGTTGATAGCCTTTCAGTTAAATTTTTTAGGGTGTTAAGGCAGAGTTTAAGGTTTTATTTTCAACAAATCTCTTTGGAAATTTTGAAAAGCCTCGGGGATTATTTGGTTTCTATTTTTGTTTTTTTATATTTTAATTATAAAATTGTTAGTGTTTTTAATTTCTAAAACTTTGTATAAAAATATTAAAAATGATTTATTTTTGTTTTATTTTTTAGAAATTTTTAAAAATAGAAAATATGATGACAATTTTATAATTAAAATTAAAAACAAAATAAAAATAAAAATCAAATAGCTCATGTTGCTAGAATTAGCCACTTTTTTCGGACAGTCCCACTTTGTTAAAATCTCCAAAATCGCACAGTTGTAATTTATACTTAAAATTTAATATATGTACAATAGAGACATATGTAAGAGTTGTTGAATTTCTTTTCATAATTTTTCTCTTACTCGAAACAGGGAAAAACAATTTTCTAATACATATAGTTAGCAAGGCGTCCACAATTTTAGGTTTGTTTTTAAAATTTTTATTTCCTATAATAGTTAGAAAAATTCTTAAAAAACTTTTTCATTTTTTAATTTTCTTGTAAAACTTTCTTAAAAACTTTTCTATTTTTTTAAATAAAAAACCCGTTTTATAGTTTTTTATAACTTTTTTTTAAAATATTTTATAAATAAACATCTTTTTTATTTTTCTAACTTTTTTAAAATAATTTTTTATTTTTCTTAGAAAACCTAAGAACCAAACACGAACTTAGTTTTTCAAGAGCTGGTTGATATATTTTTAGTAAGTCATTGCAAGTCTAAATTACACCAAAATCTCTACAGTTAAATGTTATAATTTTCATAACAACATTAATTTTTCCAGAGGCACTACACAGTCCTTTTCTGGAGGAAACTTTCGAGCTGGACTACGTTTATACCCATATACTCTTTGAAAAATTATTAAAAATTAAATAATCATCATTAAATTCTGAAACTTTATTGGCAAACACTAGACACATAAATATTGTTCCATGCCAAAATTCACAGCAAAACCATACGGGAATTGAATTAACTGATCAATGCACCGACACTCAATTCCCCAGCTTTTCACTCCATTTAAACATGCAAATGACAAGGCATATTTATTTATCAACAATTTGACACAAAAAAAAGTATGAATATTGTGACAACCAAACACTCAAGCAAATTTCCCATACACATATATAATATGTCCACCATTTCAAGTTCACAAAGACATGCAAAAGATTTTGGATATATGTTGGTTTAATTAACCTCATCCAAGAGATATTCAACTCAACCCCACCACACTATGACTTCAAAAAACAACAATCTTCAAAAAAAAAAGTTTACTGATATACTAGCTTTCTCTTGGTTCAAAAACCTTGGATATACAGTGGCTGGACAGTTAAATAATTAAGGAACGAAAATAAAACAAGCCAAAGAAAGGTTTTTGATAAAGTATATTAAACATTTTTTGTAGCTTTGTAGGAAAAGTTTCCAGACCACATTCACATGCAAAAATCCAAAGACAAGAGAACTTCCCCTACCTAAGAAATTGTCAGGAGAGAGATGAACTTGAGCTTTTCTCCACCAAAAGCTTTGTCCTCAATTATGCCAATTCTCTTCCACTTGATTACAACGGAATATAGCAAGACCACATGCATGTGGGAAATGGTATATATAAACGTTAATGTTGGGTCTTTAGTAGATCACCATGGTTGAACTTGGACTAAGGAGAGTGAAAACTTAGTGGGAGGGAGAAATGCGGTGACGGTGGCTTAGCAGAAGGCATGCAATGCTATGTAAATTGTGAATATATAAAGAGAGATATCAAGTGAGAAATACTAATGAGAGTACAATCATATACATATAAATATAATTATAAGTTTTTTAAAATTATAGGATGATCATTTAAAAACTTATGATTTTTAAAAAAAATCGTCTTATCGATATATTTTATTTCTGATAGTTAATAAAGAAAATCTAACAATTCAGAATATATATTTTTCTTACTTGTAAGACTTATTCTCGTATGACACGTGTTAACTTACATCAGTTTAATTAAATGAACTGCAACACTTTAATTTAAGAGAGAAGAAAATGAAAATTCTAGATGTGGAAATTACATAGGTGGTGGCCGCAGAGGTTATTGTCACTTCTATATGTTCATATATGTTCATGCAAAAATATATTTAGATTTGGTTGAACCATATTCACTATTTAACGAAATGTAATTTAAAGGATCTCAAATAAAATTAAATTTATAAGACATTTTCACTGGTTAAAAATTAAAATTAATAGTTAAAATAAATTAAATATATTAAAGTGGATAGTATTTCTAACTAGTTGCAAAGTTTAGGTTGTATTAAAAAGTTTGGGTGCCAATACTAAGATCTTCGAGAACACTGGATTCTCTCATAATAGAATCTAAAATAAAAATGAAATTGAGTGATCGATGTCAATTATATCAATTCAATAGATATCATATGATGACTAAGAAAGAGAGGTAGTGGATGGTTGGTTACCAAGAACATTTGTTGCTTACTAAAATCAAAATCAAGCGACATTTAAAATTTAATTTTATTAATTATTTTAATCACAATATAACCTCTAATATATTTTCATATCACTTCAACTTCATATAATATTATTATTATTATTAATAAGTAGTTGATTCAAATAGTACATGTTTAATTTTTTTTCTCTTAGGTCCTCGTTTATTTTAGGAAAGTAGTTTTACCTCTCCATGATTTTATTAGATTATTATTAACCGATCACAGTTGGGTCAAAGTCAAGACCCCGTTTCTAATTGTATAGATAGGGCTTCTAAATCCTTTCTATAATTTCAAGTGATATTTTAAAAAATAAATTTTATTTTTCTAAAGTAATTTTCTAATATTTAATACTTTATACACCCAAAGTTAACATTCACTTACACTAAAAAAATTAACCTTACTATAGCATGATACTCCCATATCAATCACGATTATGATACATGTAATTAAAAATATTTTCAACTAATATTATATATTAACTCATTCCATAATAATTGGTACCTTATGCTATACATAATACAATGTCCATCTAGAGGAATTGACTATAAAATAAAATTCATAAACCCAAAACAAGGGCAATATTTCAAGATATTTATTATATTATATTTTAAAAAACAGAATGTACAATTCAAATAAATAAATCTGACAACGTAATTAACTAAAAGTAACGTTTTCGACCGCCAAATCAAGTATATCATATAGTCTCATTTATTCAAGAACATCGACCGTAGCGCAAAAAAATTATACACTTAATTATTTATACTTAATTACCCAATATAATAATTGATTTGATATTTTCTTAAATACGTAGTCATGCATATAAGTTAATGAATTTAATTCACACAAATATGAAAATTTTATTGGTGAATGATTTATAAGTATCAACTTGATATATCATGATTCTAACGAGTAGGGGTATTATTATCCAACCTGAACTGAACAAAACCCCACTTATTAATTTAAAATAATAAAAAATCAATCAAATTGAAAACTATCCAATCGAAACAATACCTTTAAAAATTGAATGAACTCAACCAAACTAAAATTTTAATATATTACTTTACTAAATTACATATATGACTTAAACTCATGGTTATCAGAACTGGACCGGACCGGACCGACCAGTCGAACCAGTTGAACTGGGAACCGGTGCCTTATCCGGTCCCAAAGGGGGGACCGGTCTTTCATTGAACCAGTCAAAAACCAGTCAAAAAACTGGTTTGCAAATTACTTTTTTTATATATTTTAGAAATTCTTTTAGTACGGTTTTTTTAGAAGTGCACTAATACACCATGCACACCAAATAAAATTGACATCTTTTTTATTTTACTTAGTTTGGACTAGTGTGTTTTTAGACCTTTTAAGCATGTTATGGTAGGATGTGTACTATCTTGAAGCTTTCTTACTATGTAATATTTTAATTCTAATGCATTTATTGAATTTATTTTTTATATAGTATATTATTTTGATCTAATTGATTATTATTTAATATATAAAATAATAATAATAATGTATTATTACCAGTTTAACCACGGTTCGACCAATGACTATTGAATCGGTGCCTCCATCAGTTCAATGACCGGTCCGATTTTGAAAACATTACTTAAACTTAATGTGAGACTTAAAAAACTTCAGGTTCTAGGTACTGGTGTGTGATTTATTGATTATGTTGAAATTTTTATAATGATGATTCTATTTTTGAAGTGGTTTTTTTATTTTATTATGTTATAATTATATATCTTATACTTCATTTTTAAAAAATATATTAATATAACATTAAACAAACTGATTCGATCTGATCTACATTTGATCAAATTAGATCAAATGATATCATACATTTCAACAAATTGAAACACAACTAGTTAATAATATAATTGAATCAGATAATATTTTGTATGAAGCATTCTAAACCATAAAAACCATACTAACAAGTCATTTGGACTCAACTCTTCTAAATTATATTTGTTCTGGGCATGATACTGGCCTTTGACTCCCTACGTCCAGAGTGGCCGATGTGGCCCACATCCTCTTAAGGCATGAGCAATCTTCACATCGGCCTATTCATGAACCAGTGACACCTCCACTAACTAGAGTCACAGCCCCTTTGAGTGGCTAATGATCGGAGTCATGATAAGACCAAACCAACATCGGTCATAACTTGTAGAATGTCAATCCCACGTGATGTATGGACCTAATCTGACACACACAACGAGGCACTACAGTGACACTCCTTCGCTATAAATATAGTAACACCTTCATAAGTGGTAAGCTCCCTGGTACCCATCTCTTTGACCTGATATAACTCTGATGTTAGAATCTGAATTGACTTGAGTATCAGAGTGTCTTTGCAGGTACCACCCCCTCTCGACCCTCAACGCGAAGGCAAGTGTGAGGAGCTTGTTGATGTCGTCTGATGACAGCAGTCCGGTCCCTGAAACTGGCCCAATTCTGGACATTGAACAGGGACAACTTGACTTCCCCAAGTTCACCACTTCATCATACATCAGTTCTGGACCCCGGTACGGATGGAGTGCTTTACCCCCCATTCCGACCAGATCAATATTTATATCATATAAGAAAGACTTTCTTAGGTAGAAATGAGATAGACAAATCTAAACTGTTAGATCTTATCATGAATAGTCGAAATTAAAATATAATAATCATGCGATTTTTTAAAAAAAGTCATATGACTTTTTAAGTGATCATAAGACTTTAAATTTTTTTTAATCATGACCATTAATATATATGATTGTAAGCAGCCTTTCATTCTCACCTAAGATACGACCTATATATATAAACCTAGATATTGATGGAATATGTGGAGTAGGATGGTACCGACACGAGATGATGTGTGAGAATCGGAGATGGATAAAAATTTCATATGCAAAATCCGAAAACATAAGAACACATGTCAGTCTTGTCAAAAAAGAAGACAGGAAAATCTCTGCCTAGCTACCTCGCTTCATGGCATTTTTATTTTGGATTTCTTTTCTTTTGTTTGTTATAGTCACGTCTTTTTCTCTCTTTTCTTTCTAATCCATTGCTTGTACGGTGCTTCATGATAGGAGCAACTCTGATTATTAAATTAGTTATGTAATTACAATTAACATTCATCTGTACCATTTATGGATGATAAAAAATATGAGAAGAAAAAATATTAATAATCGATATTGGAGTATTATAAATTATGGGTGACAAAAAAGAACAAAATTTATAAATATATCTTACTGAAAATTGGAATACACCAAAATTAATTAAAAGGATGTATTAGGTAAAATAAAGGTTAAGTATGGAGTGTACATAAAACTGTAATCTACCTTGCTTTCTTTTTCCTATTATATATATATATATATATATATATATATATGTCAAATATTGATTAGAAAAAAATTAGTCAAGAATAATTAGTGTAGTTGAATAGTCAACATATGTAAGTTGTCATGAGTATGTTCGATTTCTACTTAAATTAAAACAATATAGAAAAATTCTTATACTTTCCCAAAATTTCACACTAATAAGCGTGGGAAAAGAAGAGATATAATGTGATTTGTGTATTTTTCACATTTTGAGATTTCTCTGTAGATGCAATTGGAAATTAAAGAAGAAAGAACTATTTACGTGTCCACTCATTTTCATTTTCATGAGGTCATATGTAGTTACAGTTATTAACATTAAGAAAATACCTTTTTTAAAGGCGGGACAACAACCATTTTCTTCTCACATACTAAATAAAATAATATGTATATATATAACAAAAATTTATGGTATTCAACAAAAAAAAATATAAATAAAGGCATAAATAACTATTAGTGTCTAGGGCAAGAATGACGTTTGACGTGTTTGTCTAGGTGATGCCCCCTCTATTGTTGGGAGGGCTATTGTGTAGCTTCGTTGGGGTTAGGTGCGTTGGGGGGAGCTGATGATGAGGCTGCTGGGATTGGGGAACTGTCGAAGGGGTTATTGATAGGACGGACTGAGGTGAAAGGTGCTGACAATAATAACGATGTTAAAGCTATGAATTTAATTAAAGATTTAGAGGTTTTTATTAAAGCTTTGTTAGGTAAATGGAGGTGAGGAATAAGAATGTAAAAGGAGAGTTTGTGGGTGAAGGTGTTGGTGGCTAAATATGGAGTTGTATGTCAAGATAGCGATGGTAGTTTGTTCACTAAAGGGTCAAGGTGATAGTGTGATTTTGGGAAGGTTTCTATTGATAAAGAAAGGAAACCTTAGTTTGATGCAATATAAGGTGGGTGATGAGGATAGGTATTGATAGTTTTTTTTGGGAAGATGCTTGGGTTGGGGAGGATAAATCGATGGTCAAATTCAAAAAACTATTTAAGTTATCAAAACAAAAGGGGTGTGTGGTGAAGGTGAATGGGTGGAAGGGTGTGGATGTGGAATTCTGTATAAAGGATTGTTTGTAACGAACTCTAAAGGGATTCCTTGTGCCTTAAGTAGCTGAGGCGCCTCCCCATCCCATTATCAGAGGTTTGGTTGGAAGATAAGTAGAAGGGCTCTGTACATGGCACTCTTAGGAATGTTTTGAATCATTTTTTGCAGGCATAGGATGGATGTTGTCCAAAGCAACAAGGGTCCAATTCTTCGTGGTAGGAGCCTAAAGTTGATGGAACCTATTTTATTTAATCAGCTTATAACTTGCTTTAAAGTCAATGTAATGGTGAAGACAAGAATTTTTTTAGCACTTATTGTTAGGGAATCTCACAAGGCCAAACAATGAAACACACAAGATTCTTATAGAGAATTATAAACTTTGTATTTCAAAGCAAACAATAATAATTTAAAATTTCATTTTTAGATTACCTCTTGTAGACGTGAAGCAAGTTGGCCTATTGAAGTAATCTTAACTCTGTCCTTAGGAGTCCATACACGCACTCTCGTTAGAAACTATATATCTGAATGCTAGTTCGACAATGTGCAACCCTCATAACTATTATGAGTTATGTATGTAAATCATTTTGTGCAGCCGCCTATGAGCATCTCATGCTCTATTTATAAGCTTAGGTTGACCTGATGAGCTCTCTTTGATGGTTAGACTCCTGACTCATTCTAAAGGAGTTAAGCCCAATAGTTTTATTTTAGTCTAATTAAGTAAAACTATTCTCTAGTAGATTTACTCTATGTGTGTGACCTTATAGGTAAAATACCTTGTCATATTAATAATAAACCATTTATTATTAACACAAAATAAAAGCAACATCTAGAAATGCATCATTGTACCCAAATATTATTTAACATCGACATAACCTATAAATGATAACTATTTTATATGTTTGTTCCCTTTGTCACAATATACAATTAGGCCCAAGGCATGGTCATCATCATCCTTGTATTACCCAATTCGTTTTACTTGATACTAAAGTAGACTTTATTAGAATAGATATCTAATATTTATTATCCCTAGCATGCTCATGCATTTCTTTAGTCTCACTTCATCAAGTGGCATATAGATATCATTCATGTCACATAGGAGAGACAAATCTCATCTATATCACTCGCATCCCTTTACACGATTTGTTTATTTCCTAATTACAACCTTTATGATCACTTTGTTACATATTATGTTTGATTGTATTAAAATAACAAACCCCTCACGTAGGAATTCTTGTGACTTTAGGTTGAAGGACTATATATATCACTATCACATTTCGAACTGTTTATGACACTCATGTAACGATCCATGTAAAGTTCTCATGGTGAGTCTGTCTAGAGCACTATTACTCTTAATATGTATCTGTGTGGAAACTTGATATCATCCATATTCATGATCTATGCGATTAGATCATCGGTACACTCACATATCAGTCTTAATTTATTTATATGTCCCCATAATAATACTTGATTAAGAACACTTTAGGAATAATTTTCATATGACCTACTATTCTAAGGATAAATAAATTTTAAAAAAATTTAAAATTGAACTGACTTATTTTATCAATAAGCATAAAATGATACAGTGAAAATGCATACACTAACACTTCTGTTGATAATACTTGTTAGGTAAATTGAGGTGAGGTATAAGAGTGTAAAAGGAAAGTTTATAGGTGAAGGTGTTGGTGGCTAAATATGGAGTTGTATGTCAAGATAGTGATGGTAGTTTGTTCACTAAAGGGTCAAGGTGATAATGTGAGTTTGGGAAGGTTTCTATTGATAAAGAAATGAAACCTTAGTTTGATGCAAATATAAGGTGGATGATGAGGATAGATATTAATAACTTTTTTGGGGAAAATTCTTGGGTTAGAGAGGATAAATTGATGGTCAAATTTAAAAGACTATTTAAGTTATCTGAACAAAATAGGTGTATGGTGGGGGTGAGATAAGTGAATGGATGGAGGGGTGTGGATGTGGTATTTTGTATGAAGGAAAAGATTATTTGTTTAGGAATGTTTTAAATCACTTTTATAGGTATAGGATGGATGTGGTTCAAAGCAACAAGGGTCTAATTCTTGGTGGTGGAAGCCTAAAGTTGATGGAACCTATTTTGTTCAATTAACTTTTCGCTTGCTTCAAAGTCAATGTAATGGTGAAGACAAGACTTTTTTAGCACTTCTATCAAATTTGGTGCCTTTAAGGGTAACAATTTTTGGGTGGGAAGCTTTGTATGGAAGATTGAAGGCAAAAGATAATTTGTTAAAAAGAGAAGTTCATTTACAAGATGATGATGAATTCTGCTTGTTGTGTTATAAATCTTTGAAGATTACTAATAGTGCAATGCCTTATACTCTATTTGGCAAGGTTGTTATGATTGGTTGAGATTCAATAGCTATTGTCAAAATAATTTTGTTCAACATATAGGTAGTATGGTAGGAAAAGTTTCAAAGGATTTTTCATGTGGTTTTTTATGATATGGTCTTTGTGAATTAAAAGAAAAAATGTTATTTATAAAGGTGGAGGTTTACTAAGGAATCTATTATGGATTTTTTTTACTTCATAAAGAAAGAAGAAAAGCAACAACACAAAAGTTTTAAGAGCGAATAAAAGGAACTTGGCTAATGTCAGCTAAGAAGGCTAGACCGAATAATGACATGAAATCTATGATAATTGAGGCAAGGCTATTTAATGAGATTAATTGTGATAGTTGAGTTGCAATAATAACGTACCCTTCAAAAACTGTTCCCCCACGTGAGCTTCAATCCATGAAACACCACCAAAAAACTCAACGTTCAAGCTAGCCGCTCTCCTAATGAAACCTGTGAAGCCCCGACACCAAGCACCTAAATGATTACAAATGAGAACTCCCACATCAACAGAGCTCAAGTTTCCTAGAAAGCTACCATACCATCCATGTTCAAAGGCAAGAAATAAGCCTAGACGGCTTAGGGTCATGACTAGTATCATTAAAGACCTAAAGAATGTCATTATGCTTAAGAAAAACTTTATATGTAATCTTGTGAATGTTTATGGATTCACTAGAGAAAGGCGAAGCACACTTGGCCTTCTAAATTTTCCAAGTGATAATTGTTGAATCTTAGGTAAGCGCATTAATTTATCATTATAGTTTTCAAAAATTAGATATCGTTCCTATAATGATTGATTAATCTCAGTAAGCGACATTAATTTTTATTTACTAATGGTAAAAAGTATCAAAACTTATTAACAAAAGAATGTTTCATATACAATTTTGTACAATATTCACAAATTTAGAGATAGATTTATGTATCGAGTAAAAGAACAGTGAAAAGTAACTATAAGACAATAATAAAAGTAAACACTTATAAAAATTAACACCTTAAAATAACAATAATAGTTCTTGAGATGGTAAAAACAGTAAGACAAACTATGTTGGAATTAGGATTCTTGCACTATAAATACAACAAAGTAACTCTAAACATGCATATTTAATCATCAAGTTTATATCATTACAGCTTAAAATCATTAAACCTGATCCCTCGGTGAATAAATTCTAAATAGTTACCATAAAATCTGATCTCTCAGATGCTTTCTCTAGTAAAAACTTACTTTAAGTCATGACCTTTACACAACAATAATTACCAACTCCGTCCCTAGTAATTGGTATATCAAGGGTATTTCAACTTTCACTTTCATTAAAAGTAATTTTAACACAAATGAAAATTACCAACTCTATCCCTAGTAATTGGTATATCAAGGGTATTTCAACTTTCACTTTCATTAAAAGTAATTTTAACACACATGAAAATTATTCTCCTGTATGAAATTCATACTAATAAAAGATTGAAATACTAATATAAAACTTGAATCATAAACATGCATAATTCATAATTACATCATTATATCTATAGATTAGTTCACCAAATTTTAACATAAATAAATTAGTTACACATTGTGAAAGTAAAATTACAACTTACAAGTGAAAACATGATGGGAAGGATTTGGAAATGACTTCATAAATGAAATGAACTATGTCTAAAGGAAAACTAGAGTAAATGGAGATGTTTTGTAGTGCAGAGGCCCCTTTAACCCTTGGTAATGACCCTTATTTATAGTGAAGGGATAGCTGAAGTTTGGTCCTAATGCTAGGTGTGGGCTTCATGCTACGCGTCAGCTCTGAATTTTGGCTCCCATGTTGAGTGTGGGGTTGATGCTACGCATAAGGATTTGCTAACTCAGATTGCATTACTTTTCTTTGATTTCTCTCAATAATTCACAATAATACGAGGAGTAATGCGCAGACAAGTGTCCAAATTGTCTCCCACTGAACCTCTGTCTATCCTTGATAGTGGATTGGTTTCATTACATTTAAATATTATGCACTATTGAAGTGCGAGACAAGATGATGGTGGGATACACGTTGAAGCTGATGCTACGTGTGGGCATGATGCTACGCGTCAGGGTCAAAATCTTGATGTTGAGCGTGGCTTAGACGCTACGTGTCAAATCTCTGAGTTACATTATTTTTCTCTTTCAACCTCAATAATTCACTGCAAAATAAAGAAACATGTCATGCCAAGTTAAAATAATCACTTCCATTTATTTGCAAAACTAACCTAATTTTTATACTTATTTATGCTTATTTTTATTTGTTTTATCACACACTATATAATAAAATTAACAATAATTTAAGGACTAACAATAATGCATAAGAGTTGTCTCTTGCTCCCACATGTTAGGTAGAAGATCCATTGACGCCTATAAAGAGAGTTAAATGCAAGATCTTAAGTGAAAGAAAAGGAAGACCATATTTAATTGGTTGAATCACACCTATATAGACAGTGCATCAAATGATCCTCTTATCATTGGCAAAGCGATCGCAATAGGTCAGAAGAAATATAACATCTAAACCTGAAAGAGTTAGTTGGTAAAACATCATGAGCTAAAAGCCAAATAAAGAATTTGATATTTTCAAGAAGTCTCAACTTCCAAATTCTACCATAGTCATCATGGTGAGTTGTATAGTGTCACATAATTCACTTGTAAGAAAATCTACAAGTGATATGCCATTTTGTTTCCAAACTCCACATCATAATATCCTTAGTGAAACCCAAAGTATTAAGAAAAACTACTCGAGTCAGGTCCTTGTGGTCTTCATTGATCCAAGTTGTGAGTTGATGTCATTGCCACCCCATGTTATCATCATATATATTCCTTAATTATAAGTGCAAGTCTTGAACGTTGAGAAAAGGTACCGAACCACCTAAAGGGCCATTATCACATTAACAATCGAACCACAAAGAGACATTTCCTTCCCTATTCAGAACTGGAAGCCATCTTTCAAGGCTTCAAGAGACCAACAGATTGAAATCTAGATATAAGAACTCTCTATCTTATGGCTTTAGATATGAAAAAAATTATTATCCCCCTAAATATTTGTTATGAAAGAGGCTCAACCAAAGCTTATCTTAATTAGCAATCATACTCCAGACCAACTTACCAAGCAAAGCTAAATTTAAGGATGGACTTGCCTAATCCTCAGCCTTCCACAAGACATGTCAAGAGTGATTGTCTCTAAATTCACAAGGCTCTAAGACTTCGTCAAATCTTTGTTTGTGTTAAAAAACCATGAATAATTTTGTCGATATCTGAATAAAGACTGATTAGAACCCACATGTTGTGTATGAAGAAATAGTTGAAAAAATAAACTTGGCTAACATTAAACACCTTGGCTTGTTCAAGAGCTTAGACTTCCAACCAAAGTTTAGATCGTATCTTATCTACTATAGAAAGAAAATATCTCTTCTTGGCTTGGCCATGTAGAAATGGAGAACAAAGATACTCATCTAAATTATTGGTGCAATTGATGGAAAAGATATCCTGGAACTTGTCATTGAGGTGTCTTAAAAAGTAAAGATATAGATTTCTCATTTCGTCTCTGGATATAATGAACCAATTCTTGGGTGGTATTAATGATATTAGTGGTTTCCCTTACCAGGGACGAAGATGCTCTGGTATAAGGGTCTATAATATCATTCAAGAATGGACGTAAACATTGGACAATAGTCTTTGAAATGATTTTTAGGCTAACCTTGCATAAAGTGGTTGGTTTAAAATCCTTAAAGTGGAGAAAGGAATCCGCTTTTGGGATTAGAACTAGGAGGGCTTCTATTATATTAGGATCAATTGAACCTGAGGTGAAATCCATACTTATAGCTTGCCACATTTCATCACCCACAACATCCCAAAATGCTTATAGAAGAATGATTAAAAACCATTAAGCTCTAGGGCTTTGAAAGGCTTCATGGATTCTAAAGCTTGGAAGACTTTGCTCTAAGCTTTCCAACCACCTCCTTAGTGAGCTTTTTCAAATTCACTAATCTGTAAGGAATGGGGTTCACAAGAAGAGTCATAAGTAAACAACTCCTGAAAGAAAAGATTACCTATTTCTTTAATAGCCACCTTATCCTTATGCCAGGTATCATTAAGCGTTAGCCTTGTAATTCTATTTCTCCTTTTACTAGTCATGGTTTGAGTGTGAAAGAAACATGTGTTTTTGTTTCCATACCACAGCTAGTTCACGTGAGATTTTTGAAACCATAAAATCTCTTCATGTGGAAAATCCTTGTTATATCCCTTTTGAAGCCTATTCTTAAAGGAGACAAGATCAAAGGTAGGTAAACCCGCATTTGACATTGAATATCTCTTAATTAAGCCTTTAACTACTACTTATTCTTGAAAATGTTTCCTATTATGATTTTGCCATGTCAAGTTTGCTGCATAAGGTATTATGATTTTGCCAAGAACCGATAACCTTACCTCGATACAAGTCATGGTTCATCCATTCAGCTTGGAACTTAAAAGACTTGGGACCTTGTTAGGTAAAAGGTGAACCACACCTAAGAAGAAAAGTGTTCTAATCAAAATGAAGCTTGGTTTAGGACCAAAACACAAGCCTCGGGGAACAATAATCGCCAAGCTAAGTCTCTAAACTGCATGATCGCGCTTCTTCAAAATAGAGATTTCACTAAATTTATGTCATACCCAAGTGAACTTTGGGACCTTCATAATGAATTTATGACATGTCACATCTCACAAACTTCTAGGAAATTAAAAAGCCTTTGCTTTAGATGGGCTGAGGCACATATTCTACCTCATCAAAATCACCTAAGAGAACCTATGGTAGATTGATACAACTACGCCCACACACCCAATAGTCCCAGAACACCATTCTTGAAGTAGAGAAAGGCTCACATAGACCATTGTGTAGGCCTAAACCTTATTACTTGACTTGACCTATAACGTAATGGCTTAAGGTACACCATCGGTCATCGTGAAATGAAACTATAAGCGTTTTTGAAGAGCCCACACTCCATCAACATGACATGTAACATCCTAAATGGGCACTTAAGTATACCTTAACTTCTCCCCAAATCTAACCTTTTTAGAAAAGGCCATGTGAGTCTCTAATACAAAGAAAAGAATTGGGCGATATCTTCAAGCAAGGTCATTAACATGACTTTTAGCCAATGAGCTTAGGCCCCTTAATGTTCCAAGAAATGGAAGAAAAGGCATTTGTTCTGGGTTTGATTAAAAATAGGAGTTTAACATATTTAAAAGCTATTTTTCTTTTCTAGAATAATATAAGGAACCTTTAATTTGCATCCACAGTTATAATATTTTGTAATTTGTATACAAGTTTGGATATCTCTTGTATTTAATTTTTATTAAGTTGTATGTTTCTCTATTAAAAAAAACTTATTTAAAATATTAATTTCACATTAAAGTGTTTTACAGTAATTCCCAAAACAATCGATATAAATTCCCTTTTTTGGTCCATAATGTAAATTTCTTTTAAGAAAATGGGATTGAAGTTTAAACAATCAAAACCGGATTTGTTCTATAGTACCCAATTCCGTACAGTTGATTTTTCTTTAAATTCTTTTGACGTTTTTGTCCCTCTCTTTCTCGTGAACAAAAGTATTTGGCATGAAAAGGAAATGGACCTAAATAATTGGTTTTGGGACCCTCAAAGGATTGGGCTAATCATATACTACTCTTCTTGGCTTCTTCGATCCTCTATTGTCATCTTGCTCAGTTTTTTATTTTAAAATAGGAAACAATTATTGACCAAAAAAAAAATAGGAAACAATTTTAATAATAAACAAATTAATTCAACCTATATATCACATTGGACCATAGTATCAGGTAAAAACAAAATCACTTTGAGAAACTAGAGTTTCATTGTGATGAATTTTTGGTGTCATATTTTTAAATGGTCTATTAGTTAAAAATTATGGTGGATATAGTTGTTCCCCCATAATTGGAGGGGGACCCATGAGACCTTCTAATCCCTTTTTATTTTAGCATGAGATTGATTCTCTTTTAGTTATAGTTTAATGAGTCTGAGGCCTCTTTTCTCTAGTTTTAATTCACATATAAATATGATTTGTAAAGGTATTTTGTGACTTAGATGACACATTATAAAGAAATAATAAACCTGATTCCTAAAAGAATTTTCTAGGTTTTATACTTTACACTCTTTATGTGAACAATACCTTTATTTTATAACATGAGTATAACATAAAGTTAATCATCTTTTCTACCTTACAACTTATGACAATTTATGAATATGTGGGGTTTCAAAAAACTTCATATGAAAAATCTATCCCAATTAAAATAATAGCATGTCTTTTTGTTTTGTTTTGTTAAGATTGAAAACATATTATAAACTTATAATAACTCATATATCTTATTTTATCAAATGAATCAGACTGCCTTAGTATGTTTGAAATTGTTTTTTATTTTCAGTTTTTAAATTTGTTAAGCAAAATATTTAATTTTTTTTGAAGATTTAAAAATTCAAATAAAAAAATTGGTTTGAGCAAAAAGTTTCTAATTTTTTTTATAAAATATAAAATGGTTTTTATATTAAAAACAGTTTGAGTCGTTGGAATAAGATGCTCGTTCTTTTATTATTTTAAGACAAATATCAGAAAACATTTGAATGTTGTTTCTAATCTTTAATTTTAAAACAATATTTTATAATTTTTTTAAATTGATGATAAAAATAAATTATCAATTAACCTTTTTTTACCCAAAAAAAATAACGTCGTCTTCTATCAAAACTCGTATAATTCCCGTGATAACACAGGTTATTTGCAATCTAAATTTTTATTTTATTTTATTTTTTAAAAATATATAAGTAATTTTTTAAAAAAGATTTACACATAATAGTAAGATACATACACCTATAATTTAGTTATTTGTATTTATATCTATAAGAATTTTAAAATATAAACTTTATGTGAGTAAGTACATGGGTTTAATGAGAAAAATTTTAATAATAAAAACATAAAATAAAAGAAGTTATAGAAATAAGTATGAAAGAAATTAACTATAAAAGTATTTAAATAGATAAAAAAAACATGTAATTGAATAAGAAAAGAATTAGTCTCAGTTTAGATTTTAAATTTGTTTATATATTATGAAAACAATGATAACAATAATTATTATTATATAATAATAGTAATAATATTAACAGTATAATAATTATGATTGAACTGGTCTGAACCGGGGTCTAGGATCCGGTGTGGGACCAGCCACAAGAGTTTAGGTGTTTTAGGGTTTACACACCGGTACAGTGGGTATCCGGTGTTATAATCCGATCTCTCAGTGGGAGAAACCGGTCTTGTTGTCCTGGAGATCCTTCACACCGACGTTTCGCGTTGAGAGGGGGCGAAAGGTAGTGCCACCTGCGAAGATTCTCCGACGCTCAAGTTAGAAGAGTGTATGAACTCCATGAACACTCAAGCAATGCAATAGTAAAGAAAGTGAGTTAGGACAACGTAACCTTGCATGTGTTTTTGATCATGCTATTTATAGTTGAACGTAGGAAATGAATCGTTAGATGCAAGTGGGCTCATTGTCTCTGATAGCGTGTGAAGTGTGTCAATCAAAGTGGCTCAGTACTCAGAGTGTGTCAGGGGGGTAGGTCAATTATCAGAGTATGATCCTGTGGTAAGGATGGAGGACAATCACCTTTCCGCATATTTCGCTGACACATGTACTTACTCTCTGAGGTAATTAACATTGACACATTCCGCTATGCAGGGTATCTTCGCTGATAAGCTATAAGGAACTCTTATCTCACAGTGACCCTGAAGCAAACGGTTATCGACGTGAAATGAGAACGAATGAAGCATCCGTTGTAGCGAGGACGAATAGAACGTCTGATGGAATGAGAACGGATGAAAGTACCACGGATATCCAGTGTAACACCCCTAATTTCGTTATTTCTTATTTAAAATAAAATTTCAAAGGAATTTGATTATAGTTCTTTAGAACTTTTTGATTGTTATATAATTTATAATTTTTTAGAATTTTCTTATTTTTTTTGAGAATGACAAAAATACCCTTAACCTTTCATCTAATAACCAAAATGCCATTACTGACATCATCGCTTACATCATCATCGCTTACATCATCGCTTACATCATGAATAGTAAAATAAATAATTAAATAATCTTAAATAGTAAAATTTTCTTCCTATAAATAGATGGCTCATTTACAACATTTTCACACCAAAAATTAGAGAGAGAATCTAGAGAGATAGAAATTAGTGGGGAGTAAATTCTTTTGGTAAAAAGAAGTTCTGCTGGAGGTGTAAGGTAATAACTTTCTTCTATATTCTTTTTATAATTTTAGCACTCTTAAACCATTGATATACTAGTACTATTATGAATAAGTTACTATAGTAAAAATAATTTACCACTGTGTTATTTTTACTATTTACCGTTACTATTCAAAATTTATTATTCACTGTTATTGTTCATGATTTACCATTTACCACTACTATTCAAAAAGTTACTATTCATAATTTACTATTTACTATTACTATTCAAAAATTACTATTTACCGTTACTATTAATGACTTACCATTTACCGTTACTATTTATTATTACTATACATATTTACTACTTATCATTCTGATAGCAATCTTAATTTTCATCTTAAGCTTATACTGAAATAAGTTAGTATTAATATTTTGTTAGAACTTGGAGGCGCAGAGCGAATTCACTTTTGGTAGCAAATCAAGGTAAGGGGAGGGGGGTGAGATTAAGGATATAATATGAAAATACATAAGAATATTGGGAGGAGTCCCCTACTCCTTTTAAACATAACAATATTATTATTTTAAAATAATAACTTTTAACTTAAAATTTATAATAATTGTTATTAATAAATTAAGCATCTTGTGTAACTTAATATCTAAAATATTTAAGAACTTGAACTATTATGACCTATGCGGACTGGATTGAACCTATGCAAGGACTTGAACTATTACGAACTTGACTGAACCTATGCAAGGACTTGGACTATTTATGACCTATATGGATTGAACTAGACCTATGCAAGGACTGGACTATCTTGGATTTACATAGACCTGTGTGAGGAATTGACCATAGAACTTAAAACAAACTTTATTAATTTAAATAACCATTGAATTTTAAAATTATCATATTTATAACTGATGCTTAATTATTTGATTTGATTATGATTGTTAATATTTATTTATGTTTTATGATGTTTGATTGTGATTGACAATGTTTGATTATGATTGATAATCTTGTACTGTGGAGTTTGAGCATATAGCAAGCATGACGGAAAGCTAAAATTCAGTAAGAATTTACTTATCTCCTACTTCTTTATTTACTTATTCATATTTATTCAAATTACTTTTAAGAAATTTCTTAGATTTCAATAAAACTACATAAGTTTTTAGAAATCTCTTTTATATTTTAATATATATGTATATATCTTTACTAAAATTTAGATTTTTTTTAGTTAGTTTATTAAAAAGAAAAAGAAAGAGAAATTATTTTATAAAAATAAATTTTTTACTAATATTTTAATATATACATATATATATATATACATATTATTTAAATGTATAAAAATATTATACAAAATTTTCAAGTACTAAGGTTTTAAAGATTGATAATTCCAAATTCGAGTTTTTAGAAATTGATTTTGAATTGACCTATAAACTTTCTAAAGAAGGTTGTGACATATATTTAAGGCTTTGAAACTCAAATTTATAAGGAGATTTGATTTGTGATTTGAAAAGGAACTGTACTAAAATTCTATGTGCGTATTTGAGAAGTTGAAAAAGTACAGTTTACTGGGGTGGATATGTCGCGATTCGTAGGCCCTGATAATATAATTGAGTTTCTAAAAGCCTTAACCAACTAAATACGCGAGTAGTTCATGCATCATGAATCATTAAAGAGAAACAAAATGATATTGTCTGGGGACGGATTATAGAAACCGAGGATACATTAGAGGAGGCTTAATTGTGAGCCTTGGGATGAAAGGGTGTGAAAGGGTGCTTCAGGGGACCTGGGGTAGCTCCCTAGTGTCGGATACTTTCACAATAAAAAAACTTTTCAATCTGACTAGTCTCTAAGTGTTTCCATGCCAGTTGAGCTGTTCATGTTATTATTATCCGGAATTATGGAACAGTGTAAACTCCTGGTTGGCCCAGTGCAAATTAAAATTTACGGGGCCCATATATATAGATAAGTTATGATGAAGATATGGCATATCATTCATACATTCATAAATTGATTGTGCTTGTGATTGTGATTGATATTATTATACTAGTTTGTGAAAACCCTTTATTGCTTATGTCCCATTTGGGAATATTATATTCTGTTTCTCACTCCTTTCTCTATGTTTTTGTTTCATATGTTTTAAATTAATGGTTCGTACAGAGGGAAGGATCGAAGAACATTGACAGTATATATAGCACGTTCTAGAAAGGGAGCTCGGTATGAATACCGTGGTCCAATGAATAAATAATGTCACTAGGCAACTGCTCTTGGGCCATGGAGTTTCCTCTCTTTCTTATAATGTTTAATGTTTATTTTCTTCGGATGAATGTACAAATACTTTATAAAGTTTTAATAATATTGAGGTATTTCAGAAATAATGTATATAATTTATTCCGATAGTTTCTTTTTAACAAACATATCTTTAGTAAAAAAAAAAAATTATTACGAATTTTTCTAGAATTTATTAAGGTGTAACAGAGGGCGTTACAAAGTGGTATCAGAGCAGTTAATCCAATAGGCCTGGGGAAAAGGTCTATCTTGCTTTGTCTGTAAACTCTGCATAGGTGATAGAGAATAGAATATCTGGCTTGGTAGTAACTGTGATTGATCTGACAAATCTCAGTTACTGTGAAACAGGAAACTAATGGCTGGAAACGATCTTGCTGGAGTTGTAGAACGCTTAATCAATGCAATGGGAGCACGTGAAGGTCAAGGTAACGATGCCTTGAGAAGACTGGACCTATTCGAAAAGCGCAATCCACCTCGTTTCAAGGGAGGATATAACCCTGATGGAGCACAAATCTGGATTCGAGAGATAGAGAAGATCTTTCGAGCATTGCAATGTAATGAAGCTGATAAGGTAGTCTTCGCTACTTATGCCTTATCTGAGGATGCCGAACATTGGTGGGATAGCACGCGGTAGACAATTCGAAGTCAACGACGTGGAGATCACTTGGGATTATTTCAAGAATATGTTTTTGGAGAAATACTTTCCAGCTAATGTTAAAGAGAAAAGACAATTCGAATTCATGTCGCTGACCCAAGGAAATATGACCGTTGGAGAGTACACATCCAGGTTTGAAGAGCTATCTCGTTTTCATTCTCATTATAATGATGCTACTAATGAAAGAGATCGGTGTGCAAAGTTTGTAAATGGATTGCGGCCAGAAATTAAGGAAGCTATACGAATACAGGAAATCCGTGAATTTTCTGTATTGGTAAATCGCTGCAGGATCTTTGAAGAAGATCATAAGGATAGAATGACCAAAAGTCGTGAGCCCATTCACAAGGCAGGAGAAATGAGAAGTGGAGGACCTCACAATCACCAAAGAAGAGACTTTAGGAGAAATAAGCCTTACCAAGCGCCATTTCGTCGGTTTGGAGCAGCATCTGTTCCTAACAGACCCCAAGCTTCAATTGGAAGCTATTACCCAACATCTGCACCAAATTTTAAATGTTTTGTCTATGGAGGACCCCATTTGAAAAGGGATTGTCCTAAAAACACTTATGTTTGCTTTAAGTGTAACAAACCAGGTCATCACATCAAGGATTGTCCGGAGATGAAGAGGGAAAACCCTGAAGGTGCAAGTACAAGTATAAATACTCAAGGAGGCGCGCACAGTGCAGTCGGAAGGCCGAAGGCAAAAGGAAAGGTTTTTGCAATCACTGGAGAAGAAGCATCTCATTCTGATTCCATGGTGGAAGGTAAGTGTATCATTAATAAAATTCCTTTAACTGTTATGTATGACTCAGGTGCATCACATTCCTTTATTGCCAATGACTGTGTAGAAAAACTAAAGTTACCTGTGATAGAACTGCCATTTGACTTATATGTACATACTCCTGGAAACAATCCCATTGTCACTTCTAAAGCCTGTTGGAAATGCCCTATTGTCATAAATGGTAGGGACTTTAAGGCCAATCTTTTTTGTTTACCCCTTTCTGGCTTAGAAGTTATTATTGGGCTAGATTGGTTGTCTGACAATCATGTTCTAATAGATTGTCATAATAAAACCATAATGTTTAAAGAACCAATGAATTTGAATCCTGAGGATTCAAGATTTCTAACCGCCAACCAAGTGAGTGCCTCTTTAAAAGGAGGGGCTCAAGGATTCATGCTATTGCTTTCAACGAAAGGAGAACAAGAATCAAAAATCAAAAATCTGCCAGTTGTGTGTGAATTTCCTGACGTTTTTCCTTAAGATATCCCTGGTTTACCCCCAGAAAGAGATGTGGAATTTGCCATTGATCTAGTACCTGGAGTTAGACCCATTTCAATTGCACCATACCGAATGTCACCTCTAGAATTAGCAGAGTTAAAGAAACAACTTGAAGAGATGATAGAGAAGCAGTTTATACGACCCAGTGTATCCCCCTGGGGTGTACCAGTGTTGTTGGTTAAGAAAAAGGATGGTAGCATGAGGTTGTGTGTAGATTATCGGCAACTGAACAAGGTGACGATCAAGAACAAATATCCTCTGCCAAAAATTGATGACTTGATGGATCAGCTGCGTGGTGCCACGGTGTTCTCCAAAATTGATTTGAGGTCTGGATACCATCAGATAAGGGTGAAGAAAGAAGATGTACCAAAAACTGCTTTTAGAACATGCTATGGCCATTACGAATATCTAGTAATGCCTTTTGGTGTAACTAATGCACCAGCCGTATTCATGGATTACATGAATAGGATTTTTCATCCATATCTAGATAAATTTGTAGTGGTGTTCATTGATGATATATTAGTGTACTCTAAAAGCAAAGAAGAACATGTTGAACACTTGAAGGTTGTGTTGGAAATCCTGAAAAAGAAACAACTGTATGCAAAGCTGTCGAAGTGTGAATTCTGGTTGGAAGAAGTGAACTTTTTAGGACATGTAATTAGTCAAGGAGGAATAGCTGTAGACCCTTCCAAGGTGGAGGCAGTTTTAAAATGGGAGAGACCAACCACGATCACTGAGATTAGAAGTTTCTTCGGCTTGGCTGGATACTATAGGAGATTCATTGAAGGATTTTCAAAGCTAGGATACCCATTGACCAAGTTAACACGGAAAGGACAACCTTTTGTGTGGACGACACAATGCGAAAATAGTTTTCAAGAGCTGAAAGATCGACTTACTTCTGCGCCGGTGTTAGTACTCCCCGATCCACATCGAAGTTTTGAAGTTTTCTGTGATGCGTCTAAACAAGGACTAGGAAGTGTACTCATGCAAGACAAGAAGGTTGTAGCCTATGCGTCGCGCCAATTAAGGCAACATGAGATTAACTACCCTACCCATGACTTAGAATTAGCCGCTGTAGTCTTTGCCTTAAAGATTTGGAGGCATTATCTATACGGTGCAACATTCGATGCGTTTAGCGATCATAAGAGTCTCAAGTATTTATTCGACCAAAAGAAGTTAAACATGAGGCAACGGATATGGATGGAGTTCTTAAAGGATTATGACTTTGAGTTACAGTACCATCCTGGAAAAGCGAACGTAGTAGCTGATGCTTTAAGTCGAAAGTCTCTGCATGCGTCCACAATGATGATTAAAGAGCTGGAATTGATAGAAAACTTCAGAGATCTTAACCTAGCAGTAAAGGTTAATGCTAACAGCTACAGATTAGGAGCGTTGCAAGTGACAAGTGAATTCCTGAGGCAAGTTTTAGAGGCTCAAAAAGATGATGAATTCCTGCAAGAAAAGAAAGAACTCTTGAAACAAGGAAAAGAAGTCGAGTTCAATGTAAGAAGTGACCAATTGCTGAGGTATAAGGATCGAGTGTGTATCCCTAATCAAGAGGAGTTGAGGAAAGCAATTCTGGAAGAAGGCCATAAAAGTTATATGAGCATTCATCCCGGAGCTATTAAAATGTATCAAGATTTGAAGAAGTTATTTTGGTGGCCTGGAATGAAGAAAGTAGTGGCAGAGTACGTAGCTGCATGTCTAATTTGCCAGAAGGTTAAAGTGGAACATCAAAAACCCCCTGGAATGCTACAATCAATGGAAATACCAGAATGGAAATGGGATAGCATTACCATGGATTTTGTGACTTCTTTACCTAAAACTCCATTAGGACATGATTCAATATGGGTAATAGTTGATAGACTAACAAAGTCTTCCCACTTTATTCCCATCATTATTCGTTACTCTATGGAGAAGCTGGCAAAATTATACATCGAGGAGATTGTGAGATTGCATGGAATTCCTTCAAGTATCATTTCTGATCGGGACCCTTGTTTTACATCACAATTCTGGAAGAGCTTGCAAAAGGCTTTGGGAACAAGACTGCGTCTAAGTTCAGCATATCATCCTCAGACGGATGGACAATCAGAAAGAACAATCCAATCTCTAGAGGACTTGTTACGAGCTTGTGTGTTAGAGCATAAAGGAAGTTGGAATCAATTCTTACCATATGTGGAGTTTACTTACAACAACAGTTTCCATGCTAGCATTGGCATGGCACCTTTTGAAGCATTATATGGAAGAAAATGTAGGACCCCGCTATGTTGGTTTGAGACTGGTGAAAACTTGATGCTAGGACCAGAGTTGGTACAACAAACCACGGATAAAATCAAAATAGTTCAGGAAAAGATGAAGGCAACACAGAGCAGGCAGAAAAGTTACTATGACAAAAGAAGAAAGCCGCTCGAATTTCAAGAAGGCGATCATGTATTCTTGAAAGTCACACCTATGACTGGGGTCGGTTGGGCAATGAAATCTCGAAAACTAACTCCTAGATTTATTGGTCCATATCAAATAATTCATAAAGTTAGTCCTCTTGCCTACCAAATAACATTACCACCTTTTCTTTCTAATATCCATAATGTTTTTCATGTGTCAAACTTACGAAAGTATATATTTGATCCTACACATGTTATTGAACCTGATGTCATACAAGTTAAAGATAATCTTACATATGATGCACCACCTATCAGAATAGCTGACAGAAGAATAAAGAAGCTAAGAGACAAGGAAATTCCACTCGTGAAGGTCATTTGGAGTGAAACGAGAGGGGAAGATGCTACATGGGAACTAGAAAATGAGATGAAAGAGTCTCATCCCCAATTGTTTTGCTAAAAAAAGTATAAATTTTGAGGACGAAATTTTTTTAGGGGAGTAGAGTTGTAACACCCCTAATTTCGTTATTTCTTATTTAAAATAAAATTTCAAAGGAATTTGATTATAGTTCTTTAGAACTTTTTGATTGTTATATAATTTATAATTTTTTAGAATTTTCTTATTTTTTTTTGAGAATGACAAAAATACCTTTAACCTTTCATCTAATAACCAAAATGCCATTACTGACATCATCGCTTACATCATCATCGCTTACATCATCGCTTACATCATGAATAGTAAAATAATTAATTAAATAATATTAAATAGTAAAATTTTCTTCCCATAAATAGATGGCTCATTTACAACATTTCCACACCAAAAATTAGAGAGAGAATCTAGAGAGATAGAAATTAGTGGGGAGTAAATTCTTTTGGTAAAAAGAAGTTCTGCTGGAGGTGTAAGGTAATAACTTTCTTCTATATTCTTTTTATAATTTTAGCACTCTTAAACCATTGATATACTAGTACTATTATGAATAAGTTACTATAGTAAAAATAATTTACCACTGTGTTATTTTTACTATTTACCGTTACTATTCAAAATTTACTATTCACTGTTATTGTTCATGATTTACCATTTACCACTACTATTCAAAAAGTTACTATTCACAATTTACTATTTACTATTACTATTCAAAAATTACTATTTACCGTTACTATTAATGACTTACCATTTACCGTTACTATTTATTATTACTATACATATTTACTACTTATCATTCTGATAGCAATCTTAATTTTCATCTTAAGCTTATACTGAAATAAGTTAGTATTAATATTTTGTTAGAACTTGGAGGCGCAGAGCGAATTCACTTTTGGTAGCAAATCAAGGTAAGGGGGGGGGGGTGAGATTAAGGATATAATATGAAAATACATAAGAATATTGGGAGGAGTCCCCTAGTCCTTTTAAACATAACAATATTATTATTTTAAAATAATAACTTTTAACTTAAAATTTATAATAATTGTTATTAATAAATTAAGCATCTTGTGTAACTTAATATCTAAAATATTTAAGAACTTGAACTATTATGACCTATGCGGACTGGATTGAACCTATGCAAGGACTTAAACTATTACGAACTTGACTGAACCTATGCAAGGACTTGGACTATTTATGACCTATATGGACTGAACTAGACCTATGCAAGGACTGGACTATCTTGGATTTACATAGACCTGTGCGAGGAATTGACCATAGAACTTAAAACAAACTTTATTAATTTAAATAACCATTAAATTTTAAAATTATCATATTTATAACTGATGCTTAATTATTTGATTTGATTATGATTGTTAATATTTATTTATGTTTTATGATGTTTGATTGTGATTGACAATGTTTGATTATGATTGATAATCTTGTACTGTGGAGTTTGAGCATATAGCAAGCATGACGGAAAGCTAAAATTCAGTAAGAATTTACTTATCTCCTACTTCTTTATTTACTTATTCATATTTATTCAAATTACTTTTAAGAAATTTCTTAGATTTCAATAAAACTACATAAGTTTTTAGAAATCTCTTTTATATTTTAATATATATGTATATATCTTTACTAAAATTTAGATTTTTTTTAGTTAGTTTATTAAAAAGAAAAAGAAAAAGAAATTATTTTATAAAAATAAATTTTTTACTAATATTTTAATATATACATATATATACATATTATTTAAATGTATAAAAATATTATACAAAATTTTCAAGTACTAAGGTTTTAAAGATTGATAATTCCAAATTCGAGTTTTTAGAAATTGATTTTGAATTGACCTATAAACTTTCTAAAGAAGGTTGTGAAATATATTTAAGGCTTTGAAACTCAAATTTATAAGGAGATTTGATTTGTGATTTGAAAAGGAACTGTACTAAAATTCTATGTGTGTATTTGAGAAGTTGAAAAAGTACAGTTTACTGGGGTGGCTATGTCGCGATTCGTAGGCCCTGATAATATAATTGAGTTTCTAAAAGCCTTAACCAACTAAATACGCGAGTAGTTCATGCATCATGAATCATTGAAGAGAAACAAAATGATATTGTCTGGGGACGGATTATAGAAACCGAGGATACATTAGAGGAGGCTTAATTGTGAGCCTTGGGATGAGAGGGTGTGAAAGGGTGCTTCAGGGGACCTGGGGTAGCTCCCTAGTGTCGGGTACTTTCACAATAAAAAACCTTTTCAATCTGACTAGTCTCTAAGTGTTTCCATGCCAGTTGAGCTGTTCATGTTATTATTATCCGGAATTATGGAACAGTGTAAACTCCTGGTTGGCCCAGTGCAAATTAAAATTTACGGGGCCCACATATATAGATAAGTTATGATGAAGATATGACATATCATTCATACATTCATAAATTGATTGTGATTGTGATTGTGATTGATATTATTATACTAGTTTATGAAAACCCTTTATTGCTTATGTCCCATTTGGGAATATTATATTCTGTTTCTCACTCCTTTCTCTATGTTTTTGTTTCATATGTTTTAAATTAATGGTTCGTACAGAGGGAAGGATCGAAGAACATTGACAGTATATATAGCACGTTCTAGAAAGGGAGCTCGATATGAATACCGTGGTCCAATGAATAAATAATGTCACTAGGCAACTGCTCTTGGGCCATGGAGTTTCCTCTCTTTCTTATAATGTTTAATGTTTATTTTCTTCGGATGAATGTACAAATACTTTATAAAGTTTTAATAATATTGAGGTATTTCAGAAATAATGTATATAATTTATTCCGATAGTTTCTTTTTAACAAACATATCTTTAGTAAAAAAAAAATTATTACGAATTTTTCTAGAATTTATTAAGGTGTAACAGAAGGCGTTACATCCAGTGTGGCATTGTCTGAACTGTGACACCAGTTTCCCTCCTTAGAGGTCATTCTGACGTCATAACATTGGGGACCGGTATCCAGACTGGATCATTTGTCCCCTAGCTTATGTGAGGGACTGTTAGGTTGCTTACATGAGCTATACAGCCTTCAAGAATCTGGATGCCGGTGGAACGTTCTAGAAATTCCTTCTGAAAACTCCTCAACATCCGCTCTGCCAACTATGTGACCGCTCTTCTTATGTTATCCATACCGGATTCGGACAAAGATTCGTATTAAGGGAAATCCCAAGAGTTTTTTGAAAATCAAAACTCTTGGTATTCGAGGAGTGGTTGGGATGCATTAAACGCGTCTGAAATGATTGGACATTAAATGTCCCTTTTTAACACGTGAACCATCATTACCCAAGAGTGTAACTGTCGATTGGGCTTATTGGGCCTGGATTTCAACTTATACGAGCCCACTTCGTAAAAACATCTACTGAAACGTTACCATTTTCGCGCTTTAATGTTACGAAATGACGAAGTCGTTTGAATCTTAAAGGTTGCGTTTTGAAACAAACGTTGCGACTCTTGGTTGTTCACTGTGTTTCTTCGTTACCTATAAAAGGGGTACTTAACGAGTTTCGAAATCCATTTCTGCCATCAAGCTTAGTGAACCTCTGCTGAAATTCCTGAAGATTCCCTTGCTGCCTTTCGTCCTCACAAAGTTCTTCCTTCTTTTAGGTAACCTCCCTAATTTACCTCCGTATTATCTTTAGTCATTTGCTTCAATCATGCGCCCTAAACCAAGCAGCGCTGGTACCTCAAACAGGGGGAATCTGAGCTCTCGTGCCCCCTCTAGCCTCCATGGAGGAAGGATTCCAGTGAATCTTCCTACGGCTGGGCCTCGTCGCTCAGAGAGAGCTGAGACTTCGTCCTTGCGAGCGCCAGTTGATCGGCGTCGCTCTGAGGATCCCCTTGACTTGAGGGCCACCAGCAGCTCTGAGGATGGGTCAAGTAACGAAGGCTATCTCTCTGATGATGTTGCCTTCTATCACAACACATACGCGTTCCATCGTGCATCAGGTACCATGGAGATTCCGGGGTCTGGCAAGACGTTGATTCTGCGGACTACTGAAGGGTGTGTCAACGTCGTGGCATACCAGCTGAATTGGGAAAAGTTGAACAGGGAAAGGCCGTACTGCTGGGTCGAAGATGAATTCCTGGAAATTCCGTCTCATCACGTAAATGAAGAGGGCGGCTCAGTCACTCTCTGCTGCAAAATCTACTCTGAGAAGAAGTACAAGGGACGCTTTCTCGTCCTTGCCCCCTTCCAACTGAGAGGGTCTACCACCGTGTTCCTAACGAGAGGTCGTTCTACATGTATGACTTCGTCTTCTAAAACTTGGGAGTTCACTTCCCCCTGACGGAGTTTCAAATGGTCGTCCTGCGCTTCCTTGACTGCGCTCCTATTCAACTGCATCCCAACGGCTGGGGTCTGGTGCGGGCTCTCGAAGTTTTAGGAGAGCATTTCAACTTCGCTGCCACTGTGGCCAAGCTATTTTATTACTGCTAAGTGGTCCGCCGTGTCAACAAGAAGGGCGGCCTTGGGTTCATAACACTCAGTTGTGACTCGAGGATGGTGAACTTTAAGTCATACACCGAATCCGCGAAGGTGGACGGACGTTCTTTCAAACACTACTACACGCGGGTCCGAATTCAACCCAACAAGCCGGTCTTCTGGCTCAACCAGGAAGGATTCACTAAATTCCCTCTCAGTTGGTCGCTGATAAGTTTTGAAAAGACTTAATTATTCTGCCTTTTAGTTGACTTAATTCATTGTTTAGTGATTAGTTTAGCCTTATTATTTAATTAATTGTTAATAAATTATAATTTATTTAATTATTTCAAAAGTGCTTAATTTATGTAAGAAGCTGATTAAAAATATTAATTAGTTAAGAAATTGAGTTTATTTATAATATCATTAACCCAACATACAAATACTGGACAATCAGTGAACAAACGCTGGGCAAATTAGTTGTTTATTGGTGCAGGAAAAAGAGAGCTCAAGCCGAAAGGGAAAGCCGAGTGAGATTTGGAAAATCCGAGTGAGACTTCACAAACCCGACTGAAAAGAGTTCAAAAGATACCGACTCCAAAATAGAATAGGGAACCGAAGATAAAAAGAAGAACCCGAGCGTCAATTTCAGAATGCTGATTGAATAATCAATTCGCTCAAGCGAGAGTTAAATTCGCTCAAGCGAGGGTCAAAAATTCGCTCAAGCGCGACTCCAAAATATCACTCTCGCCCAAGCTTCTCCATCACGCTTAAGCGAGAAAGCAATACTGCAGTACATATCTCAAGCTCACCCAAGCGAGAACCCAGTTCGCTCAAGCGTAAAGGCTGATATTTAAAACATTGATTGTTCCCTCCAGAAGACACTCGGCACCAGTGTTGTTTCCTGCTGCCTTCTCTCCTACTTCTGCACCTTAGTAATTTAAGTAGTGAGCTGTTATTAGTAGTGCTGCGCTGTGATTAGCTAATGATGAACTGGAATCTGTTAAGAGCTGAGCTGTAATTAGTTAATTAGTTAGTTAGTTTAGTCATTAACTTAAGCTTTCTAAGTTATTAGTTAAGTTAGTTAGTTAGGTAGATGCCTATATATATATGTTTGTACATATTCTGTGAAAGACAGAGACAGATTCACATAGAATACATTGAACACAATTCATTTAAAACTTCGAACATCTCACTACTTCATTTTCTCTCTCTAATCTCTCCTCTATGACGTTCCACAATCCTTCGATGGAACCGAAGTCAATGGAGTTCTAAATCCCTAAGGTTGGGATTGCGAAGGTTAGCAATGGAATCTTGAAGCTGTGAGCAAGGAAATCAACTTCTAGATCCTGAGACGAACAAGCTGAGGAGTGGTTTTGAATTGCTGGATTGACAAATCCGGAACTGATGAAGAACTTCGCCATTGAGGAATCATGGTTGAAGCTTAGGTAACTTCCAGCTTTCTAACTAGTTCAGGCCTAATCAATTTAGGTGAATAGTTAGAGTTCAATCTCCAATTTCGCATTAGATTCTTAGGTTAATTGAGCACTTAAGGAATTAAGGTTCGATGCTTAAGGATTAGTGTTTTTCACCTAAGGAATTAGGGAATAACCATAAGCAGATTGTCCTCTGGATTATGAAGTTTGATTATACTTTAATTGCATGTTTCTTGATGAATTTGTGAATCGAAGCAATCCTGACCTATTTTCTATTAATCACCTTTCATATTTCATCTTAACACTGTTTCTGGAAATACAAAAACAACTAGAAAACATTAAAACAACAAAAACCGAATGAACTTTCTGTGCTTGTGTTGGTTCAGCTTGTACTAGTCTGAGATTGAGGTACTTACCACAATCCCTGTGGGACGATCAAATATAATACAATTTTAACGACTGGCACTAGTGCAAAAAATGGCTTTAATCACGGTTAAAAAAGGCTTTTAATCACGGTTGAACAACCGTGGTTAAAAGTGGGCGTGATTGTATATCAGGATATTTAATCACGAGTTTGAACCGTGGTTAAAAGTGGATATAACCACGGTTGCCTAACAACCGTGATTAAATGTACTGGACCAAAAAAAAAATTAAAAATCGTGGTTATCATCTTCACCATTCAGAAATAGCAAGAACACAATGAACACCAATACCAGAAATAAGAAACGCAGCAAGAACGCAAGAAACAAAAACAGAAGAAAAGTAAATGAATGAAAATCCGAACAACGGCAAGAAACAAGAAACAAGAATGCTACTACAACAAAGGAACGAGAAGAACTACAACAAAGGAACGAGAAGAACACAGAGTAAAACGAAGAACACAAGTATAAATCTAAAACGTAAACCTGTAAATAATCAATGGCGTGCGATGGGAAACCTGTAAATGGCAACAGAAAAATAGTGAGAACTCACATAATAAACAAATCTAGAACGTAAATAATGAAATGTAAATGGCAACATGAAAACAGAGAAGAGAAACCTTACAGAGAAGAATGAGAGAAAAGAGAGTTAGACTAAGGCGCGCTTGTGAAATTACGAAATTTAAAACGAAAAGGAAGATATAATCACGGTTACACAAGGACCCGTGGTTATATGTATGACCTATAACCACGGTTATGCTAGTACCCGTGGTTATATGTATGACCTATAACCACGGTTACTCCAGGACCCGTGGTTATATATATGACATATAACCACGGTTGAACAAGGGACCCGTGGTTATATGTGAAAATCTTATTTTGGCATTAGAAAACACCATAAAAATTTTTAGAATTTTTAGAATTTATTTGGTAGGTAAAAAGTAGAAGGCTAAAAATCTAAAAAATAAGCAAATAAATCACAAAAAATAAGAATTTTTGAGAAAACAAGGGTTTTTTGAAAATCTGAGCAATCCCAACTGGCGTAGCGAGTTGGAATGAATGCGGATTTTTTTCTACCCCAAAATCATATGCAGCAATAAGGATTCTGAGTTTTCTAGCTCAAGTTATGCTCGTTTGAAGTTTGCCGATTTTTGTCGTCGCAAAATTTTTGTATCTCTCACTCAAAAATTGATTTTTCAAAAATTCCAACTCGAATAGCTAATAAGTACCAAAAGAAGTCATGACGCAAAAAATCAGATCAAAATTCCATGTTTTTCTATTTTTTGGATTTTTCTAAAAATAAGGTGAATAATATATGAATAATATATGAATTTCAAAATCAGATCAAAATTCCCAAAAATTTCAAAAATCCCATCTCGTTTTGACATATAACCACGGTTGTCAAACAACCGTGGTTATAGACACTTTTAATCACGGTTGCCTAACAACCGTGATTAAAAGTTTTCCCAAAAATTTCAAAAATGCCATCTCGTTTTGACATATAACCACGGTTGTTAAACAACCGTGATTATAGAGACTTTTAATCACGGTTGCCTAACAACCATGATTAAAAGTTTTCCCAAAAATTTCAAAAATGCCACCGCGTCATTTTTAATCACAGATCCACATTAATCCGTGATTATACCCCCGTGGTTGTATCCATTTTTTCCACTAGTGTGGTGCGCTTGCCAAAGCGTAAATCTTCTGAGAAATATACATCAAAATAATGACTCGGAGATTTGGCATCAGTCGCACGAGCATTTTTTGCTGCTGAGCCGTGCTTACTGTACTGAAGAGAGTGAGCTTTCCTCTCACTCCGTCGAGGTACTGAGTGCCATGCAGACGGCCTCAAAGACCCTCAAGGGGTTTTCCTGCAGGCTCCTCCTGGGGGGTGACGATGTCTGAACCACCTACCTCCGTAATACCCGTTCTTAACTGTGGTTATATTATGCATTTATTCCGCTCTAATTGTTTTTCTTCCCAAGTGCTAACTCAATTCTCCTTGTTTTGCAGAACAAATTGAAAAAGCCTGTCCCGAAATGTTGTCCCTGAGGACTATGCTGGCTGATGATGATTCTTCCTCCGAAGAGAATGAAATTCAAGCCAAGCGGAATTCCACCAAGGCTCCAACCATTCCTCTGACCTCCGCAGTGGGAGACGAGGTCCCTCTCCTTGATGAGGAGGAGCCTGAAAAACAAACAGAGGCTACGGAGCAGGGTAATGAAGAGGACATCCCAGAGAAAAAGAAGAAAAAGAGGCGTCTGGTCAAGACGTCGGGCATGGAGAAGCCTCCCTCTAGTGACCCCGCAAAGAAGCGTCAAAAAACCCTTGAGGAATCTGGGTTAAAAAAGGACAAAGGGAAGAAGCCCGTCTCTGACTCAACTGCCCCTCCCTCACAGACCACGTCTGGGCCGGACTCTGGGAGCGGTCCTTCCCCAGTATTTGATCCTCCAGGTGAATCCTTTCTCTCACCCTATCTCTAGTTCCAGGGGTCTGCGCCCCCCACTCTTCCAAAGGCAAGGTATTGTCTCCGTCCTTTCCTCGATGCTGCTGAAGTTCGAGGTGCTTGCAAGGCCGGCCGTTGGCAACTGGATGAGCTATCCGGCATCTTGGATTCCTTGAGCGAGAAGGAAGATTATATGGAGCAAGTTAAAAAACTTGAAGTCGACATCGCCAAGAAGGAAAACTGGGCAGCCAGGCAAGTTGAGATTCGCAAGGGTGTGGAGGCTGAGCTGGAGAAAGCCAAGGAAACACTTCAGGAAAAGACAGAGGAAACAAGCCAGCTTCACTTTGCCAACAAGGCTTTAGAGCGGCAGGTCACTGAGCTTCAACAACAAAATAAGTCCATCCCACTCCTTAAAGAAAAGCTACAATTAGAGAAAAAGAGATCGGCCAAGCTTGCTGACGATCTCAAAACAATGGAGGCCGGTCACAATAAAAGCCTAGGGGAGTGGGAGATCCTTCGGAAGGAAATGCAGGCCCAGATCGAAGAGCTGAAGAAGAGGAGTACGAGCACTGGTCCATCGGAGGAGGATTTTGCTAAGCTTCAGAAGAAATTATCTGCTGCTAAGGCCAAAGCTGCCAAAGCCGTGGAAATATACAAGAAGGTGGCTTACGAATCCTTCGGCCTGGCACTTCGTCAAGTATTTTACCGCAACCCTGACGTGAAGCTTAATCTGTACGGATTGGATCCGTTCTATGAGTTCCACAGAGGGAAACTTGTCAAAGTGAAGAAGGACGGCTCGCACCAGGATCCTCACGAAGCTCTTTATGAGCTGCCTCCACTTCCGGAGGGTCAAAGCATGGAACTTGCACTGTCCAATCCTGGCCCCGAGGGTGAAACACAAGAAGGTGCTGAAACTGGCCCAGAGATCAGAGCGGATAAGGCTCAAACTGAGGGAGCTGAAGAGGAGAAAGCGGAAGAGCCCACCTCGGAGAATCAACCACCTGCTCCTTGATTTTATGCATTCATTTATAGCTGTGTACTGGGATCAGCTCCAGTTTTAACACTTTGAGACACATAAAATTTTTCTTCATAAAAATAAGATTTGCTTTTGCTTCTCTTCAATCACTTGTGTCAAATATACAGTTGCTGGATAACTTAGCCGTATACACAATACTTTACCTTTTCAATACCTTACAAATCCGCTCTGCTTAGCTATATTGTTGTTTAAAGCGTGTTTATCAACTCGAAGTAAGATAAGAAAAATGGTAATCAAAGAAGCAACAAATAAGTTAAAGTATGCCCTGTCCCCAAGTATAAGTATTTTGGGAAAAGAAAGTTTGTTGCAAAACGTTACCTTTAACTTTCTGGAAATTAGAAAGGTTATTCCGATCTCGGAGGTATAGAACGACCATATTCGTGTTCAACCGCCCTATTCTAAATGCTTCGAAAATGAGGACGGAAATTATATTTGGAGTTCGGTACAACCCTTTCCTCCAAGCCTTCATGTAGGTTTCGGTATGACTTTGTAAAAGGTTAGTGAACTACACCTTTCTCTTGAGGTTCGGTCTTATCCTACAACTCAAGTCTTCAATGGTGTTTGGTTCGATCCTACTATCCAAGCCTTCAGACGGTGTTCGGTTCGATCCTACTAACCGTACCCAGAGTTCGGTTTAATTCCTACAATCCGGGCCTTCAACACGGGGTTCAGATCAGGGCTAATCCTGAACCTACTGCGCCCATTACTCGGGGTTCAGCGTGGTTTCGAAGATGAACCAGCTTACTGCGCCCAAGCCTTCAAATGGTGTTCGGTTCGATCCTACTAACCATACTTGGAGTTTGGTGCAATCCTACAATCCAAGCCTTCAGACGGTGTTCGGTTCGATCCTACTAACCGTACCCAGAGTTCGGTGCAATCCTATAATCTGGGCCTTCAGATGGGGTTCGGTTCAATCCTACAACCCATTTCCCCCTCGAGGAGTTACATCATCAATACACAAAATAGGTGATTGAGATCATCCGTCCTGAGGGTCTTCAATCGTCCCTCGACGAGTTACATCGTCAACTACAGACTGAGTAGTTGAGATCATCCGTCCTGAGGGTCTTCAAACGTCGAGTTACATCGTCAACTACAGACTGAGTAGTTGAGATCATCCATCCTGAGGGTCTTCAAACGTCCCTTGAGGAGTTACATCGTCAACTACAGACTGAGTAGTTGAGATCATCCGTCCTGAGGGTCTTCAATTAAGAACGGCTTATAGCTATAAATCACATCATACAAATGAGAGAGTGAGATTGATAGAGTCGTAAATTACACTTTCATTAAGTTGAATGGATATTACAAAGGGAGCGTAGCTGGGGTCATGCCTCGTTAAAACCTTCTTAAGAAAACCCAATGGGAAAAAACTCAAGTAAGGAAAAAGAGTACATGCCATCTTACCAACTAACTGTAATAAATACGTAAGTTCTGAGTGTTCCACTTATTGCAAATTGGGGTTCCATCGAGCTCCTCGAGTCGGTATGATCCCTTTCCTGTTACCTCAGCAACTCTGTAAGGGCCTTCCCATGTTGGTGCTAGTTTCCCTTGATAAGCAAATTTATTGCCCACACTTGCCTTCCTCAAAACAAGGTCTCCGGTGTTGAATGCTCTGTATTGGACACACTTGTTGTACCGGAGAGCTGCCTTAGCCTTTATCGCTTGGTCTCTGACAAATGCTCCCTCTCTTAACTCATGAAGAACGTCCAATTCTGATGCCAGATTGGCATCATTATCTTCTGCTAAAAATATTCCACCCGGGCCGATCTGGTTTGTAACTCTACTGGTATCATCGCCTCGACCCCGTAAGTAAGCCGATATGGGGATTCATTAGTGGAGGAGTGTGGTGTAGTACGGTATGCCCACAAAACATGGCATAACTGATCAGTCTAACCCCCCTTCGCTTCTCCAAGACGTTTCTTCAACCCCTTCAGCACCTCCCGATTAGCTACCTCAGCCTGGCCGTTCGTCTGGGGGTGCTCCACAGATGAAAATATTTGGACTATCCCCAGTCCTTCGAGCAAGTCAGTAAACTTTCTGTCTGTGAATTGGGTGCCGTTGTCAGTCACGATCCGTCCTGGAACACCAAATCGAGCTATGATATTTTCATACACAAAGTGCCTTGTCCGCGCAGATGTGATATGCACTACTGGCTCAGCCTCGATCCACTTGGTGAAGTAGTCTACCCCCACAATCAAATATTTGATACCTCCTGGAGCGGTGGGGAACAGACCTAAGATATCAAGGCCCCATTGGTAGAACGGCCAGGGCACAGCGGATGAAGAGAGTTCTTGGGCCGGTGTGTGATGAAGATTGGAAAATCTTTGGCAAGCATCACACTTTTTCACAAAATCTGCTAAATCCTGCTTCACCGTGGGCCACCAATAACTAGCCCTGAGGATTTTTCTCATTAAGCTCCGACCTCCAGCATGGTGCCCACACTGCCCTTCGTGTACTTCCTCCAACACTGCTTGTACCTCGTCTTCTCTTAAACAAAGGAGGTACGGGACAGAGAATCCCCTTTTGTAAAGAACACCATCAACCATGGTGAAGTACGATAGTTCTCTTTTCACTCGTCTCCTCTCCTTCTCATCAGTAGGGAGCTGTCCATCTGCCAGATAGCGGATGTAAGGGATGACCCAAGAATTCTCATAAGGATAATTGACCATTATGGCATTCAAAGAGGGAAATAGAGGGATGCTTGGTGTTGTCAATGTGCTCTGAACTACCGTCGTTGTACTGCCAGGCTGTTTTGTGCTTGCAAGCCTTGATAAGATATCCGCTCTGGTGTTCTCCTCTCTTGGCACATGCTTGAATTCTAGAACATTGAATCTCCCCTTCAACTCATTCACACAATTCAAGTATAGTTGAAGTTGTGGCTCTCTGACCTGGTATTCCCCCTGGATTTGCGAAATCACCAGCTGTGAATCGCTACACAATGTAACTGCTGACGCCCCGATGTCAATCGCCGCTCAGAGGCCGTCCAGGCATGCCTCATACTCAGCTTGATTATTGGAGGTTTTAAAATTGAACCGAAGGGAAATTTCCAAATGCACACCGTCATCACTCTCCACTACAACACCGGCTCCACAACCCTTACTGTTTGACGACCCATCAACGTAAATGGTCCAATGCGCTCGAGGTGTGGCTGGATCCGACCCTGTCATTTCCACCACGAAATCTACCAGTACTTGAGCTTTAATAGCGCCTCGAGGTTCATAAGAAATTTCGAACTCAGAAAGCTCGATAGACCACTTAATCATCCTTCCAGCCAGATCTGGCTTGCTAAGTACTGAATGGAGGGGTAAATCCGTTTTCACAAGAACTGGGTGTGCATGAAAATATGGCCTCAACCGTCGTAAAGCCCACACGACTGCTAGAGCAGCCTTCTCAATCTTTTGATATCTTCCTTCTGCCCCCTGGAACGTCTTGCTGTAAAGTACACCGGCCTCTGCCCCTCCGGAGTTTCTTTAACCAGAGCCACGCCTAGGGCTTCATCAGAAATTGCCAAATATAAAATCAGAGTCTTACCAGGGTCAGGCTTTACTAAAATTGGTGGACTTGAAAGCACGGCCTTAAGCTGTTGGAAAGCTTGTTCCTGCTCCTCTCCCCATTCAAAACTCTTGTGTTTCTTCAAAGCCTTATACAGAGGAAGAGATCTAAGCGCCATCTTGGGCATGAACCGAGCTAGAGCGGCTACCTTCCCATTCAATGATTGCACCTCCCTCAGATTCTTAGGGCTTTGCATATCCAGTATGGCTCGACATTTTCCAGGATTGGCCTCAATACCCCGCTGAGTCAATATGAAGCCTAGAAACTTCCCCGCTGGAACTGCAAAGGTGCATTTTAGTGGATTTAGCCTCATATTATATTGTCGCAGCCTAGTGAACACTTGGCGCAGATCTTCAATGTGATCTCCTCCAGTAGGAGTCTTTGCAATGATATCATTGATATATACTTCCACCAACTTAGTGTGCATTCCTTTAAATACTTGATTGATCATGCGCTGATAAGTAGCACCAGCGTTCTTCAATCCAAATGGCATGACGGTGTAACAGAAAACACCCCGGTCATTGACAAAGGTTATTTTCTCTTGATCTCCTTCCCACATTGGAATCTGATTGTACCCAGAATAAGCATCCATGAAACTGAGGTACTGATAACCAGATGAGTCATCTACCATTCGATCAATATTTGGGAGAGGATATGGATCCTTGGGGCAACACCGGTTAAGGTCCACATAATCCGTGCACATCCTCCATTTGCCATTAGCTTTCTGCACCATCACTACGTTGGAAAGCCAGGATGAATAACGAATCTCCCTTATAAAACCAACCTTCAACAGTTCCTCTGTTTGTTCACACGCTGCCTTCTGCTTCTCCGGTCCCAACCTCCTCTTCTTCTCGGCCACCGGTCTCATTTCTGGGTAAACAGCAAGTTTGTGGCAACAGAAATCAGGGTCCATCCCAGGCATGTCTGCTGCAGTCCATGCAAAAAGGTCCTTAAACTTCTGCAAGAGAGCTAACAAACGCTGCTCCATGCCTGCCTCCAGGTTATCATTAATGTGCGTGACCTTCTCTAGGGAATCTCCTAAGACGACGTCCCTGGAACCACCATCCGGTATGGGCTTTGAGGGGTTAAGAGGGTCGATCTTCAATTCCGCCCTGGGGTCCAAGTCAATCAGACTGACAGACCCAGCCGCTGTTCCTCAGTCGTTCAGCTTCCTCTTCTTATTAAACGCTTCCAACTTAACCATGTTGAGGCTCAGGTTATAACAGTATCGAGCCGTCTCTTGATCTCCGCGGAGAGAGGACACACCGTTGTCCTTGCCAATGAATTTGATCAAGAGGTGAGACACAATTGCTTCCATTGCATTCAGGGTAGGACGACCTATAATCCCGTTGTAGGGGGATTCCACATCGATCACCAGAATTCTCGATTTTACCGTTCTCGCACCAGGCTCTCCCTCAAAAGAAATGAGGGTATCAAGATACCCTTTAGTAGGTTGCTTCGCCCCATTAAACGCTGTGAGCTCTTGTGTGTACGGCTGCAGATCTGCATCATTAAAACCTATTCTTTTGAAGCAGTTATAAAAAATTACATCGCAAGAACTTCCCTGGTCAACGAGGATCCTCTTCACATCCTTGTTAGCAATGACAGCGATATCACCACTGCGTCGTCTCCTCCTGGGATCGTTGGGCCAAAGTCATCATCGGTAAATGACACCATCGAGGCTGCCACACCGTCCCTGAAAGGGCGGTTATCTCTGGGTTTGCCCTGGACAGACAAAATCATCCGGTGGTGATTTTTCTGGGCTGTGATTGATGCTCCTCCTCCAGCAAATCCTCCAGCAATCATCTCAATCACTTCACACCTGCCCTGCCTTTGTTGTTGAAGTTCTGCTGGGCTCCTTCAGCAATTACCACTCCTTTCTGCTTTTCAGCAGCAGTAAACTTCCTGACTGGGTTACGACTATTGTCATCTTCATCGTCTAGATCTCTCCCCCTTTTGTCCATCCTATCAGGCTCGTCAGAGGATCTTTCTCTGAACAAATATTGCTTCAACTTTCCTTCCCTAATGAGGGTCTCCACCATATTCTTCAACGCTTTGCACTCGTCTGTGTGGTGACCAGTTTGTTCATGAAAGGTGCAAGATTTCCATGGGTTACCAATTCTTTTGACTGGGGGTGGCTTCCTTATACCAAAAACACTGAGCGTTGGCCAACCAACCTCCCTCATGATTTGGAATGCCTGGCGTTCAGAGGAGCATATTTACTGAAAGACGAGACGCGCCTGTCTCGTTGATGAGGTCGAACGCTTGCAAAGTCCTCTCGGAAGGTATGCTTCTCTGGTCTTATCCTCTCCTTCTCCCTCCGTGGCTGCTGAGAGGGTACTGGAGGCTTCATTCTAGCTGCTGTAGCCTCCAGATGCATTTCTATACCCACGTACTTGGAAGCTTTCCTTCAAAACTCCTCGAAGGTTGTTGGGGGGCTCTTTGCCAAAGATAGGGTAAAAGCGGATCCAGGTTGCAAAGCTTCCACTACAATATGGAGCTGTATGGCCTCCGTGAGGTTGGGGACCAAAGCAGCCTCCTTGTAGAACCTCTTCAAAAACTCCTTAAGAGTTTCGGTCTCTCTTTGCCTTATCTGGGCCAAGGTGTGAGAAGTTCTTGGGATGTCCCTGGAGATAACGAAATGGCTTTCAAACGCAGCTGCCATTTCCTCCCAAGAATCTATGGATCTTGAGGGTAGGCTCTTGAACCAGCTGAGAACCTCCTCCGTCAGTGTTATTGGGAACATCCTGCACATGACGTCTTCATCAGCTCCCAGATACATAGCTTCATACACATAAGCATCCAGGTGCTTAGTGGGATCAGTTTCTCCATTGTACTTGCCGATTGATAGTGGCTGAGTCGTTTGCAAGTGCTTAGGGATGATGACATTCATCAGCCTCCTCGAGAAAGGAACACTGAGTCTATAAACACCAGAGGTCACCACTGCTTGCTCCCTTCTCCTGGTACTGACCCTATCACCAGAGTCTTGGGTCTGCTCCCTCTCCTCGTACGTAGGGATTTTTGAGTACTGGAGGGTTGTAGATCTTTCCCTCACTGATGCATGGTGAGCTTCCTCTGCGTGGGACGTTACCCTGTCCCAAGTTCCTCTCTTCTCCCACTTCAACTCCATCAACTCCTCCCTGAGCTGCCTAATAACCTCATCACGAGGATCAGGGGTTTGCACTTGCACCATCCTTCGAGTGTTGGTAACAGGAGATTCAAAGACGAGTCTCCTCCCAGTCTGTTGGTGGGTCATATCCTCCACATGACCATCAACAAAATCACGTCCATCGCCTTCCATTCTGACAACCAAACTTCTACGAAAAGTGAGAATAACTCTAACGTGTCCCACCGGGCGTGCCAATGAACTGGTCTGAACCGAGGTCTAGGATCCGGTGTGGGACCAGCCACAAGAGTTTAGGTGTTTTAGGGTTTACACACCGGTACAGTGGGTATCCGGTGTTATAATCCGATCTCTCAGTGGGAGAAACCGGTCTTGTTGTCCTGGAGATCCTTCACACTGACTTTTCGCATTGAGAGGGGGCGAAAGGTGGTGCCACCTGCGAAGATTCTCTGACGCTCAAGTTAGAAGAGTGTATGAACTCCATGAACACTCAAGCAATGCAATAGTAAAGAAAGTGAGTTAGGACAACGTAACCTTGCATGTGTTTTTGATCATGTTATTTATAGTTGAACGTAGGAAATGAATCGTTAGATGCAAGTAGGCCCATTGTCTCTGATAGCGTGTGAAGTGTGTCAATCAAAGTGGCTCAGTACTCAGAGTGTGTCAGGGGGTAGGTCAATTATCAGAGTACGATCCTGTGGTAAGGATGGAGGACAATCACCTTTCCGCATATTTCGCTGACACATGTACTTACTCTCTGAGGTAATTGACATTGACACATTCCGCTATGCAGGGTATCTTCGCTGATAAGCTATAAGGAACTCTTATCTCACAGTGACCCTGAAGCAAACGGTTATCGACGTGAAATGAGAACGAATGAAGCATCCGTTGTAGCGAGGACGAATAGAACGTCTGATGGAATGAGAACGGATGAAAGTACCGCGGATATCCGGTGTGGCATTATCTAAACTGTGACACCGGTTTCCCTCCTTAGAGGTCATTCTGACGTCATAACATTGGGGACCGGTATCCAGACCGGATCAATGATTACAGTAGAAAACTAATATAATATTATGATAATTACAAAATAATATGAATTATAAATATTTTATTAAAAATAATATTACATATTTTTATTTTAAAATTTGTTATAGAAAATATCGCTACTATGATGGATATAGATAAATAAAATGATGGGTTTAAACAAACAAATATCTTTTATTTTTAATTTATATTAGTAGAAAATAAATGAATAAATTTTTTAGTATTAATTTGTTATAAATAATATAATTACAGTAATAATTACATACTTTTGTATGACAGTATCATATAATGAATAGTAGTTTTCTTTTATTATGTAGTTTGTTTAACATAGTAGTTATAACTTTTATAAGAAATATAATCACACACTTTTTATTATTTTGGAACTTTTTAAACAAAATAAATAATATGATAATATTATCTTTATGTTATTATAAATAATATAACATTTGATAAATGATATCATTATAAAAAATATAATATAGTAATAATATTTATATAATAATAATAGTTTTATATTAACTAAAAGTATAATAAAATATAAATATATAATGTGATAGTTTTGTGAGAAATTTGGAAATAAAATGCATAAAGAGAACCTAATTAAAAAAGTATAGTAATAATAATTAGATAACAATAATATAATAGTGATGAAAACAAAGTTAATGTAATAAAGTATAATTCACATGACATGAAAATTTTGGAATGGAGAATTTCAAGGAAAAAGTGGACAGTGAGAAAATTTTCAATCATAAATAAAAAATATAGGTTAATATTATTAAATATATGATATAATATATCTCAACGCATTCACTTAATTATTAACGTATTTTAGTGTGTGCATACATATCAGTATCTTGTTTTTTTAGCAAATTGGAAAAAAAAATTGTTTGTGCATACAACGTATGTTCACCAAAACCTTCAATTATAATAAATAAATTATAAAATAAAATATAGATAGATGGCTGTGTCACACGTTAACCATTTTCAAGGATATGAGGTTTCTCTCAATGTAAATAATAGTTCCTATACGCATTTGAGAATGTAACGTCCCAAATTAAAATTTAGGGAAATAATAAATTAGATTTAGTAATTATAAAGAAATAAGATAGGTTAAACTATAATAGACTAGTTTTAGAAATAATAAAACAACTAAAATTATTAAAATACCCTTAATTTTAAAAACTTAATTCATTTTCCTTTCTCACAGACAACAAAAAAAAATTCACTCTCTACCTTCCTCTATTGGTTGTGCATCATCTTCACTACCTCCATCAAATTTGCTTTATTTCCTCCATTGCCAAGCCAAAGCAAAAGCTTTCCCTTCATCTACTCTTTCCTCCTCCAAGTGGGCAAGCTTGCAAAACACAAATTCCACTTCAAATTCAACGTTGCCAAGATAAGGTTAAAAAACCCATTTTGGATAATTGCTCCAAAAACTTAAATCCATCTAAATTTCTCTAAATTTCATGACCACAGGTGATATCGGAACTTACGGTATCGTCAGAACTTAGAACTGTTCTCCAGAACCTTCATCGGTGAGCGTTTAGTATGTCAACTTTCTGAACCCTTTTCCATCTCATTAAATTAGCACAATTAGTAAGATTATGGGTTCCGAGTAGTTAGAATTTATTTAGTTTGAATGGAATTGGTGAATGGGTAACTAACCGAAGAGTATCGATGTATGTATTTGTTGTAGGTCGGATTCCAGGATCGAGCTGGAATGTGCAAAACTTTATGGAATCTTCAATTCCAGGTAGGTGGGAAACATTATATTTTAAGTGTACAAATTATGAACGGATATGGGTACCATTATGAATTGTGTGAATGATGTTAATGATGAACAATGATGATTGTTGTTAATGATGATAATGATTGAATTGATAATTGATTGGTATCCCCATTGTTGATTTTATTGGAATTTAATGAATGTTGTGATATGTAAATGATGTAGTTGATTATATAAATTAATGATTATAATGATGTAAAATGATGATGAATGGGAATTAATGATGTTGATTGTGATGATGTTAGTGCATGATGAGGGTAGTCATGTTAGGCAAACTAAAGTTAGTTTGTTATAGTTAATTGTAATTGCATGCTATGTCATTAATGAAACTTTTTGTAGAATTATTGGTGATGGTAACCAAGTGGTAGCTGATGCGAAATCATCGGAAGATGAAATTCTATGGCAAGCGCACCAATTGTTAAAAAGTAGTATATTTAATCGTTCCTATGGGGATTGCGTTAAGTATCACAATCCAGGGAAGTCTTTAACTGAACCTTACAACAAAAGGCACTCTATTTTTATATTTTATGAATTTATATTGTTTTTGTGAATTTTAATACAGTTGTGTCACAGGTAGAATTAAGTCATAAATTAAACTATACTAAACACATAAATTAGAATCGAAATCAACACACCAGAAATCACAAATTCACATGAACTCAGCATCAGATACACATGCAACAGAATTCAACTTCACATACGGATAACTCCTAATCCTGTAGGTAATTACCACTAATCCAATCTAGACTAATCTTAATCCCTTAGGTATCAGTCTTCAATTGAATCTAATGTGAAATTAAGGCGAACCCTAACACTATCCTAATTCCTTAGGTATAAGCACTAAGTAAGAAATTATAAATAAGAATTCCTCACCATGATTCCTCTCTAGTAAAGACTTTAGAATGGTCCCAATCCTAGGGTTAAAGATATACAAATTCTGATGTTCAGAACCTACTCCAATGCATCTTTAACTTCATCACGTAAGATTCAGATATATGGAGGCTTCATCCAATCTCAATCCAAGGGAATTATGCACTCATGGAAGAGAAACAAAAATGGATACAAAGGTTGAAGGTTAGAGATGGGAGCATCTAGTGAGAGAAAATACTTAGAGAGGGAAAAGAAATCGGAAAAATGAATTACTAGTGTAAAGTTATCCTAGTTACAAAGTGATCTGTCCTGAATCGTGGTCAAGAGATCCGGTGTCGGGTCAGTCACAAATAGTAGGATGATTACGTCTCTGAAGACCGGTTATATGAGTATCCGGTTTACGTATCCGATGTCTCTGTATGATGAGAGCGGATTGGGCGTCCTGGAGGTTCTTCACACCGTCCTTACGCGTTGATGTGGGCGAAAGGTGGTGTCACCTGCAAAGATTCTTCGACGCTCAAGTCAATGATAATATTCCAAGTGAGGAATATTTTTCCGAGAGTAATTGTAAGTTGATAGATTCAAAAAAGATCCCTCCCTTCATTGATGAAGAGAGTTCATATACCTGACTGGCTCGATATTCGAGGATTCGTTAGTGCGGAACCACTAACCTCCAATAACATTGTAAATTATTATTTTATTGTGCACTTGTCAGCATGATTGGGTCAAGTGGCTATTTTATATTGAGTGTAGAGAGTATAGGCTAGAATTATAGGACAAGTTGACCATTCCCGTGAGCAGATTTTGGCTCGTGGTACAGGGAATTATTGATCGGTCCCTATAGCAATGCCTTTTGTCTTCTGCATGGTGACGTGTGTGTTATCGTGTGTCATGGTGTTATCCTGGACAACCGGTATAGGGAGAACACCTGATACGGATTTAGAGTCCGGATGTATATCGATGACACCGGTTGCACGTTGGCAAATTGACAGAGACGTTGAAATGTGTCTTGTAGAATGGATACTGGTATTGAGACCGGATCATATGTCCCCTAGCTTGTGTGAGGGACTATGTAGATGTTCACATAAGCTACTCAACCTGCGAGAGGTCTAGATACCGATATGCTTATGCGCATAATAGTTTCTTCACATATATTATCATATTGCAAAGAACCGTTCTTTAATTGAAGGATCCGATGTCTTGATGTTGTTACAACGGACTCAGACAAAGATTTGCTGTATGAGAATTTCAAGGGTTTGTTGAAATTGAAGACTCTTGAAATTCGAGTAACGGCTGTAAAGCGTGAATTGCGTCGCATGATTAGACATTAAATTCTTTTAATCACGTGCGCGAACAATTATTGCGTCTGAGGCGTATATCTTAGTAACCGTCATTTAGGCCTTAATGGGCCTACAACTTCTGGGCCTGATGCAGAGGCCTTTTGGTAAATTGACGTTGTTTTGGCACTCATAAATTTGAAACGACTGTGTCGTTTTGACTTGCAAACCGATGCGTTTAGTTGTGAACGTCATAACCCTAAGAGTGGGTAACGGAACCTCTTCGATTCTTATAAAAGAAGCACTCAGTGGGTTCTGGGAATCACTTACTTTTGATTCCTTACCAAAACTCTGCAGAAATTTTGTAAGGACGCTCACCGCTTGGCTTACGAAGTTTTTCTCAGTCTCAATCTTCCTTACCATCTGAGGTAACCATTTTCTTCCCTCTGTTATTTCCGTCTTCTTTTGCTCTGCTGTTTTTGCTTGAAAAGAATGTACCTTAAGAGAGGGAGATTAAGTTCTCGCAACCCTAATTATCGTGGGGGAAGAATCCCTGTGATTCTTCCGAGGGCTGAGTCATGTCGCTCAGAAAGGGGATCTTACTCACGGTGGACAGTGACTTTTCCCTTCACAGAGTCGTCCTCTGATTGTAGTCGCTCTTTGAAAAGTGAGGTGAGTAATGGTTGTTACCCTTCTGACGATGTGACTTTTTATCGTAGAGCAGAGGGTTTCGTTCACGCTACTCAAACGATGACTGGAGAAGGGACCTCTGGAAATCAAACTGTCTTGAAAACAGCAGAAGGTCTGTACAGCGTAGTTACCTCTCGGCTAAACTGGGAAGAACTCCAGGTTAAGTGGCCCTTTTGCTGGATAGCTGACGAGTTTAAAAACTTAGCTTCCCATCATGCGAATGAGGACAGAGCTCGGATTCAGCCAAGGTTTACAGTTTGCGCTGAGGAGGAAATGAAAAAATGGTTCAGGGTATTTGCACCGCTCCCTACAAAACGGATATACCACGTTGTCCCAGATGAGCGTTCGGTATATATGCATGATTTTGTATTTCATCACCTCGGAGTTCGTTTCCCCTTATCCGAATTTCAAATGGGTGTATTAAGGTTCTTAAATTGTGAACCTTCTCAACTTCATCCGAACGGTTGGGGACTCGTCCGTGCTCTAGAAGTATTGGGTGACCACTTCAACTTTACGCCCACCGTAGCGATGTTGTTCTACTACACTCAGATAGTTCGAAGGGCTAACAAGCAAGGCGGTGTAGGTTTAATCACACTCCGGACTCTATGTTCCTTTGTGAACTTCGAATCCTACACCGATTCGGCTAAAGTTGATGGGAAGTCATTTAAGTCTTTCTTTACCCGGATATCAATTAAAAAGAATAAGCCCATCTTCTGAAAGAACGAAGAGGGTCTTAATAAATTTCCTCTGAGCTGGACTCATGAGCACTTTCTTCTGAACTCTTCAGCATACTATACTCATCAGTTCGAGCTGTCTACTGAAACAACGACAGTGTTATTCGCCCTTGAAGCATATTCTACACGTTTTAAAGCATTTTTGTGTAGACATCTTTTAAGTAGTTCAAGCAGAGTCCGGAATGAATATCTACATAATTCCTGTTTTATTCCTTTTTTTTCTCCTTTGTTGATTGTATTGAGCATTTCTTTGTTGCTAACACGTTTTATTTATGTATGTAGGTGAAATAGAGCAAAAATCTCCGGACATGGACAAGTTGAAAAACTTGAAAGCAGGAGGTAAATCTGTAGCTGGCGAGAATAAAATCCATCCTAAGAAGGATTCTGTGAAGAGTTGTTCTGAGTTGATCATTCTGACCTCGGATGTCGAAGGGGAAATTCCGCTGGTGGAGGGCGATTCAACTGGTGCTGGTGCAACTGCGAGTCAGCCCAATATAACAGAGAGGAGGAGGAAGATCAAGAATGACCCTTCAGGAGGACCAGCGAAGAAACATAAACCTTTAAGGAGTCCGAAAAGGGCAAGGGCTTGATGCCAAATCTCCGAGTCATTATTTTGATGTATATTTCTCAAAAGATTTACGCTTTGGCAAGCGCACCAGTCGTTAAAATTGTATTATATTTGATCGTCCCACAGGGATTGTGGTAAGTACCTCAATCTCAGACTAGTACAAGCTGAACCAACACAAGCACAGAAAGTTCATTCGGTTTTTGTTTTTTTAATGTTTTGTAGTTGTGTTTGTATTTCCAGAAATAGTGTTAAGGTGAAATGTGAAAGGTGATTAATAGAAAATAGGTCAGGATTGCTTCGGTTCACAAATTCATCAAGAAACATGCAATTAAAGTATAATCAAACTTCATAATCCAGAGGACAATCCGCTTGTAGTTATTCCCTAATTCCTTAGGTGAAAAACACTAATCCTTAAGCACCGAACCTTAATTCCTTAAGTGCTCAATTAACCTAAGAATCTAATGTGAAATTGGAGGTTGAACTCTAACTATTCACCTAAATTGATTAGGCCTGAACTAGTTAGAAAGCTGGAAGTTACCTAAGCTTCAACCATGATTCCTCACTAGCGAAGTTCTTCATCAGTTTTGGATTTGTCAATCCAGCAATTTGGATCCACTCCTCAGCTTGTTCGCCTCAGGATCTAGAAGTTGATTTCCTCGCTCACAGCTTCAAGATTCCATTGTTAACCTTCGCAATCCCAACCTTAGGGATTTAGAACTCCATTGACTTCGGTTCCATCGAAGGATTGTGGAACGTCATGGAGGAGAGATTAGAGAGAGAAAATGAAGTAGTGAGATGTTCGAAGTTTTGAATGAATTGTGTTCGATGTATTCTATGTGAATCTGTCTCTCCCCTTTACAGAATATGTACAAGCATATATATAGGCATCTAACTTGACTAACTAACTTAACTAATAACTTAGAAAACTTAAGTTAATAACTAAACTAACTAACTAAATAATTACAGAATAACTAACTAATTACAGCTCAGCTCTTAACAGATTCCAACTCATCATTAGCTAATCACAACGCAACACTTAACTAATAACAACTCACTACTTAAATTACTAAGGTGCAGAAGTAGGAGAGAAGGCAGCAAGAAACAACACTGGTGCCGAGTGTCTTCTGGAGGGAACATTCAATGTTTTAAATATCAGCCTTTACGCTTGAGCGAACTGGGTTCTCGCTTGGGCGAGCTTGAGATATGTACTGCAGTATTGCTTTCTCGCTTAAGCGTGATGGAGAAGCTTGGGCAAGAGTGATATTTTTGGGTCACGCTTAAGCGTAAGCTTGCTTGCTTGAGCGAGTTTTTGACCTTCGCTTGAGCGAATTTAACTCTCGCTTAAGCGAATTGATTATTCAATCAGCATTCTGAAATTGACGCTCGGGTTCTTCTTTTTATTTCAATCGGTGCTTTTAAAGTCTCGCTCGGGTTCCTCATGCAATATTCGGCTCCCTGTTCTATTTTAGAGTCAGTATCTTTTAGACTCTTTTCAGTCGGATTTGTGAAGTCTCACTCGGATTTTCCAAATCTCGCTCGGCTTTTTCCTTTCAGCTTGAGCGCTCCTTTTCCTGCACCAATAAACAACTAATTTGCCCAGCGTTTGTTTGCTGGCTGCTTAGTGAAATTATAAATAATCATAAACTCTTAACTTATTCAATGTTTTTAATCGTTTTCTTACATAAATAGAACACTTTGAAATAATTAAATAAATTATAAATTATTAACAATTAATTAAATAATAAGGCTAAACTAATCACTAAACAATGAATTAAGTCAAATAAAAGGCAGAATAATTAAGTCTTTTCAAGACTTATCACATCCCCAAACTTAAAACTTGCTTGTCCTCAAGCAAATATTCAGATTAATTAACTAACAAGCTGTTATTCAACACAATCAACCTTTCCTTAACTTAGTTCATGCTATAATTATTGAATACCGACCATGCTTTCTTTTCACAATTTCTAAAAGTATAATAACTTACACCTCCTTTGGGAAACAAGCTGTTGATGCTTTCCTTACTGGGTCGGTGTTTAACTCTTCTCTCGGTGTATAGGGTAAATAGAATGCACTCATCACCTGCATACTTGTTAGATAAACATAGGCTTGCAACAGTTCTAAACGTCATGCCATATGCCAACACAATCAGATCAGTAAGGGCTTTTTAAGCTTATAATAGGGCTGGGCTACAGGCTCAATTATTGTTTTTCCGAGTGAGTGTCAGGTTACAAGATGTGTCCACTGATGCCTTGACTCAATTTTAACTTAATTGCCTCTACTTAGCAAGCTCTATTATTTTCTGAGTGAATGCTAACTTAATAACTTGCAGTGCTTTGCACCTTCTTTTTCTTTCAGTCCTTCAGACTTTTCCTTTTCTTTCTTCTTTTCCATCTTTTTCCGATCACATTTTTTTTTCAATCGGTGCTTTGCACCTTTTTCCTTGCTGATTTTTTTCATTTTTCTTCTCGGCTTTTCTATTTTTCTATTTCTCCCTTCGTTTTTCTATTTATTCATCTATAACCAAGGTCGGAGTGTGTCCTTAATTACTGTTAGGCACACGCTTCATCCCCAAACTTAGAACTTGCTAGTCCCTAGCAATAAGTAAGACTGAGCAATTCATCAGTGGAACATCCAGGGGTAAATCAGTCGGTTTTTTTTAGATAAATAGGCTTGTAACGTTAGGTGAATAAACAGAATAAAAGGGTCTCAGGCTCAAACATAATTATTGGGTCAAAGGATAATTAAATATATTAGGAAGGCTAATTTTTGGCCCTGGCTAAATTAATAAAGAAGGCCTTCATCATTTCCGATTGGCTGGCATACAATCAATTAGCAAGCACTGAAGCAAATTCTGTCTCACTAACTAGCATATAAGTTCACTCGGAAAAGAATAAAACAGGCTCAAAAGCTACGAATATAATAGTTAATCAGCCAGTCATGTCCCCAAACTTAATGTAAGGTCATACATTCAGATTGCTAACTAGCATGCCAAGTAAACAATTAATTAAAAATGAAATATAGTTATGGGCAGAGATCATGAGTTAAACAAAGCCGATCAATTAATTTATCCGACTACAGCTTAAGAATCAGCAAACTTTAACTTATTAAGATGGATTTGAAATTAAACGCAATTAGCATATTTTAGCAATTAAGGAGTCGGAGTAATAGAAGACTTCCCTTTTTACCTGATTGGTAGTGCCTGGGAAACACGTGGTCGGATTGGGATGCATGAATTTACCGATACATTCGAAAAACAGAATAATAACAAGCAATTTTAACAAGGAAATAAAATTCCATTACAACTAAAATAAAAGAGAATTCATTGTTCAGGAAACACTTAAAATAATGTCAAGTCATTACATAAAAATATCATAATAAACAAAATACGGATCAACAAATCAATCATCCTGATCCGCATTCTCTTTGTCCTGCTCGGAAGATGGTGGGAGGTCAGCTGCTAGAGGTACGTCCTCAGAGGGAATAGTGAATCCAATGGAAGCCAACCATGCATCTCTGTCAGGTGGGGCTCCCATTTCTGCTGTGTGCTCTACCCTCAATTTGGTGGCAATCTTCCTGAGCATGAGATCGTGGTTCAAGACCCGATCATAAATTCCAAGTTGCATCTTCTTCATGACCTGCAATTCCTACAACACCATAGAAATGTCAAAAGAAGAAGAACCGGCTCCTGCAGATTGCCTGGGACGCTCGGGCTCTCTGGTTTAAAACTTTATATCATATTCTTCAACCGCCTTAGCATCTATGAACCTGTGCCTGTCAAAACTTTCAACTTCTGGCAATTCGTTCCTCTCAACTGCAGGGGATGCATTCCTCTGAACCGAAGGAGATGCATTCTTTGCAGCTTGACTTTGACTGGGTGCAAGTTCAGAAGAATCAGATATACTTATGGTTGCCACTTCCTTTTCGTTATCTGTTTGCTTTTTCCTCACACTTCCTTCTGTAAAATTTGGTCTAGGTTTTTGCAGGAGTCTCTGTGATCTTCTTTTCATAGTTAATGAGAAAAAATGCTGATAAACAACCTAAATGAAAATAAAAACAGAAATCCAAAAGAAACACAGCAAACCAAAAATGTAAGATGCATGGCTATGAACACTGGAAGAATATTAACACAGAAACAGGAAAATACTAAGCATGTACTTAGAAGTGAACGAAATAAGTGAAATAAGTGGAAAGATGGTACCTTTCTTAGGAATCAGAAGGTGCCTTTTCATCTTCAACCCAAGTTTCAGTGTAGGAATTTAGGGTTTGGATGCTGAAAGGTTTTTATACTGTTGAAGTCACTATCCAAGAAACGCGTAAGTATGCTCCAGCTTTATTTATTACTTTATTATTATTATTATATATATATATATATATATATTTTATAGACACTCTTACTCGGCTCACATACTGAATAGGTGGAAGATCGAGTGAGAGTGGGAAGAGATGCCGAGTGGATTCACGAAAGATGAGTGACAGTGATGAAGAAGACGAATGAATGAACAAACGATGAAAAAGAACGAACGAATGAAGGTGATAAGTAAATGAAAGAGTGAGTTGAAGAACAAATGGAAGAACGAGTGGAAGAATGCATGAGTGGGAGAGTGACAGAGTGAATAAAGGACGAGTGAATTAGAGTGAACGAATGAATGAAGACCGAGTGATCGAATGGGAGACAGTGAATGGAAGACTGCAGAGGAAGAGACCGAGTGAAAGAGTGAAAAGAAAATGATCGAGTGAATGAAAAATTGAGTGAGATACCGAGTGATGGAGATACTGAGTGGTAAAGGACGAGTGGAAGAGTAAACAAAACAACGAGTGCAGAGAAGGAATGAGTAAATAGAAGAACTGATGAATAAAAGATGAACGGAAAAATAAGAGCAAAGCTGAGTGAATGAAACAACAAGTGGAAGAACGAATGGATAAAAGATAGAGTGCGGTAATGAAAGACTGAATGACAGGTGAGGAACGAAAAAGAAAGAGTGACCGAATGGAAGAAAGACGAGTAGATTGAGGGTGGATGAAAAAGAAAAATATAGAGAGGTTTGTGAGAAAATCGAGAAGGAATTTAGGTGGAACAAAACAACGAGTAAATGAATACCGAGTGGATTATACCGGGTAAGAATGAAAAATAAATGAATGAACAACAAGTGCTCGGAGAACGGAAAAAACGAGTGGAAGAACACGAAAGAATGAATGACTGACTGGGTGAATAAACATGAGTAAAAGACAGAACAAGAAGGAGATAAACTAAGTGGATAAAAGAACAACTACAGGGGAAACTGAGCGAATGAAAATACTGAGTGGACGAAAAAGAAAAATGGAAGACGAAGCATTCATGAAATAATGAGTGAAAAAGATCGGGTGAATAAGTGACGAGTGGAAGAATGAAAGAGTGACCGAGTGAATGGAAAATGAGTGAAAGAGATCGGGCGAGGGAATGAGAGACTGAGTGAGAAAGCCGAATGGATGAAAAAGAAAAACGGAGGACCGAGTGAACACAAGACTGACAAGAAAATATACTGAGTGAATAGGAGACTAATTGATACAAAACTGACTGTGATGAGTGACAAATCCGAGTGATAAAAGGCTGACTGAAATAAATCACCTTTCATCATCTAGCCCGTTTATTAAATCAACGATCAAAAATCATTTATTAAAGTCTCCCTTTTTATTCACATCAAAATTTGGAATTTATTGAAGAATGACGAGTGAAGTTCGGTCGGGAAAAAGGGTTAAGAATGAGTAACAGTTATCCGAGTGTACCACTCTCGCTCAAGCTCAGTAAACTTTCGCTTAAGCGCGAAACAACAGCAGCAGCTTCTCGCCTAAGCTACAAGTGCTTCGCCTGAGCGAAATAGAAGAATCAGGCTCAGACTCCCTTCTTTAAAACTTCATAAATTTTATTCAAACTTTATTCACTAAATTTCTTTAGTTTTCTTTTTATTAATTCCGACACAAAGCACAAAATAAAACACTCGGAATGTAGGGCTGCCTCTCTAGAGCGCTTCTTTAAGGTCACTAGCTTGACCTTTTGGCATCTAAGAGGATGCCTGCAGTAACAAGGAGGTTTTCTGCCTATCAAACTCTCCTCCAAAGTAGAGTTTGAGTCGCTGGCCATTCACCTTAAAAATCCGATCGGTGGTCGGGTCTTTCAACTCAACTGCACCATGAGGAAAAACCTCATTTACAGTAAAAGGCCCCGACCACTTTGATCTAAGCTTTCCAGGGAAGAGTCTCAGTCGGGAATTGAATAACAAAACCTGATCACCCTTTTGAAACTCCTTCTTATTGATCCACTTATCGTGCCACCTCTTTGTTTTCTCCTTATAAATGGAGGCACTTTGATAAGCGTTGAGTCGGAACTCCTCCAGTTCATGGAGTTTCAAAACTCTTTCCTCCTGGGATTGGTCACAATCCATGTTTAGTAGCTTTGTGGCCCACCACGCCTTATGTTCCAACTCCACAGGGAGATGACAAGCCTTACCGTAAACTAATTGATACGGGGACATGCCAATCGGAGTTTTGAAGGCTGTTCTGTAGGCCCACAATGCATCATCTAATTTTACCGACCAATCTTTCCTAGATTTCCCGACCACTTTCTCTAAAATTCTCTTGATTTCTCTATTTGACAGCTCAACTTGTCCACAAGTTTGTGGATGGAAAGGAGTGGATATCTTATGTAAAACCTCATAGTGACGCAGGGCTTTTTCCATTATTTTATTACAAAAATGTGAACCCTCATCACTAATGAGCACTCTCGAAACTCCAAACCTAGAGAAAATATTCTTCTTTATGAACCTAAGCACCACATGTGCATCATTGGTTCTGGTCGGGATTGCCTCCACCCATTTAGAGACATAATCAACAGCAACAAGTATATATTCGTTGGAGAACGACTTTGGAAATGGTCCCATAAAGTCGATACCCCAGACGTCAAATAATTCCACTACTAAAATGTTTGTCAAAGGCATGCCAGCTTTAGCAGAGAGACCTCCGCTCCTTTGACATTTATCACACCTTTTGACATACACTTTAGCATCCTGAAAGATAGTCGGCCAATAAAAGCCACTCTGTAAAACCTTTGCTGCTGTACGGGAGGCACCATGATGTCCTCCATAATAGGAGTCGTGGCAATGCCACAAGAGCCTTTCTTGCTCGGATTCAGGCACACATCGCCTGATCACTCCATCTACTCCTAGTTTATACAGAAATGGATCATCCCAAAGGAAGGTTTTACTATCATGAAAGAATTTTTTCTTCATTTGGGATGTCCAGCCGTCAGGTACCACCGAGGCACTTTTAAAGTTGGCCATATCAGCATATCATGGCCCGGTGATAATTGCCATCAACCTCTCGTCTGGAAATTCTTCTTTTATTAAAACAAAATCTGATTCACCTTCCAGACGAGACAGTTGATCGGCAACTGAGTTCTCTACTCCTTTTTTGTCTCGTATTTCTAAGTCAAACTCCTGGAGTAACAGAACCCACCTGATCAGTCTCGGCTTAGATTCTTTCTTAGCTAGTAAGTACTTGATTGCCGAGTGATCTGTATATACAATGACCTTGGCCCCAATCAAGTAAGCACGAAATTTATCAAATGCATACACCACAGCAAGCATTTCTTTTTCAGTAGTGGTGTAATGTATTTGATTTTCGTTCAACACTTTACTAGCATAATAAATTACATGAGTTAATTTTCTTTTTTTTGACCCAGCACAGCTCTGACTGCAAAGTCACTTGCATCACACATTAATTCAAACGGTAAAGACCAATCGGGTGCTGCAAGGATCGGAGCTGAAGTCAAACTTTGTTTCAATTTTTCAAAAGCCTTGACACAGTTTTCATTAAACACAAACACATGATCTTTTACAAGCAAGTCGGTCAAAGGCTTAGCTATTTTTGAAAAATCTTTTATAAACCTTCTGTAGAAGCCAACACATCCTAGAAAACTCCTCACTCCTTTCACATTGATCAGAGGAGGAAGTTTTTCAATGATTTCTATTTTGGCTCTATCCACTTGAATGCCCTCAGCAGAGATTTTGTGGCCAAGGACTATCCCTCCCTTAACCATAAAATGACATTTTTCCCAGTTAAGGACAAGGTTGGCCTCCTGGCATCTCACCAGCACCTTAGATAGGTTGCTGAGGCATGTATCAAAACCACTACCAAAGATAGAGAAATCGTCCATGAATACTTCAATGAATTTCTCCACCATGTCCCCAAAGATTGCCAGCATACACCTTTGAAAGGTTGCTGGAGCGTTGCACAAACCGAATGGCATGCGCCTATAGGCAAAAATTCCGTATGGACAGGTGAATGTTGTCTTCTCTTGATCTTTTGGGTCAACCACAATCTGGTTATAACCCGAGTAACCATCAAGGAAGCAGTAGTATTCATGACCTGACAGTCTCTCAAGCATCTGGTCAACAAACGGTAAGGGAAAGTGGTCTTTCCGAGTAAAGTCATTCAACCTTCTATAGTCTATACACATTCTCCATCCTGTGGTCGGTCTAGTAGCTATGACTTTACCTTTTTCATTTTTAACAGTTGTCTCCCTCCTTTCTTGGGCACCACTTGGATCGGACTGATCCAAGCGTTGTCCGAGATAGGATAGATGATTCCTGCATCAAGAAGCTTGACCACCTCTTTCCTGACAGCCTCTTTCATTATGGGGTTCAATCTGCGTTGTGGCTGAACTACAGGAGAATAATCATCTTCCATCAGAATTTTGTGCATACAAAATGATGGACTGATTCCCTTCAAGTCAGAAATATTCCAGCCAATCGCAGATTCATGTGTCTTTAAAACCCCTATTAATTTGTCAACATCCTCTTCTTTTAAGTCAGCATTAATAATGACAGGATGTGTTTCGTCCTTTCTCAGGAAAACATATTTCAGATGAGAAGGTAAAGGTTTTAAGTCACATTTTTCTTCAAAAACTTCCTTTCCTTTCTCAACTTCAGTAATTTTCAAATCATTTTTCTTTTCTTTTTCAAAATCACCTACTTCCAATACTTCCAGTAGGTTCAGCATTTCCGAGTGAGAGTCATTTAACTCCTCAGTCTCGGAGTCAAAGTCATCCTCCAAAAAGGTTCGTAAGGCCTCTTCCTCAGTTTTTAAAAGCATTGGAGTCTGGTAACTTTTAATTTCCTCAATCATTAAACAATCCATCCTTTCAGTCGGATGTTTCATGGAATTGAAGACATTAAAAGTTACCTGCTCCTCCTGAACTCTCAGCATGAGTTCACCCTTTTCTACATCAATCAATGCTCTGCCTGTAGCTAGAAAGGGTCTACCTAAGATCAAAGGAATCTCTCGATCAGCCTCCATATCCAACACTATAAAATCTGCTGGGAAGATAAATTTGTCTACCTTAACTAACAGGTCTTCCAACATCCCCTGGGGATATTTAATAGACCTGTCAGCCAACTACAAAGACATGCGAGTCGGTTGCAGGTCATTAATTCCCAATTTTTTCATCAAAGATAGAGGCATCAAATTTATACTAGCTCCTAGGTCACAAAGAGCACTTCCTACGTGAATATCCCCAATTACACATGGTATTGTAAAAGATCCAGGATCTTCTAGCTTTTGAGGAAATTTCTTTTGAATGATTGCACTGCACTCTTGAGTGAGAGCAATCATTTCATCCCCCTTAAGCTTCCTCTTCTTAGACAATAGCTCTTTCAAAAATTTTGCATAGGAAGGCATCTCCTGCAATGCCTCGGCAAAAGGGATATTTATGTGAAGTTTCTTGAATACATCTAAGAACCTAGCAAACTTTTGCTCTTCTATTTGCTTTTTAAACCTGTGTGGAAAAGGAGCATTCCTCAGTTTTTCAGGAGTCAGCTTAGAAGCTTCCTCCAGAATCAGATCAACCTTTTTCTTTTTCTTTTGGTGGACTTTATTTTCTTTTTCTTTTTCTGTTTCATTTTCATTTTCAGCTTCATTATTAACCTGCTCAGTTTCTTGCACTATTTCTTTTTCTTTATCTTTTTCTGAGCTTATTTCCTGACTCGGAGATGGAGAAATAATTTTTCCACTCCTAGTGATTATAGCCTTGCAATGTTCCCTTGGATTTACCTCGGTATCTCCAGGGAAATTTCCTACTTGCCTCTCAGCTAATTGCTTAGAAAGCTGCCCGACTTGATTTTCTAGATTTCTTATGGACGCTTCCTGATTTTTAAAACTGGCCTGGGTGGCCTGGATGAACTGAGAAAGTACATTCTCAAGTTCTGACTTTTCTTTAACAGGAGGGTGAGAAGGTTGTTGTGGTCTATTTGTGGGTTGATTTTGTGGGATGTTCTGATTCAAATGTGGACCTTTCTGCCAGGAAAAAGTGGGGTGATTCCTGTAATTAGGATTAAAGGAATTAGAAGGATAATTCCTTTGATATTGTTGCTGCCCTATATAGTTCACTTGCTCAGAAGGCACATTTGGATCACACATTCCATTTTCATGGTCTCCACCACAAAAGTCACAACTTATCATAGAAACTTGACTCGGCTTTTGGAGTTCTGAAATCTGTATGCTTAGTTTCTCCAAAGCCTGAGTCATCAGCTTACTCTGAGCCAGATAAGCATCTTGTGCTTCTAGTTCTAATATCCCTCTCTTAGGGACTTGGCTCCTCTCACTAATCAGACATTCATTAGAAGCCATAACGTCAATCAGCTCTATGGCTTCTTCTACAGTTTTAGTTGTTAATGAGCCTCCAGTCGAGGCATCAATCAGGACCCTGGTAGCTGGCCTGACACCATTATAGAAAATAGTGACTTGTTGCACATCAGAAATCTGATGATGAGGACATCTCCTCAAACTCTCTTTATACTGATCCCATGGTTCCATCAAAGACTCACCTTCTCTTTGTTGGAAACACGTGATTTCATTGCGCAACTTCGCATATTTACTTGGAGGAAAGTATTTAATCAAAAATTTTCTTTGCAAGTCCTCCCAAGTGGAAATACTGCCTCTCGGTTGACTCTACAACCAGGCTTTTGCTCGATCCCTTAGAGAAAATGGAAACAATCTCAGTCGGATTGCCTCTTCAGGGACTCCGTTCATTTTTACTGTATCACAAATTTGGAGGAAGGTTGCTAGATACAAATTTGGATCCTCAACCTCACTTCCTCCGAACTGTTCATTTCTTACCAACTGCAGTAAAGCTGGTTTAAGTTCAAAATTATTTGCTGAAATTGGTGGCCTAAGGATGCTAGATTACGATCCTTCTTGTGTCGGCCGGGAGTAGTCACCTAATGTAACTCTCCTCTGTTCCATTTTTTTGTTCTTTTTTCTTTTTCTCTTTTCTCAGCTTACGTTCTAACAAATCGATATCAGGATCAAAGAAGAAAGGCTCTCCTCTACTCCTTGACTGCATACAACAAATGTCAAACAAAAGAACGATTCACAGCTACGACTACAGCTAACGAAAACAACAAACTACTACTAATAAAAACAAAATTCAAACTACGTATTAAATGCAAACAAAAGTAAACGGTTCAGTCTAGTACCGGTCCAAGGATTGTTGATATTACTCAACAATCCCCGGCAACGGCGCCATTAACTTGATGCCAAATCTCCGAGTCATTATTTTGATGTATATTTCTCAGAAGATTTACGCTTTGGCAAGCGCACCAGTCGTTAAAATTGTATTATATTTGATCGTCCCACAGGGATTGTGGTAAGTACCTCAATCTCAGACTAGTACAAGCTGAACCAACACAAGCACAGAAAGTTCATTTGGTTTTTGTTGTTTTAATGTTTTCTAGTTGTTTTTGTATTTCCAGAAATAGTGTTAAGGTGAAATGTGAAAGGTGATTAATGGAAAATAGGTCAGGATTGCTTCGGTTCACAAATTCATCAAGAAACATGCAATTAAAGTATAATCAAACTTCATAATCCAGAGGACAATCCGCTTGTGGTTATTCCCTAATTCCTTAGGTGAAAAACACTAATCCTTAAGCACCGAACCTTAATTCCTTAAGTGCTCAATTAACCTAAGAATCTAATTCGAAATTGGAGGTTGAACTCTAACTATTCACCTAAATTGATTAGGCCTGAACTAGTTAGAAAGCTGGAAGTTACCTAAGCTTCAACCATGATTCCTCACTAGCGAAGTTCTTTATCAGTTCTGGATTTGTCAATCCAGCAATTTGGATCCACTCCTCAGCTTGTTCGCCTCAGGATCTAGAAGTTGATTTCCTCGCTCACAGCTTCAAGATTCCATTGCTAACCTTCGCAATCCCAACCTTAGGGATTTAGAACTCCATTGACTTCGGTTCCATCGAAGGATTGTGGAACGTCATGGAGGAGAGATTAGAGAGAGAAAATGAAGTAGTGAGATGTTCAAAGTTTTGAATGAATTGTGTTCAATGGATTCTATGTGAATCTGTCTCTCCCCTTTACAGAATATGTACAAGCATATATATAGGCATCTAACTTGACTAACTAACTTAACTAATAACTTAGAAAACTTAAGTTAATAACTAAACTAACTAACTAAATAATTACAGAATAACTAACTAATTACAGCTCAGCTCTTAACAGATTCCAGCTCATCATTAGCTAATCACAACGCAACACTTAACTAATAACAACTCACTACTTAAATTACTAAGGTGCAGAAGTAGGAGAGAAGGCAGCAGGAAACAACACTGGTGCCGAGTGTCTTCTGGAGGGAACATTCAATGTTTTAAATATCAGCCTTTACGCTTGAGCGAACTGGGTTCTCGCTTGGGCGAGCTTGAGATATGTACTGCAGTATTGCTTTCTCGCTTAAGCGTGATGGAGAAGCTTGGGCGAGAGTGATATTTTGGGGTCACGCTTAAGCGTAAGCTTGCTTGCTTGAGCGAGTTTTTAACCTTCGCTTGAGCGAATTTAACTCTCGCTTGAGCGAATTGATTATTCAATCAGCATTCTGAAATTGACGCTCAGGTTCTTCTTTTTATTTCAATCGGTGCTTTTAAAGTCTCGCTCGGGTTCCTCATGCAATATTCAGCTCCCTGTTCTATTGTAGAGTCAGTATCTTTTGGACTCTTTTCAGTCGGATTTGTGAAGTCTCACTCGGATTTTCCAAATCTCACTGGCTTTTTCCTTTCAGCTTGAGCGCTCCTTTTCCTGCACCAATAAACAACTAATTTGCCCAGCGTTTGTTTGCTGGCTGCTTAGTAAAATTATAAATAATCATAAACTCTTAACTTATTCAATGTTTTTAATCGTTTTCTTACATAAATAGAACACTTTGAAATAATTAAATAAATTATAAATTATTAACAATTAATTAAATAATAAGGCTAAACTAATCACTAAACAATGAATTAAGTCAAATAAAAGGCAGAATAATTAAGTCTTTTCAAGACTTATCAGGGCTTCAAAAGGCAAAACTATAGAGACCTAGGATGCAGCTGAAGTTTCTTCTGGACTCCATAAGGGTATTCTTTCTGGGGTCTCTGGATCTAGTCCGGTCTCTTTCCCAACTGCTTCATTCCTTACTCCCTTCCTCTCATACCGGGGGACAACTCCAGCGATTCTTCCTCAGCCGCTATACGAACTCCGGCCCACGCTTAAACCTAAAGAAATCAAAGAGGTGTGTGAGGCTGGAAAATGGTAGTTAGCAGAACTTACTGGGATGCTTCACTCGCTCAGCTTGTTAGCTGATGATGCTGACAAGGTTGATAAGCTGAGTGATAAAGTTGAACAGCTCAACCTCTCGATGAAGAAGGATAAAGCTGCCCTAAAATTAGCTGAAGATCGCCTCACCAAGTCTAAAGAGTTCGGAGATCTTATGAGAAAGGAAAATCTCAAGCTCAAAACCATGCTTAAAGATTTGGAGGGTAAATTGGCGGAGAAGGAGGAGATGCTTGGTAAATCACAAGAAGAACTCCGTAGCAGTCAAGCTAAACAAGCTGATCTTGAAGACAAAAGCAAAGCTGCTGCAAAGGATTATTTTAAACAAGCAGAGGAATGGTCCCAGAAGGAGAAGAATTTCCTCCTTGAGATCGAGGGACTGAAGGCTAGGAGCACGGAATCTCAAGGATCGGATGGAGATCTTTCGAGGTTGCGGGAAGAATTGGCTGTAGCAAAAGCCGAGGTGCAGGAAGATATTGACATATGCACTCAAGCAGTTGAAGAATCCTTCGGCCTAGCTATACGCCAAGTCTTCTACCGCAATCCCACTGCGAGACTAAACCTTTATGGAATGAATCCATTTTATGAATTTCATGGAGGGAAGCTATTCGCAGTGGTTGAAGATCGTCTTGAAGATCCTCCGGAGTCCTTATACGGTTTGCCCCCTCTTCCCAAGGGTCAAAGTATGGGTCCAGATTCTGCTGTTCCTACACTAGAGGGCATCTCATCTGAAGGAGTTACTAAAGCTCCAGAAGAGAAAACTCCAGAGGAAATCCCAAAGGAAGGGATACAAGAACCTGGAGAAGGGGAAGGGCAGAAAGAGACTGAAGAGCAAGTTCCCCCTTCGTAGTCTTGCTATTTTTAATATGTAAAGTTGTGTTCCGGGATCAACTCCCGTATTACATGTAATCCTGCTCTTCACGAATGAATAAAATTCCCTTTCAGAATTTTGTCTTCAATACTTCATAATGAATAATATGACTCAGATGTATGTATCATTTCAGTAATTGATAATCCGTTTAGTATGATAAACGTTGAGGTTGGATTGAAATAATCACCTCAGAAAATCATATAATTTTAGAACGGAAAGATACATACATGAATACTGTCCCCAAGTACAGGTATGTTAAGGAATAGGTACCTGTCATAGGGCATCATCCTTAATTCTTTTGAGAAGAAAAGGAGTTGATCCGTTGTTCACAGAAACGGTGTCTCAGGATAGATATCTAGCATTAATTGGTGTTATTCTCACAGGACAGTTCACAGAGTCGATCCGTTGTTTAATGTGAGAGTATTGTTCCGAGCTCAGGGAACTGCAAAGATACATAAAGATGATGGTCGGGTCTTCCATCATAGGGATAGTGATGGGAACTTGTTCACGCCAGGAGTTGTGTCATCAAATCACAGAATAAGTGATAGAGAATATCCGTCCTGGGGAAATACCTCTTAATCGTAAGAGTACAGATTGAGCCTTCAAGATCACAGGAGTTTCATCATCAAATCACAGGATGGGTGATTGAGATCGTCCGTCCTGGGGAAATACCTCTCAATCGTAAGAGTACGGATTGAGATTTCAAAAGCTTCCATCATAAGTATGATGATGGGAATTGTCCATGCCAGGAGTTACATCGTCAATTCACAGATTGGGTGATTGAGATCATCCGTCCTGGGGAAGTACACCACACCAGGAGTTACATCATCAAATCACAGAATAGGTGATTGAGATCATCCGTACTGGGGAAGTACACCACACCAGAAGTTACATCGTCAAGTCACAGAATAGGTGATTGAGATCATCCGTCCTGGGAAAGTACGCTTCAATCGTCAAAGTACGGACTGAGCGTTCAATTTCATTATCGAATCCAGTATCGAGACAAGGTCATCACTGTATTTGTCCCCTAGCTTGTGTGAGGGACTAGTAAAGTGGCTCATATAAGCTACGTCATCTGTAATGAGTTTGGATACCGGATGATATACGTTGTTTATAAAGTCATTACATGGTCACGTAAATATCTGTTCTTGAAACGTAGTTCCGTTGTCGCAGTACTCCTTAGGACGGATCCGTACAAAAAAAATTTTGTGTGGGAATCCCAGAAGTTATTGAAACTTGCAACCCTTGGTATTCGAGAAATAGTTGCAACGTTTCTCATGATTGGACATTTAATGCCTTTAATCAGGTGGGCGAGCCATTATTGCCTTAAATGCACACGTCTTTATAACCGTCACTAGGGAGCTTCATGGGCCTGAAATTTAAATTCTGAGGCCCATTTGAGAGGCCCTTTTGACGAATCGTCGTTGATTTCACGCCTTAAGGTTTGAAACGACAGCCTTAGATTTACCAAAATGGCATCGTTTAGAGGGAACGACATAACCTTCGACTCGTAATTGAGTCTGTTGACCCCTTATAAAAGGGATACTTAGTGAATTCAGAAATCACTCAGTCTTGCTTTCCTGACGAAACTCTGCAAAATTTTCGAGAAGACATTGTTTGCTTGTGTGATACTTGATTCACCACCCTCCTTCATCCTTAGGTAACCTTTCCTTCGTCTTCTTGTATTTTCTTCTAGTTTTTCTAAATGTCTGGGAGAGGTTTCGCTGGCTCGAGCCGCGTTGGCCCTAGGGGAAGAGGAGGAAGAGCATTGTCTCGAATTTCCTCTAGTCGTGGTGGGAGGATCCCTGTAATCTTCAATTCAAACCCACATCATTCAGAGAGGGAGGCCTCGCCCTATTCAAGGTGAAGGGTGATAATACCCTCTTCAGAATCCTCTTCTAGTGAGAGTGAGGAGAGCGCTAAGTTATACCTCTCTGATGACGTGAGTTTTTATCGCAGCGTGGAGGTGTTTAAACTAGCTATAAAAGAGATGACTGGAAAAAGTGCCTCTGGCAATGGAGGACCATCTCAGCAGTATATCTTGAAGACAGCTTCCGGGCTGTGTAATGTAGTTGCACACCGGATTGATTGGGTTAAGCTCTAAAAGGAGTGTCCTTATTGCTGGGTTACGGGTGAATTTCTCTCAACACCGTCTATCCATGCTCGGGAGGACGGAGCAAGGTTGGAGCCCCGTTTCACAGTTTTCAAAAAAGAGAAATTCAAGAAGCGTTTTATGGTGTTGGCTCCTCTTCTCTCAGAACGGGTTTGTCATACACCGGATGAGAGGTCAATATTCATGTATGACTTCGTATTTTTGAATTTAGGTGTACGCCTTCCCTTTACAAAATTTCAGATGGGGGTGTTGAGGTTTTTGGACTGCGCCCCCTCTCAGCTTCACCCTAATGGATGGGGGTTAATCCGTTCTCTTGAAGTGCTTGGGGATCACTTCAATTTCACACCCACGGTGGCCATGCTTTTTTATTTTACGCAAGTGGTCCGTCGTGCGGATAAAGAGAAGGGAGGAGTAAGTTTGATAACCCTCCCGACTAACTCCAAAGTCATCAACTTCGAGTCATACACTGACTCTACCAAAGTAGATGGTCGTTCATTTAAATCTTATTTCACCAGGATTCGTGTGAAGCCCAATGACCCAGTTTTTTGGCTGAATAAAGACGGGATTGAAGAATTTCCCGTGGCCTGGACTCACGAACACTTTTTGTTGACGTCCCAGGCTTATTACACCGATGAGGATGAGTTAACCCCAACATCGGTCTCCGTTCTTTCTGCACTTCAATCATACACCGCCTCACATAAGTTTTTCTCTTGCAGGCGTCTGCTAGGGTCGGAAACTACCCGCGAAGAATACTTGCATAATTTTTTGTGATTTTTTATTTTCCTTCTTTTTATGTCTTGATGTCTTCTGTTACTGATGATCTTTCTATCTGATTATGCAGTTGAAATTGAAGCTGAGTCACCAGAGATGGATAAATTGAAGGGCCTCAAAGCTAGAGGGAAATCCGTCGCGGCTGAAAACAATATTCAGCCAAAGCGGAATTCTAAGAAGGCTACCGTTGAGACCATCATACTCACTTCGTCCGCTGGTGACGATATTCCTTTATTAGAGGGCGGATCTGACATACCGGAATCTCAGCCCTCCCCCAAAAAACCAAAGGCCAGAAAGAAGAGGACGAAAGCAGAACATGACTCTTCTAAGAAAATGGAGTCTCAACCTCCCCCAAAAAACCAAAGACTTCCGAAGGGGCAGCTGATCCTGGGGCCTCTAAAGGAAAGGGGATTGAAGAGACAACAATGGCTGCCCCCAGCAATGTGATTACCTTTGGCGCCAGGCCAATAATTTCTTACTTTGCGACCAAGGTTTCCTGTCCTCCTCCAGGGAACTCCAATCTTGCCCCATACCTAGTGTATGAGGGTCCAGTACCTCAATGCATCCCTGATTCTCCGTATAAGCTGAAGACTTTAGAGCCTGGAGAAGTAACTCGAGCTTGTGACGCTGGACAATGGCAACTGGCTAAACTGTCCGGTCTTCTGAGATCGGTTCGCAGGCTGTCAGAAGATAATGAAAAACTTGGCCAGTTAACGGGCAAGGTTAATGACTTGAGCATTGCCGCAGCTAAGGACAGAGCGACCATTCTTCGCTTGGAAAGTCGGTTGGAGGCTTCCAAGGAAGAAGGGTACCAGAAAGACGAAGAAATCTCCAGGCTGAAATATCTTGTTAAAGAGTTGGAGGCTCAAGCACTTGATCAGAAGAAAATCAATTCCGACCTCCACGCCAGCCTCTGTACGGAGAAGGAGCATTCGGCCAAGTTGGTAGAGGAACTGAAACAAGCCAAGGTCGTTTACTCCCAAGGAGTTGAAGACTGGGCTCGTAAGGAGAAGGAGTTGTTACTAAAATTGGCGAGTTTGAATGATGAGGTCAAAGTTCTAAAGGCAGATTTGACTGTTGCGAATACCCGAGCGGAAGAGGCTGTGGATATCTGTGTCCAGGCAGTCGAGGAATCTTTTGGGCTTGCTGTTCGTCAAATTCAATATCGGAATCCCAAAGTGGAACTTAATTTGAACGGTATTGATCCGTTCTATGATTTTCATGGAGGGAAACTCGTAGCTTTGGTTGACGATCGTCAGGAGGAACTGCCAAACACCATGTATAAGTTAGCTCCTCTCCCCAAAGGTCAGTCAATGGGACCTTCTCTCTTGACTCCCATCACCCAGCAGCCTAGAAGTGAAGGAACAAGTGCAGATGTTGCTGCCGGTGATGGGGGTAGCAAGGCCGGACAAAAAGGAAAAGGAAAGGGCGGAGAGACAAGCCAACAGAAATAGTGCCTTCCTTGTCTTTAGTCTTAATTGATTCAAATCTGCTGTGTTCCGGGATTAGCTCCGGATTAGCGAATCAATTCTCTTGTAATTCAAGATTTGATCAATAAAAAGACAACTTGTTTATACGTTTGTTTGTGCTTCAATAGAACCATTGTATGTGTAATAATCCAATTCAGATTTAGACGTATAGATACTGATCTGATAGCAGCAAACAAGTTCTGTCCCTATGTATAGGTACTTTAATAACCAAAGGTTTAGTTTGATATGGTAGTGTGACGAAGTGGTTTACTTGAATCACACGTTTGGCATATATGAGCCCTGTAAAAGGTGTACCTTAATCTTTAAGGATTAGGCTTTTCGATTGTAAGTACCGTAATGGGGACCTTCGTTGTAAGAAAACACGTTGTTGTCATGAGAACGACTTGCGATGTTAATCTTGAGGGGAAATGATTGTGAGAACGTTTTACTAAGTGTTTGTCACTCAGAATACTCGTTAGCTGTTCGATACTGTCCCCAAGTATTATTGGGTGATCAGTTCCGAGTGAGGTTGATTCAGAGTGGATGATTCCGAGTGAGGCAGGTTCTGGCCATGTCACCCGGGAAATTCCATTACCCGTTGTGTTGCTCGGTAAAAGCATGTACAGTTTATCTGAGTCTTATTTTACGCCAAGGACAAGTACTTTGTCTTGGACGAATTCTGAGTGATACTTCCGAGTGGAAGTTCTCTCGAGTGAGAACATCGAGTAGGAGTCCTTCTGATTGAGAATTACGAATGGAAGCTCCTCTGAGTGAGAGCTCCGAGTGGGAGTTCTTCTGATTGATTCTTTCTGAGTAAAGGGTTCTAATTGAACCTAATCAAGCGATTGTAGTGATCTTTCAGCCGCACTCGGAGTTTAGACTTACAATTTGAGTTTCCATTCGGGCTCAAATTTTCTGAGTGTAAATTTTCCCGAGTGGAGTATTTCCGAGTGAGCCACTTCAGGGGAAGTGTTTTTGGTCAGAAGAAGGTTCTGACTTTGAACAAATGTGTTTTGGTTTGAAGCATTCCTGAGTAAATAATTGTTGATTGGTACTTCGAAGTGAAGTATTTTCGAGCAAAACTAATAAGCATTATGACTGATTCTTCACGAGTCGGATTTCAGTGAAGTATTGCTGACTGAAGAATTTTCAGCATCTAGATACGAGCTTGTAGTGTTTTCGAGTAAGGAGTTCCAAGGAAAAGTATTTTCGAGTAGGGAATTCCTAGGGGAGTACTTCTCAGTAATTTTTTGAATGATCACGAGTGATACTTTCGCGTAGGATTTTATCGAGTGAAACATTTTCGAGCGAGATATTACCGAGTGAAATATCTCCGATTCCCGCGTGGCATGACATCGAGTGGAGAATTTCTGAACAAGAAAACTCCGAGTGAATAGGATATCACCGAGTGAAATATCTTTGACTCCTGCATGGCACGGTGTCGATTGGAGAATTTCCAAATAAAATGCTTCGGGTGAAAATGCCTCAGATAGAGACATACTCAAGTGAATTATTTCTGATTCGGAAATCATAAGTCGGGCTTTGATAAAATATGACCCGAAATTTGAAGTTAAAATGTTCTCGAATAAAGAATTTCAAGAGAAAGTATTACCGATTGAAGAATTACCAGGAGAAGTGTTTCTGGGAAATTTAAAGTTCGGTGTAACTTGTTATATTTGGAGTTCGGTTTGGCCCTACAGTCCATGTCTTTAACAGCGTTCGGTTTAATCCTACTAGCATGCTTCAATCGGTGTTGGATTCTACACATTCACCGTTCTTCTCAATCTACTCGGGGTTCAGCGTGGTCTTAAAGAAGAACTAGCTTACTGCGCCCAAGCCTTCATCCGGTGTTGGACTTTACCCATTCACCGTTCTTCACCGACGTTCGGCCAAACCTACTAGTCGTACTCGGAATTCGGTTCAATCCTACAATTCGAGTCTTCGACACGGGGTTCGGATCAGGGCTAATCCTGAACTTACTGCACCCGTTACTCGGGGTTCAGCGTGGTCTTAAAGAAGAACCAGCTTACTGCGCCCAAGCCTTCTCCGGTGTTCGGTCATACCTACTAACCGTACTTGGAGTTTGATTTGGTCCTACAATCCAAGCCTTCAATGGTGTTCAGCCAAACTTACTAACCGTACCCAGAGTTCGGTTTAATCCTACAATCTGGGTCTTCGAATGGGGTTCGGTACAGCCTTATATAAAGGTCTGATCCTACTGCGCCCAGGTCTTCCTTTATTTGCACACATTCGAGGAGTTACATCGTCAACTACAGAATGGGTAGTTGAGATTATCCGTCCTGAATATGTTTGTGCACGTCGGATAGACTGAAAATCACAGCATAAGAAAAACTCAAAAGAGTTAAGTTGATGTATGAGATTCTTATTGAGCAAAAATAAGAATTACAATAAAAGCGTAGCTGGGATTATGATATAATGATTTCTCCGTTGAACAATCTCAAGTGAGGAGAAAAGAGTGCATGTGTCTCCAGCAGCTAGCTATAATAAATGCGCAAGTTCTGGGTATTCCACTTGTTTCGGATTGGAGTGCCATTAAGGTTTTCAAGGCGGTAAGAGCCTTTGCCAGCAATCTTGGATACCCTGTATGGGCCTTCCCAGTTTGGGGCTAGTTTGCCTTGATGAGCGAATTTATTTCCCATACTTGCTTTCCTCAAAACCAAATCTCCGACGTTGAAAGTCCTTGATTGGACTCGTTTGTTATATCGAAGAGCGACTTTGGCTTTGATGGCCTGATCTCTAATAAATGTGTCTTCTCTGAGTTCTTGTATGACATCTATTTCTGATGCCAAGTTAGCGTTATTGCCTTCTTCAGAGAAGTATTTGACCCTGGTAGAAGCAATTTACAATTCCACAGGTATCATTGCCTCCACCCCATAGGTCAGGCGATATGGGGATTCATTGGTGGAAGAATGAGGCGTTGTGCGATATGCCCAAAGGACGTGACACAACTGGTCTGTCCATCTGCCCATGGCTTCACCAAGACGTTTCTTCAGTCCCTTCAGCACCTCCCTGTTGGCCACCTCAACCTGGCCGTTAGTTTGGGGGTGTTCGACAGAGGAAAATATCTAGGTTATTCCTAACCCTTCAAGTAAATCTGTAAATTTCCTGTCTGTGAATTGGGTGCCATTGTCTGTGACAACCCACGCTGGGACTCCGAATCGTGTTATAATATTTTCATACATAAAACGACGAGTTCGGGCTGAAGTAATATGCACCACCGGCTCTGCTTCAATCCACTTAGTGAAATAATCGACCCCTACAATGAGATATTTGATGCCCCCAGGAGCAGTTGGGAAAGGGCCCAAAATATCCAATCCCCATTGGTAGAACGGCCATAGAACAGCGGATGTGAAGAGTTCTTCTGCCAATGTGTGGTGAAGATTAGAGAATTTTTGGCAGGCATCGCATTTTTTGACAAAGTCAATGGAGTCCTGCTTCATTGTGGGCCACCAATATCCCGCTCTGAGGATTTTTCTCATTAGACTTCTGCCTCCGGCGTGGTGTCCACATTGTCCTTCGTGCACTTCCTCCATTACTTCATGTACTTTATTCTCTCTCAGACAAATTAAGTAAGGTACTGAGAGTGCCCTTCTATAGAGGTTACCATCTATCAAAGTGAAGTATGGCAGTTCTCTCCTTATTCTCTTCTTTTCCTTTTCATCAGTAGGCAACTGCCCATCGGCCAAATAACGGATGTAGGGGGCCATCCATGTGTCACCATAAAGGGAATTGGTCATTATGGCACTTAGAGAAGGGAAAAGAGGAATGCTAGGTGACGTCAATGTACTCTGGACCAGCGTAGTGGTGCTGCCTGGCTTTTTGGTGCTTGCCAATCTGGAGAGTATATCCACTCCTGTATTCTCTTCGCGTGGAACATGTTTGAATTCCATTTTTGAGAATTTCTCTCTCAACTCCTTGACACAGTTTAAGTACAATTGGAGTTGAGGCTCATGAGCTTGATAATCTCCCAGGATCTGTGAAATCACGAGTTGTGAATCACTGCATAGCGTCGCCTCAGAGGCTCCGATGTCAATCGCAGCTCGTAGTCTGGCCAAGCAAGCTTCGTATTCAGCTTGGTTGTTGGAAGTTTTGAAATTAAAACGAAGGGAGATCTCCAAGTGTACTCCATCATCACTTTCGAGAACTACACCTGCTCCAGAGCCCTTTTGATTCGATGAACCATCGATATAGATGGTCCAATGGACACAAGGTGTATCTGGATCTATCCATGTCATTTCCACAATGAAATCGGCCGGGACCTGAGCTTTAATAGCGCCTCGAGGTTCATAAGATATATCAAACTCTGAGAGTTCAATGGATCATTTGATCATCCTACTAGCGAGGTCAGGCTTGATTAACACAGAGCGGAGTGGCAGATCCGTTCTTACCAAGATTGGGTGTGCATGAAAATACAGACGTAGCCGTCGAGAGGCCCAAACAACAGCGAGGGCGGCCTTTTCAATTTTTTGATACCGGATCTCAGCACCTTGTAATGTTTTGCTGTGAAGTAGACCAGCCTCTGTCCATCAGGAGTTTCCTTTACTAAGGCTACACCCAAAGCTTCATCTGAAATAGACAAGTACAGGATGAGCGTGTCCTCGGGGTCAGGCTTCGTAAGAATAGGAGGTTTGGACAACACCTCCTTAAGCTCTTGGAATGCTTGTTCTTGTTCCTGTCCCCACTCGAATTTCTTGGACTTTTTCAGCACTTTATACAGGGGAAGTGACCTGTGAGCCATCTTTGGCATGAACCGTGCCAAGGCTGCTACTTTGCCATTTAGGGATTGGACTTCTCTCAGATTCTTTGGACTCTGCATGTTGAGAATCGTTTGGCATTTCCCTAGATTGGCTTCGATACCGCATTGAGTTAACAGGAAACCCAAAAACTTCCCAGCTGGGACAGCGAAAGTGCATTTCAATGGGTTTAGCCTCATGTTAAATTCTCTCAAGTGGATAAACACTTGGCGTAGGTCTTCAATATGATCACCCCCAACCGATGTCTTGGCTATGATGTCGTCAATGTACACCTCAACAAGTTTGGTGTGCATGCCCTCAAACACCTTATTGATCATACGCTGGTATGTGGCCCCAGCGTTCTTCAAGCCGAAGGGTATAACGGTGTAGCAAAAGATGCCACGATCATTTATGAAAGCTGTCTTCTCCTGATCCTTCTCGCACATCGGAATTTGATTGTAACCTGAGTATGTATACATGAAGCTCAGGTACTGATAACCAGAGGAATCATCTACCATCTGATCTAAGTTAGGAAGAGGATAAGGATCCTTTGGACAGCAACGGTTGAGGTCCATATAGTCAATGCACATTCTCCATTTGCCATTGGCTTTCCGGACCATCACTACATTTGAAAGCCAAGAGGAATAACGGATTTCCTTGATAAATCCGGCCTTCAGCAATTCCTCAGTTTGTTGACAAGCTGCTTTCTATTTCTCTGGTCCCAATCTTCTCTTCTTTTAGGCAACCGGTCTCGTCTCTAGGTAGACGGATAATTTATGACAGCAGAAAGCAGGATCTATGTCAGGCATATCGGCTGCAGTCCATGCAAAGAGGTCTTTGAACTCCTGTAGGAGCGTCAACAGTCGCTGCTCCATTTCTCCATCTAGTTTGTCATTAATATGGGTGACCTTTTCTGGAGAATCTCCCAATACGATGTCCCTGGAACTTCCATCCGGTGTGGGCTTTGATGGGTTGGACGGATCAATGCTCAAATCCGCCCTAGGATCCAGGTCGACAAGGCTCACAGAACCAGCAGCTATTCCAGAATCGTTGAGTTTCCTCTTTTTATTGGAGGCTTCCAACTTTGTCATATTTAGGCTCAGGTTGTAGCAGTACCTGGCCGTCTCTTGGTCACCTCGAATGGATGAAATAGCATTGTCCTTATCGATAAACTTGATAAGGAGGTGTGGAGTTGACACGACTGCCTCCATAGCATTCAAGGTGGGGCGGCCTATGATGCCGTTAAATGGTGACTCAACATCAATCATCAACACTCTGAATTTAACCGTTCTAGCCCCTGGCTCACCTTCGAAAGAGATAAGGGTGTCAAGATACCCTTTTATTGGTTGCTTTGCACCATTGAAAACTGTTAGTTCCTGTGTGTAAGGCTGTAAGTCTGAGTCATTAAAACCCATTCTTTTAAAGTAATTATAAAAAATAACATCACAGGAACTTCCCTGGTCAACAAGGATTCTTCGGACGTCCTTGTTGGCTATGACTGCAACGATGACTACAGCATCATCTCCACCAGGAATGGTAGGACCAAAATCCTCATCAGAGAATGAAATTATTGGAGCTTCAACCCCACCTCTGTAAGGACGATTGTCTTTAACTTTTCCTTGTACAGACAGAATCATTCTATGATGATTCTTTCGGGCTGTAATTGAAGCTCCTCCCCCAGTGAACCCTCCAACGATCATATTAATGACTTCACGCCGGCCTTGACGCTGTTGCTGAGGCATGTCATCTCTGTGTGCTGTATCATCAATCATTGCACCTTTTTGTTTCTCCACAGTGGAGAATTTTCTAACCGGATTACGGTTATTGTCATCCCCATCGTCTGGATCTCTTTCTCTTTTCTCATTCCGATCTACCCTGTCAAAGGATTTTTCTTTGAACAGGTACTGCTTTAATTTGCCTTCTCTAATTAACGTTTCGACTGCGTTCTTTAGAGCTTGGCATTCATCTGTGGAATGACCTGTTTGTTCATGAAAGTCACAGTACTTACGGGGATTCCCTGGTCTCTTCACAGGGGCTGGCCTCCTGATGCCATAGATGCTGAAAGCTGGCCATCCAACCTCTCTCAAAATCTGAGAAGGCCTGGCTGACAGTGGTGCATAATGGCTAAAGGAATTAACACGTCTTTCTCGAGGTCGAGGAGAGGAGTTATTAACCTTGGGGTTATTGAATGGCCTCTCCATGCGTTCTGACCTCATTTTCTCCTTATCCTTCCGCGGTTGTGAAGGTGGTGTTGGTGGCTTTTTCTTTGCAGTCATAGCCTCTAGGTGCATCTCTATACTCACATACTTTGAGGCTTTTTTCCTGAACTCCTCAAATGTTGTTGGTGGACTTTTTGCTAGTGAGAGAGCAAAGGCTGATCCTGGCTGCAATGCCTCGATAACGACATGTAGCTTAATGGATTCTGTGAGGTCAGGAACCAGGGATGCTTCCTTGTAAAACCTCTTCAGGAAATCCTTTAAGGTTTCATTTTCACCCTGCTTAACTTGGGCCAAAGTATGAGATGTCCTGGGAACATCTCTAGAGATGACAAAGTGAGTTTCAAAAATAGCTGCCATTTCAGCCCAGGAATCTATGGATCCAGAAGGTAAACCTTTAAACCAACCGAGGGCCTCTTCTGACAATGTTCGTGGGAACATTCGACACATCACATCTTCATCATCCCCTAAGTACATGGCTTCAAATACGCAAGCGTCAAGATGCTTAGTAGGATTCGTTTCGCCATTATACTTTCCAATGGAGAGTGGCTGAGTGGTTTGAAGATGTTTGGGGATGTGGATACTCATAAGCCTCCTTGAAAAAGGAACTTTCAGTTTGTAAGTTACCGGGGGTGCTGTAATTAGCTCCCTCTTCCCTCGAGCAGCTCCATCATCAGAAACGCGGGTCTGTTCTCTTCCCTCAAACGTGGGGATGTTTGAGTATTGGAGAGTTGTGGATTTTTCTCCGTCGGTTGTATGGTGTGTCCCACCAGTTTGGGATGTTGATTTCTCTCTCATGCTTTGTCTTTTGCATTTTAACTCCACTAACTCCTCCATCAATTTTCGTATCATCTCATCTCTTGGATCGGGTGCAGATACTTGCACCATTCTTCTTAAACTCCCGACAGGTGACTCAAAAACCAAGCGTCTATTCACTGGTTGTTCTTGGGCCGTCATATCTTCTACATGCCCATCAGATATGTTTCTTCCATTGCCTTCCATGACGCAAAGTCAGACTTTGTAAACGAGAGGTGGGAATAACTTTATCGAGTCCCACTAGGCGTGCCAATGATCTGTCCTGAACCGGGGTCAAGAGATCCGGTGTCGGGTCAGTCACAAATAGTAGGATGATTACGTCTCTGAAGACCGGTTATATGAGTATCCGGTTTACGTATCCGATGTCTCTGTATGATGAGAGCGGATTGGGCGTCCTGGAGGTCCTTCACACCGTCCTTACGCGTTGATGTGGGCGAAAGGTGGTGTCACCTGCAAAGATTCTCCGACGCTCAAGTCAGTGATAATATTCCAAGTGAGGAATGTTTTTCCGAGAGTAATTGTAAGTTGATAGATTCAAAAAAGATCCCTCCCTTCATTGATGAAGAGAGTTCATATACCTGATTGGCTCGATATTCGAGGATTCGTTAGTGGGGAACCACTAACCTCCAATAACATTGTAAATTATTATTTTATTATGCACTTGCCAGCATGATTGGGTCAAGTGGCTATTTTATATTGAGCGTAGAGAGTATAGGCTAGAATTATAGGACAAGTTGACCATTCCCGTGAGCAGATTTTGGCTCGTAATATAGGGAATTATTGATCGGTCCCTGTAGCAATGCCTTTTGTCTTCTGCATGGTGACGTGTGTGTTATCCAGTGTCATGGTGTTATCCTGGACAACCGGTATAGGGAGAACACCTGATACGGATTTAGAGTCCGGATGTATACCGATGACATCGGTTGCACGTTGGCGAATTGACAAAGACGTTGAAATGTGTCTTGTAGAACGGATATCGGTATTGAGACCGGATCACAAAGTGTTAAACATTTATATAGAACTAGAAAGACTAATAAATTGACTACTAAATAGTTGCTAATAGGTCCCTAGAGGTTTACAAATAAATAAGGAAACTTAATTAATTTTATGAGGTAACATTAATTCAGCACTTGAACATGGCATTTTCCCACGTATATGTGCGTATGGACACTAGGGAGCGTATGGCGCACCAGCTTCTTAGTGCATAGTCCAGGACATAAATGTAGGTACATTGAATGTGAGCATGTGAACGTTGAGGCACTAGATTAGTATGATGTGTAAGCGTAAGCACACCAAATCTCTGGAATGAGAATTTTTGGTCCAAAACCTGAATAGCGTAAGCTTACATTGTCTGGGCGTAAGTACACTTATACTTTGTATCCAGTTTTACCAAAAAATCTTACTTAGGCGTGCTCCTATGCTCACAGGCCTACCCACGCGTCATTTCGATGTTACAAATTTTCTCCTGGTCGTACCAACGCTGGGTCTAGCGTACCCATGTTCAAGAAATGTGTAGCAGGTGTTTCTAGGTGTACGGGTATGCTGGTGGGCATAACCATGCACATGTCTCATGCTCAAACTCTGATGCTGAGCGTAAGCACATTGGTCCTGGCGTACCAACGCTAGCCTAGCATACCCGCGCTGGCTAATGTAAGACTTGGCGTACCCATGCTGGAGTGGTGATAGCATAACTTAAGGTCTGTTTAGTTTCCAGTTGGGGAAATGGAATTGGATAAATGGAAAAATTTAAGGGTTGATATTGATCCTTCACACTGTTCGAGACAGTCAAAACTTTATTTGACCGTAGGATCTATTTTTTGGGTTGGTCAAACGGTTTGACCAACCAAGTTAAGTTTCCAAACGGGCCCTTATTCTTTATCCTTTCCCATTTTATTCTCCATTTGCAATTTCCTACATAAAATATGCTTAATTTATCAATCGTTCAACAATAAATCTTTACTTTTACTAATTATAATCAACACCTTATTTTATGAATAATATCATTAGAAATGTAATTATATTGCATAAATTTTCTTTAAATTATCCTTAAATAAATATTAAACAATGAGTCTTTTAGTGATTCATTAGTATCCCCTGGTGATGGTTATTAGGAGGTCTATTAATATTTATGGTTGTTTAACATAACATTTGCATAAAGCTGCTCACAGGATTGTAGGGGGTTTGTGAGGGGCCTAGATGAGAGGGCGTGTAACGCCCTCTGTTACACCTTAATAAATTCTAGAAAAATTCGTAATAATTAATTTTTTTTACTAAAGATATGTTTGTTAAAAAGAAACTATCGGAATAAATTATATACATTATTTCTGAAATACCTCAATATTATTAAAACTTTATAAAGTATTTGCACATTCATCCGAATAAAATAAACATTAAACACTATAAGAAAGAGAGGAAACTCCATGGCCCAAGAGCAGTTGCCTAGTGACATTATTTATTCATTGGACCACGGTATTCATACCGAGCTCCCTTTCTAGAACGTGCTATATATACTGTCAATGTTCTTCGATCCTTCCCTCTGTACGAACCATTAATTTAAAACATATGAAACAAAAACATAGAGAAAGGAGTGAGAAACAGAATATAATATTCCCAAATGGGACATAAGCAATAAAGGGTTTTCACAAACTAGTATAATAATATCAATCACAATCACAAGCACAATTAATTTATGAATGTATGAATGATATGTCATATCTTCATCATAACTTATCTATATATGTGGGCCCCTTAAATTTTAATTTGCACTGGGCCAACCAGGAGTTTACACTGTTCCATAATTCCGGATAATAATAACATGAACAGCTCAACTGGCATGGAAACACTTAGAGACTAGTCAGATTGAAAAGGTTTTTATTGTGAAAGTACCCGACACTATGGAGCTACCCCAGGTCCCCTGAAGCACCCTTTCACACCCTCTCATCCCAAGGCTCACAATTAAGCCTCCTCTAATGTATCCTCGGTTTCTATAATCCGTCCCCAGACAATATCATTTTGTTTCTCTTCAATGATTCATGATGCACGAACTACTCACGTATTTAGTTGGTTAAGGCTTTTAGAAACTCAATATATTATCAGGGCCTACGAATCACGACATATGATAAGTCTTGAAAAGACTTAATTATTCCACTGATTATTTAACATAATTTACTAAGTATTGTCTAGTTTTATTATTATTATTTAATAATTTGATAAGAATTCATGTTGTAGTTAATTATTTCAAAAGTATGTCATCTATGTAAGAAACCAATTGAAAATTTTAATTAAATAAGGAATTTTGAAGTATTTACAAATTTACTAAGCAGCCAGTGTTTAAATGCTAGGCAGGTAGCTGTTTATTGGTGCAGGAACAGGGCGGACTCGAGATAAGAAGGAAATTCCAAGTGAAATCCTACAAATCCAAGCGGAAATTGATAAATCCGAGTGAGACTTTCCCAATTCCGACTGAAAAGAGTCCAAAGACCGACTGAGTGAGACTTCCAAGACACTGACTTCAAAAAGAGAATAAGGACTCAGAATATTGCATGAAGAACCCGAGTGCCAACTACAGAATACCGATTTAATAGTTAAATCCGCTCAAACGAGGGTCCAAGTTCGCTTAAGAAAAGCAAGACTCCGCCCAAGCAAGACTACGCCCAAGCTTACTTAAGAAGACTTCCAAGACACCGGTTATAAAAGAGAAGAAGATCGGAACGCTACATAAGAAACCGATGTGCTTAGTCATTATTTAATCCGTCCTAGTAAAATCCGGACTCACTCAAGCATTACTTTAAGAGACCGTCCTCGCCCAAGTTTTGCCATAACGCCTAAGTGAGAAAGTAACACTGCAGTGTTAACCCGGACTCAACCAAGCGAAGTTTAATCCGCTCAAGCGAATACTCAGCAGCTGAAGCATCAAGGCAGTAATTTAAACACTGTTCCTTCCCTCCAACAACACACTTGATGCAGTACTGTTCCACTCCCATTGCCTTCTTCTCTACTACTGCAACCTCAAGCTAACTTAAGAAGTGAGCTGTCAATTAGCTGGTGCTGAGCTGTACATTAGCTAAGGTTGAGCTGGATCCTGTTAAGAGCTGAGCTGTATTTAGTTAGTTATTTTGTAAACTATGAAGGAAGTAGTGTTAGTCGTTAGCTTAAGTAGTCCAAAGTTATCAGTTAGTTAGTTAGGTAGAAACTTATAAATAGGATGTACATACTCTGTTTGTAGGTGGCGTGTGTGTGTAGAGACACAGAGCAACGTAATACAATTTCATTTTCCAAATCCAATCTCTCACTACATTTTCATCTCTCTAAACTCTCTCCTCCATGACGTTCCACAATCCTTCGATGGAACCGAAGTCTATGGAGTTCTAAATCCCTAAGGTTGGGATTGTGAAGGTGAGCAATTGAGTCTTGAAGCTGTGAGCAAGTAGATCGGCTTCGAAGATCCTAAGGCGAACAAGCTGAGGAGTGGAGCAGAATCGCTGGATTGACAAATCCAGAACCGATGAAGAACTTCACCAGTGAGGAATCATGGCTGAAGCTTAGGTAACTTCCAGCTTTCTAACTAGTTCAGGCCTAATCAATTTAGGTGAATAGTTAGAGTTCAACCTCCAATTTCGCATTAGATTCTTAGGTTAATCGAACACTTAAGGAATTAAGGTTCATTGCTTAAGGATTAGTGTTTTTCACCTAAGGAATTAGGGAATAACCACAAGCGGATTGTCCTCTAGATTGTGAAGTTCGATTATACTTAATTGCATGTTTCCTGAGGAGATTGTGAGCCGAAGTAATCCTGACCTGTTTCTTTTAATCACTTTCCACATTTCACTTTAACTCTGTTTCTCAAAATATAAAAACAACTATAAAATACTAAAACCATAAAAACCGAATGAATTTCATGTATTTTCTGTTGGTTCAGCTTCTACTAGTCCTAGATTGAGGTACTTACCACAATCCCTGTGAGACGATCAAATATACTACAATTTTAACGACTGGTGCGCTTGCCATAAGTGTGAATCCGAGAGTCACATTTCATTTTACTAAGATTTTACCATCAATTTAATGACTCGGGATTTCAACATCACCCAGGTCCACTAAAGCACCCTTTCACACCCTCTCATCCCAAGGCTCACAATTAAGCCTCCTCTAATGTATCCTCGGTTTCTATAATCCGTCCCCAGACAATATCATTTTGTTTCTCTTCAATGATTCATGATGCACGAACTACTCGCGTATTTAGTTGGTTAAGGCTTTTAGAAACTCAATATATTATCAGGGCCTACGAATCGCGACATAGTCACCCCAGTAAACTGTACTTTTTCAACTTCTCAAATACGCACATAGAATTTTAGTACAGTTCCTTTTCAAATCACAAATCAAATCTCCTTATAAATTTGAGTTTCAAAGCCTTAAATATATTTCACAACCTTCTTTAGAAAGTTTATAGGTCAAATTCAAAATCAATTTCTAAAAACTCGAATTTGGAATTATCAATCTTTAAAACCTTTGTACTTGAAAATTTTGTATAATATTTTTATACATTTAAATAATATGTATATATATATATATGTATATATTAAAATATTAGTAAAAAATTTATTTTTATAAAATAATTTCTCTTTCTTTTTCCTTTTAATAAACTAACTAAAAAAAATCTAAATTTTAGTAAAGATATATACATATATATTAAAATATAAAAGAGATTTCTAAAAACTTATGTAGTTTTATTGAAATCTAAGAAATTTCTTAAAAGTAATTTGAATAAATATGAATAAGTAAATAAAGAAGTAGGAGATAAGTAAATTCTTACTGAATTTTAGCTTTCCGTCATGCTTGCGATATGCTCAAACTCCACAGTACAAGATTATCAATTATAATCAAACATTGTCAATCACAATCAAACATCATAAAACATAAATAAATATTAACAATCATAATCAAATCAAATAATTAAGCATCAGTTATAAATATGATAATTTTAAAATTCAATGGTTATTTAAATTAATAAAGTTTGTTTTAAGTTCTATGGTCAATTCCTCGCACAGGTCTATGTAAGTCCAAGATTGTCCAATCCTTGCATAGGTCTAGTTCAGTCCATATATGTCATAATAGTCCAAATCTTTGCATAAGTTCAGTCAAGTCATAATAATTCAAGTTCTTGCATAGGTTCAATCCAGTCCGCATAGGTCATAATAGTTCAAGTTCTTAAATATTTTAGATATTAAGTTACACAAGATGCTTAATTTATTAATAACAATTATTATAAATCTTAAGTTAAAAGTTATTATTTTAAAATAATAATATTGTTATGTTTAAAAGGAGTAGGGGACTCCTCCCAATATTCTTATGTATTTTCATATTATATCCTTAATCTCACCCCCCCTTACCTTGATTTGCTACCAAAAGTGAATTCGCTCTACGCCTCCAAGTTCTAACAAAATATTAATACTAACTTATTTCAGTATAAGCTTAAGATGAAAATTAAGATTGCTATCAGAATGATAAATAGTAAATATGTATAGTAATAATAAATAGTAACGGTAAATGGTAAGTCATTAATAGTAACGGTAAATAGTAATTTTTGAATAGTAATAGTAAATAGTAAATTATGAATAGTAACTTTTTGAATAGTAGTGGTAAATGGTAAATCATGAACAATAACAGTGAATAGTAAATTTTGAATAGTAACGGTAAATAGTAAATTTTGAATAGTAATGATAAATAGTAAATATAACACAGTGGTAAATTATTTTTACTATAGTAACTTATTCATAATAGTACTAGTATATCAATGGTTTAAGAGTGCTAAAAAAATAAACTAAAATTATAAAAAGAATATAGAAGAAAGTTATTACCTTACACCTCCAGCAGAACTTCTTTTTACCAAAAGAATTTACTCCCCACTAATTTCTTACGCACTATCTCTCTAGATTCTCTCTCTAATTTTTGTGTGGAAATGTTGTAAATGAGCCATCTATTTATAGGAAGAAAATTTTACTATTTAAGATTATTTAATTATTTATTTTACTATTCATGATGTAAGCGATGATGTAAGCGATGATGATGTAAGCGATGATGTCAGTAATGGCATTTTGGTTATTAGATGAAAGGTTAAGGGTATTTTTGTCATTCTAAAAAAAATAAATAATAATAAAAAATAAAAAAAATAAGAAAATTCTAAAAAATTATAAATTATATAACAATCAAAAAGTTCTAAAGAACTATAATCAAATTCCTTTAAAATTTTATTTTAAATAAGAAATAACGAAATTAGGGGTGTTACAACTCTACTCCCCTAAAAAAAATTTCGTCCTCGAAATTTACACTTTTGTTTTTTGTAAAACAATTGGGGATGAGACTCTTTCATCTCATTTTCTAGTTCCCATGTAGCATCTTCCCCTCTCGTTTCACTCCAAATGACCTTCACGAGTGGAATTTCCTTGTCTCTTAGCTTCTTTATTCTTCTATCAGCTATTCTGATTGGTGGTGCATCATATGTAAGATTATCTTTAACTTCTATGACATCAGGTTCAATAACATGTGTAGGATCAAATATATACTTTCGTAAGTTTGACACATGAAAAACATTATGGATATTAGAAAGAAAAGGTGGTAATGCTATTTGGTAGGCAAGAGGACTAACTTTATGAATTATTTGATATGGACCAATAAGTCTAGGAGTTAGTTTTCAAGATTTCATTGCCCGACCGACCCCAGTCATAGGTGTGACTTTCAAGAATACATGATCGCCTTCTTGAAATTCGAGCGGCTTTCTTCTTTTGTCATAGTAACTTTTCTGCCTACTCTGTGTTGCCTTCATCTTTTCCTGAACTATTTTGATTTTATCCGTGGTTTGTTGTACCAACTCTGGTCCTAGCATCAAGTTTTCACCAGTCTCAAACCAACATAGCGGGGTCCTACATTTTCTTCCATATAATGCTTCAAAAGGTGCCATGCCAATGCTAGCATGGAAACTGTTGTTGTAAGTAAACTCCACATATGGTAAGAATTGATTCTAACTTCCTTTATGCTCTAACACACAAGCTCGTAACAAGTCCTCTAGAGATTGGATTGTTCTTTCTGATTGTCCATCTGTCTGAGGATGATATGCTGAACTTAGACGCAGTCTTGTTCCCAAAGCCTTGTGCAAGCTCTTCCAGAATTGTGATATAAAACGAGGGTCCCGATCAGAAATGATACTTGAAGGAATTCCATGCAATCTCACAATCTCCTCAATGTATAATTTTGCCAGCTTCTCCATAGAGTAACGAATATTGATGGGAATAAAATGGGAAGACTTTGTTAGTCTATCAACTATTACCCATATTGAATTATGTCCTAATGGAGTTTTAGGTAGAGAAGTCACAAAATCCATGGTAATGCTATCCCATTTCCATTCTGGTATTTCCATTGATTGTAGCATTCCAGAGGGTTTTTGATGTTCCACTTTAACCTTCTGGCAAATTAGACATGCAGCTACGTACTCTGCCACTGCTTTCTTCATTCCAGGCCACCAAAATAACTTCTTCAAATCTTGATACATTTTAGTAGCTCCGGGATGAATGCTCATATAACTTTTATGGCCTTCTTCCAGAATTGCTTTCCTCAACTCCTCTTGATTAGGGATACATACTCGATCCTTATACCTCAGCAATTGGTCACTTCTTACATTGAACTCGACTTCTTTTCCTTGTTTCAAGAGTTCTTTCTTTTCTTGCAGGAATTCATCATCTCTTTGAGCCTCTAAAACTTGCCTCAGGAATTCACTTGTCACTTGCAACGCTCCTAATCTGTAGCTGTTAGCATTAACCTTTACTGCTAGGTTAAGATCTCTGAAGTTTTCTATCAATTCCAGCTCTTTAATCATCATTGTGGACGCATGCAGAGACTTTCGACTTAAAGCATCAGCTACTACGTTCGCTTTTCCAGGATGGTACTGTAACTCAAAGTCGTAATCCTTTAAGAACTCCATCCACCTCCGTTGCCTCATGTTTAACTCCTTTTGGTCGAATAAATACTTAAGACTCTTATGATCGCTAAACACATCGAATGTTTCACCGTATAGATAATGCCTCCAAATCTTTAAGGCAAAGACTACAGCGGCTAATTCTAAGTCATGGGTAGGGTAGTTAATCTCATGTTGCCTTAATTGGCGCGACGCATAGGCTACAACCTTCTTGTCTTGCATGAGTACACTTCCTAGTCCTTGTTTAGATGCATCACAGTAAACTTCAAAACTTCGATGTGGATCGGGGAGTACTAACACCGGCGCAGAAGTAAGTCGATCTTTCAGCTCTTGAAAACTATTTTCGCATTGTGTCGTCCACACAAAAGGTTGTCCTTTCCGTGTTAACTTGGTCAATGGGTAACCTAGCTTTGAAAATCCTTCAATGAATCTCCTATAGTATCCAGCCAAGCCCAAGAAACTTCTAATCTCAGTGATCGTGGTTGGTCTCTCCCATTTTAAAACTGCCTCCACCTTGGAAGGGTCTACAGCTATTCCTCCTTGACTAATTACATGTCCTAAAAAGTTCACTTCTTCCAACCAGAATTCACACTTCGACAGCTTTGCATACAGTTGTTTCTTTTTCAGGATTTCCAACACAACCTTCAAGTGTTCAACATGTTCTTCTTTGCTTTTAGAGTACACTAATATATCATCAATGAACACCACTACAAATTTATCTAGATATGGATGAAAAATCCTATTCATGTAATCCATGAATATGGTTGGTGCATTAGTTACACCAAAAGGCATTACTAGATATTCGTAATGGCCATAGCGTGTTCTAAAAGCAGTTTTTGGTACATCTTCTTTCTTCACCCTTATCTGATGGTATCCAGACCTCAAATCAATTTTGGAGAACACCGTGGCACCACGCAGCTGATCCATCAAGTCATCAATTCTTGGCAGAGGATATTTGTTCTTGATCGTCACCTTGTTCAGTTGCCGATAATCTACACACAACCTCATGCTACCATCCTTTTTCTTAACCAACAACACTGGTGCACCCCAGGGGGATACACTGGGTCGTATAAACTGCTTCTCTATCATCTCTTCAAGTTGTTTCTTTAACTCTGCTAATTCTAGAGGTGACATTCAGTATGGTGCAATTGAAATGGGTCCAACTCCAGGTACTAGATCAATGGCAAATTCCACATCTCTTTCTGGGGGTAAACCAGGGATATCTTCAAGAAAAACGTCAGGAAATTCACACACAACCGGCAGATTTTTTATTTTTGATTCTTGCTCTCCTTTCGTTGAAAGCAATAGCATGAATCCTTGAGCCCCTCCTTTTAAAGAGGCACTCACTTGGTTGGCGGTTAGAAATCTCGAATCCTCAGGATTCAAATTCATTGGTTCTTTAAACATTATGGTTTTATTATGACAATCTATTAGAACATGATTGTCAGACAACCAATCTAGCCCAATAATAACTTCTAAGCCAGAAAAGGGTAAACAGAAAAGATTGGCCTTAAAGTCCCTACCATTTATGACAATAGGGCATTTCCAACAGGCTTTAGAAGTGACAATGGGATTGTTTCCAGGAGTATGTACAGATAAGTCAAATGGCAGTTCTATCACGGGTAACTTTAGTTTTTCTACACAGTCATTGGCAATAAAGGAATGTGATGCACCTGAGTCATACATAACAGTTAAAGGAATCTTATTAATGATACACTTACCTTCCACCATGGAATCAGAATGAGATGCTTCTTCTCCAGTGATTGCAAAAACCTTTCCTTTCGCCTTCGGCCTTCCGACTGCACTGTGCGCTCCTTGAGTATTTATGCTTGTACTTGCACCTTCGGGGTTTTCCCTCTTCATCTCCGGACAATCCTTGATGTGATGACCTGGTTTGTTACACTTAAAGCAAACATAAGTGTTTTTAGGACAATCCCTTTTCAAATAGGGTCCTCCACAGGCAAAACATTTAAAATTTGGTGCAGATGTTGGGTAATAGTTTCCAGTTGAAGCTTGGGGTCTGTTAGGAACAGATGCTGCTCCAAACCGGCGAAATGGTGCTTGGTAAGGCTTATTTCTCCTGAAGTCTCTTCTTTGGTGATTGTGAGGTCCTCCACTTCTCATTTCTCCTGCCTTGTGAATGGGCTCACGACTTTTGGTCATTCTATCCTTATGATCTTCTTCAAAGATCCTGTAGCGATTTACCAATACAGAAAATTCATGGATTTCCTGCATTCGTATAGCTTCCTTAATTTCTGGCCGCAATCCATTTACAAACTTTGCACACCGATCTCTTTCATTAGTAGCATCATTATAATGAGAATGAAAACGAGATAGCTCTTCAAACCTGGATGCGTACTCTCCAACGGTCATATTTCCTTGGGTCAGCGACAGGAATTCGAATTGTCTTTTCTCTTTAACATCAGCTAGAAAGTATTTCTCCAAAAACATATCCTTGAAATAATCCCAAGTGATCTCCACGTCGTTGACTTCGAATTGTCTACGTGTGCTATCCCACCAATGTTCGGCATCCTCAGATAAGGCATAAGTAGCGAAGACTACCTTATCAGCTTCATTACATTGCAATGCTCGAAAGATCTTCTCTATCTCTCGAATCCAGATTTGTGCTCCATCAGGGTTATATCCTCCCTTGAAACGAGGTGGATTGCGCTTTTCGAATAGGTCCAGTCTTCTCAAGGCATCGTTACCTTGACCTTCACGTGCTCCCATTGCATTGATTAAGCGTTCTACAACTCCAGCAAGATCGTTTCCAGCCATTAGTTTCCTGTTTCACAGTAACTGAGATTTGTCACATCAATCACAGTTACTACCAAGCCAGATATTCTATTCTCTATCACCTATACAGAGTTTACAGACAAAGCAAGATAGACCTTTTCCCCAGGCCTATTGGATTAACTGCTCTGATACCACTTTGTAACGCCCTCTGTTACACCTTAATAAATTCTAGAAAAATTCGTAATAATTAATTTTTTTTTACTAAAGATATGTTTGTTAAAAAGAAACTATCGGAATAAATTATATACATTATTTCTGAAATACCTCAATATTATTAAAACTTTATAAAGTATTTGTACATTCATCCGAATAAAATAAACATTAAACATTATAAGAAAGAGAGGAAACTCCATGGCCCAAGAGCAGTTGCCTAATGACATTATTTATTCATTGGACCACGGTATTCATATCGAGCTCCCTTTCTAGAACGTGCTATATATACTGTCAATGTTCTTCGATCCTTCCCTCTATACGAACCATTAATTTAAAACATATGAAACAAAAACATAGAGAAAGGAGTGAGAAACAGAATATAATATTCCCAAATGGGACATAAGCAATAAAGGGTTTTCACAAACTAGTATAATAATATCAATCACAATCACAAGCACAATCAATTTATGAATGTATGAATGATATGTCATATCTTCATCATAACTTATCTATATATGTAGGCCCCTTAAATTTTAATTTGCACTGGGCCAACCAGGAGTTTACACGGTTCCATAATTCCGGATAATAATAACATGAACAGCTCAACTGGCATGGAAACACTTAGAGACTAGTCAGATTGAAAAGGTTTTTTTTGTGAAAGTACCCGACACTAGGGAGCTACCCCAGGTCCCCTGAAGCACCCTTTCACACCCTCTCATCCCAAGGCTCACAATTAAGCCTCCTCTAATGTATCCTCGTTTTCTATAATCCGTCCCCAGACAATATCATTTTGTTTCTCTTCAATGAATCATGATGCATGAACTACTCGCATATTTAGTTGTTTAAGGCTTTTAGAAACTCAATATATTATCAAGGCCTACGAATCGCGACATAGCCACCCCAGTAAACTGTACTTTTTCAACTTCTCAAATACGCACATAGAATTTTAGTACAGTTCCTTTTCAAATCACAAATCAAATCTCCTTATAAATTTGAGTTTCAAAGCCTTAAATATATTTCACAACCTTCTTTAGAAAGTTTATAGGTCAAATTCAAAATCAATTTCTAAAAACTCGAATTTGGAATTATCAATCTTTAAAACCTTAGTACTTGAAAATTTTGTATAATATTTTTATACATTTAAATAATATGTATATATATATATATGTATATATTAAAATATTAGTAAAAAATTTATTTTTATAAAATAATTTCTCTTTCTTTTTCCTTTTAATAAACTAACTAAAAAAAATCTAAATTTTAGTAAAGATATATACATATATATTAAAATATAAAAGAGATTTCTAAAAACTTATGTAGTTTTATTGAAATCTAAGAAATTTCTTAAAAGTAATTTGAATAAATATGAATAAGTAAATAAAGAAGTAGGGGATAAGTAAATTCTTACTGAATTTTAGCTTTCCGTCATGCTTGCTATATGCTCAAACTCCACAGTACAAGATTATCAATCATAATCAAACATTGTCAATCACAATCAAACATCATAAAACATAAATAAATATTAACAATCATAATCAAATCAAATAATTAAGCATCAGTTATAAATATGATAATTTTAAAATTCAATGGTTATTTAAATTAATAAAGTTTGTTTTAAGTTCTATGGTCAATTCCTCGCACAGGTCTATGTAAGTCCAAGATTGTCCAATCCTTGCATAGGTCTAGTTCAGTCCATATATGTCATAATAGTCCAAATCCTTGCATAAGTTCAGTCAAGTCATAATAGTTCAAGTTCTTGCATAGGTTCAATCCAGTCCGCATAGGTCATAATAGTTCAAGTTCTTAAATATTTTAGATATTAAGTTACACAAGATGCTTAATTTATTAATAACAATTATTATAAATCTTAAGTTAAAAGTTATTATTTTAAAATAATAATATTGTTATGTTTAAAAGGAGTAGGGGACTCCTCCCAATATTCTTATGTATTTTCATATTATATCCTTAATCTCACCCCCCCTTACCTTGATTTGCTACCAAAAGTGAATTCGCTCTACGCCTCTAAGTTCTAACAAAATATTAATACTAACTTATTTTAGTATAAGCTTAAGATGAAAATTAAGATTGCTATCAGAATGATAAATAGTAAATATGTATAGTAATAATAAATAGTAACGGTAAATGGTAAGTCATTAATAGTAACGGTAAATAGTAATTTTTGAATAGTAATAGTAAATAGTAAATTGTGAATAGTAACTTTTTGAATAGTAGTGGTAAATGGTAAATCATGAACAATAACAGTGAATAGTAAATTTTGAATAGTAACAGTAAATAGTAAATTTTGAATAGTAATGATAAATAGTAAAAATAACACAGTGGTAAATTATTTTTACTATAGTAACTTATTCATAATAGTACTAGTATATCAATGGTTTAAGAGTGCTAAAAAAAATAAACTAAAATTATAAAAAGAATATAGAAGAAAGTTATTACCTTACACCTCCAGCAGAACTTCTTTTTACCAAAAGAATTTACTCCCCACTAATTTCTTACGCACTATCTCTTTAGATTCTCTCTCTAATTTTTTGTGTGGAAATGTTGTAAATGAGCCATCTATTTATAGGAAGAAAATTTTACTATTTAAGATTATTTAATTATTTATTTTACTATTTATGATGTAAGCGATGATGTCAGTAATGGCATTTTAGTTATTAGATGAAAGGTTAAGGGTATTTTTGTCATTCTAAAAAAAATAAATAATAATAAAAAAATAAAAAAAATAAAAAAAATAAGAAAATTCGAAAAAATTATAAATTATATAACAATCAAAAAGTTCTAAAGAACTATAATCAAATTCCTTTGAAATTTTATTTTAAATAAGAAATAACGAAATTAGGGGTGTTACAGGGCGCCCTAATGGTAAGGCAAAGACCTTGTGATGATTCCTGTGGGAATAAATGACACTCTAGATTGGGCTCTAGAGTGGTCCGCAACACCTATGTTAAGGTTCCGCAGTCCCTTGGAGTGACAGTGATGTAAATAGGCAAGCGGTTCAATATCGGTAAAATTGTTATATACATATGCATGTGCATTAGTATAATGACATTAGGTTAGGTGTTTTGCAAGGCAGCTAATGATGATTGATGCTGTAATTATTCATCATATTAGATGATTATGTTAAATGATAATTTAATTGAATGTGAAACCATGTATGATGATGAATTGAATAATGATAATTATATTGATAATAATGTGGTGTGTGAACTAGATACGGTAATGAGATGAATGTGATTCCAATTCAGTATTTGTGAGTTAACATATAATTGCTCACCCTTTACTATTTTGATATAATAGTGAATTTGACACGTGATGAGGATTGGTGAAGTGCCAATGAAGATTTGCTATGTGATGTCCTTTGGAAGGATTTCAACAAATGCATATTTGTATAGTTTTTGATATATATATATATATATGTATATACATACCCTGGCCGACTCATTTTGTAGTTGTATATATATGATGTATATAACTGCTGGTGGAATAAGTAACTGGATACCTCACTAGAGGTTTAGAATATGTTTTGTATATGATTATGCATGATGGTTGATAGATGAGAAATTGCTAGTGATGATGGTTGATGGAAAACCATAGCAATTGGTGTTAAATTAGGCCATTATGCAATGTATAATGAATGTGGATAATTGGATAGGCTGAGATTGTAAATAAGTTCTAAATAGTCATAGAAATGTGTTTGTAGAAGTGGTTTGGTGCCAAATCATCCCATATTGAATTTCACAAGTCATGTAAAATGACCAGTTTTGGCCTAAACCTTTCGATGTATGTGAAATCCAATTGGAATGGAATTTTGGCACAATACTTAGACCATCAGTTTAAAAATAATACATATTAGCTTATGGAAAAATTTGATCCCGCTTGGGCGAGGTTTGGGTAGTTTGAGCACATGGGTAACTTGGACTTTTAAAAGAAAACATGTATTGTTTTTGTCATTTTTAGTAATTTAGCAGGGTATATTGTCATTTTGATACTCTGGGAATTTTGTGTGCCAAACTAGCCTTTTCTCTCTTAATAAAAATTGTAGGTATCTAAGCTGCGAAGGTTTACCAATTGGATTCACCTCAATCAGAATTTTGTAGCTCAACTTGTGCATAAAAAAACGCAGTATGCCTATGTTGGAATCTCCCAACAGGGCAGATCTATATAATGTTGTAGGGGACCTAATATAGGCTGGATTATCCTTTTTTTCCTTCATTAAAGTTAGAGGTATTTGAGCTATGGAGGTGTACTAATTGGATTCACTTCAAACAAAGTCTCGTAGCTCATGTTATGCGTGAAAAACTACAACGCGCCTTTGTTGAAATTCCCTATAGGGAAGATCTGCATGATGTTGCATTGAGCTTAATCTAGGATGAACTAGCTTTTCTTCCTTTTATAAAATTTGTATGTGTCTAAGCTACAAAGGTGTGCCAATTAGATTCACTTCAATCAGAGTCTCGTAGCTTAAGTTATGCATAAAATACCAAACCTTGTATACAAGAATGAGAGCGAAAAAAATAAGTTCTAAAAATTCAAAGATTTTGTTTGGCATTTATAGACCTAGAAATTTTTGTTAATGGGGATAAGATAATTTTTTTTATATAAGAAAATATTCTTAATAGTGAGAGTAAAATTAAAGTTAAATAACTTTAAATTATTGTTTTATACCATAATATATTAAACAAAATTAAATTTAAGCGGGACTTAAGTCCCCATTTTGCCGTATACATAAGTTTGAATATGTAATTTAATTAATAATATATCATAAATAATTCTTGTGAGAGTTAACATTGTGAATTTAGTTATAAAATTAATTAAAATAAGTTAAAATAGGTGTGTTGACCAAATGACGCATCTAGGTCCTTCTTTTGCTTCGGGTATTATTTTATTTGATGTGACTTACATCTTTAGTTTCCCTTTTGGTGAGAATGGTAGAGGGGTTTCTTTCCTTGGGTTTCTAAGGTCTTATTAGTCTTATTTTGTTTTGGCTTTGACGTTTTCCATTATTTAAAGAAAACTTATTTTGATAGGGACTACCTCTTGATCTCATGGGGGAACAGGAGCCCCCTAGCCATGAGCCTTAGGTGTAGGGCCGAGCGAGGTGGCTAAGTGTAAGTTGAGAGTCTTCATCTTCAAACCGAATTTCCCGACTGTCGAGTGGAAGATTACTTGTTTCCAAGCTCTAAAAGCTCCGACTCTGAGTGAGCATTCCCGAGTGAAGACTCTGATTCACATGACTGACTCCAAGAGATATTGATCTTTGAGAGGCATTGTTGAACCGAGGGAGATTGATCTCTGAGAGACTTTGTTGAACCGAGGGAGATTGATCTTCGAGAAACATTGTTAAACAGGGGGAGATTGATCTCCGAGTGACGTTATTGAATCGAGGGAGATTGATCTCTGAGAGATGCTGTTGAACCAAGAGAGATTGATCTTCGAGTGACGTTGTTGAACCAAGGGAGGTTGATCTCCAAGAGACGTTGTTGAACCGAGGGAGATTGATCTCCAAGCGACGTTGTTGAGCCGAGGGAGATTGATCTCTGAGAGACGCTGTTGAACCAGGAGAGATTGATCTTCGAGACGTTGTTGAAGTGAGGATCTATAATTTCTTACCACATGGTGGGGACTCGATAACTGCCATTTTCTATGCAGGGAGGTGCACACGCTCGTTATGATTACGCCATTTTTGAATCCCCAAGCCATTAATACGTCATTTAAAGGGCGTCGCTTCATTCTAGATTGTCTAAAAACACCTAGTCCGTTGATCAAGAAGCCTCTTGATTCTCCTCTATTGGATTAGAGTTCCTGTCGTTTCTTTTGGAAAATTTCCCCAAAACGTCATCTCTCTTCGGACTTAAACCTTATTACTTTCCCTGGAGACATGTCTCCTCAGGCATCGTGGCTGTTGGTCTTCAAACCCCTTCGTATTCTAACCGTTAGATTTGACTTGATAGAACTCTAACTCCAGTACCTATAAATGGATTTAGCCTTTTCTCATTCTCGCTCTTTAGGCTTTCATTCTCCCACCTTTGTACTTTTCTTCACTTCTGCAAGAGACTACTGGGCTTCGATTCTCCAAGCTATCATCTTCCTTCTCTCTTCTTAGTACATTTTGTCTCTTACCCATCAGGTTAGTACCTTTTTGTCTCCCACTGTTTTCATCTTGAGAGTGGTAATGGCATCTGCTATAGTGTGTTCATATGAGTGGGTGAAGGATGAGGTGTTGCTCATCTCTTCTTTTTTCTAGAGTGAGGAGTCAGTGGCTAAGTTGTGGGAAAGGGAGTTGTTCGCTCACTCATCTTTTTCCCGTAATGTGGAGTATGTTAGCTGTTCTGCTTTTGATAAGGTGTGTCACGAGCGGGCACAGTTGAGTGAGTTGGATTTTACCTTCGTATACAAGACCTTTTTTTCTCAACTACACTTATCTTTTCCCTTTTTCAATTTTGAGGTTGGGGTACTGAATGCCCTCAATATCGCCTCCACTCAACTACACCCGAACGGGTGGGCGTTTGTTAAGGCCTTTGAGGTCTTATGCGAGCACTTTGGTCGTCTTCCCTCTGTGCCCTTATTTTTTTTACTTTTTCAATGCGAAGATTCTGAAAGGCAGGGCACTTGTAGGATGGGTTTCACTAAATGGCGTTGCTCGTCGTAACTTGATTAGGGCTTTCAATCAGTCCTATAAGAATTTTAAAATGGGGTTCTTCAAAGTCCGAGTTGGTTTGGATCCTCCAGGGGAGGATTTTTTACATTACCCTGATACCCATCCTCGTTTTCCTCTTTATTGGACCTGGACGCCCACTCAATTTCACTTTTCATGGGATGATATTTCTGTGTCAGAGAGGACAGATGCCTAGTTCTTAACTGAGGATGTGGGGGTCTATTTTAGCTCTCAGGCATTGATTGCCCTATCCCCTCTTCCAGGCTCTCTTAATGCTTGGATAGGTGAGAGTAGTTTTAACTGTATTGTTCCTTATATTGCTTTCCTGATTTAATCTTCTGATTGAATGTGCTGTGTTTGTGTAGCTAATATGGCCCATGAGAAACTCTCCTTCACGAATTTGAAGAAACGGTACTCGAGGGCAATGCTCCAAAGCGGCCTAAAAGACAGGTGGCTCTAAAGAAGTTTCCAACGTAATAGTCACCCGGGGCAGAACCGATGGTGTTACCGTGGCTACTCCTATCTCAATGGTTCCTGCAACCACATGGCTGGAAGAGGAGGCGGGGCGAGTAACGAAAAGGCCTCGCTCGAAGGAAACCGCGCTGGAAGAGAAGGACCAAGAAGATGTCAGGTTAGAGGCTCCCGGGCTTGAGCATATTGAATCTCCTCCTCGTGCTGAAAAGGGAAGGGAAGAGGGACCTATCCCTATCTTGGTTTCTAACAGCCCCGAACATGGGACGAGTGCATGGAGACTTGCAGCCGAGTTCACCCTGGGGTCTCGGGAACTACTTCTAGCGAGGGGGTAACAGCCGAGTGAATTGCTGGTATTCTACCGAGTGAGATAGAGCTGGAGGATCGGCAATGGGAGAGTTTTGCCAATGGCTCCTTGTGCGGAACGAATAACCCTGCCTAGTCGTTATGGGATGTATGTTTCCCTGTGCCCAATTTTGTTGACCACACGGTGGTCTTCAAAGAAGACGAGAAGAAATTTGAGGGTTCCACCGCCGTGGCGATGTGTCGGGCAATGGAGATATTCAACCTGTGATCGGCGGCGATGACCCGTCACATGGAGAAACACTTTGCTGCGTAGGATGGTGAATTGGTGACGCTAAAGAAGGAGAAAATGGCTTTGTAGTGTAAGGGGGATTCATTAAAGGATGCCAACAAGTTTGCTAATTTACAGCTCGGGGACACTTTGATAGTTGTTGGCGGCTTGGCAGATGATTTGAAATTTGTTGAGGCCAAATTGGGGAAGGCCTAATCTGAGAAGAAATCGGTGGAGACAAAATTGGTCGTCACTGAGGAACAATGTGCGAACTTGGGGAGACGCCTTGGTGCAGCAGAGGAATCTTATTCCCTGGTGTGTACGGCCAAAAAGGCTGTTGAAGGGAAGTTGAAAGGGGTGGAGGAGGAACTTGAGAAACGCAAGGTGGAGGTAGCGGCTCACATACGTTTCTTGGAGGAGGACTTGTCAGAGAAATATGTGGCCGCTTTTGATCTTTTTCAGTAATAAATTCAACTCCTGAATCCCACCGTGGAACTCAATATGGAGGGGATTGGGTCGTTCCGGGTTATTGTGGATGGTAAGTTGGTGGACATATCCGACTCCGAGGAGGGTGAGGAGGAGCCGACTGTTGATGCTACAGGAGCCGGTGCTAGGGGAAATCCGCCAATTGTCCCTAAGGTGGCGGATGTAGCCCCATTAGAACGAAGCACTTGGAGGGGGGATTGATGGCCAAGCCGAGGACGAGGGGGCTCCTCCGAACAAGGCCTTGTTTCTTAATGCTGATTCTTGAGTGGCTTATGTATCTTTTCTTCTTGCTTGTTTTGTAAACTCTTTGAATTTATGGAGTGGAAATTTTGAACTTTATTGTTGCTTCTTGTATGTAAATACTTTGCAAAAGGCTGTGAACTCTTACTCAGATATTTTTACATTCCATAACGCTTTTACCGAGAAGATTGATTCCGTGTGCGGGTTTCTGGAGCGTATTTACCGAGGGATCAATTCTACGTTTTGGATTTTTAGTGCTTAAATGATAGATTCTGTGTGTGGGTTTTAGGAATGTATTTACCGAGGGATCGATTCTACGCTTTGGATTTTTAGTACTTAAACGACTTTTAAGTTTCACAACGTATTTGCTGAGGGATCGATTTCGCGCTCGGACTTTCGTACTTGAACGATTTTCAAGTTTGACAACGTATTTTCCGAGGGATCGATTCTGCGCTCGAACTTTACACTTGAACGATTTTCAAGTTTCACAACGTATTTGCCAAAGGATCAATTCCGCGCTCAGACTTTCGACTTGAACGATTTTCAAGTTTCACAAAGTATTTGCCAAGGGATCGATTCCGCGCTCGGACTTTCATACTTAAATGATTTTCAAGTTTCACAATGTATTTACCGAGGGATCGATTCCGCGCTTGGACTTTCGTACTTGAACGATTTTCAAGTTTCACAACGTATTTGCTGAGGGATCGATTCCACGCTAGGACTTTCGTACTTGAATGATTTTCAAGTTTTGCAACGTATTTGCCAAGGGATTGATTTTGCGCTCGGACTTTCATAGTTGAACGATTTTCAAGTTTTACAACGTATTTACAGAGGGATCGATTCTGCACTTAGACTTTCAAATGGGCTCTGTTTCTTGACTGAAAAATGCAGAAAATCTTTACTGAGAGTAATCAGGGGGCCTCATTAAAACCTCCCAAGAGAAAAACCCAGTGGGAAAAACCTCTCAGGTAGGAAAAAGAGTGCCCTGGTTTATAAAGATTAATTAAAATAAAACTTCAAGTGAGTTGTGTTCCAAGTTCTGGGAAGCTCGTTTCCTTATAACTCTTTCAAACAATATGCTCCCCTACTGAGTGTGTCCCTGACTCGGTACGGGCCCTCCCAAGAGTGAGCGAGTTTGCCTTCTTATCTCGGACTTCTGTTGTTGTCCACAGTTCATAGGACAAGATCGCCCTTCCGAAAGAGTCGGGGTCGGAGAATTGAGTTCCACCGTTGAGCTGACTTTTGTTTGGCTGCCTGTATCTTAATATATGCCACTTCTTATTCTTCCATGCTGAGATCCAGGTCTTCCCGTCTTCCTTTATCGTTTGACACTTCATCATAAGTGATGCGCCAGAGAGTAGGTTTGCCCAATTCAACCGGTATCATGGCATCAACCCCATATGTTAGTCGGAACGGAGTCTCATGGGTCTATGAATGTGGGGTAGTGTGATAGGCCCATAATGCTCCGTGCAATTCTTCCTCCTATCTACCTTTGGCTTGTTTGAGTCATCTTTTAAGTTCCTGGAGGATGACTTTGTTTTCCGCTTCGGCCTATCCAATGGTTTGTGGGTGCTCCACTGAGAAAAACTTTCGTTTGATACCAAGATTCTCAGAGAACTCTATGAAACCTTTGTCTGTGAACTGTCGGCCATTTTCTGAGATAATTGTGTGAGGGAGTCCGTGTCAGCAGATGATGTGCTTCTAAGTAAAACTTTGTACTTTGGCCGCGGTAATGGTTGCGAGTGCTTCGGCTTCAATCCATTTAGTGAAGAAGTCTATTGCTACCAGGAGAAACTTGAGCTGTCCTTTCCCTGGGGGGAAAGGACCCAGGATGTCCATCCCCCAGGTATTGAAGGGCCAGGGGGATAAGATTCCGTGTAATGGCTTGAGGTGGCCATGGATCCGATTGGCATTGCGTTGGCATGAGCCATATTTTTTACGAACTTGAAACAGTCGGCTCGAAGAGTCAGTCAAAAGTACCCCACTCGGAGGACCCAGGCGGCTAAGGGACGGACTCTTCCATGAAGGCCGCAGATTCCTGAGTGCAATTCCTGTATGATGTAGTTGGCTTGTTCTTCATTTAGGCGCTTTAAGAGGGGCACAGAAAATCCCCTCTTGTAGAGCTGTCCATCCGGTAGGGTGTAATTGGCTGCTTGAACTTGTAACTTTTTGGCCTGCTGCTGATCTTTTAGGAGAATTCCATGTTTCATTAAATCAACAACGGGGGTAATCCATGTATTTGTAATTGGAGTTTCACTTACCTGATGCACTTGCTGGGCCTTCTGGATCATGGGTTCTTCCAGGATGACCTGAACGATCGTCTTGAGGTTCCCTGCCTTCACCGTGCTAGCAAGCTTGGAGAGTATGTCTGCACGTTCGTTCATTAGCCGCGGGACATGGACGATCTAGAAGTGCTTTAAGTCCTTGACTATCTCGTTTACCCAGGCCAGTTATTTTGCCAAGGTTGGGTCTTTAGCATGGTATGACCCTTCGATCTGTCGAGCTACCAGCTAGGAATCGGTCTTGGCCTGACTGCACCAAGTGCCAAAATCGATGGTTGTTCGCAACCACCTGGTTATTGCTAGTTTTGAATTGGAACCTCAGTGATTCCTCGACTACTAGGCCGGTCAGAGATTCTAACATGACACCTGCTCTGCTACCTTTTGTGTTAGAGGATCCTGTTGGTGTATGCACTATAAGCTTTTATGCTTTTTCATTTGTATCATTTTTTTGCTTATCAATAAAAAAAGTATTTCAGTTTAAAATTGTTTTAAAACGTATTTATCCTTGGAGTAATAGGTCATATGAAAGTTATTCCTAAAATATCCCTAGTCAAGTATTTACATGGGGATATGTAAATACATTGAGACTAGTGTGTGAGTGTATTGATGACCTGATCTCACAGATCATAGATATAGATGATATCAAGTCTTCACACGGGTACACATTAAGAGTAATGATGTACTAGACAGACCCACCATGAGAACGTTGCATGCATCATTACATGAATGTCATAAACGATTCTCAATGTGATAATGGTATATGTAGTCCTTCGACCTGAAGTCACTACGATTCCTACATGAGGAGTTTGTTGTTTTAATACAATTAAACATCTTCTGTAACAAGAGGACTATAAAGGTTGTGATTAGGCAATGAACAAATTATGCAGAGGGATGTGAGTGATGTAGATGGGATTTGTCTCTCCTATGTGACAGAAGTGATATCTATAGGCCACTTGATGGAGTAAGACTAAGGAAACGCATGACTATGCTAGAAAGAATAAATATTAGATATTTATTCGGATCAAGTCTACTCTGGTATCAAGTAAAATAAATTGGGTCGTACAAGGATGACGCGACCATGCCTTGGGCCCAATTAGGATATCGTGACAAAAGGAACAAACATATAAAATAATTATCACTTATAGGTTATGTTGATATTAAATAATATTCGGACATAATGATGTATTGCTAAATGCCGCTCTTATTTTATATTAATAATAAAATAATTTATTATTAATATGACCAGGTATTTTACCTATAGGGTCACACACATAGAGTAAGTCCATCAAAAAATGTTTTGTTTTATTTTAGTTGGACTAAAGTAAAGCTATTGGGCCTAACTCATTTAGAATGAGTAAGGAGCCCACTCTTTAGAGAGAACAAATTAGGTCAAACCTAAGCCTATAAATAGAGCATAAGATGCTCATAGGCCGTACACAAAAGTAAGACACAAATTCATAAAAGTTGTAAGAGCTACACGCTGTCAAACTAGCAATTGGCAAGTGTTGCGATTCTGGTGGGAGTGCTCGTGTAGACTCCTAAAGGACGAGGCTACGATTGCTTCGGTGTTCTTCAAGAGGTAATCCTAAAATGATTTTTTTTTTGTGTTTGTCTTGTGCTTTGAAACATGGCGCTTTGCAAATCCTATAGGAATCCTTGTATTTTCGCTGCTCATGTACTAGGGATTCCCTAACAGATCCATCTACCGAAAGCGTCCATAATCCGGGCTCTACATTATACTTATCCTTGTCGTCTCCCAGCTCCACCAAAAAGTCTGTAAGCACTTGGGCTTTAATGGGCCCTCGAGATTCATACCGAATTCCATACTCGGATAACTCCACAGCCCAGGCTACCATCCGCCCTACAAGTTTTGGCTTCTGGAGAATTTTTGTGAGTGGTTGGTCGGTCTGTACTACCACCTAGTGGCTATGGAAATAGGGGCAGAGTCGTCTTGCGGCTACAACAAGGCTATATATAAATTTTTGGACCCTCTGGTATCGGGCTTCAGCTCCCTACAGTGTTTTGCTAGTCAAGTAAACTGGCCTCTGCACCGGTCCGTCTTTTTGGACTATAACTGAGCTTACTGCCTCAGCTCCTACGGAAAGGTAGAGAATTAATTCCGACCCTGCTTCTGGCCGTGTCAGAATCGGTGGGGATGCAAGGTAAGGTTTTAAGTCCTGGATTGCTTGTTCATATTCGGAGGTCCATTTGAATGAGTCTGTCTTTTTTAGCACATTATAGAATGGCATTGACTTCTCAATAACTTTTGAGAGAAATCGGGAGAGAGTTGGATCCGCCCAGTGACGTGCTGTACTTCTTTGATATTCTGAGGACTCCGCATCTCTAGTATGACTTGGCACTGATCTTGGTTTGCTTCAATACCTCTGTAGGTGAGCATATACCTCAGAAATTTCCCCCATTGGACCCCGAAAGAGCATTTCTCAGGGTTCAATCGCATGTTGTGCTTGCGCAGCTCAGCGAATGTTTCTTCCAGGTTTTGTACATATAAGGTCGTCTGCTTAGTTTTTACCACCATATTGTCAACATAGACTTCCATGTTTCTCTCGATCTGCTTGGCGAAGATTTTGCCCACTAACCTTTGGTAGGTGGCTCCTGTATTTTTTAGGCCGAAGGGCATCACTCGGTAACAATAATTTAGTCCGCCTATGATGAATGTTGTCTTCTCCTCATCTTTGGGGTCCATTCAGATCTGATTGTACCCTGAGTATCCGTCCATGAAACTCAAGATCCTGTACCCTGACGTACCATTCACCAAATGGTCAATGCTAGGCAAAGGATAGGGGTCTTTGGAACATACCTTATTTAGATCGGTGAAATCCATCACATCTGTCATTTCCCGCTCGATTCTTGACCATGACCATATTTGACAGCCAAATTAGGTATTTGACTTCTTTGATAAAATTGGCAAACACCAACTTGTCTGTTTCTTCTTTGACTACACGCTTTTGGTTAGGGCCCATCTTTCGAGGCCTCTAGGATACAGGTTTAGCGTCTAACTCAATATTGAGGGAGTAACAGATTATAACGGGATTAATCTTAGGCATGTCAGTGGGGCTTCAAGCAAATAGATTTGCGTTTGCTTTCAGTAGGCTGACTAGGGTTTCTTCTAGGCCTAGGTCAAGAATAACGTTGATCCGTGTGAATTGGCCAGGAGAGGACCCAACTTGAATGAGTTTGAGTGATTCTATCGGTTGAGGCCTCTCATACTTTCGGTCATCACAAGGATCGAAACTCATCTCTACATCTTCTTCGATTATGAACGTTGACTTGGGGCATAGGCTCTCATAGTAAGACGCCTATGCCACCTCTGGATCAGCCCTGACGACTCCTATTCTGCCATCTCTGAGCGGAAACTTCATAGTTAGGTGCATGGTGGAGACGACGACACCTAAGGCATTGAGTGAAGGTCGTCCCAACAGTACATTGTAAAAGCTGGGGAAGTCCACCACTAGAAATCTGACTATAATTCCACTGCTATCTTCTCCGTCTCCAAAATTGGTCCTCAAATCGATGCATCCTAGGACCTACACAGAATCACCTGCAAAACTAAGAAGAGCTTCATCCTCCCTTTTCAACTGACGAGTGGGGAGACTAATTTTTTGGTACGTTTTCTAGTGCAAGATGTCCACTGAACTCTCTTGATCTATGAGCACTCGTTCTATCACAAAGTCTTCGACCCCTATGGTGACCACCATTGGATCGTCTTGATTTGGTCCACCTTTGGGGAAGTCCGACTGATAGCCTTCCGCAAGCGTACGGGATATCGCAGTAATAAAATTATCGTCCCACAAGGATTGTTCCCAATTACCGGTTTATAGCATTTTGATTATCTAGACAATTCATTTGTTGGTTTAGAAATTTATAACGCAAAGAACTAAATGACATAAACAGAGAACACTAAGCAACAACAATAAAAGGATTGATTTGGAGACGATGGAGATTAATTTCTTGGGAAGTAAAGATTCACATAAATGTGGGTGCCAATATTTAATGCAGTTCGATTTCTAGATCATTAAATCATGTTTCTTAAGGCAAGTTTTCCTAAATTGATCAATGAATTTCTCTTGAAACCTCACTAACGTACCTAATTATTGAAGAACCGTGTTCAATTCACTAATTAGGTCCTTTAAGCTTTATGAAAACTCGGATATCCCTCAAAGAGTTTCGTTCACTTTCGTAACCCGAATCCCTAGGTTCGATTTTGTGTAATTCAAACTATACATCAATCTTTCAATTACCCATACCGTTTACAATCATCCATACTTATCTCTAAGCTTAATGGAAGCATTAAGAACTCACAAAATCGAATAAGAACACAATTTAACAACCAAGAATGAAGAACATTACATATGGGTTCACATAAATGCTACACCTTAATTCCCAAGAGAAATGTTTAATGTGCCATGGAAACAACTATGATAATACCACAATACAAGGAATTCAAACCAAACATAGAAGGAAAATCAAAAGATGAAAAGGGATTCAGAAAATACAAGAGGAAGTTCTCACTAAATCTCCTAAAATCTTTCTCCCAATTCTACAGAATTTGATCTCCTTTGACATTTTAGCCTTGATCTATTTCAAAAATCCTTGGCAAAGCTTTCCCTTTTTCTCCCAAAAAGTGTCCCTCAATGTCTCTATGTCTTTCCCCCTTGAAAAACTGCCCCTTTTATTCAGAAAACTGCTCCAAAAATTGAGCCCTATGCAGAACGTGCAAAAACCCACTGGTAGTGGGTTTCTCTGGAATTCAAAAAAACCAATTTTTCCTCCTCCGGGCAGCAAGATCCACGGCCAGTGGGAAAAACCCACTGGCAGTGGGTTTTTTTATGCACAAAATACTCACTCCAGAGGGGTCCACGGCCAGTGGGAAAAACCCACTGGCAGTGGGTTTCTCTAAACTTCACAGAATGCCTTTTCTTTTACTGTTTTAAGGCCCCGAAGGGTTTCTTTGGTTTTTCCTTCTTTTATGCCACTTCCAAGAGCGAATCCTTTCTTCTTTTTGAGCTTCCAAATGGTTGGACTATCTTGCATCCATCACATGCTTCATCAAATGCACTGCGTTCTTGCATTTATGCACCTAAATCAAGGTTATTCCTGCAAAACTTCAAACACCCAAGTGACATGTGCGGAATGAAGGAAATCATACGAGAAACAAGAGGAAAATGACACAGATTACCTAGAAATCCTAAGTAAAAACATCACAAAACAATGCAAATTAAATACCTATCAAAACACCCCAAACTAAAACATTGCTTGTCCCCAAGCAATCATCATCACCATAAATATGAACAATAGAGAATGACGAACTCAGAATAACTTGAGGAACCCAATTAGAGAAAAGAAATTTAACAAATTATTACAAGATTACCCAAACAGGAACCACACAATTATTTATACTATGCTCACAAGACTAGGCTATAGACACACATCCTTTGATTTCTCTCTAAGTATTTAAGCTTGTGTATAAGAATCACTCAAATCATAACATTTCAAGACACTACCATAGGCTTGGCAAGTGACCTTAATCTCCATAGTTATCTAGAAAACAAGTTATGGTCAAAAGGTCTTTCATCTGGTTGTAATGGGGCCATGGGTTCACAGATGTGGGAATGGATACCAAGAAAAAGGAAATTCAAAGGGCTATTATCCAATGAAATCTCTGAGAATAATTAAGTTTCAGAAGGCAAACCAGAAAGCATATTTTTTTATTCCTTCAAAAACTTCTAAGGAGTCCTTTTTGTTTTCATTTTTAAACTTAACTCCTTTCTCTACCTTGCTTTCATCCTTTTCTTTGTTTTTCCCAACAATTTTTTCTTTAGTTGGAAACACAAAATCATTTTGTTTATTTTTGTTTCCCAACTAAAACTCACTTTTCTCTTAGCCATTTTCATTCTAGTTGCCATCCTTGAATTTATGTTATTTTCTCAGGAATTTATCAAACCAATTACCAAAGGGTTTCAAAAATAAAAACCAACAGTTTAGGTTCAACAAAGGGCAACTAATGGTGTATTATAACTTTCAAAATTCGGAGGCTAAAGAACAAAACCTACGGTGCCTTTTTCATTCCATAACGAGTAATCACCAACCATTTTGAATTGGTCGCAAGCCAAGTTCTAGAGCGCTTTAAACGTATGACACACTCAATAGAAGAAAACAGGGGTTTTCTAAATGTTTATGTTCAAAGGGTACCCCATTTTGGCTCAAAAGCTCTCAAAATACATGGTGGATGAAATAGACCTAGTCAGAGAAAACACAGAATCATAAAGCATAGTACCTCCAGACAATCAAGCAATCATCATAACAAATTATTTGTTTTTTTTATTTGGATTCCACAAGGCCCTAAAATTACGTCAATCCAAACTAAAACAATTTACGGCAACAATGATCACTAGAAAACTAGCTATCTTGTCCTAAATGAAAACACATTAAAAATAGAATGCATGCAAACTACATCCTAACATGATAAAATGAAACCGAAAGGAAAATGCAACAGGTAATCAAACAAAATCAAGTAAAATGACAAACTGCAAAAGGCTCAGAATAAGTTTCATCATACCTACCACCCCAAACTAAACTTGAGCAGTGTCCTCACTGTTCAGAAGAGGGAGAGCAATGTACAGTGAAACTTATATAAACATGAACTAAGAAATCCATGAAACATGCACCACCAAGTCTCCCAATTTCACATATCACACTTCATACATGAATAATAATGCAATAAATGTCCATTATGTGTCATGGAGTCTCAATCATGAAGAAAAAAGTGCATGTGGGTTTCAATGTATAATGATGAACATGATAAAGCCAAACAAGAAATTGATAGCATACCCACATGAATTTTTTATCAAAATAAACTCATATGAACATATATAAACACTTTTACATGATCAATTTCATCAAAAATCACCCAATATAGCAAGTAAAAGACAACCCCAAACTAAGAGAAAGAACCCCAAATCTGAGTAAAAAATGAGACTTACTTTGATGAAAGATGTAGAAAGGAGTGATGTAGAGTTTGTGATGAGTAAAAGAAATTGGGGGAAAGTGAGTGGGGTTCAAGCAATTTCTCAACCTAAGAGTGATTTGCAATGGTAGTGTGATGGAATGAGGGAGAGTGCAAGAGTGGAGGAAACCCACAGTCAGTGTGTGCATTAAATAACAAAAACTGCAGTTGTATGAGAACCCACGGCCAGTGGGTAAAACACACGGCTAGTGGGTTTCGCTGCATTGGGCTCTAAAAGTTGCACGTTGGACCTGTTCGAAACCCACGGCCAGTGGGAAATTCCCACGGCCAGTGGGTCTTGCTGTCCTGGATCTAAAAAATTGCCACATTGAATCTGTGTGAAACCCACGGCCAGTGGGAAATTCCCACGGCCAGTGGGTTTCTCTGTTTTTTTTGCCCAGAAAATTTTTTTCTTTTTACATGTATGACACAGTGGACTTCACTGTTTTGTCCCAAAAAAAAAATTGCACTTTAAGTCAGAGGAGTCCACTGCCAGTGGGAAAAACCCACTGCGAGTGGACTTCACTGTTTTCAAACATTAAACTCCCTCTTTTGCACATAAACTTGGTTGCATTTGTTTGCACTTATCCTAGGAATCACATGCATGCATTCAAAATAGAAAAAAAATACAAGAGAAACATGAACAAAGATAATCAATCATGCAATTGAGATAGGATTACACATCATTGTTCATCAAAGATAAATCAATCTGTAATAACCCCAAACCAAATCACAGAAGGAAACCAAGAAATAATAAAGAGATTTTTTTCTTAATTAATTTTTTTTTTGTGAAACAAAACACACAAATTCAAATAAGAAAAAGAAATTTAAGATTACCATGGAACCATGGGGTTACCTCCCCATAAGTGCTAAGTTTAACGTCTTCAGCCGGACGCTATACCTAAATTACAACCAAAAACCTATTAGAGCCACGAAATTCATACCTCAGTGTAGAATTTAAAGGCTTAAGTTCCACATTTGGGTTCACCACTTTGTCACACATGACTTCAGTATCATTGTTCAATGGTGCATAGCCCTTACTGCATTTGGATGTTCCTGTAGGCTCATTTAGAAAAACAAAATCAAGTGGATCCTTAGGAAGAATCTCTTCCTTCACCACTTGGTCAACTAATTCAATGTTACAGCAAACATTATCATGAAAAGGTTTTTTCAAAGCATCTATCAATTTAAATTCAACCTTTTGATACCCTACAGTCAGAGATAACTTACCATTTTAACATCAATCACGGCACCTGCAGTTGCTAAAAATGGCCTGCCTAATATAATGGGGATCATAGAATCCTCATCCATTTCTAGCACAACAAAGTCAGCAGGGATAAAAAATTTTCCTACCCTAATAGGAACATCCTTTAAAATACCTACAGGATACTTAATAGATCTATCAGCCAATTGTAAGGTCATCCTAGTAGGTTTCAATTCATTCAATCCCAGTTTCTTAGAAATAGACAAAGGCATCAGGCTAACACTAGCTCCTAAATCACATAAAGCTCTATCTATTGGCATATCACCAATCATGCATGGGATGGAAAAACTACCTGGATCCTAAAGCTTGGGTGGTAGCTTTCTTTGGATAAGTGCACTACACTCTCTAGTAAGTACTACAATACCCTCATCTTCCAACCTTCTTTTATTGGACAAGATATCCTTTAGAAACTTTGCGTATGTAGGCATTTGCTGCAAAGCATCTGTGAAAGGAATATTAATGTATAGTTTTTTTAAAACTTCTAAAAACTTACCAAACTGTTTGTCCAACTTGGCCTTGGCCAAGCGCTGAGGAAATGGAATTGGAGGTTGATATGGCTTAACCTCCCCCTTCTTCTCTTGTTTCTCTTCTTCCATAGAAGGTGGAGGTGATACGGTCTCATCCTTCTTAGGGTCATTCTCAACTTGTTTTTCCTTTGGCGGTATTGGACCCTCACATTATGTACCACTCCTAAGCATTACAGCCATGGCGTGGTTGGGTGGACCTGCTTCTGATTTTCCTGGAAATGTCCCTGGAATTCTAGTAGAGCTGGAAGCTTGTTGAGCAATCTAAGTTTCCAATATCTTGTTGTGAGTGGCAAGCGAGTCCATCTTTGCAGCTAGGTTCTTGATGGCATTGGAGAACTCATCATTCTGCTTTAGTTGAGTAGCTACAAACGTCTCCATCAAGGACTCTAGTTTTGATCTTTGAGGAATGAAGGGTCCTTGTGGTTGTCCGTAGTTATTCTGGTTGCCTTGGAACCGAGGTGGTCTATTTTGGAAACCAGGTGGGCCTTGTTGTCTGTAGTTATTCCCAAAATTTCCATCATAACTCCCAATAGCATCCACTTGTTGCATTTCAGCCTCGGGGCCTTGGGATACACCAAGCTGATAACCTGTTGTGCTATGACCTGTAACTCCACACAATTCACAAACCACATTAGAAGCACTTGTTCCTAACTTATCAAATTTAACAGATAGTGCTTCTACCTTAGCAGTAAGAAGGGAAATAGCATCTAAAGAATACTTACCTAGAGTTTTTGATGGTAGGCTCCGTTCAGATGACCACTGGTAGGTATTTTGGGCGACCTCCTCAATGAGGTTGTAACCTTCCTCCATGTTTTTGCTCATGAAGGCACCACCAGCTGCGGCATCCAAGGTTACTTTTTGGTTTGGAGTCAACCCATTATAGAAAATGTGCACCATCAACCAACGTTCAATGCCATGATGTGGGCATTCCCGGAGCATTTCCTTGTACCTTTCCCAGGCGTTGTACAAGGTCTCATCATCCTTCTGATTGAAAGTGATTATCAGCTTCCTCAATTGGTCTGTTTTGCTCATGGGATAATATATGTTGAGGAAGGCGTGAGCCAGCTGCTCCCATGTAGTGATCGACCCCTCCGGAAGCACATATAACCAAGCTCTGGCCTTGTCCCTTAATGAGAATAGGAAAAGCCTAAGCCGGATTGCGTCGCTTGAGACCCCATTCACCTTGAGCGTGTCACAATACTCAAGGAAAATCTGAAGATGCAAGTTGGGATCCTCGGATGGCAATCCTCCAAACTGACTTTATTGAACCATCGAGAGCAAGGATGGCTTCAACTCAAAATTGTTCACCTCAATGTTTGGTCTAGTGATGCTAGACCTCCTACCCATTGCATTGGGCGCTGCAAAATCACAGAGTGCTCTGTTGTCTGGATTATCCATTTACTCGTTGGTAGCTGAACTTGAAGCTTACTGTTTGCTTTGCTTTAGTCGCTGCCGAAGTGCTTTGAGTTTCCTTAGTGTGCGTTCGATTTCAGGGTCGAAGATGTGTTCGAAGCTAGAACACTTTCGCATAAAGGAACCTGCACAATCCACAAACACACAAAAACCCAAGCGTAATTCTACAGAAAAATTAAAACAAAAACCAGAAAAATTATGCAGAAAAAAATAAAATAAAAGAATCTAGTCTAATCAAAACACCGTTTAGCCAATATTGGGGGACAATCCCCGGCAACGGCGCCAAAAACTTGATAGACTTCCGCAAGCGTACGGGATATCGCAGTAATAAAATTATCGTCCCACAAGGATTGTTCCCAATTACCGGTTTATAGCATTTTGATTATCTAGACAATTCATTTGTTGGTTTAGAAATTTATAACGCAAAGAACTAAATGACATAAACAGAGAACACTAAGCAACAACAATAAAAGGATTGATTTAGAGACGATGGAGATTAATTTCTTGGGAAGTAAAGATTCACATAAATGTGGGTGCCAATATTTAATGCAGTTCGATTTCTAGATCATTAAATCATGTTTCTTAAGGCAAGTTTTCCTAAATTGATCAGTGACTTTCTCTCGAAACCTCACTAACGTACCTAATTATTGAAGAACCGCGTTCAATTCACTAATTAGGTCCTTTAAGCTTTATGAAAACTCGGATATCCCTCAAAGAGTTTCGTTCACTTTCGTAACTCGAATCCCTAGGTTCGATTTTGTGTAATTCAAACTATACGTCAATCTTTCAATTACCCATACCGTTTACAATCATCCATACTTATCTCTAAGCTTAATGGAAGCATTAAGAACTCACAAAATCGAATAAGAACACAATTTAACAACCAAGAATGAAGAACATTACATATGGGTTCACATAAATGCTACACCTTAATTCCCAAGAGAAATGTTTAATGTGCCATGGAAACAACTATGATAATACCACAATACAAGGAATTCAAACCAAACATAGAAGAAAAATCAAAAGATGAAAAGGGATTCAGAAAATACAAGAGGAAGTTCTCACTAAATCTCCTAAAATCTTTCTCCCAATTCTACAGAATTTGATCTCCTTTGACGTTTTAGCCTTGATCCATTTCAAAAATCCTTGGCAAAGCTTTCCCTTTTTCTCCCAAAAAGTGTCCCTCAATGTCTCTGTGTCTTTCCCCCTTGAAAAACTGCCCCTTTTATTTAGAAAACTACTCCAAAAATTAAGCCCTGTGCAGAACGTGCAAAAACCCACTCGCAGTGGGTTTCTCTGGAATTCAAAAAAACCAATTTTTCCTCCTCCGGGCAGCAAGATCCACGGCCAGTGGGAAAAACCCACTGGCAGTAGGTTTCTCTAAACTTCACAGAATGCCTTTTCTTTTACTGTTTTAAGGCCCCGAAGGGTTTCTTTGGTTTTTCCTTCTTTTATGCCACTTCCAAGAGCGAATCCTTTCTTCTTTTTGAGCTTCCAAATGGTTGGACTATCTTGCATCTATCACATGCTTCATCAAATGCACTGCGTTCTTGCATTTATGCACCTAAATCAAGGTTATTCCTGCAAAACTTCAAACACCCAAGTGACATGTGCGGAATGAAGGAAATCATACGGGAAACAAGAGGAAAATGACATAGATTACCTAGAAATCCTAAGTAAAAACATCACAAAATAATGCAAATTAAATACCTATCACCGACCTGTCAAATGTGATAATTGCCGAGTCTGAGTGTTCGTGCAATAAATGTACCTATCCCGGTTAATGTGAACGGCGTGCACGGGCTCCCGGGAAACCCCCTGAGATGGTATGTATAAATCGTCGTGCATCTCCCCTATCTCCTGCAGGTCTTGGGGATCGAGAACGGGGAGCTCGCGATCGGTTCCGAGTCTAGAACTCCACTTGATCAAGACGTTCCTTTTCTCTCCTCTGAAATCCTCCTCGAGGTATGTTATCTTTCCAGCGATAAATTTCTCTAGGTGTCCCTGTCAGATTAGGTGCTCTATTTGATTGTGGAAGGACCAGCAGTTTTAAGTGCCATGGTTGTAGGCCCTGTGGAATTCACAAAACTTAGACGTGTCTGGCCCCTTAGGACCCTCCCTCAGGGGCGGGAATGTGAGGAGTCCCGTGTTGTAAACTTCATGTAGGATCTGATCGCGGCGATCCTGTAGTGGTGTAAAGCTTATATAAATGGGAGTGGTGTAAGCCTCAACGTGTCTGTCTCGGTTTCTTCTAGGGCTTCTCCTTTTTAGCTCGGGGCGACGGTTGACTTGATCAGCGAGATTGGTCTGATCGGCTTCACGCTCATCGACAACAATGTACCAGGAGGCTCTTGCTCGGAAGCTATCCATATCCAGTGGTGGTTTCTTGGTTAGGGAGTCGGAAAAATTTCCCGGAGCGCAAGCTAGTTTGTATAGCGTGCAGCGCTACCTCCGGGCTGAGGTCTCAGATTTGGATGGCATCTTCAAAGAAACAGGCCATGTATTGTGTTAGGGTTTCTCCTAGAAGCTGGTGCAGATTCACCAGGCTGTGCGACGTTTACTGTACAGCTCTGCTGGTGGAAAACTGACTAAGAATTTCTTGCTCAGGTTAGAAAAACTGGCAATTCTCTTCGGAGGAAGGTGACAAAACCAACGGAGTGCTGACTTGGTCAAGGTGGTGGGGAAATTCTGGCAAAAGAGGGAATCAGAAGCCCCTGTCATTAGCATAGTGTTGGTGTATATGATGAGGTTGTCTTATGGGTCACCTCTACCGTCATATTTCTCTATCGACAGGGGTTTGTAATTGAGGGGAGTGAGTGCCTCCATGATTGGGTTGGTCCAGGGATGTGCAATGAAAGGTAGCTCAGGTTCATATTTGGCTGTCTCCGTCTGGTATAAAGTCTGGCTAACGGCCTTCTGATGAGTAGATCGTCCAGTATTGTAGCTGGAGGCTTCACGTTCACCTCCCTTCTGACCTCTGAGTTCTAAATTCTCCTACTGCAGGTTGACGACTGTCTTCTGTAAGGTTTCCACCATGTTAGTGAGATGCTGCACCCGATCATCATGATCAGATGACTCCTGGCGTCTCCTGCCTTCTTCGTGTCGTGTGTTCTGGGTGTTCACCATCATCAGAATTAGGATTAGGGTTTGGGGAAATGGTGGTGTAGGATCCATTTTACCGGGCCCCACGGTGGGCATCAAAATGTTCACACAAAGAGCGTAAAGCATAAAATCCTAGAGAATTACTCTAGGGAGCAGGTCTATTAACTCTCAATATGTGTCACTTGGATATAACATACGTACAACAGATACTTTTATACCTAGGTCACAAAGTGGGCTTGGCCCATTAGGCTATGACCTAAGCTAATTAACTTCCTAGTGACGTGGAGATATTTCAGAAGGTGGAGAGGACCACCTCCCGATCTCATGGGGGAACAATAACAAAGTGTGGTAATTATACGTAAGTATGCTTTTACATATATACTGTAGTATCATCAATAACAATGTGTACACATATCAATGTACCAATGTATGTCTCTTTTTACCGGTATCAAACCACCTTGTCCATATGCAACACTAACAGCCATCCAAGGTCATATACAATATAAACATGACCATAAATTACCAACGTGTTGCGGACCTCCCTTGAACACACATCAAGGAAGACGTGATCCATGGAGGGATCATTAGGGGTACACTCACTTATTGAGCTGCCCTACCTCTGGGCTCCTCACAGGATGCCCTACCAATCACTATTGTGAGGAGTTTTGTGATTCAACCATTGAATAACTAGGATAAAATAATAACAATGCCCTTCCTAAAAAGAGAAAGATAAGTCCTAAGACCTATGATTATATGTTTATTGGATATAACATAGCATTGGTTATTAGTTTCTTGTTCTGAAAAGTGATGTGATTGAATGCAATTCAATTATTAAGACCAAATATGCTGAGTTTTTTTAACATATCTTTCCTATGAATGTTGAGCATGTTTCTTATGAACCTATTATTGATGTTGAAAATGTTTCTAGTTCACAAATGATTGAGCCTGAAAATATTTCTAATGAACCATTGTATGATGCTTCTAAAAATCCATATGATAATTTGAGAATGAGTAAAAGATAAAGAAAAGAAACATATTTTGGAAATAATTTTTACACTTATCTCGTTGATAGAGAATCATTAAATTTTTATGAAGTAATTTCTTTTTTCGATGTCGTGTTTTAGAAAGAAATGATTAAAATTGAATTTGAATCTATTTTGAAAAATAAAACCTGGACTATAGTGAATTTACCCCTGGGCGCCAAACCTATTAATTGTAAATATATTTTTAAAAGAAAATATTTACCTGATGGTTCAGTTGATAAATACAAAGTCGTTTGATAGCTAAAGGTTTTATTCAAAAATAAAATATTAATTATTTTGATACTTTTACTCACGTAACCAGGATTGCTTCAATAACAGTTTTAATCGCTCTAGCATCTGTTTATAAATGTGTTATTCATTAAATAGATGTAAAAACTATTTTTAAATGGTGATTTGGAAGATGAAATTTATATGGTTCAACCAGAAGGTTGTAAAGTTTCTAGTTAAGAAACTAAAGTTTATGAACTTCTCAAATCTTTATATGGATTAAAACAAGCATAAAAATAATAGCATGAAAAAATTGATAGTATATTTACTAGTAATGGGTTCTCTTATTTTGAAGTTGACAAATATGTATATACAAAAGTAAAAAATTGTGAATGTGTGATTGTCTACTTATATTAGATTATATGAAAGATATGGATAAGGCAAATGGTATTTTGGGTGTTAAAATCATAAGGAAATATAATAATATAATGCTCTCTCAAAAACACTATATCGAGAAACTTCTTTGGAAGTTTAAATATTTTGAATAAAAACCAATGAGTACTCGGTATGACGACAACACTCAATTAACAAAAAATAGAGGAGAACCCATGTCTCAATCTAAACATGTTCAATTATTGGGAGCCTATTATATTTAATGAATTATTTGAAACTTGATGACATAGCATATGTTGTGAGTAGATTGAGTAGGTATACTTATAATCCCAATAATGAGCATTGGGCTATATTAGTAAGACTAATGAAATATCTGAGAGGTACCATAAATTATGGTATATTGTATGCTGGATATCCCATAGTATTAGAAGGATACTGCGATGCCAACTAGATCTTAGATTCAGATAAAATAAAATTCACTAATGGTTATGTATTTACACTAGGAGGAGGTGTTGTTGCTTGGAGACTAGTCAAACAAAATATTATTGCTAGATCCACTATGGAGTTAGAGTTTATTGCTTTGGAGTTGGCTAGTAGTGAGGCCGTGTGATTGAGAAACTTCTTGGCAAATATTCCGTTTGGAATAAAACCAAAACATTCAGTGTCTATGCATTGTGATAACCAATTGACAATAGCTTTAGCTAAAAATAATTCTTACAATGGTAAGAACAGACACGTTTATTTGAGACAAGATGTAGTAAAGCAGCTACTAAAGAATGGAACAATTTCCATAGGGCATGTGAAGTAAGAAGTGAATTTGGCTGATCCTCTGACAAAACCTATAGGAAGAAAGGTTGTTTATGAAACATCGAGGGGAATAAGACTTCAACCAATAATAGAATTAACAATGGTGGGAACCTAACATTTGTGATTGGAGATCCCATGAAAAAGTTTCATATGGGTGATAATTAGTCATTTTTAATCCCCTAGCATTATTTCTTGCCTCTTTCCTATGATGTGTGAAGTGCTAGGTTGTAAAGAATGGGATGTTAAGTTATTAAGTTTTTAATGATTTTCGTATCCTTTATAGGTGGTTATAAAATGTAGGATACATTTGATGAATTAGACAAATCTCTAGACCACTCATAAATCACTAGGCACGTGCATGGCCTATTCGTGTAAAACGACAAAAACAACAAAAAAGTTATGAAATGCAATGTGTAACATCCCATTTTCATCACAAATAGCAAATAGATATTAATATATCTTTCTTGAGAAATACTTACTATAAGTTAGTTTATTATTATCATTTTTTTTTATTTTGGTATTTATATTTAAATATTTGTTTTTTTAAATAATAATAATAAAAAAAATAAAAATATTTCTGAATGAGAATTTTAAAATGACTTAATTAGTATTCATTAATTAAGAAAATTATATTAAGAATTTTTAATATCTTTATTATTCATCATTTTTATTTTATGTTCTTATATTTATGTTTTTACATATTTAAGATTTAACTCTTATTAGAATTTTAAAATATAATTTTGAAGGAATTAGACTATGGTTCTTTTGAACTTTTTGATCTACATAATATTTATGATTTTCTAGAATTTTTTGAAATTTTTTGAATTATTTTAATAAAATAATATATTGTAAATAATTTTAAATTCATATAAAGCTGCTTAAAATTAAAAATATTTACAAAAATATAAAGTTAAATTATAAGAAAATTTTCTAAAATCTATTTCAAGTAGACTTATCTAAAAATTATCAGTTTGAGTAAAATCTTGATTTTTACCAATCGTAAAAAAATTGAAAACGTACTAATAAATTTTTATTAACAGAAAATTTTAGATTTTTAAAATTTAAACTTTATATTACTTATCATAAAATTAGTGAGAACTGATATAATATCGCTAAATTTCAAAAATGATTAATTTTGAATATTTAAAATATACCGAGTGAAAGGTTACTATTTGGCTTAATAATTCTGCCGACATTTACTATGCAAAATACTGTGCATGTATGAAATTTTCAAAAGTTGCACAGTAATCAGGTTTTAAATTTCAAAAAACGCATAGTACTTTTATATTAAAATAATGGAATGCATAGTAAATTTTTTTCCTATAAATACCGAAGGAATTCTTGTTTAGAATTCACAATTTCACATTAAGTTTTCTTAATATAGTAGTGTTAGTGAGATAGTGGTGGAAGTAAGAGAGAGAAATAAATTTTTTGGAAGAAGGTTCTGCTAAAATTCTAAGGTACGAATACATCTCTTTTATATTTTTTTAGGATTATTTTTATATCATTTTTAGAAATCTATTATTATACTGGAAATAATATTATTTTAAGTTACTATTCTGTATAGTAACACTATTTCAATAGTAAATTACTATTTCAATAGTAAATTACTATTCAAATAGTAAATTACTATTTACTATTACTATTTACCTTTACTGTTACTATTTACCTTTACTATTCATATTTTACTATTTACTGTTACTATTCACGATTTACTATTTACTGTTACTATTCATGTTTTACTATTTACTGTTACTATTCACTATTCACTATTCACTATTCAAAACTTACCATTTTTATTTTAAGTAGTAATCTTAATTTTCATCTTGTAATTATATTAAAATGAAATTGGTATGTTTTAGAACTCGGAGACGAGGCGCGCACGGATTTTCAATAATGAATCGGTATACAAGAGGTAAGGGGGAGTGAGATAAGAATATAATATGAAAGACATAAGAATAAAGGGAGGAGTCCCCTACTCCTTTTAAATTTAATAATATTATTATTTTAAAGTAATAACTTCTCAACTTAAAATTTATAATAAATTTAATATATTGTGTAACTTGTTCTGAAATATCTATACATGGATCTGAATTATTATAACTTATACAGACTGGACTAAACCTATGCAAGGACTTGGGGATTTTTATATCCTATATGGATCGAACTAAACCTATGCAAGGACTTGGACTATTATGACCTGTCTAGACTGAACTATACCTATGCGAAGACCGAATTATATATATGGACTTATATAGACCTGTGCGAGGAATGGACTATAAGGACTCAAAAATCAAAACTACTAATTTAAATAACCATTAAAATTTGAATTATATTTATGAGCGATATTTAGTTGATTTGACTTGATTATAATTAATTGTATTTGATTTCGATTAATGATATTGTATTAGACTGTGATTAATAATATGCAATTATGATTGATGATATTTGATTGTGATTGATGAGATTACTATACTTGATTGTGGTTGATGAATGATTGATGACCTTGTGATATGAAGTTTGAGCATATAGCAAGCATGACGGAAAGTTAAAACTCAGTAAGAATTTTCTTACCTTACTCTTTAAATTTTTATTCCAAGAGAAAGTATTTTATAATTATTTTAGTCTTTTATTTCTTCTTAGAAATAATTTTCACTAACTTTATTTTTAATTCAATAATAAAATCTAGTATTAGAAAGAAGTTATTTTATAAAAATCAGAGGTTGAGATAATTAATTCTTGAATTAAAGAAAATTTTTATAGTTTTAAGTATTCTTAGTTAATGATTTTAAATTATTTTCTTTAGAAATTAGAAGTTTAAAGTAAATTATTTTGGTTTTCCCCAATGAAATAACTAAAGAATATTTTGTCGAGATTTCTAAAACTCAATCTAGTTAATATTCAAATTGAGAAAGATTATGTAAATATGTGAAGATTTTTAAGAGAAAGTTTTGAGATATTTAAGGCTTGGAAACTCAATTTTGGTAAGATCTGAATTTAAAGACTGTACTAAATTATTTCAGTATAACAGAAGTTCAAAGAAGAACTTATGAGAATGTACAGTTTATTGTGATGATTTTGTGAACCTTTATGATATTTAATAATTGAGTTTCTAAAAGTCTTAACCAACTAAATATACGAGTAGTTCATGCATCATGAATCATTAAAGAGAAATGAGATATGATATTGCCTGGGGACGGATTATAGAAACCGAGGATACATTAGAGGAGGCTTAATTGCGAGCCTTGGGATGAGAGGGTGTGAAAGGGTGCTTCAGGTGACCTGGGGTCGCTCCCTAGTGTCAGGTACTTTCACAATAAAAACTTTCTCAGTCTGACTAGTCTCTAAGTGTTTCCACGCCAGTTGAGTTGTTCATATGCCATGAAGGCATTTATGTTATTATTATCCAGAATTTATGGAACAGTGTAAACTCCTGGTTGGCCCAGTGCAAACTAAAGCTTTAAGGGCCCATATGCATAGAATGAATGAGATGATAGTATTAAAAACATTGCATGACATTCATATGATTGTGACATTCTATGTGGGTGGCTGTGAATGAAAATATAATTGTTATGTTATGAAAACCCTTATGCTTATGTCTTATCTGTAAAGTATTATATTCTGTTTCTCACTCCTTCTTGTTTGAATTTTGTGTCCAAAATATATGTTATATGATATATAGCTAGCAGTTCAAGATGAAAGGATGAAATTATAAGAGGGTAAATTGGTCTCATCCTCAATCAAATAGGAGAAGAGATGTGACAAGAATAGGATTCAAAATCACGTGGTTTGAAGATAAGGAAATAATTGGTTACAGTCGAAGTAGAGGTATTAAAGATTTAGTTTTAGTTTACCTTAATACAATATTAAGTTGGATGATTGTAAATCAATATAAAGGTTAAACTTTAATAAACCTTATTCTTTAGATATGATACTGAAATCTTTGATCACTTATGATTTTCTGAAAGTTCATTTTATCATTATAAATAATTTGAAACTTTTTTACTTTCAAAATTCAAAGAAAATTAGATGTATATATGTCCTTGTATACACGAGATAAGAAGTGATAAATATGTATATCTTTCTTAAAAAAAAGAGCAAGAAGAATAGATATATGTCTCGTGTATATAAGGGGGTGTTACAAAGTGGTATCAGAGCAGTTCAATCCAAATCGGCTTGGGGTATGGTCTTACTAGCGTGTTAGTGTACTCTGATGGTTAAGTTTGTCAAGAGATTTTATGGTTGAGAAAAGAGGAAATTTATTGGAGTAAATGGTAAGAAGTAAGTGAAGAAAAATTAGGAATATAGAAAGAAAGAACTAATTTTAAGTTCATAAGAAGTATAAGTTATAACTTTATAGCCTGTTACTTGAAAAATGTTATTGCAGGGATTATCAGAAACTGGCCATTCTGAAGTCTTTCTTGACATTGTTTAAGTACGGGCGTTAATGTATGGTGGAATGATAAGGTAAATTAACTAATGCAGTTATTTCCTTTTATTCCAATAGTATTGTATGGTGTTTGATTCTCTGATTAATATGTGATAGTGAAATATTCTAACATTTGTCTGTTTTACAATATGGTATGAGACAACAAGGGAGATAAGACAATAGAAAATTCTTAGAAATATTTTGGTATGAATTCTAGACTGGAGTTGTCATGGCTTTGACTACTTAGTTATAAACTATCGGGACTGATCACCCCGAATGATTTGTACTAAGTAGTGAAAGACATGTCAAAAGAAGGATGTTAAGATCAATGAATTTAACCTTGGGTTAATGTGGTATATGGAGAAATGGAGATAAACTCAATAAATTCTATTAGGATATTCCTTACCATGTCCTTGAAGTTGTAGAGATACTTGTGTGAATTAGAATTCCAATGGGTAGATAACTGTTGTAATCCCAAACTAGTATAACAAATTGTTTAAGATTCATAGTTTTTCCTTTGGTGATATATTTTGAAAAGAAAAATATGTGGATGTATGCTTCATGAAAGAAATATGATAATTTGTTCACTAACTTGTTTGATATAACAAATAATCATATTAGGAATTGTATCTTTAGCTATTTGTATTGATTCTTCTTTTGTATGACATGTAAGATATGTTAATTATTGTTTAATTTAATGAAGTTTTTATTTATGATGTCTACGATTGAATAATATATATGATGGTTATGTGTATAAATATATGAATTAATGAAACTTTTATGGCTGTGACATCGAATGTAATTAACCATATATTTTTGAATTTTTTTAAGTGATTTATTGTGATAAATATGTTAATGAATGACCTAAAATAAGCATTATAGATCTTTGGAAGACATCGATATTGGTTTAATATTTAGAAATTGTGACATAAAATATTTTGTGATTCCTAACAATAAGATACATGTTTATCAAGTTATTTTCTTTTAGTCATCAATTTTGTTCGATGAATATACATACCTGATATAAATCATTGTTATGTAATGACCATTGCAGATTTAAAATAAAGAAATGTGTTAGTAAACCATGAGGAAGTAGATATGAACCTTTACTTATTGATTTTCCTATAAAGAGAATTACATAAATCTTAGTTACCCAAAAAAAAAAATTCAAGTGAGTATTTCTAAGTCAACGTAGTGATTTGTGATCATTTAAGATTGGAGAATTTATCAAATCTATGTAATGGTTGTAGTCAATTATGATGGAATGTGCAATCACTTAGTTAATGAATATTTAATTCATTATAGAAGACAATAAGAAATGATTACATACCCTGGATTGTCATGAAGCAAAGAACACAAGGATTTAATTAGATAAACAAGTACAACATGGACTAAGACATATTTATCCTTTCTCACTAGGATAATTTATTATACACGATTACATTAAGGAAAATAAAGTAGAACATCTAGTACATCATAGATAGAGGTCTAAGAGTCTTGGCAATACAAAAATTATCCAAACTAGAGAAATCACCATAATGATTATAAGAAGTGAGGCACTTGTTACCACAAACTGTAGTCCATCCCGACTTCGTTCTTTCTTACTTCTAGGAAGGTTGGCCATCGAATAGTATGATAGTACTTGAGAAAAAGATTGAAGAAATTGGATAGAAGAGAGAAACTAAGAAACCTTGAAGTTGTGATAGGAAGTGAGAATGGAATGAGAATTTATAAGCAAGCAGGGGAGGGAGAGTTGCAACGGTCATAAACGGCTAGTCCAACGGCTAGTCCAACGGCTAGTTGCTAACGGCTAGTTGTCCAGTAATTAATTCTTAGCAGTCCATTTTACTATGTTACGAGTAGGAATTTTAATTAATAGATGTTATGGATTATGTTAAGTAAGATTTTAATAGATTGAGAAACGTAATTATTGAGGTGTTTAGAGTTAACCATCAATTTATGATGAGCATGGTTGACAAAATTAAGACGAGTAATATTTTTGAGTTAAGGAAAAAAAATACTGATAAGAAAAAAAAAGATAAATGGCAATGTTAAGGAAAATGTACACAATTGTCAAGGAAGCTAGAAATATATTTTAGAACAGTTCAGTTAGTTTAGCTATGGTAAGATTTATTAACAATATTAAATTTCGAGGACGAAATTTCTTTTAGGGGAGTAGAGTTGTAACATCCCATTTTCATCACAAATAGGAAATAGATATTAATATATCTTTCTTGAGAAATACTTACTATAAGTTAGTTTATTATTATCATTTTTTTATTTTGGTATTTATATTTAATTATTTGTTTTTTTAAATAATAAAAAAATGAAAATATTTTTGAATGACAATTTTAAAATGACTTAATTAGTATTCATTAATTAAGAAAACTATATTAAGAATTTTTAATATCTTTATTATTCATCATTTTTATTTTATGTTCTTATATTTATGTTTTTACATATTTAAGATTTAACTCTTATTAGAATTGTAAAATAAAATTTTGAAGGAATTAGACTATGGTTCTTTTGAACTTTTTGATCTACATAATATTTATGATTTTCTGGAATTTTTTGAAAATTTTGAATTATTTTAATAAAATAATATATTTTAAATAATTTTAAATTCATATAAAGCTGCTTAAAATTAAAAATATTTACAAGAATGTAAAGTTAAATTATAAGAAAATTTTCTAAAATCTATTTCAAGTAGACACTAAAAATTATCGGTTTGAGTAAAATCTTGATTTTTACCAATCGTAAAAAAATTAAAAACGTACTAATAAATTTTTATTAACAGAAAATTTTAGATTTTTAAAATTTAAACTTTATATTACTTATCATAAAATTAGTGAGAACTGATATAATATCGCTAAATTTCAAAAAGGATTAATTTTGAATATTTAAAATATACCGAGTGAAAGGTTACTATTTGGCTTAATAATTCTGCCGACATTTACTATGCAAAACACTGTGCATGTATGAAATTTTCAAAAGTTACACAGTAACCAGGTTTTAAATTTCAAAAACGCATAGTACTTTTATATTAAAATAATGAAATGTATAGTAAATTTTTTTCCTATAAATACCGAAGGAATTCTTCTTTAGAATTCACAATTTCAGATTAAGTTTTCTTAATATAGTAGTATTAGTGAGATAGTGGTGGAAGTAAGAGAGAGAAATAAATTTTTTGAAAGAAGGTTCTGCTAAAATTCTAAGGTACGAATACATCTCTTTTATATTTTTTAGGATTATTTTTATATCGTTTTTAGAAATCTATTATTATACTGTAAATAATATTATTTTAAGTTACTATTCTGCATAGTAACACTATTTCAATAGTAAATTACTATTTCAATAGTAAATTACTATTCAAATAGTAAATTACTATTTACTATTACTATTTACCTTTACTATTACTATTTACCTTTACTATTCATATTTTACTATTTACTGTTACTATTCACGATTTACTATTTACTGTTACTATTCATGTTTTACTATTTACTGTTACTATTCACTATTCACTATTCAATATTCACTATTCATTATTCAAAACTTACCATTTTTATTTTAAGTAGTAATCTTAATTTTCATCTTGTAATTATATTAAAATGAAATTGGTATGTTTTAGAACTCGGAGACGAGGCGCGCACGGATTTTCAATAACGAATCGGTATACAAGAGGTAAGGAGGAGTGAGATAAGAATATAATATGAAAGACATAAGAATAAAGGGAGGAGTCCCCTACTCCTTTTAAATTTAATAATATTATTATTTTAAAGTAATAACTTCTCAACTTAAAATTTATAATAAATTTAATATATTGTGTAACTTGTTCTGAAATATCTATACATGGATCTGAATTATTATAACTTATACAGGCTGGACTAAACCTATGCAAGGACTTGGATTTTTATATCCTATATGGATCGAACTAAACCTATGCAAGGACTTGGACTATTATGACCTGTCTAGACTGAACTATACCTATGCGAAGACTGGATTATATATATGGACTTATATAAACCTGTGCGAGGAATGGACTATAAGGACTCAAAAATCAAAACTACTAATTTAAATAACCATTAAAATTTGAATTATATTTATGAGCGATATTTAGTTGATTTGACTTGATTATAATTAATTGTATTTGATTTCGATTAATGATATTGTATTAGACTGTGATTAATAATATGCAATTATGATTGATGATATTTGATTGTGATTGATGAGATTACTATACTTGATTGTGGTTGATGAATGATTGATGACCTTGTGATATGAAGTTTGAGCATATAGCAAGCATGACGGAAAGTTAAAACTCAGTAAGAATTTTCTTACCTTACTCTTTAAATTTTTATTCCAAGAGAAAGTATTTTATAATTATTTTAGTCTTTTGTTTCTTCTTAGAAATAATTTTCACTAACTTTATTTTTAATTTCAATAATAAAATCTAGTATTAGAAAGAAGTTATTTTATGAAAATCAAAGGTTGAGATAATTAATTCTTGAATTAAAGAAAATTTTTATAGTTTTAAGTATTCTTAGTTAATAATTTTAAATTATTTTCTTTAGAAATTAGAAGTTTAAAGTAAATTATTTTGGTTTTCCCCAACGAAATAACTAAAGAATATTTTGTCGAGATTTCTAAAACTCAATCTAGTTAATATTCAAATTGAGAAAGATTATGTAAATATGTGAAGATTTTTAAGAGAAAGTTTTGAGATATTTAAGGCTTGGAAACTCAATTTTGGTAAGATCTGAATTTGAAGACTGTACTAAATTGTTTCAGTATAACAGAAGTTTAAAGAAGAACTTATGAGAATGTACAGTTTATTGTGATGATTTTGTGAACCTTTATGGTATTTAATAATTGAGTTTCTAAAAGTCTTAACCAACTAAATATACGAGTAGTTCATGCATCGTGAATCATTAAAGAGAAATGAGATATGATATTGCCTGGGGACGGATTATAGAAACCGAGGATACATTAGAGGAGGCTTAATTGCGAGCCTTGGGATGAGAGGGTGTGAAAGGGTGCTTCAGGTGCCCTGGGGTCGCTCCCTAGTGTCGGGTACTTTCACAATAAAAACTTTCTCAGTCTGATTAGTCTCTAAGTGTTTCCATGCCAGTTGAGCTGTTCATATGCCATGAAGGCATTTATGTTATTATTATCCGGAATTTATGGAACAGTGTAAACTCCTGGTTGGCCCAGTGCAAACTAAAGCTTTAAGGGCCCACATGCATAGAATGAATGAGATGATAGTATTAAAAACATTGCATGACATTCATATGATTGTGACATTCTATGTAGGTGGTTGTGAATGAAAATATAATTGTTATGTTATGAAAACCCTTATGCTTATGTCTTATCTGTAAAGTATTATATTCTGTTTCTCACTCCTTCTTGTTTGAATTTTGTGTCCAAAATATATGTTATATGATATATAGCTAGCAGTTCAAGATGAAAGGACGAAATTACAAGAGGGTAAATTGGTCTCATCCTCAATCAGATAGGAGAAGAGATGTGACAAGAATAGGATTTAAAATCACATGGTTTGAAGATAAGGAAATAATTGTTTACAGTCAAAGTAGAGGTATTAAATTTTTAGTTTTAGTTTACCTTAATACAATATTAAGTTGGATGATTGTAAATCAATGTAAAGGTTAAACTTTAATAAACCTTATTCTTTGGATATGATACTGAAATCTTTGATCACTTATGATTTTCTGAAAGTTCATTTTATCATTATAAATAATTTGAAACTTTTTACTTTCAAAATTCAAAGAAAATCATATGTATATATGTCCTTGTATACACGAGATAAGAAGTGATAAATATGTATATCTTTCTTAAAAAAAAGAGCAAGAAGAATAGATATATGTCTCGTGTATATAAGGGGGTGTTACACAATGTGTTAGGTAGACCTCTATTTTACAACAAAATGATCTTGGTTCTTTGAAGCTTTGTTTCACTAACTCACTGTAGGTTAGGTTTATTTGGCTAAGGTCTGGTTCATAGTCCAGAAGACACCAAATCTGATGCATTTACACTATGATGTAAAACTAGTTTTTTAAATAAAATACTTTTGAAATATATAGGGGTTGTTGGAAATCTTGTTTATATTTCAAAAGTTTTAAGTCCCACATTGCTTGGATTTCAACTCTCTATAGGCTTTATATATATACATGTAATTTACAGTGGTAAACCAACTAGAAAAGAAGTGAGCTCACATGTAAATGAGCTTGGGTCGAATTATCACAATTTCCCCCTTGCATGCATGATCATATGTGACGTGTAACCGCTTAAATTCTTTTTTATTTATTTAAGTTTTGAGTTTGAAAAACCTACTCGTGAAAGTTATTTTTTGGGTGTTTGAATTTTAGGTGATTACGATTTGTGTTTTAAAGGAAATCTTTAATATTAAACGTGTAATAATCTAACAATTAACTCTCGTTATACTTATATTTTATTCCTTAACGTCCTTGTCATAAACGAATTAAGTGTCTAGTTATTTTCTTTGTTTTTGATATCTTTTCCTTTTTAATCGCAATTGATATCATACTCGAAAAAGAACATTTAACTGGGTTTTGTTTTTTTCGGTTTCTTACCTTTACTAGTTCTAATACTCACCTTCATGCACAAGGTTTGTTATATTATTTGAAGTCATGTCTTAGAACTGTAATTTTCCTACACTTAAACATCAGAATATCTTACAAGTGGACATTTAGTGTCACCTCAAATACTAAGGACATCATTATTAAACAAATTCAAAGAGATCAAGATCTTCAAAATTTAGATTTCTATTGGACTAAGAGATATGAGATATCAATCATCGGTTTCTTGAACTAATATCATATTTGAAAATATATATATATATATATATATATATATATATATATATTAAGTATCTTTTATAACATAATAAGAATCAATTATTAATATGAATGGCGATTTAGTGGGTAAAAAGAGAATAAAAAATATTAAATATAGGATATTTGTCTGATAAAATCCAAACCCAATAATACTTCTTTGGGGTAACCTGATTTTTGATGCATCCGAAATATAGTAAAACTTGGCCTTGATGTGACATGAGATACGTAAGCGATTTCACACGTGCTTGCTTACAAGCCACACATGCATCATGAAGTGCCTCGTCACGTCCCATCTCTATCGCTAAATGTTTTCTCCATGACAATTAAGTAATAACTACTTCTTTTGAGTTTTAGATATAAATGAAAATAATTATATATTGTAGCATTTCATTTCATATATGTTCCAATAATCCATAAAATTACGTGAAGAGTTCTAAATACAAAAATAATACTCTCTCAGTTATTCATTATAAGACAATTTATACTGAAATATATATATATATATATTAAAACTAAGATAATAATTTCATAATGTGATAATTTTATAATTAAAACTAAGATAATAATTTTATAATTAAAAAATAAAAAATAAAAAATATTTAATAAAAGAAAACGGATCTCAATTAATTGACTCTTTTTGATCATGCAAAACATTTTACTCATTCACATTAGTACTAATCGTTGCATATGTTACATTATCTTCTTCCTTGCTCGTCTCTTTTCCATATATCATCTATTCTATAAGTTTAAAGTAACAACAATGTGAAAGCTAGTTCTTACCTGACATTGGTCCCTATTATATTCACTGTTAGCTTTTTGCCCCCAAAGAGAACATTTTGCCATGGTTGTTATCATAATAAATTCTTATTAGATCAATTTTGTGCAATTGTATCAATCAATTGTTTGAATAATAATCAAATCGATCCTTTCATCAATTTTCTGTTGTGTACTAGAAGGCACACAAGGAAAAAAATTAAAACCAATAAAGATCTCAATACAAGAAAATGTTGTCCCATGGTCTCAATGTCCCACGTTAGATTCGCAACCAAACACATTTTTTTAAAGTTTTTTATTGCTAATATTATATATTATAATTATTATTTATTAATATTTACTATTCCTTCTGTTGTTTTTTATAAGCCTCTATTTTTAAAAATACATATTTTAGGAAAGTAATTATTATTTTAATTTAATAAAAAGTAGTTTTATCTTTCCAATTACACTCTCATTTAGAGTTAAACTCCACCCTCCTATATTAGTATTAATACAAACTTGAAAACATTAAATTCTTAGAAGTAAATTATAAAAAAATACAATAAGTGCTTTTAATTTTCTTTGTAGGTGCTTATAAGTAACACAACTTTTTTTTGTTTTAGGGGCTTATAAAATATAACAGATGGAGTATTATTATTATTATTATTATTATTATTATTATTATTATTATTATTATTATTATTATTATTATTATTATTATTATTATTATTATTTATTTTTAATATTGTGGTTACCATTGATAACATATGATAATTAAAAAATACATATTGTGTTTAAATAAAATACAATTAAAACAAAACAAAACAAGAAATAGATATACATGGAGAGAACGATGGTGGGGTTGTTGCTAGGTGTGGTGGGGTCTTTGGTGGGTCTGTTGCTGCTGAGGCTGGTCCTGATGACAACACTGGCCATGGAAAAAATGTTGGCCTAGGCACTACTCCTCCTCTTTAAACACATATTGGTCACCCAGTCTAACATTGTATTGAGGTTGATGGCTAGCTCAGGATGACCCTCCCTGTTGCGCTCATTTAATGTTGCCCATCTAGACTTGTATCCATTCAAATTGGGCCTGCAACTAGCTGTATTGCGTCAACTAACCTTTAAGCTCCTTCAACTTAATGAGTGATAGAGGAAGAAGATTGTGTCATTGATGAAGAGCTTTGACAAAAGCTTGAGGCTAAGGAAACAATGCCATAAAGGCAACCGTAGAGCCTCCCACGAACAACATTCACTCAGAGGTCTATCCGAGCAACCACATCAAGAGGCTTTCGTATAGCCTCGAGCTTAACTAGACGCCTTTTATACTCATCTTGCTTATTAATGCATTAAAAAACTTGAATAATTAATGCATATAATTTATAAGTTTAATTAAATTTGAAATGGAATTAATTTTTACTAACACTTATTATCATCTAATGTGAGCATTTGTCGATGAAGTCCCCTCTGCCCAACTATTTGTGATAAGTCACCAGAAATAACGCAACTAGAGTGATGGGGTGCCCACATATCTCCTCTTATAAAAAAACAATTAAACAACTTGTAATTATTACATTCATACTATAAAACAGATAAACAACTTAATGAATTATTTGTTACTTACCAATGGTCGGGTAATATCAACATATGGTCGACTATCCTTGGTGTGCAGCATTCCACCTATGGCACTACTCTAGTTAAGTTTATTGGTGCTCCCATACCACCTTATATTTAGGCTTATGAAGATCCTTGCCCCCTCTATGGGCCTTCCCCAGGATATCGCTGAGGCATGTCCACCCCACCCATCGCGAATGTAGCCTTCATCACATCATGGTGTTCAAGCACGAAAGTCATTGACTATTGCAGCTAACAAACAATATATAAAACATTAAAAGACAATATAAACATTATAAATATTAATAAATTAAAATTAAAAGTAACTTACCAACCACTTCCTCCATCATTATTCGACCGCATCGGACAGAACTAATGACTAATCCTTCCATGGTCTATGGAAGTGCAATTGAATCGCCTTTCTAAGCTTTATAGTACCTTCATTCTTCTGTATGAAGGTACCACTTCAAAAAAAGATTTGTTATTCTCAAAATTAAAAAAATATAAAATATTAAATTTAAAATAATCTAATTTCAATAAAAACTATTTACTCTTTTGTAGGGGTAAGTATGATCTTTCAGGAGGCATTTTGCTCTAAAAGAGGTCCATCACAAGACGGACCTTTAAAATATCCAGAGGGTCGAAAGGACTAGTGTTTGGGTCCCCAACAACCCTAGTAACATCCAGCGCCTAGATGTAACCTACCACAATCCTAAACATTATCATATGAGACAGAGCTCTCAAATGGCTCATAATCAGCATGGGTGTCCTTGGTGTCCCTGTGATACCCTCGATTAACTAGGATAATTTTCCATACCGGAACATCTCACTTAATTAAGGAGTCACTAGTTAATTAGAAAAACAAGTTTTTTTTGTTCAGTGATCATCAACACATAGTTTGAAATATAATAATAACATAGATCGATTCTTCATAACAACAGTGTACTCAAAAGGTATAGGGCTCACAGGCTCCCAATAAGACAACTATAAAATGATAACATAACATAAAGATAAATGTCGGGACCAATAACAAGTATTAATATCTACGTCCATAGCTTGACGCCTACTATTGCAGGTAGTCCAGATCCTGCACGCGCTCATCCTGCCCTTTGGCTGGTGATCATAGTAAAAGAAAACCACACACAACACAAGAGGGGTGAGTATAAGCTCTCAACCCATGTAACTCACATGCAAGAATAGTCGTAATTATTATACAACATATATCAGACAGAAACAAAGAACTCATACTACACTTACTAACACAGCCACACAGTAATTCAAAAGCATACATAGAGATAGTACAGGCCAATAAAGTTAGTCACACAACTATGGTATGTTATGCATGTGTTAGATTTATTATGATTTATCTTGATTAAATACCAATATGTAATAGGGTCTACCTCCCGCTCATCAATCTCACACATATCAATATCCACTGTTTACGTCAATTCCGTCTTATCCCTCTGCCTAACTAGAGCGACCAGAGCTCGCATTGTTCTATTTTCACAAAAGGGGTAAGGACACACAGCCCTATCAATAATGGATCAAAAACACATCTCATCAGAATGGGCAGTACATGGTCATAGTAACACTCGTCCGAAGTCGAAGTCTACCAAAGTTGCCACGGGCTATCTGGTCTCGGGCGCGAATCCGAGCCATTGAAGGTCCACCCCTGTATACTCCCGAGACCGCCCTCAGGAGATTGAGAAGTTGTTGTTCTTCAGTGTTCCCATCACTGTATGCTCTAGGGGATTACTCTATCATCCCTCCTCATATTCCACATACAATATGTAGGCTATTCGGCTTATCATAAGAGTGTCTGAGTACTAGACGGAACCTTATTACTTGACGTACTTATCCTTAAAGCGTGTAAAACTACTTATTATAAATCCTTTTATTGAGGAAAATATTATGAACCAAAGCCTAGGTGCTACGTAATACTCTCTCTTAGGAGCACTGAGGTTTGGCCTCAAAGTGAATTTCAATATAAAGAAAATTTCCAAGATCTTAACACCTAATTTATTTCTAAGTCACTTTTTAAGGAAATATTGCAAAACATTCATTTAATAAGGTTATAAAATATAAACTCCTTAACTTCTTTTTTTTTCGCTTCTAAAAATATGATTTTATATTGAAAAATATTAAATTTTCTCAAAGAAGATGACTACAAAATACCTTAGTATTTCTTAGACATCTTGGGCTATCTATCGGTATCGTCTCGTCTTATTGACTTATGACGGAACTTGCGATATTGGCCTTTAATTTTTAAATTTACTAAAATTTCTAACTAAAATATTTGTTACAACTATAAAAACTCCTTCTAAACTTTTATTGAAGAAAATGATTTCTTTTAAGCCAATGAAAGTTATAAATCTCTTATTTCTTATCGTTTAGGTGAAAATTTCGTTTTTGTTGTATTTCTTCTAGAAAATTCCAAATTGAGTGATTCCAAAGCCAAAATTGCATAAATTTTTAAATACTATCTAAATAAAATAAAATTACATGTCAATTCTACCCATAAAGCCACTCTACACGAAAATGCACCTAAATGCTATAGTTCATCATTTTAGCTTTCGTAAAAACGCATTTAAGGACAAGTAGCACGTAGGGGTACTTCCAACATTCTTCCTCATTTGGGTAATTTCACAATACTCACATTTTCCATCACAAAAATACATTCCTAACAGCTTTGCCAAATTTTCCTTTTTGCTCACATAAAAGCTTTTTTAATTGTTTTCAATTACATTCGCGCCTATACTCAGGACTCTTTTTAATTCATTTCTAATATCATATTTATACATATTTTCATCATGAATTTCAGTATCACAACAAGCAAAAATACAGCAGCTATATCACATTATTTTTAAAAATCATATCTTGTATATTATATATGTTATTTCCATTAAATCAAACATACAAAGTGACTATTATACAATTAAACGTTAAATCTCCTAAATTCACAGAATTTCTAGAATTAGTAGTTATATCAATAATTCATTTTTATCAACCAAACTTTTAAGAATTTATTCATGCATGTTACTCATAGTCAGCAGGCCACTAAAATCACATTTGAACACAATAGTCTAAAATTTTAAATCATTTATTCTAAAGGCAAACTCCAAACAGCAACATATCCTTAAAGCTATACCATCCAAATGTCATTCTTTAGGCATTTCAATACTTTTAAATTTTAAAGAACTAAAGACATAACATGCAGCCATAATTTTTAAGAAGAAAACTTATCACTTTAACAATTTTAACAACTTACATGAACTATTTTCAAAAACTATTAATCTTTTTCCAGATTTTTAAAATTAATTATTTTTCATGAAAGATTATATTTTTAAGTGCTTAATCTTGCATCAAAGTGAAAGAACCCATGGTACTAATTTTTGACAGCAAGTAAGTAAGAATAAATCAAGTAATTGCCAACATAATTCTCATGCATGCATCCCACCATGGCACACGAAAATTCTGCAGCACCAAGGATGTTAGAAGACAACATTTTACAACAAAATCAAGAGGAAAAATTTAACATAACGCAACCATGGTCAAGAATTTAAAAATAAGGGCTATTTTTAACAAGTTATTTTGGTAACTAAAAATTTAATTGACCATATGTTTTGGAAGTGATACCAAGGTGTGAACCTTAAGGAGATCCACACTATACATGCATGTGAAAATCAAGGTCAAGATGAAAGTTTACTCCCCCTACCTTAAGTAGTGCTCACGGTCAAGAGAGGAAAAGAGTGTAAGGTTTTTGGCTCCTTGAAAATGTAAGGTTTGGTCTCTTGACTTCCAAGGTGTAGTTCCAAGAAACAATAGGAAAATGAGGCTTTTTAGTGGTGTGGGATCATGATATGAAGAAGGAAAAGTAGTACATAAATTCTGTTTTGGAAAAAAGTGTTTAGCAAAGGTGAAGTGTTTAGGATGTAGTCATCTTTTGCATGAAAAATATAGGAATTAATGAAGCATTTGACTCCTTGGGTGGTTGCTAACGTGAGATGAAAAGAAGAAGAGAAAAGGTTGATTGCTCTTGGTGACTTAGGGAAATAGATGAAGTGTTTTGGAAGAAGCAAAATTTTGCATGTGTTTCCCCTTCGTGGCTAAGGAGCTTTGACTGGTTGGAGGAAAAGGGAGGTGACAAAAGCTTCTTGGCATGCTTACCATGGTTCGTTCCAAAACTTAGAGTGTGGGAAAAAGGGGTTATCATGGGTGAAACATGTGTTCCATGGCTGTTAAAATGTAATTGGATGGCTAATGTGTCACACCTAAAGGTAGTAACTTGTCTCGATTTTTTAAAGGTATTGTGGTGAGATTTTGGAAAAACACAAAATATAAAAGTTGTAGATCTATGTCTCCTATTTAGAACAGGTATGGTACGTGAAAATCCAATATCGTACGAGGGGGATATAGCCCAAATACAAAAACTGCTCTAGGCTATGACGAGAATTAAATTAGTGACCAAAAACAATTTTCTACGACAAATGGGTAGGGAATTTGCTTTCATGTTCTTCATCAAAGTTGTAGAGAAATAAGTCTAAAAAATTTTAACGAAAGAATCATTCAATTTTATGATCATACAAGTGAGAAAAGTTGAAAATACTAAATATAGTACAAGCTGTGACAGGAAAAACATGAGGCAGTATGATATTTTAAATTCTGGGATTGAATGGGTGAGAATGGGATTATGTGGTCAACATCAAAGTTGTATACAATTTCAATACGGAAATTTTAGGACAAGAACAACTCGATTCTATTTACGGGAGAGAGGGTTATGCTCAAAGTACAAACAGATGCGCAGATTGGCTTTTACGGTAAACTCGATTTTCATCGAAATAAATTTCTAAAGGGCTAAGCGACAGAGAATGGGCCTCCTACCCTTCATGAAAATCATAGGGTAGGATGTTATGAATATATTGGGATAAAAATGGCTCGTCTCATATTCTGGTATTCTCTTAGCCAGAACCGATAAAAATATGAAAAAATTTACTTAATGAAGATAATATAGTTTACATACTTATTATTTAATTACTAAGTTTTTCAAATAAATGAATAAATATTTCTACTCAATTAGATTATAAAAATTAATTTTAGTTCTTAAATTCTTTTAAAAATATATCACAAATATATAAATCAAGGACTAATATATTGCACATGAAAATCAATACAGAAAACAAACACTTTGGTCCAGGGGCCTATTACACAGATTGAGGGATGTTACAGTCCCCCTCCATCTAGGAGTTTGCATCATCTGAATGACATGCTTAACATGTTTGTCTCTAATGGTGACATGTTGGTTTGTGTGTGCCTACTTAATGTGAAAACCTCTACTTGTCCCCTATTTTCTTCCAAAAAAAGAGTCATTCACCTAAGCAAATTTTACCGGAATAGAAAATAAAAAAGGGAAGCTTTGGCCCCTTTTTAACTAGAAGGGACAAACCTTTCTGACGCGAACGAAAAGGGGATCTCTTGAAATTCAAATTCATAGGAGATTATATTTTAAGGGTAGGGGGTTTAGAGAATGATATTAATGTCACACTCAAGAAATAGATGAGAAAATTAATGATAAGTAATGAAAAGAAGGCACCATAGTTAAATATTGATAAGCCTAAGGAGATCTCCACAAGAATGAAAATTCTTGATAAGATCAAAGAACAATTCATTCAATAATCAAAGAGAAACTCTTTCAAAAAGAGAAAACTCTGAATTTGATCCAAACTCAACCTAATTTCTTTACTTTCTATAAGATCTTATTTATAATATTTAAAAAACTATTCAAATCCTAAAGGAAATAAATTCTCACTAATGCCTGAGGACTATTTAACTTCTCTAACATTAAAGCTTAAAATAAACTCATATTAACTATTATTGTAATGCCCCGCTTTTCAGGAATGAACAACTCTTCCCACAAACCAACACGAGACCTTTCTAGTGTGTTTTATCCTCAATCACACACTTCCCAAGAACTTCTCAAAAGATCACCCATCCCAGAATTACTCCAAGTTAAGCACGCTTAACCTTGGAGTCCTTAAGTGATAGGCCACGGAAAAGGCTAATGCATTTGTTGGTATAGGTAGTACGAATTCATTCCTTTAAGCTATCTTCGACTATATAGTCTCATACCTATACAGTCTTTGGATCCCTCTCATTTTGGTATGTATTTGGTTCGTTCATGTGTCTCTCCCACTGGAAGCCTGCCAAGAGTTGCTCCTTGTTCGTGCCTATGCATCGGCGATCACTCTCCACCCTCAACAGTGCCTGGGATGTCACATTCTCTGTTGGAAGTCTGCCAGGAGCCGCTCCTTGTCCGTGCTCATGCATCAGCGATCACTCCCCTCCCTCAACAACGTCGGGATGTCACAATTATAATGACTTAGAAAATTCAGGTATAAGTGAAATTTTTAATTTTTTAACACTACTTCGTTGTTTTGATATTACCATTGTTAGACTACTTTGTCGTCTCTTCTTACTATGACTAATTGGATTAAAGTTAATCTAGTTTTATATTACTATTATTGAATTACAAATATAAGAAGTATTTTAAATTTTATGGTGCTCTAGTTCATTTTCATATTTGAAGTAATATAAAAATTATTTCTTAAATTATACAACTTTTTCATTTTATAATAAAAAAATATTTATTTATTTTATGGGCTTTTTATACTTGTTACGCCATATGCCCCAAAAAGGTAAGGAACAACTCTGTTGTTACCTTGAGCTTGACTTTGAAATTAACTAGGTATGTGTTACCTTTTATATTATCTATTACCTTGACCTTAACTTTGAAATTGACTAGTTACTTGTTACCTATTACATGTTATACATTACACATTATTGATTACTTATTACTTGGCATCTATTACCTGTTCCTTGCTACCTGCTAGGGATGGCAAAATGGGCTGGCTCGCCCCGTCAGGTTAAACGGGCTAAGAATCCTGGCCCGCCAAGTGTTGAGAAATTATTTTCTTAAAAAAATACAATTATATATACTGAAAATCATTGAATTGAAATTATATATATACTGCAAGCATTCAACAAAAATTAATATACCACAAACGTTGTTTAAATGCAAGCATTTTACCAAATCTAAATCATTGAGCATGGCAAATTATTCACTCAACACGGCAAAAATAATTCACTTACTAGAAGGAAATAAATATATATTATATTCACTCAACATGGAAAGAAGCTAAAAAGCACTCACATCTCCTCACGCACGCAGCAGCTTCAAAGTCATGCAAGCATAGTTTTTTTTGGTAAAAAGGATTCCATTCTAGAGATGTGCAGCAGCTTCTTTCAATGGGCCAAAATTAAAATTTCAAAACAGGCCCAAGTTTACTCCTTTTTTTATAATTTAATTTTAAAAAAACATATATATATATATAGGCGGGCCTGACGGGCTGGCCCGCCCTGTTTACTCATTGGCACGTTGGGCTGGCAGGCTTGGTGGGTCGGGCTGCGGCACGATAGCGGACTTAAAAATAGTGTCCGTCCCGCCAAATTTAATGGGTTTGGCAGGCTAGCCCGATGGGCCTGTCCCGTTTTGCCATCCCTACTACCTATTACCTGTTATGTGTTACCTGTTATCTGTTACTTGTTACGTGTTACCTGTTACCTACTACCTATTACTTGTTACCTGTTACCAGTTACCTGGTACCTGCTACATGTTACCTATTACTTGTTATTTGTTACTTGCTGCCTATTGCTTGTCACATTTCTTCTTTACCTGTTGACTTTGAAATTGACATGTTACCTATTACTTGTTACCTGTTACCTACTACCTGCTACATGTTACCTAGTACCTATTACCTGTTACATGTTACTTGTTACCTACTACCTGCTACATGTTACATGTTACCTGTTACTTATTACCTGTTACTTGTTACCTGTTACTTGTTACTTGTTACTTGTTACTTGTTACTTGTTACTTGTTACTTGTTACTTGTTACATGTTACGTGTTACCTTACCTATTTCTTGTTACACCTTACCTATTACCTGCTACCTGTTACCTATTACATTTTATCTTTACTTGTTACTAGGCTTGGCCCTAAGGGGTGGGCAAGGTGGGTGACAACTCAGGGCCATAAATAAAGAAGACCTAATTTTAAAAGTTATGAATAGTGGTAAAAAATTTTGTAATATTAAGCACTTTGAGGCATGTGTAAATAATGTTTACCATAATAGGTATTAGGGATGAGAATATGTGAGTCTGTCTGTTTGCGACCCAATACATAGCTTATTTAAAGTTTACTTGTAATAATAACAATTAAAGCCTAGTTTTAATAATAAGATTAGACTAAGATTTTTTTTGAAAGTCTATTTAATTAAAGAAGTTGAGTTTTGGCTTATGTACTTGACCTCCTTGGTGAGTATGGGGTCAGTTCTACTTTTAATATCTTTGATCTAACTCCTTGTAATACAAATGAACTTGATGAGGATTCTTTAGATATGAGGAAAAATCCTCTTAAGGAAGGGGAGTATAACGAGGACATCATCTAAGTAGAGGCAGCTGAAAGAGTAAAGGATGCTTTGGAAGCTTTCAGTGGTCCCTTGACTAGGTCAAGGACCAAGAAGGCCAAAGAGGCCCTCTCAAAAGCCTTGACACTCTTCATGATTCCAATCCATATGCCTAAGCCCAAAGAAGCCAAAATGAAAACCTTTACTTATTTATCTTGTTCTATAGTGGAGACTAGGCCTTCTTAGGTGGATTTGGACTCTTATTAAGCCTTGATTAGGCTTTGTATTATATTGTGTAAATAATTAAGACATATTACGTTTGTAATAAATGTACTTTGACAAGCCCAATTGGCTTTAGGTTTTGGTCCTTGCAAGGCCATGTTAGTTTTGGGTCAATTTTGGGCCTTGTATGCTTCTTCTTTCTTTTAGGTCATGTATTGGGCCATTTATCTTTAGGATTAGGAAGTGGGCCAAGAAGATTAACCAAGGCCCACTATGATTGCCGAAATTAGGAGAAGATTTATAAGCCTTCACTCTTTTGTAAATCTTTAGTGAGATGGTGAGCTCAATCTCTCTTTGGAGTCTCTCAAGTGCTTAGTACTTCCCTCTTTTTATCCTTTGGAATTCCCTCCTTAGGTGGTGAAGCTATAACTTATCTCCCCTAGGGAGTGATGTTCAAAACACTCTCCATTTTCTCTCCCTCACTTTCCTCTACAAGTTTCTCTACCTTTCCATGCTTCTTACATCCATTTCTCAAGCCATAATCCTCAATTTTCCCTCTCTTATAGTTTCTGCCATAATCTTGTCTCTTTCATTTGCTACGGAAAAGTCAAGAAACAACACAAAGCATTGAAGGTCTCAAGAGAAAGAAAGGCTAGATCCACCTCTCCTAGAAGGCTTACCTTTATCACCTAAGTTGTTAAGTATTTATGCGTGTAAGGCTTAATGTCATCACTTATTATGTGTGATGATATGTAAGTTATAATTTTCTGATTGTTAGAAGATAGATAGCTGATACCTCACTGGAGGTTTGGTCAGTCATGCTTTTATATTAAGGACTTAGTCTTTCGTATGTCCAAGAATTTTGGACTAATATAATGGTGAATTGATATGTGCTTAGGTTATTTAAGTAATGTCGAGGTTGGTATTCCTCGATTCCTGACTCATATCTTCATATATGAGAAGGGAAGGATACCTTGTTTATTGTTAGGGACCTGTAGGTCCATTCTAAAGCTTGTTAGGGTTTATAGTTTAAGTTTTCTACTATGTGTACATCGTTAAACCGCGTGTCGCTAGGATTCTTAGAATTAGTCCACTGGGGTGTTATGTTCGACGTGAAAAATTTCCTATAAATTTGTAATCCCCAAGGATTAATTATGGGAATTTAGGCGGGATGCCGCAGGTTATATATTTACACTCATGAGTATTTTCATTATTTAAAATCTAGTGCTTACCTTATTTTGGGTCTTCAAAAGAATTAAAAGCTTTAGACTTTTAACCTTACCTATGTTATTTGAAATTGCTCCACCTTGGTTTTAAAATATAAAGAAGTGAACATTTTATATACACTTATATATTTTCCTATCTATCCTACTTCAAGTAATGTTTAATTTGACTTGGCTTTCAAATACAAGAGTTTTGAGGTTTTATACATGAATATACCCATGCATATACATTCTTATTTTCTATTTATACTTATATTTTCAAAAGCCATGATCCCTTTCAAATAATACATATACTTTATCCATAATCCATATCTCCATAAGATACTTAGTAAATATTAAAGCCTAAGATACCATCTCATAAGGTTCTAAATTATCTTTTCATAAGATTATATTCACAAGAGAAAATATTGCCTATGGCACTGACGAGACAAGATGGCTATAAGTGATGAATGATAGTGAAGTTATACAAAGTGACAATGATGTCAACGGTGAAAGTAATATGGAGTGACTCTTGATAGAGAACCTATGCCCATAGATAAAAGCCAATGAAAGAATCATAAGTATTACTGTTGCATCGCATGCATCATAAGTATGGTTGTGATGGGAGCCATAGCATTGGCACGCATGAGGAACCACTAGCGTTCGGCCTCCAAGGAAGGTCTTGGGAATACATTGGGATCAGGCAAAAGGCCCAAAGGCTTAGAGTTGCTCTCACAATGTCAGGTCCTCGTTATACCTTGATGTATTTTGACTTAGACAAGGGTTACCATGATCATGGATAGGCATTATCCTGAACAAGAAAATGATATCTGTTTTATAAAATGATAGGGGCAATGAGCCCAAGGTTATGCCCCAGAGTAAGGATGAGATTCGCCATTGGTCGCTCTTGGTAATTGAAAAAGTTATAGGGGCCCTCATGCATAAGTTGTCTAGATATAATGTAACATAGCATAACAAAACATATTGATTGATAAATGAGCCTATAAAACCCTTATGATGTGAGCCAAGTCGCCATAGATCTTGAATATGGACTCATTCCCTTTTTGTTTCCCTTTCTATGTGTTTATCCTATAATCTGAGATGTCGAGCCCAATGGGAATGACTACCCTACTGTCTAAAAGTGGTAATGGAGATGGTGTAAAAGCATCCATTATTAATGCATGCCTTATCCCAACTTCTGATATTAGTTCTGACAGTATCATACATTCATCTCTATACATAGCACTATCTGAGGATCTTTTACGCACCCTTAAAATGACGTATCGACTCGAGTATCTTGAGAGTGACGATGACGACAAAGAGAACCTTGAGATAAGAGATATTTTTTATGGCCTTATCACTGAAATAGATATAAAAAATCTGAAAAAAGACCAAAACGTTAACAACCTATTCTAGAAAACTCACCATCAAGGCCATTGATGATGGTACCGATGTTGCTCCAGCTCAAAGAGTAAGAATTGTACAAGGCCTCTCCTTTTACTTAGAGATTCTCTTACCCGTTACAACTTGTATGATTATGTTCCCTACCGAGTAGGACTTTTCGTGCGACATGCTGATATGGCCCATAGATGGTGTAGGATCATGGAGGAAAACTATATAGTTACATGGTGGTTCCACTTATTCCTTAGCACGAATGGCCTGATCTCAATGATAGTAATAACTAGGATTCCTAGAGTAACAATGACGAAGATAGTGATACTCACCTAGGATTAGTAATAGGTTGGGATGTATCTTTACTACTTTGGTTATTTTTAGCTTTCCCTGTATTTGAGGCATAAGGAATTTGGGTAGGTAAACCTCCCTATGCCTAGTTTGATTTTGATGTATGCTTATTATGCACAAAACAATCATTTCTGCCCCTACGTCATGTACTGTTATCAATAAATAAAATATTTTTTGGATGTGCGTAGTAAAGATCAAAGTGTGACTTACTACTTTATTTCTAACACAACACATTACAAAAACAAAAGAAATTTTTTAACCCATATTTTTGAAAGGTTTTATTGTAAATGACGCACTAGCTTACGCATAAAGGGGTGGATCTCCTCATTGCCCACATAAGCTTTACGTAAACTTATATATCTAAGTTAGGGTGCTACATATTTAATTTGTATGTTTCTATTTTTTATTTTCTAAATTCTAATCTTTATAATTTTATAATTTTTATTTTTGTAAACTTTTATTAGGAATTTCTAATGTATTTATAATTAGAAATCTTAAATGTATGAAACTATCATAATCTACAAAAGTGTATAATATACTCTAATAAACAAACTTTATATGAATGAGTCATCTATTATAAAGTTCAAATATCAATATTTTCTAAAACATGATAATATAAGTCATCTATCTTAGAGTTCCTACAGATATCCTAAAGAACGTTAAAGCATAAAATTAAAGAAACTAAATAGGTTATAACCTTTGAGTTGTTTGAAATTCCAATTGGTTCAAAATATTCCTTTTTGTGTCATGGTCATGATGACACCAATGAAAAATGAAACGGGACTCGTCTACGCTTCGAACCATACAAAAGAATTTTTTGGATCTTAAGAGAAATTGAGAGAAAGTTTGGAAATTTAAAAAAAGTGAGGAAGGAAAAAGGAGCTGCACACATTAGTAGTGTTGGATTTGGCATGAGACATTTTAAAATCTTGGTCCTCCACGTGGCAACAAGAACAAATCTCAAAGGCATTAAAAAATGGTGTGAGATTTCTATCCTACACCCCAACCAAAAGTTAAAAATGGCGTGGGAACCTAGTACCATGCCAAAACTAAACTATGTGCACCTTCTAAAATTCTTGGAATGTCCCATACTAAAACCATTAAGTCTTGCGCCATATTTCCATGCTAAATAACAAAATTCTTGTGCTGTGTGTTCCACTGATGTAAAGACATATTACATTTTTAGTGTGACACTAGTGCAAAAAAACCATTTTACAACGTAAAGTTCACCACGATTTAACAAAAACAAATGTGAAATATCAGTACGGTGGCAATTTTGAAAATATATGTAATTATTCACATCGATTTTACTAAAAACTGTGGTTAAATTGTTGCGCGGTGACATTTTTAAAAATATAAGCAAAGTTTATCACATTGGTGTGGAAAATAGTTTATCATAAGTGTTTTTTAAAACCGATGTTAGATATCTATTCCTTCTACAATTTAAACCTTGGGGAAAAACAATTGGAAGAATAAGTTTTTAACTACATTTAAACCCTAATAGAATACGAAAAAAAAGATAACATAAAAAATATAAAGGTAAATTACATAAACTACTCCCAAATTCACTAATATTATAATTCACCTCAAAAGTTTTAAAAAACTTATAATCCACCTCTTCCAATGGCTTTTATGATGGTATGGTTTTGTAACAATTAAAGTCACCATAAAATTAACCTTTAAGGAACAAATTTTAAATTTCTTAAAACTTTTGGATTAACATATAATATTAGCATATCTCAAAGATAGTTTCTCTAATTTACGCATGAAAGGGGCATAATTATATTTCCAATATCTCTGTAGAAAAAATATTTTATTTTTTCTATAAACAATATGATGCGCCATATGTAAAGCAAAGTAAATTTCGTCAAATACTAATGCTTGTATTTATAACATTTTTAATCCATTCTCGTTTAACTAATAAAGAATGTAAAATAAGAATAAATAAGAATAGTAAAATGGGTTGGCCAATGACTAGCCTGACTTGTGTTATACCATCTATGTATGAATTTTTTACAAATGTAACTTTTTTAATAATTATCACTTTTTTTCTGAATGTTTCTAGCATTTTTTTTATAAATCGATTTATTCGAGTTTAAAAAGTTTAAATTTATTAAATTTATTTTTAAAAAATAGTCTTACTAAAAAATATTTAATAATAAAATAATAAATATCATATATGGTTGGTCGTACAATCGTGGTTATGTAAACATTTTTTATAAAACTTAGTAGAAATGAAATGGTGGTCCATGCAATTAAATTTTGGAGGCCATTAGCATCAATACGGAGGAGTGAATGACATTGACCAAAATACATCATGGAATTTTTCCAAATTTGTTTGATGTATTACAAACTATATTTAGGCTTCGTTTTGATGGAGAGAGTAGAAAAGAAATAAGAATAAGAATAATGATGTTTAGACATTCTAAAATGACGCGAGAGTATACAAACAAAACAAACTAATTCTAAAACGACATTGTTCCTTCTCCAAAAAAAAAGAAGTGTCATTTTATGCCACCTAACTTGATATGTGTGCGAATGTTAACTCAATTAAAAGGATAACTAACGGATAGAACCTAATTTTAAAATAGTTACTTAAACTTTTTTTTATATCCTTAAATGTGTCAAGGATGAAATTATGAGATCTTAACAAGCTTAGGGTGACCATGGTAGTCTATTTTGTCAAACAATATTAATGTTATGAGAAGAAAAGAGATGCATAAGCTATTAAGCATTTTCACGTGCAGTATAGTTTGAATTGAAAGTATTTGTTCTTTTATTAATCTAAAAGTAATATGATTGGTGTAATATCCTCGTAAAATGAAAATTAAATGTAATTGTTCTTTTAATTCAATGTACCATCAATGTGAGAAAATTTTTTTGCAATATTTATCGATTAAAAATTGTAGTAAATACAATTTTCGAAATAGATGTTACAAAATTTAATGATTTTCACCTCTCTTTCTCTGTATCTATAAGATATAATAAATCAAGATTATATTACACAATATATTTCAGTTAAACTCCTACGTATATGCATTGTATTTTAATATTTACTGTTATTATTTCTTACAAACAAATGAAGAATTTTTGTTATTATTTCATTTCCTTCCTTTACTGTATCCTCCATAAAGCAAGTGAAAAAGGGAAGTCCTCTGAAGACAAAACCTGTTAAAATGAAGACGATGCTGTGCTGTGATAATGATGAAAAAAATGAAACATGCCTCATTGTCCCTTTAAGTTCTTGGTTCTACTATCTTATGTATGGACCGACACACACATTGGTGCCACTATGGTTTCTAATAAGATGCAGACGAAAGAAATAAGGAAAGAATATAATAGATGATTTGATATATAGTGTAGAGAAATTAAAATATATGTGAGAAAGTGAATCTAAAAATTTGGTAACACAGCCCCAATGCCATTCAAAAGAGAGTGCCCAAAACATAGAAAATGGGTCTACTACATTCCTTAGTTAGGTAGCCTCCACCCACCAAATGTAAACTTCCAAATATAGGAAATAGGAATGAATCAAATACCAATTCTTCTTACGTGTATAACTTTGTTTTTAACACCCTTCTTATCAAACAAACTTTTAGTCCCACCAATTATAAACATCCATAATTTTAATTTTTCATTTTTAAAATCATTACTTTAATCATTATGTTTGAAAATAGTTTATTTTAATTGTTGGTTCGATCTAATACAAAACAATCACAAGAACAAAGTAGAAACTAACTAGAAACAAAATACTCAGGCAAAGAAATACAGAGAATTATAAAAGAGATAAGAAAGAAGAAGAGAACATCAAACGTTAACGTGGTTCAACCAATGTAGCCTACATCGAGAGCAACAATTCACTGTTAAGATCTCCAAGAACAAATCACAAGAGAAACAACTTCAGACTTTGAAACTATTTGTACTAAACCCCATACTGCAACTCAACAGATCAGACTAGACTTTTCTATTCTATACTTGTTTTTCTCTCCTCACCTCTGATTTTACTTTTACTTTTGATCTTAATTCTCTTTCAAGCAATCTCACATGTTACACAATTGTTATACATGATTACAGATTATCCTATTAAAAAGATAAACTAACAAGCTTATATAATACATGGAAACAAACAATAACTGAAATCTATTATTCCTAACAACATAACAAAATTCTGTGAAAACAAAATTTATTATAGAGACTAAAATTGGTTTTGGAGTCAATCTTCACATTAGTCTTCTTCAATATTTTTTATATATTAAAAAATAAAGACCGATGTGCATGTTTTTCATAAGCCGAAGATTAAAGTGATTAGCACGATACATCAAAATTATATAAGATAGATTGACATTCTAGTCTATTATATTGTAAAACCATTAATTTAATCAATATATCTTTATAAAACTACATTTAATTTAGTCCAACTCAATAAAACCACGTTCAATTTAATTCTCCAGCTGAAACATAAGTAAGCAATAATTAGAATAAATATCTTGATATAAAGTTGGTAACTAAATTTGATATACTAAAAATGTCATAGGGTAAAATCTTCTTTCATACCATCCTCATAGATACTCATTATTTATATCTATATTTCTTAATGTCTATTTGGTAATCAATCATAAAAAGTCATCTTTAACCAACCTTAATTGAAAAAACTAGTTGAAAACTAAACAAACCCACATTTTTTTTTGAGCAAGCAAAGCCTGTAAATATCGAGCAAACAAATCTCACAACATTTTGTTTAAAACCCGCATTAGCTAATTCGAAATAATTGCAATGGTTGATGAAGCAAGAGAAGCATTTGCTAAGAAACTTGCCTTCCATAGTGGAGGGTTGTTTCTATCGGTGTGAGTACTTCACATGAAACATTTCTAACCGTACAACCTTGTACTATATCATTTACATTAATTAGAACATTGCCTAACTATGATACCTTCCATTCATATTCACCTCTTTTAACTGTCCAAATTCTTCAAGTTGGATTAACATAGAGAAAGAATTGAAAAAGGTCCCAATTATAACATATCCGCAATCATTGTCCTCTTTATAAGTTGCAAGTCACGCAGATCCATTCTTAATCCTTTTTTTTGTTTTGGTCAACAGATCCATTCTTAATTAATCTACTAGTAGTGTTGGTGCTGCCTGTAAAAGAAACCAATGGTCCAACTCACACTTAACATGTAACATGGACCATCTCACCATATTATGGATCCAGGCCCAGTGTGGGTCACTTTTTCCATATTAAATTGTGAGACAAGTTTAATGTTTTAATTTACCAAAAAAAAAAGTTTAATGTTTTGAGAAATGCAATTAGCTTAAGCCTAAATTCATCTAGAAATTTAAAACCTTAATAATAATTTGTTTCGGTAATACGCAAATGACAGAGGAAGTATATTAAATAAAGAGAGTTAATGTTGTACGATAAATAAAAGGGTACATAAGAAATTTTGGTATGTAATTAAATATGAATGGAGGGAGAAGAATAGAGTGGTGTCAATATAGTCTAGGTCTACTCAGTTGATTAAGCATGATATATTATCATAATTTCAATGACGTGTTAGATTCCTGTCAAAATTAAAATAATAATAGTAAATGTTTATGATTACCTAAAAATTGAAAAATGTTACTCTCTTTACAGGCAATCCATGTCCAAACAATTTTCTTGTAGGGATACCAATAGAGGAACCCATATTCTGGCATCCCACGCCAGAAATAAAAAAGTTATTACCAATGAAAGAAAGGAATTCCCTAATTTTCTGAATCTATTCCCATATTTTTTATTTTACATCAAGAGATTGTTCGATTTTCTTGTCTTTTGGTATAAAACCATGTCAATAATTCTTCGTACATGGCAATTAGACCTGTTCGATTTTTCTTCGTTTTTATTAATGATTTCAAAAATACTATATTAGTTTTACTTTATTTTACTTTTTAAAAATGATCTAGTTCTAACTATTTTTTTATATAAATAGAAATTACGTTAACATCAAATTTTATTACTTAATAATAAAAACAATATTTTCTGAGATAAACAAGTTGAATTTTCTTGTGTTCAAACAATCAGCATGTTGAACAGACTAATCGTATGTTACAATTTACATAAAATACTTCAAACAAACCAAATAATAATCTGAAAATGTCACGGCCTCCACCGATTTAAGCTTATGCACATTTTGATAGGCATTTAAAACTTTAAACATAGCCTAAAAGGGCGCACATGCCAAATTCTTCCTGAAATACAAGTAGCATTATGTAGAGAAACATCATGGGTAGACTAAGTAAGCATTTTCAAAAGGTTAAGAGTAACCCTTTGGTGGGATGAAAAGGCCGACCCTGTAGGTGCAATTTCAAAGGGTTTTTGAAACATTTTTAAGTGAGCATCCCTCCTGGACACTGAAGTCACAAAAGTGGTTAAGGGTACCATTACCAACCGTCCTAACTTATGCTTTCATCATCCTATACACTCCAAATTCCACCATGCTTATATGCATGGTTAATATATCAGTGACCAGCCACACACTACTATGCATTAGAATCATAGCTTCTATATGGTAATCACAAGCTAAGAGGCTTGTCAACAACAGCACTCTCACTGCAGGCAGTATTATTTGTCTGCTTTCCTCTAAAGACACCCCACAAATAATACTTAGCTTGAAATCCTGCCCAAAGGATATAAAAAAAAGTTAAATTGTAATATTAAGCTCTATAAATAATTATATAGAAATTTCCTATTAAAGAGCTAGAAATATGAAGCTCACTCCAATGTTGGACCGGAAGTACAGTAGATGGAAAGATTAAAAGCTCTGCCTTTTTAGCCACGAATCTTATGGCAAGTTCAAGCTGAATGATATCATCAACCAGCATGTCAAATACCTTTTCTGATCTGTAGGGGAAGAAATATTTGGACCTATCAAATTACAGAAAGAGCACAGTAATAATATCATGTAAAATTTGTGACAGAACTTACCTTTCACTCTCAGGAAAGAAATAAAGAGCAATGCTCTGATTGGTTGGTTCCCCATTTGTGAAACTCTTCGGCCACACCTTAGATCTGGGAAGTAATTCTGTATGAAGCACATCTGGGAAACATACTGTCTCTTCTGATACTTTGGAGCATGCTAAATTGGACAAATGAGCCAGAAGTCCACTGACATTACCAATAGTTTCGTCGGAGAAGTACAAACTTCCTCTATTAACCAGGAAAACCAACTTCTAAATGATATTCACCATAATAGCTATTTAAGTTCAATAATTTCAAATGAAGGTAGCAAAACAAACTTTCATACCTCCAGATTGGATCAACAACAGGCTGTGCATTAACATGACTATCTAATTCTATACAACTTAAATCATTATTGGTAGCTCCTTGAGAAACTGGAACAGATTTGAAACGGACATCAGAATTAGCTACGTCCCTTGAAGATGAAGCTGGCCCAAATGCATTTTTAAACCTGCTTTCTTCTATACAGATGATACTGCATTGAGGGTTCTCAAGCTCAGGTGTACCGCAACTATGAGATAACAGGCTTGTTGTTTTAGTGACCGAGCCAGAGTTAACTTTTCCTTTCTTCTGCTTCTTTTTAATCTTCTTTTTTTTCCTTTTATTGCTTTTCCTCAGTCTCTGCATGCACCTTTTTAACTGACTTCTGGCTTGGATTGCATTGTTTTCCAAATTTACAGTGTCATTTGTTTCAGATAAGAAAGACCTAGATTGTTTAAGAGAAGGTGCCACTCCTAGCTTTTCTTCACAATCCTCACAAAACCATGCGACTTCATCAGTAAAAATCACAGGTCCATCTAAACAGTACCTGAATTAAGGAAGTCAAAGACCAATGAAAAAAGAAAATAAACTTGCAAGTTTTCTATTCTATAAGACATGCGGAGAAAAAATCAGATTCAATTTAAAGTCCAGGGTATTAATACAATTGAGTTTGTATCTTTTAATGTCTCTTTGTTACAAGGTTGGAAACAGAGTTTCTCTCATCCCAATGCCAATTGGAGGACAGGATTATATTTCACTACACAGATTTATGAACTAATGGTTAACCAATCTGGTCTTCCACAATCCTTTGGTTCTCCCAAACCGAGCTAAAACGGGTGCATTCTCAAGTCTCAGTTTCACCTTCAATGCCAATATAAATTTTAAGATCATAAATATGGCAATAAAAAAGATAGGCATCATTACCTATTTAGATGGTAAAACCTAGCTTCAAAAGAAAGTCATAATTTTAAAATCATTTCTATTAAAATCAAAAATCATACCTCTGCTTTATATTATATACATATGATGCATATGAAAATCACTACATACTATGGTTAAGTGTGTGATCAGGGTATTAATACCAAGTACAAGCAGCGAGTATCATTCCAATTATTTTTAAGATTGTCCAACTATAGCTCCTTTCCCACCTCCTATAGTCTCCAACAGAAGTTTTAAAGAATGTCCAAATGGCATCAGTGGTAGTTCCATCAGCAACTAAGTATGATGATGAAAATTGCATATAAAAATCATCTCAGGAATGCCAATTGGAAGGTTAAGATTATTTTTCACTACACATAAACAGGGTTATGAAACTTGCAACAGGTAAACAGTTAACCAATTGAACTTTTAGTAATCCTGGTTCACCCAAACCGAACTAAAATGGGCGCATTCTTGAGTCTCACAGTTTCACCTTTAGGGCCAATATAAATTTTAAGATCCTACGTATGGCAATAAAAAAGAAAGGAATCATCAACAGTTTAGATGGTAAAACCTAGCTTCAAAAGAGAATCATAATTTAAAAAGGCACTTCTATTAAAATCCAAAATCATATCTCTGCTTTATAAATATGATGCATACAAAAATCACTACATATCATGGTAAAGTGTGTGATCAGGATATATTAATACCAAGCAGTGGGTATCATTCCAATTAATTTTTGGATCGTCCAAATATAGTTCCCACCTCCAGTAGTCTCAAATGGAAGTTTTAAAAAATATCCAAATGGCATCAGTGGCAGTGGCATCATCAGCTGGGAGGGTATGATACTAAAATTGCTACAAGTGCATCCAAGAAGGCAGAGAAAGGGAGTAACAATAAGTACCTATGCAAAGCATAATCCTGACACTCAGTGCAAAAAGCCAACGTCTCAGCAAAACCACTATCACCACACTTGAGACAGACATTTTCCTACAACACAGGTTCAAAGTTTCACTGAAATGGTTCATAGAAGCAAAATTCAAGCTCCAAATATGCACTCTTCATAAAATATTATAATGGATGAATGCATATAAAAGATGTATCATAAGTTGGCTTGTTGAGGGACAGTTTGGTTTGTGTTTTCATTTCCCCTTTTTTTTCACTTTTAATTATAAAACTGTCACCCTGTTTTGTGTTTTCACGAATTTAATTTGTACAGGAAACACTGAAAACATTACTATTTTCACAGTTCCTATACAAATTTTACAAAACATGAAATAAGATGATAGTTTTATAATTAAAACAGAAAAAAAAAATGGAACCAAGAAATAAGAACAGGAACGAAACAGCCCCTAATATTTTCAGTCATGCATGGATTGACATTAGTTATTCACATTTTTTGCACTGCGATCGATTCCAACATTTAAATCAACATAGTGACCCAGTCAGTTAAGGTATTCACCCAAACAGGCACATGATAATGTTGCAAATTGCATTAACGAAAATGCGAAAATTAAAATAAAAGAAGAATCGCCTATGTACAACTTGATGTTTCGAAGAAACAAAAAAGGGAAATTAAAAGATGCTGACCATGTAAGTTGTTATGAGATGAGAGGTTGAAGAAGGAAGGTATAAGAGTAGATTGTTAAAGAAAAATTTGCATATAAAGGAATTTTGTGATTTTTCTTGTGTTGGATTTGGGAGTGAGAGCAAAACATGTAAACCCTAAAACACTTCGGACCCACACAGCAAACCGCGAGATGCATATGCGTATGTGTATGAGTCTCCCTCTCTTTCCCTGCAACATTTGTATGAGTGGGTCACAAATATTACTAATTTTAGTTTTGGTTTTCTGTAATTATTTTTTAATCTTCACCAGTTTTACATTTTTTTGAAAATTGTAATGTGTTTCTCTGTTAACTTTTTTTCAAACTTTCTAACTTCTGTATATTTGCAAGACAAAAAATCAAAGAAAAATATATTAAACTTTATGTTAATTTTAAATAAAATCACTCTTTTCTTTATATCATAGGCAAGAATACACGTATAAAAAATTATTTGTGTAACATCCTGATTTGAATTATTCGGTTAATTTATTAATTAAATTAGAAAGGTTAAATTAATTAATAGTGGTTACGTTAATTTTTGGAACTCATCGGATAAGTTTTAGGTAACTTGAAGTTACCTGATTGGTTTTAAAAATTAACTAAATGTAGAAAATGATAGGATTACCCTGATAACAAAACTAGTTTTTGCTCTTTCTCTCAATTTCACTCTCTTCACCTTCGTGCATGGAGAGAGGAAAGGAAAATAGAGTCATTGTCTTCTCCCACCACCCGCGATACACCACTCTCATTCTCATCATCTTCTTTAATTTCCTATTCAAGCAAGGTTGAATTTAAGGCTCCACTTTCTTCTTCTCTTCTTCTCACTACAGCCATGGAAGCAAGGGGTAGTCTCCATATTCTTCAATTGTGAAGGTATGGTTTCACGAATCGTTTCTGGGTTTTTGCTTGTTTCTTAAAACCCCACTTCTTGGTTTTTCGATTCCGTGAATTTTAGGTTGTTTAGAACCTATATTGTGTGTGGGCAACATTAGACACCTTAGAGTTTCTTGATTCCGCATTGCTGATAAGCTTTGGAGCGATAAATTGTGATGCTAGTTCCTCATTCTTAAGTTCAAGCCTTAATTCCTTCATTTTTATAGCGTTAGGTTGTTTTGGAATTAATTCAAAGTTTTGGGCAGTGTTGTGACCTTGTGGAAGCGAGTGTCAAAACCCATTGGTGAAACTTGGTAAGTCGTAATCCTCCGAGTTAGTACCGTTTAATTAAATTGTTAATTGTCATGGTTTCTCGGGATACCATTACGATGTAATTTGACTAAATTATGTAGTTTTAGCAATCAGTGAATTAATTAGAAATATCGATATTATTTCTATGTAGGATTAAGTCCTAAAGAGTTTAGAAAATGTTTTGAGCTTCGGGAAATGTCAATTGCAGGTAGGGGGAGCATTTATATTTTAAATGTATAGATTATGAACGCATTGAGGGATATAGCTTTATTTGTGAAATGATTAATCATTGATGGAATTGATTAGGATTTATGTTAGTTGATTGAATTGTGATATATTCCTGTTAGAGTAAAGTCTGAACTCATGTTTGAGCAGTCTGAACCCATGTGATTTGTTAATAATACATATCAAGACTCTCAGCTAAAATGAAGTCTGCACTATTTGTGTGCCTAACAATTCTGTTGAAGTGTGCCAGAAGTCCATAGAGCTCCATTTGTAAAAGAAAGGGGGTCCGTCAGAATCAATTTGCTTTTGAAATGAAGAAGTCCGTACTCACTCAAGCTTCAATGGATCAAGTCTTTTGGTGCCTTAAGACCTTCAAAAGACCGCCCTTCAGACCTCTAGAAGATATGTGACTCTTTGAGTTCTTAACAAAGGATCTTTCCTTTCCTAATATGAAGCTGCATGAGCTTTCTCTGAACTCTCTGAAGCTATCATTAAAAAGGCAATCAACGAAAAAGTTAAAGACTTTATCACACTGATCAAGAAAACTGCCTCACGTATCTTAAGATGTCAGAGAAACTGCATCTGGTTAGAACGGATAACCTAAGGTCAACTACTATAGAGTGTACGAGCTTTCCCAAAGTAAATATGCAAAAAATATCTTTTGCTGAAAACTTTCGAAGTTGCCTAGATAAGGAAACTTCTCTAAAGCATGTGTTTGCACTCACTGACAGCAAAATCCTCAAGAGACCAACATCCTTCGAAGCTGAATCAACGAATATTTTCTAGAATGACTATAAATACAAGAAGACTTTTGAAAACAAGACAGTCACGTTGTTTAACCTCTACTTAAACATTCTCTTGTTTCTTTAGAAACCTAAGTTTGTACGACTTTTCTTGAAAGTTTTTAAGTTCTTGTATTTACTACTTAAGTCCTCTTTGAAGTTCTACTTAGTGCGGACCATGACTTATAGTAATCTGTAGATGGGTATTCAGAAACAAACTAGATGAAGATGGAAAAGTTGTAAGAAACAAGGCAAGGCTCGTAACACAAGGCTACAACCAACAGGAAGGTATAGACTTCACTGAAACTTTTGCCCCTGTAGCTCAACTCGAAGCTATAAGAATTTTACTTGCCTTTGCTGCTTTTAAAGGACTCAAATTATATCAAATGGATGTTAAAAGCGCTTTTCTAAACGACTTTATTGAATAAGTTTTTGTAAAACAATCTCCTAGGTTTGAAGACAAATCTTTAGAAAATCATGTCTTTAAACTTAGTAAAGCACTGTATGGTCCAAAACAAGTACCAAGAGCTTGATATGATCAACTCAGTTCTTTTCTAAAATCAAAAGGTTTTACTAGAGAAAAGGTTGATGCAACTCTATTTAGAAAAGGTTCAGATAAATACTTTATCATAGTACAAATTTATATAGATGACATTGTCTTTGGTGCTACAAAAGAAAGTATGTGCAAAGATTTTGCAAAAACTATGCAGGCTGAATTTGAGATGAGCATGATGGGTAAACTCAAATTCTTTCTTGGTCTGTAAATTAAATAGACTACTAATGGAATTTTTATTCATCAACAAAAGTACACCAAAGAGTTACTCATAAAATTTAAAACGGCTGATGCCAAACCCATGAGTACTCCAATGGATCAAATTGCACTATAAATAAAGATGAATCTGGTACATCAGTTGATCAGACTCTTTACTGAGGAATGATTGGATCACTACTATATTTAACATCTAGCAGACTAGATATAATGTTTAGTGTATGTTCAAGCAGATCCCAAGGATTCACATCTGTCTGCAGTGAAGAGGATTCTAAGATATCTTATAGGTACCACTAACCTAGGGTTATTCTATAAGAGAATAGACTCTTTCTCTCTTTATGGTTTCTGTGATGTAGACTTTGTAGGTGATAAAACAGATAGAAAAAACACTAATGGTGGATGTCACTTTCTAGGAACTAGCTTAATTTCCTGGAGTAGCAAGAAATAAAACTCCATAACCCTCTCCACAACTGAAGCCGAATACCTATCAGCACCTGGCTGCTGTTCTCAACTTCTATGGATGAAGTACCAGCTAGAGGACTACTCAATCAAGGAAGAAGAAATTCCAGTGTTCTGTGATAACACAAGTGCAATCAATTTGTCAAAGAATCCAATCCAGCATTCAAAGGCAAAGCATATTGAAGTGAAATATCACTTCATCCGAGACTATGTTCAAAAAAATATTCTGGATCTACAATACATAGATACAAACCACCAATGGGCAGATATTCTCACAAAGCCCTTGGCTGAAGCAAGGTTTGCTTTTATCAAGTAAAGTCTGAACATGTGCAATATTGAATAATTAAGGTGTATGTATGACCTCAGTCTGTATGCTCTGTCACTTAGAATTATTTTCTTTTGATTTTCTAATATTCTGAGAGACGCAGTCTGCACCTCTCTTTAAATTCTTTTAAACATTGATTTATTTTCTTTCAAAACATGTGGCGTCATTTCATTGCTCTAAACTCAACCATTTTCTGAAAACTTCTTTTCCCTCTATTATGCCATGTTGCAATGTGTTTTACACTTACATGTCTTTTCACATTTTCAAAAAACCTCTGCAACTTCTCTCTTTCTCTGTGAAATTTCTCTCTCTTTTCGAACCTCTCTCAAAACCTTTTCATTTTGCCCTAAAACCCCTTTTGAAAAATCCTCTTATCTTCAAAAACCTCATTTTTTCTTTTTTCAATGGAAGGAATTAACTTCAATGAAAATCATATTGTTGAATCTGTTTATTTCTCACCAATTTAGTATAAAGATGAAGGTAGGGATGTCGTGGCTGAGTTAAATGGAATAGGTTGGCTTCATTTCTGTTCAACCATTAATGCCTATTTACCTTCTCTGATATTGGAGTTCTAGCCTTCGATCACGATCAATAAGGAAGAATCAACGATATCTAGATTTCTCAAAAACAAGAGGATAGAAATCACTCTCAGTGGTATTACAAATGCTTGTGGCTGCACAAATGATGGACTTACTTTTTCTAATGACTACATTGGAAGCATAATTTCAGAAGCTGAAGCTAATGTTTACCTGTATGGTTTGGAAGCTCCTCCAACTCTTCTGGTAAAAGACTTGCTACCCAAAACAAAATTTTTGTACGCACTAATGAGACAAATCTTTTCTCTAAGGAAGAGCACAAGGGATGTTGTAACAAAATTGGATAAGTTCTCTATGGTCCTCATGATGAAGAAGACCCTTGCTAGTCTCCCTAGCGTAATGACGTGCTATCTGATCACCACCATCATCAGAAAGCAGAAGAAAACTCCTTTTCCAGGAGTCTTGAGCAAAATCTTTGCACAATATGGGATTGACGTGCAAGGCTCAAGGACTTGAAAATGTGTGGTAGATTAGCTACTAAGCTCCTACATTTTCTACAATTCTTACTCCTCATGGAGCTACTCTGCAAGCTGAACCTGAACTACCCTTAAAGGAAGAAAAGATATCTTTAGAAGACAACTCTTCATTAGACTCAAACCGACCAAAGTTTGGACCCCCTGCTAAGAAACTCAGAACTTTTGTTGGCATTTCTCCCAAAATATCAAGTGTTAGTCCCTCCATGAGAAAATCTGAACCAACTGGAAAGATTAGCAAACCATCCATTGCTAAACCTTCGATTGCTCCACCATTTATTCCTGTTCATTCATCAAGAAGAATTACACGAGGAATGCTCAAGCGTATCTCTACAAGAAAAAATATTTCAGAAGGATCCTCTACTGTCAACCCTGTGACTTTTAATTCTTCAGACTCCAAGTTTACTTCTTCTGAACCAAAAAATATGCCATCACCTTCCTCATCTGGCATTACCTCTCCGATGATTTTGGACCAACCTCTACACGATCAGGAAACCTCAATTGCTACTCCTGCTCACCCAGAATCCAAACTTCCATCAACTACGATCACTTTGCCATCTACATCATCTTCACTCACATTTGCCCCTCCCTTGCCTGCACGGGACATACTTCATGATGATCGTCTGTGTTTTGCATCAGATGCAACCATCTACTATACGCTTAGGAAGATACAAAGGGCTATACTAATGGATATTCGTCAGGGCAGGATTTTGATTGATCCAGACAGGCTTCACCCTATTCCTAACTCTTATCCTTACAGGAAAGGTAAAGAGCCGGTTTTAGATATGATTCAACCATACGTGCCAGCATGGGATGATCCCAGACCTTGCAGACTTTCGGATGAAGAAGTATCCAGACTCCTTCAATCTAATCATAATACTGAAGAAGATGCTTGACGCTTATGGAATCACATTCTGTGGTTAATAAGTGAAGCAAGATCCAGCTCCAACAGTTCCAACTAGTCATGATTTCTTTACTCCCAAGACCTCCTCGTCTCAATAATAACCCTCATTTGTTGATTACAAAAGGGGGAGAATATTTTGGGGAATAGTCTAAAGTTAAAGGGCTGTGCAGATATAGTTGGTTGTTTTCTTTTTGAAATCTGTAACACATCTTGTGTTCATCAATAGAAATTGTTCTTTCTCTATGTCTTTAGATTTATTGATGATTTATTACTTTAACTTCCTTAAAGTCTGTTGAACATGATTAACTTGACTATCTTTTGCAAAAACTTAAAATAATTTGAAACTTATGTTATGACTTGATATTCAATATTTTCAATTCTTCTTTAATGAAGAACTCATTTTATCCTCGTGACTTAATGTTTGTTATCAACAAATAAGGGGAGATTGTTAAAGTAAAGTCTAAACTTATGTTTGAGCAGTCTGAACCTCATGTGATTTGTAAATAATACAAATCAAAACTCTTAGCTAAAATGAAGTCTGCACTATTTGTGTACCTAACAATTCTGTTGAAGTGTGGCAGAAGTCCGTAGAGCTCCATTTGTAAAAGAAAGGGGGGTTTATCAGAATCAATTCGCTTTTGAAATGAAGAAGTCCATACTCACTCAAGCTTCAATGGATCAAGTCTTTTAGTGCCTTAAGACCTTCAAAAGATCGCCCTTCAAACCTCTAGAAGATATGTGACTCTTCGAGTTCTTAACAAAGAATCTTTTCTTTCCTAATATGAAGTTGCATGAGCTTTCTCTAAACTCTCTGAAGCTATCATCAAAAAGGTAATCAACGAAAAAGTTGAAGACTTTATCACGCTGATCAAGAAAACTGCCTCATGTATCTTAAGACGTTAGAAAAGCTATATCTAGTTAGAACGGATAACCTAAGGTTAATTACTATAGAGTGTACAAGTTTTTCCAAGGTAAATAAGCAAAAAGGATCTTTTGCTGAAAACTTTCAAAGTTGCCTAGATAAGGAAACTTCTCTGAAGCATGTATTTGCACTCACTGATAACACAATCCTCAAAGACCAACATCCTTCAGAGCTGAATCAACGGATATTTTTTAGAAGGACTAAAAATATAAGAAGACTTTTGAAAACAAGGCAATCACGTTGTTTAACTTGCTACTTAAACACTCTTTTGTTTCTTTAGAAACCTAAGTCTGTAAGACTTTTCTTGAAAGTTTCTAAGTTCTTGTATTCACTACTTAAGTCCTCTTTGAAGTTCTGCTTAGTGTAAACCGTGACTTATAGTAGTCTGTAGACTCAGTGTACCTTGTAATCATTTTATATCTTTGTATTTTGAGTTATTTGTTTGTAACTCTAAACACTCTTTCTATCATCACTGTTTATTTTCTGGTGTGTTGCCAAAATCTTCTAGTGTTGGGAAACACAGTGGTTTGAAGAAGCTTTTGGATGAATACTTGGGTTTTTAGCCAAGAGTGGCTAGTGTCAAGAATACTTGGATATAAGTCAGAAGTAACTGGAGTCAAGAATACTGTATCATTGGGCTGGTGCAGATTGTAAATGTGCTTTACAATAGTGAAAATCCTTCAGGCTGAAGGGACTGGACTAGCTTTTGTGTTGGAAGTGAACCAGGACAAATTTTCGCTGTGTATTTTCCTTATCCTATAGCTGCAGTATGTTAAAATTAGCTTTCACTTGAGCAGTGTGTACGTGAATATTTTTGAAAAAAAGTGTTAGACTTATTCAAACCCCCTTCTAAGTCTAACTCTGTACTATCACATAATGTCATAGTGATGGAACTGGCTAGATTATTGAATATGTTGCGATTAAGTTCAATTCAACACCTGTCGTTTTACATATATATACTCACCCCATGGCGAGGAATGGTGATTAGCTATGTGGAAGCCATTGTGATCATAGGAACCATTAGTGGATTATATATGTGCGTGTGTGTGGATAATTGTATAGTTTGATATTTTGTGCCTTGGCCAGCTCCTGATATGTATATATACACTTTGTATAGTGGACTAGGTAGCTGACAACCTCACTGGAGGTTTAGAATTGATTTTGATATAATCCTGAGTTTTGATGATGTTAATATGCATGATGATAAATTAGACTTGGTTAAATATGAATGAATTAATGATGATGAATTTATGGTTGGAATGCCCATGAGATGTTACATATTGCATATACCAATAAATTGATATGATGGGCAGGAATTATGTGTTAGAACCAAGTCTAGTTTGTAAAGGATTTTAAAATCATTAGTTACTATTTACCAGACTCCAAGATTTGTTAATAACACACATCAAAATATTTAATTAAATAAAGTCTGCTAACGTGTTATCTAACCTGTTCAATTAAGTGTTTTATGTTACAAATCTATGATGCATATGTTCTAAATGAAAGGGGGAATCCATCAATAAAAAGTCGACCTTGAGTCATGCAAGTTATTTTAGAAAAAGTATGCCTGGGATCAAAAACAGTTTGCATACAAACTCATCCCAAGAAAAGTTTGATCCTAGAACACCGTTGAAGAAGAGTCTAATTCAAGTGCACTTGTCAAGACTTTTGGATTGTTGAGTTATACGTATCCTTGCTATAAACTTAACATGCGTACTTACTTTAACAATCAAACCCTAGATTTTTGAAGTAACAAGAATGTTACTCCAAAGCACAAACAAAATCAAGGGTAATTTCGAAGATGCTCTAAACTGAGTTTTGATCAAGAGAATCTGCTCTTATCACTAAAAGAGAAAAGAAGACAAACCAGTGCAAGAACTAATGATTGCATGGATAGAAGATTGAGGAAGCTGCATTGCGTAAATTAGAAAAGCTAATAAAGTTCAGTATTTGCTTCAGAAAGCAATTAGAAGGTCAACCCTGTATTTTCTGCATGTTTTAGTTAAAAGAAGAAAGCATACAGAAGGTCTTTTGTTTTGAAGCACTCAATGAACATTATTTCAGTGTAAATTTTGAAGAATCTCGTATCATACCTTTTGTCGTGTTCTTAGCTTCAAGGACAATAAGCTTCAATGGTTATCTCTCTTCAACAGATTCATAATGGTCACCTTGCTTGGCCTATAAAAATGAAGAGAATCCAAACCTTGAAGAAGTTGATGATTTTGAAAATTAGAAGCACGAAAGCTTCTCTCTGCACTTTCAAGCTCTCTATCTAAGCTTTCTTCTATAAAGCAAAGACTTTCTTTATTCTACTTATAACAAACCTTAGTCTTTGTTTTCTATACTTAGTGTGTATGCTCTTTATCTTGTATCTTTTTATACATTAAGTTCTCAAAAACATAAACACAAACACTCTTTCAAATCTTTACTTATGTAAAAGTCTAGTGTGTTGCCAACTTTAGTTTCTGTGGGAAACAGTTGTTGGACTGAAGAGGCTTTTGAAATAATACTTGGGTATTGAGTCAGGAGTGACTTGTTGAAAGAATACTTAGGTTTAAGCTAGAAGTGGCTAAAGTCAACAACACTTGTGGCACGGGATATGCTGAGATTGTAAAAAGACATTTTCACAATAGTGAAAATCCTTCAAGTCTGAAGGTACTGGACATAACTTCTGCATTGGAAGTGAACTAGTATAAATTTTTTATATGCTATCTCTTTTCCCTTTATCCCTTAAAGTCTGGTTCATAAGTTCGCTGCATCTCTTGTTTAAAAAAGTTTACATTTTCCACAAAAAGATCATCAGACTTATTCAACCCCATTTTTAAGTCTGACTCTGAACCATCATTGTGTTTATTATATTGCATATAAGATGTTTGAATGAGATTAAAATGGTTTGATAGCAATGGACTTGGTAAATGGTATATAGAACCATTGATATTTATGTGTAATTAGGGAACAAGTCAAAATAGAATTCGTGAGGTTTTGGAACCTCCGGATAGGTTCAATGGCTTGTATTTGGTATTTAGAGTGTGTGTGAATTGGAATGGTCTAATTTGAATAGGAATTGATAGGTTAAGTTGGGTGGAAGTTGCCTAAGTTAGCCAAATTACATTTTTGTGCATAACTTGCTCAGTTTTAGGAATTTTGGGGTGTGGCTTGTTGCCACAGGTCATAAATGATGTGTTTTAGGTGGTGTCAAATTTTGGTGGTGTTTGAAGGTCATTTGGGGAAGTTAGGGTGTGTAAAACTAATTCTACATTTTATCTATCTTGTAATCGATTACAGGACTAGTGTAATCGATTACTAGAGAATAGACCTTGTAAAATTATGCAGGAGCTCGTGGGTAATCGATTATAGTAATTTGATTAATGGCCCTGGTAATTGATTACACTATTATGGTAGTCGATTATCAGATACACCCTGACAAGTGGATTTTATCTTTAAGTGTCGATAATCAATTACAGGGTTGGTGTAATTGACTACATAGTAGTTTATGACCTTCGTAATTTGTTGAAAACATGTTACAACTCCATCTAGCTTCCACCTAAACCCTTCTATGTTATTTGACTAATGTTTGAGTCTCTGAATGACCAAATGAGGTTTGCAAATAATCAGAAATTTTTTTGTGTTTTTATCTAATTGAGCATTAGGTGCTCACATTTTATATTTCTATATACAACCTTGATATACTACCTTCGTCGCTTTATATAGGATATTTTAAGAATTTTGCTTGTCTCTTTATAAAGACTATTTTTTTATGTTATTAACTTTTTATTACCAAATTACTATTATTAATAGATATTTTTTCAAATTAGAACAACAAGAATTTTTTAATTAATGGATATATTATTAATCTCTTTAGTGATGATTCATTAATATCAATATACTACCTTGTATGTCATAAAATTTGGGGTAGTATAAGTGATTAAGGATAATAACTTATCACATGAGAAGAAATTTTGCTTAAAGTTTCATTACCATTAATAGGTAGCTCCACATTTTTTTATGGTGAAGGAATCTCAAGTAATTCAATTATATGGTTTATTATCTATATATGGTCTTTCTTTTTATCCATTTTGTATAGATTCTTGGTTTAATGTTTCTATTCAATAGGTGTGGTTATTGACAAGAACTAGCCTTTATGGTAAAAAAAACATGCTTTATGAGTAACTCATTACCTTCAGGAATTTTACCACTTTAGGGTAGTTTTTAAAATTAATTTGAAGAATGGGGTGGTTTTGAAACAATTTAGATTTCTAGGGTAGAATGGGTCATGTCAAGTATTGCATTACGTATTTCTGGAAAACGTAATACCCATTACATACTAGCATAATACGTAAACACTGCATGGCTGCCAAGTGGCAAGCCATGGTGCATTACGCTTGATTGTGTAACATAATGTCAGACTGCATTACGTTTTTCCATGCTACGTAATATAGAGGAGTAGAGCGTGACAGTGTTGACTAACATTACGCATGGCCATAAGACGTAATGCATGGGGTTATGCCACGTGGCGTCGAAGACCCCTTTATAAGGGTGTGTGGTCCTCACCATTTCAACGTAGCATTGCCCAATTTTATAGTTTGATTTTCACCTCCAGCTTTCCTTTGCTTTACTGCTCTCATTTTGCATCAAATATTGTCCCCTCTTGAAGGTTTCAGCATTCCCTTTCAACATTTGAGAAGGTATGTGGCAAAGCAGTATTAAGTTTTTAGTTTAAATTGTTTACTTTTGTAGAATTATGTTTGTGAGGTTGTGTAATTTTTTTTTATAAAGTATATGTTAGTTAAAATCTATTTTTTGTTTGTTTGTTTATATTTTAATTAAGATGGATCCAAAAGTTTATATTTTATTCTTTGTATATATTTTGAAAAGTATATGTTAGTTAAAATCTAATTATTATTTGTTATTTGTTTATATTGTATTGTGTAAAATATTATTAAGATGGATCCAAAAGTTTAATGTGTTATTAAAGAAAAATATTTGTTAAGATGGATCCAAAACTTTTTTATGTAAAACATTTTAATTAGAATTTATTTATTGTTTCTTTAGTTATTGTTGATTTTTTTAATGATAAATTGAGTTTTATTGCAGTATGGCCTCATCGTCGCGGCCCCGTGAAGTGAATCCGAGTCTAGAAGATCCGTCGTTGTTGAGGTTTCAAAATGTGCATGTGTCAGAATCGGTTTGGAATGGAAAACCATATCGAATTTTAAAATGTAGGCGTGCATTGGCTCTCCGTAGTGGTATATATGGTGTGCCAGAGGTGATTATGCCACCTTTATAGAGGGCGGGATTTCTTGGTGTTGCCCAACTCCATTTCTTTCAGATAGAACCCGCGTTACTGTCAGCACTTGTTGAGCGATGGAGGCCTGAAACACATACGTTTAATATGCCACCGGGAGAGTGCACCATTACATTACAAGATGTGGCCATCCAGGTCAGTTTACGTGTAGATGGTTTACCTTTGATAGTGGAGACACATGCTCATGACTGGAGTGAGGTGGTCAACAATCTGTTTGGTATATACCCACCAGAAGATGCGTTTCAGGTTGATTGTTTAAAAATGAAGTGGCTATCAGATAACTTTTTGAACATTACAGATCATATGGGCAGTGAACTACAATTATTGAGGTATACAAGAGCGTACATTATACGGTTAATTGGGGGTGTAATATTTCCTGATCATTCATCAGTCGGGTTTCGTTAAAATATCCGCCTCTGTTGGAAGACTTAGATCTGTGTGGTCAATATAGCTGGGGATTTGCAGCTTTAAGTTATTTGTATCGTGAGTTGTGTTTATCAACCAAGTATGAGCGGACATCTATTTGCGGGCTTCACCTATTGTTACAAGTCTGGGCTTGGGACAGATTTCCAGCTATTGCTCCAAACGTGACGATACAGGGCACAGGACGCCGTATGTCGTAAGGTTTAGTGTGTTTTGTAATTGTAATATTTTTGTGTTATGTTATTTGACCCATGGTGAACCGTATTTAACAATTTTATAATAACCTCCAATGTAGGTGGTTGGGCAAGGAAACTTTCAAGGCGGTTAGGAAAGACATTGATTTTTATCGTTGTGCCTTTGACCAGATGAAGCGTTCTGATATAAGTTGGGCCAACAGAAATCTCCTTTGTAAGACACTTTAATAATATTTGTTTTACTAACTTTCTTGTTTTTGTTGTGTAGATTGTATGGACTCCCTACACGAATGAGGTCATGCAAATGCTACCTGCAGTGTGTTTGCAAGGAGCAGAGTGTTGGAGAGCGGTAGTTTCACTGCTTTGTACAAACATAGTGGAGTGGCATCAACCAGATCAGGTGATGTGACAATTTGGGATGCAGCAACACGTTCCTTCCCCTCCTCGGCAACTAGATCATCTGCATGGCATTACACAAAAGGGGAAGGCTGGGGGAAATTGGAACCAGGTCTATCAGCCACTGATCAACATTTGGCAGCGTCACACCGATTTTGTATATACAAACCCACTGTAAAAGGGTTTACTAGCTGAAAACTCAGACTACATGCGGTGGTATAATCTGAACACTCGGTGGTGGATAACCCTGAAAACATGTTGTGTCGGAACACTCGGTATGGTTAAGTTATAATATTGCGAAGTATGTTATATAAACCATGCATTTATTAACCCCTAATCAATTGCTTTATATTTCATAATTTCAGGTTGACATTGTGGAGAATATCCACTATATGGCATCCAAGGAGGCAAGGATGGCGACTCAGGGCCCTAACATGGTGCTTGACCAGATTAAGCAACAATCCCTAAATGCGTGCAAATGATGGGCAAGAGTACAGGGTTTTGGAAGCAAGACAGTTTGCACCAGCTCCACTTCAGGAGGCACCTGTAGTCAAATTTGACATTAACATGCCCGGGACACACAACGAACATCAAAGCATTACCAGGGGTCGGACGCAGGAAGAACAAATTGCCTACACTCTCCCTGAGATGCCCCCTCGTCAGCATGGAACTTACTTTGTTCCATCACAGTTTGTCCCTGATGATCTGTGGTCAACATATCAGTTTCCTTCTCAAATAGAGTTTGGTGGGGATGAGCAATTCTATTACACTCCTCCAACCGATAACCTCTACGGTGGGGCCAGTGGATATGTTCCATCACCAACACAGTCACCAACTGCCTTTCTTCGAGAGCTGATAACACCAGAGACTCCACTTGTAACGCATAGCGGAGAAGAGTCTTCACGTACATTTGACCAAGGTGTAACCTTACTCTACATTTGTCTGCCGCAGCTAACGATATCAACTTGTCGGAGGACGAGGGTGTACAGGAATTGTCACCAAGAAGGAATCCAATTCGGGATGCCAGGGGTCAGAGACGACCATGCATACTTTCCCTAGACCAGGACCCCCCACACCATCGTCATAGGTAGTTTAATGTGTTTGTCGTGTCCTCAAATTCTAGTTGTTCTTTCCATCCTGTGATGTTTAGTGTGGTTTTGTTTTGCTTTCCCTAATGTTGGTGTACCTCATGTAATGTTAGATGTGATGTTTTGTGTTTGTTTTATTTTCTCTGTTGGTTATTATATTATGTGAACGAACTACGAATTGCCTTGCAAACGTGATGATATTATGCAATTATGCGAACATACATTATCATGTAGCGAGTGAGTGCTTACGAAATATTATGATAACGAACATTACATTATAGTGGATCCATAAAACATTATCACACAACCATTATTAACAAACCACTTAGATTTATGAGCTACTACCACTAGCGTTTGTTGGACAACGACGACGGTTATGACCTTTCTTCCCACATTTTGTACACCTAGCTTGAGATGACTACAATTCGACTAAGTCCATTTCATTTCTAATTTGGGATGACTTTGGACAACCTTTGGGGCGTATCCTGCCGTAGTCGGGAGTTAGGACCCATCCGTGATCGGTGACAAACATATTATCATCATTACCAATAGGGTACCAACGCGGTGAGTATGCATTTATAATGTAATCAATGGTATACACCGGATGGATGAATTGAAAGTAGTCGATGCTCACAACTTGGCATGCCACAATCACATGTGAGTAGGTATAATGATATGCCAAAAACCTCCCACAGTCATAGCTTTTTGTCAGACAATACGACAATATATTTTCTTCTACCCCTCTGCTCGACAGGGTCAAACCCTTCTTCCACTTCAAACCAAGTATCATAAACATCATATCGACGAACTGAGTGAGTGATAACGCTAGTCTGGTTTTTGGTTAGGGCATCAATCAACCTCTTGGTGTACCTCATGCATTCCCTAAACTCTGCTCTGGCATGAACGCCCCGCTAAACAAAGTACTCAACCAACCGTGAATACGTACATTTAACCAACGTTGTGATGAGCATGTTTTGAGCCGCTCTAAAGACCTTATTGACGCATTCAGCCAAGTTGGTTGTCATGTGTCCAAACCTACACCCCTTCTCATCATACGCCATGCTCCACTGCTCTTTAGGAATTTCGTCGATCCATGCAGCGATTTCTGGTTTGACCTCTCAAAATCTTTGAAATCTTCTGTCAAACACTGCTTTACATGGTGTGTATCCTGCAACAACACATATTAATCACGGTTGGTAGGAAAATTGTATAACACAAAAACAGCTTCAACACTAACACAGAAACAACTTCAACACTAACCTATTTTCAATAAATCTTGCTTAAGCGCAACGTTCTTAAACTTGTGGTTGAAATTACTGGCTATGTCTCGGATGTAAAAAACATGGTAGGCGTTTGGTGGTTGCCATCCTGTCTGTGGATTTCTAACAGCTGACTTGATGCTTTGGTGGCAGTCTGATATAAGACACAAACCAGTCCTTTGTGTCACATGGCATCTAATTTGCACCAAAAACCAACTCCATGCCTGGAGGGTCTCACCTTCAACTATAGTAAACACAACCGGAAGAACCAAGTTATTTCTATCCTGTGTTGTAGCTATCAACAAAGTGTGTCGATACTTTCCATATAAAAAAATGTCATCAACCTGCAACATGGGTTTGCAAAAGGCTAGTACATTAACACATAGTTTAAATGTCCAAAACATCGCTTAAATGTATGAAACCGTACATCGACCTCAGTGCCAGTAAAAAATTTAGTCGTCACCATTTCAAACGCAGAACCCTGGAGGCAATTGCGCATATGGTTAAGCCAACGTGGCAATAAACGATATGATTCATCCCAGTCTCCAAACACCTTAACAATTGCCTTTTGCTTAGCCTTCCATGCCTTACTATATGAGTATTTATATCCAACCTGACTGCTTATCTGTTCTTGTATCAATGCGATAGAGATTGACAGATCTTAGTTAACCATTCCTGCATAAAACCAAAGAAAATTAGATAAGTGTGAATGAAAACCCACTTTAATTCATTATAATCATTAGACTATGCATACCAACCTATTATGCATGAAGATATAAACTCTGAGTCCAACTTGGCATGATCTTGAGAAAGTCTTATATTTACACAAGTATGAGACCCTCCCCACTTACTAAAAAGCCATGAATTTGTCTTTTTTAACAACATTGCCCTCATCCTCCATGGGCAATCATCGAAATGATTCAGACACCGAACAGTAAAATATGTTGGCATTGATTTAATGACCGTGTATGTTTGATGGACCCTCATTGAGTATTATTTCAACGCAATTTGTACCGCATTTTTTGAGCTAAATTTTAACCCAACATACAATTCATCCCCAACACACCATTCAGGATGGTCATCAAACCCTACCATATCATTCTCTGTAGCTGGTGATCCAAATTTACATTATTGTAAAATGGCGAAGAACTCCAAAAGGCTGGACCGCTCAACCCTACAGTGCAAATAATCGGTTGAAGGTATCTAACACTTTTTTAAGTTAAAATACAGGTTGTGAGTAATACATACTAACCAGTTACAGACAGACCAACGCCACGTGCATTTCCTAAGTTTAGGGTCACCGATATTGACTTAAAGTCACCTTCAACATCAATGTCCGCATCACTATCAATCGGAATGTTGCCTTTATCAAATTCTTCATCATCACTTTCAAACTCAAGTTCAACATTTAAATCCAAGTTATCATCAATAATTAAATCATCATTTCTTTCATCTGCAGCTAAAAAAATAACACAAATTTTATCAATATGGAACCTAACAAATAAAGCCATATACCTAACTGGTAAGTTGTTCACCTTGTGTTAAACACTACGAAGGGGCTTCCGCCTCATGCAACTCACACCTCCCAACATCAACAAAAACCTCGACTGCAGCCATGTCAGATTATTTTTCAAAAAGGCGTAAAACCGACTCCAGCTCCTCATCAACAGTTATTTGAAAACCAAAAAATTTATTTTTTTTCTTACCAATAACTACCCTGCTGGTTAGCTGAGTAATTGCAATGTTACCTTTCAGTTTCAACTTACCAGAAATTTTAGCTTTCAGCTCCTCAAAGGTAATATCACGCCTAATTTGAATCAACTTTGTGTTTCCTTCAAAGGTATGACCTTCTGGCCCTTTATATTTTTGCCCATTTGTATAAAGAACCATCATGACTTCGGATGCCATCTCTGAATTCAGAAGCAAAATGTTACTTCTGAATGCAACTCTCACAATTTCTGGAGAGGAAACGGGATGGAGTAGGAGTTATATAATATCCATTTCACACTTGCATATCACGTAATGCCACGTGGCATTGTCTTATTGGCGCTGCATCCACACGTTACGTAAAGTCGAAATACGTAAACCATATTACGAACAACCTAAATACGTAATACGTTACGTATTATTGACCTGCGTAAAGAACCCTTATTACGCTACCCCATGATATGTAATGCTCCAAACTCTGCCAAGTGTCATTTGACAATGCATTACGTTTATTAAAATACGTAACCTATTATGTATTATTGACCAACGTAAAAGACCATTGTATTACGCTTCCTTATGATACGTAATGCACCTTTCTCTGCCAAGTGGCATCCGTCCATGCATTACGTCTACTGGAAATACGTAATGCCTATTACGTTAATTGGGAATACGTAATGCAATACTTGAAATGATGTTTTCTATCCCAAACATTTAATTTTTTTCAAAACCACCCCATATTCATAATTAATTTAAAAAAGAACCCTAAAGTGGCAAAAAAATCCCATTACCTTCTAGGTGGAATTGCCACAATCTTCATCCACCTTATAGTTATTAGTTATTGGGTCCTATTGATCAGAGCATTGTTTAGAAATTTTTTAAATTTTTTTTACTTCTTTAATCAATATTTTTAGTGTATTTATTAGTATTTTCCATAGTTATTTATAACGATAAAAATAATTATACATTTTACCTAAAAAAATTTATACATTTTATATTAAGTGAGAATAAAATGACAGTCTCGATAATTTTAATAGTAAATTTAAAAAATTAATACAAATTAATTAATATTCTTAATATTTATAAATTAAGCCAATTGTTGATGTATATTAATAATGACTGAAGTTGAGTACTATTTTAAAAATCTTTAAAATTTAAGAAATTAAAATTGACAAACAACGTATTCGAACTTAACTAATTTTAGCTTTAGTTTTAGTTTTAGTTTTCTAATTTTTTTTGTTTTGTTATGTTTAAAGATTCTGAAAGTTTCAGAAATTATTATTATTATAGATAACATGCATTCGAATATATTATATATCACTTGATTTTACAAGACTTGTTAACATACCATCATAACATCACTTGATGATTTGGTATATGTCTCAATCTTCACAAAACTTACACTAGCTAAAACTATATCTTGCTTAAAAATTGCATTCTCATTTTTTCCCCTTCCTAGCAAGTACTATGTTGCTTTGTAAGTACTTTAATTATCTCATCTTCCGCCTCCTTATAAGTCCTTGTTTCCCCTCATTATTTCCAAGCTACTGTTGTTCACCAACTTGAATCACCAAATGCATGCAATCTACTCTTTACAAGTTCAGTTTGATTTCTGATATTTCATCGCTTTCATGTGAGCCTGTCACAACCTCAGAATATGTTCTTTCCCTAGTTTATAACGAGTTTGAAACAATGTCCATTTGAATCATGTTATCATTCCTTATTACAGGTTCACCTTTGACATACTAAACCAGGGGATTGGTAACGGTTTTGAGGAAATCACATAGTAAAACAGCAACACTGACCAACATGAAATTAAACGGTCATTTGATTCCAAAGTCTAAAACACAAGCCTGTGGCAGAAACCAAAAAGACATGGTTGCTAATCTCAATTGGATATTGTTATTAAACAAGAAAACAAGTATTTTTCCTTATGGCTGATCCTGACCGCAATGTTCTGTCACAATTGAAGAATCTAAAATAATCTGACTTCAATGTACAAGTCCTAGTAAAACTGGCTTCTAGGAGTGAAATAAGGAGCCTCATCTGCGCTGAGCACATCCCCAACAACATGCTGTGTTTCAGGTGTATCATTAGGACAAATAGGCCTAATTCTCACCCTTGGTTTACTAGTTGGCAAAAATGGAATTGGTGCTTCCCTCTTAAGAATTCTAGTTGCTTCTCTTACTCTCGGCCTCTTCTCACAATCAGGGTGCACACATAGAAGCCCTACAAGGAGCACCATTTCCATCTCTAATGTATCAAACTTACCCTTCAGTCTTGGATCAGAAGCCTCAATGAGTTTCCTTTTTTCCCACAAATTCCACACATAATCTGAAACTACTGAGCCATCATCTTCCACTGGCTTCTTCCCAGTTGCAACCTCTAACACCACTACTCCAAAGCTGTAAACATCAGTTTTTACAGTAGGAACACCAGAATAAACATACTCAGGAGCTAGGTACCCTATTGTTCCTGCTGGAATAGTAGCATCCCTTGTACTACAACTATGTTCATACACTTCAGCAAGCCCAAAATCCCCAAGTTTTGCATTGAAATCTGCATCAAGCATTATGTTGCAGCTCTTCACATCCCTATGAATGATTTGCCTCTCACATTCCTCGTGAAGATAGGTGAGAGCAGAAGCAACCCCTAGAATCACATTAACTCTTTGCTTCCATGAAAGAACAACTGAAGAATTGAAGTTTCTATGAAGAACTTTGTTGAGGCTCCCATTGGGCAGGAACTCATAAACCAGGACCAACTCACTCCCCTCACAACACCACCCCTTAAGCTGAACCAAATTCTTGTGCCTCAAGTAACCAACCATTGTGGCAAACTCAGTGGCAAAAGGGTTGTGCAAACAATCCATATCATTATTAACCCTCTCAAACCTCTTCACTGCCACATCCCCTCCAAAAGGAAGATACCCTTTATAAACCTTCGCTGATGAACCTTCACCAACTAGCCTATCTCGATTGAAACCCATTGTGGCAGATTTAATCTCCGAAAGAGACAACCTCGTTGGCACTTTACTTGTCTGAAATCTACAACTTTGCCCTTCCCTAACCCCTCCAACACCACCCTTTTTCTTTCTCAAGAAAACACACACCACAAACAGTGCAGCAAAACAAGAGACTAGAAAAGCACTTAACCCTCCCAACCCAAGAGCAATCTCTCCAATCTTGTGATGCCCACCACCATGATTCTTCTTTGGTGCATCAGAATCACCTTCATGACACGAGAAACACTGCCCTTCTTCCACCATATCCGCAGGACTAACCTTATAAGAGTGCCCAAAAGTTTTGAACTGCCAATGATGAACAAGGTGAAGGCTTGATCCCTGCCCATTAGATGCAGAGAAACCAACATGCATTTCATCCTTGAACCTCTGAGAAAGGTCAACCTTTGAAGCAAGAACAGGGGTAGCAGGCCTAGAACCTGAAGAATAACCAACCCAAACACGAACCATTTTCATCGCATCCCTATACTCAATCCAAGCAGTGATCTCTCTCCCACTCCTCAAATCAACCCCACGTGACAAAGCATCCACGGAAGCAAAAGACACAACACTACCAACATCGATCCCAACGTGGTTCCCATTGATGTCACCAAGTGAAGGGTCGAAGCTTGTGTCGAATTCCACAGCAAAGTAAGAATCTTGTTGGGGTGAGGGAAGACCCATGTAGCCAACAGAGAGGGTGGAGAAATCAGTGGTTGAGGAAATGAGAAAGGCGATGCCATCACCTGAAGGGCAAGAAGGGGAAGAAGTAATGGAGAAAGAGAAGCGGCAAGAGAAAGAAGCGATGGAGTTGGTTTCAGGGTCGAGGAAATGAACAGGGTAGAGATAGAAAGCTCTTCCCATTGCTGAAGAAGAAGAGAGGCAAGAGGGTTGTTGGTTGGTGAGGGCTATGGCGTTGTTGTTGGGAGTGAACGAGGCGTCACCATAGAGTGTGACGTTATGCGAAGGCAAGAATGGGAGAGTGAGTGAGGGGAAGGTCGTGAGGAGAAGGAAATGGAACCATGAGAGTAATGGCGGAGAGTGACAACAATGCATTGTAAAAGAATGGTTCTTGAGAAGATCTTGCTTTCATGGTATTGGTCTGTGGGGGTTGTTGTCAACTTCTGAAACACAATGCAAGGGGTTGGACGGGTAAAAAAACTCACAATTACTGTCTACATTGGAAAAATGCTTTAACGGAAGTGCTTTGACGAATTAGCTAGTCTTCTATGGTTTTTTTTATATTGTTTTCTTTTCCCATTAGATAGTAAACATTGTTAATTCTTTTTACTTCCCTTCTTTCATAACCAATTTATAAATGAAAATATAAGATAAATACATGATAATGAGTTTATCATGCATGTTGCTTACATTTAAGTAGCTAGGTACTAAGCTTGTCTAATTGTATGTGTTCTATTGGTAATCAAGAGAAAAAATTAGGATCGGGATTAGACAATGATTTTGAAAATCATAGTGAGAAAAAAAAATCCAGCCAAATGGTCAATTTCTTGGGCAAGGAGCAGCTTATTGTGGAATAAAATTCTCAACTTTTAGATATCAATTTTAAATTAGTTTCAGCTTTTAACTAACTTGGTCATAGTGATTTAGTGGTATTTTTTGGCCCTTTATACATAAAGTATTTTGCCAAAATATACATTGTCAAAAATATATGTAGCGATATACAGAGTTTTGGCCTAAAATATATCGAGTGGTTGAAATATAAATTTGTTATCACAATTGAATGCTCATCGAAAATGATGGACGATTTGGTATAAAACTAAATGAAATATTTATAATTTAATTACAGTAACTTAATACAAATTGTGATTAGCATTTTTAATAGAATTCTCATTATTTTTTGCTACAAATAACACCATTTGCACGAGCAATAGACACTCAAACAAATTGGAAACCGAATTAGAAAACAAACACAGGTAGGGCGAAAAGAGGTTTATAATTTCTCTAAAGTTAACATGTTAATATTCTTCTTTCTTTCTTTCTTTTCTTTACCTTCCATTTTGTAGTTTTTCACTGTATATATGATTTCGTGAGTACTATCTTGTGGACGAGCTTCTAATTTTTTTTTTTATTTTTTAAAAGATGATCCACTTTATCCAAAACACAAGATATACCTTTTCAAAAAAAAAAATCTTTTATTAAAAAGGACAATTCTTGTTTGATATTTCTTACTATACACCCTCTCTTTCATAAGGGTGGGTGATGAATCTTATTTATAATTAAATTTTGAATAGGATTAATCTCCTCTAATTACATTCATAGAGTACTAGTGATTAATACAAATACCAAAAAAGTGATATTAAGTATTTATTTTCCCATCGAAGTAATTAGACATTTTTAGGGGTGTCCAATTTCGTCGTTGTCTATGTGAACCTAAGCTACCCGATTTTAAAGGTAAGATTCGGGTAAAAAAATGTCATTTAAACGGTTTATTGTGACTAAAAATAGGCGGGTTCGGGTTAAAAAATTAAACTCGATGATATCCATACCCAACCGACTGCTACTAGGAATATCATGCAGTTATTTCTCTTTATTGATTTCTAGATATATTGACGATACTTTCTTTAAGATTTGTCTTTGTGTAGTCAACCTGAAGTCATACATAAGTTTATCATCAAATTATCATATTCTAAATGCATGTGTTAGATTTAAATACTTAATAACTTTTAAGCTTTTTTCTAGTACTAGTACAATCTATAATTAGAAAAAAAACAATCTAATAGAATTACTTCCTACTGCTTCAATGCTATGTCACTTTCATATTCCATAAGGCTTTGGTTCTAAAACGTGAAATACATCATTTTTATATGCAAGTTTTTGCTAAAATTATTTTATACGTAAAAAGTGTTTGGCAAAAAATAAAAATTAAATTTTTCTAAGAAACTTAACTGAAAAATCCGACCGAAAAAACCGAGAACCGCAATTAACCGAACCCGACCAAACCGACCGTAGTATTGAGTGAAAATGGGTTATTATTTATGTTTCATGGATAACAATGAGTGGACTCAAAAGTAACTGAATCCGACCGAACCCGACCGATGGACACCCCTAGACATTTCTATCTAACAAATTTGTGTGATCCATTAGTTAATTTACGTTTAGGAATGTTTCTACCAATGATATTTTAGGAATGTTTCTTCCAATGATATTTTAGGAATGTTATTTTACGTTTATTAGGCTCTAAAGCTATGCAAGTGAGTCTTATTTTAGTTCTTTATATAATCTGCTTCGTAATCATTATTACCCGTGAATGGTCGTCAGAATTTTTTTTTTCTAAAATTTTTATATATTAGGGTTCACTTATAGCAGACATAATCTTGTAAGATTTTGATGATTCCAAAGAAATTTGCTCAAAATCTTACAAAGTTAATATGTAAGCATGATTCAATAAAATTTAAGTTTCAGGTTTTAAATATTTTCATTAAATTTTAAAAAAATATCTAATTATCTTAAGAAACATTTATATATTAAAATGTTTGCCGGAAATATCACCATTATACAAAATTTAGTTTCTACATGTATATATTAATTAAAGTTAATTATATATGAAATTTTAACTTTTAATGTAATAATTCATAATTTCTTTATACTAATTTTCATAATAAATTCAATCTTTAATAGTAACTAATTAATTTGTAAATGGGATTTTCATTCATAAAATAGAGAATAATTTGAATATTTGACGAAATTGCCACATAATTAACTTAAGGAGATGTCTGGTGTAAGAATATTTTTTTTTAATTCTAAGAATTATATTTCTCATGAATTATTTTTTTTAGAAATTATATTTTTCATGAATGTTACAAATATGTTTGATGTAACATCTTATTTTTTATTATTGGTTAATTTTTATTAATCAAATAATTAATTGAGAATGTTAAATTAATTAAAATAAAGTTACATTAATTTTTGAAATGTATCTGGGTCAAACTGAAGTTACCATATTAGTTTCAGAAATTAACCTAACGTGTGGAAGGACAATTTTGCCCTTAATTCTATTAGCTTTCAATCCCCCATTTCCTTTTCTCCTTTACACATGTTGTATAGGAAAAGAAAAGAGTTCTTCACTTTTTCTTTTTCTACTCACTCGTGACACCATACTCCATCACCTCAATCTTTTCTTCAATTTCTCTCAAATTAAGGCAAGAATCAGGCTCCATTTCCATATTTTCTTCACGTGGACAGCATTGAAAGGCTTGGGGTTCCTCCATTTTCTCAATTTAAAAGATGAATTCCATGGACCCCATTTTTTGTTTTGGCCTTATTCTCTGAATTCAAGCTTTAACTTCTTCAATTCCATGCTTTTAGTGAGCTTTGGAACCATTCTCAAGTAGTGGGCAACATTGAAAGGTTAGGATTCTTTAATTCCTTCATTATCGGTGAGCTTTGGAACGACTCATCATTCGATTTAGTTTCATTTTGCAAGTTCAAGCTTTAATGGTTTTATTTCCATGGTTATAGGTGGTTTTAAATCCATTTTGAAAGTGTGGGCAGTGTTGGAACCTTAAGAATTTAGTGTCAGCACCCGTCGACGATATTCGTTAAATCGTTATCCTCCCAACCTTCGTTGTTTTGTTAAATTGATGAGATTAACGATGTTTTGGGTTTCCAACAAGTTAGAAATTAATTAAATGCCATGAGTTTAGTGAGTGGCTAATTAATTAGAGAATTGTTGGTTATGTGTAACATAGGTTTAATTTTGGAAAGTGGTCGAGAAGCATGGATTAGGAGTTAGAATCATTGATTCCAGGTAAATGGAGCATTATATTTTATATGCATGGGCTATAAACGAATAGAGGATAGTTTGATGTTTAATTGAATGGTACTATTGTTGTGATTAATTATGATATGATTGTGTTATATGGATTCTGTTCATATGTTGTTTGATAGATTGACGATATGATTAATATTGCATTGGATTACAATGATTGCTGATGATATTTGGTTGACGATGAATATATTGATAATGATTTGTAAGCTTGAGATAGCTTCATTGATATTGTGAATTGATTATAAGTGATTTTACATGTTTTGCTTGATTAGATAATTGGTTGTAAAACCCTAGGTGATGGTAACCAAGTGGTGACTTCTGGTGATGGTAACTAGGTGGTTTATTGGTGATTGATATTTGTTGAACATGGCATTTGCATAAGGACGTATACGGGACTGCAGAGGGCTTGTGATGTCAGCCCAGATGGGAAGGCGGCCCTTGAATAGGCACAGACCTTATGGTGGTTTCTTCGGATTCCACAGCCACTTTCAAGTTGTACTCGAGGTCGGCCCGCAACACCTAAGTTGAGATGCCATTGTCACTGAGAGTGATTAGTGTTGCAATATGAGCGAGCGGTTTGGTGCCGATAAAAAGATATAATGATATAAGTTGAGAAAATTTTATATACTACAATATTAATCTCATCGGTGAAGTCGAATCCGCATGCATATACATTGGCATCTAGATTGAGGTTGAAACATTATGAGAAAACTATAGACAATGATCTTGAATGTGGTTTATTTAGTTTGTGATGATATATGGATATATATTAGTTTATGTTAAAGGGAAATTAATAGCTTAATGATAAATTATGGTGATTAATGACTAATATGGTTAGTGTTAGAATTGGATAGGAAGTTGTATATATTGAGTTTAAATTCAATTCAGTATTTGTCATTTAACGTATATATGATCACCCCCTAACCATTTTTGTTTTAGTGAACTTGGATAAAGGAGAAGAATGGTGAATAACCATTGAGAATGACTTGAGGATTCATGAGAAGGATTAGTTCATATGTGTTGATATGTATATGTATATATATTTTGATGTTATAAGCCTTGGTCGACTCTTTTGATCATTGTATATATTTTGTCTAGTGGAGTAGGTACCTGGTAATCTCGTTGGAGGTAGAATTGTTTTTGATACCTATGTATATATATATATATTGATCTGTCCTGAACCGGGGTCTAGAGATCTGGACTCAAGTCAATCACAAACAGTATGTAAATACCGTATAGGAGACCGGATGTATGAGTATCCGGTATGAGTATCCGTTGTCCTTGATTGAGGAGAGCGGATTGGGCGTCCTGGAGATCCTTCACACCGACCTACCGCGTTAAAGTGGGCGAATGGTGGTCTCACCTGCAAAGATTCTCCGACGCTCAAGTCAGTGATGATATTCCAAGTAAGGAATGTATTTCAGAGAGTAATTGTTCATAAAATCAGTTGAAGATCCCTCACTTCATTAATGAAATGAGTTCATATACCTGATTGACTCGTTTTACGAGGACTCGTTAGTGGGGAACCACTAACTCCCATTAGCATTATTTTATTGCGCACCTACCAGCATGATTGGGTCAAGTGGCTATTTTATATTGAGCATGGAGAATATAGACTAGGATTAGGGAACAAGTTGACCATCCCTGTGAGCAGAATTTGGCTCGTAGTGCAGGGAATTATTGATCGATCCCTGTAGCAATGATCCTTGTCTTTAGCACAGTGACGTGTGTGTTATCCGATGTCATGGTGTTATCCTAAACAACCGGTATAGGAAGAACGCCTGATACGGAATTACAGCCCGGATGTATACCGATGACACCGGTTACACGTTAACGTCTTGACAAAGACGTTGAAATGTATCTTGCAGGTCGGATACCGGTATTGAGACCAGATCATATGTCCTCTAGCTTGTGTGAGGGACTGAGTGGTTGTTCACATAAGCTACTCAATCTGCGAGAGGTCTGAATACCGGTGAACTTACACGTTAAATTGTTCCTTAGCATTTATTGGCAAAGAACCGTTCTCAGATAAAGAGATATGGTCTGTTGGTGTCGTCACAACGGATTCAGACAAAGATTCGTTGTACGAGAATTTCAAGAGTTTATTAGAATTGAAAGCTCTTGAAGTTCGTGTAACGGCTGTAAAGCGCGAATTGCGTTTGCATGATTAGACATTAATGCTTTCAATCACGTGGGCGAGCAATTATTGCGCCTGAGATGGAAATCTCATTAACCGTCGTTTTGGGCTTAATGGGCCTGAAGTTTTCGAAACTTTTTGGGCCTAGTAGATAGGCCCTTCGTCGAATTGCCATTGTTTTGGCGCCCATGAATTTGGAACGGTTGTGTCGTTTCGCTTGTGAACCAATGCGTTTAATCGAGAACGACACGACTTCTAGAGTGAGTAACCGAACCTCTTCATTTCTTATAAAAGAAACACTTAGTGGATTCTGAGTTCCACTTGCTTCTGTTTTCTTAACAAAACTCTGCAAAAATCTCGCAAGGAAGTTCGTTGCTTACTCTACGAGACTTTGTTCATTCTTCACCTTCATCGTCATTACCTGAGGTAATTATTTCTTCTTCCCCTGTAAACCTCGTCTTATTTTGGGTCTGTTATTCTTGCTTGAAGAGAATGTAGTTTATTTAGGGGGAGAATAATTTCTCGCAACCCTAAAAGTTATGGGGAAGAATCCTTATGATTCTTTCTAGGGTTGAGTCATGTCGCTCAGAAAGGGGATCTTACTCACTGTGAAAAGTGACTTTTCCCTTCTCAGAGTCGTCCTCTGATTGTAGTCGCTTTGTAGAAGATGAAGTGAGTAATGATTATCAACTTTCTGACGACATGATTTCTTATCGTAGATTAAGGAGTTCGGTCTAGATATTTCAAATGGCAACTGGAGAAGGATCTTCTGGAGATAGTGCCATTTCGAAGACAGCTGAAGGTCTCTACAGCGTCGCTGTTTCCAAGTTGAATTGGGAGGAGCTTCAGGCCAAATGGCCTTTCTGTTGGGTGTCCAGTGAATTCAAGGACTTGGCTTCCCGTCATGCAGATGAGGATGGAGCCAAGATTCAGCCAAGGTTCACGCTCCATGCGGAAGAGGAAACGAAGAGATGGTTTAGGGTTTATGCACCGCTCCCTACAGAACGGATATGCCATGTCGTACCAAACGACCGTTCTATGTATATGTATGATTTTATCTTTCATTACTTGGGAGTTCGTTTCCCTCTAACCGAGCTTCAGATGGGAGTGTTGAGATTTTTAAACTGTGCACCCTCCCAACTTCATCCCAACGGCTGGGGCCTCATTCGTGCTTTGGAGGTCTTGGGTGAACATTTCAACTTCACGCCTACTGTGGCAATGCTATTTTACTACACCCAAGTAGTTCGGAGGGCAAATAAGCAAGGCGGTGTTGGATTGGTGACACTCCGGACTCTCTGTTCTTTTGTGAACTTTGAGTCTTACACCGATTCAGCCAAAGTTGACGGAAAGTCGTTTAAGACCTACTTCACCCGGATCTCCATTAAGAAGAGCAAACCGGTATTTTGGAAGGATGAAGAGGGTGTTAATAAATTTCCTCTGAGTTGGACCCATAAACATTTTCTCATGAACTCCCACGTATATTACGCTGATCAATCCAAGCTGTCTCCCGAGTCGTCAAAAGTGTTGTTCGCACTTGAAGCACATACTACACGTCACAACGTATTTTCGTGTAGGCGTCTTTTAAGTAGTTCAAGCGGAGTCCGGGATGATTATCTGCGTAATACTCATTTTATTTCACTTTTTCTCCTTTGTCAAATATATCGAACATTTTGCAGTTGCTAATTTCTTGTGCTTGTTCATGCAGGTGAAATAGAGCAAGAGACTCCGAAAATGAACAAGTTGAAGGGATTTAAGGCGGGGGGTAAATCCGTTGCCCGCGAAAATGAGATTAAGCCTAAGCCCTCCACAAAGGATCGTCCTGAGTTAATCATCCTGACCTCGGATGCTGAAGGGGACATTCCGCTGGCTGAGGGCGGTCCATCCGATGTTGGCGCAGCCACGGGTCAGCCCCCTGTCACTGAGAGAATGAGAAAAATTAAGAATGATTCTGTGGGGGGTCCGTCCAAGAAGCGTAGAACTCCGGAGGATAAACCTGTTGAAACCTCGGAAGCAGCTGTTGCTTCCTCCGGACTCAATAAAGGAATTGCTGCCGGGGTTTCTGGGGCGAAGCCGACCTCTTACCCAACCACCTCGTTTCTCACCCCCTTCCTCTCATACGAAGGATCTACTCCAGCTACTCTTCCACAGCCGATGTACAAACTCCGGCCCACGCTCAGCGCTAAAGAAATTAAAGAAGCATGTGAAGCCGGAAGGTGGCAGTTAGCCGAACTTGCTGGAATGCTTTATTCAGTCAGCGAGTTGGCTGACAACGTCGATAAGGTTGAAGAATTAAGTGACAAATTGGAACAACTCAACCTTTCATCGGGGAAGGACAAAGCCACCATAAAGCTAATGGAAGATCGTCTTGCCAAGTCTAAGGAGTTCGGAGATATCATGAATAAAGAGAATCTTAAGCTTAAAGGTGACTTCAAAGACTTGGAAGGCAAGCTGGCAGAGAAGGAGGAAGAACTCCATAGCAGCCTGGATAAAAGCAAAGCTGCTGCTGAGGAGTGGTCCCAAAGGGAGAAGAAGCTCCTTCTTGAGATCGAAGGACTGAAGGCCTGGAGAGCGAAGTCTGAAGGATCTAGTGGGGAGCTTTCCAAGTTACGGGGAGAATTGGCCATAGCGAAAGCTGAGAGACAAGAAGCAATTGACATATGCAGCCGGGCTGTTGAAGAATCCTTCGGCCTAGCTATACGCCAAGTTTTCTACCGCAACCCCACGGCGAAAATTAACCTTTATGGAATGGATCCGTTCTATGAATTCCATGGGGGAAAGTTAGTCGCAGTGGTTGATGGTCGCCACGAAGATCCTCCGACGTCCCTGTATGGTTTGCCTCCTCTTCCTGAGGGTCAAACTATGGGACCGGATTTCGTCCTTCCTGTGTCTGAGGTTCCTTCTTCTGAAGAAAGAACTGAGGCTCCTGGAGGGGAGATTCCTGCAGAAGTTACGGAGGAAGGGACACAAGAGCCTGGTGTTGAGGAGGCACAAAAAACTGAAGAACAGATTCCTCCTCCATAGTTTTGCTTTCCTTTATATGTATAGTTGTGTGCCGGGATCAACTCCGGCTTTTAACTATTATGTGTAACCTTGTTTTTAATGAATGAATTTCATTTAAGAAATTGGTCTTCATCGTTTTATGTATATATAAATCGTTGCTAATCCGTTTTGTATGGTTAACCTTGAGGTCGGATTGAAATAATTACCTCGGAAGATTAAACAACAAATAAATTTAGAACGGATAAATATATACATGTCCCTAAGTGCGTATTAAGAAGAAGGTGCCTGTCTTTGGGGCATGATCCTTAATTCTTTTGGGGAAAAGGGGAGTCGATCCGTTGTTTAGCAAAATAGTGTAACAGGACGGATGACTGTACTTTATTCATGTTATTCTCACTGGAGAAAACAATGTAAGAATATTGTTCCAAGTTTGGGGAACTGCAAAGGTGTAAAGAAGTGGTGTTTTGAGTCCTCCATCATAAGGATAATGATGGGAGTTTTTCTAAGCCAGGAGTTATGTCATTGTATCACAGAGTAGGTGATAAAGAATATCCGTCCTGGGAGAATACCACTTGAGAGTGAAAGTGCGGATTGACTTTCAGAGGTTTCCATCATAGGAGTGATTATGGGAATTGTTCGTACCAGGAGTTTTATCGTCGAATCACTTCATAGGTGATTGAGATCATCCGTCTTGGGGATGTGTACGACACCAGGAATTACATCGTCATGTCACATAGTAGGTGATTGAGATCATCCGTCCTTGGGGTGTGTATGGCGCCAGGAGTTACATCGTCAGATCACAGAATGGGTGATTGAGATCATCCGTCCTGGGCAAGTACACAACGTCAGGAGTTACATCGTCATATCACATAATGGGTGACTGAGGATATCCGTTCTGGAAAAGCACACCGCCAAGAGTTACATCGTCAGATCACAGATTAAGTGATTTAGATAGTCCGTCCTGGAGACGCTTTTCAATCGTAGGAGTACGGATTGAATGAATAGTTCTCAGTTTTCAAAAGCTTCCATCGTAAGAATGATGATGAGAATTATTCATACCAGGAGTTACGTTATCGAATCACAGAATAGGTGATTGAGATCATCCGTCCTGGAGTGATGATTGGAATTATTCGTACCAGGAGTTGCATCATCGAATCACAGAATAGGTGATTGAGATCATCCGTCCTGGAGACATTTTTCCAATCATAGGAGTACGGATTGAGGTGGATGCTTCTCAATCGTAAGGATTCAATTTTCGTATCCGAAATCAGAGACCATCAGTATTCTACTAGCCCCCTAGCTTATGTGAGGAAGTAGTAGATTTGCTCACATGAGCTATATCGATCGTAGTACGTCTGGATTTCGGAATTGTACTGGTGCGTAAATATCCGCTCTGGGAACAAGATTCCGTTGTGACGGATTATTTGAGGGCGGATTAGAACAATGAGAATCTCAGAAGTTTATTGAATTTCGCAACCCTTGGTATTCGGGTAATGGTGGCCACGTTCCCCATGATTGGACATTTAATGTCTTTACTCATGTGGGCGAGCCATTATTGCGTTAAATGCGCATGTCTTAATAACCGTCACGCAGGGACTTGTTGGGCCAAGAATTTGGATTTAATAGGCCCATTTAGAAAGCTCTGTGACGAAACAATGGCATTTTGGCGCCTTTGGGTTAAAAACGACAATTTTAACCCACTAAACGGGGAGTCGTTTGAGGGTAAACGACAGGTTGCCTTGAGTCGGTTTTTGAATTTTCATGCCCTGAAAAAGGCATTTTTGACAATCTCAGTTATCATTTCTTCTAACTCTCTTGACGAACCTCTGCAAAAGTTTCGAGAAGATTATCGTGTCTGCCTCTGTGAATCTTAATTCACTATCCTCATCTATCCTTAGGTAACCACTTTCTTTCCATCTTTTGTGTCTCGTTTCAATATCTGAAAATGTTTAGGAAAGGTGTTAGTTTTAGTGGTATTAGCCCTAGAGAAAGAGGAGGAAGGGCCTTAACTCGAAACCACACAATTCGTGGTGGGAGGATTCCAGTGGTCTTCTAATCGAAGCCACAAAGCTCAGAGAGGGAGGCGTCGCCGTATCAGAGGCGAAGGGCGATTATACCCTTTTCAGAATCCTCCTCTAGTGAGAGTGCTGAGAGTGGTGATCTGTATCTTTCTGACGATGTGGATTTTTACCGCAGTGTAAAAGCTTTCACAATGGTGGTGAAGAAAGCGACTGGGGGAAAATCATCTGGAGGGGAAACACCCTCTCAGCAGTATATATTGAAGACAGCTTCCGGGCTGTGTAACGTGGTTGCACACCGGATTGACTGGGTGAAATTCCAAAAGAAACGCCCATTCAGCTGGGTGGCTGAGGAATTTCACGAAACGGCATCAGTCCACACTCGAGAGGATAGAGCGGAGTTGGAACCGCATTTTACGGTTTTCAAGAAGGATAAATACAAAAGGTGCTTCATGGTGTTAGCTCCGCTGCCATCAGATCGGATTTGTCATACTCCGGACGAAAGGTCCCTGTATATGTATGACTTTTTATTTTTGAATCTTGGCGTGCGCTTTCCCCTCACAAAGTTTCAAATGGGGGTTTTGAGATTCTTAGACTGTGCCCCTTCACAGCTTCACCCCAACGGATGGGGGTTAGTCCGTTCTCTTGAAGTGCTTGGGGAGCACTTCAATTTCAAACCGACGGTGGCGATGCTTTTCTACTTCGCTCAAGTGGTCCGTCGTGCAAATAAGGAGAAGGGGGAGTGAGCTTGATATCCCTCCGGACTCTCTCCAAGATTATCAACTTCGAGGCGTACACTGACTCCGCCAAAGTTGATGGTCATTCATTCAAGTCCTACTTCACGAAGATCAGCGTTCATCCTGATGAACCAATTTTTTGGTTAACTGAAGATGGGATTCCGAAGTTCCCAGTGGCTTGGATGCATGAACATTTTTTATTGACCTCCCAGGCGTACTACACTGAGGAGGATGAGCTGAGCCCATCTTCAGTTTCTGTTCTTTCAGCCCTTCAATCCTACACCGCCTCGCACCAATTCTTCTCTTGCAGGCGTTTATTAGGATCGTGGTCCACCCGCGAGGAGTATTTGCGTAATTTTCCTGCTATTTTTCATGTTTTATCGTATCATGCCTTGAAATCCTTGATTTCTAACCATGTTGTTTGGTTTTGCAGTTGAAATTGAAACTGTGTCACCAGAGATGGAAAAGCTGAAAGGGCTCAAAGCTGGAGTGAATTCCGTAGCAGCTGAAAATGACATCCAAGCGAAACGGAATTCGAAGAAAGCTACAGCTGAGACTATAATTTTAACCTCCTCTGCTGGTGACGATATCCCCTTGCTTGAGGGCGGATCCAAGGGGGTTATGGTTGAGAAGGTCGGAGAGAAGAAGAAAAGGACAAAACGCGGTTCTTCCAAGGCCTCGGATTGTCAACCTTCTCCCAAGAAATCCAAAATTTTAAGAGGGGGTGCTGACCCGGAGCTTTCTAAGGAAAAGAAAGTGGAAGGGCCCACTCCGGATGCAGGATCCACTCCGGATGCCCCAGGCGACGGGATCACTTATGGTGCAAAGCCAATAACGACTTATTTTGCACCCAAAGTTACTCGCCTTCTTGAAAGTAGCTCCGGTCTTGCACAATATTTGGTATACGAGGGTTCTGTTCCTGAGGGCGTTCCTGAAACTCCATACAAGCTGAAGCCCTCATTGAAGAGTGAAGAGGTAACCAAAGCTTGCGATGCCGGACAGAAGCACCTGGCAGAATTATCCGGGCTCCTGAGATCGGTTCGTAAACTTTCAGAAGAGAATGAGAGGCTCAGCTTGTTGGTTGGCAAGGTTAACGATCTTAGCGTTGCTGCTGCTAAGGATAAGGCAAACATCCTCCGTTTAGAAGGTAAATTAGAAGCTTCCAAAGAGGAAGGATATAAGAAGGATGAAGAAATTGCCAGACTGATGTATCTTGTCAAGGAGTTGGAGGTTCAAGTACTTGATCAAAAGAAAATCAATTCCGACCTCCATTCCAGTCTTTGTACGGAGAAGGAACGCTCTTCAAAGCTGGAAGAGGAGCTTAAGGAAGCCAAGATCGTCTATTCTCAAGGAGTAGAAGATTGGTCTCGTAAGGAGAAGGAGCTGCTCTTAAAGTTGGCGGACACGAAAGCAGAATTTGACGAGGCTGTAGATATGTGTGATCAAGCAGTCAAGGAATCCTTCGGGTTGGCTGTTCGTCAAGTTCAATACCGGAATCCCAAGGTGAAACTTAATCTGAATGGTATTGATCCGTTTTATGAGTTTCATCAAGGGAAACTGGTGGCCATTGTTGATAACCGTCATGAGAGTCCGCCTGACACGCCATACGAGTTTGCTCCTTTACCTGAAGGCCAATCAATGGGACCTTCTCTTCTAAAGCTCAAAAGTACAGGAACAGACCCTAGCATAGATAAAGGCAAGACCGGGGATAAAGGCAAAGGGAAGGAAGGAGATACAAGTCGCAAAAACTAGTGCCTTCCTTTTTTCTTTTTTCTTTTTATTGATTCAAATTCGCTGTGTTCCGGGATCAGCTCCGGATTATTAAACGAATTTCTCCATGTAATATACATTTAATCAATAAAAGAGCGATTTGCCTTTATATGCATGTGTATCGAGTCATTCCGGATTTAAGTAATGAATATCGGATAATATAAAATCTTCATTTTGGATTTGTACATGCGAGATGAAGAACGGATAGGAGTATATAACTATCGTTTTTCATGTATAGGCGTTTTGATAGCCAAAGACTTGATTTGACAGGAGAGATAGAGTATCTTTTTGTCAAATATGAGTAACTTGATATTTAAAAGCCTGGTAGAAATCGTATTTTGTTTTTCGAAGGTCAGGCCTTTTGGTCGTAAATATCATGATAAGAATAGCCGTTGTGGGTAAACATGTTATTGTCATGAGAACGGCTTGTAATGTTAATCTTGAGGGGAAATGATTATGAGATCGTTTCATTAAGAGTTCATTCCCCAAGATATACGTTAAACTATTAATACTGTCCCCTAGTATTATTGGGTGAGCAGTACTTTGTACAAACTCCGAGTAATGCTTCCACGTGAGAGTTTTTTAAGAGTGAGGATTTTGAGTAGAGATTCCTCTATTTGTCGATTGCGAACATAAATATTTCCGACTGAAAGGTTTCGGGTGAATATGCCTCAGATTGTGGCGTACCCGAATGAATTATTTTTGGGTCGGAGTTTACGAGTCAGACTTCAATTGAAGAATTGATGACTCAGAATTTAAAGCTATAAAACCTCCAAATAAGGAACTTCAAGAGAGAGTATTAATTCGGAGTTCAGTATAACTTACTTGTTGTGTTTGGAGTTCGGTTTGACCCTACAATCCATATCGTATTTGGTGTTCGGTTTAATCCTACTAACCGTTCTCCAATCGGTTTTTGGTTTTACCAAATGACGATTCTTCACCGACGTTCGGTCAATCCTACTAGTCGTACTCGGAGTTCGGTTTAATCCTACAATCCGAGCCTTCAACACGGGGTTCAGATCAGGGCTAATCCTGAACCTACTGCGCCCGTTACTTGAGGTTCAGCGTGGTCTTGAAGAAGGACCAGCTTACTGCGCCCAAGCCTTCAATACGGTGTTGGGTTCTACCCTTTTACCGCTCTTAGAATGGGGTTCGGTTCAATCCTACAACCCATTTCCTGAGGTTCGGTTTAATCCTACAGCCCAGGTCTTCACCGGTGTTCAGCCAAACTTACTAACCGTACCCAGAGTTCGGTTTAATCCTACAATCCGGGCCTTCAGTTACTTAGACACACTCGAGGAGTTACATCGTCAATTACAGAATGGGTAATTGAGATCATCCGTCCTGAGTGTGTTCTTGTGCGCTGCACATATTTGAGGAGTTGCATCGTCAACCACAGAATAAGTAGCTGAGATCATCCGTCCTGAATGCGTTTCTGTACGCCGGATAAACTGAAAATCACAGCATAAGAAAAACTTGAAAGAGTTAAATTGTTCTGAGAGATTCTTATTAAATCAAAAATAAGAATTACAATGAAAGCGTAGCTGGGAAAATGATTTCTCCAGTATTCAATCCAAAATGAGGATAGGAGAATATGTATTGCTCCAACAGCTAGCTATAGTAGACGCGCATGTTTTGGGTGTTCCACTTATTTCGGATTGGAGTGCCATCAAGGTTTTCAAGGCGGTAAGAGCCTTTGCCAGTAACCTCGGATACCTTGTATGGGCCTTCCCAGTTTGGGGCTAGTTTGCCTTGATGAGCAAATTTGTTCCCTATACTTGCTTTTCTCAGAACCAAATCTCCGACGTTGAAAGTCCTTGATTGAACTCGCTTGTTGTATCGGAGAGCAACTTTGGCTTTGATAGCTTGGTCTCTGACGAATGCATCTTCTCTGAGTTCTTGTATGACATCTATTTCTGACGCCAAATTAGCATTATTAGACTCTTCAGAGAAGTATTTGACCCTTGTGGAAGCAATCTGCAGTTCCACGGGTATCATTGCCTCTACCCCGTATGTCAGACGATATGGGGATTCGTTAGGAGATGAATGAGGCGTTGTCCGGTATGCCCACAGGACGTGGCATAGCTGGTCTGTCCATCCGCCCTTGGCTTCACTAAGGCGTTTCTTTAGTCCTTTCAGCACTTCCCTGTTGGCCACTTCAGCTTGGCCGTTAGTTTGGGGATGTTCAACGGATGAGAATATCTGGGTTATTCCTAACCCTTCGAGTAAATCTGTGAATTTTCTATCCGTGAATTGGGTGCCATTATCTGTGACAATCCGTGCTGCGACCTCGAACCGTGTTATAATGTTTTCATACATAAAACGACGAGTTCGGGCTGAAGTAATATGTACCACCGGCTCTGCTTCTATCCACTTAGTGAAATAGTCGACCCCTACAATGAGATATTTGATGCCCCCAGGAGCAGTTGGAAAGGGGCCCAGAATATCCAATCCCCATTGGTAGAAGGGCCATGGAACAGCGGATGTGAAGAGTTCTTCCCCCGGTGTGTGGTGAAGATTAGAGAATTTTTGGCAAGCGTCGCATTTTTTAACGAAGTCAATGGAGTCCTGCTTCATCGTGGGCCACCAGTATCCAGCCCTGAGGATTTTTCGCATTAGGCTTCTTCCTCCGGCGTGGTGTCCATATTGTTCTTCATGCACTTCCTCCATTACGTCTTGCACCTCATTCTCTTTGAGACAAATCAAATAGGGCACGGAGAGTGCCCTTCTGTAAAGATTACCATCGATCATAGTGAAGTATGGCAATTCCCTCCTTATCCTCGTCTTTTCCTTCTCATCCGTAGGCAGCTGTCCATCGGCCAAATAACAGATGTAGGGGGCCATCCATGTGTCTCCATAAAGGGAGTTTGTCATTATGGCATTTAGAGAAGGGAAAAGAGGAATGCTGGGCGACGTTAGTGTGCTTTGAACCAGCGTAGTGGTGCTACCCGGTCTTTTGGTGCTTGCTAATTTGGAGAGTATATCCGCTCTAGTATTCTCTTCGCGTGGAACATGCTTGAATTCCATTTTCGAGAATTTCTCTCTCAACTCGTTGACACAGTTCAAATATAATTAGAGTTGAGGTTCGCGAGCCTGATAATCTCCTAAGATTTGTGAAATCACAAGTTGTGAATCATTGCAGAGCGTCGCCTCAGAAGCTTCGATGTCAATTGCAGCCCTCAGTCCGGCTAAACAAGCTTCGTACTCAGCTTGGTTGTTGGACGTTTTGAAATTAAAGTGAAGGGAGATTTCCAGGTGTACTCCGTCATCACTTTCTAGAATTACACCTGCTCCAGAGCCTCTTTGGTTCGATGAACCATCAACATAAATGGTCCAATGGACACGAGGGGAATCTGGATCAGTCCCCGTCATTTCCACAATGAAATCAGCCAGGACTTGAGCTTTAATAGCGCTTCAGGGTTCATAGGATATATCAAACTCAGAGAGTTCGATAGACCATTTGATCATCCTTCCAGCGAGATCGGGCTTGATTAATACAGAGCGGAGTGGTAAATCCGTTCTCACTATGATTGGATGAGCGTGAAAGTACGGACGCAACCGTCGAGAGGCCCAAACAACAGCTAGGGCGGCCTTTTCGATTTTTTGATACCGGATCTCAGTACCTTGTAAGGTCTTGCTGGTGAAATAGACCGATCTCTGTCCATCGGGAGTTTCTTTTATCAAGGCAACGCCCAAAGCTTCATCTGAAATAGCCAAGTATAGGATGAGTGTGTCTTTAGGGTCAGGCTTTGTGAGAATGGGAGGTTTGGACAACACCTCCTTAAGCTCTTGGAATGCTTTCTCTTGTTCCTGTCCCCACTCGAACTTCTTGGACTTTTTCAGTATCTTATACAGAGGGAGGAATCTATGAGCCATCTTTGGCATGAATCGTGCCAAAGCTGCTACTTTGCCATTCAGGGATTGGACTTCTCTGAGATTCTTTGGACTTTGCATGTCTAGAATCGTTTGGCATTTCCCTGGATTGGCTTCAATACCGCGTTGAGTTAACATGAAACCCAAGAACTTCCCAGCAGGGACAGCGAAGGTGCATTTCATCGGGTTTAGCCTCATGTTAAATTCTCTCAAACGGGTGAATACTTGGCGTAGGTCTTCAATATGATCGCCTCCAACCGGTGTCTTGGCTATTATATCATCAATGTATACTTCAACTAGTTTGGTATGCATACCCTCAAAGACCTTGTACTGTATAGCAAAAGACACCACGATCATTTATAAAAGCTGTCTTTTCTTGATCCTCTTCGCACATCGGAATCTGGTTGTAACCTGAATAAGCATCCATGAAGCTCAGGTATTGATAACCAGATGAATCATCTACCATCCGATCTATATTAGGAAGAGGATAAGGATCTTTGGGACAGCAGCGGTTGAGGTCCACATAATCAATGCACATTCTCCATTTACCATTGGATTTACGGACCATCACCATGTTTGATAGCCAAGAGGAATAACGGATTTCTTTGATAAATCCGGCCTTCAGCAATTCCTCAGTTTGCTGGCATGCTGCCTTCTGTTTCTCTGGACCCAATCTCCTTTTCTTCTGGGCTACCAGTCTCGTCTCAGGATAGACGGATAGTTTATGACAGCAGAAAGCAGGGTCTATACCAGGCATATCGGCTGCGGTCCATGCAAAGAGGTCTTTAAATTCTTGCAGGAGCGTCAGTAGTCGCAGTTCCATTTCTGTATCTAGCTTGTCATTAATATGGGTGATCTTTTCTGGAGAATCTCCCAAGACGATGTCCCTGGAACTTCCATCCGGTGTGGGCTTTAATGGGTTGGACGGATCGATGTTCAAATCCGCCCTAGGGTCCAGGTCGACAAGGCTTACAGATCCAGCGGCTGCTCTAGTATAATTGAGTTTCCTCTTTTTATTGGAGGCGTCCAGCTTTGTCATGTTGAGGCTTAGGTTGTAGCAGTACCTAGCCATCTCTTGATCACCCCGGATAGATGAAACAGAATTATCCTTGTCAATGAACTTGATAAGGAGATGTGGGGTTGATACAACTGCCTCCATTGCATTTAGTGTGGGGCGGCCTATGATGCCATTAAATGGTGATTTGACATCAATCACTAGCACTCGGGATTTAACCGTCCTGGCCCCTGGTTCGCCTTCAAACGAAATAAGGGTATCAAGATACCCTTTAGTCGATTGCATTGCTCCGTTGAAAGCTGTTAGTTCCTGCGTATAAGGCTGTAAGTCTGAGTCCTTAAAACCCATTCTTTCAAAGCAATTATAGAAAATAACATCGCAGGAACTTCCCTGGTCAACAAGGATTCTTCGGAAGTCCTTGTTGGCTATCACTGCTGTGATGACCACAGCATCATCACCACCAGGAATGGTTGGGCCAAAATCCTCATCGGAGAAAGAGATTGTTGGAGCTTCAATCTCACCTCTGTAAGGGCGATTGTCTTTGACTTTCCCTTGCATAGATAGAATCATTCTATGATGATTCTTACGAGCTGTAATTGAAGCTCCTCCTCCAGCGAATCCTCCAGCAATCATGTCAATGACTTCACGCCGACCTTGACGCTGTTGCTGAGGCACGCCGTCTTTGTGTGCTATTTCATCAGTCATCACACCCTTTTGTTTCTCCGAAGCAGAGAATTTTCTGACCGGATTACGATTATTGTCATCCCCGTCATCTGGATCCCTTTCTCTTTTCTCATTCCGCTCTACTCTGTCGAAAGATTTCTCTTTGAACAGGTATTGTTTTAACTTGCCTTCTCTAATTAGCGTCTCAACCGCGTTCTTTAGAGCTTGGCATTCATCAGTGGAATGACCATTCTGTTCATGAAAATCGCAGTACTTACGGGGATTTCCTGGTCTTTTCATGGGAGCTGGCCTTCTGATGCCATATATGCTGAAAGCTGGCCATCCGACCTCTCTCAAAATCTGAGATGGTTTGGCAGATAGTTGTGCATAATGGCTGAAGGAATTAACATGTCTTTCTCGAGGTCGAGGAGAGTGGTTATTGACTCTGGGATTGGTGAATGGCCTCTCCATGCGCTCTGACCTCGTTTTCTCCTTACCCTTTTGGGCTTGGGAAGGTGGTGTTGATGGTTTTTTCTTTGCAGCTATGGCCTCCAAGTGCATCTCTATACTCACGTATTTTGAGGCTTTTTTCCTGAACTCCTCAAAAGTTACAGGAGGGCTTTTCGCTAAAGAGAGAGCAAAAGCTGATCCTGGCTGCAACGCCTCAATAATGATATGTAGCTTAATAGACTCCGTGAGGTTAGGAACCAGGGCTGCTTCCTTGTAGAACCTTTTCAAGAAATCTTTTAAGCCTTCGTTTTCACCTTGCTTAATCTGAGCCAAGGTATGAGACGTCCTGGGCACATCTCTAGAGATGACAAAGTGAGTTTCAAAAGTAGCTGCCATCTCAGCCCAAGAATCTATGGATCCAGAAGGTAAACCTTTAAACCATCCGAGGGCCTCTTCAGATAATGTTCGAGGGAACATTCGACACATCACATCTTCATCAGCCCCCAAATACATGGCTTCAAATACGTAAGCATCAAGGTGCTTAGTAGGATCAGTTTCTCCATTGTACTTTCTGATGGAAAGCGGCTGAGTAGTTTGAAGGTGTTTGGGGATGTGGATGCTCATAAGTCTCCTTGAAAAAGGAACTTTTAGCTTGTAAGACACTGGGGGTGCTGTCGTTGACTCCCTCTTCCTTCGGGAAGCTTCATCTTCAGAATCACGAGTTTGTTCTCCCCCCTCAAACGTAGGGATATTTGAGTATTGGAGAGTGGTGGACTTTTCACCATCAGTTGTGTGGGGAGTGTTTCGTGTGCGGGATGATTCTTTATCCTCGCTTTGCCTTCTTTCTCTTCGCAATTCAGCGAGTTCCCTCTGAAGTTGGCTGATTAGCTCATCACGAGGATCAGGATTAGACACTGTTACTATCTTCTTTGAGCTGCCCCCATGAGAATCAAAGTTGAGCTTCCTGAAGACGTTGGGGTTGGCTCTGCCTTCAGGTTGATTCTCCACGAAATCTTGTGCCCCGCCTTCCATTGTGGATTACTTGCTCTTTCAATGGATATGGGAATAACTTTATCGCGTCCCACTGGGTGTGCCAATGATCTGTCCTGAACCGGGGTCTAGAGATCCGGACTCAAGTCAATCATAAACAGTATGTAAATACCGTATAGGAGACCGGATGTATGAGTATCTGGTATGAGTATCCGTTGTCCTTGATTGAGGAGAGCGGATTGGGCGTCCTGGAGATCCTTCACACCGACCTACCGCGTTGAAGTGGGCGAATGGTGGTGTCACCTGCAAAGATTCTCCGACGCTCAAGTCAGTGATGATATTCCAAGTAAGGAATGTATTTCAGAGAGTAATTGTTCATAAAATCAGTTGAAGATCCCTCACTTCATTAATGAAATGAGTTCATATACCTGATTGGCTCGTTTTACGAGGACTCGTTAGTGGGGAACCACTAACTCCCATTAGCATTATTTTATTGCGCACCTACCAGCATGATTGGGTCAAGTGGCTATTTTATATTGAGCATGGAGAATATAGACTAGGATTAGGGAACAAGTTGACCATCCCCGTGAGCAGAATTTGGCTCGTAGTGCAGGGAATTATTGATCGATCCCTGTAGCAATGATCCTTGTCTTTAGCACAGTGACGTGTGTGTTATCCGATGTCATGGTGTTATCCTGAACAACCGGTATAGGAAGAACGCCTGATACGGAATTACAACCCGGATGTATACCGATGACACCGGTTACACGTTGACGTCTTGACAAAGACGTTGAAATGTATCTTGCAGGTCGGATACCGGTATTGAGACCGGATCATATATATAGTGATGATGTTAGTGAATTGATATTTATGCCTAGGAATGGATAATATGATAGTGATAATGTTGAATTCATGATATGGGTAGATTTTGCTATATGGCATAAAGTCTATAATACTATAGTTGATAAGTATGTGATGATGGATGTAGTGTAGCATTGATGTTGAACGAGTTAATATGTAGAATTATGAGAATTATGCATTAAATAAGAACTGAACAGGCTAAAATAAGATCTGTAAGGTATTGGAACCTTAAGATATGATTGATAGAACCTATACAGTATTTAGAATGTGTGAGAATTAGTTTAGTCTAATTTGGATGAGAATTGAATGTTAGGTTCCTAGAAATAGCCTAAAATGGCCTAAACATAATTGGTATGGTTTAGCTTGTGTTAAAGTTTCATAACATTTGAAGGTCAAACAGGTAAGTTAGGGTATGTGAAAGTTGGCCGGTGGCCAAAATTCTATATAATTTTGTATTCTGTCTGTCTGGTAATCAATTACATAATATGTGTAATCGATTACACCGATGTACCCTAACACGTGTAACTTCTTAAATCACTGGTAATCGATTACACCAATGCTGTGGTCGATTACATAGGCACTTTGGCCTTTATATCTTTTTGAAACATGCCAGTGTTCCACTTGACTTCTGTCCCACCTTCTAGGTTAATTTAACCAGTGTTTTGAGGTATCCCAGCAACTATATTGGGTTGTAAAAATCAAAAAATTTGGTATGGTTAAATTATTTTTAGAAAAATTATGCAAATCTTTCGAATTCTGATAACTCTCGTATTTCTAATAATTTTGGATTATGATTCAATATGTAAGAAAAGCTTAAATAAGTTTATATATGAGACATAATTGTATTTTTCCATTATAAAAAAACTTTTTAGACTAGGCTAGGAATTAAGATTCTCACCCCTTGATGGAAACATTTTGGAGAAAATTTAAATTAAATTAAATTTTCAAGAATTCTAGTTTTCCAAAAGTATTTATTAAACAATTGCATCAAACGAAAGAATAGAACATTTTTAAGTTACAATTCCTAAGAAAAAAAAAGACTCATATATCAAATGCCTCCTAAAAGGAACAAATTTCATACATATACTTCTTTTTCACACAATATAGAAAATTAAATATAAATAAATAAATTATGGTTTTAAAAAAGGACAAACGTTACTATAAGGGCACTATTTGTGCAAAAACATATTATTAGTAAAAAAAATAGTGTGTCAATATCTGAATCCCCTAATAAATATGAAATAGATTTGATGGTTTGAATGTACTAATTATTAATGTAAAATTTATTTGAATGTATTATATAAAAAGCTACAAATGTAAAGATTGAAACATCAAAATTTGGCCTAGTTGATTAATAAATTTATATATATAACTTTGTAAATATTCCTTGATTCTAAGACGTATGAAGACTCAATTCTAGCTGGATCACCATTTTTTTAATTGGGAATACAAAAATAAGAAAATTAAAAATCCAAAAATATAAATAAATGAGATTGGTTTTATAATTTATCTTTTACTTGAAATTAAATATTATATCTATTTTTTTCTTCTTGTGTTAAAATTAAAAATTTGAAAAACATCTTTATCTTTTATAAAAGTTTAATAGATTGGGAATGTATAAAAAACTTAGTTAATTTTAAATATCTTTTAATGAGTTTGTTTAAAATAAAAAAGCGTTACAAAATAAAAGGAGAAATTATGCTCCCTAATTCTCAATCCTCTATTAATAACCACAAACCTCTTTTTATTTTTATAATTTTCTAGCTATTGTAAGTCCTTGTACGATACTTGCACTCACAATTAAAAATATATATTATGACAATCAATACACTTGAAATGTTGCACATATTGCAGAACCAATCAAAACAGGTAAACATTTGTCATATCAATTGTTACTATTATTAGTTCCTAGTAAGAATGATATAATCACGATACGTTTGACTTGTGACACATTACGCTAGGCCACCATTCTACAAAAGGTTTTACACCATATTAGATAATAATTTCCTTATGCATTTTGATTATGCAACAATACGTGAGTCTTGTCGTTTAGGAAAACAATCCAAACTCCTTTTTTCTATTGGTAAGACTAAAAACACTACTTGTGTTTGATTTCATGCACATTGCTCTTATGCCCATCTATCACATCCATGCATGGTCATAGATATTTTCTTAGTATTATTGATGATTATTCTAGGCGAGTGGCTTTTTCTTATGCAAATCAAAACTAGAAACCAAAAATTTAATTGACAAGTTCATTAATTTTGTTCATACTCAATTTGGTAAAAGAATCAAAAGTATTAGAAGTGATAATAATAATAATAATAAATTTGTCATGTGTGCATCTTTTATTCATCCTAATATCCTTCACAAACATCTTGTGTTAAGACTCCATGACAAAACTCTTGTGTGGAAAAGAAACATAGACATATTTTGAATATCATTAGAACCTTGTTGTTTCTTTCTTAATTATCTAAGGTTTTTTTTTTTTAAAAAAATTTGTTATCCACATTCATTTAAACAATAGATTTCTTTCCCCAATTTTACGAGGTAAATCCCACTTCTAAATTTTATAAAATGAACCTTCTACCTTGTTAAATCTAGGACTGAGCAACAGGTCAGATTTACCCTTTTAACCAAATTATCCAATCCAATCCAATTGATTTTTTTGGTCATTAGATCAAATCCAATCCAGCCAACATCCAATTATAATTGGATCCGATATCGGATTTGACGTTTAAAACTCTGATTACTTGATGAGTACCCGACCTATTTTTATATTATTTATTATATATATATATATATATATATATATATATATTAATATGTCCCCCTCACATACTCATGTTTTTTTCCCTTCAGACCAAATAAGGGAATACCCAACCCAAGGCCAAAAAATAAAAATACCCAACCCACACTCATTAATAAAAACAAATATGGCATAAAGCCCATTTTATTTTAAATTTAAATGTATTGTTAAAATGTATTTGATTTATATTTTTATTGATTATGTGTGTTATTAAACACTAAAAAGTACTATGTTGTGATGTTTGACATGAACTTTAAGATGTTTGAAGTTTTTTATAATTTGTGGTTTCATTAAAAATATGACAAGTTTTCTTTAATTAGATATCCAATTATCCAAACCAATTTAGATCGGATCGGATTGGATTGGATTTCAAAAAAATAATTTACACAAATCCAATCCAATGAAATTTGATCGGATCAAATTATTTTTTGCGCAAAATCCAATCCAACTTGATACTTGCTCACCCATAATTAAATCTAAAGGTTCTTGGAAGTTTATGTTATACTTTTACTTTAACTCAAAATAGGATTAAGTTTGATCCTAACTGGCCAAAAATTGTATTTTCCTTGGTTTTAAAAGTATAACTAAAGGTTACATATTCATATTCATGGACATCAATAGTAGATCAAGTTTTGTTAATAGGGATTTGATTGTGAAAATTCATTTCTTCCAAATAACACATAAACCTAATACAAATAAGGATTTTAACCATATGCACATTCCTTCAATTTAAACATAAATGATCATCCTTTACAGGGAATTGATCTTGCTACTACTAATTGTATTGATTTACCTCATGTTTTTATTTCTGACCCTAAGTTGTCCAGGAACCTATCAAGAGATCATCTAAAACTAGAAACTCACATGCCTATGTTTCATATTATTATTGGAACCTGTTAGAACCAAGTCTATTTTATAAAGGACTTTAGAGAACCTAAAAATTATTTTAAAGATCTCAAGATTTGTTTATAACACACATCAAGGCCTTTAATTAAATAAAGTCTATTTAAGTGTTATTTAACTCTTTCACTTGAGTGTTCTAGAATGCAAAATCTGTGATGCAAGATCTACAATTCAAAGGGGAGTCCATCATTTTAAAAGTATTCAAAGTTTGCATAGGACCAGTTCAAAATATTTCAAGTCTGTCCCAACCTTAAGTCTGGGTTGAAGACAACGTTCAAAAGAAATTTCTCTAAGTATGTCTGTCTCAAACTTGAGTCTGCTAAGTCATGTTCTTTAAACAAATCATCCTCCAGACTCAGTATCTCTCTCTCACATGATCATCTATTCAAGCCTCAAGATACACTAGACTCAAACATTTTAAGTTAAAGAATGGATATCTAATTCCGAATCAAAATATGAAAGGTTGTCTCAGTGCTAAACTCAGTCAAGTCTGTTCCTAGCCTGAAATGAACAAAGAGAAAAAACTCTTAGAGAAACAAATGTTTGCTTCGATGAAGCTACTCTAAGCACATCAAAAAAATATCAACATGTTGTGCTCAAGTCAGAAGCCTTTAGAAAGTCAAACAAGCTATTTTACAATATCCTATGTTAGGAAAAAAAGAACAAAATAGGGACTTTCTCAGTATAAGATTTGAGGCACCCTATTTTCGTGAATTTCTCGTCTATCCTCAAACCAGACGTTGTCCTTATCTTTTCTCTCATGCTTCTATGTTCAAACGGCTACCTCTTCTTCAATGAAACAGTAACGACTATGCAATAACTATTAAAAGGAAGAGACCTCAGACCAATGAAGACATAAGACTTGAACAACAAAACCCAAAAACATAGACTCAACCTGAAATTTTATTTACACTACTGTTTATAGTCTTAGTCTTTATTTTTTAATTTTAACTTGGTGTATACATTTGCTTCATTTCAAAATCTTTGTACACTGTATCTAAGTTGTCACAAAAATAATCTTTCCGTTATCTCATTTCATGTTTGGTTGTGTTAACTAGTCTTAGTTTCTTGCGAAAACACTATTGGCTTGAAGAGACTTTTAAAAGAATACTTGGAAATGAGCCAGGAGTGGCTTGTGAAAGAATACTGTGGCTAAGCCAAAAGTGGCTGAAGCAAGAATACTTGAGGTACAATAGAGCTATTTATGTAAAAAGATTTTTACATAGTGAAAAGCCTTCAGACTAAAGGAACTGGGCGTAGCTTCAACATTTGGAAGTGAAGCAGTATAAATCCGCTTTGTAAATCTCTTTATCCCTTCTCTTTATTAAGTCTGCTGCCTCATTTCTTTTTTAAATAAGGTTTTTCTTTTTTTAAAAAAAAGAGTTACAAACTTATTCAACTCTTCCTTTCTAAGTCTGTTTCTAAACCTTCACAACCTTTTTCATAAAACTAATTTTGTGGACAACACTACAACTAAACATCCATTATGTATATTCTTTCTTATTATTCTTTAAAATCCAAAGATCTTAAGTTTGTTCTTTCCATCTTTTCTCAAGTTGAACCCAATTCCTATAATCAACTACCAAAGATGAAAAATGGATTCAAGTAATGAAAACTAAACTTCAAGCCTTGGTTGAGAAAATAACTTGATTTATTATTCTTCTTCATCCTAGAAAATCACCATTGGTTCAAAGTAAGTATATAAAATAAAATGTAAGACTGATGTTATTTGAAATGTATAAGGCCGGATTAATGGCCAAAGGTTACACCTAAATAAAAGGTCTAGACTATTTTGATACTTTTCCCCATTTGCCAAAATTAAGTACCGGTAGGGCCTTATAGCAATAGCTTCCTTTAAAAATTAGCATTTACACCAATTTGACATAAATATTTTTTTCTTACATGGTGACTTAGATGAGGATGTTTACATGAAAATTTTATAAGGTCTCATTTCTCCTTCACCAAATTTTGTTTCCAAACTTCATAAATCCCCATATGACTTGAAACAAAAGCCAATAGGAAATGGCTTCCCAAACTATCCTCATACTTATGTAATCTTGGTTACCAATAGTCCTCAAATGATAATTCCCTTTTTACAAAATCTAATGATGATCTTTTCACTACTATTTTAGCATATGTTTATGACTTAATTTTAGTTGGTAATGACCTTTCTAAAATCCAATTGGTTTAGAAGAAATTAGACAATCAAATTAAAATTAAAGATTTAGGTCTCTTTTACATATCTCATTGGTTTAAAGATTGCAAGGCCTCATCGTGACATCATTTTATCCCAAAGAAAATATGTTTTGGATCTCCTTGCTAACACTAGTTCTCTTATAGCCAAGCTTGAACGTACCCCTACGGTTAAGCCACAAAAAGCCAAACAAGTTGATGAAGAGCTTTATCCTAATGCAAGGGAATACAAGAGACTTATTAAAAACATTACTTTATCTAACTATAACCAAGCCTGACATATCTTTTATGGTCCAGCGGGTTGGCCAATTTATGTCATCCCCTACATACCTTCATTACAAAGCATCATTAAGAATCCTCAAATATCTCAAAGAAGCTCCAGGATAAGGCTTATTTTATCCTACCTATTTTCCCTTACAACTTAAGGATTTTAGTGATTCAAAGTGGACAACCTACCCCAAAACTCACAAATTTGTTATTAACTATTATGTCTTCTTAGGAGACTTCATTGTTTTATGGAAATCAAAGAAGTAATCCACCAAATCTATGTCCTCCTTGAAAGGTAAGTACAAGACCTTTGCCTCCATTGTGACTGGATTGCAATGGCTAACCTATATTCTATAGAATTTGGAAATTTGTCAATCTGACTTTGTTATATTGTGATAGCCAACTTACACAACACATTACCTCTAACACAGTCTTTCATGAAAAAATGAATCATATTAAGGTTGACTGTCATATACATTGTGAGGGATAAACTCTAAGAAATTGGTTTCACCGTTTGTCTATTACTAGTTCTAAACAAACAGTCGACATTCTTTATCAAAACTCTTGAGTCATCTTTTTTTTGTTTAATATGGGGGGACAAACTTCAGTATGGATACCGACTCTTCTAGTTATCGTATATTACATTGGTTTAGTGAAAATTTGGTACTTTCTCCCTGAGTCCAGTGGATATCTCAAGGTCTCAATGTGATAAGTCCAACAACCACTGATATTTCGTATTGTAAGGTGAAATAGAGCGTCACCTTTAAAGACACTCTGACGCTCAAGTCAATATCAAGTAAATAACACCAGAGCTCAAGTGATAGGTTAGTAAACGTATCTTAAACTATTATAAATGAGGAGTATTTATAAGTTATTGGGTGAGGTCATCTTGGTCGTATTTCGTGTTAGTGTTTTTCCATAAAGGATGAGAAAAACTGACACAAAAGCACACATTTTTATACCATTATAAGTCCTTTGGCTAATATATCCCTAGCTATCCCACAACCTTTGCCTGACACCAAATCAATTCAATCCTAATGTAGAGAGCTTCATGCGGGACTTCTTTGCATGGGTGATCTTTATATTGGATCGTTGATTATAAGTTACACCGGATATGTTTATGCCTCATACTAATTTCTCTTTGGGAGTCTTGGCTGATATCAAGCCCAGATTATCAATCAATAAAGAAGTTTAGGAACTCATTAACTAACTATTAGTTAGTTATTATTTATTATGTATTTTGTTGGTTGAGTTTTATTAGTTTTCATGTATAACGCCTTTTGTACATATCAAATTTACTTTAATATACCATTTCAATTTTATTCGTAACTTTTTAAGATTATACGCTCAAATATAGAATTTGTAAAATTATTAAAATTGTTTCTTTTTATTATCCTTTGTAAAATTTAACGCGTTTTGTGTTTTAATTAAATTATTGCGATTATAATTTTTTTAAAAAAAAGAAACCAATACGGGTACCATTATTACCAGTAGATTATAATTTCCCATCAACGACGCTGAATAGTTGGCCTAATATACAGAACATATTTAGTTTCTAAAAGAAATCAAATATTTAAAGGGTAATGTTATCAAATTTTTCGCCTAATAGCGTCCAACATTTATATATTTTGGTCGTAGAGTTTGGCCTAAAATATATGGAAATGTTTGAAATATAAATTAGTCATCACAAATAAATTTGTTATCACAATTGAATGCTATCGAAAATGATCGACATTTTGGTATAACTAAATGAAATATTTTTAATTTAATTACAGTAACTTAATACAAATTTGTGATTTGCATTTTTAGAGAAATTTTCATTATTTTGTGCTATAAATAGCACCGATTATTGGAGGAGTAATAACACTCAAACGAATTGGAAAACAAACACAGGTCGAGGGAAAAGAGGTTTACAATTGTCTAAGTTATTATATTATTTTGTTTTCAGTTGTGTACAGTTTTTTTACCTCTTCTCAATTTGGTGAATATTTTCTTGTCGACTACGTCCTGGCATTTTGGTTAGATAAACCTTTTTCAAACAAAAAAATCTTTTATAAACATATTTTTATACGAGAAAAATGACCATATTCATCATCACGAAATATAATTATTTGTTTGGTGATGAATAGCATTGCCTTTATTAATACAGAGGATACTAAATGACTAACACAAATAAGAAAGAAAAATGACATTATTTTTTCTTTTTTGTTTTTTCATCAAAGTAATTTGACATTTTTGTACTGTATTGTTTTTTTCCCTATTTTAGATTAAAACTATCTCATTTGAGCGATCCTAAATTTGGATATGATGCAGAGTTTGATTTAAAGGTGAAAAGGATGGATCAAGAAGACCCAAATTCTAGAGAAAATGGTCAACGTCGCAGAAGGGGATCATTGGTTGGTATGTTTCGTAATTGTTTTCGACCCCAAAATACTAATAACGATGAAGTGAGAAATGAAGCATTAAGCACTGATACTACTATTCCCACCAATGATCCTCAATCCTTTTCAAACACTCCTGCATTTGAGCAATTTTATTTTGAAATGCCCTATCAAAATTCAGATATCCCTTCAAGTTCTTCAAACCTTTATGCACAATATTCAGATATTGCATCAAGTTCTTCAAACCCTCCATGGCAGCAATATCCAAATTACCCTTACGAGGATGTGCCTTCAAGTTCTTCAAATCCTCGGAAGCGTGTTTCAAATAGCAGAAGACGATCTTCAACTCGTGCTAGGCACTCTACCCACAATCCTCAACATATTCAAGGGCATTTGGAGGATGATTCTCTCCATAATTTCCCAATTTCAAGGCAGTATTTCAACTAGGATTTCTTCATGTTTTATTTTAGGAATAGATGTTTTTAATTGTTTTGCAATATCTCAGATTCTAGGTATGTTAATTTGTGTTGATTCTAGGCTTTGATTTTATGGGAGTGAGTTTCATTATAGTTCTTTATATATAAATACAATTATTTATTATCTCTAAACTTTATATACTTCATTTGTTTTTATATGAAAAATTGTATTTATTATCTCTAAACTTTCTCATATCTTATTTTTTCATCTTTTTTCTTTCTTATCTTCTTGAAGTGAATTTTTACAATTGATTTTTGACATCAAATTATTGTAATAATGATATTAACTTGCTACACTAAAAATAAGTATTTTTAAAATTATAATTACTTCAAATTTATTTCGGATAAACCATATTGTAAGTTAAATTGAATAAATTAAGCATGTTTTACCAAGGATAAAATATTAAAATTAATTATAAAATTTTAATAAATAATTTCATAACTTAGTAAGAAAAATTACACCAAGTTATTCCAATACGTTTGTCTAAGACTTCAAAATGCTAGGCACAATCCCGAGCTAACATTATAAGATTTTCAATTGATTTTAAAACAATTAACTAGTTGTGTTAACGAACATTTATATATTTAAATGCTGTTTGCTGGAAATATTTTTATATTTATTTTCAAAAATTAATTTCCAAATAAAATACCACTATACAAAATTAAGTTTCTCCACATATATTAACTGAAGTTAATTATATATATGTAATAATTCATAATTTCTTCATACTAATTCTCATAATAAATTCAATCTTAAATAAAAAGTAATTAGAAGATGAGATTTTGATTTGTACAATAGAGAATAATTTGAATATTCGAGAAAGTTGCCTAATTTTAAAGTCCACGTAATTAACTTTAAGAGGAGAAAACTACAATGGAGGCGACTCCTCCTAAACTTCTGCACAATGGTGGGGAAGGTTGGAAAGTTTAAAGTGATTGGGAGAAGGAGAATAGACAAAAGTTATGATTTCCATGAAAGCATGCTATACGGGGGCAAATTTCTTGGATGTGTTCTTCAAACTGATATGTGGTGCATTATAAGGGACTACAACTAAACTTGGTTCCCTTCTGAGCAAAACCTTTATTTTTTGTTTTTTTTCAACTTTTAAGTTCAAGATAAATGACTTGATGTTAATTATATTAACAACTTTTTTTATTTCATTACTTAACTACTTGATGCTCAAGCTGCTCCCCTTCATTTCCTATAAAGAAGAAGGAAATTGGGTCAATGATTAAGATGTTTTAGAATGAATGACCACTTAATTTTACAAGAAGCTTTATTCCAATGATTCTCTGGATGCTGATTTCTGCTTACAAAACAATTTTCCTCTCTTTTTAGATTAGCACAAACAGTTACTAACTAAAGTTATTACTCATGATGTAATCACAAAAGCAATGTTCAATATGAAGGAATTAAAAGCTCTTTGATGGATTCCATGATTTTTTAAATCATTGGAATGGGCCCTCTATCTATGAGTGGATGTGTTTGAGAATCCTAGAATTATTGAGCAAGCAAATGCTACTTTAATATATTTGATTCCGAAGCTCCACAAGTCATTGAATTAATAAACATATTTAATAAAGTATGCTTGACAATTGAAATGAAACCCTCAGTGGGGGCATCAACATTAGTCTGTCTATTTGTCTTGTTCCTAGTATTGACATGCCGAAACTTGACATCTCCCTACTTTTGAAGCATCCCTTTCCAATGTGGTTCTGGGATCCAACGATGGTGCTTATTCTTATCCCTCGCTTTCTAGAGGGTACTCTTGATGATTTTGGAGGTTTTTATGGTAAAAATCTTCCTAATCTCATCAGTCATACCCTCTTCCCATGGATAATCACATTGTAAAATGAAATGTAATTTCAAATTAAAAAACAAGTGTATACAATAATCTAAAAGATAGATGAAATTAGAAGGGAATGTTAAACTAAACGAAAAGTGTCAAACCATCTATGTTGGACAGTATTACCAGCATCTGTCCAAGAGATGAAAGGACCATCCCATTGGGCCTTAAGGACCTTAGTAATCGCTTTTGAAATGCGAGTACTATCAACATAACTATAGTATAGTAAAGACTATCAAACAATCAATCAAGCAAACAATCCACAAAACTATGGTAAAGACCCTAGACCATTTTAATTAGGAGACAACCTCTGTGTCAATGCGTTCATCCCCTATAGTCACAAGTGTCTCATCCAATATCACTAGATCAATATTCAATACTAAATAATTGTCATTAAGTTCGTTCAGAGCTAGTTGATAAGCATCCTCAACTTCATCAGAGACATTGTCAGTAATCTGACTACGAGCCTTGGCTTTGATGACTGCATACCAGTTCCGGTGCCTTCCAGTAAAGTCTGTGTAATAAATCTGTTCGGCTTGCTAGGCAAAGATGAAGGGATCAAACCCTTTATATCTACCATTTTTCTTCACCTCAACTAAACCGTAATGGTTGTCAACTTTTGTACCTAGTGCGTAACATACAACAATACACATGCATATAACACCAGAATCCTTTTATTCCAAAATCCTATTTTCATACTACAAGGTAGATTATATGAATTTGTTGTTCAATTGAATTTGCATGTTCCCAACTTTATTAACATTTATGATGAAAATGTTGCCAATAAAAAACAAGTCAACTCTAATTAACTAAGTCATTATGCATTATTTTAGTTATCTAATTATTAAAATGTCTAATACAATACATATTAGTTAATCATCGATTTAATTCTTTTATATATTATGATATAGTTACGTCATATATAACTCATTGTTCAATTTTTAAAATGAACTTTTGGATAAAAAAATCCCCTTTGAAAATTTTCAGTTTTATAGAACTCATTATATAGTTACATGTTACAACAAAGAAAGGGACTGCAAGTGTAACTAGAAAAACTTCATAGAAAATCACGCATGTGTATTAAACCTTTCATTTTACACCATACTGACCATAGAAAGAAAAAAGATAATAGCAACTAACCTAGAGGAAGTGTAGGGCAGCAAGAATTAATTAAGTCAATTAGTGGTTACTAATTAACCACCTGTTAAACAATCGTTAACCAATTGAGTGGTCAGTTAGCTTTTCCTAAACTAAATAACTTTATCAAAAATTCCTTTTTAATATTTTTCATATATATAATTTCCCCACTTTTAGAATTTGATGATGGTGTGCTCATTGTAGCATGTCATTTGCAGACTGCACTAGGACCAAATCCAAAATTCATTCTTGCAGCAAGTGATATTAAAAAACTAAACAGCTAAATTAGATACCAAAAAGACAGGTGTTTTCAAGCATACAGGAAATAACTATATTCCTATAATTCCATAGCCTATAAATGTATCAAGAAAACAATCAAAGCTTACTTGTACTCAGTTACTATAAGGTTAATGGCTTTGTTCCTTTGTTTTTCCTTCCTCAACAGCTTTGCTGATGATGCTTCTAGAACAACTTTAAGCAAGATCTACAAGCAATGAAAAATTGATGATTCAATGAAAAATGCCATTTTACATCAGTAAGTATCATTCCCATCTCAACAACACTAGTATATTGCAAAGTAAGTAAGCTTTCAATATAATCTCTACCAATAATCTAGTCTAATATAATATAAAATAGAACTTATTTTTAAATCACTATTCCCCAACCTACTTCTAGAACAATATATTTAAACACAAATCATGGTTTTCTAAACTAAATTTACTTAACTAAGTTTTCAAAACTTTAATTCCCCTAACTAAATTAATCAAACTTTAAACCAAACAAGCACCTAGATTTGGGGGTTGGCCCCTCGAAGAATAAAAATTACTTTAAAAATATTAAAAAAACCTTGAAAGTTTTAAAAAAAATTGACGTGATAAACTTAGTTTATAAACCAAATAAACTGAACTTAATCTAAGAATCAAGTTTGATAATTAAATAAGTTGAACTTGAGTTAACTATAATTCGACTCATTGAGTTTATAAACTAACCTGACAAATAAATATATATAATTTTAAATAAACAATGCAAGCCACAAGAGAGAAGAGGCCTTGTGAGGCCAAAGAAGAAGAACATGTAGGAGAAGAGGGTGCATATAACAAGTAAACATAAGTGTGTAAACCTGCCCCCATTGTCTTGTAGTTAACAGGATCAAGACAATATAAATCATGTCCTGGACTTAAACTTTTGTGTGTGAATGAAGAGAAAGTCATTCACTTATCTTTTAGCACAATTTTTTAATTTTTTATTTGGATGGTGATGGTAATGATCAAGGACCCCTGTGAGCTATCAGAAATCCTGGTTTGTATGGTGTATTATATTACTTATTAGAATCTGCAACCTATTTAGAAAGTGTTTGCACTTTGCATTGTTGTCTTGTGTTAATGAATTTTAGAGTAATGAAAGCTTTTATCAACTGGGAGTGGCTGTAATTGATTGTGGTGGTTGACTTTAATTAGTTCCTAGCATTGGTCACTGGTCCCAACATTGGCCAGAAAAGGCTTCTTTTTTCTTTCCCGGTAATCTTTTACTATTTACTAGTTCCTAAATCATGCAAGCTATGCGTTGGGGAATTGACAAATTGATCAAATTAGCAAAAATCTAGATGCTTTAAGAATATCATATTGGAAATTTAACAAATGCATAGTTAAGGGATGAAAATCATTGATAAGTATGAAGTTTCTTTATCCTTTACATATAATAACTGAAGTAAATATACATTTAATCCTAAATGCAATATCTCATTTATCTTTGGCAATCAAAAGTTGTGTTAATTTACTCATATTTTAGTATTTTTTTATCACAAAAAACTTAAGCAACATAACAAAATCTGAACAAAACTAACACATTAAAAGAATAAATCATTGTACATTATATAGTTTTATGAAGTAAATGGTTCCTTAAAAGGATCAGAATGAACTAAATTATATTGAACCAAATAATTCGACAACAACCTTCTCCAAATGGAAACAAAACAGAAAAAATGCAATTTTCAATTCACTTAAATGGTTCTTATTACTAATATTTTATCATTATACATCACTACTAAATATTTTATGTTCAACAGCAACCTATCTAAAATAGAAATGAAACCAAAAAACACAATTTTATGTTCATAGTCATATACAATTAATTTACAATTAATGGTTCATTCCAAGTTATCACAGTCACTAGAAATGAAAACGAGTGAGAGATAAGGTGGGAGCTGAAAATAGAGTAAGTAGAACTTACTGGAGAACAGGATGGAGGGTGGTGGTTGTAGTGGTTTTCAGTGACACTAGCAACACAAACATAAAAAGGGAGAGGGAATTGAAACACGGTGAGAGGTAAGGAGAGTGACAACCAAAAAGACAAGGGAATATAGAGACAAAGATGAAGATGAGAACCAGAGGAAAAAGGGATAGGGAGCTAGAAAGGAGACACTTACTAACAGTGGCACATAAGGCTGTGGTTGCATCATCCATGTCTGCGTCGGAGAGGGCAATAGTCGTTGTGTTCCTGCGTCGAATGTTTCTATATCAGAGAGGGCAAGAGATATGGGAAGGGAAGAGATTTGGGAGGGGAAGTTGATTTAGGGCAAATGATTTTAGGGAAGAGGCGCGGGTCGACTAAGATTAAAGATTTAGTGACGTCCTAACTCCGTCGCTAACCCCGTCACTTACAGAAACAACTCCGCCACTGGCACCAGTCAACTAGTGACTTATCCACCAGGTTGAACAACAGCGACAGACAAATAGCTCTTCGTTGAGGTAGCTAGATGAGCAACGCCAATCCTCCGTCGCTGTATGGTAACAAAGGTCAAATTACTTGTTCTAAAAATTAACGATGACTAGCCCCGTCGTTGTAAGTTCCCTGCACCATTAGTGATGCACAGTCCATCCCTGTATTTCCTTGCAACGTTAGTGACAACGCCCATAATCGTCGCTGCTAGGAATGAAGGGAAAGCAAAGTAGTTAGAGATAAACTAAAAGAATTTAGCGACGATAGGCCCTGTCGCTGCAGGTCCTCTATAACTGTAGCGACGTCCATCACAACTGTGGCTGTTGGGAATGAGGGGAAAGCAAACAAGTTGGAGGCAAACCAAAAAAAAGTTAACGATGATAAGCCCCATCATTGTAGGTCCCCTGCAACTGTAACGACGCCATCTACATCGTCATTGTTGGAACAAAAAAGATTGGAGGGAAAACAAAAGACTTGGAGGTAAACCAAAAAGGTTTTTTAGCGACGGAGTACCTGCCATGGCGGTGTTGTTAACTTCGACGACAAAATCAACAATGGCAAACTGATAAGAAATAGCGACAGACTTACATGCAGTTGCTGATGTGGTAGCTGATTTTCTTTCTAAGTGTATGGATGGTCCCTTTTTTCCTTTTTCGTTGCTAATATGGTCATTAACTAGCGATGACCTCTTATCGGTCGCTAATTTTCTATAACTATTAGTGACTTTGTTAGTAGTGAGTGATCCCTCCTTGTTTCTTAAGTTTAGTAATTCCTTATTTACAACTCTAACCTTATATGTGGATGACATCATGCTGATTAGCAATGACTTGATAGAATTTGAGCTTGTTAAAAGGAATCTCCATCAAGCTTTTAGGATCAAAGACTTGGGACCCCTCAAATATTTCTTGGGGTTTACATGGTCTAAATCTGGGATTTCAATGTGTTAGAGAAAGTACTGCCTAGATTGTTGCAAAACATGGGTTTGCTTGGTGTCAAGCCTTCTTTCACTCCCATGGATCTTGCCAATAATCTCACCAGGATTGATACTGGCTAGCCTTATGATGATGTAGCAGGATACAAAAGGTTAATTGGAAGGCTTCTCTATATTATAACTATCACGCCAGATATTTGCTTTGTTGTACATCAGCTTAGCCAGTTCCTTAGCAATCCACATGTCCAACACCATCTTGCAGCCTTGAGAGTTGTCAGATACCTTACGCAAGCTCCTGGCCAAGGACTATTTTTCTCATCCACTTCTGCCTTATTGCTTCTTGACTATTCGGATGTTGATTGGGGCCAATGCAATCTTAGTAGGAGATCTATTTTTGGTCATTGCTTCTTCCTTGGCAGCTCCTTCATTAGCTGGAAATCTAAGAAGTAGACCACTTTATCTAGATCCTCTTCTAAAGTTGAGTATCGAGTCTTGGCATCAACTACTTATGAGTTGCAATGATTGCTCTACCTTCTTCAAGACTTGTACATAACTTGTACCAAGTCTCCAATCTTATTATGTGACAACCAGAGTGCTCTACACATAGCTCAAGACTTTGTGTTCCATGAAAGAACTAAACACCTAGAACTAGATTGTGGATCTATTTTCAAACAGAAGCTGTAGGAAGAAGTTCTCAAGCTTCTTCCCATCTCAAGCTTGCAGATCTATTCACCAAGGCCTCTCACCCGAAATACTTCACTAATTTTGTTTCCAAGCTTAGCATGATGAATCTATTTTCCACCATTGTCAGCTTGAAGATGGGTGATAGTCGTATTAGTAGTTCCTAACTAATTAGGCATTAATTGAGGAGTTAGTTACTAATAACTAACTCTACTTGTATAAATAACAAAATGTACCTGCCTCACATTAATCAAGCATTCAATTCATTTTCATCACTCAGCTAGCTTTTTTTTTGGTTGTGAGCTCTCTTCCTTCCTATGGCCATCTCTTTCATTTGAAACTCTCACATTTGTGTGATCCCTTGTTTAATCTCTTTATTATTAATGGGTAATTAAATTTGGATATTGTAGAGTTTGATCTAAAGGTGTAAAAGATATGGATCAAGTCCTAAACTTAAGGGAGGAGGTAGATCGTAAACGATGTCGCAGAAAGAGATCATTGGGTGGGATGTTCCGTAATGTTTTAAGCCGAGAAACATTAGTAGTGCTACTGCTACTATTGCTTCCCATGATAATGATTATCAATTGAACTCTCTTCCAAGTCCCATGCATGCAACTACTACTCAAATGCCCTATCAATATTCAGATACCCCTTCAAGTTTTTCAAACCATCCATATCCAAATTACTCAGATAATCCATATCCAAACTATCCTTATGCACAATATTCAGAAAATCCATCAAACCTTCCATGGCAGCAATGTTATCCAAATTGCCCTAAGGAATATTCATATGTGACTTCAACTTGTTCAAATCCTCATGGGAATGCTTCAACTCGTGCTACCCAATCAGGCAATGAGTCTCCCCAGAATTTTCCATATGCGCCATTGGATGAATGTTAAGGGATCAATCATTTAGTTCAACTACAGCGCAAAGGAGTTTCTGAAGAGAAAAAAAAAAAAAAACTAGGACTTACTTCATGTTTTATTTTAGGAAGGAATGTTATTTTGCGTTTATTACGATTTGAATTTATGGAAATGAGTCCTCTTCATATAAACTTTATGATGTTTAAGGCCATTAGGGTTTTTTTACTCAAAATTTTATATATTCACTAATAATCATTGCAGCACATTATGGTAAGATTTTGATACAATAACATTTAACCTCGGGCGTTTCAAATATTTTCAATTGATTATATTTTAAAACAATTATATAGTTATCTTAAGAAACATTATATATTAAAATGCTGTTTGCTGGAAACATTTTTGTATTTATTTTCAAATTTCTAAATAAATTAGCATCTACATATATATGAATTGAAGTTAATTATATACGAAATTTTAACTTATTAATGCAACAATTCATAATTTCTTCATATATACTGATATTCATAATAAATTCAATCTTTAATAGAAACTAATTTGTGGATGGGGATTTTCCTTCGTATGATTTGAAAATTGAGGAAATTGCCCAATTTTTAACTCCACGGAATTAACTTAAAAAAGTAACAATACATATAACTTCTTTTTTTCAACAAAAGAAAGTAAATAAATCTCCACAAAAGAATAAAGTAAATAAATCAAAGAATCTAAGTTTATAGAATATATATAGTGTGAATTACTTAAAACGGGAGTATCGATATTTTTATATATTCTAAAATATTTTTTTGACAAATAATTTACAGTTATGATGATATATATGTTTATAATTCACTTTGAAGGATGAAATCACACATATATTTGGTTTTTATTTATAATATAATCAATTATAATTATAATTGATTGTGGTATATGTTTGGATAGGTGAAGTATAATCTAAAAATCAGATTATAATATGATTATTATTACATCATTCCCATAAACACTGATTTTATTTTTTTTTGATAACACATAAATCATTGAAAAGTTCTTTCTATTGGGCTTTTGAAAAAAACGGTTTTTTTTTTTCAGGTGAGATCAACTTTTTGGGTTATAAAGAATGCAAGGATCTTTTCCCCATCCAAACAATTTCGTTACCCACCAAACAAAATTTGATTAAACTCTTCACCATATTTTTCATGACTTGTCCTAAAGCTACACATGTTCTCAATGTGATGGACACTCAACAATGCTTTGCTTTACTTTGCAATGGGATATCACACATCACATTGTGAGAACAGATTCTTTAAAGCTTTCACATGCTCTCATTGGAAGTAATATTGATCCCACAGTTCAATTCATTGTCAATGATTGTGAAATTTTGCTTCAAAGTTTTAACAACGCTTAAGTTTCAGTTTGCTCATAGGGAAACAACATGTTTTAGCTTTCTAACGTTGTTGATTGTCATGAATGTATTTGGTAGGATAACTTCACATCCTTTCTTGTATTAGCTTTAGAAGCTGACAATTCTATAACGTATTATGATTTTACCTCAACAAAAAAATGTAAAACAAGGAATTTAAATTGATAAAAACATATAGAGTATTATATCACTTAGAAAAAGCTAAAAATCTAGAAAAATTAAAAACAAAATTATTTCCGTCTCAAACAGAGATGGGAATAAGGGGAAATTTTATTGTTTGGAGATAAATTTTGTAATTTATAAAATGAAAATAAATTTGATGTATTAGAAATAGATTACTATAGGAAAAAAAAATACCTTCGATGCAAGCGTTGCATAAGGTGATTTTGTCTGAGATCCTAACTTTGATGCAACAATGGTTCTTATGTAGTGTTGATTTTTTTTATTGTAGTATGAGCTTTAATCCCACGTTAAAACTCCCTATTCTTGTAATATATATTGTTATTTGTCAATTTTAGGATCTTTTTTAAATAAATTTTACCTTTAATTTAAAACATTATTGATATATTTTAATATCCTCATTTTGATTATTTTGAAGCAATACTATAATTATTAACTAAATAATGATTTGAGTTCATTTTTTGTAGGTTTTGGGCAGCAAAAATGAGCTGGAAGTGAAGAATTGAAGAACATCCCCTAAAGACCAAGTGCTCATACGCTCATGCTATGGTTTAAGCGATTATTACACTTTTGGGCCCAACTACTCGAGCATCACACTCACAGCTCAAGCGGGCCTTACATAGCAGGGCTCACTAAAAAGTCTTGAAACATAATTCTTGGACACATTGGACATTGGAGAGTGGAGCTTGGAGGTTTTGGAGACTCTTCATACTTCATGGCCTTGAAGTTTCATTCCAGTGTTTACTTCTCCTTATTTATTTCATTGATGTATGTAGGCTTAACTATCATGATTATGTTTCACTAAACTATCTTTTGTTAGGATTGAACAAACTCATTTTTATTTATAGCTTTGTAATGAATATTTATGTATATTTATTATTAATATCATGTTAGCATTTCATTTCTTAATGCTTATTTCTATTTTAGAGAATGTGTTTAGTTTACCGAACTAGTTTTAAGGATGAAATGACCATTAGCTTCTTCTTCTAGGGATAGAGTTTGTTAAAGCTTTTTAATGCAAATCTTAGGATTAAATTGTCAATGGATTGAGATTTGATATTAGGTTTAGAATATATTCATTGAGGGATTAAGTTTAGTGACTTTTATGCTAATTAACTTGATTTAATGCCTAACTATACATTTTAGGATCCTAAAGGAATGAATTAAATGAGGAAGTTTGATCATAATGTCTTTTCATTAATTGTTAACTTCATTTTATCGTTTTTCTCTCTTAAGATCAATCAATTTTCAAACAATCAACTTATGAACAAAACATTGAACAGAATATATGTATGTGTGTGTGTGTGTGTTCACTGCAAATCTCTATGGATTCGACCACTCAAATACTTATCGAAGCTATTACAAATTTTGTACACTTTCTAAAAGACCAACATAACTTATTTCTCTGTCTAAAAGAAATATATATTTATTGAATTGGAGATAGAATTTAGAAATGAATTTTGGTTGTCTTACTTGGAATAGGTTCTAATCTTAAGCAAGGTTACTAAAGTTCACAACATAACTTCAATGTTTACCATAACAATAGATGAACTATGAATTATAGGATATCTTAGATAAGTCACACTTTAGTTAGAGCTTTCAAAAGAGTCAATAGGAAATACATCATAATTGACACCACTAATTACCCCATTTATCCCAAGGTAAACTCTAGCTCGGGTATAAGGTTGAGTGTATGGTGTTTGCGCTTCTTGTGGTTGGTGTATGGTGGATTTGTTACGTGTTCGATAGACGGGATATGGATGAGAACCTCAAGGTGAGCTTTCTCTCGTTGTTTCATAATTGTTACTCACTAAAAAAAACCCTAATATAAAAAAAACTCCTTGTGAGAGTACATCACAAAGAAACTCAATGAATAAAAGTAAACGAGATCAAAATTACCTTGGTTAGAGAGAATTCATCATAATGAAATTAATTACTATAGAGTTAAACCTATTCTTGCAAGGAAAATAAAGCATGCGAACAAACCTATTCAAAGGCGAATAGAGCACCAACGAAGCATACAGAGAAGGTGAATGAAGCACCGAACAAAGAATGTAAACAAGGTGAAAGATCATGCAAATGAGGCAACAAGGAGCTCTGAATAGGGTAACACGCGACAGAGACGAAGGACAAAGGACAAGGACAAAGGAAAGCTTTGAAGGATTAAGGATTTAGTGTGGGTGACATGAGGAAGGGAGAGTCACGCGTGATAGAGATGTAGTGACGAGGAAGAAAGTGAACTTTGAAGGATTAGAGATTTGGTGTGAAGGAGATGAGGTAGAGAGTTGGATTCGAAGGGATTTCGAGGTACTAGGGATTTTAATTTATGTTTTATACTATATGTTATTTAAACATGGCGTCAAAGTTAAAATATTATTGTTGGTCATCATTGCAATTAGTGTAAGATTCATGATATAACATCGATTATAATTTAGACTAGTGTAAGTAACCGGTTTATTATTTATAAAATTGTTACCATGTTTATTTTCTACACGGGATACACCATAACTAGTATGAAAAGCTTATTTTACATTAATTAAATCATCATTGATATAATTTTTAAAGTAAAAAAATGTTTACATGAAAATCCATAGAACACAAGAATATAACTCAAATAGGTTTAAATTACTAGTCGGAATCTATATTTGGAGATTGTTTCATAAATAATTTGCTCAATAAAAAGAATAAAGTTATAGAAGTTAGAATCAAATAATGAATTTCAATTTTGAGGTAGTGTAAGAGATACTATATATCAGAAAAAGATTAAAAAATGTCTAAAGTTAGATTTACTATTCATTCACCTCCGAGGGTAATTGCTTAACTTTATAACATAGATTTTTTCTTTTGAAAGTGAACTTTATAATGTAGGAGATTGAAAGCTCATATATTCGTAAAATATTATAGTAAGAATCCGGATCTATAATATAGCGAGAGATGGGTACCTTCTAGTCGTTAGATGATGATGTTTTTATTTTCAGATATTACTATGTTAAAATTATTCCCAGATAAAATAAAATATTTTAAAATTCAAAACCCAATATTAAAAATCACAAATTACTGTGTAAACTCACGATGTAAATTTACAATATAAATGTAACTCTATCCTATCATTTATCACAAATTACCATATAAACAAAACAATTATTAATTTTGAAGAAATTACATTTAAAATAAATTTTAATTAATTAATATCATGTTGGTGTTTGATATAAAGATAAAAAAGTACCCCTAAATTTCTTACCAACCTAGCGAGCTGTGTTGAAGCCTCCCACCCCCAAATGGTTAAGTGTCTCACCATTAAAACCATTCAGGGGGTGTTTATTTAAATATTGGGGTTGGTCAAACGGATCAATTCTTAAAAAAAAACTTACAGTTAAAGAAAGTTTTAATTGTCTCGAATAACGTAAAAGATCGATATTAATATTTAAATTTTTTCTATTTTTATAACTTCATTTTCTCAATTACTAATTCTTAATACATTTACAGACAAGTTTAAATGTAGGGTAGGGTTGACGTAATAATATTATTGTTGCATTAAGACAACAAGAGGCAGAGGCAAAGGCAAAAGACCTAGGATTCATGTTAGGAATGTTGCAAGCACACCAAGTTTGGTCCCTCAATACAAAGTTTAGTTACTTAGATGGGTCACCAGAAGAACTTTGAATCACCAGGTGAGGTGGGTGCTTTCAGGCCAAAGGCCCATTTGCCAACTTGGATGCTACTTTCCTATATGTAAAACAACCATTAAATTTAAAATTTCTTTTACATTATTCACATCTTGCAGTGATTGGTTGAAATTATACATATCTTTAAGAAAAAATACTTGTAATCAAACAATAAAATACGAGTAATTTGGTCAACTGTTATTTCAAATAGGAGAAAATAAACAAATTAAAGTTAACTTTCATCCAAAGATTTTGAGATTTGTGTCATAATAAATCATAACTATTCATATTTATTCTTGTCGCTATCAATTGTAAATTAATTGGATAGCTGCAACTATTTTGATTTAATGATTGTAGATAGGCTAGATTGACCAAAGAATCTGCTACATGCTTTTTATATTTATGTATTTATTGACAACGTGTATACAATATACATATGCATCATAAGAAAAAGAAAATTTTACATAAGAAAATTAGTGTCCAACATAAGAAAAATCCAATTTTACATAAATTATGTCATGCTTAAATTGTTTATGTATTAATACCCAAAAAGAAAATCGCATACATGGGTAGAATGATGACCTAGGAAAAAAGGCAATACAAGAAATATGTAAAGAGAATCACGTGATTTTCTTGTTCTGGGTTTAAATATACTCAAAACTAGAATAAAAATAAATGGAGAAAATATGCTTTTCGTCCATCAATTTAAAAGAATATTTGGTTTTAATTTCTATACTTACTTGTTTTTTATTAGTTTTAGTTTCTAAATTAAGTTATTGAAATTAATATATCATTTTGATCCTCCAAACTTAATTCTGTCAGCAAAATATGTTAAGTTATCTAACGAAGATACATCATTAGAACTCATGTAGACCAACATCAAATTTCATCAAAATTAAGAAATTAAAATCATATTTTATCTAAATTGTAGCTACTTCAATAATAATAATAATAAAAAGATTTGTTATCATGCATAACTAACTTAATGTTTACAATTCTCCCAGTCAGTTAATTATATTAGTTTGGTTAATTATATTTGTCATGCCTAATTAGTTATATATTTGTTGTATGTCTTATATGTTTTTCTATCTTGGATTACCGATAATGTTTCTTCTATTATCTATCCTAAACAAACCAAGAGTGATTTGATAATTAGGCACCAAAAAATTAAGCACGGTAATAGAGATTTTTAGTCTTTGTGTTTTTAGTAATTGTTTTGGTCTCTATGATATGATCTGATCTCAGCTAGATGACTCTACTTATTTCATTAATAGTGTTAAATTTGGATAACCAAATATATATATATATATTTCAAAAATTATAAAGGCTAAAACAAATAAAAAATAATTATAGAACTAAAGTTAAAATATTGGTCTGCTTGGAAGTAAAGGACACAAACGTATTTTACCCGAAATGAAAACTCCACACTTTGACTTGGATGTGTCCACCACCTGACTTAATTATAAAATGTTGTGTAAAACCCTAAATTCATTTTTAATATATGTATGATTAATCAAATTAATCTTTAACCTATTAAGATGAGTTTATAATTTTTAATGTATGTAATATTTGTTAAGTTAGTTTTTATCATTAACAATTGTCGGACGACATCAACTAGAGTGTCACATGGCACATTATGTGACATGTAAGTTGTCACGTGACCTATCACATTAACAAGTTTTATATTGATGTGCACTTTTCAAATATTCAATAATGAAATACATTAATATGGTTCCTAGTGTATAAAATATTACATAAATATGGACCTTAAGGCATAAAGTATCACATTAATTTGGTCCCTAACTTATAGAATACTACATCAGTTTAGTCTTCGCATCACAATAAAACAAAATCTATAATATTAGTCTTTAATCAATTATAATTTGTATAAATAAGTTCTTAATGTATTACTAATCATATCATATCAATCCATAATGTAAACTTAAATACATCAAATTATGGTATTTGTAAGTCTTTTTAATACAAAGAAAATATTATTCAATAAATTAGTACAAAGCAAATTTAATTAAGCATGATTAATATAAAGGCTTATATTAAAGTGACATATCATGCATGGTGATACAAAAGATGTATTAAAGATACAATCCTCGCTTATTCCTAACAAAATAAAAGTCAAACAATGCATGTGACAAACAAAGAGAATTGGAGCATATCATATCCCCACAAATACACCAATGTACATGAAATAATAAGTTAAAAGTTGTTCATACACATGTCACAAATAGTGAAATGCATCCCAAGTAGAAATATGTTTTCACTTCATGTGCATTGGTGTATTCGAGTAAAATATGTTTTCACTCCATTTGTTTGACACATATAGTTTGACTTTAAATAAATCAAAATTTGTATCTTTAATATACATTTTGTATCAATTTAATATAAATCTATTATATTAATTGCTTTGCATCAATTTTACTGAATAATATTTTTTTTTGCATTAATACATTAAGACAAAATTAATGCAGTCTTATATAAATTAGGGACCATGTTGATGTTCATCATTGAAGGTTTGAAAACATCCACATCACCATAAAATTTAGTCATGTGGTAGCCACATAACAACTTACATAACACTTGATATGTCACAAAGCACTCTAACCGACATCGTCCATCAATTTGATTATTATTGTTAATGATAATTGTATTATAAAGTTATTTTAATAAAAAAAACCAAATTAATTACACATATATTAGAATTCTAAACGTCTCAATATAAACAAAGTCATGTAATTTTATAGCACTAGTAAATTTAGATGAATATATGTGAGTTTGATATAGAATGTGGTTTGGTGAATAAAAAAGAGAAATTGGAGAGTCTTATCTTATGATTTGAAAAGGAAAGGTTAGAAAGGGGACCCATGAGGGAGCAAGGGAGGTTGGTTAGTGTGAGTGTGTTAAATCAAGTGGGGACCTTCGCCATATAATTTTGGCTTCTTGTCCCCAAAGCAATGCCTTTGGATTTTGGAACCATCTTCAATTCATTTCATATATTTCTCTTTTTCATCATTCCATCTCTTGCTTCGAGATTTTACTCACTTTTTCACCCACCAAAGTCGGCTTTCAACCTCATCATCTTTCTATTATTGTTTCTTATTCTCTAATTATTTCAATTAACCCTACCCTATTGCCCTTCTCCAACATTAACTATATTCATTCTTTGTGCCACCAAACTAAACAAAATTTGTGAATTTGATTTATTTTTCTGTCATAAAATATCACTGAAAACTGACTTCACAACTTTAATTGATTTCCTCAATGAATGCATTTTATACTAAATTGGGTGTATATATTTTATCATTTACGAAAACAATAAAAGGAAATGTGGAAACCAAACAATTAATTTTTATATTAAACGCTAACTTCTCTAATTTTATTGGAGTTTTCTATGGGAGGGTTCTTCATAGACCCTGCATTAGTATTTAGTAGCATTACCTTAACATTGACAATACAAAACTTATTTATTATAGTAAAATTCCCTTGAGAAAAATTGTCATACACTTACGAGATAAAAGTTACAAAATGTATCACTATAACCTCTTATTTCATTATTTTTTTAAAAGAAGTCTTCAAATAGATAATTATGCGTCGTGTGATGCCAAACACTAATAGTATATATCAATTATTTATTCATCAAATAACCATATCGATTCTTTCAACAAAATTATTTAGTATAGTGAATCATACAATAGTTATAAATTGTTTTCTAATACCAACATTAATACCTCAACATACACAAATTTTTAGATTTGGTTTTAAATTTTGATTCTATAAATTCTTAACACTTATCTTATTTTTCTTTGGTGCTCGTTTGATACATGAAATTAAAGATGGAATTGAGGTTTGATGTAGCATTCTAATTTTAATTATTGGTTAATTTTTATTGATCAAATAATTAATGGGATTGTTAAATTAATTAAAATATGGGTACGTTAATTTTTAAAATTTATCTAGGTAAGTTTCAGTAATCTGATGTTACTAAATTGATTTCAGAAATTAATAAGAGGACACAAAGTTACCAAGTTGCCCTTAATTTCTTAATTCCCATTGCATTTTTCTTTTCTTACTTTCCTTCCAATCTTTCTCTCGAGCATAAGGAATTGGCAACTTCACTTCTTCTTATCCTTCATTCCAACCCACGACAACACCATTCCACCATTCCCATCTTCTTCCTTAATTTTCCTCACATTAAGGCAAAAATGAGCTTTCTTCTTCCATCTCTCTTTCCACAACTGATAAGTGAAAAGCTCGAGGTGCTTTGTTTTCCATTTTTAAGAGGTAAATTTCATAACCTCATCTCGGTTTGACATGCTTCTTCTACTCCACTCTTAAATTCCTTTGAATTTATGAATTTAGGTTGTATTGGAACTAATTCCAAGTGGGGCGCAGCTTTGAATGCATGAGGTTCCATTGATCCCATTGTGAAAAAGTAAAAATTAAATACCCATTGTTAAATTTTGTTCCATTTCGCAGGTTCAAGCCTTAACTTCTTCATTTTCGTAGCCACGGATCATTTCAAAGTCATCCTTGGGAGTGGGAAGCGTTGGAATCTTGCGAAACCAAGTGTCGAAATTCATCAACGACATTCAGTATTAATTAAATAATAAGGGTTTAGTGATCGGTTAATTATTCAGAAAATATCGGGTTATGTGTAATGTAAGTTTTTGACTCCTGAACATGACTAGAGGCATGAAGTGACATTTGGGATCCTAGATTCCAAATAGGGGGAACATTTATATTTTAAATGTATGGATTATGAACGGATACTGGATATAGATATGCTTTATATGATAACTTGTTCGATATCTTGGTAAAATTTAATGATAATGATGATCTTTGATTGAATTGATGATATATCCCCCTAATATTGTTATTGATATGATTGATGATTGTTTGGAATCCGTTCATATGTTGCTATTTGTTAGATTGATGATATGATGAATATTGCATTGGGTTGCAATGATTGATGATGATATGTGTTGAAGAAAAGTCTGGTCGAAGCCGAAACCATTTTTAATAAACCAAATTCCGTGAGATTTGTTGATAACTAACATTATATATTCTAACTTAAATAAAGTCACGTGTTATTGTTTAATGTGGGTGTTTAAGTGTTTTAGGAAACATAAGGCTTAAGCTACAAAAGAAAGAGGGAGCCTATGCATCAAAAATCTGAAAGGCTTAATCACAACATGGACTCTACATTCTAAGACAAAAGAAAAATCCAAAGTCTGGTAATTCGCTTCAAAAGGAATTCTCTCGCATTAGAATAACTCACCAGACCAGGACCTGAAAACATCATTCAAGCTTCAGAAATATATGAAAGCATCAGACCCTTTCTCCTTATCCTGAATCATTTCAGAAGTGGTCTGATACATGAAACATCAACGGTCACAAGTCATCTCCATCAAAGCTTAAAGAAAAGATTCTCGAAAGGAAGATTGAGTAAATAGGGTGGATTCTGATTTAGTCTAAAAAGCATCTAAGTTTCACCTCTATCATACGCATTTAGAGATTCCTTGAATCAAAGCTTTCCCTCTTCGTGAAACTTATACTACCTCTACTCCACCTACGACTGCACATATCTCAAAGCTCTCAAATTTATATTGCTTGCACAGAACGTCTCTCTCTGACAATAAAAGCTTTTGCCCTTTGTGCAACTCCAACAAGAAAGGCTTTTGTCCCTTGTAAAACAACTCTCTCAATGGTCATATAATTAACAGCTTCTCCCTGAGCTCAACAAGATGATTCTATATAAACAGAATCAATCTCTTCATCAGATACTCTCCGAGAAATAAAAGAAAACAAGAGGAGAGCAAAAACAAGAGGAAAGCAAAAATAAATATGGAGAGCTAAAGCAGAAAAAGAAACACAAGAGAGTATAAAAAGAAGAATTGAAAAAGAGAAAGAACTTATGAAAAGAAGAAGAAGAAGAAGAAGAAGAAGAAGAGCTAGAACACATTAATCAAAGTGTGATGGAAGAAGAAGAAAAGATCATGAACGAACACCAGACGTTCATATACAAAAGCTTATGAGAAATGAAGAAATGACAGTATACTCAACAACGAGTAACCAGACCAAGAAGATCTGCCATGAAGACAAAGAAAGCTTGCTATGTGTAATCATCTTCCTACTTAGATGCCATAGTAACTTGGTATATGTCTTTGTGTGGTTAATAGCATACTATCCCAAGTCATGCTTCCTGGCTCAGTACATTTTCCAACCATCTTTTACTTTCTAAATGTATCGAGTCCTATAGGAAAATAAGCATTTTCTTTCTTCACAAACTCATTTTCGTGGTTTATCACTTAACTCTGCTAAATCAAAGGGCTTATTTATTTGTAATAATTTTTCCAATCCTCTGGTAGTACAGGTTTGGTGCATTTCCAGTCTTTGTTAGTGTGGGAAACACTGTTGACCTGGAGAAGCTTTTAAAATAATACTCGGGGTTTGAGCCAAGAATGGCTTGTGAAAGAATACTCATAGGAATCCAAAGGGGTCTGGTAGTGAAGCACGAGCCATGCTTAAGCCAGGAGTGGCTGGAGTCAAGAATACTCAGAGCATGAGTTGTGCTCAAGCCAAGAGTGGCTGGAATCAAGAATACTCAAAAGCACGGGTTGTGCTTAAGCCGAGAGTGGCTGAATTCAATAATACTCAACATCTGATGTAAATGATTTTTACATAGTGGAAATCCTTCAGATTTGAAGGTACTGGATGTAGCTTCCGCATTGGGAGTGAACCAGTATAAATTACTTGTGTGATGTCTCTTTCTCTCTGACTCTTTAACTATCAAAAGTCTGGTGCATTATCGTTAATATCTTTGATAGTAAAAGTCTGGTAAATAACGCTCGTTCAATCAAAGAATCACGCTCTCTTTCTCACAAAAGTCTGGTCCGCTGTGTTTAACGCATTTACATTTAAGTATCAATTTTTGGTTTAAAAAAGTGAACAAACTTATTCAACCCCCTTCTAATGCCAACTTATATTTAACTAACGATGTGACTTTTTATGGTTGTATATCATTCCTACACCACGTAAATCGTCCCATGGCATCTGACAACAACTCCAACATTAACTCTCCAGTTATCACAACAGACCCCCCCAAAAACTAACATAGTCACACATCGGATTGACTGGCTTATTAAAAAGGACAAAGATCCCTATTTTTGGGTTCACGAAGAGCCCTTACGCATTTCCTCTTGATATGTTGAGGAGTCAGATGATGTAGTTATTGAGGATGTGATAATCCACTATAGGGAAGAATTTAAAGATTACTTCATCATTTTCTACCATTTGCTATCGGAGCGCATTTGTCATCAGTTGGGGTCGAGATACATTTTCATGTACAAAATGCTTTTTTCAAAGATTGGAATCTGGTTCCCTTTGATGGAATTCGAGGTTGGAGTACTCTGGTTTCTTGACTATGCCCTAAGTCAACTTCACCCTAATGGTCGGGGTTTGGTAAAAGCCCTTGAAGTTCTGGGTGAGTTTTTCTATTTTGTCTCTACCGTTGTTTTATTCTTCTCATACCACAGAGTGATGCACCGGGGTAACCCCGATGGTGGCCTTGGCTTCATTAACCTCTGGTGTAACTTAAAGATTGCCAACTTTAAGTCTTTTACCGAATCGACAAAGACAGGCGAAGTGAGCTTTAAGCACTCCTTTGTTAAAGTCAAGGTGAACGATAAAAAGACGGTGTTCTGGGAGAACTTTGATTTTTCCAGGAAGTTTTATACCGGCTGGACGTATGAACACTTTCTCTTAACCAGCAATGCCTACTCCGTCAATGACGTCGCTCTCTCTGGAGTCGAGGACGGTGTTAGAAGCCTTGAAGGCGTTTTTGCTTTTTCCAAAATCTCCTGTAAAGCCTTGCTAGGAGAAGCATCACGTCTGGATGCTTATCTAAGTATGTCATTATTGTTTTAAATTCATACTGTTCTTTACCTGATATACCTATATCTTTGTCTTTTATTTTACAGGGGAAATGACACGCATTGACCTCTTGAAAAAACTAAGGGAGCAAGTCGAAGCCTAGAATGCTGCTGCGACTAAAGCTGAAAACTGTGTCACTCCCAAACACACCTTGGCTAAGCTTGTGAGCATTCCAACTAAAAACATAGGTTCCCTGACTCTGATTCTGGAGGACGCAGGTGTCAGGGATAAGGGGGACGCTCCACACCAGGAGCCAAAAAGAAACAAAGGTAAATAGAGGCTAGACGGAGCTGGAGCCAGTTGTAATAGGACGAGATTGATCCTTCTGAGAATGTCCTAGAGGAGGTTCAGCTTGCCACAACTAATACCCCCTACTGCAACTCTAGAATTTCTGATTTTCTATAGGCTATTGGAGAGACTCCAGCCAGGTTTCAGATTCCTTTCAAGTTAAAAAGGGACCTACCTTCTGATAAAGCTCGAGGTGCGACAAAGAGGGCTATCTTTAATCTAGTTGAAGCAGCCACAGTTCTGCACTCTTTTGGTCAGTCCTATTACTCATCTGTCGAGGCTAAACGGTGCTTAGATCAGATGAAAGAGGTTAAAGCTTTAAGAGTTGAAGCTCAGTTCACTCTTACCAATCAACAACAATGGGCTAAGGAACTGGAAGACGGCTTCACCTCGACCTCCAAGAGGGCAAACGAAGCTGAGAAAAAACTCAAGGCAGCTAAGGACGATCTCAAGGCATTGTAGGCTCAACATGATGAAGTTGCTGCTAGAAAGGCCGATGCTTAAAAGAGAAATAAAAAACTCAAAGCCAAGGTGAGGTCATTGAAGGAAAACCATACCCAAGAAAAAGAAGACTGGTACAAGGAATTTCTCCAATTTAAGGACCTGGCTAATATGGCCTTTAGCACCGCTGTCAAACATATAATACACTGGAATCTTGGAACGAACTTAAACCTTTATGGTATTGGTGTATACCATGAATTTCATGGCGGTTATTTATACTCCATGGACCAAGGTCAGGCAATTGAGCATGTTGATGAACTATACCAATTGCTAACCTTGCCCGAAGGTTAAAGTATAGATTTATAGATGGTGTCAAAAGAAGGCGGCTCTGATGCAACATAATTTTTTGATTTGTGCCTTGTTCCAGGATGGGCTCCGGTATTGACAATTATTTCTCTTAAGGCCATCGTGCCTTGATTTTGACTTAAATGATTCTCTTTCTTACATGTGTGTATGCTAATTACTTTAGCTTCTATAGCTCCAAAATGATATACCTACTTTTACACATAATTGGTGAGTAAATAAAATCAATAAATGGATACTTATCGATGTTAACTAATCTTGATTATTTTCCAGCGTCGATCCTTATAATTTTTTATATGAAATCATGTAGTCACTTTGTCCAGAGTAGGTGATACTTGTGTTTTATCGTTGATCATGTCTACCCTGATCGTATTTGCATGTTCACGAGTAATGTTGGTTGATACTCCGTCGATGTCCCCTTGTTGAGGTCCAGAATAGCCTTGTAGACATTTTCTCTTACTTTTTGCTCCGGTATCAAATAGTGTCGCTCTTGGGACCTTGCTATCGATATTCTTGTAAAATAGGGGACTTATTGCTCCTTGGGATTTTACAACTGCTCCAATGTGTAGTTTAGCAACCGCTCTTACTTTTTTTTACCACTCCAGGGTGTAAATGTATAACCACTCTGGGGTTTCTTAAATGCTCTAGGGTTACTAATTTACAGCCACTGGGGGTTTAACCTTTCCGGAGTGTAAATGCATAACCACTCTAGGGTTGCTTACCACTCCAGGGTTATAATGTTACAGCCACTTTGGGGTTGTTTTAATCTTCTAGTTTGTTTTGCTAAAGATGGCACTATGGGTATTGAGTGTGACCGTTATGCTCATTTCAAGCTATTGTGATTTCTTAAAGCCGAGAGGAAATCTTAATTTTACCTGTTATACTGATCTTTGGGTCTTTCTTTTTATGCCAGTGTGAGACTTCAAAACTCTAAGCAAGTGGAAATTCCTTTAGCGTGTCCCACCGGGCGTGCCAATAATCTGGCCAAGGTGTAGGGGGTAAAGTACCTCATGTATAACCGATGTCCAGGTTCTCAATCTGATGTGTGATTAATCTTTGGGTGTTAGGTTGTCCTGGTCCTTAACTGAGGTTGAACTTCTATTGGAGGGTGCATAGGTATTGCATACCGATGTCATCGAATGACGTTGTCAAACTCTTCATATCGGCCCAACGTGTTAAGGGGCGAATGGGAGTAGTACCTACAAAGACACTCTGATGCTCAAGTCAGTCCAGATTCTAACATCGGGGCTATATCTAATTAATAAGATGGGTACCAGAGAGCTTACCACTTATAAGGGTGATTGTTGTATTTATAGCCAAGGGGTATCACGTCATGCCTCATTTTATATGTCAGAGCAGGTCTGTATATCACGTGGAACTGACATTTCTACAGGCTTAACCTTTGTTGCTAATTTCCTGTCTTCCCATGACTCTGGTCATTAATCCATTCAAAGGGCTCTGACTCCGGTCATGAAAGTGATTGAGTGGTTTTGTTCGAGGTCGATATGTTAAGTTAGATCATATATTGACATCTAATGGGTCCATATCGGCTGCTATTTGTGAGGAAATAGGGGTTGCTGTCTAGTCTGGAACACAAACTGATGGATTGATGATGAATTGTGATGAATAATGGTTAAAATGGTTGTTGTTAGATCTAGATAGGAAACTATATATGTCAAGGTTAAATCTAATTCATTATTTGTCATTTAACATATATATATTCACCCTTTAACCATTTTTATTCCAGGGAACTTGGATAGAGAAGAAGAATAGTGAATGGTCATTAGGGAGGCCATGGTGATTATTGTGAAGGATTGATACACACATGTATATAATTGTATAATTTTGGTCTTAGATGCCTTGGCTGGCTCTTTTGGTTATTGTTCATATATTATGTAGTGGAGTAGGTACCTAGTAACCTAATTGGAGGTTTAGAATTGTTTATGATGCCTATATGTATATATATGAGTAATGATGTTGATAAATTGATATTTATGACTAGGAACAATTAATATAGTAATGACAATATTGAATTCATGATATGGGCAGGTTTTGTTAAGGACTTTGAGCCTAGAATGTTATAATGGATGTGTATATGATGATTGAATGGTATGGAAATGATTAGTGGCATGTTAAGTTATTAAGAGATATACATAATTAAGGGACTGGACAGGCCAAAATGAGATATGTGAGATTCTAAAACCGCCAAATAGGGTTGATAGACCCTATATAGCATTTAGAATGTGTGAGAAATTTTTTGGTCCCAATTGGATAGAAATTGAGTGGCTTAGTTGCCTGGAAATGGCCTAAATGTATTTTTATGCATAACTCTTTCATTTTTGGGAATTTTAAAGCGTGGCTAGTGGCCACAAGTCATAAATAGTAAGGGTTAGCTTGTGTCAAAGTTTGGTAGCGTTTGGAGGTCAAATGGGTAAGTTAGGGTGTACGGAAGTTAGCATGGAGGTTAAAATTCTGCATAATTCTATAGGCTGGGAGTCTGGTAATGGATTACGTAATCAATTACCAGAGAGCAAACCTAAAAAACTACAAAGGTTGCTCTCGGGTAATTGATTACGGTAATCGATTACACAACTTTGGTAATCGATTACTCAGTTTTGGTAATTGATTACCAGATACACCCTGACACCTGGAATGTTATTTAATTGCTAGTAATTGATTATAGAAGTGGTGTAATCGATTACAGAGTAACACCTGATCTCCACACCTTTCCAAAAAATGTTAGAATCTCACCCAGCTTTTGCTTATCCCCTCTTGATTATGTTAACCAGTGGGATGAGGCATCCGAGAAACCATTTGGGTTCGTAAAAATTAGAAAAATTTCCTTTATTTTTATTTAAGTAGTGTAACATTTTACTGGTATCAGAGCATTAGTTTATCATATTTTTAGTTGTATCAGAGTGGACTTTAAGGTCAAAGGCCAAGGTATGCTTGTTGAGAGTAAGCGGTTATTATGTGTAGTATGATCGATTTTCATATTTGCATGTGTAACACCCTTGATTAACTAAGATAATCCCTTCCACTAGATTACCTCGGTTAACTAAGAGGTTACTAATTTCTTGAAAATGTGGAAGATTTTTTTTTGTACAAGATAACACATGGTGGAACAAAAGCATCATACATGTATATATACATAACTATATCATACATACAAAAAGTGGTCCCAACAAATCCATACAACTGAAATGAAAGAAGGGCACACAGGCACCCATACAAAATGTGTAACACCCTCTTATATACACGAGACATATATCTATTCTTCTTGCTTTTTTTTTTAAGAAAGATATACATATTTATCACTTCTTATCTCGTGTATACAAGGATATATATACATCTGATTTTCTTTGAATTTTGAAAGTAAAAAGTTTCAAATTATTTATAATGATAAAATGAACTTTCAGAAAATGATAAGTGATCAAAGATTTCAGTATCATATCCAAAGAATAAGGTTTATTAAAGTTTAACCTTTACATTGATTTACAATCATCCAACTTAATATTGTATTAAGGTAAACTAAAACTAAAAATTTAATACCTCTACTTCGACTGTAACCAATTATTTCCTTATCTTCAAACCATGTGATTTTGAATCCTATTCTTGTCACATCTCTTTTCCTATCTGATTGAGGATGAGACCAATTTACCCTCTTGTAATTTCATCCTTTCATCTTGAACTGCTAGCTATATATCATATAACATATATTTTGGACACAAAATTCAAACAAGAAGGAGTGAGAAACAGAATATAATACTTTACAGATAAGACATAAGCATAAGGGTTTTCATAACATAACAATTATATTTTCATTCACAACCACCCACATAGAATGTCACAATCATATGAATGTCATGCAATGTTTTTAATACTATCATCTCATTCATTCTATGCATGTGGGCCCTTAAAGCTTTAGTTTGCACTGGGCCAACCAGGAGTTTACATTGTTCTATAAATTCCGGATAATAATAACATAAATGCCTTCATGGCATATGAACAGCTCAACTGGCATGGAAACACTTAGAGACTAGTCAGACTGAGAAAGTTTTTATTGTGAAAGTACCCGACACTAGGGAGCGACCCCAGGTCACCTGAAGCACCCTTTCACACCCTCTCATCCCAAGGCTCGCGATTAAGCCTCCTCTAATGTATCCTCGGTTTCTATAATTCGTCCCCAGGCAATATCACATCTCATTTCTCTTTAATGATTCATGATGCATGAACTACTCGTATATTTAGTTGGTTAAGACTTTTAGAAACTCAATTATTAAATACCATAAAGGTTCACAAAATCATCACAATAAACTGTACATTCCCATAAGTTCTTCTTTGAACTTCTGTTATACTGAAATAATTTAGTACAGTCTTCAAATTCAGATCTTACCAAAATTGAGTTTCCAAGCCTTAAATATCTCAAAACTTTCTCTTAAAAATCTTCACATATTTACATAATCTTTCTCAATTTGAATCTTAACTAGATTGAGTTTTGGAAATCTCGACAAAATATTCTTTAGTTATTTCGTTGTGGAAAACCAAAATAATTTACTTTAAACTTCTAATTTCTAAAGAAAATAATTTAAAATCATTAACTAAGAATACTTAAAACTATAAAAATTTTCTTTAATTCAAGAATTAATTATCTCAACCTCTGATTTTCATAAAATAACTTCTTTCTAATACTAGATTTTGTTATTGAAATTAAAAATAAAGTTAGTGAAAATTATTTCTAAGAAGAAATAAAAGACTAAAATAATTATAAAATACTTTCTCTTGGAATAAAAATTTAAAGAGTAAGGTAAGAAAATTCTTACTGAGTTTTAACTTTCTGTCATGCTTGCTATATGCTCAACTTCATATCACAAGGTCATTAATCATTCATCAACCACAATCAAGTATAGTAATCTCATCAATCACAATCAAATATCATCAATCATAATTGCATATTATTAATCACAGTCTAATACAATATCATTAATCGAAATCAAATACAATTAATTATAATCAAGTCAAATCAACTAAATATCGCTCATAAATATAATTCAAATTTTAATGGTTATTTAAATTAGTAGTTTTGATTTTTGAGTCCTTATAGTCCATTCCTCGCACAGGTCTATATAAGTCCATATATATAATCCAGTCTTCGCATAGGTATAGTTCAGTCTAGACAGGTCATAATAGTCTAAGTCCTTGCATAGGATTAGTTCGATCCATATAGGATATAAAAATCCAAGTCCTTGCATAGGTTTAGTCCAGTCTGTATAAGTTATAATAATTCAGATCCATGTATAGATATTTTAGAATAAGTTACACAATATATTAAATTTATTATAAATTTTAAGTTGAGAAGTTATTACTTTAAAATAATAATATTATTAAATTTAAAAGGAGTAGGGGACTCATCCCTTTATTCTTATGTCTTTCATATTATATTCTTATCTCACTCCCCCTTACCTCTTGTATACCGATTCGTTATTGAAAATCCGTGCGCGCCTCGTCTCCGAGTTCTAAAACATACCAATTTCATTTTAATATAATTACAAGATGAAAATTAAGATTACTACTTAAAATAAAAATGGTAAATTTTGAATAGTGAATAGTGAATAGTAATAGTAAATAGTAACAGTAAATAGTAAAACGTGAATAGTAATAGTAAATAGTAAATCGTGAATAGTAACGGTAAATAGTAAAACGTGAATAGTAAAGGTAACTAGTAACAGTAAAGGTAAATAGTAATAGTAAATAGTAATTTACTATTTGAATAGTAATTTACTATTGAAATAGTATTACTATGCAGAATAGTAACTTAAAATAATATTATTTTCAGTATAATAATAGATTTCTAAAAACGATATAAAAATAATCCTAAAAAATATAAAAGAGATGTATTCGTACCTTCGAATTTTAGCAGAACCTTCTTCCAAAAAATTTATTTCTCTCTCTTACTTCCACCACTATCTCACTAACACTACTATATTAGGAAAACTTAATCCGAAATTGTGAATTCTAAAGAAGAATTCCTTCGGTATTTATAGGAAAAAAATTTACTATGCATTCCATTATTTTAATATAAAAGTACTATGCGTTTTTTGAAATTTAAAACCTGGTTACTGTGCAACTTTTGAAAATTTCATACATGCACAGTGTTTTGCATAGTAAATGTCGGCAAAATTATTAAGCCAAATAGTAATCTTTCACTCGGTATATTTTAAATATTCAAAATTAATCCTTTTTGAAATTTAGCGATATTATATCAGTTCTCACTAATTTTATGATAAGTAATATAAAGTTTAAATTTTAAAAATCTAAAATTTTCTGTTAATAAAAATTTATTAGTACGTTTTCAATTTTTTTACGATTGGTAAAAATCAAGATTTTACTCAAACCGATAATTTTTAGATAAGTCTACTTGAAATAGATTTTAGAAAATTTTCTTATAATTTAACTTTACATTCTTGTAAATATTTTAAATTTTAAGCAGCTTTATATGAATTTAAAATTATTTAAAATATATCATTTTATTAAATTAATTCAAAATTTTCAAAAAATTTCATAAAATCATAAATATTATGTAGATCAAAAAGTTCAAAAGAACCATAGTCTAATTCCTTCAAAATTTTATTTTAAAATTCTAATAAGAGTTAAATCTTAAATATGTAAAAACATAAATATAAGAACATAAAATAAAAATGATGAATAATAGAGATATTAAAAATTCTTAATATAATTTTCTTAATTAGTGAATACAAATTAAGTCATTTTAAAATTCTCATTCAGAAATATTTTCATTTTTTTATTATTATTATTTAAAAAAACAAATAATTAAATATAAATACCAAAATAAAAAGAAATGATAATAATAAACTAACTTATAGTAAGTATTTCTCAAGAAAGATATATTAATATCTATTTCCTATTTGTGATGAAAATGGGATGTTACAAAATGCATAAGTGTATAAACAGATAAAATAAACCTAATAACTAAACATCTCCTCCTATAAAGTCATCATCAGACCAAGGCGACTCTGGGACATTCGAGGTGGCTGCCAACTACGTCAGGTCTGGGGGATAAGATGATCTAGGAGGAAATATGCTCAAAGATGGTTGGTAGCTGACCTGATGAACTGGCTTATGCCTCCTGCTGCTATAGGCCTCATACGCCTCTGCTAGGAGTCCCTGGGCTATTGAAGACATGACCGTGTAATCCTCGGTCTCTCCATACATATAACTCTTAAAGATGTGTCAGAGAAAGCCTCAACGCTGATCCCACTAATGCCTAGCAAGATACTTCTCCATCGATGTCATCACTAGTACTCCAAGCTACACTAGAACGTCCGCTAGTCTCTCCGGCTCATAAACGGCTAGAGGCTCTACTAGAGGGAAAATGCTGGAAGGGCCACTGGGTCCTCAGCCATCGGGTCCATTGATGCATCAAGTGGAAACTCCTCAGGGTCTTCATCATCATCATTGACTGTCAAGGGAACATACTCAGAGGTTGACGCTCTCTAAACGCCTACTCCTACAGGACCTGGTACGATTGGCACCCCTACCTGCTAAATGGGCCTCGGGGTCATAGGAGATACTGGCAAAGGGTGGAAACCAAGAGGGTTGGTCGTCGGTGCTGCCTCTCTACCTGACAGCTCCTCTATCTCGTCTATGATCATAGGACGTGGTGGATCACCATAACGTTGAACCGTACTCTCTATAACCTCCACATCTCGGTCATATGGTCTCTCGGGCTCTAGATAGGGCAGATGGGTACATCAACTGGGGCCTCCTCGAGTTCTTCTGGTATCACGGGTAGGTGGCTGGGCCCTGGCTGGTCCTCTCTATGTAAGGAACTCCTCGTCCGGTATGCATGCCTGATCAAAGATCTGAAAAATAGTTGTAAGGGTGAGTCTCCACCTCCATAACAATCAGGAAGGTGTCGTATCGACACCTACCCCACACAACATCAATAATCCAAGATCGAAGTCTCCCACTGTCTTTGGGGTCCTTAGTAAGTTTTGTTCTAAGTTATCTCACTCCTCTTAGTCTTGACTAACCATCCTCATCCTTCACCTTATTCTTAAAATTACTAATACTCCTATAGTCACAATCAAATAAACACAAGAAATCACAACATTTGCAATGCATGGATTTCATTCCTTTGATTTAGTATCTTTAACCGATATGATGCATGTGGCCCATCTTTTCCATATCAATCATAACACAGTATATATATATATATATATCATAATCCCGCCTTATCCTCTTATCCAACTAGAGGGACCGAAACTCGCCTCGTTCTGTTTTTCACAAAAGGGTAAGAACATACAGTCCTATCAATAATGGATTCAAAACACATCTCGACGGAACAGACACTACACGGTCATAGAAACATTTTTTCATAGTCAAAGTATACTTGAGTTGCCACAAGCTATTTGGTATCGGGTGTGGATCCGAGCCATTGGAGGTTCGCCCTTGGTATACTCCCAAGACCACCCTTAGGGGATTGAGACGTTGTTGTTCTTCGGTGTACCCATCATTGTATACTATAGGGGATCACTATATCATCCCTCCTGATCCGGTCTCAATACCGGTATCCGATCTGCAAGACATATTTCAACGTCTTTGTCAAGACATCAACGTGTAACCGGTGTCATCGGTATACATCCGGACTGTAATTCCGTATCAGGCGTTCTCCCTATACCGGTTGTTCAGGATAACACCATGACACCGGACAACACACACGTCACTGCACTAAAGACAAGGATTATTGCTACAGGGATCGATCAATAATTCCCTGCACTACGAGCCAAATTCTGCTCACGGGAAAGATCAACTTGTTCCCTAATCCTAGTCTATACCCTCCATGCTCAATATAAAATAGCCACTTGACCCAATCATGCTGGTAAGTGCGCAATAAAATAATGCTAATGGGAGTTAGTGGTTCCCCACTAACGAGTCCTCGAAAAACGAGCCAATCAGGTATATGAACTCATTTCATTAATGAAGTGAGGGATCTTCAACTATTTTGATGAACAATTACTCTCTGAAATACATTCCTTACTTGGAATATCATCACTGACTTGAACGTCGGAGAATCTTTGCAGGTGACACCACCATTCGCCCACTTTAACGCGTTAGGTCGGTGTGAAGGACCTCCAGGACGCCCAGTCCGTTCTCTCTGCTCAAGGACAACAGATACTCATACCGGATACTCATACATCCAGTCTCCTATACGGTATTTACATACTGTTTGTGATTGACTTGAGTCCGGATCTCTAGACCCCGGTTCAGGACAGTTCATTGGCACGCCCAGTGGGACCCGATAAAGTTATTCCCATATCCATTGAAAGAGCAAGTAATCCACAATGGAAGGCGAAGCACAAGATTTCGTGGAGAATCAGCCTGAGGACAGAACTAACCCCAATGTTTTCAGGAAGCTCAACTTTGATTCTCATGGGGGCAGCTCGAAGAAAATAGTAACAGTGTCTAATCCTGATCCTCGCGATGAGCTGATCAGCCAACTTCAGAGGGAGCTCGCTGAATTGCAAAGAGAAAGAAAGCAAAGCGAGGATAAAAAATCATCCCGAACGCGAAACATTCCCCACACAACTGATGGTGAAAAGTCCACCACTCTCCAATACTCAAATATCCCTACGTTTGAGGGGGGAGAACAAACTCGTGATTCTGGAGATGAAACTTCCCGAAGGAAGAGGGAGTCAATGACAACACCCCCAGTTTCTTACAAGCTGAAAGTTCCTTTTTCAAGGAGACTTATGAGCATCCACATCCCCAAGCACCTTCAAACTACTCAGCCACTTTCCATCGGAAAATACAATGGAGAAACTGATCCTACTAAGCACCTTGATGCTTACGTATTTGAAGCCGTGTACTTGGGGGCTGATGAAGATGTGATGTGTCGAATGTTCCCTCGAACATTATCTGAGGAGGCCCTCGGATGGTTTAAAGGTTTACCATCTGGATCCATAGATTCTTGGGCTGAGATGGCAGTTACTTTTGAGACTCACTTCGTCATCTCTAGAGATGTGCCCAGGACGTCTCATACCTTGGCTCAGATTAAGCAAGGTGAAAACGAAGGCTTAAAAGATTTCTTGAAGAGGTTCTACAAGGAAGCAGCCCTGGTTCCTAACCTCACAGAGTCTATCAAGCTGCATATCGTTATTGAGGCGTTGCAGCCAGGATCAGCTTTTGCTCTCTCTTTAGCGAAAAGCCCTCCTATAACTTTCGAGGAGTTCAGGAAAAAAGCCTCGAAATACGTGAGTATAGAGATGCACTTGGAGGCCATAGCTGCAAAGAAAAAGCCATCAACGCCACCTTCCCAAACCCAGAAGGGTAAGGAGAAAATGAGGTCAGAACGCATGGAGAGACCATTCACCAATCCCAGAGTTAATAACCACTCTCCTCGACCTCGAGAAAGACATGTTAATTCCTTCAGCCATTATGCACAACTATCTGCCAAACCATCTCAGATTTTGAGAGAGGTCGGATGGCCAGCTTTCAGCATATATGGCATCAGAAGGCCAGCTCCCATGAAAAGACCAGGAAATCCCCATAAGTACTGTGATTTTCATGAACAGAATGGTCATTCCACTGATGAATGCCAAGCTCTAAAGAACGCGGTTGAGACGCTAATTAGAGAAGGCAAGTTAAAACAATACCTGTTCAAAGAGAAATCTTTCGACAGAGTAGAGCGGAATGAGAAAAGAGAAAGGGATCCAGATGACGGGGATGACAATAATCGTAATCCAGTCAGAAAATTCTCTACTTCGGAGAAACAAAAGGGTGTGATGACGGATGAAATAGCGCACAAAGACGGCGTTCCTCAGCAACAGCGTCAAGGTCGACGTGAAGTCATTGACATGATTGCTGGAGGATTCGCTGGAGGAGGAGCTTCAATTACAGCTCGTAAGAATCATCATAGAATGATTCTATATGTGCAGGGGAAAGTCAAAGATAATCGCCCTTTCAGAGGTGGGATTGAAGCTCTAACAATCTCTTTCTCCGATGAGGATTTTGGCCCGACCATTCCTGGTGGTGATGATGCTGTGGTCATCACAGCAGTGATAGCCAACAAGGACGTCCAAAGAATCCTTGTTGACCAGGGAAGTTCCTGCGATGTTATTTTCTATAATTGCTTTGAAAGAATGGGTTTTAAGGACTCAGACTTACAGCCTTATACGCAGGAACTAACAGCTTTCAACGGAGCAAAGCAGTCGACTAAAGGGTATCTTGATACCCTTATTTCGTTTGAAGGCGAACCAGGGGCCAGGACGGTTAAATCCTGAGTGCTAGTGATTGATGTCAAATCACCATTTAATGGCATCATAGGCTGCCCCACACTAAATGCAATGGAGGCAGTTGTATCAACCCCACATCTCCTTATCAAGTTCATTGACAAGGATAATTCTGTTTCGTCTATCCGGGGTGATCAAGAGATGGCTAGGTATTGCTACAACCTAAGCCTCAACATGACAAAGCTGGACGCCTCCAATAAAAAGAGGAAACTCAATGATGCAGGAGCAGCCGCTGGATCTGTAAGCCTTGTCGACCTGGACCCTAGGGCGGATTTGAACATTGATCCATCCAACCCATTAAAGCCCACACCGGATGGAAGTTCCAGGGTCATCGTTTTGGGAGATTCTCCAGAAAAGATCACCCATATTAATGACAAGCTAGATACAGAAATGGAACAGCGACTACTGACACTCCTGCAAAAATTTAAAGACCTCTTTGCATGGACTGCAGCCGATATGCCTGGCATAGATCCTGCTTTCTGCTGTCATAAATTATCCGTCTATCCAGAGACGAGACCGGTAGCCCAGAAGAAAAGGAGATTGGGCCCAGAGAAACAGAAGGCAGCTTGCCAGCAAACTGAGGAATTGCTGAAGGCCGGATTTATCAAAGAAATCCGTTATTCCTCTTGGCTTTCGAATATGGTAATGGTCCGTAAGTCCAATGGCAAATGGAGAATATGCATTGACTATGTGGACCTCAACCGCTGCAGTCCAAAGGATCCTTATCCTCTTCCTAACATAGATCGGATGGTAGATGATTCCTCTGGTTATCAATACCTGAGCTTCATGGATGCTTATTCAGGTTACAACCAGATTCCGATGTGTGAAGAAGATCAAGAAAAGACAGCTTTTATAAATGATCGTGGTGTCTTTTGCTATACAGTCATGCCCTTCGGCCTGAAAAATGCTGGGGCAACATATCAGCGCATGATCAACAAGGTTTTTGAAGGTATGCATACCAAGCTTGTTGAAGTATACATTGATGATATAATAGCCAAGACACCGGTTGGAGGTGATCATATTGAAGACCTGCGCCAAGTATTCACCCGTTTGAGAGAATTTAACATGAGGCTAAACCCGATGAAATGCACCTTCGCTGTCCCTGCTGGGAAGTTCTTGGGTTTCATGTTAACTCAACGCGGTATTGAAGCCAATCCAGGGAAATGCCAAACGATTCTAGACATGCAAAGTCCAAAGAATCTCAGAGAAGTCCAATCCCTGAATGGCAAAGTGGCAGCTTTGGCACGATTCATGCCAAAGATGGCTCATAGATCCCTCCCTCTATATAAGATACTGAAAAAGTCCAAGAAGTTCGAGTGGGGACAGGAACAAGAGAAAGCATTCCAAGAGCTTAAGGAGGTGTTGTCCAAACCTCCCATTCTCACAAAGCCTGACCCCGAAGACACACTCATCCTATACTTGGCTATTTCAGATGAAGCTTTGGGCGTTGCCTTGATAAAAGAAACTCCCGATGGACAGAGACCGGTCTATTTCACTAGCAAAACCTTACAAGGTGCTGAGATCCGGTATCAAAAAATTGAAAAGGCCACCCTCGCTGTTGTTTGGGCCTCTCGACGGCTGCGTCCGTACTTTCACGCCCATCCGATCATAGTGAGAACGGATTTACCACTCCGCCCTGTTTTAATCAAGCCCGACCTCGCTGGGAGGATGATCAAGTTGTCTATTGAACTCTCTGAGTTTGATATATCCTACGAACCCCGAAGCGCCATTAAAGCTCAAGTCCTGGCTGATTTTATTGTGGAAATGACAGGGACTGATCCAGATTCCCCTCGTGTCCATTGGACCATTTATGTTGATGGTTCATCGAACCAAAGAGGCTCTGGAGCAGGTGTAGTTCTAGAAAGTGATGACGGAGTACACCTGGAAATCTCCCTTCGCTTTAATTTCAAAACATCCAACAACCAGGCTGAGTACGAAGCTTGTTTGGTCGGACTGAGAGCTGTAATTGACATCGGAGCTTCTGAGGCGACGCTCTGCAGTGATTCACAACTGGTGATTTCACAAATCTTAGGAGATTATCAGGCTCGCGAACCTCAACTCCAATTATACTTGAACTGTGTCAAGGAGTTGAGAGAGAAATTCTCGAAAATGGAATTCAAGCATGTTCCACGCGAAGAGAATACTAGAGCGGATATACTCTCCAGATTAGCAAGCACCAAACGACCAGGTAGCACAACTACGCTGGTTCAAAGCACATTAACGTCGCCCAACATTCCTCTTTTCCCTTCTCTAAATGCCATAATGACAAACTCTCTTTATGGAGACACATGGATGGCCCCCTACATCCGTTATTTGGCCGACGGACAGCTACCTACGGATGAGAAGGAAAAGACGAGGATAAGGAGGGAATTACCATACTTCACTATGATTGATGGTAATCTTTACAGAAGGGCGCTCTCCGTGCCCTATTTGATTTGTCTCAAAGAGAATGAGGTGCAAGACGTAATGGAGGAAGTGCATGAAGGACAATGTGGACACCACGCCGGAGGAAGAAGCTTAATACGAAAAATCCTCAGGGCTGGATACTGGTGGCCCACGATGAAGCAGGACTCCATTGACTTCGTTAAAAAATGCGATGCTTGCCAAAAATTCTCTAATCTTCACCATACACCGGCGGAAGAACTCTTCACATCCGCTGTTCCATGGCCCTTCTACCAATGGGGATTGGATATTCTGGGCCCCTTTCCAACTACTCCTGGGGGCATCAAATATCTCATTGTAGGGGTCGACTATTTCACTAAGTGGATAGAAGCAGAGCCGGTGGTACATATTACTTCAGCCCGAACTCGTCGTTTCATGTATGAAAACATTATAACACGGTTCCGGGTCCCAGCACGGATTGTCATAGATAATGGCACCCAATTCACGGATAGAAAATTCACAGATTTACTCGAAGGGTTAGGAATAACCCAGATATTCTCATCCGTTGAACATCCCCAAACTAACGGCCAAGCTGAAGTGGCCAACAGGGAAGTGCTGAAAGGACTAAAGAAACGCCTTGGTGAAGCCAAGGGCGGATGGATAGACCAGCTATGCCACGTCCTGTGGGCATACCGGACAACGCCTCATTCATCTACTAACGAATCCCCATATCGCCTGACATACGGGGTAGAGGCAATGATACCCGTGGAACTGCAGATTGCTTCCACAAGGGTCAAATACTTCTCTGAAGAGTCTAATAATGCTAATTTGGCGTCAGAAATAGATGTCATACAAGAACTCAGAGAAGATGCATTCGTCAGAGACCAAGCTATCAAAGCCAAAGTTGCTCTCTGATACAACAAACGAGTTCAATCAAGGACTTTCAACGTCGGAGATTTGGTTTTGAGAAAAGCAAGTATAGGGAACAAATTTGCTCATCAAGGCAAACTAGCCCCAAACTGGGAAGGCCCATACAGGGTATCCGAGGTTACTGGCAAAGGCTCTTACAGCCTTGAGAACCTTGATGGCACTCCAATCCGAAATAAGTGGAACACCCAAAACTTGCGCATCTACTATAGCTAGCTGTTGGAGCAATACATATTCTCCTATCCTTATTTTGGATTGAATACTGGAGAAATTATTTTCCTAGCTACGCTCTCATTGTAATTCTTATTTCTGATTTAATAAGAATCTCTCACAACAATTTAACTCTTTCGAGTTTTTCTTATGCTGTGATTTTCAGTTTATCCGGCGTACAGAAACATATTCAGGACGGATGATCTCAACTACTTATCCTGTGGTTGACGATGCAACTCCTCGAATATGTGCTCGCACAAGAGCATACTCAGGACGGATGATCTCAATTACCCATTCTGAAATTGACGACGTAACTCCTCGAGTGTGTCTAAGTAACTGAAGGCCCGGATTGTAGGATTAAATCGAACTCTGGGTACGGTTAGTAAGTTTGGCTGAACACCGGTGAAGACCTAGGCTGTAGGATTAAACCGAACCTCAAGAAATGGGTTGTAGGATTGAACTGAACCCCATTCTAAGAGCGGTAAAAGGGTAGAACCCAACACCGTATTGAAGGCTTGGGCGTAGTAAGCTGGTTCTTCTTCAAGACCACGCTGAACCCCAAGTAACGGGCGCAGTAGGTTCAGGATTAGCCCTGATCTGAACCCCGTGTTGAAGGCTCGGATTGTAGGATTAAACCGAACTCTGAGTACGACTAGTAGGATTGACCGAACGTCGGTGAAGAATCGTCATTGGGTAAAACCAAAAAACCGATTGGAGAACGGTTAGTAGGATTAAACCGAACACCAAATACGATATGGATTGTAGGATCAAACCGAACTCCAAACCCAACAAGTAAGTTATACTGAACTCCAAATTAATACTCTCTCTTGAAGTTCCTTATTTGGAAGTTTTATAGCTTTAAATTCTGAGTCATCAATTCTTCAATTGAAGTCTGACTCGTAAACTCCGACCCAACAATAATTCATTCGGGTACGCCACAATCTGAGGCATATTCACCCGAAACCTTTCAGTCAGAAATATTTATGTTCGCAATCAACGAATAGAGGAATCTCTACTCGAAATCCTCACTCTTAAAAAAAAAAAACTCTCACGTGAAAGTACCACTCAGAGTTTCTGCAAGGTACTGCTCACCCAATAATACTAGGGGACAGTATTAATAGTTTAACAGATATCTTGGGGAATGAACTCTTGATGAAACGATCCCATAACCATTTCCCCTCAAGATTAACATTACAAGCCATTCTCATGACAATAACATGTTTACCCACAATGGCTATTCTTATCATGTCGAAAGGCCTGACCTTCAAAAAACAAAATACGATTTCTACCAGGCTTTTATATATCAAGTTACTCATATTTGACAAAAAGATATTCTATCTCTCCAGTCAAATTAAGTCTTCGGCTATCAAAACGCCTATACATGAAAAACGATAGTTATATACTCCTATCCGTTCTTCATCTCGCATGTACAAATCCGGAATGAAGATTTTATATTATCCAATATTCATTACTTAAATCCGGAATGACTTGATACACATGTATATAAAGGCCAATCGCTCTTTTATTGATCAAATGAATATTACATGGAAGAATTCGTTTAACAATCCGGAGCTGATCCCGGAACACAGCGAATTTGAATCAATCAAAAGAAAAAAGGAAAAAGGAAGGCACTAGTTTTTGCGACTTGTATCTCCTTCCTTCCCTTTGCCTTTATCCCCGGTCTTGCCTTTATCTACGCTAGGGCCTGTTCCTGTACTTTTGAGCTTTAGAAGAGAAGGTCCCATTGATTGGCCTTCAGGTAAAGGAGCAAACTCATATGGCGTGTCTGGCGGACTCTCATGACGGTTATCAACAATGGCCACCAGTTTCCCTTGATGAAACTCATAGAACGGATCAATACCATTCAGATTAAGTTTCACCTTGGGATTCCGGTATTGAACTTGATGAACAGCCAACCCGAAGGATTCCTTGACTGCTTGATCACACATATCAACAGCCTCGTCAAATTCTGTTTTCGTGTCCGCCAACTTTGAGAGCAGCTCCTTCTCCTTACACGACCAATCTTCTGCTCCTCGAGGATAGACAATCTTGACTTCCTTAAGCTCCTCTTCCAGCTTTGAAGAGCGTTCCTTCTCCGTAGAAAGACCGGAATGGAGGTCGGAATTGATTTTCTTTTGATCAAGTACTTGGACCTCCAACTCCTTGACAAGATACATCAATCTGGCAATTTCTTCATCCTTCTTATATCATTCCTCTTTGGAAGCTTCTAATTTACCTTCTAAACGGAGGATGTTTGCCTTATCCTTAGCAGCAGCAACGCTAAGATCGTTAACCTTGCCAACCAACAAGCTAAGCCTCTCATTCTCTTCTGAAAGTTTACGAACCGATCTCAGGAGCCCGGATAATTCTGCCAGGTGCTTCTGTCCGGCATCGCAAGCTTTGGTTACCTCTTCACTCTTCAATGAGGGCTTCAGCTTGTATGGAGTTTCAGGAACGCCCTCAGGAATAGAACCCTCGTATACCAAATATTGTGCAAGACCGGAGCTACTTTCAAGAGGGCGAGTAACTTTGGGTGCAAAATAAGTCGTTATTGGCTTTACACCATAAGTGATCCCGTCGCCTGGGGCATCCGGAGTGGATCCTGCATCCGGAGTGGGCCCTTCCACTTTCTTTCCCTTAGAAAGCTCCGGGTCAGCACCCCCTCTTGAAATTTTGGATTTCTTGGGAGAAGGTTGACGATCCGAGGTCTTGGAAGAACCGCGTTTTGTCCTTTTCTTCTTCTCTCCGACCTTCTCAACCACAACCCCCTCGGATCCGCCCTCAAGCAAGGGGATATCGTCACCAGCAGAGGAGGTTAAAATTATAGTCTCAGCTGTAGCTTTCTTCGAATTCCGTTTCGCTTGGATGTCATTTTCAGCTGCTACGGAATTTACTCCCGCTTTGAGCCCTTTCAGCTTCTCCATCTCTGGTGACACAGTTTCAATTTCAACTGCAAAACCAAGCAACATGGTTAGAAATCAAAGACTTCAAGGCATGATAAGATAAAACATAAAAAATGGCAGGAAAATTACGCAGATACTCCTCGCGGGTGGACCACGATCCTAACAAATGCCTGCAAGAGAAAAATTGGTGCGAGGCGGTGTAGGATTGAAGGGCTGAAAGAACAGAAACTGAAGATGGACTCAGTTCATCCTCCTCAGTGTAGTACGCCTGGGAGGTCAATAAAAAGTGTTCATGCGTCCAAGCCACTGGGAACTTCAGAATCCCATCTTCAGTTAACCAAAAAATTAGTTCATCAGGATGCACGCTAATCCTCGTGAAGTAAGACTTGAATGAATGACCATCAACTTTGGCGGAGTCAGTGTACGCCTCGAAGTTGATAATCTTGGAGAGAGTCCGGAGGGATATCAAGCTCACTCCCCCTTCTCTTTATTTGCACGACGGACCACTTGGGCAAAGTAGAAAAGCATGGCCACCGTCGGTTTGAAGTTGAAGTGCTCCCCAAGCACTTCAAGAGAACGGACTAACCCCCATCCGTTGGGGTGAAGCTGTGAAGGGGCGCAGTCTAAGAATCTTAAAACCCCCATCTGAAACTTTGTGAGGGGAAAGCGCACACCAAGATTCAAAAATAAAAAGTCATACATATACAGGGACCTTTCGTCCGGAGTATGACAAATTCGATCAGATGGCAGCGGAGCTAACGCCATAAAGCACCTTTTGTATTTATCCTTCTTGAAGACTGTGAAACGCGGTTCCAACTCTGCTCCGTCCTCTCGAGCGTGGACTGATGCCGTTTCGTGAAATTCCTCAGCCACCCAGCTGAATGGGCGCTTCTTTTGGAATTTCACCCAATCGATTCGGTGTGCAACCACGTTGCATAGTCCGGATGCTGTCTTCAATATATACTGCTGAGAGGGTGTTTCCCCTCCAGATGATTTTCCCCCAGTCGCTTTCTTCACCACCATTGTGAAAGTTTTTACGCTGCGGTAAAAATCCACATCGTCAGAAAGATACAAATCACCACTCTCAGCTAGAGGAGGATTCTGAAGAGGGTATAATTGCCCTTCGCCTCTGATATGGCGACGCCTCCCTCTCTGAGCTTAGTGGCTTCGATTGGAAGACACTGGAATCCTCCCACCACGAACTGTGGGGTTTCGAGTTAAGGCCCTTCCTCCTCTTCCTCTAAGGCTAATACCACTAAGACTAACACCTTTCCTAGACATTTTCAGATATTGAAACGAGACACCAAAAAATGGAAAGAAAGTGGTTACCTAAGAATGGATGAGGATAGTGAATTAAGATTCACAGAGGCAGACACGATAATCTTCTCGAAACTTTTGCAGAGGTTCGTCAAGAGAGTAAGAAGAAATGATAACTGAGATTGCCAAATATGCCTTTTTCAGGGCATGAAAATTCAAAAACCGACTCAAGGCTGCCTGTTGTTTACCCTCAAACGACTCCCCGTTTAGTGGGTTAAAATTGTCGTTTTTAACCCAAAGGCGCCAAAATTCCATCGTTTCGTCACAGAACTTTCTAAATGGGCGTATTAAATTCAAACTCTAGGCCCAACAAGCCCCTGCGTGACGGTTATTAGGATATGCGCATTTAACGCAATAATGGCTCGCCCACGTGATTAAAGGCATTAAATGTCCAATCGTGAGAAACGTGGCCACCATTACCCGAATACCAAGAGTTGCGAAATTTGATAAACTCCTGAGATTTTCATTGTTCAAATCCGCACTCAAGCGATCCATTACAACGGAACCTTGTTCCCAGAGCGGATATTTACGCACCAGTACAATTCCGAAATCTAGACGTACTACGATCGACTTAGCTCATATGAGCAAATCTACTAATTCCTCACATAAGCTAGGGGGCCAGTAGAATACTGATGGTCTCTGATTTCGGATACGAAAATTGAATCCATACGATTGAGAAGCATCCACCTCAATCCGCACTCTTATGATTGGAAGAATGTCTCCAGGACGGATGATCTCAATCACATATTCTGTGATTCGATGATGCAACTCGCACTCTTATGATTGGAAGAATGTCTCCAGGACGGATGATCTCAATCACATATTCTGTGATTCGATGATGCAACTCCTGGTACGAACAATTCCAATCATCACTCCAGGACGGATGATCTCAATCACCTATTCCGTGATTCGATGATGCAACTCCTGGTATGAACAATCTTATCATCATTCTTACGATGGAAGCTTTTGAAAACTGAGAACTATTCATTCAATCCGTACTCCTACGATTGAAAAGCATCCCCAAGACGGATGATCTCAATCACCTATGAAGTGATTCGACGATAAAACTCCTGGTACGACCAATTCCCATAATCACTCCTATGATGGAAATCTCTGAAAGTCAATCCGCACTTTCGCTCTCAAGTGGTATTCTCCCAGGACGGATATTCTTTATCACCTATTCTGTGATACAATGACATAACTCCTGGCGTACAAAAACTCCCATCATTATCCTTATGATGGAGGACTCAAAACACCACTTTCTTACACCTTTGCAGTTCCCCAAACTTGGAACAATACTCTTACAATGGACGACATAGTTTTCTCTAGTGAGAATAACATGAATAAAGTACAGTCATCCGTCCTGTTACATTATTTTACTAAACAACGGATCGACTCCTCTTTTCCCCAAAAGAATTAAGGATCATGCCCCAAAGACAGGCACCTTCTCCTTAATACGCACTTGGGGACATGCATATATTTATCTGTTCTAAATTTATTTGTTGTTTAATCTTCCGAGGCAATTATTTCAATCCGACCTCAAGGTTAATCATACAAAATGGATTAGCAATGATTTAAATATACATGAAACGATGAAGACAAATTTCTTAAATGAAATTCATTCATTGAAAGTGGGATTACACATAATAGTTAAAAGCCGGAGTTGATCCCGGAACACAACTATACATTTAAATAAAAATACAACTACGGAGGAGGAATCTGTTCTTCAGTTTTCTGTGCCTCCTCAGCACCAGGCTCTTGTGTCCCTTCCTTCGGGACTTCTACAGGAATCTCCCCTCCAGGAGCCTCAGTTCTTTCTTCAGAAGAAGGAACCTCAGACACAGGAAAGACGAAATCCGGTCCCATAGTCTGACCCTCAGGAAGAGGAGGTAAACCATACAGGGACGTCGGAGGATCTTCGTGACGACCATCAACCACTGCGACTAACTTTCCCCCATGGAATTCATAGAACGGATCCATTCCATAAAGGTTAAGTTGGTTACGGTAGAAAACTTGGCATATAGCTAGGCCGAAGGATTCTTCGACAGCCCGGCTGCATATGTCAATTGCTTCTTGTCTCTCAGCTTTCGCTATGGCCAATTCTCCCCGCAACTTGGACAGCTCCCCACTAGATCCTTCAGACTCCGCTTTCCAAGCCTTCAGTCCTTCGATCTCAAGAAGGAGCTTCTTCTCCCTTTGAGACCACTCCTCAGTAGCAGCCTTGCTTTTATCCTGGCTGCTACGGAGTTCTTCCTCCTTCTCTGCCAGCTTGCCTTCCAAGTCTTTGAAGTCACCTTTAAGCTTGAGATTCTCTTTATTCATGATATCTCCGAACTCCTTAGACTTGGTAAGACGATCTTCCATTAGCTTTATGGTGGCTTTGTCTTTCCCCGAGGAAAGGTTGAGTTGATCCAATTTGTCGCTCAATTCTTCAACCTTATCGACGTTGTCAGCCAACTTGCTGACTGAATAAAGCATTCCAGCAAGTTCGGCTAACTGCCACCTTCCGGCCTCACATGCTTCTTTAATTTCTTTAGTGCTGAGCGTAGGCCGGAGTTTGTACATTGGCTGTGGAAGAGTAGCTGGAGTAGATCCCTCGTATAAGAGGAAGGGAGTGAGAAACGAGGTGGTTGGGTAGGAGGTCAGCTTCGCCCCAGAAACCCCGGCGGCAATTCCTTTATTGAGTCTGGAGGAAGCAACAGCTGCTTCCGAGGTTTCAACAGGTTTATCCTCCGGAGTTCTACGCTTCTTGGACGGACCCCCCACAGAATCATTCTTAATTTTCCTCCTTCTCTCAGTGACCGGGGGCTGACCCATGGCTGCACCGATATCGGAGGAACCACCCTCAACCAGCGGAATGTCCCCTTCAGCATCCGAGGTCAGGATGATTAACTCGGGACGGTCCTTGGTGGATGGTCTGGGCTTGATCTCATTTTCGCGGGCAACGGATTTACCCGCCGCCTTAAATCCCTTCAATTTGTTCATTTCCGGAGTCTCTTGTTCTATTTCACCTGCATGAACAAATATGAGATATTAGCAACTACAAAATATTTGATATATTTGACAAAAGGGAAAAAAGCGAAATAAAAGGAGTATTACGTAAATATTCATTCCGGACTCCGCTTGAACTACTTAACAAACGCCTACACGAAAAGACGTGACGTCGTGTAGTGTGTGCTTCTAGTGCGAACAGCACTTTCGACGTTTCAGGAGAAAGAACGGATTGATCAGTACAATACGCGTGGGAGCTCAAGAGGAAATGTTTATGAGTCCAGCTCAATGGAAATTTGTTGACACCCTCTTCATCCTTCCAAAATATTGGTTTGCTTTTCTTAATAGAGATCCGGGTGAAATAGGTCTTAAACGACTTCCCATCAACCTTAGCCGAATCAGTGTAAGACTCAAAGTTTACAAAAGAACAAAGAGTCCGGAGAGTCACCAAACCAACACCGCCCTGCTTGTTAGTCCTCCGAACTACTTGGGTGTAGTAAAACAGCATTGCTACAGTAGGTGTGAAGTTGAAATGTTCACCCAAGACCTCCAAAGCACGAATGAGGCCCCAGCCGTTGGGATGAAGTTGGGAGGGTGCACAATTTAAAAACCTCAACACTCCCATCTGAAGCTCGGTTAGAGGGAAACGAACTCCCAAGTAATGAAAGATAAAATCATACATATACACAGAACGGTCATTGGGGACGACGTGGCATATCCGTTCTGTTGGAAGTGGTGCATAAACCCTAAACCACCTCTTTGTTTCCTCTTCCGCATGAAGCGTGAACCTTGGCTTAATCCGGGCTCCATCCTCATCTGCATGACAGGAAGCCAAGTCCTTGAATTCACTGGACACCCAACAGAAAGGCCATTTGGCCTGAAGCTCTTCCCAATTCAGCTTGGAAACAGCAACGTTGTAGAGACCTTCAGCTGTCTTCGAAATGGCACTATCTCCAGAAGATCCTTCTCCAGTTGCCATTTGAAATATCTAGACCGAACTCCTTAATCTACGATAAGAAATCATGTCGTCAGAAAGTTGATAATCATTACTCACTTCATCTTCTACAAAGCGACTACAATCAGAGGACGACTCTGAGAAGGGAAAGGTCACTTTCCACAGTGAGTAAGATCCCCTTTCTGAGCGACATGACTCAACCCTAGAAAGAATCACAAGGATTCTTCCCCATGACTATTAGGGTTGCAAGAAATTGTTCTTCCCCTAAATAAACTACATTCTCTTAAAGCAAGAATGACAGACCTAAAATAAGACGAGGTTTACAGGGGAAGAAGAGATAATTACCTCAGGTAACGATGATGGAGATGAAGAGCGAACGAAGTCTCGTAGAGTAAGCAACGAACTTCCTTGCGAGATTTTTGCAGAGTTTTGTTAAGAAAACAGAAGCAAGTGGAACTCAGAATCCACTAAGTGTTTCTTTTATAAGAAACGAAGAGGTTCGGTTGCCCACTCTGGAAGTTGTGTCGTTCTCGACTAAACGCATTGGTTCACAAGCGAAACGACACAACCGTTCCAAATTCATGGGCGCCAAAACAATAGCAATTCGACGAAGGGCCTATCTACTAGGCCCAAAAGTTTCAAAAACTTCAGGCCCATTAAGCCCAAAACGACGGTTAATGAGATTGTTATCTCAGACGCAATAATTGCTTGCCCACGTGATTAAAAGCATTAATGTCTAATCATGCAACGCAATTCGCGCTTTACAGCTGTTACACAAACTTCAAGAGCTTTCAATTCCAATAAACTCTTGAAATTCTTGTGCAACGAATCTTTGTCTGAATCCGTTGTGACGACACCGACAGACCAGATCTCTTAATCTGAGAACGGTTCTCTGCAAAATGATAATAAATGCTAAAGGAATTGTTATACGCGTAAGCTTACCGATATTCAGACCTCTTGCAGGTTGAGTAGCTTATGTGAACAACCATTCAGTCCCTCACACAAGCTAGGGGACATATGATCCGGTCTCAATACCGGTATCCGATCCGCAAGACATATTTCAACGTCTTTGTCAAGACATCAACGTGTAACCGGTGTCATCGGTATACATCCGGACTGTAATTCTGTATCAGGCATTCTCCCTATACCGGTTGTTCAGGATAACACCATGACACCGGACAACACACACGTCACTGCACTAAAGACAAGGATTATTGCTACAGGGATCGATCAATAATTCCCTGCACTACGAGCCAAATTCTGCTCACGGGAAAGATCAACTTGTTCCCTAATCCTAGTCTATACCCTCCATGCTCAATATAAAATAGCCACTTGACCCAATCATGCTGGTAAGTGCGCAATAAAATAATGCTAATGGGAGTTAGTGGTTCCCCACTAACGAGTCCTCGAAAAACGAGCCAATCAGGTATATGAACTCATTTCATTAATGAAGTGAGGGATCTTCAACTATTTTGATGAACAATTACTCTCTGAAATACATTCCTTACTTGGAATATCATCACTGACTTGAGCGTCGAAGAATCTTTGCAGGTGACACCACCATTCGCCCACTTCAACGCGTTAGGTCGGTGTGAAGGACCTCCAGGACGCCCAGTCCGTTCTCTCTGCTCAAGGACAACGGATACTCATACCAGATACTCATACATCCGGTCTCCTATACGGTATTTACATACTGTTTGTGATTGACTTGAGTCCAGATCTCTAGACCCCGGTTCAGGACAGTTCACCTCCTCATACTCCATATGCAGTATGCAATTTACTTGTCTTATCATTAGAATGCTCGAGTACTAGACAAAACATTATCACTCGGTGTATTTTCAACCAATTTTTCCTTATTTGGGTAATTTCACCATACTCATAATTTCACATCTTTCATCATGAAAATATGTGCCCAATCAGATTTTCCAAGCTTTCCTTTTTACTCTCAAAAAAGCATTTCTAACAATTTTTTAATTACGTCCGCGTCTATACTTTTCCATCATTAATTTCAATATAACAATAAGCAAAATACAACAGCTATATCACATTTATTTCAACAAGTATACCACCCAATTTATATGCAAATATCCACATTCACAAGTTTAATCATGTCATACTAATATTTACATCGATGTGGTGTAAAGAAAATCGTGGATGTGAATACGCTTATATCTAATTATCACTTTTTACTAAGATACTAATCCTGTAATCATGTAGTAGCCCTTTTTTGTATACTAGTATTACTTAAAAGTTGTTGTCATATATATATGTTTTCACTAATCTAAGGGTAACCATCCCCACTTTGCATTTATCTAGTCTCTTAATTACTTTGTACACAGCTACTCTTTCTACTTGTTAATGTAGCCTAGTTTTTATTTTAAGAGTCAATTTGGATTCTAACCTTTGAATATACTAAGACTGGTTTTATCAAGTCTATTTATTTCTAGTTACTCTTACTTCAATTTATTACTATTCTTTAATCTTGTTCAAATTTTAGTCCACTTTCTTTGTCTAACTCACTTTTATTGTTAAAGTACACTCTTATTTACCATTTCTACATCAATCTTTTATTAATTTTACTAGTTAATTCTTCTTTCATTATACTCTATTTGATTAACCCTATACTATAACTCAATTTCTACTTCATTCTTTACATGGCTTATTCATTATTTTAAGGATTTAACTATTATCTTAAGTTCCAAAATCTTGGATTTAGTTAAAAGATCTAAAACTTCATTCTAGAGATTGTTACCTAACTTATATACTATACTAGTTTCTTTTGTTATTTATTCCAAATTTAAATTCCAAAATCCTTTTTGTAACTATTATCATACTTGGTTACTAGAAACATTTAAACTCACAATATTTATTATTTACCTTAATTTCTTAAGTTACCTTTACTTTATTTGATTACTTATTTTATATCTAAATCAAATCCTTAAAATTTCATCAAATCATGATAAACTTTTATAATTAAAATAATGCATCCCCAAAATTCGATAAAATAAAATAAAGCATCGTGATCGTCCCGATCAGTGAATTTTCTCAAAATACGCACTTTTCTCGAAACGGCTCCAGGGATGCTTAGCGATGAATGTAACTTCTATTAGCGGGGCTTGCCAGGAAAATTACAACAGTTTACATAATAATACATCAAAATTTGTAATTAAATATTACAAGTAAATCAAATTACGAATGAGCCTACATAAACTCTAAAATTCCTAGTTCCTTCGTCACAACTCCGATTGCGGTAAAGATTCTTCTGGGTACACAAATATTGAGGCACCCTTTACAAGATGACAAAAATGCTTATTGACTCAAAATATAATAAAATTTACTGTTGGTAACAAAAATTACGCACTTTAAGATCTAACTGTTGGATCACGATGAAACTCGAAGGGGTTATCCCCTGATATTAGGGAAATATTATACGGTAATTTAAAACATAACAAAACAAAGCGGGACTCCCCTTACCTCATTGGACAGTTTCGATTTTGAAGGAGAAGGAAGGTGGGTCTGCTGAAAATTCTCCAAACGCTCTGAATCGCCCGCTAATCATCGTCAATCATTCCCGTACCTGAAAAAACAAAACATGCATCCCAAAAATTGGAAGAGGGGTCATGATCAAACCTCTAAAACAAGGGAAATGTGCCATAAAACTCATGCATAATGTTTGGATTTTGAAGAATTTGAAGGAAGGTACCATGAACAGGATTTGTAAAACTCACCCTTGATGGCTTGAATGGTTACCGTGAGAATGAGAAAGAGAAGTGAGAGGGCTGTAGCAATTTAAGGGTGATGCTTTAGTGATGGAAGTGAAGAATTAATGGTGGCTGGAGTTGGAAGAATGGTCACGATTTTGAGTGGAGAAGGAAGGACAAATGAACATTTGTGATTGGTGGTGGTGGAAGATGGTGTGGCCGTGAGGAGGAGGTTGGGGTGGTGTGTCTTAGACATGAAAATAGGCTAGAAGAGAGGGATGAATTGCTAAAAAAATTAAAGAGGATTAGAAGTGGTAGGTGTTGGCTGGGAGAGAGAAGAAGATGTGGTAGTGGGATTTTATGGTTAGGAAGAATTAATGAGTTCGTAAGAAAATCTTGATTGCATGAATCCTAATTGGTAGGATTAAGAAGTGGGGGGCTGATTAGAGAGGGAGAACTAGGGGGTGACACCTCTCTGAGTGAGTGGCATGAGGTGGTGAGGTGGTTAGAAATGGGTGGCCAGAAAATTAACTTGTTACCAAGAAATTAAGGCGTTCAGGATTTTTAGGAACTGGAAACTAATGAGGTTAAAAATAAATAAGGATTAATTCGTGGGACAGGAATCTCAAAAAATGGTCAACATAAAGTTTGTATAGCTTATTTTTCCCTTTAATTTGATATATCATTTGTTAAGATCCAAGATTAGTAGCCTGAGATATGCCCGAATTAAGATAAGGTGTTCTTGAAGCTCCTGAATCAGCTAGGGCTGTGGAAATAAATTCATAATTATTTTTCCTTTAAGAATTGGCTTTTGTTCTCTTCATGAAGTTCGTAGGGTTCTTTAATACAAATCCATAAAAAAAAAGAACAAAGTGACTCTAGTACCGAATGAGGGAGGTACATAAATTTTTCTAGGAGCTGCCAGCATAGTGATGAGACAGTCAGGGGTCTAGGATGATTCACAAAACTGTATTAATCTATAGGGATTCAACTCTCAATATCTTCACAGAAAATATAGAGAATTTTATTACAAGGATTTTGACACTGAGTTTGCATGAATTAGAGGTTGTATAAGGAAGTTATGAATTTTTAAATGAACCATGCACAGGATAAAAAGCTCAAACGATAGAATTTTGAGGTGGACATGCTAAATCCTTAATTTAGGGGTGACAAAGTGAGAATTGAGGGTCGGGACAAGAAATAGAGATTGGAGATCTCTTCAAAACGAAGGCTCTAAGACCTGAATTACTCGATTCTAGTGTTGTTTGAGAAAGTTAGGCCCCAAAACACTGAAGGTGTTTGGGTCAAGCTTTAAGGTAAATTTTGAGGTAATTGATTTATGGAAGAACAGGATTGATAAGGTCCGAATTAGGCTTCATCTCCTTGAAGAAAAGTTCCTAAATCGTCGTAACGAGTCACCAGAGATTGACCGTGCTACCATCGGACATCTCGGGGTGTATGCACGACTAAATGTAGGAGACATTGGAGATTCTGATCGAACCGGTTATACCGAGTCAGTCATCCTCGATTCACCACAAGAAAATCCTAACAGGACTAGTTTCCTTACATATCACTAGTTTCGAGCCAAAGGGTCAGAGTCTAACCTCTATCTGGGTCCCACAATTCAAATTTAAGGAATCAAACAATGTTTATCATTAAATATTAATAAACCACAAAATAAATTTCAATAAGACATCATTATAACCAATTACATATATATATATATATATATTCAAAATTATTATTAATAATGTTAAATATCAAAATAAATAATAATCAATTATTTCATATAAATTAATTAACAAAAATATTAATGATAAAGATCATTAATCAATTAATATCAAATTAGAATAAAATAATCATCAATAATCATATTTATTGAATAAATAATTATTATATAATGAAAATTATAAAATTTTGAGTTTAATAAATAAATAGATGTTTAATATTTAGACTTAAGTCTTAAATTTAAATAATTTAATATTTTCAATAACTATTATAATCAATGAATAATTATTAACTGAAATTAGATATTAATTACTAAAATTAAACATTATCTATCAATCATCATCACATCAAGTCAGACATCATTAGCAAGAAGATATTAACATTATCAACAATCTAATACTTAATCAGACAAGATTATTATGTTATATTAATTATTACTAAATCAATAGACTATCTCTAACTAAACAGTATTATTAAGTATTGTTATTATTATTCACTTATCTCATTGAACTTGAGTTTTCACTACCACATTCTCTTGAGACCTTTTTTCCCCATACTTGGAGTAATTTAGGGATCAGGTCGAAGCCTCAACTCTCTTTAGAAGGTTTAATAGAGCACTCTCAAGGGTCTTAAGAACCTCGGTCCCTACTCTGAAATCAGGGTTGTTACAGCCTGTATGATATCCTATTAGATTAGTACATGTTTAAAAGATACCGAGATAAATTGCTAAATATTGGGTATTCGATATACTTAACTCTAAATTGTGAATTCCTTATACTTGAGAATATATTGAAGTATGGTGTGATTTTCAGGATAAGTGGTGAGGAGTCACCAGGACATAGATGCTATGACGGTGACATTTTAGTGCTTTGCTGATTTTTTAAAGAGGCAGGGTTAGCCTCAGGCCTAAGATCATCAGGGATTGGACCATTTTTTGAAGCGGAAACTGAATGAGTTTCATGGTGGATTCAACCCTGAACCAGTATATGCTTGGATTTAGGATCTGGAGCGAATCTTTGGTAGCTTACAGTGCATTAACGCACAAACAATTGAATATATTATTTTTATGCTCTGTAATAAGGCAGAGAGCTGGTAGAAAATTATAAAAGCTAGAAAGATATCAGCTGGAACCTAGTTAATCTGGGAAAATTTTAAAGCACGCTTTTTGAAAAAATATCTTCCAGATACTATTAGAAGCAGAAAGTAGTTGGAGTTCATGGAACTCAAACAAGGTTCTATGACTGTGGAAGAGTATGCTGTAAAATTTGAGGAGTTGTGTTTGTTTTATCCCTCGTTTCAACAAACAGGAATTGAGGGTTTCAAATGTATAAAGTTTGAAAGTGGTTTAAGGCTAGAGATAAAGAAAGCTTTAGGCTTCAAGAGATCCAGAACTTCTCGGTCATGGTGAACAAATGTAGAATCTATGAAGAGGATGATAAGGCTCATGTAGGTCAAAGCTAGACTAGCCAATCCTTGAAGCCTCAACAACCTAGCTTTAAAAAGTAAGGCCATTCTGGTTAGAGTTTAGTTAAAGGTAGATCGTTCTCTTGATCTAGAGGGCGTGGTGGACAAAGAGGTTATCCTGGTGGTCGTTCTAAGAATGACAATTATTTTAAATATGGTGGAGATTATTTTGGTAGAGACTATGACCAAGATGATATTGTTATTAGTGTAACCAAAAAAGACATTTTCGCCCTAATTGTCCTCAGAACCAACTAGTGGATAATACTAATATGAACCGTGGAGGCTTTAGAGGTTGAGGTCGTGGAAACGGTCACGATAATTATGGTCATGGAAATCCTAATACTGGAAGAAATGTGGACCAAGGTAGGAATACTAACCCACAAGCTGTAGGCCGAGTTTTTGCTATTAATGTTGAGCAAATTGCACAGACAGATGATCTAGTGCAAAGTAAGTGTATTGTGAATGGTTTTGAGTTATCTATGATCTTTGATTCAGGTGCCATACATTCGTTCATCTCTAAAGTGTGTGTAAGGTTCTTGGAACTTCTTGTTGTTATGTTGAAATGTGATCTGTGTGTATACGCCTATGGGATCCTATTTGAGAACAGTGATGGAATGCACTGATGTTGACATGTTACTTGAGGATAGAAGATTTATTGTTACCCTAGTTTGTTTACCGCTAAAAGATTTGAAGGTTATTCTGGGCATTGATTGGCTAACAGCCAATAAGGTGATTGTAGATTGTCAAAACAAAAAAGGTGATCTTACTGACGAGGAATGTTGAAGACTTCATAGTCCAAGGTATATCTTAGTTATTCATGTTGCTAGCTATGGTTGATAGAAGGAATAGATCAAAAATAGATGAAATTCCTGTTGTGTGTGATCTTTCGGAGGTGTTTCCAGAAGATGGACCTAGTATACCACTAGAAAAGGATGTTGAGTTTTCGATTGATCTGAAACCTAGAGCTGAACCAGTCTCCAGTGTTCCTTATAGAATGTCCCCAGTTGAATTAGCTGTGCTGAAGTTGAGGAACTATTGGAGAAGTAGTTTATCAGACTTAGTGTATCACTATGGGGTGCTCTGGTGCTACTAGTCAAGAAGAAATATGGAAGCATGCAGTTATGTGTTGATTACTATCAGTTGAATTAGTTAACTATAAAGAACAAATACCTGTTGTTGAGGATTGATGACTTGATTGATCAGTTGAGAGATTCTTCAGTCTTTTCTAAGATTGATTTGTGATCTGAATACCATCAGATCCGGGTGAAAGCTTTTGATATTCCTAAAATAGCGTTCAGGACCCGTCATGGTCACTTTGAATATTTATGATGTCATTTTGTGTGACTAATGCACCTGTCGTATTCATGAACTACATGAGCAACATTTTTTATCCTTACCTTGATTAGTTCGTCATGGTGTTTATCGATGATATCTTGATTTATTTGAAATCACACCAAGAGCATGAATAACATCTTTGTTTAGTACTTCAAGTATTGAAGAAGAAGCAATTATTTGTTAAATTTTCTAAATCTGATTTATGGTTAGATAAGATCTAATTTCTGGGGCATTTTATTTCTAAAGATGGAGTAGTTGTTGATCCATCCAAAGTTGAAGCTATTATGGCTTGGGAAAGACCCAAATCTGTTACTGAGATCAGAAGTTTCATGGGTCTAGCAAGTTGTCATAGGAGGTTTATTAAGGGATTCTCCAAAATAACACTACCTATGACTAAGATGACTAGGAAGGTTGTGTCATTTTATGGACCCCTGAATATGAAAGGAGTTTCCAAGAATTGAAGGCCAAATTGACTTCTACTCTTGTGTTGGCATTGCTCAATTTACAGGAAAGCTTTATGGTGTATTGCCATGCATCCAGGCTGGGCCTTGGGTGTCTATTGATACAAAATGATAGAGTCATCACTTATGCCTTGAGATAACTATGACTTCATGAGCAGAACTATCCCACACATGATTTAGAACTTGCAGTTGTGGTTTTTGCACTAAAAATTTGGAGATATTATCTGTATAGATCAAAATTTGAAGTGTATAGTGATCACAAAAGCCTGAAATATGTTTGATCAGAAAGAATTAAATATAAGGCAAAAGGGGTGGATGGAATTTCTGAAAGATTATGATTTTAAGTTGAGGTATTATCCGGGAAAAGCAAATGTTGTTGTTGATACCTTAAGTCAGAAATCTATTCATGTAGCTTTGATAATGATGAAAAAGATGGAATTATTGGAACATTCTAGAGATTTGAATCTGACTGTGGATGTTTCTTAACCTAATAAGGTGATTGTAGGCACTTTAAAAGTTGTGCGATCCTTATCTTTTGGAGTTAAAAAGGACTCAGCTAGTGGTAAGAACCCTTTATTGACTGAAGGTTTTGATGAGATTTGGAGGATTAAAGGCCAAATTTATGTGCCTAATTTTGGTGAATTGAGGAAGATGATACTGGAGGAATCTCATAAAAGCATGCTTAGTATCCGTTCAGGTACTACAAAAATGTATTAGGATCTAAAATTGAGTTTTTGGTGGCCAAGATTAAAGAAATATATTGATTATGTTGCTTCTTGCATTATTTTCTAGAAAGCTAAGGTTCAACACCAAAAGTCATCTGGTGTATTACAGCCATTGGAGATACCAGTGTGGAAATGTGATGCAATTGCTATGGATTTTATGTTTAGATTATCGAGAACCTGAGCTGGTCATGATGCAATCTGAGTTATTGTTGATAGATTGATGAAGTCTGTACATTTCGTGTCTGTCAGTATGAGATATCCATTGTAAAGGCTAGCACAGTTATACATCAGTGACATCGCTCGACTACATGGTGGTATTGTGTCAGATAGAGATCCGATGTTTACTTCCCAATTCTGGGAAAACTTGCATCGGGAGTTAGGCTCAAAGCTTCAGTTAAGTTTGGCTTATCATCCTAAGGAAAATGGATAGTCAGAACGTACAATTCAAAGTTTGGAGAACTTATTGAAGTCCTGTGTGCTAGAGCATGGTGCTAATTGAGAGTAATTTCTCTTATTGGTTGAGTTTACTTATAATAATAGTTACCACAACAGCATTGGTATGGCTCTATTCGAGACTTTGTATGGTAGGAAGTGTCGAACAGTTCTATGTTTGTTGAAGACTGGTGTGAGTTTGACTTTGAGGCCTGAAATTGTGCAGCAAACTACTGAACAAATTGAAATGATTCGTGAGAAAATAAAAGCATCCCAAGATAGATAAAAGAGTTACTATGATAAGAGGAGGAAACCACTTGAGTTTCAGGTTGGTGATTTTATGTTCCTGAAGGTTTCACTCATAAGGTTATTGGTCGGGTGTTAAAAAGTAAGAAACTGAGCCAGAGATACATTGGACAATATGAGATCCTAAAGAGGATAGGTTCGGTGGCCTATCAGATTGCACTTCCTCTTCAATTGGCGAATCTTCATAATGTGTTTCATGTATCCTAGTTAAGGATCTATGTGTCAGATCCTACACATGTGATAGCTAATGATGATGTTAAGATCAAAGAGAATTTAACTATACCTGCTAAGCCTACACAGATTTGGAAAGGTCGATCAAACGCTTGAGAAGCAAAGACATTCCATTGGTGAAAATGGTTTGGAAGTAGGGAAATTTTGTTACATTGACTTAGGAGGGTGAGGACTCGATGAGAAAACAATATCCCGAGTTGTTTCATAGAGGTATATGATATATTAAATTTCAAGGATGAAATTTTTGTAGGAGGGGAGAAGTGACATTTAGGATCTCAAATTCTAGATTGGGGGAACATTTATATTTTAAATGTATGGATTATGAACGGATATGAGATATAAATATGCTTTATACAATGATTTGTTCGATATCTTGGTAAAATTTAGTGATGATGATGATCTTTGATTAAATTGATGATATACCCCTTGATATTGTTATTGATATGATTATTGATTGTTTGGAATCCGTTCATATGTTTCTATTTGATAGATTGATGATATGATGAATATTGCATTGGGTTGTAATGATTGATGATGATATGTGATTGCTGATGATTAAGTAAGCTTGGGGTAGCTTAATTGGTATTGGAATTGATTATGATTGACGCATTCTATGCTTGGGTATTGGTTTGAAATGAGGACCATGGTGATGGTAACCAAGTGGTGGCCCCTGGTGATGGTAATCAGGTGGTTTGTTGATGATTGATTTTTTTTAGCATAACATTTGCATTTAGACGCTCACAGGATTGTAGGGGGCCTGTGATGCCGGCTCAAGTGGAAGGGCGGCCTTTGGATAGGTATAGACCTTGTAATGGTTTCTTCGGATTCCATAATTGGCTCAAGTTAAACTCAAGGTCAGCCCGCAACACCTAGGTCGAGGTGCCGCTGTCACTGAGAGTGATTGATGTTGTATTATGGGTGAGTGGTTCAGTATTAGTAAAAAAGAGTTGATGATATAAGTTGAGGAAATTTTATATACTGTAGTATAAATCCTATCAGTAGAGTCAAATTCGCATGCATGTGCATTTAGCATATAGATTGAGGTTAAAAATTTCTGGGACAACTATGGATAATGATTTTGAATGTGATGTACTAAATTTGTGACGATATATGGATATATCTTGTTTATGTTAAATGGTAAACTAATGGATTGATGATGAATTGTGATGAATAATGATTAAAATGGTTGTTGTTAGAACTGGGTAGAAAATTATATATGTCAAAGCTAAATCTAGTTCGGCATTTGTCATTTAACATATATATGCTCACCTCCTAACCATTTTTATTCCAGTAAACTTGGATAGAGGAGAAGAATGGTGAATGGCCATTAGGGAGGCCATGGTGATCTTTGTGAAGGATTGACACACACATGTATATAATTATATATTTTTTCATCTTATATGGCTTGGCCGACTGTTTTGGTTATTGTACATATATTGTGTAGTAGAGTAGGTACTTGGTAACCTCATTGGAGGTTTAGAAATGTGTTTGATGCCTATATGTATATATATGAGTAATGATGTTGATGAATTGACGTTTATGCCCAGGAACTGTTAATATAGTAATGACAATGTTGAATTCATGATATGGGCAGGTTTTATTATTAGTTAGGGTGTCTTTAAATTATGTGACATTATTTTATTAGTAAACAAGAAATGAGACATAATGTAAGGGTCAGTAATTTCCCTCATTTGACAAGGTAATCAGTAACTTGAAAAATATATTGCACAAAAATGTTCGTATCTCATCACAAATCACGAAACACAAAAAAGATATAAATTGATACAATCTTTCTAATTTTTAAGACAATATAGTATAATTTCTTATAAAAAACAATTCACTTGAAATTATTAATTACCAGGAATGAAATACATCTCCCTAAGCAACATTCATGACAACTCGTCGAGACGTATGGTTGCTCACCTACCAGATCACTAAATTCGGTCATTTATAGCTTCAGAAAACCAAATAAATTAATGATGTATTGAATTGAGCTCATTTACAAAATAAGAAAAATATAAATAAACTTTAATACCATTCATAATCATTAATCTCTCACTATTATATGTTATAAAATTTCTAAAAAAATAAAAAATCAAAATACTACTTTAGTCCTAAATATAAGATACTTTTACCTAATTCACGGATATTAAAAAAAATTGCTAGTTTAATTAAAATCATTACATTTGTATAAAATTTGAAGTAATTTCCTAAAATTACCTTAAAGATCATTAGGGATACCTTTTTTTCTTTCCACTCATTATCTCTCCACTAATTCTCCCTCCATCATATATAGGTAATGACTTATATTTCATGTGAAAAGGCAAAGTCAATAAGGAGGAAAATGAATCTTTATGAAATCCATTATAATAGGAGAGATAAATATTTTAAGCAATGTAATTCATTTATTGTCTTTGTTAGAATCAAGCCTGAATTCATGACTAAGAAGTCTGAACCCCATATGATTTGTTAATAATATACATTAAGACTCTTAGCTAAAACGAAGTCTGTACGCTTATCTATCTAACTATTCTATTCAAGTGTGACAGGGAGTCCGTAGAACTCCATTTGCAAAGAATAGGGGGAGTCTGTATAACTCAAATCATTCTTGAAGTAAAGAAGTCTGTACTCACTCAAAGCTTCATTGAATTAAGCCAGTCTGAAGCAGCAGACCATGAGAAGCTCTCTCATTCTTCAAGTATTTGAAAAATGATCTTTCTTTTTCCAAATGAGAAGCTATATGAACTTTCGTATATCATCTCTATGCTTATCATCTAAAAGGAAATTAACGAAAAAGTTAAAAGGCATGCTCACATGTATCAAAAAAACTGCCTCACATATCTCAATGTGTCAGAAAAAACTGAACCTACACAGTACATATAGCCTAAGGTCAACTGCTATAAGGTGTACTTACTTACTCAAAGTGCATAAGCAAAATGGATCTTTTGTTAAAGACTATCGAGGCAATCCAGTTAAGGAAATTTCTCTGAAGCATATCTCTGTATTCGCTGACAGCACAATACTCAAAGAGACCAATATTCTTCAAGATGAATCAACGACTATTTCAAAGAAGACTATAAATACAAGAAGCTTTAAAATCAGAATAAGACTTTTTGCCTCACTGCTAAATTCTCTCTGATTTCTCTCAGAAACCAAAAGTTTGAAGGACTTTTCTTGAAAGTTTCTAAGTTCTTGTATTTCACTACTTAAGTTTTCTTTGTAGCTTTGCTTTTAGCAAACCTTGACTTATAGTAGTCTGTAGCTTAGTGTACCTGTGTAATCATTTCATATCATTGTACGTTGAGTTATCTATTGTAACACCAAAAACTCTCTATCACTACTTTCTGTAAGATCTGGTATGTTGTTAGAGTCTGTTAGTATGGGAAACATTTGTGGCTTGTAGAGGCTTTTGAAAGAATACTTGGGTCTGTAGCCAGGAGTGTCTCTTTGAAACAATACTTGGGTTATAAGCCAGAAGTGACTAGAGTCAAGAATACTTGTTGCACTAGGCTGGTGTAGATATTGTAAAGGTGCTTTTTACAATAGTGAAAATCCTTCGGTCTGAAGGAACTGGATGTAGCTTCTCCGTTGGAAGTGAACCAGGATAATTTCATTGTGTGCTTCTCTATCCCTTTCTTTGGTCTATTGAACTATTATATTACTTAAGCAGTATGTATATTTTCGAAAAAAAGTTTAAGACTTATTCAACCCCCTTCTAAGTCTAATTCTGTACCATTAGTCTTTTTAAACTTCAATAAGATAGAGGTATTTTAGTTTAAAAATAGAAAAAAAATCTTAAGACCGTAGCAATAATTTATAAGATTAAATCCTTGTAGTGTATCATTTTTTTATAAGCGTTGTTTATTATCTTTGTTACCTTCAATCTTAATTAGGTTGCATTTGGTTAATGTTCTTAGAATATGAAATTGAAACTAGGCCTTTCAAAATCTCATCTTTTGTAGTTGTTTGGATTTGTTTCTAAGTTATATAATTGGGCGTTATTTTAAAACCCTTTTAAGACCTTTCTTTCTTTCTTTTTTTATAAATTACTTCAAATTGAATATTTTTAAAAAGAGATTATACATCTTCCAAACAAAAAAGTGAGTCATCTCCTTTTCATCATTCTTCTTCTCGTCGTTGATCCTTCCATTTTACCTCATCTTAGTAACTCTCAAATACAGCCTTAGTGAATCCCGACGAAACTACTTCTTAATTTTGAGAAGGACCATTGTAGCTAAACATGACCATACCCAAAAAGCATGGAACATTGTTGGCCATTGCAATGACCATTTATGATCACCTATTGTCCTTTATAGGTTTGCCCAAGCATTGTCTTTTTTGGTTGTTCAAATGTAAATCATATTTAAAAAGGATAAGATATAAATATTAATTTTGCTATATTGTCTCTAGATAAAATTTCTGTTATCGATTAATTAAACAATATTAAATATATGACATTTAATTAAAAAAAATTATCATAAATCAATTATTTTTATACGTTAATGCATTATTGATTGACAATAGTCCAAGGGGTAGGATTCAACGAAAGAGATTCATCATCTCTATTAGGGACCAATTTATCTTGGGTATGAAGTCGGCATAAAAAGAAGTATCTTAATTAAATTGATCAACTTCGCAATCAGTCATAATAAATTGCAAATAAATGTAATAAAGCTAAGTGATTAACCTATGTCATTTTCTCAAAGACCTTGATTGAAAAATACTAAAAAGAAAATTCAAAAAAAGGGTTTTGATGCAATCAAGAACACAACAAAGTTCAATTTGCAAAAATGATCGACCTATGATTCCTCTCCACAAATAAATTTGGTATTGACATTTAATCCAAACAGCGTATTCAAATAAAAACAAACAAACATCTTTAGTTTGAATTCCTTGAATGACCAAAGAATAAGCGTCATTGATTGAATCGATAAGATTCTCCTTGATTCAATCTTAAAAATCCAAACTACGTGTACAAACCTTTTAAGATTGCATAAGTAATGAATTCAACAAGTACGGATTATCTAGAATTGTATTAAAGCAAACCGAAATCAAACTAAATGTACGTGTGACAAAATTAAGAAAGTACAAAAAAGGTTCAAGCATTTAATTTTTGTAAGACTCATCCAAATTCAACAGTTTGTATCTTTTAGCTCAAAACACCAAAGCCAACGAATAAGGTGTCAAATTAAGTTCTTTTAGTCAGTTTTTTAATGAAACTAGAATGACTAAAAACCTTCACTTTAAAAAAAGTTACGACCAAAATAGTGAGAAAGTCTCAAATGTTGTAAAATGCAAGAAGTCATAAGTATTACTAATTAATGCCCAAATAGGTCCAAATTAATAAAACTATTAAAGGTGAATGAGTATCAGGTTGAATTGGATTTCATTTGAAAAATTATGTGATCCAATCAAAGTTCATTAGATTGGATTGAGTTGGATTTGTGTAATTTTTATTAAAATCCGATTAAACAAAACCTATTATAATTTTAATGATCGGATATACGATTGGATTAAGTTGGTTTAGATTGGATTGGATGATCGGATATACGATTAAATAAAACCTATTATAATTTTAATGAAAACACGAATTATAAAAAACTTGAAAAACCACAAAATTCATATCAAACATCACAACATAGTACTTGCTAGTTTTTAACACTCATAATCGATAAAAATATAAATCTAAGTCAACAAATTAAAGTCTTTAAACTAAACCAAATCCATGTCAACATAGTACTTGCTAGGCTTATTAACTTAATATTAATAATGTGAATGCTTGAATGGGTTCCTTCCTTTTCTAAGTTTAGTGAAAAAAACAAAAATGGGTTTGGTTAGTTTATTTAGTGAGTATGTGACAAAAATACACACATATATAATAATAATAATAATAATAATAATAATAATAATAAAATTAGGTCATGTACTCATCAAATACTCAAATTTTTAAACATCAAATTTGATATATGATTCGATTACAATTGATTATTGATTGGATTGGATCGGATTTGATCCGATTATCAAAAAATCCAATTCAACTTAATTGGATTGGATTGGATGATCGGGTTAAATAGGTAAATGCAATCTGTTGCTCAACCTTAGAAACTATTCTAAAATAATGAAGTAATCATAGAAAAAGTGTCACAAGATCATGTTAAGGATATTAAAGTGTCAATAAAAATGATTCATCAAACAACTCCATATGTAAAACATTTACACTCGTAGGAAAAACAAAGAAAAAGCTAAAAGACTAAAAAACACAAGACACAATGAATGAAGAACACAATGACAAACTGATCAATGAATGAAGGATGGACCAAGTAGCATACATGATGCAACACCTAAGGAATCAAAGAATAAAGAAAATCATGGATCACACCCTCACATTTCAAGCAATCAATATAGCCATCAAATCAAACAATGAATCAAAAGTGATAGAAACACACAAGATATACTATCTTATACTATCTACTCTCAAGTGTTTATGTTTGTGCACAACACAAAATTCACCTAAATAAGCTAACACTACCATAGACTTGACAATTTTCCAATTTCCATACTTGAACACTCATGCATGTTAAGATCAAAAGGACTTTATCAAGGTTGTAATAAGGCCAATGTGATAAGATGGATAACAAGAAGGGTATGACTAAGCTTAAAAAGGAAAAGAAATAATAGGAAATGAAAGTCAATGATCATAGAAGTAAATTTCAAAACCCAAGACAAACAAAACAAAATGAGACCTAAAGATGTTAGAGGACAAAATACCAAAGCAAATTCATTACTTTTTTTGATTGATTTTTTTCTTTCTTTGAATATTTTCCTTTTTAATGCTTCTTTCTTTATTCAAACTTTTTTCTTGGAACAATAGAACAAGATCAACATGAAAAACTAAACAATATCAACTTGGTTGCACTTCCACAATCATCCTAAACCTCTTCCCAAAACAATATCAAGGCTCTTTATTAGCTCTAAAGTTAGGTAGATGTTAAAAATTAACAAAATAGCAACATACACAGTCATATAGAAAAATGACACAATAGAGTAACAACAGAAAACAATAATGGAAACTACAAAAAATAACAAAAAATAGCAGAACAACAAACAGAATGCAAAAATACAATAAACAAAATACAATAAGAGCAAAAATGAAAAATCGTATCTCCTAACAACTCTACGATAAGAATAAGTGTGATGCAAGAGTGGGAAAGGGAAAACAAAGTGTGATGCAATAATGGAAAAAACAAGTATGGTGCAGGAGTAAGAAAAGGAAAATAAGTTTAATGCAAGTGTGAGAATAACTCCAACTCAATCTATTTATATAGAGGTTGACCTTAAACTTAATCCAAGCTAAAAGTTTAAAAAGTAAATGGGTCACAAATATCCTAACCAGGCTTGAATCCTAATTACAACCACTAATAGACACTTAATTCTCATAAAAATTGAGAGAGCCAACTTTAAAAGTCTATATCTTTTAGCTTAGAACTCCAAAACTAATGAATAAGGTGTTCAATTAAAGTTCTTTAAGTCAACTTTCTAACAAACCATAAATCATGAAAAACCTTCACCTACATCAAAAGTTACGACCAAACTAATAAGCATAATTTGTAAGCTTAACAAGGCTTTCTATGGATTCAAGCAAGCTCCAAAGGCCTGGTTTAAAAGCTACATGATTTCCTACTCTAATAAGGTTTTTATTTAGTAAAAAATGGCATCTCTTTATTTATCAAGATCTCACCTACCCATGTCATGCTAGTCTTAGTATATGTTGATGATATTATCTTCACCAATAGCTGTAAGCATAACCTGGACTAGTTCAGACCAAACTACATCATGACTATCCTCTAAAAGACCTTGGAGACCTTAGCTACTTTATTGGAATTCGGGTAAATTCTACCAACTCCAATGGCCTTCACTTGTTCCAAACCAAATACACCACTTGTGACGACCCGCGTCATTTTTTTCATTTTTCGTAATAGATTTTTCGCATTTAATAAAATTTTCACTCGGTCTTAATATAAAATAACATTTACTTTTCTCAACTACATTCAAAATAATAAAATCATACTTAAAATAGTATTAACTGACTGAAATAAATCCTTGAATAAAAGCATATTAAAAATAATGACCGATCAGAATATTTCATCATAAATAAGATTTAGAATCAGCGGAAGGAAGAAATCATAGTCAGGGTTAATCGCTTGAGCGAGACTCTGATTCGCTTGGGCGAGATCCAACTCGTTTGAGCGAATACTACTTCTTAAGCCTGAGCGGACAAGATATACAAGGAAGTCAACAAGTCGGGTTTCACTCAGAAAAAGGAGCCCACTCGGTCATTTCTCACTCGGTAGCAGCTTAACTTTCACTCAGAAAATTTCACTCATATCTTCACTCGGAAGTACTCTCATCTTACTTCACTCGGATATGATTCCCTCAGCCACAGCTCACTCAGTGACACACTAATCTTCCACTCGGAAGTGGGTCTCTCGGTTATTCTTCACTTAGAAATGAGGGATACTCTCTTGATTGGAAATGGGAACTAATCCAATCGGCCCTTGCTCGGATAAGAATAATTCCACTCGGCTAGTTTTGCCCGGTACTCAACCATGCTACAGCAATGCAAATGCACTCATAAAATAAACTGATTCAATTTTAATTCAAAACAGAACACATTGTAGCATCAAACACTCGGAAAACTCAATATATACATATATTACACAATTCATTCAAATTCACTCGGTGCCTTGGCATTAGTCCTCCGCTTGGCGCACCTCCATGGCTCCGACCTCTTCCCTATCACTGGTTACTAAAAATGTAAACCACAGCAAGGGTGAGTGTTTAGCATCATAATTAATCTAAAACGGAATTTAAATAAAATACGAGTATAAACTCCGTCCGATTTCTTTCTCCTCAATTTACACCTTTCACCCGACAATTAACTCACTCAACAATCATAACAATTAACAGCCATTTTAACAAATCATTCAACAAGTAACTCACTCGGTAAGCATAACAATTTACCACTCGGTAATTATAACAATCACTCGGCAATATATAAAATTACACTTTGCAAATACATCAAATACTCAACAATTATTTCAATTCTCATTCGGCATTTAAAACCAATTGCACTCAGCAAAATTATTAAATCATCATTTATCACCACTGACTCAGTCAAAATTGACACAGTATCTGGATACTCAAAGGATCGACCTTCAGCTGAGGGTCCTACTTGACACCCCGTGAACCCTGCTTGGTTCACCGAGTCCTGCTTGACTCCCCCTCAACCACTGGGTCATAGACCTCTGGGTAGCTCAACTGGGTCCTGCTTGACCACTGAAGCCAAAAACGAGGGTAACATATACCGTCGGTCGTCCCATACCACAATCACATTCACATTTCACAAGTGGCCATTAATAACATCACTCGGGTGACCTGCTTGTCAAACCCGACTCCACATTGCCACAAAATACCGATTGTCACAGCATCATTTTAATTTCAATCGGATTTACACATACACACACACGATCCTCAACCGATCGATGTCCACATACATGCACAATTTTCACAGCCTCATTTCATCACAGCATCAAATAATTGAATCTCACTCGGAATATTCCACACTCGGAATATGCCACACACACGATCAGAAACTGATCGGTGTTCTCATTCATCCATATACATTCATAACAAATATTCACACGATCCTAAACCGATCGGTGTGCACATAAATACATGCATACACATTCACAACTTTCAACACCTCATTTCTTGTCATACACACACACGATCATAAACCTATTGGTGTGCACATTCACACGCATATACATTCATAACACACACGGTTTTCATTCAGCATCAACTCTCACTCGGTTCACAGTCATTACAATGACTCGGACAATATGTCTTATTCTAATTAATTATAACCCGAACACCCCCCTTACCTCTGTTCTATGCCTCAACAGTTTCTGAGTTCACTGTTCCTTCTCCGTTCCAGCAGCAACTTCTTTAATCGTCCCACTGATGGTCGTTCCAGCACCAGTTCCTTTAAGCGTTCCACCAGTGTTGTTCCATCACACCATCATCCACACGGTCAAGGGCCATTTACAGGCTTATTGCCAGGAGGAGTGGGATCGAAATAGTACCCTCCTCCATACACACGACCATTCGGTCCAGAAAAGAAAGGAAAGAGGTTTAAACGGTTCAAAGGACTTACCTCTGTCACAGCTTTGTAAAATGAACCTTCCTTCAAAGCTTATAGCTCTCAATCAATGGAGGAAGAAGAAGAAAAGGTAGCAGAAGTTCTTCACGTGAAAGAGAGTGAATGATTGCGCAAATGATTGAAGAAAGAGAAGGAATCCATTATTTAAACTCATGGCAACCGGTTACCTTCTCAACTGGTCACTTCCAACCGGTAACCTCTTCAACCGGTCATCTCTCTATTTCCTTTACAATTTCTTTAAAGATTTAATTTAACTTCTCTTCTTCTAATCACACCCTTTATAATTAACCAATAATTCATAAAAATATCAAATAAATTCCTAAAAACAATTTTTAATATTTCCACTTCACAAAAATTTTCTACAATTATCTGGGATGTTACACCACTGAACTTATTAAGAAAACCAACAAGCTCATAACTAAACCTATGTCCACACTTATGAACGCTATTCTCAAATTAACAAAATCCTAACATCTTTGACAACCCTGGACTTTATAGGTCTGTTGTTGGTGCCCTTCAATATGTCATTATTACAAGACCTGGAATATCTTATTCAGTGAACAAATTTTTCCAATTTATGTACACTTTTAAGTTTTTTCATTGGAAAGTAGTCAAAAAAAATCTATAGGTATCTAAAAGGGACTCTCACTCATAATTTTCATTCTCATTAAGTCTTTGGATCAAATGATAGAAAATCTTCCACTTGATACCATGTCTATCTTGATTTGAATCTTATGGCATGGTCATCCAAAAAGTAGTATGTTGTGTCTAAATCAAGCATTAAAGCTAAGTTTAGAAGTCTGATAATTGTAACTTTGGAAATCTGTCCCTTCCACATAAACTTCACTTCAAGTCCTTTACATCACTTATTGTCTAGTATGATAATTGAGTACTATGCCTCTTTCCTCGAATCATGTTCTTTATAGCAGAATCAACCATATGAAATTTGACATTTACTTTGTGAGAGACAAAATCATTGCTAAGGAATTGATTGTTCAACATATTCCCGCCACCATTAAAACAACCGATGTGTTCAACAAAACTATTTCCCATGCTATGTTTTAAGAATGTAGATTCAAACTTACGGGCCCTTCGTTTGCCACTCTTGAATTTAAGAAGATATGTAAATAGTATATGCTAAGTTTAGTAAGTGTGTTGGTAAAATAGAATTCTAATGTAATAAAGTGGAATTTATTATGAATGTTAGAGTTGGTTATGAGTATTAAAGTTAGTTGTGATAACTTTCTTTTATCTCTATTATCTATATAAACTTGTATCATTGTAATTTCATTAATGCAATTTATTTGTGGATTCTCTTAAAAAGTTAAAACACTCTTTTTTTTCTTCTTATATGCATACTCTGCTCACGTACCTAAGTCATTAATAAAAGGAGGAGTTTGCTTTCTTTTCTATTTTAAGTAAAATTTAATCTTTAGATATTTTTTAGTGCCAACAATTATGGTTTCTTTTTGTTTTTCCGGAGGGAGAAATTACTATGATTTATGCACAAGTTCTTATAAAGATCCATAAATCTGGTCAAGATCCTCTTTACGTTTTTGCAAATGCATATGATGAACAGATACCACACAATCTGCAATTGATTTCACTTAACCGCTACATTCTCCTCGGTCTCACGCCACCAAGAGTTATTATAATTTCATAACATATTTTTATTATAATATTTGATCTCTGGTACATCACGGAGACAAGTTAAACCGCACAGATCATGCTTAATTTGTTAAATAAATTAAAATTGATTAGTTAAACAGGTTACACTTTTAAGTTATTAAAAAATATTTTAAATTTAATATCAATAATATAATAATAAAGTGTTATTGTAACTTTTTCATATAAAATTTTTTATACTAATTTGATATAATATAAATTATTAAACTTATGTACTGAGGTCAAGTTAGCATAGTGGTGATGAATTTCGATCATCATAAGCTTTTATGTTTAAACATTAATTTTTATTGATTTTATTCCAAATAAAAAATTATATATTTATTAATTTATTTAAATACTTAAATTTTATATGTAGGGTCTTTTTAGTCCGTGTTGGCATTGTTTAAATAAATAAAATGAAAGTTTTTTTATTGAAAATTATGTTAAAATTATTTAGAAATCGGTGACCGAATTTTAATAATGTTTTTAAATAAAAATTTTTCATTATTACTTTTTAACTAATACCTTTAAGATATAATTAGTATTATATATATAATTATATATTTATAAATTTATTTAATATATATTATTATAACCAAAATTTTAAATAAATTTTCAGACTAAGTCACATTTTTTTTTGTAATTATAGACTAAGTTAAAATTCATGCCTCTAATACCGAGAAGTAAATAGTAAAATCTAGTTACAAATATAACATATATAATCTCTATTATCATTTTTTTTTTCATTCTTATTGAAACTGATGTCACCTAGATAAATAAAAGTACAAGTACGATAACTATTAAATACATGAAATATTTATTTAGGTTTTTTTATGAAACATCAAATCAATCCAATTAATTATATTAATTATAATTAATTTTTTCATTAGAATAGATTTTTAAGAATTCTATAAATGTTGATTTATCTTTATTTAATATTACTGTATATAAAGAAATTTTGACCAATTTAATTTATTAAGTATGAATAAGATAAATATTTTATAGAAATTTTAAAATATTTTTTGATAAGATTATCAGAAATCTTTAAATTGTGCTTTCTATAGTAATTTCTTTTTAAATATATACCGGTAACATATGTTCAAAGTTATTTTTTTAAAACTAAAACCTATACTTTTTATTAGGACATACTAAACCTGTCTTAAAAAACATTAATATTAACTTTAAATATTTTTTACCTTTTAAAATTTTTAATCATTTACCATACACTACACATTCTTTTCTAAAAAACCCTTATACTTCTCTTGGTATTTTTTTATAAGATTTTATTTTTATTTTTTATAATATATATATATGTATATATATCCTTATTAAATACATTTTTTATATCAATAAAATTTTAAAAATTTATTTTTGTGTTTTCATTAATATAAGAGTAATTCTGAAAAATAAAATTTTAATTTTTTAAAAAGAAGGAGTATAATTCAAGAGACATGAGAGATTTTATTTAAGAGAGGGAGGGATTGATAGCACGTTTGGTGGGAGAAATGAACGGAGAAAAGCTCTGTTAATTAGTGGGAGTTTTTGATCATATGGGTTAACATTAGGAGTTGAATAGGAGATAAAACCGATGTAACAAGAGAAAATCGGAAAAAAAATCAAAATAGTAAAGTAACGACCCTTTTTAGTTTTTACCATACTCCCTCATTTATTGCAACCTTAACCAAACACTAGTAATATTTAATGACCTGATTTGCCCCCCTTCAAATTACCAAACCCTCCTCACTTACGTGCCCCATTCCCAAACATAAAAAACAAACAAATATAATAAAATAAAATAAACAAACAAACCTTAACCTTTTAATTAATTTTGTAACCTTTTTTTTAATTAAAAATTATTCTTCCGAAATGTCTTCTTACTCCTTTCTAACCTCTCGGGAGAGTTTCTGCTTTCTCCCATTTCCTAATTCAATAACTTATTTATTTATATTTATATAATATAATGTTAATATTACATTTAATAATAAAACTTTATTTTTAATTTTATTTTTATTTTTTTCTTCTTCATTCTTTCTTCTTCTTTTGACTAGTTGTACTTTTTACAGGCTCCGATTCTCTCTCTCTCTAAACTCTTTCTCTCTCCTCTGTCCCCTCCATCCCCCGCTTCGGCGACGCCGCCGGGACCCGCATTCTTCATCGGGAACCCTCTTCCGCCGCCAAAAACCACCCCCTTCCCACCGCTCCGACCGGGTCGCTGCGAACCGGGTTTTTGCTCACCTGGTCCAAGTCGCTGCATGAGTGGAAGAAGCGGTGTCTTTGACTTGGAATTGTCAATGGGGTTACTGGGTTTGTTGTTTCTGTGAAGAGGAATAGATCCGCGAAGGTTTTTTCTTCTTTGCATTATAGAGGAAAACAATAAGTAGGTTTTAGAGAGAGAAAGTGAAGAGATAGAGAGAGGAGAGGTTGAAGTTTATGATGTACGGAACTTTGTGGAGCGATCGTAGAGGGTGGTGGAGTTTGGGTGAATCTCTCACATGGAATGGCAGATCTTGTTAGCTACAGGAATGCCGACCGTGACATCGACCAAGTCAGTTACTTGTTTTTTTTTTCTAAAGTTTTAATTTTTGACTCTAATTTTTGTGTTTGGACAAATTTGGGAACTGGGTTATCTTGTTTAAGGTTTATGTTCTTTTTTTAAAAGGAAAAAAAATTGGGTGGCTGGGAATGATATGATTATGATCAGGTGCTTTTGTGTGTGTTTGTTGGAACTGATTGGGGGGGAATTTGGGGGATGTGAGAATATGGGAGTGAAAGCATAGTGATTTGTGGGTGAATTTATTTTTAAGGGTATTTTGTTTTGGGGTACTTACTTAAATTTTGACTAGAAATTTCAACTTTTTGTCGTTGTGAAGTGGGGTTTTTGATCCTTTTAAAGAGGTGTGGTTGATTAAATGGGGTTCAATGGATTAGTGGATTGTTGCTTTATCAACTTGTAATGGGGTGTCTTGAAAAGTTATGATGCAGCATGGTGAGTGGGCCGGTGGACTATGATGTGTGGTTGTGGATAACTTGGTTTGAATTGTTAGGACTAGAAGGTCAGTAATGTTAAAATTTTGATGTGGCACTTTACAAAGATGCCTTGGATCATTTGATACTGGATAGCCTACATGGATGTTGTTGTATTGGCCATAGTAACTAGATGGGGGATGACTAAATTTGAGCATCGGTCTAGTGAAAATTGAGCAATCATTTAATGTTGATTGCTTGAACAATTATGTGATGATTGTGTTCCCAGAAATATGTGTGGCCTGTATAATATTTTGGAACCATCAATCTGGGTTAAAATGTTAAGAAAGAAGAGACACATGTTTCTCAAGGAAACTGGATTTCTTATTAAACTTTAACAATGTTTTGGCTATAAGATGTCTAGCTCACTGTTATTTTTCATTTCTAATGCCTACTGTATTTCTTATGCAAATAGTTGTTTTTCTCTTTAGTCTTTCCTGTGGTTTACCAGGTTACTTTTTCATTCTGCAGGCATTGATTACTTTGAAAAAGGGTGCCCAACTGATTAAATATGGTCGTAAGGGAAAGCCTAAGTTTTGTCCATTTAGACTTTCCAGTGTAAGTTAAATGAAATCCTTTTCAGGAAAGTGTTTGTGGATTCTGTCTCTTGATTTATTAACTTTCTGGTTAGACTGTACTCAACTGTTTATATGCTCAATATCAATTACTCAACTGCTTATATGCTCAAATTTAATAGCTGTATGAAATCACTTGGTAATGCTATTTTTATGTGCCCAGCTCGGTGGAAATGTTAATGTACTATTTGAAACCATTAAATTAAGAAAAAATAGCTATAAATATTAAAAATTGGTTTTTGATAATGTCTGGTTGTTTACTGATGCATGTTGCTGTTCCTACTTAGTGTGATCAAGTTATTGTTGAACTAATGATATCAAATGCAATTAAACTAGTACTAACCTTTTTACTCTATTGGATTTATATGGCTACAACTTGATGCATTTTAAATTTTCTAGTATGACATATAATGGGCGTGCTTAACTGCTTATCAGGTAAAATCAGTACCGTGTAAATCCTGAGTCAGCATTTGGATTTCTTTGGCTCATCACTGCTTCTCAGTGGAAGATTGCATGTCACTGTTTATAATTACTCTTACTATCGCTATAACTATTCATAATTTAGTAAATTAGTACAGATTATTTGGTTTAATAAGTTATGGATTCTAGAGTTTATAGTTTGTTAACTTTTATGCCACATTTTGGGTTTAGTATGGTCAGTTGAAGTAATCTGTAGATAACTAGGCATGGACAAAACTTCAAATATTTTTCTTTGATTCAGGTCAGAGTTACTGACTTGTATTTTAGTGATATAATTTCCTCACTTTTGTGCTAACTAATAGTAATTGTGTTGATTGAATGTTAGGTACTTACATTTATTAATTTGATGTATGTTTTTTTAAGTCCTCTTCATGTTTGTTAACATGATTGCTTATTTTCTGTTGGTTCCTTGGTTGTAGACCATAAGCATATTGGTCGTGAATAGTAGGCTTGAATTTTGAGACTCATTTGAGTTATTTGTAGTTGTACTCATTGGAATATCTGAAAACCACAGGATGAATTATCTTTAATCTGGATTTCAAGTAGTGGAGAAAGAAGCCTGAAGCTATCTGTTGTCTCTAGGATTATTCCTGGACAAAGAACTGTGAGATTCATACACTACTTTTTTATGTAATACTAATGCCTCAATGTTTGTTGTGATTAACTTAGCGATTTTAAAAAATTGTTCTGCAAACTGTTTTCTTTTTGTTAATTGATTACTTTTTCTTATCTTCTGACAGGCTGTTTTCCAACGATATCTGCGTCCTGAGAAGGACCATCTGTCTTTTTCACTTATTTATAACAACGGGAAGCGATCCCTTGATTTGGTTGGTGTTAAATTTTGAATTCCATGGATAAATACACCATTTTTTTGTTTCTTTTTTCTTCTTTCTTCCCATCATTATATGATGTTGTTTGTGGTGTTTCAGATTTGCAAGGATAAAGTTGAGGCAGAAGTGTGGATTGCTGGTCTCCAGGCACTGATATCTTCCGATCAAGGTGGGCGTTCCAAAATTGATGGATGGAGTGATGGAGGCCTGTATCTTGATGTAAAACACCTACTTGTTTTGTTTTATTTCATTTGACTTGTGTCATGATTCTTGTACTATGTTGTATAGATTGATAAGGATGATAGATCTTATTCTTTAGCTAGTAGTGGTGTGTTTCATCATTTTTATTGAAATAAATATCTTGGATGGTTATCTCTTATCCCGAAAGGACTTGTACTGCAGTTTTCTGAAACAAAGTGTCACTCTTGCTCTTCTTTTGTTACAATTTACTAATAGTTGATTGAGGTATTTGCCTGCTTTTGATTTTCTTTGGTGGTATCATTTATTTGGAAATAGAGTGATCATGTAAGAAGTTTTCCATAATTTGCCTATTTTCCCTGATGCCAATATGCTGCATAATAGCTTGTATGATAAACTACGTGGAAAGTTGCATATATTTATTTATGGCTCAATTGATTTCAGGACAGTAGAGAATTGACATCAAATAGTCCTAGTGAAAGTTCAGCTAGTGCTTCACGAGACATCAGTTCTCCTGACGTTTCTGTTACTCTACCAAATACTTCTCCAAAGTCTTTTCATTCTGAGATAACCTTAAATTTTGAAAGGTCACATGTACCATCAAACCAATCAAATATGCAAGTGAAAGGATCTGGTTCAGATGTTTTTCGTGTTAGTGTCTCAAGTGCCCCCAGCACATCCAGTCATGGGTCCGCACCAGATGATTATGATGCTCTTGGGGATGTATACATATGGGGGGAGGTTATCTGCGAGAATGTAGTGAAAGTTGGTACTGATAAAAATGCCAGTTATTTTAGCCCAAGGGCAGATATTCTCCTCCCCAGGCCACTAGAGTCCAATGTGGTTTTAGATGTACTTCAAATATCATGTGGTGTTAAACATGCTGCTCTTGTAACAAGGCAGGGTGAGCTTTTTACATGGGGTGAAGAATCTGGAGGACGCCTTGGCCATGGTGTTGGGAAGAATGTGGTTCAACCTCGTCTAGTTGAAGCATTGGCTTCTACAACTGTTGATTTTGTTGCATGTGGGGAGTTCCATACCTGTGCTGTTACAATGTCTGGGGAAATGTATACATGGGGTGATGGTACTCATAATGCTGGGCTTCTTGGTCATGGTACTGACGTTAGTCATTGGATACCAAAGAGAATTGCTGGTCCATTAGAGGGGCTTCAAGTTGCTTTGGTCACCTGTGGTCCGTGGCACACGGCCTTAATAACTTCAACTGGGCAGCTCTTTACATTCGGTGATGGTACGTTTGGGGTCTTGGGCCATGGAGACAGGGAGAATGTTTCATATCCTAGAGAAGTGGAAACCTTATCTGGGTTGAGGACGATAGCTGTTGCATGTGGTGTGTGGCATACTGCGGCTGTAGTAGAGGTTATTGTGACACAATCAAGTGCAAGTGTATCATCGGGAAAATTGTTTACTTGGGGTGATGGAGATAAAAATCGCCTTGGACACGGAGACAAGGATGCCCGTCTAGAACCAACTTGTGTACCTTTGCTTATTGATTACAATTTTCATAGAATTGCTTGTGGTCACAGCTTGACAGTAGGTCTGACAACTTCTGGGCAAGTTTTTACAATGGGAAGCACTGTTTACGGTCAACTTGGGAATCCCCAGTCTGATGGAAAGCTTCCCTGTTTGGTTGAAGACAAGATTGCAGGAGAACCTGTTGAAGAAATTGCATGTGGGGCTTATCATGTTGCTGTTTTAACATCCAAAAATGAAGTTTACACTTGGGGGAAGGGTGCAAATGGTAGATTGGGTCATGGAGATGTTGAAGATCGAAAAACACCAACTTTGGTTGAAACTTTGAAAGATAGACATGTGAAATATATTGCATGTGGTTCAAACTACTCTGCTGCCATATGCCTTCATAAGTGGGTATCTGGTGCTGAGCAGTCTCAATGCTCTGCTTGTAGACAGGCATTTGGGTTCACTAGAAAGAGGCACAACTGTTATAATTGTGGACTTGTGCACTGCCATTCTTGTAGCTCAAGGAAAGCATTAAGAGCTGCCCTGGCTCCTAATCCTGGGAAGCCATATCGTGTTTGTGATTCATGTTACATAAAATTGAACAAGGTTGCGGAATCTGGCAATAATAATCGAAGGAACGCTATGCCTCGTTTGTCGGGTGAAAACAAGGACAGATTAGAAAAGTCCGAGCTAAAGTTACCCAAGTCAGCAGTGCCTTCTAATATGGATTTGATAAAGCAGCTAGATAGTAAGGCAGCCAAACAAGGGAAGAAGGCCGATACATTCTCTCTGGTTCGGACCTCACAAGCACCGTCTTTGCTACAGCTGAAAGACGTCGTCTTGTCTACTGCTAATGATCTGAAGCGAACAGCTCCAAGACCTGTTCTTACTCAATCTGGTGTGAGTTCCAGGTCTGTATCCCCTTTCTCTAGAAGACCAAGCCCCCCTCGCTCAGCTACACCTATTCCAACAACATCAGGACTATCCTTCTCAAAAAGTATTGCTGATAGTTTGAAGAAAACAAATGAACTTTTGAATCAAGAAGTGCTGAAGTTACGTGCTCAGGTATATTATGATTCTCCCATTTCTCATGTCAATCAAGTAGCAGAAATTAGCTGATTTGCTAGGCTGGCTTTCATCCTTGTCAAATTTCTGCCCTTCTACAAGTCTGGCAAATAAACAGTGTAAAATATAAGCATTTTTATGCTAGAAAAGTTAATTGGGTGTCTTCATTCTTATATATCTTTACATTTTATGGTATCAAGTGTGATCTAACATAGATTTTTTTAGGTTGAGACCCTGAGGCAGAGATGTGAGCTGCAAGAATTAGAGCTTCAAAGGTCAGCAAAAAAGACTCAGGAAGCTATGTCTCTAGCTGCTGAGGAATCTGCCAAATCTAAGGCTGCAAAAGAAGTTATAAAGTCCCTTACAGCACAGGTTTGGTTAATTTACTTTTCTTAGAGCCAAATGTCTTTTGGAAGTTTATTTTCATGTTCCTGTGGTGATATGTTTGTACTTTATGTAATGTGGTGTTATTTTTCTTGTTTCCATTTGAATAAAATGAATACCTAGATTAAACCATGTATCAAATTGGAATCTGTTGCATAATAATTCCAATTGTAACAATCTAGAATTGGTTTTGAGGAACATGATCTTATTGCATAGAATTTTATTGTTGGGTTGAATGAGGTGTCTTTTTCTCCCTTCTCTTAGTTATTCCATTTTTGGTATTGTTTTGATCTGCTTTTGGTTTTCATCATCATATACATTACATAATTTAATTTGGTGGGAAGAGGGAGTAACATATACTAGGGTCTGAGTCATGCTAAATGTGTTTACCCTTGTCTTCGTCTAAGTAAAAAGTCCTCTGCATTTCCTTCTTCCTTTGTAGTATTACTGTTTTATACTTATGCTTGTGGGCCTGTCACATTGTTTCAGCTCAAGGATCTGGCCGAGAGGTTACCTCCTGGTGTATATGATACTGAGAACATCAGACCAGCTTACCTGCCAAATGGTCTGGAGTCAAATGGGATCCACTATCCAGACATAAATGGGGAGCGCCACACCAGGGCGGAGTCAATCAGTGGCTCTAGTCTGGCTTCCATAGGACTTGATTCTTCTCTGATGAATAGAACTGAGGGAACTTTGCCTGGAAGCTATGGAACTAGTATTTACCAGCAAAACCGGGGCAGTGTGACCTCTAACGGGACCGATGATGATGTTAGATTGCCAAATGGCAGTGGTGTTATTCAAGCAAGCAGCAGTAGTGTGTCAGATATCGTTGATGGTAGGGATTCTGGGCACTTAGATGATGACAGTAGTTTGAGATCAAGGAATGCTGTTTTGCCTGCTAATAGTGCTCAAGTTGAGGCAGAATGGATTGAACAATATGAACCTGGTGTCTATATAACACTGGTTGCCCTGCGAGATGGAACAAGAGATCTGAAGCGAGTGCGTTTCAGGTAATAAAAATGAATTCTCCTTATTTCCCTGTTAATGGTTATGTTTATCTGATTCTACCATTAAGATAGCCTCCAATAGTTGTTTACTAGTGATAATGTGTAAGTAGGGTGGTTAAAAGTGTTTGCAGTTTATTTTAAATGTCTTTATACTACCTTGTGACTTAAATATAAGCAACAAAAAAGATATATTTAGTGAACTAAAATTTAAGCAAACCTTAACTAACTCTATCCTATTTAATGATATCATATCCAAAATGCTCTTATTTAATACAAATTTGGCTAAAATATATGTTTGATCCTGTACGTTTATTTTAGATTTCAATTTGGTTCCAATTGTTTTTTTTTTGTCTCAATTTGGTCCCTGCATTTTGAATCAGTTTCAAAATGATCCTTTCGATTAAAAAAAAGTTAATGGTCTCAATTGTTTTTTAAATAAGTTATTGAAAAGCCAATGTAAAATACACTTTATTTCGGTTTTTATTCAAAACTGATTTTAAAAGTATACTTTTAAAATCGGTTTTATTATTAACCAGTGTAAAAAGTCTAATTTAAAATATACTTTTTAAATTGGTTTTTAATAGATAACTGATTTAAAAAAACAAGTTTATCTTGGTTTTTTAATGGAAATGATCATTTTGAAATTGTTTTAAAACGTAAGGGACCAAATTGGAACAGAAAAACCAATTGGGACCAGATTGAAATCTAAAATAGACGTAAAAGACCAAAAATATATTCTAGCCTACAAAGGAAGGACAAGTTAGGAAAGACATACTTCTTCCGTCGCATTATGTAGGATCCTTTTCATAAATTTGTGTCTTTTTTTTACAAGACCCCCTTCCAAATTTTTATACTATTAGTTATCTTTTGACTAAAACACCCTTGTTAATAGATACTCTGTGTTCTTATTTATAAGACAATTTAGACCAAAACACATTAAGAAAATATATTAATGCACTAACTATTATAAAAAACATGATAATGTTCCAATTTTATTCTTGTTGAATTCAAATTTACTTTAATGTTAATAGTTACAGTTCCCAAAGCAAGAGTAAACATGAGAAAAATCATTAAATGCTTTTAGGTAGATGAACTTTGTCTTTTAAATGGATAAATAAGACCTTTAAGACACTTTTTTTTGTCTGATGAATATGAATGGGAGGGAGTAACTTTTTTGTAATCAAAATAAAAATAAATGAGGACTATTAATGGATAGAACATTTATCTTTTATGTGATAATTGGGTAATATCAGGGCTACCTTTCATTTACGACTTCTATACCTTTTAATATGATAAAAGAAATATGATAGTTCTAATAATTTCAAAGGTAATTTTGGACAACTAACACAAATTATAGACATTTAATGAATTTAACTAATTAACCAATTTTCTTAACATCTGTGAGTGGAGATAGTATTATTTTGATTACATCAAGAAAATTAAATGAGGTTAACTAATATGAGTGTGGGGGGTATCTTTCAGTCAATTGCATGCAAATAATAGTCATTTGCATGTAAATAATTCTATTTCCTGTGCGAACTGTGCATGCGGGGTATCTTTCAGTAGGTCACTATATTGGTTTGGCTGTTTTTTGTCTCCTGAAGCTAGATGCATGGTTATTTCTGCTTTCAACTTGGATATTTATGATTATCTTGGTGTAATATGTTTGGCGGTGAATGTACATGCAGCCGGAGAAGATTTGGAGAGCACCAAGCTGAAACTTGGTGGTCGGAGAACCGCGATAAGGTATACGAAAGGTACAATGTTCGTAGCACGGACAAGTCTTCCAACCAAGCAGGGAGGAGGGCGGAGGGTGCTGGTTCACCAGTTTTATAATCATAGGGAAGTAGATGGAGAGTTTCTCCATTAACTCTTTTTGTTGCAGTGACCTTTGTAGGAAAATCAAAAATCAATATGAAGGAACCAAACACCCCTTTTTGAGTTTTATTGTCTATCCTTTTACCCACCCTCTTCTATCTTTTTGTTCACTCCCTCTTTTTCTCTGAAGTTAAATGTCTCCATTTTTATATGGGCAGGTGCCCTTTACATATGCCTGTTGTATTATTGTAGTGGTGTATATAAAATCATCAGTTGATATAATAACCTTCCTATTTTCTCGGTTTTCTTCTCCCATTACACCTTTTTCCTTGCCTCAATATGTATACGAAGAATAATATATATGCATGGTGGTGATATTAAATTGTTGTAATTTATTATTCAATTATTACTATAGGGACTACAGTTTGTACTCTATCTTGCACAATTGGTTTACCAAGAGGAAAAGCACTTGTAGCTATCATCACCAAGAGGAGAATTTAAGTGGAAGAGAAACTTTTTATTTTTTATTTTTATTTTTCTATACAAAATTTTAAAAACAGAAAATATGATAGTTTTGAAATTGAAACTTAAAACAAAAAATAAAAACAAAATCAATACTTAAATCATATAGATAATGTTAAAGCAAGTATTAATTATTAGCGTTTTTGGTTTGGTGGATAATAAAAGATAGTGATGTGAAAGAGTGAGACAGATAACTGTGCATTGAGGCTTGAGAAATTTTACTTGTATAGATCTCGTGTGCTTGTCGGGCTATGGTTCCCTTTGAAATCTTCTAGATGCATTGATTATGACATCATCACTTTGAAAATTTCTACACGCGGAGAGTTAACTATGACATCCCTTTCGAACAATCCAATTCCTTGCAAATATATTTAGGTCGTTTTTATTGGCTCGGTGTAGATGATCTATATCAACTTTTAAATTTTTTTATTTTTTAATATTTTTTATACTATAATATTTAATAGAATATAAAACTAATTATATAATAAAATTATGTACGTATAATAATAGAGAGAAAAAAGAAGAAATATAATTAAATGGGATTTATGCTAAATATGATATATTCTTGTAAATAATATAAATAGAGCGAATAAAGAATAAGAAAATTAACATACAAAATGAGAGACTATTTCGGTTATTTTTTATCATGTTTGAAATTTTAGACAAATAAATTTTAAAAGTAAATACAAAAAAGTAAATTAGAAAATATGATATTTGATTTTTTTTAATATTTATACTAAATGTTGCATACCTATACTATATTAGGAAGATTTATTATTTTTTGAATTTTTTAAAAAGGGATAAAAATTAAAACTTCTAGATAGTTGATCACAACTCAATGAAAAAAAAGAAGCATAACCTGGTATATAAAAAAATGTGACGAAAGTTATTACAATCATATTTTGTCATTTTATTCGTGGAGAAAAATTTTGATCCTAAAATGACAAATTTTTAAAATTAAAAAGTTTAATTGATGTGAGAATTACTTAGAAATCAATGTGACTGAATTTTAGTAATTTTAAAAAGAAAATTTTCCTCTAAAGGATTTTTGTTCTGTGCAAAATGATATAGATTAGATAAACCATTATATTATATATTATAAAAATAAGTATATATTATATTGTATATTATAAGTTTCTCTAACATCACAATGTTCATTAAGATAAGAAACTAAAAATACCATAATATCTCTCTAGGATGGTGCATGAGAAGTAGGAGAAGGTCTTTAAGGTGTCTTTCATGTTTGGACCCATCATGAATCTACTAATGAGGTCCGTAAGTATAGTAAAAGTCTCTTTGACCTTTTTAACCCTTAATCTAAGCAAAGGGTCTTGAAGAGCCTTTAAGACATCCTCTATTCTACTTGATCTTTAAGTGTTTGAAGTCCTCATCATTAGAATAATTTGTAATGATTGCATTTAATAGGTAAATGAATCATTTTGTAGGTTTTTTTTCATTGTTTTGAATTCCTGCTATCATGAAATCCTTTTTCGAACAAACTTAATTAGTTCAAATTACAATAATAAAACTGTTGATGGTGAAACCACCAACAAGTAAAAAAAAAAACTAGATAAAAAAACAAAGGGTGTTATAGCCGAGTTAGTTGAAGAGGATGGGATTTAGGCTGGTACTTAATTTCACGTCGAAAGAAAACTATGGGTGCTGGGTAGAAGGTGACATAAATAAGGCAATGAAAATTAGGTTTTTCTTTGCGCCTTTATATATGCTGATTATAACCCCGCCTCCAACTTTTGGCTTCCAATATGCTTATATATCTTTCCAACCTTCCCAGAGGTAGATCTTTAGTGGTTGCCCATAGTCTTCATAATCCCTATGAACCTTGTAATTGCATCTGTGAGCATCATCACTAAGTCTGAGAGTAATGAATGCATGGTGTAGATATGGAACATGGTTCTCTATAAACCAAATAAATGATTAAAATAAAAATACTAGAACTTAAATATTTAAATTCATACGTTAAAACTCAAGTATATAAACAAATATAAATATGGTTATAAAAATTAGAGAAAGAAGAATTGCATAAGTGTGTTCATAATAATGCTTTCTGGTGTGAGAGTGATCAAGCATGAATCTAGTATCTTCCACTTTGGACAAGGTGGTGGTATGTAAAGTCTCCTTGGTGGTGGGGGTATCATTAATGCTTAGTATGGAGATCTTTTTAATGGCTTCCTTCTAATTCTTTTTATTTTGGATTAAGGTAATGAGTGTTGGTGCTGATTTCAGAAGATGTTGATCATATTTGGGATGTGGTGAGTACTTTGATTTACTCGATGTAAGTTTTGTGTGGAGTTTGCTTAGTATTTATAAGAGACTTAATGGAAAATGGAAGAGTTTTTTGATAGGGGAGGCGTGAATGGTTTTCCCTCTTGATGACATTGGGGGAGGTTTATGTTTACCATAAAACAAATGGAGATTAATTGATTTTCATTTTTGTTTCCATAAGAAATGCAACAGAAAGGCTTGGTGGGTAGAATTAAGTAATTATGAAGGATTTTACCTTGTTTAATTGAAATTTAATTTATTTAGTACTTATTAGTTCTTTGATATTTGATATTTGGTTATATAATTTACAAATTAGTAGTTAATGATTCATGTAAAAGTATTTCAATTATCCAGTTTGCTAACTTGAAATATTGGTTATATACAGATTTAGGAGTTAAAATTATATTAATCCTTATATAACATTTTACATTTTAAAAATTTAAGAGATCTATTAACTTTAAGTAAAAAACATTAGTTATTACCTATTACTTATGAATAGCACAACAGATTTATGTGAAATGTTGATTATATATATATATATATATATATATATATATATATATATATGTATTACCACAAACTTAAGTGTTAATATTACATCAGTCTTTATATTAATTTTATTTATTTGATGATGATAGTGAACTCGATATATGAGATTGATGATTCGCAAGAAACTTGGAAACTAAATGTGAGGATTCAACAATTGTGGAAAATACATAAACCACCAAGACCACCTTCTGCCAAAATAATTTTAATTGATGCACTGGTTTGTAATATTATGATTATGATTATATTATTTATATTGATATTTGATAATAGTGGATTTTTTGTCATCAGGTGGCAAAATTCATGTCATAAAGAAGCAACCTGAGCTAGATAAATAATTGGAGAAATTGATTATTGGTGAAACCTATGTGATGTAGAATATTTTAATGTTGAAGGCCAATAAGCAAATTATGAAGTCTATATGTATGAGTTCAAGTTGGTATTTCTAAAAAGTACGATTGTACAATAGTGTGATATGTTTGATATATCATTGCATTGTTTTGGTTTTGTTCGCTTTAATGATATATTTAACAGTCATGTTTCTTTTGAGTATTTAGTTGGTAAATACTACCTCCGGTTCTAAATATAAACAAATTTTAGTGGAGTTTTTTGGTCCTTTAATATAAGCAAAATTAGACTTTTTCAATGTCATTAAATGTTTGTTTACCAAATATGTCCTCATTACATATATTTCCAAGGTCACTAATTCTTCATGTAATAAATGATACTAAGGGTATTTTAGAAAATTAAATCAAATAAGTGGTAACATTAATACAAATAACTATCTCCAACTACTATTCTTAATATGTGTGACATTAGGTATTTTTGCTTATAATTGGAACCGGAGGTAGTATTAATTTTACACATTATGAATTGTTTTGTTGTATACGAATATGATTGTTTCTGTATTTTCATTTTATATTTTTATAAAATATTTTCAGAATTAAATCATTCAGTAAATTGTTGCCTTAAACTATTTAAGGGTTACTAGTCGAATTAGCGGTTGAATCATGGTCGAACTAATAGTGATAAATTATTATTATTATTATTATTTTATATATTAAATAATAATCAACTAAACTAAATTATTCATTAAGAAAATCTAATAAGTATATTATAATTTAAACATCACATAGTAAAAAAGGTTCAAAATAGTATACAACGTATCATAACATGCTTAAAAGATTTAAAATACACTAATTCAAATCAAGTAAAATATAAAAAATGTCAATTTTAAAAAATGAATTTAGTGATTTGGAGGATAAAAACCGGTTTTTGGGTAGTTTTCTCAAATTTTGGCTGGTTTTGTGATTTTTGATTGGTTTAACAAGAAACCAGTTTTTGGCACATCCAGACCTACGAGGAGTAATTACAGTTTAAAAATTTGACTTGGTTGTTTTTGTAATATATATATATATATATATATATATATATATATATATATATATATATATATATATATATAAATATTTTATCGTTTTTATAGCAAAATTTGAGACTACCATACAATAGCATGTTTACTTCCTAAATACTAATTAACGAAGATGTTGCTGAAATTATGAAGTATAGAGAAAGATTATTAAAATTAAATAAGTTCTCTATGAATATAAGTTTGATGACTAGTTTTTTAATGTATTAAGACTATAGACTGCCAAGTTTTATTGCCGAAGAAAGTTAGAATTTGACGATGTTGTCAGAGTGTTCTCAAAGATCATCTCAGGGAGGTGGTCATAGAAACAAAGCAGGTATTAAATAACGGTGGTAAGGTAAGGACCATATCCACCTTGAGTTTAATACAAAAAATCTGTTTTGATTGAGTTTAAAAAAAACATGACCTTAACCTGATTTTAATAGAGATGAGATAAGTTTGTGAATACGAGTATTTGTTCCGAACTCATGAGTTTTAAATTAATATACTTTTTAAAAAACTATGACATGACTTTTAAGTTTATTATTATTTTTATTTTTAGGGCTATTTTTAAATACTACTTTGATTAGAATGTATTAGATATATGTATAATTCTTATTAATATATATATGTATATTTATGTTACTAAAATTAATAAGAATTAAAAAATATAGTATAACTTGAAACTTACTGAGTTTCTTCAAATCTGATGGGAACTCACAAGGATGAGCTTATATTGCATAATTTTAAACTCGTCTCTTTTAAACCTGCACCTAAACTTGACCTAATTTTTATGGGGTTGAGAAGACCTAAATTTGGCCACGCCTCATTGCTAACACAGATGGTAGTTATACATACACTAGTGCATATTGGGGTTTTAACCACGGCTAAAATTGGTCTTTAACCACGGTTCCACAACCGTGGTTGTTCCCAGCGTGGTTATAGGTGGGGACTTTTGACCACGGTTTCAAACCGTGGTGATAAACTGCATATAACCATGGTTTTACCAACCGTGATTAAAAGGAGGATACAACCACGGTTCCAGAAAACTGTGATTAAAATGATGATACAACCACGGTTCTAGACAACCGTGATTAAAAGGGAGATACAACCACGGTTCCAGACAACCGTGATTAAAAGGGTGATACAACCACGATTCCAAACGACTGTGATTAAAAGGTGCGAGGGGTTTTAACCACGGTTATGGTCATAACCGTGGTTAAAAGTTAATTTTTTTTATACAGGGTTTGTTTTTATTCATCACCTAAACCCGCAATCAGACATATTATACCAGACAGCCCAATATACACAATAATAGATTAAAAATAATAAATTTCAATTAAAAACCATATAAACAACAATCATTTGGTATAAAAAATGAACAATATGATATCTAAAGCCTACACTAATAGATACAAATCCTATAAAGTAACAATAATAAACAAAGACACTAGTGGAGTCCTTCCTTGACTTGGAGAAGGCTGGTAGCCCAATAATTTCTGACTTCGTTAATGTATTTGTCAGGGAAAGTTGAAGAGTCTTGAAAATGCTGCAAAGAAGAGACAATCATTAATAGTAGTGGTGAGCAACAAATTGTAATAGTAGTATGTAAAAACCAAATAAAATAATGTAGGCACTGAAAACTTACAGTTGTCCATCCGTCTACTATACCGAATTGGACAATGGTGAGCATTGTCTTCATCACAAAATATCCACACTCAAAGTTTTCATCCTGTCGATAAGACTACAAGGTAGCATACATTGAATTCACAATTGGTTATTGTTTTTGTTATTAATTGAGGTAACTTTAAAAGTAATGCTTATTAATTAATATGTGCTTACTTTTGGGAAGACCTAGTGTAGTTTTTTCTTGGTCACTTTGCCGAGTAGTCGATGGTACCCAATTAAAGCCCTGTAAGAGAATAAAACACCAGTTTAGTTATTAGAATGACTTAATCAAATATGTAAAGTTGCCTTGCTGAGTTTTTAAAATCAACTTACGTGTCGAGTATTTTCATGTAGTCCACACCAGGACTCTCATGCAAGGAACAGAAGCATGCGGCAATGTCGTCCTTCGGGAAAATGACCAACAGTTGCCAGTGAAGGCTGCAATGAAAATTGATTAGTAATAACGCAATCCATGATTAAATTAACAACAATAACTAATTATAGACTAGACTCTTACTCTCTATGATATGGTGCTAGGTACACAGTCTTGTTCGAGGCATGCATCCAATTCTGGATGTATGCCTGAATCTCCTCCTTGCTGTTCCCACGAAGTTGTATTAGAGAGGGCTCCAGGCAACCATAAGTGTCATGGACACCCCTCTTTATGCAAAGTCTATGTAAAAACCTAATAAAAGTTACAGATGTTTAGTTAGTGAAAAATAACATTTTACTTGACACAATCATTGAACGAAAAACATTATACTTACAGCTCCCAGCATTGAAGCACAGAAATGTTCAACATCGTCCTCCCCATCAGGACCTCACATAAGTCAGGTCGTGCAATGTACACTAGCAACGGACTTGGGCGGCCAAAAACAGATTCCTCCCATGGGACCGGGATAGTATTCTCGCGTAGAGACGCCGATATTACCCATAGTCGTTTGATTGGATCAAGGGGGCTGTGGCTCATTTGATGGGCCAACACCCTGCTAAAACAGTTAAAAACTTAGAAGCAATTTCATATTATTGAAACCATAACTTAATATACAATTGATGCTAGTTTAAGGAGCATACCTGGGGACCAGAATCTGACAAAAGTCTGGTCGACCACATAAGAAAGTGTCCTACAGCCTGGCCGACGAGTCGTACCTCAGAAGTTGGAATGGGCACAACTGCGTCCGCCTCGAGGACCTATATAACTGAGACCCTTGACACACCATCAGGCATTGGTTGATGGTGAACCAAATGGCCTAGGTTATACACTGAACCAACGGCAACTGGCTCCTCCACTCCATCAACAAAGAGGTCACACTGACGGCAGTCTTCAGGATGTACGTCGTCATCATCACCGTCAGGTGCAGCACATGACCCCTTTGTACTAACTCGCCTAACCTGCATATTTACACAACATTTTGAAGTTAGTCAAGAAATAATGATAGCAAATTACAGGTAATTCAATTAAATCATGGGCAATCCAACCTGTGGGGAGACCACTGGTGGTGTAGGCTGATGTTGTTGACTGAATGAGGCCATCATCTCACTCCTAAAGCGTCGCATCTCCTCTTGTAGCAGCCTCTGCATCTTCTCCCTGGCCTCTGCCTTCATTGCAGCTACCTTCTCCTCAAATCTCTTCTCCAAATCAGAGATGGACTGAGAGGATGCGGCGGGACGCCCGAAATAGGTTCGTATACAACGGCTTTTCAGAATCCTCACATAGACTCGGATATACGTGAGCTCTCTTAAAACTTTCTACCTCCACATCACGAATCATATCCTCAAGTCAGTCATCCATATCATCATCAACCTCATGCGCAAAGCTTTGATATTTTGTTTGAAAACTGGTACTTGGCACCTCAACATGTTCACCATGTCATATCCATCACGTATAACTCTCAAGAAATCCATCACACAATAGATGTTCTCGCACCTCTGCCAATTCTAGCCAACGCATGTTTAAGCATTTAACACAAGGGCAAAAATACGTTCCATTCACCTCTTCAGCATTTTGTATCACGTACTCTATGAATGTTTCGACTCCACCCTCATATTGTGGACTTATACGTGATGCAGTTATCCAACTTTGATCCATACTCACTGTTTACAATACCAGTAAATTTAACGGTGCTATGAATCTTACTTTCTTCAAAAAGGAGGTGGTCCTACCCATTCAAGATGAATATTTTTCTATACATCATAATTACATACAACTTAGGAGTTATTTTAAAATTTGATAAAATTTCGGCAGCATTTCGTATTGGTCTCTAAGTACACAAAATAAAAGTGGTGACATCAAATTCAACCACAATCAAATATGCACCCAGAGAACAATACAAAATTTAACTAACCGAAACTTGATCAAATTTTAAAATTACTCCTAAATTGTACATAGGAATGATGTATAAAAAATTTTTCATCCCAAACTGTCCAAACGGACAATTCAAGATTCAACACAAATGATGAAATCAATTAATTTAATTACCATTTGTGTCGAATCTCAAACGGGAAAACTATGGTTCACTCATATACAATTTAAAAATTCACAAACTCATTTAAAAGGGACTAAAATATTAACATTAGTACCAACTTCAAATTCAAATTAAAGACAATAAACAAAGGATTTTATTTCTTAACTATTAGTAATTTTTTATTTTGTCGGGTAGTATTTAGATTTAACATATGCTATTTTTGGGTGTTCTATAATAAACATAACTAGTTATTATTATTATTATAATAAAATTATTTACAATTATAGAACAAAAATAATTATGGGCTTAATTCATTATGTAATTATAATTTTAAATTACCTAATCAATAATTTAAACACATACTACCACTAAATTATAATTTAAATCATCCTTTGTAGGGATTGTGTGTAATTTTTATTTACTTTAAAATATCAACCTTTTTGTATTTAATTTTTTAATAGTGCAACAAATATTACTAATGTTTATGTATTTAATCTAAGTATTTAATCTAAGTTGATTAATCTATAACTAAGTAACAATCAATCTAAGTTGATTAATCTATAACTTTTAATCTATAACTAAGTAACAATCAATCAAAGTATTTAATTTATATCTAACAAAATTCTAATTTCCTAATATATAATATTCTTATTTTCCTAAAACTAAGCCTAATATTAACAGAGTATACAAAATAATTTCAACAATCAACATTTAATCTATAGTTAACAAATAATTTTACTAACATATAACTAATAACATTTTAATTATCTTAACACTAACTAAGCCTAACATTGCTTTAATCTCAACCATAAGCATTAAAAATGGAAAATGTGGGGTTTTAGAAACAATACCTCTTTCGGAACTCCCAACGTCAATGGAGATGGAGGGAGGAGGAGAGAAGACCAACCACTTGAGAATATGGAGGGAGGAGGATGGAAGAAGAACTTGGGCGTCGTGCGGAATAAGAAAGAGGGAAAACTAACAGCGCTGTGGAATGAGAGAACGGAGAGATGGAGAGGAGGAGGGAATACTAACGTACAATGAGAAAAGGGGAAATGAAGAGAGACGAAGTGGAGTGCTGGACGAAGGAGGGAAATGTTTAGATGAAGGGGGAAATGAAATATAGTGCTGGACGAAGGAGGGAAACGAAACGGCGAATATGAAGGGTCACTTTACGACCACGGTTACCAACGAACCGTGGTAATAGAGCCCAAACAATCTCGGTTCAGCACACAACCGTGGTAATAGTATCAACCTATGATCACAGTTCTGAGACAACCGTCCTTATAGTGTATTTAAATATTATTTAAATAAGATATAACCATGGTTTCCTGCCAACCGTGGTTGTAGATATCTTAAAAATTAAATATAAAAATTTTTAGCGTACCTATGACCACGGTTACAATTAACCGTGATTAAAAACTTCACTAATAATTTCAAAAATGCCACCGCCTTTTTTTTTACCACGGTTATACTATAACAGTGATTATATCCTGTGGTCATTACTATTTTTTGCACTAGTGATATGTAAGTCTGTCATAAATAAATGTGTTATTATCAACTCACAAATTATTGACTATATATTGGATTTTAAGGAAGGAAAATGCTTCACGCTTGTGGAGATATATAAACTTTGTATTGGAATTGTTTGGTGTTATGATGGATGTAAGGGTTGTTAAAAGAAAGTTGGTCTGGTTAACAAGGATATCTTTTGTAAAGGCTATGGAAGAAAAAATTCTAAAGTACAGGCAAGGTATTGTTAATATAAATGAAAATTTGAGGCATAATTATCATCACCTTATAATTATATTAATTAGGTTATTAAGTATCCACACATTTCATTATTTCTTGTAGATTCAAAGTTGAAGTGATGGTGAGGCATCAAGAGAACATGACCACTTTTTTTGCTATGTAGTCAACTGTTGAATTGTAGTGCATCACGATTGAGGGATCAACTTATTGAAGTAAGACTCTGAATTGTTTCCGTGTAATTATTTATGATGTTTATACACTTGATGATTTGACGGTGAAAGTAATTGCGTTCCAAGTGAAAATGTCTACAACTTATTGAAAAGTAAATTAAAGAAGTTTGGCATGTTGGTGTAATTAATTTTAACTATTCTCAGATAATACTTATTGGTAATTAGTTAAGGGTGATGTTTCGAATTCATTTTAAAATATATCTATTTTTTAGGGTGAAAGCAAGGATAAAAATAAAGGAAAATCAATTGTCAATTCAAGCCACCAAGAGTAATTTGAGGCTATAAGTGAATATTTGAATTCCATATTAGTTAAATCTATTGCATATTTATTTATTTTATCTTATATATTTTTAGGTAAATTAATACAATGAATTCTTTATTTTGGTTATAGATATTTTTGTCGACATCAACTAATTTTGATTTTGTTAAGGTAACATTTATTACTTTACAGAAAAAACAAGAAAAGAGCAAAGTTGTCATAAAAGATACCCAAAATTTCCATCTCACACAACTTTCTTCAAACAAACTAACTAAACATATCAAAATTGAATAAATGTGATGGGAAATATTGGGTCATGTGTTTTGCAAGAAGAGGATGTGGATGTTTTGTGGAAATGAGATGATGCGAATTTCTTGGTGGTGATTTGTCTTTAAGGTGTTGTATGAATACAATCATAACTATTGTTGATTATATTTTGGAATGTATGTATTACATTGACTTTTCTTTTTTATCCAATTTGAATTAAATTAGGTTACATATTTTATTGATGGTCCTTAAATGTTGTGTCTAATTTGAAACATTTTATGAATGGGACATAAATAATGTAGACAACGCTTAAAAAGTAACATTCGTTCAAATAATAAAATAAAAAGAGATAGAGATAAAAGAGTTGAATAGTAACAAATAGAGTTATGATGTAGGCTTCTTAAAGTCTATTGTGTATTGGATAACAAACTTGAATTAAATAAACTATTAACTCAACTACCAGCTGTGGGAGTCTGGAGTCTAAGTCTGTTAAGTATGACACCAATAAACCAAACTATGTAAGTGTGAAAATTCTAAATTCATGGCAATGTACAAGATAGAATAAACTTCAAATCCTACGTCTGTGTAATATTTTTTAATGAAAGTTTATTCAAAGATTAGTTGTTTTATTGATAAATATTCCAATTTGTCTTTTCATCCAATTAGCTTTTACCATTATGTCAAATCACTTTGTGGTACACTGTTCCATTCTAAACGCTATGAATTTTTCAAAAATCTAAAATTTCCTACATCAATTTAGTGTCAAATATCTACTGTATAAAGCATGTTTTTCAAATGAGAGTCTTCTTCCTCAACTCTGCATGAGCTTCGGTCTGTTCACTAGATAAGAAACATTTATAACCTTAGCCTTTAGAAAGTATATTTTAAAATTACATGTCGAAAGTTTTGTTGATTCATGTTCTATTTCTTAAATGCAGCAGTTGGAAAATATAAATGAATGGAAATGTTAAGAAGGACAAAGTAGCAATGAATGATCATTTTAAATAAGTGCTAAGAAATATAAGCAGACACATTAAAAGTTTTAGCTTCTATATCTTCTACAAAACATGTATTAGAATAAGGTATATATTAAATTTTACTTTATCATTCATCATAAAAGGTTGTAACAAAAAAGTATTCTATATAATGCATAAAATTTTGAAGAGTCTGGAAGATCTTTTGAAGTTACAAATAACTCAACAACAAAGTCTGCTTCATCCTATTTAAGGGATATCAGTGGAGATATTAAATAGATTGAATAAGGAGACTCTCAGCAACAACATGCAATTGACATTTATACACAACCATAGGAAACTACAAAAACAACGCAGACAATTAAAATCTGCATCTATAAAAAATTATGAGAGTTAATTTGTTAACTAAATTTACATATTAGACAAATTACCCTCAAAGTAGCACCACTGCTACTAAATCAAACGAAATTAATTATAAGGGACATTCATACATTAAAGAAGTTTCTATAGATGAAAATAAAAATTCTAATGATAGTGAAGGTAATGTTTTATTATCAAAATTAATAATAATTATTATGTATTTTACAAATATTAATATTAATTACTTTGTTTTGCAGATTAAACAAGAGTTGTAAGAGATGATGAATATATATATATATATATATATATATATATATATATATATAATGTGTTACTCATATGACATAACTAATTGTTTCATAAGGTTGTTTATTATGACAATTTCACAGGTTATGTGTACCTTTAAGATCCTACTTATAATTGGGAGAATTATGGAACGTATCTATGGTATCAAGAAAGGATCAGGAAAAGTGCCAAGAGCAAAAATCCAAAGTTTAAGGTTTGTTATGGTGGAGGGAAGATATAATTGCCAGTGTTGTAACCTCCACCTCAACCTTTAGCTGAGTTGTTATTTGAAAGTTAAACTGCAACTTTAAAAAAAATTCCTAAAGTGTATAAGAGAACATAATATGATCTTTGCATTTAATACCATGAACCATGCTAGATATGCAACAGTCCAAGTTTTTGAGTGATGCTCCAAACCTTGAGTGTGTCTTGTTGAACTTTCAGAGGAAAGCACAAGGCTTCGACCTACTCTGTGAGTTGTCTTCATTGCAAGACAACAATAAAGAATGAGTTCGATCAACGTATTAGGTTGACCTAATGTGAGATATAGTGGCCTAGAGAAAGAGTAAGTGATGAGAAACCGAATCAAGAACACAAAGTTATGAGGACATAGTGAAAGTGAATAAAGGTGTGTAATAATAGAAGAAATACTGAGGTGTGGAAAAGTAGGGTAACCGACAATAATAAATGTGGTGTATAATCTAATAATTAATATTTAATAATGTTCAAGAGTAAAATTTAATTGATAAAGATATTTAATAATAATATTTAATAATAATATTAATAATAATAAATAGTGATCAACAATAATATTTAATAGTCATAATTAATTGATAAGATTATTTAATAAAAATGATTAATAATTTATAATATTTATTCAAAATAATATTCAATTATGTAATAATAATATTTAACAATAAAAGTTAAATAGTATTTAATAATAAAATATATCGGGTTCTCGTATATAATTTTGAGACCTGGAGGGTAGTCATGTATCAATCATCTGGCCTGAGACTAGTATACTTGTAGGGAGACCAGTCCAGTTAGGGCAAACCATGTATTAAATCGAGGAAAACTGGTTCAGTTTCGTAAGCCCGACCTGTGCCTCAGGTACCTCCCCAGTTTAGTCGTGTAAGCGCCACGAGTGTCTGGTTTTAGCAAGGTCAGTCTCTAATGATCCATTTCAACAATCTAAACACTTCTCCTGAAGGGCTCGAGGTCTGATTCCAAACACACAAACCCCTAAATTTAATTCTAAGAATGTTGCCCCCAGTTCACTCGCACACTCATGCAGTTTTCATATTTTGGCCATAACTCCCACTCTTGATGGCTGATTTTGACGTCCTTTAGCTTATTTTAAAGGGAAAAGGGATATCTATAACTTTCATGTTGAGAGTTTTGTCTAATTCTCACCAGAACAATAACCCATTTTTGTAGCAAGATTACCACGAAAATGAGCCACCTTGCAACGCCATGTCTTGACACCTCATCGCCTACGGAGCCGCCACTGTTCGTCACGTGTCCATGCCAGACTTCTTGGCCAGCAATTCACCTTACTTGTTCATTAAGTTACTTGGCCAACAAATTTCCTACCCAATAAGATTTTTGCATGTATCTGATCCTAATAATTCTAGTCTTAAGTGATCCACATCGAAATCTTATACACTCCTCTTGAGGACACCCAACTCTAATTCGGAACCCAACGATCGTAATTCCAGAAGAAATACCCCAAAAAACAAGTTTGTTATTCCCGTTAATTTACACTAATTTATGAGAAAAATCATAACTTCTTCTACCGAGCTTAGAATCAATTCATTACAGTCCTATAATTCTCATACCGAAGCCCTCTATAATTCTCTACAAAACCTGAAAGCCAAATCTTGCCTTATCAATACAAAAAAATAAATCTTTCTAGAAACTTGTTGAGCACGTCACACCTTGACCCTCTCTTAGTAAAGCACGCATAACTCTCTCAAACAAAACTGAAATCAACTTATTCTTTTTTCTATAGACTCGTATCAAAAAATCCTACAACTATTATGAAGGGCTCAAAGCCCAATTCTCAAAGGTCTAATCCCAATGATTATATCTTTTTAAGTTCTAGGAAACTTGGGAGCCCTCAGAGCACTTTTCCTTGGTTCAAGCATAACTCTCACTTCGGTTACTGGATTTTAGCGTTTCATAGCTTCTTTTGAAGAGAAAATGAAGCTCTACAACTTTCATGGTAAACGTCTCTCCAAATTCCCATCCTAGAATAAACTACAAATTTATTTCGATTAGGTTAATATTTTTCAGTTGTCAACGAGGCATTGCGTATAAGGATGAGAATAGGTCAGACTGACCGATAGGGCCCTATGGCCTCATCCCTAACTATGTACCTATTCTCCATCCAAAATTACCACACACCATCACCTTCTTCCACCCACCTTTTTTCCACCACCACCCTCACGGCCTAACCTCTCTAAACCACCATCTCCCTCACCTCCTACCACCACACCACAACCACACTCTCCTCCACCCCCTAACCCAAATTCACCTCCTTAAGCCATAACCCACCACAACACCACTCGCGACCACCACCACTCTTTTTCTTCTATTTTCTTATCACCGCCACCACCTCAAAAACCATAACCACCACCTCATCACCATGTCACCACCTTGACCACATTATCTCATAGCCAAGCCCTCTCCTCCTCTAAAATTTCACATGTTACCACTAACGACCTCCGATCATCGTGTAGGTTCCATCGAAGCAGTCGGATCGATGATCGAGGCTATGGTTTGAAAAGCCAAGGTTTACCACTTCCTTGTTATGGAAACACTATTCAAGGTAAAGGGGGATTTCCTCCACTTTAATCCCTTAAAACCTTGCTTGAATTGTGTTTATGGCCCCTGTTTATGTTTCTGCCAAGTTCTGTCAATTTCTGCTAACTCCGCCAGTGTTTCTGTAAATTTTTGTTACCTTTTGCAAGTCCTGCCAAGTGTTCTATGTGTAAAGTTTTAATCTTTATGTATTCTGCTATCGTTTTGTGGGTCCTGCCAACGCCGCATACGTTCTACCACCTCGGTTCATCGTATGCAAGCCACCAAGAGCTTTACCATTAATTTTTCATTTGTCCTATAATTAATTTATTTTAATCTTATTGTTTTTCATGGTTTCTACCACTTGCATGCATGATCCAATCAAGCCTCAAAGGTACCGCCATTATTCTGAAGGTTCTGCCGGAGGTCTGTCAGACAAACTACATGTTACGGGTTCTCCAGTAATATTTACGTGAAAATATATTTTATTTTATTTTACCGCAACAACGCTTGATAAATATTTGCTCGCGCGATGCCTAGTAACTTTAAAATAAATATAATATTAAAGAGGACTGGAAATAATAATAATAATAATAATAATAATAATAATAATAATTGCATTATAAGATTGTATTATAAGATTTTCTAAGTGAAATAAAGTAAAGGAAGGTTTTATTGGATATGTATAATTAATAATGATGATAACACTAATGGTAATAACAGTAAAAATATTAAGAGTGGGATTGTGGGCTATTTGATTTTATAAATAAATATAATCATGGTAATAGTAAGAGTTTATTAAGATAGTGATAATAATTTTAGCAGTAATGGTAAAATAATAATCTTAAGCTTCACTATAAGTTACAGTAATATTAATAACTTTGGAGGCAAAAAGTTAAGGTTTATTTAATAGGAATTGTCTTATGCAATTGAGTTCTTAAAAAAAGGATTGCCTTATGCACATATACTACTTTTGTTGAATACAACGAATTGGTATCCAAGTCATATTGATATTGAAAAAATCATTTCAAATAAAATTCTAGATAAGAAGCAAGACAAAGAATTATGAGTTAGTTAAAACTCATATGATTCATGGACCATGTGGTGCTATTAAAAGATCTTCTCCATGCATTAAAGATAGGAAGTGTTCTAAATATTTTCCTAAAAAGTTTTGAGAAGAAAAAATAGTGGATGAAGATGGTTTTGCAATACAAAAGAAGGAGAACCTTTAATATAGTTAGAAAAATGAGACTATATTACACAATCAATTTGTTGTTTCCTATAATCCAAAGCTTCTAAGGAAGTATCAAGCACATATAAATGTTGAATGGTGCAATCAATTCAATTCCATTAAGTAGTTATTTAAGTACATCAATAAAAGTTTTGATAGAGTCATAGTTATCATTGTTCCAAGAGAAGGTAATTGTAATAACAATTTAAAAGTGGTAATTGATGAAATCAAACATTATATTGACTGTAGATATGCTTCACCATCAGAGACTTGTAGAAGCCCAGATGTGGAAAGGCTCTCTTTTCATCTAGAAGGTGAACAAAGTGTTATTTTTAATGATAATCAGTATATTAATGATTTATATAGCATCCCTCAATTAACTAAGACAATCCCATATAGTAGATCATCCTAGTTGACTAAGAGTGCTACTTAAAGTTGTAAAATTGAGAAAGATTTTTTTTTGTAACAGAAAACAAAGGTTGATCATCACATTCATAATAGCAGTTTATAAATGATTCACCATTGCTTTACATATTCTAAAAGAAGTAGGGGCACGCAGGCTCCCAAAAACATAAACGACTACAGAATGACAATAAAAATGAGGTACTAACTCCTACTTGTTAGTCACACAACAGGATTTCTGTCACTTCTGGTGTCTCCCCAATCATTCCAATTAGCATCACACGATACAAAGAGTATTCACAGTATTTATGGGATTTCCACCCCACCTTTACACATCCATACTAAACAGGCATAAGTTTTCTAGGATCACTTACTTATAGGTATACGTCCTAGGGTTTATTATTAATTGGTGGCTAATTATTAGGTCATTCCTTCATTTAAGTCATAAACATAAAATTCATAGTCGAATTAACATCACAGTAATCTAATTACAAATAACAACATTACATATGAACACATTAATCAACACAAACATTATCATCACATGATTCACTACCACTAATCAAGATGTTGTTAGTCACCCAAGATGATATGCATGAGTTATGTGTTTTATGGCTTTCTCATTAATCAATGTTCTCATGATGCGAATGGGGCCTAAAACCTCATCATCACAGATCTCATCTCCTCAATACGTCTTCTGAGAGGAATATCAATCGTGTTTTTCTAGAATGACTAGAGCTTGCCAAGTTTCTGCAACAACCAAGGGTAAGGGATGCACACATCCAAAACAATATGGATCTATCACACCCATTCGTGATCACATTCGAGCGGAACTGGCACTACACAGACTCGTCCTAGTTGAAGTAAACCTAGCTTGCCACAAACTGCCCGTCTCGGGTTCTACGTCAAACCATTGAGTGCCTGACCGATGATACTCCCAAGATTCTTCCACTGAATCGAAATGCCCATATCCTTCAATGTACCCTTTCACTGTATGTTGTTGCCTACAATCCAGCCCACAATTTCCGACATATGCAAATGATGCATGAATGCTTCATGTCTAGTCTTTTCTTTTAATCATCGTTACCGAGTAGGGTCCTTGCGTCGGCAGTCTGTTGTCCTTAATACGGAGAACAAAGCTTGTCATATTATTCCTAGCATCTTATGAATTAGCTCTTTTAAAGGTTTATTACTATGGTTATGTCATTATCATTTCTTACTTGGTACCTAATGGAATCCTAGTTATATTACAAATAGTATTTAAATATATGTTTCGAGGAAACCCTTTCTTGTTTACTCTGTTGTCTCAACCGATTTTCTAAGAGTTTCCTAAAATTCAATTTCATTTAGCAACCACCAAGCTATTGAATAACATTCTGAAGTGTAATTTGATAGAGTTTTGATGATTCCCAACTTACCAAAACAATACTCACAAATAACTCCTATATCACCTCCAATATAATTTTCATTACTATAATAATTCCTAAAAACTAATAATAACTATTTTAATAACTCTAAGCTATGTACCCACGCACTTTGAAGCTATAAACATAAACTCTACACGATTCCCATAATTTTTTGACTTACTGAAATGCATCGTTGCTCATCGACACTCTGAAATGTTCCTGGGCACTGAAATTCGGCCCATTTTCACCAAACCTAAGTACTGCCTAACACAAAACCATGCATGATTTAGCATTTAATCATAATGGTTCCAAGGCTTTCAAGGTTTAAAGGAAAAATGGAGGGAAGAATGGGTCCGGGGGTCTTATCTTTAAGGTTCCAAAGCATATAATGGTGGTTTTTTAAGCTTCACCCTTCCATGTCCATGGTAGTTCACAACCTAAGGCAAGAAAAGAGAAGGAAACCCACATTTAATGGCATGCACATGGTGGAACCTGAGAGAAAGAATGAAGAAGAAAAGAAATTAGTGTAACCATGACTTAGTGTGATTTAAGGTAAAATTGAAAGAAATGAGAAAGGAGAGGAAGAGCAAGAGTGAGCATAGGAGGGGGAGTGCTGGACAAGAGAGTGAGGGTACATGAAAGAGAAAGAAAGTGAGCTTGAGAAGGAAAGAGAAAATTAAGAAAAAGAAATTAAAGAATTAGAAAGAAAATAATTAAAATAGAGTTGAAGGAATTTAGTTTATTTAGAATAATTAATTTTTATGTTATCAGCTTTAATCTAATCCCAAATTTTAGATTAGAATGGTATAGCTCTGATATTAAGTATTCGGAATGAATCGGAATGCCCATATCAGCTTGAAGTGACACCCTCTTTTACCCTTCAACACGTGAGATCGATATGATAATCAGAGATCGAACATAGAGACTCCTGGTCGGTGTTGATACCAGAAGTATTATCCTTATTCCAAAATAGTTTAGATTCGTTACGGGGCAACCTAATGATAAAGAATTTGGTTCATTAAGATTTTAAGTTGAATCTTAACTTTTATTATGGGTATAAAAAACTGTAAATAAATAATGTTATGCATTAAGAAAAGAAAGATAATATTAAAATAACTAATTGAGAAAATAAGATTATCTAATAACTTTTTTTCTTTAAATTTGGGGATTCGAATTTGCTATATTATCAAAGTTAATGTTTTGTTTAAAACGTGATTTATCTGGTATGAGGTACCTGGCTTCAGTTTGTATTCTCTTAGTGAAATTTGGTATTGTGCCCTTAAGTCCAATGAGGATCAAGAGGTCTTATTTATACCATCTAATCTAATTCAATATCTCGTGTAGTGGGGCGAAATATAGTATCATCCACAAGGACACTTCGACGCTCAAGTGACTACAGTGTGTAGTATTAGAGCTCAAGCATTAGGTTTGATTAAATGTACCTCAAGTGTAATGAATGTGTGGTATTTATAGGAGTAAAAGGTTGATCCTAGTAACGATGCCTATGTCAGTACTTTCTCCAAAAGTATGGAGAATGTCGATACAAACGTGGTCATTCCTTACACATGTGCATATGTTTTTCGGTGTGCCCCAATATGGGCCTTTAACCTTTAAATGGTATTGGTCTATGCATTACACCTAGAGTTGTAAAAGCAAGCCACGCCCGTTGGCCAAGCCAATCCATTAAAAATTGGTAGGCTCGGGCTTCAAAAAAAGAGCATGAATTGAAACCGGTCCTTTTTTCATAAAAGGCTATATTTGGACGGGTTTTTACCGAGTTGGACCAAGGCGTGGGTAGCCTAAATATTTTTTTTACTAACATGAAAAGAAATTTACTCCCTATTTTTTTTGCCTAAATTAGATCTTGTAATTTATTTAGAACATTAAAAAAATTTAGAATATTTTTATAGGTTGCATTTTAAAAAAAATCCAAAAAATTAATATGGGCTTACCAAAAGCCCGCATGAACCTCAAAAAAAAGCTTCCCAAACGGGTAACCCATTAAGTTAGGCCTGAGATTCAAAATCTTAACTCAAACTCAAAATGGGTATTTTTTACTTGGACAAAAAAAGTCAAACCCAACTCGACATAGACCTTAAAATACCAATATCGTATCAGACTCAAATTCAATCTCTATAGAAAAGCTCCAACCACATTTTCTTCTTTAAAATATTTTATAAAGATAACTAACCCTACCTGTATTTGATCTTTGAAACTGGCCATTATCATTAATGGGTTCCACATGGCTTCAAAGCTAGGTCTGTAATTACGATATGATGCTTTGACAACATGAATTGAAACAGCTTACCCACTCAACTCATATACTATCATTTTCAGGGGATAAATATATTTTTCAATTGTCTTCTAACTTGAGAAAATGTCATTGTTATCTTTTCTTTCTGGTTTTTTTTTTCCTGTAACTTGTTGTAGACATATAATAATTAAATTCATTATATAGCTAATGAATTAATTCCACATAAAATATTCTATTCTCTTCCAAGTACATTAGATGATGAACCTTTTTAACTAAAATATAATCTGCAAGGTATGCATATGTCTACTTACTCTATTACACTTCGTTTGGTTTACACGCATGCATGTTATAAGAAAATAGCCCATAAGAAGGAAAGAAAACTAACTATAGAGAAATTAGTCTTATGTTTGAAAAGCTTGTGTTAAAGAATAAGAACTTTTTTAAATATGAATCCCACATCAAAATTTTGCTCACCCACATCTATGTGATTTCGTTGGCACGGTCTTGTTAATTACTTTTTTTTGTTTGATTATTTTCCAGAGTCTTGATATAAGTAATAGATCAACCTAACGTTATTAATTCTTTTCCTCCTATATATACCATTAATTTAGTAATTTCATATTTAAAGAACACGGTTGTAATCCCCCGTTAATTTAAAAAAAATATTTCTTTTTATCTGTCACAAGTTTATGAAAGTATTTATTATTTCTTTTACTATTATACCCTTTAAATAAATAGTTACAATTAAGATATAAAATAAATAAATAAAGAAATATAAGGACAAATTATGAATTGAGATGATAAAATTATGTAATCCAAGATCATTTACCGATGTTCTTAATCTGTGTTTTTTAAAATTATACCAAATAAAAGGAGTTACAATATTATGTTGTTTCTATAAAAAAAATATTATATTGTTCTATAAATTAAATGAAGTTGGTCTTAACGTAGAACATTAAATACTTATAGTGTTCTTTTTATCCAGTGTAATTTTAAAAAACATACAAATTAAGGGTCTCATCAAGATTATTGTGAGTTTTTAGTTTTTGGTTTGGGAAAGTCAATTTAAAAAACATGCTCAATAAAAAATGATGCTAAAGTAAGTTTTTAAAATTTTTTCAAAACAAGTAAAAATAGTTTCTTTATTTTTGTTTTTAGTTTTGTAAACTTTTATCTATCATCCATCACCATACCACCATACTTCCACCACCACCACAACCATTAGCAACACTACGCCTGCCACCACCACCATAACTGTCGCCACTACCGCCACTACCACCATTGTTTCCACCATCACCACACCCACACCATCTACCACCATTGTCACCACCACCCTACCGCCACAACCACCATCATCGTTGCCGATGCCACCACCATCATTTGAATTCTTGCCATCACGACACCCTTTACCACCACCGTCATTATCCCGAGCACCATCGTCACCATCATCCTACCACCACAACCATTATCGTCATTGTCGCCACCACCATCATCGTTTCCACCATCACCACACTCTTTATGTCATCATCACCACTACCATAACCACCCACCATTATTCCCTACATCATCACATCCTTCATCATTGCCGCCACCTCCACGACTACCATCGACATTATTGTTACCACTACCACCACCCTACTACCACATCCACCGTTGTTACTATTGCCGCCGCCACCATCAACTTAGAAAATTTATTATTACTATTAATGTTATTATATTGTTGCTGTTATTTATATGTAAAGTAGTTTTGATGATAATTATAAAAGTTTTACGTTTTAAAATTCAAAATCATATAAATTAAAACATAAAACTAAAAACTAAAAATCAAAAACCACCCTGAATAGGACCTTAGAAAATCATTAAAGGATCTTGGGATACATAATTTCATCATCTAATTTTTTAATTTACCATTGTATTTCTCTCCCTTCATTTATTTTGTATTTTAATTGTATACACTTATTTAAAGAGAAATTATATAGTAAAAAAAGAAATAATAAATGTTTTCTTTAACTTCTAGAATCACAAATAAAAAGAAATATATTTTTTTAAAATTTCACCGGATAAAAATTAAAGGACAGAGTAGAATGTTGTTAAAATTTGATATGTAAATATGTATATGTGCTCTAAAATTTATTGTGCAAAATTTACGTATCCATGAAATGATGGTATAAGAGAAAAGTCACAACTCGCGAGTTGAAACGTTAAATTAGGGTCCGTTTGATTTCCAGTTAGGGAAATGGAAAAATTTAAGAGTTGATAGTGACCTTTTACACCGTTAGAGACAATTAAAACTCCTTTTGATCATAGGATGTATTTTTGAATTAGTCAAACCGGTTTGACCAACCAACTTTAAGATCCAAACGGACCCTCACTCTTGTAGGAGTAGGAAAGCAAGAGTCCTCGTACGAACATTAATTCAATTTGCTATGCTTACGAAAATCAAATCAAATCAAAACTCTACAATAATGGACATGATTCGCACGTCATTTCCCAAAAGCTTGTGAGAATATGTATGGTCACTCTTAGCTACAGTCACAACCTTTTTTTCAGTTTTGCACGCAGTCAAACTCAGAAATTCCAAGTAAACACAAGTTAACTATTGTAGAACGGTCAACATATGAACTTGAGGCCACAAGAATCAATAATGCAACTTCTTTATTAAAATCCTAAGCTAAACACATAATATATATACACACACATCAACAAAATTCATTTGAAAGTTCCACTTTTGTTTCCCCCTTATGAAGAATAATAATGCCAGCTAGCTAGCTTGTATATACCAAACCAAAGGCTTACTTGTAAGAAACAGAACAAACAGAAGTAGATACACATCAATTTTACAAGGTTTTTTTGTCACCTTTTTCACTTTGCTTTCAAGTACATGAGCTTTTAACTTCAAGCCAAGCCACGAAAACATTTCTTGATTTTATCTCTTCAAGGGTTCCATCATCATCACAAAGTATGAACCTAAAGCTTAAAGCTTGTCCAGAGATATATCCATCGCATAATATATGTGGAGAAGGTAATCTACATATACCCTTTAACACTGCATCTTCAAACTATTTTGTCCCTTGAAAATGATCTTAAATAACCGGAAAAGAAGGAACAAAGATCATAAGGGAATAAAAAAAGGTAAAGACAAAATACAATTAAGGCACTTTATACATTACCATTCAATTTTCTCTACGAAATTCAATGGCTAGGAGAAAGGAGTACATTCTATATTATATATATATATATATATAAGACATATACATACACCTCTATGGTTTCCCCATTGAGCTTTGTAATCCAATGTTGTTGTGTTTCCTTGAAGGCCCTGAAGGTGGAATTGGCATTGCTTTTGGCAAGAATCCAAAGAAATTTGAAGGCAAATTAGCTTGAGGCTTTGGTTGCACTTTGAAAACATGAGTGTGCCTAGAGCCATAAATGTGGCCAACAAAATACATCAGAAAAAGCAGCAGCAGCACTAGCAACACATTGAGATGTCTTCTATCCATTTTGTCTAATTAAAGAGGATTTAATTCCCTTATAGGAAGAGAACCTCGGAGAGGAAAGAAAAAGTGAGAGACAAAGATTTTGTTGAAGAGGGGGAAATGCTCAAATATTAAAGTAAAGGGAAGGATAATGAATAATGGAGCAAGAAGCTAGGTAGGGGATCGTTGCACACATTCTTAATAAATGAAAGGAATTTATGGAGTGCTTCAAGTGCCAATAAGATTGGCTTGTTGGTGAAGTATTTGTGAAAGAATGGGAATTAATGGTACCAACAATGAAGAACAACATTGAGGGGGGAGTAAATGCAGGGTCATGTGCTTTAAGATTTGGCTGTTGGGAGTGATATTTGTGTTAGGCTTTTGGTGGCTTGCAGCAATAAATAAGACAACATGAAGCAATAGTAGTACTTTTATCCAATTTAAAAAGGAGATAAGGAAAAAGCCTTTTAAGGGTCCTTAGGGAGATAGTGTGTGGAAACCATCCAGATGAGTATTGCCAAATGTTTCTTAAAAAGGGTGTAGAAAAATTAATATGTTAAATTTTGATGTTTAATTATATGATTAGGATACAATATACTTATTAGGAGCAAAATAGGATGAGTGTTGTGTGGTTAGGTGAATTTGTGGGCCTGCATAATGGAAATTAATGGCCGACTATAGAACAGAAAGTCCGTAACTGTTGTGCCAAGTCTCACAGCAGCAACACGTAAATATGTCCCTCATCAATGACTTGGGTCCTAAAATCTATAGGGGCATTCAATGAGCTCATGCCTTAACTTCACTTTTCTTACCAATTTCTTTGGACCAGTCAACTTTAACATGTTGACATGTCTCTCTTTTGTATAATTTTTAGATATAAATTAAAATACCAACAATATGGATGTAATGGGTTAAAAATTAAACTTATGTGTATGAAAATCTAGATCTAAATTTCCCTGGTAATTTTTTTAAACAGTATTAACTCTTAATTTTATTCATTCATGTATATATAGTTATATATAATTTAAATTTTTAGTTTTACTCCCTCCCTTCTAGGTTATAAACAATTCAGAAAAATTTTTTACGGATTAAAAAAATTTATTTGTATTAGTTGTCTCAAAAATATATTCAAGAATGATATATTTAACATATAAATATTTAATAAAATAAAAAAGATATTTTTATTTATATTTAGGGGAAAAATCATTCAAAATTTGTTTAAAACTAGAACTGGAGGGAGTATATATATATATATATATATATATATATATATATATATAAAAATAAGTGGATACATATAGTTAAAATTTTATATATATTAGTTGATTTAACATAATCGGTAAGTTGTTGTGAGTCTTTAACACAAATTTAATTAAAAATAAAATATCGGACATGTTGAGTGTTATTTACTAATTCAATATATCTTAATTTTAACCCAACTTTTTGGTGAAAATGTGGCTCTTTTTTCTGAAATTTATTTATCTAGGTAGATAAGGTTTGTCTTCGTTGTTTTGAAAGGAAACGTTCCCACCCTGGTGCCGGTACGCACACAAAAGAGGGTATTTATTTATGAGTAAGGCGAGTAGTGCATGAATTGGGTAGGGACCCACGTTTCTGTATGGAAATTGGAAACAGAACAGAGGCACATATTAGAGACATTAGAGGGTCGATTGTGTTGTAACTTGTAATCAGTGCTCCTAATGTTGAAAGCTATTAAACTTAGGCTAATTTTTTTTACAATAATACATGTTAAGTGTATCTTTAAACTAGATTTGTGTTTTTAATTTCTAGAGTGTTAGATAATTATCTCCTAAATTGGAAGCCATTTATTCACCCGCAGGTTCTTCAACTATGTTTAAAAAATAGATAAAACTTGATACTAAGTGAAACCTGTATATTTAACACATGATAAAAGAATATGATAAAAAAATCGTGATAATTATGTAAGTTTTTTCGAATAAAAACCATTTCAGTAATTTCTTTTTAAGTTAAAAATAATAACTTAAAATAAGGTATATATAATTACATTACAATCCCGTTTCCTTAACTTTTTATTAGTTTTTTTAAGAAGCAAACAAATATATTTATATGACCATTAAAAGAATTGATCGAGTACAAGATATACTCAAAACAAATATACAATTTGTGAACTCATGAGATCACAACTCTTCCCAACTCTCAACACGATATAATATATATTACTGGATTCTCTAACCAACAATACATTGGATAACAAAAAGAAGATTTGCGCGCCTTTAGTCATGACCAAGCCTGAACTTGAACAAGATAAAACACCTTATTTAAATCTAATTTATTATCATCAAATACTATTTTATTTCTCTCTAACCATAACGACTAGATCACCGCAAACCAAATGACACCTCATATTTCTTGTTGTGCCTTTTCCAGATACCATCCCAAGGAAACTCATTAAGTAACTGTCACCATCATCAGGTAAAGCACCCGAAAAACAACACCATTTTAAGCCCATACCTTGTATGCTTTAGCACAAGAGAATAGTAAATAAGATACTATTTCTTTTGAGCTTTCACAAATAGGACATATATTAGGTACCGTCATTCCTCGCTTCAACAGCTCAACCTTCTAATATCCTTTCCTTAATAGCTTGCCACACAGAACTTGTAACTTTAAGATGTACAAATTTGTTTCATACACTCTTGTATAAAATGTCTGGAACCTCATTAGATGTTGATCAAAACAAATAAACACTATTTACCGAGAATCCTCCATCCACTTCCCCCAACCACAGCCACTTGTCAAGCACCGGTTCTTTGATCTTTACCCCTTTTAATTCTTCTTCCAACTCCTTCACCAAACTCTTTTCCCAATCAAATAGTTGTCTCCTCCATCTTCATCAACCTCACCCCCTCTCTATTTACCATACTAGCGACTGATTCCATCTCATTCATAGTGATAGAATACAATCGAGGAAACCGCTCATAGAATGACATTCCTCCCCACCAATTATCAACCTAAAAATAAGTACTCACCTTTCTATAGGGGGAAGAATGATCATTCTAGATGCGTCCTTCGCTCTAGAAGGTCTGCTCTCATCATAAAGCCTTAAAATATCCAGGGGGTTTGATGGACTAGCATATTGCTACTAAAGGTAATCTTGTCATTACTCTTGAACAAGATCACTATCTGAGCTGAAAAGCTCTCAGTTAGCTCATAATTGGCACTGGCCCCTCGTGGGAGGGGTCCTTCTTCCAGGATTTTACATCATTTAGATGATAAGATCACGCTTGTCTCTAATGGTAAACGATTAATTTGTGCATGTGCACGATCATCTAGTCAAAACATCTTCTTCTTCTTTAGATCAGTAACTAATGACAACTTCCCAAAATTCTTTAAATAATCATCTCCTCCATCAATCATCTAAAAATATGTTAAGCATTAAAAAAAATAAAAATGATTATAAATTATTTTTGAGACAATATTTGCCTCGTTTTGCTTGTGATGTGGTTCCACAAAATTAGTAAGTGGTTGCTCAACACTGGTCATAAACATGTCAAAGTTATCAATGACTTGGGATATGACGGATCTCCTAAATTCCACATTGCCATGGTCGGTCTAGACCTAGTAGTTAGGTTGGGAACCAAACTTGTACAAATGAAATGTTACCCCATTTTTACTTAAAATCTTACAACACCTACATCTCACAAGAACACCTTATACCACCATCTAAATAGTAATAAGGTTGCTCTAAAACCTTATTAATAAACTCTCTAACCCCTCTAACTCACTTTTTAAATCTCTTATATGGGGACACACTTTATCATACATCCCACAAAGGTTCATATCAAAATCTGCATTACCAAAACACCACTAAGTTATAATATATATATACTATTCAAAATCACATACCCCTAAACTCTAATTAGGAATTTCTAATTTGTTTATTTTGTAATTAATAGTTAGAAATTAATAATTTTATGATTAATAAACCTAAATTAATTATGTAAAAAATAAGTACATACTTAATTTGTAAGTTTCTAATTTTTTACTTTGTAAATTACAAATAGAAATGTAATAAACTTTTATTTTTCCTATACTCTAATTAAGAATTTTTAATTTATTTATTTTGTAATTTATAATTAGAAATTAATAATTTTATGATTAACAAATCTCAATTAATTATTCAATAATTGAGTACATATTTAATTTGTAAGTTTCTAATTTATTTACTTTGTAATTTATAATTAGAAATTTAATATTTTATGATTTCTAGTAAATGTATAAATTTCTATCTTACCAGATATGCATAATATATTGTAATACACAAACATAAAGCATGCCATCTAGATTAAGGTTCAAATGTCAATATTTACTAAAACATGATAAACATAAGACTAACCTTTGAGCTATTTCAAATTCCACTCCTATTAAAAAACTCCTTCAGGCATCATAAACACAACAAGACCAACAGGAACAAGATAGATTCTTATACGCAAAGAACCACTCAAGAATTTTTGAGTTTTTAAGGGTTTTGAGAGAAAAATTAATGGGAAGGAAGCTATTACGTGTAAAAAATCTTCAAAATGTCTCACGCCCCATCCCAGACCAAAATTTTAGAATCCTGGTCATCCGCATGTTTAGATGAACAAATCTTATAGGCTTCAAAATGACAAAGAACTCGTGTCTTACGCTCAATTCAAAATTTAAAAATGATGTAGGATCCTATACAACACCCAATTCATACTTTGGAACTTGTGTCTTACGCTCAATTCAAAATTTAAAAATGATGTAGGATCCTATACAACACCCAATTCATACTTTGGATGCCTTTTGGGATCCCTGAACTGGCATGGACTTGTCCAACGCTAAATGAATTAAGTCTCACGTCATGCCTTCATGTTAAATTAGAATTTCTTGAAGTGTATATAAATAAACAAAAGAAAAAGAAAAAGTAAAGTCAAATACCCAAAACATGGTAAAAGAAATAACAAACTATATTTGTTTTTGTTCTTAGTCCTTCAAACAACTAAACTAAGAAAACTCATGAAAAAGTTTAAACAAAGATGCAAAAGAATAAGAAATGGAGGAGAATAATTAAACTTCTAAAAAATCCAATCAAGTTACAAATAAAAATAAATTAAGAGTTCACAAATTGTATATTATCATTCTTCTTCAAGTTTCAAATGCAACATTCCAAATAGGTATGTAATTAGCTTAAAAAATATCACACCTTTTATATAAGAATTATAAAATATAAGAATGTGAGCAACACAAAAAACAATAATCCAAATAGGTAAGTAACTAGCTCCAAAGTAGCACACCTTTTATAGTCAATTATATTCATAATTAAATCAATAATGTGTAATCAATAAAATCTAGAATATCAAATTAAATAATATAAAAAATTTAGTTCTTTTTTTATGATATATTATATTTATTCTTTATGAAATTGTTGCATAATAAATAGGTATTACATAAATAATTGATATTTGACAAAAAATTACAAATGTATCCTCTCGAATACTTCCCAGGTATAATTATAATATGTTGATTACTATAAATATAATTATGGTAATTGATTAGAAATTTATCCATCTTTACATAAAATTACCATAGTTGATTCGATGATTTATTATAAATTTACTTATTTAGTAATTATAGTCTTATCATAGTTGTAAATTACCATTCATTTGTTTCCTTTTTAAATATATCGATATCAAGGTTTAACAAATTTATCCATTCTGATTATCAATTAGCAGAATTAATCATTATTCAAATGGTTTGATGATCAATTATTTAATTCTTAAATATTTTTTATGATTTTTTAACAAAATTAATATTAATATATTTTAAAAGGAAAATAAAGGGTGCCATGTAAAGATGTCAAAGCGGGTCGAGCTTGGTGGGCTAGCCTGACTAAAACCGGGTGGGATAAGTTGACCAAATTTATTTCATGATGAGTTTAAAATTTGTCCGTCCGTCCTATATTTTTACAGGTTTTTGGCGGGGCGGGTTGACCAGATGAGTTATATAATATTTTTTTAAAAAAATAATAACATAATATTAATAATATTTTATAAAAACTTTTCTAATTTCCCCCCTTTACCGCCTAACTCTCTCTCTGTCTCATTGACAAGTTAACAACAGTGGAAATTTGTTTTGCACTCTACCTATTATATTAAAAGATTGACTCATATTTTCCCTTTCGTCTCACTCTCTCCGTCTTTGGTCTCATACTCATATATATATATATATATATATATATATATATATATATATATATATTCTTATCTCCTTCTCAAGAGTTACAGAATTCCAGTTGTAAGGAAGCATCACTGAGAATGAACACGTTTTGATTACTTTCTTTTTCACGGAGGAAACATCACAAAAGGGAATCCTAATAGTTGTTGTGTTGGTTTATTATTGTACCACCACATGTTACAATTGCATAAATTATTTCATGCTTAATAATAGAGACATTTCATCTCTCACTCAGTCACACACACATATATGAATATATATATATATATTTCTAATTTCCATCTTTGTTACAATTTCTACCTCCTATTTCAATTTGTTTTCTCTATTAATAATAATAATATGAATATAGAATTTCATTCCAAAATGTTTTATAAGCTTTTAATTTTAATCCTTATATTTTTATGGTATGGTTTTGTTATTATTTTTATGTGCTTGGATATCAATCTTTATATTTTCATTCCTTTGAATTTCTTGCTTTGAAATTGATAAATTTTGTAGTTGCTAACTGTATAAATTTCTTGTTTTAAAATTAATAATATTTTGCTACTAAGTGTGTAAATTTTTATTCTGAAATTGGTCAAATTAATAATATTTATAATTAGTAAATATTGTTTTATTTGTACAAGAGGAAGTTTCTTTCTTCATTTTAAAATGGAAAACTTTGTTGATGAAATTGGAGATGAAATTGATTTAGAAATTGTTAGAAAGGAAAAGGTTATCAAGTTAGTTGAAAAACCATCTAAGAAAAAGGCCAAAAAAACTACTTATCATTGTTGGAATTTTTTCACCAATATTGATTTAGGTGGTGATGGAAAAGAGAAGGCAAAATGTAATAGTTGTGGTGATGAGTTTATCATTGGTGGTAAGAGATATGGTACTTCAATATTAAATTGTCATATTAAGAAGTGTCCCAAAATTAAGTTTATGGATGTTAGTCAAAGGTGTTAGACACACAGACAAAGTTAAGGTCTAAAAAGATAGATAACTTGGTGATTTGGAAAAAGTTGACTAATTTAATCATTAGGCGTGATTTATCTTTCAACTTTACTTATTAGCTTTGGGATTTGTTACGCTATGCAAATAGTGATATTATTCCTATTACTAGGAATACCAGGGTGGCTAATATTTTTAAAGTTTATTCAAGAGAGAAAAAAACTCTCAAATAGGAAATGAGTAAGATTCCTAATAGGATATCTTTTAATTTTTGATATGTGGACTTCCATTAACACTGAAGGTTACATATACTTGACTGCTTATTTTGTTGACTCAAATTGGAGGTTAAATCGTAAAATTATTAACTTTAGTCACATGTCTCCCCCTACACTGGTTTTAAGATGTCTAAGAAAATAAATGAGCTTTTGCATCATTGGGGATTATAAAACAAGATTTTTTTCAATCACTTTGGATAATGCATCCTCAAATAATGTTATGCAACAATGTTTGAAAATATAACTTCGATTGTAAAGTTCTTTGTTATGTGATGGTAAATACTTTCATGTGCGGTGTTGTGCTCATATTTTGAATTTGATTGTTCAAAAGGGATTGAAAGTTGTTCATGATGCACTTCATAAGATTAGGGAGAGCATCAAGTATATAAAGGGGTCGGAGGGTAAAAAGACAAAATTCAAACAATGCATGCAAAAGATTAGGGTAGTTAAGACTTGTAGGTTGAGTTCTGATTGCCCTACACATTGGAACTCGTCATATTTGATGCTTCGAAATGCTTTTAAATATCAATGTGTTTTTTCCAACTTACATTGGAAGGATGATAATTATAAGGTTCTCCCTTTGATGGAATAATGGAAAAGGGCTAAAAAGATGTATAAGTTCTTGCAACCATTATATGACATTACTAATTTGATGTCTGACACAACTTACCCCACTTCTAACTTATATTTCTTGCAAGTTTGGAAGATTCAATATGTGTTACTTAATGAAATGAGAGATGATGGCTTTATAATAAAAGCTATGGCAGAAAAAATGGCTTTGAAATTTAAGAAATATTGAGATGCGTATAGCGTTGTTTTGGCATTTGGAGTGGTTCTTGATCTAAGGATTAAGTTGGATACTTTGTCATTTTGTTATAAGAAGATTGATTCATCTACTTTTGAAATAAAAGTAGATAATATCAAAAGCCAAATGTATATTTTCTTCTCTTAATATTCCTCATTTACCACTATGACTCCACAACAAACTAGAAGGCTTCATCTTCAACTTCTAAGGAGTCATCTAGTTTTGACTTTGATGGTACCATATTTGATGTAAGTTTTATTTTTTTATTTTTACTTCCTATTGAATTAACTACTTGTATACATCTAACTAGATAGCTTTGTACAAGTATTAATTTGTTCATTTTTATTGTATGTAGAAAATTAAAATGCATAGGAATGAGGTTGCCCTAAAAATAGAAAGATCTTAACTTGATATTTAATTAGATGAGCAACCATTTGAATTTGATAACTTGGACAAGTTAAATGTACTAGAATGGTGGAAGGATAACAGGAAACGATTTCTTGAACTTGCAATCATGGCCCGTGACTTGCTAAGTATTCCAATTACTCTAGTGGCTTTGGAATCCGCTTTTAGTATTAGTTTTCACATCTTAACCAAGTATAGAAATCGTTTGATAGATAAAAGTGTGGAAGCATTGATTTGTACTCGAAATTAGATGCATGGCTTTGATGATGGTAATAAATTAGTTAACTTCTTTGTTAATTTAATCATATCAAAACCTTGTCTAACTTCAATTACTTATTTTTTAAATGCCATGTAGATGGAGGGGATGATATTAATGATGATGATGATGGCGATGATAGAAAGATTCCAATAAGAATATGTTAGAACCAAGAAGACTTCTAAAGAAATCTTAGATTTGTTGATAACCAACATTAAGTACTTTAATTTAATCAAAGTCATAATTTGTTAATATTTGATAGCTTGTCTAAGTGTTTTAGAATAAGAAGCATAGACTATAAAATAAAAGGGGAGTTTCTGCACAACACAAGTTTGTAAGATGAAGCAAAGATGAAATCAAGATATGGGAAATAATCTTTAACGTAAAAAACTTATCTGAACTCATACCAGACCCAGACTCGTCAAGTCATATTGTAAGCTTCAAGAAAATGGAAAAGTTTCTCACTAAAGGCAACCTTCATCAACCAGACTCTACTCTCAGTAGCTGCTATAGTCATCTTACAAATCCTCCAACAAGAATCTAATTGCTCCTTATGAGTCTCATCATCAATGTAACACCCTCTGTTACACCTTAATAAATTCTAGAAAAACTCATAATTTTTTTTTTAAAGATATGATTGTTAAAAAGAAACTATCGGAATAAATTATATATATTATTTCTGAAATACCTCACAAATATTATTAAAACTTTATAAAGTATATGTACATTCATCCGAAGAAAATAAACATTAAACATTATAAGAAAGAGAGGAAACTCCATGGCCCAGAAGCAGTTACTTATTAACATTATTTATTCATTGGACCACGGTATTCATACCGAGCTCCCTTTCTAGAACGTGCTATATTTACTGCCGATATTCTTCGATCATTCCCTCTGAACCATCAATTTAAAACATGTGAAACAAAAACACGGAGAAAGGAGTGAGAAACAGAATATAATATTCTCGATTAAGACATAAGCAACAAAGGGTTTTCACAAACCAATACATAATAATATCAATCACAATCACATACACAATCAATTATGAATGCATGAATGTTATGCAATATCTTCATCATAACTTACCTATATATGTGGGCCCTTAAATTTTAATTTGCACTGGGCCAACCAGGAGTTTACACTGTTCTATAAGTCCGGATAATAATAATATGAACAGCTCAACTGGCATGGAAACACTTAGAGACTAGTCAGATTGAGAAAGTTTTTATTGTGAAAGTACCCGACACTAGGGAGCTACCCCAGGTCCCCTGAAGCACCCTTTCACACCCTCTCATCCCAAGGCTCGTAATTAAGCCTCCTCTAATGTATCCTCGGTTTCTATAATCCGTCCCCAGACAATATTATTTCATTTCACTTTAATGATTCATGATGCATGAACTACTCACGTATTGAGTTGGTTAAGACTTTTAGAAACTCAATTATTAAATCCCTTAAAGGTTTACAATATCATTTCAATAAACTGTACATCTTCTCAATTCTCTGAATTTCTGTCCCACAGAAATAAATTTGGTACAGTTTTCAAATCTCACTGAAATTGAGTTTCTAAGCCTTAAATATCTAAAAACTTTATCATATAAAACTTTACATAATCTTTCTCAAATTAAATCTTAACAAAATCAAATTTAGGAATCTCAATTATTTCCAAATATCTTTAGTTATTAAGTTGGAAAAAATAAAATAATTTTCTTTTAAAAAATTTTATTTTATTAAAAGAGAATAATTATTAACCAAAAATACTTAACATTACAAAATTTTTCTTTAACTCAAGATTTAATTAAATAAATTCTCATAAAATGTTTTCTTTCTAAAATAAATACTAATTTTTTATTCTAAATATTGAAAATAAAGCTAATAAAAATAATTTCTAAGAAGGAATAAAAGATAATAAAATTTAAAGAGTAAGGTAAGAAATTCTTACTGAATTTTAACTTTCCGTTATGCTCGCTATATGCTCAAACTCCACATTACAATATCATCAATCAAAATCAAGTAATATCAATCATAACTAAATATCATCAATCAATCAATCATAATCAAATCATAATCAAATCAATTAAATATCATTAATACATATCATAATACAAAATTTGATGATTATTAATATAGTCAATTTGAGTCATTTTGGTCAATTCCTCGCATAGGTATATGTAAGTCCATATAATCCAGTCCTTGCATAGGTATAGTTCAGTCCGTATGGGTCATAATGGTCCAAGTCCTTGCATAGGTATAATCCAGTCCATATAGGTCATAATGGTCCAAGTCCTTGCATAGGTATGTTAGAGTTAGTTAAATCGGATATTTAATTTAAAATTTATTAAAATTGTTAAGTTAAAAAGTTAATATTTTAAAATAATAATATTATTAAATTTAAAAGGAGTAGGGGACTCCTCCCATTATTCTTATGTCTTTTTATATTATACTCTTATCTCACTCCCCCTTACCTTGAATTGTTACCCAAAATGGATTTGCTTTGCGCCTCCGATTTCTAGAAATATTAATACCAATCTTATTTCAGTATAAGCATAAGACGAAGATTAAGATTACTACTTAAAACAGAAATGATGAATTTTGAATAGTGAATAGTGAATAGTAAATCATGAATAGTAACAGTAAATAGTAAAACGTGAATAGTAACAGTAAATAGTAAAATGTGAATAGTAACAGTAAATAGTAAATCGTGAATAGTAATGGTAAATAGTAACAGTAAATAGTAATTTACTATTTGAATAGTAATTTACTATTGAAATAGTAATTTACTATTGAAATAGTATTTACTATGCAGAATAGTAACTTAAAATAATATTATTTCCAGTATAATAACAGATTTTTAAAAACGATATAAAAATAACCCAAAAAATATAAAAGAGAAGTATTCTTACCTTAGGATTTTGGCAGAACCTTCTCTCCAAAAACTTTTCTTCTCTCTCTCACTTCCACCACTATCTCACTAGCACTACTATATCAAGAAAACTTAATCTGAAATTGTGAATTCTAAAGAAGAAATCCTTCGGTATTTATAGGAAAAAAATTTACTATGCATTCCATTATTTTAATATAAAAGTACTATGTATTTTTGAATTTTTTATTCCAGGTTACTGTGCATCTTTTGAAAATTTCATACATGCACAGTAATTTGCATAGTAATTGTCGGTAAAATTATTAAGTCAAATAGTAACCCTTCACTCGGTATATTTTAAATATTCAAAATGAGTCCTTTTTGAAATTTAACGATATTATATCAGTCCTCACTAATTTTATAATAAGTAATATAAAGCTGAAATTTTAAAAATCTAAAATTTTCTGTTAATAAAAATTTATTTACATTTCCAATTTTTTAACGATTGGAAAAAATCAAGATTTTTCTCAAACCGATAATTTTTAGATAAGTCTACTTGAAATGGATTTTAGAAAATTTTCTTATAATTTAAATTCACTTTCTTATAAATATTTTTAATTTAAGTCACTTATATAAATTTAAAATAATTTAAAAAAAATATTGTTTTATTAAAAAAAATTCCAAAATTCCAAAAAATCATAAATAATACGTAGGTTAAAAAGTTCTAAAGAACCATAATTTAATTCCTTCGAAATTTTAATATAAAAATAAAAATAGGGGTGTTACAACTCTACTCCCCTTAGAAAATTTCGTCCTCGAAATTTACATTAATCAGTAAAACAAATGAGGATGAGACTCTTTCATCTTAGTTTCTAGTTCTCATGTAGCATCTTCTCCTCTCGTTTCACTCCAAATAACCTTTACAAGCAGAATTGTCTTGTCTCTTAATTGTTTTATTCTTCTGTCACATATTCTAACAGGTGGTGCATCATATGTAAGATTATCTTTAACTTGTATGACATCAGATTCAATAACATGCGTAGGATCAGATATATACTTTCGCAAGTTTGACACATGAAAAACATTATGGATATTAGAAAGAAAAGGTGGTAATGCTATTTGATAGGCAAGAGGACTAACTTTATGAATTATTTGGTATGGACCGATAAATCTAGGAGTTAGTTTTCGAGATTTCATTGCCCGACCGACCCCAGTCATAGGTGTGACTTTCAAGAATACATGATTGCCTTCTTGAAATTCGAGCGACTTTCTTCTTTTGTCATAGTAACTTTTCTGCCTACTCTGTGTTGCCTTCATCTTTTCCTGAACTATTTTGATTTTATCCGTGGTTTGTTGTACCAACTCTGGTCCTAGCATCAAGTTTTCACCAGTCTCAAACCAACATAGCGGGGTCCTACATTTTCTTCCATATAATGCTTCAAAAGGTGTCATGCCAATGCTAGCATGGAAACTGTTGTTGTAGGTAAACTCCACATATGGTAAGAATTGATTCCAACTTCCTTTATGCTCTAACACACAAGCTCGTAACAAGTCCTCTAGAGATTGGATTGTTCTTTCTGATTGTCCATCCGTCTGAGGATGATATGTTGAACTTAGACACAGTCTTGTTCCCAAAGCCTTGTGCAAGCTCTTCCAGAATTGTGATGTAAAACGAGGGTCCCGATCAGAAATGATACTTAAAGGAATTCCATGCAATCTCACAATCTCCTCGATGTATAATTTTGCCAGCTTCTCCATAGAGTAACGAATGTTGATGGGAATAAAATGGGCAGACTTTGTTAGTCTATCAACTATTACCCATATTGAATCATGCCCTAATGGAGTTTTGGGTAGAGAAGTCACAAAATCCATGGTAATGCCATCCTATTTCCATTCCGGTATTTCCATTGATTGTAGCATTCCAGGGGGTTTTGGTGTTCTACTTTAACATTCTGGCAAATTAGACATACAGCCACGTACTCTGCCACTACTTTCTTCATTCCAGCCACCAAAATAACTTCTTCAAATCTTGATACATTTTAGTAGCTCCAGGATGAATGCTCATATAACTTTTGTGTCCTTCTTCCAGAATTGCTTTCCTTAACTCCTCTTGATCAGGGATACACACTCGATCTTTATACCTCAGTAATTGGTCATTTCTTACATTGAACTCGACTTCTTTTCCTTGTTTCAAAAGTTCTTTCTTTTCTTGTAGGAATTCATCATCTCGTTGAGCCTCTAAAACTTGCCTCAGGAATTCATTTGTCACTTGCAACGCTCCTAATCTGTAGCTGTTAGCATTAACCTTTACTGCTAGGTTAAGATCTCTGAAGTTCTCTATTAATTCCAGCTCTTTAATCATCATTGTGGATGCATGTAGAGACTTTCGACTTAAAGCATCAACTACTACGTTCGCTTTTCCAGGATGGTATTGCAACTCAAAGTCGTAGTCCTTTAAGAACTCCATCCATCTTCGTTGCCTCATGTTTAACTCCTTTTGGTCGAATAAATACTTGAGACTCTTATGATCGCTAAACATATCGAATGTTGCACCGTATAGATAATGCCTCCAAATCTTTAAGGCAAAAACTACAGCGGCTAACTCTAAGTCATGGGTAGGGTAGTTAATCTCATGTTGCCTTAATTGGCGCGACGCATAGGCTACAACCTTCTTGTCTTGCATGAGTACACTTCCTAGTCCTTGTTTAGACGCATCACAGTAAACTTCAAAACTTCAATGTGGATCAGGGAGTACTAACACCGGCGCAGAAGTAAGTCGATCTTTCAGCTCTTGAAAACTATTCTCGCATTATGTCGTCCACACAAAAAGTTCTCCTTTCCGTGTTAGCTTGGTCAGTGGGTATCCTAACTTTGAAAATCCTTCAATGAATCTCCTATAGTATCCAGCCAAACCCAAGAAACTTCTAATCTCAGTGATTGTGGTTGGTCTCTCCCATTTTAAAACTGCTTCCACCTTGGAAGGGTCTACAGCTATTCCTCCTTGACTAATTACATGTCCTAAAAAGTTCACTTCTTCCAACCAGAATTCACACTTCGACAGCTTTGCATACAGTTGTTTCTTTTTCAGGATTTCCAACACGACCTTCAAATGTTCAACATGTTCTTCTCTGCTTTTAGAGTACACTAATATATCATCAATGAACACCACTACAAATTTATCTAGATATGGATGAAAAATCCTATTCATGTAATCCATGAATGCGGTTGGTGCATTAGTTACACCAAAAGGCATTACTATATATTTGTAATGGCCATAGCGTGTTCTAAAAGCAGTTTTTGATACATCTTCTTTCTTCACCCTTATTTGATGGTATCCAGACCTCAAATCAATTTTGGAGAACATCGTGGCACCACGCAGCTGATCCATCAAGTCGTCAATCCTTGGTAGAGGATATCTGTTCTTGATTGTCACCTTGTTCAGTTGTCGATAATCTACACACAACCTCATGTTACCATCATTCTTCTTAACCAACAACACTGGTGCACCCCAGGGGGATACACTGGGTCGTATAAACTGTTTCTCTATCATCTCTTCAAGTTGTTTCTTAAACTCTGCTAATTCTAGAGGTGACATTCGGTATGGTGCAATTGAAATGGGTCCAACTCCAGATACTAGATCAATAGAAAATTCCACATCTCTTTCGGGGGGTAAACCAGGGATATCATCAGGAAAAACGTCAGGAAATTCACACACAACCGGTAGATTTTTGATTTTTGATTCTTGCTCTCCTTTCGTTGAAAGCAATAACATGAATCCTTGAGCCCCTCCTTTTAAAGAGGCACTCACTTGGTTGGCGGTTAGAAATCTCGAATCCTCAGGATTCAAATTCACTGGTTCTTTAAACATTATGGTTTTATTATGACAATCTATTAGAACATGATTGTCAGACAACCAATCTAGCCCAATAATAACTTCTAAGCCAGAAAGGGGTAAACAGAAAAGATTAGCTTTAAAGTCCCTACCATTTATGACAATAGGGCATTTCCAACAGGCTTTAGAAGTGACAATGAGATTATTTCCAGGAGTATGTACAGATAAGTCAAATGACAGTTCTATCACAGGTAATTTTAGTTTTTCTACACAGTCATTGGCAATAAAGGAATGTGATGCACCTGAGTCATACATAACAGTTAAAGAAATCTTATTAATGATACACTTACCTTCCACCATGGAATCAGCATGAGATGCTTCTTCTCCAGTGATTGCAAAAACCTTTCCTTTTGCCTTCGGCCTTCCGACTGCACTGTGCGCGCCTCCTTGAGTATTTATGCTTGTACTTGCACCTTCAGGGTTTTCTCTCTTCATCTTTGGGTAATCCTTGATGTGATGACCTGGTTTGTTACACTTAAAACAAACATAAGTGTTTTTAGGACAATCCCTTTTCAAATGGGGTCCTCCACAGATAAAACATTTAAAATTTGGTGCAGATGTTGGGTAATAGCTTCCAGTTGAAGCTTGGGGTCTGTTAGGAACAGATGCTGCTCCAAACCGGTGAAATGGCGCTTAGTAAGGCTTATTCCTTCTGAAGTCTCTTCTTTGGTGATGGTGAGGTCCTCCACTTCTCATTTCTCCTGCCTTGTGAATGGGCTCACGACTTTTGGTCATTCTATCCTTATGATCTTCTTCAAAGATCCTGCAGCGATTTACCAATACAGAAAATTCACGGATTTCCTGCATTCGTATAGCTTCCTTAATTTCTGGCCGCAATCCATTTACAAACTTTGCACAGCGATCTCTTTCATTAGTAGCATCATTATAATGAGAATGAAAACGAGATAGCTCTTCAAACCTGGATGTGTACTCTCCAACGGTCATATTTCCTTGGGTCAGCGACAGGAATTCGAATTGTCTTTTCTCTTTAACATCAGCTGGAAAGTATTTCTCCAGAAACATATCCTTGAAATAATCCCAAGTGATCTCCACGTCGTTGACTTCGAATTGTCTACGCATGCTATCCCACCAATGTTCGGCATCCTCAGATAAGGCATAAGTAGCGAAGACTACCTTATCAGTTTCATTACATTGTAATGCTCGAAAAATCTTCCCTATCTCTCGAATCCAGATTTGTGCTCCATCAGGGTTATATCCTCCCTTGAAACGAGGTGGATTGTGCTTTTCGAATAGGTCCAGCCTTCTCAAGGCATCGTTACCTTGACCTTCACGTGCTCCCATTGCATTGATTAAGCGTTCTACAACTCCAGCAAGATCGTTTCCCGCCATTAGTTTCCTGTTTCATAGTAACTGAGATTTGTCACATCAATCACAGTTACTACCAAGTCAGATATTCTATTCTCTATCACCTATACAGAGTTTATAGACAAAGCAAGATAGACCTTTTCCCCAGGCCTATTGGATTAACTGCTCTGATACCACTTTGTAACACCCTCTGTTACACCTTAATAAATTCTAGAAAAACTCGTAATTTTTTTTTAAAAGATATGATTGTTAAAAAGAAACTATCGGAATAAATTATATACATTATTTCTGAAATACCTCACAAATGTTATTAAAACTTTATAAAGTATATGTACATTCATCCGAAGAAAATAAACATTAAACATTATAAGAAAGAGAAGAAATTCCATGGCCCAGAAGCAGTTACTTATTAACATTATTTATTCATTGGACCACGGTATTCATACCGAGCTCCCTTTCTAGAACGTGCTATATTTACTGCCGATATTCTTCGATCCTTCCCTCTGAACCATCAATTTAAAACATGTGAAACAAAAACACGGAGAAAGGAGTGAGAAACAGAATATAATATTCTCGATTAAGACATAAGCAACAAAGGGTTTTCACAAACCAATACATAATAATATCAATCACAATCACATACACAATCAATTATGAATGCATGAATGTTATGCAATATCTTCATCATAACTTACCTATATATATGGGCCCTTAAATTTTAATTTGCATTGGGCCAACTAGGAGTTTACACTGTTCCATAAGTCCGGATAATAATAATATGAACAGCTCAACTGGCATGGAAACACTTAGAGACTAGTCAGATTGAGAAAATTTTTATTGTGAAAGTACCCGACACTAGGGAGCTACCCCAGGTCCCCTGAAGCACCCTTTTACACCCTCTCATCCCAAGGCTCGTAATTAAGCCTCCTCTAATGTATCCTCGGTTTCTATAATCCGTCCCCAGACAATATTATTTCATTTCACTTTAATGATTCATGATGCATGAACTACTCACGTATTGAGTTGGTTAAGGCTTTTAGAAACTCAATTATTAAATCCCTTAAAGGTTTACAATATCATTTCAATAAACTGTACATTTTCTCAATTCTCTGAATTTCTGTCCCACAGAAATAAATTTGGTACAGTTTTCAAATCTCACTGAAATTGAGTTTCTAAGCCTTAAATATCTAAAAACTTTATCATATAAAACTTTACATAATCTTTCTCAAATTAAATCTTAACAAAATCAAATTTAGGAATCTCAATTATTTCCAAATATCTTTAGTTAATAAGTTGGAAAAAATAAAATAATTTTCTCTTAAAAAATTTTATTTTATTAAAAGAGAATAATTATTAACCAAAAATACTTAACATTACAAAATTTTTCTTTAACTCAAGATTTAATTAAATAAATTCTCATAAAATGTTTTCTTTCTAAAATAAATACTAATTTTTTATTCTAAATATTGAAAATAAAGTTAATAAAAATAATTTCTAAGAAGGAATAAAAGATAATAAAATTTAAAGAGTAAGGTAAGAAATTCTTACTGAATTTTAGCTTTCCATCATGCTCGCTATATGCTCAAACTCCACATTACAATATCATCAATCAAAATCAAGCAATATCAATCATAACTAAATATCATCAATCAATCAATCATAATCAAATCATAATCAAATCAATTAAATATCATTAATACATATCATAATACAAAATTTAATGATTATTAATATAGTCAATTTGAGTCATTTTGGTCAATTCCTCGCATAGGTATATATAAGTCCATATAATCCAGTCCTTACATAGGTATAGTTCAGTCCGTATGGGTCATAATGGTCCAAGTCCTTGCATAGGTATAGTCCAGTCCATATAAGTCATGATGGTCCAAGTCCTTGCATAAGTATGTTAGAGTTAGTTAAATCGGATATTTAATTTAAAATTTATTAAAATTGTTAAGTTAAAAAGTTAATATTTTAAAATAATAATATTATTAAATTTAAAAGGAGTAGGGGACTCCTCCCATTATTCTTATGTCTTTTCATATTATACTCTTATCTCACTCCCCCTTACCTTGAATTGTTACCCAAAATGGATTTGCTTTACGCTTCCGATTTCTAGAAATACTAATACCAATCTTATTTCAGTATAAGCATAAGACGAAGATTAAGATTACTACTTAAAACAGAAATGATAAATTTTGAATAGTGAATAGTGAATAGTGAATAGTAAATTATGAATAGTAACAGTAAATAGTAAAACGTGAATAGTAACAGTAAATAGTAAAACGTGAATAGTAACAGTAAATAGTAAATCGTGAATAGTAACGGTAAATAGTAACAGTAAATAGTAATTTACTATTTAAATAGTAATTTACTATTAAAATAGTAATTTACTATTGAAATAGTGTTTACTATGCATAATAGTAACTTAAAATAATATTATTTCTAGTATAATAACAGATTTTTAAAAACGATATAAAAATAACCCAAAAAATATAAAAGAGAAGTATTCTTACCTTAGGATTTTGGCAGAACCTTCTCTCCAAAAACTTTTCTTCTCTCTCACTTCCACCACTATCTCACTAGCACTACTATATTAAGAAAACTTAATCTGAAATTGTGAATTCTAAAGAAGAAATCCTTCGGTATTTATAGGAAAAAAATTTACTATGCATTCCTTTATTTTAATATAAAAGTACTATACATTTTTAAATTTTTTATTCCAGGTTACTGTGCATCTTTTGAAAATTTCATACATGCACAGTAATTTGCATAGTAATTGTCGGCAAAATTATTAAGTCAAATAGTAACCCTTCACTCGGTATATTTTAAATATTCAAATGAGTCCTTTTTGAAATTTAGCGATATTATATCAATCCTCACTAATTTTATAATAAGTAATATAAAGCTGAAATTTTAAAAATCTAAAATTTTCTGTTAATAAAAATTTATTTACGTTTCCAATTTTTTAACGATTGGAAAAAATCAAGATTTTCTCAAAACGATAATTTTTAGATAAGTCTACTTGAAACGGATTTTAGAAAATTTTCTTATAATTTAAATTCACTTTCTTATAAATATTTTTAATTTAAGTCACTTATATGAATTTAAAATTATTTAAAAAAAATATTGTTTTATTAAAAAAAATTCCAAAATTCCAAAAAATTCCAAAAAATCATAAATAATACGTAGGTTAAAAAGTTCTAAAGAACCATAATTTAATTCCTTCGAAATTTTAATATAAAAATAAAAATAGGGGTGTTACAATCAACACCTTATGGATCACCAGACCGTGAACCATTTTTAAAAGGACGTCCTCGTACAAATCTGGTACAAAGAACATTGTTGGTCTGGATCAAGTCACAAAGAAGATTTACGAGAAAACTGACCAAGTAAGGCAGACCTCGATTGTTAGTCCTCAAATTTACAATAAATCCTTTAATAAAAATTTCACAAAAATAATAAAAATTTGGTTAATTTGTTAGAAAATTAGGCTTTAAATTTAATAAATGGATGTTGTTGGAAATAATCTGCCCTTGATCAATTTTCTCTAGTTTTGCAGTGAAAAAGTTAAGAAATCAAGAGAAAATTACACTGGAGGAGCTGACGTGTAGCCTCATCCCACGCATAGCATCAACAACTATTTTTCATGCTGACGCTACGCGTCACATCCATGCGTAGCGTCAGTGCTACGTGGTCTCCACCTCCACTTTGGCCAACCACTCCACTTAGACCCAATAATGGGCACTCCACTCAGCACCAAGGGCCACCCCACTCAGCATGAAAGGCCAAAACTCGGTGGAAACATGTTCATGTGGCCAGGCATGATCAAATTTAATAATTTGAAGTGACCATTATCAAGTGTTTAATGGAGGCTGAGTCAGGGGTGTGACGCGTAGCGTCAGCACCCTTGCTCAGCCCTATAAATAGGGCCATCCAACACCATTCCAGGGCATCAGATCAAAAATCCCATTCTCATTCATTTCTCTTCATGCTCAACTTAGAGTACTTCTTTTGTGAGTTGTAGTTCTAGAATAGTTTTCTAGATACTTGAGTGTGTTTTGGTGTATTGTGATCGTTGTATCGTGAAGTTCCCATCGTCTTCGTAATGTCAAACTTTGTAAGTGTTGTTTTTACTTTCACCATGTGTAACTAATTTGTTTATGTTAGAATTGGTGAACTAATCTATTGAGTATAATGTTGTGAATTCGACCTCTGCATGTTTATGATTCAAGTCCATGTTAGTATTTCAATCTTTTATTAATATGAACGTCAAACGAGAGAATGATTTTCATGTGTATAGAAACTTGTTTTATTAGTATGAATGTCAAACGGGAGAATGATTATTCATGCCGTATTGAAACTTGTTTTGACGAAAGTAAAAGTTGGAATACCCTTGGTATCTCAATTCTATAGGGGTTGTTAACCATTGTTGCCATAAGGCCAAGTCTTAATGCAAGTTTTTACTGAGAAAGCTCACGAGGGATCGGACTTTACGGTGAATTCTTAGAATTTATATCACGAGGGATCAGTTATAATGATTTTAAGTTGCAATGACATGAAACTTGATGATTAAATATGCATGTCTTGAGTTCCTCATTGTTATTCTAGATTAGGGATCCAATTTCCAACATAATTTGTTTATCTGTGTTTATCTCAAGTATCTTACCTATTCTAGATTGCAACTCAACTTTTTAGATAGATTTTTATTTTCTTTTTATCTCATGAACAACTCAACCATACTATCCTGTGAATATTGTATAAATTGTATATAAATCATTCTTTTGTCTATAATTTTCTTCACATTTACCATAGTAAATAGAAAATTACTGTTGTTATTAGACTTTCAATCCCAGTGGAACGATATCTAAATTTTGAAAACTACAAACGATTGGTGCACTTGCCAATTAACAACCCGGTGGTGGAAACGAACGGATCTGATGTTATCGCCAGGCTAACAAGTTTTCTGGCGCCGTCGCCGGGGATTGAATTGTTTCAGTAAAACAGTAAATTTTTAATTACCATGGTAAATATTTTTTTTACCTTAGTTAAAATTTTTATTTACTTTTACTTATTGTTACACTAACTTTCTTTGTCTAGTTTGTATATGCAAACTCGATCTACTGCAGGTAAAATTTATTTTGATCCTGAGATAGAAAAATTTGTAAAGAAAATCAAGTCTTTGAAATCTAAAACACAAACTAAATCTTCTTCTACTTCTAAAAATTTTGAAAATTTAAATATGGCTGCTGAAAGAAGAACATTAGGACAGTTTGCTGCTATTAATGGTCCACCCCGAGTTTCAGGAATGTTTCAAGGACCTGTTGTACTAGTGGAGATTAAACCTGCTACTTTAAATATTATTCAAAACAATCGATTTGTTGGTTTAAATCATGAAGAACCATATGAACATTTAACTGTTTTTTATGAGTTATGCAGCACAATTGGTTTTGAACCCAATTAAGAAGAGTCTGTTTACATGAGACTTTTCCTCTTTCATTGATTGGTAAAGCAAAAGAATGGTTTAAATCTTGTCCACCGGGTGGTTTTGTAAACTGGTCTGATGTTGAAAGAAAATTTTTGGAAAAATTTTATTCTCCTTCAAAATATTTTGAAGTAATGACAGCCATACATTTTTTTTCTCAAAATAATGATGAATCATTAGGGGAGACATGAGAACGATTCAAGGCACTATTAAGAAAGTGTCCAAACCACAACCTGGATGATGCCGGAAAGGTAAGGATCGTTTACCATGGTTTATTACCTCAGTTCAAGATGATGTTAGATGTTTGTGCAGGTGGTTCTTTAATGAACAAAACTGTAGAGGAAGCAATTGAGATATTGGAATCAATGTCCATTAGTGACCATCAAGCTAAACCAGAAATAGGTAATGTACAAGGTATACTTGAACAAGGAGTAAAAGATACAGTGTTAATTCAACAAAAATTGTTGATACAACAAATTAAGGCAATGAGTAAACAACTAGGAAAACTTTAAGTTACTCATGTACCACCACAACTTCAAGCTCAATTAAAACAATGTGAGTATTGTATGGGCGAACAACCATGTGGTTACTGTGTTCTTGACAAGAATGAACAAGAACAAGCTAATTCCTTGATTGATCAAAGGTTACCTTCAGGTAATTCTCTAAATCCTCTTGTAAATTCTTTTTCTAACAATTACCTGCAGGGAAGGCAAAACCAAAACTATGGTTGGAGGCAAAATGCTAAACCCTTCAACAATCAAGGTGATTACAATACTAGATTGACAAAGGCTGAAGAAAGTATTCAACAATTGATGCAATACATGGAGACAATTAAGGCTGCATATAAAGCATCAGATCAACAGTTGAGTCAGCTAGTAAAAGAAGTAACCGACATCAAGGAATTCAAAGTGAAAGAACAATGTAAAGCTATCTTTACAAGAAATGGTAAAACTGTAGGTATGGATTATGAAAAAGAAAAAGAAAAAGAAAAAGAAAAGGAAGAAAAAGAAAGAGAAAAAGAAGAAGAAAAAGAAAGTGAAAAAAATAAAGAAAAAGATGAAATAAAAAAAGAAAAAAATCAAAAAAATCAGTATTTGGGACAAACACCTCCTGTCTAGGATTTACCTTATCCTTATCCACTATCAAAAAAAGATAAAGAAAAGGAATATAAGAGATTCCTTGAAATTTTTAAGCAGTTACACATAAACATTCCTTTTTCTGAGGCATTAGAACAAATGCCTACATATGCTAAGTTTATGAAAGAACTGCTTACAAAGAAAAGGAAGTATGATGAGGAGATAGTAGAACTTGAAGCAAGTTGCAGCGCTATTTTACAATACAAGATGCCAGAAAAATCCAAAGATCCTGGCAAATTCACTATTTCTGTCTCTATTGGCGGAGTAAATATCGGAAAGGCTTTATTAGATTTAGGGGCTAGTATCAATCTAATGCCCCTTAGTATGATGAAGCGCATTGGTGACCTTGATCAGCAACAGACAAAGATGACTCTACAATTAGCTGATAAATCCATCAAGAGACCTTATGGGATTGTAGAAGATATGCTTGTAAAGGTTGATAAATTCTATTTCCCTGTGGATTTTGTAATCTTAGACATGGAGGAAGATGCTGATGTTCCTCTGATTCTTGGAAGACCATTCATGAAAACTGCTCGAGTACTGATTGATGTAGACAACGGGAAGCTAGCAGTAAGGGTGCACGATGAGGAAGTAAATTTCGATGTCTTCAAAGCAATGAAACATCCTAGCCCAAAGCAAGACTGTTTCAAAATGGACATCCTTGATGAAACTTATCTTTCCTTATCAAAAGGTATATGACTATTTCTAACTCATTAAATAAGTTATTGACTAACTCTGTTGAATTTTTGAATGAAAAAGAGGAGAAACACATTGAAAGGTATCTTGAAGAATTCGATCAAGGGAAAGAAATTTCCTTTGAATCAAGAAAGATTGAAGAAATTCAAGAATCACCTGTTGAAGAAATCCAGAAACCTGAACTAAAAGTGTTACCTCCCAATCTAAAATACATCTTTTTGAAAGAAGGTAATTTGAAACCAGTAATCATTAGTAATCTGTTAAGTGAAACAGAGGAAGAAAAACTGGTGGAAGTATTGAAAAGGAATCAAGAAGCAATTGGGTGGACACTTGAAGATTTGAAAGGTATAAGTCCATCATACTGCATGCACAAAATTTTGTTGGAAGATAATTTCAAACCTATTGCTCAACCTCAAAGACGCCTCAACCCAACTTTGAAAGAGGTAACCAAAAAGGAGGTTCTGAAATTGCTGAAAGCAAGTATTATTTATCCTATTTCTGATAGTGCATGGGTAAGTCCTGTTCAAGTTGTTCCAAAAAAAGGTGGTATAACAGTAATTGTTAATGAAAAAAATGAACTAATTCCTACAAGAACTGTCACCAGTTGGAGAATGTGCATTGATTATAGAAAATTAAATCAAGCAACAAGAAAAGATCATTTTCCATTGCCTTTTATGGATCAAATGCTTGAAAGATTATCTGGACAAGAATATTATTGCTTTCTTGATGGTTATTCTGGATATAATCAAATTGCTGTTGACCCTCTTGATCAGGAGAAAACTGCCTTTACATGTCCTTTTGACATATTTGCTTATAGAAAAATGCCATTTGGATTATGTAACGCACCTGTTACTTTTCAACGATGCATGTTTACTATTTTTGCAGATTTAATTGAAAAGAGCATTGAGATTTTCATGGATGACTTCTCAGTTTTTGGGAATTCATTTGTAACATGTCTATCCAACCTGGACACCGTACTGAAGCGGTGTATTGAGACAAATTTGGTGCTCAATTGGGAGAAATGTCACTTCATGGTGAAAGAAGGAATTGTACTTGGTCATAAAATTTCTTCTAAAGGCATTGAAGTTGACCAAGCCAAAATAGAGGTAATTTCTAAACTCCCACCTCCTGTAAATGTAAAAGGTATTAGAAGCTTTTATAGGAGGTTTATTCAAGATTTTTCAAAAATTGCAAAACCTTTATCCAACCTTCTAAATAAAGATGTTGAATTCAAATTTGATGAAGCATCTCTTAAAGCTTTTAATTCCTTGAAAGAAAAATTGGTTTCTGCCCCTGTAATTGTTGCTCCTAATTGGAATCTAACCTTTGAACTTATGTGCGATGCAAGTGATTATGCTGTTGGAGCAGTTTTAGGTCAAAGATACGAAAAAGTTTTTAAAGTCATACATTATGCTAGTAAAGTTTTGAATGAAGATCAAATAAATTATGCAACTACTGAAAAAGAATTACTAGCCATAGTATATGCTTTAGAAAAATTTCGATCTTACTTGATTGGCTCAAAAATAATTGTTTTTACTGATCATGCTGCAATCAAGTATCTTTTAACTAAATCTGATTCAAAACCTCGGTTAATCAGATGGATTTTGCTCCTTCAAGAATATGATCTTGAAATCAAAGATAAAAAGGGTAGTGAAAATATGGTAGCTGACTAGATTAATGAATAATGAGGTTACTGCCAAAGAAAAAGAAATTTTGGAAGAATTTTCGATGAAAAACTTTTCAAAATAACACAACGGCCATGGTTTGCTGACATGGCCAATTTCAAAGCAGCAGGAGTTCTTCCAAATGATTTGACTTGGCAACAAAGAAAAAAATTCTTTAGAGATGCAAGATATTTTGTTTGGGATGACCCTCATTTATTCAAAATTGGAGTAGATAATTTGTTACGACGTTGTGTGCCTGACTGGGAAGTAAAAGATATGTTGTGGCATTGTCATAAATCACCATATGGAGGACATTTTAATGATAAAAGAACAGCTGCAAAAGTTCTCCAATCAGGTTTATACTGGCCCTCTCTTTTTAAAGATGCTCACTTATTTGTTCAATCTTGTGATAATTGCCAAAGAACAGGTAATGTTGGAAGAAGGCAAGAAATGCCTCTCACAAATATACAAGAAGTTGAGGTATTTGATTGTTGGGGAATTGACTTCATGGGACCTTTTCCTAACTCATACTCAAATCAATACATTCTTTTGACAGTTGATTATGTTTCAAAATGGGTGGAAGCAATTGCTACCCCTAATGCTGACACTAAAATTGTTGTGAATTTTTTGAAGAAAAATATTTTTTGTAGATTTGGGACACCAAGAACTTTAATCAATGATGGTGGTTCACACTTTTGTAATAAAATTCTTCAGAAAGTATTACAACATTATGGAGTAAAGCATAAGGTAGCCACAACATATCATCCACAAACCAATGGACAAGCAGATATTTCAAATCATGAAGTGAAAAGAATTCTAGAGAAAACTGTGTCATCTTCTAGAAAGGATTAGTCACAAAAACTTGATGATACACTCTGGCATACAGAATTGTATTTAAAACACCAATTGGTCTTTCTCCTTTCCAGATGGTTTATGGAAAATCATGTCACCTTCTAGTTGAAATGGAACATAAAGCATATTGGGCTTTAAAATTCCTCAATTTTGATCAAAATGTAGCAGCAGACAAACGGAAGTTACAGCTACTCGAATTAAAGGAAATGAGGAACAATGCCTATGAATCATCTAGATGCTACAAAAGTAAGGTGAAAGCTTACCATGATAAAAAGTTAAAGAAAAGACACTTCACACCAGGTTAGCAAGTTTTATTGTTCAATTCAAGATTAAAATTGTTTCCTGGAAAATTGAAATCAAAATGGTCAGGCCCATTTTTTATTAAAGAAGTCAAACCATATGGAGCAGTGGAAATTGAAGATCCAACTTCCAAAAGAAGTTGGATGGTAAATGGGCAAAGGTTGAAACTATATTTGGGTGGTGAAATTAACAAAATTACCACCAGTTATCTTTTAACTGACCCTTGAAATACAGGAATGTCAGGCTGGAGACACTAAACCTAGCGCTCAATGGGAGGCAACCCATTTTGTTATTTGTTTATTTTAAATTATTTGAGTAAAATAATAATAATAATAATAAAATAAAAATAAAATTTATCTTTTTAAATCAATCAAATTTTTGTTAGTAAGTTAATTTATACATTTAAAGTTTTTACACAATGATACTTAATTTTGTAAAATCAATTATTGATTCTTTTATAACTTAGGGATTTTGATAAATTTAATTACAATAAGTTTATTAACTATCAAGCAAATTTCAAAATCCCGGTGAGTTGAGAAATCTTATTAAACACTTGAGGGTTTAATCGACATAACTTCATTCAAATTGATTTTGCTTTAATCTTTGATTTGTGTTGTTGTACAGAAAATTCAGGAAAATGATCAAGGCACGTTTATTGGTGAAAAGAAACCTTGGGCCAAACAGCTTACCTTGGTAAAAGTTATTTTATCCTTTGAAAGCCAATTTGAGCCTAAAATAAATTCTGTGGTACCTTTAAAACCTAAATTTGTTATAACCGTTCCCTATACTTGATTAATTAAAAGAGCAGTTGAAATAAATGAAAAATATCTTTAGTGTTCTTACAAAAATGGGGAATGAAAATAAGCAACTTGATTCTTTTCTAAAGAAAATAAAGTATGAAAAAGAAAAGTCAAAAATAGTGAAAAGAATCAAGTTGGGGGTATTTATTTTTCATCAATAAAAGAAAATAAGAAGTTTGGGTCAAGAGAAAGCCTAAAAGTTATAAAATGTTCTTTTATGATTTCAGGTTTTTGAATTCCAAGAAAAACCATTGATTCTTGTAAGCCAAGTCTCATTACAACCTATGAAAAGACCTTGTGATTTCTGAATTAACTCTGTATAACCAACCATTGATTAGATGAAAATCAAAATTAAATTTATTTGATTTTATGATTGATTGAGTGAAACAGGTTACCAATTGCATTGAGATAAACACTTGGAGAGGTAAGCCTGAAATTATGCTTGGTATGTTAATACAATATTGTAAAGAATTTTATCATTAAACCTTTGTTATATTAGATGTCTATAATTGATTATTTCAAAATGGTAAATTGTGTAATTACTTTTTGTGGTAAATTCTCGGACTAACTCAAAAATTTGATTTCAATTTTTTATTTTTTATTTTTCTCTCTTACTCGAGGACGAGCAATGTCTCAAGTTGGGGGTATTTGTTAGTCCTCAAATTTACAATAAATCCTTTAATAAAAATTTCATAAAAATAATAAAAATTTGGTTAATTTGTTAGAAAATTAGGCTTTAAATTTAATAAATGGATGTTGTTAGAAATAATCTGCCCTTGATCAATTTTCTCTAGTTTTACAGTGAAAAAGTTAAGAAATCAAGAGAAAATTACACTGGAGGAGCTGATGCGTAGCCTCATCCCACGCGTAGCATCAACAGCTATTTTTGATGCTGACGCTACGCATGACATCCACGCGTAGCGTCAGTGCTGCGTGGTCTACACCTCCACTTTGGCCAACCACTCCACTTAGACCCAATAATGGGCACTCCACTCAGCACCAAGGGCCACCCTACTCAGCATGAAAGGCCAAAACTCAGTGGAAACATGTTCATGTGGCCAGACATGATCAAATTTAATAATTTGAAGTGACCATTATCAAGTGTTTAATGGAGGCTGAGTCAGGGGTGTGACGCGTAGCATCACACTGACGCGTAGCGTCAACACCCTTGCTCAGCCCTATAAATAGGGCCATCCAACACCATTCCAGGGCATCAAATCAAAAATCCCATTCTCATTCATTTCTCTTCATGCTCAACTTAGAGTACTTCTTTTGTGAGTTGTAGTTCTAGAATAGTTTTCTAGATACTTGAGTGTGTTTTGGTGTATTGTGATCGTTGTATCGTGAAGTTCCCATCGTCTTCGTAATGTCAAACTCTGTAAGTGTTATTTTTACTTTCACCATGTGTAACTAATTTGTTTATGTTGGAATTGGTGAACTAATCTATTGAGTATAATGTTGTGAATTCGACCTCTGCATGTTTATGATTCAAGTCCATGTTAGTATTTCAATCTTTTATTAATATGAACGTCAAACGGGAGAATGATTTTCATGTGTATTGAAACTTGTTTTATTAGTATGAATGTCAAATGGGAGAATGATTATTCATGCCGTATTGAAACTTGTTTTGACGAAAGTAAAAGTTGGAATACCCTTGGTATCTCAATTCTATAGGGGTTGTTAACCATTGTTGCCATAAGGCCAAGTCTTAATGCAAGTTTTTACTGAGAAAGCTCACGAGGGATCAGACTTTACGGTGAATTCTTAGAATTTATATCACGAGGGATCGGTTATAATGATTTTAAGTTGCAATGACATGAAACTTGATGATTAAATATGCATGTCTTGAGTTCCTCATTGTTATTCTAGATTAGGGATCCAATTTCCAACATAATTTGTTTATCTGTGTTTATCTCAAGTATCTTACCTATTCTAGATTGCAACTCAACTTTTTATATAGATTTTTATTTTCTTTTTATCTCATGAACAACTCAACCATGCTATCTTGTGAATATTGTATAAATTGTATATAAATCATTCTTTTGTCTATAATTTTCTTCACATTTACCATAGTAAATAGAAAATTATTGTTGTTATTGGACTTTCAATCCCAGTGGAACGATATCTAAATTTTGAAAACTACAAACGATTGGTGCGCTTGCCAATTAACAACCCGTTGGTGGAAACGAACGGATCTGACGCTATCGCCGGGTTAACATCGATTCATCCTAAAAAGCATCAAGCTTTCATTCATGCCTCATGTATTCGAAGGATCTCTATACAAAAGTCTTCCTATTAAGTGAAAGCTTATGCTACTGCTACTCTGCCTATGATTACACAAGTCTCAAAGCTCTCTGACCTATATTACTTGTTCAGAACATTTCTCTCTGACTAGAAAGTTTTTTGTCCTTTGTGCAAATAACCCTCTTAACGGCTATATCCTCTCTTAACGGTCACTTAACTGTTTTCCTCTCTCTCTAGGCTTAACAAGGAAATCTTATATAAAATCATTTTCTCCATTCAAAAATACACACATATGAGAAGAAGTGTAAACAAAAGTGTAAAAAAGAAGAAAAGTGGGAGAGCAAGAAACACTAAAAATATGAGATAAAAGAAAAAGAAAGAGAGAAAGCTTGTAAGATAGAAAAAGAAAGATAGAGATAGGCAAATTACACAAAAGATAGTAGAAAAAGAGAAATACAAATAAGCTTCAGACGTTTGTATACAAAATCCCTAGAAAAAGAAGAAATGACAATCTGCTTAAGTAGAAGATTCAAGACCAAGGAATATTGTCATGAAGAAAATGAAAGCTCGCTATGTGCAATCCTTTTCAATTTTAGAAGCACTAGCAATCTAAGTCAAAAATATGCTTTGCATATCCCAACACTTTCTATGAGTATATTATTTTTGATCAAGCTTTCAAGCTTAGTGCAGTTGGTACTTACATCTCATCTTGTACATGCACTAAGCCCTATACAAAAATAAGTCCTTTTTCTTCACAAACTTGTTTATCAAGTTAACACTTAGCTCTGCTAAGTTAGAAGGATTATTTTATTTGTTTTAATTCTTTCTATTTATTGTAAACACATGTCTAGTAGACCTATTGGGAAACATTGTGGCCTGAAGAGACTTTTGAAAGAATACTTGGGTTTAAGCCAGGAGTGGTTTGTGAAAGAATACTTGGGTCTGCCCCAGGTGTGAGTGCTGTAAAAGAATACGTAGTGAGCTAGGAGTGACTGGTGTTAAGAATACTTAGAAGCACGGTCTGTGCTAATTATGTAAAAGAGATATTTTACATAGTGAAAAACCCTTCAAGTTTGAAGGTGCTTTATGTTCTGCGTTGGAAGTGAACCAGTATAAAATCTCTTGTGTGCTATTTCTATCCCTATCTCTTACACAAGTCTGTTACTCTTTCTCTTGTACCTATTTGAACTCTCAAAAGTTTGCTTTGCCGTGCAACTCTCATTTTCGTTTGAATACCACTTTTTGGTTTGAAAAAGAGAACAGACTTATTCAACCCCCTTCTAAGTCTATTTTCTGAACCATCAGAATGCATGTCTTTCAAATGTCGAGGAAACTTGATGTTTTTGATAGTGTTATTTAATAGTTTCAAATGTTGTTGGAGAATATACTTTACTAGTTTAATTACCTATTTTGATTCTTGGTATTAGTTGTAACATCCCGTGTTTTTATATTTAGAAAGAATGAATAAACGTAGAAATGAATTTAAATTATGAAAATTTGAGAATTTGTGGCGTTTGTGTAAGTTTATAATGGAATAAAAAGAGAAATTGAGGTTTTTACCTGACTTGTAGTGCTCGGGGACGCGTAGCGTCAGCTTCGCGATTAAAATTTAAAGTTCCAGAAACAGCTACGTGAGCCAAAAAGGAAAAGGAGAGTTTAAGTCGGTTCTTCTTCCTTGTTATTCTCCAGAGCTTAAAACCATGATTCAAGCCTAAATTAGCATTGAAATTTGAAATTAAGAGTAGAATGGAAGTGGAAAACAAGAGTAAGCCCTTGAAATCCTTCAATTTTAGTTTTGGTGGAAGTTTTCTTCTATTTCTAGTTTTCTTGGAAATTTGAGATTATGAACCGGCTAAAGAGTCCTCCATGACTCTTAAATGAGAGTTTAAGTGATGGAATTGAGTTTTGTTTCATGTAAGTTATAAATAAAATGTTGCAAGTTTGATGGAATTAAGAGTTTCTTGGAATAACTAATAGTTTTAGTAAGGGTAAGCTTATAGAGCTTTAAAAATTGATTTTCAAGTGTTTCTTAAGTTAATATAGAATTTTGGTGGTTAAATTCCTAAACCTCTTTTATAAATTTGGTAAATTTAGTGTTTTTGGCGTATCGATGCTTGTGGATAATGGAAAAGCAATGGAATCGAGGTAAAGGGAGTTTTGTAGTGAGTATTTAATTAATGTTTTATAAATTTTTACGTAGAAAAATTTAATTGTGTATTTATGTGAATGGTTTGTGCGAGAATATGTGGTCTGGAATTGTTTAGGATTATATAATAAGATTGATAATTATGATTAGTGAAATAAAGATGATTGTAATAAGAAAGAAATAATTATGTTGAGGAAGTATTGAGTTATGATGAAAATGAGGTTTTGAAGTATATGTATATGATGTATGTATAAACAATGATGTTAATTAATGAAATTAATTTATAAGTTTAAACTTAAATTATGATAGTGACTATGAAAAAGTGATGAATTATGATTATGTGTTATATGATGTTGATAATATCGGATTTATGCCTGGTAATGGCTTTGATAATGATGTTTAAAGGAGATGGCTTGTATGTCGGGAATCATATTTGATTGATGAAATTGATGATAATTATATGATATATGCATGTTATGTGGTGTGGACAGTCATTCAGTATGTATTACCCCTCGTTTTTGGCTCTAGTGGTCCAGGTAGAGATCCAGTTGAGCTATCCAGAGGTCCAGGTAAAGACCCGATGGTTGAGGTGGGGAGCCGATGTGTGGCTCGATGGACCAGGTAGAGTTCACGGGATGTCGGTGTGACTCCCAGCTGATGGCTGCTCCGTTAGTATCCGGATACTACATCTGATTTGACCATGCGAGTCAGTTATGAATGATTTTGATATTGACATTGATTTGTGATATGTGTAATATATTTGAAATTGATTAAGAATTATAATGATTATGAGTATTGAGATTTAATTGTGATTGATTAATGACATCGTGACTGGTCCATACTGATAAGGATTGATTTATGATATTATGAGTGATTTATGAAAATTATGAGTGACTTGTGAAATTATGATTAATTTGTGATGATGATGTAAGTGATGTGATAAAGGTATTGTGAAAGTATGAATGATGATTTTGATGAGATATAAGTATATTGGAAAGTGGTTAGGAAAGGATTATGGGATTGACAAATGAGGGAGGTGTGTGAGCTCCTGCAGGTGATATTGTTTATATTTCAAGTATTTGCATTGTATTATAATGCTAGATACTCACCCTTACTTTTATTTTTCAGAAAAAAAGGAAGGGATATTGCAGATGCCGTGGAGACTAGTGTGAGTGAGCAACGGAGCAATGTCAGGACACTTTTTAAAAAATTATGGAATATATAATTTATGGATATGCATATATTCATGCGAGGATGTGGTCTCATTATATGTTTTAGTGTTGTTTATGCATGTGTGATATATGTGTGGTTATGTGTGTAGGTTTTGGCATGATAGTTAATAGCACTAAGCCATTAGTATTTATATAGGTGATATCTCTAGGTGTGAATGTGTAATGATTGTGTGTGATATTGCATTGAGCCAATAGGTAATTATTCATGCATTATGCCTAGGAATTTCCTATTTAGATTCAATTACGGCATGGAGCCGTATGATATCCAATATCATGCATTATTGGCAAGAAATGTTTGTTTGATTGTTATGTGATTGTGTTGGTAAAATGTTCTAAAAGAGTTATGAAGTTTGGATGAAAGAATTAATGAATTTAAAGTGATATTAAGGATCTGGATAGGAAAAATGGAGATCCGATGGGATTCAGTATCCCTGGAATTGCTCGATAGGTTCATATGGATATTTAGAATTGGTTTGTGTATTCCTTTTGTGTTTAAAATGAGTTCAAGATGATTGATGTGATGAAATGACCATAAGTTGGCCTAAACACATTTTTATGTATAAATCATTTCCGGATTGGAATTTTCGGAAACAGACTGCACCAACAGCTCCGTAATAGTGGTAACATGGTGCCCTTAAAGTTTGGAGAGGTTTGGAGTTGAATTGAGCAAGGTAGGGCTCTAGGAACTTGACCAAATAATCTAAAAAGCTATGACAGCAGTACTGTCATGCCCACGTGTAGTGTGGGGCTGGCGCTCAGTACTACAGTGCGAAAATGGTCTGACGCGTAGCGTTAGGCCCCTGTTCCAGCCTTTTGGGTTCCTGCATTTTACATTCCCTTTTGGGTTTCAAAATTGTTATACACTTTATATTTTGGGCTTTTTATTGAAAATGACTACTGTTATAAATATAGGCTAATTAAATTAATTATTTATGAAAATTTTATTGAGAATTTTTGTTTAATTACTAAAAATAAAAGAGAAAATAGGTGCAGGATGTTACATTAGTAATAGTTTGATCCTTTGACTATCTATTTTGGATAATACACTTTACTAGTTTGATACTTTGATTATCTATTTTGGATAATGCAATTTACTAGTTTGATTATCAATTTTGATTCTTGGTGTTAGTGATGATTTAATACTTTAATTACTTATTTTGGAGAACGCACTTTAATAATTTGATTCTCGGTGTTAGTGCTAGGTTTGTCACCTATTTTGGAAAATAAATTTGACTAGTTTAATTATTGATATTGGTTTAATTATTTATTTTAGATAAATATTAATTTTTTTATTGAATATTAACAGAAACTTAAATGTTTAGTCTTTATTTATTAGGCTAAATTACACTTTTGGTCCTCTAACTAGTAAGTTTTTTCCAAATTGGTCAGTAACGCCGTTTGCTCACATGGCATGCCTGGACACATGTCACAATCTTATTAGCACATGTGTCACCACCAGAACTCAAGACACGTGTCAGAGTTTGATTAAGTGATGAATTTGTTTGAAATTAAAAGAATTTGTAGGACTTGAATCCATGACCTTTAACTCAAATACCACATCCATCACCACTGGGCCACATGCGACTTTAGTGATTCAGATGACAATATTTATATATAAAGGTAAACTTTCAATATCTAAAAGTGTATTTAATTTAATTATTATAATAAAATATTTATAGGTATATTTAATTTATTTATTACAAATAAAATATTTAAGGCTATATTTAATTTTATTATTGTTAATAAAATATTTAGTTATTTTTTTAATTTAATTATTTTGATAAAATATTTAATAATATACTTACTTTATTTATTCTTAATAAAATATTTAAAGGTATATTTAATTTTATTACTATATATTTAAATTATCAATAAAATAATTAAATATTTTATTAATAATAAATAAATTAAGTATATTCTTAAATATTTTAATAATAATAAAAATAATTAAATTAAATATATTTTTAAATATTTTATTAATAATAAATAAATTAGCTATATTTTTAATATTTAATAAAAAATAATTAAATAAAATATTTTTAAAAATATTTGATTAATAATAATTCAACTAAATATATTTTTCAATATTTTATCAATATAATTAAATTAAATATATTTTATATATTTTCTTAACAATATTAAAATTAAATATTTTTTTAAATAATTAAATATACCATTAAATATTTTCTTAATAATAAATAAATTAAGTTTATTTTTAAATATTTATTAGTATTAATTGAAATAAATATATTTTTAAATATTTTCTTAACAATATTAAAACACCTTTAAATATTTTCTTAATAATAAATACATTAAATTTATTTTTAAATATTTATTAATAATAATTAAACTAAATATATTTTAAAATATTTAATAAAAAATAATTAAATTAACTATATTTTTAAATATTAGATTAATAATAATTAAACTAAATATATTTTTAAATATTTTATCAAAATAATTAAATTAAAAATAATTAAATATGTTATTAACAATAATAAAATTAAATATAGCCTTAAATATTTTAGTTACAATAAATAAATTAAATATACCTATAAATATTTTATTATAATAATCAAATTAAATAGACTTTTAGATATTGAAAGGTTACCTTTATATATAAATATTGTCATCTAAATCACTAAAGTTACATGTGGCCTAGTGGTGATGGATGTGGTATTAGACTTAAAGGTCATGGGTTCAAGTCCTACTTAAGGTAAATCTTTTTAATTTCGAACAAAATCATCACCCAATCAAAATCTGACACGTGTCCTAAATTGGACCAAGTTGGCGCGTTTTAAAAAGTTTGGGGACCTCATTGAATTAAAAAAATAATCAGGGACCAATTTGGGAAAAACTTACAAGTTAGAGGACCAAAAGTGTAATTTAGCCTATTTATTATCGTTAATTTATCATGAGGAATGAGATTATTTTATTTTAACATATTATTTTGATTAATGTTTGAGTTAGAATTATTAATATAATTATATTCAAATTTTTTATTTTAGTGGTATATTACTTTAATTTTTTAATTTATTTAAATTTTTTATTAAAAATAATAAGTTAATTAATTTTTATTTTTAAGCGGACAAACCAGTAACCAACCTCCTATTAAAAACCTTTTTGTTTTCATATATTAAAAATAATTTTAATTTTTTAAATGTTAGCGGGTTAACCCGCCCCGCCATCAAAATAAAACGAGACAGAAATTTCAATTTGTCTTCGTTAGGAGGTCAAACCCGCCCTACCCCATATTTTAGCGGGTTGATGGCTAGTGGGACGGGTGACCTACATTGACATCCATAGTGCCATGACATGGGTAACACCTTGTATGATGGCATACGAGTGTCTCCCCTAACCACCACTTTTCATTGTTTTTTAAAAAAATCACACTTGTTTTTGAGAAAAAAAGACAAAAAAAAATATAAAGAGAAGAGGTACAATTAGAGGGTGTTTGGTTTGTAGTTGGGAAAACGGAGTTGAGTTGAAGTGAAAATATTAAGGGTTGATATTAATTCTTCACGCCGTTCGAGACAATCAAAACTCCGTTGACCCGTAAGATCATTTTTCTCCTTCTACAAAATGCCGTTCCGTTGCCTACAATCCTCAACCAAACCACGCCTTAAATCTTTGTCTTTCTATTATTTCCTTCACACTTATTATTTTCACTTCATTACAATACGACACGTTTTAATTTTGATTTTTTTAATGAAAAGGAAAAATAGAAGAAACGTGAAAAGAGCGTTGAACCTTGTTGTCTGTTATTTGGAGAGACAGGTCAAGAATTAGGGTTTGGTTCTTTTCTTGCGAATTAGGGTTTCTGATTGGATCTCAATCTTCGCCATCAGATCCATCTTCGCCATGACGGACGGTTTCTGGAATCGGCAGCAGCCGCTTCTCCCCTCTTCCGGCATGCTCAAACGACCTCGTACCGAATACGGTTCGTTTTTTTTTTTCTCGCTTCATTTTCTCTTCACAATGCCACTTCCTTAAACTTTCTATCATCCAAACATGCCCTAAGAAACCTCTGTTTTCAATTTCAGAGTTAGGGTTTGGAGCTTTATGGTTAATTTCGTACTATTAAGCCTCGTTCGCATAGGATTTGTTGCGTTGATAAATATTGGGCCTCTTTTTTTTTTTTTATTTCTTGAAGTTGGTGTTTGATGTTATGAGAAAGCTGAGAATGGTGTGGAGTTTGAGTGTATATGCATGTATCTATGAACTGAGGTTTGTGGTGTACTACCCCGGGTAAAGTATTCTTTTTTTGTTTGGAGTGTTTAGTGATTGAATATTTATTTGTTTTAGTTTTTGCGAGGAGAGGAATATCGTTTTGCGAATTTTTGATCAGTGATTTGCAAGTAGATGTGGTATTGACTGGTGATAGAATTATGAATCTCCAAGTTCAATTCTGAAATGATCATCCATAGATATATTAGCTGATTAGAGTATCTTCTATGATTTTTTATGCTGATTACTGCAACTTGTTTTCATCTGTGGAAATCCTTTTGCTGCTTTTTGTATTCTATATGGTGGAGAACTAGAATCATTAGCAGAAATGTTATTATTTTCATAGGATCATATGTAAGTACGAGTTTCAAGTCATTTGGAAACATTGAAATGCATTCACAATCACACCTAGATTGCAAGTTGGTCGGATTGGTGTGGGATCACTGGGGTTACTTGAAAACTCCTGGGATTCTTTTTGTTTTATTGGATTTTTTTTTCCGGGTTCCAGATTTGTGAAGATTGTGTGACCGTAACCTGGAAGCATGTGATGGCCTCATGGGCCTTTCCCCCTCATAAGTCTTCTTCATGCCAGTGCAAGACACTAGTAATTTCATCTATTTCTTCCAAAACGTTTCCCCTTGTCATCTTACTATGTTTCTCTTCCGAACTTCTGACCCCCTATGTTTTACTGTTTTCAGTTTTTCTTTTAGCATTCTATGAATATGATCTGATCTCTCCTGTCTGTTCTGATCCTTTTCAAGGTTGCCTCTGTTGAAGCCTTTGAATATTCCTTTGTTTGATTTCTGATCATGTGTCTTCATTTGACCTTTGTTCACATTTTGATATCTTTTTCAGCCACACAGTGCCTTTTCTGTGTAGGTGACATTTATGCTTTATATGTTCTAAAATTTATGTCTTTTATATTAAATTAAATTATAAATTATATTTCAAATGATAAGGTTTTTTGTTTTTATCAAAGTTTGTGTGCATATTTATGTTTGTCCACACAAACATGTAAAATTTTATATCTTGTCATCTTAAGTAGTATTTTAGGACGTATATCACAATCACACCATCAATGTGTTTTCCTTCTCTTTCTAATCCTAGATAAGAGCTTGATTGACACCTTGACTAGAATTACAGTTTATAGGGGCAAAATTAGAAAAAAATGAACGGGCCAGAATTATGTTTAATTGCAATATTGGCAAATTTCCAAGGTGAAGTATTTAAAATGTTGGATCCTTGTACGCTCCCATTGAAGAAGATCCCTCAAGCTCTAGAAGGGGCAACCCGTTCAAGTCAGCAAATGGTGGAACTAGCAGCTCTCATACACCCGGAGGTTTTCCTAGTTTCCCCATACACAAGGCTTGCACCTGAAATCTTGTTTAGGGAATCAACGATTAATCATGTATTACTTGAACCAATGTCCCATTGGTAGTTGATGTTAGAGACAGAGTTGTCAATAGCGGCCACCGGCGAAAACGCTTAGCGGGATAGTGTAGAGCTAGATAACTGGCATTTAAAAATTTTATGACGGGAAAATGGTGGTCGATGCATTGAGCTGAGGAGAGAGGGACATGGGGGTGGGGTCCATGGGAAGAACTGATGTACGAAGTTTTGTTTTCAAACATAACTTCCGTTATTTGATTGCTTTTTCTCATTGAGGAAAAAATGTCCTTTTTCAATTTTAATCTTAAAGAATGGGTCAAAACATTTTTAGTGATCAAATTTTAGGTCGACGTTTCTCCTTAGTCTTGCATAGGAACATGTGATAACATCACTGATTCAGCCGTGAACTGGGCAACACTACCACAACTACACTCTGCGATGGAGTGGCAGTGGTAGTCGGCTGCCGCATCGGTATGATAGCGGTGCTATCAACAACTATGGTTAGAGATCTAATGAGTAGCTCTTTTTTTAAAAAGTGTGACATGGCTCTGTTTTTTGGGCATGGTGGAAGGGATAGGCAGTCAAGAGAGCTTGGAGTTAGGAAGACAAAGGGTTGAGACTTGAGAGGGATTTTAACTTCATAGATAACTAAATTGGAGCTAATAGGGATGTTGGTCTTTGTCAAATTTTGGTTTGGCCTTACCTAACCTCAAATGCTAGCTTATGAGTTAGCATTGCCGAAGCCTCTGTAAGCTCTCTTATGATCATATCTGTAGTTAATGTGAGATGTCAACACACCCTCCTCTTGCCCAAGATTGGACTGTTAGTATGGGGATTTTGTGTGTGTGTGTGTTTTTAAATTGCACTAGGAAAACTGTGGAAGGGATAAGCAGTCAAGAAAGATTGGAGTTGGGAAGACCAAGGGTTGAGACTTAAGAAGGATTTTAACTTTATAGATAACTAAAGTGGTGCTAATAGTGATGTTGATTTTTGTCAAATTTTGCTTTGGCCTTACCTAACCTCAAATGCTAGCTTGTGAGTTAGCATTTCCCAAGCCTTTGTAAGCTCTCTTATGGTCATATCTGTAGTTAATGTAGGATCTTAGCACCCCCATCTCTTGCCCAAGATTGGCCCGTTAGTATGAGGATTATATGTGTGTGTGTGTTTTTTTTTAAATTGTACTAGGAAAACTGTGGGGTCAGGTAAGTTGTTCTGTGAAAGCTTTGGGCTAGGTAGATTGATCAGGATATCCATGAGGTCACGTGGGTCACATTGGGAAATCTATGAGGCCAAGTTCCTATTTGGATAGCTTAGGGTGATCCAATGCTTATCTATGATAGGATATGATATCGTTTTATAAACGAATCAAGCTCAACTCACTCTTGAAAGCTAATTCATGAAAGGTGGATTGTTCGAATCTTTTAAGAGGTATTCTAACCGTGTTCATAATTGATGTGCAATCCTAACAGTCTTAAAGGGAGCTGTTAACAACATTTGTCTTAATGGGAACATTTATTATATAAATTTGTTTCTTATGATGTCTTAGGATGATATTCTAGATTACTTTTGTGATCCTAAGTCTATCATTCACCTTAAACTGATCGTAAATGGCATGTTAATTTTTCAAGTACTCAAAAATATTTCGTGTGAGATATATGAAAAATTTAGGTTCCTCTTTCTGGTTTTGACATGTAAATCATGAAGATCTTTAATATTGTATAAACATGTTTAAATTTAAATGTTTTATAAGTAGGGTTTTAATTATTGATAATTTTGAGGGTTCACTTACTAAAACACTTCAATTATGTATGTTTATGATTTTAATTGTTTGATGCTGTATGTCATGTTTGACATGTTTGGATTTGTGGAATTTATTAAGTAGTAATCATTATTTTATTTTGTTTTACATTTTACCATGCTCCATACCCTGCTCCAATATAACCCTGCACAATACAGTTTGCTATCTTGCCACAGCCATCATCACCATGAGTTCTTCGCACACCATTTTGTTGTAAATAACTATTTATCTATTTTATTTTGCTAATAAGAGGTTTAAAATCAATTCACAGGAAATGTACTATGAACTATGAAGTATTTATTCTAAAGAGTATTATATTTGTCATTGCCATAGTAGTCAATTGCGCCGCGTCATTGTGGCTTGCTGCCGGAAACCTTAGTTGCGGAGTCTGATGTGGGGAGGAACATTGCAAGGGAAATGTGGGCGAGATTGTGGAATCGCGCGTTGCGGCCTATCACGGTCAATAGCGGGCGCAATTCACCCATGGGCCAAAAACAGCTTCGTTTTGGCCTTTATAAGGGTAAAAATGTAAGTTCCCTCTTCTCTCCCCTTTCTTTAGGGTTACTCGACAAAACCCAACCCTACTTCTTTCTCTCCACCAACTTTCTACTTCTTCATCTCCATCTCCCTCCTTCCTCACCCACCCTCCATTCGAAGTCCGGCAACCTCACAGTGTTTAAAGCTCCGGCAACCACACACCCACACCGTTTTAGACTCCGGCAACGAATCAACGATTGCAGAGTCTCCAGTGACCCTGCAGCAACTCCGACGATCATTGCAGAGCTCTTTGTCTATCATGAAACAGCCTCCAACCACCTACTGCCACCTCCAATAGCCACTTTTTCTTCCAACAGCAACTGTTGGCCTCCAAAAGTACCTCTCCATCTCCCACTCTTGTCTTCCCTTTTTTGTTGCTTTTTAATGTTTTGGACCGTTATTTGGATAATTTTGGTTTTTAATTATCTATTATGAATTTGGAGTCTTTTTAGTTTTATTTCTGTTTTTTTAAGTGTTTCTGCATGTATACATGTTGATGTGTTTTACCCCGTGATAGTGTCAAATTGCATCCGCTATTTACTCTGTGACACCGCTATCCCAATTTAGGGGTTGGCTGTGACACTTTTTGGGATTAACTAACTATTCATCATGTCAGACGGATAGTAGTTGATCTCATCATGTGATCATGGTGTGACATCATGTTGTGGCTGTTCAGCAAGATGCGAGGGTTAGTCCTGGGTTGCTTCCTATGATGATTGACTTAGTGTGATCATGCCGTCACAGGTTGTGGCTGGCATAGTGTGATCCTGCCGTCTGGGATTGCTGCATATCATGGCCAATCTTGGGCGGGATGATTAAGTCTGGTTCTGCCCCTTAAAATTCCGTTGGCTTGCTTCATTTTTCAATGGTTTTTTTGGGTTTTTCCCTCTCCCTCTTTTACTTGAGGGTTTGCTTCATTAAGTCTGGTTCTCCCTTTTTTTCCTCTCTTGAGCCCTAGCACAGCTGCACAGCCTCTTCTCTTCTCCTGTCCCACTTTCTTATCCGGCAAGGCCTTCCTTCTCTGGCAGCGTCCCATTTCTGCTCCAACAAACGAACTTACTGCACTTCTCATCTGCGGTGACCATTGATCTTCTCTGGCATCCCTATTTTCAGGAAACAGCCACCGTCTTCTCTAGTAGCTGCTGTTTCAGGCAACCTATTCCATTGTCAGCCTAACTCCTGCTTTTATCCACTTTGATGATCACTGTTTCACATGTTTTCTTTTCTGGCAGCCACAGTTCTCTTCGTATTTTCTTCAGGAACAAGAAATCAGTATGGCAGCCATTGTTTGCTAGTTGTTTGTTGCCTTAGGAGGTTTGTTTATTTGTTTGTTGCTTTCCTTTCTTTCCTATTATGGACAATTAGGCATGTGTTTGTGAATGTTTAGTAATGAGTCTGGATGTGTGTAGTTGTCAATTTGGATGTGTTGAGTTTTTTTTTCCAGCACATACAATAGTTAGGTAGACAATGTAGTTTAAATTTTATTAACTATGATGCAGTAGGATAGAATTTTGGCTGCAATGTGATCGGTGACTCCCAATCCCGGTTTTGGGGTGGGCTGCAACGAACCACGATTCAGGATTGAGTATTGACTACTATGGTCATTTGTAAGGAGATTTATGAGAATGTGAAGGATTGAAATTTGATAATGATCTATGCATGTAATTGTGCTGGCTTGCATTTTCTGATTTTCTTTTTCTCTCCTTTCTATAATAAAACTCCTTGGACTTTTCCCCTTCTATTTTGGAACTTGTAATTGTTAGCTTTTGCTGTCCTCAACTCCTATACATGGATAACATCACTTATAAAAGCATTGGTATGGCACTCGGTCCACTGTGCCAGTGTCTGTTATATTTCCAGTACTGATACACATGACAGACATAGTGTATGTGTTTTTCTTGAAAAATTAATACAAGCTGTAACACACCAAAATTGAAGGACAGTACCTCTTGTTTTTGCATCATTCACTTCCTAAGAGGCCCTGGATCTTCCATTTTTGGGTTTTGGCTTTTCAATTTTCTTACTGTTGACCCCTCAGTTTACTTTCCGAGTAATTAGTGGCTCTTGTTTTAACTGGAAACCTTTCCACGTTTAGTATCTTTATCTTTATTAGCATACATGAATGCATAATCTTAGAATTTAGAAGGTAACGAGGCATTAGCAAGAAGGGTAAATCCTTTTTTGATTTGTCTGTGTTTCCACTCTATTGTTCTGCTCAAATGATCCCCACATCAAAAGCAAGAACGGTCTTTGCACTCAAGTATGTTTGGACTGAATTAATTCTTGCAAAGAATTGATCCTCTACCATGGCCTGTAATCGTCAAAAGATTATGGGGTCTGAGTTTCATTTTAGAGGGTAAGTTCTAGTATAAATGTTATGTAGTATTAATAACTAGATCAGGAGGCTATTGGAGCAGGGCCTGTAAATCATTAAAAACCAACTCACATTGAGTTATGGTGATCAAGGTTGTCAGACTCGAGAGTCTACCTAGACTCGTTTTGGCTAGGTAGACTCGACTCGTAAACTCGTAAGAGTTTACCTCATACTAAAAATTATATAAAACTAATATAAGACATGCATCCAAACAAGATATACCATCATAAAATAGTTAAAAACTAAAAATCCAACCATCCAATTATCATAACAAATAGTGTTGCTGCTAGAGGAGCTTGAACAATGTTGCTGCTGGCCTTTTAGCCACCATCTTTCTCACTCCCGGACATGTTTGAATAGAGAGGAACAAGAGGAGGATGAGAAGAAACAAACAGTGGGTTTTCATTGTAGCGGTATGGGAAAGTGACGCGTAGTCGTCGCAGGTGGTGGGTGTGACGCAGGTTCAGTGCGGGTGGTGGGGTCGCACAGGTGCTATCGCGGCCTCACGGGTGGTGCCTCGTGGGTGGTGGGTTGCAGTTGGCATCACGAAATCAGAATGAAGAAGAAGATGCTTCGTGGGTGGTGAAGAAGAAGAAGAAGAATCACGTCGGTGTCGAAGTTGGAGAGCGGTGGTGGGTCGTGCAGTGCCGGGGCCCAACACGAAGTCAAATGGTATGGAGGGCAGTGGCTGTCGCACGAAGTAACGAAAAATGAAGAAGTTGCATGTGAAACCTAAAGAAACAGGAGCCAAAACGCTGCGTTTCATTAATTTGGGAATTAGGGTTTTCAATTTTTCAAACTCGGTGGACTCGCTCATAGCTCTAGAGTTTGCAAGAGTCTACCCGAGTCTAATAGAGTCTACCCGAGTCAGAGAGGATCCGAGTTTCCAGCGTTTTAACACGTTTTGCCTAGGTAGAAACGTAGACTCGTAAGAGGCTACGAGTTGACTCTAGAGTTTGACAACTATGATGGTGATTGTAGCAGATGAGAAATGGGAAAGTCCCAGAGAACACATTCAATAGTAATCCAAAGCACATTTATTACAAATTGGTATCTGACTGTTTAAATGAAATTTCAAGGTGGTGATGTCATAAATAACAGTGTCAAGTGGTGTAGGAAGTGGGAATATAGTTATCCATAGACATCAATATTGGTAACTAAAGCAGATGTGGTAGAGTTAGGAAAAAGAAAGATAAAATAGTATAATGGAAGTGAAGTTGCCTTCTTAGATGGGTGCACATTGTGAAATTGATAGAACCCATCAACCCTCCAATAGTACCTCACAAGTCACAAGAATGCATTTGATTTGACTAAAGAAGTAGGAACAATTCAAAGTAAACAAGATTTTGCCTCCCACTGCCAGCAGGTCTTGCTTTCACCTCTAAATGCATGATCTTCATGGGATAGACTCAGTAAATTTTGGCTTCATGACAATTTTTGGGGTCAATCTGCTTTACTAACTGCCTTCGCCTGCTGTTTCCAAGGTAGGGGATGTTTACCATTGAGTTGTGTCGAAATTGGATGTGTGAGCGAGACACGAGGCACAGAGGGGTGAATTAAAGTGGAAGATCCACGGGATGATGGTGGTGGCTTTGAAGACTGAAAAGGATTAAGTGGTGAAGCCATGGAGTGGCATTGCACCTGAAAAATATCCTCAATACCATGATAGAAATTAGTAGTGAGCAATAAAGAGGAAGTGAAAAATTATCAATAGTTTGGATAATTTGAGAGTTATATTAATGGAAGCTAACTAATTGAATTGACTTATGTTGCAAGGGATAATGGAGATACACTTACGGATGAGAATATTAACTGTTGAACTACTAAAAAGCTGTGGCAACAGCATGAGTCTGTTAACAGACTCCAGCAAGTACAATTTGAATCGCTACTTTAATACAGAGTTGAGTAATGGTTGAATTTTTTTCATTCTATTTGGATTTTACGGATGATTTGATAGGTGTCAACAAGCATGTGCACCCGCTCTTTCTTATTACTATGAGCACTTTGCATCATTGAGCAATTGCTGTTTTTTATTTGTTTTGCTAACATCTAGCATATTTATGTATTTTATTTTTCATAGCTAGTATTTAGCATTGTAGATATAACTAAATATGAATATGATATTGCATATGATGTACTGTTTTGGTAGTGTATGTAATTTCCGATTCAGGGTTTTTTTCACAAAAGTTTAAGACTTGTTCTGTTACATGCAGATATGTCACCGTCTGGTCTGACTTCGGGTAGTGAGATGCATAATTACATTGCTCGGGATGATGAACATAATGGTAACCGAATGCTAAAGGACACTAAAACACTTGGGTCTGCCTATGACCGCTACCTTCAGAGCGCAGGGGTAACATCTTAACCTGTTTTATGTACATAATATGAGTTAGTGTGTCTGCTTTTAACAGCTTGTTTGCTGAAGACTCTTCTTTTTTGTTTACGAAGCAGCTTACTTCATTTAATTCTGGGGAAGCTAGTGCAATTGGTGGCGGTGGATTGGCTAGGGGTGTTGGTGGATTGCCAGGCCATTCACTAGCTGATCCTTCTGTAATGGGGCATCCTAGTGGTGGTCCTGATATTGCACGAAATGGGCGAAATGTCAATTATGGCGGTCAGTTACCAGTAGATGCTGTTTCCAGGCCTGGACCTGAGACAGTACCACTGCCCCCAGATGCTTCAAGTACTTTATATGTTGAAGGTCTCCCTTCTGACAGCACGAGAAGGGAAGTGGCTCGTATCCTTTTTTGTTTTGAGAAACTCTGGAGGAATTGTCATCCTACTGTGAACTGTGCCTTGTGAGCTTCATTTGTTTTAATTTGGTTATTCTAGTTCCTTAATGACATTTTTAGATATTTTTCGCCCTTTTGTTGGATATAGAGAAGTAAGACTTGTGAGCAAAGAATCCAAACATGTAAGTGTACTGTTGAACAGCTGTCTGCTTGTGTTCTCTTGACCTAGTTGTCAGTGTTCTGGTTATTGGTTGAACAGTTGTCTTTTTTTTGCTGAAATGCTTGTTTATTTCAGCGTGGTGGAGATCCTCTAATCCTATGTTTTGTGGATTTTGCAAATCCGGCCTGTGCAGCAACTGCTCTGAGTGCATTGCAAGGTACCACTTTTTGTTACCTTCTGATATAAATGGAAATAAATTTGTTGGTTTGGTTGCACAAGTCGAATTGTCTCAGCATTAGGTTATTTGGTGGAGGTTGTGAAAGCTGAAGACTGGCCTCTAGGTTTTTGACAACCTAGATTAGGTATATTATAATTTTGAATCATTTTTGGGGTAAAACATCTCTCTAGTCCCACTGATGGGGAACTTTTTGAGTAAAATTCCTTATAAGTGTAGAAGTATAGCATACTTATCTAATTCATTCACTAAACATTATATTGAAAAAGGATTTAAACTTGGAAACCGGTTTATTCAACTGTTATACTTCATTGTAACTGGAAGTTGTGAACACATGAGAAATGAGGCCCAACTTCCACCATGGTTCCCTCTGTTGTCCTCTTTGATTTGGAAATACATAATGAACACATACTAAGATATTTGTTCCATTAACTCTCAATATCATTGTTATTATAACTTTTGAAAATTTTCATCCTGCCCTCTAGTGTGTCTGCCTTCTCTGCACTAAGGATCATCACTGGGAATATATTCCTGTTCTCTAATGATGTGGCATTATCAGTTGTCACCATCACTTTCACCAAATCTAGTCTCTATGTTCTGCCATTAGTTGTGCCTGTGGTGGGCAAGTTAATGGCCATGTATATCTTAGTTTGTAGGATTTGAACTCAATGCATAGTAATTTTTTGCATGATTATGTACGTAGATTTCATGTGTTTATTGACATTTGTGGGTTGGATGGCACAGGCTATAAGGTTGATGAACTCAATCCTGAATCTAGTCACTTACGGCTTCAGTTTTCTCGGTTTCCTGGTCCCAGATCAGGACCCGGTGGACCTCGTGGCAAGAGGTGAGCTGATTCACCTAAGGCATTTAGGCTTTATGCATGATGTTTTACGGTCTTCATTTATCCATATCGTTCTAGGGTGAGAATATTCATGAATCAATGCCCACCACAATCCTAAATAGAGCTCGTGAGGTGCACATAGAATTTAACAGGCTGAGCTCAATCTACATTGCATTTATGCAAATCTAACATGAAGATTTTGGGAATGGTCCTAGTCAATTTACCATGTTGTATAAATATTTATAGCTCTAGTATGAACCTAAGGTTATATTGTAGCGTTTGTTTTTTTCTGCCCAAATAATGGTATAGTTATAATGTTCTGAATTTTCTTTTTTGCAATAATATCTGCTGTCCTGTTTGTGTGCTTGTGGGAGTGTAGTTATAACTTTGGTCTGTTATTATGCCACGGAACTCTGGTGATATTTGTGATTTATGTTAGGAATTGAAATTGGAGTTCTGTTGCTAAATGGGACAACTGTTATAAGCTTGGCTTTTATGATGCCATCGTTCATAGCTTAAAAGACTGGGAATACGAATGCTACCGAGATTGATCTTGAGAAGTATTGTGTCTCACTTCCTCAGCCCTAGCTCTGCTTCCTTCGTTGGTCAGATAGATATCATATATGAATAATTGCTTAAAAAATTTTGATTTATTCGAAGACGTGTCGTGTAAATTGGTACTTACCGTATTTAAACGTAACAGGGATTACGTTTTCCTACAAAGAAAGACTGGTTGGAGCCTTTAAGTAGGTTTGATGGGTTATGTTTTAAATTTCGTTTTCATTTTTTCACAAGTTTATTCTTGAAGCATTTTTATTTGAAAAAAAAGTGCCATGGATGGGCTAACTATTAAGTAAAACATGTCGAATTCAGCAAAAGAAGAAAATGGTGGAATATTGTTTTATGGATACATTCATTAAATTGTAAGTACTCATTCTTTGGATTGCTTTTATATATATATATATATATATATATATATATATATATATATATATATATATATAACACATATTTTAAAGAACTTTGATAATATGTTTGAATAGTTGTAATTTTTTTTTTAAACTTTTAAGAGTGTTTGCTTGTATATTATCAATATTGTTTACGTTGATGATATAGTAAATTTTTATCAAAGTAGAATTCCCCTTCTTGCTGAACAACCCTCAATCCTGGAGTTTGTTTTTCCTTGTCACAAAAAAAGAGTAAAATCAGAGGATCAGGAGATTTAAGGTGATTAGCTCTTGTTATTTCAAGAATCCATTTCCATGATCGAAATTCAACTTCCTGCAAAACCTCCGGAAATAAGCAAGCACTCCATGGTTTAAGGTAATATTATTTCTATGAATGCAGAATCTCGAAACAGCAAGCTAAACCTCCAGGTACTAGCCCGCATAAATCCAAAGCCGAAAAATACAATTTCGCTTGTTTTCATATATGTTGAAATATATAAATTAAGAGATATAGTGTGATGCATTATGTAAGTTATACACGTCTTTATGTCGTCTAATAATTATACTACATAATTTGTCATAAAATTAGCTATTCAATTTAAAGTTTTCTCGTATGTATTTCATATACAAAATTTTAGATTAGTTTAAAATTATTTTATATATAAGAAATGTACAATAAAATTGAATCTATTTAATTATCTTATGTTTTATTTTTATATGTCAGGTGAAAGTAGTATTTTAGAGATTAAATTTTGTAGATAAAAATAATATAATATAATATAGATGTTTTTCTTTTGGATAACAGATATTTTCGTTTGAATAGTTGATACATCATATAACAGATGTAATTCACATTGGTGTATGTTCTCATTATTTATTTGGTAGTCCTCAATAAATCTTAATATTTTTATTATTTAAAATGCATTATAAAAGGAAACAACTTAAACTCAAAATGCATTTAATTGGATGCCTTTTGGAAGATTTTGATTTTTCCAAATTTTATAGTGTAATAATTTGCGAAATCAGTGTTATTTGTTTAGAGAATTTCCTTGTATGCATTGGAAAAAGTCGTAATTTTGAAGCAAATAATCGTTTACAAATCTATCATTCCCATTGACTTTTCCACATTCCCCTAAACGGTTTTTGTGTCGGCAGGGTGGTCCATTCTGCTGTGTGACTTACGTAGGAGGGTAAAATAATATGAAAACAATAGCCATTGGTAAGGACGTAAGTACTGTAAAAGTAAATGCAATTATTGCTGGTGTCAGAAAATTTCAAAAAAGTACGTCATTGACGTTGTTTTCTTGGGGTTATTTTTTTTATGGCAAAAATTCCGATAATTGCTCGAAATCAAAATTCACCCATATGACCACGCTGAAAAGTTTTTCAATGAAAGTTACACAGTACCACATGGTTTGTTCTAGGCTTTTTGAAAAATAGGTAAATTAAAATTTCATTGAATGATTTGTTATTCATGTACCCAATTGGCTTTACTTACTATTTGAGGAAAACAAAATACTTGAAAAGTCCTATATTATTTATTAAAAGTATAGTAGTGCTGGATTAATCAATCTCCATCATTCCTTGGCATCATTTGTCCAATTGGTGACCTACTTTTCCTCTCATATTCCTTAACAAGCACATTGTGAATTCTGAAAGCAATCCAAAAACTACGCACATCTTCACTGTTACCTTACCTTGCCAACCTTAGGACACCTTAGATAACGTTTCCTTATTCGTTGAGGAAATTACCGTGGGTCCAACTTTGAACAATATTTCAAGTTTGAATTTTTTGAATATAGAAAATTGTCATTAGAAAAGTTAATTCTACTATATTTCAAGTAGTGTAGGGGTCTCTTGTTCAGTTGTACTAGTCTCTTATTTTCCATCCCAATTAAATGGGGATTCCTTACCTCCACTACTTCTAGTTAGAGTGTGTCCTCCACACAAGGACACTGTAAGAACATTGAAAGGATGAGACGAACCTGCAGAATTTGCCAGGATCATATTTGGGATTTGATGTTCCTTGGAATTGGAATGTAGTAGTTTACATGTCATGAAATCAGCGCATAGTAAAGCAAAAAAATGTGTGTATGGACCTTATATAGGAATCGGTAATTAAGGGTATGATTGCTATAAAGAAATGTTATTTACTATAAATGCATAAAGTGTTAAAGATTTCTGTTTGATAGAAATTAAATTTTTAATGGATATGTGAATATGATATACTAATAAATGCGCATTAATAGTAAATTTTTTTTAGATAAAAGTTAAATTGACGAAGAAATCAAATACTTGACATTTTCTATGATAATAAATGAATGGAATTCTTTTTGTAGTGTATGTTTTGTTTTTCATGCAAACCACCCATACCCGGAAAAGAAAAGAATTGGGTGCTGTAGATAGCAGCAATGCATGCACATGATTGCACTCTAAGTTCTGGGCCAGGGATGAGGGGGAAATGGAAAAAAGGCAACATCTAGATAAATCTCCCATTGTCCCCATGTGAAAAGGCATTCTTTCAATTTAAGAATTTTTTATTATCTTTTCCTTGCATGGCATCTTTAAAGACATATACCTGATATCATTGTCTTGCCAAACTAATGTTAATAATCAATTCCGTGCATGCACATAATTTACTTTAAAGAAAATATATATATATATATTAAGTTTATAGTTAACACTTAACTTACAAAAACTCTGGAGAAATATCCTAGGTAAATCATAATTGTATTACTCAAAATGCCATTTGCAAGTTTTTGTAGGTTATATTAATACAACGGTGAAAGGGAAAGAGAAACTTCGATTTAGGCTTAAATGACGTGGGTCTATCAAGGGGATTCGAAATCTCTTTTATTCTTGTCAAGATAAAAAGGAGAGAAGACATAATTGGGTCTCTTTAAATCCGAGGAATATATTGTATCATACATTACTTTTTCAATTTGTTATTTAAATTCATTTAAACAGGGTTTTTTGACAAAAACTTATTTTAATCATCATTAATTCTTAAGTAAATATATTAAATATTATATTAATGGTGTAAATTCTTCAATTGTGACTAAATCTTATTAGTGATTAAAAAAAATAAGGGCTAAAAGATGGTCTCGTGGAGATAAGAGAAAGGAAGGAAGGAAGGGAGGTTGTGAGTTTGACTTTCCTTTATAACAATTCTAACAATTAATCAATGACAATTTTTTTGCTAAAAATATATTTTATATAAAATAAAAATTCAATTGAGCTATGTTAGCGACGTAATAGCTTTTTATACCATATGGTCAATTATAACGGAAACGATTATATTTGAATTAAGACTTTTTCGGTGTGAAAGTGCGATGATTAAATATGTATTGCAACTGTACAACATACATAAATTATTAAATTTATAAAATATTAAAAATATGATGTGATTTTTTTTATAAAAAAACTCATAATAATACATATTTTATGAATCTTGATTATTTATCATCATAAAATCTAACCGTTAATATATAATTCTCCAATTATCATATAAAAACAATTTTTTCACCCGAGACTTCTTTAATTATATAGTATTATATAAACAAAAATTGTGAAATTTTTTTGAGTGTAATTGCTTTCAAAAGAACACGTGTAGTGAATAAAAGAAAGTAAATATTGCAAATGATTTTTTAATCAATAAATAGTGTATAATATTTCATGATAACAGCGCATTAAAGTTAAACAGATGCAGTAATATTCCTCTTACAAGAAATGAAAACCTTGTCCTTGTGATAAGGACATTGTTAATTATAGTTACTACTATCATACCAATCACTTTACTTTACACGTATTTATATGAATCATGAAGGACTATTGATTTGGTGCAATTTTGTTATTTCCCAAAACTTTAGTAGTTAAATAAACATTAGTAGCAACATAAAACATGAATGCCAATGCCAGCTTACACAAGTCATTAATATTACCTGCGTTGTTTATTATAAGAATATTTGAGATATTTTTTTATCTTTAATATAAGAACTCCATAAAAAAGTTAATAACATTAATTATTTTTCACCGAAATATCCTTATTAGTTATTAATGAAATAAGCATTAATTAAATAAAAAAAGAGTAAGATTTGTGAGTACCAATAAAAGTAAAAGGGAACTTTTGAAAAGCTAATATAATTTGTAAACAAATTAAATGACTTTAACTACATTAACTAACTTTTCTTAAAAACAAAAATTTAATTAAGAGGTTTTTATAATAAGAGACGGAGGTATTATATAAGAGTGATTACATATTCATTGATATTACAGTAATCTTATGAAAAACAAGTTAGCTAAATTGGAAGTTAGAGGTGAGAAAGGGAATAAAGCAGATATTAAAAATCCTTGGATTCTTTGGAAAGAGGTATGAGAGAGAGACTTTGCAACCATTTACAGGAACTGTGGTCCACAAGTCCACATGAGGGAACTGGTTCAATTGCAAAATCACAATTCTATTGCAATACCTCTTTACTCTCTGCAAAAAAATGACTACAAAATATGAGAATTTTTTAATGCTTAGTTAATTTTGTTTTTTATGATCAAAAATTTATGCAGGTATCAATTTATATATATATATATATATATATATATATATATCAACAAAGGAATTAATTAATTAAAAGGTACAATAGATACCTAAATTCATATACAAGTTATAAAGTCATTGTAGAATCAAGGTTCCTCATACACAAAGTTATAAATCCATGTACACCAAACACCTGTATGCCAAACTGCTTCCCACGTTTTGTGTGCAATGCCTGTACCCTTCATTAACCTATCAATTTTAAAATTAACACTAAATAATTTTTATAAGATTTATTTTCAAATGTTTAATTAAGTTTGTTGGCCTTCACTTTCACATGGAAATATATTTTCTCTCTTATTCTCAATATACATTCCAAATATTGTCCTCATATTCATATTGTTGGGCTTCTTTTTTATTTTTAGCTTTATTTATTTAATAAAAAATCACTACACTAACATTGTCCTCATATTCATATTGTTTTTTTTTTCTGAAAAAAGAACCACTGCACCAGCACCACCATTGTTGATAATTATGGACAGGAGTAAAGTGTAATAACTGTTGAAATATAACAGCCAAATTTATCTTACAGATCATCATTTCTTGCCCTTTTCTCCTCCTATATATTATAATACATGAGATTTTATATAGAAATTAGTCACCAAAAGAATTATATATACAAATAAAATTTATCATTGATGGATTTTGTCCTGTGGTTTTGGTGACTGTACGAACTCGGGAACCTTCAGAAGAGACCAAAACACAAGAAACCAGAAAAACTAAAGCCTTGATGTGAGATGTTACTTTGACTTTAGCTAATAGATTTTAGATTATATAGTGACTCACTCATATTTGTGACAACTCCATTTGATCAAATTGTAGCCGTCGGATCCACCTCATGTTCATGATGGTGTATTCCCAAAATATACATTCACTCACATGTTAGTATTTCTGTGTCGGTTACTGATATTGACATTTCCCTTACCCTAAATATTATACTACATGTTAGCATTTCTCTAGTACTACTAGCTTAATTATATAGCATTTTATTTTATTTTTTAATACAAAAATTCATTGTTTTCTCCTTTTGTAGTTTTTCTTCATTTTCAGATTTAACTTTAATATGTCTATTTTGATAATCAATTATAATAATTAAATTATAAAAATAAAATAATTTAATTATTAATATTAATTTAGATGTCGTTTGAGATTTGTTTAACTAATAAAATAAAAATAATTTTTGATTAACCTCAATTAAAAATCTCTAATAAAAAACCAAACAAACCTATATTCCTTCGACTTTTATTAATGAACTCTTGTGGCTTCCAAAGTAATTATGCTCTATTCCTTTTTTTCCCGCGACAAGAGTACGGCCAATTAACCAGTGTTAAATAAGGTGGGAAAGTGAAGGGTAGGGAGTGATGCTTCGACCTCTATTAAGAATAAGAATTTATTTTCTTTAAAAATTAAATTGTAATTGTAACTAACTATCTACATTAATTATATTTAAGGGTTTCCATTTAATTATGTATTACTTGTTAAATAATGACAATAGTAAATACTATTTATTTATTTATTCTATTTGTTTTGTTTGGTAGGGAGACAAACTTCTGGTATGTACATCGGGATCTAAATTTTTATGTCTTATACCATTTAGTAGAGATCTGAAGTTATATCTTTAAGTTGATTGGGGATTTTAAAGTCTTTGTGCGATTTCGTTCCATAATTACTTTTCACATGGAAGGGCGAAATAGAGTGTTACTTGTAAAGACACATAGATGCTCAAGTCAATAAGATATTAGATATTAGAACTCAAGGGTTAGGCTTGGTGAACATACATCAAGCTGAAAAAAATAAGTGGTATTTATAAGAGTTATGTGAGGATCTTGTTTGACATACCACGTGTTTATATTTTTCCTTGAAGTGTGGGGAAAGCTAACACAAGTGCAGTCATTCCTAACATCCTTAGAGGTGGTTGTCCGGCATGCTCCCAGCATGTTCCCTACTCTCTACTTAATACCAAATCCTATTGAGTTTGGCTGTGAGGATTTATCGTGGAATTGGTGTGCGTAGGTGATATTGATACCAGATTATCCTGCTGATTCTTCACTAAGCCATACCAAATACATTTCTATGTGTGTAGGTGCTAGTATGGCTTGAGCATATATGAGTCAATATTAACTCTAGATCATTTGTCCCCAACCTGTTGGAATGACCTAAAGATTACTTTAATGGGCTCATGTGGTTGCGTTCCGATGTACTGAACTTGGTTTGAAATTTTCCATCGAAGTAAGCTTTCTGTGTGTAGGTAAGACCACTATTTTATGGTTGAGCATTATCGCTGACACGTGTCTCTTGGTGAATGATCATGTCGCTTCGATTCTCGTGCATGCATCAATCAATATGCAAAATGATGCGACTGCATATTGTCATCTTTATGTGCAACCATTTCAACCTTTTCACCCTTCAAGGCTTAACTGTAAAGAAAAAGGGGGCGGTTGCCTTCATTTTTTACTTTTTTTCAAATTGTCATTGTGCTCCGGTATCAACAATTTTGACTCCCTGTCTCATAGGAAAACAACTATCTGTGTCATCTCTGAATGTATCCTCACATCTTGTCCTTTTTCTTAAAGCATTCCACCTTTAGTAATTATTTTGTAAAAAATCAGAATATAGGGAAAAACCACACAAGTGATGAGTCAGTGGAAATACTATCAAAGCCATCGTTGTGGCCCTCTGTAACATCCTAATGCAATCCATGAGTGTTGCCATTAGACTTAAGTTAGTTCATAAAAAACAAAGATCCATAATCATTTTTAGCTGCCATGCCATGACTACCCGGCTTGGAGTAACGACTAACTGGTAAGGTCCTTGACCGATATCTCAGAGCTATTTTCTTCCTCTGAATTGGAAAAGCATAAACTCATATCACGGATAACTCTTTCTTCAAATAGCAACACAGACTCTAGTGTCAACTTTTACCATTCTGATTACTTAAGTTTTTACAATTGTATCCCTTTTTTTCTACGCACAATAATTCCCATGGGGTCTGAAGGTCACCTTGAAGCTAGTTCTCGCAATATCGTCACGATGGAACTATAATACCAAGGTAGTTGTGCATCGCATAGATTGGATAACGGAGAAGGATAAGAACAAATATTTTTAGCTTCATGTCGAACCACTTGGCCTGCCTTTAAACTACACCGTTGAAGATGACATTGTGGAAGTCCCTAACTTTGAAATCCATGCCAAAGAAAATAATAAAGGTGAATTTGTTGCTATCTCGCCCTTGATAATGGACTAAATCTGCCATATGTTAGGGTCCAAGTTCTTGTATATGTATAAGACAATTTTTGCAAAGGTGAAGGTGAAGTTACTCCTTAACAAGTTCTAGGATAGGCTCTGAGAAGATTAATATTTCTTGTTTTTCTTTAATGTTGGTCATGTGTCTTCACATGGTTGTTATACCCTTTGTTTTGATGCTTTTGTATATTAGGCTTAGACCCACAATTCATGAAATGACAAGTTTATTTTGTTCTTAGTTTTGTCCAAGTCAGACAATGTTTGCATATTGATTTCTACCTTCATAGATTATTTTTCATAACTTAACGAAATAAGAAAATTCCACTATGAATTTGTCTTCTCAACTTCTTTTGTAAATAAGTACTTAATTACACTTATATCGAGTAGAGAACTTTGCCTCTCATTAGGGGTATACCAGGCACACTCATCTTGGGTAACTGGTTTCACCACTCGTTAGGGATAAGTTACTTAATCACACTCATATCGGGTGATAGTTTTGCCACTTATTGGGGTTTAGCTAGTTATGCTTATATCGGATAACTAGCCTCGTCAATAGTTGGGGCTAAAATGCTAATCACACTCATATTGAGTCATTAACTTTACCACTTGTTGGGGTTTGACTAGTTATGCTAATACCAGATAACTAGTCTCGCCACTCATTGGGGCTAAAGTGTCTTATACCAATGCCTCTTAAAGGGGCATCAACTATTTCATTTGGACTATGCCTAAAATAAGTGAGTATTAAAGACAGAGGTTGTATAGAAGTGTTAGTTCATTAATTTGAATTACATCTTGTTGCACCAAAGCATGCCTCATTAAAACCTCTTTAAAGAAAACCTAATAGGATAAGCTCTAAGGTAGGAAAAAAAGTACATGCTATATGATCCCAACTAGCTATAATAAACCTTTAAAATGAGAATGTTCCATTTATTCTTGATGGGATTACGTTGTAAGGTTTCCAACTGGTATGCTCCTCTAGGAGTGACATTGGTTACCTTGTAAGGACTTTCCCAATTAGGAGTGAGCTTCCCCTTATGAGAAAATTTATTTTTTACACTAGTGCGTCTCAAGCTCAAGCCACTCATGTTGAAGTGTTGAAGTTTCACTTTTTTATTGTGCTAAAATGCTGCTTGGGCCTTGATTGTCTAATTACAGATAAAAGCCTCTTCGTGTAATTCTATCAATTTGTCCAACTTATTTCTCAAATGATTACCATTAGTAGCCTTAGAGAACTGTTAGACCTTACATAAGACTCTATTAATTTTCATCGGTATGATAGCTTTAACACTATATGTGAGCAGGAATGGAGATTATCCAGTGGATGAATAGAGGGTGCTCTGGTATGCCTAGAACATGTGACATAGTTGATTGGTCCATTCTCCTTTAGCTTTTCTAAGCCTCTTCATAAGGCCTTTTAAGACCTCTTTATTCGCCACCTTGACTTGACTATTTATTTAGGGATAGTCAACCTAAAAACTACTTGCTTGATTTGTAACCCTTCGAGAAATTCAGTGAACTTTCAATATATAAATTAGGTGTTGCTTTTCAGTTACGGTCTTTCCAAGTACACTGAACCTTATGATGATGTTCTTGTACACAAATCTTCTAGTTTAAGCTAATGTGATATAAATAGTAGCTTTGGCCTAAACCCACTTAGTGAAGTAATCAATGCCAACAATCAAATCATTGACACCATTTGGAATTGTGGGGAACACACTTAAGATATCTAAACCCCATTGGTGAAATGGCCAAGGTACAACCAACATTGATAGTTCTTCTTCTAGGACATAATGCAAGTTGGCAAGCTTTTGGCAAGAATCACGGTTCTTTACACACTCCAAAGTTTACTTCTTTATTGTGGGCCACCAATAACCCGCCTTTAGTATTTTACACGTAAGATTCTTGCTTCTGGTATGATGTCCATACATTCTCTCATGCACTTCAGTCATGACATCCCGAATCTCACTCTCATTTAAGCATTTGAGATATGGTATGGAAAATCCATGCCAAAATAACAAACCATCAATTAGGATTAAATTCAATTTCTTTTGCTCTAAAGGGTTTATGGGAAATAACCATTTACCATATGCTAGAGAAAAGGTGTCAACCATGACTTATTGTAAAAAGTACAGATAAAGCTTATATGAATAGTGGTCGTTATGCTAGGTCAACCAACATGAGCTGAATTATTGTAGTTATTGATCGTGCCTTCTTGGTGATAGCTAATCTGGAAATGATGTCAACCCTAATGTTTTCCTCCTTCAAAGCATGCTTAAACTCAATCTTGTTAAACCTTTCCTTTAGTTTTTTCACCTTAGACATGTATTATTATAACAACGGCTCTTTAGCTTGTATTCCCTTGAAATTTTATAGATGACAAGTTGGGAATCGCTACATAACGTCACCTTTTTGGCCCTGACACTTATGATAGTCCTTAAACTAGCTAAACAAGTTTCATACTCTGCCTGATTGTTAGAGGTTTTAAAATCCAACCTTTAAGAGATCTCGATGTGAACACTATCATCACTTTCTACAACTATCCTAGCTCCATAACCTTTCTCATTGAAGGATTCGTCAACAAACACCATCCAATATGAACATTTATCCTCTATGATCTCACGGGTCATTTTGGCCATAAAATCTACTAAGACTTGGGCATTGATAGCTGTGACATCCCTTGTCAATTTTCCCATTTTTCCAAATAATTTTTCACCTTTTTAATATAAAAACCCACTTGGTCTTAATATAAAAATATTTACTTCTCTTAAATATATTCAAAGTAGTAAAATCACACTTAAATTAGCAAATTCCGATTGAAACGGATCCGAATTACATCCATTATTAAATTAGTTATTTAGGAACAACGAAAGAAGGGAACGGAGTCAGGGGTCAATCGCCTGAGCGAGCCCCTGATTCGCTTAAGCGAGTGCCGACTCGCTTGAGCGAATGCTACTCTTCACTTGAGTGCACAAGGCATTCGAATAAAGCCAATAAGTCGGATCTCACCCAGAAATAGGTGCACTCGGGTATCTCTCACTCGGAAACAGCTTAATCTTCATTCAACAAGGCTTCCTCGTTCTGCCATCACTCGAAAAATAAGTCTATTCGGAACTACTGGTCTTTTCATCACTCAGAAAAGCTTAACTTCCCTTCACTCGAAATTATTCTACTTCTCACTCGAAGACATTCTGATTTTACTTCACTTGGAAGTGGATCTCTCGGTTATTATCCGCTCGAAAACCTTTTATTCTTTCTTCACTCAGGAGCTTTCTACTATTTCCTCACTCGGGAAGTGCTCCACTCTAATTTTACTCGGAAGTATACTACTCTTCACCGCTCGGAACATTCTCCCGGGAAATCTTACTTGGAACCTCTTACTCGTCCACTCGGAAATGGGTCCCACGGTTATTTTTCTCCCAGAAAGATATGAAGGATGCTCAGGTACCAAATCAAGGGACCCTTACTCGGACAAGAATGGTCCACTCGGTACTTGACTATACTACAGCAATACGAATTCATTCAAAATAAACCTCATTCATATAGTCATCAAGAATTTATACTCACTTTACAGTATACCGATTCATCATACAGATAGCATCAAACACTCGGAAAATCAATATACATATATATGTATTATACTCGGAATTCATTTTAAAGCACTCGGTTCCTTGGCATCAATCCTCCACTTGGCGCACCTCCATGGCCCCGACCTCTTCCCTGTCACTGGTTACTAAAAATTAAAAACAACAGCAAGGGTGAGTGTTTAGCATTATAATTAATCTAGAATGGAATTAAAATACGAGTATAACCCTATCCGATTCTTTAGCTTCAGATTGTACATTACACTCGGCCATTTATCTCACACTCGGCATCATACTCACACTTGGCACTTTACTCCCATTCGGTACTATATCCATTAACACTCGACATTCTTGTAATACACACTCAGCAGCATAACAGTTCTTCAACAACCTTAACAAATGACCTCTACTTGGTAAATATAATAATTTTCCACTCGGAAAATACATCAATCCCTTGGCAGATATATGAGATTACATTCGGTAATTACATCAAATCGTTCAGCAAATATAACAAATTTATACTCATCAAATACAACAAATTGGCCCTCGGTGAATACAACATCTTACTCATCAATTTTCACTCGAATAATATGACATCTTACTCGGCAAGTATACCATCAGAACACAAGTCACACCCGGCAACTATAACAATCACTCGGTAATTATAACAATCAATCAACAACTATAATAATCAATCAGCAATTATAATAATCAATCGGCAATTATGACAAACTGCACTCGGAAAATATAACTAAACGCATACTCATCACAATACTAAATTCATCAATTGTCACAACTGACTCTCATATAAAAATTGACGCCTAGTATCCGGATACTAAAAGGATCGACCTTCAGCTGGGAGTCCGACTTGACATCCCGTGAATCCGACTTGGTTCACCGAGCCCGACTTGGCTCCCCCTCAACCACTGGGTCAAAGACCTCTGGGTAGCTTAACTGGGTCCGACTTGACCACTGAAGCCAAAAATAAGGTGATTCATACCGTTGGTCGTCCTCCACCACATAAGCACACATTCCATTTCATATTATCATAATCAACAAGTGCAACTACTAGAAACTGGCATGTGCTCACAACACAGGGTGACCGACTTGTCAAACCCATTTGATCCGTCCTTTACGGGGGGTGTAAAGTTACGATCCTGAGACAGCTCAATCTGATACAAAGCAGTGTGCGTAAATGTTCAGATATAGAGTGTTTGCGTATGTTGAGGCGGAGTCTGAACCATACTGGGGCGGAGTGTAACTCGCTCTACGGCGATGTAGTAGTCCGCCTAGAATTGCCTCCTATGCCTTGACACGGAGTGCAGTATACACTGGGCGGTGTCCCAGTCCGCCTGGAGGAGTCCTCTCAGCCTTGACCCGATTGGGGGTGGTACCTGCAATCATTCTCCGACGCTCAAGTCAGTATTTCAGAATACTTTAAGACTTAGAAAGACGATCAGAGAGAATTATGCAAGTAAGAGAGAGAGTAAGGTTCAGAAATGGGGGAGAGCCCCTGTATACCTTTTTGCTGAGGTTTATATACCTGTCACTGGTGCTGCATTATTGGTAGGGCCCGTTCCTTGTTTTCTAACATAAAGCAAGAAAGACAGTGGGTCCCTGTGTTGTTCACGAGCACCGTTAGTGTAGTAGGTATTTCCACTTACTTGGGAAGCGTGAATGCTTTATTATTTTATTGTTATTCCCCTTTATGCGTGACAGCGTGATTCCCATTATTAACCTCTCAAGACAGAGTCAACCTCGTGCCGGGGTTGTGAGTATGGGCTTGCTGCACAGTATGGGGAATTCAGTATTCCGCCTGTGTTGAGCCTATGGCTTGGCAGAGTAATATGCATTCTGGAGGCGTTACATGCCTAGGCGGAGTAACATGCCTTGGCGGAGTTATGCGCCTTGGCGGAGTTATGAGCCTTGGTGGAGTATCATTCCTTGGCGGGGTTATGACCCTTGGCAGGGTAACATGCCTAGGCGGAGTGTCATGCCTTGGCGGAGTGACATGCCAGGGCGGAGTTACTTGCCTTCGTCGTATATACTCCGTATTTGAAGCGTACTTACCTTGTTCGAAATGCTGACCTGGCAAAGCATTAAAGCCTTGCTCTTGGGGACCGGTATTAGGACCGGATCATTAGCCTCTCAGCTTGTTATAGTGACTGGCGGAGTCACTGTAATGAGCTACAACACTCAGGTTTAGCTTTTATAGGCATGGGTTTAGGCGGCGTTTGCTAGTTCAGGATTTACGGACAAGTGTTTTCATGCATTTATTGCTTGTCTTTACTTGTCACGCCTGTCATTAATGGATTCCGTAAGGAGGCGGGATAGCCTCTTAGGAGTTTCAATGGAGTTGGATTCCGTAAGAAGGCGGAGTAGCCTCTTAGGAATTCTAATGAAGTATGATTCCGTAAGAAGGCGGAGTAGCCTCTTAGGAATTTCCAAGAGTTGAATTCCGTAAGAAGGCGGAGTGGCCTTTTAGGAATTCCAAAGTAGATTCCGTAAGGAGGCGGAGTAGCCTCTTAGGAATTTCAAAGTAGATTCCGTAAGAGGGCGGAGTAGCCTCTTAGGAATTTCAAAGTAGATTCCGTAAGAGGGCGGAGTAGCCTCTTAGGAATTTCCAAGGAGTTGAATTCCGTAAGAAGGCAGAGTGGCCTCTTAGGAATTACAATGAGTTGTATTCTGTAAGAGGGCGGAGTAGCCTCTTAGGAATCTCCAAGGAACTGAATTCCGTAAGAGGGCGGAGTAGCCTCTTAGGAATTTCCAAGGAACTGGATTCCGTAAGAGGGCGGAGTAGCCTCTTAGGAATTTCCAAGGAGTTGATTCCGTAAGAAGGCGGAATAGCCTCTTAGGAATTTCCAAGAGTTGTATTCCGTAAGAAGGCGGAGTAGCCTCTTAGGAATTTCCAAGAGTTGTATTCCGTAAGAAGGCGGAGTAGCCTCTTAGGAATTTGAATGAGTTTGGATTCCGTAAGAAGCCGGATTAGCCTCTTAGGAATCTCCAAGGAGTTGAATTCCGTAAGAAGGTGGAGTAGCCTTTTAGGAATTCCAAAGTAGATTCCGTAAGGAGGCGGAGTAGCCTCTTAGGAATTTCAAAGTAGATTCCGTAAGGAGGCGGAATGGCCTCTTAGGAATTTCCGAGGAGTTGGATTCCGTAAGAAGGCGGAGTAGCCTCTTAGGAATTCTAATGAAGTATGATTCCGTAAGAAGGCGGAGTATCCTCTTAGGAATTTCCAAGAGTTGAATTCCGTAAGAAGGCGGAGTGGCCTTTTAGGAATTCCAAAGTAGATTCCGTAAGGAGGCGGAGTAGCCTCTTAGGAATTTCAAAGTAGATTCCGTAAGAGGGCGGAGTAGCCTCTTAGGAATTTCAAAGTAGATTCCGTAAGAGGGCGGAGTAGCCTCTTAGGAATTTCCAAGGAGTTGAATTCCGTAAGAAGGCGGAGTGGCCTCTTAGGAATTGCAATGAGTTGTATTCTGTAAGAGGGCGGAGTAGCCTCTTAGGAATCTCCAAGGAACTGAATTCCGTAAGAGGGCGGAGTAGCCTCTTAGGAATTTCCAAGGAACTGGATTCCGTAAGAGGGCGGAGTAGCCTCTTAGGAATTTCCAAGGAGTTGATTCCGTAAGAAGGCGGAATAGCCTCTTAGGAATTTCCAAGAGTTGTATTCCGTAAGAAGGCGGAGTAGCCTCTTAGGAATTTGAATGAGTTTGGATTCCGTAAGAAGCCGGATTAGCCTCTTAGGAATCTCCAAGGAGTTGAATTCCGTAAGAAGGCGGAGTAGCCTTTTAGGAATTCCAAAGTAGATTCCGTAAGGAGGCGGAGTAGCCTCTTAGGAATTTCAAAGTAGATTCCGTAAGGAGGCGGAGTGGCCTCTTAGGAATTTCTAAGGAGTTGGATTCCGTAAGAAGGCGGAGTAGCCTCTTAGGAATTTCCAAGAAATTGGATTCCGTAAGAAGGCGGAGTAGCCTCTTAGGAATTTCCAAGGAATTGGATTCCGTAAGAAGGCGGAGTAGCCTCTTAGGAATTTCCAAGGAATTGGATTCCGTAAGAAGGCGGATTAGCCTCTTAGGAATCTCCAAGGAGTTGAATTCCGTAAGAAGGCGGAGTAGCCTCTTAGGAATTTCAGTAAGATTGGATTCCGTAAGAAGGCGGAGTAGCCTCTTAGGAATTTCCAAGGAGGTGGATTCCGTAAGAAGGCGGAGTAGCCTCTTAGGAATTTGAATGAGTTTGGATTCCGTAAGAAGGTGGATTAGCCTCTTAGGAATCTCCAAGGAGTTGAATTCCGTAAGAAGGCGGAGTAGCCTCTTAGGAATTTCAATGAAGTTGGATTCCGTAAGAAGGCGGAGTGGCCTCTTAGGAATTTCCAAGGATTTGGATTCCGTAAGAAGGCGGAGTAGCCTCTTAGGAATTCCAATGAGTTGTATTCCGTAAGAAGGCGGAGTGGCCTCTCAGGAATTCCAATGAAGTTGGATTCCGTAAGAAGGCGGAGTCGCCTCTTAGGAATTCCAATGAGTTGTATTCCGTAAGAAGGCGGAGTAGCCTCTTAGGAATTTCAATGAGTTGTATTCCGTAAGAAGGCGGAGTAGCCTCTTAGGAATTTGAATGAAGCACAATTTTACAAGTGTTGAACTTACTTGAACTTGTTTGGTAGTGCTTGAGTTTGTTGCTCATGTACTCCGTAAAACATTGGTAGTTAGGCGGAGTCAAGCTTTGGATGGAGTGTTCATCCTTTTGAACCTGGACCGGAGTGTAACTCCTGATCAAATGAAAATTGATGAATCCAGGATTGCTATGGTGCAGCATATAGCTGTGACACCGATTCTTCCTGTGAGAATTTTGTTGGTTCTTACCCTTGAGATAGTAGGGTGCAGCATATAGCTGTGACACCAATTCATCCTGCAAGAAATTGGTTAAACCTTTGAGGCGGTATGGTGCAGCATATAGCTGTGACACCAATTCATCCTGCAAGAAATTGGTTGCGTTTTGGAGTTAGCGTAGTGCAGCATATAGCTGTGACACCAGCTCTTTCCACAAGAAGCCTGCAGGACCTTGGGGACGAATTAGTGCAGCGTATAGCTGTGACACCAGTTCTTTCCGGAGGTGGCCTGCAGGACCTTAGGGTCGGTATGGTGCAGCATATAGCTGTGACACCAATCCTTTCCCCCCAAGGAGTTTTCTGGACCTTAGGTTCGGTATGGTGCAGCATATAGCTGAGACACCAATCCTTTCCCCCCAAGGAGTTTTCTGGACCTTAGGGTCGGTATGGTGCAGCATATAGCTGAGACACTAATCCTTTCCCCCCAAGGAGTTTTCTGTACCTTAGGGTCAGTATGGTGCAGCATATAGCTGTGACACCAATTCCCCAAGGAGTTTTTGTTGACTCCGTTTGTGAAGCAGTGTTGCATGTTGGTTAATCTTTATGGAATAAAGAGTTGTGCATCTGTGCTTCAGTTTTTGGAGCCGTTGTCTTATCTGCATGGGAATAAATTCTGCCATGGATAATCAATTCAAAGTTAGAGTAAAGATTGAATGCAGGAAAGCATTTAATAATCCGTTCAGCGTGATCAATATTGAGGTCGGATTGCGTCTTCAAAGACTTCCATCATAAGGATGATGATGGGAATTGTTCGTACCAGGAGTTTTATCGTCGAATCACCTCATAAGTGATTGAGATCATCCGTCTTGGGGATGTGTACGATACCAGGAACTACATCGTCAGGTCACATATTAGGTGATTGAGATCATCCGTCCTTGGGGTGTGTATGGCGCCAGGAGTTACATCGTCAGATCACAGCATGGGTGATTGAGATCATCCGTCCTGGGCAGGTACACCACGTCAGGAGTTACATCGTCATATCACATAATGGGTGACTGAGGTTATCCGTTCTGGAAAAGTACACAACTCCAAGAGTTACATCGTCAGATCACAGATTAAGTGATTGAGATAATCCGCCCTGGAGACATTTCTCAATTGTAGGAGTACGGATTGTGCCTTCAAAGACTTCCTATAACCCATGTAGTCTTCGAATGGGGTGGTTCACCCAGTTGTACCTTCGAAGAGGTTCATCGCTAACAACGGATACATTGTTAGGATCATCCGTCCTGAAAGTATCTTGTCACAACAGTGTTGTGCATCAAATAAAATCATGAAGACAATGGGTGAATCCGTTAGAGTATTTCATTAATTATGAATTACAAAAAAGAGAAAGAGAGATGAGTCGAGGTTATGACTCATTAGACCTTCTTGGTAAAAACCCGATCTGGATCTGCTCTTATCACCCCATTGTAACGTTGGGGATTTCTTTCTTGCTGCTGTTGCTTCCAAGTGTATTTCAATGCTCATATACTTGGATGCTTTCCTTTTGAATTCTTCGAAATTCACTGGAGGATTCTTTGCCAATGACATGGCAAAAGCAGAGCTTGGTTGCAAAGCTTCTATTGCTATATGCAATTGCAGTGCTTCCTTGTGAAACCTCTTCAAGAAGTCCTTGAGAGTTTCATGCTCCTCCTGCCTAATCTGAGCCAAGGTATGAGATGTTCTGGGAGTATCATTCGAGATGACAAAGTGGTCAACGGACGCTGTTGCCATTCCTTCCCATGAATTAATGGAACCTGATGGTAGCTTCCTGAATCAGCTAAGGGCATCATCAACAAGAGTCCGAGGGAACATCCTGCACATGACATCTTCATTTGCCCCCAGTTACATGGCCTCCCTTCAACTGTGGGACATTTGAATACTGGGGGGTATAGGATTTTTCTCCCTCGGTTGTGTGATGTGACCCCTTGATCAGAGACATAGTTCTCTCCTCCACGCTCTTTCTTTCGCGTTTTAATTCCATCAGTTCCTCCATCAGCTTTCTTATCATCTCATCCTTTAGATTTGGTGTTGAAATCTGCACCATTCTTGTTGAACTTTCCACAAGCGACTCGAAAGCTAAGTGCCTGTTCACTGGTTGTTTCTGGGCAGTGATGTCTTCCATGTGCCCATCTGGTTGGTTTCTCCCATTGCCTTTCACAATAAGAGACCAAACTTCTTAAACGAGAGGTGGGAATAACTTTAACGAGTCCCACTGGGCGTGCCAATGATCCGTCCTTTACGGGGGGTGTAAAGTTACGATCTTGAGACAGGTCAATCTGATACAAAGCAGTGTGCGTAAATGTTCAGATATAGAGTGTTTGCGTATGTTGAGGCGGAGTCTGAACCATACTGGGGCGGAGTGTAACTCGCTCTACGGCGATGTAGTAGTCCACCTAGAATTGCCTCCTATGCCTTGACACGGAGTGCAGTATACACTGGGCGGTGTCCCAGTCCGCCTGGAGGAGTCCTCTCAGCCTTGACCCGATTGGGGGTGGTACCTGCAATCGTTGTCCGACGCTCAAGTCAGTATTTCAGAATACTTTAAGACTTAGAAAGACGATCAGAGAGAATTATGCAAGTAAGAGAGAGAGTAAGGTTCAGAAATGGGGGAGAGCCCCTGTATACCTTTTTGCTGAGGTTTATATACCTGTCATTAGTGCTGCATTATTGGTAGGGCCCGTTCCTTGTTTTCTAGCATAAAGCAAGAAAGACAGTGGGTCCCTGTGTTATTCACGAGCACCGTTAGTGTAGTAGGTATTTCCACTTACTTGGGAAGCGTGAATGCTTTATTATTTTATTGTTATTCCCCTTTATGCGTGATAGCGTGATTCCCATTATTAACCTCTCAAGACAGAGTCAACCTCGTGCCGGGGTTGTGAGTATGGGCTTGCTGCACAGTATGGGGAATTCAGTATTCCGCCTGTGTTGAGCCTATGGCTTGGCGGAGTAATATGCATTCTGGCGGCGTTACATGCCTAGGCGGAGTAACATGCCTTGGCGGAGTTATGCGCCTTGGCGGAGTTTTGAGCCTTGGCGGAGTATCATTCCTTGGCGGGGTTATGACCCTTGGCAGGGTAACATGCCTAGGCGGAGTGTCATGCCTTGGCGGAGTGACATGCCAGGGCGGAGTTACTTGCCTTCGTCGTATATACTCCGTATTTGAAGCGTACTTACCTTGTTCGAAATACTGACCTGGCAAAGCATTAAAGCCTTGCTCTTGGGGACCGGTATTAGGACCGGATCACCATTCATCCAATTGCCCGCAAATATCGATTGTCACAGCATTAGATATTTTAATTTCAATCGGCTCAAGTCACACACACGATCAGAAACCGATCGGTGTTCACATACACACATCCTTACACATTCATATACACTCATTCGGCTTCATCTCAAATATCACAACATCAATTATTTCTCAAATCATATGCACATGATCAGAAACTAATCGGGATTCACATATATATACATGCATACTCATACATTCACAACTATATTACAGCATTAACATCAAATATTTCTTAAGTGACTCACACACACACACATGATCCTAGACCGATCGGTGTGCACCTCCACACATTCATACACATACCCATAAAACTTTTACTCAGCATCATCTCTTACCCGATTTAGTCATTCTAACAACTTAAACAGTGTCCTATTCTCATTAATTATAACCCGAACACCCCCTTACCTGGAGTGAAGATTCCAGAAGCTCCTCGAGCTTACAGCACTGACTGATCGTCCTTCGGTCACTCATTCTCAACAGAACGATCCGATCCAATCATCCACCATGGCACTCATTTCCTCTCGAGCAGCTCTGCCACCAAGATACTCAGCACTTCCGCATGCAAGGACAGTGAGGAGTTCCAAGCCTCCAAGGCATACGCTGTCCTCTCACTCAGTCCAGTGGAGGATTCCAAAGTTGTTCCCTTACTCTTATAGTCCAACCCTCACCAACAATGGAGGACTTCCAGGCATCCAACGCTGTGTAGGCAGAACAGTGGAGGATCCCAACCTCCAAGGCACTCGGTGCTCTGCTCGCTCTCTTGAGCAGCTCCCTCACACAATCAGTAGAATATCTCTACTACTCTGAGCTTCTTTAATGCTGCACACCTCCACTTGAGATTCCAACAGTCTTCGAGTGGAAGAAGAAGAAGAAGAAGAATAAGTAGAAGGAGACGAAGAACAGTAAGGAAGAAGGATGCAGGTTGCATGTATAGGGAGAAATGCATAGCTCTCCTAGTCTCTTTTTCCAACAGCGTGAAATAATCCGTGAGAGAGAGAGACCGAACCCTTTTTATGCTATCAGGGGCACATGCGTCTTTTTCCTAGCATTATTATTATTATTCAGCCATTAGTCTAATCGGTAATTAATCTAAATCAACCATTAATCAGCAACTAATCTCACTTGGTAATTAAATCCAACTCAGGATGTTACAATAGCAGTTTTAGACTCATAAGAGACATCAAACTTGGAAAGTTTTGTTGCCTATTTGATCATTCTTTCGAAGAGATTGGGTTTATACAATATCATTCTAAAAGGAAGACTAGTTCAGATCATAATAAAGTGAGCGTGGAAGTATTGTCTCAACCTTTGAGATGCCTAGATTACAACTAAAGTGACCTTCTTAAATTTTTAGTATCTAAGCTCTGCCCCTTAAAGGGTCTTTCCCATAAAATACACCGATCTCTGCTTCTCCAGCGTTTCTTTCACTAAGATGACCCTCAATGCCTCGTCTGACATAAACAAGTATAAGAACAACTTTTTACCGGGATCAAGCTTCGCTAGTATTGGTGGTTAATCTTGAATATTTCTCAAGTTTTTTAATGCTCTTTCATGCTTCTCTCTCTATTCACACTTCTTATTTTTCTTCAGAATTTTGTACAATGGCAATCACTTGTGTGCCATATTGGGCATGAAGTGAGATAAAGCAATTATTTTACCATTGAGGGATTACACCTCTTTTAGGTTCCCTGAGCTTTATAACTCCTTGATAATTTTACATTTATTAAGATTAGTCTTTATACCTCTTTGGGTCAACATGAACCACATAAATCTTATAGCCACCACAATGAAAGTACACTTAGGAGGGCTAAATCTCATGTTGGACATCTTTAAGCATTTGAAAATCCTATTGAGATTGGCGATATGGTCGCCTCCAGGCAACGTCTTGGCAATAATGTCATCCATACACACCTTAATTAACTTGGTGTGCTTTCCTTCGAAAACCTTGTTGATCATTCACTACTATGTAGCACTGGTGTTCTTCAAGCCGAAGTAGACAATGTAGCAAATTGATGAGTACAGTCTTCTCTTGATTTCCCTTCCACATTGGGATTTAGTTATAGCCAGGATAAGCATACATGAATGAGAGAAACTAATATCCTAACAAATCATCAACCAATTTATTTATCAGTGTTGGGAATTGGATATGGGTTATTCGGGTAACACCGGTTTAGGTTTACATATTCTGTGCATATCCTCCATTTTCACTACAACATTTGAAACCCATGAAGAATATTGGATCTCTTGAATGAATCCAGCCTTTATACCCTCTTTTAAATGCTCACACTATCCCTTTTGGTTTTTTGGACCTAAACGCCACTTCTTCCGAGCAACCAACCTTGTCTCAAGGTAAACTACTAGCTTGTAGCAATAGAAGTTAGGATCTATGGTTGGAATATTGGCTACAGTCCAAGTAAAAAGTTGTTTATTCTCTTAGAGAAGCACGACCAATCTTTTCTCCATATTGACGATAGCTTGTCATTAATGTTTGTCAACTTCTTAACGACATCTCTAAGCATAACGGTCTTTTATCCTTCCTCCATTATGGGCTTGGAAGGGTTTATGGGATTAATTTTTAACTCTTCTATGGGGTCCAAATTTATCACGTTGATAGAGTCAACTGCTGCTCCTCCGTCATTTAACTTTCTCTTTTTCATGGTGACCTCATCATTCATTATTTGCAAACTCGGGTTTTAACAATACCAGGTCATCTATTAATAATCCCAAACTAAAGAAACTCTTTTATTTTTATCAATGAACTTAATACGTAGATACAATGTAGAGACGCTAGCTTCAATGGCGTTCAAGGTAAGCTTTCCCAAGATTTTGTTGAATGGTGACTTGAAATCAATGATTGGTATTCTTGTTTTTACTATTCTAGCATCGGGCCTCTTTTAAAGGTGATTCTTATATCCATATAGCCCTTGGTGGGTTGCTTTACTCTATTAAACATTGTTAAGTACTTCACAGAAGGCTGTAAATTAATGTTGGTTATGCTCAATCTATTAAAACATTCATAACGAATAATATCACAAGAACTACCATAATCGATCAACAATCATTTAATGCTCCTTGTTAGATATAGCAGCCTCGATCACAACTACATCATCACCATTAGGAATGTTGGGGCCAAAATCATCATGAGAAAATATGATGGGAGGGGTCCGAACCCCATCCTGAAATGGTCTGTTTCTTGACTTGACTTGAATGGACATGATCAACCATAGGTTATTTTGTAAAGGATGTTGGACATTATGCCTCTAGAGAAACCTCCAATAATCATTTTAATGACCTCTCTTTTTCCATTTGAAGAGGATGCCTCTAAATCCTCCTTATTGTTGATTGCCTCAACCACCTTAGACTTAAGCCTTTTAGCCATTGTGGCCTTTTTAGGACCCATTCCCTTATCACTGTCAGAGGACCTGTCCTTTCTTCTCTTGGGATTTCAGTCAGGATCATCATAACCCTATTGATTTATTTTTTTGTGACTCATCAACATTGTATTTTTGTGATTTCATATTTACTTAACTTTAAAATTATATACATTCATAATGATTTTAATGTTTTAATGAGTCGGAAGAGTACGAGTGGCATTTGGATGAGCTGGAGGCTAGTCACTTGATGTTGGTGCGAGGATAAAGCTTTGGGCGGACACTGTTGGTAGAAAGCACAACCATCGTCTTTATCGCATCACTTCCTTGGCCTCGTCTATGTCGATGATTCAATCTTCCTCAGCCATCGACCCATCATCATTATGCATAGTTCCAAAGATTTCAAGCTGAGTTGGAAGAGATGAGAGTTGGGATAACGCATTACAACTAGATGAAGGCCCAATTTGGTTAGATGTGGGTTCAGTTGGCTCAGCTTCAATAAGCATAATAAGAAGGGTCATCTAGTGCTAACCATCAACCTTAGTAAGATGCTAGACTAGATGACCAATTTATCTTAAAAGAAAGAGTAGCGCCTATGTCATCGTCGTCGTCTGCCTTAGACTCAATAGCAGCTAAATACTATATGTATTTTAGTTTAATACATCATGTTTTATTTAATTTATTTTCTTATTTCTAATGTATTAATAATGATACTAATATAGTAATAAATAATAACAATAATAAAATATAAAAATATAACAACAAGAAAAAGAAAAAGAAAATGAAGAATTATAAATGACATCTAGATTTAAAAAATTAAACAAAAAAATTAGTATTTCCTCTTTCTTTCTATATCTTCTCATTCAAAAACCCTAGCCCCTTTCTCTTAATTTTTCCCTCACCTTAACCTCGAGTCCTCTCCCACTCTACCTCCTCTACTTCATCTCCCAAATCTATTAATGACATCGTTTAATTTCCTCCTAAACCTCAAAATTCATGTGAATGATCACCAAAACAACCTCAAACCGCATTCCTCTAAGGTTGAGCACCATCACATTGTCTCATAACCCCTGTTGGAGAACTTAAATTCACCACCGCATCACTGTGAGAAAACAACTATCCATTCTCTTGAAGTATCAGCATGACTTCATATTACCATTATCAACAACCCTCCGATGAGTCCTGAATCTTCAACGTCACTTCCTATTTAACCTAATAGTGTTGCCACGTTTAACTATAAGTTCCACTGTGTGTGTCTCATGTTTCCATGTTGATTCCTTTTCAATTTGAGTTCATTTACTTCAAATATGGACCAAAACTTTATTTATTTTTCTTTGTTTGTATTTTATTTTTTATTTATCTTGAAATCCTAAATGAGATTATTTTAGGTTGTTTACTTTTGATTTGTTTAGTCATTTGCTTAGAACATTATGTGTGAACAAGGGAACTTGGGTTCTTATTGGCTTCATTTAGTTGAGATGGGTTTGGGGGGATTCGTTTAGTTGAGATGAGTTTTACAAGCGGCTTTAATGATTTAGATGGGTGTTTGATTGGGAGGATGCATCATTGACAGGGGGAATTATTGTGTATAGCTAAGATTGTAGAATGGGGACGGGTGAAAGATTATTATTTATTTGTGGCTATTAAAAATCACTACAAACATAAATGTTAATTGTCATAATTAACTTTTTTATTTTTTTTAACATTGGTGCTATTTTTTTTCAAATCCTAATTGGAATTTTATGTCACGTGTGTTTTACATGTACACCGCCTAATCCACATAAGTGCCCAAGGGATAGGTTCCGTTAACTATGTTAGCACATGTAACAAAAAGGATCCATCCTAACTTACTTGAAAAAACATAGAGGATTAGTTTGAGTTTGAAAAAGATAAGGAACCTAGTTGAACTTAACATCAAATGTAAAGTTCCAGAGTTTTACTTTTACTTTAGGGATGGAAATGGGTTAGGCCGTCCGTCGGGGTCCGTAGCCTGATGTGTTTAAAGCCTATAAAGGTCAGGCTAGAAGGCTAGACCTAAACTTTTAAAAAAGTCTTTTCAAAATAAACAAACCAGACTGTAGACTTTCCAAAAAGTCTTTAAAATCCAATAGACCGGCCCATCTAATTATCCGAACTACTAATTATTTATATATATATTTATAACATAAAAATAATATATATATATATATATATATATTACATATTTATGTAATATAAATTAATATCGTAGTTATAATAATATAATAATAATATAAATTGAACCAGTTTGCTGATTTATTACATGTTCTGTTTTGTTTGCATGATTTGATTCTAAATGTAGGATTTGGACTTGTATTACTTGTTATGGTTTTTAGAATTTTGAATTTTTGGATAATTTTACCTAGCTTGAGATTATGGAACTCATGATATTATAAATTTCATGAATGGTAACTATTGTTTGGATTAATTATGGTGATTATTTTAGATTTAATTACCTTTTCTTTGTATGAGAAATTGTGTTTGTCTTGCTGGATTTAAAATCAAGGGCATTTGACTCATATATATTAATGAGTCCATTTATAATGATAAGTCTGTTTATAGTGATAGACGTGTCAGCCTATGTAGTTTGATAAACTTTTTGGGTGGTTGTTGACCTTTTGATAACCTAATTGTAAACAAGTCATTTAAATAGGTTTTTAAACATGTCAGACCTTCAAATAGGTTAGGCCTTAAAAAACTCATGATGAACTAATAGATCAAACTCAGACATTGACAATTAAAAGTAGTCAGACTTAGTGCTTGATTGTTTCTCGGTTCCAGCTTCGTTGCCTTTAGAAAACTGAGGTTTCCTAAACCCTTATTCTTTGTTGTGTCGTTTGGCGGTGAACTATTTTTTCCGTCGCCATTCTCCGTTCTCCATTCGTGGGGTCTCAACGACGTTTAACAGTGGATAAGAGAAAGTTCCCCCAAGTCACCTCCGTTTCCTTCTCCCAACTTACGAAAATTGTGTGACCATTTTACCTTGGTATTTCCTCTTAAAAGTTAGCAGTTATGAAGGTCCCTCTCATTAGATCCGTCATTCGTTTGCCATTGTTGTCCCGATCTGCAGCAAACAATAGGTATCCTCTCTCTGTCTTGGTTTTATTTTGTTTTCTAGGTTGATGATTTGCTTGTTGGGTGGTGGTTGGCTGTGGGGGGGGGGGGTAGCTAAGGGGTTATTGGTCATGGGTCATCGCCTTGAGTGGTGATGGGTGGTTATGGGTTTAGGGTGGGTAGTCTGGTTAGGTTTCGTAGTGGCCATGGGTGGCTGAATACAATTTGTCAAATGAAGGTAGGGGATCACACAATTCATGAATTCTGTTTTAGGTTGGTAAGGGACAATATATGCAAGCATGCTAGTAATTCATTTATCAGTTCAAACAAGTTAGTGTTTTCTTTTCTGATAAAGGTTTCAAATGAATTGTTGAGTTCACTTTATCTATTGCATTTCTTCTTTTTAAGTTATTTTTTGTATTGAGTTCTAAAAAACTTACAACTCTAAGCTTGAAGACAACTTGTACCTTTAAAAGAAGCTACTTTGTTAAACTGGAAACAAATAAATTGAGAGTGTTATTGTTACACTAAATTGGAATTGTGTTCTCTTATTTTGGATTTCAAAATTATGTTGTCAATGCCAATGTTATGTTATTATGTATCCAAGTTTGCATGAATGTTCTGCCACAGATGCTCTTGTTAATTTGATAAAGGTAAATTTGACTAAGACTTTATAATTTTGAAATTGTGCAAAAAAACATTGTTCCTAACAGGAGGAATTGAGGCTATGTATAGAATAGTTGAAGCTAGGGGGAAGGGAAGAATCGTTGTTTGTGATTGTGAAGTTTCTATGTATATAATTAAAATTGAAAATTTTTGTTTTTACCATAACATATGAAGCTCCTATATAATGAAGGATTATTATTTGTTTCGGGCAGTGGTAGCTTTGTGTTTTCTAAGCACTGTAGGGAAAAAGACAGGTACACAGGTATATATAAATGTAGCTAATCTTGTTATATAGTATTTATCTTACGAAAAGAAATTTATTCGTTAGAGTTGAGGGGGACTAATTTAATTTGTTGAATCTTTGATACATGATAGATTCTTAGGAAATACTATAGTTAAATTTGTCAATAGTTTTGAAATGAAATGTGTCAATTTCTGCATAATTTTATAAGCAATGTAGCCATTGTTATAGTATTTTGTAATAGACAATCAAGATAGTTGTAATTCATTATATATGTTTTGGCATTATTCTCAAGTTAATTTCATTTGCTAATTTCTTACCATTGAAACTGCTATATAATGAAGTGCTATATAATGAAATTGGGATTGGAACTGAATAAGATAAAGTAAAACTTTCCATAGATAAAATAGAAACAAATTAATTGAAAAATATTGGTTCAAACTAGTAAGTAGCAACAGAGAATCGGAAAAATATCAGTTAATATATTGTCATTTCAAATTACTCCATAAAATATTTATGTATAAGCTAAAATAGATTGGCCATTTAATATATTGTCATTTCTCAGTAGGAAGTTAATGACTCACATAATGAGTGACAGGGTGAGGAGATGAAAAAGGGTTCTGTTCAAATTTTAATTATACCATGAAAAGAGTTTAACATTTGTAGTGTGTGTATACTCTGATAATTTTAGTTATAAAAAGACAATGTATATACTCTGATAATTTAGTTATAGAAAGACAATGATTACACTAGTGTGAATCAATCAAGATCACGAATAATTTTATGTCTTATGTAATTTTATGTCAACAATTTTTTAATATGTGCAAACAAAATTTTAATACCTTATATAATTATATGCCAACAAGTTATACGATGCAATTGAAATTTTAATGCCTTATATAATTATATGTCAACAAGTTATACGATACAATTTAGTTAATGCCTTATAGAATTTATCTTGAACTTGACTTGAATATTACAAAATTACATTAAAATTAATTTTAAATAAAAATTACTTTATTATTGATTTGTTTGTTAACTTCAACCATAAAAGTACTTTTGATAAAAAACAATAACAAACACAATCAAGTAGTAACAAACTAATTGTAGTAGATTAAGAATGTCATCCCAACCAGTTGATAAGGGAAAAGGTCCGGCCACCTCGGGTAAAGCCAGTTGGGATAGGTTTGAAGTTAGAGTCTTCATTGAGGGTGCAATAGAACAAATTAAACACAGAGAATGTAGGGGGACCTCCCTTACAAAGAAGGGTTGGGAAGGGTTGGAACAATATTTCAACGGAAAAACTGGTAGGAGGTACACAAAAGACCAATTTAAAAACAAATGGGACAATCTACGAAAAGAGTGGTTGCCCTGGTACAATCTTTTTCGCAACACAATAGGGCTAGGGTGGGATAATGACCTACACATGTTCATCGCAGATGACGACTGGTGGGATGCAAAGGAAAGGGTATGGAAAATTAATTAAATTTGTTGTGAATTATTGTTGTAATTTATATATAGTAATATCACCTTTGTATGCTAACATACAGGAAAACCCTATGTATATAAAGTATCACCATGAGGGCCTCCCCCATGCTCCTAAGCTAACATACATGTTCAAGGACAATGTAGCGACAGGGGAATATGCTTGGGCTTCATCGTTAGGGGTGCTACCTGAGATGGGGAATGAATACATCCCAGAGTTTGGTTCTCCTTGTTGCATTCATTCCCCAGAGGAAGATAAAAGTGAGGGTTCAGGTGACAGTGAGGATGCTATATTTGGTTCTGAACAAACAAATACTCAAACAAATACTAGGGGAATTAGCAGCATGGGAATGGGAAACATTAACCTGAACCTTGGCTCTCAACCCTCTCAAACAGCTAAGAGTGGCGAGAAGAGGCAGGGGAGGCCCGGTGGAAGAGGTAAGGGCAAAAAAGGTAAAAAGTCCAGTGCCTCAATAATCAACAAATCAATGAATCAGATGGTCGATGTTGTTTCTTCACATACATCGACAATCGTCAGCAAAAGACAGGACGATATCGCCTCCGTTGACCTTGCCCTTGAGATGCTTCACAAGTTGCCCGAATGTGCTAATAAAGTCTTCTTTGCAGAGTGTGTCCGGGTACTTCGGGATAAGGATGCTCGTCTATGGTTCACTAGGATAATAGATCAATCTGAGCAGTTGGTGTCCTGTTGGATAACATTTCAGATATCAATTAGGCAATCATTAGGGTTCATTAAACAATGTTCTTGTTTACATGAATTTATTTTCCATTTGTCTTTAGTTTAGACACTAGTCTTGTATTGATAGTTCAAACTTTTATTTGACTGTTTAATTATGTATGAACTTTTTAAATGTGTGTCTATGTACGAATGTTTATGTATAAACTGTTTAAATGTGTGTCTATGTACAAATGTTTAAATGTCTGCCTTCAAATGAAGGGATGACAGGGAATTATGGTGTTGCAACCTCAACTGACGATTCATCCTCAAATGACAACACTTAAATATATAAGTGTATTGCGAGCTCGTCAGCTACTACAATCTCTGAAGTCGACGACTGGGCACAAAAATATTGTTGCAAGGAACCATGTAGGACAAGCAAGATAAGCAGACATGCATGGGTACAAGAGATACTTTGCGGTAATGACACTAGATGTCTTGAAATGTTTAGGGTTGGCAAATAAGTGTTTGAAATGTTATGCGTTGAGTTGGTAAACCAAGGTTTAAGAAGCTCCAAAAACATGGGAGTGAATGAAATGCTTGCCATGTTCTTACATGCAGTTGGCCACGGTGCAGGTAATAGAGTAATTCAGGAAAGATTCTAGCATTTTGGTGAAACCGTTAGCAGACATTTCCATCGTGTACTATGAGCTTGTCTGAAGTTGTCAGCGGACCTTATAAAGCCTACTGATCCAACATTTGTACATATGCCACACAAATTACGTGATGATGATAGATATTGGCCGTATTTCAAGGATTGTATTAAGGCAATTGATGGGACCCATATCCCATGTATGGTTCCATCCTTAGAAACTATCAAGTTCATTTGTAGGAAAGGTTACACAACACAGAATGTCATGGCTGTTTGTGATTGGGATATGTGTTTCACATTTGTATTGCCAGGCTGAGAGACATCTGCCTATGACGCACGCATATTCAGGGATGCACTAACAAATACAGCTTACAATTTTCCACATCCTCCCCTAGGTTTGGTTTCATACTCTTTCACCCTGTATATTTGTAAATGCATTAGCTTACCAACTCAATATACTAAGTTGCACACTAATATTTCTTATTTTGTAGGTAAATATTACTTGGTAGACAACGAGTATCCAACACCAATGAGATACTTGGGGCCGTATAAAAGTGAAAGATATCATCTCCCTGACTTTAGGCGTAATCTAATTTTGGAAATCACAATGAAATCTTCAATTATTTTCATTCAGGCTTGAGATGCACCATAGAAAGAACATTCAGTGTGTGGAAGAATAGGTTTACCATTATGCATCATATGCCAAGTTTCAAGTATAAGACTCAAGTGCAGCTAGTATGTGCCACAATGGCAATCCTTAACTTCATTCGAAGATGTGCTCAGCCTGGCATTGAGTTTGATAACATCCCTGACATTGATGAGAACAATGCGGACCATCCAAATCAAATAGATCATATAGCAAATGATGAAATTGACACAATCTTATCCTCGAGCATGAAAAATGTTCGTGACTCAATTAGGGATACGATTGTGCTTGCTCAATTTACCAATTAGTATGTAATAATATAAATTGTTAATAATAATATATTTAATAATATATATTTATTATTTATTATTCATAATAAATATTTCATATTTTGTTGATCAAATTATAAATGGTAACTTTCAATATTTCATTGTTAACATTATTTACAAAAAAAATACATTACCACTCTTTTTAACTAATACCCTTTTTGGTAGTTTTACCCTCAAATTCTATTTTTCTAAACCAAGGTTACCAAAACTTTTTCAACTCAAACACAATCACTACTTTTCAACTCACTTTTACCACAAACTATACAAATACAAATCACTGTTTTCAAAACCCCAACCCAACCACTTTATCTAAACCCCAATTTTACAAACCCCGTTTCACAAACCTTATGTTTGGTTTATAGTTAAGGAAACGGAGTTGGGGCAATGAAAAAATTTAAGGGTTGATATTGATCCTTTACGCCGTTCGAAACAGTCAAAATTCCGTTTGTCCGTAAAATTTATTTTTGGGGTTGGTCACCTCTAACTTTTAAACAAACAAACCCTTAAACCTTTCATAACCTTATTAAATTTAACCACGTATAGCACTCTTGCCAAAAATTATAAGAGAAACCACAACCAAAACAAAATATGACTAGTTGTTAACAATCCCACATAAAGAACAATTCATCTATTTGGTGTAATTTGATACCTCTCTACTGTAAATCTTCCCAGGTTTCATTACACTAAATATTAATTGAAAATTTTGATTATTAATTAAAATCATTAAACAGATGATATCTAAAGATTTTTTATTAATTAATTAGGGAAAATTAGTTTGATTAATAGAGGGATATGCTATGAAAGAGGATATAGTACGTGTTTCCTGCGGATTGTAGTTTAGTTTTGATTTTGATTACGACTTGCTACTGCAATGAATTGAAGGAAAGCAACTAATTAACTTAATTATCCTAAATAAGAGTTTGTTATAAGCGTTTATCGCATTCTACTATGTTTGTGCAAATGCATAGGCTAGTTTTTGTACGAACAATCTCAGAATTTGACCTGCACGATGTCTACACGTTTTAATTTAGCTGTAAAAAGCTTATTCAAGTTTTAAGAAGCGTGGCCTCTAGTGGATTGTACACCTATCTTGCAGACACCTTCACTCATCATTGTCCAAATTCACATGCTAACTACCCTACCATTTTAATTTTATTTTCCTAACTCCTTCATATTGTTATTTAAACAATCAATCATTTACCATATAAATAATATCTTGGTATCATCATTATTATGATTTTCAATACATGCGTGCATGTTGGCACAGTGGACCATGGCCCAAGCATTATGAAATATAAAGTATTTATATCTTCAAAAGTCTTCCCCAGATAAGCCAATCATGAAATTGATGTATATCACTAAGTTGGTGGATTTAGATGTGAGGATTGGATGGATTCGGGATTCATGCACTTTAAATTTTATTAACTATACAAAATTTAACCCTTCAAATTACTCCTATGTTTTATCATAAATAACTTCATTCAATGCTCAACAGTAACACTAAGCTACAGGGACTCCTCATTTTCCATCTTGAAACCTGTTGGGGATTGATTGTCCAGGAGTTAAGAAAGAAAAGACATTCAACTTCAACAATCAGTTATAAAAATAAAAAATTATTAATTTAATACATACTTTGATAAAACTATATTTTTATTTAGTTAATAATTTTTTATTAATCTAACTCCAGGTTAGTTTTTTAAACAAACACTCAATTTACTATTTGTTTATTTACTTTACAAATTACTCAGCCGAAACAAAAAATTGAATGAATAAAAATAAATAAACTTATTAGCTTAACTCAAATTTGGATATTTTGAATGATTTGAATAATTAATATTAATGCTTAAATATTTTTATTTTTATAACTTTACTTTTATAATTGAATATCAAACATATGCTATAAGTATATGAATAATGGTAATGGTCATGCATTTTTCTATTTACAAAATTAACAAATTCTCATAAAAGGTATTATGCTATAATAAATTTAAAAATATATAAGTATGATTCATGAAAGTCATGTCTTATGTTGTTTTTGAAAATGTATATCCATGTAATAACGTGGAAGTAATTTTATTTCAACTAACAAGATATCTATCCAATTATACGGGGTAGGTTAATTTTGAGAAATATAATTCTTAAGTTGTATATAAAATGTTATATTATTATTATTATTATTATTATTATTATTATTATTTCTTTTTGTTTTAAAAACCTCGTTCCAAAACATATATTTTAAAAATAATTTTTTAAGTTGATAAAAACATTTCATAATAAAAAGTTTTAAGAACAAATATATTTTATTATTACTTGAAAAGAAATGTTGTAAAAATTAGCCATAAAAATAAATTAAATAAAGCTATCATATTTGGTCCCGTGTTAAGTCTCAATTTTGTAAAAATCAAGTTTGATATGAGAATCTTGCTGGCTAGGAAAACATTCTACTTAGATGATGTTGGATAAAATGAATAGTTTGATAATTTCAAATAAGTTACTAATTTGATATTTTAAACTCAATCTCAAGCTTTACAAAACCCATAAATAATATTAACAATCTATCATTGTTTCTTTAGAAAATAAAAATAAGTATTTTTAAATTAATAATATATTTTATCATATTTGAAAATAAATATTAAATTGATATTATTTTGTTATCGTTGAATAATTCTTTTTAGTTGGGATAGTGTGTAAGAAATAGTTAATATTTCAAAATGTTTACTCTAACCAATTGTTAATATTTTTTTACCAATTATTAGATCATTTATAGTAATTTTATCAAATTTATTTTCAAAAAATTTTAAATTCATCATAGATTCAAAGTCGACTATAATTTCTTAAAAAATTAAAAGTCTTGATCATTTTAGATTAGATAAATATATTTCCTTTTACTTCGAATTCTCATCAATTTTTTTAGTGTTACCCATATGCATTCTCCTTAGCCTTCTCTTTTTTGCCCCAATCTTTTCAACCTTCAAAATTATCAATTTAAATGTGGAAATGGAAAGAGAATGAGAGCAAGTTATCACTTTGTGAGAGATTTAATTGGCATAAAATAATATAAGCAATTTGCACTACACTCTAGTGTTATCCACAAGTTCACATATGGAATAACATGAGGGTGGTAAAAGGATCCAAAAGAAGGATGAAAACCACGTAGTAAGTTATTAGTGATAATCGATCATGATGGTTTATTTATTTCAGAATTGTGAAGAGAATACATGAGGAATGAGTGGAGTAGGGAAAGAAATTACTGGATCTTGGGATGAATGATACCATGTAAAAATTAAGAAGATAAAGATTAAAAACAATTGTATTATTAAAATGTTTTTTGTTGATAACCCTGGACTTAAGTCTGCCAAGATATAAAGGCGTAAATAAAATTAATAACAAACTAGCAAAACAACAGGCTTAGATTTACAGACCCAGACTTAACACTAAAAACCCAGACTCAAACTTTGTATATTAAATAGGTTTCTAGTAAGAATTCAATTTAAAAAAAAAACAAACAAAAAGGGTGACAACATTCCCAAAACTAAATTAGTTAAAAACAATGAATCAAACCAAATGAACAAAATGTTTATTTAAAAATGAATATTGTATTAGGGAAATTAAGAGAAAAGCAAACCAAAGCATTAATAAAATTACCGAGATTACAAAAGAAATGAATTTTTTATATATATATTGAAATCTGAGAATACGGAAGAGAAAAATTAAAAATTAAAAATGCAATTGTCAGTGTGCAGAAGTGCGCGCAGTGTTTTTTTAAAAAAATTAAATTAGAATCTAAAGTAAAAATAAAAAAATAAATAAGAAGTAAATAAAGTAAGAAACAATTGCAAATCAACAAATGATATCCTTTATGTAACATCTCGTTAGTAAATTTAATTAATTCTGCGGTGGAGAAATTACCAATTAAAATATTTCTAAATATTGTGAATTAAATTAAATAATTAGGTGATTTAATTAGAATGAAATCAAATTTATTAAATTAATTAAAGAGATTGGTTTAAATTAAAGTGTGACGGTAAATTATCAATGATCATAAGTATAACTGGTAATTCGAACAGGCAGCCATAAACGGGCAGGTCTTTATCGGGTTGCAGGTCACTTAGGGTCAGACCACCTAGTCTGGCCATCAACAGGCTACGGGCAACTTCGGGCGGTCCGCTTTAAAAAAGGTTAAAAAATATAAATTTATAAAAAATTAAAACTCTATCCAAAACAAATTAAAACTACAAAATACTTTTTTTGCGGAACAACTACGTAACATTTGTAATATTTTTTAAAAATGTTTCATAAATATTTATCATTAAAGTTTATAACAAAAGTCTACAAAAGTCCATATTCCACATATACGGTGAGAGGGAACATAGAAAGAAAGGAAGAAAAACTCTAACTAAAAGAGAAACTCCCAATAATTTTTATTTTTTAAAAAATACTCGGGCCACCCGCAGCCCGCACTCAGTCCGTTTTTCATACTTTTTTAGGGTTGGGCTTCTTTTTCTGCTTACTAATTTTAAATTTTGTTTATAGGCCTATGCACTATATTTTTTCGAGCGGGTTCGGGTCGGCCCATGCGGGCTAACCCATTTTTGCCAGCTCTAATCATAAGGTAACAGGTGAGTCCTAATTATTCAAATAAAAAGAGATATAGAATTAAGAAGTTAAAAGAAAATGTAAAAAGAAATAGAAAGGATGTGAAATGACTCGTTTGCCCTTGGGGTTAAAATTTAACACATTACAGAATGCCTTCTTCTTTACGCGAGAAAGGAAATGAAACAAAGAGTAAACCTGAGAGGAATAAAGCTTCATGGTCATGAGTTTGAATCCAAATTGAAGGTCCAATTGTTGTCGGAACTCCATATTAAACACGTTTTTGGAATCATAACGTCGAGATGAGTAAAATGGTGCTTTCATTTTCGCTTTTCATTCCCTTTCTCCCTCTAGCCAAATTGAAGGTTTCATGGGAGGGAGTTTTCATTTTTTTGTGGTAAATTGGAGCTTAATTGTGGTTTTTGAAATAATGAATGTTACAAACGGCTAACGATTCTTTGTTTTGACAACCATAAGTGGCAGACCAAACTTTGGGAAGCCGTTAGAGGAAGCGAGTCTCGGAGTGGGGGACAAAACTAACAAAGGTAAGCTTCGGAACCACTAAAGTTGTAATTAGAGTCATTTTGATTAAGTAGCCATTTAGTTTCTGAAACCGGATTGTTAACCATTTTTCTCGAATTGGTTGAATGTTAGGTATCATGTGTAACCTACATCGTGAAAAGTGTTGGAGGCTTCAAATTGAGGTAAGGGGTGTCCAGAGTCTTAATTAATTTAGAATTGATTATCGATTCCCATTGGAGTTTGAAAAAGGACGTGAATGTTAATTGTAATTATTTAATTTAATCATATATGAGAATTGTGGTGAAATTATGAAAGTGGAATTAGTGAGAATAAGGAATTTAAATTTGTTATGTAGATGACATATGATTAAGAAAAATGAGAGGATTAATTATAAATACTTGATAAGCTTTTATGAATAATGAATTGTGAGTAATATAGAAGTAAGAAAGATTGTGGTAGTTTGAACTTTGAACTATATGAGTAAGAGGATGAACTTGTAAAGTATATAAGTATGTGTGTGACTATGTGTTTGAATTATAGAGTTTCATTATTTTAGCGCAAGTATCTTAACATGAGATGATGATAAAGTTAGTGATGAATTATAAACAATGTTATAAGTTGATGAATTGAATAGTGATGAATTTCAAGTGAAAAAATTGATATATGTATATATATATATAACGAAATTGATGTACACGAGAAAGAAAAAGATAGTAAGGTAAATTGACGAGTAAGTGTATAATACAAATTGTGAATATGGGAACGAGTTTCCCAATTAATGAGAATGATGATTTTCAAGGTTATAACTTGTAATGGTGATTATGTGATGTGAATGAGATGAATTTGTATATGCATATGATTAGATAGAAATTTAGGTGAACTGTAACGATTGATTATGATTGCAAGTATATGGTGTTGGCTTATAGCATTAGTTGCCTATATATGATGTTGGTTGATATTTATGTATTGTATAATAATGGTGACAATGTTGATATACATATATATATGATGAATTAATATGATGGACTGCTGATGTTTGAAAGATTAAGAGATAATGTGATAATGAATTGAGAAGTATGATAAAGTTGTTGGTGAAATTGTGGCCTGTATGACTTATTTGAATGTCACAAGGTGATGGCTATGATGTCGGGACTTGATGGTGATGCATTATTTAAAATAATAACGAGAAATGTTGTTATAATTGAGTTGATGATTTATAAATGCTTTTTATGCATGTTGTGTGGTGTGGACGGCTGATCAGTATAAATTACCCCCCGTTTTTGGCTCCAGTGGTTAATTATGACCTAATTGAGCTATTGAGTGGTCAAGTAGGACCCAGTGGTAAGGTGGGGAGCCAGGTAGGGCTCAATGGACTAGATAAGTTTCACGGGATGTCAGGTAGAACCTCTAGCTGATGACCGATCCTTTTAGTATCGGATACTAGTGAGTTATAATATACTTTAATTGAGTGTTAGTTGTGTTATTATGTATTGATAGTGGAGTGTATATTCCTTATCTAGTAGTTCTGTAAAATGAGTGATGAAGAATTAAATATATATATATATATATATGTATATAAATATATGTTTTATGTATGTTGTTGTTTATATAGCCTGGGTGGCTTATAGTAATCCAATTGTAACTAAGTGGTGTTGATGATTGAAATCATGTTCGAGTGTATCTATATGGTTGATATGATGATTGAGAAATATGTTTTGATTGAAGGTACTTATATAAGTGATCAAGGGACGGGGGATTAAATTGATTAATGAAAAGTGAACTAAATATAATTTAGTGTGATATATGATAATAAATGAGCTATATAGTACTTGTATGTTTATTCTGAGTAACGGTAGTTGAACAAGGAAATATGCATTTATGGTTGAAAGTGATTTCCATATACAATTATATGAGAAGTGATACCATAGCTAGAGTGGCTCAGGATAAATTGAATGAGAAGTTTATACTACTGGTGAATTAAGCGTAAGTGTATATGTCGAAGCTAATCAGAACAAGTGGAATAGTAAAGAGAATCGAGAGTAAATTGAATAGAAGGTTAAATATATACCTTTTTATGCTCCTTTTATATTAATTAATGATTTCCAACACTTACCCTTGCTGGTGCTATTTTTAGTAATCATTTTCAGGGACATCACAGATACTACATAGGGAAACACCAAGCAAGGTGGGAAATGCCAAGGAAAAGAGAAAGAGAGATTATGTAATAATGATTATGCCAATTGTTGATTGTGTTTATGTTAACATCTTTGTTGTGATGTTTGAATCATGATTTCAATAAATAATTATCTGCTAGGTGATATAGCTAAGTCATGTTCTGCGTGGGTGTAGTATGGTACGGAGTCATTTGATTGAGTGTATGCATATTATATGTTTCAAATTTATGAGGTGAATAACATTAAGACAAATGGTAGTTGGTCTGAGTGATAGTGATATAGTTGAGGAATTGATGATGATTGAGTTAGAAAACATGTGGGTTGTTGGGTGAAGTATAACATTGAGCTAGCTAGATTAAAATTGAATTGGGAATGTGGGTTGACCATAATTAGTAGGATTATGCATTTGGTTCATTGAATTGATGTTTAGGAAAGTAGAGAATTGTATGCTTATACATGAAATAGGCTAATCTAGCCAATTGAGTTGGTGATTTTGTGATCCAATGGGAGTTTGAATCCCTAGAGGGTACCAATAGGTTCCCAAGACCATTTAGAATTTGTGTGTATGGTTGTTAAGAGATTTGAAATCCATTTGCTAAGTGTTAAGTGTTGTGTTGGTCCAAATGTGATTGAATTATATTTTTACGCATATCTTGGTCGTATGAAGAGATTTTTTAGTATGGACTGCGCCAACAGATTTGAAATGGGGGAAAACATAGTGTTCATGGAGTTTCATAGCAATTGAAACCAAAACGGGCAAAATAGGTAGTGCGCAAGTTGGTGGAAATGTCAAATTTGGTAGAATTTCTGTATTCTGATATGACGTAATCGATTACAATCTTTCCTGTAATTGATTAGCACCATTTTTTGATCCTGGTAATCGATTACCAGTCGGGCATAATCGATTACCATCATTTTGAGACCCTCGATTACCAGAGCCAAAAATGGAGGTTTTGAGTGGGTTTTAGCAACGTAGTCCTAAGTTCCTATTGTTTATCGTTGATGGTGTTTTAAAAGCGAAAAATTTACCATAAATTTTTATTAGACCAAGAGATAAACCTTAAAAATCAATAAGGAGACATCACACATTACACCCAAAAAAAGTTATATTCATTGAAAGAAACATATAAACTATAATGTGGCTCAAAACATCATCAGATTATATATATATATATATATATATATATATATATATATCTTGAATTGAAGTGATTTGCTTATCAAACAAATATTCATTAACTATCGAGCAAAATGAACAATTGGACAGCATTTTCATATATATGTTGGAGTGTGTTATCACTGAATGTTGCATTTCTGATGAAATTTTGAAGCATCTTTTAAAATGAAATTCCAATGCTTACAATAGAACAATCGATGATAGACGAACCCAACTTATTCCAATCCTTGCCATAAAAGGTATAAAAAGAAAAGCAAGAAGCAAGAGTTTAAAAAGTGTACTTCATTTAATTAAATGTTAAGAGTTCAATTAAAGAAAATATAATTAATTTTATATTTCCTCCTAAAAGATAAATAGATGAAATGAAAGAAGCATTTTTCATAACCTTATATATCAGTAAGTATTTTATTTTGAAAATAGATTAAGAAAAAACATAACCATAAGTTGGTTCGAAATCAAGTTAATTTAATTTCAAATGATGTGTTGTCAAGTCATTTTCATATCACATGCAAGTTAAGAAATTCACCCTAAAACACAGCAAGACAAGCAGTGAAGTGGCTGGAAATGATGGTTTGCTTGTTGTAAATGTCTTTGATATTAAAAAGGACCAAATGAAAATTTATTATTATTGAGGTTGATAATGAGAAGAGAAAGAGAGATTAGTGTAGATTAGGCAAGGGCATCATCACATATCGTTTGATTTTTTATTGATTTCATCAAATTAAAAAGATTAATATGAATTTTAATTGTTTTGAACGGTGTAAAAAATTAATTTTAATTTTAATTTTTTTTATTTTTATAATTCTATTTTTTTAATTACATACCAAATCAACGTAAAATAAATTTACTAAAAATCGCTGTATTTATGAAGGTCTCACTCTCACATGGAAAAGGACATGCAGTCAATGACAATGTGACATCTATATATGTGATCATGTTAGGTCAAATATAAGGTCAGACATGTGCAGAGCTGGATCTAATTAAATACTAAACAATTTTTGTAACAAATTTTATATATGTATATGCGCGCACGCGTTTCCATATATATGATTAACCTCTACAATATCATTGCATCGCTTGCCTTCTCTTTCTTGTTACTTTCCTAATCGTTTACGTGTTAACTAGTCGGATTTTATGATAAATAGCAATGTTTTTAGAATGGGATCGGTTATTAAACTGGTATCGGGGTTTAATCGTGGTTGAACTGATATTATTAAAGAATTGATCTGGACCTGTCACCTAAGCAGTTCACGGTTCAACCGGTCAGACCGGTTCGGTTTTGATAACAATGATAAATAACTTATTAAATATTAATTAATTATCATCTACATTTAATCAATTTTGATGAAAATATATTACGATTTTATTAAGTTTTCAGTAACCCTATTATTTTTTTAAGAATCAAACAACATTTATTTATATAAACTTAAAATAATTAAGTATAAGATATATTTAATACAAATATACAACTAAGAACATTTATATCAACACTCATCACGATTTAATACATATTACTAAGTTTTCTAACCAATAAAATATAAAAAAACAAAACAAGATTTTCATGTCTTTAATCATGACGGAGTTTTAATTTAGATAAGAACAAACACCTTCTCAAAATATAATAATAATAATATTTGATTGCGTATAGAATGTACACTATGCCGGTGAATTATAAAACGTTTTACTTCTATGATATAAATATAAAAGTTCTCTAACAATGTGTTTTGGTGCTTTTGTATTGCCAGCAGCTTAGTCAATCCTTATTTAAAATTAACCACCTGTCATTACCATTTCAGATTCGATTATCTAATCAACGATTTGCAAGCCAATTTTTTAAGTATTTTCTAAAGTAAGAGTTTTTTTTTTTGTTGCTTTGGATCATATTTGGTGGATATGGTGATTGGGAGTTTGATCACCATATTCTATGATCAAGTTTTACTGTTTTGTTTTGTGTATAGATTAATTGATCTTATGGTTATTTGCATGAGATATCTTGAAAATAATAATAAAAAATTATGTCTATACTTTTATGTATTATGTTATTACCCTTTTTAATAATTTAGTGTAGGACCTCAGGATCTATAGATGTTTGTTCAAGTGACATTAATGGTTTAGGTTATATGTTAATTGTGATTTAATGATACTTGGCTATATGATGACTACTTAGCTGGTGACATTTTCTATTTTTGGGATACATTAATTGAAGCAAAAGTGATAAGCTTACCAACCGTTATAGAGCATGGACAAACGGTAACTCCCATTGAATTTTACTAATATAAGAACATGAAACAAGCTTTAATTACTGTCTCCATTTTTTCTTCCGAATCCCTTATTAACCTCTGTGAATATTCTTCGCATTAATCCCCAATACTTTTTTTTGTAGAATCTTTTACCCTTTAAATAAAGCTGATAAATATTCTATCTTTTTACAACCCCGTCCTGCAACCGACACTTTTGTGACGTGAAATACGTTTTCACTGTCTTCATGTTTAACAATAATCGATTTCTGTTTTTGGGGTTACGTGGGAAATAAAAACAAAAATCGCAGTTAAGTTGTTTATAACAAAATGTGTGTTAATAGAATATGAAAAGGGGTAAGAATATTTTAAAATTTTCATTTATTTAAAATTCAATGTTATTTTGGATCTATACATGCTGGATTGATCGGGTACCATTTGAAGCTCAATAATTATGTATCATTCGTCGTTGTTAGTAGTTTTTAATATCACTAAGTGTACCTTTGTTTAGAAGTTGAAGCCAATGGAATGAAGTTGGTAATAATAAATATTGTATTTGTTACTTCAACTTGATTTTTATATTTTTAAATAATTAATAAAATTAATATTACTTATTAGATTTTTTGTTTTTATAATTTTATTTTTCTATATACTTTATAGTATTTATCTCATCCATTGTAATAAAGATAAAAATAATAATTTTATAAAAAGGATAACGATCAATATTAGTATCACACTTTTATTTTATTTTATTTTTCTACCGTGATTCATGGCAGCTGCTTGAAGATTATAGGAAGGAGAGGAAATTACAAATAATTGAGGATGAAAATTCGACCCAACTCAATAGGTATTTGCAAAAACTACTCCTATGAATTAGAGTGTTCGTATTTGTTTGATATGTAACTATAGAAACTGAAATTTTGATTAATTGAGTGATTAATATTAATTTAATAAGTTTGATTAATAGATTAAAAATTTTATCCTCATCAATAAAATAGGCTAAAATAATTTTACATAATGGGGGTGAGTACAGCATACCCACATATATTAATAAAATAATTTTATGTATAACTAGATATTATTAAAATAAAAAGTATCACTAATGTACCTTTAAGATCTCAACTAAAATATGATGTTTTGTCAAAAGGGACTAACTCATTTAACTAAATAGGATATGTGAGTTATTATAAACTCCTTACATAAGTTTTATTTTAATGAAATAAATAAATAAAAAGTCTCCACTAAAATATGATGTTTTTTTAACAAAATAAAATAGTTTTAAACTACCGCTAATAACTAACTAGAAAACGAGGCTCTTGAATAGCATCTAATTTCCGTGGATAATACTCAAGTTTCTCGCCAATAACCTAACATTAATAATTTCATGTTCTCTATGATAGAAAATTGATGGAATACATTTTATTAGTAACATAAATTAATATAAATGCGTATATTATTTTATTATAATACTAAATCGTTCTTTGTTCTTTTCAAAAACTATAAAGCATGATGTTTGAATTTAAAAAATCATAGTAACTACTGAAAATCTATCGCTAGCGGGTAATTATAATATTAGTATATTGATAATTGATATATTTTAATTATTTTGTTTTCCTAATAAAGGACTTACTTTATAAGAAATACATTAAGTGAAATCATCATTTAATCATTTCTTTTATAATGGATACTAATAATTTATGAGGACGAAAGACACGGTATCAAGAGCTCATTGATTAGATAAGATAAGCACTAAGTTCTACAATATAATTTATTTAAATAGTGTGAAGTATTTTTTTATTGTCATCTATTAAGAAAAAGAATATGAATTTACATAATTGATATGGCATGTAACGGGCCCTAGATCCGGTGTTGTAGGTTGGTCCTTTTTTGGTGTGATAAACATCTTAGTATCATTCAAGTCCGGTCTTATGAATAGTGTCGGGGTCTTGATCATTGTATAAATACAGTTATGGAAAAAATGATAAAATTAATCAAAACAAACTAAGTAATGGATACTTTTATCGGTGTTAATAAGCTCTAACAACATCTTTATTCTTAACAGAGGAAGATGCTTATTTGCGTAGTTAACTTATGGTCACTCGAGTATTTAGCCATTTATCAATGTTGGTATTTTCCAACTTCTTTTCTGCCGGTGTCACCTTACCGATATAAGCATCTTTAGAATATGACTTCGTTAGATACTTCTGGTGTGGTTTTTATGCTTAGCCTCCATTTGGTGATGTTGATTCTGCTGATATAGGTCTGCATTGACACTTGTGGGTCACACTTACACTGAATATTTTTGAATTCTTGCAAGTCAAATATTCCATACCAAAATAACGAAGTACTACTCTCGGGTCTTTTACTACCTATTCTAATATCGGATAGATAACTTAGCTGCTCTTGCGGCGTTTAACTTAGGCCACTCTTTGGGGTCCGGTATGATCCTTGAGAGATTCACCTTGCCACTCCTTGGGGCCAAGTATTCCATACTGTAGTAACGAAGTGCCACTCTTGGGGCTTTACTATGTATGCTCATACTGGATAGATAGGGCGTTTAACTTGGGCCACTCACTAGGGTCCGGTATAGTCCTCAAGGGGTTTACCTTTACACTCATTGGGGCTAATCATCTATACAACTTTCAACATCCGGGATGTCACTCTCAGGGATACTTCTTTGCAGACATCGGATGATTGCAACGAGTTTCTCAACGATGTGGGTCTGTAATGCGATCTCCCAAAGTTGGGGAGACGTAGTTCTCATTCTCTTTGTGATACCGGCTTGGATCTGTGTAATGTGAATGCGATGGTGGGAATTTCTTTAGCGGGTCCTAACGAGCATGCCAATGAAATGGTCTGTAACGGGGCCCTAGACCGGTGTTGTTGGCCAGTCCCTATTTGGTGTGATAAGTATCTTATTATCATTCAAGTCCAATTTTATGAACAATGTCAGGGTCTTGATCGTTGTATGCTAGCATTGTTGTGCTCCTCATATGGGCCTAACGTGTTAAGGAGCGAAGGGGGTGGTACCTGCAAAGACCCCGACGCTTAAGTTAGTTCGGATTCTGATCTCAGGGTTCTATCGAAGCATTGAGTTGGGTACTAGAGAGCTTACTATTATGAGAGATGGCTGTGATATTTATAGTGAATGAATGTGATGTCATCCCTTATGTCATGTGCTAGAGCAGGTTCATACATCACGTGTTCGACTAACAGTTTACAGGTTTGGCCGGTGTTCTCAACTACTTGCTTTACCTTGACTTCGGTCATTAAGTCATTTACATATAGGGTGCAATTTATTATTTTAGTGACTCAAGTTAGGATAGTAGAGTGTATATACATCAACTAAAGACTTCTACCTATATTATGGTCCTTGAGGTCTATATCGGCAGTATCCATTCTAGATCAATAATTACATTGAAAATTATATTTAAAGTGATCTTTAATTTATTCGATATAAAAATTATCCTAATAATGTATAGAACTATCAAGATGGGTTAGAATCTATGAGCCACCTAACTTTCTGAACTAGTTCTATTTTAAGAGTTATAATCAGGATTGTTTATGGATTGAATTAAATCAATTTTAGAGTAAAAAATTATTTGATTGATCATAAAATTATTTTGCAATTTGAATTAGATTGATTGGAATAAATTTTCAAATTCAATTCGATCCGATCCGATTCGGTTTGATTAAATGCAGTTTGAATTGGATTGAATAATTCTGCTTTTATATTTTTATTGTTATTTAATTAGAAGATAATAAATAAATTTTATTTCATTGGTAAACATTAGTGTTAACACAAACGTAAATTTAAATAGTAAAACAACACATCATACATAAAATTAAATATAAACTGATGTTAAAAATAAAAAATTTGTAAAAGAAATGTCTTATGAAAAATAATAAAAACATATAACTTTAAAAGTAAATTAAAAAAATAAGTGAGTAATACAATTTTATGAATATATAATTACATAAATATGATTATGACATATTTATTTTATAAAATGGTTCCAAAATATAGATCCAAAATTAAAATTCAATACAATATAAAAAATTTGGTTTTTACAGTTTTAGGTTAGTTCAATTTTTGATTTATTTTAAAATTAATTTTAATAAATTTTATGGTTTGTATTAAATTAATCATTTTAATAACACTCTTAACTATAATAACATATCCCAATTAAACGCATATTTTAATTCTCTAAATAAATATTTGTAAAAGCACCTCCCCCTTGATGTATAAGGATGGTCAACGTTATAAAATAGTGTATGAGATTTTTATTATAGAGACTATCTAAGAATATTTGGACAATGTTCCTTTCACACACGAACGTGCTTTATATTATATATATATATATATATATATATATATATATATATGTATATATATATATGTATATATATATATATGTATATATGTATATATATATATGTATATATTAATGAAAATGTTAAAGAATTTCTTAAATATATTGTTAAGAAAATTGGTATAAATAAAAAATTCTCTTTCAAAATTAATATCAATTTAATTCTTTTTTATCTTTATTGAATGTTCATATTGTTTTATTAAAAAAAATAAAAGTTAATATTTGGGTTTTTTTAAAAAACAGGGTACTTTTAATTTTTTTTGCAAATAGGATAGTTAGAAAATTAATTAAATGTCCGGAGTGAAAAAACAACAAATCAGTTCTTATATTTCGCACACTCAGTATACAAAACACCCAATTCGCAAAGCCACCATGAAAAACGTACGGATGTAAGACACGTGGCCCGAGGGCGACATCTAATTCGCACATTGACAAGAACCCTGTTTTGCACGTACATTTGATAAATATATCTACAATAGTATCATCAACTCAAATATATGTTCAAGGGATATTACATACACTATATTTATTCTCTAATGATATTTTCCCTTAATCACAAATTATTATACTTTGTTGTTTTGATTGCTAAAGAGGATGTGAGTTAATATGATGATAGATTTGTTTATGTGAAAATTTGGAAGATCTCTTTACAAAGTCATTATTGACTAAAATATCTAAACAACTAGTATAAAAGATGGATCTCCCTCGTCTTAGATGTGAATGACTAAATGAGGAAAAAAGTAAATATTTTATGCACTTTTTCTCCTTTGTCATGATTTATTTCCATTAAGTTTTCCTGTCAAGGTTTTTAATGAAGTGGTATCTACGATAACAATAGACTTTTTTTTACTAGTTTTTTTTTATTCCATACGATTTTTTTGTAAGGTTTTAATGAGGTACATTCTAAAGAGGACATGTTTTGACAGTAAAATTCCTTTTAAAGAGCATATGTTTTGATAGTATTGATCTACTAAACATATTAAAAATGATGTACTTTTTTCCTTCATTAGGTTTTTATCTCATAGGGGTTCCTTTAGTACGATGTTAACAAGGCAAATTCTCAATGGATATTCAAAGGGAAATGTTATGAATATTACATGGATATTCATAATTTATGACACATGATTTTATTCCTTCTAAAGAGGATATGATTTGATATATTGTTATTTTATTATGTATATTAGGATATCAAGAGAATAATGTATTCTAAGTTTTTGTACATTGACTACTCTTTCTATTTGTATAAATACACCATATTAAATAAAATAACACATCTTTTTCTTTCGATTTTCTCTTATCATTATTCATTTTTCTGTTCTGTGTATCGTTCTCTCTAATATTTAACTTGTATTTATATTATTCCACAGTAAATATAATTCTTTTTTTTAATGGTATGTTCAACATATGATTTTATAAAAAACTATATTTATGTTAAGAAAAATGTCAATTTAATAATTTAAAGAAAAGATTAGTATTTCAAAAGTTTTCCATATCAAATAAATTCTCAAATAAGCACAATATCTGTTAAATTCTTATAATGAAATATGTCATTGTGTAATCAAAATATCTACCGTGTTAAATCATTCTGTTAACCGATACGTACCAGTGTGACACATAATTAAGTCTCTGTTATTGGTTTTTCAAATGATAGTTTTATGTTTATGAACAAAAGGATAAATATATTAAAAAAACCCAGATACAAGTAGTACCTTACACACACATAAAAATGTCAGTAACTACTAGTTACAGAGATTAAATACACACAATAGGCTTCCTATCGCAATCTAGAAAAGGAGGAGAAGAAATAAACTAATCTAGCTAAACAAATTCCACTTGAAATTTTTACTGAAGTCACACAGTGATTCAAAGCAAGATGAAAGATAAACATGATAGATATTTTGGTCATTTGATAATCTACTCAGTGAACACAATTTTTAAATACCTAGTTACCTTCTTTTGAAGGATCAAACTAAACTTTTTTTCCCATATGATTCCTTAAACTATACTGATTGATTAATACTTGTATTAATACTTTACACACTCTAATATCTAATTATTAATTAGTAAAATATATTAAAAAAACCAAATCGGAAGAATACTCTTACATGTTTCTTCCATTAAATTGTTGCATGCATATTAGTACTAAAAAAAGGAATTAAGCAACAATTCCTTCGTCACAACATTTATGATAAAGAACCAAACACCTTATTTTGTTTAAAATTTAACATTCGGTACTTGTCAAATGATCTTAGCATAAACATGCTCTCTCTCTATATACACACACATATTTATGACTATATATATACACACATATTTATGACTTTCGCTTCCTCTGTTTCTTATTTTTTTCTTTTAACTAAAATATTTTTTGCTTTATAATAAATTTGTCAATTTTTTTGGGCCAATTTTTTACAATGCCTTTTGGTAACAATAATGTTGTCAATTTGAAGACAAATATTATGCCAAAAAGAATACAAAGACAAATATGTTTTATTTTTAATTTTCGTATTTTCATTTAGAAAAGCCCAAAATTAATTACAAAGGAGTACAATTCATTTGACCCGCATTTTTATACCAAAGTTATATACTTTAGAGAGCGTAAAAATTCAAAAGCTGGAAAGTAAAAGGAGTCATAAGCTACTCTCGTCTTTATCCGAAAAGGACTGAGCAATGCCATGCAGAATGTGCAAGGTAATAATATTTATATTATGGGAAACTGTTTCTTTTTCTATTTGAGATAATTTTTTTTAGTAAATATTTTCTCTATACACAAATCTTAAATTTGTAATCTTATTTTTTTTAAAATGAAATATGTATTATTTAAATTAGTCACTAGTTATTTCCGAAGTGTCTTGTTAAGAAGCACGTATTGATTGGAGAGAGAAGGAGATGAGAAAGAGATTAAAATGATTGAGGATGGTATGGGCCCTTTGGTACAAGGTCTTTTTAGGTCTTCCAATGGCAAAAAAATATCGCACAAAGTTAGGCAAGCCATACATACGTTTTTCAAATTGAGCAAGAGATGCGTCAAGACGAATAATTACAAATTACAAATACTTCAACTATTTAATGAAGATGACCTCGTTTGAAAATTATTCGCAAGATCTACGTTAAAATTATTTAAATCCCAATGTCACAATTACTATAGCTACTTTATTATTCAAATAACAATCCTCATTCCAAACCCCACTTAAATCAAGTTGGTAATTAAAGCTTATTTTTAAAAAAATAATAGACCATTATCATAATTATGGCTTTCTCTCTCTACGAGCGTGAATAAGTTGTATGTTACCTTGTGTTTTTGTAATTTAATAAACTTTTTAATTTAACAAAGTTACCGACATGATTAGTTGGGGGTGGTAAAGAAAGAATCTATATAAAGGGGGCATGAGTTGAGATGCAAAGCGCAAAACTAAAACCCACTCTGTAGTGAGGTTGAGGGAAAAGCAGGGAAACAAAACAATGGGGTCCTTAATGGCCTCTGGCACTCTGTGTCTTGTGTTAGCCATAGTGTCCCTTAGCTTGCCATCTGCAATCTCAGCAGATAACTACATATACGCATCACCTCCTCCACCCAAGAAGCCTTACTACTACCATTCCCCTCCACCTCCAGTGTACACTCCACCCAAGCACCCTTATCACTACCCTTCACCACCCCCTCCTAAGAAACCATACAAATACCCTTCTCCACCACCACCTAAGGCTCCTTACCATTACCCATCTCCACCACCACCACCAAAGAAGCCTTACAAGTACCCTTCACCCCCACCACCTAAGGCTCCTTACCATTACCCATCTCCACCACCACCACCAAAGAAGCCCTACAAGTACCCTTCACCCCCACCACCTAAGGCTCCTTACCATTACTCATCTCCACCCCCTCCACCAAAGAAGCCCTACAAGTACCCTTCACCACCTCCACCTTATAAGGCTCCTTACCATTACTCATCTCCACCCCCTCCACCAAAGAAGCCTTACAAGTATCCATCCCCACCTCCACCTTATAAGGCTCCTTACCATTACTCATCTCCACCCCCTCCACCAAAGAAGCCTTACAAGTATCCATCCCCACCTCCACCTTATAAGGCTCCTTACCATTACTCATCTCCACCCCCTCCACCAAAGAAGCCTTACAAGTATCCATCCCCACCTCCACCTTATAAGGCTCCTTACCATTACTCATCCCCACCCCCACCACCAAAGAAACCATACAAGTACCCATCACCACCACCACCTAAGGCTCCTTACCATTACTCATCCCCACCACCACCACCTAAGAAGCCTTACAAGTACCCTTCACCCCCTCCCCCAGTGCACGTTTACCCACCAAAGGCTCCTTACCATTACTCCTCTCCACCTCCTCCTCCTAAGAAGCCATACAAGTACCCATCTCCCCCACCTCCATCACACCCTTACCCACACCCACACCCTCACCCACACCCTATTTACCACTCTCCACCCCATAAGCCATACAAATACGCATCCCCTCCACCCCCAGTCAAGCCATACCCTCACCCTCACCCTCACCCTCACCCTCACCCTCACCCTTACCCACACCCACACCCCCTCCCCCACCCTCACCCACACCCACACCCACCCTACATTCCAAAACCAGTTTACCACTCTCCACCACCACCTTACAAAAAGCCTTACAAGTACCCATCACCCCCACCACCAGTCCACCCACCCTACATTCCACACCCAGTTTACCACTCACCCCCACCACCCTATAAGAAGCCTTACAAGTACCCATCACCACCACCACCAGTTCAACCTCCTTACGTTCCTCACCCAGTTTACCACTCTCCACCACCACCTTACAAAAAGCCTTACAAGTATGCTTCCCCTCCTCCTCCACCACACTACATCTACTCATCACCTCCCCCTCCTTATCACTCTTAGACACTTCCCGTAATGTAGCAAATGGTAAGCTTCTTCAATCTTCACGCCACCCCACATTCTCAGCATTCCCAAAATTTCTTATGTTTTTTGAATTATTTAAGAATTCAAAAGATTTTCTAATATGATTTTTTTAAGTCAAGTTTAACTCAGTCTTAACTAAAGTTTTTTCCTTTAACAGGCTAGGTAACCGGGTAATATATTGTTTTTTAAAAAATTTCCTTCCACCACTTAAATATAAATATTTTTTTTATGTAAGTGTACTTTTCCGAAAATGAGGAACAGACGTGATTCTTGTCACCAGGTCACATGGGAAGTGATTTTATTTCCTCGTTTGAAATTAGTCAAGAACCTATTAAGGTTAATGACAGTGACCAACATGCTAATAATAGATCCATTTGTTGTGTATGTTTGTTTTTAGGATATGTGGCTAATAAAGAAAGCGATTGGAAAGAAGGAAAAAAAGCGTTTCGCTTGGTGTAACACAGCAGGGAAAAGAGGAATATGGAAGCAAAGTTTCCGCGTTTTGTCTTTCATGAGCAAGCAATTGTGTTTAAATTATTATAATGTTTTTCGACGAATAGGATTTGTTTTCTGTCTTTTTTGCTTTTGTTAATTATGGGAAAAAAAGGAGAATTGGGTGTAATTTTAATTACAGTTGTAAAGCACTGCGCTCTGCATGACATGATGCATGTATGCACCCCCTGTTAATGAATAGTACAAGCATGCTATGTAGTTTTCAACCTGCTGCGTTCGCAGGGGTTGTAAGACTAATCATTATATAATAAAATAAATTATTATGTTCTCGCTCTCATATTCATATATATCTTGCTCAAATTTTAATTAATCAAAATGATTTTTTCATACATTATAAGAAAATATCATCTTTTCAAAAATTTATGTTACATATACTCCTCTCTATTCATTATGATGTCTGCGTGTATATTTAAGAGAACTAAATAATACTTAAATGTATGTGGAAATAACTAATATTAGCTAAAAGCGGTAAAGAGAAAAGAGTTTGTGTTTGTGTTTCTTTTCTAGGAATGTATATCTGTTTGTTATTTGTTAAGATAAAGGAAATGCATTTCATTGAAAGGTGGGATATGTAAGTCAGGTGCTCTAAAACATTTTGTGTTCTACAAGTAACGTTCTGAAATATTGCCGGAAATGGATGCATAGGGTAACAGAAGAAGAAAACCCCAGAGAAACTGGAGAACTCATGAAATTTCCCTGCACAAAAACAATATTCATATTTACCATGTATAACTTCTTTTTACTGTAGTATTCGATTTTGTTCTTTTTTCTTTATATTGAGTATATAAAATGTTAAGGAACAATAAAATTATGATAATAAATAGTACATTTGCTGTAATTAAATTATTTTATTTTTCTATAAGACAATAGTATTATCTTTTCGAGAGAGTTTACATTCATTGTACTGAAATGGGTGTTGAATAATTTTCAATGTAAATTACTTTAGAGTAATTAGTTAAATAACACTCGGATGCTAATTAAATTTCTCAAATTTTGATGTCACTAAATTAGTGTTCCAAACATTAGGTTTTATTTTCTTTTCTTTTGGTATTGTTAAAGAGTCGTGATATTTGGGTTTAAAAATGTGAGAGCCACCTATCAGAGGATGATTCACGTAATATTTGCATACCAAATTGGTCGCAATATAGAAGTATACGGTGATGACATAATGGTCAAATTTCATGACAAATAGAAGCATGTGAAGGACCTGAAACATTTGCCAATGTCCGCAAATACAATTTATGGCTTAAGCCTGAGAAGTGCACCTTTAAAGTACAAGGCGAAAAATTTTTAGGGTTCATGTTAACACAACGCAAAATCGAGGCTAACCTAAACTAGTGTCAGGCTATCATCAGGATGCGTAGTCTGATCAAAGCCTTAGAAGTCCATAAACATTTCGAGAACATCAATGCATTGTCGTAGTTCTTATTGAAATTAGCCAAGAGAACCATATCGTTCTTTAAAGTCTTTGACAAAGCTAGCCAATTCAAATGGACTAATGAGTGTGAGGAGGCCTATAGAGAATTGAAGAAAAACTTAGGCTATCTACCATATTAATACAAGAGAAAGAATTGTTGTTATTATTATAAATGGGAAAAGATAAAGTCGATGGCAACTTGGTGTTAGAAGAGGATAAGCATCAGATACTTATCCATTTTGTCAGTAGGACACTATAGGGTCGGAATAGAGGTATGTGATGGTTGAGGGGTTCTCTTTATCTTTAATATCAGCTGCATAGAAAGTTAGCAGATCATAGTGAAAATAAATCAACCAATTAAAAAAAATTCCTTAGAAATATGCATTGTTTGGTCGCTTTCAACCATTATACCAGCTCCACATCCCTTATCGTTGGAGGATCCATCCATGAACATCGTGTAGTGTGAATGTTTGTCTTCCAATTCTCTCTTGTCATTTCGGCAACAAAATCAGTTAAGACTTGAGCTTTGATAGCGGTCCTGGGATCATAAGAGATGTCAAACTCTAAAATTTCAATTGTCCACTTAATCATTCTTGCTGTGAGATCTAGTTTGTACAACACCATCATAAGGGGGAGGTATATTCGGATGACTATAGGGTAAGGATGGAAGTATTGCGTCATTCTTAACATGACAACAGTTGATACCCAAGAGGAATATCAAATTTCACATATGAACTTACTTACAAGAGCTCCTTCGTTTGTTTGCATGTCGTTTTCTACTTCTCTAGGTCTAAGCGTCTTTTCTTTTGGGCTACAGACCTTATTTCTAGGTGCACCGCCAGGTTGTGACAACAGAAGTTTGGATCAATTCATAGTATATTGGTCATTGCTGAAGTAAAGAGCTTTTTGTATTTTTGAATAAGTTCTACTTGCCTCTTCTTCATATCAGTCACTAAACGAAAAAAGATTGAAAAGAAGATTCTCCCCATATACTAATATGAATAATATAAAGGGACCATAATATTAATGATCCGGTCCTAACACCGGCCCCCAAGAGCATGGCTTTAATGCTTTGCCAGGTCAGCATTTCGAACAAGGGAAGTACGCTTCAAATGCATTATAATTGTTTCTATACGGAGTATATACGACCAAGGCATGTTACTCCGCCAAGGCATGTTACTCCGCCAAGGCATGTCACTCCGCCAAGGCATGTCACTCCGCCAAGGCATGTCACTTCGCCAAGGCTCATAACTCCGCCAAGGCATGTTACTCCGCCAAGGCATGTAACACCGCCAAGGTGCATAACTCCGCTAGAGCTTATTACTCCGCCAAGGTGGAAAATATTGAATACCTTATATACATGCATGAAATATTCCCAATGCATATCACTCCGCCAAGCCACAGGCCCAATATAGGCGGAATACTGAATTCCCCATACTGCGTAGCGAGCCCATACTTATAACCCCGGCACGAGGTTGACTCTGTCTTGAGAAGTTGAAAATGGGAATCACGCTGTCACGCATAAAAGGGGAACAATGAATAAAATAATAAAGCATTAACGCTTTCCCAGCAAGTGGAAAAGCAAGTGGAAATACCCACTACAGTGATGGTGCTCGTGAACGACACAGGGGCCCACTACCTTTCTTGCATTATGCCTGAAAACAAGGAAATGGTCCTACCAGTAATAGAGCACAGCACCAGTAACAGGTATATAAACCTCAGCAAAAAGGTATAAGGGGTCCTCCCCCAATTCTGAACCTTACACTCTCTTACTTGTATAATTCTCTCAGATTTGCTTTCTAAGTCTTAAAGTATTCTGAAATACTGACTTGAGCGTCGGAGAATAATTGCAGGTACCACCACCAACTGTGTCAAGGCATAGAAGGCAATTTCAGGCGGACTACTACATCGCCGTAGAGTGAGTTACACTCCGCCCCAGTGTGGTCCTGACTCCGCCCAATATACAAGGATACCCCGTATTCGTATCTGTGTATCACAGCCTTGTATCAGATTGACATTACATATATACATTTTGAGCTGTTTCAGAATCATAACTTTACACCCCCTGTAAAGGACGGTTCATTGGCACGCCCGGTGGGACTCGTTAAAGTTATTCCCACTTCTCGTTTAAGAAGTCTGGTCTCTTATTATGGAAGGCAATGGGAGAAACCAACCAGATGGGCACATGGAAGACATCACTGCCCAAGAACAACCAATGAACAGGCACTTAGCTCTCGAGTCGCCTGTGGAAAGTTCAAGAAGAATGGTGCAGGTTTCAGCACCAAATCTAAAGGATGAGATGATAAGAAAGCTGAGGGAGGAACTGATGGAATTGAAACGCGAAAGAAAGAGCGTGGAGGAGAGAGCCATGTCTCTGATCAAGGGGACACATCACACAACCGAGGGAGAAAAATCCTCTACCCCCCAGTTTTCAAATATCCCACATTTGAAGGGAAGCCATGTACCTGGGGGCAGATGAAGATGTCATGTGCAGGATGTTCCCTCGGACTCTTGTTGATGATGCCCTTAGCTGGTTCAGGAAGCTACCATCAGGTTCCATTAACTCATGGGAAGAAATGGCAACAGCGTTTATGGACCACTTTGTCATCTCCAGTGATATTCCCAGAACATCTCATACCTTGGCTCAGATTAGGCTGGGGGAGCATGAAACTCTCAAGGACTTCTTGAAGAGGTTTCACAAGGAAGCAGCTGCTGTTCCAAACTTGGCAGAAGCACTTCAATTGCACATAGCAATAGAAGCTTTGCAACCAAGCTCTGCTTTTGCCATGTCATTGGCAAAGAATCCTCCAGTGAATTTCAAAGAATTCAAGAGGAAAGCATCCAAGTATGTGAGCATTGAAATACGCTTGGAAGCAACAGTGGCAAGAGAGAAATCCCCAACGTTACAACGGAGTGATAAGAGCAGATCCAGATCGGGTTTTACCAAGAAGGTCTAATGAGTCATAACCCCGACTCATCTCTCTTTCTCTCTTTTGTAATTCATAATTAATGAAATACTCTAAATGATTCACCCATTGTCTTTATGATTTTATTCGATGCACAACACTGTTGTGACAAGATACTTTCAGGACGGATGATCCTAACAATGTATCCGTTGTTAGCGATGAACCTCTTCGAAGGTACAACTGGGTGAATCACCCCATTCGAAGGCCCAGATTGTAGGATTAAACCGAACTCTGGGTACGGTTAGTAAGTTTGGCTGAACACCGGTGAAGGCTCGGATTGTAGGATTGAACCGAACTCTGAGTACGACTAGTAGGTTTGGCCGAACGTCGGTGAAGACCTGAGTTGTAGGATTAAACCGAACCTCAGGAAATGGGTTGTAGGATTGCACCGAACCCCATTCGAAGGCCCAGATTGTAGGATTAAACCGAACTCTGGGTACGGTTAGTAAGTTTGGCTGAACACCGGTGAAGGCTCGGATTGTAGGATTGAACCGAACTCTGAGTACGACTAGTAGGTTTGGCCGAACGTCGGTGAAGACCTGAGTTGTAGGATTAAACCGAACCTCAGGAAATAGGTAGTAGGATTGCACCGAACCCTATTTGAAGGCTGGTGAATGAGTGAAATCCAACACCCGTTGAAGAAGAACGATTGAGACTAATTTCCCCAGGACGGATGCTCTCAATCACATATTCTATGAGTTGACGATGTAACTCCTGGCGCGGACAATTCCCATCATCATCCTTATGATGGAAGTCTTTGAAGACTCAATCCGTACTCTTACGATTGAGATACACTTCCCCAATCCGACCTTAATATTGATCACGCTGAACGGATTATTAAATGCCTTCCTGCATTCAATCTTCACTCTAACTTTGAATTGATTATCCATGGCTGAACTTGTTCCCATGCAGATAAGACAACGGCTCCAAAACTGAAGCACAGATGCATAACTCTTTATTCCATAAAGATCAACCAACATGCAACAACGCTTCGCAAACGGAGTCAATAAAAGCTCCTTGGGGGGAAAGGATTGGTGTCTCAGCTATATGCTGCACCATACCGACCCTGAGGTCCAGAAAACTCCTTGGGGGGAAAGGATTGGTGTCTCAGCTATATGCTGCACCATACCGACCCTAAGGTCCAGAAAACTCCTTGGGGGGAAAGGATTGGTGTCTCAGCTATATGCTGCACCATACCGACCCTAAGGTCCAGAAAACTCCTTGGGGGGAAAGGATTGGTGTCTCAGCTATATGCTGCACCATACCGACCCCAAGGTCCTACAGGCCGCCTATGGAAAGAATTGGTGTCACAGCTATATGCTGCACCATACCGCCTCAAAGGATGAATTGGTGTCACAGCTATATGCTGCACCATACCACGGAAAGAATTGGTGTCACAGCTATATGCTGCACCATACCGCCTCAAAGGATGAATTGGTGTCACAGCTATATGCTGCACCATACCGCGGAAAGAATTGGTGTCACAGCTATATGCTGCACCATACCACCTCAAAGGATGAATTGGTGTCACAGCTATATGCTGCACCATACCGCCTCAAAGGTCCAACCAATTTCTTGCAGGATGAATTGGTGTCACAGCTATATGCTGCACCATAGCAATCCTAGATTCGACAATTTTCATTTGATCAGGAGTTACACTCCAATTCAAATTCAAAGGGATGAACGTTCCATCCAAAACTTGACTCCGCCCAACTACTAATGTTTTACGGAGTATATGAGTAACAAACTCAAGCACTACTCAACAAGTTCAAGTAAGTCCAACACTTGTAAAATTGTGCTTCTTTGAAATTCCTAAGAGGCTATTCCGCCTTCTTACAGAATCCAATCTTACTAAAATTCCTAAGAGGCTACTCCGCCTTCTTACGGAATCCAATCTCATTAAAATTCCTAAGAGGCTATTCCGCCTCCTTACGGAATCTGTTCCATTAAAATTCCTAAGAGGCTACTCCGCCTTCTTACGGAATCTAATTTCATGGAAATTCCTAAGAGGCTACTCCGCCTTCTTATGGAATCCAACTTCGTTGAAATTCCTAAGAGGCTATTCCGCCTTCTTACGGAATCCAATCTTACTGAAATTCCTAAGAGGCTACTCCGCCTTCTTACGGAATCCAATCTCATTAAAATTCCTAAGAGGCTATTCCGCCTCCTTACGGAATCTGTTCCATTAAAATTCCTAAGAGGCTACTCCGCCTTCTTACGGAATCCAATTTCATGGAAATTCCTAAGAGGCTACTCCGCCTTCTTACGGAATCCAACTTCGTTGAAATTCCTAAGAGGCTATTCCGCCTTCTTACGGAATCCAATCTTACTGAAATTCCTAAGAGGCTACTCCGCTTTCTTACGGAATCCAATTTCTTTGAAATTCCTAAGAAGCTACTCCGCCTTCTTACGGAATCCAATCTCATTAAAATTCCTAAGAGGCTATTCCGCCTCCTTACGGAATCTATCTCATTAAAATTTCTAAGAGGCTATTCCGCCTCCTTACGGAATCTGTTCCATTAAAATTCCTAAGAGGCTACTCCGCCTTCTTACGGAATCCAATTTCATGGAAATTCCTAAGAGGCTACTCCGCCTTCTTACGGAATCCAACTTTGTTGAAATTCCTAAGAGGCTATTCCGCCTTCTTACGGAATCCAATCTTACTGAAATTCCTAAGAGGCTACTCCGCCTTCTTACGGAATCCAATTTCTTTGAAATTCCTAAGAAGCTACTCCGCCTTCTTACGGAATCCAATTTCATTGAAATTCCTAAGAGGTTATTCCGCCTCCTTACGGAATCCAGGGCATACGTGGCAATGAGAGATTGAAACGACAAAACGTGGTTTCGAGGCGCTTTAATGACAGGCGTGACAAGTAATGACAAGCAATAAATGCATGAAAACGCTTGTCCGTAAATCCTGAACTAGCAAACGCCGCCTAAACCCATGCCTATAAAAGCTAAACTTAAGTGTTATAGCTCATTACAATGACTCCGCCAGTCACTATAACAAGCTAGGGGGCATATGATCCGGTCCTAACACCGGCCCCCAAGAGCATGGCTTTAATGCTTTGCCAGGTCAGCATTTCGAACAAGGGAAGTACGCTTCAAATGCATTATAATTGTTTCTATACGGAGTATATACGACCAAGGCATGTTACTCCGCCAAGGCATGTTACTCCGCCAAGGCATGTCACTCCGCCAAGGCATGTCACTCCGCCAAGGCATGTCACTCCGCCAAGGCATGATACTCCGCCAAGGCTCATAACTCCGCCAAGGCATGTTACTCCGCCAAGGCATGTAACACCGCCAAGGTGCATAACTCCGCCAGAGCTTATTACTCCGCCAAGGTGGAAAATATTGAATACCTTATATACATGCATGAAATATTCCCAATGCATATCACTCCGCCAAGCCACAGGCCCAATACAGGCGGAATACTAAATTCCCCATACTGCGTAGCGAGCCCATACTTATAACCCCGGCACGAGGTTGACTCTGTCTTGAGAGGTTGAAAATGGGAATCACACTGTCACGCATAAAAGGGGAACAATGAATAAAATAATAAAACATTAACGCTTTCCCAGCAAGTGGAAAAGCAAGTGGAAATACCCACTACAGTGATGGTGCTCGTGAACGACACAGGGGCCCACTACCTTTCTTGCATTATGCCTGAAAACAAGGAAAGGGTCCTACCAATAATAGAGCACAGCACCAGTAACAGGTATATAAACCTCAGCAAAAAGGTATAAGGGGTCCTCCCCCAATTCTGAACCTTACACTCTCTTACTTGCATAATTCTCTCAGATTTGCTTTCTAAGTCTTAAAGTATTCTGAAATACTGACTTGAGCGTCGGAGAATAATTGCAGGTACCACCACCAACTGTGTCAAGGCATAGAAGGCAATTCCAGGCGGACTACTACATCGCCGTAGAGTGAGTTACACTCCGCCCCAGTGTGGGCCTGACTCCGCCCAATATACAAGGATACCCCGTATTCGTATCTGTGTATCACAGCCTTGTATCAGATTGACATTACATATATACATTTTGAGTTGTTTCAGAATCATAACTTTACACCCCCTGTAAAGGACGGTTCAATTAATAACCACAATAATTACAGTTAAAAATTTTATTAAAAAATGGAGTTATATAAATTTTAAAGTTAATAAGATATTAATAATTTATTACAAAATTTTTAGCTTGAAAGATCCGGTAATTTTGAAATTAACAAATTGAATAGTCGTCCAAATTCTTTGTTTTTTAATATCTAAAACAAATTAATAGATATTTTTCATTTTCTTCTCTAAAAATACTTTTTTAATTTAGAAAATGGTTTACTTTCATAAATCTGGGTGATAAAAAGAAATTAAAGATGCTTTTATTTCTTCTAGTACGTGTGGAACCGGCTGCCGCGCACGAATTGAGAGGGTGACACAAAAAAACCCGACAAGAAACGTGGGAAACGCCTGCGTCTAAAACATTTTTCCCGACATAGATTTTATTTTATTACAAAATGTGTATTTGAATTTTGAGCGCTTTCAAAAAAAATAATACCAATCCGTATTTGAACGGATCCGGTTCCGCTACTGTCATGAACCGTTCTGTCCCCTGTTTGAATGATTTTCTACCCAATTTATTTTTAAATGGGTGAAAAAAATATTTTTTACATTGATATAAAATATAATATTTGTTATAAATTTTTTATATCGGTTATTTTTAAAAATTTACGGTATAAAAAATATTAAAAACAAAAATCAGTACCAACTCAATGGAGAAATGACAAGTAGACGATCTTAGTTGTTTCGTATGGTATGGTTAATATAAATATGATTGGTATAAATATAAAATCTGAACCATCCAATATAGGAGATAGAATTATGAAGTAAGTATTTGATATTGATTTCTCTTAGTCATTCTATATTTTACCGGTCCCATGAGATTTAGTATTATATATCCCTGAGTTCAGGGAGAGCTCAAAATCTTAAGGTCTTGAGGTTCTAGATATTCACTGTTGATTAGTGTTGAACGACAAATTTGAGTGTTAGTGATAAATTCAACACCGAAGCATTATAGGTATTAAATGTTGTACCTTGTGTGTATTAGACGTAAGTATTTATAGGCGTGTGTCGAGGAGATGAACCCTGTTATGGCATTTATCACTGCCATCCTACTTGGTATAGAAAAAATTGTCATGTTCAGTCTTTTCTGCCACCACTTACAGCTTTTGATCCGGTATGTCTTTAACAATCTCAGGTTTCTCACCCTTGATATCGATCATAATTGGCCTGGATAATGGAAGATTGGATTGCATATTCGTGGGTCATAATGGATCCTTCTACTATTGGTGTCGTTTAACTGGATGTGTATTATTATTTTATCATGGCGTAAGGGCTGGTATCATGCCCAGATCAAAATCTTATTTCAAATTTTTTATGTAGGTAGTTGATTACAATGAACTTGTTTTAAAAATAATTATTCTAATAATTTTATCATATTTATAATAATTCTTCAATAGTTTAAATATGTTAAGTGAAAAAATTATGTATTTTGTTTGAATTATTCAAAACAAAATTAATTATTTTGAAATAAGGGAAGTGTTTGATAAGTATATGATCAATGATTTAAGGCTTGTAATTCGGTCTCAATACCAGCTTATGGGTAATAAGGTAATTTGACCTAAGTCATCGGCATCTCACGTAATATTGTAATCTAATACCGGCTTCCAACATTGCACGTGAGACTCATGATCCAATACCGGTACGAGCCATTCTCTTGATACCGGTAGGTCATAGTTGACTCATTCAATTGTGTGCTGAAAAGCAACCTGCAAAGTGATTGGTAGGAAGGTACAATTGTTAGGTAGCGTCCTTGTCATGTGTCAACTTTTCTGTAAGCATCAGAATCGTACTGACACTTTGTATAGAAAGCTCACTAATGCAAAATGACTCTTCCGTTATTCTAAGGTATAAGTATCTACAAATCAACAATGAAAAGGTAGAAGATTCTTACTCTAACTTACGCTCCAACTTTTACATTCTCTTTGAATATCCTACTAACTTGAGCATCGGAGTGTCCTTGCAGGTGACACCCCTTTCGTCCCACAACGTGTAAGGTTGGTGAGATTTATCAAAGGATCACTTCAAGATTTCTATTTCTCCACCGGAATATAAGGTATAATACCAGATCCCCACTAAATCAACGTAAGATTAGTTCAAACAATACCACCTAGGGGTTGATCTTCATACCAAATTCGCACCTCGGCCTAGATCAGTTAAGCTTGTTTTAAAAAATTAACTGATAGATTTAGTTGAAAAACTAACTAAAAATTGAAAAACTTGCTGAAAGTTAATTAAATTAAAATATATTTAATAAAAATAGCTGTAAAATGTAAAATGATATAAAATATATTTTTTAAAAGTAATGATCCGGGGTGTTAACCAAATTCCTGAGGTAAACCGGGGTGGTATCACTGTAAGGCCACGTCATCAGATTTACTTGCCTAAGAATGGTTCGGATGTCGTATCCAGGGTTTAAACTAATGGCAACTACGGTTCCAATACTAGGACCCCGGTCCTGTCTTGACAACCAGACAATGAGTCAAAATCGGTATAGGCTGCATGTTCCTGCAAACACTGTAGTTACAGTAAATTAGGAAGAAGGTCAAATCAATTTCTTAACTCAGGTAATCCCTATAAATACAACTCATTTATTACTGAAGAGGGATCTGATCTAATTTGAGAGTTGTCTCCGTAATACCTATATTTGCCGTTTATCCGAATTGACTTAAGTATCAGAGAATCTTTTACAGGTATACCTCCGGTGTGTTCTCTCAACTTCGGTACGGACTTGAACATCAATTTCACCCAATACTTGAAGAACTTAGGCTCCCCACTGGACCTAGGTGTAAAATACCGTACTCCACTTAGATGGTGTAAAATTGAGAGCTAAGAGAGATAACTCCGGACACCGGTCAAGACGGTCAACTCTTGACCCCGGTACTTGTATAGAACAAATAAATATGTTATTTTAAAAAAAATATATCAATAAGGATAAAAATGTAAAAAATAAAATAACCTCAATTTATAAGTTCAAATGTTATTTTAAGTAGTTCTTCAAAAAATGTTACAAGCTACTAAAATAAGTTTCAGGGTTTAGGGTTTTAAGCTAATAAAATAAGTTAAAAGCCAGCTTAAATTGCTATTGTATGACCTTGCCAAACATAGACTTAAGCTACGTCTTAGCTTGCTTTATTGGTTTAAAAATCTATTACACAAAATAATTTTATATGGTAAATGATCTTATTTAATAACTTGTTACATTTTTAAAAAAGTTACTTAAAGTTTTTAAATAAAAAATTTTATATATTCGAACCACTAATAACGAAATCTCCAGCAATCATATCGATCACTTCACACCTAGCTCGTTGAGGAAGGGAAGGCATCTGCTCCTCTTGGATTGACTCCACGAGCAGCCTTTTTTGTTTCTTTACTGGGGTAAGCCTCTTAGGACCCCAAGTATTGTTAGCATCCGGAGACCGATCCTGGCGCCTCTTCTTCATCCTCTTAGGTTCATCCAGGGACTTATTTTTAAAGAGGTACAGTTTCAACTTTCCTTCTCGGATCAGAATCTCAATGACGTTTTTCAATTGTCTACATTCATTAGTTGAATAACCCGTTTGGTCATGGAAGTCACAATACTTCTTTAGGTTTCCAGTCTCTTTATTGAAGCAAGCTTTTTGACCCTATAAACACTAAAAGATGCCCAGTCAACTTCCCTAAGAATCTGGGAAGGTTTGGTGTTAAGCGGAGTGTAATGGCTGAACGTCACGACATATTTATCCTACTGCTAGGGCTGTTACTCCTTGCCCCGTTCCTTCTGAGGCGCCTTTTCGCCCATTGGCTTCTCCTTATCTTTCTCAACCTTTTGTGACTGTGCAGCGAGCTTGCCTAATGCAGTCGTAACTTCTAGGTGCATCTCTATTCCCATATATCTGGAAGCTTTACGTTTGAACTCCTCAAGCATAGCATGAGGTTCCTTTGCCAGAGATAGGGGAAATAGAGACTTAGGTTGCAAAGCCTTGATAACTATATGCAACTGGATTGCCTCTGTGAGATCAGGGACCATCATAACTTCCTTGTAAAACCTCTTCAAAAAATCTTTCAAAGACTCAGACTCACCCTACTTAATCTGAGCTAAGGTATGAGATGTTTTAGGTAAATCTTTAGAGATCATAAAGTGTTGTCCAAAAACTTCTGTCATCTCATCCCAAGAATCAATAGATCCAAAGAGAAGCCCCTTAAACCAGCTCAGAGCTTCGCAAGTCAAGGTTTGGGGGAACATACGACACATCATATCAGCTTTAGCCCACAGAAACATGGCCTTGTAGATGTAAGCATTAAGATGTTTGCTAGGATTTATCTCTCTCGTATACTTGCCAATGTAAATAGGCTGGGTGGTTTGCAAGTGTCTTGGGATACGGACACTTATAAGTCTACTAGAAAAGGGGATGCTAAGCCTATATCTTGAAGGAGAAGTTCCTGTAGAAGGGTTCTTCCTTTGTGGAGTCTGATGCTCAGCATGGACTGCGACTGTTACTCCTCATCATAGGTGGCAATCCTAAAAAATGAAGCGTATGGGACACCTCCCACCTCGATGCTTCAGGTTGGTGATGTCCAAGAGGACCCACCTTCTCCACAGGCGTTGCATTTTCACATCTCAAGTCAGTTTTCTCTTTCCTAAGCTGCCTGATGATCTTATATCTCGAGTCAGGAGTTACCACCGCTATTGCTTGTATTGTAGATACACTTGGGTTCTCAAAGGCTAAATGCCTTGGTTCCAGATACGTCAAATCTTCTACATGACCTTCTGGGATTCTTGTATTATCCTCAATGCTAACTTCTCTAAGAGTGCGAATGTGGGAATCAATTTACAGCATCCTACCAGGTGTGCCAATGAATTGGTTTAGACCAGGGTGCGTGATCTAGTATGGAGACTAGCCTTTAAACGATACTTGTTATGTCTGTTTTACACCGGTCCAATGGGGATATGGTATTATACCTTTCATTCACGTGAGGAGATAAATGTCTTGGAGTGCTCCTTTGAGTAAATACCACTAACTTCACGCATTATAGGGAAAATGAGGTGTCACCTACAATGACACTCCGACGCTCAAATCAGTGAGATATTCAAAGAGAATAAAAGAGCTCGAGCGTAAGTGAGAATGTGAATGTTCTACCTTTTCATTGTTGATTTACAAGTTTTCATACCTTAGAGCAACGAAAGAGTCATTTCGAGTAGGTGAGCTTTTCGTGTGAAGTGTCAGTGTGATTTTGATTATTGCAGAAAGGCTGACATGCAACAGGGACTTTACGAAACGACTGTACCTTACTATCAATCACTGTGTAGGTCTCTTTCTTAACACGCAATTGCATAAGTCAACTCTGACATACCGACATCGAGAGAATGACTCGTATCGGTATTAAGCCGTGAGTCTCATGCGTGATGCTGATAGCTGGTATTAAATGACAGTATCATGTGGGATGCTAGTCTTCCATAACAGCTTTAGGTCAAATAACTTATTTTTACCCATAAATCGGTATTAAGACCGAATCACTATTATTATATGTGTTTGTAGGATTGAAAAAAAAGTTCATAACCTCTTTAGATTACCTTATTTAAACATCTCACTACTACTATCGAACCATGTATAAAACTTATAGAAAAATAATATGAAATTTAATTAAAGTTTGAGGGGAAAATTTATTTCTTAAATTTTATAAAACGACCTGTATAAAGGGATAAGAAATAAGTTATAAAACTAGAATTTTCAAGTAGTACGATATAAACTAAATAATGTTTTATTTTAGGATATTAATATTTACGATTTTTTTGAAACCATTTATTTGTTATATTTATATAAATAGCATAAAATGATTTTTAAATTTATATCAAGTAAATTTTTAGAACTTTTGTATTAAAATTTGTTGGAAATAAATAATAAATTATTTTTAGCTAAAATAATTACATGATATAAAATTAATTACTTAAAATTTCTTATATCAAATAATTTTTTGAAACAACTTAAAAATAATTATTTTATACTTTTATTAAGTTATGACAAATTAAAATAAGTAATCATTTATTTCTTTTCAAATTTTGAGAAATCAAATATTATAAATAATGAATATGCAATGAGTCTACAAAGGATTAAGAAATGTTAAATTTATGTTATACCTTAATTAAAAAACTTATTCTCAACTGACTAGAATCGGCCTAGTTGTGAGATGGTTTGAGTTAAAGTCTTAATTTTCAATTTCAGTTTTTATTAAAAACAAATATTTTTATATACAAACTATAGGTTTTCTATGACAATAAATTAATGTATAAAAACAATTTGTTATTAAATTATATCTATCTTCCTTTAGAAATGAATTCATTGATAATACATGTTTTAGATTCACACCAATTAACATTCATTCCCATACAAATATAATTTAAATGGCTTGGAAACAAATATTGCTTTTATTCTCTTCTATTTAAAATTTCCATATTTTAAAAAATGATACTTCTCAATACATTGAATTTTGTATATTGGTAACTATTAGAACCGAAAAGTCACTTGTAATAATCAAAATATACAAATCCCAATTTAAAGGTAGGATTGGTCGGAAATAAAGAAACCAATATGTAGTAATTAAAATTGAATCAATTAGAAATAACCACCCTAAACCCTGTAAATAAAATAAACCCAATAAATAATAAATATCTTGGATTCAAAGATCTGATTAAGAATCAAAATTTGACTATAATATGATGCTAATGACCAAATATAACAAACAAAATAGGAGTGAAAATTCAGTAATAATCACGACCCCCCATATCTATCATGTCCAACTTGCTCATTAGAAATTACAAGTTATTTCAAAAGAGGCGTTTAGTAAGAATATTTGTTACTTGGTGTGAGGTTGGAACAGAAGGCCCTACTTTCTAGCTTTTCTATCAGCCTCCATAGGCTTAATTATGTCTCGTTGAATTGGATTTTGATCAATGCTAGTTACAGCCTTGTTATCACAGTGCAACTTCATTGTCATTCTTAATTCTTTAAGAACCTTCTTTAGCTACATCACTTCACAAATTCCTACAATCACTCTCGTGCTTGCCAGTCTAAATAGTGAAAATTTAAATATATTGGTTTTTGGTATTTCAATTTTTATAAATATGATATTGATTCTATGTTTGATTAAATGATTGATGCACTTGCTACTATAAATATATAACATTTGAAATGAAGCATTATGGTAGTTTCCCAATTAATCTTTGTAGCTTGTGGTGTCCATAGGTTCCTTTTCCTTACATTCACCAAGTTTTTTATTCGGGTTAATGAGTGTGTCATCATTTAGTTTTTTTGAGAAGATCAAGAATATACTTTCTTTGTGAGAGAATGTTTCCTTTCCTAGACTTTGTTATTTCCATCCTAAGAAAATATCTTAAGGATCCTAAATCTTTTACCTTAAATTCTTTAGAGCTTTCCCTCCAACTTGCTTCTTATAAATCATCTTTGGTAAGGATGACATGATCTACAAGAACAATTAGTATAGCAGTTTTTCCTAAGTTGAACACCTCACAAACGTAATGTGGTCTACTTCATATTGAGAAAATCCTTTTTTCTAGAGAAATTAATTAGGTGAATCTTTCAAAATAAGCTCTAGAAGGTTGTTTCAATCTACATAGAACCATTTTCAACTTTCATACCTTAAGATAGTTCCTTTGTTCAAACCCAGAGGGTGCATCCATGTATAGTTCCTCCTCCAAATTCTTGTTTAGGAAAGATTTTTAACATCTAGCCGTTGTAAAGGCAAATCTAGATTTGTAGCAAGAGATTAGAGGACTTTAATAATGTTGAGTTTTGCTACTGGTGCAAAAGTCTCTAAATAGTTAATGCTATAAGTTTGAGTGTAACCCTTAATAAGTAGGTAGGCTTTATATCTTTGAATAGTACCATCTTAATTCTACTTGATTGTAAACATGGACTTGCACCTGTTATTTTCTTACGATTTGGAAGCTCCACCTTTCCCCAAGTTTTATTTTTTTAAAAGCTTTCATTTAATCTAAAATAACTCCATTTCACTCAACAAATCTTAGAGCATCATGAATATTCTTTAGAATTTCTGAGCATAATACTAAATGTTTGTTTTTCTCTCTCTCCCTCTCTCTCATCTACCCTATTTGTTTGGGGTGTGTATCCACATAAGAGTTATTTACAACTCCATTTTCTATTAAGGAATTGTTTAAGTTTTTATCATAATTTTTTTTACCATTGTCACTTCTATAAATCAAAATGATGTTTTAAAATCATGTTGTCACCATTTTGAAAAGATTTTTACAACATATCCAACTTTAGATTTTCCTTCATTCATATACACCTAAGTTAACTTACTATGATGATCAATAAAGGTTATGGACTACTAGGACCCCAAGTATCACTATAGATAGGGTGAACAAATTGGATGACTTGAATGGTTGTGATTAATAAAGGGAACAATGATATTCGTTTAAAGAGGAAAAGTTTATATTATTAAAAAAATCCAAGAAACATGTATTTTGTATGGCTAAAACTTAGAAGGCCTAACCTATAGTGTCATAACATAACTTAATTGTGCTTAGAAACCATGCTGATAGGTACTTTGATTTTGTCTACCTAAGTCATTGTGATCTTGAAATAAATAGAGCCCATCCATTTATCAAGAATTCTCAATCATCAATCATGGATTGAATTTCTGAATTTTCAACAAGAGAAATCAAATATAACATGACAATTTAGGTCTAGAGTAATTTTACTAAAAAAGTAAATTCTATGATAGGTTAGGCATATGAAGGACATTAAATGAGATTAAAGAATTAAAAGACTTAATCCAATGCCAACAATTTTAGAGGAGGTGTCATAAGATCCATAGGGTTTTTAAAATGGTAATTTCTGTTTAACAAACTAACGAAAACTTGGCTTTTTAAATCAGTTATCGCATGACCGATTTAAAATATACTTTTTAAACCATTTTCTATTTAGAATTAATTTAAAAAGTATATTTTAAATCAAGTCTTTAACATCGGCTAATATCAAAACTGACATAAAAATATACAATTTTAAATTGATTCTCAATCAAAATTGATTTAAAGAGTATATTTTCAATCGGTGTTTTAATAATTGATTTAAAAAGGTAAGCTTCCATTAGCTTTTTTAACGAAAAAGATAATTTTGAAACAATTTTAAAACATGCAAGGACCAAACTGAAATTTAAAAAAATTGGGGACCAAATTAAGAACTAAAATAAATGTAAAAGATCAAACATGTATTTTAGCTGCAATAGAATAAGTACCTTTTGGACCAAAGTTCAAGGTAGATTAGCTATTGTGAGGCTTCCAAAGGTGCTCCAATTGTTGCTTTGTTAAAAAGTTATTTTGGCAGAAGAGGAGTGCACTCAGGATAAGGTTTTCATCAAGTTCTTCACCATGAGGATTGGACAAAACCCACCAATGTTTATGATGCTGTGGTGAATATTTGTATGTTTATGCATTTATATCAATGTTAGCATTTCTTCTATCTCTGCTTATTACATATTTTGAATGGGAGAACAATTTATGCATTAGGTCTCTAAACGGGTTTAAGGATGAAATTCCCATTCCCATTATTTTATTTATCTAGGAATATGATTGATAATAATGGTTGTTAAAGTCTACTCTTAATGCAAATATTAGCATTGAATACTCAAGGGATTATCATTTATCTTGTTTATAGTTTATAGTTTTTGTTCTAATTCAATTTAATATTTATTCATTTAGAGGTTGCTGCATTAATCCTTTGGGTGTAGCTTATTTTTGTATGCGAGGTACCATCTCACTTGATCATTTACTGTTTAACCCAAAGATTGAGATGACGACTAAAAGAAATAACTCTAGACGAATGCCACAAGCTTAAGCCTAAGAGCAAAAAGGTAACAAGTTGGTATGTCAATAGGTTGAAGGATATGTTCAGTTAGTTCATGGGTCAAGTTATGACATATCAAAAAATTCTAACGCCTACGTAAAGAACCTAGAGATCCAAGTTGGCCAACTGGCCAAGTAAGTTTCTGGGCAATAAGATCCCAAGTCTCCTACTTAATCGAAGGCTAACTGCAGGGAGTGTTACAAGCCATTGTCATTAGAAATTGCAAGTTACTTGAGGGGGTTGTTGAGGAATATAAGAGTAAAAATAAGGAAGAAAGAAATAAAAGAAGCATAAGAATGAGAATGAAAAGAAAATAAGTCAGGAGGAAAAGAAAATGAGGAAGGAGAAAAGAATAAGAAAAAGAAAAAAGAAAAAAAAATAGAAGAAAATTCAAGGGAAAAGAAAAAAGAAGTTCTAGCTTGAGCCGACACCCATGAGATTTCCATACACTCTTTGCCCTTCCCAGAAAGACTATGAGGATCAATTTTGACATTTTATGGAGATCTTGGGTGGCCTAAATGTCACCATTCCATTTATGGAGGCCTTGGAGCATATTCCTAGCTACATAAGATTCATGAAGGAATTTTTGACAAAAAAGCAAGGGTGTGTTATGAAGGAATTTTTTTGGTTTGGAGGTGGGTGTAGTTCCTCACTAAAGAGGTCTATGCTTGAAAAGTATACAAACCCAGTTTCACACTTCCTATGTCTTCAAGTGGCCTGGATATAGAGAAACACTCCTGGATTCAGGGGAAAATGTCACCATGATGTCTATAAAGCTGTTTCAGAAAATAGAGGAATCAAAGCTATCACCACCCACCATGAAGCTTTAATTAACAAACCGATCAATTAAACAACCTTTCAGGGTTGTGAAGGATGCCAAATTGGAAGTAGGTGCCCTGTATTCATGGTGGATTTATTGTTCTCTATAAAAAAGGAAGACATTAAGATCATTTCATCTTGGGGAGGCCTTTCATGAAGATTGCCAAAGTTAGTATTGACATTGACTAAGGCGAGATTATCGTGAGATTTCAACAGAAGGAGATGTAATTCAATGCATTTCGTGGCCCAAGACATTTCATTCATGGTGAGGAATGTTTAAGAGTTGAAGTGGTATAAGAAACTCCATAAATGATAAAGATGGTACTAGTTCCCAAATCAAGGTTTAAATCCCTCATTGAGAACCTGAGGCCTAAATATATATAGGGTTTTTTTGGTGAAACAGATAAGCTTGAATAGGGACTTCGAGATTATAGACCCTGCAATGCAAAAGAAGTGGATTGTGTGAAGGAAAGGCCTAGTTCCCTATGATGTGAACATCTCTATAGAAGGTGACACTTTAGCCCACCATAGACCGTCCGGTTGAGGGACGTAAAAGCAAATGCTTAAGAAGAGACAACCCAATTTTATAACCATTTCTCTCTTTACTTGCTCTGGGTTTGACTTATTTTTGATGTAGTAAGTAGGACTATGTTGTGTAATTATATGGCTTGTTATGTTAGGCCGGTAGTTGATATATGTGTAGCTAACCTTTGCGTGAATTTTAGTTGTAGTATACTGTAGATTGTGTTTGTGAAAGTTTATGGATGTGATTTGTGTACATATAGGCGTAAGGATTAGAATTGTGTAGGTGTTGTTTTAAGAAAACATGTGTTGTGAATGTATCTAGCTTGGTTTAGAATGTGTGAAAATTGTAGTGTAGTTTGTGTTGGTACGTGTCTTATGTAATTATTAGCTTTGATGTGTGAATCCATTGCAATTGATCTATATATGAAGTTGAGATGATATTTAAGATAATTGCATAAGGTTTGTTTAGTGATTAAGCATGTGCTAATATTGCATTGTGTTTGAGTAATATGTTTTAGAATTTGTTTGTGTGATTATAAGGTTTAGTGTTTGTGATTTTTAGTGTACTGTTGTGTTTGTTAATATTTGCTTATGAAATTATGATTTTGTTTGTGGTATTTTTGCATGTTTGTTATAGTTGTGTAGATAGATTAAGTTGATTTTGTTGTAATCATATGTTTTTGAGGTATAATAATTTTATAGACGATTGCTTAGTAGAGAAATTAAGTTTAAAGGACTCAAAAAAGCTAAAATTTAGTTAGGTGACTAGGTATGACTGCCCCAACGACAATTTTTCGTCAAAAATCATGATCCACTACCTTTAGTTGCCCTTTATCACTCGAGCATGTTTGACAATTTTTTTTTGGTAAAATTTTGTGTTTTCACGGTCGCCCGAGCGACCACACTATGCTTAGGGTGAGAGAAAAACTTATTTTTTTTCATATTTCTTTCCTTTTGTGTTTTTGTGCTTTTTCCTTTTTTTTTATTTTTTATTATTTTATTTTATTCTTACTTTGATCCTTTTTTTTGTTAATAACCCATTTTGCTTTTGTGACTTTTTCAAAGAGGAGTAGAGCTGCTCGAGTTGTTGGTGTTGATACCAAGCAAGAGTAGTAGGATAATCATGGTGGCACCACATGCAAAATAAGTTGGCAATTTTTAAGGACGATATGAATTCCAATGTTTTTCTCTTTTATTACTTTCAGAAGTTAGTTGGATTTAATTTTTTGTTTATTGGTTTTTTTTATTTTTTAATTTTATTTTTGTTAATTGATGTTTAACTTATTTTATGTGGTATTTTGTATGATAATTTACAATGATTTTCTAATTTTTGCACAACTTATTATACTATTGTTTTTATGCTGAAACCATCTTTGCATGTATTTGCTTTTATTAGATGCATAAGATAGGTTTTGTTTCTTACTCTTTGAGAATATTTTTGGTTGTTTATAGAAAAACAAATAAGCATTCTTTTCTTTTTGTGAGACACAAGTGGTGTTTTTGGATCCTAAAAGCTTAATGTCACATCTTTTTAAATCCTATGTTTAGAGTACTTTCATTTGAGGCGCGATTTAAAAAATCAACAAAAAGTTTATGGATTTTGACACTCCTGCATGATTAGAGTAGGATTTTGAGTAACTTCTTGCTTGTGTCGTTAGTCAAGTTATCTTGTTTGAACTGAGTGAGTTGTGAGTACCTTGCATATTAGAGTGTCGACAAGGTTTCTTACAGTTAGATTTGGTTGATTATTTTTATTTTTTGCCACATCTATACTTAATTGAAATGAGCACAACATTTTTTTGTTGTTTAATTCTTAACCTAAGACCAAATAGCTTACCATGATATATGTGTATGTGTACTGTGCTAGCCAATCTAAACCTTAGGAAATGTTTATTGTTGATGATTAACCCATGCTTGTACATAATTAAAGAACAATAACTTTTCCCTTTCACCTTAATGATTAAAAGAACATTGCATGTCAAATGTGTACATGATGAATGTTCTAAAATTAGGGGGAAGGGGTGGAGTGTTATAGAACATAGTTTTTTTCTCATTGATTCATGATAAAGTTGTGTTTCCAAAAAAATGTATTTACAAAAAGAGAGAAAAAGAAAATTGTCAGAAAGACAAAAATGGAATGAAAAAACAAAAAAGAAACAATTAAGTTAGGAGTTAATCAATGGGGGAGTGAGTTTGGTAATAAAAGCACCCGAGTTATTTGCATGAAATTTCTAACATGAAATGCTTTAAGACATTAGGTGTTTTTGCAATTTAGAAAAACCATAATTTCTTTTAGTCAAGACACATTACAACCCTTAGAAGACTTTGTGATTTGTAATGATTTTGTTAGGTGATATCCAGTGAGATGATAATCAAAATTGACTTAGCTTGATTTTTGTGGATTGAGTGAAATAGTAGCTTTTGTCAAGTATGTTGAGTGATACAATGCAAGGAATAACCTTTAAAGTTTGCTTGACCAGTTAACATTAGCTTGTGGTGACTCTTGCTTCTAAACTTTTCATGCACTTGTATCAATGTTTTGTTACTTTGAATTATGAGTTGATAGCCATGTTGAGCATTCCTAATTTGTGTATATATTTGCATTTTAAAAGGCTTATGGCTCTTTGCATTATTCTATTTTATGCATGTTATGCCCCTTCTCCCCTTTTGTTTTGAATACAGGTGTTTGCTTGAGGACAAACAAATTGCTAAGTTGGGAGTAGTTGTTAGTTTCCAATTTTAAGTTATTTTTCATATGAATTTCACGTTTGATTTGACGTTAAAATGCTCAATTAATTTGAGTTGAAGTTCTTATCTGGATCTTTTTGAAGCAATGTCTTAAATGAAACTCATTAGTTGATTTGTGTGGTTTTTAATGTGTTTTAATAGGATGAAAAGGTCAAAAGAAGAGAAAAAGAGAAATATCTTTATTTCATTAACTCTAAACCATCATTTTAAATTTTACTATTGTCATTTTTTTCACTCTTGGATTAGACTAAAATTTTGATATCTATTCTTGATATCTAAGTCTTTATTTTAAATAGTCGGATCTTGGTTTATAGGTAAAAGGGATAAAAACAAAAGTTCAAAACAAATTCTGAAAGGGGTGTTTGTGGAGGTCTGTCGCCCTAACTAATAGTCTCATTGTTAGGGCGAGCTGTGTGCAGCTAACACAATCAGGACTCACTTAAAAGCCCTAAAACACATTTATTGAAGGATATTTTGCACGTGGGATAAGAGGATTGAGCGTGGGAAAAGGTTTTCATCAAGTGCTTCACCTTTAGTGGCTTGTAATCTTCAAGAATTCTTCCTTTATAACTTGTTCTTGGTTATTGTAAGTTATCCCTCATGACAATGAGGGGCTAGCTTATGTCTTTTGTTGGGATTGAACAGAATCCACTTATTTTCACTACCACAAAATAAAGTTATTATAGTACATCATTTATTACTCTTAACAAAAAAAAAAAAACATAGTAATATGCCAAGAACCGTAGTAGTATGGTTATTGCAACACTTCTTATAATTGTGGTTAGAACCATAGTAAAAGGAAAAATAATCTTTGAAATAGCCATTTTTTGTGGTAGTGTTTTATGTTGTTGTAGTGAATATTTATGTACGTTTATGTATTTATATCAATGTTAAAATTTCTTCTATCCCTGGTTATTATGTATTTCGAATGGGAGAACGATTTATGTACATGTTTAGGTCTCTGGATAGGTTTCAGGATGAAATGCTCATTATTTTCTTTGCTTAAGAATAGGATTGATAATAATGATTCTTAAAGCTTACTCTTAATGCAAATCTTAGTATTAAATACTCAAAGGATTGACATTGGATCTTAGGGTTTGTAATTTATTTTCTAAGGAATTAGGTTTAATAATTTTTATGACACCTTAACATGATTAAATATGGAACATAGGAAATGGGAATTCAACAGATTAATTAAAGTGAGGGAGTCTGATCGCAACATATTTACTCATCGCTTTCTTATGTTTTAACTACTTTATGTTTTCGTGACTTAATCAATTCCAAACAAACAATCTATGAACAACCTGTTGAATATAACATATATACTATTTGTGATTTACAAGTGATTATTGTGTTATTTCCAAATATTTCATAAGTAGCTCTGGATTTAAGAACCTTTAAAAACATATTGAAACTACTATCAATTTGGTATACTTGCCAAAAGACTAGTAATAAACAAACAAAATATTTTTTTAAAAAAAGTTTAGGATCAATGACAACTGACATTATTTTCTTATCTCTGTTTGCATTGTCTTGGCAAGAGTTTGTAGCCCAATTAAATGTTAACTTATAGTCAACCCTAGCTTAACTTATACTAAATTAAAGTAAGCCCCATGATGGATGCTAATCGATGTTAACACCATTTTTTTATTAGCATAAAAACAAAATAATTTTAATGTTTGATATAAATGGTACTCAAATTCATATACAAATGCTAAAATGAATTACATATCCCAAGACAAAAGTCTAGTTCTATATACCCCTTCAAAAAAAAAAGTTAAAACCCTTCAGCCTTACTTATAACTAAAACTAACTCCTATATTTTACTAATTCCATGATTACAGTGAGACATTTTCTAAGTTTCTCACTCCCACTACTCCCTCATGATCCATGAAATTGTTTCTACAATCATGATGAACAATATTATGAACACTGGACTAATTATAGCATCCTTGTCAAACTTTGTATAAAAAAACATGTAAACATGAGATATAACATAGTTTCATGCTCTTTCCTACATAAAGGACATTGTAATGAGGTTTCCTATAAGACAACACCTATTTGTAGCAAACTAGACTTTGCTTACCACAATACTTTCTAAGCAAAGACAGTGACTTTTAAAGGAACAATGCTAGATTAGAAAAGGTCACAAAATCCATTATCAAAATCAAAGCCTACATGGTGTAGAAGTTGATAAGTAGACCTTACTCAATATTCACGAGTCGTATTTAGCTCCCACCACCAAAAATCTTTTTCTTGTTATTTTGGCCCACTTCCTTAAAGAACCTGTAAAAAAACCCTCTAAACATATGATTTTCACATTCAAACAAATTCCTTATCCACTTAAAGATCTATTTCCACTATCCCTTAACCCAACTTCCTAAGTATCATAATCTCCCATTGGTGTGATACATTAAAGAATATTTCAAACATACATAAAGCCTCCCACAACCATTGATCCTTCCAAAATAAAGTTCTCCCTCTATCCCTCAAAATTCTTCTCATATTATTATCAAAATGGTAAGGTCTTATTATTCATACATGAAACTTTTCCTAGGTAAGACCACCAACTTAATCCTAGTTTAAATAACCCTTCATCCACATTTTCCAGTGTATAATATTTTGCTTCTAAAAATCTAACTCATAAAGTATTCCTTATTAACTTCATTCTCTCCACTACAACTTCTCTTAGTGTCATGTTTATAAAATTTAGATCTTAGAAAAAATTTATGGAAAGGCCTAATATAATATAAATAAATAATTCTAATTATTAGAGTTTTATATTTAACTAGTTTTAATATTTCACTCTCAATAGATAAAATATAAATATAAAATAACATAATATGAAAACAAATATAGTAGCTAGTTGATATTCAACTTCAACAATTTGATATAAATATTTCAATTTGAGAATCCACTTCACATAAATATTTGAAAGTAAGGAGATAGAGAAAGAAAATAATGAGAAAGATAGACAAATTAATAAAAATGAAATATTTGTAGTAAAATAGTTATTATCATCAAAACATAATAAATAAATTACTAATGTCTGATGATTGATGTAACATTCTCATTTTATTAATTAAGATATTTAGGGAAAACTTAAATGGGTCATAAGATTAAAATTCGTCAGCCTATTATTAATTAAATTAATTATTGAGAGTTGTTAAAATAAAAGAAAGTTTTAGGGCATAACCCATTAAGCTAGGAACCACCTTCACCCTCACTATTATTTTCTTTTCCTCTTCATCACCTTCTATTCCATATACCTTTATATATATATATATATATATATATATATATGTGTGTGTGTGTGTGTGTGTATGTGTGTGTGTGTGACACCATCGTTACACCACCTCTCCCTTTCTACATCATCTTTATCTTTTTCTCCCTATTCTCCATTTTCATTTCTCGCTCTAAGCTTCCACCGTTTCCTCTTTCTTCCACCTCCAACCCTGAGACCTCTTTCTTCCTCTCTCGAATCACCTCGCATGCATGTTGGTCATTGTCTTGGAGCTCAAAGGTTTTGTCGAGGTCGATCGGGAGCCAGAGCGTAGCTTTTCAGTCGTCGATCTATGCGGAATTGGTATCAATAAGTTAAACTCTATCATTCCCTTACATGCATGCATATCTCCACATGCATGATTATCTTCTCCTTTTTTTCCACATGCTCAAAATTGTGAGTTTGGTAGGGTATTTTTATCTGTCTGCATGGGGTATTTCTACTCAGTTTTTGAAAAACTCATGAACACGAAAGCTGTTGCTTTATCTTTCTTCTTTCCAACGAGCTATGAAACACCTAAATCTAATGTATAGAGTGAAAGTTATGCCTCAAATACTGAAAGTTGTCTTGACTGGAAATCAGTTATGGGCGAATGGCCTATTTTTGAAATCTAGGGTTGATTGGCTTGTAATTGCTTTTTGGTGTCTTCATAAAAGTTGTAGTAAATTTTGTTACAAAAATTTTGAGACTAAGATCACTAAAATTGGACCCATAGTTTAAGTTGTGATTAAAGTACTAGATCATACAATGCTACTATTTTTGATCGCATGCATGTTTTTATTTTACGTTGCATGCAATAATATTTCAAATCTGGATATTGATATTCGAAGCCGAGTCAGAAATCGACACTTTATTTCAGGGATCTGGATAATGCCCTAAGGTACGTGTTAATGTATAGGGGTTTATCCCTCGAGTAGCGAGTAGTGATTTTAATTCTGGGGCAGGTTTTAAAATTGAAAAGCTAATTTTGAATATCGACGCTCAGAAAAATATTGATTATTTTGCTAAAACAAAAATATAGTTTTTAATTATGTTATGAAGTATAGTTTATGAATGGAAGCTTATGGCTTATTGATGATAATATTATGTGAATTTAATTGGTTAAGTGCCATTGAATATACATATTGTTCATTGGATGTTGTGGAGACTGACCCATAAGGGTATAAATGATATTGTGATAATTAGATTGTTATTGGTTATGCCTCGTGGTGGGGCTATATGTCTATTGAAACCTGATATGCTGATATTTGTTGTTGATGATTCTTGCTAATAATATATATTATTGATAGTGTAAATGCCATTAGTTGTTTGGCTGATGTGTGTTATTGGAATGACTTGTATGCTATTATGCATATGTTGATTGATTATGTTGGTTGTGGTATTGATGGCTCATGTAGACTGAATTAAATAATAATATAGTGATGATTGATGATTTGGAATTATATTGAGGTTAGTGGAGCTATGCTATGGTGTCAGATGGTTATATGTGCGCTATAATTGGCATCATGCATTTTGCATTATTATGACATCACATGCATTGATAAAGCGCTACGATTTGCTCAACATTATGATTTACTATTTAAGACTCTTTATTATAGCACTATAATTTGTTGTGTAGTTCTTATGAGGCTGCTGATTATAGCACTACAATTTGTTATGCAATCTTCGAGGTACCACCAATTATAGCACTACGATTGTTGTGTGGTTACTTGGATATCCACCACTTTATAGCACTACAATTTGCTATGTGGATTATTTTTGGCACTATTATTTTCCTTTATTGTGAAGTCAATATGCATTTCATGCTTTATGCATTTGAAAAGAATATGATTTTAAAAGTCCATGGCATTCAGATACTACATTTTGAGAGTATTAGAGTATTGACTTATAATTAGTTCAAGGAAGTTTGAAGGTATCAAAGTCCATGGCATTCCTCTAACGTTGTTACTGTTACCATCTTATTGTCAGAAACATTCTTTGTAAATGACATTGTAGTCTTATTTCCCCCTTCAAACCATGTTAGGGTTTTGTTAAGCAACCCTTAACTGACAATGACTTTTCTTGGGACACGGATCCATACCACTACCTCCTTGTACAAACCTCCATACAGATAGAATCTCCTTCTAAGTGAAGCCTCAATATTTTGATATAAAAAACGCACCGTAAATCGAAGAGACCCATTTGCCCATCTTGTTCCAAACCCACCAGAACGTGTCTTTATTCTTGAATCCTTACACCTGCTATCGAAAATTTGGTTAATGTAATAATTTTGCAGCGCACATTATAGGTTAAGCACCCATTTAATTCCATTAGAATCGTTACACGTGGCCTCAAGAATCTTAGGGTTGCAACCATTTTTTATATTAATATTGTAGCTCGATTTATGATTTAGCTATTGGGTCTGAATTCCTAACCGGGTTTGTTTGGAAACGTGTCGAATTATTCTGTTTCTCATAAGTCTTGAGAACTTGTGGTTAAGGAACACATGGAAGCAAATTCATTCAAAATATATTTAAGGTCAAATTCATCATCCTAAACATAACATAGTATTGGCCATACTCCAAAACAAGCCATTATCCAAAACATGATTACAAATGGAAATAACCTTGTCTAAACATAAGAATAAAACCCTAAATATCAGCTTAAAATTAGTTTTTCTTCTTCCTCTTTGGTGTTAATACAAGTGTCTCACAGAATCTCTGCTCAACACAGGTATAAGTTCCTTTAGAGCATGTTTCAAAGCCTGTATGCAAGTAAAACAGAGTAAAGCCGCTATCTGTGTCAAGTGACCAAATTAAAACAAACAAAACCCGACAGGGACCAAAATGAAATCACTAACACAACATAAGGGACCAAAATAAAACAATTACCTTCTACTGATCTAATATGAAGGTGAACTCCTTGCAAGCCTCTGCTCTACCCAGATCCTCCACCGTCGGGTCCAGGAACCACCTCCACGAGTTTGTGTTTTCACATTCAACAACAGCAATGGCAATAAGAAGAATTTGGTCATTTGGACTGAGTTCCCTTGGCAATAGGAAATTGGAGAGACCTAGAAGTTGGTTAACTAGAGGTATGCATGAAAAGAATGGAGAGGTGTTGTTATTGTTACCATTGGCAAATATGGTGCTATTAGTTCTCTGTCTCATATTTGGATGCCACAATGTCAATCTCCTAAGTTAAGCTTTGAAGAGATTTTGGCATATCCTCTGGCTTTTGAAGTACTCTTCAAAGAGTTTTTGGTTAAGAAGTTCCAAAGGTAACAATTGAATAGGGAAGTACAGTTGGAAGAATATAAATAATTTAAGCTTGAGATGGGTCCTGGATCAGTGTTACTATTTTAAGAAGAAGCATGGAAAGGATATCAATAAGGACAATAGGGAAATTGGCAAGCTCAAGAGAGAGAGAGTGAGCATAGAAAGAGAGCTTTCAGCACCCAACACCAGGTCCACATAGAAATTGAGACACTTTTTGATGGGGTTGATTTTTCTAAGCTCCTCACCCCGAGCTCGGTTTGAGGAGTTGAACAATGATTTGTTCTGGAAGACAATGAGGCCTATGAAGAAGACAATGAAAGATGCTAGACTGCAAAAGAATCGGATTCTAAGCATCATCATGAACGATTGAGAGTTTCTTGTGGTTGGGAATTAGGAATTTGAATACAATAAGTGTGCGATTGAAGAATAATTGAGAAAGAGGAGGGGATTGGATAAATTTTATGTTTTATGGAAGAAGCCATCGAAGAAGGAAAATAAGTTTATATTGAAGAAAAGGGCAACAGTAATGGCGTTAGAGGAATTTAAGGAAAGGACATACCTGACACATTTTAAACCACATAGGTGACCAAAGTGAACAAAAAAATAATTAAATGGCCAAATTAACATTTTTAGAAAAGATAGAGGACCAAATGATATATTTAGCCTAATATAGTGTTGTAAAGAATTAAATCGATGGTTGACTTATGGTTATGATGATTTCTATGTCATTGTGCTATGATTTTGATATCTTGAAATATAATAAATCGATGGATAAGTTTTCTTTATGTGTAAGATTACTATTTACTGCTTAGAGTGGTATTCACCCCTCAACTTTCATTTTAGTGAGTTTTTGGGGTGATAATGCCGCTTGGTGAGCTTAGAGCTGGAAAAATGCAATGCCAAAGTGAATATTTGTAAATTAATTATCTTGTGGTGTTGTTTAAGTTAAATGCATGATCTTCCCATGATATGATATTAAGGAATTAATTCTCTCTATATCTAGGAACTATTTAAACTTTAATGATTGTGAATTTTGACATTATGGTCATGTGGTGTGACCAATGCCCTGGGATGAGTATTCTTTAGTTCCCTACTCATATCGTCATATATGGGAAGGGAATGATACCTTGTTAGGGACCTATAGCTAGAGTCGGTCTATTTTTAAGCTTGTTAGGGCTTATAGCTATGTTTCCACTGTCGAACCGTGTATCATTTAGGTTCTTGGAGTAATTTGCCAGGGTTGTCGTATTTACAAAAAAATTTCTCAAAATTTTATTAAACCTTGGGAATTACTTCTAGGAATTTAGGCGGGACCCCACAATTGATATTTTAACATTTACTGTTATAAAAAATCGAGATAACATTCATTGTTGATCATTATACTTTTGGATATTAAAAAGATTAAAATATATATATAAATAAATTTAAAAATAAGGCCTAAGGTGATCACTAGTGGATTATAGTAATGAGTTTCACATCCCTAATTTCACTAATTGAGCTTTGTTAAAAATTTATAGAGTTTTCCCCCTTAACTACCTCCAATTTTATTTTTACAAACCATCTCCTTGTACACCTATGGCTAATCCTATCTACCTTTGCTCCTATTTCAAAGAAATTAAATTTGTAATTTATACAAATCATTAATAACAGTCACAGGTGTTATAAAAAGATGGTAAGAAAAGTATTAATTTTATAAGAGATGCAACCACCAACTAAATGTTAATTCCAAAAGGCAATGCTTATTCCAAAAGGACAACTATACTTCACCTTTTCAATTATTGGTCCTTATGTTTGAGTTCTTATTGGGTTCACATAAGCCAAAATACCTAGATAAGCAAAAGGAATCTTCATCATCTTGTAGTTTAATAGGGAAGCCAAATAAGCCATTGCACTACAATAGTTCATGACAATCGTAATTTTACTTTTTTAAAAAATAACCTTCGACCTTGTATTAGCTCAAATCATCTTATAATACTTTTCACCAAAAGTAGAGCATCCTTTATAAATTGTAATTATTATATATTTACACTTCCCCCACCTATATTTACTCATGTAAACAATCGTTCAGTTACTTTGTTTCTTATAAGGCTAAATCTTTAACTTCAAATAGGAATAAAAAAAGGTGCCATAGGTTCTTGTTGTCAATCATTCTCCCATATTAGATTCTTATGTAGGACTTTCATTCATCGAAACAAAGATAGAAGCATAACCCAAATAACTAAACTTATTATTTTCTTATTTGATATATCATATTCGAATTCAAGTCAGGACCACTATGGGCGGAAAAACTTTACCTACTAAAGATTAATGGTACAATATTCTTTGGGGCTTGAACATGAGACTATAAGTTAAGTTAAAACAACCACTGGTGCAAAATGTAGATATAAGCATTAGATATTAACTCGGTTAAAAGGGAACAAAGTTAATCTACGCGTGGTGGCATTTTTGAAATTTTAAGCAAAACATTGGTTATATCCGAAGAAATTGTGGTAGGTCTATTCCACTTGAAATATGGAGGATTGTTGGTAATAGTTGGTTAAATCTTCTATGGAGGATGGAAGCAAGATCATGGAAGAAATTTTTCTATAAAATGATGTTCAAGATCTCGGGACCTTTCTTGAAGATATGTTAATTAAAGAGAATTTAATAAAAATGTTATTTGATTCTTAGACAGAATAAAACAATTAATACATTTTTTTCACACGCAAGTTTCATATCGTATAAAAGTTGAGGTTAAAAATAGGTTATAACCATTATAAGCTCATTTCCTTACCCTAGGCTAGGAGGTTTATGTTCCTCCAATTTGTCCCGCGTCACACATAAATCAAGGCAAGTGTAATATATAAATACCATATTATAAATATTGGGCAAAATTACACGCATTTAACAAATTTTCATTGAATACATTAAACCCCATTTAAATACAAATTTCTCTCAATTTATATAAAAGCATATTCAATAATATCTCTTTAACATACTTCATACTATCCTGAATGAACATTCAAACTCTACCTTACATTCATGAAGGTATCCGTAATGGATTGAGGATTAACAATAACCTCCTCATAATATTTACACAATTGTATATATGAAGGAAGTTCAAAGCAATTAATGTAAAAGAATAAGAGTTTTGAATGCAATTTCATTAAATATAAAAGGTGATGGATGTAGCATGTGAATCAAAATGAATTTGGATCAAATTGATTTATAAGCTAGTCATTAGACATGTATAAACCATAAGGCAAATACAACAAGGATTTGGAATTCTTAGTTTAATGATGTGTTCTCTTTGATATAGATTAACATGTATGACAGAATGATCCTTTAGCATGAAAAGCAACTTAGGCACTTTGTAAACCAAAACCAGGTATTATTTAGAAATTTATTTGATACTAAAAGACTGATATTAGAGAAGTCCATTCAAAGCCACAAGTTTGATGTTACATAGATTAGGTAGTATCAAGGGAAACTCAGTTGATTGAGAAGGTGTGAGTTGTTATGAACTATATGACACATCTTTTATTCTTATCAAAAGATAATGATAAAAGCAAGATATTAGGTATCATTTGAATATGTCTGTAACCGTGCTACCACTCAAGTTTGGCCTAAGTTGTGTTTTTCCCTTATTAAATAAGTAGTTTTTTTAAAAGCTTCATTTTTAAAATATATTCAGGTTTTAAATATTAAAAAACCCTTTTAAATTCATAATTTACTTATAAGTGTATATAAATCAACTTATACGCTTGGTATATCATTTGCTTACATATAAGCCCTTAGGTTGGTTAATTTTTTTTAAATTGACTATAAAGTTACATATAATTTAGAATATATTTATTCTACTAGGAATTAAAAATATACGTTTAACAAAAAATATTTTGTGGAGAATTTTAAAAATAATTAATTTAACTTATAAGTAGTTGAAAATTGAAATTTAAGAAAAATAAAACATAAAATAAAACAAAAGAAAAGAAAAATTTAAGGACAATCATCTATTCCATAAACTTTTTAAAAAATAAAATACATGTTCAATATTACTAGAAACAAGAATACTAGTCAAGTCATTAACTAGTTGATGAGACCACAACAGTCAGGATTATCTATAATCATGCTAAGCATTTTTTTTGTTTATATTTCTTTCAAAATTTTTAAATTTGATGATTATACCTGAAATTTGTTATCCATGTTTTTTAATTCAAGACTTATGTTTTGTATGTCTGTCACTAAGACAATTTCCTAATCTTGTACAATCGATTTTCTTTTTCCATTTGTTTGAGGATTTTTTAACACTGCTTCAAGTTTCTCCCACATGAATATACGTTGTATTATTTCCACTAACTGCTGCAAGTAGTTTAAAATTTTTCTGCTTTGAATAAGTGAACCAACATAAATGGTAATTAAATTAATTAATTTCATCATTTGTGTTGAATCTTGAATTGTTCATTTGGACAATTTGGGATAAACAATTTTTTTATACGTCATTGCTATGTACAAGTTAGGACTTATTTTAAAATTTGATTAAGTTTCAATAACTTTCATTTTGAATTGTTCTTTGAGTGCATATTTGATTGTGGTTGAATTTGATGTCACCACTTTCATATTGTGTGCTTATAGCCCAATGTGAAATGCTATTGAAATTTTGTCAAATTTTAAAAAAAGAAAGAATAACAAAGAGGTGACTCAAACATAGATCAGAATTGGATGCATCAGTCTAGGAAGAGTGTCTACTTAGCCCCATATCACAGAGAGAAATAGTCTCTTGTATAATGATTATCTATTAATTTAATCATCTTGCATTGTCACTTATTAGGTTTCGTTGCAGCTGATGGTTATTTGTCCCAAGGATTCCATTCTGCATGCTTTAATTCATTGTATGGGACTGCTCCTGTGGTCTTCAAACAAATAGTAGAGGCGTAAGTTCATTCAAAAAATGAAATAACTTTACATAATCAATCACATCATTCTGTTCTTCTACAATTCTCATTCTTCACGTGTTCTTTTCTTACATAGGGCTGTAACCGGACTCACTCGACTACACGGAAGCATCAACAGGAAAAAAATGTAGTGGGTCAACCCAAATATAAGTATGTAAAGTAAGAAATAATGTTATTTATTAACTTCTAATAATTTGAAAAAATATTATTGAATTATTTATTTGATGTACCTTGTAGTCTCATAGGCAGTAAGGTAGCTATAAGTGCGAGTATTATATGATGAAGACCATGTTGACCATTGTCCAAAACTATATAGTAGATGGATGAACAACCGTAAGTGTTTACTTGCCTACACTCTATAAATTTGTATTCATATAGTAATTAAGTTTTTGGTCTTCAATAGCTAATTATTTTGTGTCTTGTTTGTAGTACTTTCGAGACCGGTCATACTTCCCTCTGACAGACGTAGATGATGTTAAAGAGCAATGGGCCACATACTTTCATGAAGTGAGAGGACTCTAATAGACATTTATCATTCATTGTACCTAGTGTAGGATTGTACCCAGGGTTTAGGATTTTGTTTTATTTCATCCATGTACATAATATTCATTGTATGTAGATCATTTTCTTCATTATGTTGTTTATAGCATATTAATATTATTTCATTTGCTTTCATTAATTAGTTAATACTATGCATGAAATGAACTGTCTGGGATATACTATTTTTGGTTATGTAAAATTACAGGTTTGGGAAATCAATAAAACAGAACCTGCATTTAAAAAAACATATTAATATTATGGCAATAACCGAGTTTAAAATATAAACCCGGTTCAAAAACAAGGTTAAAAAACACCTACAAACTCGTTTGGAAACTGAGTTTAAAACTCCATATCTATTACCACGGCGAGAACAAACTCAGTTGCAGAACTGAGTTTAAAAACCCAATTTAACCGAGTTTATATCCCTTTTCTCTGCTAGTGAACCTCTACTAGTTGATCTAGCTACTTGGTGGTTATAAATTTATTTTATCCATATATTTTCAAGTCTGATTATCTCTATCACATATAATATAAATTTCCAACATATTGAATCATAAGCCTTTTGAAAATCAACCTTAAACATAAAACATGACTTTTTCCTTTGTTTTGCTTCATGTAGGATCTTATTTGCAATTGCCATTGTATCCAACATCTCGTCTCCTACAAAAGCACGTTGACATTATAAGATTAATCATAGCATAATATTTTTCAACTTTCATTCCTCTCTATACCTTAACAAACATTTTGTCAAGCTCCTAAGTAAAGATATTGGGTGAAAATCTCCTAAGCCTTGTTAAACCTCTTCGTTTGGAATCAATGCTATAAATGAAGTATTACTATCCTTTTGGGACTAAACCATGCAAATAAAATTCATCTATACTCTACAAATTTCTCGTTTTAGCAAATTCCAAAACCTCCTAATAAAGTTAAAATTGTAACCATCCGATTTAGGATTCTTTAATTTAGCATTCGTCACACTCTAAACCAACTTTCGTTATATCTTCAACATCAAATATGACCATCAAGTTTGTATTTTCTTCCTCTTCAAATTTCACAAAATCTACTCTCTAAAATTGCCCCTACCCGATTCCTTCTGTAGTTGGTTTTGGAAGAAAGTTTTGACCTCATTCTTCACCTTTATTGATTCCCCTTCCCAAACCACATGCACAAATAAGTGATGTATACAATTATATTAGAATCCCTTTCTCTAAAATCATACTTAGCATCAAATTTCACTAGTTAGTGTTGAGTTCTTAACTAGCTAAATTCTTGTAGTGATCCTTCCTAAAGACGAGAACACACAATAATTCAATTATGGTTTGTTTAATAAATTTGATCTTTATACCTCAAATTTTAATACAAATAACAATAAAACCTTAAAATAAATTACTTTTTAAGAATCAAGGTTTGAATCAATAATTTATATAAGGGTTAAATATTTTTTCCATCCTTATTAAACTACCAATTTCAATTTTGATTCCTATAAAATTTTGTTATTTTTTACTAATATTTTTGTTATATTTTTCATCTTCTATTAAAATAAAATATATAAAAACAATATTTTATTAGTTTAATTATTTTGTTTTTGCTCCTCTTAGATTGGGAGAGGGGCCTGCAGGATTCCCATCCCCCTTCTATAATTGGAAAATATCTTGGAAATCCTGATTCCCTATGACTTTAGCATATGATAGTTGTTATTTCTTGTTGGGCCTAGGTCAAAGCCCTCTCTCCCTTAGTCTACCATTGTATATGGCCTTAAGACCCCTGTGTAGTTCAAGTGACATTTTAAGTAAAGAACCCCATTTTCCTAGAGTAATTCTCTAGGGTTTTGGCATTTACACGCTTAGAGTGAACATTTTGCCGTCCATTATGGGGCCCAGTAAAACGGTTCCCATATCACATAGAGAAGGACTAGCTCTAAAGAAGAAAAAGATGGTGACCACGCGCAACAACCCTAGCTGTCAAGAGGGTGGAAATAACCAGCAGAACCAAGGAGGACATCAATAAAGATTAATTAACTAGGGGAGGTTTTGACTCCCTTCAAAACACTACAATGCACTATGGAAGAACTAAGGAATGAGAATAAGAATTTGAGAAACCATCAATCAGAGGAGAAGGAGGCCTTCAGCTATCAAAACACCCAGACCACAAGGCAAAAGATAGATAGACCCGAACCCTTGATCCTCTATGCTACACATTCATTCACAAAGGAGATAATGGAGGTCCTAACACCAACACACTACAAACCCCCGAGTTTGGAAAAGTACAATAGAAGAGGCGACCCAGAAGAACATCTCATTATGTTCACCACTAACCTGCTCATTCTGGGAGCATCTAACGCCCTGCTCTACAAAATATTCCCCACAACCCTTACCAAACCAGCTTTCAGTTGGTTTCCACGCATTCCTCTAAGGAGTGTATCTTGTTTTGTAGAATTGGCAGAAAAGTCCCTGACCTAATTTTCCTTTAGTCGATTGGTGCAATAAGCCTCGTACAGTTTGGTCAATCTATAGCAAAGTAGAGGAGAGATGCTCAAGCAATTCACGACTTGCTTTAATGAGCAAGCCATCCAAATTTGAGATCTAAGCTCACAAGTGGACCTCTATGCAATCTAGACAAGGCTACACCCTAGTAAATATTTTGACTCCTTAGCCAAGAAACCCCCTTTTAACATGGAAGAGTGAGAAGCTGACCGGTTTGGAAATTTTGAGCAAAGGATTAAAAGGGCAGAGTGTAACATCCCTGATTTTATATAGATGATTAAAATATTAGGAATAAATATTAAATAATTAACCATGGAATCAATAAATTTCCCAAGATATTGAAATGATTAGATTAAGAATTCTAGGGGTTATTCATAAATTATTGTGGCCTTATAAGTTGAAATTATACCCGATTAGAATATGGGTGTCGGACCAGGTATCTCTGATTGAGGTATCGTGGGTCAGGGCTGTTAAGAACATTATTGGGAGTCTGAATATATATTCGGAATAATTTTTACATGAAGTATTAAGCCCAAAGGAAGAGCCTGTTTATGGAAAAACGATAAAGCTTTAATGAATAAGAGTTAAAGTAAAACATAGACTCTCCTCCTTTCCCTCTCATTTTCACGTGACTTACTCCCTCTTAGGCAAACACTCCTTCTTCATCTCTTCATCTCCCACTCATCATCTTCTTCTTCTTTCTCTTTAAAAATCCAATGTGTGCCATCTTCCTCTTCCATTTTTGTGTGGAGCTTAGAACTTAGAGGCTCTCTCTCACTCTCCCTCTCTCTCTATTTTCGTGTTCTTTGTCGCCCATTCTAGAAGCTCACTTTTTTTGGCTTGAGGTAAGGGTTTCTCTTTATTTTCATGAGCTTTAAGCCTTAGCTTTTGGGTATTGGTTGTTGGGAGAGAGTTAATGCATATGGGTTATGTTAGGAGAGACATTTATGATGAGAAACCCTAAGGTGGGGTGTATTTAATTTGAGTTTTATGAGGACCTTGGGTGGCACACGAAAATGACATGAGAATGATGGAAAATGATGAACACAAATGATGGTTATTAGGTTTTTGATAAACCCTAACTTTATAAATTGGGGGAAATATGAGATGTGGGTAGATGAGTATTTATTATCGATGGTAGATGCTATTTATGATGTGTAGTGACCATTAATGATGGTAAATGGTTGGTGGAGTTCATTAATGTGGAAGCCCATGAATGGGTTTAGCCTTAAATGCATCACAATAAGATTGGATACCTAACCCATGGTGGATATGGTGGATTAAATGAATAAGTAAAATTGAGAATAATTGTGTGGTATGTTGTATAATGTAGGAAACGACCCCATCGATGAGGCGGGACCATCGGACCGCGTTGATTTCTACTTCTCTTGAGGTAGGAGGGGGTAACATTCTCTAAATGCTTGATTTCATCCATTAGTGATGTGTGTATGTGATTGTGTTATGCTATTTGGCTTGGATGAATGAATTGATGACTACTTGATTAAAAATGCATTTAGAGTGAACGGTGTTATGTGGTTTATGTTTTTGGGATGATGAGTATGATGTTGAATTGACTCTTAAATAATGAGAGTTGTTGTGATAGTTTTGAACCATGAGTGTATTGATTACATTGTTGATGAACATCCTATAATATATAAATTAACGATTTGTGATTGTCACTAACTATTATGTATATGAAATCTAATGAATGTTGGTGTTGGTTGATGATGATGAGAACCTAGAGTTCACTAAAGTGTTGAGGATGAACTATTGATAGTGGAGTGGCATTTAGGATGCATATTGTGAGAATGCATTTGATCTGCATTGCATTTGCATCCATGGCATATCATTCGCTGCTTATATGGAATGTTAGGGGTTCCAATAGGCAGGCCCAGTGGGAGGGCGACCCAGTGCACGGGTAAATTATTGATGTTCCCTAGTGATTCTGGGAATCACGAAGCTGCCCTTAGTTTGGTGACGAGGCACCCTATGTGGCAGGCCCAGTGGGCGGGCGGCTCTATGATGAGCAAGTTACCTCGGTGTCTGACGGGGCACGGCTCTCTCGATGTGTGTTCGGGAGAGGCCCGTAGCATTTATGGCAAGTAAGGCCATGTTATTTGAATCCGCAAGTCACGGGGTGACTAGTGCAACAAATGGGCGATAACGGTTTGGTACCTGTAAAATATGATGTTAAGCATGCATGAATTGAGATATAAGTGTACACTTTTACTACCGCAGTAGGGGCATAGTAGCACGCCTATGCTTGACCCACATTTGATATGATATTGTTTCCCACAGTCGGATCCGCAATTGTTATTGATTCTTTTGTGCATATGCATTAGCCATAAGATCATTTGCATATAGCCGGAGATATGCCTAGTTAGTAGCCCGTGGTGGGGACGGATGATTGTTAATTAAAGAGGAAGGAAGTGGTGATACTAACATTGAATGTGTAATGACCCTTATTGAGAATGCCATGATAGTGATGTGTGAATTGTGAAATGTATTGATTTGGACATGTATGATATTAAATGAAATGAGATGATATGAGAAAGAAGTTTATATTGCTTCTTGAGAAATACATGTTATGCATATATGTATTGATATCATCATAATGTATGATTTTGAATCATTTGGTATATGTTACACACCTCCTTTGTTGCCAATTTTTAAAGCTTGATGTAGGTATCTTGAATACTTTACTCTTTTGGAGGACTGAGTCATGGAGGAGGTAAATATGGAATGGAAGTTTGTAAGCCTTGACCGGCGTTCCTTTTGTACAACAACAAATTTATGTATATAGTTATTTTATTTCATGAATATTAGTATGTATTCTTTTGGGGGTCACTTGCGAAAATTGGACCCTATGTGTTTTGAGAGGCCAATTTTTCAGTAGTGACCTTAATATTGATTGATGTTGATATGAATATGTTGATTTAGCTTACCATATTGAGGAATGAATATTAATTATGAAGTTTTTTGGCCAATTGATGACAATAGTGTATATGATGTTTGATTGATTGATTAATTTGTGAAGATTGCATATGGAGTTCATGCATAATTGAGGAACCAATAGGGTCAAAATGAGTCTTATGAGTTTTGGATAGTGTGTGGTGGTTCTAATAGCTTGAATACATGATTTGTGACTTGTAGGAACTGGAACGGGTCAATTCCATTGAGAATAGACCCCTAAGTTACTCAAAAAGGCTCAGGAATGGACTAAACGCATTTATTTGCATAATTTTCTTATTTTTGAGAATTTTTGAGTGAGGCTGGTGGCCACACGTCAAAAATAATGTGTTTTAGCCTGTGTCAAAATTTGGTGACATTCCGATATCGTTTGCATGGGTTTTGGTAGTTGTGAAGTTCACATTTAGTGCAAAATCTACATAATTTTTGTAGAATGACAGGGCGTAATCGATTACCCTCTAAGGTATAATCGATTACCAGGCCTCTATCCTTCAGCTAATCGATTAGGCATCAGACTGTAATCGATTATGGGTCATCCAGAACCAATGTAATCGATTAGGTCCTAAGTGGTACTCGATTAGAGCGAACACCTGATGCACCACATAAATTCCAGCAGCATTGCTAATCGATTATGGGCAACATAGCAATCGATTACGGGTCCAACAGAAACCTTTTAATCGATTAGCTAAGGTTATGTAATCGATTAGTTAAGCCTTTAATTCAATGTACCATTTCCAGGAAGCCTGTAATCAATTACTCTTCGCTTGGTAATCGATTAGGACGTTGTAATCGATTATCCCCACCCTTTTAAACCTTGAATATGCAAGGGATAGTCGATTATACTATTTGGAGAACGAAATGGTATTGCTGAACATATATTGCATACTCTGATACCTTCTTATATCTTTATATATGAGATAGGTTGCATAGATCCAGGGTATTGATCAAAACTCTTCTTTGTAGAATTTAATTCTTGCAAAACGTGAAAAATTTACCCCCTGAATTTTAGGGGCGTCTCACGGAGTCATGAAAAAAGAGCCCAAGACAAAATAAAGAGCATAAGAAGACGACCTATCACAACCCGATGTATAACACATTCACCCCTTTAAACATCAGGTGGGACAAAATCATGCAAGAAGTCTACAGCACCGGGCTGTTTAAACTCCCCCACTCGAAGAATAGGAGAAGGGCTCAGATAGGACCAATTTCAATAAGTCTAATAGAACCTTTGGCCATGGCATTGAAGATTATTGGTTGCTCAGAAACCTAATTGAGAACCTCATCTAGAAAGGATATCTAGAAAAATTTGTTGACTAGGGAGGAGAAGCATCGTGGGAATATAGGCGAAAGAGAGAAAGAGAATCACAGGGACAATTGGATATGCATCCATAGGAGCGCCCTTGACAAGAGCGTGAGCTTTCTCGATCCTACAAACTAGAGGACATAAGAAATGATGGAAGAAAATTTATTCATACTATTGTCGGAGGATTTCCTAGAAGGAGAACCAACACCCCACATGGGGCAAGATAGGTTAACTCCATACACTGCCTTTCGAGTGCTGAAGCTATTACTTTTGACTGCTCAGACCTATATAGGGGAGTCCCAAACAAGGATGAGCTGATGGTGGTTACAATAGAGATAACATAATGTATCGTTGAGAGAGTACTAGTAGACTAGAGGAGTTCCACAAATATTTTCCATTGGAAGGCTTACAAACGACTCCAGTTACCTCCCACTTGGCTCAAAAGGTATAATGGGGCACTACTCAATTTAAAAAGAGACTCAGTCCAGGTCATGGATTGTGTTGAGTTGAAGATATTTTTTTGGATTGGGAGAAGGCAATAAGGTAGTCATGGTCAAGTACTTACTGGTTGACATCCTCAGCTCATACAGTGTCATTCTGAGGCATCCAGCACTAAATACACTTGGTGTAATCATTTCCACCCTCGATCTCACCATGAAATCCTCGCTCAAAGGTAGACGTATTGGAGTCGTTCACATAAACCTGGAGGTTTCTCAAGAGTGTTACCTTAAAAGTCTCCGACATAAGGAAACTTTCATCGTGGATGAAGACATTGAAATGGGGTTTGACCCTTGGGACAAAAGAGAGCATTAATGTCCCCAACTAGTAGAATCCCTGGAGATGGTACAAGAAGGGTCTAATCTGAGTCAGTGCACCCATGTCAATGTAATGTTGGATCAAGGCTAAGAAGAATCTTTAGTCAAGCTTTTGAGGGAACATGTTTTCCTCTTCACATAGAACTCCTCAAATATACTAGGGATTAACCCAAGCGTCAATATCCTATTCGTTGAATGTAAACCCAGAAGCTAGGCCAGTATCACAGAAGTAGCATAAACTCAAACCCGATATAAGAGCAACAATAAAGGAAGAAATAGACAAGCTGTTAGCAACCAATTTCATCTGAGAAGTTAAATACCCAACCTGGCTTTCTAATGTGGTCCTAGTAAAAAATATGAATAGTAAGTGAAGGGTATGCGCACCTACCTTAATAAGATATGTCCTAAAGACCCTTATCCTTTGCCTAACATTGACCGTTTGGTGGATGGTACTTTAGGGTATTAGGTATTAAGTTTCATGGATAGATACTCAGGATATAACCAAATACGAATGAACCCGAGAGGCAAAGAGAAAACTGTCTTCATCACTAGAGGAGCAAGCTATTGCTATTGATTAATGCCCTTCCGGCTGAAAAATATTGGCGCCACATAACAACGACTAGTAGATAAGATCTTCGCTAAGTAGATCGTAAAAGCATGGAAGTATACGTTCATGACGTGGTTGTGAATACTAAGAAGTCAAAAGATCACACCAAGGACCTAGAAAAAACATTCGCTCAGTTGAGGAGGCATAATAACAATTACTCATTCAGAGTCCAAGGTGGTAAATTCCTAGAATATATGCTAACTCACAAGCATAGAGGACAACCCTGACCAATGTCGAGCCATCTTGGAGATGCAAAGCTCCCAGAACATCAAAGAGGTACAATGTCTCACTAGGTGGATTGCAGCCTCTCCCACTTCCTTGCCAAATTTATAGAAAAAGCCATGCCTTTTCATCGAGTTCTGAAGAAGATAACTACTTTCCAATGGACCTAGGAATGCGAGAAAGCTTTTGAAGAACTAAAAGCCTATCTGGCTTCATCCTTTATACTGAACAAGCTGACCCTAGGAGCCGAGCTTATCATATACCTCTCAGCTGGTGAAATATTATTAGTGCTGGCCTGGTGTAGGAAGAAGGATCTATCCAACGGCCGGTGTACTTCACGAGTAAGACTTTGTAAGGTGCAGAGGTAAGATACCAGGGGTGGAAAAATTTACATACATCCTGGTGGTGGTTGTATGGAAGTTGAGATCCTATTTTAATAGCCATCAATTCATCATCAGGACGGATCAATCGATTCGCAAAATTGTTTAAAAGCCTGAGCTAGTAGGGAGAATGGTCACATAGGCTGTAAAGCTCTCTGATTATAGAATCAGGCATGAACACCGAGGAGCCATCAAGGCATAATTTTTGGTAGATATTGTAGCAAGGATGACGGATGATAAAGGGGAGTACGATGCTGATTATACCTTCTAGACCCTACCAATAGATGGGTCGTCAAACAGGAAAGAAAGCAGAGCAGGAATCATACTGGTGTCACCAACCAGATTAGCCATAAAAAAGTCGTTGAGGTTCATGTTTAAGGCAAGCAGCAATCAAGCAGAGTATGAGGCACTCATAGAAGGGTTATAGATGACACTAGACTTGGGATCCAAATGCATACAGGTGAAAACTGACTCATAGTTGGTCACTCGACAAGTGGAAGAAGCCTACCAAACTAAGGACCCTACCCTCTCCAAATACCTCTCTTAAGTTAAGACGTTGATAACAAAATTTAAGTTATTCAAGATAATACATGTTCCTAGGGAAAAAAATGAAAGAGAAGACTTGCTTTCTAAGCTGGCCAGCACCAAGAAGGTAGGAAATTTGAAGACTCTTATACAAGTTACTTTGGATGAACCCACCATCAAACACGTGGAACAGTTAAATAAAATCATTATTGCACCCAGGTAAGACATGTGGATGACCCTAATAATAGACTGCTTGACTAAAGAAAACCTACCTTTGGATCATTCAGAAGCCAAAAAAGTGAAAACATACTCGGCCAACTACACCTTGATAAGGGGACAACTTTACAAAAGGGGGTTTACCCTAACACTCCTTAAATACCTCAGTATAGAATAAGTGGAATATGTGATGCAAGAGCTCCACTTAGGAATCCACAGACATCGTGAAGAGTGCAACCCCTAGCCGCCAGAGTTCTCTAAGCGGGATATTTATGGCCCACATGATCAGACTGTCCAGACTTCATCAAGAAATATAAATCCTGTCAAAAGAATGCTAACAAAATACATAGTCACCCTGATCTGTTACACGAAATCCTCTCTTATAGGCCCTTCAACACATGGGGCATGAACATCCAGGGACTTCTCCCCCTGGGGAAAAGACAAGTAAGATACCTATTGGTAGCAATAGATCTTTTTACGAAGTCGATAGAAGCCGAGCCCCTCGCCACCATTTCAACATCCAAGATACAAAATTTCACTTGGAGAAACATCATATGTAGACATGCGCTCCCTCATACCATCATTTTAGATAACAGACGGTAATTTACAAACAAGAACCTCACAAAATTCTGTAGAAACCTAGGCATAAAATGAAAGTTTTCATCAGTAGAACATCCACGAATGAATGGTCAGGTTGAAGCTGCCAACAAGGTAATCCTACCAGAGCTAAAAATGAATATTGAGAAAAGCAAAAGGAAGATAGGAGAAAGAGCTACCCGAAGCCTTATGGGCATACCATACAACTCCTCATTCAGTAACTGACACGTTAAGATTGTCGGGTCAAATCAAAAGTTAAACTAATGTAGTATAAGGTAAGCAACCTTAGTTATTTCTTGATGACCTTAGTCAAATTAGTTACATTTAATCTTTTTTATAACAAGGGGTTTGTAGTTAGATTTGGAATGTAAAACTTTGGATGGATGACAAATCAGATTTAAAAGCAACCACCCTAAGGAATTAATTAATCTTTAGTTAGCTAATCATTGATCACAAATATGATTAAGTCTAATTAATTTCTAAACCTTGAATCACTTGGAATTCGTAAATGATTCATATATTATGTTCTAGAAAATCTCCTAAAAGTGAATTAATGAACTGATAAGAATAATCAATTGATATATTCTTATTAAGATCAAAATGACTTTAAAATTATAATTTGGTTGAGTTAAGAAATTAACTAGAAATCTCTTATTTAGTAACTTAATCTTTATCTCTCAAATGGATTATTGATTAATGATGCATAAATCCAGAGCCATTAACTTGGTGTGAAAATCATGAATTATTATCGACTTATGGTGTGACTCTTAGAGGATTTATTTTCTTTTGGCAAGCACACCAATCGTTAAATTTGTAATATATTTGATCGTTCCCACAGGGATTGTGGTAATTACCATAATCTTAGACTAGTACAAGCTGAACCAACACAAGCAGATAGAATTCATTCTATTTTTGTTGTTTTAAACTTTCTATGTTTTTTGTATTTTCAGAAACAATATAGAAGATAAAATATGATTAATGGAAGATAGGTTATGATTACTTCAGCTTACAACTTCATCAAGGAACATGCAATTGAGGTTCAATTAAGCTTCAGATGCAAGAGGACAATTCACAGATGGTTAATCCCTAATCCCTTAGGTGACTAACACTAATTCCTAAGCATTAAACCCTAATCCCTTAGGTGTTCAATTACAAAGAAATCTAATGCGAAATTGGGGGTTGAACCCTAATTATTCACCTAATTACTAGGCCTGAATTAGTTAGGAAGTCAGAAGTTACCTAAGCCTCAACCATGATTCCTCACTGGTGAGATTCTTCATTTGGATCTAGATTTGTCAATCCAGCAGAATAGATCCACTTCTTAGCTTGTTCTCTTCTTGTTTCAGAAGATAATTTCCTCAATGCAGCTTCAAGATTCCATCGGAAGCTTCAGCAATCCCAACCCTAGGGGTTTAGAAACCCATGGAGATGGATTCTGACGAAGGAATATGAAGAGACATGGACGAGAGAATGTAAAGAGAGAAAAGAATTAGAGAGAGATTGGAACTAGAAAAATGAATCGTGTTACTATTCTGTACTTTGCCTCTCCATTGTTTACAGAGTATGTACAAATATATATATATATAGGCATCAAACTAACCATCTAACTTAATGAATTACAAAGGAAACTTAATTAACAATTAAACTGACTAATCTAAATACATAATTATAAATAAATAATTAATTACAATGCAATACTTAAGTTACTAATGTACAACAGCAAACGAAAAACAGAAACAGTGCAGCATTTTATTTGAAAGGAAAAACAACAGGTTAATTAACCATCTTCACGCTTGAGCGTGAAGGGATCGCGCTTAAGCGCGCTTGAGATTATTTCATGCATGCTAGGAATTCACGCTTGAGCATGATGGAAATAAGCTACAACGCGAACTTGATTTGAAGGCTACAGTGGATCCACGCTTGGGCGTGATTAGGTGAGCTTGAGCGTGATCGCATGTTGTGTCTTCCTGTCTTTGTACGTAACTTGCATGGTTCTCAAGCTTAAGCGTGAAGCTTTCAAGCTTGAGCGTGAAGAATATCTTACTGCACCTACACATGCAAACAAATAAATGCCTAGCGTATGTACGCTGGGTTAGTGAATTTATAAATAAAAAAATTTTGTTAACTAATTATTATTTTTAATCATTTTCTTACATAAATTAAACATTTTTGAAATAAATAAATAAAACCAGAATTAATGACAATTTATTAAATAATAGTGCCAAACTAAATATTTAATGGATTAAGTTAAATTAAAGGTGAAATTATTAAGTCTTTTCAAGACTTATCACATCCCCAAACTTAAAACTTGCTTGTCCTCAAGCAAATACTCAGATTAACTAAATCAATTGCATTTACTCAAAACAATCAACCTTCCCTTAACTTGAGTCATACCATAATTATTGAATATCATTCATGCTTTGTTTTCGCAAGTTCTGAAAATATAATAACTCACACCTCCTTTGGGAAACAAGCTGGTGATACTTTCCTCACTGGATTGGTGTTTCACTCTTCTCTCAATGTATAGGGTAATTGCATGCACTCATCACCTGCATAATTGTTAGATAAACATAGGCTTGCAACAGTTCTAAACATCATGACATATGCTAGCACAATTGGATCAGTAAGGGCTTTTTTAAGCTTGTAATGGGGTTAAGCTATAGGCTCTATTTTTATTTTTCTAGTCAATGTTGAGTTAAAAGATGTGCCCACTAATGCCTTGCCTCAATCTTAACTTAAATGCCTTTACTAACTAGCTCTTTTGCTTTCATTATTTTTCAGATGAAGGGTGCTTTGTACTTTCTTCTCTTGCAGTCCTTTGGACTCTTTCTTTCTTTCTTTTCTTCCATCTTTTTCAAAAAAAAAATTTCAATACCATTTTTTTTCTTGTGGTACTTTGCACCTTTTCTTTGCCGATTTTCACTTTTCTTTTGCTTTTGTTGTTCTTCCTTTCATTTCTCAAAATCCTCATCTATAATTAAGGTCAGAATGTGTCCTTTAATTGCTGTTAGGCACACTCTTCATCCCCAAACTTAGAACTTGCTAGTCCCTAGCAATAAGATAAGACTCAACAATTCATCAGTGGTACATCCAGGGATAATTTTCTTGATTTTTCTCAGATAAATTGGCTTGTAAAGTTAGGTACATAAGTAGAATGAAAGGGTCTCAGGCTCAAAATATAATTGTTAGGTCAAAGGATAATTAATAATAATTAGGGTGGCTAAATTTGGCCCTGGCTAAATTAACAAAGAAGACCTTCATCATTTCCAATTGGCAAACATATAATCATTTAGCAAGCACTGAAGCAAATTCTGTCTCACTAACAGTAATGCAGGCACACTCAGAATTATTGGTAATCAGCCAATCATGTCCCCAAACTTAATGCAAGATTATAAATTCAGATTGCTAACTAGCATGGTGAATAAACAGATAATACAGGATTGAAAATAGTTATGGACAGGGATCATGAATCAAGAAATGCAAATTAATTAATTTAACCAATTAAAGCCTGAGAATCAGCAAATTTTAAATTATTAAGATGGATTCTAAATTAAACATAATTAACATAGTTTATCAATCAATGAGTCGAAAGGATAGATTACTTCCCTTTTTACCTGAATGGCAGTGAATGGTGAGGAATGGTATGCATGAATTTAACAATACAATTCAGAAAAGAAGTAACAACAAACAACTTAACATAGAAATAAAGTTCCATTACACTGAAAAAAAAATACATTGTTCAAGAGAATATTTAAATAAATTCATTACAACTTGAAAATAGCAAAATAACACATAAACAAAGTAACAGATCAGTCATCCTCTTCTTCATTTTCTTCATTCATGGACTCATCATTATCTTGCTCAGGGTAGAGTGGAAATTCAGCTGCTAAGGGTGTGTCATCAGGGGGAATGGTGAATCCAATGGAAGCCAACCATAAATCTCTGTTAGGTGGAACTCTTATTTCTTCAGTGTGATCTATATTCAATGTGGTGGCAATCTTTCTCAGCATGAGATCATGGTTTAGGACCAGATCATAGGTTCCTAGCTGTATTTTCTTCATAACCTAAAGTTCCTGCATTACCATGGAAATATCAGAAGAAGTACCTGCTCCTGTTGGAGGTGGTGGTGCAAAAGATGTTGGATTAGGTGGTCTGGGACGCTTTAACTCTTGAGGCATAAAATTGTCAATGTGGTTTATCACCCATTGTTTGTCCATAATCCTTTCAGGCTTTACCTTTGTAAGTTTGTCATAATTCAACCTAGCTTGATTCTTTTTGGCCAATAACGTGATAACAGAGCAATATGGCAGTTGGAGATTCTTTTTAAGGTTTTTCATCATCTCCTCCAATATTAACTCACCCAGATTAACATACAGGCCTTTCATTAAACAGTAAATCAATACCAACCTCTTAATGGCAACGTCAGTAGAATGAGCCATAGGTTGCAGGGATGAAAGGACATAGTGGCACCATAAAAGAGGGAAATGATTCAAACAACTCTTCCTGACACTTTTTGGTGCACCATTAACCTTTGTTATATATGCAGCTGCTTGTTCACAACATTCCTCTAAAATTTCTTTCCTAAGATTTTCATTTTCAGCCCTATGAAAGATATCTACTTTCTATGTGTAGTGACATCCTTCCTCATCCAATGTAGGTACTTTCAACAGCTTATTCAATATATGACCAGTTAGAGGAATGGTGACTCCTCTCAAGAAGGAAGAAAAAGGAAACTTATCTTCCATAGAATGAGTCCTCAGATTGGCATAGAATTCTCTAGTGAGTTCCTGGTAACCATTGCCTAAATTCTCATTAAAGAATTACCATCTCCTTTCAATCATAGCAGCTTTTACATTAAAATCAGAACAATTTTCTTCATCAAGGACCAGAGCTCTATCCCTTATTACTCCCCTATGTTTGAACTTATTCTCATAATCTTGGGCGGCCTTGGAATCTCTAAACCTATACCCATCAAAACCCTCGACTGTCTGAGACTTCTTTTCTCCTTCAAGACTTTTACTCCTTTCAGTTGATAGAGAATCGGGGATACTCATAGTAGCCATCCCTTTTCCTTTCTCTTTTCAGGCTTCTTTCACATTTTCTATTTCAATACTTTTTTCAGGTTTTCTACAAAGTCTTTGTGATCTTCTGATCATGGTGAGTGTTAACGATGGTATTTATAATTCCTAAATGGATACATATATACAAACAACAAAACCATAACAAAATGACAATATAAGATGAACAGATATGATGGATGAAAGAAATTTGAAATTGAAACAGCGAACTACAACAATTCTAACTATAAAGTGAAAGTAAGAACTGAAAAGATGGTACCTTTTAAAGAATTTAGAGATTGTGCCTTTTCCTCTTCAAAACCCATGGTTCCAGCGTAAAGAGTTAGGGTTTGTACATTGAGAGGGTTTTATATTGTTGAACCCAATACCTGAGGTACGCGTAGGTACGCTGAAATTTTGGCGTATAAACGCCCAAATTAAAAACACACAGGTAGCATCAAGTATGAATCACGCTCAAGCAAACCATTATTCGCTCAAGCGAATAATATGTAGGTGAATGTCACACTCAAGCGTGAAGAACTACACTTAAGCGCCAAACAAACAGGTATCAGATTGCTTCACTGGGACGATTACGCTTAAGCTTACAACATCGCACTTCAGCGACAAATTTGAAACAGGACTGCCTTAACCCGATCATGCTCAAGCGTGAGCTTGGGGCGCTCAGGCGTGAAGCATATATACAAGCCACGCTTAAAGCATGAATAGCTAAGCTCAAGCGTGGGATTCAATTAACAAGAACCAGTGACGATCACACTTAAGCGTGGACTTGGGCGCTCTGGCGAGGGACACATTCAGGCAAGTAATGAAACTAACGCTCAGGCGTGAATAAACACACGCTCAAGCGACAAGAAGTCGCGCTCAAGCGCAAAGGGAGTCTCACACTCACACTCACGATCACGACCACGCGCAAGCTTAACGAGTTCTCACTTGAGCGTGTAAGAGAAACAGGGCCTTCTCATCAGGATCACGCTCAGGCGTGATGATCCAAGCTCAAGCGTGAAAGTTTTCTATGAATCACGCTTCAAGCGTGAATGAATTACGCTCAAGCGCAAGGCATGCAACAGTGAGAGGTTTTGTGCAGACATGCTTACACTTAAGTGTGGATTTACTCACTCAAGCGCAAGGACTAATCCAGTGCAGGCGCGATCACGCTTAAGCGTGAATATGTCACGCTCGAGCGCAGAGCCAAATACAGTAGTCACGCTCAAGCTCACTGATGCCACGCTTAAGCGTGAGGAAAAGATTTTATCCACGCTTGAGCGCGAGAGGGATTCGCTTGAGCGCTAGGAGGGTCTGATGGTAATTCTAGCTAATAGATTTTCATGTAGGTACACTGGGAATTGAGCGTATGAACGCTTAAACTTTATTCAAAAAAAAATTTTCAAGATTATTCACACCTTGATCAAAATTTGTAGTTTTCTTTTACTGTTTTAACATAAAATACAACAAATCAAAATGTAGGGTTGCCTCCCTAAAACGCTTCTTTAAGGTCACTAGCTTGACCTTCTGACATCTAAGAAGATGCCTGCAACAGCATGGAGGTTTTCTGCCTATCAAACTCTCCTCCAAAGTAGAGTTTGAGTCTCTGGCCATTCACCTTAAATGTTCTATTAGTGGCTGGTTCTTTTAACTCAATCACACCATGAGGGAAAACCTCATTCACAATAAAAGGTCCAAACCATTTAGATCTAAGTTTTCCTGGAAAGAGTCTCAGCGTAGAATTAAACAACAAGACCTTATCATCTTTTTGAAACTCTTTTCTATTTATCCACTTATCATGCCACCTCTTAGTTTTCTCTTTATAAATTGAGGCACTTTGATAAGCATTAACTCTGAACTCCTCAAGTTCATGGAGTTTTAGGACTCTTTCCTCTTGAGATTAGTCAAAATCCATATTTAACAGCTTTGTGGCCCACCATGCATTATGTTTTAACTCCATAGGGAGATGACAAGCCTTACCATAAACCAACTGATAAGAAGACATACCAATTGGAGTTTTAAATGCTGTCCTATAGGCCCACAATGCATCATCTAATCTCATAGACCAATCTTCCTAGACTTCCCTACCATTTTCTCTAATGTTCTCTTAATTTCTCTATTAGATAGCTCAACTTGTCCACAACTTTGTGGATGATATGGAGTAGATACCTCATGCTGTACCTCATAGTGTCTCAGGGCTTTTTCCATGATTTATTGCAGAAATGTGACCCTCCATCACTAATGAGGACTCTAGGGACTCCAAATCTAGAGAAAATGTTCTTCTTTATAATCCTAAGCACCACATGTGCATCATTGGTTCTGGTAGGGATTGCCTCTACCCACTTGGAGACATAATCCACAGCAACAAGGATATAGTCATCGGAGAATGACTTTGGGAAAGGTCCCATGAAGTCAATGCCCCACACATCAAATAACTCCAGAACTAAAATATTTGTCAAAGGCATGCCAGCTTTAGCAGAGAGGCCTCTACTTCTTTGACACTTATCATATCTTTGAACATATACTCTAACATCCTGAAAAATTGTTGGCCAATAAAAGCCACATTGTAAAACTTTTACTGCTATTCTGGAGGCACCATGGTGTCTTCCATAATAGGAGTCATGACAGTGCCATAAGAGTCTTTCTTGCTCTGATTCAGGTACACATCTCTTGATAATTCCATCTACTCCTATCTTATAAAGAAATGGATCATCCCATAGAAAAGTTTTACTCTCATGAAAGAATTTTTTCTTCATTTGGGATGTCCACCCTTCAGGTACTACAGAGGCACTTTTAAAGTTGGCCATATCATCATACCATGGCCCTGTGATAATTGCCATCGGCCTCTCATCTGGGAATTCCTCTTAAATCAAGATGGAATCAGATTAACCCTCCAGACGAGAAAGTTGTTCAGCCACTGAATTCTCCACTCCCTTTTTATATCTTATTTCCAAATCAAACTCTTGGAGTAAAAGAACCCATCTGATCAATCTTGGCTTTGATTCTTTTTTAGCTAGCAAGTACTTAATTGCTGAATGATCTGTATACACAATGACCTTAGCACCAATCAAGTAAGCTCAAAATTTATCAAATGCATACATCACAACAAGCATTTCTTTTTCAGTAGTGGTGTAATTTATTTGATTCCCATTTAATACTTTTCTAGCATAATAAATGACATGTGTTAATTTTTCTTTCTTCAGACCCAGCACAGCTCCAACAGCAAAGTTACTTGCATCACACATGAGTTCAAATGGTAAAGATCAATCAAGTGCTGCAAGGATTAGAGCTGAAATTAATCTTTGTTTCAGATTTTCAAAAGCCTTGACACAAATTTCATCAAAAACAAAAGCATGATCTTTCACAAGTAAATCAGTCAAAGGCTTAGCTATTTTTGAAAAATCTTTTATAAATCTCCTATAGAAGCCAGCACATCCTAAGAAACTCCTCACTCCTTTCACGTTGATTGGAGGAGGAAGTTTTTCAATGATATCAATCTTGGCTCTATCTACTTGAATGCCCTCAGCAGAGATTTTATGGCCAAGGACTATCCCTCCTTTAACCCCAAAATGACACTTTTCCCAGTTAAGGACAAGATTAGTCTCTTGACATCTCACCAGCACCTTAGATAGGTTGCTGAGGCATATATCAAAGTTATTTCCAAACAGAGAAGTCATCCATAAACACCTCAATGAACTTCTCTACCATGTCCCTAAAAATTACCAGCATACACCTTTGAAAGGTTGCTGGTGTATTGCACAAACCAAAAGGCATGCGCCTATATGCAAAGATTCCATAGGGACAGGTAAATGCTATCTTCTCTTGATCTTTTGGATTAACCACTATTTGGTTGTAACTAGAATATCTATCAAGGAAGCAGTAATACTCATGACCTGACAGCCTCTCAAGCATTTGGTCTACAAATGGTAAAGGAAAATGGTCTTTTCTAGTGGAGTCATTAAGCCTTCTATAATCTATGCACATTCTCCAACCTGTAGTTGGTCTAGTGGCAATGACTTCACATTTTTCATTTTTAACAGTGGTCATTCCTCTTTTCTTAGGCACTACTTGGACTGGACTAATCCAAGCGCTGTCCGAGATAGGATAGATAATTCCTGCATCAAGAAGTTTAACCACCTCTTTCCTTACAGCTTCTTTCATTATGGGGTTTAATCTTCTTTGTGGCTGAACAACCGAGGAATAGTCATCCTCCATCAAAATTTTATGCATATAGAATGATGGACTAATTCCCTTTAAATTAGAAATGTTCCAACCAATAGCAGACTCATGTTTTCTTAAAACCCCTATCAATTTTTCTACATCCTTATCTTTTAAATCAGCATTGATGATTACAGGATGTGATTCATTATCTCCTAAGAAAACATATTTCAAATGAGAAGGCAAAGGTTTTAAATCATGTTTTTCTTCAAACACCTCCTTGCCTTTCTCAATTTCAGTATTATTCAAATTTCCTTTCTTTTCATTTTCAAAATCACCTACTTCACATGCTTCTAGTAGGTTCAGCAACTCATTATGTGAGTCATTTAACTCCTCAGTCTCAGAGTCAAAATCATCCTCAAGAAAGGCTTGTAAAACCTCTTCTTCAGTTCTCAAAAGCATAGGAGTCTTATAACTTTTAATTTCTTCAAGCATAAAACAATCCATTTTCTCAGCTGGATGTTTCATAACATTAAAGACATTAAAAGTTACCTGCTCCTCTTGAAATCTCAGCATGAGTTCTCCCTTCTCTACATCAATTAAAGCTCTACCTGTTGCTAAGAAGGGTCTTCCTAAAATAAAGGAATTTCTCTATCAGCTTCCATATCCAAAACTATAAAGTCTGCTGGAAAGATAAACTTATCTACCTTAACTAACAGATCTTCCAGCATCCCATAAGGATACTTGATGGACCTATCAGCCAACTGCAAAGATATGCGAGTTGGTTACAGGTCATTAATTCCTAATTTCCTCATTAAGGAAAAAGGCATCAAGTTTATACTAGCCCCTAGATCACATAAAGCACTTCCTACATGAACATCCCCTATTGCACAAGGTATTGTAAAAGATCCAGGATCTTCCAGCTTTTGAGGAAGTTTCTTTTGAATAATTGCACTGTACTCTTGAGTGAGAGCAATCATCTCATCTCCCTTAAGCTTTCTCTTCTTAGACAAAAGTTCTTTCAAGAATTTAGCATAGGAAGGCATCTTTTGCAATGCCTCAGCAAAGGGAATATTTATGTGAAGCTTTTTAAACACAACTAAGAACTTAGCAAACTACTGTTCCTCTATTTGTTTCTTAAATCTATGTGGAAATGGAGCATTCTTTAATTTCTTAGGAGTTAGCTTAGAAGCTTCCTCCAAAATCAAATCAATCTTTTTCTTTTTCTTTTTCTGAACTTGGTTTTCTTTAACTTGATTTTCTTTTTCTTTTTCTGTTTCTACTTCATTTTCAATTCTATTATTATCTTGCTCACTTTCCTGCTCTTTTTCTTTTGTTGTTTCTTTTTCTAAACTCACTTCATGACTTGGAGGTGGGAGAAGAGTTTTCCCCCTCCTAGTAGTTATCGCTTTGCAATGTTCCCTAGGATTTACCTCAGTATCTCCAGGAAAATTGCTTGATTGTCTCTCAGCTAATTGTTTTGACAGCTGTCTAACCTGATTTTCTAAATTTCAAATGGACGCTTCTTGATTTTTAAAGCTGGCTTGAGTGGCCTGAATGAACTGAGATAACACATTCTCAAGTTCAGACTTTTCTTTAGAAGGAGAGGGAGAAGGTTGTTATGGTCTATTTGTGATTTGATTTTGTGGCATGTTTTGATTCAAATGTGGACCTTTCTGCCATGAAAAATTAGGGTGATTCCTATAGTTAGGATTAAAGGATTAAAGGAATTAAAGGGAATTCAAATTGTTGCTGCCCCATGTAGTTCACTTGCTCAGCAGGCATATTTGGATCACACGTGCCATTTTCATGATCTTCACCATAAAAATCATAACTCATCATACAAACTTGACTAGGCTTTTGAAGTTCTGAAATCTGTACACTTAATTTCTCCAAAGCCTGAGTCATCGACTTACTTTGAGCCAAATAAGCATCCTGTGCTTCTAATTCTAATATCCCTCTCTTAGGGATTTGGCTCCTTTCACTAACTAAACATTCATTTGAAGTCATTACATCTATCAGCTCTATAGCTTCTTCTCCAATTTTTATGGTCAACGAACCTCCAGCTGAGGCATCAATCAAGACCCTAGTTGCTGGTCTTACACCACTATAAAAGATGGTAACTTACTGCACATCAGTGATTTGATGATGAGGACATTTCCTTAAACTCTCTTTATACCTATCCCATGCTTCCATTAGAGATTCACCCTCTCTCTGCTGGAAATAAGTGATTTCAGTGCGCAATTTAGCATATTTGGAAGGAGGGAAATATTTAATCAAAAATTTTCTTTGTAAATCCTCCCAAGTAGCTATACTACCTCTTACTTGGCTTTGCAACCAAGCCTTAGCCATGTCCCTTAAAGAAAAAGGAAATAATCTCAGTCTTATTGCCTCTTCAGGGACACCATTCATTTTCACAATATCACAGATTTAGAGGAAGGTTGCTAGATGCAAATTTGGATCCTTAACCTCACTTCCTCCGAATTGATCATTTCTAACCAACTGAAGCAAAGCCGGTTTAAGTTCAAATTTATTGGCTGCAATTGGAGGCCTAAGGATGCTAGATTGTGATCCTTCTTCAGTAGGCCTAGAGTAGTCACCTAGTCTAACTCTCCTCTGTTCCATTTCTTACTGTTCTTTTTACTTTTTCTCCTTTCTAAGCTTACGCTCTAATAAATCAATATCAGGATCAAAGAAGAAAGGCTCTCCTCTGTTCCTTGACTACATACACCAAATGTTAGACACAAACAATTCAAAGCTACTGCTACAGCTACATAAAACTACTACTATACTAAAAATAAGAATTAAACTACTACTAGTACTGGTCCAAGGATTGTTGATATTACTCAATAATCCCCGACAACGGTGCCATTAACTTGATGCATAAATCTTGAGCATTAACTTGGTGTGAAAATCATGAATTATTATCGACTTATGGTGTGACTCTTAGAGGATTTATTTTCTTTTGGCAAGCGCACCAATCGTTAAATTTGTAATATATTTGATCGTTCCCACAGGGATTCTGGTAATTACCGCAATGTTAGACTAGTACAAGCTAAACCAACACAAACAGATAGAATTCATTCTGTTTTTGTTATTTTAAACTTTCTATGTTTTTGTATTTTCAGAAACAACATAGAAGATGAAATGTGATTAATGGAAGATAGGTTAGGATTACTTCAGCTTACAACTTCATCAAGGAACATGCAATCGAGGTTTAATTAAGCTTCAGATGCAAGAGGACAATTCACAGATGGTTAATCCCTAATCCCTTAGGTGACTAACACTAATTCCTAAGCATTAAACCCTAATCCCTTACGTGTTCAATTACAGAGAAATTTAATTCAAAATTGGGGGTTGAACCCTAACTATTCACCTAATTACTAGGCCTGAATTAGTTAGGAAGCAAGAAGTTACCTAAGCCTCAACCATGATTCCTCACTGGTGAGATTCTTTATTTGGATCTGGATGTGTCAATCCAGCAGAGTAGATCCACTTCTTAGCTTGTTCTCTTCTTGTTTCAGAAGATAATTTCCTCAATGCAGCTTTAAGATTCCATCAGAAGCTTAAACAATCCCAACCCTAGGGGTTTAGAAACCCATGGAGATGGATTTTGACGAAGGAATGTGAAGAGACATGGTTGAGAGAATGTAGAGAGATAAAAGAGTTAGAGAGAGATTGGAAATGGAAAAATGAATCGTGTTACTATTCTGTACTCTGCCTCTCCACTGTTTACAGAGTATGTACAAATATATATATATATATATATATATATAGGCATCTAACTAACTAACTAACTTAATGAATTACAAAGGAAACTTAATTAACAATTAAACTGACTAATCTAAATACATAATTACAAATAAATAATTAATTACAATGCAATACTTAAGTTACTAATGTACAGTAGCAAACGGAAAACAGCAACAGTGCAGCATTTCATTTGGAGGGAAAAACAGCAGGTTAATTAACCACCTTCACGCTTAAGCGTGAAGGGCTCGCGCTTAAGCGCGCTCGAGATTATTTGATGCATGCTAGGAATTCACGCTTGAGCGTGATGGAAATAAGCTACAACGCGAACTTGATTTGAAGGCTACAGTGGATCCACGCTTGGGCGTGATTAGGTGAGCTTGAGCGTGATCGCATGTTGTGTCTTCCTGTGTTTGTACGTAACTTGCATGGTTCTCAAGCTTAAGCGTGAAGCTTTCAAGCTTGAGCGTGAAGAATATCTTACTGTACCTGCACATGCAAACAAATAAATGCCTAGTGTATGTATGCTGGGTTAGTGAATTTATAAATAAAAAAATTCCTTAACTAATTATTATTTTTAATCATTTTCTTACATAAATTAAACATTTTTGAAATAAATAAATAAAACCATAATTAATGACAATTTATTAAATAATAGTGCCAAACTAAACAATATTTAATGGATTAAGTTGAATTAAAGGTGAAATTATTAAGTCTTTTCAAGACTTATCAATTAACCAACCAAAATCATTTTAAATTATAGATTATTTAATTGTGACACCCTAGGTTAATTATACAATTTTTATAAGTTGTTTAATTAAATTTCGGGATAAATTTTTCACAAATAATTAATTTTATCATCTCATTTTTATAAAACAATCATTTTCAATAAAAGGCCAAGAATATAAAATAGGTTATGAACTAAAACCCCAAAAGCCATTGAAAAAGGAGGAAAACCCAAAACTGAAATAGGGGCCTGACGCTAGTGTCAGCCCCCCGCTACGCGTGCCATCCAAAATGTAACTTTGACGCTACGCGTCAGGCTAGCGCTTAACAATACCTGATGCTGTTACACATTTAGGCCAATCGGCCATTTTCTAACGTACCCAAATGGCCGGTTTCAGGTCCGATTGCGGTGAAACTTTATGAGCCACATGTTTTCTCCATTCCAAAACTGTTGGTGTTGTCTGTTCACCAAAATTCCATCATATGCACAAGTTATGTGCAAAATGCAGTTTAACCCAATTATGTGTAAAACCTTTGCACCAAACGACCTACGTGGACACCAAATGGCCCAAGGCTTATATGCATAGTTTGAAAATGTCCTATGGGACCTATTAGTACCTTCCGGGGGTCTTGAAACCCACTGGATCTCAAAATCATCTATTCAATTCCTAATTTTCATGTAAATTGCTTATTTCCACTATATGCTATAACCCATCAAATTCATCAATCAATCCACAACCAAATCATGCACATCCTACACAATCATTCATAAATGCAATAAGGCCTGCCCATAGCAGCCATCACACATAAAACTTTGGCTCCGTGCCAATATTCAGATATTTCATACATCAAACATAATCATCAACAATATCATTACGCAATTAGTCATCAAACAATCATATAACCCTTGTGCTCATCATAATTATATCAATCACCATCTCATAATCACACACTACCATTATACTAAGTTAATCAAATAAACACGTAAAGTACATTAAACGCACACACATGTATCCATATCATACATTCATTATAACATAATTTCCTTACTCCTTGGCATCAATCTTCCACTTGCGCATCTCTGAGGTATTGGCATCTTCCCTGTCACTGGTCACTAAAGTAAATAAACAACAGCAACTGTGAGTGTTTGGAATATCGGAATTAATGTAGAATGGAAATAACAATTATGGATATTGGATACCTAACATTCGTATTATTATTTTGTATACGGAATTCATTACCTTTACATATATTTATTCCTTCCAATTTACAATGATCCATATACACCTAGGCCTCACTATCCTCTTAAAAGCAATATTGATCTCATCCTCCTTCCATTTGGTAATGACAATCAATCATTAAACTCGGTATTGATTCATATCATTCATTATTATATCCATCTGAACTCACTACAAACATCAATCATTAAATTCATCACACCACATACATCAACACTAGATCACACATGCACAATTGACTCGCATATATCTAGGACTCATAGTATCCGGATACTAGGGGATCGACCTTCAGCTGGGGGTCCGACTTAACACCCCATGAACCCGACTTGGTTCACCAAGCCTAACTTGGCTCCCCACCCCAACCACTAGGTCAAACTTGACCACTGGGTAGCTCAACTGGGTATAAAAACAACAGGAGCCAAAAAATGAGGGGTACATCATACCGTCAGCCGTCCCACACCATATAATCACACCTCATATCACAACATGAATAGCATAATATCATCAACCTCATATCACCACATATACCAATCCTAGTTAATTACGACCCAAACACTTCCTTACCTCTATTCCAAGCTTTAATAATTTGCTCTTGGTGTCGGTTGCGTCCTCCAGTCACTTGATTCACCATTCCTTTTCCGAACTCGATACCCGCTTCGTCAATTGATCCTTCAACATCTATTTTGGCACCTACAGTCACCAAAACACTAATCCGGTTAGTAATTACCTTTGTTATCCTTCCAAACTCATAATCCAAGCTCTCAAGTCCATCAAAACCCAGAATCTGAACCCTCATGATCACATGCAAATTCGGTTTTTAAAGAGTAAAAGAAGGGGAGAAGGAAAACCATGCAATTGAAGGTTCCCAATGGCTTACATTAGCTTCCAATCACCCAAAACCACTAAAAATGAAAGCTTCCACTAAGCGTTGGACCAAATTCACAGAGAGGAGAAAAGAGAAGAAGAATGAGAGAAGTAAACTTCTGTTTTGCATGTCTCGTTTTAAAACAGGTCACGACGCTGACGCTAGACATTCCATTAGCGCTACACGTCAGGTCATTTATTCCTACCTGGCGCTACACGCCAATGCAACGCCACACGTCAGAGTCCCGATGCCATTCTCTTTAAAAATTCATTTTAAATCTCATTTTTCACTCTATATCCCTTATTTGTTAACATTTTAAGCTCAATTGCATTTTTATTCATTTCTAAGTTATTAAACATCAGGGATGCTACATTAATTGCTTACCAATTATACACTTAAATAATCTACTATAATAAGTATTTGAGATACGAAGAAAATTAATTATCTTTAATTAGAACATTAAAAGTAAGAGCTCAAAGCTAACATAAAGAAAAAAAAATTAAATTCATTGAGTTGATTTAAAAAGGATTAAGCTTTCACTATAATGATGATCTTAAACAAAGAAAATAAAACTAAATTACCCATGACTTTGATTATGTAAGTAAATAATAAAGGATGAAGGTAACTTTACCTCATATTGAAAAGGAAGATAAAAAAATGTTGAATTAAGGAAAGAAGGCAAGTGAAGGAAGAATAAAACCTTAAGAAGCTAAAGCAAAGACATAAAAATATATTGGAAACTTGAACATGTATTTTATTGTATATCTCTTGTGTCCTCCTTTACACTTTAAGCATCAATTTATTGACAAAGCATCAAAGCACTATACATTCATGTGTTGATCATTGATGTATATTTTTTAACATTGGTGGGCTTATAATTACATAAATTCAAAGGAAAACAATGGTAGGTGTTGAAATTCATCATTCTCTTCATGTTATCTATCTTGTAAGCCAAATCTAACCCTCTAGATGTCATACTTGCTCTAAACCTGCAACATGAAAGTTATAGATATTTGTCTTATTGAGAATTTGGCACAAATATCATGTCATTTGGACATCTATAGCTTGAGATATGTGTAAATTAGTGAACTACATCAATACTGGTTGGACAGATACAAATTGATTTGTTCAAGCTCTATTTCTTCATTATTTTGAATATAAGACTATCAAATTTTATCATCATAATATGAACCTTTGTTCTAGCTTTCTATAGACTCCAAGATCAGCCCAATTAGATCACTAAAGCCCAAGATATGACCTAAACAAGGAAAGACACTCAAGATACATTAAAAATATGAAAATTGAAAAATATATTCATAATACTTCAATTAAACTAAATAACATAAAACTCAATTAAAATGTTATCATTACACATATTAAATATATAATAAATTCGAGTATAAAGCTATAATAAGTGTATTAAAATTGGTTCATTAGTAACCCAAGAAACACTTTGTGTGTCACATATGGAGCGGATTCTATGATCTCTATGGAGCTTTGTGAACCCTCCTTCACAAGGCTCTCCTACAATGAAGAAGAAAGAGATGAAAAACCAAGAGAAAACTTTAATCTCGGCCTAGGTGAACGAGACATAACTTACATAAAGATACAGGCCTCTAAGAAAAATCCGCCCAGAAAATGAATACCATGCTCAAACAACATCTCTTTCAAAAAGGAGACTTAGTCCTACGAATGACAGACAACAATAGAAGAACAAGAAAAGACGGGACGTTGGCAGCTAATTTTGGGAAGGCCCATATCGGGTAAAGGAAGAAGTCGGCAAAAGAGTATACCGACTGGAAGAATTGGAAGACATAAGTATCCCCCAAACATGGAAAGCCACACATTTGAAGATGTATCATAGTTAAATGTAATAGGGTACTTTTTCCTTACCTGGGAGGTTTTTCCCACTGAGTTCTTCTCCTGGGAGCTTTTAATATGGCCCATCCAAACATCAATAACACAAACGATTCAACTCAACAATTATTTTTATTACTACGTCAAGTCCTAAAACCCTGAGTAACAGCTTAGGGGTAATGGTAAATTATTACTATGTGTAAGTCTTAAAACGCCAACCGAGGAGGTAATAACAATTCTCTTTATGATTACGTTAAGTCCTTAAACCCCAAGTGAAATCTCAGGGGTACCGATAATTTTTCCTTTAATTACGTCAAGTCCTAAAACCCTGAGTGACGGCCTGAGGGTATTGATAAGTTATTATGATGTTAAGTCTTAAAACCCCGAGTGAGATCTCAGGGGTAATGACAATTCTTCCTTCAATTACGTCAAGTCCTAAAACACCAAGTGAATTCTTAGGGGTAACAGTAATCCCTTCTACGATTACGTTAAGTCCTAAAACTTCAAGTGAAATCTAAGGGGTAACGACAATTTATTATTATACTAAAACCCTGAATGGGCAGATAAGGCTAAATTACTCATGCTTAAGTCTTAGCAAGGAAATATCATTAAAATACCGAGTAAAAAAGATGGGCGGAAAAATCATAAAGTTATAATTGATAGTGAAGCAATAACAAATCATTTTTCATTTCATTGCTACGGAGAAGGATTACATTAGCTAAAAGGGAAAATACAAAACAAGGAAAAGCTACAAGACTAGCTAGAATGAGTCGTGGAGTCGGCCTAGGGAGCTTTAACCTCATCATGAGAAGGGGACTGGAGGGTCGAAAATGGTATCTTCCCCATTAGACTCGGGAGGATCCACGACCTTTCCATCCACCACCACTTTGAAAGGATCCAATCCCTCCCAAGAAATGGCCAGAGAAGGGTTCAAGGCCGACACCTGCGCATGACAGAGGTTAAATCCTGATACAAACTTCTCCATCACCTCCCCCTCAGTAATTCAATCTTCTCCTCCAACTCTTAGCGCTCTTGATGACCCCTTGACTCGGTCTCCGGGAAATTTTACTGTGTAGAATCTAAGATGTTTTGCACCTCCTTCAGAGATACATCAACTTCTATGTTCTTCACAGCAAGCTTCATACGGGCCTCCTTGGAGTCGCCAGTTTCTCTTTAGAGCTAGCCAATTTTTCTTCAGCATCCTTCAACGACGGCTCAGCTTTCTCCAACGCTTCCTCCCTGCCTTTAACCGCTCCTCTAACTCGGTCATTTTATACACAACTTCCTTAGCCTCCCAAATTTTATGGCAGAAGCATTCTTTTCACTCGGTCATTTTATCTTGGGTAGAGATAGACTTATCCAAATAGCGCCCCATCAATGCTGCTCGGAGAGAAAACATCTCCATGGCCCAACAGATGATCACAAGGTTGGATTGCATATACCTCAAGTTGTCCTCCTCAAACATCAACCCAGTTGAAAATCTTGGGGATCAGGAATCGGGCATCCCACAAGGAATGAGCAGGGTTACTGGTGGTGACAAGGCTTTGATTCATAAAAAATTCCCATTCCTAAGAAGCGTTGTCATAGTTAGATCGAAGATGAGCTACCATGCGCTCAAGAGTAATACGATGCCGAGGGATCAAAGGAACCTCGGGGGATCCGAAGCTCTCTAACACTTAGATTATGGGAGTCTCTAAGGGCACTCCTTGAGAGGATCCCAAACCTCCATGATAGGACTCTTTCTGGAGCAACTGTCTATTAGCAACATAAGCAAGATCCTCGGAGTCAGAAGCCGATGAAAGAGGATGAAGAGCAGCCACGGGAACAGAGACGATGGGGATAGTAGTCGAAGTCAGGGTGGGAGTGGTGGAAGCTCCCCTCTTGGTGGGCTCACTAAGAGGGAAAGCCCAAAATAGTCACAAAGAACCTTAAAGGCCTTTACGAAGGCCTATCTATTCTGGTGGAGTTGGGTTAGGGCAATATATTTTGCAGCATACTCACCGACAGACATTGAGCCTTGTTTCAGCTCCATAAATTCCAGCTCTTTTCGGTTTTTCATACTCGCTGGAAAATATTTCTCTAGGAAACAGTCTTTGAAGTTGACCCAGTCCAAAGGTCTGTCAGTCTCAATCATACGAATTCTGGCATGGATCCACCAGTTTTCGGCTTCTTCAACCATCATATAGGTGGCATACTTGACCTTTTCACATTCTGTGCAGGGCAAGGCTCGAAAGATGTGTTCCATTTCCTTGACCCATAGATACGCTCCCTCTGGATTGTAGCCTCCTTTGAATTGTGATGGCTTCCTTTTTAGGAAATGATCTAGCCCGTCAAGTCCTCCAGTACTTCTCGCTTGATTTTGTCTTTCTATGGCTTCAGCCAAGTGGTTGAATACAACTGCCATATCGTTGTTGTTGTTGTTGTTGTTGTTGTTGTTTCTTGCCATCCTACATTCGTAGTTTGATTTATACTAATTCTAAGGGAAAATATATTGTATTATAACATAACTATAAGTATTCTGCAGTTTATCAGTTAAGCAATAAATTGTATAACACATTTATCATATTATCAAGCAGTAATCAAACAAATCATTTTATCAGTTAGGCACAAGTCATATAGCACATACTTATCATATTTTCAAACAAATAATCAAACAATTCACATAGTATATCAAGAATCAATACATGTCATAGCAATTGGTCCTGAATTTTTGAAAATGCTCTGATACCACCAATGTGACGTCCTTAGTAATTTTCCGAATAAATTTTTCACGTTTTAAAAATCATTTTTTGAAATTTGTAATAAGTCATGTAAAAGTTGATAAACGCGGATTATTATCATACTAGTCGCGAATAATAAAAGTCATGAAATATTTATATAGCGGAAACGATTTAGAAAAATACAGTACATGAAACATTATATTATTACAACCTATCAAATTAAAAATAAAGTCAAATTCCAAGCAATAATTCATGTAAACTCCGTTCATGGCATCACTCTTCATTCTGTGTAGCATTCACTGTAAAAATTAATGTAAGAGTGAGACAGAATATAGAATAAATATAAAATAAATAAAATTGCACAAACACAATCAACAAACCATAATGATATGATGAATATGCCAAACAAGTTCATTTATATTTAATAAGTCTTTAATTTAGTCCAATGATGTCATGCTGGATCCATTTGGTTTGGTGGGAATACTGCAGTAAAAAGTCTCATAGAGACTCCAGTAGGAATTAGCATAGCCATGAATCCCTACACTTTCATGGCTCCTGCGAAATTAAGTGCACAAGTAGGAATTAGCATAACCATGAATCCCTACACTTTCATGGCTCCTGCAGAAATAAGTATACCAGTAGGAATTTGCACAACCATGGATCCCTACACTTCCATGGTTCTTGTGAAAATAAGGCTTAAACTCATCATAGAGTAACCCCCCACCAGGGTAGGTAATCACGGAACCCCTAAATTCTATGGTGCGTCCAAATGCTTATGATGCATGAATGCCTTTAATTCTCTTTATCATTTAACATACCATGATATATCAATTTCCAAAACCACTTGGAAAACCACAAGTCCTCAAAGGACACATCACATATAATAATTTTCAGAATCATGGATTTACTGTTTCAACCACATATATCAATAACCGCAAGGCATTCATGTATATATATTAATTTAGTCATTCATAATTATTCACCACCAAAATACACAAACTGAATGATGCTCATTAGACACTCATCAACATTCATAATACTTCATAATCACTCAAGAATTCAATAATAAATTGTTACCCATAGGGAAAATATCATTTTTATCCATAATAACCATTATAAGCAAATTTCAGCATTTCCAACAGCAACATACGTTAGTAAAACAGTCATAACATGAGCAAATCAAATCCTTTTCATATGATTCCACTTTCTATAGCTCAATAACATAAATATCTACAACTTTCATGCTGACCATAAATTCAAATTCTAAACAGAAACATCACTTATTCACAGAATGCAAAACTGCCTCAAAGAGGATTTTTAAAACGTACACAGGTTAGTATTTTCAACGTTTCTAGAGATACAAAAACAATTTTGGCATGAAACCAGTTCTAAATTCTTAACACAAATATATACAACTTTCATGAAGGTACCAACCACTAATTCTCACCACAAAATTCCCAGTTTTAAAAATAAGATTCAGATTTCATAGTTAACAGATTTTCATCATGAATATACTTCTGTATTTTGATCATATCTAGAGCTACAAGCATCTTTTTAACTCAAAACCGCTTTCTATAGATCCCTAACATAAATATCTACAACTTTCATGAGGACATCAAAGTCTAAAAGCATATGTATAATTCCCAGAATATTCATATATGGACAAAACACAAGATAAGTATTTCAATCGGACATGCTGTAGTATTTTGATCATAACTCATGCTATACATATCCAATTCAGTCGGTTCAGGTCTCAAAATTCACATAACAAGAAGATATACAACTTTGATGAAGACATAATCACTAATGCTCACCACAAAGTTCCCAGTTTTAAAAATAAAATACATATCTCAAGTTAACAGATTTACAGCTTGGACATACTTTAGTATTTTAGGCATAACTCGAGCTACAAAAATCATTTTGACTTTAAACAACTTTCTAAAGATCCATAACACAAATATCTACAACTTTTATGAGGACATCAAAGGCTGATTATGCATATATAAGTCCAAGAATTTTAATATATACACAAAACATAGGATGAATATTCCACTCGGACATGCTGTAGTATTTTGGCTATAACATTTGCTATACATATTAAAATTAATTGATTCGGGTCTCAAAATTCAGATAACAAAAAGATCTACAATTTTTATGAAGAAGTAAGATTCAAAATCACACGTTTTCAATCTCAAAACTAAGTAACAAGATACAAAAATAAAACTGGAATCCTAGGACAGCATACAATTCTACCCATTTCATAATCATTCACAACCCTGTCCCCTCTTACCTTAATGGAGGTTCCTAAAGTGGTTGAAAGTGTTGTATTATTGTCCTAGCTTCAGATCAAGAGTGAAATTGATGGAGAAAGTGAAAGAAAATTAGAGAGAGACTTCACTAACTTTAGCTTGTTCTAAGAATTCAGACTTGGGAACAAGATGTAGTGTTGATTTAATGATGCAAATGACAAGTGGGGGACAAGATTTTCATAATGGGATTGTAGTGGGATGTTAGGTTCATGAATTATGGTGATAATGGAGGTTTCAGGTGAGAAAAATGAGCTGGATTGTTGTCCATTTCCGCAGCCTACATAATGTAGCTTGTATGATTGAAGTAAATATCAACTTTGACACTATTTTGGTATTTTAGGCATATCTCTCTCATATCTTAATGGATTTTAACAAATGTGGTCTTGTTGGAAAGCTACGACAACGAGGAACAAGTATGTAGTTTACCACTTTTTCAAATTCAGACTCTAACAAGGTATTAAAATATGTACAATATGATATAATTGAAGTAAAATATCAATTCTGACACTATTTCGGTATTTTGGGCATATCTCTCTCATATCATAATGTATTTTAACAAATTTGGTCTTGTTGGAAAGATAAGAAAAAGAGGAACAACTTTGTAGTTGACCATATTTCCAAATTCGGACTCTAACTAACAATTAAAATGTGTGCAAGATGACGAATTTTGAGTGGAGTATGTGGCAATTTGATGAGAGTAATTGGAAAAGCCAAGGAAATTAATAACTAAGGAAATAGGTAATAAATTATTTGATTAACTTTTACCGAAGGTATAAAGTTAAAATTATTTACCATGGTAAAAGGTTAAATTGAAGATGTTGTCCTAACCAAAATTTATGTAGAAAGTTGAGATAAAATGGATAATATCATTGATGGTCTAAATCAAAATGATTATACATAAGAATAAAATTTTTAGAATGTTACAACAACTGCCCCCGACACGTGGCAAAAAACTCACTCATATTTTTAAAAAAATGCATAAACCTAAAGGACACATTTAAGAGCCTTAGGATATAAAAAGCCTCATCATTATGAAAACAACTACGACTAGACATCATCTCGAGAAATGAAATGACAGCCACTCACTATCAAAATACCTCTCAAGAAATGTTATGAATTCCTTTTGGCGCTGCCTTACAAAAGACCCATTAATCTGCTCCAACGTCAAATCACACAGAATCAAACCCCTTAGAATCATTTGCTCAAAATCGAGCCCCTCGAAATTCCTTACTCGGAATATCATCTCTCTCAAAGTATTTCCTTGTTCAAAATTTTATCTCGCTCAGAATTCCTCACTCAGAAAAAGACCACTTCATGTCAATAGGCCCAAAAACTCCTTAACATGACACCTACTCACTCCACTCGGCTCTTTGCCTAGAGATCATGACTGGGAGGCTCTTGTTCCCCATGGATCGGGAGGGGACCCCCGTGGGATTCCCATCCTTTTTCTATTCTTAGAAAATATCTTGGATATCTTGATGATAAGTCTTGAAAAGACTTAATTATTTTATCTTTTATTTAACTCAATTCATTATATTGTTTAGTTTAGCACTATTATTTAATAAATTGTTAATAATTATTATTTTATTTATTTATTTTAAAAGTGTTTAATTTATGTAAGAAAATGATTAAAAAAATAGCTAAGGAAATTTGTTTTATTATAAATTCATTAGTCCAGCGTACTAACGCTGGACAGCCAGCGTTCAAACGTTGGGAATTATTTGTTTGCATGAGCAGGTGCAGTAAAGAGCAGTTCACGCTCAAGCTTGAAGGATGCAAGCTCAAGCGAGAGATCCATGTAAAGTACGTGAAGAGAAAGAAAGAAAAGCATGATCACGCTCAAGCGAGAAAGCTCACGCTCAAGCGTGATTCTAAAACACCATCCACGCCCAAAGCTTCTCCATCACGCCCAAGCGTGAATCCAACAATGCAGTGCATATTTTGAGCTCGCCCAAGCGTGAGTATATCACCCTTAAGCGTGGTGTTAGTTACGTAGTTAGTTAATTTTCCCTCCAGGTGCTGCAGTCTGCTTTAATTAGTGGTGCATCCATTGTTCCCCTGCTATACCTTAATAATTTAAGTATCAAGTTGTAATTATTTACTTATTTGTAATTATGTATTTAGTTTAGTTAGTTTAATTATTAATTTAATCTTCTTTGTAATTAATTGAGTTAGTTAGCTAGATACCTATATATATATATATATATATATTTGTACATACTCTGTAAAAGGAGGACGAAGGAGGCAGAATACAGAATACGATTCATTTTCTCATTTTCAATCTCTCTCTAGTTTCTTTCTCTCTCTAAATTCTCTCATCCATGTCCCTCCACATTCCTTCGTCTGAATCCATTTTCATGGATTTCTAAACCCCTAGGGTTGGGATTATGAAGGTTTGTAATGAATTCTTAAAGATGTGTTGAGGAAGTTAACTTTGATGCATGAGGAGAACAAGCTGAGGAGTGGATCCACTTTGCTGGATTGATAAATCCAGATCTGATGAAGAATCTCACCAGTGAGGAATCATGGTTAAGACTTAGGTAACTTCTGGCTTCCTAACTAATTCAGGCCTAGTAATTTGGTGAATAGTTAGGGTTCATGTAACACCCTCGGTTAAATAAGATAGACCCTTCTATAGGATCATCCTTTTTAACTAAGAGTGTTAACAGTTTTTAAAAAAAGTGAATATTTATTTTCAAATAAAGTAATGGCAGATCAATGGAAGCAGATAGTAGGTAATTCACATAGTCATTCACAAACTATAAGTAATCGTACTCTTAAAAGAATGGGCCACACAGGCACCCTTAAATAGTTATACAGTCATCCATTGTCCTATTATTCATTAATAAATATTCCACTACATATATATTCATCATTTAATGAGTGCTCTCAGTTGGTTCAACGTATTGCTGTTCGTCGTACTCCGGTTCTTGGTTTCCTATTTCCTCTGTTAATATTCAACAGTAAGGGTGAGTATAACCCAAGACCCTGAAGGTTATCCGGTGCAGATATAATCCAGTCAACAGATAATATCACATAAATCATACAATTAATATTTTTACAAATATAACAATCAAGTAGGTCATCATGGAATGCATGAGTTTGGTTTATTATGATTTATCTTGAGTTTAAGTCTCATGATGCATGTGGGCCCAATAAATCAATCCACCATAACCATTATCTCATTCTTTGGAATTCATCCTGCTCACAACGTTTCCATTCTAGAGCGATCGGAGTCCACCAAGCTCTCATTCATTATTTAATCATCATAAGGTACGAATGAACTCATAGGTTCTCATCATTACTTCATATTTTGGGACTTGGTTCTACACGATCATAGATACACTTTGTCATTTAGTCAAAGTACACCAGAATTGTATCGTCTGACCCGGCTCCAGGCGCGACTCTGATGCCATTGGGTTTCTGTTCCGGTTGTACTCCCAAGATTCTCCTCAGAGATCGAACGTGAATGTCCTCCAGCGTACCAGGTGTATGCTCTAGTTTTACTCCCTCAAAAATATTTTCATGATGCGAAATGCATTATTTTTATCATCTGATCCTTGGGTATCTTATGTATTTCCAGTCTCATAATATTTATTCACAAGTTCTTGGCTAAAATAATACTTCGTTTAAAGAGTAAGTAATATGTTTCTTATTCCATTACTCATAACTAAAACAATAATAATATCAATAACAATAATAATAGTTAATAATAATAATAATAAGAATAACAATAATAATAATAATAATAGAAATAAGAACAATAAGATAATTGTAACATCTCAATTTTTATGATTTTTATAAAAATAATTTAAAAAAATTAAAGAAGAATTTCTGAATGAAAATCCGAGTGAAAATGTCAAAACTAGATTTTCCGAGTAAAAATGTTTGATTCTGAGTGAAAATGTTGAAAACCAGATTTTCCGAGTAAAATGAGTTGATTCCGAGTGAAAATGTTGAAAACCAGATTTTTCGAGTAAAATGAGTTGATTCCGAGTGAAAATGTTGAAAACCAGATTTTCCGAGTAAAATGAGTTGATTCCGAGTGAAAATGAGTTTCCGAGTGAATAAATATGATTTTGAGTGGAATCAGACTGAGAAGAGTTTTCTGAGTGAAACAACTATGATTCCGAGTAAAATCAGACTGAGAAAAGTTTTCTGAGTGAAATTAAGATGTTTTCCGAGTGAAATATGATTGAGGAAGAGTTTCCGAGTGAGAAAATGTTCTGTCTGAATGAGACTCTTACTAAATATGATTGGTAGTCTCTCTCTCGGTCATGTCTTACTCGGAAAACATGACACTCACTCCGCATTCCAACCTTCAATCAGAATTTCTCTTGGTCACTCGGAATTTCATCATTCACTCGGAACAGATCCCTTTCTTCACTCGGATAGTCTCATCTAAGACATATTTCGCTCGGAAAATGGACAATATCACTAATGGTCCATATAAAATCAATGATTATACACAAAAATGGAATTTTTGGGATATTACAGACCATCCACAGGGTATTTATTCACTTGTTAACACTTTACAGACCTTCCATACTTCAAAATTACAAGATTAAAACTGTTATTAAAAATAGGGATGTTACACTCTCCTCCCCTTTTGGGAATTTTGTCCCGAAATTCAAAGTTGAAATAATTGAAGGTACAATTCTCTGATCTTTTCCTCAATTTCCCAAGTAGCGTTCCCATCATCTGTCTGACTCCAAACTACTTTGACCAAAGAGATTTCCTTGCCTCTTAGCTGTTTGAGACGTCGGTCAACAATCTTAACCGGTGATGCTTCAAAGGTAAGGTTTTCTTTCAAAACAAACTGATCAGGACTCAGAACATGATCAGGACTTGGTACATATTTACGGAGTTGAGAGACATGAAAGACATTATGAAGGTTTGTTAGCTCGGGTGGCAGAGCAATACAGTATGCATGGGTTCCTATCTTTTGCAGAATCTGATAGTGTCCTACGTATCTGGGACTTAACTTCTTGGCCTTTAGAGCTCTTCCTACTCCAGTGGTAGGGGTAACTTTGAGAAATACATGGTTTCCCTCCTCAAATTCCAATGGCTTCCGACGTTTGTCGTAGTAACTCTTTTGTCTATCTTGTGAAGCCTTCATTGCCATTTGGATATTTCGGACTTGTTCTGTAGTCTTCTGAACAATCTCTGATCCAATTATCGTCTTTTCACCTGTCTCATACCAACACAAAGGTGTACGACATTTTCTTCCATATAAAGCCTCATAAGGGGCCATTCCGATGCTAGCATGGTAGCTGTTATTGTAAGTGAACTCAATAAGTGGAAGATATTCTTGCCAACTTCCCCCATGTTCTAAGACACAAAGACGTAACAGATCTTCAAGAGTCTTGATTGTCCGTTCTGATTGTCCGTCTGTTTGTGGGTGATATGCGGAACTTAACTTTAGGCGAGTTCCTAGAGCTTGTTGCAGGCTCTTCTAAAATTGTGATGTGAAACGAGGATCTCGGTCAGACACAATTGCAGTGGGTGTTCCATGTAATCGTACGATTTCCTTGATATAGATCTAGGTGAGTTTCTCTAGAGAATACTTTATATTAACTGAAATAAAATGAGCGATCTTTGTTATTCGATCTACGATTACCCAAATAGCATCATATCCATTTGATGTTCTGGGAAGTCCGGTCATGAAGTCCATGACAATCTCATCCTATTTCCATTCTGGAATCTCCAAAGGTCGAAGGTTCCCACTGGGTCGTTGTTGTTCAGCCTTTACCTTCTGACACATCAGACAAGCTGTCACATATTTAGCAATATCCCTTTTCATTCCTTGTCACCAGAATAATTTCTTCAAGTCCTGATACATCTTGGTTGATCCTGGGTGGATACTGTATTTGCTTTTATGTGCTTCATGAAGGATGGATCTTTTAAGATCTGTGTTGGCTGGGATACAGAGCCTCTGTTGATACCTGATCACCCCATGTTCATCTTTGCTAAATTCTGAGCCTTCTTCTTTCGTCTTTCCTGCTAGACTTTGTAATTCCTGATCATTGGCTTGAGCTTCCTTGACTTGTTCCAGGAAATCATTTAAAATTTTTAGCATTCCAACCATAAGGCTTCCCCTTTTAGGTGTTACAGCCAAATTCAGATCGTGAAACTATTCAATCAATTCCAACTCCTTTGTCATCATATATGATAGCCGAAGAGACTTTCTGCTGAGTGCATCAGCTACAACATTTGCCTTTCCAGGATGATATCGGAGTTCAAAATCATAATCTTTGATGAATTCCATCCACCTACGTTGTCGTATATTCAGTTCTTTTTGGTTGAATAGATACTTCAAGCTCTTATGGTCACTGAAGACTTCAAAGTATACGCCATATAAATAGTGTCTCCAAATTTTCAAGGCAAACACAACTGCAGCTAGTTCCAAGTCATGTGTAGGATAATTAACTTCATGTGGTCTTAGCTGTCGTGAGGCATAAGCAACAACCTTTCTTTCTTGCATTAGAACACATCCTAGTCCTTGTCTTGACGCATCACAATACACTTCATATGGCTTGGCAGGATCTGGCAAAATCAAGACAGGTGCACTAGTGAGTCGTTGGCGTAACTCCATAAAACTGCTTTCACATTTGTCGGTCCATTAAAATGGTTGATCTTTACGTGTCAGCCTAGTTAAAGGTACTACAATTCGAGAGAAGATCTCGATGAATCGATGATAATATCCAGTAAGTCCAAGGAAACTACGAATTTCCGTCACATTCTTGGGTTGTTCCCACTTTAGTACAGCTTCTACCTTTGTAGGATCCACAACAATTCCCTCTTTAGAGATGACATGTCCCAAAAATTTTACTTCAGTCAACCAGAATTCACACTTTGACAACTTGGCATATAATTGTCTTGCACGCAACGTATTTAGAACAATCCAGAGATGTTCTTCATGTTCTTTATGGCTCTTGGAGTATACAAGAATGTCGTCAATGAATACCACTACGAATTTGTCCAAGTACTCATGGAAGATCCGATTCATGTATCCCATAAAGACTGCAGGTGCATTGGTAATTCCAAAGGGCATGACAAGGTACTCGTAGTGCCCATATCGTGTCCTGAATACTATTTTGGGTATATCATCTTCCTTCACCCTTATTTGATGATAGCCTGATCGCAGATCAATCTTTGAGAAGATAGTGGCTCCTCGTAGTTGGTCCATCAAATCATCAATCCTTGGAAGAGTATATCAGTTTTTGATCGTAGCTTTATTCAACTGACGATAGTCAACGCACAACCGCATACTGCCATCCTTCTTTTTGACTAGAAGAACTGGTGCTCCCCAAGGTGAGACACTGGGTCTAATCATTCCTTTCTCTAAAAGTTCTTCTATTTACTTTTTGAGCTCACTGAGTTCCTTAGGTGACATTCGGTAAGGAGTAATAGAGATTGGTCCCACGCCCGGTATAATGTCAATACTGAATTCAACTTCTCGCTCTGGAGGTAGCTCTCGTATATCATCAGGGAAGACTTCTAGAAATTCTTGAACAACAGGAATTTGATCAATTTGAGAAGTATCCTTGCTTTCAGTATCAGTAAGGATCATGTATAGTTGAACTTCTTTTGTTGGAATTACCTTTTCTGAGCTAACATGACAAGAGTCAGTGACTTGATCATATTCAGATGTAGTAGACCCGAGAGAGATGGATCTATTATGACAGTCAATAAGAATATGGTTGGCAGCAAGCCAATTCATCCCTAGAACGATATCTAGATCAATCAAAGGCAAACATATCAGATCTACTTGATAAATTTTCCCTTCGATGTTGAGAGGACATTCTAAACACATACAGGAAGGGCAAATAGGCTTATTGGCAGCAGTTGTGACAATCATCTTATTGGGCAGAGAGGTTGTAGGTAGCTTTAAATGTTTTACATAATTCTCAGATATGAAAGAGTGAGTGGCTCCAGAATCATATAATACATTTAACAGAGTACTTCCTATAAAGCATGTACCTTGCACAAGATCGTTCTCTTGTGATATCTCTGCACCATTCATGGTAAAAATTCTAGCATTTCCTCCCTATCTTCCAGCCGAGCCATTTCCGGGTCTTCTTGGATTATTGTTTTGATTGAAGTTGTTGCTGCGGTGAACATTCTGCATCCTCGGGGCATTATTTGCAGAAGTATTTGTAGCAGGTCCTCCATTCCCTTGGCTTGTTGGTCGCACTACCTGCCTTTGAGTCATCTGTTGCTGGTTGTTAGTATTTCTGTACCAACCTTCATCATCGCGATGTCCAGCCCGTCCATAAATTATGCAGATTTTACCTCTTTTATTACAATTTATTGCCATATATGGTCCTCCACAGATATAGCATTTCAAGTTCCGACTGTTCCCTTGATCCCTTGGAGGAATTTGGTTGGCTGAGTAAGGTGGTCGGGAATATGGTCGATCTGCTCGAAAATCTCTTCTTTGTTGTCGGTCTGGCATACGTCGTTCTGGACCATAATTAGACGTTCCAGGTCGTCGAAGATTAGAGGTATTTTCAAATATGCGACATCGGTCAACCAAAGTCAAGAATTGAGTGATTTGTTGACAACATATAGCTTGACGGATTTTCGGTCGTAGCCCTGCTTCAAATTTTGCGCATCTCGACGCTTCTCCCATTTGGGTGTAGTAGGGACAACATTTGGCCAATTCATCAAATTTAGAAGCGTATTCCCCGACTGTCATATTACCTTGTTTCAGATTAAAGAATTCCTGCTTTTTCTGCCTGCTTATGTCTTCAGGAAAGTATTTGGCGAGAAATTCTGCCTTGAATCGTCCCCAAGTGATGACGTGTCCATCAGTTGTTAATCTGATTCTAGCATGAGTCCACCAGTGCTCTGCTTCCCCAACCAGCATGAAAATGGAAAAGGTTATCCTGTCCTCGTCAGGGCATCGCATAGCAGCAAAAATCTTTTCGAGGTGCTCAATCCATAATTGTGCTCCTTCTAGATTGAAACCTCCCTTGAATTGCGTAGGATTGTTCCTCTGGAAGTCAGCTAGTCCTTGGCTCTGCCTGGTAGAAGCATGAGGTAATTCTTGTCATTCTATTACCTCCACGATTCGCGTAAGAAGTTCCTCCATGACATGGTCATTGTTTCGGCGAGCCATTAGGAAATTGCTGAAAGAATATCAACAAAAGATTCAAGGTATATGCTATGTAGAGAATTCTACATAAGAAATTTAGTCTTAGGTGTTTTATGGATTGTTCAATAATTCTATCAGAGTACGTGGAAACCTAATGGTCCACTTCCCAAGCTTAATGAATCGACTATGCTCTGATACCACCAATGTAACACCCTCGGTTAAATAAGATAGACCCTTCTGTAGGATCATCCCTTTTAACTAAGAGTGTGAACAATTTTTAGAAAAAATGAATTTTTTTTTTTCAAATAAAGTAATGGAAGATCATTGGAAGCAGATAGTAGGTAATTCACATAGTCATTCACAAACTATAAGTAATCGTACTCTTAACAGAATGGGGCACGCAGGCACCCTTAAATAGTTATGCAGTCATCCATTGTCCTATTATTCATTAATAAATATTCCACTACATATATATTCATCATTTAATGAGTGCTCTCAGTTGGTTCAACGTATTGCTGTTCGTCATACTCCGGTTCTTGGTTTCCTATTTCCTCTATTAATATTCAACAGTAAGGGTGAGTATAACCCAAGACCCTGAAGGTTATCCGGTGCAGACATAATCCAGTCAACAGATAATATCACATAAATCATACAATTAATATTTTTACAAATATAACAATCAAGTAGGTCATCATGGAATGCATGAGTTTGGTTTATTATGATTTATCTTGAGTTTAAGTCTCATGATGCATGTGGGCCCAATAAATCAATCCACCATAACCATTATCTCATTCTTTGGAATTCATCCTGCTCATAACGTTTCCATTCTAGAGCGATCGGAGTCCACCAAGCTCTCATTCATTATTTAATCATCATAAGGTACGAATGAACTCATAGGTTCTCATCATTACTTCATATTTTGGGACTTGGTTCTACACAATCATAGATACACTCCGTCATTTAGTCAAAGTACACCAGAATTGTATCGTCTGACCCGGCTCCAGGTGCGACTCTGATGCCATTGGGTTTCCGTTCCGGTTGTACTCCCAAGATTCTCCTCAGAGATCGAACGTGAATGTCCTTCAGTGTACCAGGTGTATGCTCTAGTTTTACTCCCTCAAAAATATTTTCATGATGCGAAATGCATTATTTTTATCATCTGATCCTTGGGATCTTATGTGTTTCCAGTCTCATAATATTTAGTCACAAGTTCTTGGCTAAAATAATACTTCGTTTAAAGAGTAAGTAATATGTTTCTTATTCCATTACTCATAACTAAAACAATAATAATATCAATAATAATAATAATAGTTAATAATAATAATAAGAAGAATAACAATAATAATGATAATAATAATAAAAATAAGAATAATAAGATAATTGTAACATCTTAATATTTATGATTTTTATAAAAATAATTTAAAAAAATTAAAGAAGAATTTCTGAATGAAAATCCGAGTGAAAATGTCAACACCAGATTTTCCGAGTAAAAATGTTCGATTCCGACTGAAAATGTTGAAAACCAAATTTTCCGAGTAAAATGAGTTGATTCCGAGTGAAAATGTTGAAAACCAGATTTTCTGAGTAAAATGAGTTGATTCCGAGTGAAAATGAGTTTCCGAGTGAATAAATATGATTCCGAGTGGAATCAGACTGAGAAGAGTTTTCTAAGTGAAATAACTATGATTCCGAGTGAAATCAGACTGAGAAAAGTTTTCTGAGTGAAATTAAGATGTTTTCCGAGTGAAATATGATTGAGGAAGAGTTTTCGAGTGAGAAAATGTTCTGTCTGAATGAGACACGTTTGAGTAAGTAAAATCCGAGTGAAATAGAAACATCTCCGACTGAAATGCTTTCGAATGAGTTGTTTCCGAGAGAAGTGGAAGTACCTCTCGGACCAATTTTCTGATTAAGTAAACTTCCGAGTGAAATATATCTGATGGTTTACCGAGTGAAATCATGTATTTTGTTTTAAATGATCCGGTCGGTTTACGTAAAACAGATATTTAATTCAAAATCTGTTTGAAATTTAAATAATTTATTTGTATTTAGAGATAACCGGTCGGATTGGTAAAAATCGAGCTTGTTATTATTGAATCCAACTTCTGTTTTATAATTCTTTACTGGAATTCACATAGACACCCATGATTCTTAATATTTTCACAATTCAACACCAATCATATCATTTAATTCATCATGATTAATAATAATCAATATAGTCAATGGAACATATTCATAGCGATGAAGATATATAAAAACAAACATATAAAAATTAAAGCATATTAATATAACAATAATTCTGAACCTTTCCTGGAAAGGTGAGGACCAAAGGTACCTTAACCCTTTCCTATCACTCGATTTTCCCCCAGAATACCCGAGAATATACCCCCTTACCTTAATGGAAGATCTTTGATTAGTAGATGATATCCTTGCTTCAGCTCAAAGTGAGGAGAAAAGGAAAATGAGAGAGAAAGAGGCTTGTATGTAGAGAAGAAATAAGAAAGAGAGAGTTTTTGTTAATCTCCGTTGGTTTTGAACGTTTGGACTTGGAGATGTGTTGTGGTATTGGTTTAATAGTGCAAGAGACAAGTGGGGGAACAAGCTTTCTCGTGATTGAAGAGTAGGTGAGTTAATTATGGGAATAATGGAGACTTTTGGGTAGAAAGTGAGCTGTTTTTGACCATTTCAGCCACTTATGTACAAGAGTTGGTAAGATTGAAGAGAATATATATTAAAATATATAAACGTTGCTTTGATTGGAGTGAAAAGGTGCAAACCTAATAATGGAACGTGTGATAAGCTTTTGGATTATGTGAGCTAGTGGGCCGGTTACTATCAGGAGCGAATCTATCTCGGTTCAGCTTATTTCAGTCGGTTTTAATAGAACAGTGAGGTGAACGCTGGAGTGCAAAACCGGTCGGATTCTAACTGGTGAGTGCACCAGTCGGTCGGCTAATTGTTTCCGAGAGATACTGGAAACAGACTCCTTTGAATCACGCTTAAGCGTGGCCTCTCGCGCTTGAGCGTGAGTGTGCTATCACTCTTGGACACGCTGCCTTCACGCTTGAGCGTGAGAAAGAATCAGGCCATCTCCACATGTCCTCGCTTGAGCGTGCCAAAAATATACATGAGTCACGCTTGAGCGTGAGAAAGGAGGAAGAATCAGGACCCGAGCGCTTGAGCGCAGAACGCTCGCTTGAGCGTCGTTCAGCAAAGCTTCGCTCGGAAGTGTTTCTGTTTGAAACACTCGGTCGGAATTGCCTTACTCGGACTCACTCAGAAAATATCTCACTCGGATATATATATATCCGTCTGACAATGTTCTCAGTCGGCCACTTATCCTTTCCGAATGGATCCTCTTGGACTTGTCCACTCGGACATATCTTGACTGAATTAATTATTCAAAGTCCCCCCTTCACTCGAAATTCTTCACTCAGAAGTGCATAACTCGAAATTCAAATTACCGAAAGGATCATTCGAATTTGTCACTCGGAAATGATACAATTGAGAGGTCATTCGGAGTCAACCTTTCTCTGTTCCAGAGTACCTTACCTGAAGTGACCAACTCGGTATCTATTTCAGTCGGCGTCAGGGAAATTACCCTCGACTCGGACATAGCCCACTCGGATATCTATTACTCAGAAATGTGTTTTCCTTCAATTGAACGTGCTTCTCTCGGAATGTTGCACTCAGAGAAGTTTCGCTCAGAAAAGGAAGTACTTGACTCGGGAACGAGTCACTCGGAGGCGTTTGACTCAGAACGAGTCATTCGAGAACATTTTGACTCGGAAACGAGTCATTCAAGGGTGTTTGACTCGGAAATTTCACCCAGAAGTGGTTCTCTCGAACACACTTTACTCTAAATGTCTCCGAGGCCAGGACTCCACTTGGTAGTCTCTCTCTCGGTCATGTCTTACTCGAAAAACATGACACTCACTCGGCATTCCAACCTTCAATTAGAATTTCTCTTGGTCACTCAGAATTTCATCATTCACTCGGAATAGATCCCTTTCTTCACTCGGATAGTCTCATCTAAGACCTATTTCGCTCGAAAAATGGATAATATCACTAATGGTCCATATAAAATCAATGATTATACATAAAAATGGAATTTTTGGGATATTACAAACCATCCACAGGGTATTTATTCACTTGTTAATACTTTACAGACCTTCCATACTTCAAAATTACAAGATTAAAACTGTTATTAAAAACAGGGATGTTACAGTTCAACCCCCAATTTCGCATTAGATTTCTCTGTTAATTGAACACCTAAGGGATTAGGGTTTAATGCTTAGGAATTAGTGTTATTCACCTAAGGAATTAGGGATTAACCATCTGTGAATTGTCCTCTTGAATCTGAAGCTTGATTGAACCTTGATTGCATGTTTCTCGATGAAGTTGTAAAGTGAAGTAATCCTAACCTATCTTCCATTAATTGCATTTCACCTTTCATATTGTCTCTGAAAATACAAAAATATAGAAAGCATAAAAACAACAAAAACAGAATGAATCCTATCTGCATTGTGTTGGTTCAGCTTGTACTAGTCTAACATTGCGGTAATTACCACAATCCCTGTGGGAACGATCAAATATATTACAAATTTAACGATTGGTGCGCTTGCCAAAAGAATAAATCCTCTGAGAGTCATACAATAAGTCAATATTAATTCAAGATTTTCCAACCAAATTAATGACTCAGTGATTTAGCATCAAGTTAATGGCGTCGTTGCCGGGGATTGTTGAGTAATATCAACAATCCTTGGACCGGTACTAGACTGAACCGTTTAATTTTGTTGTTGCATTCAGTAGCAATTTAATCTTCATTTTTAGTATAGCAGTAGTTGAATTTGGTTTTGTATAACTGTAGTGTTTGGTTAACAGTAGCTTTAATTCTGTTGTGTGAAGCATTTGGTGTATGCAGTTAAGGAACAGAGGAGAGCCTTTCTTCTTTGATCCTGATATTGATTTGTTAGAGCGTAAGCTTAGAAAAGAGAAAAAGCAAAAAGAACAACAAAAGATGGAACAAAGGAGAGTTACACTTGGTGACTACTCCAGGCCTACTGAAGAAAGATCGCAATCTAGCATCCTTAGGCCTCCAATTGCAGCTAATAACTTTGAACTTAAACCGACTTTGCTGTAGTTGGTTAGAAATGATCAATTCGGAGGAAGTGAGGTTGAGGATCCAAATCTACATCTAGCAACCTTCCTCCAAATTTGTGATACTGTGAAAATGAATGGAGTCCCTGAAGAGGCAATAAGAATGAGATTATTTCTTTTTTCTCTAAGGGATAGAGCAAAAGCCTGGTTGCAGAGCCAACCAAGAGGTAGTATTTCCACTTGGGAGGATTTACAAAGAAAATTTTTGATTAAGTATTTCCCTAATTCCAAGTATGCTAAGTTGCGCATTGAAATCACTTGTTTCCAACAGAGAGAGGGTGAATCTCTAATGGAAGCATGGGATAGATATAAAGAGAGTTTGAGGAAATGTCCTCATCATCAAATCACTGATGTGCAGCAAGTTACTATATTCTATAATGGTGTAAGACCAGCTACTAGGGTCTTGATTGATGCCTCAACTAGAGGTTCATTGACCATAAAAACTGTAGAAGAAGCTATTGAGCTGATAGATGTTATGGCTTCTAATGAATTTCTGGTTAGTGAAAGGAGCCAAATCCCTAAGAGAGGGATACTAGAATTGGAAGCACAAGATGCTTATTTGGCTTAAAGTAAGCTGATGACTCAGGCTTTAGAGAAATTAAGTGTACAAATTTCAGAACTTCAAAAGCCTAGTCAAGTTTGTATGATAAGCTGTGATTTTTATGGTGGAGATCATGAAAATGGCATGTGTGATCCAAATATGCCTACTGAGCAAGTGAATTATATGGGGCAGCAACAATTTCAAAGGAATTATCCCTCTAATTCCTTTAATCCTAACTATAGGAATCACCCCAATTTTTCATGGCAGAAAGGTCCACATTTGAATCAGAACATGCCACAAAATCAAACCATAAATAGACCACAACAATCTCTCCCCCCTCCTTCTAAGAAGAAATCGAAACTTGAGAATGTGCTGTCTCAGTTCATTCAGGCCACTCAGGCCAGTTTTAAAAATCAAGAAGCGTCCATTCAAAATTTAGAAAATCAGGTTGGACAGCTATCAAAATAATTAGCTAAGTGACAATCAGGTAATTTTCCTGGAGATACTGAGGTAAATCCAAGGGAACATTGCAAAGCAATAACTACTAGGAGTGGGAAAATTCTTCTCCCACCTCTAAGTCATGAAGTGAGTTTAGAAAAAGATACTGAAAAAGAAAAAGAGCAGGAAAGTGAGCAAGATAATAATAGAATTGAAAATGAAGTAGAAACAGAAGCAGAAAAAGAAAACCAAGTTAAAGAAAATCAAGTTCATCAAAGGAAAAAGAAAAAGGTTGATTTGATCTTGGAGGAAGCTTCTAAGCTAACTCCTGAAAAATTAAAGAATGCTCCATTTCTTTATAGATTTAAAAAACAAATAGAGGAGCAAAAGTTTGCTAAGTTCTTAGATGTGTTTAAAAAGCTTCACATAAATATTCCCTTTGCTGAGGCATTACAGGAGATGTCATCCTATGCTAAATTTTTTAAAGAACTTCTGTCTAAGAAGAGGAAGCTTAAAGGAGATGAGATGATTGCTCCCACTCAAGAGTGCAGTGCAATTATTCAAAAGAAACTCCCTCAGAAGCTGGAAGATCCGGGATCTTTTACAACACCTTGTGCAATAGGGGATGTTCATGTAGGAAGTGCCTTATGTGATCTAGGAGCTAGCATAAACTTGATGCCTTTATCCTTAATGAAGAAGTTAGGAATTAATGACCTGCAACCAACTCGCATGTCTTTGCAGTTGGCTGATAGGTCTATCAAATATCCTCATGGGATGCTGGAAGATTTATTAGTTAAGGTAGATAAGTTTATCTTCCCAGCAGATTTTATAGTTTTGGATATGGAAGCTGATAGAGAAATTCCATTGATTTTAGAAAGACCCTTTTTAGCTACAGGTAGAGCTTTAATTGATGTAGAAAAGGGTGAACTCATGCTGAGAGTTCAAGAGGAGCAAGTAACTTTTAATGTTTTCAATGCTATGAAACATCCAGCTGAGAAGATGGATTGTTTTATGATTGAAGAAATTAAAAGTTATAATACTCCTATGCTGTTGAAAAATGAAGAAGAGGTCTTACAAGCCTTTTTAGAGGATGATTTTGACTCTGAGACTGAGGAGTTAAATGGCTCATATTCAGAATTGTTGAACCTACTTGAAGCATGTGAAGTAGGTGATTTTAAAAATGAAAAGAAAGAAAATTTGAATAATACTGAACTTGAGAAAGGTAAGGAGGTGTTTGAAGAAAAACATGAATTAAAACCCTTGCCTTCTCACTTGAAATATGTTTTCTTAGGAGATGATGAATCACATCCTGTAATCATTAATGCTGATTTAAAAGATAAGGATGTAGAAAAATTGATAGGGGTTTTAAGGAAACATGAGTCTGCTATTTGCTGGAACATTTCTGATTTAAAGGGAATTAGTCCATCCTTTTGTATGCATAAAATTCTAATGGAGGATGACTACTCCCCTGTCGTTCAGCCACAAAGAAGATTAAACCCCATAATGAAAGAAGCTGTAAGGAAAAAGGTGGTTAAACTTCTTGATGCAGGAATTATCTATCCTATCTCAGACAGCGGTTGGATCAGTCCAGTCCGAGTGATGCCTAAGAAAGGAGGGATGACCACTGTTAAAAATGAGAAAGGTGAAGTCATTGCCATTAAACCAACTACAGGTTGGAGAATGTGTATAGATTATAGAAGGCTTAATGACTCCACTAGAAAAAACCATTTTCCTTTACCATTTATATATCAAATGCTTGAAAGGCTGTCAGCCATGAGTATTACTGCTTCCTTGATGGGCATTCTGGTTACAACCAAATTGTGGTTGACCCAAAAGATCAAGAGAAGACAGCCTTCACCTGTCCCTATGGAATCTTTGCTTATAGGCGCAATGCCATTTGGTTTGTGTAATGCACCAGCAACCTTTCAAAGGTGTATGCTGGCAATGTTTGGGGACATGGTAGAGACGTTCGTTGAAGTATTCATGGATGACTTCTCTGTGTTTGGAAGTAGTTTTGATATATGCCTCAGCAACCTATCTAAGGTGCTGGTGAGATGTCAGGAGACTAATCTTCTCCTTAACTGGGAAAAGTGTCATTTTATGGTTAAAGGAGGGATAGTTCTTGGCCACAAAATCTCTGTTGAGGGCATTTAGGTAGATAGAGCCAAGATTGATATCATTGAAAAACTTTCTCCTCCAATTAATGTGAAAGGAGTGAGGAGTTTCTTAGGATGTGTTGGCTCTATAGGAGATTTATAAAAGACTTTTCAAAAATAGCAAAGCCTTTGACTGAGTTACTTGTGAAAGACCATGTTTTTATTTTTGATGAAAAATATGCCAAGGCTTTCAAAAATTTGAAACAGAGATTGATTTCAGCTCCAATCCTTGCAGCACCTGATTGGTCTTTACCATTTGAACTAATGTGTGATGCAAGTGATTTTGCTGTAGGAGCTGTGCTGGGTCAGAAGAAAGAAAAATTAACACATGTCATTTATTATGCTCTCAAAGTATTGAATGAGAATCAAATAAATTACACCACTACTGAAAAAGAAATGCTTGCTGTGGTGTATGCATTTGATAAATTCAGAGCTTACTTAATTGGTGCTAAGGTCATTGTGTATACAGATCATTCAGCAATCAAGTACTTGCTAGCTAAAAACGAATCAAAGCCAAGATTGATCAAATGGGTTCTTTTACTCCAAGAGTTTGATTTGGAAATAAGAGATAAAAAAGGAGTAGAGAATTCAGTGGCTGATCAACTCTCTCATCTGGAGGGTGAATCTGATTCTATTTTAATTAAAGAAGAATTTCCAGATGAGAGGTTGATGGCAATTATCACAAGGCCATGGTATACTGATATGGCCAACTTTAAAAGTGCCTTTGTGGTACCTGAAGGTTGGACAGCCCAAATGAAGAAAAAATTCTTTCATGACAGTAAAACTTTTCTTTGGGATGATCCATTTCTTTATAAGATAGGAGTAAATGGTCTTATCAGGAGATGCGTGCCTAAATCTGAGAAGGAAAGACTCTTGTGGCATTGCCATGACTCCTATTATGGAGGACACCATGGTGCCTCCAGAACAGCAGCAAAAGTTTTGCAAAGTGGCTTTTATTGGCCAACCATTTTTTAGGATGCTAAAGTGTATGTTCAAAGGTGTGATAAGTGTCAAAGAAGTGGAGGTCTCTCTACTAAAGTTGGCATGCCTTTGACAAATATTTTAGTTATGGAGTTATTTGATGTTTGGGGCATCGACTTCATGGGACCATTTCCAAAGTCATTCTCCATCCTTGTTGTTGTGGATTATGTCTCTAAGTGGGTGGAGGCAATCCCTACCAAAACCAATAATGCACATGTGGTGCTTAGGTTCATAAAGAAGAACATTTTCTCTAGATTTAGAGTCCCTAGTGTCCTCATTAGTGATAGAGGGTCATATTTTTGTAATCAAATCATGGAAAAATCCCTGAGACACTATAAGGTACTGCATAAGGTATCTACTTCATACCATCCACAAACTTGTGGACAAGTTGAGTTGTCTAATAGAGAAATTAAAAGAATTTTAGAAAAAGTGGTAGGGAAGTCTAGGAAAGATTGGTCTGTAAGACTAGATGATGCATTGTGGGCCTATAGGACAGCATTTAAAACTCCCATTGGCATGTCTCCTTATCAGTTGGTTTATGGTAAGGCCTGCCATCTTCTTGTGGAGTTAGAACATAAGGCATGGTGGGCCACAAAGCTGTTAAATATGGATTTTGACCAGTCTCAAGAGGAGAGAGTCCTAACACTCCATGAACTTGAGGATTTTAGACTCAATGCTTATCAGAGTGCTTCAATCTATAAAGAGAAAACTAAGAGGTGGCATGATAAGTGGATACATAGAAAAGAGTTTCAAAAAGATGATAAAGTTTTGTTGTTTAACTCTAGACTGAGACTCTTTCCAGGAAAACTAAGATCCAAGTGGTCTGGACCTTTTATTGTGAATGAGGTTTTCCCTCATGGTGCAATTGAATTGAAAGAACCAGCCACTGATAGAACTTTTAAGGTGAATGGCCAAAGACTCAAACTCTACTTTGGAGGAGAGTTTGATAGACAGAAAACATCCATGTTGTTACAGGCATCTTCTTAGATGTCAGAAGGTCAAGCTAGTGACCTTAAAGAAGCGCTTTAGGGAGGAAACCCTACATTCTGATTGTTGAATTTTTGTGTTGGAAATAATAAAAGAAAACTAAAATGTTTGTGAATAAAGTGTGAATAAAATATCAAATTTTTGAATAAGGTCTGAGTGTTCATACACTCAAATTTTCAGTGTGCATACTTGCAAGTTCATTAGTTAGAATTAGGATCAGGAACCCTGGTTCGCTTGAGCGAATCTATTTACGCTTAAGCGTGACCTCCTGTTTGTCCAGTCGCTTGGATGAAATCTATTTGCGCCTGAGCGAGTCCTGTTATGCTGAACCAGTCGCTCGAGCGTGATTTATTCACGCTTAAGCGAGAATTGTTCCAGGTTTGGATCCTTCCATTCGCTCAAGCGAATACACTGTGAGCTTAAGCGAGTGCATCCATTTTCTTTATTTCGCTCAGGCGAAGCATTTTTCGCTTAAGCAAATTTCATGCAGAATACAAATTACCAAAGTCTTTTCTTCTCGCTTAAGCGCAACCATGTGAGCTTAAGCGAGAAGCACCTGTTGTTCCTACACGCTTAAGCGAAAGCTTATTAAGCTTGAGCCTGATCGTACTATGTACCTGATCCGGTCTGGATACCGGTCCCCAAAGATATGACATCAGAGTGACCTCTTAGAGGGTGAACCGGTGTGACTGGAATACAGTGCCATCACGGTTATCCGATGTCACTTTATCCGTTCTCATTTCATTGAATGCTTCATCCATCCTCGCCATGATGGATGCTTCATCCGTTCTCATTTCTACGACGTGTATAACCGTTTGCCTCAGGATCACTATGAGATAAGAGTTCATTAAAACTTATCAGCGAAGATACCCTGCATAGCGGAATGTGTCTATGTCAATTATCTTAGAGAGTAAGTACAATTGTCAGCGAAATATACGGAAAGGTGATTATCCTCCATCCCTATCACAAGATCGTACTCTGATAATTGACCTACCTCCCTCACACACTCTGAGTACTGATTCATATTGATTGACACACTCTACACGCTATCAGAACCAAGGGGCCCACTTGTATCCAATGATTCATTTCCTACGTTCAACTATAAATAGCATGTTCCAATACACATACAAGGTTACGTTGTTCTATCTCACATATCTACTATTGCATTGTTTGAGTATTCTTTGAGTTTCATACACTCTTCTAATTTGAGCGTCAAGGAATCTTCACAGGTGGCACCACCTTTCGCCCCCTTTCAACGTGAAACGTTGGTGTGAAGGATCTCCAGGACAACAAGACCGGTTTCTCCCACTGAGAGGCCAGATTACAACACCGGATACCCACTGTACCGGTGTACAAACCCTAAAACACCTATACATTTGTGGCTGGTCCCACGCCGGATCCTAGACCCCGGTTCAGACCAGTTCATTGGCACGCCCAGTGGGACTCGTTAGAGTTATTCCCACTTTTCGTAGAAGTTTGGTAGTTAGAATGGAAAGCGATGGACGTGATTTTGTTAATGGTCATGTGGAGAACGTGACTCACCAGCAAACTGGAAGGAGACTTATTTTCGAATCTCCTATCACCAACACCAGAAGGATGGTACCAGTGGCAACCCCTGACCCTCGGGATGAGGTCATTAGGCAACTCAGGGAGGAGTTGATGGAGCTAAAGCGGGAGAAGAGAGGAGCTGGGGACCAGGTGACGTCCCATGTAGAAGAGGCTCACCATGCATCTATGAGGGAAAGATCTACGACCCACCAGTACTCGAAAATCCCTACGTACGAGGAGAGGGAATAGACCCAAGACTCTGGTGATAGAGTCAGTACTAGGAGAAGGGAGCAAGCAGTGGTGACCTCTGGAGTTTATAGACTCAGTGTTCCTTTCTCGAGGAGACTCATGAGTGTCGTCATCCCCAAGCACTTACAGAAAACTCAGCCACTATCGATCAGAAAATACAATGGAGAAACTGATCCCACTAAGCACCTAGATGCCTATGTTTATGAGGCTATGTATCTGGGAGCTGATGAAGACATCATGTGTAGAATGTTCCCGAGAACACTGACGGAGGAGGCTCTTAGCTGGTTCAAGAGCCTGCCTTCAGGATCCATAGATTCCTTGGAAGAGATGACAGCTGCGTTCGAAAGTCACTTTGTCATTTCTAGGGACATCCCAAGGACTTCTCACACCTTGGCTCAGATAAGGCAAGGAGAGACTGAAACTCTCAAGGAGTTTCTGAAGAGATTCTACAAGGAGGCTGCGTTGGTCCCTAACCTAACGGAGGCCATACAGCTCCATATCGTGGTCGAAGCTTTGCAACCTAGTTCTACTTTTGCCCTATCGTTAGCAAAAAGCCCCCCGACAACCTTCGAGGATTTTCGAAGGAAAGCTTCCAAGTATGTTGGTATAGAGATGCACCTGGAGGCTACAGCAGCTAGAATGAAGCCACCAGTGCCCCCTCAACAGCCACGGAGAGATAAGGAGAGGGTAAGACCAGAAAAGTACACCTTTAGGGAAGACTTTGCAAGCACTCGTCCTCATCAACGAGACAGGCGCGTCTCATCTTTCAGCAACTATGCTCCTTTGAACGCCAGGCATTCCCAGATTTTAAGGGAAGTTGGTTGGCCAACGCTCAATGTCTTTGGGATAAGGAAGCCACCCCCAGTGAAAAGACCTGGGAACCCATGTAAATATTGTGCCTTTCATGAACAGGCGGGTCACCACACAGACGAGTGCAAAGCATTGAAGAATACTGTGGAGACCCTTATTAGAGAAGGAAAGCTAAAGCAGTATTTGTTCAGAGAAAAATCCCTAGACGAGCCTGACAGGACCGACAAGAGAGGGAGAGATCCAGATGATGAGGGTGACAATAGTCGCAACCCAGTCAGAAGGTTTACTGCCGTTGAAAAATAAAAAGGAATGGTGATCGTTGGAGGAGCCCAGCAAGACAACATGCCTCAGCAGCAGAGGTAAGGCAGGCGCGAAGTGATTGTGATAATTGCTGGAGGATTTACAGGAGGAGGAGCATCGATCACATCCAGGAAAAATCACCACTGGATGATCCTGTCTGTACAGGGCAAACCTAGAGATAACCGCCCTTTTAGAGACAGTGTGGCAGCACCGACGGTGTCATTTACTGATGATGACTTTGGCCCAACGATTCCAGGAGGAGACGACGTAGTGGTGATCATCGTTGTTATAGCTAATAAAGATGTGAAGAGGATCCTCGTCGATCAGGGAAGTTCTTGCGATGTAATTTTTTATAACTGTTTCAAAAGAATGGGTTTTAATGATGTAGATCTGCAGCCGTATACGCAAGAGCTCACAGCGTTTAATAGGGTGAAGCAACCTACCAAAGGGTATCTTGATACCCTCATTTCTTTTGAAGAAGAACCTGGCGCGAGAACGGTGAAATCGAGAATTCTAGTGATCGATGTGGAGTCCCCTTACAACGGGATCATAGGCCGCCCAACCCTGAACGTGATGAAAGCGATCGTGTCAACTCCATATCTCCTTATCAAGTTCATTGACAAGGATAATTATGTATCTTCCCTCAGAGGTGATCAAGAGATGGCTTGATACTGTTATAACCTGAGCCTCAACATGGTCAAGTGGGAAACGTTCAATAAGAAGAGGAAGCTGAATGACGGAGGAACAGCGGCTGGGTCTGTCAGTCTGATTGACTTAGACCCCAGGACGGAATTGAAGATCGACCTCTCAACCCCTCAAAGCCCACACCGGATGGTGGTTCTAGGGACGTCATCTTAGGGGATTACCCAGAGAAGGTCATGCACATTAATGATAATCTGGAGTCAGGCATGGAGCAGTGCTTTTTGGCTCTGCTACAGGAGTTTAAAGACCTGTTTGCATGGACTGCTGCGGACATGCCTGGGATGGACCCTGATTTCTGTTGCTACAAACTAGCTGTTTACCCAGAAACGAGACCGGTGGCCCAAAAGAAGAGGAGGTTTGAACCGAAGAAGCAGAAGGCAGTGTATGAGCAAACAAAGGAGTTATTGAAAGCTGGTTTTATAAAGGAGATTCGCTATTCATCTTGGCTTTCCAACATAGTGATGGTGCAGAAAGCCAATGGCAAGTGGAGGATGTGTACGGATTACGTGGATCTTAACCGATGTTGCCCCAAGGATCCATATCCCCTCCCAAACATTGATCGTATGGTTGACGACTCATCTGGTTATCAATACCTCAGTTTCATGGATTCTTATTCTGGGTATAATCAGATTCCGATGTGGGAGAAAGATAAAAAAAAAATAGCTTTTGTCAATGACCGTGGTGTTTTTTGCTACACCGTCATGCCGTTCGGGTTGAAGAACGTTGGTGCTACTTACCAGCACATGATCAATAAAGTATTCGAAGGGACGCATACCAAGCTGGTAGAGACGTATCTTGATGATATCATCGCGAAGACTCCCGCTGGAGGTGACCATATTGAAGATTTGCGCCAAGTGTTCACTCGGCTGTGACAGTACAACATGAGGTTGAACCCATTAAAGTGCACCTTTGCCGTTCTAGCAGGGAAGTTTTTAGGTTTCATGTTGACCCAGCGGGGCATCGAGGCCAACCCTGGTAAATGTCAGGCAATACTAAACATGCAAAGCCCCAAGAGCCTAAGGGAGGTACAATCGTTGAATGGGAAGGTGGCCGCTCTGGCCCGATTCATGCCTAAGATGGCACATAGATCCCTTCCTTTGTATAAGGCGTTGAAGAAGCACAAGAACTTTGAGTGGGGAGAGGAGCAAGAGCAAGCTTTCCAGCAGCTTAAAGCCGTACTTTCAAGTCCACCGATACTGGTAAAGCCTGACCCCGGTGAAACTCTCGTCCTGTATTTGGCAATCTCTGACGAAGCCTTGGGCGTGGCTTTGGTCAAAGAAACTACGGAGGGACAGAGGCCAGTGTGTAACATCCCTGTTTTTAGTAGCAGTCTTATTCGGAAAATTTTGAAGTATGGAAGGTTAGTAAGTAAGAATAAGTGAGTAAATACCTTGTATAGGGTCAGTAATACTCTAAAAATTATATTTTTGGGTATAATTATGGAATTTATACAGACCTTTGAGGACATTAATCAAATTCTGAGTGAAAAGGGACTCAGATCCGAGTGACAGTGAGCAATTCCGAGTGATAGAAAGAAAATCCGAGTGAGGAATGAAATTCCGAGTGTAAAGTGAGGTTGACCGAATAAAACATGACTGAAAGGGATACTACCGAGTGAAATCTTGGTCTTAGAGACAGCTGGAGAGAAGTGGGTTCAAGGGAACCACTTCTGGGTGAATATTCCGAGTGAAACACCCTTGAGAGACTCATTTCCGAGTCAGACCTTGCCAATTGCTTCTTTCTCGAGTGGAAATTTCTATGATTACAGTATACCGAGTGAATAGACTCAGTCAGGGATATAACTGATACAGTCCGAGTGAAGTTGTCCAAGTCAGACCTCCCTAATAAGATAGAAGGTAGCAATCCGAGTAGGTTGAAAGCCATTTTGAGTAGGATTAAATATGTAGCCTTTCCGAGTGAATGGGTTTGAATATTCTCGAGTAAGATATGCTCGAGTGGAAAATAATACTGAGTGAAATATGTGTATAAGAATGAATTTGGATATTCCCGAGTATAAAATCTGAGGGAAGATTGGTTATAATGGCTTAGATTGGAAAATTTCTAAGTATATGATAAACCGAATGAATGATCCATATATATAAATCCGAGTGGATGGGGTTAGAACAAGCCTGAGTTGAACTTAATGTGATGATATTTCCGAGTAGATTAAATAATGTGTAATTAGAGGGTCTAAGTATGAAATGAGTCCGAGAGGAACCTAACTTAATAAGTTTTACCTGAGTGGTTAAGCATGAAATAAACCCGAGTGAAGGATGAGGAGTTCCGAGTGAATGAATGCATATGTGTTTTATATTAAGTTGATGCTTCTACCGACTGAAATGTGTTATTAAAATTATTTGGGAAGTGTTGATGGGAGATATAATGATTAAGTTAAGGATTCCGAGTGGTTATATAGATATATTGTGTGGTTAAGGAAGTACTTGGCTTGAATATGAGTAATGATAAATAAATAATACTGAGTGAACTAATACCGAGTGGAAAAATGGTAGTGGGAACCCGTTCCGAGCAAATAGTAGTGTGCACAGAGCCATTTCCGAGTGAATCTAAAGTATATAAACAAATTCCGAGTGACACTCTTATGTGTGGGTCTTTTCCGAAAGATGATGGCCTTAAATGGGCTTTTAATTTGAAAATGTAGTTGAAGAAGGTATAAACCGAGTGAAAGGAGTGAAGAAAGACTTTAATACTCTTCTGAGGGGAAACTATATATATATTCCGAATGAATATGGATACCCTTTTCCGAGTGAGCCTAAGGTGTTATGAAATCCTGAGTGAAAAGTGATTTGATTAAGTGAGGAATAAATAAAAATAGGTTATTTGCCGAATGGAAATCCTGAGTAAAGAGAATCCGACTGAATCCAGAAGAAATCCGACCTAGAGAGGAGAAATCTGACTAGAGGTTTTAAGAAGAAACAATCAAGAGTAAGGACCAAGAGAAACGAATCAGTTTTAGAAGATTTTCGAGCCATGAAGGGCGGATTCGCTCAAGTGAATCGGATTTCGCTTAAGCGATCCGATGTCAGCACCCCACACCGGTTGGCTATTAAATCCGTTCCTAGATTAGGAGTTCAGCCAGACAACTCTGAGCCGGTGTTCATCACAACACCGCCCTCTTTCCACAGACGGTGTCCTTAACTCCTTCACACACACCGTCCTTCCCTACTTCACACTCAATACCGCCCACTCTATACCGCCCTCTCTTAGTACGCCCTCATACTGCACTCCGCCCTCACATTGCACTCCGCCCTCACATTCCACACCACCTTCATTCAATACCGCCCTCACACTCAACACCGCCCTCTTGCATGCAATTCCGACCTCTTCAAGTCCTCCAACACCGAACACCTTTTAATTTCCACTTCAGCTAGTGATCAGCCCACTTAATCATATAAAACCAAGAATGATTGGTACAACGAACTAATCACAGGAGAAAGTTGCCTCCATTATAATAACTTTATATATTTTATTCCAATCAAATGCAAAGCTGACTGTGAAAGGAGTCAAAAGGCTCCATTATTCCACCTAATTCTCCAACCAATGTTTCCACTTAGCTTCCCACTAACTCTCATTATTTAGCCCAGTACTATGTCTCTAAGAACACACATACACGAAACATAACCACAGACAAACTTCTGTTATCATTTTCTCTTCCTGCAAGCTCTCTCTCTATCAATTTCTTTCCTCTCTTACTCGGATTTGAAGCAGGACAGTGAAGGGAACCTCTTTCTTTCCATCCAGGAACTTCATTGAGGTAAGGGGGTATATTCTTGGGTGCTCTGTGGGAAAACCGAGTGAAGGAAAGGGTTAAGGAATTTGTTTCCTCACCTTTCCAGGACAGATCTGGTTTTGTTGTGATTTAAATGTTTTAATTGTTTGTTATATTTATATATATAATGTATTGAATATGTTTAATTACAGCGTTGTTTATTATTGACCATGAGAATTCAGTGAATAGGTTGATTTTATTGATTAATATGAATGAATAAGTGTATATGTTTGATGCTGGACTGTAAAAATATTAAAGTATCATGGGTATTTATGAGGACTCCAGTGAAGAGATATGAACTGACATCGGATACTATGATATTAAGCTCGGTATTGTACCAATCAACCAGAGCAGTTAAAGAATACACAAATTCACTCAGAAATTACAGTAATTTGACCAGTTATATATTAATCTGATTGGTTATCTAAAGAATACAAGTTTCTTATTTAAATTTTCAAACAGGATTATATTTCATTTGATAAACACCTTAATTTTACTCGGAAAACATCTTTTCAAGTTGATTTCACTCGGAAATCAGTATTTCACTTAGAAAGCTCTTTTCAATTGATTTCATTTGGAGCTATATATATATTTGAACTAGAATAAAACTTATTTCACTCGGAAAATCAGTTATTTCACTCAAGAAAACTTACCCAGTTTGATTTTTACTCGAGAAACATCTTATTTAACTCAGAAAACTTCATCAGTATGATTCTACTCGGATTTATAATCTTTTCACACATAAAATCTCTTTTTAATCAGAAATTACTCAGAAAATAATTATTTCACTCAGAGAGCTCTGTCTTCATTATGATTTACTCAGAAAAGTGTTTTAACTTCACTGAGAAAACTCTTTCAAATTGATTTCACTCGGATTCAGATTTGTTTTATTCAGAAAATCCTCTCAGTTCGATTTTATTGGAAATCCTGCTTATTTTCACTCGGAAACTTAACTTTTGCACTCGGTATTTATCCAAGTTTTACTCAGAAAGTCTGGTTATCAACATTTCCACTTGGACATAACTTGTGTTTTAATCGGAAAACTCATTTCTACTCGGTACCAATCTATTTCTACTCGGAAATTCATTTTTCACTCGGAAACAGACTTCTTTTACTCGGATAATTATATTTCACTCGATATTTAATTGATTTCACTCGGAAAAACCTATTTGTCACTCGGTATTTAACTCCTTCTCCTCGGAAAGGCAGTCTAAACGTTTTATACTTGGATTTTTATTCAGAATCCCTTCTATACTCCTTATTGAGTTATTAAAATATCATTATTGGTCTTTCCCTATTACTATTCTTAATATTATTATTATTATTTACATTATTATTTTTATTATTGTTATTCCTATTATTATAATTAGTATTATTGTTATAAATATCTTATTTTATTAACTATGAATAAATAAATATGAATTATATTTTATTATTTATACAAAGTATAATTTCAACTAAGTTATAAACGATATATTTTATCAAAATGACCTGCAACGTTTGATCCATTAAATCAAAAGCTTGTGAACGAATATGATGAGGCTGGAATCACATAAATACCCATGACTCAAAAGATGAAAGAGAATACATTTCGCATCATGAAAATATTTTTGAAGAAGAAAAACCTCTAGAGCATACACTTGGTACAGTGGAGATCACTCACGTTTGATCTCAGTAGAAGAATCTTGGGAGTACAACTGGAACGGCAACCCAATGGCATCAGAGTCGCGCCTGGTAGCCGGGTGAGACGAGGCAATTCTAGTGTACTTCGACTAAATGACGGGCTGTGGCTATGATCGTAGGGATCCAAGTTCTAAAAATATTTAAATCAATGATGAGAACCAATGAGTTCATTTGTACCATATGGAACTTGGGCGGACCCTGATCGCTCTAGATGATTGGAATGGTGATATTCCAAAGAATGAGAAGAAGATGAAATGATTATTTGGGCCCACATGCATCATGAGACTTAACCAAAGATAAATCATAATAAATCCAAACTCATGCATTTCATTACAGCATATTTGATTGTTATAATTGTGACTATGTTATATGTACAATTTATTTCATGGCAATATGCTTGATTGTTATAATTGTGAATATGCTAAATATACGATTATGTGATGACAACATGCTTGATTGTTATAATTGTGAATATGCTAAATGTATGATCTATGTGACATTGTATGTTAACTGGATTATGTCCGCACCGGATTAACCAATCAGGGTCTTGGGTTATACTCACCCTTACTGTTGACAATTTTCAGAGGAATTAGGAAATCAAGAACCAGAACACGAAGAACAGCAATACACTAATCCAACTAAGAATGTTCATTAGGATTAGAATAGAGGTAATAGATATTTATGAACAAATTGGATGACTGTATAATATTTTAAGGGTGCCTGTGTGCCCTATTCTGTTAAGAGTACAATTACTTACAGTTTGTGAATGACTATGTGATCTATATAATATTGCTTCCACTGATCTACCACATACTTATTTATTTTTTTAAAAAAATATTTATTTTTTCTGAAAATTATTAACACTCTCAGTTAAATAGGATGAACCTACAGAAGGATTTGTCTTATCTAACCGAGGGTGTTACACAGTGTACTTCACCAGCAAGACATTCAAGTGGGCAGAAGGCAGATATCAGAAGATAGAGAAGGCCGCTCTAGCAGTCGTGTGGGCTTCACGGTGGTTGAGGCCATATTTTCACGCGCATCCGGTACTTGTGAGAACGGATTCACCTCTCCGTTCAGTGCTTAGTAAGCCAGACCTCGCTAGAAGGATGATTAAGTGGTCCATCGAGCTTTCTGAGTTCGAAATTTCCTATGAGCCTCGAGGAGCTATTAAAGCCCAAGTTTTGGCAGATTTCGTGGTGGAAATGACGGGGTTGGATCCAGCCACACCTAGAGCACATTGGACCGTTTATGTTGATGGGTCGTCAAACAGTAAAGGTTGTGAAGTCGGTGTTGTAGTGGAAAGTAATGACGGCGTGCACTTGGAGATTTCCCTCCGATTCAATTTTAAAACCTCCAATAATCAAACTGAGTATGAGGCATGCTTGGCCGGCCTCCGAGCGGCGATCGAAATCGGAGCGTCAGAAGTTACATTGTGCAGCGATTCACAGCTGGTGATTTCGTAAATCCAGGGAGAATATCAGGTCCGAGAGCCACAACTTCAACTGTACTTGAATTGTGTGAATGAATTGAAGGGGAGATTTGACGTGCTAGAATTTAAGCATGTGGCAAGAGAGGAGAATACCAGAGTGGACATCTTATCGAGGCTTGCAAGTACAAAACAGCCTGGTAGCACAACGACGGTGGTTCAGAGCACACTGACATCACCGAGTATCCCTCTGTTCCCATCTCTAAATACTATAATGGTCAATTACCTTTATGAGAATTCTTGGATCATCCCCTACATCCGTTATCTGGCGGACGGACAGCTTCCCACCGATGAGAAAGAGAGAAGACGAGTAAAAAGGGAACTTCCATACTTCACCATGGTCGATGGTGTTCTATACAAAAGAGGATTCTCAGTCCCATATCTCCTTTGTTTGAAAGAAGATGAAGTATAAGGAGTATTGGAGGAAGTACACGAGGGGCAGTGTTGGCACCATGCTGGGGGCAGGAGCTTAATGAGGAAAGTCCTCAGGGCTGGATATTGGTGGCCCACGGTGAAGCAAGACTCAGCTGATTTTGTGAAGAAATGTGATGCTTGCCGGAGATTTTCTAATCTCCATCACACACCGGCCCAAGAACTCTCTTCGTCCACTGTGCCATGGCCGTTCTACCAGTGGGGCCTTGATATCCTGGGTCCGTTCCCTACCGCTCCAGGGGGCATTAAATACTTGATCATGGGGGTTGATTACTTTACCAAGTGGATCGAGGCTGAGCCAGTAGTACATATTACCTCTGCGTGAACAAGGCGTTTTGTATATGAAAACATCATAGCTCGATTTGGTGTCCCAGGGCGGATTGTGACTGATAATGGCACCCAGTTCACAGATAAGAAGTTCACAGATTTACTCGAAGGACTCGGGATAGTCCAAATATTTTCATCTGTTGAACACCCCCAGACAAACGGCCAAGTGGAAGTAGCCAATCGAGAGGTGCTAAAGGGGTTGAAGAGGCGTCTTGGAGAAGCGAAGGGAGGATGGACCGATCAACTATGTCACGTTTTGTGGGCATATCGTACTACACCACATTCTTCCACTAACGAATCCCCATATCGGCTGACTTATGAGGTAGAGGCGATGATCTCGGTAGAGCTCTAAACCAGATCGGCTCGAGTGGAGTATTTTTCAGCTGAAGACAATAACGCTAATCTGGCATCAGAACTGGACGTTCTCCATGAACTAAGGGAAGGAGCTTTTATTAGAGATCAGGCAATAAAGGCGAAGACAGCTCTCTGGTACAACAACATGTCCAATACAGAGCGTTTAACACTAGAGATCTTGTTCTGAGGAAAGCAAGTGTGGGAAATAAATTCGCTTATCAAGGGAAGCTGGCACCGACATGGGAAGGCCCTTACAGAGTTTCTGAAGTGACTGGAAAGGGATCATACCGGCTCGAGGAGCTCGACGGAACCCCAATTCGCAACAAGTGGAACATTCAGAACTTACGTATTAATTACAGCTAGTTGGTAAGATGACATGTACTCTTTTTCCTTGCTTGAGTTTTTTCCCATTGGGTTTTCTCAAGAAGGTTTTGACGAGGCATGGCCCCGACTACGCTTCCCTTGTAATATACATTCAGTTTAATGAAAATGCAATTCACGACTCTCTCGCTCTTACCCTTTCATTTGTATGTTGTGATTTATAGTTATAAGTTGTCATGTATAAAGACCCTCAGGACGGATAATCTCAATCACCCATTCTGTGTATTGACGATGTAACTCCTTGAGGGGTGAAATGGGTTATAGGATTAAACCGGACCCCATTTGAAGACCCAGATTGTAGGATTAAACCAAACTCTGGGTACGGTTAGTAAGTTTGGCTGAACACCATTTGAAGGCTTAAATTATAGGAATTAAACTAAACTCCAAGTATGGTTAGTAGGATCGAACCGAACCCCATTTGAAGGCCCAGATTGTAGGATTAAACCGAACTCTGGGTACTGTCAGTAAGTTTGGCTGAACACCGTTTGAAGAAAAAATGGTGAATGGGTAAAATCCAACACGGACTGAAGGCTCGGATTGTAGGATTAAACCGAACTCCGAGTACGACTTCTAGACTTGGCCGGTTGCTATTGAAGAATCAATCGTTATCCAATTCACTCGGAAGTACTCCTGGGAATTCCTCACTCGGAAATATTCTCCCTTGGAGTTCCTTTCTCAGAAACACTTCAAATTCAATGCTGGACTCTTAAATTCTTCAGTCGGCAATATCTCACTGAAGTTCGACTTGTGAATTCCTTAAGTCAAGAATATCTCACTTCAGAGTTTCAACCAGGAATTGGTTACTCGGGAAAGTCTCTACCTGAAACACTCTCATTTGAAGTCAAAGTGTATATGTCCAGAAGTGTTTCACCCGAAAAATGCTCCACTCGGTGCCATACTACCCGAGAATCAGAAATATCTTACTCGGTATTTATCCCGCTCAGAAATGTCACACTCAGGGACACCTCCTCAGGAGAGTTGCACTCGGGAATCTCCAACCCAAATGAAGACTCGGATTGTAGGACTAAACCGAACTCTGAGTATGGTTGGAGCCATTAAACCGAGCGCCGTCGAAGCATCAGTCAAAAATCTTCACACGGGAACGGTCACTCGGAAATCTTCCTCCTGGAAAGATCAATTTGAGAGCTTCCACTCGGAAGTCTCACTCGGAACTTCCCAGGTAACACGGCCAAAACCAATTTCACTCAGAGTCGATCACTCAGAGTCAAATGCTCACTCTGAATCGGTCACTCAGAATCAAATGTTCACTCGGAGTTGTTCATTCAACGTTAAACCTCCACTCGAAATCGCTCACGCAGAGCCGTTTAATTCATAACGCTTGGTGCCAATGTTTGACGATTAACGAGTATTACTAAGGTAAAAACATAACGTGTATTTTTGCAGGTTACACCAGTATCCAGACCTCTCGCAAGTTGTATAGCTCATATGAGCAACTTCATAAGCCGGTTTTAAAAACAAAAGGCCGACTCAGCCTTCCTAGAAGTCAACTGGTATCCCAAGATAATGATCCAGTCGGTAAGTAGTTGTAGGATTAAACTGAACCTTAAAAGACGGGCGTAGGACATAACCTTTTTCAAGGTTGTACCGAATCTCACATGAAGACTTGGATTGTGGGATTGAACCGAACTCCAAGTACAATCGCCGTCCTCATCTCTGAAATAATTATTACAGGGCGGTTGAATGCGAATATTGCCATTCCACATCTTTGAGATCGAATAAACCTTTTTAATCTCTGAGAAGTTAAAGGTAACACTTCACAACAGATATTTCCTTCCCAAAATACTCATACTTGGGGACAGGGCATACTTTAACGTAAGTATCGTGTATCTATTATGATTTCTGTTATCTTCCTCCGGGGTGAAAACTACGCTTTAAACGACAATACAGTTAAACAAAGCAGATTTACAACGAATGAAGAAGTAAAAGTATAGCATATATGTCTAAGTTATTTGGAAATCATACACTTGTCACAAATGATAGAAGAGAAATGAAGGCGAATTTAATTGATAAGAAGAAAAGTTTTATAAGTATGGTTCATAAAAACTAGAGCTGATCCCAGTACACAGCTATAAAACAAAGATGCAAAAACTAAGGAGTAGGTGTTTGATCCTCTGCTGTGGGCACATCCGTTTCTCCCTCCTTGGTTCCTTCAGCTCTGGTCTCCTCGCCAGTTTGGACGTTCTCTGGAATAACATTTTCAGAGCCAGGAGTAACCATCAGAGGTTCTATGCTTTGACCCTTCGGAAGTGGAGGCAGTTCATAAAGAGTATCAGGAGGATCCTGGTGCGAGCCGTCACTCTTCACTTCAACAAGCTTCCCTCCGTGGAACTCATAGAACGGATCCAGTCCGTACAAATCGAGCTTCACATCGGGGTTGCGATAGAAGACTAGACGAAGGGCCAGGCCGAAGGATTCAAAAGCTACCTTCTTTCATATCTCCAAGGCCTTGGCAGCTTTGGCCTTAGAAGCAGCCAATTTCTTTTGAAGCTTGGTAAAATCCTCCTCCGACGGCCCAGTGTTCACACTCCCCTTCTTCAGCTCTTCAATCTGAGTCTACATCTCTTTCCGAAAGACCTCTCACTCTCCTAAGTTTTTATTATGGCCGGCCTCCATAGCTGCCAGATCGTCAGCCAGCTTGGCGGATTTCTTCTTCTCCAATTGGAGCTCTTCTTCAAGGAGCGGAATGGACTTATTCTGCTGCTGAAGTTCAGTAACCTACCGCTCCAAGGATTTGTTGGTGAAGTGGAGTTGGCTTATTTCTTCAATTTTCTTCTGCAGCGTCTCCTTGGCCTTAATCAGTTCCGATTCCACCCCTTTATGAGTCTCCGCTTGCTTGGCCGCCCAGGCCTCCTTTATAACGATGTCAGCTTCAAGTTTTTCAACTTGTTCCATATAGTCTGCCTTGTCGCTTAAGGAGTCCAGAAGGCCGGAGAGTTCATCCAGCTGCCAGCGACCAGCCTTGCATGCTCCCCGAACTTCGGCAGCATCGAGAGAGGGGCGGAGACAGTACCTTGCCTTCGGAAGAGTGAGGGGCATGGACCCCTGGAACCAGAGGTAGGGAGAGAGAAAAGATTCACTTGGGGGATCAATTACTGGCAGAGGTCCGCTCTCAGATTTTGGTTCGGAGCCGGTGTGTGAAGGAGGGGCAGAGGAAGCGAGAATGGGTTTCTTCCCCTTATCTCTTTTCAGTCCGAACTCCTCAAGAGTCTTCTGGCGTTTTCTTGCAGGGTCACTAGTAAAAGGCTTTTCCGCATCCGTTGCTTTGACCAGGTGTCTCTTCTTCTTTTTCTTCTCTGGTGCAGCTCCTTCCGGACCTTCCCCTGCGGTCTCAGTTTGTCCCTCAGGTTCTTTCTCATCGAGGAGGGGAACATCATCTCCCACAGCGAATGTGAGAGGGATTATGGGAGCCGCTGCCTTGAAGGAGTTCCTTTTGGCTTGGATTTCATTCTCCTCGGAAGAGGAATCACCATCCGCCAGTATGGATTTTGGTGACAGCATGTCGGGAGAAACTTTCTCGATTTTCTCTACAAAATAAAGAAAATGGAGTTAGTATTTTGAAGGAAAGACAGTAAGAATAGAATGAATATGCAACATAACACAGTTTAAGAATGGCTATTACGGAGGTAAGTGTCCCGGACATTGGCATTTCCCAAGAGAAGCCTGCAGGAGAATCCCTTGAGGGCTTTTGAGGCTGATTGCATGGCACTCAACACCTCTACAGAGTGAGAGGAAAGTTTGCCCTCCTCTGTGTAGTAAGCATAGCTCAGCAGTAGGAAGTGCTCGTACAACCAACTGGTAAGGAATTTTGTGAACCCCTCCTTATTAAGCCAGAAGACCGGCTTATTTGGTTGAACTCTAACCCGCGTGTAGTAATCTTTGAAAGAACGTCCATCCACCTTAGCAGATTCGGTGTAGGACTTGAAATTCACTATCCTTGAGTCACACTGGAGCGTTATGAACCCAAGGCCGCCCTTCTTGTTGGCACGGCGGACCATTTGGCAGTAGTAGAACAGCTTGGCCACGGTGGCGGTGAAGTTAAAATGCTCTCCTAGAATTTCGAGAGCACGCACTAAGCCCCAGCCATTAGGATACAGTTGTGTAGGGGCGCAGTCAAGGAAACGGAGGACGGCCATTTGAAACTCCGTCATGGGGAAACAGACTCCCAAGTTTTGAAAGACGAAGTCGTACATATAGACTGTAACGTCCTAGGTTATTTTTGCATTTAGTTTTATTCAAACGATTACATCTTACGATAAATTTTTCCTTTTCTTGAAAATTAATCGAGGTTTAGTGAAATAGCATTTATTTTTACTGACTTATTCAAGTGACAGCAGTCACAGTTAGATTAAATAAATGAGGTCTAGAGAAAAGAGCAAGTTAATCTAAGCACAACGGATGGGAGAAAGGGAATCAGGGCTTCTCGCTTGAGCGAGGCCCCTACTCGTCTAAGCGAGATTCCGGACTCTCGCTTGAACGAGGTTTCTATTCACTTGAGCGAATACCTTTCACACATCGGATTAGACAAAACATGCAGACGGACTCCCGAAAATATCACCCTAAAAATGATTCTGTTAATCAAAGGTTTCTCATAGCTACCACGACAACATATGTAAATAACAGTAATGTATTTTAAAATGTAGATTTGCATCCGGTCCGGTCTTGATTAAACGCAACTAATTAATAATACTCGGAAGTTCTTATACACACATTTAACTCTATAGAGAGTCACTCAAAATCACTCAGACCCTGGCACCGTTCTCCCCCTTGGCGCGACTCCATGGCTCTTTCCCCCTCCCTGTCTCTGGTTACTAAAAAAAAAGGCAAGGGTGAGTGTTTGGCATTGTAATTAATATAGAATGGAACTTAACAAATATACATGCATATTTATACATATACATCAAGCATCATTCAAAAGTAAGCATACCGAAACATAGTGTATTACATACAGTAACTATATTAACCCAACCACGCAATTCCATCACATTCATCACGATCACAACTGACTCTCATACAATCTGACTCCTAGTATCCGGATACTAAAGGATTGGCCTTCAGCTGGGGGTCCTACTTGACACCCCGTGAACCCTGCTTGGTTCACCGAGTCCTGCTTGACTCTCCACCTCGACCACTGGGTCCTACTTAACCACTGGGTAGCTCAACTGGGCACGAAAACCACGGGAGCCGGAAATAAGGGGCTATCATATACCGTCGGCCATCCCACACCACATAGTCATTCAACAGTTTACCTTTCACATAATAATATCAATTCCTCATCACTCGGGTAGCCTGCTTGCTAACCTGACATCACATAACACTGATCATTTCAACATTAGATATCACAAGATCATAACATGATAAACTCAACCACACCTGATCCTCCACTAATTAATGAACCCAGTCACACATGCACAAGCATAAACACACAACTACGTTTAGCAACATTTTCCTTAACCTGTTTACATTACCTCAATGACCTGAATAAGAAGCGAGTCCTATTCTAATTAATTATAACCCGAACACCCCCCTTACATTGGTTCCACGCTTCGATGATCTGTTCTCTGTGTCGATTCCTTCCTCTGAGCACTGGTTTTGCAGTCTCAACTCCGTCACTCAATCTTCCGTTGCTTAACCTACTACCTACGGATCATAAAGTACAGCTCGTCACTTCAATGCCCTTAGTTCATGGACTGCATTTGGGCTCACACTCACCGGAGGAGTGGAGAACAGCCACGAATATAGCCATGCATGGCCCTAAACCGCCAAAGAATAAAAGGGATAAGGGAATCATAATTGGAACGGATCAGTAGACTCACCTTGAAGCCTCGATCACAGGAATGGGAATCAATTGAAGTTTGGACACAAATGGAGTCCCTCTCCAGCGCATGCAACTCAGCGTTAAGAGAGGAGAAAAACGAAAGAGAAGGAACAGACCAACAGCAAAGGTAACTTGTAAATAATGAAGAGGGAAGGAAGAGAATCTCCTTATATATGTATATAGCTCATGGGCAAGATCGTCTTTTCCTTTATTTTATTTGTATTCTTACTAAATTTAATCAATTTCACTATATTAAACTATTGCATAGTTATCAAATCAATTACACTTATTTATTCCTCAACGTTTAATTATTCACAATTCTCTAATACTTCGCAAGAGTATAAGCCCAATATAAATATCGGCCCCCCGGTGTCCTAGCTTAGTGTTCATACCTCGGAAATCCAAGCTACAACCTGAGAGGTCGGATATCTCATCCGTGCTCACCTCTTGGTTACCTACACCCGTTGTTTCAGTCATTATGAGGTTAATCCGGGCTATGACCCCGTGTGAGGCGCTCTCCTCACATCGGTTGGACCAGAACACCTAGCCCTGCCCGCTCTTCTCCTACACTCCCGATCTTTAACTCCGCCTGCTCGCACTTCTGAGACCGATCTCGACACCGGTTTTCTTATCTCTGGCTCAGACAGAACAAATATTAAATAAAACTTCTAAAACTTTTACTAATCATTTCCCATTTCTTATAATTCTCATTAAAACATCAGGGATGTTACATCCACCCCCCCTAAAAGGAGATTTTGTCTCCGAAATCAGTGTTCCGGTTGGAAAAGATGAGGGTACATTCGTCTCATATCGGATTCTAACTCCCAAGTGTAGTTCATCCAATGTAAATTCTGCCACTTCACCTTCACCAGCGGTACCTCCTTGTTCCTTAACCGTTTGGTTTGATGCTCTTCAATGCTGATTGGTACCGCCTCCACCGTCAGGTTCTCCTTCACTTCAATGGAGTCACTCGGTACAATCATGGTATCACACAGAATGTAGGCTCGAAGTTGCGATACGTGGAACACGTTGTGAATGTTAGTCAACGATTGGGGAAGATCCAGTCGATAAGCGACTTCACCAATCCGTTCTAGTATTTGGTATGGTCCAATATACTTCGGATTAAGCTTTTGGCTCTTCAAAATTTGACCTACACCCTTAGTTGGTGAAATCCTTAGGAACACCCAATCACCCACTTGGAATTCAAGGGGTCTATACCGATTGTCATAGTAGTTCTTTTGCCGGTCTTGAGCAATTTTTATCTTCTCTCGGATTAAAGCGATTTGCTCATTCATCTCTTGAATCATCTCAGGCCCCAGATGAAGGGCATCGCCGTTCTCATTCCAACATAATGGAATACGACATTTCCGACAATAAAGAGCTTCGTATGGAGCCATCCCAATGCTGCTATGGTAACTGTTATTATATGCAAAATCTACCAAGGGCAAGTATTTCTCCCATGATCCGCCCTGTTCCAGTACACATGCCCTTAACATATCTTCAAGAGTATGTATAGTCCGTTTTGATTGGCCATCGGTCTGGGGATGGTAGGCTGAGCTCAATTTGAGCTCAGTACCCAGTTGTTGTTGCAAACTCCCCCAAAACCTTGAAGTGAATCGGGGATCCCGATCGGAGATAATGCTTGAGGGCACACCATGCAGTCATATGACCTCAGCAACGTACAACTTAGCTAATCGATCTAGCGACCACTTCATATTTATTGCCAGGAAATGCGCACTTTTGGTTAGTCGATCAACAATTACCCAAATCGCGTTGTATCCGGTTTGAGTGCGGGGTAGTCCGGACACGAAGTCCATGGTGATACCTTCCCACTTCCAGATCGGAATTTCTGGAGGTCGAAGCAAACCTGGAGGTCGTTGGTGCTCAACCTTGCACTTCTGGCATATCACACAGGATTTCACATACTCGATTATTGCCTTCTTCATGCTTGGCCACCAGAATTCCTTTTTTAAGTCATGATACATTTTTGTCACTCCCGGATGTATACTCAGAGAGCTCTTGTGTGCTTCTGATAGCACCGCCTGCCTGAAGTCTCCATGTGCAGGCACCACCACTCGGTTCCTGAATCTCCATATACCATCGTTACCCCGAGTTATCTCCATATTTTTGCCTTGGGTCTGAGTATCAATCAGCCTCAGTAACTCTTTATCGTCTTTCTGTGCAGCTACCATCGACTCCAGAAATTCGTTGGAGATTTTTAACATTCCAATTGTCATTCGGTTTGGCGCATCCATAACAATTCCAACATTCATATCTCTAAAGCTTTCCAGCAATTCCTGTTCTCTACCCATCAGGTAAGCCACGTGTAATACCTTTCTGCTTAGTGCATCTGCCACAACATTCGCTTTGCCCGGGTGATACTTTAAATTGAAGTCGTAATCCTTTAAATACTCCACCCATCGCCTCTGTCTCATATTTAGCTCCTTTTGATCAAATAAGTACTTTAAACTCTTGTGATCACTGAATACTACAAAGGAGCCCCATACAGATAATGACGCCAAATCTTCAGTGCGTACACCACTGCTGCAAGTTCCAGATCATGAGTTGGGTAATTCTCCTCATGTGGCCTCAATTGCCTCGAAGCATAAGCAATTGCCCGATCAGCTTGCATCAACGCACACCTCAATCCAAATTTGGATGCATCACAATATACTTCAAATTCCTGTGTTACATCGGGCAGTGTAAGCATAGGGGCAGTCGTTAAACATCGCTTAAGATTTTGGAAGCTTAATTCACACTTTTCCGACCACACGAAGGGGTTTTCTTTCCTTGTTAACCGAGTCAGAGGAAGTGCTATCCGAGAGAACCCCTCCATGAAGCGTCGATAGTATCCAGCTAATCCGAGGAAACTCCTAATTTCAGTTATTGACTTCGGCCTCTCCCAAGCCATAACCGCCTCAATTTTTATCGGATCAACTGAGATTCCCTCTTGGGAAATTATATGCCCCAAGAATTATACACTACTCCCCCAGAAATCACACTTAGATAGTTTAGCGTACAACTTCTTCTCCCGAAGTACTTGTAAAACAAGTCGAAGATGTTGAGCATGCTCCTCGTCCAACCTCGAATATACCAAAATATCATCAATGAATACTACCACAAACTGGTCCAAGTACGGTTGAAAGGTCCGATTCATATAGTCCATAAAAATGGCAGGAGCGTTCGTTACTCCAAAGGGCATTACTATGTACTCGAAGTGCCCATACCGAGTCTGAAATGCTGTCTTTGGGATATACTCCGACCTCACTCGGATCTGGTGGTACCCCGACCTCAAGTCGATCTTAGAGAACACAACGGCGCCTCGCAACTGGTCCAGTAAATCGTCAATCTGAGGTAGTGGATATTTATTTTTGATTGTCAGTTTGTTCAGCTGTCGGTAATCAATGCACATTCGTATACTACCGTCCTTCTTCTTTACCAGTAACACCGGAGCACCCCAGGGTGAGGCACTGGGTCGGATAAAGCCCTTTTCTAGTAATTCGTTTACTTGTTTCTTCACTTCGGTTAATTCCACCGAAGACATTCTATATGGCGCTCGGGACACAGGTTCTGCCCCGGGAATCAAGTCAATAGAGAAATCAATCTCCCGACTGGGAGGTAGCTCCGGAATTTCTTCCGGAAAAACGTCAGGAAATTCGTAAACAATTAGAATATCACTTGGCAGGAGGTTATGCCGACCCTCCGAAGCGAATAAAACAACATACGTGGTTAGGACATCGCTCACCCCATTCTTCATGTCAAGTTCCTGAGAGAAAACAATATTCTTCCGATAACAGTCGACCAACACATGATTAGCAGCAAGCCAATCGAGACCCAGAATAACATCTAAGTCCTTCAATGGCATACAGATAAAATTTACTCGAAAATTACGGGCTTAGATTTGCATCGGCAGTTCTCTACACACTGTAGTTGCACGAAAAGTGGAACCAGTTGGAGTGGAAACAATAAGAGCGTTCTCCATTAAACCGATTGGCAGACCAAGCCGTCGCACACAACTTTCCAAAATAAAGGAATGGGTGGCACCTGAATCATAAATTACATCAACCAGATAACCACAGATGAGGCACTTACCTTGTACCAAATTATCATTCCTCGTAGCTTCTGAAGCATCAAACGCAAATACACGCCCGGTCATGGCGTTCTGGGCACCGCTAGATTGGGCATCATATCTTCCCGATTGTTGGTTCCCTCTACCAGCTCCACTCCGGCCTCCCCTCGAAAAGTTGGAACCCCGGGTCCCAGAAGAGTTGGTTCGGTTGTTCGACCTGCCCTGCTGCTGCCTCTGAGGGCAATCGGGCCTGAGGTGCCCTGGTTGTCCGCACTGGAAGCACACAATCTGATTGGCTTGGCAATGTTTGGCAATGTGACCTTCCTGACCACAATTGTAGCATGTACAATTACCAGAAGGATTACCCGATCGACCAGTGGAACCCCGACCGGAAGAGGATGAGGAGGTAGCAGAAGACTTACCGCCCTGGAAGAATTGGCTCATCCTCTTGAAGTTGAATCCTTTTGCCTTCAGTGGCTTTTTATCTCTCGGCTGGGACGTCCTTTATAACTGCACCTCTTCAGTCAGTCTTGCTTTGTTCACCAGGGTTGGGTAGTCCCTAATCTCCATCGGTACGATTATACTACGGAGCTCAATCCGTAGTCCAACTTCGTATTTGGTGCATTTGCTACCTTCAGTCCCTTCTAACGAGAAAGGGTGGTAAAAATCACACAGCTCGTCAAACTTGCTGGTGTACTCAGCTACAGACATCCGGTCTTGCTCCAACTTCAGGAATTCCATTTCTTTCCGAATTTTGTAGTTGTCCGGGAAGTATTTAACAAGGAACCTCCTTCGGAAATTCGCCCATACCAACGGCTCATTTGCTGCATTCATCTGCACCTTCACTCGGGACCACCATACTCTAGCCTCTTCTTTTAGTTGGTAAGTAGCAAATAAAACCTTTTGCTCTTCAGAGCACTCAAAATATTCAAAAACCTGCTCGATATCCCTGATCCAGATGTATGCCCCGTCATAGTCGTGTCCCCCTTTGTAAGTCGGAGGATTCCTTTTCAGGAATTTATCCAGAGTGGGACCGGACTCGGTCCTACTCATCAGCTGAGTAAATCTAGACAAGAAATCATCTCTTCCCCCAGAACTAGTCTCTCCGGCCATTTAGTAATTCTACAATGAGCAAACACATCACCATTAATAACCAAGATCAGTCAGGGGATCGTAAATTTACCTTATATTCATAGAATACTACGCCAGTGGAGTGCCAAGGGAACGATGTCAGGCCACACACAATCTCAATACAACGAAATACAATCAACCTTCATAAGACAATCACAATCACTAGATCGGCCCATACACCGGCTCTAGAAAGAACCGCTTTGATACCAAGTGTAACGTCCTAGGTTATTTTTGCATTTAGTTTTATTCAAACGATTACATCTTACGATAAATTTTTCCTTTTCTTGAAAATTAATCAAGGTTTAGTGAAATAGCATTTATTTTTACTGACTTATTCAAGTGAAAGTAGTCACAGTTAGATTAAATAAATGAGGTCTAGAGAAAAGAGCAAGTTAATCTAAGCACAACGGATGGGAGAAAGGGAATCAGGGCTTCTCGCTTGAGCGAGGCCCCTACTCGTCTAAGCGAGATTCCGGACTCTCGCTTGAACGAGGTTTCTATTCGCTTGAGCGAATACCTTTCACACATCGGATTAGACAAAACATGCAGACGGACTCCCGAAAATCTCACCCTAAAAATGATTCTGTTAATCAAAGGTTTGTCATAGCTACCACGACAGCATACGTAAATGACAGTAATGTATTTTAAAATGTAGATTTGCATCCGGTCCGGTCTTGATTAAACACAACTAATTAATAATACTCGGAAGTTCTTATATACACATTTAACTCTATAGAGAGTCACTCAAAATCACTCGGACCCTGGCACCGTTCTCCCCCTTAGCGCGACTCCATGGCTCCTTCCCCCTCCCTGTCTCTGGTTACTAAAAAAAAGGCAAGGGTGAGTGTTTGGCATTGTAATTAATATAGAATGGAACTTAACAAATATACATGCATATTTATACATATACATCAAGCATCATTCGAAAGTAAGCATACCGAAACATAGTGTATTACATACAGTAACTATATTAACCCAACCACGTAATTCCATCACATTCATCACGATCACAACTGACTCTCATACAATCTGACTCCTAGTATCCGGATACTAAAGGATTGGCCTTCAGCTGGGGGTCCTACTTGACACCCCGTGAACCCTTCTTGGTTCACCGAGTCCTGCTTGACTCTCCACCTCGACCACTGGGTCCTACTTAACCACTGGGTAGTTCAACTGGGCACGAAAACCATGGGAGCCGGAAATAAGGGGCTATCATATACCGTCGGCCAACCCACACCATATAGTTATTCAACAGTTTACCTTTCACATAATAATATCAATTCCTCATCACTCGGGTAGCCTGCTTGCTAACCCGACGTCATATAACACTGATCATTTCAACATTAGATATCACAAGATCATAACATGATAAACTCAACCACACCTGATCCTCCACTAATTAATGAACCCAGTCACACATGCACAAGCATAAACACACAACTACGTTTAGCAACATTTTCCTTAACCTGTTTACATTACCTCAATGACCTGAATAAGAAGCGAGTCCTATTCTAATTAATTATAACCCGAACACCCCCCTTACATTGGTTCCACGCTTCGATGATCTGTTCTCTGTGTCGATTCCTTCCTCTGAGCACTGGTTTCGCAGTCTCAACTCCGTCACTCAATCTTCCGTTGCTTAACCTACTACCTACGGATCATAAAGTACAGCTTGTCACTTCAACGCCCTTAATTCATGGACTGCATTTGGGCTCACACTCACCGGAGGAGTGAAGAACAGCCACGAATATAGCCATGCATGGCCCTAAACCGCCAAAGAATAAAAGGGATAAGGGAATCATAATTGGAACGGATCAGTAGACTCACCTTGAAGCCTCGATCACAGGAATGGGAATCAATTGAAGTTTGGACACAAATGGAGTCCCTCTCCAGCGCATGCAACTCAGCGTTAAGAGAGGAGAAAAACGAAAGAGAAGGAACAGACCAACAGCAAAGGTAACTTGTAAATAATGAAGAGGGAAGGAAGAGAATCTCCTTATATATGTATATAGCTCATGGGCAAGATCGTCTTTTCCTTTATTTTATTTGTATTCTTACTAAATTTAATCAATTTCACTATATTAAACTATTTCATAGTTATCAAATCAATTACACTTATTTATTCCCTCAACGTTTAATTATTCACAATTCTCTAATACTTCGCAAGAGTATAAGCCCAATATAAATATCGGCCCCCCGGTGTCCTAGCTTAGTGTTCATACCTCGGAAATCCGAGCTACAACCTGAGAGGTCGGATATCTCATCCGTGCTCACCTCTTGGTTACCTACACCCGTTGTTTCAGTCATTATGAGGTTAATCCGGGCTATGACCCCGTGTGAGGCACTCTCCTCACATCGGTTGGACCAGACCACCTAGCCCTGCCCGCTCTTCTCCTACACTCCCGATCTTTAACTCCGTCTGCTCGTACTTCTGAGACCGATCTCGACACCGGCTTTCTTATCTCTGGCTCAGACAGAACAAATATTAAATAAAACTTCTAAAACTTTTACTAATCATTTCCCATTTCTTATAATTCTCATTAAAACATCAGGGATGTTACATAGACCGACCTCTTGTCTGGGACGCGATGGCAGACCCTCTCCATTGGGCGGGGGGCAAGGATAAGAAAGCATCCCTTATACTTCTTGTTGGAGTAGATTTTGCAGCGAAGCGTAACTGGGTTTCCCTCTTTATTTGCGTGATGCGAGGGGATGTTCAAGAATTCCTCCTCGACCCAGCAATACGGTTTTTCCCTGTTTAGCTTTTCCCAATTCCGCCGGTGTGCCACGACATTGACACACCCTTCAGCAGTTCGAAGAATCAGAGTTTTCCCAAAACCAGGGATTTCTATGATACCCGACGCGTCATGGAATGTCTGCGTATTGTGCTAGAAGGCAACATCGGCAGAGATTGACCCATCGTCAGAGCAGCTGGTAGCACTCGAGTCAAGGGGATCCTCAGGGTGGCGCCGAACAACTGGCGTTCGCGAGGAGGAAGTTTCAACCCTCTCTGAGCAACGAGGCCCAGCCACAAGAAGATTCACTGGAATCCTTCCACCACGGTGGCTAGAAGGGGCACGAGAGCTCAGACTCCCCCTGTTTGAGGTACCAGCGCTGTTTTTTCTAGGGCGCATGGTTGAAGTGAAATAGCTAAAAATGATATGGAGGTAAGGGATAGGAAGGTTACCTAAAGAAGGAAGAGCTATGTGAAGAGAGAAGGCAGCAATGGAATCTTCAGAAATTTGAGCAGAGGTTCACTAAGCTTGATGGCGGAAGTGAATTCCAAAATTTGTTAAGTGACCCTTTTATAGGCAACGAAGAAGCACTGTGTTCAACCAAGAGTCACGACGTTTATTTCAAAATGTAACCTTTCGGACTCAAATGACTCCGTCGTTTCATAACTTAAAACGCGAAAATAGTAACGCTTCAGGAAAAGTTTTGAACGAAACGGGCCTGTGGAAGTTAAAATCCAGGCCCAATAAGCCCAATCGACGGTTACACTCTTGGGAAATGATGGCTCACGTGTTAAAAGGGGCATTTAATGTCTAATCATTTCAGACGCATTTAATGCACCTCAACAACTATTCGAATACCAAGAGTTTCAATTTCCAAAGACTCTTGGGATTTCCCTCGTTGTGAATCCTTGTCTGAATCCATTGTAATGGCATCAGAAGAACGGTTACTTGATCTACAGAGCGGATGCGTCGATAACAATCCAAACACGTATTCAGCAAAGAGTTCTTAGAAGGAATTTCTGGAGTGACTTACCAACATTCAGACTTCTCGAAGACTGTATAGCTTATATGAGCGACTTAACAGTCCCTCACATAAGCTAGGGGACAAATGATCCGGTCTGGATACCGGTCCCCAAAGATATGATGTCAGAGTGACCTCTTAGAGAGTGAACCGGTGTGACTGGAATACAGTGCCATCACGGTTATCCGATGTCACTTTATCCGTTCTCATTTCATTGAATGCTTCATCCGTTCTCGCCATGATGGATGCTTCATCCGTTCTCATTTCTACGACGTGTATAACCGTTTACCTCAGGATCATTATGAGATAAGAGTTCATTAAAACTTATCAGCGAAGATACCCTGCATAGCGGAATGTGTCTATGTCAATTATCTCAGAGAGTAAGTACAATTGTCAACGAAATATGCGGAAAGGTGATTATCCTCCATCCCTATCACAGGATCGTACTCTGATAATTGACCTACCTCCCTGACACACTCTGAGTACTGAGTCATATTGATTGACACACTCTACACGCTATCAGAACCAAAAGGCCCACTTGCATCCAACGATTCATTTCCTACGTTCAACTATAAATAGCATGTTCCAATACACATGCAAGGTTACATTGTTCTATCTCACATATCTACTATTGCATTGTTTGAGTATTCCTTGAGTTTCATACACTCTTTTAATTTGAGCGTCGAAGAATCTTCACAGGTGGCACCACCTTTCGCCCCCTTTCAACGTGAAACGTTGGTGTGAAGGATCTCCAGGACAACAAGACCGGTTTCTCCCACTGAGAGGCCGGATTACAACACCGGATACCCACTGTACCGGTGTACAAACCCTAAAATACCTATACATTTATGGCTGGTCCCACGCGGGATCCTAGACCCCGGTTCAGACCAGTTCAGTACCTCCTGTTGAAACTCACGCTTTAGCGCACATTATCTTCGCCTGAGCGTGAGCTCACCTGCGAGCCACTGATTCTCACACTTGAGTAAACATTCAACATGCTTGAGCGTGATTGATGATTTCCTCCTTGCGCTTGAGCGTGTCCTGGGTCGCCTGAGCGAATCATTTCCTATTGCATCTCACGCTTAAGCGTCATTCCACACGCTTTAAGCGTGATCGTGATGCATAACTTCTGTTTGTATTTCGTGCCTGAGCGTGATTCAACACGCTCTGAGCGTGATTGCTGGTACCTGAAAGAAAAGAATCCGCGCTTGACCCTTGCTGACCACGCTTTGAGCATGCCTGGTAGATGAATCCCACGCTTAAGCGCCTCAAGCTCTCGCTTGAGCGCGATCGGGCTGAGGTTGTACTGTTCTAACCTCTCGCTTAAGCATGATGATGTGAGCTTGAGCGTGAGTGCCAATATTGAAGATACCTGATGCTGTTTGATGGGCGCTTGAGCGTAATGTAGAACGCTTGAGTGAGTATCATACCTGATGCTTCCTATGCAAATTAATTTAGGCGTTGGTACGCCAAGATTGCAGCGTGGTTACGCTTACCTCAGGTAATGGGTTCAACATTATAAAACCACCTCAGTGTACAAACCCTAAATTCCTACGCTGAAACTTGGGCTTTCAAAGAGGAAAAGGCACAACTTGTAATTCCTAAGAAAGGTACCATCTTTTCATTTCTTACTTTTAATTCTTAGTTACATAGTTAATATTTTACTATTTCATTGTCAAAATTCTTTCATTTTTCATAACCATTCATTTTACATTTTTCGGTTTGCTGTGATTGTTTAGTTTTTGTACTTATTTTCATTTAGGTTTTTTTTAACCACCATTTTTACCACTCACAATGAGAAGAAGATCACAAAGATTTTTGAAAAACCTGAAGAAATTGTGGAAGTGGAAAATGTGAAGAAAACCCTAAAAGATAAAGGAAAGGGGGTGGTTACTATCAGTATCTCTGATTCTCCACCACCCAAAATGAGTAAAAGTCTGAGTGAGAGAAATAAATCCCAGGCAGTTGAAAGTTTTGATGGGTATAGGTTTAGAGATTTTAAAGCTTCCCAAGAGTATGAGAAAAAGTTTAAAACCAGAGGAGTAATTAGGGATAGAGCTATGGTTCTTGATGGAGAAAAATATGCTGACCTTAATGTGCAAGCTGCTATGATTGAAAGGGAATGGCAGTTCTTTAATGAGAATTTAGGCAATGGTTACCAGGAACTCACTAGAGAATTTTATGCCAATCTGAGGACTTATTCTATAGAGGATGAATTTCCTTTTTCTTCCTTCTTAAGAGGTGTCACTGTTCTTCTAACTGGTAACATTTTGAATAAGCTTTTGCAAATACCTATATTAGAGGAAGAAGGATGTCACTACACATGGAAGGTGGATATTTTTCATAGGGCTGAAAATGAAAATCTTAGGAAAGAAATATTAGAGGAATGCTGTGGACAAGGAGCTGCATATTTGAGACGGGTCAATGGTGTACCAAAAAGTGTCAGGAAGAATTGTTTGAATCACCTTCCCCTTCTATGGTGCCACTATGTCCTATCATCTTTGCAACCTGTGCTGCATGCTACTGAGATTACCATTAAGAGGTTGGTATTGATTTATTTCCTAATGAGAGGTTTGTATGTAAATTTGGGTGAGTTGATATTGGAAGAGATGATGAAGAACCTTGAAAAGAATCTTCAACTGCCATATTGCTCTGTTATCACCCTGTTGGCTCAAAAGAATCAGGCTATGGTGAATTATGCTGAACTGACAAAGGTAAAGCCTGAGAGGATTATGGATAAGTAATGGGTGATAAACCACATTGACAATTTTATGCCTCAAGAGTCCAAGCGTCCAAGGGAACCTCAACCAACATCTTTTACACCACCTTCAACAGACGTAGGTCCTTCTTCTGATATTTCCATGATAATGCAGGAACTGCAGGTTATGAAAAAGATGCAGCTAGGAACCTATGATCTGGTCTTGAACCATGATCTCATGCTGAGAAAGATTGCCACCAAATTAAATGTGAATCACGCTGAAGAAATGGGAGTTCCACCTGACAGAGATTCATGGTTGGCTTCCATTAGATTCACCATTCCCCCTGATGATACACCTTTAGCAGCTGAATTTCCACCTTATCCAGAGCAAGATGATGATGAGTCTATGAATGAAGAAAGTGAAGAAGAGGATGACTGATCTTTTACTTTGTGTTTATGTTATGTTGCTTCTTTGTAATGACTTTGTTTAAATATTTTCTTGAACAATGTATTTCCTTTTTCAGTTGTAATGGAACTTTATTTCTATGTTAAATTGTTTGTTGTTATTTCTTTTCTCAATTGTATAGTTAAATCCATGCACTCTATTCCAAACAATTTCTCACCATGCACTGCCATTCAGGTAAAAAGGGAAGTATTCTATCCTTTCATCTCATTGATTGATAAACTATGTTAATTATATTTAATTTAGAATCCACCTAATAATTTAAAATTTGCTGATTCTCAGGCTTTAATTGGGTAAATTAATTGATTTGCATTGCTTAATTCATGATCCCTGTCCATAACTATTTCAATCCTATATTTTTTGTTTAATCAGCATGCTAGTTAGCAATCTGAATTTATAATCTTGCATTAAGTTTGGGGACATGATTTGCTGATTACCTATTAATTTTTAGCTTTTGAGCATTTATTAATTCTTTTCTGAGTGTGCCTGCATTCTTGTTTAGTGAGACAGAATTTGCTTCAGTCCTTGCTAAATGATTATATGTTTGCCAATTGGAAATGATGAAGGCCTTCTTTGTTAAGTTAGCCAGGACCAAAATTAGTCATCCTAATATTATTAATTATCCTTTGACCCAATAATTATATTTGAGCCTGAGACCCTTTCATTCTAATTATGTACCTAACTTTACAAACATATTTATCTAAGAAAAACCAAGTGAATTATCCCTGGATGTTCCACTAATGAATTGCTGAGTCTTCTCTTATTGCTAGGGACTAGCAAGTTCTAAGTTTGGGGATGAAGAGTGTGTCTAACAGTAATTAAGGACACACTCTGACCTTAGTTATAGTGAGGATTTTGAGAAATGAAAGGAAGAACAATAAAGCCAAAAGAAAAATAAAAAATCAGCAAAGAAAGAAGGTGCAAAGCACCACAAGAAAAAAAACATGGTATTAAAAAAAAAAGTGCAAAGCACCACAAGTTATTGAGTTATCCTTCATATGAAAAATAATGAAAGCAAAAGAGCTAGTTAGTAAAGGCATTTAAGTTAAGATTGAGGCAAGGCATCAGTGGGCTCATCTAACCTAACATTGACTAGAAAAACAAAAAGAGAGCCTGTAGCCTAACCCCATTATAAGCTTAAAAAGTCCTTACTGATCCAATTGTGCTAGCATATTTCATGATGTTTAGAACTGTTGCAAGCCTATGTTGATCTAACAATTATGCAGGTGATGAGTGCATGTAATGAACCTTATACACTGAGAGAAGAGAGAAACACCAATCCAGTGAGGAAAGTATCACCAATTTATTCCCAAAGGAGGTGTGAGTAGTTATATTTTCAGAATTTGTGAAAAGAAAGCATGATTGGTATTCAATAATTATGGTATGAACTAAGTTAAGGAAAGGTTGATTATTTTGAGTAAGTGCTATTGATTTAATTAATCTGAGTATTTGCTTGAGGACAAGCAAGTTTTAAGTTTGGGGATGTGATAAGTCTTGAAAAGACTTAATTATTTCATCTTTTATTTAACTTAATTCATTAAATATTGTTTAGTTTAGCACTATTATTTAATAAATTATTAATAATTCTTATTTTATTTATTCATTTTAAAAGTGTTTAATTTATGTAAGAAAATGATTAAAAAAATAGCTAAGGAAATTTGTTTTATTATAAATTCATTAATCTAGCGTACAAACGCTGGACAGCCAGCGTTCAAACGCTGGGAATTATTTGTTTGCATGAGCAGGGGCAGTAAAGAGCAGTTCACGCTCAAGCTTGAAGGATGCAAGCTCAAGCGAGAGATCCATGCAAAGTACGTGAAGAGAAAGAAAGAAAAGCACGATCTCGCTCAAGCGAGAAAGCTCACGCTCAAGCGTGATTCCAAAACACCATCCACGCCCAAAGCTTCTCCATCACGCCCAAGCGTGAATCCAACAATGCAGTGCATATTTTGAGCTCGCCCAAGCGTGAGTATATCACGCTTAAGCGTGGTGTTAGTTACGTAGTTAGTTAATTTTCCCTCCAGGTGCTGCAGTCCGCTTTAATTAGTGGTGCATTCATTGTTTCGCCTGGTGTACCTTAATAATTTAAGTATCAAGTTGTAATTATTTACTTATTTGTAATTATGTATTTAGTTTAGTTAGTTTAATTATTAATTTAATCTTCTTTGTAATTAATGGAGTTAGTTAGCTAGATACCTATATATATATATATATATATATATATATATATATTTGTACATACTCTGTAAAAGGAGGACGAAGGAGGCAGAATACAGAATACGATTCATTTTCTCATTTTCAATCTCTCTCTAGTTTCTTTCTCTCTCTAAATTCTCTCATCCATGTCCCTCCACATTCCTTCGTCTGAATCCATTTTCATGAATTTCTAAACCCTTAGGGTTGGGATTACGAAGGTTTGCAATGAATTCTTAAAGATGTGTTGAGGAAGTTAACTTCTGATGCATGAGGAGAACAAGCTGAGTAGTGGATCCACTTTGCTGGATTGACAAATCCAGATCTGATAAAGAATCTCACCAGTGAGGAATCATGGTTGAGACTTAGGTAACTTCTGGCTTCCTAACTAATTCAGGCCTAATAATTAGGTGAATAGTTAGGGTTCAACCCCCAATTTCATATTAGATTTCTCTGTTAATTGAACACCTAAGGGATTAGGGTTTAATGCTTAGGAATTAGTGTTATTCACCTAAGGAATTAGGGATTAACCATCTGTGAATTGTCCTCTTGAATCTGAAGCTTGATTGAACCTCGATTGCATGTTTCTTGATGAAGTTGTAAACTGAAGTAATCCTAACCTATCTTCCATTAATCGCATTTCACCTTTTATACTGTCTCTGAAAATACAAAAACATAGAAAGCATAAAAACAACAAAAACAGAATGAATCCTATCTACATTGTGTTGGTTCAGCTTGTACTAGTCTAACATTGCGGTAATTACCACAATCCCTGTGGGAACGATCAAATATATTACAAATTTAACGATTAGTGCGCTTGCCAAAAGAATAAATCCTCTGAGAGTCATATAATAAGTCAATATTAATTCAAGATTTTCCAACCAAATTAATGACTTAGTGATTTAGCATCACTTGATTCCCCATGACTTTGGCAGATGATAGTTATTATTTCTTGTTGGGCCATGAGAAAGCTCCATCTTATTTTACTATTATATAAATATGACCTTAAGGCCCCTTTGTAATTCAGGTGACATTTTAAGTAAAGAATCCTATTTTCTCAGAGTGATTTTCTAGGGTTTTGACATTTACACGCTCTGAGTGAACAATTTTAGTTCCTTATTTTTTCTATTAATTATAATTTTTTCAACAGATTCTCACGTCGTCGTCTGATATATTGTCTAATTATCATTCATATAATCTAATTTAGAAATTATTAAAAATGTAAAACAATATGACATGTGATCTAAACATATTGATTACCCTAATAAAAAATATCCATAAAAAGTTGAATTGTTTCACTTTAAAAGTTTCTTATATTCATCCTTAAGTTGTTAGATGGGATATGCTGAATTATATAAAGGTTTTTCAAACAAATTAGATATTAATAATAATCCTTTAAAGATAAGGACTATTTTTAAAACATTATAATTTAATTGTGATAAAATTTGTAGCAAAAATTTTGTCGGGACAAAAATTAAAATTTTGGTAATTTCACATAAATGAAAATATATTTAACCCTTTATATAATTAACTTAACTAATGGTTACTAAAATGGAATAAGTAGAAGGAGAAAAAAATGTTCAAGTTCGTAACCAATATTTGTCGTCTCTCTGTATGTCTCTGACTCATTTGTCATAACCAAAATTAAAAAAATTGATCTAAAAGCTATACATTTAAATGTTTATGAAATGAGTATCAATAGTGGTTAATTCATGTGATATGACGTGGATATTTGATATGAATATAAAATGCGAACTTATTATTTTTTAAAAAATATTTTTCTATATTTTTATTTTTATTTATAATTTACATATATCCTTTAGATTTTCCTAAGTGAGATTTTAATGTTTTTATAAGTTACTATGTCATTAGGATAGTTGGTGAGTTTATTTTAAATTTTAATATTAGGAAAGTTAAATACTCAAGACATTAGTAGAAATTTATTCTCATTAGAATTTCAATAGTTTATTAAAACTTATAAACATGTAAAACAAATATATTCAGAGTTTTCTCTTTATGAGAGTTTCTCTTTGGTTTTTGAATGAACCATTCTTCGATCTTATTAAGAATTTTCATTCTTATGGAGATCTCAGACTTATCAATTTTTAATTGTGAGACCTACTTTTCATGACTTATCACTCACCTTCTTATCTATTTCTTTAGTGTGACATTAATATCCTTCCTTAAATCCTTTACCAAAAAAATTATATCCTCTTATCAAAGTAAAATTCAAGGTGATTCCTTGTCTATTCACGTCAATATTTCCAATTCGAACAAGATGATTTTTGGTTAAAAATACATGTAGGTAAAAGAATATATTAAATGACTGAGACAATAGATACTTATAATTTATATAGTGCATCCAACATATACAAAAATCACAAATTACTCTTATAATTACAAGAATGTTGTGATTTAGCATAAGGGTTTGGAGTGGGAGCATCCGATGCCTGTTATGGCATGTGACTATATGGCTTTAGTGTTCATCGAAATTGACGTTCGGTTGTGGTGTGGGACTTTTGTCTCATGCTAATTTTAAACATTCCAAATTCATTGGTTTTGTAACAGATAGAGGGTTAGAATTTTAAATTCCTAATGTGGGATGGACATGATACCTGTTCTACGCCAAAATCAACATCAAATCATGAGCCCAACCTCATTTCCTCCTTATTCAAATCTTTCTCTCAAATTTTTTCAATCTCCCAAAATTTATTTTGTGTGATTCTAAGCATAGAAGAAACCATTTCATTCCTTGTTGGCGCATTGTGTTTATAAGGCAAAAGGTTGGTACCCATTTAGTTAAATGTTAGTAACTTATTTAGTTCCTTTAGTTTTATACTATGAGGTTTTTAAAATAGTTGTAGGAACTATATGATAGATGACTTAGACTAAAATATTGACCGTTGAACTTTATGATAAATGATTTATTGTAAAGTTTGCTTATTAGAGTATATTTCATATATGTTAGAATAGCATTTTAAAACATTAGAAATTTAGGACTTTACAAATTTAAACTTAAACTTTGAAATTAGAATTTTAGAGTTTTAGAAAATAATAAATTTATAAATTTCAAATTATAATTTAGAACAATCATAAAATTTTAAAATTTAATTTTAAGCACAAAATTTAGAACAACTAACGTGAAATAAGAACACAACCCTTCATTCAAATTTCAAATTATGATGCTAGATTGGACAACCAATCGTTCTCTAAGGAAAAGGAGCAACACTCGCATTGTCATCATCGCCACTACCGCCATCAACTCAACAACAACATATCCAATAAGACACTAGTTCTAACAGCCCTGATCGCTTTCTCCACAGACTTTTATTTTTTGTTATTTTTAGTTCTATAGTTTTACCTTTTCTTAATACTATATGTATTTTTGTTTGATATATCATGTTTTATTTAGTGTATTTTTTTATTTTTTATATGTTAATAATAATAATAATTACAACAACAACAACAATAAAAACAACAAAACTTGTTTTTGGCATGAAACTTAATGTCTTACACCTAATTTTGGTGTGGGAGGTAGACTTCCATGTGACTTTTGCATATGTATTTTTGGTGATGGAGCTTGTATCCTATGCTAAAACCAATTGATGTGGGATATTTTAGCTCTGTCATAGGATTATTTGATTAGTTGAGTATGAATATTGTTTATAGTTTTTGTTGTTGTTATTATTATTATTTACTGTTATCATTTTTATTTTTATTTTCTCCTTTCTTTCCCTTTCATGTTTTCAGACCCTCTCACATCTTCTCTATCCATATTCCCTATTTTTCCTTTTTCTGGTAATTGAGAGCAACAAGTCTCAATGGTCAATGGTTCAAGCTTCAAAAAATGCAAAAATGGCAAGACACGGTAAATTAAAAAAAAGAAACCCTAAAATTTGAATTGGGACATGAAAATGGAAATAATAACAAGCATAAAAGACTCCATCATAACCAATTTGAAGGGGGACCATAGCCAAGGAAAAGAGACTAGAACCAGAGAGAAAGAACCTTATCTTCATCTAAAAAAACAACTCTTCATCTTCTTCATTTTCACCCAAAAAAAGAACCCCCCATCTCCATTACCAAACCAACAAAGACAAAAAACTCATCCCCACCATAACCAAAATATAAAAAACAGTTCACAAATACAAGAAAGCATAAAAAAGGAAGAGCAAAACAAAGAGAGAGAGAGAAACGAAAGGACCATCGGACCACCGCTAGACCACCGTGTCGCTGCCGCGTCACCACCGCGCCACCATGTTGTCGCCCCTCCTTCACCCTTTCTTTGTCTTTCTTCTTTCTTCACCTCCCATGGTAGCTTTCTTTCTCTAACTCTCCATGTCTCTCTCTAACTATGGCAAATGAGTTGGTTCTTTAGGGTTTCCTTATTTTTTCATTTAGGTTATGGGCCTCTGGAACTAGAGGCCCACATTTTAAAAAAAAATAAAAAATATTTAAAAACCATGTTTTTTAAAAAATAAAAAATATATTAAAAAAAATTGGGATAACAATGGTTCATGTATTTTTGCGTTCAAAAGAAAACAATGGATCCTCAGTAGTTTAAGTGGTGAGCATGTTCTTGGGCAAATAGAAGGGGGTAGGTTTAACACCCAAGTCCCTTATTTTAACATATTTTTCGCATTAAAACTAAAGTTTAAATGTTGTGTTATCTTTAATTCATTTGTTATTGTCAAAACAAAGAATGTGGTTGTTTGGATGGTAAAGGCAATGTGTTAGATTCAAAACGGATTAGGTTCAGGCTTTGACCTTGGTCCCTACCATTTTTTTTACCCGTTATTTATTTGTTTGTTTACTTATTTATTCTTATTTTGCTTTTTTTCTTTTTGTATTTGTTGTTTGTTTACTTAGTTATTTTCCCTTCTTATTTTTTCTTGATTATTGTTACTTTCTCTTTTTATGCTATTACTAAGCTCCTTTTTTAAGAGAAAAACATTTCTTCCTTTATTTCATTTCATTCTATTCTTTTTAGTACTTAATGTAAACGAAAATCATCATTTCCTTGTACGTTTATTATTTTTGTTGTTGTTGTTGTTATTATTCTTTGTTGACAATGCTAAAAAATTAAAAAAATACATCTCCATTTTAATCTCAAAATTTTAGAGTCATTTTCTTAGAATAAAATCACCATTTTCGTTAAATAAAGCATGCAATGATCTTATAACGGTGCTGTACAAACACTTTGCTTACACCGATTTTATAAGATCGAAAAGAGGTGATACACGTGCAGAATACTTATTCTATTCTCGCATAAAACTCTTTTTTATTAAAATTTCTAAAAATGCAATAAGTCCCTTTCAAAACACATAAAAGTTCAAAAAAGATATTTTCTTTCAATCAAAAATCAAAGTTTTAAAAAAATAAAAAAATCATTTTTAATATCCCCAGATAATTTCCGAACCAAGAACTACATAACCCTGATTTCTCGACATAGTCGGAAATACTTAGGAGCGGGAATAATTCCTGTCAGACCCATTTTTCTTTTATTAATTTTTATGTATCTTTGTTTTATTTCAATTAATTTTATATTTTTACTACTTAATTTTAAAAACACCATTTTACTACGAGAAAGTTAATTTAGACAGGACGTCAATTTAATCTTTTCATATTTTTAATCTCTTTTTTTATTTGTTAAATAACAATATTTCTTATAAAAATGATTAATTTGGACGGGACGTCCTGTTAATCTTTTGTGTTAATTTACTTTATTTTATTTTACCTTATTTTATTTACCTTTATTTTATTTTATTCTACTTTATTTTATTTTATTTTAACTTTCTTAATTTTTATTCTATAGAAATTAAGATTAATTTGGACGAAACGTCCTGTTAATCTTTTATTTTATTTTATTTTATTTTTAATTATTATTATTATTATTATTTAGTTAAGCTGTTTGATTTTGTCCGTGTTGTTTGTTCTCTTTCTTGAGAGATTAAATTAATTTCTGGACTATTTAAAAATGTGTGCGATCAAATTGAGGTAACCGGTTTATAACAGATAGTGTGGGATGCTAATACTTTCCTCAACTATAATTCACCTCCGGAATTTAGAATTTCATTTTTTTTATGACTAGTGCTTAAACAAAGATTTTCCTAATATTTTACCTTTAAAAAATATTGATAGTGACTCATTGTTTTTCGAAAGGATTTGGAAACCTTTTCTTTTCTTCTTTTTTTACGGTCGGCTTCCCGTCGCGACATTGAGTATCTTCATAAATTATTAGGAAATATATTAAATTAATATTTAATATATTAATAATGTAAAATATTGTTTTTTTAATTATTTTTTATTTTTAATTCCTTGCCTACGAATCCCTAATCTCTCTTTATTTTATTACAAGTTGCCGTTGTTGACTGGGTAGAGAAAAGTAATTGAAAGAAAACATACAGTGCATTAAATATAGTTGACAATGAATAAGATTTATAGGAAAAAGCCGAGACACTTAATTATAGTGATTTGTCACTATGGCAAGTTTGTTACTATGGCAAGTCTTCCTAACACATTTGGACACATCTTATCACAATGCACAAAGCATATATTATTGAGACATAGCAAAGGTCCTACCATCTAACGTATCATTTGTTAGTGTGCCACTTGACCCATATATATAGGTTGGTGAGTTTGAGATGCTGAGATTTGGGTTTGGAATTTGTTCTGTTCCTTTTCAATTTTCATACAATCTTTTTCTTTCGTACATTGATATTCAACAAAATAAATATAGAACACAAAATTAACTAAATTTCGCATTACAATATTGTTCACCAAGCACAAAAAAAAAATTCAAAATCAAAATAATAATAATAATTTATCAAAATATTTACTCGAAGAATGCATCAAAAAGTATTATAATGTTGAGGAAATAATAAGAGAAAATTCAACACTCAAAAGAGAGTATGAAATGCACCCCCAATTATGGTTAAGAGAATATGTTTAACTTCAAAAATGTGATGTAACTTTACTTGAGTTAGAGGGGGTAACAGTTACTATGGGAAATTTAGATTTATTTTGCTGTGTTTGCTCAAATCAACCTGAAATCACGGAGGAATGAAAAGGTCCATTTACGTTTCTTTCGGTTTCTTATTTTTATTTTTTATTTTCTAATTATAAAATTGTCATAATATTTTTTAAAAATTTATACAAAAATACTGAAAATAAATTATTTTTTCTTAATTTTTCTTGTATAAAATTTTAAAACACGTGAAACATAATTATAGTTTTATAATTAAAATTAAATAAAAAAAAATCAAATATGTCATCCTAGAGAAAGATAGAGTAACCAGTATTTTCGAAGAGTAGCATATCAAATCTCAGTAGAGATGTTGGTGTAAAACACTTGAATGAATGATGTACAAAATTAATTAAATTACATCTGATCATTTAGGTTTTTTTAGGTATCTGATCATGATCATTAAGGTAAGTTGAAATTTCAAATTACAGTTATGGCGTCATGATAATTTGTTATTTTATTCAATTAATTTGTTTCCGGAAACTACACACTCTAACCGATAATGATGTATCACTACCCTTTGGATAGTGAAAATTTTGGAAGCCGGTTTTTGGAGATAGGGTTCTGAAATCGTTCAACCAATGTATCCAACAAAAATAAAATAATATAATGAAAAAAATTGACCACAACTAATTACGATTATGTAAATTAAATCAAATGATAAGATTAATGTAAACTAAAATTAATATCACTTACTATATCGCATGCTATCTCAATTAATTTTATATAATTTATCTAATTTGATATGATATTATTTATCTAATTAAAAATTTATTTTTAATTTAAAATTAAATTATAAACAATTAGAAATTGAATATTGTATATGTATTGTTTGTAAAAAATTTTACCATTTTCTAAACTATCAAATAGTTGTCGCATCTTTCACTTCAATTCTTTATCATAGAGTGACATTAATTCATTTAACTACAACAAAATATATAATTAGTAAAATTATGTTCGGTTGTTTGTGTTATCAAAAGTTAATTATACAACAATTTGTTTCATTAAAAATTAAAGATACCTCAACTTTAGAAATAGCCTTAGCCTTGGGAATTTGTTTTTAATTGTTTATGATTTAATTGTAGGTGGAAATAATTTTTAAATTAGATAAATAATATTATATCATATAAGAGATATCAAATTAGATAGTTGATATAAAATTAGTTAAGATAGGATACAGTACACGATATTACTTTTAGTTTAAATTAATCTTATCTTTTAATTTAATCTAGATAATCTTAATTAGTTGTTTTTATTTTTTTTATTATAACACTTTGTTCTTATTAGATTAATTCCCTTTATATATATAAGTTAATTAATCCCGATTTTGCTGACACAAACACATCAAGTTGTCTAAGCTAATACGACTCTTGTATTTATGTATATGCAATTTAATTTTAATTATGTGTTTTTTAAGACTGAAAAATGTAGAAAAGATTACGAGAAAAGTGTAGGGAGAAGAAAAATCTGAAAGGAAAATTCAATTGGTAATGCTTGGTATTATGAAAATAAATAAATAAATAAATTTTAAAATACGCACAATTATATTTTTATGTAAAAACTAAGATTCATACTTATGCTTGATTTAAGTATATTGTTATGCAGAGTGAAACCTAGAACTGAATTTCTTCTCTCTATTATAATAGACAAAAATATTTTAAAATGCAATATTCTCATATCTTTCAAATATTTTCTTAGGAAATTAAAATAAAAGGTTAAAATGTTTTTGATCCTATATTTTTACAAATTTTTAGTTTTAATTCTTTAGTTTTTTTATTGGTATTGATTTTGGTTTTTATGTTGTTTAATAACTTGAAATTGGTTCCAAATATATTAAAATTGATCCTAAAATATAATATCATTAACATAATTATTAATTGCCAATGAAAATATTATTTCATTTGTGTTTCTCTAAATTATTCTACTTTTTAACTTCTTAAAATAGATTATTAATATCTTTAACTATCAATTTCAACCTAATAAATAACATAAAAATAAAAACTAAAAAAACCAAAAAAATATAATAAAAATACTTAACTAAGAACATATTTAACCCTAAAATAAAAGTTTTGTTCTGCACGGCTTGTTAGGTGTCGATGTTCTTTAATTTGCACGGTGTAGAAAACAGAATTTCCAACTGAGGGAGTCTTTTTCGCCAACTTTGAATATTAGGCATTATACAACAACTTTATAAACACCAAAATAGAATATTAGATTTGTTGGCCACCTAGGAGATTTTCTTTTTGTGATTGATTACATGAATGTTCTTTTGGAAAAAAGAAAACCTAAAACAGTGTATATGATGAGTTTAGGCATTTTAAAAGGCTTAATTACACTACATAACTGACTACTCTTAGACGAGATGGATGGAATGGTTTTTGTTTCCCCGGTTGAATAAGGGGGCTTGAGCTCAAGTTACAAGAGAAAAATACATGATAGTAATTTGTATTAAGAGCAAAAGAAACAAAAAAGAAAGTAATCTAAAAAACATATTGAGGGTGTGTTTGGTTTTTCAATTAGGTTGGTCAATTTGACCAATCTCAAAAATAGATTATACGGTTAAAAGAGGTTTTAATTGTCTCAAACGGCGTGAAAGATCAATATTAACCCTTAGATTTTTTCTATTTTTATAACTCTGTTTCTATAATTGAAACCAAATAAATCCTAAGGCATATGTCTAAAGTGTTAGCAGACCGTCCACAACAGTATTTGTATCATGCCACACATGTTTCCAAGAGATATACCCCAAATTTAGATGATGAGCAATATGAAGAGCATGGATGATACCCAAATTTCTGCTTGGACGATGGACCAGGAGTCCAGTTTGTAAGAGAAAGTAGAAACAAAATTACCATAGTGATCTTGCATGATATAGAAGATTATTCAAGTGGTATATAAGATTATTCACAAAGGAAGGGCTCTCTAAATAGGTTGTGGTCAAAGTAGGTCATCACTTTCTGCTGGAATCTATTACAAAACAAGATACGGTCCTAGGAAAACTTGCGCAAAAGAGAAGTTGTTTTGATTGACAATACATGTAGCTTGTGCAACAATTAGTTCTTAGTTTGGATTTGCTTTTTTTATACCCTTAGTTTGGGTTGGTAAAAAACTTTAGGTAAGTAGAACTCCAAAAGCTTGTTACCAGAAAACTTTGCAATTTTATGATATGAAGAACATGTTTGGAGTATGGTTCCAACAGAGATTTTATTCGTTAAATAAAAGTTACTTTTTGATCTTACAGGTCAAAGAAGTTTTAATTGTCTTGAATAGTGTGAAGAATTAATATCAACTTTTAAATTTTTCATTTCAACTCAATTTTATTTTCACAACTATAAACTAAACACGCTCGAAATAAAAGAGAAATAAATGAATGAGTCGACATTTATTTGATATATTTTATGTTTGAATCCCAAAGAAAAAGAAAATCTAATGAGGACCGCGGAATTAATTAATAAAAAAAAGGTGGGGAAAGAAAAAGATAAACAAGACATGAATGATCTGATACAGTAGGGTCCCGGGGTTCCATCATAATGTTGAATCATGCACCTACTACGATACATGGGACCCTTTCACTGTATATTCATTTATGAAGGATCCTTTTTAAAATTGTTTATTTATCTTATTGTGCTTGATTTTTGAATGGCCCACACCATTTTTATTTGTCCCATTTAGTTAGTAATGATATTCTTTTATTTTAAAGTGTTTTTATTTGAAAAAAAAAATTTATTCAATCTCAAATCAACGATTTAATGAAAAGAAAACAATAATAATTCATTGATTTGAGAGAAAAATAAAAATTATCTTTTAAATTAAGAGGTACTATAAAATTACAATATATTTTAATTTTAAAATAGATAAACAAAATCCCAAATTAAATTAAATAACCATCAATAATCATAAAAATAAGTAAACATTCAAATAGTCCATATTCCTCCATTCCATGCTTCTTTGCACCGATAGTGTGTGAAAGACATGATCATGTGTAATCAATGGAGGATTAGGAACACTTTATACTTCTAATTCACAAAAACACAATAAGAAGTAAAGAATCATCATATAAATACGTAGTCATTTTGATTACTATGTGATAGAAAATAAAGAAAATCTTATATATATATATATACAGTTAAATAAACTTAATTTCATATAATTTAATAATTATTTAATATTTCATCAATAAATTTAATATTAACAAAATTTAAATAATTTATAATATAAATAAATATTGGGTATCAAAATAATATAGCTATAAATATTTAATTTTTTAAAAATTTATTTAATTTATTTTTTTAGTAAGTTATAAAGGAGAATAAAATTTTAAAACTTACTCCTGAAGTTATGTGTATTAAGTTGCATGGGTCACATTCTCACATCCTACTTAATTTCAGCTACAATTTTGTTTGTAAAAACGGTGAAAGACCCCACCAACAAATAATCACGTCATGTTCACTTTGGGCACAAATAACAATCGCATGAAATGCGTTTGTTAATTTCTTTCCATGGAAAAAGAGAGAAAGTGGCCCTATATTGATAGATGGTCTAATTGGTTTGTCTCTTTAGTAGCATTTTAGTTGAGTTTAGGGTTTGGCTCCTCCTTCTAACTGATCATTAATTGTGCAATCAAAGGCACTTAAAATAATGTTTAAAAAAGCTAAAAACAAGACGTACTTAATCAATATTTTGCAATAATTATTTTTCTTAAAACTCGTGGATAGTGCTATTGAATAATTGCTCTCCTACGTCTCTTTTTATCATTCTTATATCATGAAAATAGAAAATTAGGCATTTATATCATCTTTCCTCGTTTGGCTCATAGTATTTAGGTAAGTTTCAATTTCATTTTATATATTTAAAAACTTCACTTATCTTATGCATTTTAAGTAAGTTTTAGTTTAGTTTTAAGGTAAAATATACACATAGTCCCTCACGTTTTATAAAAGTCACAATATGGTCTCATAAGTTTATTTAGTATCAGTTTGGTCCCCAACGTTTTTAACTTGTGTTAACGTTTCCCCTTTTAGTAACGTCGTTAAAAGAGTGAGGTTAATCATTGACATGACACCAGAAAAAAGTTGATCTAGCATGAGTTATAGGTGACATGGCATTTTTTTTATGCAATAGATCCGTTGGAGGAATTCTTTTTAAGAGAAAGGGAACTAGCCCATAAATATCCTTCTTGTTACATGGGAGGGACAAATCCTATTTACATCACTCACATCCCTTTACAGAATTCGTCCATTGCCCAATTACAACCTTTATGATCACTTGTTACAGATGACATTTGATTGCTTTAAAACAACAAACTCCTTATGTAGGAATCGTAGTGACTTCAGGTCAAAGGACTACATATACCATTATTACATTGAGAATAGTTTATGACACTTATTTAAAGATCCATGCAACATTCTCGTCTGTCCAGTACACCATTACTCTTAATATGTAGGAACTGTTACATAGTGTGAAAGTTCTGTCAGGTTACAGTTCAAACATCAACATTTGTGTTTCCATGAAGAATATGAAGTTAGTTGGGTTGAAGTCTCACGATTGTCATATGCTGATGCAATAGTTTCTACCTATTGCCATTTGTGACATCCTCCCTAAAACTGTGAGACATGTCATAACAAGGTTGTGTTTGTTTTTCAATTCCATATGTTGCAAAGTAATCATCATTAAGGAATTAGATGTGTTAGAATATGAAGGATTTCTTATACTATGTTAGTTGGAAATACATTTCTCGTCTTCATTTTTTGATATAATGGTCTACTTAATCATCCATTTGGTGGGGGAGGTCCGGTTGTGTGGTCCAGTGTTCTTGAGGTGGATGTATTTCGTTGAGCGATACATGAAAATATTAAAAGGCTATATGAAAAACCAACACCGCCCCGAAGCATCAATTGTTGAAAGGTCATTGTAAAGGAAGCAATTGAGTTTTGCATTAATTATATGTCACAGGCTGAAAGCATCGACATTCCAAAGACTCGTCATGATGGGCGATTAGATGGAAAAGGTACGATTGGTAAAAAAAATGAAGAGCATGTCACGCGATGAAGTCCTTCAAGCATACTTGTATATTTTGAACAACACAGACGAGGTCCTCCCGTATTTAACCACTCACAAAGAGCTAGTCAAAAGAAACAACCCTAGTGATCGGTCCTGAACCGAGGTCAAGAGTTCCGGTGTCGGGTCAATCACGAATAGTAGGAAGATTACGTCTCTGAAGACCGGTTATTTGAGTATCCGGTTTGTATATCCGATGTCTCTGTATGAGAAGAGAGCGGATTGGGCGTCCTGGATGTCCTTCACACCGGCCTAACGCGTTGATGTGGGCGAAAGGTGGTGTCACCTGCGAAGATTCTCCGACGCTCAAGTCAGTGATAGTATTCCAAGTCACGAATGTATTCAGAGAGTAATTGTAAGTTGATAGAGTCAAAAAGATCCCCCCTTCATTGATGAAGAGAGTTCATATACCTGATTGGCTCAATATTCGAGGATTCGTTAGTGGGGAACCACTAACCTCCAATAACACTTTAAATTATTATTTTATTACGCACTTACTAGTATGATTGGGTCAAGTGGCCATTTTATATTGAGCGTAGGGAGTATAGGCTAGAATTAAGGGACAAATTGACCATTCCCGTGAGTAGATTTTGGCTCATAGTGCAGGGAATTATTGATCGGTCCCTGTAGCAATGCCTTTTGTCTTCTGTATAGTGACGTGTGTGTTATCCGGTGTCATGGTGTTATCCTGGACAACCGGTATAGGGAGAGCGCCTGATACGGAATTAGAGTCCGGATGTATACCGATGACACCGGTTGCACGTTGGCGAATTGACAAAGACGTTGAAATATGTCTTGTAGATCGGATACCGATATCAAGACCGGATCATATGTCCCCTAGCTTGTGTGAGGGACTGTGTAGTTGTTCACATGAGCTACTCAACCTGCGAAAGGTCTAGATGCCGGTATAGCTATGTGGGAAACGTTTTTATGCATGTGTGCTGTTCAGCATCATTATATCATGAGGAACCGTCCTAGGGATGAACGTTCCGTTGTCATGATGTTGTTATAATAGTTTCAGACAAAGATTCGCAGCAGGAGAATGCCAAAAGTTTTTTGAAAACTGAGGACTCTTGAAATTCGAGTAACGTCTGTAAAGCATAAATTGCGTCGCATGATTAGACATTAAATGCCTTTAATCACGTGTGCGAGCAGTTATTGCGTCTGAGACGTAAATCTCAGTAACCGTCGTTTGGGGCTTAATGGGCCTACAATTTTTAAAACTTCTGGGCCCAGCGGAAAGGCCCTTTGACGAATTGATATTGTTTTCGCGCCCATGAATTTAAAACAACTGTGTCGTTTGACTTGTAAACCGACGCGTTTAGTCGTGAACGACACAACCTCAAGAGTTGGTAACCGAACCTTTCGTTTCCTATAAAAGAAACACTTAGTGGATTCTGGGAACCACTCACTTCTGATTTCTTAACAAAACTCTGCAGAAATTTTGTAAGGACGCTTGCCGCTTGTTTTGTGAAGTTTTTCTCAGTCTTCATCTTCCTTATCATCTGAGGTAACCATTTTCTTCCCTCTGTTATTTCCGTCTTCTTTTGCTCTGCTGTTTTTGCTTGAAAAGAATGTATCTTAAGAGGGGGAGATTAACTTCTCGCAGCCCTAATTATCGTGGGGGAAGGATCCCTGTGATTCTTCCGAGGGCTGAGTCATGTCGCTCAGAAAGGGGATCTTACTCACGGTGGAGAGTGACTTTTCCCTTCTCAGAGTCGTCCTCTGATTGTAGTCGCTCTTTGAAAAGTGAGATGAGTAATGATTGTTACCCTTCTAACGATGTGACTTTTTATCGTAGAGTAGAGATTTTTGTTCATGCTACTCAAACGATGACTGGAGAAGGAACCTCTGGAGATCAAACTGTTCTGAAAACAGCAGAAGGTCTGTACAGCGTAGTTGCTTCTCGGCTAAACTGGGAAGAACTCCAGGCTAAGTGGCCCTTCTGCTAGATAGCTGATGAGTTTAAAAACTTAGCTTCCCATCACGTGAATGAGGACGGAGCTCGGATTCAGCCAAGGTTTACAGTTTGCGCCGAGGAGGAAATGAAAAAATGGTTCAGGGTATTTGCACCGCTCCCTACAGAACGGATATACCACGTTGTCCTAGATGAGCATTCAGTATATATGCATGATTTTGTATTTCATCACCTCGGAGTTTGTTTCCCCTTATCCGAGTTTCAAATGGGTGTATTAAGGTTCCTAAATTGTGCACCTGCTCAACTTCATCCGAATGGTTGGGGACTCGTCCATGCTCTAGAAGTATTGGGTGACTACTTCAACTTTACGCCCACCGTAGCGATGCTGTTCTACTACACTCAGGTAGTTCGGAGGGCTAACAAGCAAGGCGGTGTAGGTCTAATCACACTCCGGACTCTATGTTCCTTTGTGAACTTCGAATCCTACACCGATTCGGCTAAAGTTGACGGGAAGTCATTTAAGTCTTTCTTTACCCGGATATCAATTAAAAAGAATAAGCCCGTCTTCTGGAAGAACGAAGAGGATCTTAACAAATTTCCTCTGAGCTGGACTCATGAGCACTTTCTTCTGAACTCTTCAGCATACTACACTCATCAGTCCGAGCTGTCTACTGAAACGGTGACGGTGTTATTCGCCCTTGAAGCATATTCTACACGCTTTAAAGCATTTTTGTGTAGACGTCTTTTAAGTAGTTCAAGTTAAGTCCAGGACGAATATTTACGTAATTCTTGTTTTATTCCTTTTTTCCTCCTTTGTTGATTGTATTGAGCATTTCTTTGTTGCTAATACATTTTATTTATGCATGTAGATGAAATAGAGCAAAAATCTCCAGACATGGACAAGCTGAAATCCTTGAAAGCAGGAGGTAAATCCGTATCTGGTGAGAATGAAATTCAACCTAAGAAGGATTCTGTGAAGGGTTGTTCTGAGTTGATCATTCTGACCTCGGATGTCGAAGGGGAAATTCCGCTTGTGGAGGGTGATTCGACTGGTGTTGGTGTAACTGCAAGTCAACCCAAAATAACGGAGAGGAGGAGGAAGATCAAGAATGACCCTTCAGGAAGATCAACGAAGAAACATAAACCTTCAAGGAGTCCAGAAAGAGCAAGGGCCTCAAAAGGTAAAACTGTAGAGACCTCGAATGCAGCTGAAGTTTCCGCCGGACTCCATAGGGGTATTCTTTCTGGGGTCTTTGGATCTTTAAGTCCGATCTCCTACCCAACTGCTTTGTTCCTTACTCTCTTCCTCTCATACCGAGGGACAACCCCAGCGATTCTTCCTCAGCCATTATACGAGCCCCGGCCCATGCTTAAACCTAAAGAAATCAAAGAGGCATGTGAGGCCAGAAAATGGCAGTTAGCAGAGCTTACTGGGATGCTTCACTCGCTCAGTTTGTTAGCTGATGATGCTGATAAGGTTGATAAGCTGAGTGATAAATTAGAACAGCTCAACCTCTCGGCGGGGAAGGATAAAGCTGCCCTAAGATTAGCGGAAGATCGTCTAGCCAGGTCTAAAGAGTTCAGAGATCTTATGAGCAAGGAAAATCTTAAGCTCAAAACCATGCTTAAAGACCTGGAGGATAAACTGGCTGAAAAGGAGGAGATGCTTGATAAATCAAAAGAGGAAATCCGTAGCAGTCAGGCTAGACAAGCTGAGCTTGAAGATAAAGGCAAAGCTGCTGGGGAGGATTATTTTAAACAAGCAGATGAGTGGTCCCAGAAGGAGAAGAATTTCCTCCTTGAGATCGAGGGACTGAAGGCTAGGAGCACGGAATCTCAAGGATCGGATGGAGATCTTTCGAGGTTGCGGGAAGAATTGGCTGTAGCAAAAGCCGAGGCGTAAGAAGCTATTGACATATGCACCCAAGCAGTTGAAGAATCATTTGGCCTAGCTATACGCCAAGTTTTCTATCGTAACCCCACTGTGTCGCTTAACCTCTATGGTATGGATCCGTTCTATGAATTCCATGGAGGGAGGTTAGTTGCAGTGGTTGATGGTCGACATGAAGATCCTCCGGAGTCCTTATACGGTTTGGCCCCTCTTCCCAAGGGTCAAAGTATGGGCCCGGATTTCGTTTTTCCTATGCCTGAGGTTGCCTCATCTGCAGGAGGTGCTAAAGCTCCAGAAGAGAAGACTCCAGAGGAAATCTCAAAGGAAGGGATACAAGAACCTGGAGAAGGGGAAAGACAGAAAGAGACTGAAGATCAAGTTCCCCCTCCGTAGTCTTGCTATTTTTTATATGTAAAGTTGTGTTTCAGGATCAACTTCGGTATTACATGTAATCTTGCTTTTCACGAATGAATAAAATTCCCTTTCAGAAATTTGTCTTCAATACTTCATGAAGAATAATATGACTTAGATGTATATATCGTTTCAGTAATTGATAATCTGCTCTGTAGGGCTAACGTTGAGGTTGGATTGAAATAATCACCTCAGAAAATCATATAATTTTAGAACGGAAAGATATATAAATGAATACTGTCCCCAAGTGCAGGTATGTTAAGGAATAGGTACCTGTCATAGGGCATCATCCTTAATTCTTTTGGGGAGAAAAGGAGTCGATCCGTTGTTCACAGTAGCGGTGTCACAGGACGGATGACTAGTATTAGTTCGTATTATTCTCATTGGAGATGAAAACGTTGTCCAATGTGAGAGTATTGTTCCGGGCTTGGGGAACTACAGAGATACATAAAGATGATAGTTGGATCTTCCATCATAAAGATGATGATGGGAATTTGTTCACGCCAGGAGTTACATCATTAAATCACAGATTAGGTGATTGAGATCATCCGTCCTGGGGGAAATATATCTCAATCGTAAGAGTACGGATTGAGCCTTCAAAATCATAGGAGTTGCATCATCAAACCTCAGGATAGGTGATTGAGATCGTCCGTCCTGGGGAAACACTTTTCAATCGTCAGGATACAGATTAAGACTTCAGAAGCTTCCATCATAAGGATGATGATGGGAATTGTCCATGCCAGGAGTTACATCATCAAATCACAGGATAGGTGATTGAGATCGTCCGTCCTGGGGAGCACACCACGCCAGGAGTTACATCGTCAAATCACAAAATAGGTGATTGAGATCATCCGTCCTAGGGAGTACACCACGCCAGGAGTTACATCGTCAAATCACAGAATAGGTGATTGAGATCATCCGTCCTGGGCAAGTACGTTTCAATCGTCAGGGTACGGATTGAGTTTTCAATTTCGTTATCAAATCCGGTATCGAGACGAGATCATCATTCTACTTGTCCCTTAGCTTGTGTGAGGGACTAGTAAAGTGGCTCATATACGCTACGTCGTTTTAGAAAAAGTGTAGATGCCGGATGATACACGTTGTCACGTAGACATCCGTTCTTGGAACGAAGGTTCCGTCATCATGGCACTCGTGAGGACGGATATGGACAAAGATTCTTTGTGCGAGAATCCCAAAAGTTTTTGAAACTTACAACCCTTGGTATTCGAGTAACAGTTGCAACGTTTCTCATGATTGGACATTTAATGCCTTTAATTACGTGGGCGAGCCATTATTGCCTTAAATGCGCACGTCTTTATAACCGTCACTAGGGAGCTTCATGGGCCTGCAATTTAAATTCTAAGGCCCATTTGAGAGGCCCTTTTGATGAATCGACGCTGATTTCGCGCCTTAAGGTTTGAAACGACAGCCTTGGATTTACCTAAAAGGCGTCGTTTAGTGGCAAACGACATAACCTTCGACCCGTAATTGAGTCTGTTGACCCCTTATAAAAGGAATACTTAGTGAATTCAGAAATCACTCAGTCTTGCTTCCCTGACGAAACTCTGCAAAAATTTCGAGAAGACATTGTTTGCTTGTGTGATACTTGATTCACCACCCTTCTTCATCCTTAGGTAACCTTTCCTTCGTCTTCTCGTATTTTCTTCTAGTTTTTCTAAATGTCTGGGAAAGGTTTTGTTGGCTCGAGCTGCGTTGGCCCTAGGGGAAGAGGAGGAAGAGCGTTGTCTTGAATTTCCTCTAGTCGTGGTGGGAGGATCCCTGTGATCTTCCATTCAAACCCACTTCATTCAGAGAGGGAGGCGTCGCCCTATTCAAGGCGAAGGGTGATAATACCCTCTTCAGAATCCTCTTCTAGCGAGAGTGAGGAGAGCGCTGATTTATACCTCTCTGATGATGTGAGTTTTTATCGAAGTGTGAAGCCGTTTAAATTAGCTGTAAAGAAGATGACTGGAGAGAGTGCCTCTGGCAGCGGAGCACCATCTCAGCAATATATAGTGAAAACAGCTTCTGGACTGTGCAATGTAGTTGCACATCGGATTAACTGGGTGAAGTTTCAATAGGAACGTCCATATAGCTGGGTTGCTGATGAATTTCGTGACACAGCGTCCATCCACGCTAGGAAGGACGGAGCGAGGTTGAGGCCTCGCTTTACAGTCTTCAAAAAGGAAAAGTATAAGGAGCGTTTTATGGTATTAGCTCCACTTCCATCAGAACGGATATGTCATACACCGGACGAAAGGTCAATATACATGTATGACTTCCTCTTTCTGAACTTAGGTGTGCGCCTTCCCTTAATGAAATTTCAGATGGGGGTCTTGAGGTTTTTGGACTACGCCCCCTCTCAGCTTCACCCCAACGGATGGGGTTTGATCCGTTCTCTTGAAGTGCTTGGTGAGCACTTTAATTTCACGCCGACGGTCGCTATGCTTTTTTATTTCACGCAAGTGGTCCGTCGTGCAAATAAGGAGAAGGGAGGAGTAAGTTTGATAACCCTCCGGACTCACTCCAAAGTCATCAACTTCGAGTCATACACTGACTCCGCCAAAGTAGATGGGCGTTCATTCAAATCTTATTTCACCAGGATTCGTGTGAAGCCCGATGATCCAATTTTTTGGCTGAACAAAGATGGGATTCAAGAAATTCCCGTGGCCTGGACTCATGAACACTTTTTGTTGACGTCCCAGGCCTATTACACCGATGAGGACGAGTTAACCCCAACATCGGTCTCCGTTCTTTCTGCTCTTCAATCATACACCGCCTCGTATAAGTTTTTCTCTTGCACGCGTTTGCTAGGGTCGGAAACTACCCGCGAAGAATACTTGCGTAATTTCCTGTCATTTTTCGTGTTCTTTCTTTTTATGTCTTGAAATCTTCTGTTACTGATGGTCTTTTTATCTGATTATGCAGTTGAAATTGAAGCCAAGTCACCAGAGATGGAGAAGTTGAAGGGCCTCAAAGCTGGAGGGAAATCCGTTGTGGCTGAAAACAATATTCAAGCAAAGTGGAATTCCAAGAAGGCTACCGTTGAGACCATCATACTCACTTCGTCTCTGGTGACGATATTCCTTTATTGGAGGGTGGATCTGACATACCGACCTCTAATGTTGAGGGAAAAAAGGCCGGAGAGAGGAGGAAGAAAGCAAAAAATGACTCCTCAAAGAAAACGGAATCTCAACCTTCCCCCAAAAAACAAAAGACTTCCGAAGGGGCAGTTGATCTTGGGGCCTCTAAAGGAAAGGGAGTAGAAGGGACGACAACGGCTGCCCCTAGCAATGTGGTTACCTTTGGCACCAGACCAATAAGTTCCTACTTTGCACCCAAGGTTTCCTGTCCCCCTCCAGGCAACTCCAATCTTGCCCCATACTTAGTGTATGAGGGTCCAGTTCCTAAATGTATCCTCGATTCTCCGTATAAGCTGAAGACTTTAGAGCCTAGAGAAGTAACTCAAGCTTGTGACGCCGGACAATGGCAACTGGCTGAACTGTCTGGTCTTCTGAGGTTAGTTCGCAGGCTGTCAGAAGATAACGAAAGACTTAGCAAGTTGTCAGGCAAGGTTAACGACCTTACCGTTGCCTCGGCAAAGGACAGAGCAAACATTCTTCGCTTGGAAAGTCGGTTGGAGGCTTCCAAGGAAGAAGGGTACCAGAAAGACGAAGAAATCGCCAGGCTGAAATATCTTGTTAACGAGCTGGAGGCTCAAGTGCTTGATCAGAAGAAAATCAATTCCGACCTTCATGCCAGCCTCTGTACGGAGAAGGAACATTCGGCCAAGTTGGGAGAGGAATTGAAGGAAACCAAGGTCATTTACTCCCAAGGAGTTGAAGACTGGGCTCGTAAGGAGAAGGAGTTGTTACTAAAGTTGGTGAGTTCGAATGACGAGGTCAAAGTTCTGAAAGCGGATTTGACTGCTACGAATACCCGAGCAGAAGAGGTTGTGGCTATTTGTGTCCAAGCAGTCGAGGAATCTTTCGGGTTAGCTATACGTCAAATTCAATACCGGAATCCCAAAGTGGAACTCAATTTGAATGGTATTGATCTGTTCTATGAGTTTCAAGGAGGGAAACTCGTAGCTTTGGTTGACGATCGTCAAGAGGAACCGCCAAACACCAAGTATAAACTGGCTCCTCTCCCCAAAGCCAGTCAATGGGACCTTCTTTTCTGAACCCTGTCACCAAGCAGCCTAGAAGTGAAGGAACAAGTGCAGGTGCTGATGCAGGTAAAGCTGCTGGTGATGGGGGTAGCAAGGCCGGAGGCAAAGGAAAGGGCGGAGAGACAAGGCAACAGAAATAGTGCCTTCCTTGTCTTTAGTCTTTATTGATTCAAATCTGCTGTGTTCCGGAATCAACTCTGGATTAGTGAATCAATTCTCATGTAATTCAAGATCTGATCAAGAAAAAGACAACTTGCTTTATACGTTTGTTTGTTGAAAATAACTTCAATAGAATCATTGTACGTGTAATGAACCATTTCGGATTTAAATGTGTAGAATGAAGAACGGATATTAACACACAATTATTTTCCTCACGTATAGGCACTTTAGTGACCAAAGGCTTGGTTTGATAGAAAAGATAGAATATCTTTTGTCAAGTATGGATATTTTAGTGTGATGAAATCGTTTACTTAAATCACACATTTGGCATACACAAACCTGGTATAAGTAATGGGGAATGTCGTCGTGAGGAAAAACGTTATTATCATGAGAACGGCTTGCTGTGTTAACCTTGAGGGGAAGTAATCGCGAGGACGTTTTACTAAGTGTTCATCCTTCGGAATACTCGTTAGTCATTGGATACTGTCCTTAAGCATTATTGGGTGATCAGTTCCGAGTGAGCAACTGACTCTGAATGAGTGACTCCGAGTGAGGCTGGTTCTGGCCATGTCACCCGGGAAATTCCATTACCCCTCGAGTTGCCCAGTAAAAACATGTACGTTTTATCCGAGACTCATTTTATGTCAAGGACGGGTAATTTATCTTGGACGAATTCCGAGTGATACTTCCAAGTTGAAGTTCTTCTGAGAGAGAACACCGAGTAAGAGTTCTTCTGAGTGAGAGCTCCGAGTGGAAGCTCTCAAATTAATTCTTTCTGTGTAAAGAGTTCTGATTGATCCTTCCTGGGCGGAAGGTTTCGAGTGATCCTTCAGCCGCACTTGGTTTGATTGTAGTTACTACACTCAGAGTTCAGTTTAGTCTTACAATCTGAGTTTTCATTCGGGCTCGAGTTTTCTGAGTGCAAATTCTCCCGAGTGGAGTATTTCCCAGTGCAACACTACTAATTGGGATTGCACCGAGTGAGACATTTTCGACTCTTCGCGGTATAGCACCGAGCGAAAAATTTCCGAGTGGGCTATTTTAGTGGAAATACCTTTGGTCAGAGAAAGGTTTTGAGTTTGCATAAATACGTTTCGGATGGAAATATTCTGAGTGAATAATTGCTGATTGGAACTCCGAAGTGAAATATTTTCGACTTAAAGAATTCATGAGTCGGACACTAAATTTGAAGTGTTTCCGAGTAAGGAATTCTAAGGAAAAGTATTTCCGAGCAAAGTTAATGAGAGTGATGATTGATTCTTCGTGAGTCGGATTTCAATGAAATATTGCCGACTGAAGAATTTTAATAGTATAGTATCGAACTTGAAGTATTTTCGAGTAAGGAATTCCAAGGGAAAATATTTCTGAGTGGGGAATTCCTAAAGGAAGTACTTTTCAGTGATTTTAAATAATCCCAAGTATGGCACTTTAGCGTGAGATTTCACTGAGTGAAGCATTTTCGAATATCATAGCTCCGAGTGGAGCATTTCTGAGTAGGAAAAAGACCGAGCAAAATATTTCCAATTCCCGTGTGGCATGGTACCGAATGGAATATCTCTGATTCCTGCATGGCGCGGTACCGAATGGAGAATTTCCGAACGAAATGCTTTGGGTGAATACGCCTCAGATAGAGACATGCCCGAGTGAATTATTCCTGAGTCAGAAATCATGAGTCAGGCTTCGATAAAATATGACCCGAACTTTGAAGTTAAAATGTCTTCAAAGAATTTCAAGAGAAAGTATTACCGATTGAAGAATTTCCAGGAGAAGTGCTTCTGGAAAATTTAAAGTTCGGTGTAACTTACTTGTTGTATATGGAGTTTGGTAATATCCTACAGTCCAAGCCTTTCATTGGGGTTCGGTTTTGATCCTACAACCCGTGTCTTTCTTGGCGTTCGGTTTAATCTTACTAACCGTTCTTCAGTCGGTGATAGGTTTTATCCATTCACCGCTCTTCATCGACGTTCGGCCAAACCTACTAGTCGTACTCGGAGTTCGGTTCAATCCTACAATCCGAGTCTTCAACACGGGGTTCGGATCAGGGCTAATCGTGATCCTACTGCGCCCGTTACTCGGGGTTCAGCGTGGTCTTGAAGAAGAACCAGCTTACTGCGCCCAAGCCTTCTTCGGTGTTCGGCCATACCTACTAACCGTACTTGGAGTTCGGTTTAATCCTATAATCCAAGCCTTCAACGGTGTTCAGCCAAACTTACTAACCGTACCCAGAGTTCGTTTTAATCCTACAATCTGGGCCTTCGAATGGGGTTCGGTATAGCCTTATGGAAAGGTCTGATCCTACTACGCCCTTTTCCTGGGATTCGGTATGGTCTTTGCAAGAGGACCAATCCTACTGTGCCCAGGTCTTTAGTTATTCACACATATTCGAGGAGTTACATCACCAACTACAGAATGGGTAATTGAGATCATCCGTCATGAATATGTTTGTGCACGCCGGATAAACTGAAAATCACAGCATAAGAAAAACTCGAAAGAGTTAAGTTGGCGTATGAAATTCTTATTGAACAAAAATAAGAATTACAATAAGAGCGTAGCTGGGGTTATGATATAATGATTTCTCCGTTGAACAATCTCAAATGAGGAGAAAGGAGTGCATGTTGCTCCAGCAGCTAGCTATAATAAATGCGCAAGTTCTGGGTATTCCATTTGTTTTGGATTGGAGTGCCATCAAGGTTTTCAAGGCGGTAAGAGCCTTTGCCAGCAATCTCGGATACCCTGTATGGGCCTTCCCAGTTTGGGGCTAGTTTGCCTTGATGAGCGAATTTGTTTCCCACACTTGCTTTCCTCAAAACCAAATCTCCGACGTTGAAAGTCCTTGATTGGACTCGTTTGTTGTATCGAAGGGCGACTTTGGCTTTGATGGCCTGATCTCTAATGAATGCTTCTTCTCTGAGTTCTTGTATGACATCCATTTCTGATGCCAAGTTAACGTTATTGCTTTCTTCAGAGAAGTATTTGACCCTAGTAGAAGCAATTTGCAGTTCCACAGGTATCATTGCCTCCACCCCATAGGTCAGGCGATATGGGGATTCATTGGTAGAAGAATGAGGCGTTGTGCGATATGCCCAAAGGACGTGACACAACTGGTCTGTCCATCCACCCTTGGCTTCACCAAGACGTTTCTTCAGTCCTTTCAGCACCTCCCTGTTGGTCACATCAGCCTGGCCGTTAGTTTGGGGATGTTCGACGGAGGAAAATATCTGGGTTATTCCTAACCCTTCAAGTAAATCTGTAAATTTCCTGTCCGTGAATTGGGTGCCATTGTCTGTGACAACCCGTGCTGGGACTCTGAATCGTGTTATAATATTTTCATACATAAAATGACGAGTTCGGCTGAAGTAATAAGCACCACCGGCTCTGCTTCAATCCACTTAGTGAAATAATCGACTCCTACAATGAGATATTTGATGCCCCCAGGAGCAGTTGGGAAAGGGCCCAAAATATCCAATCCCCATTGGTAGAACGGCCATGGAACAGCGGATGTGAAGAGTTCTTCTGCCGGTGTGTGGTGAAGATTAGAAACTTTTTGGCAGGCATCACATTTCTTGACAAAGTCAATGGAGTCCTGCTTCATTGTGGGTCACCAATATCCTGCTCTGAGGATTTTTCTCATCAGACTTCTTCCTCCGGCGTGGTGTCCACATTGTCCTTCGTGTACTTCCTCCATTACTCCATGTACTTCATTCTCTCTCAGACAGATTAAGTAAGGTACTGAGAGTGCTTTTCTGTAGAGGTTACCATCTATCATAGTAAAGTATGACAGTTCTCTCCTTATTCTCTTCTTTTCCTTCTCATCAGTAGGCAACTGCCCATCGGCCAAATAACAGATGTAGGGGGCCATCCATGTGTCACTATAAAGGGAATTGGTCATTATGGCATTTAGAGAATGGAAAAGAGGAATGTTGGGCGACGTCAGTGTGCTCTGGACCAACGTTGTGGTGTTGCCCGGCCTTTTGGTGCTTGCCAATCTGGAGAGTATATCCGCTCTTGTATTCTTTTCACGTGGAACATGCTTGAATTCCATTTTTGAGAACTTCTCTCTCAACTCCTTGACACAGTTTAAGTATAATTGGAGTTGAGGCTCACGAGCTTGATAATCTCCCAAAATCTGTGAAATCACGAGTTGTGAATCACTGCAGAGCGTTGCCTCAGAAGCTCCGATGTCAATCGCAGCTCGTAGTCCGGCCAAACAAGCTTCGTACTCAGCTTGGTTGTTGGAAGTTTTGAAATTAAAACGAAGGGAGATCTCCAAGTGTACTCCATCATCACTTTCAAGAACTACACCTGCTCCAGAGCCCTTTTGATTCGATGAACCATCAACATAGATGGTCCAATGAACACGAGGTGTATCTGGATCTATCCCTGTCATTTCCACAATGAAATCGGCCGGGACTTGAGCTTTAATAGCGCCTCGAGGTTCATAGGATATATCAAACTCTGAGAGTTCAATGGACCATTTGATCATCCTACCAGCGAGGTCAGGCTTAATTAACACAGAGCGGAGTGGTAGATCCGTTGTTACCAAGATCGGATGTGCGTGAAAATACGGACGTAACCGTCGAGAGGCCCAAACAACAGCGAGGGCGGCCTTTTCAATCTTCTGATATCGGATCTCAGCACCTTGTAACATTTTTCTGGTGAAGTAGACAGGCCTCTGTCCATCAGAAGTTTCTTTTACCAAGGCAACACCCAAAGCTTCATCTGAAATAGCCAAGTATAGGATGAGCGTGTCCTCGGGGTCAGGCTTCGTTAGAATAAGAGGCTTGGAAAACACCTCCTTAAGCTCTTGGAATGCTTGTTCTTGTTCCTGTCCCCACTCAAATTTCTTGGACTTTTTCAGCACTTTATACAGAGGAAGTGACCTGTGAGCCATCTTTGGCATGAACCGTGCCAAGGCTGCTACTTTGCCATTCAGGGATTGGACTTCTCTCAGATTCTTTGGACTCTACATATTGAGAATCGTTTGGCACTTCCCTGGATTGGCCTCGATACCGCGTTGAGTTAACATGAAACCCAAAAACTGTTGGTGTATGCACTATGAGCTTTTATGCTTTTTCATTTGTATCATTTTTTATGCTTATCAATAAAATAAATATTTCAGTTTAAAATTGTTTTAAAACGTATTTATCCTTGGAGTAATAGGTCATATAAAAATTATTCCTAAAATGTCCCTAGTCAAGTATTTACATGGGGACATGTAAATACACTGAGACTAGTGTGTGAGTGTACTGATGACCTGATCTCACAGATCATAGATATAGATGATATCAAGTCTTCACACGGGTACACATTAAGAGTAATGATGTACTGGACAGACCCACCATGAGAACGTTGCATGGATCGTTACATGATTGTCATAAACGATTCTCAATGTGATAATGGTATATGTAGTCCTTCGACCTGAAGTCACTACGATTCCTACATAAGGAGTTTATTGTTTTAATACAATTAAACGTCTTCTGTAACAAGAGGACTATAAAGGTTGTGATTAGGCAATGAACAAATTATGCAGAGGTATGTGAGTGATGTAGATGGGATTTGTCTCTCCTATGTGACAGGAGTGATATCTATAGGCCACTTGATGGAGTAAGACTAAGAAAACGCATGGCCATGCTAGAAAGAATAAATATTAGATATTTATTCGGATTCAGTCTACTCCGGTATCAAGTAAAATAAATTGGGCCGTACAAGGATGACGCGACCATGCCTTGGGCCCAATTAGGATATCGTGACAAAAGGAACAAACATATTAAATAATTATCACTTATAGGTTATGTTGATAATATTCGGACATAATGATACGTTGCTAGATGCCGCTCTTATTTTATATTAATAATAAAATAATTTATTATTAATATGACTGAGTATTTTACCTGTAGGGTCACACACATAGAGTAAGCCCATCAGAAAATGTTGTCTTATTTTAGTTGGACTAAAATAAAGCTATTGGGCCTAACTCATTTGGAATGAGTAAGGAGCCCAATTTTAGAGAGAACAAATTAGGTCAAACCTAAGCCTATAAATAGAGCATAAGATGCTCATAGGCCGTTCACTCAAGTGAGACACAAATTCGCAAAAGTTGCAAGAGCTACACGCTGTCAAACTAGCAGTTGGCAAGTGTTGCGATTCTGGTGGGAGTGCTCGTGTGGACTCCTAAAGGACGAGGCTACGACTGCTTCGGTGTTCTTCAAGAGGTAATCCAAAAACGATTTTTGTGTTTGTTTTGTGCTTTGAAACACGGAACCTTGCAAATCCTTTGGAATCCCTTTTTTTTCCGCTGCTCATGTTTAGGGATTTCCTAACAAAAACTTCCCAGCTGGGACAGCGAAAGTGCATTTCAATGGGTTTAGCCTCATGTTAAATTCTCTCAAGCGGATAAATACTTGGCGTAGGTCTTCAATATGATCACCTCCAACCGGTGTCTTGGCTATGATGTCGTCGATGTACACCTCAACAAGTTTGGTGTGCATGCCCTCAAACACCTTATTGATCATGCGCTGGTATGTGGCTCCAGCATTCTTCAAGCCGAAGGGCATAACGGTGTAGCAAAAGACACCACAATCATTGATGAAAGTTGTTTTCTCCTGATCCTCCTCGCACATCGGAATTTGGTTGTAACCTGAGTACGCATCCATGAAGCTCAGGTATTGATAACCAGAGGAATCATCCACCATCCGATCTATGTTATGAAGAGGATAAGGGTCCTTTGGACAGCAACGGTTGAGGTCCACATAATCAATGCACATTCTCCATTTGCCATTGGCTTTCCGGACCATTACTACATTTGAGAGCCAAAAGGAATAACGGATTTCCTTGATAAATCCGGCCTTCAGCAATTCCTCAGTTTGTTGGCAGGCTACTTTCTGTTTCTCTGGTCCCAATCTTCTCTTCTTTTGGGCAACCGGTCTCGTCTCTGGGTAGATGGATAATTTATGACAACAGAAAGTAGGATCTATGCCAGGCATATCGGCCGCAGTCCATGCAAAGAGGTCTTTGAACTCCTGTAGGAGCATCAACAGTCGCTGCTCTATTTCTGTATCTAGCTTGTCATTAATATGGGTGACCTTTTCTGGAGAATCTCCCAATACGATGTCCCTGGAACTTCCATCCGGTGCGGGCTTTGATGGGTTGGACGGATCAATGTGCAAATCCGCCCTAGGGTCCAGGTCGACAAGGCTCACAGAACCAGTAGCTGTTCCACAATCATTGAGTTTCCTCTTTTTATTGGAGGCTTCCAACTTTGTCATATTTAGGCTCAGGTTGTAACAGTACCTGGCCATCTCTTGGTTACCTCGGATGGATGAAACAGCATTGTCCTTATCGATAAACTTGATAAGGAGGTGTGGAGTTGACACGACTGCCTCCATAGCATTCAGGGTGGGGCGTCCTATGATGCCGTTGAATGGTGACTCGACATCAATTACCAGCACTCAGGATTTAACCGTTCTGGCTCCTGGCTCACCTTCAAAGGAGATAAGGGTGTCAAGGTATCCCTTTGTTGGTTGCTTTACACCATTGAAAGCTGTTAGTTCCTGTGTGTAAGGCTGTAAGTCTGAGTCATTAAAACCCATTCTTTTAAACCAATTATAAAAAATAACATCACAGGAACTTCCCTAGTCAACAAGGATTCTTCGGACGTCCTTGTTGGCTATCACTGCAATGATGACTACAGCATTGTCTTCACCAGGAATGGTAGGACCAAAATCCTCGTCAGAGAATGAAATTATTGGAGCTTCAACCCCTCCTCTGTAAGGACGACTGTCTTTAACTTTTCCTTGTACAGACAGAATCATTCTATGATGATTCTTACGGGCTGTAATTGAAGCTCCTCCCCCAGCGAACCCTCCATTGATCATATCAATGACTTCATACTGGCCTTGACGTTGTTGCTGAGGCATGTCATCTCTGTGTGCTATATCATCAGTCATTGCACCTTTCTATTTCTCTGCAGCAGATAACTTTCTAACCGGATTACGGCTATTGTCATCCTCATCGTCTGGATCTCTTTCTCTTTTCTCATTTCGATCTACCTGTCAAAGGATTTTTCTTTGAACAGGTACTGCTTTAGTTTTCCTTCTCTAATTAACGTTTCGACTGCGTTTTTTAGAGCTTGGCATTCATCAGTGGAATGACCTGTTTGTTCATGAAAATCACAGTACTTACGGGGATTCCCTGGTCTCTTCACAGGGGCTGGTCTCCTAATGCCATAGATGCTGAAAGCTGGCCATCCAACCTCTCTCAAAATCTGAGATGGCCTGGCTGACAGTGGTGCATAATGGCTGAAGGAATTAACACGCCTTTCTCGAGGTCGAGGAGAGGAGTTATTAACTTTGGGGTTGTTGAATGGCCTCTCCATGCGTTCTGACCTCGTTTTCTCCTTATCTCTCTGCTGATGTAAAGGTGGTGTTGGTGGCTTTTTCTTTGCAGCCATAGCTTCTAGGTGCATCTCTATACCCACATACTTTGAGGCTTTTTTCTAAACTCCTCAAATGTTGTTGGCGGGCTTTTTGCTAGTGAGAGAGCAAAGGATGATCCTGGCTGTAGTGCCTCGATAACGATATGCAGCTTAATGGATTCTGTGAGGTTAGGAACCAGGGATGCTTCCTTGTAGAATCTCTTCAGGAAATCCTTTAAGGTTTCGTTTTCACCCTGCTTAATTTGGGCCAAAGTATGAGATGTCCTAGGAACATCTCTAGAGATGACAAAGTGAGTTTCAAAAATAGCTGCCATTTCAGCCCAGGAATCTATAGATCCTGAGGGTAAACCTTTGAACCAGCCGAGGGCCTCTTCTGACAATGTTCGCGGGAACATCCGACACATCACGTCTTCATCAGCCCCTAAGTACATGGCTTCAAATACGTAAGCATCAAGATGCTTAGTAGGATCAGTTTCGCCATTATACTTTCCAATGGAGAGTGGCTGAGGGGTTTGAAGATGTTTGGGGATGTGGATACTCATAAGCCTCCTTGAGAAAGGAACTTTGAGTTTGTAAGTTACAGGGGGTGTTGTAATTAGTTCCCTCTTCCCACGAGCAGTTCCATCATCAGAATCGTGGGTCTGTTCTCTCCCCTCGAACGTGGGGATGTTTGAGTATTGGAGAGTTGTAGATTTTTCTCCATCGGTTGTATGGGGAGTGTCTCTTGTGCGAGATGACTCCTTGTCCTCACTCTGCCTTCTCTCTCTTCGCAATTCTGCGAGTTCCCTTTAGAGTTGACTGATCAACTCATCACGAGGATCAGGGCTAGACACTGGTACAACCTTCTTTGAGTTGCCCCCATGAGAATCGAAGTTAAGCTTTTTGAAGGTGTTGGGGTTGGTTCTGCCTTCAGGTTAATTCTCCACGAAATCATGTGCTTCGCCTTCCATTGATGATCACTTGTTCTTTCACAGGATATGGGAATAACTTTATCGAGTCACACTGGGCGTGCCAATGATAGGTCCTGAACTGAGGTCAAGAGTTCCGGTGTCGGGTCAATCACGAATAGTAGGAAGATTACGTCTCTGAAGACCGGTTATTTGAGTATCCGGTTTGTATATCCGATGTCTCTGTATGAGAAGAGAGCGGATTGGGCGTCATGGAGGTCCTTCACACCGGCCTAACACGTTGATGTGGGCGAAAGGTGGTATCACCTGCGAAGATTCTCCGACGCTCAAGTCAGTGATAGTATTCCAAGTCAGGAATGTATTCAGAGAGTAATTGTAAGTTAATAGAGTCAAAAAGATCCCCCCTTTCATTGATGAAGAGAGTTCATATACCTGATTGGCTTGATATTCGAGGATTCATTAGTGGGGAACCACTAACCTCCAATAACACTTTAAATTATTATTTTATTGCACACTTACCAGTATGATTGGGTCAAGTGGCCATTTTATATTGAGCGTAGGGAGTATAGGCTGGAATTAAGGGACAAATTGACCATTCCCGTGAGCAGATTTTGGCTCATAGTGCAGGGAATTATCGATCGGTCCCTGTAGCAATGCCTTTTGTCTTCTGCATAGTGACGTGTGTGTTATCCGGTGTCATGGTGTTATCCTAGACAACCGGTATAGGGAGAGCGCCTGATACGGAATTAGAGTCCGGATGTATACCAATGACACCGGTTGCACGTTGGTGAATTGACAAAGACGTTGAAATATGTCTTGTAGATCGGATACCGGTATCAAGACCGGATCACCTAGAATAACTAAAAAGTGAGTGTTGAACAAACACAATAAGACATTCATGCAGTGGTTCAAAATGACCCTTCTAAGGTACATCTACTTCCAAGATATTACATCGACTAGTACAGGGTCCCAACTTTGATGTCTTCACCTATTATGGATATGACATAAATAACAAAGGCACAAGATGAAAGAGTATGATGTAGAATAATGAAGTTATGATTGTGGCTCAATCAATGCATTTCTCTACTTCAAAAGAACAAACCTGTCATGGCGTAGTTATGCTATTTTGGTGTGATTGAAAATATATGGAAGGTTGATTATGGTCCTTTCATTGTTCCTGTGTTTAAATGCAAATGAGTTGACAGTAAGAATGGTGTCAAAATAGATGAACTTGGATTTACATTGGTGGACCTCAAAAAGATAGGTCACAAAGAGAAGCCTTTCATCATGGCAACTCAGGTGAAGCAAGTACGTTATTAACCCATTTGACAAAAATGGTTAGTTGTTATTCAAGGCAGACACAGCATTGGGGATCCCAGTCTTGATGTCTTGGAAATTCCTTATCTAACAACACGTATGCCGACATCCATTATGGAACATCACATAGATGATGTAGTTTTCACTCATCATGACCACCATGAAGGCTTGTGGGAAAATATTCCAACTTCATAGTTCTGATTGAACATAAGGTATAGTTGTAATGTTTTTAATGTTTACTAATATTACTAAACATGTAATTCATTGTATTTAAGTGTTTACTGATATTAACTGAAGTTGTCTATGATTCATTGTATTTAATGTTTATTCACTAAGGTTTTTTTTCTTGTTTGAACAAATACTTATGGATGACTAGGATCCATCTATAAGGTCCGACTTGTAGGCTATAGATTCCTCTCTTAGAAAAAGTAAAGATGTTACATGGATTACTAGTGTTGCACTTAAGCGCCATTAGGGAAAGAGGTATCATGTTGACATTGATGTTAATACCAGGATACCTTTAGATGACCATGCAACCAGGTTTATCAATTACTTGGGTGTTTTGGCACGATTTTCCGTTATTATCCCCAACCGGGATAATGTTAAGGAGGTGGTCAAGAACCACATTTCGGCTGATATTCTGGTAATAAAATATCATTTGAGTTTATTTTTTTAGTGTATTACGGATTGTTGTACATAATAAACTCTATCATCTTAACTTGGCAATTATAGGATGCTTTGGGACATACCTGCAGTTGACACATTAAGGAGGAAGGTCCTCGAAGCTGTCGTTGAGTAGTGGATGCATTTGAGGGCTCACTCACCAACAATATGCATGGTTATTAAAAATCTTAATTTAAAGAAATAAAAATCTTACAAATCCTTACTTCACCTATTGTGAATTATGGGTATGTCTTCGGGAAACTGCAGGGGTAGTTTTCGAGAGACAAGTACGCATCTATAGATCAGCAAACTTGGGATGCATTTGTTGCATCCAGGAACATAAAGGACTTTATGGTACATTGGTATTTAATATGATTTATTCATTTATATTTCCAATGTAACTCTAACTCAATTTCTTTTGTTGCAAGCCAAACACACAAAAGCACGAGTTATTCGTGTAAAGAATGAGTGCCCTCACAGGTTATCATGTAGGGGTTACCGATTATTAGAGAAGCAGATGTGCCAAGAGAAGTCCACCAAATGTCAGGTTAGCCAACCTGACACCACTATTGTGGATCTCCCCTCCCCACCCGTGTGCCATGAGAAATGGAAGCGGATCAGGATCAGGAAGAGAGGGGGCTACACTTCAGTGCAAGCTTAGGAGGCCGCCCAATGAATTGTAAGTATTCAGCTTCTTAAAAGGTTTTAAGTTTTTTTATCTTTTCATCAATTCCTAAAACCACTCACTAGGGTTTGGTTACAGGATTCCTTGGTTGAGCAATCAACCCAAGGCTCTTTCGTTGCCCATGGTAGGCATGGCATACTCACAGCCGCCATCGAAAAACAAGTGCACCCTAGAAGGGTGCGTGCTGCTGGTTAAGGTCATGACAAGTTTAACATTGTTTTATTTCGTTTTGTTTTCTATTAAGCTATTAGTTTCTAATCATTCCTTCTCTACAGGCCTCCAAAGCTTTTACGGTGCTCCCGTACCGACGCCATCTGTGGAAAAGTTGGTGGAGCAAAGGGTTTAGTTGAGGTTAGCTATAGCGGAGGTAGAGTATCGGGCGGAGATCCAGAAGCTGCACCAAGAGATGGCTAGCTTCTTGGAGGAGATAAAGGCCTTACTCAGCCATCAACAAGAGCCTACTACATCGGCGGTGGACCCACAAGTTGGATTAGTTATAGTTTTGTACATCATTTTATTACATTAGTTGTAGTTTGGTTTTATTAATTGTTGAATAACTTATGTTTGTTGTACATCATTTTACTATAGAGGTGCAGACCATCGGTCATGCGTTGGGACACTTCTACATGTGGCCCAACAGACTCCTGGCAATTGCTGCTCCCCAGGTATGCTCCCGAAACAAATATCAATTATATTATAAGTTTACAGTTCGTATCATAGCATATCCTGTTTAATGTTTTAACTGTTCAGTAGGAAGCAGGCCTAACATCGAGGAAGCGAGAGCCCGTCATTGATCCAATCCAGATGTTATGGACTGTCGAGGCTGAGTTAGGCGAGGACGCGTCGTAGTCCCATGGCAGCTAGATATGTTCGACTGCCCAAGTCCACTACCGCTTTACATTACGTGGAGTGACTTGCGCGAGATCATGATAGGGCGGACGATGCTGAACATCTTCGTCATTCTATTTTAGGAGCTATAAGTATATCGTTCTATATTTAATTATTTCATTTAACAAGTTATTTGTCACTAACCCTGTGTAAATTTTCTTAGGTTTCTATATAAACTTTGTATGGAGATGAGTATCTTGGGAACTTGTGGTTTCTTAGAGTCCCTTTTTGTAACATCCTAAGTTTTGTAATATTTAGCAAATTCATTTATGAAGGATTAATGAAGAAATTCTGAATGAAATTCCGAGTGAATGCTGTTTGAAATATGATATTCCGAGTGAATATGGTGCGATACCGAGTGAAGTAAGACCGAGGAAGCTATCTCCGAATGGAATTAAGATGTTTCCAAGTGAAACATCATTAAGCAAATTATTTCTAAGTTAAGAAAATAGTGTTCAAATGAGACACTTTCGAATAAGGAAATCCGAGTGAAACGGTTCCGGGTGGAGTATCTCTGAATTGAAACTTTTCAAGTGAAATGTTTTCCAGCATGACATTTCCGAGTGGAATGATATCGAGTGAGACTATTCCGAAAGAAAAGATTTCCGAAAGAAGGATTGTTCTCAAATTCTGAGTGAACTTTGTATGGAAGATTTCCGAGTGACGAGAGAGTAAAACTCTGACTCGAAAAGAGGTATAACCAAGCAAGATGAGTCGGTTTTGATTGAACTGCCAAATGAAAACCCGAGTGCTGGGAAGCCTGGCCGAGCGGGCGAGTGCAGAATTGAAGGACAGCCTCTGGTCGGATTTCGTCTAAACGAGTAGGTGCCTCGCTCAAGCGAATGCCAGTGGAATTCGTTACTGGACATTTCTCGCCCGAGCGAGTGACTATTAGGAGGGAGCCTTGCTCGAGCGAAAGCATGGAAAATGGTTACTGGGCAGTTCTCGCTCAAGCGAGAGTGGTCCGCTCAAGCGAGAATCAGGTTTGATGCTTTCCATGTCAATTTGTTCTTCTACCTTCTAGTAAAGTCTTTTTCTGATATTTTTCTAAGTATGGGACCCTCTCTAATGTGCTGTCCCTTTTCATTAAATGCTTATTCCTTATTCAGCATCTAAAGAAAAGTACAACAGATATCTTTTAGTCATTCACGTTTCTTTGCATGAATGATATAAATACCAATTTCTACTGTTAAAGGAGTTTAGAAAAACCTACGAAAGAAAGGATATCATCTGTAATCATTTTCTTCCAAATATTGCTGAAAAAGCCATTAACGAAGAAGAAATCAGTCTTCATTTCTTCTTTTTACAAAGAGAACACTGGATTAGCACAAAGCTAAAATTCCAGTCGGAATCTGCAAGCTGTGAATTGGATAAAGCTTTAAGTGTTGCAAGAACTCTTAATTTCAGGTAGGGGGAGCATTCCATCTCAAATAGATAGTTTATGAATGGATGTGGGGTGGTATTATTATGTTATATATGTGTGTTATGTGCTTTGATACCCCGCTTGTATGATCCTTATGTTTTTATATATATATACCATTCATATTTCTGATATTAATACCGACAGTGATATGAGATTCATGATGAGTATATGCTTGAAATGTATGAGTGTAAGGTATGTTATGACTTTCATAAAAGACCTTGGGTGGGACTCAAGGCAACCTCTTGAGCAAGGCTCGGGGTTTGGCCCGTAACACTGAGTAGAGGACCGCTATCACTCTGGGAGTGGTACTCGGTGTTACATTATGGGCGTAGAGCGGTTTGGTACCTGTAAAACGGCCGAATCAGCCGAGTGTTGAATTGTGGCTCGGGGAGCCAGTGTTGTAACACAAAACTAACAGTCTTAATGGATCCAATTGCTTGAGCATGGGTATGCACTAATTTTTGTGTGTACGCCCTGATTATTGATAGGAAATGCTATTTATATTGTATGACTCGGTTTGTGGTAAGTGGATAGTTATGGATTGGACCTTTAATCCAATTCAATAACTATTATTTGATATGTTTATGTTCACCCCCTACTCATTATTTTTGCAGTGGATAGAGGACACGGTGATGGCACTTGAAGTCACTCGACCGACTGAAGCATTATGTATTAGTATGCACAATACATAGTGAACATAGTAAATTGAGTAGAAGCCTTGGTCGGCTCTTGCGTTTGCTGAGTGATATACTGATTACTGAGTGATATATTTTTTGTATTATGAAATGGCCGGTCGGATTTTGTAAAGTGACAATGATATTATTAATACAAGTTTTATTTTAATTATGAAATTATTTATGAGAAATCCATTTACATTTAAATTGCACTCCAATGGGTCGGTCGAATTGATGCAAAGTCGATATTTTAATGGCCGAACCCAATCTTTGTTTGGAAATTTAAATTATTTGCGAAAAATTTACTTGATTTATTAAAAATTAATTTAAAAATTAAGGATGTTATATTTTGGTATCAGAGCATACTTGAAAAGTCCAAGGCCAAGGTTAAGCTACTAAATGCTATGATCGAGTGAAGCCATATCACTGTTGTTGTGTAATGTAGTTAAGGAAATCAACTATAAATGAATTGCTTTCATATCCATGAGTGGTACTAAAGTATGATGATTATTTCAAGATAAGAATGGACCCTCATGGTATGGACGCAATGGCTATTGCCTTTCAGCGTGTGGCTGATATTTTAGAAAGGCAGAATCAGCCCCAGCCGAGTAACAATCAGAGCATTGATTGTTTCTTGAAAAGAAAACCGACTGAATTCCATGGAGGATTTCAGCCTGATCAAGCCTATGCTTGGATTCAGAACCTTGAACGAATCTTTGGCAGTTTGTAGTGCTCTGAAGCACAGAAGGTGGAGTATGCTGTTTTCATGCTTCGAAAAAAAGCTGAAAACTGGTGGAGAATGGTAAAAAGCCGATTGGTTGCCATGGAGACTGAACTGAATTGGGAAAATTTCAAGGAATGCTTCCTTGAAAAGTATTTCCCAAATACTGTTAGGAGTCAAAAGGAGTTGGAATTCATGGAACTCCGACAGGGCAATATGAGCGCTGAGGAATATGCAGCAAAGGTTGAGGAGCTGTGCCTGTTCTATCCTCCTTTCTAGATGCCAGGTACAGAAGGTTCAAAATGCATCAAATTTGAGAGTGGTTTGAACCCAAAGATTTAGAAAGCTTTTCGACACCAGTAGATTAGAAGCTTTCTGATCCTTGTTAATAAATGTAGAATATATGAGGAGGACGATAAAGCTTCAACTGGCTCGAGTAGCAAGTCAGATAGTTCTTCAAGGTTACCACCAATCAGCTTTAAGAAGCAAGGAAAGTCTGTGAGAGGAGAATCTTCCTCTAAATCTAGAGGTCGGGGAAATGCTGGTGGCCGACTGGTGAATAAACCGAGAGATATCAAATGCTTTAGATGTGGGGGCAGTCACTATGCTCAGAACTGTGACAAAGATGAGGACGTCATTTACTACCATTGCAATGAGAAAGGACATGTCCGTCCTAACTGTCCTTTTCTCCAATCAACTGAATCACATGCCAATGTAAACTGTGGAGGCTTCAGAGGACGAGGCCGTGGAAACGGTAACAGAGGAGGAAGAGGCAATGGGGAACGTGGCAACCATTCTATGATGCCGAGTGTAACACCCCTATTTTTATTTTTATATTGAAATTTTGAAGGAATTAAATTATGGTTCTTTAGAACTTTTTAATCTACGTATTATTTATGATTTTTTGGAATTTTTTAGAATTTTGGAATTTTTTTAATAAAATAATATTTTTTAAATAATTTTAAATTCATATAAGTGAATTAAATTAAAAATATTTACAAGAAAGTGAATTGAAATTATAAGAAAATTTTCTAAAATCCGTTTCAAGTAGACTTATCTAAAAATTATCGGTTTGAGAAAAATCTTGATTTTTCCAATCGTTAAAAAAATTGAAAACGTATCAATAAATTTTTATTAACAGAAAATTTTAGATTTTTAAAATTTCAGCTTTATATTACTTATTATAAAATTAGTGAGGACTGATATAATATCGCTAAATTTCAAAAAGGACTCATTTTGAATATTTAAAATATACCGAGTGAAGGGTTACTATTTGACTTAATAATTTTGCCGATAATTACTATGCAAAACACTGTGCATGTATGGAATTTTCAAAAGGTGCACAGTAACCTGAAATAAAAAATTCAAAAATGCATAGTACTTTTATATTAAAATAATAGAATGCATAGTAAATTTTTTTCCTATAAATACTGAAGGATTTCTTCTTTAGAATTCACAATTTCAGATTAAGTTTTCTTAATATAGTAGTGCTAGTGAGATAGTGGTGGAAGTGATAGAGAGAAGAAAAGTTTTTGGAGAGAAAGTTCTGCCAAAATCCTAAGGTAAGAATACTTCTCTTTTATATTTTTTGGGTTATTTTTATATCGTTTTTAGAAATCTGTTATTATACTGAAAATAATATTATTTTAAGTTACTATTCTGCATAGTAAATACTATTTCAATAGTAAATTACTATTTCAATAGTAAATTACTATTTCAATAGTAAATTACTATTCAAATAGTAAATTACTATTTACCGTTACTATTCACGATTTACTATTTACTGTTACTATTCACTATTCACTATTCAGAATTTACCATTTCTGCTTTAAGTATTAATCTTAATCTTCGTCTTATGCTTATACTGAAATAAGATTGGTATTAATATTTCTAGAAATCGGAGGCGCAAAGCAAATCCATTTTGGGTAACAATTCAAGGTAAGGGGAAGTGAGATAAGAGTATAATATGAAAAGACATAAGAATAATGGGAGGAGTCCCCTACTCCTTTTAAATTTAATAATATTATTATTTTAAAATATTAACTTTTTAACTTAACATTTTTAATAAATTTTAAATTAAATATCCGGTTTAACTAACTCTAACATACCTATGTAAGGACTTGGACCATTATGACCTATATGGACTGGACTATACCTATGCAAGGATTTGGACCATTATGACCCATATGGACTAAACTATACCTATGCAAGGACTGGATTATATGGACTTACATAGACCTATACGAGGAATTGACCAAAAGGACTCAAATTGACTATATTAATAACCATTAAACTTTAAATTATAATATTTATAAATAATGCTTTGTTGACTTGATTTTGATTGATATTTAATTGTGATTAATAATATTTGATGTGATTGATGATATTTAGTTATAATTGATAATGCTTGATTTTGATTGATGATTTTGTGACGTGGAGTTTGAGCATATAGCGAGCATGACGGAAAGCTAAATTCAGTAAGAATTTTCTTACCTTACTCTTTAAATTTTTACTTTAAATCTTCTCTTCTTAGAAATTATTTTTATTAACTTTATTTTCAATATTTAGAATAAAAAAATTAGTATTTATTTTAGAAAGAAAACATTTTATGAGAATTAATTAATTAAATCTTGAGATAAAGAAAAATTTTGTAATTTTAAGTATTTTTGGTTAATAACTTAAAGATTATTCTCTTTTAATAAAATAAAATTTTCAAAAGAAAATTATTTTATTCCAACTTAATAACTAAAGATATTTGGAAATAATTGAGATTTCTAAATTTGATTTTGTTAAGATTTAATTTAAGAAAGATTATGTAAAGTTTTATATGAGAAAGTTTTTAGATATTTAAGGCTTAGAAACTCAAATTTCAATGAGATTCGAAAACTGTACCAAATTTATTTCTGTGGGACAGAAATTCAGAGAATTGAGAAATGTACAGTTTATTGAAATGATATTATAAACCTTTAAGGGATTTAATAATTGAGTTTCTAAAAGCCTTAACCAAATAAACACGCGAGTAGTTCATGCATCATGAATCATTAAAGTGAAATAAAATGATATTGTCTGGGGACGGATTATAGAAACCGAGGATACATTAGAGGAGGCTTAATTACGAGCCTTGGGATGAGAGGGTGTGAAAGGGTGCTTCAGGGGACCTGGGGTAGCTCCCTAGTGTCGGGTACTTTCACAATAAAAACTTTCTCAATCTGACTAGTCTCTAAGTGTTTCTATGCCAGTTGAGCTGTTCATATTATTATTATCCGGACTTATGGAACAGTGTAAACTCCTGGTTCGCCCAGTGCAAATTAAAATTTAAGGGCCCACATATATAGGTAAGTTATGATGAAGATATTGCATACATTCATGCATTCATAATTGATTGTGTATGTGATTGTGATTGATATTATTATGTATTGGTTTGTGAAAACCCTTTGTTGCTTATGTCTTAATCAATAATATTATATTCTGTTTCTCACTCCTTTCTCCGTGTCTTTGTTTCATATATTCTAAATTGATGGTTCAGAGGGAAGGATCGAAGAATTTCGACAGTAGATATAGCACGTTCTAGAAAGGGAGCTCGGTATGAATACCGTGGTCCAATGAATAAATAATGTTAATAAGTAACTGCTTCTGGGCCATGGAGTTTCCTCTCTTTCTTATAATGTTTAATGTTTATTTTCTTCGGATGAATGTACAAATACTTTATAAAGTTTTAATAATATTTGTGAGGTATTTCAGAAATAATGTATATAATTTATTCCGATAGTTTCTTTTTAACAATCATATCTTTTAAAAAAAATTATGAATTTTTCTAGAATTTATTAAGGTGTAACCGAGGGTGTTACACCGAGGAACGATCGGGCTGGGAGTTCTAGTTCACCGGCGGCAGGCCGAGTGTATGCTACCACTGTGGAGGAAGCTGCTCAAGCCCATGACTTGGTTCAAAGTAAGTGTTTATTTGGGAATACTACTCTTGACGTGGTGTTTAACTCGGGTGAAACTCACTCGTTTATTTCTAACGATTGTGTCATGCAAATAAGATTACCTGTTGTTACTATGAATCGGCCATTAAATGTGTCTAATCCGACTGGTGCAAAATTATGGACTTCCATGATGTGTGAGAACGTATCTTTCACTCTCGGTGATAGGGATTTTACTGCTAATTTAATATGTCTACCTTTAAGAGGTCTTGACATCGTTCTCGGTATGGATTGGCTATCAGCCAACAAAGTCCTGGTTGACTGTCGAAATCAACAAATGATTTTTTCTAAACAAAAAGCTGATGAATATGAAATCAAAGGTATATCCCAACTGCTTATGCTATTTTGTATGGTTGATGGGAAGAGTGAGTCTCGAATCCGAGATATCCCTATTGTTTGTGACTTTTCCGAGTTATTTCCGAAGGATGTACCCGGTATTCCTCCCGATAGAGAGATTGAATTTTCTATTGATTTAATCCCTGGAGCCGAGCCAGTTTCTAGAGCTCCTTATAGAATATCCCCGATTGAGCTGGCTGAACTAAAGAAGCAATTTGATGAACTGCTCGAAAAACAATTTATCCGACCGAGTGTATCCTCGTGGGGTGCTCCGGTGTTACTCGTCAAGAAAAAGGATGGTAGCATGCGGTTATGTATTGATTACCGCCAATTAAATAAGCTTACCATCAAAAATAAATATCCATTGCCTAGGATCAACGATTTAATTGATCAGCTACGTGGTGTGTCGGTCTTTTCAAAAATTGACTTACGGTCGGGATACCACCAGATCCGAGTGAAAGCTACCGATATTCCTAAAATGGCATTCAGGACCCGGTATAGACACTATGAATATGTGGCAATGCCGTTTGGAGTGACGAATGCTCTGGCTGTGTTCATGAATTATATGAACAATATTTTTCATTCTTACTTGGATAGATTTGTGGTGGTATTTATTGATGATATATTAATTTACTCAAAGCCTTATGAAGAACATAAAGAGCATCTTCGATTGGTACTCTAAGTGTTAAAAGAGAAGAGATTGTTTGCCAAATTGTCTAAGTGTGAATTCTGGGTGGATAGAATTCAATTCCTGGGTCACGTTATTTCCAGAGAGGGTGTCTCGGTAGATCCTTCAAAGGTTGAAGCTGTAATGATTTGGGAGAAGCCTAAGTCAATCACTGAAGTCAGAAGTTTTCTGGGTTTAGCCGGTTACTATCGGAGATTCATTGAGGGGTTCTCCAAAATCGCTTTACCATTGACTAAGCTAACCCGGAAAGATGTTCCTTTTGTGTGGTCCTCCGAGTGCGAGCAGAGTTTTCAAGAATTGAAAATCCGATTGACTTCTACTCCTGTATTGGCTTTGCCAAATTTGTAGGAAAGCTTTGTAGTTTTCTATGATGCATCCGGACTTAGCCTAGGATGTGTGCTGATGCAGAATGGCCGAGTGATTGCTTACGCTTCACGACAATTACGACCGCACGAGCAAAACTACCCAACTCATGATCTGGAATTGGCAGCAGTGGTCTTTGCACTGAAAATTTGGAGGCACTATCTTTATGGCTCTAAGTTTGAAGTATATAGTGACCACAAGAGTCTGAAATATCTGTTTGATCAAAAGGAATTAAATATGAGGCAGAGGAGATGGATTGAATTCTTGAAAGATTATGAGTTCGATTTAAAATACCACCCAGGAAAGGCCAATGTGGTAGCCGATGCTTTGAGTCGGAAGTCCATTCACATGGCGACAATGATGGTTAAAGAGATGGAGTTGCTTAAACAATTTCGAGACATGAATTTGCAAGTGGATATGTCTTCGTCTCTGAAAGTGACTCTCGGTGCATTAAAGATAGCTAATGAATTTTTGAAGATTATTTATGTACAGCAAATGACCGATTCTTATTTAGCCAAGATGAAAGAAACTCAGGCTAAAGGTAAAGATTTATTTCTGACTGAGGGCTCAGACGGTATTTACCGAGTGAAGGGTCGAATTTATGTACCTAACTCGAAAAATTTATGACAATCAGTGCTTAATGAGGCACATAAAAGCATGCTAAGTATTCATCCGGGTATTACTAAAATGTATCATGATTTGAAATTACATTTTTGGTGGCCCAGAATGAAGAAGGATGTAGTCGACTTTGTGGCCCATTGCATAATTTGTCAAAAAGCAAAGGTTGAGCATCAAAAACCGACCGGTGGTTTACAACCTTTGGAAATTCCCGTGTGGAAGTGGGATGCGATAGCTATGGATTTCGTAATGGGATTACCAAGGACTCGGAATGGTCATGATGCTATTTGGGTTATCGTGGATCGATTGACAAAGTCTGCACACTTTTTGCCGATTAACATGAGTTATTCCTTGCCAAAGCTAGCACAATTGTACATTAGCGAAATAGTCCGATTGCATGGTGTTCCATCTTCGATTGTGTCGGATAGAGATCCGAGGTTTACTTCCCGATTTTGGGGAAGTCTGCATCAAGAACTAGGTTCGAAGCTCCGATTGAGTTCAGCCTATCACCCTCAAATAGATGGGCAATCCGAGCAGACTATCCAGAGTTTGGAGGACTTGTTAAGGTCCTGTGTGCTAGAGCATGGTGGAAGTTGGGAATAATATCTTCCACCGGTCAAATTTACTTATAATAATAGCTATCATAGTAGCATAGGTATGGCTCCCTATAAAGCTTTATATGGAAGGAAATGTCGAACTCCTCTTTGCTGGTCGGAATCGGGTGAAAAGCTAATGTTAGGACCAGAGATTGTGCAGCAGACCTCTGAGCAAATCCAAATAATCAAGGACAAAATGAAAGCATCCCAAGACCGTCAAAAGAGCTATTATGATAACCGGACGAAGCCGATTGAATTTCAGATCGGTGATAAAGTCTTTTTGAAAGTCTCTCCAAACAAAGGCGCTGGAAGGGCATTGAAAAGCAAGAAGTTGAGTCCAAAATATATTGGTCCATATGAAATATTGAAGAGAGTCGGACCTGTAGCCTATCAAATTGCATTGCCTTCTCATTTAGCAAATTTACATAGTGTATTTCATGTTTCTCAATTGAAGAAGTACTTGCCAGATCCTACTCAAGAAATGCCGGATGATGATGTTGAAATTCAAGAAAACCTGACCACTATAGCCGAGCCCACTGGTATAGTGGACCGATCGGTGAAACGATTGAGAAACAAGAATGTCCAATTGGTCAAGGTTACATGGCAGCAAGATCAGAGTATCATGCATACTTGGGAACGAGAAGATGCTATGAGGGAACAATATCCCGAGTTATTTCATTGATGTATAATTCTTGTATTTAAATTTCGAGGACGAAATTTTTGTAGGAGGGGAGAAATGTAACATCCCAAGTTTTGTAATATTTAGCAAATTCATTTATGAAGGATTAATGAAGAAATTCTGAATGAAATTCTGAGTGAATGCTATTTGAAATATGATATTCCGAGTGAATATGGTGCGATACCGAGTGAAGTAAGACCGAGGAAGCTATCTCCGAATGGAATTAAGATGATTCCGAGTGAAACATCATTAAGCAAATTATTTCTAAGTTAAGAAAATAGTGTCCAAATGAGACACTTTCGAATAAGGAAATCCGAGTGAAACGGTTCCGGGTGGAGTATCTCTGAATTGAAACTTTTCAAGTGAAATGTTTCCGAGCACGACATTTCCGAGTGGAATGATACCGAGTGAGACTATTCCGAAAGAAAAGATTTCCGAAAGAAGGATTGTTCTCAAATTCTGTGTGAACTATGTGTGGAAGATTTCCGAGTGACGAGAGAGTAAAACTCTGACTCGGAAAGAGGTATAACCAAGCAAGATGAGTCGGTTTTGATTGAACTGCCAAATGAAAACTCGAGTGCTGGGAAGCCTGGCCGAGCGGGCGAGTGCAGAATTAAAGGACAGCCTCTGGTCGGATTTCGCCTAAACGAGTAGGTGCCTCGCTCAAGCGAATGCCAGTGGAATTCATTACTGGACATTTCTCGCCTGAGCGAGTGACTATTAGGAGGGAGCCTCGCTCGAGCGAAAGCATGGAAAATGGTTACTGGGCAGTTCTCGCTCAAGCAAGAGTGGTCCGCTCAAGCGAGAATCAGGTCTGATGCTTTCCACGTCAATCTGTTCTTCTACCTTCTAGTAAAGTCTTTCTCTGATATTTTTCTAAGTATGGGACCCTCTCTAATGTGCTGTCCCTTTTCATTAAATGCTTATTCCTTATTCAGCATCTGAAGAAAAGTACAACAGATATCTTTTAGTCATTCACGTTTCTTTGCATGAATGATATAAATACCAATTTCTACTGTTAAAGGAGTTTAGAAAAACCTACGAAAGAAATGATATCATCTGTAATCATTCTCTTCCAAATATTGCTAAAAAAGCCATTAACGAAGAAGAAATCAGTCTTCATTTCTTCTTTTTACAAAGAAAACACTAGATTAGCACAAAGCTGAAATTCCAGTCGGAATGTGCAAGCTGTGAATTGGATAAAGCTTTAAGTGTTGCAAGAACTCTTAATTTCAGGTAGGGGGATCATTCCATCTCAAATAGATAGTTTATGAATGGATGTGGGGTGGTATTATTATGTTATATATGTGTGTTATGTGTTTTGATACCCCGCTTGTATGATACTTATGTTTTTATATATATTACCATTCATATTTCTGATATTAATACCGACAGTGATATGAGATTCATGATTGAAATGTATGAGTGTAAGGCATGTTATGACTTTCAAAAAAGACCTTGGGTGGGACTCAAGGCAACCTCTTGAGCAAGGCTCGGGGTTTGGCCCGTAACACTGAGTAGATGACCGTTATCACTCTGGGAGTGGTACTCGGTGTTACATTATGGCCGTAGAGCGGTTTTGTACCTGTAAAACGGCCGAATCAGCTGAGTGCTGAATTGTGGCTCGGGGAGCCAGTGTTGCAACACAAAACTAACAGTCTTAATGGATCTAATTGCTTGAGCATGGGTATGCACTAATTTTTGTGTGTACGCCCTGATTATTGATAGGAAATGCTATTTATATTGTATGACTCGGTTTGTGGTAAGTGCATAGTTATGGATTGGACCTTTAATCCAATTCAATAACTATTATTTGATATGTTTATGTTCACCCCCTACTCATTATTTTTGCAGTGGATAGAGGACACGGTGATGGCACTTGAAGTCACTCGACCGACTGGAGCATTATGTATTAGTATGCACAATACATAGTATACATAGTAAATTGAGTAGAAGCCTTGGCCGGCTCTTGCGTTTGCCGAGTGATATACTGATTACTGAGTGATATATTTTTTGTATTATGAAATGGCCGGTCGACTTTTGTAAAGTGACAATGATATTATTAATACAGGTTTTGTTTTAATTATGAAATTATTTATGAGAAATCCATTTACATTTAAATTGCACTCCAATGGGTCGGTCGAATTGATGCAAAGTCAATATTTTAATGGCCGAACCCGATCTTTGTTTGGAAATTTAAATTATTTGCGAAAAATTTACTTGATTTATTAAAAATTAATTTAAAAATTAAGGATGTTATACTTTTCATACAAAAGAACGGGAACAACATGGAGGAGACCCGGGCATACATCTAGAATTGGATGTATGAGTCTAGGAAGACTGTATGTTTAGCCCCATATCACAAAGAGTAAGAGTCTCTTCTATAATTATTGTCTATTAAATTAATCATCTTGTAGTCTCACTTATCAGGGTTTATTGCAGCTCTCATCAGCAGCTCTTGGTGATCTATCCAAGGATTCAATTGCTGTATGCTTTGATTCCTTGAATGGGACTACTTCTGCGGACTTCAAACTAATAGTAGAGATGTAAGTTCATTTAAAAAATTAAATAACTTTACATATTCAATTATGTTATTCTATTCTTCTACGATTCTAACTCATCACATGTTTTATTCCTACACAGGGTTGTAGTTGGATACATTCGACTACAGGAAAGCGTTAGCAGGAAAAAAGTCCAATGGGTAACCCCAAAAGTAAGTACTTCAAATAAGAAGCATTGTTATTTATTAACTTATAAAAACTTGAAATAACATTATCGAATTGTTTATTTAATGTACCTTATAGTCTCATAGGCAGCAGGGTAGCTATGAGTGCGAGTATTACGTCATGAAGACCATGCTAACCATTGTCCAGTTCCATATAGTAGATGGATGGACAATTGTAAGTGTTCACTTGCCTACCTTCTATAAATTTGTATTCACATAGTTATTAAGTTTTTGTTTTTCATTAGTGCTAATTGTTGTGTCTTGTTTGCAGCACTTTCAAGACTGGTCGTACTTTCCTTTGACAGACGTAGATGATGTTAGAAAGTAATGGGTCACATACTTTCATCAAATGAGGGAAAGACTCCGATAGGATGGTACCTAGGGTTTAGGATTTCATTTTATTTAATTCATGTACATAATATTTACTGTATATAGATCATTTTCTTCATTATGTTGTTTATAGCATATTAATATTATTTCATTTGTTTTCATTAATTGGTGAATACTATGCATGAAATAAACTGTATGAGATATATTGTATTTGGTTGTGTAATATTTTAGGAAATCAATAAAATAAAACCTGCATTTTAAAAAATACTTATATTTAAACATGATTATGACTTTAAACATGATTATGACGTTAACCGTGTTTAAATATGCATATTTTTAAACACGGTTATGGCCGTGTTTAAATGACAACACTTTTAAACATTATTAAGAACCATTGAGTTTAAATAACTTCTATAAATTCGGTTGAAATTTGTGGTTAAAAGTCCTTATTTATTACCACGGTGAGAACATACACAGTTACAAAACCGTATTTAAAATCCTAATTTAACTGAGTTTATATCACCTTTCTCTATCGGTGTGTATATATCTAAAATCGTTATATTATCCTGTTGGTGATGCATATTATGGATATTTTTTACGCATGATAAAGTTTATGCTAATAGGTGAGATCTAAAAATTGAGCGTATTAGAAGCATAATAGGTTTATTAATGAAGTACTTTGTTATATTTCAAAGAGAGGTACAAAATTTCTATATGTAAAAGTAAAATACATAAATTTATTGAATAAAAGTGATGTGAAATTTTACTTGTGTAAGTTTATATTTAAAGCCTCTTATTGGGTTTGGTCCAAATATAGTAAAGTTAAACTACAGAGTCATTTTATGGGTGATCAAGTAACACTTTCACAATAGAGATGACTAATAATTCTATGTGTGCTGCAAGTTACTGTCACAACTTCTAGAATATAAATAAGATAATATCTATTTTAATCAATAATTAATACGTTTGCGCACCAATATATAACATAAAAATAAAATAATAGAATGGCAATTTATCACTTACATATTTGTATATTTTAATCGATAAAATGATATCGCCTTAAATATTTTTAACTTATATATTTATAAGTCACAATGTATTTATATATACACGTGTTCGGTATAAAATATTTTAGGATAAACTATATAAAGTATTCTTGAACTTTACTAAAATTACGATCCGTACCAAACTTAAATGAAAGTAATATCTCTGTCTCATTTTTAAAATCACATGGCAATTTTATTATTGTTCTGTTTTTGGGTTTCAACCGTCAGAAAATACTTGAAGTTGTTCTTTTATGATAATTTTAATCGCCATAAAATTTTGCAAACGAGACAAAATGTAATTTTATACTTAAGTTCAGGGCTGGATTTAATTTTGCCAAATTTCATGTTTTGTTTAATTTACCCAATATTTTAATTTATATTTGTGTTTTTCCAATGAAAATATATAAGTATGAATTGTCATCAAGCTTCTGTTATATATGTGTTTTTTTAATGAAAATATTCATGTATGAATTTTCATCATTCCGATATGCTTCTGTTCTCATAGGTAAAAAATTTAGGTGTTAAATATGAGAGATAACAGATAAATAATTAATATTTAATTATATTTTTATTCAAAATATGAGATTTCGATTGTACAATTTTTAATCATGAATTTAAAAAATCTCCTAATTCTATGATTATTAATTTTTTTATATTTCACCAATAATATAAATTAAAATATTTAAAATAAATAGTTAAGGTTAAAACATTTACTTATAATATATGATTATATATAATTATTGATAATTGAATGAGTTATTGAGTTAAAAAAAGAGAAAAGATATGACTTTCTTTATAGAGTGTAATGTAAATTACATCAATAATTTTTTTTATTAAGAAAAACATATATGCTAAAAGAATATATGAATTTAAAACGAATAGACCTGATCTTCCTTTTATAAATTATAATTAAAAACCATATAACAAAAGAGGATAATTAATGACTGCAAGTGTTCAGCACTTCAGCTTAATACATACTCACGTAAAAACAGTATTTGTGTGAATGCAAACATAAGATACGATGAAAAGAAATAAGAGGGGAAGAAAGAAGGAGATTAACTCATAAAAATAAAATGGAAAAATACGATGTTTGAAGAGAGAGAGAAAAAAGGAATTTTTTTTTGTTTTGGTTGATAAAAAAAGTTGATAAAATAAATTAACCATATAACAAATAAACTATTTTTATATATAAAAGTTTTCTTTTTGTTATAATAAATTTTAATATATATATATATACATACTATTTTTAATAATATTTATAAAACTATCAATATTTATTAAATAAAGATCTGAATGAATTTCCTTTCATTTTCTTTTATATTAAGTTTTTCGTGTCGATGCGATGCAGGTCAATTCAATGTGGGTTGTCCCGTTAAGCATGTGCTCTCACTTGAATCCCACGTGCCATATGAGATTTAAATAATCACTTCAAAGGGAAATGTATACTCCATGCACCTTCTTATGTCGGTTCATATTTTAAGTGAATTTTATTAAAACATTATTGCACGGCATAAAACGTTCCTAGTTTTTATTTTTTTAAAATTCACTAAAACAGAAAGGTAAATTTTTCATAAGCAAAATTTATTTATAACAAAAGATAATATAATCTTCAATTAAAAAAATGTCTAAGCTTGATATTTGCTCTCCATGTTTGAAGGAGAGTCCTCTTAGTGTACCACTTCTTTTGTTTAATGATGCGAAAGAGTCTTATTTTTTAGGTGTTATGGATTTTTCTGGATTAAGATATTAAGATAAGTTCCATATTGATTAATAATATGATTTATATAAAGTTTGAGCAATTTTTAACTTATGAGCTAGTTTTTAAATTAAGTTAAGTTTATCATAATAACTTATATATCATATTGTTTTGTTTTTCCCTCCAAAATTTATCAAGTATTTGATTTTAAATTAGTTCAAGATTTATGTAAAGAAGGAGTAGAAATATCAATATTTGAGTTTAGAATATTGAATTAATATACTTAGCATTTATACAATTTTTTAAAAATAAAGTTTAGCATTTTAACGCCTTTAATGATATTTTCAATGAAGAAAAAACATTTTTTTATGCGAGACAGCCTCTTAACCCACAAGCTTAAGTGGGTTTATGCAAGTTAACATTTTTCTAAGTTTAGCAGAAACATGAAACAACTTAGTTTTCTCTGTTTAGTAAAAATATCAAATTTTTATTTAACTAATAGATTTTTTTTATTAGTCTAATCTAAGTCCAACCAAACGATTTAGAATGCACGATTGCTTGTATTGTTCATCCAAACACGTGTAGCAAGTCATATCCAAAAGTAGATTGCTAATTTGTTATATTAAATTTTTAATATTTTCTTTTCACAAACAGTACTATACTAGTATCTAAATGTTTTTTTATTTTATGTCTTCTAAACAAGTGTGCAATATGATTCTGAGTATTTTTCATGACTTTTTCTTTCAACTTGGGCATATTCAGTGTATAAATATGTAATGCAATGCATGAAAATAAACGAGATTAAAAATCTATCAAGGAAATTAGATGAATAGATAAAATTTTTGGTGGTTTAGATGAGGGTGTCAGTGAACAAGGAAAAAAATAATTTATTATGGGCCCATTTAAATTTTTTCCTCCATACGTAAATATAGATAGAAAAATACACATTTCAGTACGTGAATATAATTACCCTTCTGTTTATGTTAATAAAACATAATATTTTGTGAGGTTTTTTTTGTCATTTTTCTGTTTTTACCTTTTTCATATTTTTTTTTCATCTCATTCAAAAAAATAAAATAATGATAATTTCTTTACCTTCAATGTCATTCCATTCAAACAAATTATTTTTCTATTTTATTTCTTTCACACTTCTTTCTCTCCAATTTCTTTCCCTCTTATTTTTTCCCTCAACGGATGAAATTTCATCTAAACAAAGCAGAAGAGCTCAAATGAACGGCCTGCAAAATGAAAAATGAAAAAGTCATTCTAATAATTAAAATGAAATCTGTACCCAAAAATAATTGAAATGAAACGGAACAATATGAATATCTCAAGGAATAAAACACGTTATATCATTGTAATAATTGGCCCGATAAGAAAGATGAATCTGGACGTGTTTTTGGTACCCATACCATATTTCATGTTTTACGCTTTTTTAATAAGTGCTATTATTTATTAAATTAAAATTTCAGATTTGACATAAAGGTGGGTTATACCTTTGGAGTTGAATTTTGGAGACAAACCAAAGAGCAAACTTTTTTTACAAAAATCAAAATTTATTATTATTATTATTATTATTATTTTCAAAATAAAGGAAATGAAATTCAAAATAACATTTGAAGGTATTATTATTTGATTCATTTTCATAAAAAATCTTCATATTTAAAATCATATTATTTGTTTTCTCCGTCTCTAACTCTAAATATGCTAAGAAAACAAATTAAGTTTGGTGTGGTTTTTTTATCTTAAGTTTTTACTTTGTTTAAAAATAAAAAAAGATAATCTTAGAGCTCAAAATTAAAAATTAAACGTTAATTTTATGGCTTTAAAATGTAATTTTAAAAATAAAAAATTTAATTCTAAAAATTGCATAAAAAAAATCAAAACTATTTTGTTTTAAAAAATTTAATTTTTAAAATTATATTTCAAAATAGAAAATAAAAATTTTGCAACCATTTCTAAAAGGGTTTGTTCTCATAAGTTAATTAGAAAAGACTTTATGCATTATAATTAAACCACGTTTACAAATGTTAGGTTGGTTCGTTCAAACCACTAAAATAATGAAGGTTAGAAATTCCCAATCATCATTATTTCAACCCGTCAAAATATATTTATTACTTAATTTTTATAACTTCCTTTTAATGTTTCACCTTTTAAATTTTTAGCTTTTAAAATCATACACACAATTGTTATTACTAATTAATTATTTTAATTTTGACGTTAATTTTCCATTTTTACCAAATTTTACTTATTTTAACTTTTAATTTTTTTTAACAGGTGAATCCACCAACCTACTTCTAGCAATTAATTTCAATTAAGCACTTTTATGTTATTTTTAAATTAGGCATGTTAATCCTCTACTTCTTCAAAAAATAAGATGAACCGGCAAATGAGACACACCAATAATAAATGACCCAAGCAAAAGTTGGTGATGAGACAAGTTGACACGCTTTGTCATTCCTAACTATGTACTTCTTGTAACATCCTCATTTTGTTAAATAGGATATTTAGAGAAACCTAAATGGGTCATACGATTAATTATTTATGGATCATTAAATTAAAAATTTTAGGGATGATCCATTGAGCCGAATATTAACTCAATAACTCTTAGGAACTAAATTTATGGACCCTGAGTCATTCTAAACTCAAACACTCTTATAAAACATAGATATATTGATTAAATTTGTTAATCAATAGATTGCTTAAATTTAATTCTACTTTCTGACAATTTTTATTGAAAATGCCCTGAACTTCAAAACGTATGCTCTCAATGCCTTTTTTTCAAATAAATTGAACCAGGAACCTTTTATTCTTAGGGAAACCTGTAGTCACCATGAACCAAACTATCATCAATTTATGCATGCTTCCATTAATTTTTACATGCATTATAATTTGGTTCCACGTTATTTGAACATGTATTGCTTCGTTTCGACCCACGTGTTAAATTTTCACTCACCGCTACTCACCACACATACGATCACTCCACCACCACGACACCTCACCAACATTATACCACCTCACCCACTTACACATCCCTTCACTCCCTCACACCATGACACCTCACCCTTCCTTATGTATGTATGTATATATGTATGTATGTATGTATGTATGTATGTATGTATGTATGTATGTATGTATGTATACACACACACACGACACCACCACCACCTCACCATTCTTCTCCTTCCCTTTCACATTCACCCACACTCTCTCGACACCACCACCTCTAAGCCACCAACCTTCCATTTTCTTCTTCTCCATCATAGCATCATCACCATCACCATGATCTTTTCCCTCTGACACAATATCCCTCCTTTTTCTCTTTGTTTCTCTAACATTGAGCCATTATTTCTTTGCACTTATTCCATATTTTCTTTCTTCATCGCGTCCCCATCATTCATTTTCTTTTCAAGTCTGAAAACAGCCACCATCATCGTGTCTCTCTTCCTTTCTTCCTTTTTTGAATGCCCTTGCATACGTAGCTTCGATCGTCGTGAAGCTCAAAGATTTTGTCGAGGTTAATCAGAGGCTCAATTAGAGCTGAAGGTTTTCAGTCACCAATTGGTACAGAATCAACATCGATAAGTTAAACTCTCCCCTTTCCTTGCATGAACACCCTATCTTCACATTCATGATTATTCTCTTCCATTTCCCACATGTTGAAACTTGTGAGTTTGTGGGGGTATTTTGATCCGTTTTCATAAGGCCCTTTTAATCTATTTTTGGAAAAATCATCAACACGAAAGTTTCTTATCTTTCTTTCCTCTTTCCAACGAGTTATAGAACATCTAAATTCGCTGTCTAGAGTGAAAGTTATGCCCAAAATATTAACATTGTACTGGCTAGAATTTTGGTTACGAGTCAGTGGCTTATTTTTGATATCTTAGACTATTTGGCTTAGAATTGAGTTTTGGTATCTTCATGAAAGTTATAGTAAATTTCGTTACAAAAATTTTGAGACCAAGATCACTGAAATCGAACACTCGTAGCTTAAGTTGTGATTAAAATATAAGAGTATACACATGTTACCCTTTCTGATCGCATGCATGTTTTTCTTTTACGTTGCATGTAATGTTTTTGACGTTCCCCTTTCTTTTCTCTAGCTTGTCCGCGTATGATCGAAAAGGCATCAGTTAGATTTCAAAGCTCTGGGGTAGTTTTGACACCCCATCGACAAGATTCGTAACCCTTGGTAAGTGTGATTTTTCAAAACTTCATTGATTTGGTGTTTGAGCCTCGATTTTAATATTTCAGCGATTTAAGGGTTATGAGATTATTTTTTAAAAGTTTTTAGGATATTTTAAATATAGGATATTGACATTCAGATTTGATTCAAAAATCGACACTTTATTTTAGAAAGTCAGATAACTCCTTTAAGGTATGTGTTTATGTACAAGGGGTTTTGTCACTCGGGTAGCGAGTAAGGATTTTATATCTGGTACTTCAAATATCGATGCCTCAAAAATATTAACTTTTATAAAATAAAAATATAATTATTATTGTAATATGAATCATTATTTTAAATAAGAGTCTAATGCTTGATAAATGGCAACATTTAATATTATGTGGATTTGGTTTGTGAAGTTCCATTTTAATATATTGCTTGATATACAATGTTGGTACTAGCCGTGATGGTGTTGATAATATTTTGGAAATGAAACTCATGATGAAGTGAAAGTTTAGAACTTGGTATGGTTGATGATTAGTTGGTATTGTTTTTATTTGAATGTTGTTGGCTATGTTTTTTGGTGGCACTAAATGTTTGTTGAAGTTTACCGTGATGGCTGTATGTGTTGTTGGAAATTTATTGGTCAATGACGATATTAATATTATGAGTTTTAATTCATTAGTGATGGTTCAGGGTCTGACTTAGAAGGAGAGTTGAATAAGTCACAGACTATTATCGCAAAATTAACCAAATTTAAACATTGATAATCAGACTTATGAAAACAGGGAAGAGAAAGTAACACACAAGGTTTATACTGGTTCACTTCCAACACAGAAGCTACATCTAATCCCTTCAAACTTGAAAGATTTCCGTTATTGTAAAATCTACTTACAATAACAGCACCAGACCAGTGTACCAAGTATTCTTGACTCCAGCCACTTCTGCCTTAACCCAAGTATTCTTTCAAAAGCCTTTTCAGGCCAACAATGTTTCCAACACTAACAACTAAGGCTGGTAACTCACCAGACTTTACAAATTGGGTTTGGAAGAATAAAAGAGTGTATCTCACAGAACTTAACATTTCAGGATATGCTAAGAAAAGTGTATGCACTAAGTTGAAAAGACACAGGATCAAGGTCTGCTAAAAGTAAACACACAAAGAAGATCTTTATCTTTTGAGAGACTTAAGGACTGATTGCAAAGAAAATGAACACATTTGCAAATATGACTCTTGTAAGTTTAATGCTTGTCTCTATCCCTTTTACATAAATCTTTGAAAAGTATTTATAGAAGTCAAATAATATCCGTTGCTGCTTCTTAAAAGGAGATATATCTGTTGGAAATCTTGTGAAGGAGTTGTAAGCTTTGAGCTTGAGGGGTATCAAACGTTTTGTTGTTTCAGCAAGGTGTATGAAGAGTCTGATACTTGAGTTCTTCTATTCTTGCATAAAAAATAGTTCCTTATACGGTGTTGACAAATAAAGTTATTTTCTTGCTTTATTTGATTGGAATAGAGAGAAAACGATAAAGTTGTAATCCTCTGAAACTAAGTTCACACACACGTTGACTTGAACCAACTTTTTGTATTTCTTCACAGAGGATTTTGTTGGGATCTTCAAGCATTGAGTTGGTTGCTCTGCTGGTTTGTTTCTTGTTCCTTTTGATGATAAGCACATTTGTCTTGATAAGTGCATGAGTTTCAAGGCATCATCAAAATAGATTTATGAATGTTGAGGTTTGGTCTATAAAGTAACATTCTTCTTTGTTTGATTAAGGATGCCTAAAGGTCTGATTCTTGATATATATCAGAACATTGGGCTGAGTGTATATTAGACTTTTTAAGGTCTAACAAATTTAAATCAGACTTTTGTTGATACAAAACTCCCCCTATGTTTTGCAACCTGTGTAGTTCCTAAAATACTTAGATAAACAGGTTAGATTACATGAGAGCAGACTTATTTTGACCAATCATTAATGTTTGTTATTAGAAAATTCAGGGTCTAATAATAACACGTAGTTTTGGAGTCTGATCAAGTAATAATTTATTATTTCTTTCTAAATCAGAGTTTTCTTCAACAATCTCCCCTATTTGTTGATAGCAAACATAAGTCTAATGACGTCTATTACCAAATCAGTATATAGTTATGCAAAACATTAGAGCAGACATATTTTGGATATTCTTTAAATTTTCAGATAATTTGAATTTTATAAAGATCTGAGCATAAATGTCATTTATTGATTAACTTGAATTAAGTCATAGACTCTTATCATGGAATAAACCAAATTTAAACATTAATAATCAGACTTATGAAAGCAGGGATGAGAAAGTAACACACAAGGTTTATACTGGTTCATTTCCAATACAGAAGCTACGTCCAATCCCTTCAAACTCTAAGGATTTCCACTATTGTAAAATCTCCTTTACAATAACAGAACTAGACTAGTACACCAAATATTCTTGACTCCAACTACTTCTGACTTAACCCAAGTATTCTTTCAACAAGCTACTCTTGACTTAATAACCTAAGTATTATTTCAAAAGCCTTTTTAGGCAAACAGTGTTTCCCACACTAGCAACTAAGGCTGGTAACTCATTAGACTTTACAAATTGGGTTTGGAAGAATAAAATAGTGTATCTCACAGAACTTAGCATTTCAGGATATACAGAGAAGAGTGTATACACTAAGTTAAAAAGACACAAGATCAAGGTCTGATAGAAGCAAACACACAAAGAAGATCTTTATTTTTTAAGAGACTTAAAGACTGATTGTAAAGAAAACAAAGACGATTAACATTTGTAAATATGACTCTTGTAAGTTTAATGCTTGTCTTTGTACTTTTTGCATGAATCTTTGAAGAATATCTATAGAAGGCAAATGGTATTGTTACTGCTTCTTGAAAGGAGATATATCTGTTGGAAATCCTGTGAAGGAGCTGTAAGCTTTGAGCTTGAGGTGTATCAGACTTTTTGTTGTTCCAGTAAGGTGCATGAAGAGTCTGATACTTGAGTTCTTTTGTTCTTGCACAAAAATAGTTCCTTATGTGGTGTTGACAAATAAAGTTATTTTCTTGCTTTATTTGATGATAAAGTTGTAATCCTCTGAAACTAAGTTGACACACATGCTGACTTGAACCAGCTTTTTGTATTTCTGCACAGAGAATTGTGTTGGGATCTTCAAGCATTGAGTTGGTTGCTCTGCTGGTTTGTTTCTTGTTCCTTTTGATGATAAGTACATTTGTCTTGATAAGTGCATGTGTTTCAAGGAATCATAAAAATAGATTTACAAATGTTGAGGTTTGGTCTATGAAGTAAAGTTCTTCTCTGTTTGATTAAGGATACCTAAAGGTCTGATTCTTGATATACATCAGAACACTAGGCTGGGTGTATATATGACTTTTTAAGGTCTAACAAAGTTAAATCAGACTTTTGTTGATACAAAACTCCCCCTATGTTTTGCAACCTGTGTAGTTCCTGAAATACTTAGATAAACAGGTTAGATTACATCAGAGCAGACTTCTTTTGACCAATCATTGATGTTATTTATTAGAAAATTTAGGGTCTAATAATAACACGTAGTTTTGGGGTTTGATCAAGTAATAATTTATTATATCTTTCCAAATCAGAGTTTTCTTCAACAATCTTCCCCTATTTGTTGATAGCAAACATCAAGTCTTTTTCACAAGTATATTAACAAATAAGTATATAGTTATGCAAAACATTAGAACAGACCTATTTTGGATATTCTTTAAATTTTTAGATAATTTGAATTTTATAAAGATCAGAGCGTAAATGTCATTTACTGATTAACTTGAATTAAGATATATTAAAGCAATCAGATGTATCAAAGTTGATAAAATCAGATATATTAGATCAAATAAATTAGAACAAAGCATTCTTCATAAAATGAAAAGAACATTCATTAGGCTTGTCAATCACAAAAACATTTCTAACAAGTTTCCCAACTCAAAAGACTTTTATCATATCTCCCCTTTTGATATCAATAAAAGTGAGGCATCATAGAGATCCTAACAATAAATTTATGGTGAGAGAAAAGTTGAAAAGCAAGGATGCTACAGAGGAGATAAGGATAAAATAACGAGTCTGAATGATGAAAATAAAAGGTGAATTGAAGGAAATGATAGAGAGGTGATATTATAAAAAAAGAGTTTTTAGGAAATGAGTTAAAAGAGGAAGATCCTTCTTCTTGAATGGTCCATAGATAACCAAAGAGCATCTGTATGAGCTTCATTTGGATTGGGAGCAAAGAGGATGCTGTGAAGGTTGGCTTTAGGAAATTGACGAGGTCTAAGAGGACCCTTGAGTGAGGTTTGTACCTGGGAGGCATAGGCTTCTTCAGTCTTCCCAAATTTATCCAAGTCTCCTTAACCTGAATTTTTTCTAGACAAACCAAGATCTTTTTCTAGGGAAGAGCAATAGGCCTCTTCTTTAGGGGATCGGAATCAAGAACAATAACTCCAAACCTTAGATCTCTAGCAACAGAGACCCGTTCAACTATCAAAACCTGATGCATGGAAATATCATATGGTGAAAGGAGGTCAGGGTAGGGTAGCAAACTTTCTATAGGCATGAAAGGGATAAATTTAGGTGCATTGGGTAAGATACAAATTCTGCGGCTATCAAAATTTGGGTTGTAAATAATGGCAAGATTATATGGGTTTCTATAGCCAGGGTCTAATGGATCAATGATGGGTTTGTAAAAGGTAAAGATGGGTAAACCAGGGAGGGTATGGACTAGAAGGGGTTACAAAGATGGAAGGCTAGCAGTGGAAGGTTCAGAAAGAGGAACAAGGGCAAGATAAGGGTTAGATAAAGTCTGGTTCAAGGATGGGGGAAGAATAACAAATAAGGGAATGGGTTATGGAATCTATAAGGAGACAGGGATAGTAGGAGAAATGGGTTGAGAATGGCTTACTAAATCAGACCTTACTCTTTTTAAAGATGAACCAGAAAGAGCTGAAGGGTCTGAATGCTTTCTCTTAAGAGAAGATTGAAGTTGGCTTCATCACTTTAGTATTGCCAACTAGTTCATAAAAGCAATTCATCCAATCTATGTGATTCCATTTCTTCACATGAACATTAGGAAACTTCTTCAGATGCCCAGAGATGAAGGTTACATAGTCAGCAAAGTTTGGATAACCACCACACTTTATGAGTTCATCATGATGTGCCTTCATTGAACTCTGATAATCAGTCTTTATTTCATTTACCTTCCTTGACCATTTGGTTCCATACCATCCATGCACAAATATCTCAGGATGCAGGGTGGTGTAGATTTTGATGAATTTTTGACATAAGTTGATTGAGGGTTGCTGCTGTTGAGATGTTTTCTTTTGCGATTAAGAGGACTGTTGCTGAGAGGATACTTGATTAGGGGTCACCTAAGGACCTTAAACAACTTGTTGTTGAGGGGTTGACTGAGGATCTGCTGAGGTGGAGGTTAAGGTTGGAGAGGCTGAAAGACAGGCTCTTTCTTCTTCTCAAGTTGACTCAAAGTGAGATCATCATCAATGTCGGAAGACTGTGCTGATTCCTTGGGTTCAAACTTCTTTGCTGGTAGTGAAAAGGAACAAATGACTCTGAAAGGCTTAACTTCCAAGGTTGAATCTAAACTTTTGTTAGAGAAGTCCAGAACCATGTCTTTGGCTTTCTTGGCAGCACACTTTATTTTATCACTCCTCTTATTCTTCTTGGGAGCTTCTTTAACAAAAAGACCTTCAATCCTTTCCTTCCTTACTTCAACAGTAGCAGACTTTTTCTTCTTCACAGGTGAAGGGGAAGTCTTCTCTACCAATTGATCAAACAGAGGTGAGAAGGTTGGTAGCTTGCTTACTAGAGAGGAAGGCTCTACCAGATCTGGTACTGCTCGAGTCTCTATATTCTATAGGGCAAAGACCTTATCAGCACTTCTGGATAAGGAATTTTGTTCTGCTTCTTTCCAACTAAAGAGATTAGATATGTCATAGTGACATTTGGGAGGCTGACCTTCTTCTTCTATAGCATAAAATACATGCAGAATCTATCCAGCTTTGTAACAGTGTCCTTATCACTTTTGCGAGGGCAGAACACCTGCTTTATTACCAGATGAAGCATTTTTACTTTTGGAAAGAGACTTCCTAAAACAACTTTGGTTGGATGAGCAGTCCCGTAGAGTGCCTTGTTATCCCCAAACTTGATACACAATCATACTTTTCTTTAACAATTGGAAATAATGCTGGGTATGTGTGGTTAATAATGATTTATAATGGTATTTAGGATACTGTGGAAATTAGATTCTTTTATTATGAAATAATGTTTGTAAAGTAAAGCCTAGTACTCGATTAATATCATTAGATTGAAATGTTATCAGTTACACCCTATGGTGACGTTAAGAATTTATTGAAACCCAATATGTTGGTTGTGTGTAGTTGAAAATGTATTGTTGTGAATAGTTAAGTGTTAATTATATGTATTGCTGAAATTGACCCATGCAGGTATTATGCATATATTAATGATTATGGTATCTATACTATTGGTGGCTCTATGAGCTTGATTTGTATTTTTGTGGTAATAATTGTTATGTTAATGAGTATTGAGTTAGTAGAGCTAGACTATGAGGTCAGAATGGTTGTATATGTGCTATGATTTGCATTCATGTATTTTTGCATTATCATGACATCACATGCATTATAAAGCGCTTTGATTTGCTCAGCACTCTGATTTGCTGTTTGAGACTACCGATTATAGCACTATGGTTTGCTGTGTAGTTTTCAAGGCACCACAGATTATAATACTACAATTTGCTATATGGTTACAAGGATATCCACCAAGTTATAGCACTCATATTTGCTATGTGGATTATCCATTTTAGCACTTAGATTTGTCGTTAATGAAGGTACCACTAATTATAACACTATAATTTATTGTGTAGTTACTTGGATATCCGCCAAGTCATAGCACTCAGATTTGTTGTATATATTATCCATTTTGGTACTCAGATTTTCCATGGCACTCAGATTTGTCATTAATGAAGTCGGATCCGCATTGCATGCTTTGGTGCATTTGAAAAGATATAATTTTGAAAGTCCATGGCATTCGATCATTTACATCGAGAGTATAGTATATGATATGTGTATAGGTTTTAGAAGAGTGTAAAGTATCGAGTAATGTTTGATATTGAAATGATAATTGTAACACCCTTGGTTAACTTGGACAAATCTCTTCCACTAGATCGTTCTACTTAACTAAGAGGTTACGAGTTTTAAAAAAAATGGAAGTTTTTATGTGTGCAGGAAGCAATGGTGGAATAAGAACTTCAACAAAACATCTTTATTTGTCACATGGTCTTAACTAACAGAACTTACAAACTCTAAATGTACACGGGAATGCAGGCTCCCATAAACATAAACATATTATCCTAGTCGCTACTTTGTTTAGTTGGAAATTCTACTGTGTCCACTATGTAGCCCTGATGCTTATCCTTGTTTTCCTTGAGGCGGTCCCTTACAACCTAAAATGCATATATAGATATACACGAATAGAACCACAAACAAAAAAGGGTGAGTTTATCTCACTCCAGCGTCATTGGAAAATACATACAAGGACGTAGCGTTATACCTTGACGAATTCACCATAATGTCAAATCATCAAGTAATATTGCTACATAATTCTTAAAGTTTTCTTACTCAACAGACATCAACATACATAACCTACTGATCACTTGTAATTTCATAGTAATAGTTTACTAGCTCCCTAAGTTTCTATGATATTAGTTATGTAACACCCATATTTTTATTTTTATATTAAAATTTTGAAGGAATTAAATTATGGTTCTTTAGAACTTTTTCATCTATGTATTATTTATGATTTTTTGGATTTTTTTTGGAATTTTTGAATTATTTTAATAAAATAATATATTTTAAATAATTTTAAATTCATATAGTGACTTAAAATTAAAAATATTTATAAGAAAGTGAATTTAAATTATAAGAAAATTTTCTAAAATCCATTTCAAGAAGACTTATCTAAAAATTATCGGTTTGAGAAAATCTTGATTTCTTCCAATCGTTAAAAAATTGGGAACGTATCTATAAATTTTTATTAACAGAAAATTTTAGACTTTTTAAATTTAAACTTTATATTACTTATTATAAAAGTAGTGAGGACTGATATAATATCACTAAATTTCAAAAAGAATTGATTTTGAATATTTAAAATATACTGAGTGAAAGGTTACTATTTGGCTTAATAATTCTGCCGACAGTTACTATGCAAAACACTGTGCATGTAACGAAAATTTCAAAAAATGCATAGTAACCAGGTTTGAAATTTCAAAAAATACACAGTATTTTTATATTAAAATAATGAAATGCATAGTAATTTTTTTCCTATAAATACCGAAGGAATTCTTCTTTAGAATTCACAATTTCAGATTAAGTTTTCTTAATATAGTAGTGCTAGTGAGATAGTAGTGGAAGTGAGAGAGAGAAATATAATTTTTTGGAAGAAGGTTCTGCTAAAATTCTAAGGTACGAATACCTCTCTTATATATTTTTTAGGGTTATTTTTATATCGTTTTCAAAAATCTATTATTATACTAGAAATAATATTATTTTAAGTTACTATTCTAAATAGTAAAATACTATTTTAATAGTAAATTACTATTTCAATAGTAAATTACTATTCAAATAGTAAATTACTAGTTACTGTTACTATTTACCTTTACTATTCATGTTTTACTATTTACCGTTACTATTCACGATTTACTATTTACTGTTACTATTCACGATTTACTATTTACCGTTACTACTCACATTTTACTATTTACTGTTACTATTCACTATTCAAAATTTACCATTTCTATTTTAAGTAGTAATCTTAATTTTTATCTTGTAACTATATTAAAATGAAATTGGTATGTTTTAGAACTCGGAGACGAGGCGTGCACGGATTTACAATAACGAACCAGTATACAAGAGGTAAGGGGGAGTGAGATAAGAATATAATATGAAAAGATATAAGAATAATAGGAAGAGTCCCCTACTCCTTTTAAATTAAATAATATTATTATTTTAAAATATTAACTTTTAACTTAAAATTTATAATAAAATTTAAATTAAATATCTGATGTAACTAACTCTAAAATACCTATGCAAATACCTGAATAACCTATGCGAACTGGACTGAACCTATGCAAGGACATAGATTATTAGGACCTGTATGGACTTATGGACTGAACTATACCTATGCGAGTATTGGACTATATGGACATACATAGACCCATGCAAGAAATGGACTATAAAGACTCAAAATCAATCTTATTAATCTAAATAACCATTAAGATTTGAATTACATTATGAGTGATATTTAATTTATTTGAATTGTTTATAATTGATAATATTTAATTTTGATTGATATTTAATTGTGATTAATAATATTTGATGTAATTGATGATATTTAGTTATAATTGATAATGTTTGATTTTGATTGATGATTTTATGATGTGGAGTTTGAGCATACAGCGAGCATGACGGAAAGCTAAAACTCAGTAAGAATTTTCTTACCTTACTCTTTAAATTTTTATTACTTTAAATCTTCTCTTCTCAGAAATTATTTTTATTAACTTTATTTTCAATATTTAGAATAAAAAAATTAGTATTTATTTTAGAAAGAAGACATTTTATGAAAATTAATTTATAACAAATTGAGATAATTAAATCTTGAATTAAAGAAAAATTTTGTAATTTTAAGTATTTTTGGTTAATGATTTAAAGATTATTCTCTTTTAATAAAATAAAATTTTCAAAAGAAAATTATTTTATTTTTCCAACTTAATAACTAAAGATATTTAGAAATAATTGAGAATTTGATCTTGTTAAGATTCAATTTGAGAAAGATTATGTAAAAGTTTTATATGAAAAAGTTTTGAGATATTTAAGGCTTAGAAACTCAATTTCAGTGAGATTCGAAAACTGTACCAAATTTATTTCTGTGGGACAGAAATTTAGAGCATTGAGAATGTACAATTTATTGAAATGATGTTGTAAACCTTTAAGGTATTTAATAATTGAGTTTCTAAAAGCCTTAACCAACTAAATACGCGAGTAGTTCATGCATCATGAATCATTAAAGTGAAATTAAATGATATTGTCTGGGAACGGATTATAGAAACCGAGGATACATTAGAGGAGGCTTAATTACGAGCCTTGGGATGAGAGAGTGTGAAAGGGTGCTTCAGGGGACCTGGGGTAGCTCCCTAGTGTCGGGTACTTTCACAATAAAAACTTTCTCAATCTGACTAGTCTCTAAGTGTTTCCATGCCAGTTGAGCTGTTCATATTATTATTATCCGGACTTATGGAACAGTGTAAACTCCTGGTTGGCCCAGTGCAAATTAAAATTTAAGGGCCCATATGTAGGTAAGTTATGATGAAGATATTGCATAACATTCATGTATTCATAATTGATTGTGTATGTGATTGTGACTGATATTATTATATATTGGTTTGTGAAAACCCTTTGTTGCTTATGTCTTATTCGAGAATATTATATTCTGTTTCTCACTCCTTTCTCCGTGTTTTTGTTTCATATATTCTAAATTGATGGTTCAGAGAGAAGGATCGAAGAATCTCGGTAGTAAATATAGCACGTTCTAGAAAGGGAGCTCGGTATGAATACCGTGGTCCAATGAATAAATAATGTTAATAAGTAACTGCTTCTGGGCCATTGAGTTTCCTCTTTTTCTTATAATGTTTAATGTTTATTTTCTTTGGATGAATATACAATTACTTTATAAAGTTTTAATAATATTTATGAGGTATTTCAGAAATAATGTATGTAATTTATTCCGATAGTTTCTTTTTAACAATCATATCTTTTAAAAAAAATTTACAAATTTTTCTATAATTTATTAAGGTGTAACAGATGGTGTTACAAGTTACATAACCATTTTTCAATTATTTTAAGTTATACATCATCACGAATTATTCGAAGATAAATACATTGACTACTACTCGTTATAACATGCAACCTTATCAGTTTAATACTTAACCAATATACAATAGCCATCATTAGTTAATCTTTATCTTACCACATCTTTTCTAATGTTCAATTATTACCATGTACTCAAGGTTTCCTAATCAATCAAGTTAACACTTTACCTACTCTATACTAGTCACAAAATATCTAACTGAGATCAAATATTTTCATCCATCACCACAATCAAACATCATAGTAGTAGCACGTCATACAATCCTATACCAAGCATAATATACTAACAGAGATCAACCATTATCGTTACGACTTAACAATCAACCCCCCACCACAATAGTATCACCCATAACACTATACTAGTCAAACACAAACATATTCAACAACACACAATCCACAATCATAGTCATAGTGCAATTAGTCATTTAGGATGCTATGCATGAGTTAAGTGTATTTTGATTTTTTCTTTGTTAAGTGTTTCATGAATGCGAATGAGGACCCTTACAACAGTGTACTCATTAGAGTCATCTTGCCTCAGTCCCATTGGGCATAACGCTTCTATACTAGAGCGACTGGAGCTCACCAAGTCCTATAACAACCATGGGTAAAATGTCACACTGGCCCAATAATTTTAAAATGTGATCACAATTAATGGAAGCTTGGCTCTACATGGTCATAGTAACACTCGCCCTAGCCAGGGTATACCTGGTTGGCCAGCGAACACCCAACACCTAATTCACTTCCAGGCCTCCTAGGAATTCACCCCCAATTAGACCCCTAACATCCTGTTATGCAGATCAAAATGATTCATCCTCCTAGCATACTCCTCGTTGTATACTCTAGTATTGAGTTTCCCAATATGATCCCAAATGATCATGATGCATCTGTGATTTCCTTTCCTACGTTTCTTGTTCCTTTGTTAACAAAGTGCCAGGTGGAATCCTTACGCCCGGGGTCCTTATCCTTAATGCGTTGAGAAAATGAATACTAGGATTTTAAAATGTCTCAAACCTTAAATTTATGTGTCGGGTCTCAGTTATTAGCTAATACTTAATATTAAGAGTACTAAGACTAAGGCTTTATTAGCAATTAGATCCTTAAATAAATTTTCTAAACTAATTGACCATTTATATCATAGTTATTACTTAATACAGGTATGCCCCAGAATTAATGGGTACTAGAAAATTCAAAGGTATGCTTATTTTATCGATTCAATGGAAATGTTGCCTCGTTGTACAATTTGGTTCCAGACTCCATTTCCTTCGGTATTAACAATTTGAAATACTAAAATAACTTATTAAAATCAAGATTCCTTTAGAACTAAGTACTTAGGAAAATTTTGAATTTATCAAGTAAAATTATTGAACTGTTAAGCGAACACTGTCCCATCGCATTAGGTTACCATAAAACTTTATTCTTTCAGCCTTAGAGTCAAAATATATCTTGAGTATTAACTTGATAAAATAGGAAAATGCTCTTTAGCTAAATTAATTAATATTTCTTGTCCAAATTTATAAACATAGGCGTAAAAATTCTCTTTGGTCGAAAAACTTTGTTTTATTCATTCTTCCACTAGAAAACTCTGATTCAAGTGATTCCAAAGCCAAAAGTTACTAACTTTTTAAGTACTTTGTTTATAAAATAAAATTTTACCTTAATACTTTCCAAAACCAGCTTTCCACAAAATTATTAAAGTTACGTTATTTTCCTCATTTTTAAAATCACATACCACGCAATTAAGGACAAGTACCACTTAGCGTTGTTACCATCTGTATTTTCTTTTGGGTAATACTGATACATTACATGCCAAATATAGGGTAATACATCACAAGTCAAATTCAACGTGCTCGTCTTTTCTTATACCTTTGTAAAACCTCATTTTCGTACGTTTTTTGCTAAGGATTTGCATCGACACTGGGGGTTTCACTTAATTATTTCCAAACAACAATTCAACTCAAAATTTCTCACCACCAAACATCTATCAAACAAGTCCAAAACAACAATGATACACATTTACTCACAAGCTTAAAAATTGAGATTTATTTTATACAAGGAGTTAAGATTTCCTAAGTCACAAATATATTAGTGAGGTTGGCTTAAGTTGTTAAATACTTAAGCATGTGAGGTTGATGCCATCTCTTAGTGTGGGAGATGATATGTAAATTTTCATTATATGATTGTTAGTGGATAGATAGTTGATACCTCACTAGAGGTTAGTGTGAGTCTTATAATGGTGTTGTGTTTTGTGTTGGAGGTTGAGTCCTCCATATGTCTAGGGATTATTTCAGATTAGTATGAATGTGGAATTGAAGTATGATCGAGTTATGTAGTGATGCCCCAAGGTCGGTATGCCTTGGTTCCCAACTCATATCTTCATATATGGGAAGGGAAAAATACTTTGTCCATTGTTAGGGACTTGTAGGTTATGTTTTCGTTGTTTGTGTTGTTGAGCTATGTGTTGCTTAGGTTCTTAGGGTTAGTTCGTCGGGCTTGTTTAGCTTGACGTGAAAAATTATCCCTAATTTTAGTAAACCCTGGAAATTAATTCTAGGAATTTAGGCGGGATGTCGTGGGTGGTATCAGAGCAATTTTGTTTTATTAGGGCAAAACATACCAAGTTTTGGAAGTACTGAAAGATTTGGTTAATATAAAATTAAATTATCCTGTGAATAAATGGTGTTATGTAGGTCATATGTGTTGTTGTGTGGTGTATTTATGTGAAATTTCCAGGGACTTATGGCATTGCATTCCACTCCGCGAGCTTCATCGGTACAATTACCTTATTTAAAGGTTATGGTATGTTGTTATTTTCAATGTCATTGGTGTATTAAACCTTGGATACTTGTTTATGTACCTAGATTGAGTGATGGTGGGTCGTAGGCAAAGTAATGATCCTATGGCTGATGCACTTATCTTGTTGGTTGGTCTACTAGATAGGCAAGGCTGTGGTGCTAGTGATTTAGATTGCTTCCTGAAATAGAGGTCATCCACTTTTAAAGGGGGATACAACCTTAAAGGTACGTACTTGTGGATTAAGGAGATGGAACGTGTATTCTGATCTTTTGAGTGCACTAAGGCACAAAAGGTGGAGTACACCACCTATCAATTAGTTGAGGAAGTCGAGACCTGGTGGCTTCAAGCCAAGCAGCGTATGATTAACGTTGGGAGGCAATTAATCTAGGTAAATTTTAAGGAATATTTCTTGGAGGAATTTTTCCAGACGAACATTAGAAGCCGGAAGAAGCTTGAGTTTATAAAGCTCAAGCAGGGCACCATGTCAATTGGTGAGTATACTGTCAAGTTCAATGAATTGAGTCTATTCTATCCTTCATTCCAAAATAAAGGATTGAGTCTTCAAGGTGCGTGAAGTATGAGAACGGACTTCAGTTCAAATTAAAGGAAGTTATATGGTGTCAAGAGATTTGTAACTTTCCCGCTTCGGTGAATAAGTATAGAATCCTTAAGGAAGACAAATTAGCCTGTGTGGCTGAGAAGAAAGTATAGACATTTAAAGCCTCAACCTGGTAAATTTAAGAAGTAGACTCAATAAGGTCTAACCCTTTATCGGGAAAGATCTTCATCATCTAGTGGCCGGAGTGTTGGAAAATTTCAAGAAAAATGTTTTCATTGTAATGGTGACCATGTGGTCAAATATTACAATAAGAAAACTGGGATGTTTTATCACCTGTGTGGGCAAGAAGGCCATATCCGGCCTGATTGTCCTTAAATCGAAAAGATAAAATTATACAAATCTAGTGTGATATTGTTTATATGATGGTTATAATTACTAACATCAAAAATAAAAATTTTGATTGGTGTTTGATGTAGTTCTACATTTATTTAATGTAGGATTTGATAATTCTAGTGAAGCGGGACGTTAAACCCTGCGAAGTACTTCTCTTAAGGTAGAAGAGGAGTGTATGTTCTAAATGAATGATTTAATTCTATGCGATGATATATGTATTGGTGTATGCTTGTATGTTTGCCTTAAATGAGTGTGAATTCCCTTATTATGTAATTAAATATAATTGAATCTTATTGATGAATTATTCTGGATTGGCAATTGTTGATGACATGCATTTGGAATATATTTATATGATATGTCTTCTTGGATTTCCATGTGTGGATGATGTGAATTGATATCCTTGGAGACTGTATACTAATTGTATGTCTGGAAATCACTGTGACTAGTTGCATGCTACTGACTATGATATTAAATATGAATATGTTTACTTGAGAAAGGGTGTGAGATTTATGTGAGGCTGAGATTTTCATGTGTATCTTTACATTTCATGGCATGCATGACATATTATAATGTAATTTATAGGGATCCTATGAGATCCTATGGAAAAGACCTAGTGGGAAGGCAACCCTTGCGAGGGAATAAATATTTGAGCAACTATGCGTGGTTGTAATTGCCTTGGTAGATGAAATCAATGATAGACTCGTAGCACATTTGAGGAATGCGTGTCATTTATTGTTTGTTACTGCATTCACTTTTACGAAAGTCTTAAGTGTTACAAAATAGGCGTTGGCGGTTTGGTACTAGTAAAAGCATGATGTACTTGCGAGCACTTGATAAATTGTGGACACATGTAATTAAGTACTTCCCATAATCGGATCTGTTACATATGCATTATTTTGGTGGCATAGCATATGCATTAGCCATAGAGACATGACATATGACCTTGAGATGCCCAAAAGGGATAAAAACCTATTGATGTTAAGAATTGAGAGATGAAATTAGAATTAGTGGACACTAACTAATTGTGTTATTGTCGTTATTGTTATCTCTTTGGTGATGTATATGAAATGTGATATAAAATGTGATAACGATGTGAATTAGTGAAGTAATCCCTTATTGTGACATGGCTAATGAAATTATTTATGTATGTTTCTCGTAAAATTTAATATGATTATGTTTTTATTGTTGAATTGAAACTCCTTGAAAGGAGGATGCGTTGGTTGTGCATACATATGTATTATCACATTCTTGCCTATTGATTCATCATTGAGAAAATATGCTCACTCTCTTATGTTATCCATTTTTAGCTCTTGTGGTGTAGGCCATGGTTTTTGGAGTAAGTCTTTTTGGATTAAAGAGGTATAGTATGAAGGAGATGCTTGAATGCCTTGGCCGGTATACTTTTGATCATTTGTATATGGCATTTATTTTGTATAGATATACTGCCTTAAATTGATGGTGATGATTTGGTATTTTGAAACATCGATTGATATACTAGGATCATTATGTGATGGACTTTTGGTCTTTTTGTATCACAAACTAGTATATAATGTTGCACGACATGAAGTTGGAACTAATGACTCTTGACATTTTAGTCATGAATGGTAAATGCTAAATTTTCTCATGGTTGGTAAATATTGTGATTGAACAAGTTGTAAGAAGAATTGTTGATCTTAACTAGATACTTGTGATGATACCATGGTAATTGAGAATTGGTAATAGAAAATGATGATGTGAATATGTGAGAAAATTGTCAAGTTTATGTATTAGAATAACATTGCCAAATATGTGTGTAGTGAGACATTTTAGGGTGTGAAACCATAATACCATGTTTCTAGGTCCAAAATATATATAAATGTATTGGTAAAATTAGGAGAATTAGTGATTGATTTAGTGATATACTAGTAGGCCACTATGTTGGAATTATAAGTATAATATGAAAGTATTGTATCTAGATGTGCAAATTATGTGTAATGAGTTGAGATAATGAAATTAGAACCTAAAAATTGATAAGATTGAATTGGGTTGGAAAATAGACAAAGTGCCATTTTTAAAACCAAATAACCATTTTCAATGACTAAATTGTAATTCAATGTTTAAAAAAGCAATATAACCAGCGTCTTGAAATATGTCCATGAAGATCCATGGTTTAGAATTAATTTGGAAAGATTACTTAATAGGTAACAACTTTATTATATGACTTTTAATGATCCTAGGACTTCTTAGAACTAATCCTAAAACCCCTTCTTGCTTTTGGGTCAATTTAAATATTCCGCAGATATATGTTTAGTAAGTATGTGATCAATTATTTTAAATGGGTGTTGAGTTGACAAAAATAAAGTGGGTGTTGAGTCTTAGTTAGACACTCTTAAAATAAAGAGTAGGTGTTGTTTGAGTTTACATATCTTCTCATATCGTCATATATGAGATAGGTCTTTAAATAGATCCGGGGTGATAGTTAAAATGTTAATTGTGGTGTTCTTCTTCCAACTAATTGTCAAATATGCAAAATTTATCCTAATTTTCATTATCTAAATAATAATAATAATAATAATAATAATATTTATTAGATTAAGGACGCCAGATTAATGGTATATATTGTTGAAATTGACTCATGTGGGTTTTATGTATATATTGATGATTATGTTATCTATAGTATTGATGACTCTGAGTTTGATTTGGATTTTTGTGGTAATAGTTGTTGAGTTGATAAGTATTAAGGTTAGTGGAGCTAGGCTATGATGTTGGAATGGTTGTATATGCGTTATGATTCGTGTCCATGCAATTTTGTATTATCATGACATCATATGCATTATAAAGATCTTTGATTCGCTCAACACTCAGATTTGCTGTTTGAGACTGCTAATTATAGCACTACGATTTCTATGCAGTTCTCAAGGTACCACCGATTATAACACTATTATTTGTTATGTGGATTATCCATTTTAGCACTTAAATTTGTCGTTGATAAAGGTACCACCGATTATAGCACTACGATTTGTTGTGTGGATTATCCATTTTGGCACTCAGATTTGCCATGGCACTTAAATTTATCGTTGATGAAGTCGGATCCATATTGCATGTTTTTGTGCATTTGAAAATTCGATCATTTGTATAGAGTATAGTATATGATATGTGTATAGGTATTGGAAGAGTAGGAAGTATCAGATGATGATAATTGATATTGAGATGATAATTGATTTGACAATGCTTGGAATTGAATTAATGTCTGATATTGTGTTTGGTGATGTTTAATGTTAAATTGATAATTGATATATATATATATATATATATATATATATATGGTGATGGTTGAGATTAAATTGATGATTGATATGTATTTAAAAATATTTGGAATTAAATTACATGATCCACTAGGTAAATGTTCTTTATGTATAAGATTGCTATTTAATACTTTGAGTGGTACTTACCCCTCAACTTTTATTTTAGTGAGTTTTTAGGGTGATGGTACCGCAAGGTGAGCACAGAGATGGATGCAATGCAATGCCGAAGACAGATTCGTATTAACTATTTTGTTGTGGTGTTTATTTGGTTGATATATGAAATGATGGTACGACCCTTTGGTTGGCCTAGAGTTGTTTGTTATGTGAAGTTTTCTATAGCCCTTCTTTTGGCTTAAATTGGCATACACACATTTGTGATGCCAAAAGTTAAGTGTTGTTTAATATATTAAGTTTTGGTATGGCCCTTCAGTTGGCCTAAGTTGTTAAGTATTTATGCATGTGAGATTGATGTCATCTCTTAGTGTGTGGGATATGTAAATTATAATTATATGATTGTTAATGGATAGATAGTTGATACCTCATTAAAGGTTAGTGTGAGTCTTATAATGGTGTTGTGTTTTGTGTTGGAGGTTGAATCCTCCATATTTCCAAGGATTATTTCAGATTGGTAATGATGCCCTTATGTCGATATTCCTTGGTTCCCGACTCATATCTTCATATATGGGAAGGGAAGGATACTCTGTCTATTGTTAGGGACTTGTAGGTCTATTTTTAAGCCCGTTAGGGCTTGTAGGTTATGTTTCCGCTGTATGTGTTGTTGAGTTACATGTCGCTTAGGTTCTTAGGGTTAGTTCGTTGAGTTTGTTTTAGTCAACATGAAAAATTTTCTCAAATTTTAATAAACCCTAGAGATTAATTCTAGGAATCTAGGTAGAATACCGTACTTCTGATAATATTTTTCTTTAAAACAAATTAGATATAATAGTGTAAAATAAAATGACGATTCAAACAATATCCATTTGATGATTTCTAATAATTTAACAAATAATTTAGATAGGAATAGTCTACTTTTAGATAGAAGACACCTTAGGTTAAAATATATTATGTACTGTAATTAGGTTATGATGTGTAAGCTTTTTATTTTTATTTTTTCGGTATACTTTGATGTGTAACATTCTAGACTTGTAGAATAAATAAATGCAGACAAACAAGCCAGTTGAGTTATGCATATAATTTTTGAAGAATATTTTAAAAATAATTTTACATAAATTATGCATAACAGTAAAAATTAAAATAAAATACATTTTAAACAAATATCTAATATAAGTATTTGAAAAGTTCTTCGACTTGATTCATATTAAAATTTGTTTATCATATCATACAAATCTTGCTGCTGCTGTTGAACTTAAAACCTTTATTTTTGGTCCAGACACATATGCATGTACCGTAAGAGAGTACTTAACTTCGACAAAGAAAAAAAGAATACTTGTGTAAGAGGTGATAAGGAAAAAGTGTTGCCTATAAAATATGTAGACGGTTATGTTGAAAAATTATTGAAAGCTTGTATATCCACTTAAAAGTCATATAGTAGTATTTTTTTTTTTATGTATTAACAATGACTGGAGAAATTGAAAATTATTGGCATAAAGATTTGGTATTCTTACATCATTCACAAACTAAATAAAAAAAATATATTTTCGCAATCCAATTATTGAATTATAATGGTCCATTACCTTGTTTATTTGTGTCAAAACGTGTATCAAGCAATGTCAAATGAATCTTATTCCCATGTAATTGTCCATTACCTTATGAAACATGTTAATATATTCTCTCTGATAATAAAAAAAGCCAAAAAAATTAGAAGAAAAAGATAGGCACAGGAAGCACCAGTACAAGATCAGTCCAAATTACGTTTTTCAAAGAGAGAGCAGGGTAACACTCCCACTCAAAAAATGAATTAGAAAAATCCCTGCATTTTTTATCCAAACCAAGACCATACCATCATGGAAGTAAAATCAAACACCTGCATCACAGATTTTACCTTGTTCCTGAATCTGCGGGTTTTTCGTTCTGCCCAGATATTCCATACAACTGCGTGCCATACAGCATCCCATGCAGCCCTACATTTCTTTGCTCCCAGCCAATGCCGTGTTGCTGTAAGTGTGTAGTCCTCTCCCGAGGCAGTGCAGTTTGGATTCCTATGTTGACATACCATTTTCTTCCACAAAAGAGTAGCAAAGTTACTTGAGAAAAATTTGTGGTGCACTGATTCATCCGCCTCTGAACAGAAGCTACCACTCTTGTTTTGAATTACAATTCCGCGTTTGCTGGGGTTGTCTACAGTTTGGATTCTGTTCTTAGTGAGTCTCCAAGAGAAACTAGTAATCTACCTTTGAGGGTGGAAGTTTTAACCAAACCCTCTGATAGATGTCCTTGTTTATTAGGCATCCTCGTTCTGAATTAACTTGTATGCTGAAAAATGTTAATATTGATGGATGAGTAATAACAATTTTAGATTACTATTTGCTGTCAGAAACGTTAATTACATGACAATAAACTTAATATTGAACTTTAAAACAATTATTTAATTCTCAAATGACGTAAAAGTGACTTTGATTTATGTGTGTTTTAAATGAATCCGCTTAATATGGGTCGAGGAGAGGAAATTTTACTACCTGTATACGATGGGTTTATGCACCACGAGCCATCAACGATTGTTTAACAAATAATTTTCTTTCACAAGTTGAAACATTTTCATTAACTAGAAGTACAACTATTGAAAGTTGAGTTGTTGGAGAAAACTGTTAGCACAAACTATTATAAGCTTCATCGTTGTTGATGAAATCCAAGTGACGACAACGACAGCAGCAGGTAACACTTTGCATTAAGCTAGTTCAGAAATACCAGAGCTCATCGGTCCATGCCCGTAATTAATTTACAAAACATTAATGCTCGATATACTTGACGAAACAAAAAGGTTAATGCTCAACTCACTATATACTTCATTGATTTTACGTCAAATGATTTTTCTTTTGGGGGCACCAGAACACATCAATAGCCGCGTGGAACGCATTTCTCTTTATCAGAATAATTTGCACAGGGAAGTTTGACGTGATTTTACCTGGGATATATAATTCAAGTATTTGTCTACTATGACATTAGTGTGCCTCTTTACATTTTCTCACTTTGTATTCGTCAGCGTCTGTGAACTCCTTTTTTCCTCGGTGCAACAAGGGAACGTGAAAATCTCCATAGCTATTTGAATAGCCAGAGGGAGGGAGAAAAAAGAGTGGACTTTAATATTAGTTTGTGCTGAAAAGTTATACACCATTTGCTTCCGAGTCATTCTGCAATTTTGCACATTTAAAACCATCATCAGCCCAGCTAAATTAAATGTTTGTCAAAAACACAAAAGATGAAATAATTATTAGAGAAAATTATATTTAAACTAAACCAATATGGCACCTGATGGCTCTCCCTTTCATCTTTTGTAACCTGAGAAGTCTGTGTATGGTCAGAAAAAGGGAGGGAATATCATTAAAGTTCGGAGAGTATAAATATGTATATTGCCCTAAGACTCTTTCCATTTCATTTTATTTGTTATTTTAAGGTTATACACACATCTTAGGAAAATCATTAGATGCACTATTTACTATAACAAAATAATTGTATTTGTCCAATATACTCTCATTAATGATACTTGACTTTTTAACTTTTTTTCACACTTCTTATAATGAACGAGGGTATTATTAACACTCAATGCTTTCTCAAAGTGACAACTATTTTGAAACCAAAATAAAAGGCTAAAAAAGTGGCAGTTAAAATGAAATGAAGAGAGTAACTTTTACAACAGTTACCATCATTTACCTTCATATCTTCCAAAAGATTTTCAAGTTCAACAGTTATCTCATTGAAGGATGGACGGTTGCTAGGAATTGCTTCCCAACATCTTTGCATCAAATCTAACAGTTTATGATGCCCGTTTCTCGGAAGTTCTGGTCGCAGTCCCTGAAAGAATGCGCAACATCACAACTGGGTCAGATACAAGGTGGATACTTCCTAGTTGAACATTGCAACTCAGTCCCAGCAACATGAATATAACTCCAACAGTAACTTTTACTTCACACATGCTATCATAAGCATCCATATTCCCTGAGCTAGCATAATTATTTCTGTGAAAAATCCTTTAATATCAAATAGAAAGACAAAAATTGAAATGCCTTACACAATTACATGTTTACAACTTCCTTTGACATTCTTTTATTGACTATATCCTATGACATCTATCCTGTTAGCTTTATGACTTTAAAACTAGTTCAGATGTTAGAGAAGAAAGTTACATGTGGTGTAGAGCTCCGAAGAACAAACAATAGAGCTCAGGAGCCACAACAGAGAGGTATAAAACCTGTTTCAGCAGTTGAGGGGTCCGTACAAGTTAGAATAAAGCTAACAATGGTTGCAACCAAGCTGTGCAGGTCAAAGATTGGCCAAAACAGAGAAGAGTTTGCCGGAAATGGCTAAGAATTGAGGCCAGAAATATTGCCAAAGGCGGGTCTTTATCAAAGAGAAGGGGCGGGTTCTCTGTTTGATCAAGTGACAGCGGGAAATAGGGTTTGAGTCTGTTCTGATTTAATGAGAAAAGGGAGCAAAATCCCAAGTTGGCCCCCTAAAACCCTTCAAAGCAACACCAGTTTAGGGACAGAGAGGGGTTTTAAGTTTTAACACTGGAGTAGAGTTGTGCCTGCTACAACAATTTATATATCATAGTAATGTGTCATGTTAGCTTAATTATAAAACAAACAAGCACTTCAAGCGCTGTAGTGACACTGACAGCTACAAAAACCACTACCCTATGAAATTTTTTCCACGTTGGGTGCGATGCTAAACCACTACCATTGACCACTATGTTAAGAAACTAAGACAACTGGTATAGAGAGCAAAAATACATCAACAATTATTGATTCACACTTTTTGGTTGATAGGAAAAAGGCAAACAAATTTTGTATCGGCAAAACCAATTCAAGATTTACAAGCACATGAAGCAATAAAGAACTTCTTCGTAAAAATTGAGGCATGCATACAATTATGTATGATGTTATTTGTTGAGCAGGTTTAGAGCAATAATCTAATTCAGGTTTCAATTTTACGTATTAAACATTATGCTTGAACATCCAAATCTCATTGATATAAAAAGAGCAAACCTGTCTCACACCCAAGGCAGCTTGTAGTGGAGTCATCGTATCATATGGTACCTAAAAAAGTAGATGAAAACAAAAATTGTTTTTACAAGGATCCCCTTGAAAGATAAGAAAATCATACAGGTCAAAGGTTAGGAAAGGAACATATTAAGAGGATACAATGTCATACATCCAAGAAGGGCTATACCTTAGCGGTCACTAGTTCCCACAGTACAATGGAAAAACTGAATACATCTGCTTTCTGATCATAGGGCTGATGGTTTATAACCTTGTGAGAAAATCCAATAACAGTAAGATACTGAAAGTGAACCAGCACAAAATGAAAATATCACATGGCAATTATGTCTATTAGAAATCTATAGTGTTTATTTCTTCTGCTCATTAGCTTACATTCTATCTAAGGTTTTCAGGAGTAATAAGAGCAATTTCATAACACAGGATTATATCCATTTCTTTGCTGTATTGTATGGACGCTAAGGAGATATGTTACTAATTGCTATAATGATTAAGTACTAAGGAAATATGTGTATATATTATGAATTATAATTGTTAATAGCCTAGAACCACGAACATCCTACTTATGAAAATAAGAGCTTGATAGAACATGAAAGAAAGCATTTAATAGATAGAATTCAGGAATACACACAAAAAACATCAATATTTTTCTAAAATCGTACCATTTAGAAATATCACAAGCCCAAGTGATGAGTAATGGCACCAAGTGATTGAATTCAATAGTTTCTCCAAAAATTATTGCCACTAGAGATATAGTAATATGGAAAAGACAAAATTGTTTCCAGCACCGATAGAACTGGAAGCGTCCCTTGTTAGGAGGATGGGTTCTTCGCATTTCACTTGATGGTCAGAGGCAATTTGAAAACTAAGCAGTTATGATAGTTCTAATGATTCCCCTGGGAAAGATAGATGTCTCCTACATTACCATACCATGTGGAAATAGTGACATAATTTCATAGTTATTCAGTCTCAGTGCTACATGAGGAACACATGTCAAGATGAAGGAATGGGAAGACCTAGGATGTAGAAGATCATAACATGAGTGATATTGGGTAGATTACTGTAATTCCTAAGAGAATCTTCCATGGTTTATGTTAAACAAGAAAATGGAAATTAAATTTGTAGAGGCCACTACAAGAGTCTCCAAAGAACAAGTGAAACTAGAGTAGTCATCAAACAAAACTTTTAGTTGTTATTATTAATTATTAATAACAGCCTAGCCCCTGGCTTTCCAATTATCAGTTTCTTAGACAATATCAAAAAGCAAAAGTAGTTTTCTAATATCATTTTTAAACAACGAACCTCTGGTGCCATCCATCTATATGTTCCAGTTTCTGCTGTCATCACTCCCCCCTGACTTAGGAACCGAGCAACTCCAAAATCTGCCACTTTAACAACCTAAAAACAATATATTAAAAACATAAAATTTTATAGAGTTAATAAAAAATACATATATGCAAGTTGCCACTCCAAAACAAAATCACATTATGAAAATTTAAAAGATTCAGTACCAGCAGTTAATAAAAATAACAAAATCATAAATATATAATGAAATGAAACAGGGAGCACTGTTTCTGGAAGTTTTAATATTTGTCACAAATTTCATACCATATTTTCAATGAATACTATTTGTCATGACCATTGGATGAATCATGATGTTGATTAAACTTTAGTACAATAGAATACTTTTTTGATCATTCAGAATAACAGTAAAAGAGGGAAGATAAGTGTCGAGGAGTGGGAGAACCAGGGCTCGAAACCAGGCCCTACACACAATAATATAATTATTACAAATGTTTTGTTATTCAGATAACCTGAGAATAATTTGTCACACAGCTACCAAAAAACAAGTACTTAAATCAATTTATTGAGTTAAAAATACACACCCATGGATGTTTGCATAGATCCGATTGCTTGCATACAATTTAATAATACCCATTTTAGTAGGGGTGATATTAAATAAGTAGAAAAACAGAAGTTTTCAAAGGGGTGATATTAAATAAGTAGAAAAACAGAAGTTTTCAAATTTTCAATGAATTCTTACATTGTGTGTATCCATTAGCAAATTGGCCGTCTTCAGATCCCTGTGAATTATGTTTTTTTGGTGCAAATACTCCATACCCTTGCATACATCAATTGCGAATTTTAATAATTGAGACAGCTCCAAAACATTACGATTTTTATGCAAGTAATCATAAAGGCTTCCTCCAGGCATATACTCTGCATGAAAGAACAAAAATTTAAAAATATATCTTGATAGATTAAATTGGAAAAAGAAAAGAATTACACCACATTTTTCTCTAATAAATTAGACATGAACAAGAAAATACAAAGCAGAAATGAAAAGTCAATAACATTTTTTTCATGCTTACTTTGCGAAAACATTTAAATTATGTATTTAAATTTATATAGACAAAAAACTCTTTCCTAGACCTGTCAATTTACCTATTGTCATCCATTATCATTTTTTTAAAATCTTTAAACCCTAGTATTCCCTTGAACACTGTTGAGAGATTAGCTAAAGCCTCCCTACTGTTCTTCCACAGTAATGATTGCTCTATTCAGAAGGGCCAAGAGGGATATGGATGTATTCTTTTCCCTTTATTTGGAGTAAAACTAGGTTCAAACCACAAACATTAGAAGAGATGGGGTTGTGAACATGTAATATAATACTGTTTAGTACATAAAAATTGATCACTAAGGTTGGGCTTATTGATACTACACAATCAGATGACATACAACTATATATAACAACAGAACCAAACGGATGGTTCTATACCTGTTATTATGCACAAATGTGGGCACTTTGTACAAGCACCAATGAAACGAACAACATTTTTATGATGCACCTGTCTGCATTCAGAAATACAAAAAGTCAAATTGTCAAAAGACTTTCAGGGAAGAGAAAGGTGGATTAAATGAGAAAGTATGCAATATATTTGATCTTTAAACTTATGTTCTAAAGATGCATCAAGCATAATTAAATCTTGCAAAACTACAATTAATGTAAACAAAGGCAATGGCAAGATAAAATTATGCAGCAGATGGAAGAACCTCAGATTAGAAAACATCAATTGAGAAATAATAAGTTGGTAGGATGTTACAATTAACATCAATTGTCAAAAGTTTCTAGTGGACTGACATCCCATCCTTGAAGGGTTGACCAAGTGAATAGTTGAGAAGATGCAGTATGATCTGAATTCTTAAACTACAAACGGTAAAATAATGACCTCAGAATTGCCACTTCTTGAGCAAACTCATCCTCTAAGGCATCATTCAGTTGCTCAGATCTCAGAACCTTGACAGCAACATCTTCACCAAGATAAACTCCATGATACCTGAGTATGAATCATAGCACCAATTAGAAGTTAGAAAGATAAATCATTAAATATTATGATAGAGAGAAGAGAGGAATTGAACACAAGTAATTTATGGTCAAACAATACAACTTACAGATCTCCACAGGATCCAGATGCTATTTTTTCTCCTAACTTAAGCAACCTCCTGTCTATTTCCCAATCTCCTGATTTTCCCTCGGCTGCTAAGGCTTTCTCTACACCTGAATGAGAATTTGAAGATCGAGACCATGACCCCTAGAGAAAAGAAGAGATTGATTACAATCTTACAAATCTTGATTACTCAACAAAATGAGCTTCCATCTCAGGTTGTTATTGAATTCCAAAAATGTGGCTTAAAATGCAGATTAGTCCCTAAACTTTAGCTAATGTGTGACTTACCCAAGTTTTAAGATGTAAAAAACCACCCACTTGTTTAGCAACCTCTATAGTGAAATTTTTGTTTTGTTTAACTATGTATTATTATGATTATCATAGAATTTTAAATCAGATTTCTCATTTTTTATAATCAGTGCAGTGCTAATATTAATTTTTTAATTCAAGACCATGGTTTCAAGTGATCATATAAAATACAATTTTTCCATTAATGAAGTGGATCTGATGAACAGAGTAGGTTTCATTAACTGAAGTCCAAGGAGAGGGAACAATGTATTTCAAACTTGGGGTGAATAACACATCAAACTAAGTATTTTGCCAGGAGAGGGGAATTGGGACAGTGCACAATAAAGCAATATTAATGATGAGTTATTAAGTCTTGGGTGGCCTGACAAGGTTTTTTACCCCTAATGTTTGTGTTTACTGTTTAGTAATTTTGGAAATTGACACAGTCATCATTTTTTACGGATGTTGCTTAGCAGCTTTGGAATAGACATTGTGCATAAGGAGTGAGTTTGTGCATCTTCTTTTGATCATTTTTTTAAAATTATCCACCATAGGGGCTTTGGTAGCAGGAAGGAGTGTAAGATCCTAAGGTAATGGTGCTGGTTTTGCAGGTTTATGTTTGTACATGGTGGAACTGGAAGCAAAAAAGTTAATCAGATATTTCTTCTTACCTATACAATTTGGCAATAGGGGTAATAACCATGTGTATCGCCCTGTGATATTTTTTCAGTTTTGTGTGTGTGTGTGTGTGTTGGGGGGAGAGGGGGGGGGAGGGGGGGGGGGGGGGGGGGGTGGCTCTGGTAGATATGAAGGTTGCCAATTGCTTTCTCCTAATAAATTGCTTCTTACCTAATAAAATAAAAGGTTGCTTGTGCTGGCCAGGTAAATTGCAAAACTGTAACTTAACTTCTTGCCAGGATCAGGATGTATGTTAAGCTTGTTTGTTATCAGTGGTCTATTCGCCCCAATCAATTTTCTACCCCTAAAGAGGAAATTGTAGAGTTATTACATTTTCTTTCCTAAGTACATTCCAGGACATACAAGCAAATGAACATTGAGAATCATTCATTCATTCTTCAGAGAGATATAATTCCAACATCTCACATGAAACCAACAACAGAATTTGTAGATACAAAGTCAAGGAGAGACAATGCACCTCACTTCTGGCAACAGCTTTTTCCATGGCATCATACAAACCATCTGTTTCCTGAGCACAAGATTGCAAAGTCAGCGACATTTGGACTCAGCACAGATCCCTGTCATAAAGGAAATATAATAACAATTCTACTTAACAACCTACAAGCCAGACTCCTGATATAGCCAATTTTTTGTCTGACTAAAAATCTGACAAGAAAATATTATTTATAAATACTTATGATGCATATGCCACATTTTTTGGTATAAATAATTGTCTTCTCACCCAATCTACCATCAAAGCTCGCAAAAAAAAATCAGATTTTCACATTATATTAGATCACTGACCCTCTTTTCCCTTTCAAACTCCCATGCGACTTGTTCCATAGCATTTTCACACCCTAAAGCTTCTTCTTTATTCCTTTCTTGAGTTTCAGGTTTCATCACTGTTCTTCTCTGTCTCTATTTCTCCAGAGCTTGAAAATGAACTCCCTTGCTCCATTGTTGTGCATTGCAACTACAGTGGGTAGTGAACCCATCTCCGACGACAACACGAGTTGCTCTGCTCTATTTTGAAGGCACCCAACCGGTTTCGATCTTCTCTGACGATCATGACACCTGTTCTATTTCAGCTTTTTTCTTCTGTTTGGTCTCTGTTTTATTCATAAACATGGCTTCGAATACTAGTGGTGGAACTCAGGCAGTTGGAAGCAAGGGGAAAGAGGTCGATAATGCTGGTGGTGTGTCTCAAGTTCCCGCAACTGAAACAATAAGTGGAAGAACTCAAAGGAATGTTGCTGAGATGAGGCCTGATGCTGCGTCGAATTATGGTGTTTGGTTGCAAGGGTTGCAAGTAGAATCACGTGCAAGTTCTGTAAAAAAGAATTTACTGGAGGTGCTTATCAGCTCAAACATCACCTAGCAAAGACAAAGAAAAATGCTAGTGTTTGCAGATCAATGTTGAATGAGGTTTGGAAGGAAATGTAGGACATTGTCTTTTGGTTGCAAGAAAGGCTCTGTCAAGAAGACAAAAGAATTTGAAGTTGACGTGTGTTGAAAGTGGTGAAGATGTGGGAAAGAGAAAAAGGCAAGAGGAAGACACCCCTGCAACTCTTTTCAAGAAGAGGGGAGGAAGCAACCAACAAACAACTAATTCTATTTCAAGAAGGATTTGAGGGAGAAGGCATTCCTAGACATTTCTTCTTTCTTCTACAATAATGTTATTCCCTTTCATGCTGTGAAGAGTGAAGAATTATTAAATGAATGGAACAATTGCAAGACATGGGATTGGATTTAAACCGCCATCCTATCATGAAATTCAAGTGAAATATTTGAAGGAAGGTTGAAATGACAAAGAGCATTGTGCTGAAATACAAAAGAAGTTGGGAGCAATATGGCTGCACTATAATGACAGATGGATGGACTGATTAGAGGAGGACTATGCTTAATTTTCTGGTAAATAGTCCTATGGGAACTATTTTCCTAAAGTCTATTGATGCATCTCATATTTGCAAGACAACTGATAAGATATTCAAGATGATGGATGAGGTTGTAGACAAGGTTATAGAGGCAAATGTGGTCCAAATAATCAATGATAATGCTACTAATTACAAGGTAGCCAATTGTTGATAGAGAAGAGAAAAGGACTTTATTGGACACCTTGGGCAGCTCACTGATGCTTGAAGATTTCAAGAAGAAAATACCTTTCCACAAAGATACAATTGCAAGTGGTAAAAAGATTACAACTTACATATATTCAAGGACTAGTCTCATATCTTTATTGCATCAATTTACTAAGGGGGCTGATTGGATTAGACCTTCCATGACTCCTTTTTCTACCTTTTATCTTTGGGGTGCCTAAATGACCATAAGGGAGAACTAACAAGAATGTTTGCATCAAATGAGTGGAAAGGCAAACAATTGGCAAAGACAGCTGATGGGAAGCTTGTTGAGAATTTGGTTACCTATAAGGAGTTTTGGAAAGTTGTCTTGAATTGCTTAAGGGGTGGAATCCCCTAATTTGAGTGTTGCGTTTGGTATATTTGGAGGAGAAATCAGCCATGGGATTTATATATGAAAGAAATGGATAGAGCAAAAGAGAAGATACAAAGTAACTTCCAAAGTATTCAGAAGAGGTATATAATATCTTCAACTTCATACACTAATTCAGTTTTATCTTGCTATTTAATTGGGAACTAATTCAATTTTTAATTTGTGTTTACTTTCTTTAGATACATGTCTTTATGAGAAATAATTGATAAAAAATGGAACCAGCAATTGCAAACACCTCTACATGCTGCAGGCTACTACCTTAACCCAATGCTACATTATGGTGAAGGTTTTAAGGTAGCTGCTGAGGTGAAACATGGTCTATATGATTGCTTACAAAGAATGATTGGAGATATGAATGAAGTCAATAAGATTGATTGCCAGTTTGAAATTTTCAAGAGTAGGAAAGGTTTTTTTGGTTTAGATATAGCTACATGTGGATTCAAAAACAAAACACCAATGCAATGGTGGGAATCCTATGATGATGAGCATCCAGAGTTGCGGAGATTTGCTGGTCATGTATTGAGCATAACATGTAGCTCAAGTGGTTGTGAAAGGAATTGGAGTGCTTTTGAGATGGTAAGATTTAAATTTTATTTAGGTTCACACTAAGAAAGGAAACCGTTCAAAGCAAACTACCATGAATGACGTAATATTTGTGATGGCCAACTCAAAGCTAGAAAAGAAGAAACAATCTAGAAAACAACCAACATATGACATTGAGGATATTTGTTCCGATGATGATTGGATTGTTGAAGAGAAGGGGGATGGGTTGGACTTGGAATTAGATGAGGACAATGTCATTGTAATTGAAAAATTAGGTAGTGCTGCTGCTGCAAGTGCACCCAACGATGATTTAGAGGTTCCTCCTGACGTTGATAGTGAAGATGCTGCATCAAGTGCAATTATGATGATTTAGTGAATGACTTGACATATCATAATTGGGGCAACTTACAGAATATACTGCAGTAGTAATTTAGTATTCTATTCTATCATTTCTATGTCTAGTAAAATAGTCTATTACAGAATCTGCACATAGAGACAAGGCTATTTTGGGTTTGCTGATATTTTTTGGGGATTTAGTACAGCTAACAGCAGCATACACATACACTAATCTTTCTTTGCAAATACACAGCCTGTGACACAGACTGTTCATTTTTGTCAAACAGCCTTGTGTCTTATTGGAATTTGTTTAAATATATGACTACTGAAACTTTTATGGTGTGATAATGTTATATTTCTTGTTCAATATTATTTTTTATGCTTTTGTATAAGTTAAAACATAATTATATATGTTTAGTAGGATCTTACAATCCGAGTTTACAATCCTCCAATTTATGATCTTCCAACCCCCCTCCGATCTCATGTAAGATTCCAATTTTTACAACATTGCGCATAATGGCAATAGAGTACAACCACCAAGTATGAAAATTGCATAATCAGTTAGAGAGTTATCAAGTGTTTGCAACAACACAAATGCCATTGTAAAATTAATACTAATGAACAAAGACAGGTTTCAAAGATACAGCTTTGCAGACAGCTGACATCTTCAGGAGAAAGCAAATATCATCAAATTCATGATAAGCAGTAGTGTACCTCTACTGGCCATCCATCCACCACAAATACGTCAAGGGAATAGCCGTCAGTTGTGGAGAAAACATGTGCTTCTCGGATGTTAAGTCCAATATCAGACAGCAAAGCAGACAGCTAAAAGAAAATAATATTCGTCAAGAGAAATCATGTTATCCATCAATTATACTACACCTTAACAAAATTATTGACCAAGTAGAACCTCACACTTGATTATGTCAATAGAATGAAGCTACATTTACACTTTATTCAAAGGAAAGCCTAGATTTCCAGCCTCAAGCTCTTGTGTAAAATATACACTCCAGTTTTACAGTTAACACTCAACCTCTTCTCTACCCAATGTTTTTGGATTATGTAAGAATACAGGAATATACAATAATATAAATCACTTGTAAGTATAAAGAAAACAATGAAACAGCAAAACTATGCATTAAAACATTGGCATCCAACCACATAGACTTTAGTCTACGTTTGGAACAACTTATAAAAATAGCTTATGCCATTAAGTTGTTTTGACTTATTCTGGGTACAACTTATCAAAATAAGTTATTTTCAACTTATGTCAACAAATTCTATGATCAAATTTATAGTATAAACTCTTGCAAAAAAATACTACTTATTGTATAAGCTCTTAATTAAGTTGCATATTTACAATCCTTAATCTAGCCTCTATTGTCTTTGTTGAAAGTCCCATGGCGTAATTAATAGTATATAACATGAGGGTAATCCTTATCCTAAGAGCTAACTATTGGGTTAAGTCTGTCATTTCAAAAAGGGTCGGATCACCCGTGGGGGGGTGTTGTAAGTCCCACATTATTAGGCCACTTGTATTTGTCCATGCTCCATATGTTAATTCCTGAGCATCAATAGTATATAGGGTAAGGATAATCCTCATCCTAAGAGCTAGCTTTTGGGTTGAGTTAAGCCATCTATTTTTTAAAAGGATTCATTAATCTTTGCTTTCATATGACAAGTTGACAACATGCTCTAGAATTTAATAAATCTCTTTTTAACAAATACATTTAATTTTGAGGGAAGTTTACATTTCATTCCACAAATATGTTAAGTTGATAGAACTATGAAAAATATGCCTATAAATTGTGCAAAGTAGATTGGAAGCTCATTATCTTGGGGGACTTTCAAACTTACAACAAATTTAGATAATATATAAACTTCAATAAATAAATCAAACAGAAAAGGTAAACTATTTAAACATACCTGGCTTAACAGTTTGGGCTTGTCAACAGTGGAAAATATTATTTCATGGAGAGGGACACTTGAATGTTCATGCCTGTAGTTTGCATGGTAAGGTTTAAGTGTTCAACTAATTAGTCATTAGCAAATATATCTAATTGTTCAGGTAACATTTGGCACACATGTTCAATTTGTATTGTTCAATTCTAATGCATAGTATCTTAGTCTTTTCAAAAACTAAATACATAGTATGTTGGTGAATAAACAAAAATATTAGACAAATAAATTTTGGCAATAGATCCAAAGAGGAAAAAGTTTGCAGCCACGATCCCCAGTCTTGATGATAGTAGTTATTTTGCTATTTCAAAAAGTAAATAAAGAGAAACAGCATCATAAAGTTATTCAGGTGGTACCTCTGGAAAAAACTGTCAGTGAGAAACTTTTCCTCTGTCTTTTTGGAGTTATTTCTGACATCCAAATTTAGGTCCTCAAGCTTTGAGCAAGGCTCAAACTCATTCGGAAGATCCCTGATAGTACTGATAGGAGTTATGTAAATCATATATTACAACAAGATAAAATTGGTATTTTAAGTAACAGTAACATGAAACATCCATGTTAAATGCACATTCATATATATAGTATACTTCACTGTTCACTTGGTAGCACACCTCTTAGGAGATGATGCAGCTCCCCCGTTTGTTGTATGAGAAGGTGACCTTGGGCTAGTATGAGGACTTAAAATTTGTTGATCTTCACTATCTGCTCTATTAGAAATATTCTGCCCAGCAAATTGAAAGAGAAAATATATTCAGTAAAGACATGAAAAGCTGGAAGAAATATGAGACTCATTACATAATTTTTTTATAAAAAAAACATCAAAATGAGAACACAATAAGACAAAAAGATTGAGAATCAATGTATTAGAGAGAAACTTGGAGTAGCAGCTATTGAGAAAACCAACAGAGATCTCATTGGGAGGAACTTGTTAATGTTATGAGCAGGATAGCCTACTACAATGATGTAGAGGAAGACCAAGGAAGCAAAGATCAAAGATCAACAGATGAAATATACTACCCCCTTCGTTTCTATTTAACTGTCCAAGAGAGAAAAACAAACATTAAGAGATGTAATTAATGTTATTAAATTTTATAAAACAATTAACTGTTTTCTTATTTTACCCTTATCTCTATCTTATTTGTTACTTTTAACATTATCTCCATTTTTAATATCAGTAAAGGGTATTATTGAAAGAAGAACAATTAATGCTATCTTGAAATTCCAAGTGGATAGTTAAATAGAAACAAAGATTTTGTCTTTAGGTGAATAGTTAAATAGAAACGGAGAGAGTAACAATTAACCACTATTTACCAATACATGCACTTGAATGTTCAACTACATACATAGGTATATAAATTAGGAGAGTGCAACCCATGCAAAGAATTCTTGATACAAAGTAAAGACACGTGCAAACAATTAATCTAACACAGTTTACTTTTTGGATAGGTATATATATATAAGATGTATCATATGAGAAAGGTTTTCTTAAGTGAGAGTGAGAAAGATAAACTTGAACCTTTAGATCTTATCATGGATGGTCAAGATTAACATATATCAATTATGTGAGTTTTTTAAAAAGTCATATGACTTTTTAAGTGATCATACGGCCCAGATTTTTCACTCTCACTCTCACCTAAAGCAACCTTTCTCATAAGATATATCCCCGGTATATATATATATATATATATATATATATATATATATATATATATATGAATTTGCCAAAGTTAATAGTTAATCTAACATAGTTTTTTGTTACCATAGGAAGTCAAATCTATGACCTTTTCCCTCTTTTCGGTCTTCTTTCCCACTACTAGACCACCTTATGACTCTCATCATATATTCATTACAAATATCTAAATAAATCTAAAATTTCAAAATTAGCAACATATCCAATGCTTCTCCAGCCAGCTTTACCATAAGCAACAAAAAGAATAAGGCAAAATATTCTTTATAAAACACCAAGACCTAAATATGAAACCATGCAAAATTGGAAATCAACTAAAGCAAGATCCAGTATCACTAATTAAACGAATCATGAATAATTCTACGCTAATTCGAGAAAGCAATATAATTTGAATAAGAGCAACACCTCCAAAAAGCGTATATGGTATACAGGGCGCTTGTCAGGGTCTTTAGCCAAAGAAAGAAGCGTTTTATGCAATAGAACATCTTCAGCACGATCGACGTTAACATCGAGTCCATAACTGAAACAACAGCAACAGATTCCACACTGTGTTTAATGACTTCATTTGCTTACTCCTCAAAATCTGCTTTATCAACTCAAATCTTAGCCTAAACAAAACCGAAATCAAGCGCGCATGCAACCAAATCCAAAAAGAGTAAAAAAAAGGACAGATAGAGAGAGGAGAATCGACGAAATTGACGGAACCTTGGAGGCAAGCGATTGAAGTGAGCATCCAAGTGTTCACGAAAGTGAGGATTGGAAACGGCTTGGTCGTGGCCGGTTTCAATTAAGCGGTTGTAAACGTCGTTGCGAACATCGTAGTTGGTGTAGCCGGAGAAGGTTCGTGGAGGCGATGAGCTCTCTCCCACGCCTTCGACCAAATCCATCGATGCAACGTTTCTTTTTTTGGTTTAACTCAAGGTCGCATGGTGGGGAAAGGCGTGAATTGCGTGCAGAGAGAAAGAGAGAGAGGGAGAGGATCTTTGAGTTGACCGTGGTTTGGTTAGAATCTGAGTGGAAAAAGCAAGAACTTGGGAAGGGCCTTCGTGATTTCAACGGAAAATGGGGGGCAATTTCGTCCACTTTGATGTTGCCGCTGAGCTCAGACACGGATTTAAAAGCAAGATTTTAGGAAAAGAAGAAGAAGACAGGAGAGAGAAAGAGAACTTACTTGGAGATGTCGCTCCCATGTTCTTTTATTTCTTCATACTAAGGCTAACTTTTTTCAATTAGTAAATAATTAAATTAGTAGTCTAATCAGGCTCTTCAAAGATCATAGCATGTTATGACTTTGTTGATCTCTAGAAGTATTCACTAAGTCCTGAGGTTTGTCTTACTTCTCTGAGTTATTGAATTGAAACCCAGTTCATATATGTCATTTTTGTGTTTATCTCACTTAAAAATAAAATAAATAAATAATGGTCATTTTCTCATGCCTCAAAAATAAAATCTTCAATGCTTTGTTTTCTACTTTTCCCTTCAAAGAATGTAAAAATCTAACATATTGGAATAACAACATTTCAAATTCAATGAACAGTAATTAAGAGCATACAGATATTAGATTAGTCTATCAAATGGATACATCCACCTATATTATATTGAACTACTCATTCTAACTTCATAAGGCAAATGAATCGGTAAATATTCAATTGAGTCAAAATAATCATAAGAAAATATGTTCGAATTTATAGAGTAACACAGGAATGCATTCTTCCATCTATACTAGTTTTTGCTCCATTACGGATGTCATTGTCAACTCTCTAAAAAAGTGACTCAACTTAATTAGTGACTTCCATATTGGTTTGGGCAATGAGTCAAATACGTACAACAATAGTCGTTGCATAAACATATGATAATCGTAACTTTTCTTGTTGAATAACTTGGCCTATTTTACATCGACATATGTACTCAAATTTGAAGTATATTGATTAACTATCATTCTGCCACTTATCTACTATACTTTTATATGTTTTTTTGTGAGAGTGCAATGTTTTTATATTGAAAAGGCCTAAAATTTACTCTTTTTTTTTGCAAATTTAGCTCAAAAGCTTACTATTAAAGAAAAAATGAGTGGAATAGGACCATTTGGGCCAAAAAAGGGTGAGCTAAAGACAAAGCATAGTCATGTACGACAGAACGAGGAACTCGCATGTAACTTATGACCAAAAGGTCTAGTCCAATATGTTTCAAGAGTTTTTTACACTATAATTTTACCCTAGACAAAGGAGACAAAATGATAACAAGACAAAGACAAAACAAAGAGAGGCAAGATAAAGCGTGATGCTTAAATTGGAAGCAACCATTGAAGTTAAAACATGTACACACTAGAAGGGGGTTAATGTGATTAAAAACTTTAACAAATTCTTTTCAAAAACAAGTTAACATAGGATGTCTAAGTTTTCACAAAAAAAAGATTTAAACAGGAAAATAGTTAACATTAATAAGAACATGAAAAGAAACAATCGGCAAAGATTTTATCCTGGTTTAGTTGTTAACCAAGGCTATGTCTAATCCCTGTATGAGCACAACAAGATTTTGTTTCATTAATCAATAACCTAAATGTAACTCACTTATTTGTAATGATCTCAAGTACTCTTTAATACACTTAGCCTTTCTAGACTAATTACCCAAGTATTCTTTCTTAAACAAGTTTCTTTGGGCTCAACTATAGAATCAATACAAATGAAAGGAGCCTAAGTCTTCACAAGACCTTACATGTCTAAGCTTATAGAAATTGAACTAATTGTTCAAGATATAGAATAGTAAAAAGATTTTGATTTACGCAACTTGTAGATTTAGAGAGACTATTATGTGTTACACTCTTTGAAGATGCTTATTTATACAAGTTTCATAGAAGTGGATGTTGTGAGACAAGAAAGCTTTCATCCATTGTTAATGTGATAGTTGTTAAAGCTTTAAGTAGCTGAAAAACATGTTTGTCTTTGTCAATATTTCTATTAGCATTGTTGTCTACTGACTTTCTTATTGAGAAAGGTTGATAGGATGCTCTTGTAGCTTAAGAAGCCTTTAAAAGCTATAAGTTGATTTATAGCATTCCTTTGGATAGAACGATTACAAATCAGTATTAAGGCACGTGCTTTAGCTTGTGACTTGTATTTAATATCTTCATCAAAAGGTTGTCTGAGATTAGTTATCAGGGTATTTGAGTTCTTTAAACTTTCAAACAACTACTCAAAATGTCTTGTTTCTTGGATTGTAGCTTGTATTTACCGTATTAAACCCTTAAATGGCCTTGGAACATTAGTCTCATAAATAATATAATCTCTTTATCATAATCAAACTTTTGAAGGGTCCTAAAACCTCGTATGTTCTTTCAGAACTTAACAATTGTCATCCATCCATCACTTTCTTCCTATTTGCTAAGTTCTCAAGAAGAATCCTTCCCCGGGTCATGGAACATTAAGGAACTAAGAGTTCTCCATGGTCGAAAGGATTCACCTCTCTTTCATGCAAGTCATTCATCTAAGGTGGTTTTTTCTATCTTTGTCTATAAAGTATAATGTATGTTTAGTTTAGTTTAGTTGCTTTATGTTGCAACATCCTATTTTTTACACAAATTACAAATAGATTTTAATGTCTATTTAATTAAGTTGCGTACCTATCGTAGGCAAGATACTTTAAGATTTAGTGATCGTGTAAGACATATAAGTTTATTTGTCTCATTTGGCAACCTTTCAAGAGATTCAAATCTTTTTCCTTTCTTTAATCGCACCAATAACTACAAATATTTTTGCAATAATTAAAGTTTACTGTTATTTTCCTTTAATTGATTAATTAACTATTTTAATTTTAATTGTGATATTTTAATCCTTATTTGTCAAATGACCTTGATAGAAATATATTACTATTTTCACAATTATTCTTATTATATTTTAGGCATAATATCTTATTAAGAGATTGGATATTTATATTTTCACGATCTTTAGTATAATTAAAAGTATTGAAATATTTTCTTATGCCTCATGATGAAGTTCATTGTGACAAAGGAAATTTAGTTACCCGATTGAGGATTTTGTTAATAAAGATATTTATCTCAGATGTTAAGCAAATTATTATTTTATTATCATGACCATGGTTCTGCTCTTATATTTTGACTATATTGTCCAAGTAATAATATATTGATCTTGGAATTGTTTTATTAAACATTTCTCATTTTATTGTTTGAGGACAATATATGAGCATAAAAGATTTATTTTAAAATTGGTATGTCAATAATTGGTTTAGCCTTATAAAAGTATTTCTTGAATAATTGATGAATTGCTTTGAATTTTTTGACATATATTTTAAAAAAGAAATAATTACCTAGTTTGTTTCTTTAACTTTATATCCGATTTAAAATATTAAATTTTAAAACCACCGGAATAATATTTGAAGAGTATAAACATCCATAGTATATATATTTATGACTATTTTCTTTTATCCCATATAAAATTACATCATTTATTTAGTTAGATGTTAAAATCTCTTTATTTCACTCTCCTAATTTCATGGCTCTTTCTCTACGATTCTTACAATCTAATGTTGATTTATCCTTTGAATTGTTATTTCTCTTTTATTCACGTGCATATTAGCCAGTATCAATGACGTGTCAAATTCAATTTGCAAAGTCTCATTTTACACAGTTTTTAAAGACTTTCTTTCTATAGCAGGGGGTCTTTTTTACTCTTTTAAGACTTCCATGTTTATTATTTTTTTTAATTCACTATTATTTACTCTCTTATTTCCTTGTGACTAACCTCTCAATCATCTTAGAGATACATTTTTTCTCATCTTTTCTTAATAGGTCCAAAAGGACACAAGATCCATCTCCTTTTAACTCACTCAAATTATTAATCTCTCATTTTCTTTATAAAAAGAAGCATCGTGCTCACACACTCATACAACATAATTATCAATTCTTGTTCATTTTTTCACATGCAAACCATAATTCTTCACCATTTCACCTCTTCTCTCTTCTCAAGATTGAAACTTTTCACGTCATTTATAACCCACATAGAGTTCAATTATGGAAAAGTTTAAACAAAAAAGTTATTCTTTTCTTCTCATCTTTCCAATGAAATAAGATTCACCAAACTAGATAGTTGTAGAAAAGAAATTGCAAAAAAGACCAAAATAAAAGCTTACACATAGTTCTAGAAAAGAAAGACACAAAAATTAGGGTTTGGACACAAAACACAATAGTTTTTAGTTCTAAAAGAATTTCAATTGTAACCCATGGACTCGTGGATTTAGCATAGATATGTTAAGTCTCTTATCTTTTTACAATGTTTCAGTTAGGTCCTCTTAGTCCATTTTTTTACTAGATATGTTAACAGAAATTTGATGTGTCATTAACATTGCTGACATTCTATATGACAAATGTTGTGACATGACTATACCGCGTGTCAGTTGCTGCTGATGTGGCAACTCCATGTGTAAATGTTCATTGACGACTCCATACGTAATTTATTTTTCAACCAATGAACATTTGACACATGGAATCGTCATATCATTAGTATCTAATATGTGTGATGGTATTGCATAGTGTCACGACTGGGATCACGGTGGGAAGCTGATTATTAAAAAAAAAGTTTCGAAATCCTTTAGAGACAATAGGAGTCACCACCAATATTTATTTAAAGGTAAATTATTGAAAAAACCTTTATTAAGGCACTGGTCATAAAAATAGAATTCTAAATTTAGGAGTCAAATTACAAGTTGGGAAAGTGTTAGCACCCTACATTGTCTGTTATAAAATGATGACCTCAAATTGATTGCGTGCATTTTAAATAGCCTAGAAATTGATTTAACCTCCAAAAAGGAATTAAACGACATGAACAAGGAAAAAGGAAATTTCAAAAGAAGGTTAACAGGATATCTCATCTAAATTAATCCTTAATCGAACATTTTTTTCTAAAATACAAGATTAACAGGAGGTATCATCCAAATTAATCTTGTCGTGAAAGAACTTTATATATTTCTTTGACGAGTAGAAGCGGTATAAATGTGACAAGATTAACAAGACGACTCATCTAGATTAATCTTTTCGTAAAAAACTTGTTATTTTCTACAGACAAAAAAATATTGAAAATGCGAAAAGATTAACAAGACGTCACATTTAAATTGATCTCATCATAGTAAAATGGTGTTTACAAATTAAATAGTTACGACTTAAAATTGATCAAAGTAAATGATAACGAATGAAAATTATTAAAAGGAAAATGTGCCTGACAAAAATTATTCTCACTCCTACGTATTCCAGGTACATCGAAAAATCAGGGTTATGTAGTTCTTGGTTGGAAACAAATTTAGAAATTGATTTTTTGTTGTTTTTAAAATGATTTTAAAGGGTTTTGGAAATGATTTTTAAGAAAAGATATTTTTAAATTATATATATATATATATATATTAAAAGAGAATCTCATCATATTTTATTTTCTTTGTTTTTTATATATAAAAAAGTTTGTATGCAAGACGGGGTACTCTGTACATGTATCAACCTCCACGACCTTATAACATTGATGTAGGAAAAATATGTTACACGATTCTGTTATAAAATTATCAGCATAATTTATTTAATGAATTTTTTTTAGCCATTTTAAAATTTAGACAAGAGTGGTTCTTGAATAAATATTCATGAACCAAATTTACTTATTTATTTATGGTTTTTAATTTTATTTTAAAAAGGAACTTCTTTCTTCTTCTTTTTTGAAAATATTAGTATTTGTTAATAGAATAAAAGCAAAGTAAATCGAAATGACACACACACAATAGGTAAAGGGTATTTATTATTAATTTTACCTTCTTTTATCACAATAATAATAAAAAATTTAAATCCCAGTAGGCTCTGGCCCAAAACAAAATAAGACAACAAACTAAACCCAATATTAAGAAAAATAGACAAAAAAAAATGTTAACCAAGTGGCCTCAATTACTCAAGAGGGGGTTGAATTGAGTATTAAAAATTTTCTTTGAAATGCTCTTGAAAATTGATTCTTTTGTTACTAAGTTTATTTAAAATAATAAACTAGATAGCAAGTAACAACAAATTATACACAAGACAAACTAATAACCACTTAAAGAGTTTTAGGTAGTGAATCAATTTAGTTACAAAGCAATTTATAGGACTTTTGAAAGATTAGTTCAAGAGTGTTGCTTAAGTCCAAGTTCAACAATGTTATTCAAAAATAGTTTTCAACTTAATGTATCATGCACTTAGTCAAATTAATGAAGCAATGAATTAAGCAAACAAGTTAAGTGCACAAATTAAATGAGTTTAGGGAAGAGAGATTTGCAAACCGATGTATACGAGTTCCACCACGTCGGTGTACGTCTCGCCTCTAAGCAACCCACTTAGAGGATTTCCACTATTGTAGATTAGAGATACAACTTTGAGCAATTGCGACTTCCTAGTGTCCCACACTCAAGAATCCAATCCTCACAGGTACAAGGGCACCCCACCCAATCTCTCAATCTCACAATTACAAGGTTGAAACACAACCCAAAGCTTCTAGTATGTTTGGTGTTTGAGTGTACAAGGAAACTCTCTCACTAGAGTGGATATACAATTTAAAGCTTACACAAGATAGTAACTCTCAAAGAGAGGATATGCAAGTTAAGTACACAAATATAATTTCCCCACAAATTAACTCTCAAAAATAATCTCAAGAAATATGCCAATCAAAGAATAAAGAGAGTAAGTAGAAGAGCAAGAGAATGAAAGGGGAAGAAAGCAAATGGAAATGCTTCAAATGCTTGGTGTAAGTTTTGCCTTCAACTCCTTCTCTATTTATAGGCTCCAATGGCATGGGTTATTGCAATATTTAATTCCTTGGGAGCTTGAAATGTTAGGCATGCTTGTCTTGAATGCATTTTCAATGAGACACATGCATGTGGAGAGGGACAAAGCATGAAGCACTGTCTTGGGTCTTCCAATTTGATTCAACCGAAGGGGAACATTCATTCTACGCATGATTTTGTGTTCTGACAGCAACAAGAATCGATTCTAATGCTACATGAATCGATTCAAGCAATTAAACTAAGGTTACTGGGCAAAAATCCACGCGTGAATCGATTCAAAAGAAAAGGGAATCGATTCATTATGTTAAAAACACATCCTGGACCAATTTGAACCGTGTGAATCGATTCAATATTAGAAGGAATCGATTCATGTAATAATTTTGCATATCCTGGCCTAATATAAACGCATGAATCGATTCATGCTTATGGCTGAATCGATTCATCAAGTTGTTCCTTCATTTTCCATGTGCTTTTTGTTCCTTTGCTAAATAAATGCGTATGGCTTTGTTCTTTTGGAACCTTAGGCACTTTGTTGATCATTTTTCACTTGTTCAAGCCACTTGAAATTCCTTGAAACATTTGCTTATCAAACATAATTAATTCGCTTGATAACATACTTGATATTTCTCCATTTGTTGTGTCATTATCAAAACCTACATCAACATGAAAATACAAAAAAGAAAACTAGATGGGCCTTAAGATGAGTCCTATAACCAAAATAAAGAAGGAAACCCTAAAGTAACATAACCTAAGCTAAAAGTTTGAAGAGAAAAAAAAAGTTAGAGAGGGAAAGAGATGGTGGGCGACAGTGGTAAATTTAGAGAGAAAGAAAGAAAGAAAGAAAGAAAGAAGAATGAGATAGGGGAAGCTGACGGAGGTCATAGTCGGTGGTGGTCTTAGTCGCGAGTAGCTCAATAGCAAAGGTGCGCAATGTAGGTGGCTCGACGACAAAGTGATAAGACGACAACGGATTCACAATTGGAGGGGTCTTAGGCTTGGCCGATGGAGGGGCGTGACGACAGTGACAGGTGAAAGCTCACTCGGCTAGTGGTGCAAGCCCATGTAGTGGTGGCCGTAATAATGACGCCAGAAGGCCCGATGGTGGTTCATGGTGGGGATCTCTTTTCCACTTTTCTCTTTGCTTTCTTTCCTTTGTTTTGGGATCAATGGGTTTTTGGTGATGAGTTTTGAGTTTGATAGTGACCTTAGGTTGTTATTAGTAGTGAAAAGGGTTGTTGATTTGGTGAGGAAGATAATGATTTTGGGGTTGATGGTGGTCTTGGATTGTTGTTGGTGGTGAATGAGGGGTTATTGGTTTAGTGAGGAAGATGATAGTTTTGGGTTATGGTAGAGGTTAATGGGTTTGAAAATGGTGATGGTGGAGGATGGTGAGTTGTTGTTGGTGATGATGAAAGATGGTGGGTTGCTTAAAGGTGAGATTTTAGGTGGTGGTTAGATGGTGGGATATTGATGACGACGACTTGGGTGGTGGCAGTTCGGTGACGATGACGGTGTGATTGTAACACCCTCTGTTACACCTTAATAAATTCTAGAAAAATTCATAATTTTTTTTTACTAAAGATATGATTGTTAAAAAGAAACTATCAGAATAAATTATATACATTATCTCTGAAATACCTCATAAATATTATTAAAACTTTATAAAGTAATTTTACATTCATCCAACGAAAATAAATATTAAACATTATAAGAAAGAGAGGAAACTCCATGGCCCAGAAGCAGTTACTTAATAACATTATTTATTCATTGGACCACGGTATTCATACCGAGCTCCCTTTCTAGAACGTGCTATATTTACTGCCAATATTCTTCGATTCTTCCCTCTGAACCATCAATTTAAAACATGTGAAACAAAAACACGGAGAAAGGAGTGAGAAACAGAATATAATATTCTCGATTAAGACATAAGTAACAAAGGGTTTTCACAAACCAATACATAATAATATCAATCACAATCACATACACAATCAATTATGAATGCATGAATGTTATGCAATATCTTCATCATAACTTACCTATATATGTGGGCCCTTAAATTTTAATTTGCACCGGGCCAACCGGGAGTTTACATTGTTCCATAAGTCTGGATAATAATAATATGAACAACTCAACTGGCATGGAAACACTTAGAGACTAGTCAGATTGAGAAAGTTTTTATCGTGAAAGTACCCGACACTAGGGAGCTACCCCAGGTCCCCTGAAGCACCCTTTCACACCCTCTCATCCAAAGGCTTGTAATTAAGCCTCCTCTAATGTATCCTCGGTTTCTATAATCCGTCCCCAGACAATATCATTTTATTTTACTTTAATGATTCATGATGCATGAACTACTCGCGTATTTAGTTGGTTAAGGCTTTTAGAAACTCAATTATTAAATACCTTAAAAGGTTTACAACATTATTTCTATAAACTGTACATTTTCTCAATTCTCTGAATTTCTGTCCCACAGAAATAAATTTGGTACAGTTTTTAATTCTCACTGAAATTGAGTTTCTAAGCCTTAAATATCTCAAAACTTTTTCATATTAAATCTTAACAAGATCAAATTCTCAATTATTTTCAAATATCTTTAGTTATTAAGTTGGAAAAATAAAATAATTTTCTTTTAAAAATTTTATTTTATTAAAAGAGAATAATCTTTAAATCATTAACCGTAAATACTTAAAATTAAAAAAAAATTTCTTTAATTCAAAATTTAATTATCTCAATTTGTTATAAATTAATTTTCATAAAATGTCTACTTTCTAAAATAAATACTAATTTTTTTATTCTAAATATAAAAATAATTTCTAAGAAGAAATAAAACATAATAAAAATTTAAAGAGTAAGGTAAGAAATTCTTACTGAATTTTAGCTTTCCGTCATGCTCGCTATATGCTCAAACTCCACATTACAATATCATCAATCAAATATTATTGATCCGGTCCCAACACCGGCCCCCAAGAGCATGGCTTTAATGCTTTGCCAGATCAACATTTTGAACAAGAGAAGTACGCTTTAAGTACATTATAATTACTTTTATACGGAATGCATACCGCCAAGGCACGTAACCCCGCCAAGGCACGTTACTCCGCCAAGGCGCGTAACTCCGCCAAGGCACGTAGCTCCGCCAAGGCACGTTACTCCGCCAAGGCGCGTAACTCCGCCAAGGCGCGTTACTCCGCCAGAGCTTATTACTCTGCCAAGGTGGAAACTATTGAATATCTTATATACATGCATGAAATATTCCCAATGCATGTTACTCCGCCAAGCCATAGGCTCAATACAGGCGGAATATTGAATTTCCCATACTGCGTAGCGAGCCCATACTTATAACCCCGGCACGAGATTGACTCTGTCTTGAGAGGTTGAAAATGGGAATCACGTTGTCACGCATAAAAGGGAAAAACAAATAAAATAATAAAGCATTCACGCTTTCCAAGTAAGTGGAAACACCCACTACAATAACAGTGCTTGCAAACGGCGCAAGGACCCACTACCTTTCCGGCATAATGCCTGAAAACAAGGAACTGGCCCTACCAATAATGGAGCACTAGTAACAGGTATATAAACCTCAGCAAAAAGGTATAGGGGGATCCCCAATTCTGAACCTTACACTCTCTTACTTGTATAATTCTCTCAGATTTGCTTTCTAAGTCTAAAAGCATTCTGAAATACTAACTTGAGCATCGGAGAATAATTGCAGGTACCACCACCAATTGTGTCAAGGCAAAGAAAACAACTTCAGGCGGACTACTACACCTCCACAGAGTGAGTTACACTCCACCCCAGTGTGGATTATACTCCGCCCAATACACAAGGACACTCCGTATTTGCATCTGTATAACACATCCTTGTATCAGATTGACATTACATGTACATTTTGAGCTGTTTCAGAATCATAACTTTACACCCCTTGTAAAGGACTGTTCATTGGCACGCCCAGTGGGACCTGTAAATTTGGTAGTCCCACAATCTTTGATCAATTTCCATCACATTCATCATTAATGGAGAGACCAGGACCAGAAGTGCAGAATGAGGATTCTCCTCCACGCAATCCCAGATGTCTCAACTTCGACAACGATGCTCATAAAAAAGCAACGCATGTTGATTCTCCATATCCGAAAGAGGACATAATTCGAATGTTGAGAGAAGAGATTGCTGAGCTTCATCGTGAAAAGGCGAACCCCATGCATGAGAAAGCTGGTCCTGCAAGACAACCACACCATGAACCACACGTACAGGAGGAATCAAGTACTCCTAACTACTCTCGCATCCCTACTTACATGGAAGAACAACGAAGCCTTCCATTGGCAAATGCTCAACATCAAGAAGGAAGGAGAGCAGGTTCAAATGCACCCCCTCAGGATACAAGATGAGTATCCCATTTTCTAAAAGACTTATGAATGCACATGTACCCAGACATTTGCAAACTATACAGCCCATTTCTATAGGAAAATATTCTGGGGAAATAGATCCTTCTAAGCATTTAGATGCTTACATTTACGAGGCTATGTTCTTAGGAGCAGAAGAGGATGTCATGTGCAGAATGTTCCCCAGGACCCTCACAGGTGAAGCTCTTAGTTGGTTCAAGAGCTTACCTTCAGGCTCTATTGATTCATGGGAGGACCTGGCCACAGCTTTTGGCAGCCACTTCGTGATCTCTAGGGATGCACCTAGAACCTCTCATACCTTGGCTCAGATCAAGCAAGGTGACAAAGAATCTCTGAAGGATTTCCTTAAGAGATTCTATAAGGAGGCAGCCATGGTTCCTGATCTGACAGAAGCAATACAGTTGCATATCCTCATCGAGGCTATGCAGCCAAAGTCACCTTTTGCTCTGTCGTTGGTAAAGGGACCTCCATCTACGATGGAGGAATTTCGCAGGAAGGCGTCCAAGTATGTGGGTATTGAGATGCATCTGGAAGCCACTGCATCTTGCAGTAAACCACCCACCGCAACTCCACATCATGACAAAGACAAAGAAAAGTCATCCAAGAATGACAAGTTCCACCAAAAAGACAAAGTAGGGAACCAGCCCTTCAAACAGCAAGATAGACGTGTGTTCAATTTCGCTCATTATGCACCCCTAAACACGTCATATGAACAAATCTTGCGTGAAATAGGATGGACTAACCTTAACATTTACGGGATTCAACGTCCACCTCCAATTAGACGCGGTGGGAACCCAAAGAAATATTGTGAGTTCCATGAGTCAGTTTGCCATACCACGGAGGAGTGCAAGCAACTCAAAAATACCATTGAGGTACTCATTCGTGAAGGCAAACTAAAACATTATTTGTTCAAGGGTAAATCTCACGATGAACCAGAGAGGTTTGAGAAAAGATCTCGTGATCGTTCTCCTGATCCTAATAACACTCGGGAGCCAAAACGTACGGCGGCAACAGAAAAACAAAAGGGCGTTGTTCTTGAGTCCGCCCAAAGAGAACCAAGCCCAGAACCCAGATCACGGGGTAAAAGGCAGGTTGTAGATATGATTGCTGGGGGCTTCGCCAGAGGCGGACCCTCAAACACCGCCAGGAAAAATCATCATCGTATGATCTTGTCTGTGCAAGGCAAGGGTAAGGAATATCGCTCATTCAGGAACGGGGTCCAGACTCCGCCTATAACCTTCACAGATGATGATTTCGGCCCTACTATTCCTGAGGGAGATGATGCGGTAGTGATTATTGCAGTAATCGCTAATATGGATGTAAAACGCATCCTAATTGATCAGGGAAGTTCCTGCGACGTTATCTTTTATGACTGTTTTAAACGCATGGGACTAACTGATGCTGATTTGCAGCCTTATACACAGGACCTTACAGCCTTTAATGGCGCCAAACAGCCCACTAAAGGCTACTTGGACACAAGGATCACTTTTGATGGTGAACCTAGTGCAAGAACTGTGAAATCCAGGATTCTTGTCATTGATGTTAAATCTCCATACAATGGCATCATTGGGCGGCCTACTCTGAATGCCATGGAAGCCATCGTTTCAACCCCCCACTTGTTAATCAAGTTCATTGATAAAGATAATCAAGTCTCATCTGTAAGGGGTGACCAGGAGATGGCTCGTTATTGTTACAATTTGAGTCTTAACATGGTGAAGCTTGAAACCATGTCTAAGAAAAGAAAATTGAGCGAAGGAAGCAGTGCGGCGGCATCCATCAATTTGGTGGATCTTGACCCCAGGGCGGAGTCTTCTATAGACCCACTGAATCCTTTGAAACCAACCCCTGATGGTGGCTCCAAGTCTATTGTTTTAGGCGGCACCCCGGAGCAAATCACAAACATCAATGACAAACTGGAGGCTAACATGGAAGCAAGACTGATTGCACTTCTCCATGAGTATAAAGAAATTTTTGCTTGGACCGCTGCAGACATGCCTGGCATGGATCCTAACTTTTGTTGTCACCGCCTGGCGGTGTATCCTGAAACTAAGCCAGTGGCACAAAAGAAACGGCGTATGGGTCCTGCTAAGCAAAAAGCTACTTGTGAACAAACAGAGGAGCTCCTCAAGGCGGGGTTCATGAGGGAACTCCGTTACTCCTCCTGGCTGTCCAACGTGGTTATGGTACAGAAAGCCAATGGCAAGTGGCGTATGTGCATAGACTACGTTGATTTGAATAAATGTTGTCCCAAAGATCCATACCCTCTCCCCAACATTGACAGATTGGTTGACGATTCCTCAGGATACAAGTACCTATCTTTTATGGATGCCTACTCCGGATACAACCAAATTCCAATGTGTGAGGATGATCAGGAGAAGACAGCATTCATTAATGACAAAGGGGTCTTTTGCTACAACATCATGCCATTTGGGCTAAAGAACGCCGGGGCAACCTACCAGCGCATGATCAATAAAGTTTTTGAGGGTATGCACACAAAGCTGGTAAAGGTTTATATTGATGACATTATTGCCAAGACCCTGGAGGGAGGAGACCATGTTGAAGACCTACGCCTCATTTTTCAACGCCTACAGCAATACAACATGAGACTCAATCCATTAAAATGTACATTTGCTGTTCCTGGGGGCAGATTTTTGGGTTTCATGTTAACACAAAGAGGCATAGAGGCTAATCCTGATAAATGTCGCGTAATCCAAGAGTTGTAGAGCCCCAAAACATTGAAGGAGGTACAATCCCTCAATGGCAAAATCGCTGCTCTAGCACGATTCATGCCAAAAATGGCTCATCGCTCTCTTCCCTTGTACAAAATGCTGAAGAAGGATAAGAAATTCAGTTGGGGCCCAGAACAAGAGGCGGCATTCCAAAGCTTGAAAAATGTCTTGGCCAGCCCTCCAATCCTGGTAAAACCAAGCCCAGGTGAACAACTCATTGTTTATTTTTCTATTTCAGATGAAGCGTTGGCAGTGGCTCTGGTCAAGGAAACAGTTGAAGGCCAACGACCGGTGTACTTCACTGGTAAAACATTGCATGGTACAGAGTGCCGTTATCAAAAGATTGAGAAGGCAGCACTTGCAGTTGTTTGGGCCTCACGACGCCTAAGACCATATTTCCATGCCCATCCCATCCTGATTCGCACAGACTTGCCACTTCGTACTATATTGTTCAAACCAGACCTGGCTGGAAGGATGATCAAATGGGCCATAGAGCTCTCTGAATTTGACATATCATACGAACCAAGAACTGCTATCAAGGCTCAGGTCCTGGCAGATTTCGTAGTTGAATTAACAGGCTCTAGTCCAGATGCAGATCATTCACATTGGACAATATACGTGGATGGATCTTCAAATAGCAAAGGATGTGGAGCAGGAATTGTTATAGAAAGTGATGACGGAGTACATCTTGAAATTTTATTGCACTTTACCTTCACTACGTCTAACAATCAGGCAGAGTATGAAGCCTGCTTGGCCGGACTCAGAGCAGCATAAGATATTGGGGCCAAAACTGTTACCCTATGCAGTGATTCTCAATTAGTCATCTCACAAATTCTTGGTGAGTATCAGGCTAAAGAACCTCTGCTGCAACAATATCTGGACTGCGTCAATGAGTTAAAACAACGCTTCAATGAAGTCACTTTCAAGCATGTACCCCGCGAAGAAAATACACGTGCTGATATCCTCTCCAGGTTAGCCAGCACAAAGAAGGCGGGATGCACAACTACGGTTGTACAGAGTACCTTGGCGGAGCCAAGTATTTCCTTTCCTTCCTCAGTACATATGATTAAAAGTAGCTCCTTTGATGACAATTCCTGGGTAGCACCAATAGTTCGTTATCTTATTAATGGACAATTACCCACGGATGATCTTGAGCGAAAGAAACTAAAGAAAGAAGCACCTTATTATACACTCCTGGACGGACAGTTATACCGCCGAGGAATTTCTGTTCCTTACTTAATTTGTATAAATGAAAATGAGGTGCAAGCTGTTTTGGAAGAAGTCCATGAAGGGCAGTGTGGACATCATCCAGGGGCACGGAGTCTAATGAGAAAAATACTCAGGGCGGGGTATTGGTGGCCCACTCTGAAGCATGACTCCGCCTCATATGTTCAAAAATGCGATCAGTGTCAACGATTCGCAAATCTTCATCACACTCCAGCAGAGGAAATGTCATCATCAATAACGCCTTGGCCTTTCTATCAATGGGGCATGGATATCTTGGGTCCATTCCCAACTGCGCCCGACGAAATCAAATACTTGATAGTTGGTGTTGATTACTTCACTAAATGGATTGAGGCAGAGGCAGTGGTGCACATAACGTCAGCCAGGACTTGAAGATTCGTATATAAAAATATCATTGCACGTTTCAGAGTCCCTGGAGGCATAGTCACTGATAATGGCACCCAGTTCATAGATCGCAAGTTCACTGAACTTCTAGAAAATCTCAGCATTACGCAGATTTTCTCTTCTGTGGAACACCCTCAAACCAATGGACAAGCTGAAGTTGCCAACAGAGAAATCTTGAAGGGCCTCAAGAAACGCCTTGGTGAGGCAAAAGGAGATTGGGCAAATCAGTTATGCCACGTTTTATGGGCATACAAAACAACCCCTCACTCCACCACAAATGAATCTCCATATCGGCTGACATATGGAGTTGAGGCTGTCATCCCCATTGAATTGGCAGCCCCTTCAGCTCGAGTCCTCCATTTCAACGAAGAAGCCAATCCACAGAACCTTGCACATGAACTCGAGGTTTTGGCGGAGTTGAGAGAGGAAGCCTTTGTGAGGGACCAAGCTGTCAAAGCAAAGGCCGCCAAACGGTATAACACACGTATTTTCGAACGTCGTTTCAAAGAAAGAGATTTGGTCCTGAGAAGGGCCAATATTGGCAACAAATTTGCACACCAAGGCAAATTGGCACCAACCTGGGAAGGTCCATACCGGGTCATCGAGGCTCTGGGTAAAGGCACATACCGCCTAGAAAACTTAGATGGCACTCCGGTCAGGAATAAATGGAACATTTTAAATTTACGCATATATTACAGCTAGTTGGGTAATATGGTATGATCTTTTCCTCCTAACTCAAGGTTCTTCCTAGATATGCTTTCCTTGAAAAGGTTTCGAAAAGACATACCCCAACTCAGCCCTTTATGTAGTTCCATTATTAATGAAATACCTTCCTACATTCAATCTTCATTCTAACTTTGAATTGATTATCCATGGCAGAACTCCTTCCCATGCAGATAAGACAACGACTCCAAAAATTGAAGCATAGATGCATAACTCTTTATTCCATAAAGATCATCCAACATGCAGCAAAGCTTCACAAACGGAGTCAGAAAACTCCTTGGGGGGATTGGTGTCACAGCTATATGCTGCACCATACCAACCTCAAGGTCCAAAAAAAAAACTCCTTGGGGGGAAAGGATTGGTGTCACAGCTATATGCTGCACCATACCGACCCTAAGGTCCAAAAAACTCCTTGGGGGGAAAGGATTGGTGTCACAGCTATATGCTACACCATACCGACCCTAAGGTCCAAAAAACTCCTTGGGGGAAAGGATTGGTGTCACAGCTATATGCTGCACCATACCGACCCTAAGGTCCAAAAAAAACTCCTTGGGGGGAAAGGATTGGTGTCACAGCTATATGCTGCGCCATACCGACCCCAAGGTCCTACAGGCCGCCTATGGAAAGAACTGGTGTCACAGCTATATGCTGCACCATTTCGGCCCTAAGGTCCTGCAGGTTTCTTGCAGAAAGAAATGGTGTCACAGCTATATGCTGCACCATACCGCCTCAAAGGTTCAACCAAGTCCTTGCAGAAAGAAATGGTGTCACAGCTATATGCTGCACCATACCGCCTCACAGGTTCAACCAAGTTTTTGCAGGAAGGAATGGTGTCACAGCTATATGCTGCACCATACCGCCTCAAAAGTTCAACCAAGTTCTTGTAGGAAAAATTAGTGTCACAGCTACATGCTGCACCATACCAATCCTGGATTCAACAATTTTCATTTGATCAGGAGTTACACTCCAATTCAAATTCAAAGGGATGAATGCTCCATCCAAAATTTGACTCCGCCTAACTGCCAATGTTTTACGGAGTACATAATCAACAAACTCAAGCACTATCAACAAGTTCAAGTAAGTTCAACACTTGTAAAAATTGTGCTTCTTTGAAATTCCTAAGAGGCTATTCCGCCTCCTTACGGAGTTCTACTTCTTTGAAATTCCTAAGAGGTTACTACGCCTCATTATTGAATTCACTTCAATGAAATTCTCAAGAGGCCACTCCGCCTCATTGCAGAATATTCTTCATTGAAATTCTCAAAAGGCTACTACGCCTCATTATTGAATTCACTTCAATGAAATTCTCAAGAGGCCACTCTGCCTCATTGCAGAATATTCTTCATTGAAATTCTCAAAAGGCTACTACGCCTCATTATTGAATTCACTTCAATGAAATTCTCAAGAGGCCACTCCGCCTCATTGCAGAATATTCTTCATTGAAATTCTTAAAAGGCTACTATGCCTCATTATTGAATTCACTTCAATGAAATTCTCAAGAGGCCACTCTGCCTCATTGCAGAATATTCTTCATTGAAATTCTCAAAAGGCTACTACGCCTCATTATTGAATTCACTTCAATGAAATTCTCAAGAGGCCACTCCGCCTCATTGCAGAATATTCTTCCTTGAAATGAAGAATATTCTTCCTAAATTTTTGTGTTGATCCTTGAGAGAACGACCTAGGTTGACACCCTAGTACTACATTAATTAATTTTAATGTACTAATTTGACAGAATCACGACTGTAAAAATATTCACGTCAAATTTTGGCGCCGCAGCCGGGGATCAACGATCTTTAGGAAAAACACTTGTTTTAAATTAATTTTTTTAATTGAAAAAAAAAATTAAAAATTTAATAATAATAATAAAAAATTTCTTTTGTTTGTTTGTTTGTTTATTTTATTTCTTTTGCATGATTTAGGATTCTTATGATTTATTGCTCATCATGATTAAATATCTTGTTGTATGCTATGTATGACTAGAAGAACTTTTGAGCATTTATATTCATTTGATCCTGAAATTGAAAGAACTTTTCATAGGTTAATTAGAGAAGCTAGATTTAATAATAATTTTCTTGATATTGATAGTGATAGTATTTTTCTGAATCTGTTGAAAGTACTACTGCTAGTTTTTCTGATATGGCTGAACCTCGTGAAAGAACTCTTAGAGAACTAGCTGCTCCTGAATTCACTTACGAAAGTTTGTGTATTCAATATCCTGAAGAGGATATCCCTTTTATGCTTAAGACCGGACTTATACACTTGTTGCCTAAGTTTCATGGTCTTGCGGGTGAAGATCGGCACAAACACCTCAAAGAATTCCACATTGTGTGTTCCACAATGAAACCCCAAAACGTTCAAGAAGACCATGTCTATCTTAAAGCATTTCCTCATTCTTTAGAGGGTGTTGCTAAGGATTGGTTGTACTACCTTGCTCCAAGATCAATCACAAGTTGGAATGACTTAAAGAAAATGTTCTTGGAAAAATTCTTTCCTGCCTCTAGAACAACTGCAATCCGTAAGGATATATCTAGCATTAGGCAACTCTCTGGAGAAAGTCTTTATGAGTATTGGGAGAGATTTAAGAAACTCTGTGCAAGTTGCCCTCACCACCAAATTTCTGAACAACTTCTTCTTCAGTACTTCTATGAAGGTTTACACCATGTTGATCGCAACATGATTGATGCGGCAAGTGGAGGAGCTTTAGGAGATATGACTGCTGCTGAAGCAAGAAATCTGATTGAGAAGATGGCATCTAACTCTCAACAATTTGGTGTGAGAAATGATTCTTTCAAACCCATGTTTGATTCCAATTCTAGTTCATCTGGAATTAAATTGGAGAGCAAACTTGATGCTCTCACCACTCTGGTCACACAATTGGCAGTAAATCAAAAATCCATGACTGCTAAAGTATGTGGCATCTGCTCTTCACAAGAGCACCCCACTGATTATTGTCCTTCTCTACAAGAAAAGGATAATAATAGTCCCCAAGCCTATGCAGCTAACATCTACCATGATAGACCACCACCACAACAACAAAACCATGACCTTTCCACCAACAGATACAATCCAGGTTGGAGGAACCATCCAAATTTGAGATGAGGAAACCAACAACAAAATCCCTATCCCCAACCTCCATTTCAAAACAATGCACCAACCTTCCAAAGACCGACACCTCAACCATCCACAAGTGGCCCTTCTTTGGAGGATCTGGTGAAACAAATGACTGCACAGAACTTGGAGTATCAACAGAGGAATGATGCTACCATCCAGAGTTTAAGCAACCAAATTGGGCAATTGGCTTCATCATTAAGCCAGTTACAATCTCAAAACTCTGACAAATTACCATCTCAACCAGCCGCAAATCTAAGAAATGTGAGTGCAATTCAGTTAAGATCAGGTTCCTTGAAGTACCCATACCTAAGGAACCTGAAAAACAAACAGATATGCCCACAACAGTTGAGAATGATGTGCCCTCTTCAAGCACAAGCAAGTCTGAGATGCAATCACCTCAAATCCCACCTCATATCCCTCTTCCTTTCCCACCAAAAGCAATTCCAAGCAAGAAGATGGAAGAAGTGGACAAAGAAATTTTGGATACTTTCAGGAAAGTGGAAGTGAATATACCTCTTCTTGATGCAATCAAGCAAATTCCCAAGTATGCCAAATTTCTAAAGGAGTTGTGTACTCACAAAAGGAGACTCAAGGGCAATGAAAGGATAAGCATGGGAAGAAATGTATCTGCACTGCTTGGTAAGGAAAATATCCCTGAGAAATGCAAGGATCCAGGTACGTTTTCTATACCTTGTATCATAGGCAATAATAAATTTGAAAATTGTATGTTAGATTTAGGAGCTTCAATAAATGTTATGCCTATGTCTGTTTTTAAATCTTTGTCTCTTGGAAATTTACAACCTACTGGTGTAGTAATTCAGCTAGCCAATAGGAGCACTGCTTACCCTGCTGGAGTTATAGAAGATGTTTTGGTTCAGGTAGAACAGCTTGTTTTCCCTGCTGACTTTTTTGTACTTGACATGGAAGAAGGTATGCCTCAAATTCCTGTTCCTATCATTTTAGGAAGACCATTTTTGAAAACGGCCCGAACCAAAATAGATGTTCATTCTGGAACTCTCTCTATGGAATTTGGTGACATAAGAGTTCAATTCAATATTCTTGATGCCATGAAATACCCAGCAGAAAATCATTCTGTTTTCCAAATTGACATTATTGATGAACTAGTTTTTGAACATTTTTCTAATGTTGATTTGGAATGCATAGATGATTCAAACAAATATTTTGCATGCAATGATTCTGGAAGTTGTGATATTTGTGCTGAGATTGATAAATACATAATTTCTGATTTAGAGTCTTTAGATATACCTGTTAACCATAAGGAGCTGAATGCAGGATTTCAAGAAAACTCTAACAAAATTTTCGAAGTACAAACTGCAGAATCCAAATCTACTTTGTTAGTTCCATCTGTTTTGCAGGCACCCAAATTAGAGTTGAAACCTCTACCTGAGAACCTCAAGTATGTATACTTAGGGGATGATGAACAGCTCCCGGTGATAATTTCCACTTCTCTTGATGAAAATCAAGAAGAAAAATTGTTGCAGGTATTGAAAAGACACAAGAAGGCTATAGGCTGGACATTGGCAGATATTCCTGGAATTAGCCCATCCATGTGCATGCATAGAATATTTCTGGAGGAAAATACTAAAGCAGTAAGACAGCCCCAGAGGAGACTCAACCCTGTAATCCTTGATGTTGTTAGGAAGGAAATTACCAAGCTTTTACAAGCAGGAATCATTTATCCTATCTCTGACAGTGAATAGGTGAGTCCAATTCAAGTGGTTCCTAAGAAAACAGGGATCACCGTTGTGAAGAATGAGAAGAATGAGTTGATCCCAACTAGAGTGCAGAATAGTTGGAGAGTCTGCATTGATTACAGGAGACTTAACCAAGCAACCAAGAAGGACCATTTTCCTTTACCCTTCATTGACCAAATGCTTGAGCGTCTCGCAGGTAAGTCTCACTACTGTTTTCTTGATGGATTCTCTGGATATTTTCAGATTCACATTGCACCTGAGGATCAAGAAAAGACCACATTCACCTGTCCCTTTGGCACATTTGCTTATAGGAGAATGCCATTTGGCCTATGCAATGCTCCTGGAACTTTTCAAAGATGCATGATAAGTATTTTTCATGATTTCATTGAAAATTGCATAGAGGTGTTTATGGATGATTTTACTGTCTATGGATCTTCATTTAATGCATGCCTTGATAGTCTTGATAAAGTTTTAAACAGATGTATTGAAACTAACCTTGTCTTGAACTATGAAAAATGTCATTTTATGGTAAAACAAGGAATAGTTTTAGGGCATGTAATCTCTGAGAAAGGAATTGAGGTAGACCCTGCCAAGGTAGAAGTTATATCACATTTGCCTTACCCCTCTTGTGTTCGAGAGGTTCGTTCTTTTCTTGGTCATGCAGGTTTCTACAGAAGATTCATAAAGGATTTCAACAAGAAGGCTAGGCCGCTATCCAGTTTGCTTCAAAAGGATGTGGCATTTGAATTCGATGAAAAGTGTAAGGAGGCTTTTAATTGCCTCAAGCAAGCATTGACCACTACCCCAATAATCCAAGCACCTGATTGGACAGCCCCATTTGAATTGATGTGTGATGCCTCTAATTATGCATTGGGAGCTGTCCTTGGTCAAAAGATTGACAAGCAACCTAGGGTCATCTACTATGCATCTAAAACTTTAGATGCTGCCCAGGTAAATTACACCACCACTGAAAAAGAACTCTTGGCCATTGTTTTTGCATTAGATAAGTTCAGATCTTACCTACTCGGTTCCCGAGTAGTTGTCTTTACTGACCATGCAGCTCTGAAGTACTTGTTGAAGAAAGGTGAGTCCAAGCCAAGATTAATTCGTTGGATGCTCTTGCTCCAAGAGTTTGACTTGGAAATTCGTGACAGAAGTGGAACACAAAACCTCGTGGCAGACCATTTAAGCAGAATTGAGAATGCTCCTGATTCAGCACCTATTCGGGACCATTTTCCCGATGAACACCTCATGAGTATTTCTAACTCTTTTGATTCACCTTGGTTTGCTAACATTGTAAATTATCTTGTTGCTTCTGTTTTTCCACCATGTGCATCCAGAAACCAAATTTCAAAATTAAAAAGTGATGCAAAGTATTATATTTGGGATGACCCGTATTTGTGGAAATTGTGTAATGATCAGGTGATTCGAAGATGCATTCCCGATCATGAAATAGAATTAGTTCTTCGATTCTGCCATGCTTCACCAGTTGGTGGACATTTTGGTCCACAAAGAACAGCAAGAAAAGTGTTGGATTCTGGTTTATATTGGCCCACAATTTTTAAGGATGCATGGAGAATTTGTAACACCTGTGATAAATGCCAAAGTGCTAGTAATGCTACCACATGGAGACAACAGATGCCTCAGCAACCAATGTTGTTTTGTGAAGTATTTGATGTTTGGGGCATTGATTTTATGGGTCCATTTCCTCCATCCTTTGGTTTTACTTACATTTTATTGGCTGTTGATTATGTTTCTAAATGGGTGGAAGCTAAAGCCACCAGAACTAATGATGCTCGAGTTGTTGTGGATTTTGTTAGATCTCAAATCCTTTGCAGGTTTGGCATTCCGAGAGCAATCATTAGTGATCAAGGAACACATTTCTGCAACAGGACCATGCAAGCTATGCTCAGGAAGTATGGAGTTGTTCATAGAGTCTCTACTCCATATCACCCCCAAACCAATGGACAAGCAGAAGTCTCTAATAGAGAAATTAAAAGAATCCTGGAGAAGATAGTACAGCCTAACAAAAAGGATTGGAGCAGGAAATTGGATGATGCTCTTTGGGCACATAGAACAGCTTTTAAGGCACCTATAGGAATGTCTCCCTATAGAATTGTTTTTGGTAAAGCATGTCATCTTCCAGTGGAGATTGAGCATCGTGCTTATTGGGTTGTAAAAGCTTGCAACTTAGCACTTGATCAAGCAGGTGAGGAAAGAAAATTACAACTGAATGAGCTTGATGAGATCCGTTTGGCAGCTTATGAGAACTCGAGGTTCTATAAGGAGAAAACAAAGAAATTCCATGATAGCTCAATAGCTAGAAAGGATTTTACTGCTGGACAGAAAGTGCTACTGTTTAATTCCCGGTTGAAACTGATGGCCGAAAAATTGTGCTCCAAATGGGAAGGACCTTTCATTGTTACGAATGTATTTCCCCATGGAGCTGTGGAAATAAAAAGTGAAAACTCCAACAAAAGCTTCAAGGTTAATGGACAACGTTTGAAGCCATTTCATGAAAATCCTTCACTTGTGGATGTTACAATGGAGGAACATGCTTTGGGGGAACCACTTCTTGATCCCCCTTGAGGGAGTTTTTTCTTACCTATCTCTTTATTTTTTCATTATATTGTCTATTTTGTATGCTCTGTCTTACATTGAGGACAATGTATGATTTAAGTGTGGGGGTGGGATCATTTATGTGTTATTGTGTGTGTTTTTTGTGTGATTAAAAAAAAATTAATTAAAAAAATAAATAAATAATAAAATAAAATAAAAGATTTTGTGTGTTTTTGTTTTAAAAAGGCATGTTTTATTGGAATTTTAAGATATGCATGAGTAACAAGTAAATTCTTTCATGTCTGATATGAGTTTAATGATATGTTATAATTTGAACTCAAACATTTTTGGTATGTTGAGAATGACATGATAATTGAGAGATGATCATATATGATTGAATTATGCCTTATGAGATTTTTGAGCCTTAAAATTTGATGGAACACATTAAACCATCTTAATTCTTTCATGAGTGATGTATTCCTGAATGCTTACATCTCAATGTTTGTCTTATATCTTACTGATACTTGAAACTCATGTGAATGTATTTGAAATGACACAGGCATTTTGTTCAATTGAGCCACTAAGCCATATAAGCCTACCATGAATAAATCATCCTTTGTTAGCCCCTTTGAGCCTATTTAACCATTTCTTTGTTGCAGCTCAAATAAGCCAAAAAAAAAAAACCAAAAATATACCTACCTTAAGGAATATTTTGGAGCTCTAGAATCAAGTCAAAAACAGGCATTCAATTAAGAATGGGGATGTGCAAAAAGGAGTCGCAACTCTTGTTTCAATTGTTAAGCAATAGTATAAAAAAATGATGATGAATGAAAAAAAAATAAATAAATAATATTTTGATGATTGCGACCAAAAGAAATTGGAACAATAAATGTTTTACCCTCACTGTTTGCCAGTTAAATTATTTGCTCCTTATTCTTTTTGGTACTTGCCACAAATTCCAAAATTTTACCACTTATTTTAACCTTGGCCACATTACAACCATGGAAAGCCCTGTTGATCCATACATGCATTTGTGTTGATTGTGGAATTGAGAAATTTGCCAAATTTATGGGACTGTCTGTTTTTAGGAAATATTTTGAGTGTATACACAAACCCAAAACACTTGAGAGTTGAAATTATGTCTTGTGAGATTCTGTCACTTATGATCTTCTTTCCAGTTTAATTTAATTTTCACATGCCTAAGTGTTTGAATGATTTTTATACATATCTTGATGCTCTGTATCTTGCATGATGAATAACTCTTGTTTTTCTGTATATTCCTAAAGATTTCATATTGAACATGCTAGTTTTGTGTGTTTACTATTTTTTTAACTTGATGTTTTCAATAAACCGTGATACTTGTTTTTATTCTAATTTTGCCCGGGAGTGCAAAAGAATAAGTGTGGGAGTATTTGATGATGCATGATTTATCTTTAGTTCTTCACTTTAAATGTGTATAATTTGCCATCACTTGTTGTCTAATATATTGCATTTTAACACATTTTCATCATATGAGCTTTATTTAATATTTGATTTTAAAATGAATTAAGGATTAATTTTTAATAAATATTGGTTTTCTATTGTTTACTTGGGTATTTTATTTTGCAGAAATTAATAAAATTAAGGAACAAGTACAACGATAATCCAAGGGTCAATAACAAGAGAAAAATGACCATCAAATGATAAAGAAACAAGAAGAACAAGCCCCGGTGAAAAGAAAGCTACAAAAGCATGAAAATTGGCTATTAGTGCGCTATCTATTAGTGCGGTTGTAACAGGAACCGCACTAATAGGATGGGAATCGATTCCTACACCAAATCAGCCCATGGGAATCGATTCATGCACTTGGGAATCGATTCCCAGCCTACATGAATCGATTCATTTGATGTTTTTCACCTGGGAATCGATTCCCAACCTATAGGAATCGATTCATGAGCCTAGGAATCGATTCCCCTTGCTAGGAATCGATTCATGAGCTGTATTTTACGCAAAAATGAACTGGAGGAATCGATTCATCAGTGAAATCATGCGCCGAATCATTGGAAACAACAAAACGCAACTTGGAAACAACTGGAAATCATCTGCACCGAAAGTTTCCACTTCCAACGCGTTTTCCTTAGCTGGCTTCTCCTTTCATTTGCCTATAAATAGAGAAGAACGAGAGGCTTCAGAAATCATCTTCAGACACTTCACTTCACACTTCTCTCTTAGTTCCTTTTCTTTCTTTTAAGCATTAGAGGAAGGCTTCTGGAGGAATTCTTCCATTCCGGGTTAGGTCTTTCTTATTTTTAGTTTATTTTAATTATGGAGGGCTAAAACCCCTAGATTGATTTTCTTGGAAAATATTGTAATATAATTTTGAGGTTCTTGTTTTTAATATAGTATGCTTGTATTATTGTTATTTCTTCATAATCTTACTCTGCTTATTTAATTCCATTCTGTTTAATTAAATTTGTATGCTTAATCGGTTTAATTATTCAAATGAAATAAAATAAGATTTTAAATTAAAATGGATTAAGGAAATATGCATGCTTAATGAATATTTTCATAATCACTTTTAATAATTATGGTTTGCTTAATTCCATAATTTGAGAATAGATTATGTATATAGGCGATGTTCTTATATATACTCAATAATTCCTAGATTTTACGATCTTGACTCCTTTTGCTTAATTAGGATGCTTGATTAAAATATTCATTTTTAAATGAAAGTAAAGGAATTATGAATTGAAAAAGACGCTTAGTTGATTAATTCAAATTGAGCTAAGAAATCAACAGTAATGAAAGTATACAAATTATCTTTAGTGAACCAAGGATAAATTTATTTACAATATTCCAAGAAAATCAATCGCTTGTTATTTATTGTTTTAAATCCTATAATTACTTTGTTTTAGTTTTAATTGTCACAACAAAATCAATCAAAACCCCCCAATTGTGTTTGTATGTTTGTTAAAAGTCTGTTTGTAAAAATTAATTTTAAACTTGATTTTTTTTCCTAAATTTTTGTGTTGATCCTTGAGAGAACGACCTAGGTTGACACCCTAGTACTACATTAATTAATTTTAATGTACTAATTTGACAGAATCACGACTGTAAAAATATTCACGTCACCTCTCATCCTCGTTTCAACAAACACACATATAAAGAAAACAGAACCAACCCAATAACAATGAAGACAGGAGACAGAGGAAAAAGAGAGTTACCTTAAGTTTCTGAAGAAATGAAGAACTCCACCAACAAACAAACTAGCGAGAAAGTAGCAAAAGCAATTTCAGCAAACGGATGCAAAGTAGAAGATGAAGCAAAACATTTCCCTCCCTAAGAGTTTACCTATTTATAGGCATGGCTTGGGGGGAAATAAGCGAATCGTCAAAAACTTCAAAGATGTGTTTACAGCCGTTGGATGAATCTCACTAATGGTTCTAAACTTCAAACACATGTTTACAGCCGTTGGATGAATCTCACTGATGGTTCCTTTTGATGCTGAAACCAATAGATGAATCTAAGGGCAGGTATTTCCTGGGCCGCATTTTTAAAATCCAAGGCCCATGGTAATAACCTTGAAAACGTATCTCAACTGCCATCCCACGCATTTATGTCCCATCATTAGAATGGCAATCGTTACGAGGGCATACGTGGCAATAAGAGATTAAAGTGGCAAAACGTGGTTCCGAGGCACTTTAATGACAGGCGTGACAAGTAATGATGAAAGCATTAAATGCATGAAAACACTTGTCCGAAAATGCTGAACTAGCAAACGCCGCCTAAACCCATGCCTATAAAAGCTAAACTTAAGTGTTATAGCTCATTAAAGTGACTCCGCCAGTCACTATAACAAGCTAGGGGGCATATGATCCGGTCCCAACACCGGCCCCCAAGAGCATGGCTTTAATGCTTTGCCAGATCAGCATTTTGAACAAGAGAAGTACGCTTTAAGTACATTATAATTACTTTTATACGGAATGCATACCGCCAAGGCACGTAACCCCGCCAAGGCACGTTACTTCGCCAAGGCGCGTAACTCCGCCAAGGCACGTAGCTCCGCCAAGGCACGTTACTCCCCAAGGCGCGTTACTCCGCCAGAGCTTATTACTCTGCCAAGGTGGAAACTATTGAATATCTTATATACATGCATGAAATATTCCCAATGCATGTTACTCCGCCAAGCCATAGGCTCAATACAGGCGGAATATTGAATTTCCCATACTGCGTAGCGAGCCCATACTTATAACCCCGGCACGAGATTGACTCTGTCTTGAGAGATTGAAAATGGAAATCACGCTGTCACGCATAAAAGGGAAAAATAAATAAAATAATAAAGCATTCACGCTTTCCAAGTAAGTGGAAACACCCACTACAATAACAGTGCTTGCAAACGGCGCAGGGACCCACTACCTTTCCGGCATAATGCCTGAAAACAAGGAACGGGCCCTACCAATAATGGAGCACTAGTAACAGGTATGTAAACCTCAGCAAAAAGGTATAGGGGGATCCCCAATTCTGAACCTTACACTCTCTTACTTGTATAATTCTCTCAGATTTGCTTTCTAAGTCTAAAAGCATTCTGAAATACTGACTTGAGCGTCGGAGAATAATTGCAGGTACCACCACCAATTGTGTCAAGGCAAAGAAAACAACTTCAGGCGGACTACTACACCTCCACAGAGTGAGTTACACTCCGCCCCAGTGTGGATTATACTCCGCCCAATACACAAGGACACTCCGTATTTGCATCTGTATAACACATCCTTGTATCAGATTGACATTACATGTACATTTTGAGCTGTTTCAGAATCATAACTTTACACCCCTTGTAAAGGACTGTTCAATTATCAATCACAGTTAAACATCATCAATCATAAATCAATCATAATCAAATCAATTAAATATCATTAAATAAATATCATAATGCAAAATTTAATGATTATTAATATAGTTGATTTTTTTTAAGTTCCTTTTGTCCATTCCTAGTATAGGTATATGTAAGTCCATATAATCCGGTCCTTGCATAGGTATTGTTCAGTCCATATGGGTCATAATGGTCCAAGTCCTTGCATAGGTATAGTCCAGTCCATATAGGTCATAATGGTCCAAGTCCTTGCATAGGCATGTTAGAGTTAGTTAAACCGGATATTTAATTTAAAATTTATTAAAAATTTTAAGTTAAAAAGTTAATATTTTAAAATATTAATATTATTAAATTTAAAAGGAGTAGGGGACTCCTCCCATTATTCTTATATCTTTTCATATTATACTCTTATCTCACTCCCCCTTACCTTGAATTGTTACCCAAAAGAGATTTGCTTTGCGCCTCCAATTTCTAGAAATATTAATACCAATCTTGTTTCAGTATAGGCATAAGATGAAGATTATTACTACTTAAAACAGAAATGGTAAATTTTAAATAGTGAATAGTGAATAGTGAATAGTAAATCGTGAATAGTAATAGTAAATAGTAAAACGTGAATAGTAACGGTAAATAGTAAATCGTGAATAGTAACGGTAAATAGTAACAGTAAATAGTAATTTACTATTGAAATAGTAATTTACTATTAAAATAGTATTTTACTATGCAGAATAGTAACTTAAAATAATATTATTTCCAGTATAATAACAAATTTCTAAAAACGATATGAAAATAACCCAAAAAATATAAAAGAGAAGTATTCTTACCTTAGGATTTTAGCAGAACCTTCTCCCAAAAAATTTACTTCTCTCTCTCACTTCCACCACTATCTCACTAGCACTACTATATTAAGAAAACTTAATCTGAAATTGTGAATTCTAAAGATGAAATCCTTCGGTATTTATAGGAAAAAAATTTACTATGCATTCTATTATTTTAATATAAAAATACTATGCATTTTTGAATTTTTTATTCCTAGTTACTGTACATCTTTTGAAAATTTCATACATGCACAGTGTTTTGCATAGTAACTGTCGGCAAAATTATTAAGTCAAATAGTAACCCTTCACTCGGTATATTTTAAATATTCAAAATGAGTCCTTTTTGAAATTTAGCGATATTATATCAGTCGTCACTAATTTTATAATAAGTAATATAAAGTTTAAATTTTAAAAATCTAAAATTTTCTGTTAATAAAAATTTATTGATACGTTCCCAATTTTTTTAACGATTAGAAAAAATCAAGATTTTTCTCAAACCGATAATTTTTAGATAAGTCTACTTGAAATGGATTTTAGAAAATTTTCTTATAATTTAAATTCACTTTCTTATAAATATTTTTAATTTAAGTCACTTATATGAATTTAAAATTATTTAAAAAAATATTATTTTATTAAAAAAATTCCAAAATTCCAAAAACTCCAAAAAATCATAAATAATACGTAGATTAAAAAGTTCTAAAGAACCATAATTTAATTTCTTCAAAATTTCAATATAAAAATAAAAATAGGGGTGTTACAGTGATAACAACCGACAACACAGTGGTGGCTAGTGGTGGTGTCAATGGTGAGATAAGGTAGCGATGTTAGAAAGATGAAGATGATGATTTTGATTTTCTTTTGTTTTCTGTTTCTGGTTGCAAAGTCCAATTCTTGTGAAATTGCCTGATTTTGCATTGTTGTAATTATTTCTGATTATTGTTCTTTATATTTGAAGCTCATAAGGAGTTGTAATCTGTGCCATTACCTTCTTCTTGCTCCTTTTTCAAATCTCAAATTTTCCATAGTTTCAATTTTTGTTGTCTTTGTTCTTCTTGGTTCAAACCATTAACAAGAGCAAGTTTTTTCCATTTGACCTTAGGATATGTTACTTTCAAAGTTCCGATAATGTGCTTTGTGATTTCTTATGGGACACCAAACCCTCCTTTCAGGTTCCATTTCAATGTTTAGCAAAAGGGACAAAATAGCAAAGTGTTTGGAAGAGAAAAAAAGGAATCAAAATTTTAAAATTTAATAAAATTAGTGTATTTTTTAAAAAAAGATAAGATAAAAGGAAATAAAAACCAAAAAACCAGAACCTCTCATCTTTTTATTACCCTTTTATTTTTTATTTTTTATCAAAATAAACGGTGTCTGGACAGAAAGAAATGTTTACTCATAATCAACAAATGAGGATATGGTCATGTTTAATGTTCTTCTATTACATCATAACTTTGTTAATGGAGTTAATTAATGAAAATTAGAGGGATGTGACCTAATTGAAACATTTTTAAAAGATATGTGATTTAACTGACTAAAAAATATTAACTTAAAATTCACTTAAAATATAAGGGATTAGAATAATAATTTAACCTAAATTTTATAAGTAATAATTAATAATAACATCCATCAGATTCGAAACTTAATGTACAAAATATACTACTCTTAATAATTCTTTTTATAAAGTAAAATTAACTGAATTATTAAGACTAATGAAAGTAATTATTTAGTAGTTAATTTTATTGGTTGCATAATACAAATACTACCATGCTAAACTTAATTATTTTTGGTAATCGTAAATGTGTTAAAGCAGAGTGTTTAACGATATTGTTAATCTTTACGCTGTCCAAGTAAATTCTCAATCATACAAGTTTTTTATTGTAAAACTCTCATTAATCCAAATGGAAGACGTTATAAATGCCTTTATAAAGAAAATGCTAATTTTCATTCAATAAAAAATCCAAATGAATTTTTTTTTGTAAAACTCTCAATAAAAAATCTAAATTTTTTACACAAAATTTCCCATCAAAATGTATTTTGACAAAAAAATGAATGCATTTATAAAGAATAAACAAAATTTGATCAGTAATAGCCAAACCCAAATGTATTTGTTCAGTAAGAATACTAAGAATTGTAACTCTAAGATTCTGTCTTGCTTTGTCAGTTTAAGAAATTGTACCAGTGACCCATTGTAACATCCTAAATATAAAAAAATTAGGAATAAAATTATTAGGTTTGATAATTTGTTTTTCTCATACGTTCCTCTTAGTAAATTGGGCGTAACTCTCCCTAAAGTTAATGGAATCAAGTCGTCTTGTCCTAAATTTTCCGTATAAAAATATCTATAACTCTTATATTGATCACAAAACCCAAATCTCACTCCCTTGATCCCAGTTTTTAAAACAATGTGCTGATTCACGAGTTACAGATTTAGTTTGACCCTTTTGTAATGTTTTTGGCATTTCTCCTTTGTATGATGCTAAAATCGAATGATTCTTTTTTTGAAAATTTCTAGACACATATATCTACAACTTTAATAAAAAACTCGAGAGCTAACTCCTAACCTATTTTTGTAACATTCCTAATTTTATATAAATGATTAAATATTGGGAATAAATACTAAATAATTATCCGTGGGTTAATTAATGTCTCAAACTATTGGAAATACTTAAATTTAGATTTTTGGGAATTAATCATAATTTATTGGGGTCTTATGAGCTGAAAATATACCCGATTAAATTATGGGTGTCGGACCAAGTATCTCTGATTGAGATGCCATTGGTCAGGGCTGTAGAGAATATTATTAGGAATCCGAATATGCATTCGGAATAATTTTTAGATAAAGTCTTGGGCCCGAACAGAGACCCTGTTTATTATAAAACAGAGAAACTTTAAGTGAAGGAGCAAAATGTTAAAATTAAAACCCTACTCTCCTTTCTCTTTCACGTTGGATTTTCCCCTTTCTTGGCAAACACACTTCACTCTTCTTTCTCTTCTAAATTCCCTCATTCATCTTCATCTTCTTCTTCTCCAAAAACCTGACCAAGTTGGTGCCCCTTCCTCTCTCAAATTTTGTTTTCTTCACCGGACAAGGAGGAGACTATGGAAGCTTGAAGTTCCTCCCTCTCTTCTTCTATTTTTGTTATCTCCTTCCTCTCCATTGGCTCCTATTTTCGTTTCTTGGCTAAGGTAAGCTCTCCATCATTTTAATGGTGTTTGAACCCTAGGCTATGGGTTATTGGGAGAAGCTTTAAATATAAAAACCCTAAGGTGGGGTGATGTGAATGTGGGTTTTTATGAACCTTTAAGGGGGAACACAAAAATGTGGGATGGAAGATGATGAACCATATGCATTTATGATGTTTGTTGGGTTTTTAATAAAACCCTAACCTATGATTTTGGAGGAAATATGTAATAAGAATGGGAAAAGCATTAAATGATGGTGAGAATGTCATTAATGATGAGAGATTGCCATAGATGATAATTTATGATTGTGGTTGCACTAGTGCAAAAGTACCATTTCACATCGTAGTTTTCATCACGGTTTAACAAAAACAGATGTGAAATATAAGGGCGGTGGCATTTTTGTAAATAAATGAAACATGAGATAAGATTTCACATCGGTTTATCTAAAAAGACGATGTGGAAAGATATTTATCACATCGGTTTTAAAAAGGCCGATGTAAAATATTTACGCGGTGGCAATTTTGAAATTATACATAAAGTTTTATAAACACTATTAGACAACGTTTTTTATAAAACCGATGTGGTAAGTAATATTTTTTCATTTTTAAAATAACAAATGTGAAGTACCATAAATTTTTTTCTTATATATATATATATATTTTATTTTAATTAAAAAAATTAAAGTTATATGTTACATTTTATTTGAAAAAAAATTAAAATTTTAAATTTTTTCATTAATCATATCGGATTTTTGAAAACCGATGTGGAAAACATATCTCACATTGGTTTTTGTCCAAAACCGATGTGGTATATTAATGCGAAATACTCTACGTTTTTTTCTTATATATATATATATATTTTATTTTAATTGAAAAAATTTAAAGTTCAGTATGTATATGTTACATTTTATTTGAAAAAATTTAAAATGCAAATTATTCACATCGGTTTTTTGATGAACCGATATGGTAACTAGTTCTAACATCGGTTTTGTGTAAAGCCCGCTTTCAACAACTCCTCTGTCTGCTCACAAGCTGCCCTCTACTTCTCCGGTCCCAACCTCCTCTTCTTCTGGGCCACCGGTCTTGTTTCAGGGTACACAACAAGCTTGTGGCAACAGAAATCAGGGTCCATCCCAGGCATGTCTGCTGCTGTCCATGCGAAAAGATACTTGAACTCCTGCAGAAGGGCTAATAAGCGTTGCTCCATAGCAAACTCCAGCTTATCATTGATGTGCGTGACCTTCTTTGGGGAATCCCCTAAGACAACATCCCTGGAACCACCATCCGGTGTGGGCTTAGAGGGATTGAGTGGATCAATCTTCAATTCCGCTCTGGGGTCCAGATCAATTAGACTGACAGACCCTGCCGCTGTTCCTCCGTCGTTCAGCTTCCTCTTCTTGTTGAATGCTTCCAACTTGACCATGTTGAGGCTCAGGTTATAACAATATCGAGCCATCTCCTAATCACCACGGAGAGAGGACACACCGTTGTCCTTGTCAATGAATTTGATCAAGAGGTGAGGAGTGGATACAGTTGCTTCCATTGCATTCAGTGTAGGACGGCCTATGATACCGTTGTATGGGGATTTCACATCAATCACCAGAATTCTTGACTTGACTGTTCTCGCTCCAGGCTCTCCTTCAAAAGAAATCAGAGTGTCAAGATACCCCTTGGTGGGTTGCTTGGCTCCATTAAACGCTGTGAGTTCTTGCGTGTAAGGTTGTAAATCTGCATCATTGAAACCCATTCGTTTGAAACAATTATAAAAGATAACATCACAAGAACTTCCCTGATCGACGAGGATCCTCTTGACATCCTTGTTGGCTATGACTGCCATGATAACTACTGCATCATCACCTCCTAGAATTGTTGGGCCAAAGTCATCATCAGTAAATGACACCGTCGGAGCTGCCACACCGTCCCTGAAAGGGCGGTTATCCCTTGGTTTACCCTGGACAGACAGAATCATCCTGTGATGATTCTTCCGTGCTGTGATTGATGCTCCTCCTCCCGCAAATCCTCCAGCTATCATCTCAATCACTTCCCGTCTGCCCTGCCTCTGCTGCTGGGGCATGTTATTTTGTTGGGTACCTCCATCAATCACTAATCCCTTTTGTTTTTCAGCTGCAGTGAACTTCCTTGCTGGATTACGTGTATTATCATCTTCGTCATCAGGATCTCTACTCCTTTTTTCCATCCTCTGAGGCTCGTCTACAGATTTCTCCTTGAACAAATACTGCTTCAGCTTTCCTTCTCGAATGAGAGTTTCCACCGTATTCTTTAATGCCTTGCACTCATCAGTATTGTGTCCTGTCTGTTCATGGAAAGTGCAATACTTGCGTGGGTTACCACCCCTCTTGACTGGGGATGGTTTCCTTATACCAAAGACGTTCAACGTTGGCCAACCAACCTCCCTCATGATTTGTGAGTGCCTGGTGTTCAACGGAGCATAGTTGTTGAACGATGATACACGCCTATCTCGTGGATGTGGGCGAGCGTTTACAAAGTCTTCTCTAAAGGCATGCTTCTCAGGCCTCACTCTCTCCTTTTCTCTCCGTGGCTGCTGAGTGGGTGCTGAAGGCTTCATTCTTGTTGCGGTTGCCTCCAGATGCATCTCTATGCCCACGTACTTGGAAGCTTTCCTTCGAAACTCCTCGAAGGTTGCTGGGGGGCTCTTTGCCAAAGATAGGGCAAAGGCTGAACCAGGCTGAAGAGCTTCCACTACAATATGAAGTTGTATGGCCTCCGTGAGGTTGGGGACCAAAGCTGCCTCCTTATAAAACCTTTTCAAGAACTCCTTAAGAGTTTCAGTTTCTCCCTGCCTTATCTGGGCCAGGGTGTGAGAAGTTCTTGGGATATCCCTAGAGATGACAAAATGGCTCTCAAATGCAGTGGCCATTTCCTCCCAAGAGTCTATAGATCCTGAGGGTAAGCTTTTAAACCAGCTGAGAGCCTCCTCTGTTAGTGTTCTTGGGAACATCCTACACATAACATCTTCATCTGCTCCCAAATACATAGCTTCGTACATATAAGCATCCAAATGCTTAGTGGGATCGGTTTCTCCATTATACTTCCCTATCGACAGTGGCTGAGTTATTTGCAAATGTTTCGGGATGGCAATACTCATCAGCCTTCTTGAGAAAGGGACACTGAGCTTGTACGTCCCTGAAGTCACCACCGCCTGCTCCCTTCCCCTGGTACTGACTCTATCACCAGAGTCTTGAGTCTGCTCTCTCTCTTCATACGTGGGGATCTTTGAATACTGGAGGGTTGTAGACCTACCCCTCGCTGATGCATGGTGAGTCTCTTCTGCATGGGACGTTACCCTGTCCCCAGCTCCTCCTCTCTCCCGCTTCAACTCCATCAGCTCCTCCCTGAGTTGCCTGATAACCTCATCGCGAGGGTCAGGCATTTGCACTTGCACCATCCTTCAGGTTTGAGTTACAGGGGACTCGAAGACAAGTCTCCTTCCAGCCTGTTGATGGGTCACATCCTCCACGTGACCATCAACAAAATCTCTCCCATCACCTTCCATCGTGACAACCAAACTTCTGCGAAAATGGGAATAACTCTAACGAGTCCCACCGGGCGTGCCAATGAACTGGTCTGAACCGGGATCTAGGATTCGGTGTGGGACCAGCCATAAGAATATAGGTGTTTTTAGGGTTTGCACACCGGAACAGTGAGTATCCGGTGTATTAATCCGGTCTCTCAGTGGGAGAGGCTGGTCTTGTTGTCCTGGAGATCCTTTACACCAACGTTTCGCGTTGCAGGGGGGCGAAAGGTGGTGCCACCTGCGAAGATTCTCCGACGCTCAAGTTAGAAGAGTGTAAGAACTCGGTGAATGCTCAAGCGATATAATAGAAAGCGTAAGTTAGAACAACATCCCCTTGTATGAGTATTGAAATGAGCTATTTATAGTTGAACGTGAGAAAATGAATCGTTGGATACAGGTGGGTCCCCTAGCTCTGATAGCGTGTACATTATGTCAATCAGGGTGGCTCAATACTCAGAATGTGTCAGGAGGGTAGGTCAATTATCAGGGTACGACCCTATAGGAATAAGAGAGGATAATCACCTTTTCCGCACAATCTGCTGACACATCCACTTGCTTTCTGAGGCCATTGACGTGACATATTTTGCTACATACAGTATCTTCGCTGATAAGTTATTAGGGGCTCTTATCTCGCTGTGACTGAGAAACTAACAGTTATATAAATGTTCTGTGAAAATGAACAATGATCCGTTATAGAGAAAATCAGTGGGGCGGTTGTGAGAGGAGAACGGACGGCCAGACATCGGATATCCGGTGTGGTAATGTTGAACCAGGACACCGATTTTCCTTGTATGAGGTCATTCTGACGTCACAAGATTGGGGGCCGGTATCCAGACCGGATCATATGGTTAAGGTTGAGTGGCTTGAACATGTTTCTTAAAATTCCTATGAGAACTTAAATATAAAATTTGGTATATTTATGTTAAAAATGGTGTGTATAAAGGTATATTGGATATGGTTCTTTTTTGTGTAGGTATGCATGGTTAAGGTTGAGGTGGACCAATAATTTTTGCTTTTAACATGTTTGTTAAAAGGTCTAGTTGAACTTGAGTTGTGTTGAAAATGGTTATTTGCTTTCAACATGTGTATGTGTGTATGGTTGAGGTTGAGGTTGAGTGCATTGAACATGTTTCTTAAAATGCCTAGGAGAACTTAAATATAAAGTTTGGTATATTTGTGTTAAAAATGGTGTGTATGAAGGTGTGTTGGATATGGTTCTTTTTTGTGTAGGTGTGCAAGGTGTGCATGGTTCTTTTGCTTTTAACATGTTTGTTAAAAGGCCTAGTTGAACTTGAGTTGTGTTGAAAATGGTTATTTGCTTTTAACATTATGTTGTTTAATTCATACCGTGATTTAGGGAGGCATTAATGTCCATTGATGTTTTGTTGTTAATTTTAGAACATTAGTACCAATGGATCGGAGTTGGATTAATGCTAGACGAACAAGTAATGAGTATGCAGTCGGGGTGGAAGCTTTTTTGGAATTTGCTCAAAGAAATGTTCTTAACAATAATGGGAGATTTTATTGTCCATGTGTGAAATGTTTGAATATAAAACGATTAAGTGTTGAGGAAATCAGAGATCATGTCATATGTCATGGGTTTTGCAAGAATTATACAACATGGACATGGCATGGGGAATTGATGTCGATACCAACTGTGTCTGAAACAGAAGAAGTGAATGAAGAAATGAATGATGGGTTGGAAGACATGATACGTGACATTGGACGCGAATCATTTGAAAGAGCACATGTGTATGATAATTTAACTCAAGATGCGGATTTGCCTTTGTATCCGAGGTGTAAACTGAAACTACAGGAAGCAGTGTTAAGGCTAGTTAATCTGAAGGCGAAGAATGGATGGACTGATAAAAGTTTTACTAAATTACTTAGGTTGTTGCAACAGGAAATACTCCCAGAAGGGAATACACTACCTAATCGTACCTATGAAGCAAAGAAGGTTATATGTCCTATGGGTATGGACTATAAAAAAATACATGCATGTCCAAATGACTGCATCTTGTATAGAAAAGAGTATGAAAAGCTGCATGAGTGTCCTGTATGTGGTGAATCACGATATAAGGTGAAAAATGGTGAATCTGGTGATGATGTGAGTACCAAAAATCCTCCTGCAAAAGTTTTATGGTATTTACCAATAATTCCAAGGATCAAGCGATTGTTTGCCAACAAGAATGATGCAAAAAGTCTTAGGTGGCATGCTGAAGAAAGGAAACTAGATGGAAAGCTTCGTCATCCAGCAGATTCTTTACAATGGAAGAAGATTGATCAGTTATTTCCTACTTTTGGCAAGGAACCCAGAAATCTTCAGCTTGGACTTGCTACAGATGGAATGAATCCTTATAGTAGCCTAAGTAGTATACATAGTTCATGGCCTGTTTTGTTGGTTGTCTACAATCTATCCCCTCAACTATGCATGAAACGAAAGTACATCATGTTGTCTATGATGATTTCGGGCCCTAAATAACCAGGGAATGACATAGATGTATATTTAAGGCCCTTGATTGAAGACTTGACAATGTTGTGGGAGGAAGGCATAGATGTATTTGATGCGTACTCTTGTGAATACTTCAAGTTACGTGCCATAATCTTTTGTACCATAAATGACTTCCCAGCATATGGTAACTTAGCCGGATATAGTGTTAAAGGACATAAGGCATGTCCTATATATGAAGAAGGAGCATGTTACCGTCAAATGTATCATGGAAAGAAAACAGTTTACCTTGGGCGTAGGAGATTTCTCAGACATGATCACCCGTATCGTAAATTAAAAAAAGCTTTTCATGGATCTCAAGAGAATGTAATTGCTCCTGTGGTGTTGACAGGAGATCAGGTTTATGAAAAGGTAAAAGACATCAATGTTATCTTGGGAAAGAAGCAGAAGCGTCAGGCTTCAGAAAAAAATGTATGGAAGAAAAGATCTATCTTTTTTGACCTCCCTTATTGGCCTTCTCTTGATGTAAGACATTGTATTGATGTGATGCATGTGGAGAAAAATGTATGTAATAGTGTTATTGGAACACTCCTTAATATCCCAGGAAAGACAAAGGATGGGGTGACTTTTCGTCGAGATATGGTTGACATGGGTATACGGGATTCCTTGGCTCCAATAACTATAGGTCAGCGGACATACTTGCCACCAACTTGTTTCATATTATTGCATATTATTGCCACCAGCTTGGTATACGGGGTGACTTCTTAAGTTAGTTATCAAACTTGTTTCATATTATTGCATTTATATTATTTAACCATGTAATTGACAATTATTTTATTTTCTTTCAACAGGGAAATGGATGATCATCCTGAGAGTACATCAAATACCCAAGGGACTTGTCGAAAGAGTAGGGGTACCACACGGATGAGGGAGCTAGTAGCTACACGTGGTGGTGGTCAAAAAATCCCCATCCAATTTGATGAGTTAACTTGGAACCCTATTAGAGAAAACAGGGACAAATTTATTAGCTTTGTAGCCTTACTTGCACGTAGCAAGGTTAGCATCTTGAATGATAAGTGGAAGGATGTAGATGCATGTATAAAGAAGCAAATTTGGGAGAGTATAACGGTATGTTGTTATTTGATATTAGACTTTATAAGTAATTTCACTATAATTATAAAATATTTTGTTATATTTGATAATGTTTTATTATATCTAATGTAGCTCACATATGATGTCCCCAACAACACCACTTTGAAGAAGAAATTACTAACATTTTGTAGTGAGCGTTGGAGAGCTTTCAAGACATATCTAGCAACTAATTATATTTTTAGGAATATGAGGGACAAAGTTCCATTAGAGGATTATCCATGGATCGATGAAGACACATGGAAATCATTTGTTGAGATTAGGACAGATTCGGCCTTCCAGGTAGTTTCAATTACTTGTTTCGTTATTATTAGAATTTATAAGTTATTATATATACTAATATTTATTTACATATCATTAACGACAGGAGAAAAGAAGAGTTGCACAAGACATTCAAAAGAAGAATTGTTATCCTCACTTATTATCTCATGGAGGGTACAAATTGTTAGAAAAGAAGATGATGGAAGAGAAGTTGAAACAGAGGCAGGAAGCTTCTGGGTCTGATCCTACTACTGTCATCTCCTCCACTACGACATGAAAAATGGAAAAAAGCTAGACAAAAGAAATCAGGAAGCTACACATCCGAGGAAACTCGTGTTGTTGCTGAGACGATTGTGAGCATTCATAATTAATTATCATTTTATCATGTCATTAAATTTATTCATGAACGTAATGTTATATTTTTTGCAGGATTCTTTGGAACAAAGAAGCTCAGTTGGTGAATTTGTGGCATCTGAACGAGAGGACATATTGACTACCGCCTTAGGGCGGCCAGAACATAGTGGTCGTGTTCGAGCATGTGGACGAGGGGTTGGTCTAAAGACATATTTTGGACATTCAGGACGATAGAATACTATCAAGGATGAGAAAAAATTTAGGGAAGAGCTAAAGATGGAGCTTAGAGAAGAACTGAAACATGAAATTCTCCAGGAGTTGGCCTAAACCCTAAACCTTCACAAATTCCTGAATGACCACCACAAACGCCTTCACATCCTGTACTCTTAAGCACAAAAGGGAGTTGTGCTCCAGATGATTTATCTCCACAAGATTATGCTCATGTCCCAGACCGATGCAAGCTTTATGTTGATCATCCATACCGTTTGGTGGCAGTTGGCAATGTGTATAATTTTGGGTCTACCATCCACCATAAGCAAATAAATAATGATCATGTGAGGGTATCAATTGATAGGATTAAGGAAGCAGATGTTGCATTACCTATTCCCACAGATGAAGTATGTACAGTGGGGGAAGCCTTTAAGCACTTCATCTTGTGGCCCAGAAGACTAGTTAAAATTATATCGGAGGATGAGGTATGAAATTCCATGCAATAATACCTGTTTAATTACATCCACTATTAGTTATATATACTTATTCCTATTTAATTGTGATTTATTAGGCCAATGTTGATGTGGTTAAGAAAGTTACACAAAAATAACCTTTACAAGAAACAAAGGAGTATAGTGATCCACTTGGGAGGTTGTGTTTTGTAGCAATGAATCTTGGATCTGAAACAATACAGTTGGAACTAGATGCTAGTGCCATAGGCAAGGACTCTCCAATCTCTTTCTTTATTACCCAGCAAGATATTTTGGAATTTCTAATGGGAAAAGAGATGCTAAACATATCTGTGCTCCAATTATGGTTGATGTGAGTTTATTACTAGTTAATTTTTTATATGTCTAAAGCAAATACATATCTGTGATCCAATTATGTTTGTTTATATTTTAGGTATTTGCACAACCTTTGCAATATTAATGGATGTCATGATTATAGCTTCCTTGAGCCTGAGCACATGCAAGACACAGGAAATAGTGTAGATCAAATTCGGGCATATATTCAACATAGGATATCCACAAGTTCTCATGACTTTTTTTTTAGCTCCATATTATGAATTGTTAGTACAACCTTAAATTTCAAGTATTATTATACATGTGTTTTTGTGTAAACTTCCTCATTTCTTTTGTGATCTGACAGGAACCATTGGCAATTGATCATTATTTGTCCCAAACAAAATGTTGTCTTCTTTTCCTCATTATGGAAACAACCAGGGAAAAACATTAAGGGTTCTATTAACTTGTAAGTGTTTTGTTAACTTGTAGGTATTTTGTTAACTTGTAGGTGTTCTTGAGAATTCTTGAATGTTAACTTGTTGGTTGTTTTTATACTATAGAGCCTTGGATGCTTGTAATGTTTTGGGAGGGTCATGACCTACTAGGAAGAAGGTTGAATGGATAATCCTAAGAGTAAGTCACTCTATGTTACATTAACTCTATGTTGCCTTTATGCTTAGACATGACTTGATGAGGTTTAAGAATTTGATGCAAAGTTTACTTGTTCCTAATTTCAGGCTAATAAACAATCATCGGGCAGCAACCATTGTGGTTATTATGTCATGGGGCACATGCTCAATGTCATAATAGGGAACATTAAGGATAATTGGATACAGGTATTGAAATGGTTTAAAGAAGGAAGCATTTTCTAGTAGTTAAATGCATATTCTGACATCACATACTTGTAGGATTTTAGCAACAAGGAACCATTCACTTCTGATGAAATTGATGTGGTTCGTAAGCGTTGGGCAACATATCTTCTTCAAGTAGCTAGATTATGATCAACACAAGTGTTTAAATTTTGTATATATTATGTATGAAATTCTGACCTAAACTATGTATAAAACAATGTTTGGTGTTATATATATATTGATTGACATATGATTTTAATTGGTGTTGATATATTTGTTTTCTATGTGTTGTATAAATGTATGCCCAGGAATTGACATGAAAAATTAATATAGTCGGGATGAATGCTGAAATCATATGTCCAGGTTTCTTTAAAAAAATTCGTATATAATGAAACAATTAAAAAAATTTAAAAAAAAATGTTTTCACATCGGTTTTTATAAAACCGATGTTATAAGTCCAAATCCACAACGGTTTGTCTAAAAAACCGATGTGGTAAGTTCCAAATTCACATCGGTTTCTCTAAAAAAATGATGTTACATTCTCTTATTCACAACGGTTTTATAAAAACCGATGTTATAAGATCCTTTTTCACAACGGTTTCCATTAAAAACCGATGTTATATATCCATATTTTCACATCGGTTTTCTCAAAAAACCGATGTTACTTCCATTTTTCACATCGGTTTAGAAACCGATGTGAAATGTCCTTATATTTCACATCGGCCAGATCCACATCGGTTTGAAAACCGATGTGAAAAGCCCAAAAAAACCGATGTTAAATGTCTTTTTTGCACTAGTGTTGGGAAACATTAATAAGAAAAACTCACTTGAGGAGTTGGGTGTAGAAGTGATATGTATGAGTAATTTATGTTGTGACCATTTTTAATCATAATAAGTCTCAATTTATGGGAAGGAATTCCTGAAGCCTAATAAAGTAAAAGAATGAAGTTCATAAACAATTATTACATGATGAGAGCCACATGTGTATATACATGTATTTGTATTATAAGAATTGAGAATAATGCTTGAGTGGATGATTGATGTGCTCCTACAATTGATTAATGTAGGATTTGATAACACTTGTGAAGCGAGATCATCGAATCCGGGAGAATACTTCTCTTAAGGTTGGAGAGGAGTGTATTTTCTAAATGTATGATGCCTTGTGTGATGATAATATATGTATTGATGCATATTTACATGTTCTTTCTTGAATGGATGTAGTATCTGTAATATGAAATTGAGCATGGCTCTGGTGATGATTGATTGTAGAATGATACCTTGATGAGGTTATGAATTATAGAATGTGTGATGACATGATATTGCTTCCATGTGTGGATGAACAATTATATGAAATCCTTGGTTAGAGAAATTCATGAGTATTGTAAATGGTACGCCTTAGAGGATAATATATATACATATGATTGTGTGTCAGTAACTATGATGTAGAGTGAATTATACCCCTAATTGAAAGGGTGAGATATTCCTTGCGAGGTTAAAGCTTGCATGAGCATTATTGCATTCATAGCATGCATAGCATTTCATTTGATTGTGGTTGCGATCACAAAGAAAAGTCTTGCAGGACTAGTATGGTGATATTGAAAAGTGGTTATGATCACTTGGTACTTGGAAATGAAAAGAACCTGCGGGTTTATGTGAACTTGAGCCAGTGGTTGCGATCTCCTGAAAGATGAAATGATAGGCCCTGCGGGACCATTGAAATGAATATGTGTGGTTGCGATCACCAAGAGAAAATCCTGCGCGATCTATGAGAAGGGAGCACCCCATGTGTGGCGGGAAACCGATATGGATTGAAATGAAACATGGTTGTGATCATGAATAAACCTTGCGGGGTTGTGAGAAGGGAGTACCCCATGCGTGGCGGGAAACCAATATGAATCGAATGATTATAGTGGTTGTGATCACTTGATGAAATAAAAATTGGATCCGTTGCATATGTATTTTAAACACGACACGTGCATTAGCTATAGGAACATGGCATTTGAGTGAAGTAAATCGAGAAAGAGATACCCTTTTGGGATTACTATAAGATAAATATGAAATCTACTTTGGTCACTAACTATGCTTATGTTGTTGATTGGTGTGACCCCTATGAAATCATAAATTGATGATATGGTCTTATTTGATATGTCCTTGATGATGGACTTGCCACATATTTGTATGTGAACATGTGTGTTTAATGGATTCTATGGATTGGTTGGTTTCATTATAAATTAAACTCCTTGATAAGAGAAGATGTTGATTTGCATTCGTATTTATATTATCATAATTATTGGATTTTTCATCATTGAGAAAGTATACTCACTCTCCATGTAACACCCCCTTATATACACGAGATATATATGTATTCTTCTTACTTTTAAAAAAAAAACTTTTAGAAAGATATACATATTTATCATTCTTTATCTTGCGTATACAAGGACGTATATACATCTGATTTCCTTTGAATATTGAAAGTAAAAAAAAACATTGTCTTTCAATATTTGTCCATAATGACAAAATAATTTATAGAAATCATAAGTGATAAATCATTACAATATTATATCCGAATGAAAGAATTTATCAAAGTTTAACCTTTACCTTGTTACAATTATCTAACTTGATATTGTAATAAGGCAAAGTAAAACTAAACTATACCTCTACTATAAATGTGACCAATCATTTCCTAGTCCTTGAACCATCGAGTTTTTGAATCCTACTCTTGTCATATCTCTTCATCTAATCGATTGAGGATGAGACCACTTTACCCTCTTGTAATTACATATCCTTCCATCTTGGACTGCTAGCTATATATCATATAACATATATTTTGGACACAGAAATTCAAACAAGAAGGGGTGAGAAACAAAATATAATATCTTACAGATAAGACATAAGCATAAGGGTTTTCACAAACTAATATAATAATATCAGTCATAGTCTCATACACTATCAATTATGAATATAGGGTTTCCACATACATAACGCTTATATTTTCATTCATAATCACCCACATAGAATGTCACAATCACATGAATGTTATGAAATGCTTATGCTACTATCTCACTCATTTTATGCATGTGGGCCCTTAAAGTTTTAATTCTGCACTGGGCCAACCAGGAGTTTACCCTGTTCCATAATTCCGGATAATAATAACATAAATGCCTTCATGGCATATGAACAGCTCAACTGGCACGGAAACACTTAGAGACTAGTCAGATTGAGAAGGTTTTTATTGTGAAAGTACCTGACACTAGAGAGCGACCCCAGGTCACCTGAAGCACCTTTTCACACCCTCTCATCCCAAGGCTCGTAATTAAGCCTCCTTTAATGTATCCTCAGTTTCTATAATCCGTCCCCAGACAATATCACATCTCATTTCTCTTTAATGATTCATGATGCATGAACTACTCATGTATTGAGTTGGTTAAGACTTTTAGAAACTCAAGTATAAATTATATCTTCGAGGCCTACAAATAACAACATAGCCACCCCGATAAACTGCACATTTTCATACTCTTAAATAAGTTCTGCCTCACGCAGAAGAATTTCAGTATAGTTTTCTTTATCACTCACAAATCAATATTATTGTGATTTGAGTTTCAAAGTCTTAATATATTCCAAACCTTCTTTAGATCATTTATAGGAAATTAATTTACTTTAGACACAAGTTTGAATTATCGATCTTTTTCCATCTTAAATTATAATACTTGAAAAATATATAATAAAGCACTTTTGAAATTAAAAACTCTTATTTTCCAAAGTTTAAAATGAAATATTATTGAAGTATCCTATTTCCAATTGAGAATCAAATATTTTCATACATATATGAATATATTATTTTCATAAAACAATTTCTTTTTCTTTATTTTTATAACTAAAAATTATTCTAAAATTTAATTAAATAATTTATTTTGGAAGAAAAAGGTAAGTTATAGAAATTATATACTTTTATTGAAAATTAAGAAAAATTTCTTAATAATTCTGAATAAACATTGAGAAATTATCATAAATAATTTCTTTTAAAGTAATACTGTAAAGAGTAAGGAATAAGTATATTCTTACTGAGTTTTAGCTTCCCGTCATGTTTGCTATATGCTCAAACTCCACATCACAAGATTATCAATCACTCATAAATCACAATCAAGTATTGTAATATCGTCAATCATAATCAAATATTATCAATCACCAATATTATCAATCATAATCAAATCAAATAAATATCATTCATAAATATCATAATTTAAAGTTTAATAGTTATTTAATTTAATAAACTTAATTCCAAGCCCTTATAGTCCATTTCCTTGCATAGGTCTATGTAAGTCCATATAGGTCATAATAGTCAAAGTCCTTGCATAGGTAATTCAGAGTAAGTTACACAAGATACTTAATTTCAAATTTATTATTTTAAAATAATTATATTATTAAATTTAAAAGGAGTAGGGGACTCCTCTTATTATTCTTATGTCTTTCCATATTATATTTTTATCCCACTCCCCCTTACCTGGAATTGCTACCAAAAATGAATTCGCTCTGTGCCTCCGAGTTCTAAAAAATATTAATACTAATTTATTTCAGTATAGGCATAAAATGAAAATTAAGATTACTATCAGAATGATAAATAGTAATTATGTATAGTAACAGTAAATAGTAATGGTAAATAGTAAATCATCAATAGTAACGGTAAATAGTAAATCGTGAATAAAACGGTAAATAGTAAATTTTAAATGGTAACGGTAAATGGTAAATCGTGAATAGTAAATTTTGAATAGTAGCAATAAATGATAAATTGTGAATAACTTTTGAATAGTAGCGGTAAATGATAAATCGTAAATAGAAATGGTAAATAGTAAATTTTGAATAGTAATAGTAAATAGTAAATTTTAAATAGTAATGGTAAATAGTAAATTTTGAATAGTAATGGTGAATAGTAAATTTTGAATAGTAACAGTAACTAATAAATTTTGAATAATAATGGTAAATAAATTTTGAATAATAACAGTAAATGGTAAATTGTGAATAGTAATAGTAAATAGTAAATAGTAACAGTAAATTATAAAAATAACATAGTGGTAATTTATTTTTACCATAGTAACTTATTCATAATAGTACTAGTATATTAATGGTTTAAGAGTGCTAAAAAGAATAAACTAAATAATCATAAAAAGAATTTAGAAGAAAATATTATTACCTTACACCTCCGGCAGAATATCTTTTAACCAAAAGAATTTACTCCCCACTAATTTCTTACGCACTATCTCTCTAATTTTGGTGTGGAAATGTTGTAAATGAGCCATCTATTTATAGAAAGAGAAATTTACTATTTAAGATTACTTAATTATTTATTTTACTATTCATGATATGAGTATTTACCCACTGGTCACTATTCATGATGTAAGTATTTACCCACCGGTCACTATTCATGATGTAAGTATTTACCCACTAGTCACTATTCATGATGTAAGTATTTACCAACCGATGATGTAAGCAATGATGCCGGCAGTGACATTTCGGTTATTTTCTCAAATATTTATTAAAAAATTCAAAAAATTCCAAAAAATCATAAATAATGCATAGATCAAAAAGTTCTAAAGAACCATATTCTAATTCCTTCAAATTTTTATTTTAAAATTCTAATAAGAGTTAAATCTTTAAATATGTAAAAACATAAATATAAGAACATAAAATATAAATTGTGAATAATAACGATATAAAAAATTCTTAATATAATTTTCTTAATTAGTGAATACTAATTAAGTCATTTTAAAATCTTCGTTAAATATACATATTTTTATTTTATTATTATTTCATTTTATTTTTTTAAAAATAATTTAAATATAAGTACCAAAATTTTATAAAAATATTAATTAGTTAAAAATCAACTAACTAATAGTAAGTATTTTCTCATTAAGGAGATATTAATATCTATTTTCTATTTGAGTAAAAAAAATAGGATGTTACACTCCATGTGGTCTATCTTTTTAGCTTTTGTTCATGTGAGGAGAAGTTGTGTGAAGAAGGTTCTTTTTGGTAAAGATGCCTTGGCCGGCATAGTTTTGTGTTTATGGCTTTGTATATTCTTTTGAGATGTATATATATGTTATTACCTTGTATGGCCATAATACAATTCGAGTAACTTGTGTGAATGATGACAAATGAATATTGATGATGGCTTGTTGATATTTGAGATCCTAGAATGAAGATGAATGCCATAGAATCTTTTGGATTTAGTAGACAACCATTTTGTAACCCATGGTATTGATCTTGATGACTATATTGAAAGACGATGCATGGTTAATGAATTATGACCTTTATTGGGTTTCCATTTGATGAATAATGCAAGAATGAGTGAGTCAAATTATGTGTTAGAAGGATTGGTTAGATGATGAAATCTAAATAGGTTGAAATTTATGTGATTTTCATGCTTGAATGAGGAATTGATAGGGTCAAGTAGAGATTTATGAGGTTTGGATTGCATGAGACAATTTGAATGACACCAATGCATGATTTGTGGCTTATAAAAACTCGGGGGTCAATTCCATTAAGAATTGACCATTGAATTGCACAAAAATGCCTCAAAATGGACTAGTCACGTTTATGCGCATAAGTCTATCGTTATAAGGAATTTTTGAGTGCGGCCAATTGCTACGCATCACAAATGGTGTATTTTAATTGGTGTTAAAATTTGGTAGTGATTGGACTTCATATGAGAAAGTTAAGGTGTTTGGAAGTTGAAAATTTTGATTTTTCTGCATAATTACTGATGTAAATTGATTCAGAATAATGCATGAATCGATTCAATCATCACTGTTTTTACTATTCACACTTCCATAACACTTTGAATCGATTCAAGCCCTCGCATGAATCGATTTGAAGCTCTCAGTTTTTAATGTTCATGATGTCCAGGATCGTTTGAATCAATTTATGCGATCTTTAATCGATTCAAAGGGTCCTGTTTTCACTGTTTGGGTTCTAGAAGCATTTGAATCGATTCATGGGGCGTTTGAATCGATTCATACCCCTGTTTTCATGAAAAATTTATATTTTTGGATGCTGTTGGGCATTAATGTGACATGGTACCCTTATGCAATTGATTTAAACATTCTTCTAACATAACTTAGCAATCTTTTATGCATCTTTGACACTTTTCTTTGATTAATTCATATCCTTGAATTAAAATACGCACTCTGTTATTCATTAAACCATATACCTTCTCATATCTTCATATATGAGTTAGGGTTTCACATGGGTTTGAGGCTAGTTATTTAAAAATATAATTGTGGTGTTCTTTATCCCCGTTCGTGTTTTAAAAACGCGAAAAATTTACCCTCACTTTTTTTTCCTAATTATTAATATTTATAACTTATTTACTGGATTAAGGGTGTCAAATTTTTCCCAGTAATTTTTTTCTAAAACACTGATTCAAAATTCATAATCACCTAAAATAGCCTTTAGTAATTGGGGAATATCTCTCGCTCCCAATGTTGAACTTTTACATGCTTTATATCGTTTCAAAGAGGAAACAAAGATCTACAACTTTTGTGTTTTGAGTTTTTCCTAATTTAGACCATAACACAATTTAAAAGTTCACACAAGTTTCAGCTCTTTATACACGACACCTCACCATTCCATTCAAGAAATTGGCCATTTGCCAACTTTGCTATGTGTCCAGCCTTTATTGGATCAAAATTCTCTCTGAAATCTTCATAAAATTGGACTTGTATAGCAAGTAGGGTCCTGATTTCCCTTTTCTCTCCAAACCATGAATGTGCTCTCATTTTTCCTATGGTACCTCTTGTAATTTCTATAAGAAAAATCCACCATTTCACTTAGCTCCTTCCCTTCGGCACCTCTATTCTTCATCTTGCTACTTTATTTATCACATTAAGCATCAAAGGAACCCCATTTTCTTCTTCTCTTGTATGCTGGACTGTGAAGGCTAGGGAGCAAAAAGCTTGGAGCTTTACTCCTCCTCTTGACCGTGAGCTTCAAGGATCATGCATGTTGATTTTTTTTGGTGATAAATCTTGAATATTAGAAGCCTTGCATGTTGGTTTATAACATTGTAATCTTTAGTCTTGATGGTTGTTTTTAATGTTTGGGAAATACATGAAAAAATGGCTTGTGAGATCTCTTAGTAAATTAGAAAAATATATGCATGATGTTGTGATTGAAACCATGAGCTTTTTGTGATTTTGGATGAAGTTTTGTTGTTTGAAAAATATAAATAAGTGTTTGAGTATGATACTTGAAGAAAGGGTTTTGAGAAAATTAAGGGAAACATTAAAATACAATGATGTTAGAAAGCTGAATGGTAAAGGTGCTAAAGGCTAAAAAGTAACGGTGTTAAAAGTTGGCAGTGTGTGTTAAAACAAGAATAACAAGTGTTAAAAGTCTGAAGCTGATGGTGTTAAAAATCAAAAATTTGATGGTGTTAAAAGTCTGAACAAACAGGTGTTAAAAGTCTGGAATAACAGGTGTTGAAACTAAATCAGGCAGTGTTAAAAGCTGTAGTTTTAAGAATTAAGACCTAAAAATTTTTAACAGGTGTAAAAAGGTCAGATTTTAAGGGTGTTAAAACAGGTTTTTGAGAAATGTTTAAGGCTAAAATTTGATGTTGAATTTTTTAGTAATAAATTTTATTATAGTAATTTGGATCAAAAGGGAATTTTTATAAGTTAAACACGGACTAATTAAATTAAGTGAAGTCTATTGAATAAATATGTAGCTTTTGGTATGGTATCGTGTAACACCCTCTGTTACATCTCAATAAATTCTAAAAAAATCATAAATTTTTTTACTAAAAATATAATCGTTAAAAAGAAACTATCAGAATAAATTACATACAACATTTCTGAAATACCTTATAAATATCATTAAAAATTTACAAAATAATTTTATATTCCTCTAAAGAAAATAAATATTAAATATTATTAGAAAGATAGGAAACTCCATCATTAGACCAAAGTATTCATACCAAACTCCCTTTCTAGAATGTACTATATTTACTGTCTGGATTCTTCGATCCTTCCCTCTGTACGAACCATCAATTAAACATATGAAACAAAATAAACCATCAATTAAACATATGAAGCAAAAATACGGAGAAAGGAGTGAGAAACAGAATATAATATTCTCAAATGGAACATAAGCAATAAAAGGGTTTTCTCAAATATAATACAATAATATCAATTACAATCACATACGCAATCAATTATGAATGTATGAATGTTATGCAATATCTTCATCATAACTTACCTATATATGCGGGCCCTTTAAATTTTTAATTTGTACTGGGCCAACCAGGAGTTTACACTGTTTCATAATTCCGAATAATGATAACATGAACAACTCAACTGACCTGAAAACACTTAGAGACTAGTCAGATTGAGAAGGTTTTTATTGTGAAAGTACCCGACACTAGGGAGCGACCCCAGGTTCCCTGAAGCACTCTTCCACACCCTCTCATCCCAAGGCTCAAAATTAAGCCTTCTCTAATGTATCCTCAGTTTCTATAATCTGTCCCCAGACAATATCATTTTATTTCTCTTTGATGATTCATGATGCATGAACTACCCGCGTATTTAGTTGGTTAAGGCTTTTAGAAACTCAATAATATTATCGGGGACTACGAATCGCGACATAGCCACCCGAGTAAACTGCATTTTTTCAAATTCTCAAATAAGTTCTATCACACATATAAAATTTTAGTACAGTTCCTTTTCAAACCATAAATCAAATCTCATCATAATTTGAATTTCAAAGCTTTAAATATATTTCATAACCTTCCTTATAAAATTTTATAGATTAATTCAAAATCAATTACTAAAAACTCAAATTCAGAACTATTAATCTTTAAAACCATAGTACTTGAAAATTTTGTATAATATTTTTATATTTTTTAATAAAATTCTTATTGTTATATATATATATATATATTAAGAGTTTATAGTAAAATATTAATAAAAGATCTTCTTTTCATAAATTTCTTTATATATGTATATATACATAATTTTTTTATAATATAATTTCTCTTTCTTTTCTGATAAACTAACTAGAAATCTTAATTTTAGTAAATATATTTTTTTAAGATGAAAGAGATTTCCAAAAATTTATGTAGTTTCATTAAAAACTAAGAAATTTCTTAAAAGTGATTTGAATAAAATAAATAAATAAATAAATAAATAAGAGATAAGTAAATTCTTAAAAAGTTTTAGCTTTCCGTCACTGCTACATGCTCATTCTTATAACAACACAGAATAATCATTCACAAATCAATCAAATAAAAATAACACAATCATTATACAAAATCAACACAATTTATTCAAGGTGTCTTAATTATTAAAGTTCATTTTGAAGTCATATTAGTCCAGTCATTATGTTAGTTGGTCCATATCAAGTCCAAAATAGTCCAATGGTCATATGAGTCCATCATAGTCCAATTAGTGCAAAGGTATAACTCAGTCCATAACAGTCCAAATATCAATAATACGGTATGTTAGGTTAACAAATCATCCAAATATTTTAAACTTTATGTTAGGTTAATCAATATGATTCATCCAAATATTTTAAACTTTTGAATAAATTTTATTTATTTATTTATTTACTTAATATGATAATAAATATTACTTTAAAAATATAATAATTGTCCATAATTAAAAGGAGTAGGGGACTCTTCCCATTATTGTTATGTTTTCCCATATTATATTCTTATCTCACTCCCCCTTACCTCTTGTATCTCAATTTGTTATGGAAAGTCCGTGCACGCCTCGTCTCCGAGTTTTAAAACATACCAATTTTATTTTAATATAGTTATAAGATGAAAATTTAGATTACTATTTGAAACAGGAAGGATAACTAGTAATTATGTATAATAACAGTAAATAGTAAATTTTAAATAAATACCGTAAATAGTAACAGTAAATAGTAAAATATGAATAGTAACAGTAAATCATAAATAGTAACAGTAAATAGTAAAACGTGAATAGTAACGGTAAATGGTAACAGTAAATAGTAATTTACTATTGATACAGTAACTTACTATTCAGAATAGTAACTTAAAATAATATTATATCCAGTATAATAATAAATTTCTAAAATAATATGAAAATAAACCTAAAAATTATAAAAGAGAGTTATTCTTACCTTATAATTTTGGTAGAACCTTCTTCCAAAAATTTTATTTCTCTCTCTTACTCCCACCACTATCTCTCTAGCACTACTATATTAAAAAAAATTTAATCTGAAAATTTGAAATTTTCGTTCAGAAACCTTCGGTATTTATAGGCAGTGCATTCTATTATTTTATTATAAAAGTATTGTGCAATTTTGAAAATTTCATGTCTGTTTACTGTGCAACATTTGAAATTTTTGTTCATGCACAGTGTTTTGCATAGTAAATATCGGCTAAATTATTAAGTCAAATAGTAACCGTTTACTCAGTATATTTTATATATTCAAAATTAGTCATTTTCGAAATTTAGCGATATTATATCAGTCTTCATTAATTTTATAATAAGTAATATAAAGTTTAAATTTTAAAAATCTAAAATTTTCTGGTAATAAAAATTTGTTGGTACTTTTACGGTCTCCTTACGATTGGTAAAAATCAAGATTTTACTCAAACCGATCATTTTTAAATAAGTCTACTTGAAATGGATTTTAAAAAATTTTCTTATAATTTAACTTCACTTTCTTATAAATATTTTTAATTTTAAGTCACTTTATATGAATTTAAAATTATTTAAAATATATATTTTATTAAAATATTTCCAAAATTCCAAAAAATTTCAGAAATCATAAATAATACGTAGATTAAAAAGTTCTAAAGAACCATAACTTAATTCCTTCAAAATTTTAATATAAAAATTTTCTGTAATGAATTAGAATAAAAAGGGTGTTACATATCATCTTGGCCAACACTTTTGATACATATTACATATGTTTGGTATAGTAAAAATAGGTAGTTGATAACCTCATTGGAGGTTTAGTGGTTGTTTGGATTCCTAAATGCTTACGTTAAAGACTTAGTAAATTAAAAGTATATTATGTTACGGAATTATATGTTCTGTCTAGGAACTTTTTGAGAATCATGTAGCGATGTCTATGTGTTTGGGGCTTCCAAGCAATCTGATTGACTCACAAAAAATCATAAATTTTTTTCCCATGTTTTGGTTAAAAGGGCGTCACACAAGAAGTGGTATAAGAGCATTTGGTGCTCACTGTAACATCCTGATTATTGAATTAATGGGCAGATTAGGATTAATTACTGATTGAGATTGAATGCTGACTAAGTAAAAGAGGCATGGGATGACGCATGTACCCTCCGGGCAGTAAAATAGCTTCAGTTCACGTTTTTTACCCACCCTCTCTGCTCATTTTCTCTTTCGTACATGCTGAACCACTTCTCCGTTCTCTCTAGAATTCCCTCAAGCCTCTGCTTCTTCTTTTTCTTCTTCTTCTTCTTCTTCTTCTTCTTCTTCTTCTTCTTCTTCATCAGCGACGTTGTAGTGCCTTGGAGACTCGAAGTCCTCCACTGTTAGCAAGGGTCGGACTGTCGAGGGTGAGAGAACAACTTCCAGTTTCTCCAAGCTGAGTGCAGAGTTTGACTGGGTTCGAAAGTCGTTGAGCAAGGGAGAGTGATTGAAGGAACGATCGGAGCAACCGATCAACGTTGAAAGTCTGAGGAACGTCTTGTAGGTATGGGGGCTGATTTACATCTCAAATGCATGGTTTATGGACGGGTTCCGGGTGAACTTGCTTTACTGTGTTGTGTTATACTTAAAATGTGTTGTTTGTTGTGTTGTGATTGAGTAATAGTGCATAAAACGCCCGGATTTATGATAGCTGTGATCTGTGTAATGTTGTGTTGATTTCTGTCCATGAATGCATGTTCACTTGCATGTGATGTATGTGGATATTATTGTGAATGCTGAGTGCATGTGTTGTGAACCAGTATGAATACCGAATGCATGTGGTATGAAAATGCTGTGCTGGTTCTGTTGTGATTTTATATTTAAATGCATGAGATGCATGTTACTGACATTTCGAATGCCGAGTGCTTATGTGTGGACTGTTTGTCGATTCCCGTGTGGGATATTATCTGAATAAGCATGGGATGCTTGTTGTGAAATGCATAAGGTTGCATATATGGAAAAAAGATGACCCGTGGAAGGTCAGGAACCCTATGTGATGATTTCTAGCTACAGATTCTTGGGCCAGATCCTGTGAGAGCCCGTGATAGCCGACGGAGCTAGAGTTAAGTCTCGAGACGTCACGAGGTGACCGCTATCACGCGGGAAGGGCTAATGGATGTGAGGCCGGGAGGGAATCTGTAACTGAAATTATCGTTTAAGTCAGATCCGCATGCATGTGTATTGGTACATTGTTATTGAGAATAACATGATTGATATAGCCTTGAATGATTAGAGCGAATTCCGACTGAATGATGTTGTATGGGTGAATTCCGATTGAATGACAGTGTGTATTGTTGATGTTGATTGTGATATCTGAGTGCGTGGTTGATAATGTAATGGTTGATCCGAGTCAATAACTGTTATTTAATATGTAAAATGCTCACCCCTACTTGTGGCTATGTTTTTCAGTGGATATAGGTCGGGATGGTGAATGATGGGGGACTTCAAACCGTGTGAAGTGTACTTGTATATATATAGATGTTGTGTACATAATGTGTATAGTTTTGATGTAGCCTTGGCCGGCTTCTAAGTACACTGTTTTGTTTTGAATATACTTATGAATTTGAATTCTCTCGGATTGAGAACATATATATATATATATATATATATATATATAGTGCTAAGATGTGGCTTGAATTACCAGTGAACGTTATTGTATGAGAAATGTCAAGGGTCACAACGTTTCCGAGTGAATAGGCTGTATATTCCGAGTGAATAGGCTGTATATTCCGAGTGAATAGATTGTATGTTCCGAGTGAAGAGGGGTTAGAGTAATTCCGAGTGGAACTTGATTAAGGAGATCATTTCCGAGGGATGGAAGGTCAAGGTATTTGCCGAGTGGAACCTAGTCGATGCAACTCTTCCAAGTGAGGCAAATCCGAGTGAAACGTCTTCAGGTGGAACGTTTCCGAGTGAAGTGTCTCAGAAGCGAAAAGCTTGTTTAGGACACATCTCGACTGAGTAGTGAATACCCGAGTGGGAAGGTACCGAGAGATGATACCGAGTTACGTGGGGTACGGTACCGACTGGAATATACCGAGTGACTCTGTTCCTGGGAGAGTACATCTGGACTAAGACTCTAATCCCGAGTGAGTATGTTTCTGTGAATAGTTTCTGAGGAAAGGTTCATTAATTCCGAGTGGAAATAGCCGAGAGAATCATTTCCCGAGTGAAGCATGTTTGCGATGAGACCTTCCAGAATAAGGATCTGGCTAAGTAAGAATTTACCGAGTGATGTAGGATGCGTGGGGACCGCTCCCGAGTGAGCGGAGGTCCCGATTCTGAGTGACGATATGATAACACCGAGTGAGAGACTCGCTCTAGCGAGTAAGGGCTCGCTTAAGCGCTTTGCGCTGGTTTCGCTTAACCGACCCTGATCTCGTCAAGCGAGTGGCACCCTGACCCGGTTTTCTGCTTCTCTTGACTTCGGGTTTGTTTTATTTTATCCCGACTCCTATTCTGGACTGCTTTGTGAACGCTTGGGACGTTTGAGTTTTGGAAAAATTTTCCCCTGTCTCGGATTTACTTTTATTTAAGTCGGGTTGTTTCACTCACACCCATCATTTATTATTATCCTTAAATTAAGTTAGTTGAGTATCTTTATAATTTGAAATATAATTATAGAATACTTTTTTATAAAATTATAATTTTTTTCTTAAAAATATTGAAAATATTTAATTTAATAATATAATACATTAGAGAGAGATAAGAGTAGTTATTTTAAAAAAGTTATTTTTCTTTACATTTGTCATTTTTTTCATCTCATATGCGAATGAAAAATAAAATAGGTGGATCCCAATAAAAAGTGACATCTTTTTTGTCACTTTCTTTACTACTGAACAAAAAAATGTTTTTTTGGTTCATTTCCCTACCTTCATCACTTTCCAACAATACATAAATTTTCAATTTCTAAATTTTATATTTTCTAAATTTTAAATGACTAAATTAAATTTATGTCTCAAGTTTTTATAAAAAATGGACTTTGCAATATGAACAAACCAAATTCTAACGTAACATGATAACATAACAAATCAATTAGAACCTAAATCATCATTTTCAAATGTATCCTAATATAAATCATATATTTTAGTGTTCTATCTTGCAAATATCTTAACAAATCTTAAAACATAAATTAAGAAAAACAAAGAGACCTCTAATATTCAACGATAAACAAAAAAAATTACTTCAAAACCTTCATTTCTTAATCGGGAGTACAATGGCATCACCGACTTTGAAAATGATATGCTCCACACCTCGAAATCCTTGAATAAAGGGACCAGTTTGAGAGAGAATTAAGTGACGGAAATTTGAGTGTCGGTGAGGGAGAAATGAGAGGCTGGAAACCACGGTTGGAAATTTGTTTGTGTCCGTTTGGTTTTTAGTTGGGGAAATGGAGAAATTTAAGAGTTGATATTGATATTTCATATTGTTTGAGACAATAAAAACTCCGTTTGACCGTAGGATTTATTTTTAGGGTTGGTCGATTTGACCAACCAAAGTTGATATCTGTTTAACCAACCAAGGTTAATAACCAAATACACCCTAAACCCTAAACCCTAGGATTGGTTTAAGCTCATGCTAAAACATACTAACACACCATTCTTGTAGTCAGAGATTTTTGCAAATGTAGGTCCCTTCAAAGTGTTTTACATTCAATTGTGTTTTCAAAATTAAGTTTGAAAATAAAATTCGTTTAAATAAAATAGTTTTAATTTTTTGCAGTATATTTTTCAAATAATTAAAACTACACTTCAAAAACATCAATTATTATTGTATTTGGGTTTTAAAATTATCCTTGAAACTTTTTTAAAAATTTAAATCTTAACATTCAAAATCGTAATTAATAGGACCTTAAATTTTATATCGTGAGACGAATAAATTAAATTCTTATGCATCTTGATTTTCTATTTTTTCGTCTCAGTTTACACCCCATATATATATATACCACGTGTTTTGTGTTACTTTTATGGACTGTCTCATAAAGAGTTCATTATAATCATGCATTGGAAATCTATATTGGGTGATTATTAGTCGTCGTTAGATAGACATGACGTGTTCAATTTTCTATTTTGAAGTATCGTGTGGCTACAGAAGATGTCTTATTGAATTAATTACCAATGCAATTAGATCCACTCGATTTTCTCTCTATTTATACACATCGATTGGTTTGTGTTTCTCCCAAGGAGGAATAACATGGAAGAAGCTTGCATTCCATCAACTCATGCTAGCAAGCAATGTAGTGGAAAAGAAGAGAAGCAGAGAGACATTATTGAAGACATGAAGCTTGCAAGTGGCGAGCCAGAACCCATTTTGGCTTCAGTAATTAATCACTACGCCCAGACTCTTATTCAGCACAACATCCGCAACTTGGGTAGTCTTCTAATAATGATACTTAAAAGTCCTCATTAATTTATTACAATCTTCATCCTCTTAGATATATATATAATACATGCAGCACATTTTTTTTTATAAATGTAACAGTTGTAAAAGTAACACATTTATATTTAGTTGTTCAAATAAGGGTCTTTCATAGCTCTTGTAAAATAATTTTCTTGTTTTACATATTAAATATTATGTTTTTAATCCCTATTATGAATTTGAATATATAAAATGTGTGGATTTTTTAATACTTTAAATGTAGGTGATTAACCAAAATTACATATTTATTTGTTAATATTTACTTGTTCAATTATTCTGTTATATGCAACTGACTATTGACATATATAATTCTAACAGTCAAAATACAGTTTTTAACCATTACAGTTGTTTTAAATTACTCTGAGGAAATAAAATTATTGTAAATAAACCAATATGTTATATGTAATTTAATTAATTACATCAATATTTAGCATATTTAAACTTATAGTAGAGACTATAAAAAATATTTAATATAAATTAGATGTAAAGAAAAAATTTATTTTATGAAGACCAATCCCAATATATTTTAATTTTAAAAGGATTAAAAAAATATTTAAATTAACTATAAAATAAAATAATGTAACATTTTTAATGTTATTATACTAGTTCATTCTTATCATAATTAATTTCCGGTAATTTAAAAGTGAATTTATATTTTTAATTTATATTCAATAAACAATGGTTAATAAAACCATAAAGATTAATTAATTAATTACTAGGAAATTAGTATTTTTTTGTAATTGTAATTTATATTTTCGTCATAAAAAATGATTGTAGCAATAAAATGCCACTTAAAGATACATGTATTAAAAATAGGGTAATAAAATTCAAAATGTTTAGCATTATATTAAAAATTTATAAAAACTTCTTCAAAATATTAATTTTATTTATCATGTATCTTCGTGCAAAGCACGAATATAATGACTAGTTTCTTAACAGACCCTAGTTGGTGGTTTGACCAACTCCAAAATACATCTACAGTCAAACGAAGTTTTGACTGTCTCGAACGACAAGAAGGATCAATATCAACCTTTAAATTTCTCTATTTCTCCAACTCTGTTTCTCCAACTGGAAACCAAACGGATACTTAATTAATAACTTACAGGGAGAAATTATTACGTCATCTCGTACTTATGCCTCATTTCCTTACATAATAAGTTGCACATATGTATTGCAGGCTACCCTATTAATCAGAACTTCAACTACGACGCCTTACTACCATTGCTTCATTTTCATTTGAATAATGCTGGAGATCCATTTTTTGGCAACAGCTTGTCACTAAGTTCCATACCCTTTGAGGTTTTTGTGCTTGATTGGTTTGCAAATTTGTGGGATATAGAGAAGACTAAGTATTGGGGATATGTCACAACTGGTGGAACTGAAGGCAATCTTCATGGACTTTTAGTAGGGTATGATTTCTTCAACTTCTATAATCCTTTTAGAATAATCTCTTCACAAGATTAGAAAATTTATATTAGAAAATGCGTTCAACTTAGTTCAGAAATTATAAAGGTACGCCATTACTGTTAATTCTTGAAATAGCTTTTCTTTATTTCATGTTTATTTGGTAAAATATTTTAGTTTGTTGAAAGTTAAAATTAGTAGTTTAAATATTAGAGATGTTTAAGTGCATAGTTGAAATATTACTTTTTAATTAGTTGGTAATGTTTTTTGAAATCCTACTAAATATCTTTTTAATTTTCGTTACTAGTTGAAATTCTTTTTTTTTTATTTTCCTACTACTCTCTTTTATTTTATTTTTTATGGATGCAACTATTTATTATTGTTATTATTATTACTAGTTAGTTGAAACTTGAAATTAGTAGCTCAAATATTAGAGATGTTTAAGTGCATAGCTGAAATATTATTTTTAAACTAGTTGGTAATGTTTTTTTGAAACTAAATAGCATTTTTTAATTTTAGTTGACAGTTGAAATTCTTTTTTTATTGTCCCTACTACTCTCTTTTATTTTATTTTTAAAATATTAAATATTTATTTTATTTTTTACGGATGCAACTATTTATTATTGTTATTATTATTATTATTATTATAAATATTTCTTTTATCAAAAATTTATGAATAATTTTTATAAAAAATACTTATATGAATTATTATATTTCAACTATGTCTTTTATTTATATATTTCATAAATTTTTAAGGAAAAACCTTAAATATTATTTTATTAATCTTAACATTGATTAATATATTTTAAAAAAGTTAGTATATAAAAAAAACAAGTCTAAGTAATTAAACATGTTTTTATATCATTTTATATTTTTTAACTATTGAAATAAATTAATTTTGACAAATAATTCCAATATAATTAGTTAAGTTATTAACTTTCAACAACATTTTAATTTTCAGTTATTTTTTTTAAAAATATTTCTATAGCACTATTTTAGAAATAGGAAATGCTAATCGTGCTGATTAAACCATCAGAAATAAAAGCCTAAACTCCTATGGATTGATTTATCAGATTCTTCGAGAGCATATCTCAAATACAAACATCAATATTGATTTGTATATATCTGTTTACACAGGAGAGAACAATTCCCAGATGGGATCCTGTATACCTCACAAGATTCACATTATTCAATATTCAAGATAGCAAGAATGTATCGAATGAAGTGCGTGAAAGTTAACAGTTTAGTCTCCGGGGAGATTGATTGTGTTCATCTAAAAACTTTGCTTCTTGCTCATAAACACAATCCTGCCATCATCAATCTAAACATAGGTCTCGTATATAATTTTTCTCACTATTGCACACAAATTACACTTAATTTATATACACACACACTCCCACACTTCTACACAAATTAACATTATTAAAGGCATTTAAGTTCACAAGGGTTCCTATATATCACAGGAACAACAATGAAAGGAGGAATTGATAACCTTGATCTTGTAATAGAAGTGCTTAAGGAATGTGATTTCACTCGTGATCGATTCTACATTCACTGCGATGGAGCTCTATCTGGAATGATGTTACCTTTCCAGAACGGAGTAAGTTATTTACATAAACTTGTTTTTTTATCATATTTACGTAAAATTTATTGCATAAAAGCATGACCTATAATTTGATAATTACTTAATTAGTGATCTTAGTAATCAGCTGAGAGATGTTTTTCTTTTGCAGTTTTCTCCAACCTTTCCTTTTCTGTTGTTAGTTTGTTTTTCCATTTGATATTGTTAATTAAAAATACACTTTCAAACACCACCCACGACTAGACAAATAACAATTTTAGAGAGATAATTAAAAAAGTGTTTTGTAGGTATGTTTTTTATTAAAAAATAAAAGTTAAATTTTTTTTATCTCTTTTTAATAGAAGTTATAAAAAAATATTTTTAAATAATTTAAATTATCAGGGAATTTAAAATATGAAATATTTGTGTTTTTAAATGGGTAAATATTTACCTACTTAATTTGATAGGTAAAAACTTATTTAAAAAAACCTTACAAAAAATAGTTAAAAATTATACCTTTTACCGAACACTGTCTAAGAAAGAAAAAGAAAAAACAGAAAGTATCATAGATAATATAATGATAAAAAGGAAGGTGAATAAAAAAGAAAAGGAAAAGGTGAAGATAAGGCTGTAAGAGAAAAGGAAAATTTAAAGAAACAAATGATGGTGTTGACTGATTCGGGGGAAAGTGTGAAACATATATAAAAATAGAAGACAACATTAAATCCATAAATTGTCGGTCTTATTATCGTGTTGAAATCAAATTTTTTTGTTAAATCAATAGAAAGATCGAATATTGAAAGAAAAGAATTACTAATGAATTTGTGATGATTCAACCATTTTGGATAGATAAATTTATTAAAAGTAAAAAATTAACATTCTAGAAGGGTAAATAAGTGATTGATTGATGTTCTTGTACCATGCTTTTCTCCATCTTAATTAGTTCCAAAGTATCGTTGTTCAATGATGCATATTTGATTATAAACCCACACCTTTTGATCTGCAATATTATCTAAAGGATTCAGACAATTCTTAATTGATTATGATTGTTTGGATATAGGCACCAAAGATTAGCTTCAAGAAGTCCATTGGAAGTGTAACTATTTCTGGGCATAAGTTCTTGGGATGTCCAATTCCATGTGGTGTTGTTATAACGCGTTTAAAATACATAAAAAAACTATCTAGAAATGTTGAGTACATTGCTTCAAGGGACATCACAATCACTGGTAGTCGTAGCGGCCATTCTCCAATCTTCCTTTGGTATGCTCTCAAAGTAAAAGGTTTAATTGGACTCCAAAACGAAGTGCATAAATGCATAATGTTGGCACATTACTTAAAAAATCGATTACGTGATGCTGGCATTGCTGCAATGTTGAATGATTTTAGCAACATAGTGGTTTTTGAAAGGCCCCTTGATGATGACTTTGCCCTTAGGTGGAGTTTGGCATGCAAGGGAAATATTGCACATGTGGTGGTGATGCAACATGTAACCATTGAAATGTTGGATTCCTTTGCTAGGGAATATATTCAAAAACGATCTATTTGGCTCAAAGGCGGAGAAATTCAACCTCCATGCATTGCAAACGACATCGGTGCGGAAAATTGTGTTTGTTCATTGCATAAGTGATTATTATCATTGAAAACCAAGTATAGCTAATACAAATGTGATGTTACCCGTGTACGTGTTACTTTCAGTAGAAATGACTCTGATATATGTAAATTAAAAAAGTTATTTTAATTTCATCTTCAATAATTCCTGTGTATGGTCAAACTATTGAAAAGAATTCTCTTTATAATATTGAATAATACTTAATTTGTTTGAATGTCTAATATCTATAAGTGTTTTATCGAGTCTTAATACATGTCTTGATCTTAGTGAGTCTTCGAGGCAACAACTTTGTTAAAAAAATTCTTAATCTCCCACTTAATCATAGCATAGACAACATAAATAATTCTTATATATATAGAGAGAATGTATCATATGAGAAAGACTCTTTTATGTGAGTGTAAGAGAAGTGAATCTGAGCCGTACAACCATATAATGGATGATTGAGATTAATCATGTGAGTTTTTCAAAAAATCCTATGACTTTTTAAGTGATCATATGACTTTGAAAAACTTTTAATTTCAATCATCCATTCACTACAACAGTAATTACAAAAGGCACGGTACATTGATGCAAAAAAGCACCAACATATGCGGTTATTAAAGGAAACACTGACAATAGTTTTTCTCTGCGGTTCATAGTAAAACCGCTGACATTAGTCATGCGGTGATATAGTTTTTCTCTGCGCAGTCTTTCAAACTAATAAAATGTGACGTGGAACAGAATAGCCCCCCTGGTGCGTCTGTGATGTTTTAATTTTAAAGTATTAAATATTAAAATACTTCATGCAGTGATATTTTTTTCTTCATGCGGTGATGCTTTAATTAAATATTAAAATACTTCACACGGGACCCTTGGACAACTTTACTTTCTTTCAATTCCAACATCCCCTTTGAAGACGAAAAGTCCCTTTTTTCCCTCTCTCTATTTTCAGCTGCTCCCTGTTTCCCTCTCTCTATTTTCAACTGCCCCCTTTCCTGTTTGTGCGTTACAGTATGTTGTTTGTGGTCCATAGCAAGCTTCATTTTGCCATGTAGTGATTGTGGTCCATCTATATCTCCATTTCTTTTCTTTAAGGTGAGTTCTTTATATTATTATGTGATAAATTAGAATTTTTTTTTGATGTTTTTGAGATACCCCTGTTTATGAAGTATGTAGAGTTCAAACAAAAACTACTCATTATGCCAATAATCATGTTCATTGGTCAATATTTCTGCACTGATTTACAATATTTATGTATGCTTAAATTTCCATTGTAATAAGCAAGTAGCATCCAGAAGCAAAATAATAGTCACATTTAAAAATGCCTAATATTTAAAAAATAGTCTTTAGAATAAAAATGCCATAATAGTCTTTAGAATAAAAATGTCATAATAGCAAGTAGCAGTAGTCACGATTCTTGGCCTTCATCATTGTAACAAATTCTATATTGTAACATTTAGAAAAACACAAATGTTGTTACATATATTTTTTTATATGAAGCTATATTACCAATTGTAGGCCTATCCTATACTAATGTTTGATTGGGCATTAAAACAAAAATAAAATAGGTTTTTTTTACACATGTTGTTTGTCATGATTTTCTTATAAAAATTTACAAACTACTAGTTTGTTAATGTTTTTCTACTTCAAATATATAGCTGCTAGTGGTAAATAGAAAATATTAATGGAATTAAAGGTTAAATGTAAATAATAAAATTTGAAACTTTATGGGCATTGAGATGTGAAGGTTGTGACGACCCTCGTCAATTTTCTCATTTTTCCAAAATAATTTTTCGCGTTTAATAAAAATCAATTCGGTTTTAATATAAAATAACATTTACTTTACTTAAATACATTCAAAATAATAAAATCATACTAAAATAGTAATAACCGACTGAAACCAATCGGAATTATTTCAACATAAAATAGAATTTAGAATCAGCGGAAAGAAGAAATCAGAGACAGGGTTACTCGCCTGAGCGAGACTCTGATTGGCTCGGGCGAGATCCGACTCGCTTGAGTGAATACTCCTCTTTAAACCTGAGCGGACCAGACTTACAAAGAAAGTCAACAAGTCGGGTTTCACTCGGAAAATAAGTCTACTCGGTCATCTCTCACACGGGAACAACTTAACCTTCACTCAGAAAAGTTCACCCATATCTTCACTCGAAAGTACTCTTATCTTTCTTCACTCGGAAGAGATTCTCTCAGCCATTGCTCACTCGGAGACACCTTAACCTTCCACTCGGAAATGGGTCTCTCGGTTATTCTTCTCTCGGAAAGAATTGAAGGATACACAGGCACCAAATCAATGGGCCCTTGCTCGGACAAGAATGATTCCACTCGGGAAATATTCGCCCGGTAATCGACTTTGCTACAGTAATGCAAATTCACTCAAAATAAACACCGATCACATAACATCAAAAATTTATATCCTCATTAATCAACATACAGATTCGAATTTAACACGCTTATGTAGCATCACACAGAAAACTCAAAATATATATATATTACACTCGGAATTCATTTCAAAGCACTCGGTTCCTTGGCATCAATCCTCCACTTGGCGCACCTCCATGGCTCCAACCTCTTCCCTGTCACTGGTTACTAAAATTGAAAACCACAGCAAGGGTGAGTGTTTAGCATCATAATTAATCAAGAACAGAAATTAACAAATTACTTGTATATAACTCTGTCCGATTGTATTACCAACATATTACAACTCACACTCGACAAATTTAGCAATTCACACTCGGCACTTATTGCATTTCTCACTCGGCAATTATAACCATCACACTCGGCAAATTATAACAGTTCACATTCGTCAGATACAATAAAATTGCACTCGGCAAATATAACATCATACTCATCAATTCTCACTAGGCAAATATGGCAAATCTCACTCTGCAAGTACAACGAATCTCACTCGGCAAATATGACAAGTCTTACTCAGCAAGTACAATAATTCATACTCGGCAATTATAATTATTCACAATCGGCAAATACAGCCAATCACTCGGCAAATATATGAAATTACACTCGGCAATTACATCATATCACTCAGCAATTATTTAAATTTTCATTCGACAATTACAACCAATTTACCACTCGATAATTATAATACATCACTCGGAAAATATAACAATCACTCGGCAATATATCCATTAACACTAGGAAAGTATAATTAATCACATACTCATCACAATACTAAATTCATCAATTGTCACAACTGATTCTCATATAAAATTTGATGCCTAGTATCCGGATACTAAAGGATCGGCCTTCAGCTGGGAGTCCTACTTGACACCCCGTGAACCCTGCTTGGTTCACTGAGTCCTGCTTGACTCTCCACCTCGACCACTGGGTCCTACTTGACCACTGGGTAGCTCAACTGGGCACAAAAACCACGGGAGCCGAAAATGAGGGGCTATACATACCGTCGGCCATCCCATACCATATAATCACATATCATATCTCATAATCATTATATATTATCAACAAACAACATATGCAACTACCAGAAACTGGCATGTGCTCACAACACAGGGCGACCGACTTGTCAAGCCCATTCATCATATTGCCACTGGGCGATCTGCTTGTCAAGCCCGACATCACATTTCCATTAAACACCGATTGTCATAGCATCATTTCAATTTCAATCGGATTTACACATACACACACGATCCTCAACCGATCGGTGTCCACATACATACATGCATATTCATTAACTTTCACCCAGCATCATCTCATCACAGCATCAAATAATTCACTTTCAATCGGAATATGCCACACACACGATCAGAAACCGATCGGTGTCCATACACATGCATACACATATAACAACTCATCCAGCACCATCTTTATTATCACAACATTAAATATTTCTCAAGTCTTACACACACAATCCTAAACCGATCGGTGTGCACATTCACACATGCATATACATTCACAACACACACACACGATCCTAAACCGATCGGTGTGCACATTCATACGTACATTCATACACATTCACATAATTTTCACTCTACATTATCTCTTACCCAGTTTACAGTCATTCCAACGACTCGGACAGTATGTCCTATTCTAATTAATTATAACCTGAACACCCCCCTTACCTCTGTTCCATGCTTCAACAATTTCTGGGTTCACAGTTCCACCTCCGTTCCAGCAGCAACTTCTTTAAGCGTTCCACCAGTGTTGGTTCCACCACCTACGGGTTTGGAACATGAAACACGTTACATCGCACCACCACTCACACGGTTAAAGGGCCACTTTAAGGCTCACAGCCAAGAGGAGTGGAGATCAGAACAGTACCCCCACATGCATGACCATTCGGTCCAGAAAAGAAATGAAAGGGATAAGATAATAAACTTAAACGGTCCAAAGAACTCACCTTAAAACCACTGTCACGGCTATGTAACTATTTCAAGGTTTGATGCAAAAGGGACCTCCCCACAGAGCATGCAGCTCGCTACAATGGAGGAAGGAAAGGAAGAAGAGAAACAGATGAAGAAGAAGAAGGTTCTCGTAGAAATGAATGATTGAGAGAGAAACCTTTATTTAAATTCATGGCAACCGGTTACCTTCTCAACCGGTCACTCCCCCCATTTTCTTTACAATTTCGTTAAAGGTTTTCATTAAACCTCTCTTCTTCTAATCACACCTTTTGTAATTAACCAATAATTCCCAAAAATATCAAGTAAATCCTTAAAACAATTTTTAATATTTTCCACTTCATAAAAATTTCCTATAATTATCCGGGATGTTACAAAGGTGACTTATTAGTAAATAACATATTTTTAAAAAATTTAGTTTAAGAAAGATTTAGTCATGAAAACTTTACAAAATATTTAAATATTGGGTTTTATGAAATCATAATGAACTAAAACTTTACAAAATATTTAAATATTGGGTTTTACAAAATCATAATGAACTAGAACTTCTAAATTATAATGTTTTTAAATACATAATAGATTAAGGATGAACAAGTTTTTGAAACTAAGTGAATTAAAATTTAAGTGTTTATTTTAAGAAATAAGAAAATTACTAAATAAGGATTCTTAGAACTAAATAGGAATCTATAAGAACCATACGATATCTTGGTGTTCTAAGTTTTAAATTTTTAGGCCTAAAAACCGTTCATAAGTAAATTGAGAATAAAAAGGAGGTTTTGGAAAACTATAAGGGACTAAGTTAATTCAAGATTGGCAAGGATAAGTTAAAGACCTTTTTGGTGAAAGGAGTCTTGATAGGAGAGACTAGAATATATATATATATATATATATATATATATATATATATATATACATATATATATATATAGGTAAACACATGTGGAATTTAAGAAATCAATGAGTGATTAAGAAATAATTTGATGATTACGTGTATGGATTTAGATGTTTGATTTATAATTATATGGTTGTGTTGTGTCAATGAAATTTGATGTGTAGTTTAATATACATGGCATTACCAGATCATGAATAGATAGAATGAAATGTAATGGTGCAAATTAATTGATAAGGATAGATTGATTGTGATGTAGATTGTGCTGGTAAAATTATCTGATGACTGTTGTATGTGGATAAGCTTGATTTTGTGAATGAGTAATTAATAATGAGTGGTGGAATGTGAAATAAAATATGAATTAAGTTCTAGTCATGTCCATAAGAAGAATTTGAAATTATTTTTAGAATAGAATAAAGGAAATGACAGATGTGTATACTTTGACTTGATCAAATTTATTAGTGGATGTATTCTTTTTTAGGTATTAATATTGTTATATTTCATTCTTAGGAAATAATGATGGAAATTAGTATATATTTGTATTTAATATAGTTTATTATAATATTTAATATAGGTTTAGTAAATTAAAAAAAACAAAAATTAAAAAAAACAAATATTGTCTGCGGTTGAAGACTTAACCGCTGATATTAATGGACTACTATCCGCGGTTCCTCACCACAACTGCAGACATTGTTTGACTATTATCTACGGTTTTGCACCACAACCACTGATAATACATAGCCAATGTCAACGGTTTGAGCGCTGACGTTGTTTTTAGTGTTATTGTCAACAACTTTATTTCCTGCGCTTGTACCGCTGACAATAGCAGTAACAGAACCGCTGACAAAGGCATTTTTTGTAGTAGTGATTGTATGATTATATGGCTTAGATTCATTCATCTCACTCTCACATAAGAGAACCTTTCTCATAAGATACATCCCATATACACACATACTATTATATTAAATAAAATTGCTAAAAGGAAACTTACCTCATCATCAAAGAAAGGAAGGAGAAGGTTAGCAACCAACATGTATATCTCTGTAGTAAGAAAAGTCCTCTACCATTGTTTATAAGTATAATTTGGATTTGTATTACAAATTTAAATCCTTGAATGGGTGTTGATCAATGGAATTTCCTATTATTGTGTTGGTTATGTGTTCTTTGGTTATTAATGATTTGATTATGTGATGGTGGACTAGGTGGGTTTGATTTATATTTATGAATGAGTGTGGATCAATGAAATCTATTATCGTGTTGGTTATGTGTTCTTTAGTTATTAATGATTTGATTTTGTAATGTTGGACTAGGTGGATTTAATGCTTATGAATTGGTTCAACAAGCTTGATAGCTTGATATGGGGTTCTCTCCCTTTGTATGTGTCTGAGATCAACTAGAATATTGGCATTTTAAAAAGTATTGAGTGGAATGAGTTTACATATTAAATGTTTTAGCATATAGTAAACATGTTGAGGAAAAAAAACAATTAAGTAATTGGAATTGTATTTCTCGAAATGTTATTTTAAAGTTTTACAGATTATTTTACTAAATTTTGAAAGGATGAAAATAGAACTTAATTTACCAAATTCAAAAAAAGATGGTTTGATTTCTACTTTACTTTTATTTAAAAGAGAACTTAATCCTACTCTGAGATAAACCATTTAGAAAAGGTATTGTGACTTCATTAGCCATCAACCAAAACTCTTAGATTGGAAAAGGAAAGAAGCCTTTTCAAAATGAAAAATTGATTTATAAGTATACTCGGTTTGTCATTATCGAAGTTATTTTCAATTATTTAGAAAAGTTTAGGAAATTATTTGAAAAACTTGAGTTAAATTAGTTTAAGTTTCAAAAAGGTAAACAAATTTGATTTAGAACCTCAACACGTTTGCTATTTTAGAAAGTGGAAGATTGATGAGAAAGTGTGCTTAAAATTGACATTTTGGAAGTGAAATAATACTTTAAACTATTCTAGGATCTTTTCTATGTGTTTATCAAGTGATTAATTTAAAAATTTGGGAATGTTCTTATTGTAAGAAAGACTTTGCCAAAATTTTGTTTCAATCCCAGCTGTAGTCAAATTTGAATTACTTTTGAGAATCCTTAAAAAGGTTAACATAATATTGAAATTTCGAAACCTTTAAGGATTCAAGCATCATGAGTGATGGTATTTGTTGGAAATGGCCTAGGACCAAAGATTCATAATTGGTTTCTAGTGTTGGTGAATTCAAAGGGAAAGACTCGGAAATGAGTCTAGGGGTATCCAAAGTATAAGTGAGACTTAAGGGACTTAACTCGACTTGTTAATGTCGTGTCCTTGTCATATTGAGCTTATACTACCTCATAATACCATGAGAAGTATCTAGGGTCATTGAGTTATTTTTGGTTGAGGTTGTTACTTGAGTTACCCATGAGATATTTTGAACAGTTTCAACTCCTGATTGTTCATAGTATAAATATAAAGTTTAGAGACAATAGGCCCATATGCATAAGAGCATTGAATGAATTACTGGATAAGCATATCATACATCTAGTAAGCACCTCTCTTCATCTGGGTACCATTTACTTCGATACAAAAAGTAATAAAAACAAAAATAAAAATAAAAATAATGATAAAACAGAAAAAAGGGTTCTGTTTCTTTTTTTAGTTTTTACCTTCTTTTTGTTAAAAAATAATAAAATAGATACATTGTTTTTCATTTTAAAAATTTTGATGCCTTCTTGTTTCTCCTTCCTAACACTTTCCTGTTTTGTTCTTTTTGCTAAACATTGAAGAAGGTTTTTGTTTCACTTAAGAAACCCCAAAACACGATATTGAAAACTTGAAAGAAATTTATCATAGGGTCAAATGTCAAAAGAGGTTGGTTCAACATCTTGAAACCATGGAAAGTTGTGAATTTGAAAAGGGAACATGGAAATGACAATGACACATTTTCACAAACACTTCATAGGCATCAACATAAGATTAACAATCAGAAAATGCAAAGAAAATTTTTATAACAATTTAGAGACAAGAACCAAGCCGTTTTGAAATTCTAATAAAAAAATAGCAACATACTTTTTTTTCATCTTTATCTTCCTCACCATCTTTATCATCTTTTACAAAAACCATCACCACTACCACAACCAAGATCACCTTTTCCATTTTCAACAACAACCTACCACCACCAACACTATTTTTTCCTCATTTCCAATAACAACCCACCACCTCTAACATCATCTTCCTTACCAACAACAACCCATCACCTCCAACATCATTTCTACCACCATCAACATCACCTACTCCACCGCCAACAATAACCCTCCACTTCCAACATCATCTCCCTACCACCACCAACAACCCACCATCTCTAACATCATCCCCCTTGTAACATCCCATTTTTAAGACAAATAGAAAATAGATAATAATATATCTTTCATGAGAAATACTTACTATAAGTTAGTTTATTATTATCATTTTTTATGAAATTTTGGTATTTTTATTTATGAATGAAAATTTTAAAATGAAAATATTTATGAATGAAAATTTTAAAATGACTTGATTAGTATTCATTGATTAATGAAATTATATTAAAAATTTTGAATATTTTTATTATTCTCAACTTTTATTTTATATCTATGTTTTTACATATTTATGATTTAACTCTTATTAGAATTTTAAAATAAAATTTTGAAGGAATTAGACTATGTTTCTTTAGAACTTTTTGATCTACATAATATTTATGATTTTCTGGAATTTTTTGAAAATTTTGAAATATTTTAATAAAATAATATATTTTAAATAATTTTAAATTCATATAAAGTTACTTAAAATTAAAAATATTTACAAGAAAGTGAAGTTAAATTATAAGAAAATTTTCTAAAATCCATTTCAAGTAGACTTATCTAAAAATAATCAGTTTGAGAAAAATCTTGATTTTTACCAATCGTAAAAAAATTAGAAACGTATCAATAAATTTTTATTAACAGAAAATTTTAGATTTTTAAAATTTAAACTTTATATTACTTATTATAAAATTAGTGAGGACTGATATAATATCGCTAAATTTCAAAAAGGACTAATTTTGAATATTTAAAATATACCGAGTGAAAGGTTACTATTTGGCTTAATAATTCAGCCGACATTTATTATGCAAAACACTGTACACGTATGAAATTTTCAAAAGGTGCATAGTAATCAAGATTGAATTTTCAAAAAATACACAATACTTTTATATTAAAATAATGGAATACATAGTAATTTTCCTTCCTATAAATACCAAAGGAATTCTTCTTTAGAATTCACAATTTCAGATTAAGTTTTCTTAATATAGTAGTGCTAGTGAGATAGTGGTGGAAGTAAGAGAGAGAAATAAATTTTTTTGGAAGAAGGTTCTGCTAAACTCCTAAGGTAAGAATACCTCTCTTTTATATTTTTAGGGTTATTTTTATATCGTTTTTAGAAATCTATTATTATACTGGAAATAATATTATTTTAAGTTACTATTCTGAATAGTAAAATACTATTTCAATAGTAAATTACTATTCATGATTTACTATTCACTATTCAAAATTTACCATTTCTGCTTTAAGTAGTAATCTTAATTTTCATCTTGTAACTATATTAAAATGAAATTGGTATGTTTTAGAACTCGAAGACGAGGCGCGCACGGACTTTCAATAACGAATCAGTATACAAGAGGTAAGGGGGAGTGAGATAGGAATATAATATGAAAAGACATAAGAATAATGGGAGGAGTCCCCTACTCCTTTAAAATTTAATAATATTATTATTTTAAAATAATAACTATTTAACTAAAAAATTTATAATAAATTTTAAATTGAGTATCTTGTGTAAGTTGATCTGAATACCTATGCAAATACCTGGATAACCTATGCGAACTGGACTGAACCTATGTAAAGACTTGGACTATTATGACCTGTATGGACTGAACTATACCTATACGAGAATTGGATTATATGGACCTACATAGACCTATGCGAGGAATGGACTATAAAGACTTAAAATTTATCTTATTAATCTAAATAACTAATAAAATTTAAATTATATTTATGACTGATATTTAGTTGATTTGATTTTATTATAATTAATAATATTTCATTTTGATTAATGATATTGTGATTTATAATACTAGACTGTGATTAATAATAGTTATGATTTGATGATATTTGATTGTGATTGATGATATTACAATACTTGATTGTGATTGATGAATGATTGATGACCTTGTGATATGGAGTTTGAGCATATAGCAAGCATGAAGGAAAGTTAAAACTCAGTAAGAATTTTCTTACCTTACTCTTTAAATTTTTATTCTAAGAGAAAATATTTTATAATTATTTAGTCTTTTATTTCTTCTAGAAATAATTTTCATTCACTTTATTTTTAATCTCTAGAATAAAATCTAGTATTAGAAAGAAGCTATTTTATGAAAATCAGAGGTTGGGATAATTAATTCTTGAATTAAAGAAAATTTTTATAGTATTCTTAGTTAATGATTTAAAAAAAATATTTTCTTTTAGAAATCAAAAATTTAAATTGGTTTTCCCTAATGAAATAACTAAAGGATATTCTGTTATAGTCGAGATTTCTAAACTCAATCTAGTTAAGATTCAAATTTGGAAAGACTATGTAAATATGTGAAGTTTTTTAAGAGAAAGTTTTGAGATATTTAAGGCTTAGAAACTCAATTTTGGTGAGATCTGAATTTGAAGACTGTATTAAATTTGTTTCTGTATAACAGAAGTTCAAAGAAGAACTTATGGGAATATACAGTTTATTGAGATGATTTTGTGAACCTTTATGGTATTTAATAATTGAGTTTCTAAAAGTCTTAACCAACTAAATATGCAAGTAGTTCATGCATCATGAATCATTAAAGAGAAATGAGATGTGATATTGCCTGGGGATGGATTATAGAAACCGATGATACATTAGAGGAGGCTTAATTGCGAGCCTTGGGATGAGAAAGTGTGAAAAGGTGCTTCAGGTGACCTGGGGTCGCTCCCTAGTGTCGGGTACTTTCACAATAAAAACTTTCTCAGTCTGACTAGTCTCTAAGTGTTTCCACGCCAATTGAGCTGTTCATATGCCATGAAGGCATTTATGTTATTATTATCCAGAATTATGGAATAGTATAAACTCCTGGTTGCCCCAGTGCAAACTAAAACTTTAAGGGCCCACATGCATAAACTGAATGAGATAGTATTAAAAGCATTACATGTCATACATGTGATTGTGATATTCTGTATGGATAATTGTGAATGAAAGCATGATTGTTATGTGTGTGAGAACGCTATATTTATAATTAATTGTGTATGAGATTTTGAATGATATTAATTTATTAGTTTGTGAAAACCCTTATACTTATGTCTTATCTGTAAAGTATTATATTCTGTTTCTTACTCCTTCTGGTTTGAATTTTGTGTCCAAAATATATGTTATGTGATATATAGCTAGCGGTTCAAGATGGGAGGATATGTAATTACAGGAGGGTAAAGTGGTCTCATCCTCAATCAGATAGATGAAGAGATATGACAAGAGTAGGATTCCAAAACTTGATGGTTCAAGGACTAGGAAATAATTGGTCACATTTGTAGTAGAGGTATAGTTTAGTTTTACTTTGCCTTATTACAATATCAAGTTAGATAATTGTAACAAGGTAAAGGTTAAAATTTGATAAACTTTCTCATTCGGATATAATACTGTAATGATTTATCACTTATGATTTCTATTAATTATTTTGTCATTATGAACAAATATTGAAAGACAACGTTTTTTTTACTTTCAATATTCAAAGGAAATCAGATGTATATACTTCCTTGTATACACGAGATAAAGAGTGATAAATATGTATATCTTTCTAAAAAATTTTTTAGGCAAGAAGAATACATATATGTCTCATGTATATAAAGGGGTGTTACAAAGTGGTATCAGAGCAGTTCAATCCAAATCGGTTTGGGGTATGGTCTTACTAGCGTGTTAGTGTACTCTGATGATTAAGTTAGTCAAGAGATTTTATGGTTGACAAATGAGGAAATTTTATTGGAGTAGATGGTAAGAAGTAAGTGAAGAAAAATTAGGAATATAGAAAGAATGAACTAATTTTAAGTTCATAAGAAGTATAAGTTAGAACTCTATAGCCTGTTACTTGAAAAATGTTATTGCAGGGATTATCAGAAACTGGCCCTTTTGAAGTCTTTCTTGACATTGTTTAAGTACGGGCGTTAATGTATGGTGGAATATAAGGTAAATTTATAACATCCTGATTGCGCATTACTGGGCGGATTAAGATGAATGGCTGATTAACTAAAAGTGGCTTGGAAAATTATGCATATGCCCTCTTGACTATATAAGTGTTTTCGTTCTCTCTCACTCTTCCATTCATGCTGAGCTGAGAAAAGAAAGTAAGAGTTGAGCCATTTCTCTGTTCGTGCATGCAGAGGTACCATCTCTGTTTCTCTCTAAAGTTCAACTAAGATTCTTCTTCTTCTTCTTCTTCTTATTCTTCTTCTTCATCCCTTCCTCGTGAGCAACATTGAGTGTCTTGGATTCTTAGAAATCCTCCACTGTTGGTGAGATGGAGCTACTCAAGGGAGAGAACAGCTTTGGGTTTCTCTGAAGTCGAGTTTGGAGTTTGACGACTTGAGGCGAAGGTCGTCTGGTAGAGAAAGAGTGACCGAAGAGCGATCAGTCAGTGTTTGTTAGCTCGAGGAGCTTCTGGGATTTCTTATTCCAGGTAGGTAGGGGGTGATTTACATTTCAAATGAATGGTTTATGGACGGATTCCGGGTAAAATAGTTATACTGTTGTTTTATAACTTGAAATGTGATGATTGGTGTGTCCTGGTTGTTATGATAACTTGTGAAATACCCGGATATGTGATATCTATGAGTTATGGAGTGTTATGTTGATTTTCATCCATGATTGTATATTGAATTGCATGAGATGCATATTGATGATAATGAGAATGCTGAGTGCTTGCATGAGATGCATGTTGATGATAATGAGAATGCCGAGTGATTGCATGAGATGCATGTTGATGATAATAAGAATGCCGAGTGCTTGCATGAGATGCATGTTGATGATGAGAATGCCAAGGGCATACAACGTGAGACGCTTATTATTGAAATGGTAATCAAATGTATATGCATGTGATACCATGAAAGACCTTGAGTGGGACTCAAGGCAAACCGACTGAGTGGGACTTAGGGCTTGATAATGTGAATGCCGAGGGCATACAGCGTGAGACGCTTATTATTGAAATGGTAATCAAATGTATATGCATGTGATACTATGAAAGACCTTGAGTAGGACTCAAGGCAAGCCGACTGAGTGGGACTCAGGGCTACCCGTAACACTGCCGTTGTCGCTGAGAGTGACTGTGTTACATGAAAGGGCAAACGGTTTGGTACCAGTAAAACGGCCGAATCAGCTGAGAGCTGAGTATAAGGCTGAGAGCCTATGCTGCAACATAAAACTTAATAATGAACAATTGGATCCGATTCATTGAATGTATGTACACTGAAAAATGTGGCCGAGTGCAACGTGACTTGTATGGTTGTGTGTATATGTTATTGAGAATAACATGAATTATATAGCCTTGAATGAGTTGAGTAAATTCCGATTAGATGATGTGTGAGTAATCATATTGAATGGCAGTGTATGTTGTTATTTATTTGAGACATCATATTGTATAGTTGAGAATTGGAAGATTGATCCGAGTCAATAACTGTCATTTAATATGTAAAATGCTCACCCCTACTTGTGGCTATATTTTCAGTGGATTTAGGCCGGGATGGTGAAAGATGAGAGATCCTCAAGTCCGAATGAGGAGTATTTGTACTGACGTAGTGTACATATTGTATATAGTTTTGATATAGCCTTGGCCGGCTCATATGTAAACTGTTTGTTTTGAGTAGATACACGAATTGAACTACCCAGAAATTATGAACATATATATATATATATATATAATGTTATGAGGGTGTTGAATTGTCCAGGAAGTATTGTTGTATGAGAAATGTCAAATACTAAATAGTCAAGACGTTTCCGAGTGATATATAGCTGAGAGAACCTTTTCCGAGGGAAGAAAGGTTTAAATACTCCCGAGTAAGGATTGACCGAGAGAATCACTTTCGAGGGAAGAATGGTCAAGATAATTCTGAGTGAAACCTATCCTAGTAAACCTCTTCCGAGTGGATAAGGTTTAAATATTTCTGAGTAAGACTTGACCTAGGAAACTCATCCGAGTGAAGAAATGTTAGAGTATTTTCCAAGTGAAACTGGACCAAGGGGATCACTTCTGAGGGAAGTATGGTTAAGGTGTTTTCCGAGTGAGACATAACCGATAGAACCGCTTCCGAGTGAAGAAAGGTTAAAATATTTCCGAGTGAAACATAATCGAAGGGAAATACTTCCGAGTGAAGGAAGGTTAAATAATTTCGAGTGAGACATAACCAAGAGGACCACTTCTGAGGGAAGGTCAAGATGATACCGAGTGAGATATAGCCGAGGAAACCTCTTCCGAGTGAGGAAAGGTTAAAATATTTCCGAGTGATACATGACCGAGTGGACTACTTTCGAGGGAAGAAAGATCATGATGTTTCTGAGTGAGACACGACCGAGGGAACTACTTTCGAGTGAGGGAAGGTGTAAAGGTTCCGATTGAGGAATGACCGAGTGAACCAATCCGGATGAAGGTTAAAACGATTCTGAGTGAACCCTGCCCGAGATGAGACCTTCCAGGTGTATAATGGGGATCTGACTATGAGTGAGGAATCCCGAGTGAGGCGTGGCCTGTGGGGACTATCCCGAGTGAAAGGAGGTTCCGAATCCGAATGAAGGAACACACCGAGTGTAGGGACTCGCTCTAGCGAGTAGGTGCTCGCTCAAGCGACTTTGCTGGTTCCGCTTAACTGAATCAGGATCTCGTCAAGCGAGTGACACCCTAACCCCATTTTCTGTTTCCCGACTCCGTTTTCTTTCCCGATTCAGGAATTTGAACGCGAAAAATTTTCCATCGGCTTTGGGTTGTCTTTATTAAGTCGGGATGTTTCATTTTGGTATCAGAGCGGACTTGAAAGGTCCAAGGCCAAGGAATACTTACTATATACTATAGAGTTGAATAATATTGTGTGATAAATTGTTAAGTGTCGAAATTGTAATGTGATCAGCTGTAAATAGTTGGGTATTCTTATCCTTGAAGGGGTGTTCATTTCAGGATAAGACATGGCTAACCGTCACGGCATGGATGCTATGGCGGCGGCGTTTCAGCGCTTTGCTGATATCCTTGAAAGGCAGAACCAGCCTCAAGCTGAAGATAATCATGGTTTAGATCGCTTCCTGAAGCGGAAGCCGAGTGAATTCCAAGGGGGATTCAATCCTGAGCCAGCCTACACTTGGATTCAGGATCTAGAGCGGATTTTTGGTAGTCGTCACTGCACTGAGGCTCAAAAAGTAGAGTATGCTGTGTACATGCTTCGTGGGGAAGCGAAAAATTGGTGGAAGATTACAAAGGCCAGAATGATAGATGCTGGTACCCAGTTAATCTGGGAGAATTTTAAAGCATGTTTTCTAGAGAAGTACTTTCCCGATACCGTGCGGAGTAGAAAAGAGTTGGAATTCATGGAACTGAAACAGGGTTCTATGACTGAGGAAGAGTACGCTGCTAAATTTGAGGAGCTGTGTCTGTTTTACCCTCCCTTTCAGCAGCCGGGAACCGAGGGTTCCAAATGTATAAAGTTCGAGAGTGGTTTAAGGCCTGAGATCAAGAAGGCGTTCAGGCATCAAGAGATCCAGAGTTTTCCGGTACTGGTGAACAAGTGTCGAATTTTTGAAGAGGATGACAAGGCTCACCCGGGCCAAAGTAACAAGACCGATACTTCCTTGAAGCCACAGCAGCTTAGCTTCAAGAAGCAGGGCAATTCTGGTAGAGGGGGACCCTCCTCCAGGTTCAGAGGTTGGGGTGCACGTGGTGGTCGTTCAGTCGGTCGTCCAAGGGACGGAAAATGCTTTAAATGTGGTGGTGACCACTTTGCTCGGGATTGTGATAGCGAAGATAATGTTGTATGCTATCAGTGTAATGAAAAAGGGCATATTCACCCTAACTACCCTCAACTGCAGCAAGCTAATGCTAATGCAAACCGTGGAGGCTTCCGGGGAAGAGGCCGTGGAAACGGTAATCGTGGTGGTCGAGGAAATGGCGCTCGGGGTAACATGATGTTTGGTCGGAATGATCGTGGTGGAAATGCTAACCCACAAGCTGTAGGTAGAGTCTATGCTATTAATGCCGAGGATGCTGCTCAGGCAAACAATTTGGTGCAGAGTAAGTGTTCACTCGGTAGACATACGCTTGATATTGTTTTTGATTCTGGAGCTACACACTCTTTCATTGCTGATGATTGTGTGAGGCGTCTGAGACTGCCTACAGTCGACATGGATCAGACTTTGGATGTATCTAATCCGACCGGTATTAAATTGTGGACATCGATGATGTACAAAGATGTATCCTTCACGTTGGGTGATAGGAGTTTTACTGCTGACTTGATATGCTTACCCTTGAAGAGCCTTGACATTGTGCTTGGCATGGATTGGCTATCAGCCAATAAAGTGATGGTCGATTGTCAAAACTGACGGGTGATTTTTTCGAAGTAGACTGCCAACGACTACACGGTACAAGGTATATCCCAAATACTAGTGATGCTTTGTTTGGCTGATAGAGAGAGTAGATCCCGAGTGCACGATATTCCTGTTGTTCGTGACTTCCCTGAGGTGTTTCCGGAGGATGTGCCGGGTGTCCCTCCTAATAGAGAAATTGAGTTCTCTATTGATCTGGTTCCTGGAGCCGAGCCAGTCTTTAGTGTTCCCTATAGGATGTCCCCGACTGAGTTAGCCGAGTTAAAGAAACAAGTCGATGAGTTGCTCGGGAAACAATTTATCCGACCGAGTATATCACCGTGGGGTGCTCCGGTGTTACTCGTCAAGAAGAAAGATGGCAGCATGAGGTTATGTGTTGATTACCGCCAGCTGAACAAACTTACGATAAAGAATAAGTATCTGTTACCGAGGATTGATGATTTAATTGATCAATTGCGGGGTGCTTCAGTCTTTTCGAAGATTGACTTACGATCGGGATACCATCATATCCGAGTTAAGGCTTCTGACATTCCTAAGACGGCGTTTAGGATCTGGTATGGCCACTATGAGTACGTAGTAATGCCGTTCGGTGTAACCAACGCCCCTGCTGTATTCATGAATTATATGAATAGTATCTTTCACCCATACTTAGACCGATTCGTGGTTGTCTTTATCGATGACATCCTGATTTATTCCAAATCTTCCGAGGAGCATGAAGAGCATCTCCGATCGGTGCTCCAAGTACTGAGGGAAAAGCAGTTGTTTACGAAGCTTTCTAAGTGTGACTTCTGGATGGATAGAATCTATTTTCTGGGGCATGTGATCTCCAGGGAAGGTGTCTCGGTTGATCCTTCCAAGGTGGAAGCTGTTATGGCATGGGAGAGACCTAAGTCGGTCTCGAAGATCAGGAGTTTTATGGGTTTAGCCGGTTACTATTGGAGATTCATTGAAGCATTCTCTAAGATTGCGTTGCCATTGACCAAGCTAATCCGAAAGAACGTCCCTTTTGTGTGGTCTTCCGAGTGTGAAGGGAGCTTTCAAGAGTTGAAGACTAGGCTGACTACAGCTCCTGTGTTGGCATTGCCAAACCTGCAAGAAAGTTTTGTAGTTTATTATGATGCATCTGGACTCGGTCTAGGATGTGTGTTGATGCAGAATGGCCGAGTGATTGCTTATGCTTCACGTCAATTGCGACCACACAAACAAAACTATCCGACGCATGATTTGGAGTTAGCAGCGGTGGTCTTTGCACTAAAAATTTGGAGACATTACCTGTACGGATCTAAATTTGAAGTGTATAGCGATCATAAAAGTCTGAAATATCTATTTGATCAGAAGGAGCTGAATATGAGGCAAAGGAGATGGACCGAATTCTTGAAAGGTTATGACTTTGAGTTGAGGTATCACCCGGGAAAGGCGAATGTCGTGGCCGATGCCTTGAGTCGGAAATCCATTCATGTGGCAACAATGATGGTTAAAGAGATGGAGTTACTTGAGCAATTTCGAGACATGAACCTGCATGTGGATGTTTCTTCGTCTCGGAAAGTAACTCTCGGTGTTTTGAAAATAGCCAATGAGATCTTGAAGCTTGTGTATGTGCAGCAGATGTCAGATTCTTATTTAGCCGAGATGAAGGAAACTCATGCTAAAGGCAAGGACCTATTTTTGACCGAGGGTTCGGATGGCATTTACCGAGTGAAAGGCCGGATTTATGTGCCTAGATCTGGTGATTTGAGAAGGATGGTGCTTGAAGAAGCTCACCGAAGTATGCTAAGTATCCACCCGGGCACTACAAAAATGTATCATGATTTAAAATTGCACTTCTGGTGGCCCGGATTGAAGAAAGACGTGGTTGATTATGTGGCTCGGTGTATTATTTGTCAAAAGTCAAAGGTTGAGCACCAGAAACCGTTCGGTGGCTTACAACCTCTTAAAATTCCCGTGTGGAAATGGGATGCAATCGCCATGGATTTTGTGATGGGGTTACCCAGGACCCGAGCGGATCATGATGCCATCTGGGTCATTGTGGATAGATTGACAAAGTCTGCATATTTCTTGCCGATCAATATGAGATATTCATTGCCGAGACTAGCACAGACTTATATCCGAGAGATCGTTCGACTGTACAGTGTTCCATCCAGTATTGTGTCAGACAGGGATCCGAGGTTCACTTCTCGGTTTTGGGGAATCTTGCACCAGGAGTTAGGCTCAAAACTCCGGTTGAGTTTAGCCTATCATCCCCAGTCGGATGGGCAGTCCGAGCGCACTATACAGAGTTTGGAGGACTTGTTGAGGTCCTGTGTGTTAGAACATGGTGGTAGCTGGGAGCAGTACCTCCCTCTGATTGAGTTTACATATAATAATAGCTACCATAGCAGCATCGGTATGGCCCCATATGAGGCTTTATATGGCAGGAAGTGCCGAACACCAGTATGTTGGTTGGATACCGGTGAGAGTTTGATGTTGGGGCCGAAAATTGTGCAGCAAACTTCCGAGCAGATCCAGATGATTAGGGAAAAGATGAAGGCATCCCAAGACCGACAGAAGAGCTACTATGATAAGCGGATGAAACCGCTTGAATTTCAGGTCGGTGATAAGGTGTTTCTGAAGGTTTCTCTTAATAAGGGTGTCGGACGGGCTTTAAAGAGTGGGAAATTGAACCCCAGATATATTGGACCCTAAGAAGTGCTGGAACGGGTCGGTCCTATAGCCTATCGGATTGCATTGCCGACTCATCTATCAAATCTACATAGTGTATTCCATGTGTCTCAGCTGAGGAAATACTTACCCGACCCTACTTATGAGATGCCTGATGATGAGGTTGAGATCAGAGAGAATCTGACTACAGTGGCTATGCCGACTGGAATTGTGGATCAGTCGGTGAAACGCTTGCGAAGCAAAGATGTACAATTAGTTGAGGTAGCATGGCAACAGAACCAACGTACCTCTTACACATGGGAGCGGGAAGATGCTATGAGGCAGCAATATCCCGAGCTGTTTTATTGAAGTAAATTTATATTGAATTTCGAGGACGAAATTCTTTGATAGAGGGGAGAATTGTAACATCCTGATTGTGTATTACTGGGAGGATTAAGATGAATGGCTGATTAACTAAAAGTGGCTTGGAAAATTACGCATGTGCCCTCTTGACTATATAAGTGTTTTCGTTCTCTCTCACTCTTCTATTCACGCTGAGCTGAGAAAAGAAAGTGAGAGTTGAGCCATTTCTCTGTTCGTGCATGCAGAGGTACCATGTCTGTTTCTCTCTAAAGTTCAACTAAGATTCTTCTTCCTCTTCTTCTTCTTCTTCTTTTTCTTCTTCATCCCTTCCTCGTGAGCAGCGTTGAGTGTCTCGGATTCTTAGAAATCCTCCACTGTTGGTGAGATGGAGCTGCTCGAGGGAGAGAACAGCTTTGGGTTTCTCCGAAGTCGAGTTCGGAGTTTGACGACTTGAGCCGAAGGTCATCTGGTAGAGAAAGAGTGACCGAAGAGCGACCGGTCAGTGTTTGTTAGCTCGAGGAGCTTCTGGGATTTCTTATTCCAGGTAGGTAGGGGTGCTTTACATTTCAAATGAATGGTTTATGGACGGATTCCAGGTAAAATAGTTATATTGTTTTATAACTTGAAATGTGATGATTGGTGTGTCCTGGTTGTTATGATAACTTGTGAAATACCCGGATATGTGATATCTATGAGTTATAGAATGTTATGTTGATTTCCGTCTATGATTGTATATTGAATTGCATGATATGCATGTTGATGATAATGAGAATGCTGAGTGCTTGTATGAGATGCATGTTGATGATAATGAGAATGACGAGTGATTGCATGAGATGCATGTTGATGATAATGAGAATACCGAGTGCTTGCATGAGATGCATGTTGATGATGAGAATGCCAGGGGCATACAACGTGAGACGCTTATTATTGAAATGGTAATCAAATGTATATGCATGTGATACCATGAAAGACCTTGAGTGGGACTCAAGGCAAACCGACTGAGTGGGACTTAGGGCTTGATAATGTGAATGCCGAGGGCATACAGTGTGAGACGCTTATTATTGAAATGGTAATCAAATGTATATGCATGTGATACTACGAAAGACCTTGAGTAGGACTCAAGGCAAGCCGACTGAGTGGGACTCAGGGCTGCCTGTAACACTGCTGTTGTCGCTGAGAGTGACTGTGCTACATGAAAGGGCAAACGGTTTGGTACCAGTAAAATGGCCGGATCAGCTGAGAGCTGAGTATAAGGCTGAGAGCCTATGCTGCAACATAAAACTTAATAATGAACAATTGGATCCGATTGATTGAATGTATGTACGCTGAAAAATGTGGCCGAGTGCAACGTGACTTGTATGGTTGTGTGTATATGTTATTGAGAATAACATGAATTATATAGCCTTGAATGAGTTGAGTAAATTTCGATTAGATGATGTGTGAGTAATCATATTGAATGGCAGTGTATGTTGTTATTTATTTGAGACATCATATTGTATAGTTGAGAATTGGAAGATTGATCTGAGTCAATAACTGTCATTTAATATGTAAAATGCTCACCCCTACTTGTGGCTATATTTTCAGTGGATTTAGGCCGGGATGGTGAAAGATGAGAGATCCTCAAGTCCGAATGAGGAGTATTTGTACTGACGTAGTGTACATATTGTATATAGTTTTGATATAGCCTTGGCCGGCTCATATGTAAACCGTTTGTTTTGAGTAGATACATGAATTGAACTACCCAGAAATTATGAATATATATATATATATAATGTTATGAGGGTGTTGAATTGTCCAGGAAGTATTGTTGTATGAGAAATGTCAAATACTAAATAGTCAAGATGTTTCCGAGTGAGATATAGCTGAGAGAACCTCTTCCGAGGGAATAAAGGTTTAAATACTCCCAAGTGAGGATTGACCGAGAGAATCACTTCCGAGGGAAGAATGGTCAAGATAATTCTGAGTGAAACCTATCCTAGTAAACCTCTTCCGAGTGGATAAGGTTTAAATATTTCTGAGTAAGACTTGACCTAGGAAACTGTTCCGAGTGAAGAAAGGTTAGAGTATTTTCCGAGTGAAACTGGACCAAGGGGATCACTTCCGAGGGAAGTATGGTCAAGGTGTCTTCCGAGTGAGACATAACCGATAGAACTGCTTCCGAGTGAAGAAAGGTTAAAATATTTTTGAGTGAAACATAATCGAAGGGAAATACTTCCGAGTGAAGGAAGGTTAAATAATTTTGAGTAAGACATAACCAAGAGGACCACTTTCGAGGGAAGGTCAAGATGATACCGAGTGAGATATAGCCGAGGAAACCTCTTCCGAGTGAGGAAAGGTTAAAATATTTCCGAGTGATACATGACCGAGTGGACTACTTCCGAGGGAAGAAAGATCATGACGTTTCCGAGTGAGACACGACCGAGGGAACTACTTTCGAGTGAGGGAAGGTGTAAAGGTTCCGAGTGAGGAATGACCGAGTGAACCAATCCGGATGAAGGTTAAAACGATTCTGAGTGAACCCTGCCCGAGATGAGACCTTCCAGGTGTATAATGGGGACCTGACTATGAGTGAGGAATCCCGAGTGAGGCGTGGCCTGTAGGGACTATCCCGAGTGAAAGGTGGTTCCGAATCCGAATGAAGGAACACACCGAGTGTAGGGACTCGCTCTAGCGAGTAGGTGCTCGCTCAAGCGACTTTGCTGGTTCCGCTTAACTGAATCAGGATCTCGTCAAGAGAGTGACACCCTGATCCCATTTTCTGTTTCCCGACTCCGTTTTCTTTCCCGATTCAGGAATTTGAACACGAAAAATTTTCCCTCGGCTTTGGGTTGTCTTTATTAAGTCGGGATGTTTCAAAATTAACTAATGCAGTTATTTCCTTTTATTCCAAATGTATTGTATGGTGTTTGATTCTCTAATGAATATGTGATAATGAAATATTCTAACATTTGCCTCTTTTACAATATGGTTTGGGACAACAAGGGAGATAAGACAATAGAAAATTTTTAGAAATATTTTGGTATGAATTCTAGACCGGAGCTGTCATGACTTTGACTACTTAGTTATAAATTACTGGGACTGATCACCCCAAATGATTTACACTAAGTAGTGAAAGACATGTCAAATGTAGGATGTTAAGAACAATGAATCTAACCCTAGATTAATGTGGTATATAGAGAAGTGGAGACAAACTCAATAAATCCTATTAGGATATTCCTTACCATGTCCTTAAATTCGTAGAGATACTTGTGTGAATTAGAATTGCAATGGGTAGATAACTGTTGTAATCCCAAAGTAGTATAACAAATTGTTTAAGATAGAATCATAGTTTTTTTTGGGATTATAATTTTTCCTTGGATGATATATATTTGTTCACTAATTTGTTTGGTATGACAAATAATTGTACTAGTAATTATATCTCTGACTAGTTGTATTGATTCTTCTTTTATATGACATATAAGACAGGTTAATTGTTTAGTTTAATGAAGTTTTTCCTTTATGATGTCTGCAATTGAATAATATATAATGATTATATATATATATATGAATTAATGAAACTTTTATGGTTGTGACATCAAATGTAATTAACCATATATTTTTGAATTTTTTTAAGTGATTTATTGTGATAAATATGTTAATAAATGATCGAAAATAAGTATTGATCCGGTCTGGATACCGGTCCCTAAAGTTATGACGTCAAAATAACTTCATGAGAGGGAAACCGGTGTCATAGTTCGGGCAGCGTCACACCGGATATCCGGCATCTCTCCATCCGCTCTTATCCCATCAGACGTTCTATTCGTTCTCTCTACCACGGATACTTCACTCGTTATCACTGAACGTCTATATAGCCGTTTGCCTCAGAACCACTGTGAGATAAGAGTTCCTTATAACTTATCAGTGAAGATACCTAACATAGCGGAATATGTCATGTCAATGGCCTCAGAGAGCAAGTACATGTGTCAGTGAATTATGCGGAAAGGTGATTATCCCCCATCCTTATCACAGGATCGTACTCTGATAATTGACTTACCCCCGTGACACACTCTGAGTACTGAGCCACTTTGATTGACACACTTCACACGCTATCAGAGCCCAAGGATCCACTTGCATTCAACGATTTATTTCCTATGTTCAACTATAAATAGCTCAATCAAAAACACATGCACGGTTACGTTGTCCTAACTCACTTTTACTATTGTATCGTTTGTGAATTCACTGAGTTTATACACTCTTCTGACTTGAGCGTCGGAGAATCTTCACAGGTGGCACCACCTTTCGCCCTCTCTCAACGCGAATCGCTGGTGTGAAGGATCTCCAGGACAACAAGACCGGCTTCTCCCACTGAGAGGCCAGACTATAACACCGGATACCCACAGATCCGGTGTGCAAACCCTCGAACACCTGAACTCTTGTGGCTGGTCCAACACTGGATCCTTGACCCCGGTTCAGACTAGTTCATTAGCATGCCCGGTGGGACTCGTTAGAGTTATTCCCATTTTTGCAGAAGTTTGGTTGTCATAATGGAAGGTGATGGACGTGATTTCGCTGATGGTCATGTGGAGGATGTGACCCACCAACAGACTGGAAGGAGACTTGTCTTTGAGTCTCCTGTTACCAACACCCGGAGGATGGTGCAAGTGCCAACCCCCGATCCTCGAGATGAGGTTATCAGACAGCTCAGGGAGGAGTTGATGGAGTTGAGGCGGGAGAAAGGAGGAGTTGGGGACAGGGTAACGTCCCATGCAGAGGAGGCTCACCATGCATCAGCAAGGGATAGATCTACGACCCTCCAGTATTCGAAAATCCCCACATACGAAGAGAGAGAGCAGACCCAAGACTCTGATGATAGAGTCAGTACCAGGAGAAGGGAGCAGGCAGTGGTAACCTCTGGGACTTACAAGCTCAGTGTTCCTTTCTCAAGGAGATTGATGAGCATTGTCATCCTGAAACATTTGCAAACGACTCAGCCACTGTCAATCGGAAAGTACAATGGAGAAACTGATCCTACTAAGCACTTGGATGCTTATGTGTATGAAGCCATGTACTCGGGAGCTAATGAAGACGTCATGTGCAGGATGTTCCCAAGAACACTGACGGAGGAAGCTCTTAGCTGGTTCAAGAGTTTACCCTCAGGATCCATAGATTCTTGGGAGGAAATGGCAGCAGCGTTTGAAAGCCATTTCGTCATCTCCAGGGATATCCCGAGAACTTCTCACACCTTAGCACAGATAAGGCAATGAGAGACTGAAACTCTTAAGGAGTTCTTGAAGAGGTTCTATAAGGAGGCTGCTTTGGTCCCCAACCTCACGGAGGCAATACAGCTCCATATCGTGGTGGAACCTTTGCAACCTGGTTCTGCTTTTGCCTTATCCTTGGCAAAGAGCCCCCCAACGACCTTCGAAGAGTTTCCAAAGAAGGCTTCCAAATACGTGGGCATAGAGATGCATCTGGAGGCAACAACGGCTAGAATGAAGCCTCTAGCACCCTCTCAATAGCCACGGAGAGAGAAGGAGAAGATGAGACCTGAGAAACATACCTTCCGAGAGGACTTTGCAAGCGTTCGTCCACATCAACGAGATAGGCGCGTCTCATCGTTCAATAACTATGCCCCTCTGAACGCCATGCACTCCCAAATCATAAGGGAGGTTGGCTGGCCAACGCTTAATGTTTTTGGTATAAGGAAGCCGCTCCCACTCAAGAGGGGAGGTAACCCACGTAAGTATTGCACTTTCCACGAACAGACAGGTCACAACACTGATGAGTGCAAGGCGTTGAAGAATACAATGGAGACTCTCATTCGGGAAGGAAAGCTGAAGCAATACTTGTTCAGGGAGAAATCTGTAGACGAGCCTCAGAGGATGGACAAGAGGGGCAGAGATCCTGATGATGAGGATGATAATACTCATAACCCAGCCAGGAAGTTCACTGCAGCTGAAAAGCAGAAAGGAGTAGTGATTGCAGAAGGAGCTCAACAGAACAACATGCCTCAACAGCAGAGGCAGGGCAGACGTGAAGTGATTGAGATGATAGCTGGAGGATTTGCTGGAGGAGGAGCATCAATCACAGCCCGGAAGAATCACCACAGGATGATCTTGTCTGTCCAGGGCAAATCAAGAGATAACCGTCCTTTCAGGGACGGTGTGGCAGCCCCAATGGTGTCATTCACCGACTATGACTTTGGCCCAACGATCCCAGGGGGGACGACGCAGTGGTGGTCATTGCTGTAATTGCCAACAAGGACGTGAAAAGGATCCTCGTTGACCAGGGAAGTTCTTATGATGTAATTTTTTATAATTGTTTCAAAAGAATGGGTTTTAATGATGCAGATCTTCAGCCTTACACGCAAGAGCTCACAGCGTTCAACGGGGCCAAGCAACCCACTAAAGGGTACCTCGATACCCTGATTTCTTTTGAAGGAGAGCCTGGTGCAAGAACGGTCAAATCAAGAATTCTGGTAATTGATATGGAATCTCCCTACAACGGTATCATAGGCCGTCCTACTTTGAACGCAATGGAAGCAATTGTGTCTACTCCTCACCTCCTGATTAAATTCATCGACAAGGACAACGGTGTATCTTCTCTCCGTGGTGATCAGGAGATGGCTTGGTACTGTTACAACCTGAGCCTCAATATGGTTAAGTTGGAAGCATTCAACAAGAAGAGGAAGCTGAATGACGGAGGAACAGTGGCTGGGTCAGTCAGTCTAATTGACTTGGACCCAAGAGCGGAATTGAAAATTGATCCTCTCAATCCCTCAAAGCCCACACCGGATGGTGGTTCCAGGGACGTCGTCTTAGGGGATTCCCCAGAAAAGGTCACGTACATCAATGATAACCTGGAGTCGGCCATGGAGCAGCGTTTGCTAACCCTCCTGCAGGAGTTTAAAGACCTTTTCGCGTGGACAGCAGCGGACATGCCTGGGATGGACCCTATTTTTGTTGCCACAAACTCGCTGTGTACCTAGAAACGAGACCGGTGGCCCAGAAAAAGAGGAGATTGGGACCGGAGAAGCAGAAGGCAGCATGTGAACAGACTGAAGAGTTGTTGAAAGCTGGTTTTATAAAGGAGATTCGCTATTCTTCTTGGCTTTCTAATGTAGTGATGGTGCAGAAAGCCAATGGCAAGTGAAGGATGTGCACAGATTATGTAGATCTTAACCGGTGTTGCCCTAAAGATCCATATCCCCTGCCAAATATTGATCGTATGGTAGATGATTCATCTGGTTACCAGTACCTTAGTTTCATGGATGCTTATTCTGGGTACAACCAGATTCCGATGTGGGAAGAAGATCAAGAGAAGACGGCTTTTGTCAATGACCGCGATGTTTTCTGCTACACCGTCATGCCATTTGGATTGAAGAACGCTGGCGCTACCTATCAGCGCATGATCAACAAAGTTTTTGAAGGGATGCACACCAGGCTGGTTGAAGTGTATATTGATGATATTATAGCCAAAACGCCCGCTGGAGGAGACCACATTGAAGACCTGCGCCAAGTTTTCACTAGGCTGCGACAATACAATATGAGGCTAAACCCCTTGAAGTGCACCTTCGTTGTTCCAGTAGGGAAATTCTTGGGATTCATGTTGACCCAACGAGGCATTGAAGCTAACCCTGGGAAGTGTCAAGCAATTCTGGACATGCAAAGCCCTAAGAGTCTGAGGGAGGTCCAATCGCTGAACAGGAAAGTAGCCGCTCTAGCTCGTTTCATGCCCAAGATGGCACACAGATCCCTCCCCTTGTATAAGGCGTTGAAGAAGCATAAGAGTTTTGAATGGGGAGGGGAGCAAGAACAAGCCTTCCAACAGCTCAAGGTCGTTCTCTCAAGTCCACCAATTTTGGTTAAGCCTGACCCTAGTGAGACTTTGATCTTGTATTTAGCAATTTCTGATGAAGCCCTAGGCGTGGCTTTGGTTAAAGAAACCCCCGAAGGGCAGAGGCCGGTGTATTTTACCAGTAAGACCCTCCAGGGGGCGGAAGGAAGATATCAGAAGATAGAGAAGGCCGCCCTAGCAGTGGTGTGGGCCTCACGACGGTTAAGGCCGTATTTCCATGCGCACCCAATACTGGTGAGAACGGATTTGCCTCTCCGTTCAGTGCTTAACAAGCCGGATCTTGCTGGAAGAATGATTAAGTGGTCCATCGAGCTGTCTAAGTTTGAAATTTCTTATGAGCCTCGAGAAGCCATTAAAGCACAAGTGTTGGCAGATTTTGTAGTGGTGATGACAGGGTCGGATCCAGCCACACCTTGAGCGCATTGGACCATTTATGTGGACGGATCGTCAAATAGTAAAGGTTGTAGAGCTGGTGTTGTGGTGGAAAGTGATGATGGTGTGCATTTAGAAATTTCCCTCCGATTTAGTTTCAAGACCTCCAATAATCAGGCTGAATACGAAGCATGTTTGGCCGGCCTCCGGGCGGCAATCGACATCAGAGCGTCAGCAGTTACATTATGCAGCAATTCACAGCTTGTGATTTCATAAATCCAGGGGGAATATCAGGTCAGGGAGCCACAACTTCAACTTTATTTGAATTGTGTGAATGAATTGAAGGGGAGATTCGACGTTCTGGAGTTCAAACATATGCCTAGAGAGGAAAACACCAGGGCGGATATCTTATCAAGGCTTGCAAGTACAAAGCAGCCCGGAAGCACAACAACGGTGGTTCAAAGTACTTTGACATCACCCAGCATCCCCTTGTTCCCTTCTCTGAATGCCATAATGGTGAGCTATCCTTACGAGAACTCTTGGGTCATCCCCTATATTCGCTGTCTGGCAGATGGACAACTCCCCACTGATGAGAAGGAGAGGAGACAAGTGAAAAGGGAGCTGCCGTACTTCACCATGGTTGATGGTGTTCTCTATAAAAAGGGATTCTCGGTCCCATATCTCTTGTGTTTGAGAGAAGATGAGGTTCAAGCGGTCTTGGAGGAGGTACATGAGGGGCAATGTAGGCACCATGCTGGGGGTCGGAGCTTAATGAGAAAGGTCCTCAGGGCAGGATATTGGTGGCCCACTATAAAGCAAGACTCAACAGATTTTGTAAAGAAGTGTGACACTTGTCAAAGATTCTCCAACCTCTATCATACACCGGCCCAAGAGCTTTTCTCATCCGCCGTGCCTTGGCCGTTCTACCAGTGGGGCCTTGATATTCTGGGTCCGTTCCCCACTGCTCCTGGAGGCATCAAATATCTGATTGTGGGGGTAGACTACTTCACCAAGTGGATTGAGGCTGAGCCAGTAGTGCATATCACTTCTGCGCGGGCAAGGCGTTTCGTGTATGAAAATATCATAGCTCGGTTCGGTATGCCAGGGCGGATTGTGACTGACAACGGCACCCAGTTCACGGACAAAAAGTTCACAGACTTACTTGAAGGATTGGGGATAATCCAGATATTTTCATCTGTTGAGCACCCTCAGACAAATGGTCAAGCGGAAGTAGCCAATCGCGAAGTGCTAAGGGGGTTGAAAAAGCGTCTTGGAGAAGCGAAGGGAGGATGGACTGATCAGCTATGTCACGTCTTGTGGGCATACCGCACTACACCACACTCTTCCACTAATGAGTCCCCATACCAGTTGACTTACGGGGTTGAGGCGATGATCCCAGTAGAGCTGTAAACCAGATCGGCCCGAGTAGAGTATTTCTCAGCTGAAGACAACAATGCCAATCTGGCGTCAGAGCTGGACGTCCTCCAGGAGTTAAGGGAAAGGGCCTTTATCAGAGACCAGGCAGTGAAAGCAAAGGCAGCTCTCCGGTATAATAAACGTGTCCAATACAGAGCCTTCAATACCGGAGATCTCGTTTTGAGAAAGGCGAGTGTGGGGAATAAATTTGCCTACCAAGGAAAGTTAGCACCGACGTGGGAAGGCCCCTACAGAGTAGCTGAGGTGACTGGAAAGGGATCTTACCGGTTGGAAGAACTTGATAGGACTCCAATCCGTAACAAATGGAACACTCAGAACTTACGTGTTTATTACAGCTAGTTGGTAAGGCGGCATGTACTCTTTTTCCTTACTTGAGTTTTTTCCCATTGGGTTTTCTCAAGAAGGTTTTAACAAGGCATGACCCCAACTATGCTCCCTTTGTAATATACTTTCAATCTTAATGAGAATGCAGTTCAATAACCTCATTATTCTCACTTTTCCTGCATGTTGTGACTTGTAGCTATAGCCTATTACGTGAATTCCTCAGGGCGGATGATCTCAATCACACATCTTGTGCATTGACGATGTAACTCCTCGAGGTGGAATGGGTTGTAGGGCTGGTCCTTTTTCAAGGCCACAAACCGAACCCCATTCGAAGACAACATGGGTTGTAGGGCTGGTCCTTTTTCAAGGCCACAAACCAAACCCCATTCGAAGACAACATGGGTTGTAGGGCTGGTCCTTTTTCAAGGCCACAAACCGAACCCCATGCGAAGGCTTTGGCGCAGTAAGCTGGTCTATCTAGAAGACCAAGCTGAACCCCGAGTAACGGGCGCAGTAGGTTCAGGATTAACCTTGATCCAAACCCCGTGTTGAAGGCTTGGATTGTAGGATTGCACCGAACTCCAAGTACGGTTAGTAGGATCGAACCGAACACCGAATGAAGACCTGAGTAGTAGGATTAAACCGAACCTCAAGGGAAAGGTGTAAAACTTACCCCCTTTTTAAGGCCGTACCGAACTTCAAATGCAATTCTCGTACTCAACTCTGAAGTATTCATTGCAGAGCGGTTGAACATTCATATAGCCGTACTACATCTTAGAGGTCGGACCAACTTTCAAATTCTTAAAAAAGTTAAAGGTAACTTTTACAGTGAAATTCTCCTTCCCAATATACTTATACTTGGGGACAGGGCATACTTTAACTTAATTGCTGCTTGTCTGTTACGATTTGTTATCTTAATTTGATGTGATAAGGATGTTTTAACAACGATATAGCAAGGCAAGAGCGGCTTTGTGAAGTATCGAAAAAATTTAAGTACTATGCATATGGTTAAGTTATCTGACAATCATATACTGATCATAAATGATAAAGAGGAACAAAGTAAAGTCTATTTCTTGAAAGAAGAGGTTGTACAGGACTCAAAGTGTTAAAAGCTGGAGCTGATCCTAGAACACAGCCATAAATGAAAGCATAAAATTAAGAAGCAGGTGGTTGATCCTCCGAAGTAGGTACTTCCGTCCTCTCCCCTTCAGCTCCACCAGCTAGAACCCCATCCGCTCCGGCCTCAGGATCGGCTTGGGCAGTTTCTTGGGCCTCACCTTCGAGTCCAGAAGTAGGCACCGTAGGTTCCATGCTCTGACCCTCCAAAAGTGGAGGCAGTTCATACAGAGAATCGCGAGGGTCCTGGTACGAGCCATCCTTCTTCACTTCGACAAGCTTCCCCTCATGGAACTCATAAAACGGATCCAGTCCGTATAGGTCAAGCTTTATTCCGGGGTTACGATAAAATACTTGACGAAGTGCCAGCCCAAAGGATTCATAAGCTACCTTTTTGGCATATCTCCAAGGCTTTGGTAGCCTTGGCCTTAGCAGCAGACAATTTCTTCTGAAGCTTAGTGAAATCCTCTTCCGACGGCCCGGTGCTCATACTTCCCTTCCTCAGCTCTTCCATTTGGGCCTGCATCTCCTGCCGCAGGACCTCCCACTCTCCAAGGCTCTTGTTGTGTCCGTCCTCCATTACTTTGAGATCGTCAGCAAGCTTGGCCGATCTCTTCTTCTCCAATTGAAGCTCTTCTTCAAGGAGGGGAATAGACTTATTTTGCTGTTGAAGCTCAGCAACCTGCCGCTCTAGAGCTTTGTTGGCAAAGTGAAGTTGGCTTGTCTCTTCTGTATTCTTCTGAAGTGTTTCCTTGGCCTTCTTTAGTTCAGCCTCAACACCTCTATGAATCTCAGCTTGTTTGATTGCCCATTTTTCCTTCACAGCGAGTTCGGTTTAAAGTTTCTCAACCTACTCCATATAATCTGCCTTTTCGTTTAGGGATTCAAGGAGGCTGGACAGTTCATCCAGCTGCCAACGGCCAGCCTTACAAGCTCCTCGAACTTCAGCAGCCTCGAGCGGGGGGCGGAGGCAGTATCTAGCCTTTGGAAGAGTGGGGGGCATGGACCCCTGAAACCATAAGTATGGCGAGAGAAAGGAATTGCGTGGAGGGTCGAACGCTGAAGGAGGACCGCTCTCAGAGTCCGGCCCAGAAGTGGTTTGTGAAGCAGGGGCAGAAGAGTCAAGGACGGGTTTCTTCCCCTTGTCCTTTTTAATCCCAGACTCCTCAAGCGTCTTTTGGCGTTTCTTTGCGGGGTCACCAGAAGGGGGCTTATCCAGATCCACCGTCTTGACCAGGTGCCTCTTCTTCTTCTTCTTTTCGGGGACGACCTCCTCATTTAGAAGAGGAACCTCAGTTCCCACTGCAGAAGTCAGGGGAATGGTTGGAGCCTTAGTGGCGTTCCTTTTCGCTTGAGTCTCATTCTCCTCGGAGGAGGAGTCATCATCAGCCATCATGGTCCTTAGAGACAACATTTCTGGGCAGGCTTTTTTGATTTGTTCTGCAAAACAAGAAAAATTGAGTCAGCACATGAGAAGAAAATAATCAGAACGGAATAAATGCATAGCATAACTACAGCAGGAGCGAATATTACGGAGATAGGTAGTGCGGACATCGTCATCTGCCAGGAGGAGCTTGCAGGAAAATCCTTTGAGGGTCTTCGAGGCCGCCTGCATGGCACTCAACACCTCAACGGATTGAGAGGAAAGCTCACCCTTATCAGTATAGTAAGCACGGCTCAGCAGTAGAAAGTGCTCGTGCGTCCAACTGAGGGGGAATTTGGGAAATCCTTCCTTATTACGCCAGAAGACCGGCTTATTGGGTTGAATCCGGACCCGCGTATAATAATGTTTAAAAGAACGTCCATCCACCTTAGCGGATTCGGTGTAGGACTTGAAGCTTACTATCCTTGGGTCACAACGGAGTGTTATGAACCCAAGGCTGCCCTTCTTGTTAGCACGGCGGACCACCTGGCAGTAATAGAATAATTTGGCCACGGTGGCAGTGAAGTTGAAGTGCTCTCCCAGAATTTCAAGAGCACGAACCAGGCCCCAGCCGTTGGGGTGTAATTGAGTTGGAGCGCAGTCGAGAAAGCGCAGGACGGCCATTTGAAATTCCGTCATAGGGAAGCGGACCCCCAACTTTTGAAATACGAAGTCGTACATGTAGACCGACCTCTCATCAGGGACGATGTGACAAACTCTCTCGGATGGACGTGGTGCAAGCGCAACATAGTGAGCTTTATACTTCTTGTCCGAGTAAATCTTGCAGCGGAGAGAGACCGTCCTTTCCTCTTCACTTGAATGATGCGAAGGAATTTCCAGAAATTCCTCTTCAACCCAGCAATACGGCCTCTCCCTGTTGAGCTTTTCCCAGTTCAGCCGGTGTGCCACGACATTGACACACCCTTCAGTGGTGCGAAGAATCAACGTTTTACCAGACCTCGGAATCTCCATGGTCTTTAATGCACGATGGAAAGCGTGCGTGCTGTGGTAAAAAGCAACATCGTTAGAGAGATAACCTTCCTTACTTGACCTTTCATCAGAGCTGCTGGTAGCCCTCGAGTCAAGGGGAACCTCAGAGCGGCGTTGATTAGAAGACGCCCATGAGGTAGAGGTTTCAACTCTCTCTGAGCGACGAGGCCCAGCCACAGGAAGGCTCACTGGGATCCTTCCTCCACGGCGGCTAGAGGGGGCACGAGAGCTCAGACTCCCCCTGTTTGAGGTACTAGCGTTGCCTGTGCTAGGGCGCATATTGGAATTAAAATGAACGAAATTGCAGGGAGGTAAAGGAAAGGGAGGTTACCTAAAAGAGAGTGGAACTTTGCGAAGGTTGAAGGCAGCAAAGAAATCTTCAGAAAATTGAGCAGAGGTTCACTAAGCTTATAGGCAAAGATGAATTCCAAAACTTGTTAAGTCCCCCTTTTATAGGTAACGAAGAAGCACAATGCTCTGTTGAAAGTTACGACGTTTACTTCAAAACGCAACCTTTCGAATTCAAACGACTCCGTTGTTTTATAACGTTAAAGCGCGAAAATGGTGTTACGTTTCAGTAAATGTTTTTACAAGATGGGCCTCCATTAGTTGAAATCCAGGCCCAATGAGCCCAATCGACGGTTACATCCCTGCGAAGTAATGGCTCGTGCGTAAAAAGGTGCATTTAATGTCCAATCATTTCAGATGCATTTAATGCGCCCCAACCACTCTTCGAATACCAAGGGTTTCGATTTCCAAAAACTCTTGGGATTTCCCTTATTATGATACGCTGTCTGAATCCGTTGTATATCGCACGAGAAGAGCGGTAACTCACTTGGCAGAGCGGATATTACAGAGTTTTCAGGAAGAATTTCCAGAACGTTCAACCGGCATCCAGACTTCTCGAAGGCTGTATAGCTTATATAAGCAACTTAACAGTCCCTCATACAAGCTAGGGGACAAATGATCCGGTCTGGATACCAGTCTCTAAAGTTATGACGTCAGAATAACTTCATGAGAGGGAAACCGGTGTCATAGTTCGGGCAGCGTCACACCGGATATCCGGCATCTCTCCATCCGCTCTTATTCTATCAGACGTTCTATTCGTTCTCTCTACCACGGATACTTCACTTGTTATCACTGAATATCTATATAGCCGTTTGCCTCAGAACCACTGTGAGATAAGAGTTCCTTATAACTTATCAGTGAAGATACCTAACATAGCGGAATATGTCATGTCAATGGTCTCAGAGAGCAAGTACATGTGTCAGCGAATTATGCGGAAAGGTGATTATCCCCCATCCTTATCACAGGATCGTACTCTGATAATTGACCTACCCCCCTGACACACTCTGAGTACTGAGCCACTTTGATTGACACACTTCACACGCTATCAGAGCCCAAGGATCCACTTGCATTCAACGATTCATTTCCTCGTTCAACTATAAATAGCTCAATCAAAAACACATGCACGGTTACGTTGTCCTAACTCACTTTTACTATTGTATCGTTTGTGAATTCACTGAGTTTATACACTCTTCTGACTTGAGCGTCGGAGAATCTTCACAGGTGGCACCACCTTTCGCCCTCTCTCAACGTGAATCGCTGGTGTGAAGGATCTCCAGGACAACAAGACCGGCTTCTCCCACTGAGAGGCCGGACTATAACACCGGATACCCACAGATCCGGTGTGCAAACCCTCGAACACCTGCACTCTTGTGGCTGGTCCCACACCGGATCCTTGACCCCGGTTCAGACCAGTTCAAGTATCATAGATCTTTGGGAGATATCGATATTAGTTTAATATTGAGAAATTGTGCCATAAAATATTTTCTTTGTGATTCCTAACAATTTGATACATATTTATCAAGTTATTTTCTTTTAGTCATCAATTTTGTAAAATGAATATACATATACCCTATATAAATAATTGTTATGTAATGATACACTTAAAATAAAGAAATGTGTTAGTAAACCATGAGGAAATAGATATGAACCTTTACTTATTGTTTTTCCTATGAAGAGAATTACATAAATCTTAGTTACCCATAAAAAATCAAGTGAGTATTTCTAAGTCAACGTAGTGATTTGTGATCATTTAAGATTAAAGAATTTATCTAATCTATGTAATGGTTGTAGTCAATTATGATGAAAAGAACAATCACTTAGTTAAGGAATATTTAATTCATTATAGAGGACAATAAGAAATGATTACATATCCTGGATTGTCATGAAGCAAAGAACACAAGGATTTAACTAGATAAACAAGTACAACATGGACTAAGATATATTTATCCTTTCTCACTAGGATAATTTATTATACACGATTACATTAAGGAAAATAAAGTAGAACATCTAGTACATCATAGATAGAGGTCTAAGAGTCTTGGCAATACAAAAATTATCCAAACTAAAGAAATCACCATAACGATTATAAGGAGGGAGGCACTTGTTACCATAAACTGTAATCCATCTCGCCTTCGTTCTTCCTCACTTCTAGGCAGGTTGGCCATCGAATAGTATGATAGTACTTGAGAAAAAGATTGAAGAAATTAGATAGAAGAGAGAAACTAAGAAACCTTGAAGTTGTGATAGATAGTGAGAATGAAATGAGAATTTATAAGCAAGCAAGGGAGGGAGAGTTTGCAACGGTCATAAACGGCTAGTCCAACGGCTAGTTGCTAACGGCTAGTTGTCCAGTAATTAATTCTTAGTAGTCCATTTTACTATATTACGAGTAAGAATTTTAATTAATGAATGTTATGGATTATATTAAGTAAGGTTTTAATAGATTGAGAAACGTAATTATTGAGGTGTTTAGAGTTAACCATCAATTTATGATGAGCATGGTTGACAAAATTAAGATGGGTAGTATTTTTGAGTTAAGGAAAAAAATACTGATAAGATTAAAAGAAGATAAATGGCATTGTTAAGGAAAAGGTACACAATTGTCAAGGAAACTAGAAATATATTTTAAAACTATTCACTTAGTTTAGTCTTGTTAAGATTTATTAACAATATTAAATTTCGAGAATGAAATTTCTTTTAGAGGAGTAAAGTTGTAACATCTCATTTTTAACACAAATAGAAAATAGATATTAATATATCTTTCATGAGAAATACATACTATAAGTTAGTTTATTATTATCATTTTTTATGAAACTTTGGTATTTGTATTTAATTATTTGTTTTTTGAATAAAATAAAATAATAATAATAATAAAATGAAAATATTTATGAATGAAAATTTTAAAATGACTTGATTAGTATTCATTGATTAATAAAATTATATTAAGAATTTTGAATATTTTTATTATTCATAGCTTTTATTTTATGTTTATGTTTTTACATGTTTATGATTTAACTCTTATTAGAATTTTAAAATAAACTTTTGAAGGAATTAGACTATGGTTCTTTAGAACTTTTTGATCTACATAATATTTATGATTTTTTGGAATTTATTGAAAATTTTGAAATATTTTAATAAAATAATATATTTTAAATAATTTTAAATTCATATAAAGTTACTTAAAATTAAAAATATTTACAAGAAAGTGAAGTTAAATTATAAGCAAATTTTCTAAAATTCATTTCAAGTAGACTTATCTAAAAATGATCGATTTGAGAAAAATCTTGATTTTTACCAATCGTAAAAAAATTGGAAACGTATCAATAAATTTTTATTAATAAAAAATTTTAGATTTTTAAAATTTAAACTTTATATTACTTATTATAAAATTAGTGAGGACTGATATAATATCGCTAAATTTCAAAAAGGATTGATTTTGAATATTTAAAATATACCGAGTAAAAGGTTACTATTTGGCTTAATAATTCAGCAGACATTTACTATGCAAAACACTGTGCATGTACGAAATTTTCAAATGTACACAGTAACCAGGATTGAATTTTCAAAAAATATACATTACTTTTATATTAAAATAATGGAATGCATAGTAATTTTCCTTCCTATAAATATCGAAGGAATTCTTCTTTAGAATTCACAATTTTAGATTAAGTTTTCTTAATATAGTAGTGCTAGTAAGATAGTGGTGGAAGTAACAGAGAGAAATAAATTTTTTTGGAAGAAGGTTCTGCTAAAATCCTAAGGAAAGAATACCTCTCTTTCATATTTTTAGGGTTATTTTCATATCATTTTTAGAAATCTATTATTATACTGGAAATAATATTATTTTAAGTTACTATTTTGAATAGTAAAATACTATTTTAGTAGTTAATTATTATTTCAATAGTAAATTACTATTCAAATAGTAAGTTACTATTTACTGTTACTATTTACCTTTACTATTCATGTTTTACTATTTGCTGTTACTATTCATGATTTACTATTTACTGTTACTATTCATGTCTTACTAGTTACCATTACTATTCACGTTTTACTATTTACTATTACTATTCACGATTCACGATTCACTATTCACTATTCACTATTTAAAATTTACCATTTCTGCTTTAAGTAGTAATCTTAATTTTCATCTTGTAACTATATTAAAATGAAATTGGTATGTTTTAGAACTCGGAGACGAGGCGCGCACAGACTTTTGATAACGAATCAGTATATAAGAGGTAAGGGGGAGTGAGATAGGAATATAATATGAAAAGACATAAGAATAATGGGAGGAGTCTCATACTCCTTTAAAATTTAATAATATTATTATTTTAAAATAATAACTATTTAACTTAAAAATTTATAATAAATTTTAAATTGAGTATCTTGTGTAATTTGATCTGAATACCTATGCAAATACCTGGATAACCTATGCGAACTGGACTGAACCTATGTAAAGACTTGGACTATTATGACCTGTATGGACTGAACTATACCTATACGAGAATTGGATTATATGGACCTACATAGACCTATGCGAGGAATGGACTATAAAGACTTAAAATTTATCTTATTAATCTAAATAACTAATAAAATTTAAATTATATTTATGACTGATATTTAGTTGATTTGATTTTATTATAATTAATAATATTTCATTTTGATTAATGATATTGTGATTTATAATACTAGACTGTGATTAATAATATTTGTGATTTGATGATATTTGATTGTGATTGATGATATTACAATACTTGATTGTGATTGATGACCTTGTGATATGAAGTTTGAGCATATAACAAGCATGACAGAAAGTTAAAACTCAGTAAGAATTTTCTTACCTTACTCTTTAAATTTTTATTCTAAGAGAAAATATTTTATAATTATTTAGTCTTTTATTTCTTCTAGAAGTAATTTTCATTAACTTTATTTTTAATCTCTAGAATAAAATCTAGTATTAGAAAGAAGCTATTTTATGAAAATCAGAGGTTGGGATAATTAATTCTTGAATTAAAGAAAATTTTTATAGTATTCTTAGTTAATGATTTTAAAAAAATATGTTTTTTAGAAATCAGAAATTTAAATTGGTTTTCCCTAATGAAATAACTAAAGGATATTCTGTTATAGTCGAGATTTCTAAACTCAATCTAGTTAAGATTCAAATTTGGAAAGACTATGTAAATATGTGAAGTTTTTTAAGAGAAAATTTTGAGATATTTAAGGCTTGGAAAGACTGTACTAAATTTGTTTCTCTATAACAGAAGTTCAAAGAAGAACTTATGGGAATGTACAGTTTATTGAGATGATTTTGTGAACCTTTATGGTATTTAATAATTGAGTTTCTAAAAGTCATAACCAACTAAATATGCGAGTAGTTCATGCATCATGAATCATTAAAGAGAAATGAGATGTGATATTGCCTGGGGACGGATTATAGAAACCGAGGATACATTAGAGGAGGCTTAATTGCGAGCCTTGGGATGAGAGGGTGTGAAAGGATGCTTCAGGTGACCTAGGGTCGCTCCCTAGTGTTGGGTACTTTCACAATAAAAACTTTCTCAGTCTGACTAGTCTCTAAGTATTTCCACGCCAGTTGAGCTGTTCATAAGCCATGAAGACATTTATTTTATTATTATCCGAAATTATGGAACAATGTAAACTCCTGGTTGCCCCAGTGCAAACTAAAACTTTAAGGGCCCACATGCATAAATTGAATGAGATAGTATTAAAAGCATTACATGTCATACATGTGATTGTGATATTCTGTATGGATAATTGTGAATGAAAGCATGATTGTTATGTGTGTGAGAACGCTATATTTATAATTAATTGTGTATGAGATTGTTATGTGTGTGAGAACGCTATATTTATAATTACAGGAGAGTAAAGTGGTCTCATCCTCAATCAGATAGATGAAGAGATATGACAAGAGTAAGATTCCAAAACTTGATGGTTCAAGGACTAGGAAATAATTGGTCACATTTATAGTAGAGGTATAGTTTAGTTTTACTTTGCCTTATTACAATATCAAGTTAGATAATTGTAACAAGGTAAAGGTTAAAATTTGATAAACTTTCTCATTCGGATATAATACTATAATGATTTATCACTTATGATTTCTATTAATTATTTTGTCATTATGAACAAATATTGAAAGACAATGTTTTTTTTTACTTTTAATATTCAAAGAAAATCAGATGTATATACTTCCTTATATACATGAGATAAAGAGTGATAAATATGTATATCTTTCTAAAAGTTTTTTTTAGGCAAGAAGAATACATATATGTCTCGTGTATATAAAGGGGTGTTACACCCCTCACTACCAACAACAACCTACTACCAACATCACCTCTATTCTTCACCACTAACAACAACTCTAAAAAACCATAATCTCTTTTACTAAACTGACAACCTTATTACTACTCATAACAACCCTAAAACCATCTTCCTCACCAAACCAAAAACCCCTTTCACCACCCACAACAACCCAAACCTCATCATCCCCACCACCCAAAAAATAAGCAAAAAAAAGCAAGAAGAAGAAAAAGATCCCACCGGTGCCACCTCCAACCACCTCCACCGCGTGACTACCGCCGTCCCGACGCCACCACTTCTGGCTGCCGCCTATTTCCCTCTTGGTTTTTTCTTTTCCTTTTCCCTCTCTAACTTCACTTTTTCTCTTTCTCTTTCTCTTTAGTTCAAATGGCTTCTAGTTTTAGGGTTTTTCCTTTTCCTTTTAGTTATGGGCCTTATTCTAAGGCCTATATTTATTTTTAAAAAAATGATAAAAACAAATATTTTTAAAACAAAATGAAAATAGTTTCAATTTATATTGTTTTTTGCGTTTGAAAGTTGTTAAGGAGACTATATTGTCCTAGTGGGAATCTTGCACTTTAGTTATTAGGGGGGACTTGTTTGAAACCTAGGTCATCTTCATATATTTTTAATATTAAAACTGGAATTTGTATGTTATATTATAATTAATTGGTTTTGCTTTCTTGAGGTAAAAACGTGTCTGTCTTGATGGGCAAGGTGTTAGGTTCAAACTCTAGCTCCCTACTTTTTTTTTTTGGTTTTTCTTCTCTTTTTTCTTTTTCTTACCTTTCTCTTTTTTTATTATTTATTTTTTCTTCTTATTTTCTTTTGATTATTAATTTAGTTTCCCTTTCTATGTTATTAATAGGCTTTCTTTCTTTCTTTCTCTCTCTCCCTCCCTCTCTCTCTTTTAATTTAATTTAGTTTAACTTTTTTCATTTCATTTTATTTTATTTTACTCTTCTCCTAATGCTTGATGTAAAAATGGAAAATCATCGTTTTCTTGTAGGTGTGTTAATTTATAATCTTTGTTGACTATACTGAAAAACTAAAAAAATATTTGTGATTTAATCTTGAAATTTGGATAATTTTTCTTAGAATTAAAGTCATCATTTTCATTAAATAAATCATGCAATGATCTTATAATGGTGTCATACAAACACTTTGTATATATCAATATTATAAGGTCGTAAGGGGGTGATACACATATGAAATACTCTGTCTTGTATTCTCCTTTCGCATAAAACCTTTCTTTTATTAAAATTCTTAAAAAAATTCAATGAAGTCTCTTTTTATTAAAAAAACAAACGTTTTCCTTAAACAAAAATCAAAGTTTCAACTTTATTTTAGTTTTTCCCCTTTTCCTAAATCTTAAAAAATCATTCATAACCTAAAAAATCAATTTTATTTGTATTAAGAACTACATAACCCAATGCACCTCATGCAACAAAATGGGATCATCCATGGTCACCACCTCTATATATCATCATCATCATATATAACATGATCTATATCATCATCATCATATACAATCAAAATATAATCTACGCTTCCAGTTGAAGCTGTCAGCTACCTAGGATCCACTAAGCAGCTATATACAATAATCAAAATAGATATCTACAGGAGCCGGCCAAGGCTACATCACAAAATACTATACAACGAATATACAAATGCTCCTCGCACAAGCACGGTGACATCTCACAAATCACTATCACGGTCCAATCCCACTGAAATTATAGCCACATAATAGTGGTGAACACATTACATGTTTGAACTGGTCTGGACCGGGGTCTAGGATCCGGTATGGAACCAGCCACAAGGATGCAGGTGTTTTTAGGGTTTGCACACCGGAACTGTGTATATCCGACGTATTAATCCGGTCTCTCAGTGGGAGAGGCCGGTCTTGTTGTCCTGGAGATCCTTCACACCAACGATTCGCGTTGTAGGAGGGCGAAAGGTGGTGCCACCTGCGAAGATTCTCCGACGCTCAAGTCAGATGAGTGTATGAACTGAATGAATACTCAAGCGTGATAACAGTAAAATGTGAGATAGAATAACGATACCATGCATGTGTGTTGATATGGCTTCTTATATTTGAACGTAAGAGAAAAAAATGATACGTTGGATGCAGGTGGGTCCCTTATCTCTGATTGCGTGTATATTGTGTCAATCAAGGTGGCTCGACTTTCAGAATGTGTCAGGAGGGTAGGTCAATTATCAGAGTACAATCCTCTAGAGAGAGGAGAGGATAATCACCTTTTCCGCATAATCTGCTGACACGCCCCCTTACTTTCTGAAGCCATTGATGTGACGTATTTTGCTACAAGCAGTGTCTTCGTTGATAAGTTATCAAAAGACTCTTCTCTTGCTATGAGGGAAAAGCTATCAATTATATAAATATCCCGTATCAATGAACATAGAACCGTTACAGCGAAAATGAATGATGCTGTCATGGAGTGAGGGCGGATGACCAGACAACGGATATCCGGTGTGGTAACGTTGAACCTGGACACCGGTTTTCCTTATATGAGGTCAGTCTGACGTCACAAGTATGGGGGCCGGTATCTAGACCGGATCATCTGTCCCCTAGCTTGTATGAGGGACTGTTAAGTTGCTCATATGAGCTACACAATTCTCGAGAGAAGTCTAGATGCCGGTAGTACATTCTTGTAAGTCTCTAGGAACTCGGTGGCGTCCGTTCTACTAAACAAGTAACCGCCCTCTTCGCGTTGTGTACAACGGATTCAGACAGCATAAAAATAAGCAGCGGAAATCCCAAGAGTTTTTGAAAATTGAAACTCTTGGTATTCGAAAAGTGGTTGGTAGGCATTAAATGCGCATGGCATGATTGGACATTAAATGCATTTTTTACGCACGAGACATCATTACCCAAGTGTGTAACCGTCGATTGGGCTTATTGGGCCTGGATTCAAACTGAAAAAGGGGGGCCCATTTTGCCAAAACGTTTACTGAAACGTTACCATTTTCGCGCTTATTCGTGACGAAACGACGGAGTCGTTTTGATTTGAAAGGTTGCGTTTTGAGGCAAGCCTTGTGACCTTCGACGGAACACTATGCCTCTTCGTTACCTATAAAAGGGACTCTTAGCAGATTTTGGAATCCACTTGAACTCAAACTTAGTGAAACTCTGCTCAAATTTCCTTGGAATTTCCTTGTCGTCTTCAACTTCTCAAAGATCCTCTTCCTTTAGGTAACCTTCCTTCCCTTCAACTCCTTGCAATTTTAATCATTCTATTTCCATCATGCGCCCTAGAGCTGGACACGCTGGTCCTTCAAATAGAGGGAGGTTTGGCTCTCGTGCCCCCCTTAGCCACCGTGGTGGGAGGATTCCGGCGAATCCTCCTGTGGCTGGGCGCCATCGCTCAGAGAGAGCCGAAGCTTCTTCCTCACGAGCGTCTTCTTCATCTCGTCGCTCTGAGGTTCCCCTTGGTTCGAGGGCTACCAGCCGCTCTGATGAGGGGTCAAGTGCTGAGGGTTATCTCTCTGACGATGTTGCTTTTTATCACAGCACCTACGCATTCCACCGCGCCTGCACAACCATGGATCTTCCAGGACGTGGAAAAACGCCGTTTCTCCGCTCTGCTGAAGGGTGTGTCAATGTTGTGGCACACCGGCTTGACTGGGAGAAACTCAACAGGGAGAAACCTTATTGCTGGGTGGAAGAGGAGTTCTTAGAGATCCCTTCGCACCATGCAAGTGAGGAGGAGCGCACGGTTTCTTTCCGCTGCAAGATATATTCGGATAAGAAGTACAAAGCGCGATACGCTGTGATGGCACCGCATCCCTCTGAAAGAATATGCCACAGCGTCCCTGATGCGAGGTCGGTCTACTTGTACGACTACGTTTTCTTAAAGCTGGGGGTGCGCTTTCCACTGACGGATTTCCAGATGGCCGTCCTGCGTTTCTTGGACTGTGCCCCCTCATAATTACATCCCAACGGTTGGAGTCTTGTTCGGGCTCTGGAAGTCTTGGGGGAGCATTTTGGCTTCTCCGCCACTGTGGCCAAGCTATTTTACTATTGCCAAGTGGTCCGCCGAGCTAATAAGAAAGGCGGCCTTGGGTTCATTACACTCCGTAGTGACTCAAGGGTTGTAAATTTCAAGTCTTATACGGAGTCCGCAAAGGTAGATGGGCGTTCCTTCAAGCACTACTACACGCGGGTCCGGATTCAACCAAATAAGCCGGTCTTCTGGCGAAATAAAGAGGGGTTTACCAAGTTTCCCCTTAGCTGGACGCACGAGCATTTTCTCCTTATGAGCCGTGCTTATTATACAGATGAGAGTGAACTTTCCCCTCATTCTGTTGAAGTCTTGAGCGCCCTGCAGACGGCCTCAAAGACCCTCAAAGGGTTTTCCAGCCGTCTTCTCTTGGCCGAGGAAGACATCAAAAACACCTACCTCCGTAATATTCGCTCTTAATCCCCTTGTGTTGTATGGTTATACCGTTCTAGTTATTTTCCTTCTTGTATGCTTATTCAACTCTTTTTGTTTTGCAGAACAAATTGAAAAGGCCTGCCCAGAAATGTTGTCGCTAAGGTCCATGCTGGCTGACGATGACTCCTCTTCTGAAGAAAATGAAATCCAGGCGAAGAGGAACGCCACCAAAACTCCCCTCATTCCTCTGACTTCTGCAGTAGGAGATGAGGTTCCTCTCTTCGACGAGGAGGAAGCCGAAGAGGCAACTAAAGCCGCTGGAGCGGGTGGCGAGGAGGTCGTCCCAGAGAGAAAGAAAAAGAAGAGGCATCTTGTAAAGAAGGCCGATCAAGAGAAGCCCTCTTCTGATGACCCTGTGAAGAAGCGTCAGAGGACGGCCGAAGAAACCGAATTAAAGAAGAACAAGGGAAAGGAACCCGCTCCTGAGTTCTCTGCACCTTCTTCTCAAAATGCTTCAGAGCCGGATTCTGGGAACGGTCCTCCTCCGGCGTTCGATCCTCCGCGTGACTCCTTCCTTTCTCATTATTTGTGGTTTCAAGGATCTATGCCTCCTACTCTCCCAAAGGCACGGTATTGCCTCCGCCCTTCCCTCGACGCTGCTGGGGTCCGAGGTGCTTGCAAGGCTGGGCGTTGGCAACTTGATGAACTGTCTGGCCTGCTTGAGTCCCTGAGCGAGAAAGCTGATTATATGGATCAGGTTGAAAAACTTGAGACCGAACTCGTAGTGAAGGAGAAATGGGCAGCCAAACAAGCCGAAGCTCGCAGGGGTGTGGAATCGGAATTGGAAAAAACTAAAGAAACACTCCAGAGGAAAACGGAAGAGGCGAGCAAAGTTCATTTTGCGAATAAGGCCCTAGAACGGGAAGTTGCCGACCTCCAAAATAAGAACAAATCCATACCCCTCCTTGAAGAAGAATTACAACTGGAGAAGAAGAGATCGGCTAAGCTTGCTGACGATCTCAAAGTTATGGAGGATGGTCGCAACAAGGACCTTGGGGAGTGGGAGTCTATTCGGAAGGAGATGCAAGCCCAAATTGATGAACTCAGAAAGGGTAGTGCGAGTGCTGGGCCCTCAGAAGAGGATTACGCCAAGGTTCAAAGAAGGCTAGCTGCTGCCAAGGCCAAGGCTGCCAAAGCCTTGGATATATGCAAAAATGTGGCGTATGAATCTTTCGGCCTGGCCCTTCGTCAAGTCTACTATCGGAACCCTGGGATAAAGCTGAATTTGTACGGATTAGATCCGTTCTTTGAGTTCCATGGGGGAAGACTTGTAGAAGTTCACAAGGACGGATCGCACCATGAACCCAAAGAATCTCTATACGAACTGCCTCCCCTCCCAGAAGGTCAAAGTATGGAGCCTACATCGTCCACCGCTGCCTCTGGAGCTAAAGCACAAGAAGGTGCCCCAACTGGAATGGAAGACAGAGCGGAAAAGGGAGGAGTGCCCACTGCGGAGGATCAAGCACCGGCCCCTTAATTTATGCTTTATTCATAGTTGTGTACTGGGATCAGCTCCAGTTTTAACTACCTTGTAACCTGAATAATTTCTTTATTCTTGGAAATGAAATTCACTGTTGCTTTTCTTCAACTGCTTGCGTCGACTGTATGATTGTTGGATAACTTAGTGTTGTACCAAACACTTTATTGTTTTTAATGCTTTACGAATCCGTTCTGTGTGGTTACCTAGCTGCTTAACGCATACTTATCACACCGGATTAAGACAACAAATAGTAATAAATAAATAAAAATTAAGTTAAAGCACGCCCTGTCCCCAAGTGTAAGTTCATTGGGAAGGGAGAGTTTATCTCAAAGATTGCCTTTTAAATTCTCACAAGATAGAAATACTTATCTGTCCTTGAAGATGTAGAGCGAGTACATTAGCTTTCAACCGCTCTGGGATGGGTATTCCACAATTGAGGACGGATATTGCCTTAGAATTTTGTATAGCTTTGACAAGGGTAAGCTTTATGCCTTTCTCTTGAGGTTCGGTTTGGTCCTACACCTCAAGTCTTCACACGGTGTTCGGTTCGATCCTACTAACCGTACTTGGAGTTCGGTGCAATCCTACAATCCAAGCCTTCAACACGGGGTTCGGATCAGGGCTAATCCTGAACCTACTGCGCCCGTTACTCGGGGTTCAGCGCGGTTTTCTCTGTGAACCGGCCTACTGCGCCCAAGCCTTCGCATGGGGTTCGGTTTGTGGCCTTGAAAAAGGACCAGCCCTACAACCCATGTAGTCTTCGAATGGGGTTCGGTTTGTGGCCTTGAGAAAGGACCAGCCCTACAACCCATGTAGTCTTCGAATGGGGTTCGGTTTGTGGCCTTGAGAAAGGACCAGCCCTACAACCCATGTAGTCTTCGAATGGGGTTCGGTTTGTGGCCTTGAGAAAGGACCAGCCCTACAACCCATGTAGTCTTCGAATGGGGTTCGGTTTGTGGCCTTGAGAAAGGACCAGCCCTACAACCCATTCCACCTCAAGGAGTTACATCGTCAAAACACACGATGTGTGACTGAAATCATCCATCCTGAGGGGTCTTCATCAGTTCCTCGAGGAGTTATATCATCAACTACAGAATTGGTAGTTGAGTTCATCCGTCCTGAGGTGTATGCGTATTAAACTACGGCTATAAATCACAACACATAAGAAACGTGAGAATGATAGGGCGGTTAAAATGTATTCTCATTAAAATTGAAAGTACATTACATGAAAAGCGTAGTTGGGGTCATGCCTCGTTAAAACCTTCTTGAGAAAACCCAATGGGAAAAAACTCAAGTAAGGAAAAAGAGTACACGCCGTCTTACCAACTAGCTGTAATACACTCGTAAATTCTGAGTGTTCCATTTGTTGCGGATTGGGGTTCCATCAAGTTCTTCCAATCGGTATGATCCCTTTCCAGTCACCTCCGAAACTCTATAAGGTCCTTCCCACATTGGTGCTAGCTTTCCTTGGTGAGCGAACTTATTCCCCACACTGGCCTTTCTCAGAACAAGGTCTCCGGTGTTAAAAGCTCTGTACTGGACACGTTTATTGTACCGGAGTGCAGCCTTTGCTTTTATTGCCTGATCTCTGACGAAAGCCTTTTCCCTCAACTCTTAGAGGACGTCCAGCTCTGATGCTAAGTTGGCGTTGTTATCTTCTGCTGAAAAATATTCAACACGAGCCGATCTTGTTTGTAACTCAACTGGGATCATCGCCTCAACCCCGTACACCAACCGGTATGGGGATTCGTTAGTTGAAGAATGAGGCGTAGTGCGGTATGCCCATAGAACATGACATAACTGGTCAGTCCATCCTCCCTTCGCTTCTCCCAGACGCTTCTTTAACCCCTTTAGCACTTCTCGATTAGCTACCTCTGCTTGCCCATTGGTCTGGGGGTGTTCAACGGATGAGAATATCTGGATTATCCCCAGTCCTTCAAGTAAATCCGTGAACTTTTTGTCTGTAAACTGGGTGCCGTTGTCAGTCACAATCCGCCCTGGCACCCCGAACCGAGCAATGATATTTTCGTACATGAAACGTCTTGTACGTGCAGAAGTGATATGCACTACTGGTTCTGCCTCGATCCATTTGGTGAAGTAATCTACCCCCACAATCAAGTATTTGATACCTCCTGGCGCAGTGGGAAACGGACCCAGAATATCAAGGCCCCATTGGTAGAACGGCCAAGGCACAGCAGATGAAGATAACTCTTGGGCCGGTGTATGATGGAGATTGGAGAATTTTTGGCAAGCGTCACATTTCCTCACGAAGTCTGCGGAATCCTGCTTCACAGTGGGCCACCAGTATCCAGCCCTGAGGACTTTTCTCATTAGGCTTCGGCCTCCAGCGTGGTGCCCACATTGCCCCTCGTGTACCTCAGTCAAGACCGCTTGAACTTCGTCTTCTCTTAAACATGAAAGATATGGGACAGAGAATCCCCTTCTGTAGAGAACACCATCGACCATAGTAAAATATGGCAACTCCCTCTTTACTCGTCTCCTTTCCTTCTCGTCAGTGGGAAGTTGACCATCAGCCAGATAACGAATATAGGGGATGACCCAAGAATCCTCGTATGGATAACTCACCATGACGGCATTCAGGGAAGGATACATAGGTATACTGGGTGATGTCAAAGTGCTCTGAACCACCGTTGTTGTGCTACCAGGTTGCTTTGTACTTGCCAATCTTGACAAGATATCTGCTCTGGTATTTTCTTCCCTGGGCACATGCTTGAACTCTAAAACTTCAAATCTTCCCTTCAGCTCATTAACACAATTCAAGTACAATTGAAGTTGTGGTTCCTTCGCCTGGTACTCTCCCTGGATTTGCGAAATCACCAGCTGAGAATCACTACAGAGGGTAACTGCTGATGCTCCGATATCAATTGCCGCACGGAGACCGGCCAAGCATGCTTCGTATTCAGCTTGATTGTTAGAGGTCTTGAAATTGAATCGGAGGGAAATTTCTAAGTGTACGCCGTCATCACTTTCTACCACCACACCTGCTCCACAACCTTTGCTGTTCGATGAACCGTCGACGTAGATGGTCCAATGCGCTCGAGGGGTGGCCGGGTCTGCCCCAGTCATTTCCACTACAAAATCAGCCAACACTTGCGCCTTGATGGCTCCTCGAGGCTCATATGAAATTTCAAATTCAGATAGCTCAATAGACCATTTTATCATCCTTCCAGCGAGGTCCGGTTTGCTGAGCACTGAACGGAGTGGCAAATCCGTTCTGACCAATACTGGGTGCGCATGGAAATAAGGCCTCAGCCGTCGTGACGCCCACACAACTGCCAGGGCGGCTTTCTCAATCTTCTGATACCTTCCTTCCGCCCCCTGAAACGTTTTACTAGTAAAGTACACCGGTCTTTGCCCTTCAGGGGTTTCTTTTACCAGGGCTACACCTAGAGCTTCGTCGGATATTGCCAAGTATAAGATTAACGTTTCGCCTGGATCAGGTTTAACAAGAATTGGTGGGCTCGAGAGAACGGCTTTGAGCTGCTGGAAGGCTTGCTCTTGTTCCTCTCCCCATTCAAAACTCTTGTGTTTCTTCAACGCCTTATACAAGGGGAGGGACCTGTGCGCCATCTTAGGCATGAAACGAGCTAAAGCGGCCACTTTCCCATTCAATGACTGGACCTCCCTCAAACATTTAGGACTCTGCATGTCCAGGATTGCTTGACATTTCCCGGGGTTAGCTTCAATGCCTCGTTGAGTCAACATAAATCCCAAGAATTTTCCTGCTGGAACGGCGAAAGTGCACTTTAAAGGATTTAACCTCATGTTGTACTGCCGAAGCCTAGTGAAAACTTGGCGTAGATCTTCAATGTGGTCTCCTCCAGCGGGCGTTTTGGCTATGATATCATCGATATAAACTTCGACCAGCTTTGTATGCATCCCTTCAAAGACTTTGTTAATCATGCGCTGATAGGTAGCGCCGGCGTTCTTTAGTCCAAAAGGCATGACGGTGTAGCAGAAAACACCGCGGTCGTTGATAAATGCAGTCTTCTCCTGGTCTCCCTCCCACATCGGAATCTGGTTGTACCCCGAATAAGCATCCATGAAACTGAGATATTGGTAACCAGATGAATCATCCACCATGCGATCGATGTTGGGCAGGGGATATGGATCTTTAGGGCAGCAACGGTTAAGATCCACATAATCAGTACACATCCTCCATTTGCCGTTAGCCTTCTGCACCATGACCACATTAGAAAGCCAAGATGAATAGCGTATCTCCCTTATAAAACCTGCCTTCAACAACTCCTCTGTTTGCTCACAAGCCGCCCTCTGCTTCTCCGGTCCCAACCTCCTCTTCTTCTGAGCCACCGGTCTGGTTTCAGGATACACTGCAAGTTTGTGACAACAGAAATCAGGATCCATCCCCGGCATGTCTGTTGCTGTCCATGCGAAAAGGTCTTTGAATTCCTGCAAGAGGGCTAATAAGCGTTGCTCCATAGCAGACTCCAACTTATCATTGATGTGCGTGACCTTCTCTGGGGAATCTCCCAATACGACATCCCTGGAGCCACCATCTGGTGTGGGCTTAGATGGATTGAGTGGATCAATCTTCAATTCCGCTCTGGGGTCTAGGTCAATAAGACTGACAGATCCTGCCGCTGTTCCTCCGTCGTTCAACCTCCTCTTCTTGTTAAATGCATCTAACTTAACCATGTTGAGGCTCAGATTATAACAATATCGAGCCATCTCCTGATCTCCGCGGAGTGAGGACACACCATTGTCCTTGTCGATAAATTTGATCAGGAGATGAGGGGTGGATACAATTGCTTCCATAGCGTTCAATGTTGGACGGCCTATGATACCGTTGTACGGGGATTCCACATCAATCACCAGAATTCTTGACTTGACTGTTCTTGCACCGGGCTCCCCTTCAAAAGAAATCAAAGTGTCGAGGTATCCCTTAGTAGGTTGCTTGGCTCCGTTAAACGCTGTGAGTTCTTGTGTGTATGGTTGTAAATCTGCATCACTGAAACCCATTCGTTTGAAACAATTATAAAATATAACATCACAAGAACTTCCCTGATCGACGAGGATCCTCTTGACGTCCTTATTGGCTATGACGGCCACAATCACTACTGCATCATCACCTCCTGGAATTGTTGGGCCAAAGTCATCATCTGTAAACGACACCGTCGGGGCTGTCACCCCGTCCCTGAAAGGGCGGTTATTCCTTGGTTTACCCTGGACTGACAGAATCATCCTATGGTGGTTCTTTCGTGCTGTGATTGATGTTCCTCCTCCCGCGAATCCTCCAGCTATCATCTCAATCACCTCTCGTCTGCCCTGTCTCTGCTGCTGGGGCATATTACTTTGTTGGGCACCTTCAGCAATCACTACCCCTTTCTGCTTCTCAGCCGCAGTGAACTTCCTTACTGGGTTGCGCGTATTATCATCTTCATCATCAGGATCTCTATTCCTTTTCTCCATCCTATGAGGCTCATCCATAGATTTCTCCTTAAACAAATACTGCTTCAACTTTCCTTCTCGAATGAGAGTTTCCACCGTATTCTTTAACGCCTTACACTCATCAGTGTTGTGCCCTGTCTGCTCATGGAAAGTGCAGTATTTACGCGGGTTACCACCCCTCTTGGCTGGGGCTGGCTTCCTTATACCAAAGACGTTCAGAGTTGGCCAACCAACCTCCCTCATGATTTGTGAGTGCCTGGTGTTCAACGGAGCATAGTGATCGAAAGATGATACGCGCCTATCTCGCGGATGCTGACGAGCATTCACAAAGTCTTCTCTAAAGGCATGCTTCTCAGGCCTCGCTCTCTCCTTTTCTCTCCGTGGCTGCTGAGCGGGTACAGAAGGCTTTACTCTTGCTGCAGTTGCCTCTAGATGCATCTCTATGCCCACATATTTGGAAGCTTTCCTTCGAAACTCCTCGAAGGTTGTAGGAGGGCTCTTTGCCAAAGATAGGGCAAAGGCTGAACCTGGTTGAAGAGCTTCCACTACAATATGGAGTTGTATGGCCTCCGTGAGGTTAGGGACCAACGCAGCCTCCTTGTAAAACCTTTTCAGGAACTCCTTAAGAGTCTCAGTTTCTCCCTGTCTTATCTGGGCCAGGGTGTGAGAAGTTCTTGGGATATCCCTGGAGATGACGAAATGGCTTTCGAATGCAGCAGCCATTTCCTCCCAAGAGTCTATAGATCCTGAAGGCAAACTTTTAAACCAGCTGAGAGCTTCCTCCGTCAACGTCCTTGGGAACATTCTGCACATGACATCCTCGTCTGCTCCCAGATACATAGCTTCATAAACATAAGCATCCAAATGCTTAGTGGGGTCGGACTCTCCATTATATTTCCCAATCGACAATGGCTGAGTTGTTTGCAAATGTTTTGGAATGACAATATTCATCAACCTCCTTGAGAAAGGGACATTAAGCTTGTATGTCCCTGGAGTTAACACCGCCTGCTCCCTTCTCCTAATACTAACTCTATCACCAGAGTCCTGCGTCTGCTCCCTCTCTTCATATGTGGGGATCTTCGAATACTGGAGGGTGGTGGATCTATCCCTCGCTGATGCATGGTGAGCATCCTCTGCATGGGACACTACTCTGTCCCCAGCTCCTCCTCTCTCTCGCCTCAGCTCCATCAGCTCCTCCTTCAGTTGCCTGATAACCTCATCGCGAGGGTCAGGTGTCTGCACTTGCACCATCCTCCGGGTTTGAGTTGCAGGAGATTCGAAGACGAGTCTCCTCCCAGCCTGTTGATGGGTCACATCCTCCACGTGACCTTCCACGAAATCTCTCCCGTCACCTTCCATTGTGCCAACCTAACTTCTGCGAAAATGGGAATAACTCTATCGAGTCCCACCGGGCGTGCCAATGAACTGGTCTGGACCGGGGTCTAGGATCCGGTATGGAACCAGCCACAAGGATGCAGGTGTTTTTAGGGTTTGCACACCGGAACTGTGTATATCCGACGTATTAATCCGGTCTCTCAGTGGGAGAGGCCGGTCTTGTTGTCCTGGAGATCCTTCACACCAACGATTCGCGTTGTAGGAGGGCGAAAGGTGGTGCCACCTGCGAAGATTCTCCGACGCTCAAGTCAGATGAGTGTATGAACTGAATGAATACTCAAGCGTGATAACAGTAAAATGTGAGATAGAATAACGATACCATGCATGTGTGTTGATATGGCTTCTTATATTTGAACGTAAGAGAAAAAAATGATACGTTGGATGCAGGTGGGTCCCTTATCTCTGATTGCGTGTATATTGTGTCAATCAAGGTGGCTCGACTTTCAGAATGTGTCAGGAGGGTAGGTCAATTATCAGAGTACAATCCTCTAGAGAGAGGAGAGGATAATCACCTTTTCCGCATAATCTGCTGACACGCCCCCTTACTTTCTGAAGCCATTGATGTGACGTATTTTGCTACAAGCAGTGTCTTCGTTGATAAGTTATCAAAAGACTCTTCTCTTGCTATGAGGGAAAAGCTATCAATTATATAAATATCCCGTATCAATGAACATAGAACCGTTACAGCGAAAATGAATGATGCTGTCATGGAGTGAGGGCGGATGACCAGACAACGGATATCCGGTGTGGTAACGTTGAACCTGGACACCGGTTTTCCTTATATGAGGTCAGTCTGACGTCACAAGTATGGGGGCCGGTATCTAGACCGGATCAATGTTAAATGACTGTTATTGAATCAGATCATTCTATCCAATTCTCTAATATACCATACAATATCACAACCAGTTTGATATTCTTAATATCACATCACATAGGTTATACAATTATGTTATTCTCAATGACATATACAACAATGCACATGCATGTAGATCTGACTTAACCATGGGATTTCAACTACAGATTCTATTTTGGCCTCACTTCCTTAGCCTTTTTCGCATGATATCAGTCACCTCATGACGTCTTGAGACTTAACTCAAGCTTCGTCAGTAATCACGGGCTCTTACAGCACCTAGCCCAAGAATCTGTAACTTGAAATCACCAACACAGGGTTCCTGGCTTTCCACGGGTCACCCTTTTCCATCTATGTAACATCATGCAATTCACACCAAGCATCTCATGCTATAGAATGATACCAAACTATTCATTCAATTGCCTCACATGCAATATCTCAATCTTATCAACATTATTCTATCGCATCTTATACATTGAATTTGATCCTATCAATTCATTACATATCATGTAATATATCAACATTAATTCTATTCATAAATATTATCACATGTAATTCAATATAACATTATAGATGGAAATCATCTCAACAATCAAATCTCTCTTATACCACATAAGGCGGGGTATTTCTCAATCATCTCGTAACTAAAACATATCATTTTGTAGTGCATGCACTGGTAATGTATTTTATAAATTATTTTTTGATACCTACGTTATAAGTAAAATAAAAAGTCCAAATGGTGGTGGAGGGTGTAGCTATTAGTTGTGACATTTTATTGGATTTTCAATTGCACTATAATATTGACCAAAAAAAATTACACGAATGATATAGTTGTTTTGGTTTGTGTTAAAGAGGCAACTCTTTCACTTAAAAAAAAAGAGGCAGCTCCTAACTATGTATTGTCCTACCATAGACCATTGTATGTTCGTATATTGAGTTATCATGAACACGTTTGGTTGCAGTGCTCAAACGCAGAAAACTCCGTTGATTGGGGGGAGGTTTTTAATCCTACAGTTTAATGGAGTTTTTATTGTCTCAAACGACGTGAATAATTAATATCAATCTTTAAATTTTTCATTTCAACTCAACTTCATTTCCCCAACTGCAAACCAAACACCCCATGTTAGGCCTTTCACATTCATTTGGTATATTTATTTCAAAATTTAATTTATGTCTTCCTTTTGATCGCTCACTTTACACAGTGCAAATTTTATCATTTGGGTTTGGAAGGAATTATTACTATGACACTATATTTTTGGAGGGGGTTATTTTCAACATGAGAGAGGATTCAAATCTCTTTTGAATTTCGACGATAGATTTTTTCTATTTCTTTTTTTTCTATATTCCCCTTTTTAACATATAAATATTGACTTCTACACACATTTAGGAAATGATACGCATGTGAGATTGAGGTGGTGCTGTGGTGGGGTTTTTTGACCATTTTAGGGTGAATTTTAAATATATGGGCATATGGGCTGGCCAATAATTTATTTGTTTGTCTAGGGTGGCAGTGGTTATGTCATGTTTTGGTTACGCACCATGCAAAAATGTTTTCAATAAAACGCCTTTCAACCAAACGCATTGACCACTGAAAATGCTGCCTAAGAAAGCGTTTTATGAAGAAACCTTATGGCAGTGCGTTTTTACACTGAAAAAGCATCATGGAGATGCGTTTTTTACTACTTAAAATGCATTATTGGCCAACATTGTATGGTCATCCCAAAAATGTCCCATTGACATGCGTTTTTAGTAAGCATGACGCTGCCTGACCATGCGTTTTATATGTCCATCACGCCCTATCCTTATGCGTTGTATGAGTCCATCATGCCCCCTCCAGCTACGTTTTTTACATAGCTCGCCCTCTTTAAATTTTAAACCCTGAACTGGTTAATTTTTGTGCCCTTTCCATAAGTTAAAGTTCGACAGAGAAGTTTGTTGAAGATTTAGGTAATGTAAGCCTTTTAAGTGTAGTTTTTAAAGAATTATTTCTGGAGGTTGTTTTTGACATTGTGAAATAAATTTTTGTTGTAGTTTTGAGTTGACAATGAGTTGTCCAGTAACAAGTAATTTCTCAGATGATGATGATCCTGATTATGTAAAGGAAGAATTTGAAAGCAGCTCAAAGGATGATGAAAGAAATATTCTATACTGTAGTGATATGGACACGAACGTAGAATGTGACTACGATTCGGTTCCAGAGAGTTCAAATATAAGCAATCCTCAAATAGGAAGCACTGATTTGGTTAGTTCTGGAGATTAGTCAATGTATATAAATAGAGTTTGGCGTTAATATTGATTATAAAAATTTGTTAACAGTCGGTAAAATTTTTTTTGTGATTTGTAGGGGACCAAAGTGTGGCATTTTGGACCTCGTCACCGTATTATAGTAATATAAATTGGTAGCATCCTGATGAAGAACAAAATCTAAGTGGGGTGGACAACGAGTTAGAATGGCAAGTTGGTGATGATTTGTTTGTGGGTTTAAAATTTACATCAAAGTCAGCAATGCAAGCTGCATTGAAGCAATACTCTATGAAGAAGCATCAAACCTATGTTGTGGTGGAATCGAAGCCAACGTATTTAGTGGTTAAATGTCCAAATCAGGTTGATGGTTACCCTTGGAGGATGATGGCGATGCTATAAAAAAAATGAATATGTGGGTGGTCAGTAAGTATGGAGGCCCTCATACATGTGTAAATGTGGAGCTGTCACAGGATCACACAAAACTGGATTCAGAATTCATTTGCTCATGCATTCTAGGTCTCTAAATGTTTAATATTTTATATTTAAGTATGTTTTATTTTGTTCAATAAATATGTTTGTCTGTGTTTGTGTTTAGGGTTGGTTAATCAAGACCCATCCATTGCGATTTCATTGATTCAAGAAGTGATTTCTGGATAGTTTGAATTCAAAGTTTCATATAGTAAAGTGTGGAAAGCCAAACAAAAGGCGATTGTGCGTGTCTTCGGGGATTGGGACAAATCATATGCCTTTTTGCCTAGGTGGCTTAATGGGATGTGTCTAGTTGCACCAGGATCAACATATGAAATTGCCAGCACTGAGTATGTCGTGGAAAGGGTTGTGGACACGACGTGTCATTTGCTTAAACGTGTTTTTTTGGTCTTTTAAACAATGTGCATTACATTAACTGAATAGCCTGCTGGACCCGACCTTCTTCCCCTATCATCTGCATTACATTAACTGAATGTTGCCTTATCTGTTCAAATAACATCCCAGGTGATTGTGTTGGCATCTGTGCGTCCTCCGTAGCCAAGTAATGGATGGTTTCAACCACATCAACCTGCAAAAAAAGTCATATGTGTGTTAGGGAAATCTTATTGACACAACACACCCTAATTATAATTTGTTCAGGTTAGATACCATACGGAACGCCTTGTTACACAATATTTTCACGTGACAAATCTTCGTGTACGTGCGTTATACCAACGCATATACTCAGCATTTGCCCCCAGCAAACCTATCTGTGGTGGGTTTTTATACATGAACTGTTGACGGTTTTCCCACATTGCCACCAACGGGACACACACTTGCGCCTAATTCTCCCCCGCCTTCCCTCTCTGTGTGATTCCATGTAGATGCTCAGGTTGTTGGGGATCAGAGGGGATATGTTGTTGCATCCCAAACTGCCTCATAACTCTGTCTGGCTGGTGCCATTCCACAATATTGGTGCACAAAAGTGGGACCACAGCTCTCCAGGAATCTAACCCCTCTATATATTGTGGTGGCAATGTCTGCATGACATCCTCCGTGTAAGGGGTTCAAACAATCTACAACACAAACATAAATTACACCATAAATTCTTACTTTACAATCCAACTAATTTAGATACAATGATTCCTTACCTAATCAAATTTCATTTGGTCGAAAGCACGGCGATAGAAATCGATGTCCTGTCTCACGGCTTTAAAGGTTCCAGAACCCAACCACCTACAAAGACAAATCGTCAATATTATGTTCAATAAATAACAATTGAATAACACGCCATAATTCTATGTGATTTACCTTGCAGCATATGGTGTACCCTGGGGTCTATCACATGGTTGGACATTAGGAGCAATCAACGGGAACCTATCCTAGGCCCAAACTTGGAGTAAAAGGTGAAGACCATAAATTGAAACCCGCTCATAGTCAGTAGACTTACACAGCTCACGATACAGATAACTCAGTGCTGCTGAACCCCAACTATACTCCTCACAACTATCAAGATCGGCAAGCAAAGGTAAGTACTTCAAGGAGACCCTACTACTTGAGTGATCAGGGAACACAACACCACTGAGTAAACGTAGTATATATGCTCGTGTAAATCTGACCAGCTGCACATCATCACCAACATGAGCGTCAATGTTGCCGAAGCGGTCAGACAACCACTTCATCTTTAAACACCCAGCATGTATAACATCCTCTGGGGAGTACCCTCCTAACAAATTTTGCACTAAAGCCCTTCAATCCTGAGCAGTTATATTAGTGATCACTAGTCTACTATTTACTCGCAACGCAACCTGGATTGTGACATCCTGGAGTGTGATGGTACATTCATCGGGAGGCATATGGAAAATATGTGTTTCCAGTCTCCACCTGTCCATAAGGGCGGACAACAACGCAGGCTCAACCTGAAAAAAATGCAGTTGCGCAATCCCTAAAAAACCAGCTCTAGCTAACAATGGAACTAACAATAGAACTATTTGCTCAGGGACTCTTCCACCTCGAAAAGCTAATGCACGCCTACATTTTAAAATACGGTCTGGTTTTCCATTCCATATTGATTCAGACACGTGCACATTTTGAAATCACAACAAGGATGGATTTTCAGGGCCAGAGTTCACTTCTAGTGATTGGTGCATCGATGAAGATGTTGCGTCCATCCTATCATGAAGACAAAATAAATTATCCCGTAGAACATTATACAAATAACTTATCTAAATAAATATCAACTTTATTAAAATGAACTACATGTATATATTTTTCTATAAAAAATACAAACTTCATTCAAATAAACTAAATATAGTATTCTTCCCTAAAAATACCAAATTTGTTAAAATAGAACCACATGTACTTCTTATATAAAAAATTCTAACTTTATTGAAATAAGTCACATTAATGAATCTTGTCTGAAGATCCCAACTTTAATAAATAATATCTTATTTTAATCAAAATGTATAACATAATACTTACCTTATATCAAACAGCTAAAGTCCAAGGATCAAAGTGGACCACCCTTGAACACCAACAAACACACACTTACAAAATATAAGGACCACACTTGTAAAAGACAAAACCAAACTTGCAAAAAACCAAACAGCTGCTTCAGAATGCATTTTTGGAAGGAGGAGTGGATGAAAGTGAAGGGAAAGTGGGAGGGACCACGATTTTAAAACCTGCTGGTGGGGGAACACTTTCAAAATGCATACTGGGGATGCGTTTTTGCCTATGAAAACACATTATCAAGAAACGTGTTTGTGCCCGTGACTCCTTCTGCGTTTGGACGTGACTAGTCTCTGGAAAAACGCCTCTTTGGCATCCGTCATGGTGGTAGGAAAACGCCTTTCTGGCCAGCGTTTTAGCAAACAAGTCATGTCTCCATGCGTTTTTACTGCATGCGAGACACTTGGCACGCATGCAAGTAAAACACATTTTTGGCCTGTGTTTTCAGTTAATAAGTCTACCCAAGATGCGTAACCCAACGTGACATGACCACTGCCACCTCAGACAAGCAAATAAACTGTTGGCCAACCCAAATGCCCCAATATTTTTAAAATTCACCCTAAATTGGTCAAAAACCCGCTGTGGTGGGGGGAGTACTTCGCGCTCCCCACCCGTCACATCCTCTTCCATTCCTGCTCCAGACCTTGATATCCTTTTCATAGCTATCTTTGAAATGACATCAATCTTAATACATTTTCCGTACTATACTATTATATTATTACAATGAATGTTAATTGATTATTAAATCGGTGAGATAATTTACGGTTAATTTGTTTAAGTGTAATTCAACCGGTATAATTAAATAAACATATTTTAGTAACATATATCATATTAAAAGATAATTAAATTAATAAGTATTTATAAAAAATTAAGTTATATTTTATGATATATATTAAAATGATATATATTAATAGAAAAAATGATGGCTTATTGGTTAATATATCCATTTACATTTATTTAATTAGGTTTCAAGTCTCACATTAAATATTTTGTAATTTTTAAGATATTTTATGCTTGATAGGTTGATGGACTTTGTAAACATTGCCTGTTTTTTTATCGGAACCAACACGATTAATCGCAGAAGGTTGTTGATAGTTTCGACTAATTTCATGGTTATTCTACACTACACACCTGACTGATTCATTGATTTTTTGGTTAAACAAACTGGTTTAGTCTGATTTTTTGAAAATTAATTATGATTTAAATTTTAAATTTTAAATTATTTAATTATAATATTTAATAAAATTTAATGAAAATATGTTACATGTGAAATGAGTAATACATACATACAGGTAGATATTTATATAAAAATTTTTTGTTTAGGCGACTTCCCCATCGTCTTTTTCTTCCACGCTGATAAAAATTCCCAAAATTCGCCGCAAGGATCCCGGTTGCATGGTGATTTTTGTCATGCCTACACACATCTCTGCACCTCTCCGTTAATTAGATACCATCCCTGCCCACTTGCGTCATATGTTTTATGTGGTTTTTTTTGGCATTTTGTTTTACCTATACTCATTGAGCACGTGCATTTGTTTTTCCAATATTATACACATTTTACATTTAAAGAAACCGGGCTTTTCATGAGTCTGCGCTTTTCATTGAATTCCTATACTGATATTTTGTCCTTGTATGGTGACATCGCATTCAGACGAGAAGAGGAAAGATATGCTACCACAAATAACCACTATTTTAAATGGTTATAAAGTGTTCTTTTGATAATAGTTATAAAAATAAAAAATTTATTAATTTTATACATCATATATATAATCAAATTTTTATTAAATTAACGAATTTTTATTCTCTTTTAACCCAATTTAAGTTTAATTGATACAACCGTCAACTAATTAATTGCCAACCCAACAACTAAACCTATTACCAGACAACAGCAAACCCAACTTTCTTTGTTAACTAACCCAACTCTCTCTCTTAACTAAAAACTAGCAAATTATCTATTAATTTTGGTCAACTAAAGAATGGTTATTGAATGAGAATATACTGATGTTTATAAACTTGAATTGAATTGGTAAAACATCAATAAAGTTCAGTGATTCAATTGTAATTAAATCAATGATAATTATATATATATTGATTCGATGTAGAGATTAGTCCTATGAAATTGATGATATCGGACATCATTAAGATATCAAAAATAAATGTTAAGTACCAACAAAAATAAGGGAAAACTGGACTAATCCGTTCGGGAAAACCGAAATCAAGTTCCATCAGTACGGACTGCGTGATAACGACCCCGGTTAGTAAAAGCTGGTTACAAAGTAGAAGTGGATAACTTGCACCTGCAAGCTCTGATTACTGACAGAGAGGTCAAATCACCACTTGCAATTAAGGGAAAGACTGTATATAGAACTCATTTATTAAGCCATAAACACAACAGAACAATTTTTCTACTACCTTAAGACTTTTCGAACTCTTATAACCGTACTGACTTAAGCATCAGAGCACCTTTTGCAGGTATACCTCTGGTGTGGTCCATCAGACATCGGTTGGAATTGACTCATTTCTTGCTTTAGCGTGAAGAGCTTGGAGTTCTCACTGAACCCAGGTTTATAATACCGTACTCCCACTGAGTAGGTGTAAAATTAAGAGAGGGTGAAAGGTACTTTTAACACCGGTTCGGGAGGCACTATTTATACCCCGTACACCGGTCAAACCATTGGCATGCCCTGTGAGACCGCATAAATATTAAGTCCCACATCGCAGAAAATAGAAGTCATGGAAGGTAATAGGCAGAATGAAACCCCTGAGGGCCGTGTTTAGAATATCGTCTAAAGGGTTGGACCCCAAATTTTGGAGTACGACGCTGGAATTGTAGAAACGCCAGGAACGGAGCAGAATCAAGGAAAAGCGCAAGCCATGACACACCCAGACCCACAGGATGAGGTCATCCGACAACTCCAGATGGAAATTCAGGAGCTAAAGAGAAGTAGAGAGTTAGGAGAAAACGCAGCAGGGGAGCATGGACAGTGTGAATCTTTCCATACTCAAGAGTATTCACAGGCACAAATATATGAAGAGCAGGAGTCCATAAATCGAACTACAAAGTTAAACAACCAAAGAAGGAATCAGCAACAAGCCCAACATTCCATCTTTCATTCATGGATGGTTTCTCTGGGTACAATTAGATCAAGATGGCGCCTGAAGACATGGAAAAGACCACGTTTATCACCCTGTAGGACACCTTCTATTACAAGGTGATATCTTTTGGTTTGAAAAATGTTGGGGCGATCTACCAAAGGGCGATGGAGACCCTCTTCCACGACATGATGCACAAGGAGATAGAAGTCTATGTAGACGATATCATCGCCAAATCTAGAATCGTGGAAGGACATATCATTGATCTGAGGAAGCTTTTTGAGGGGCTAAGGAAGTTTAGGCTCAGGTTGAACCCGGCCAAGTACACCTTTAGCGTAAGATCAAGGAAGCTGCAAGGGTTTGTGGTAAATGAAAGAGGAATAGAAGTCGACCCTGACAAGGTTAAGGCAATTCTTTAAATGCCTCTTCCCCGTATAGAAAAAAAAGTCTGACGATTCCTGAGAAGGTTGAATTACATTGCCCGATTCATCTTGCAACTAACGGCGACATGTGAATCAATCTTTAAGTTACTCCATAAGAACCAACCGGGACAATGGGATAAAGATTGTCAAACAACCTTCGAGAGGATAAAGCAATATCTATGGGAGCCTCTGATCTTGGTGCCTTCGACTTCTAGAAGGTCGTTTATCTTGTATTTGACCATGTGCAATGAGTCTATGGGTTGTGTATTGGGACAACATGATGAGATCAGGAAGAAATAACACGTCATCTACTACCTGAGCAAGAAGTTCATTGACTACGAAATGAGGTATTCCGTTCTAGAACGAACCATTTACGTGTTAGCATGGGCAGCCTGACGTCTGAGACAGTACATGCTATCTTACACCACTTGGTTGGTTTCCAAAATGGACCTCGTCAAGTACATCTTTGAGAAGCCCGCCTTGACTGGAAGGATTGCTTGATGGAAAGTACTATTAACAGAGTACGACATAACGTACATCACCCAAAAGGCCATAAGAGGGAGCGCACTAGCAAATTACTTGACACATCAGCCCGTCGATGACTACCAACCCATGCACTTCGGGTTCCCGGATGAGGATATCTTGGCATTATTTAATGAAGAGATACCTGGAAGGACAAATGGATCTTGAGTTTAATTGAGCTTCTAATGTGCTGGGGCACAGAGTTAGGGCCGTCCTAATTTCACCAGATAAAAAGTTCATCCCTGTCTGCTCCAGCTTGCCGAATATGAAGCGTGCTCTTTGAGGATCTAGGTGGCGCTAAATGCTAAGATAAAGAAGTTAGAAGTCTACAGAGATTCCGCCTTGGTTGTCCACCAACTAAAACGTGAATGAGAGACTAGGGACAACAAGTTAATTCCTTATCATGCTCACATCAAAGAGCTGATTAAGGAGTTTAATGATATCTATTTTCACCATGTTCTCTGGGATGATAATCAAATGACCGATGCTTTAGCCACCCTTGCGTCAATGTTTAAAATTAGTCGTGACTGTGATATGCCCCTATCGAGATAGGAAGACGCAATGAGCCTGCGTACTACCAAGTAATAGATGAGGAGTCGGATGGGAAACCATGGTACTACGATATTAAGAGATATATCCAGAGTCAAGAATACCCTGAGGGTGCTATGGAGAATGACAAAAGAACTCTGAGATGACTCACCATGGGTTTCTTCTTAAATGGTGATATGCTTTACAGGAGGAATCATGACTCTATCCTCTTTCGTTGTGTCGATACTGTTGAAGCAAACAAGATCATGGCAAATATTCATGGGGGATCCTTTAGAACTCACACCAATGGGCATGTCATGTCAAAGAAGATCCTAAGGGCAGGGTACTATTAGATGACCATGGAAGCAGACTGCTTTGCTTATGTTCAGAAGTGTCACAAGTGTTAGATATACGCTGACCATATTCACGCGCCCCTGTTATCCCTAAATATCTTGTCAGCACCGTGGCCCTTTAGAATATGGGGCATGGATGTCATTAGGCCCATTGAGCCAAAAGCCTCGAATGGTCATCGCTTCATCTTAGTTGCCATTGATTGTTTCACCAAGTGGGTAGAGGCAACTTTGTACACCAATGTAACAAGAAACTTTATAGTCAAATTCGTAAAGCGAGAACTGATATGCCGATATGGTTTACCAAATTAGATCATCACTGACAATGGCACGAACCTGAACAGTAAAATAATGAAAGAACTATGTGAGAGCTTCTAGATTCGCCATCACAATTCCTCTCCTTATCGACCGAATATGAATAGGGCGGTCAAGGTGGCAAATAAGAACATCAAGAAGATTGTGCAGAAGATGGTCGTAACTTACAGGGACTGGAGTGAAAAGCTCCCATTCACTTTACATGGGTATCGCACCTCAGTTCGGACTTTAACGAGGGTAACCCCGTTCTCTCTAGTATACGACATGGAAGCAGTCCTACCTTTTGAGGTGGAAATTCCCTCCCTTAGTGCAAAGCTAGAAGAAGCCAAATGGGTCCAAGCTCGACATGACCAACTAAACCTGCTAGATGAGAAAAGACTAACTGCCCTCTGTCGCGGTCAGTTGTATCAGAGGCATATGAAAAGAGCCTTTGAGAAAAAGGTACAACCTAAACAATTGCAAGAAGGGGACCTAGTCCTCAAGAAAATTTTGCCAATCCGAAAGGACAATCAGGGCAAGTGGACAACTAATTATGAGGGACCATATGTCGTAAAGAGGGCCTTTTCTGGAGGAGCCTTGACACTCACCAAGATGGACGACAAGGACTTACCAATGCCTATAACTGCAGAAGCGGTCAAGAAATACTTCGCGTAGAAAAAGAACAAAAGGAAAAGAAAGAAAAGAAAAAGAAAAAGAAAAGTAAAAATGATGTTGGCTAGGCTGAAAACTTGAAAGGGTGGCCTAGGCAAAAGTTAAAGCGACCCGGTGAGTCGAAAACTTGAAAGGGTGGCTCAGGCAAAAATTAGGGTCAAATATCTGATTATAGGACCAAGTCTTCTCATGCAAATAATACGATCCCAAACTGGGGCACATGGATCATGGTCTAACTACCTTCTCAAAGGCAGAGTCGAAAGGTCAACTTGAGGTCGTGATATAGGATTGAGATGTGCGTTGTTCTCATGGATTCACTGGAGGATCTACAAACCTTCCCTGTTTTGCCCGTTCTTGACCTTTTTCATTTGACTTCATTTATTTTATCTATTTTCCCTGCTTTCTCTTCTCTGTACATATTGTGTTTGAATATGTATACAGGTTCAAGGATGTTCAAAGATTTTGATAATGACAAATACTCTTGAAGAAACCTATGCAAAAACAAAGATATGGAATCAGGTGCTGAGTAACAGCGAAGATAATCGATTAGGTAACTTATGCTAATCGATTAGGAGCTTTCTGTTTTGGAAGAAATTGCATCAGGATGTAAGCTAATCGATTATGGAAATGAAGATAATCGATTATGAACTAACTGGAATTAAGATAATCGATTATACACTGAAGCTAATTGATTACAACCATCAAAAATGAAATCAAATGCATCAGGTATGATGTCTAATCGATTAAGTCAGCTATACAATCGATTAGGAAGCCACTGGAATTAAGGTAATCGATTACAAGATATGTTAATCGATTAGGAAGCTGCGAAATCAAATTAAATGCATCAGGTACAGATGCTAATCGATTACAGGAAATGAAATAATCGATTATGGACTCTCTGACTTGAAGCTAATCGATTACAACGCGAGGGTGTAATCGATTACACTAGTGGAAAAACACATTTAAGTGGGAAACCAGCTCATGTCTCCACCATTCTTCAAAATTCCACTAAGTGCAACGGCTAGGAAGAAGAAGGGCACACCTCAACACTTCAATTGGCTCTATAAATTGAAGAGGAACACAAGCACAAAGACAGACCAACAAGCTACAAATCCTTTGCTCTATTTTGTGCTTTGTAAGCCCTATTTCTTGTATCTTGAGTTTCATTTGTATATCCTCTCATCTTGAGAGATTAGAAAGTGTGTGAGCTATCATTGTCTATTCACTCTATTAAGAGAGTAATTCACTTGTAAACACTTCATAAACACCAAAGATTTTCACTCTAGGTTGAGTGGTCACAAAGGTTGGGGTTTAACCTTTGGGTATTGAGAGTTTAAGAGATTGGGTGGGTTGCCCTAGTGCTAGTGAGGATTGAGTTCTTGAGTGTGGGACACTAGGAAGCTGCAATTGCTCATAGCTTGTATCTCTAAACTTCAATAGTGGAAATCCTCTAAGTGGGTTGCTTAGAGGCGAGACGTACACCGGTTTGGGTGGAACTCGTTACATCGGTTTGCAAGCTTCTCTTCCTTACTCTCTACTTTCATATACTGTATGTTGATTGATTGGTATTGATTGCTTGTAAAGTTCATACTTGAATTTGCTTAATTTGTTATACTTCAAAAGCTGCCTACCAAGTGTTTGCTAAATTGCCTCAGCAATATTTTCCATTGTAGTACATTGCATATTTTCCTTTACTTAATTTTACTTGCATATTCTCTTAAACTTGGTTGTAAAAATCAATTTCAAAGGTATTCCAATCAAAAGTTTTATAACTCAATTCACCCCCCCTCTTGAGTATTGAGGCCACTTGAACAACAAGTGGTATCAGAGCTTGACTCTTGGTAGATCAAGCTTAACAGCTTCAAGAGACTAAATGGCCTCAAGTTCTCAAAATGTTTTTCCCGAGAGTGGTGCGATAAACAGACCTCCCGCTTTCAATGGGGAAGGGTATGCTTTTTGGAAAGAGAGAATGAAAATCTTCATTCAATCTATTGACTTGAAAATTTGGAATACCATTGAAAATGGTCCTTATATACCAATGCATACTGTAGATAGTAAAAATGTTGAAAAACCTATAGATGAATGGACAAGCGAAGAAGAAAAGAAAGTTCAATATGGCTACAAGGCCAAGAATCTAATTACTATGGCTTTAGGTCAAGATGAATTTTTTAGAATAATGACTTGTCAAACTGCTAAAGAGATGTGGGATACTCTACAAGTAACTCACGAAGGTACTAACGATGTGAAGGACTCTAAGATTAGTACACTAACTAGTCAATATGAGTGCTTTAGATTAAACTCTCATGAATCAATTGTTGATATGCAAAAAAGATTCACTCTCATCATTAATCAACTCATTACACTTGGAAAGACTTACACTAACAAAGAGCTCATTCATAAAGTGTTGAAAAGTCTTAACAGAGAATGGCAACCGCTAGTTACCGCCATCAAACAATCTCCTAGCATAAACAAAATGTCTCTTGCTACACTATTTGGTAAGTTGCAGGAACAGGAACAAGAGCTGAAAGAATTATGTTGTTCAAGTGGCCTCAATACTCAAGAGGGGGGGTGAATTGAGTTATAAAACTTTTGCTTGGAATGCCTTTGAAATTGATTTCTATAACCAAGTTTATGAGATTGTGCAAGTGAAAGCAAGTAACAATGATATGCAATGCACCACAAGAGGTAAGTATTGTTGAGGCAATTTAGCAAACACTTGGTGTGCAATATCTAAAGTAAAGCAAATTAAGCAAGTTCAAGTGTGTTCTTCTTAACCAAACAATACCAATCAGCAAATAAGCAATATATGGAAGTAAAAGAGTAAGGAAGAGAAGCTTGCAAACCGATGTAACGAGTTCCACCCAATCCGGTGTACGTCTCGCCTCTAAGCAACCCACTTAGAGGATTTTCCACTATTGTAGACTAGAGATACAACTTTGAGCAATTGCGGCTTCCTAGTGTCCCACACTCAAGAACCCAATCCTCACAAGTATAAGGGCAACCCACCCAATCTCTCAATCTCACAATATCCCAAAGGTTGAGTCCACAACCTTTGTAACCACTCAATCCTAGAGTGAACAACCACTCAACCTAGAGTGAATAACTTTGTGTGTTTGGAGTTTGTGTTTACAATCAATATACTCTCTTAATAGAGCAGATATACAAGTGAAAAGCTCTCCAAATTCTAATCTCTCAAGATGAGAGGATATACAATTGAAAGTACAAAAATGCAAGAGATAGGCTTACAAAGCACAAAATAGAGCTATGAATTGTTGCTACTTGGTTGTGTATTTGTGCTTGTCTTCCTCTTCAATTTATAGACCTAAGATTGCTGTTGAAGAGTGCCCTAGTCCCTCATAGCCGTTGCAGTTAGTGGAGATTTGAAGAATGGTGGAGACATGACCTGGTTTCCCACTTAAATCTGTTTTTCCACTATCGTAATCGATTACACCCTCGCGTTGTAATCGATTAGCTTCAAGTCAGAGAGTCACTAATCGATTATCTCATTACCTGTAATCGATTAGCATCTTGTATCTGATGCATTTAATTTGTCTTCGCAGCATACTAATCGATTAGCATGTCTTGCAATCGATTACCTTAAATTCCAGTGGCTTCCTAATCGATTATATGGCTCTCTTAATCGATTAGCATGTGTGCCTGATGCATTTAATTCCATTTTTGATTGCTGTAATCGATTAGTCTCAAGTGTGCAATCGATTATCTTAATTCCAGTGAGTATCTAATCGATTGTGTGGCTTCCTTAATCGATTATCTTCAACTCTGATGCAATTTCTTCCAAGACAGAAAGCTTCTAATCGATTAGCATCTATGGCCTAATCGATTAGCTTCGCTGTTTTTTCAATTCTGTTTTTATGTCTTTGTTTTTTTTGCATTGTTTCTTCAAGAGTACTTGTCATTATCAAAATCCTTGCACATCTTTTGGACCTGTTAACATATTCAAACACATTCTCCCCCTTTTTGATGATGACAACTATGTTCATCTCTTGAGGGTTGTTAGTTTAAATAATATAGGCTTATCTTTTGCAAAAACAACTCTGCTACATTATCTCTTTTTCAAATAGCAGATGACAATTTTCAAAAACTAATTCAGCAGCCAATGTCTTATCACTTTTTATCCATTGTTTATTATCTCTTATCTATAATTCTCCCCCTATCAAAAAGAGTTTAACAAACAGATAAGATTTTGCAAATTGTTAACAAAGCATCTATTATCCATATTATCAGAGCATATTATCAGAGCATATTCAGAATTATTCATATTTTGTATCAGAGCATTATCCAACATATGAACATTTATTCTTCTCCCCCTTTGTAATCATCAAAAACAATTGGAGCAGTGAAGAGAAATTTTATAACTTCAAATAAGATACTTTTATTGAATTAAATAACAAAGGGAAATACAAGAAGTAAAATGATTCAAAATGCAGAAAAGCAACAAACAGAAACATAACAAGAAAAAAAAATCTAATTGTCCGGGTTGAAGAAGCGGATTTCTGCAATTTGGTGAGCCAGCTCCTCATAGCGCTGCTGCATCATCTCAAAATATTGCTGCTCGGTCATGGAAAACTCTTGGAGGGAGTTCTCAAGACGATCGAAGCGGCGATCAAGATGAGCGTAGAGAGATGCAAAAGGGTCAACTTGTGGGGCAGATGAAGAGGCTGCAGCTTGTGGTTGAGGTGGAGAAGGAGGAGGGGCAGGTGCTTCTTCAGCAGGAGCTTGGAAGGGAATGTTGGCATAAACGCCCTCCATGCGTGAGTACCATGCTCCATTGGTGAAAACAAGACCCATTTTGGTGAGGTGATGGGTGCCAATGCAAGCTCTAGGGGGTACTTTCTCAGAGAGTTCCCCTGCTAAGTCTACTCCACAGAATTTGAAAATTTTGGTGAGGAGGATACCATAGGGGAGCTTTTGTTGGTCCTTGGCATGGCGCATGTGGAACTTGATCAACTGAACCCAGTTGATCTCTTTGTGGTTCAGCATGGCCCACATTAAGAGGACATCATCCTCTTCAACCAGAGCATAGTTCCCACCACGGGGAACAATCATCTTGACCAAGAAGAAGTGGAGCAAGCGGTTGTTCATGGTCAAGTGGCCAACTAGTTTGTGGTTGCTCCTTGGACGGTCAGCTTTCCATAAAGATTGGCGAGCAGTAAGAGCATTGAAGCCCCATTCATCCTCAGGTTCGCCTCCATCAAAGTCAGCGTTGTTGAGGGGAAGTTTGGAAATCTCTGCAATCTGGGCATTGGAGAGTTTGATGGTGGTGTTTTTCACCTTGGATTCAACCATCCCGTTGACAAGGCGGAGGTTGCAGTAGAATACTCTCATGAGCTCAGGATAGTATTCTTCTTCTTTGAGGGATAGGAAGGGGAAGAGGTTGTAGTGGTTGAGGCTTTGGGTGAAGGTAAGGCTTGGGTTGTCAAAGGTGTCAGCTATGGTGTAGTGAGGGGTCATAATCTCCTTTTCAGAAAAATTTTTCATAAAATTCTGAAGGTCTCTAGGAGAAGAGAAAAACCTTGAGAAGTCAAGGGGATTATGAGCTTGAGCAGCAGAGGACCTAGCCCTTTTGACATTCCTTGAGGAAGACATGGTGAAAAAATGCTAAAAGAGGAGATGAAAAGAGATGAGCTCTAGAGAGTTTTGAGAGACTTGGGAGAAAGGAGGTAGTGTGAGATGAGAAGGTGAATGAGGGGTTATTTATAGTTGAAAATTAGGTTTAGGAAGGAGGAAAGAGAGTTTAGGGAGGAGTGAAGTGAGTTAAGAGAGGGAGAGTTTCGAGTGAGCCTAGGAAATTAGAGTTTTGACCCATCAAAACGCATACTAATCGATTACATGGCAGGTGGTAATCGATTAGATCACTGTTTCTGAGGAATTTCAAACGTTTTGTGCAGAGGGTAATCGATTAGAGGCTTATGGTAATCGATTAGTTTAGAAACAGAATCGTCCTAATCGATTGGGGCAATGTGGTAATCGATTATGAAGAAGAGGAAACGTTTTGAACTGGAAACAGAAGCTTCGTAATCGATTATGGATAATGTATAATCGATTATCTTAAAAACAGAATGATTGTAATCGATTATGGGTGAGTTCTAATCGATTACCTTCGAAACAGAAGCTTAGTAATCGATTGGGATTAACAAAGTAATCGATTATGGAGTCAAAAACTTCAAATATATTAAACAGCAAGGTTCCAAACATGAAATGTGATGTATATCATGCATTATGCCATTCAACAAAATATTCAAACACATTTGGACATGTCCAGAATGCCTAATTCTCTTCTTATGTGAATGAATTGCTCTCTAGCCAAGGGTTTTGTGAAAATATCAGCTAGTTGCTTAGAAGTTTCTACATGTTCAAGTACACAATCCCCTTTTAACACATGATCTCTAATAAAGTGATGCCTAATCTCAATGTGTTTGGTTCTAGAGTGCATTACTGGATTTTTGGAGATGTTAATAGCACTTGTATTATCACATTTAATGGGGACTTTATTCAAGGTAATACCAAAATCAAGAAGTTGTTGTCTCATCCAAAGAATTTGAGCACAACAACTACCAGCTGCTACATATTCTGCCTCAGCTGTTGACAATGCAACACTTGCTTGTTTCTTGCTATGCCAAGAAACAAGGGAACTACCAAGCAAATGGCATGTACCACTAGTGCTTTTTCTATCAAGCTTACACCCCGCAAAGTCGGAATCAGAATATCCTAAAAGATTACATTCAACGCCTTTGGGATACCATAAACCAACACTTTGAGTACCCACAAGATATTTCAAAATCCTTTTTACGGCAGTCAAATGTGATTCTTTGGGACATGCTTGATATCTAGCACACATACATACCGCAAACATAATATCAGGTCTACTCGCAGTTAGATATAGTAAGGATCCAATCATACCTCGATATTTGGTGATTTCAATGTCCTTACCCTTTTCGTCTTTGTCTAGATAGCAGGATGTGCTCATTGGTGTAGCTATCTCATTTGCCTTGTCCATTCCAAACCTTTTAAGTAGTTCCTTACAGTATTTGGTTTGGCTAATGAACGTTCCATCAATGGCTTGTTTTATTTGTAGTCCAAGGAAGAAGGTGAGTTCTCCCATCAAGGACATTTCAAACTCATTCTGCATAATCTTGGCAAATTCTTGACAAAGATTTTCATTAGTAGCACCAAATATTATGTCATCTACATAAATCTGTACCAAGAGGATGTCATTTTGTTTGCGTTTTATAAACAATGTAGTATCAACCTTTCCTCTTTCAAAGTTGTGTTCTAAAAGAAATTTGCTTAATCTCTCATACCAAGCTCTTGGAGCTTGCTTCAAACCATATAAGGCTTTTCTCAATTTGAAAACATGGTTTGGAAATTTATGATTTTCAAAACCGGGAGGTTGATCTACATAAACTTCTTCTTGAATGTAGCCGTTTAAGAACGCACTTTTGACATCCATTTGATACAATTTGAAATCCATACAACATGCAAAAGCTAGCAATAATCTAATGGCTTCTAACCTAGTTACGGGAGCATATGTTTCTTCATAGTCTATTCCTTCTTCTTGGTTGTATCCCTTTGCTACTAGTCTAGCTTTGTTTCTAGTTATTATTCCGTTTTCATCTAGCTTATTTCTAAACACCCATTTAGTGCCTATTATTAGATGATCATTGGGTCTTGGCACAAGTTCCCAAACTTCATTTCTTTCAAATTGGTTTAACTCTTCTTGCATGGCCAACATCCAATGTTCATCAATAATGGCTTCGTCAATATTCTTGGGTTCTATTTGGGATACAAAAGCCAAGTGATTGCATGCATTTCTAATGGCGTTTCGAGTACTTACCCCTTTGGTTATTTCTCCAATGATTTTGTCCAAGGGATGATCTTTCAATGTTACCCAATCTTGTTGTCTCTCAATTTGTGTTGCACCTCCATCATTGTTGACTTCTTCTTCTTTGTCTTGTAAGTTCATTTCTTGAAAGGTACCTACAAGATCATCAACATCTTCCTTTCTCGGAGGGTTATGGCTATTTTCATCAAATTTGACATGAATAGATTCCTCAATGGTATTTGTTTGTTTGTTGAAAATTCTATAACATTTACTTGATTGAGAATATCCTAGGAAGATTGCCTCATCAGATTTTGCATCAAACTTCCCTAGATTATCCTTTCCATTGTTGAGCACAAAACATTTACATCCAAAGATATGAAAGTATGCAATGTTGGGTTTTCTACCTTTGTAAAGCTCATAGGGGGTTTTCTTTAAAATAGGCCTTATCAAACATCTATTCATAACATAACACGCGGTGTTTACCGCATCGGCCCAAAAATGTTTTGCAACATTGTTTTCATTTAGCATGGTTCTAGCAAGCTCCACTAAAGATCTATTCTTTCTTTCAACTACTCCATTTTGTTGTGGAGTTCTAGGAGCTGAGAAATTGTGATTAATACCATGTTTTTCGCAAAACTTTTCAAAAGATTGATTTTCAAATTCCCCCCATGATCGGTTCTAATGGATGCAATTTTTGAGTTTTGCTCATTTTGGATAATCTTTGCAAGTTTCTTGAATGCATGATAAGCTTCATTTTTATGAGCAAGAAACAGTGTCCATGTATATCTTGAATAGTCATCTACTATTACTAGACCATAGTAATTACCTCCAAAGCTTTTGATTTTGGATGGTCCAAATAAATCCATGTGCAAAAGTTGTAAAGGCCTTTGAGTAGAAACAATATTTTTGGATTGAAAGGATGCCTTTACTTGTTTTCCCTTTTGACATGCATCACAAAATCTATTTTCAAATTTAAGCTTTGGTAGACCAATTACTAAATCTTTAGAAACAAGTTTGTTCAAGTGGTCTACATGTATATGAGCTATTCTTCTATGCCATAGCCATGTTTCATCCTCTTTTGAAATGAAGCATTGTTCATCATTTGTAGACAAACTATCCATATCAATCATGTAAATATTATCAATTCTTTGGCCTACAAACTTGATTTCCTTATTAGTCTTATGCTCAATTATGCAACAATTTGATTCAAATAAGACTCTATATCCTTTGTCACATAATTGACTTATACTAAGTAAATTATGTTTGAGGCCTTCAACATACAATACATCACTTATGGAGGTGGAAGAGTTCTTACCAATATTTCCAATGCCTAGGATTCTACCCTTAGTGTTGTCTCCATAGGTGACGCTTCCTTTTCGTTTGGGAGTGAATGATGTAAATTTGGTTATATCTCCCGTCATATGCTTCGAACACCCGCTATCCAAGTACCAATGGGTGTTGCTTGCCTTGAAGCATACCTGCAAAACAAAATCATTTTAGAGAACTAGGTACCCATTTTATGTTGGGTCCTTTAAGGTTAGCTTGTGGGAACGTTCCTTTGGGAACCCACACCTTTCTTAAGACCTTTGGTCCTAGTTTCCTAACACTACACTTATATGCACTATGTCCTTTGGTGCCACAATGATTGCATTTCATAAAAGGTGAGGAGGATTTGCTTGGTGGTGCAAAGAAGTTTTTGTAGTGCTTCTCCATTTTATGATTACTATGTTCTTGGTCATATCCTAGACCGGTTTTACTAAACATGCATTTTTGTTGCCCAAGTAGGATATTCAAATTATCTCTTCCATTAGTGAATTTCTCTAGTGTCCTATTTAGGTCTTCAACCTTGGTTTCTAACACTATGCACTTCTTTGCAAAATCACAAGGTTTATCCCTAGAGCATGTTTGAACTTTCTCTAGTTCTTCTTTTAAGTTCTCATTTTCTTTACATACTTCCATGAGATGCAATTCAAGAGTATCACTAGTTTTCCTAGATGCTTTGAGTTTACTAGAGATTTTTGTAAACTTATCATATAATTCCTCAAATGCATCTAACAGCTCATTTTTATCTAAGTCAAGAAGATTTACCTCATTTTCTTCTTCTTGATGATTTGCCATTAAGCAAAGATTGGCTTGCTCATCTTCCGAGTCGTCGGAGCTGCTCACATCGTTCTCATCCCAAGCAATATAGGCTCTTCTTCTTCTTTGTTTGTCCTTGCCCTTCTTTTTGAGGTTTGGACAATCGGCTTTGAAGTGCCCTTCCTTGCCACATTCAAAACAGTTGGGTGAGGAAGAGTTTTCTTTAGTGATAGGTTTCTTACCTGAGCTTTTGAAGCTTCTTTGGAAGCGTTTGCCTTTCATGAATTTCCCGAAGCGTTTCACAAATAGTCCAAATTCTTCTTCTTCATCAAGTTCACTTCCGGATTCTTCTTCTTCATTTGTGGAAGTAGCCTTGAGAGCAAGACCCTTTTTCTTGGAAGATTTTTCTTCCTCTTCCGCCATCTTTAATTCTTTCAACTCTTGTTCTTGTTCCTGCAACTTACCAAATAAAGTGGCGAGAGACATTTCGTTTATGCTAGGAGATTGTTTGATGGCGGTAACTAGCGGTTGCCATTCTCTGTTAAGACTTTTCAACACTTTATGAATGAGTTCTTTGTTAGTGTAAGTCTTTCCAAGTGTAATGAGTTGATTAATGATGAGAGTAAATCTTTTTTGCATATCAACAATCGATTCATGAGAGTTTAATCTAAAGCATTCATATTGACTAGTAAGAGTACTAATCTTTGAGTCCTTTACATCATTAGTGCCTTCATGGGTTACTTGAAGAGTATCCCACATTTCCTTAGCAGTTTGGCATGTCATTATCCTAAAAAATTCATCTTGACCTAGAGACATAGTAATAAGATTTTTGGCCTTGTAGCCATATTGGACTTTCTTTTCTTCCTCGCTTGTCCATTCATCTATAGGTTTTTCAACATTCTTGCTATCTATAGTATGCATCGGTATATAGGGACCATTTTCAATGGTATTCCATATTCTCAAGTCAATTGATTGAATGAAGATTTTCATTCTTTCTTTCCAAAACGCATACCCTTCCCCATTGAAAGCGGGAGGTCTATTTATCGCACCACCCTCGGGAAAAACATTTTGAGAACTTGAGGCCATTTAATCTCTTGAAGCTGTTAAGCTTGATCTACCAAGAGTCAAGCTCTGATACCACTTGTTGTTCAAGTGGCCTCAATACTCAAGAGGGGGGGTGAATTGAGTTATAAAACTTTTGCTTGGAATGCCTTTGAAATTGATTTCTATAACCAAGTTTATGAGATTGTGCAAGTGAAAGCAAGTAACAATGATATGCAATGCACCACAAGAGGTAAGTATTGTTGAGGCAATTTAGCAAACACTTGGTGTGCAATATCTAAAGTAAAGCAAATTAAGCAAGTTCAAGTGTGTTCTTCTTAACCAAACAATACCAATCAGCAAATAAGCAATATATGGAAGTAAAAGAGTAAGGAAGAGAAGCTTGCAAACCGATGTAACGAGTTCCACCCAATCCGGTGTACGTCTCGCCTCTAAGCAACCCACTTAGAGGATTTTCCACTATTGTAGACTAGAGATACAACTTTGAGCAATTGCGGCTTCCTAGTGTCCCACACTCAAGAACCCAATCCTCACAAGTATAAGGGCAACCCACCCAATCTCTCAATCTCACAATATCCCAAAGGTTGAGTCCACAACCTTTGTAACCACTCAATCCTAGAGTGAACAACCACTCAACCTAGAGTGAATAACTTTGTGTGTTTGGAGTTTGTGTTTACAATCAATATACTCTCTTAATAGAGCAGATATACAAGTGAAAAGCTCTCCAAATTCTAATCTCTCAAGATGAGAGGATATACAATTGAAAGTACAAAAATGCAAGAGATAGGCTTACAAAGCACAAAATAGAGCTATGAATTGTTGCTACTTGGTTGTGTATTTGTGCTTGTCTTCCTCTTCAATTTATAGACCTAAGATTGCTGTTGAAGAGTGCCCTAGTCCCTCATAGCCGTTGCAGTTAGTGGAGATTTGAAGAATGGTGGAGACATGACCTGGTTTCCCACTTAAATCTGTTTTTCCACTATCGTAATCGATTACACCCTCGCGTTGTAATCGATTAGCTTCAAGTCAGAGAGTCACTAATCGATTATCTCATTACCTGTAATCGATTAGCATCTTGTATCTGATGCATTTAATTTGTCTTCGCAGCATACTAATCGATTAGCATGTCTTGCAATCGATTACCTTAAATTCCAGTGGCTTCCTAATCGATTATATGGCTCTCTTAATCGATTAGCATGTGTGCCTGATGCATTTAATTCCATTTTTGATTGCTGTAATCGATTAGTCTCAAGTGTGCAATCGATTATCTTAATTCCAGTGAGTATCTAATCGATTGTGTGGCTTCCTTAATCGATTATCTTCAACTCTGATGCAATTTCTTCCAAGACAGAAAGCTTCTAATCGATTAGCATCTATGGCCTAATCGATTAGCTTCGCTGTTTTTTCAATTCTGTTTTTATGTCTTTGTTTTTTTTGCATTGTTTCTTCAAGAGTACTTGTCATTATCAAAATCCTTGCACATCTTTTGGACCTGTTAACATATTCAAACACAAATTAAAGATGGCGGAAGAGGAAGAAAAATCTTCCAAGAAAAAGGGTCTCGCTCTCAAAGCTACTTCCATAAATGAAGAAGAATCCGGAAGTGAACTTGATGAAGAAGAAGAGTTTGGACTATTTGTGAAACGCTTCGGGAAGTTCATGAAAGGCAAACGCTTCCAAAGAAGCTTCAAAAACCCAAGTAAGAAACCTATCACTAAAGAAAACTCTTCCTCACCCAATTGTTTTGAATGTGGCAAGGAAGGGCACTTCAAAGCGGATTGCCCAAATCTTAAGAAGAAGGGAAAGGAGAAAAGAGGAAGAAGGAGAGCATATATAGCATGGGATGAAAATGAGATAAGCAGCTCGGATGACTCAGAAAATGAAGAAGCAAACCTTTGCCTCATGGCCAACCACCAAGAAGAAGATGATGAGGTAAATTTCCATGACTTAGATAAGGATGAATTACTTGATGCTCTAGAGGAATTATATGATAAATTTACAAAAGTCTCCAATAGACTTAAGGTGTCTAGAAAAACTAGTGACACTCTAGAGATGCACCTTATGGAGGTTTGCAAAGAGAATGAATGCTTAAAAGAAGAATTGAAAAACGCTCAAACATGTTCCAAAAGTAAACCATGTGATTTTGCAAAGAGGTGCATTGTGTTAGAAACCAGGGTTGAAGACCTAAATAGGACACTAGAGAAGTTCACTAATGGAAGAGATAATTTGAATATCCTACTTGGGCAACAAAAATGCATGTTTAGTAAAACCGGTTTAGGATATGACCAAGAACATAGTAATCATAAAATGGAGAAACACTATAAAAATTTCATTGCACCACCAAGCAAATCCTCCTCACCTTTTATGAAATGCAATCATTGTGGTTCCAAAGGACATAGTGCTTATAAGTGTAGTGTTAGGAAACTAGGACCAAAGGTCTTAAGAAAGGTGTGGGTTCCCAAAGGAACATCCCCACAAGCTAACCTAAAAGGACCCAACATAAAATGGGTACCTAGTTCTCTAAACTGATTTTGTTTTGTAGGTATGCTTCAAGGCAAGCAACACCCATTGGTACTTGGATAGTGGGTGTTCAAAGCATATGACGGGAGACATAAGCAAATTTACATCATTTACTCCCAAAAGAAAAGGAAGTGTCACCTACGGAGACAACACTAAAGGAAGAACCCTAGGCATTGGAAATATTGGTAAGAATTCTTCCACCTCCATAAGTGACGTATTGTATGTTGAAGGCCTCAAACATAATCTACTTAGCATAAGTCAATTATGTGACAAAGGATATAGAGTTTTATTTGAATCAAATTGTTGTATAATTGAAAATAAGCTAAACAAAGAGGTCAAATTTGTTGGAAAAAGAATTGATAACATTTACATGATTGATGTGGATAGTTTGTCTACAAATGATGAACAATGCTTCATTTCTAAAGAGGATGAAACCTGGCTATGGCATAGAAGAATAGCTCATATACATGTAGACCACTTGAATAAACTTGTTTCCAAAGATTTAGTAATTGGTTTACCAAAGCTTAAATTTGAAAATAGATTTTGTGATGCATGTCAAAAGGGAAAACAAGTAAAGGCATCTTTTCAATCCAAAAACATTGTTTCCACTCAAAGGCCTTTACAACTTTTGCACATGGACTTATTTGGACCATCCAAAATCAAAAGCTTTGGAGGAAATTACTATGGTCTAGTTATAGTAGATGACTATTCAAGATACACATGGACATTATTTCTTGCTCATAAAAATGAAGCATATCAAGCATTCAAGAAACTTGCAAAGATTATCCAAAATGAGCAAAACTCAAAAATTGCATCCATTTGAACCGATCATGGGGGAGAATTTGAAAATCAATCTTTCAAAAAGTTTTGCGAAAAACATGGTATTAATCACAATTTCTCAACTCCTAGAACTCCACAACAAAATGGAGTAGTTGAAAGAAAGAATAGATCTTTAGTGGAGCTTGCTAGAACCATGCTAAATGAAAACAATATTGCAAAACATTTTTGGGCCGATGCGGTAAACACCGCATGTTATGTTATGAATAGATGTTTAATAAGGCCTATTTTAAAGAAAACCCCCTATGAGCTTTACAAGGGTAGAAAACCCAACATTGCATACTTTCATATTTTTGGATGTAAATGTTTTGTGCTCAACAATGGAAAGGATAATCAAGGAAAGTTTGATGCAAAATCTGATGAGGCAATATTTCTAGGATATTCTCAATCAAGTAAATCTTATAGAATTTTCAACAAACAAACAAATACAATTGAAGAATCTATACATGTTAAATTTGATGAAAATAGCCATAACCCTCCGAGAAAGGAAGATGTTGATGATCTTGTAGGTACCTTCCAAGAGATGAACTTGGAAGACAAAGAAGAAGTCAACAATGATGAGGGTGCAACACAAATTGACAAACAACAAGATTGGGTAACCTTGAAGGATCATCCCTTGGACAAAATCATTGGAGAAATAACCAAAGGGGTAAGTACTCGAAATGCCATTAGCAATGCATGCAATCACTTGGCTTTTGTATCCCAAATTGAACCCAAAAATATTGATGAAGCCATTATTGATGAGCATTGGATGTTGGCCATGCAAGAAGAGTTAAACCAATTTGAAAGAAATGAAGTTTGGGAACTAGTGCCAAGACCCAATGACCATCTAATAATAGGTACCAAATGGGTTTTTAGAAATAAGCTAGATGAAAATGGTATAATAACAAGAAACAAAGCCAGACTAGTTACAAAGGGATACAATCAAGAAGAGGGAATAGATTATGAAGAAACGTATGCTCCCGTAGCTAGGTTAGAAGCCATTAGGTTATTACTAGCTTTTGCATGCTGTATGGATTTCAAACTTTATCAAATGGATGTCAAAAGTGCATTTTTAAACGGCTTCATTCAAGAAGAAGTTTATGTAGATCAACCTCCCAGTTTTGAAAATCATAAATTTCCAAACCATGTCTTTAAATTGAGAAAAGCGTTATACGGTTTGAAACAAGCTCCAAGAGCTTGGTATGAAAGACTAAGCAAATTCCTTTTAGAACACAATTTTGAAAGAGGAAAGGTTGATACTACACTATTTATAAAACGCAAAAATAATGACATTCTTTTGGTACAAATTTATGTTGATGACATAATATTTGGTGCTACTAATGAAAATCTTTGTCAAGAGTTTGCCAAGATTATGCAGAATGAGTTTGAAATGTCCTTGATGGGAGAACTCACCTTCTTCCTTGGACTACAAATAAAACAAGCCAATGATGGAACGTTCATTGGCCAAACTAAATATTGTAAGGAACTACTTAAAAGGTTTGGAATGGACAAGGCAAACGAAATAGCAACACCTATGAGTACATCCTGCTATTTAGACAAAGATGAGAAGGGTAAGGACATTGAAATCACTAAATATCGAGGTATGATTGGATCCTTACTGTATTTAATTGCTAGTAGGCCCGATATTATGTTTGCGGTATGCATGTGTGCTAGATATCAAGCATGTCCTAAAGAATCACATTTAACTGCCGTAAAAAGAATTTTAAAATATCTTGTGGGCACTCAAAATGTTGGTTTGTGGTATCCCAAAGGCGTTGAATGTAATCTTTTAGGATATTCCGACTCTGACTTTGCTGGCTGTAAACTTGATAGAAAAAGTACTAGTGGCACATGTCATTTACTTGGTAGTTCCCTTGTTTCTTGGCATAGCAAGAAGCAAGCAAGTGTTGCATTATCGACGGCTGAAGCAGAGTATGTAGCCGCCGGTAGTTGTTGTGCTCAAATTCTTTGGATGAGACAACAACTTCTTGATTTTGGCATTGTTTTAAACAAAGTACCCATCAAATGTGATAATACTAGTGCCATTAATATCTCAAAGAATCCTGTAATGCACTCTAGAACCAAGCACATTGAGATTAGGCATCACTTTATTAGAGACCATGTGTTAAAAGGGGATTGTGTACTTGAGCATGTTGAAACTTCTAGGCAATTAGCAGATATCTTTACAAAACCCTTGGCTAGAGAACAATTCATTCACATTAGAAGAGAATTAGGCATTCTTGACATGTCTAATTGTGTTTGAATGATAGAATATTTTGATAAGAACTATGTTGTATGGCATGATGAATGGTATATGTTACATTTCATGTTTGGAACCTTGCTGTATGAAAAACTTGAAGTTTTTGAATCAATAATCGATTACATGCCTCCTCACAATCGATTACTATGCTTCTGTTTCCTTTATAATCGATTAGTCCAAGCCCCTAATCGATTACAATCATTCTGTTTCTAAGATAATCGATTACCATTGATCCACAATCGATTACAAAGCTTCTGTTTCAGGTACAAAACGCTTCCTCTTCTCCATAATCGATTACCACCTTGCTCCAATCGATTAGAACGGTTCTGTTTCTTAAATAATCGATTAGTCAAAGGCTCTAATCGATTACGCTCTACACGAAACGTTTGGAATTCCCCAGAAACAGTGAGCTAATCGATTACCCCCTGCCTCGTAATCGATTAGCCTCGGTTCTGAAGAGTCAATATTGTAACTTCCAAGGCATACTCGAACCACTCCCTCTCTTAACTCACTTCACTCCTTTCTAAACCTACTTCCCTCATTCCTAAACCTAATTCTCACCTATAAATACCCCTCTCTTCACCTTCTCATCTCACACTACCTCCTTCCTCTCAAACCTCTCCAAAACTCTCAAGCACTCTTCTCTCTTCATCTTCTTCTTTGCCTTCTCCACCATGTCCTCATCTCGCAATGTCAAGAGAGCAAGGTCTTTCACAGCTCAAGCCCATAACCCCCTTGATTTTTCAAGGTTCTTTGCTTCTCCTAGAGACCTCTAAAATTTCATGAAAAACTTTTCTGGAAAGGAGATAATGACCCCCCACTACACCATTGCCGACACTTTCGACAACCCCAGCCTAACCTTCACTCAAAGCCTTCACCACTACAATCTCTTTCCTTTCCTCTCCCTCAAGGAAGAAGAGTACTACCCTGAACTAATAAGGGTATTTTACTGCAATCTCCACCTTGTGAATGGCATGGTTGAGTCCAAAGTGAAGAACACAACCATTAAGCTTTCCAATGCTCAATTTGCGGAAATCTCCCAACTGCCTCTCAACAATGCTGATTTTGATGGAGGAGAACCGGAAGACGAATGGGGCTTCAATGCTCTAACTGCTCGTCAATCCTTGTGGAAAGCTGACCGCCCCAGGAGCAACCACAAGTTGGTAGGCCACTTGACCATGAATAACCGTTTACTTCACTTTTTCTTGGTCAAGATGATTGTTCCTCGTGGAGGGAACTATGCTTTGGTAGAAGAGGATGATGTCCTCTTGATGTGGGTAATACTGAATCATAAGGAGATCAACTGGGTTCAGCTGGTCAAATTTCATATGCGCCACGCCAAGGACCAATAAAAACTCCCTTATGGTATTCTCCTTACAAAAATTTTCAAATATTGTGGAGTAGACTTGGCTGGAGAATTATCAGAAAAAGTGCCTCCTAGAACTTGCATTGGCACCCATCACCTCACCAAAATGGGTCTTGTTCTTACACATGGAGCATGGTACTCACGAATGGAGGGCATTCACGCCAACATTCCCTTCGAAGCTCCTGCTGAAGAAGAACCCGTTCCTCCTCCTCCTCAACCACAAGCTGCACCCCAAGCCTCTTCATCTGCACCCCACGCTGACCCCTTTGCATCTCTTTACGCCCATCTTGACCGCCGCTTCGATCGCCTTGAGAACTCCCTTCAAGAGTTTTCAATGACCGAGCAGCAACACTTCGAGATGATGCAACAACGCTATGAAGAGCTGTCTCACCAAATCGCTGAAATTCGCTTTTTCAATCCGGATAATTAGATCCTTAGTCATGCTTTTGTTTGCGGTGCTTATGTTATTGTCTTTTTCTATTTTCAATACTGTCTCTTGGCTTACTTAATGTAATTCCCATCCCTTTTCAATTCAATAAAATTATTTCGTTTCAGTTCATATTATATCTCTTTCATTGCACGAATTATTTTTGATGATTACAAAGGGGGAGAAGAATATCTGTTCATATCTTGTTTAACTCTTGTTTACAATCTGGAGAAGAATATCTTATTTAAAATCTGAAAAAGATAGGATTAATAAATTCCTTTTGATAGGGGGAGAGTTAGCAAGAGATAAGAGATAAGAAATAAAAAGAGATAAGATATTTGCTGCAGAATGTGATAATGATTTAGTTAAGAGATAAAGATTCTGATTTTTTTTTTAACTTGGTAATACAATCTGCTATTTTTGAAAAACTGATAATGCAGCAGCGATATTTTTGCAAAGAAATAAAATTAGAGATAAGCTTAAATTGTTTAAACTAACAACCCTCAAGAGATGAACATAGTTGTCATCATCAAAAAGGGGGAGAATGTGTTTGAATATGTATACAGGTTCAAGGATGTTCAAAGATTTTGATAATGACAAATACTCTTGAAGAAACCTATGCAAAAACAAAGATATGGAATCAGGTGCTGAGTAACAGCGAAGATAATCGATTAGGTAACTTATGCTAATCGATTAGGAGCTTTCTGTTTTGGAAGAAATTGCATCAGGATGTAAGCTAATCGATTATGGAAATGAAGATAATCGATTATGAACTAACTGGAATTAAGATAATCGATTATACACTGAAGATAATCGATTACAACCATCAAAAATGAAATCAAATGCATCAGGTATGATGTCTAATCGATTAAGTCAGCTATACAATCGATTAGGAAGCCACTGGAATTAAGGTAATCGATTACAAGATATGTTAATCGATTAGGAAGCTGCGAAATCAAATTAAATGCATCAGGTACAGATGCTAATCGATTACAGGAAATGAAATAATCGATTATAGACTCTCTGACTTGAAGCTAATCGATTACAACGCGAGGGTGTAATCGATTACACTAGTGGAAAAACACATTTAAGTGGGAAACCAGCTCATGTCTCCACCATTCTTCAAAATTCCACTAAGTGCAACGGCTAGGAAGAAGAAGGGCACACCTCAACACTTCAATTGGCTCTATAAATTGAAGAGGAACACAAGCACAAAGACAGACCAACAAGCTACAAATCCTTTGCTCTATTTTGTGCTTTGTAAGCCCTATTTCTTGTATCTTGAGTTTCATTTGTATATCCTCTCATCTTGAGAGATTAGAAAGTGTGTAAGCTATCATTGTCTATTCACTATATTAAGAGAGTAATTCACTTGTAAACACTTCATAAACACCAAAGATTTTCACTCTAGGTTGAGTGGTCACAAAGGTTGGGGTTCAACCTTTGGGTATTGAGAGTTTAAGAGATTGGGTGGGTTGCCCTAGTGCTAGTGAGGATTGAGTTCTTGAGTGTGGGACACTAGGAAGCTGCAATTGCTCATAGCTTGTATCTCTAAACTTCAATAGTGGAAATCCTCTAAGTGGGTTGCTTAGAGGCGAGACGTACACCGGTTTGGGTGGAACTCGTTACATCGGTTTGCAAGCTTTTCTTCCTTACTCTCTACTTTCATATACTGTATGTTGATTGATTGGTATTGATTGCTTGTGAAGTTCATACTTGAATTTGCTTAATTTGTTATACTTCAAAAGCTGCCTACCAAGTGTTTGCTAAATTGCCTCAGCAATATTTTCCATTGTAGTACATTGCATATTTTCCTTTACTTAATTTCACTTGCATATTCTCATAAACTTGGTTGTAAAAATCAATTTCAAAGGTATTCTAATCAAAAGTTTTATAACTCAATTCACCCCCCCTCTTGAGTATTGAGGCCACTTGAACAACACATATTTGATATACATGAATAAAATTTTACCATCTTCGATTTATGTTCATGTTGTGAGTTTCATTGATATGATAAAAATGTGATTTTCCCTAATAAATAAAATAAGAATGTGATAACTATTTAAAGTCGTGAGGGTAAGACGCTCCTGTTACTCAATCTCACCTCAAGCAATCATCATGAGGACTGAGCCAGACACATGCTCCGAAGCTAGGGTTACCTCATTCGTTCTATTTCAGTAATGAGTCATCTCAAGTCTGTAGGGATCACGTTTTCAAAGGAATCTCCTCAAATTTCACTTTGTTTTTATCTTTGCATTGCTTACCCTTTTCTACAGGTTGGCACTTTCAAATTTCTTACTTTTGTTGTCAAAGTTGGCACATCTTTAAGCTTTTATCGTCAATGTTGGTGCTTTCAATATTTCCTTATTGTCGAAGTTTGCCAACTGTTGAGAAAAAGTCTGGACAAAAAAATATAAGTTTTAAATATTGTTGGACCAGACCCCAGACTTTATGATTTGTTTATATCGATCATCAAGTATTTTCGCTAAAAGAATAAAGTCTGAACTGCTTATAACATTTTCATTTAAGTGTAAAAGCAATTTCAAGATGTGAAGATCAAGTTGTAAAAACAAAGGGGGAGCGTATGTTCTAAAAGTCTGGTAGTACAACAAAAGTCTGATAGAAGTATCTTGAATAAAGAATTCCTCGTCAACGTTCAAAAAATTTATTTTGGTAATGCTTTGGGAAAAATGATCATACCATATTTGCATGCTTATCATCGCAACTGCCAGCGTACCTACTTCTACGAACTCTGATCACAAGTCAGAAAACTTTTCTGGACATCTCTGAAAGCAACTTCTCGCTTAATCAAGGATAAGATCATGAAGGGTTTTTTACATGGAAATGGATGAGAAACTATTTTCATGAAAATATCGAAATATGATTCAGACCTCTCTCAAGCTTGGATTCAACTTTGAGGTCTGATCTCCAGAAGCCTATGGTAAAATACCTTCAAAGGATTTCCAATGTATATATCTCCTCTCAGGAAGCGTCAACGGCTATTACCTTCAAGCCTCTATAAATGTCAAGGAAGTTTGAACATTCAAGTAGAGAGAAATATCTGAGAAAAAGCTCCTCAAATTTCATCATTCAATCTTAGTTCACTTTCTTGTAAAAAGACAAAGACCCTCACTATTCTGTAGCTCTGCTTCCAGTAGACTCTGGTCTTGTGTCAAAAATACTTAGTGTTCAATCTCAAATTTACCTATCATTTTTTGTACACTAAGTTCTTATAATATTTCTCTTCTTACTGATTGTATAAGTCTGGTACATTACCAAGACTAGTTTGAGTGTTGTGAAACACATTGGCCTGAAGAGGCTTTCGAAAGAATACTTGGGTTGAGCCAGAATTGGCTTGTTGAAAAGAATACTTGGTGCACGAGTCTGGTGCAATTATTGTAAAGGAGATTTTACAATAGTAGAAATCCTTCAAGTTGGAAGGGACTGGACGTAGCTTCTGAGTCCGACGTGAACCAATATACATTCTGTGTGTTGATTTTTTTTGCTTTATTACGTGATTAGTTTTATTTTGTTTGAAATTTACTCGAAAAGAGTCTAAGACTTATTCAACCCCCTTCTAAGTCTAACTCTCAACCATCACCAACCTCTTTAAGATTTCATCGCCAAAGTTGGCACTTTTAAATTTCTTATTTGCTGAAGTTGGCACCACTTTAACTTCCTGTTGTCAAAATCAATGCCTTTCAAGTCTTCTTGCAAAAATTTATACATTTTAAATTTCTTTTTGTCAAAGTTGACACCTTTTAATTTCCTCAGTGTCAAAGATAGTTTCCTTTTAAATTTCTTGATTGAGGAGTCGAGATCATTTTAGCTTCCTTGTCGCCAAATCTAACATCCTTTCTGAGTCTTTATGAGCACTGATTTTAAGAGTCCGATCCAAGAAACACTGTTCACATCTTTACTTCCTTTTCGCAATGACAATATGAATAAGACATTCATATTCTCGCGGAAAGAAAGTAAAGAGAGGCAGCTGTGAACATCCTTTTTATTATTTATTTTTATTTTTGTTTCTATTATTATTATTCTCATTTTTGGTATTCTGACCATCCCTTTCCCCATCCCTTTCCCTATCCTCTACCCCATTTCTCATTTTTGGCAATTTGAAGAGATAACACAAAGAGTCAATGATGCATGCTTCAAATGGCAAACTCAGAAACTAGTGATTTTTTCAATTTGCAAGTAAAATTCAAAAATGGTAATGTCAACTTGAATATAACAAAATCCAAAAATAAACAACAATAACAAAAATAGCAAGAGCAAAAAAACCCATACTTTTATCTAAAAATAAAAAACTCCCTTCTTATTTTTTCTCAATCCACAACAATCCAAAAACACTAGCCAATATAGCAAAATAACAAAAGAAAATAAAAAAAGAAGGAGAAAATAGAGGAAGAAGCACTTTGCCTTAGGAACCACCGTCGGCCGCCATCAATCGGAGCCCACCAAGCCGGCCTCCCTGTGCCCGATCTGTCACACCGACCTAGATCCGGCCGAACTCCTTGTTCGGTATGCACTGCGACCTCCGCGTTGACAGCCCCTCTCCGCGTCAGATCTACGCGTTCTGGACCACCTCTGAGCCGTAAACCTCTTCGCGCGCCGACTGGCACCCATCAACGAAGACCCCACGTGACCGAGCAGATCCAGTCTCCCCGCGCCGGCCCCTACCTTTGACACCGACCGTGAACGCCGAGCCCAAAGCCGGCCTTTCGCGTCACCCGCGAAGCCTCGACGCCATCCTGGCCCCGATCTTGCGTTTCCGACATCTGAACCACGCGGATCCCACCACTAGACCAGACCCAGCCATCCATGATGTCGTCCCCGCCCAGATCAGCCTTTCCCGCGATGAAGTTGGCCTCCCGCGAGCTCGAGCCGGCCTTCCTTCTCCCACGAGCGCCCGACGCCAAGCTTCCTGAGCTGACCCCGACGCCGGCAGAACCCGGCCTCTTGTATGAGCCGGCTGTCCTACCCCGATCCGCGCGAGCCTGACGCCGCCTTGCCGTCGACAGCTCTCTTTTTATTTTTGGTTCACACACTCTCTCTCCTCCGTTCACTTTCTCTCTCTTCTGTACCCCTCTCTTCCATTCACTCTTTGTTATTTCTCCCTCTCTTTTCTTATCTTTTTTTCAATATAACCATAATGGGTTTTTTTTTCTTTCCCCCTTTTAGTCATGGGCTTCAGAAAATCTGAAGCCTAAAAAGTGTCTCTACCCTTTTTTTCTCTTTTTCATAATAGGTTTCAGAAGCCCAAATTCGTTTTTGGCAGTAGGCTTCAGTTTTCTAAAGCCCACAATTCATTTTTCTATTTTATTTTTTGTTAAACAAAATTGTATATTGTTGTTGTTGTTGTTGTTTATTATTGTTAGAAATGTTATTGGGATTGTATTTTAAGAGATGCTAAATTTTGTTTATTTATTTTAAGAGATGCTAAATGTTACTTATTTCTAGAACTCTAAGTAAAAAATAGATGTTGTTTATTTATTTAGTTTAAGATATGTTAAATTTTAAAAATGAGCAAAATATTAAAATATAAATATCCTTTTTAGAATAAAATTATGCAAAATTTTATAAGCGATGTCGTGCAGAGTACTTTGCCTACATATTCGTTATAAGATCTCGAAGGTTTATGCACGTGCAAGTTTAGTCGCCTTGTATTTTTCCTTCTTCATGAATTTCCCTTCATTATAAAAAAATTATTAAATAACAATAGTTTAAATTATTTCTGAAACAAGAACTACGTAACCTTGATTTCTCGATACGTTCAAGAATATGTAGGAGCGAAAATAATTTATGTTGGACCCATTTTCCTTTTATTAATTTTCGTGTGTCTTATCTTGATTAATTTTATATCATTACTATTTGATTTTAAAACACTGTTTTATCATGAGAAGGTTAATTTAGACGAGACATCTTGTTAATCTTTTAAAACTTTAAATCTGTTGTTATCCGTTAAATAATAATATGTGTTAAAGAAAAGAACTAATTTAGACGAGACGTCTTATTAACCTCCTCATATTTTTGATTTACTTTATTTAATAATAATATTTTTTTATAAAAAATGGGTTAATTTGGACGAGACGTTTTGTTAATCTTTTGTTTGGTATTAATTCACTTCATGTTATCTCATCTCGTTTTATTTCGTCTTATTCCATTTTATTTAATCTAATCCCTTTTAACTATTTTATTTTAATCTTTAAATATTTAATACAAATTAAGATCAATTTGGACGAGACGTCCTGTTGGTCTTTATTTTTATTCTGTTTTATTTTTAATTGTTATTGTTACTATTGATTAAGTTATTCGATTTAAGATTAATTTGGACAAGACATCCTGTTGATCTTATTTTAAAAATTTCTTGTCTGTATTGTTTGTTTCTTTTCTCGAGAAGTTGAATTAATTTTTAGGCTATTTAAAATGTGCATAATCAATTTTTGGTAATCGTTTTATAACGGACAATATGAGGTGGTAATACCTTCCTCACCTGTAATTCGATTTTCGAACTTAGAATTTCACTTTTATGACCAGTGCTCTAAAAATAATTTTCCCGGTATTTTACTTTTAAAAAATATTGGTGACGACTTCCTTTTTTTCAAAAGGATTTTAAAACGATTTATCTTTTTCGGTCGGCCTCCCACCGCGATCCCGGTCACGACATCGTTTGAATAAAATAGTTTTAATTTTTTGCAGGATATTTTTAAAAAATTAAAACTACACTTCAAAAACATCAATTATTATTGTATTTGGGTTTGAAAATTATCCTTGAAAACTTTTTTAAAAATTAAAAAACTTAAAATTCAAAATCGTAATTAATAAGACCTTAAATTTTATAACGTGAGACGAATAAGTTAAATTCTTATGCATCTTAATTTTCTAGTTTTTCGTCTCACTTTATACCATATATATACACCACGTGTTTTGTGTTACATTTATGAATGTGTTTGTTTTTCGTTCTGTTTGTGGAATAGAAGTTAGAAATATAGAGATTTTAGATTTATTAATTAAATAAAGTTTTGATTGTTTTGAATAATATAAAAATATTAATTATTAAACATTTTAATTTTTACATTTTGGTACAGTTTTTTTCGAAAAGAAAAAAATCGGTACGGACTGTTTAATAAGAGTTCATTGTAATTTTGCATTGGAAATCTATATGGGGTGATTATTTGTCGTCGTTTGATAGACATGACGTGTTCAATTTTCTATTTTTAAGTATTGTGTGGCTATTGAATTAATTACCAATGCAATTAGATCCACTCGATTTTCTCTCTGTTTATACACATCGATTGGTTTGTGTTTCTCACTCGGGTAGTCTTCTAATCATAATACTTAAGAGTCATTTATTACAATCTTCATCCTTATATGAATTTTTCTTATGAGGGCGAAACTACCTCCTTATATGACACAATATTTACGGAAGGAAAACTTACTCTTCATAATATATTAAAGGCTAAAAGGTAAATTTAGCCCCTAGAATTATTAAGATTTTGGTTTTGCCCCCTGAAAAGATTTTTCTTAGTATTGCCTCCCTAGGAAATTTTTAAGGTTAGAATATAACCCCTTCCGTTGACTGCCTCTGCCAACTGATGAGGTGGAGCCCAGTCACATGTCTGTCATTGCATACGTGGCATGTGACTCATCATATTAGGAGCCAAGTCACTGATTAGCACAGATTAGCCTTTTTTAATTAAAGGTTAATGAAATTATTTATTAAGTGAATTAACAAAATAAAAAAAAAGAATAGAAAAAACACGTTGGGTCACTCTTCCTCTTCCTCACTTCGTCTGACCTTCGTGTTTTGCATTTCCTTCCCCACGTGTGGACTCAACGAGCAAGGAGAGGACAAGAATTCGTGGATTGTGGAGGGTGCGTGGCTGGTGGGTTTCTCTACTGCGCGTGCTAGAAGAGGAAAAACACAGGTAAGATTCTTGATGCTTTTAGTGGGAAGGTTGAATTTTTTTCTTTGTGGGGACCATGTGAGGGTTATATTGTTGTAGATGGTGAGTCGTAAATATCAAACTTTAATCAATTTCATTAATCCCTAGTTGTGTTATATGTAACTTTGATTTTTTAATCCTGTTAGGGATGAGTTTTTCGGTAGCTTTTCATCACAAGGGTAAATTTACTAATGGGAACCCTATGAAGTACACAGAGAATGAAATTACTGTTTTCCATAACTTGGATGTTGATAGGTGGTTTTACTTTGAATGTGAGTCTTTGGTAAAGGAGTTGGGTTATACTAAGGAGAGTTTCAAAATGTGGTGGAAAAAGCCTAGTGGGGAGTTTGTTGGCATAACGTGGGACAGTCGTGCATTGGAGGTTGGAGAGTTTGCTGTAAACAATAAATTTGAGGTGGATATTTATGTTGAGCATTTAGTCGTGGACGTTGATGTGTTGTTGGAGTTAGGGTATAAAGAGGACACAAGGCTGGTTGATAAACATGAAGTGGAGACACGAGTTCAGATGGCTGGAAGGACCAAGTCCACACCCAAGGACAGGCCATTTAAGGCATCCAAGAGGCCTGTCACAAGGAGAAAAATTTATAAAAGTGTTAAGGAAAAATTGATTGGTGATGGGGGGCCTAAGTCAACTGCATTGGGAAATGAAAATAAAGGTGGAAAGGAGGTGGAAGCACAATGTCATGTTGAGGTGCAGGGTGCAAGTGCCTTAAATTTCGAGTCAGAAGAGTTGGAAACACAATGTGGTGCTACTGTTGATGGTGCAACAGGACCAAGTGAGGGTGCAGGGGGGTTAGAGTCACAATGTGGTGCTGATGTGGAGGGTGCAAATAGACTAAATAAGGATACAGAGGGGTTGAAAACAAAGTGTGGTGTTGATGTGGAGGGTGCAAATAGACCAAATAAGGATACAGAGGGGTTGAAAACAAAGTGTGGTGTTGATGTGGAGGGTTTGAAACCTGGGAATGATGATAGAGGGGGTCTGGAATCAGGTGGAGGGGAAGGATCAGGAAGGCATGGGGAAGGAGTTAGTTTGGGTACAGATTGGTGCAGACCAGTTGATGAAGATCAATGTGGTGACATTGATGAGGAGTATGAGACAGATGGAATCCACAGTTATGTAAACTCAGATGATGAGTATCAGGGTGAGGATCATGGTGATTTTGGTTTTCAAGCATTTGAAGAGGACATTTTGGGGAGGAGGTGTGAGCTTAGGTTGGGCATGGAGTTCACTTCAATGGTGCAGTTTAGGCAAGCTGTAATGGAGTATAGTGTACATAATGGGAAACAAGTGAAGTATGTTAAGAATGAGCCATGGAGGTGCAGGGTTATTTGCAACACAGATGGATGTGGATGGTTGGCCTTTGCTAGTAGGGTTGGTAGAACAAACATAATAAGATTGAAGACATTCATAGATCAACACTCATGTGGAAGGGTTTTTGATAACAAAATTGTGAATTCTAGGTGGGTTGCAAAGGTTATTTTGCTAAAATTGAAGATTAATAGGCACATGAAGTTGGAGGAGATAAAGGCTGAATTAAGGGTCAGTCATCAAGTGGGGATTACCAGTTGGACAGCACACAATGCTAGGAGAATGGCAACTGAGATGATAGAAGGAGAGGCCAGCAAGCAATATGAACTTCTTTGGAATTATAGTGTTGAATTGAGGAGGGTCAGTGATGGGGCTACCACATGCAGGCTTCAACTGGTTAGTCCAACTAATGGTCTGCAACCCATGTTTCAGAGTTACTACTTATGCCTTGATGCTTGCAAGAAGGGCTTCATAGCTGGGTGTAGGCCATTGATAAGGGTTGATGGATTCCATTTGAAGACCACATTTGGTGGGATTCTCCTAACAGCTGTAGGCGAGGATGCCAATGATCAATATTTTCCACTAGCTGTGGTTGTTGTGGAAGTAGAAAATAAAGAATCTTGGACCTGGTTTCTAACTCTACTACTACAGGACATTGGAACAGATAGAAGGTTGGTCTTTATTTCTGATCAACAAAAGGTATGGACATGGTCTTTGTAATGACTTACTTTTATTTTGAATGTTTCCTTCTGTTATAGTGTTTTGTATTCTGCACAGGGACTCCTACAAGCCATGGATGAGTTGAACTTAGGGGCTGAGCACAGATACTGTGTAAGACACTTACACAGTAATCTAAAGAAGAAGTTTGGTGGTGGGGCATTGTTGAAGGAACACATGATGGGGGCTAGTAAGGCAACCTATATATAGGTTTGGTTTATAGTATTTGTATATTTTTTTTCACAAACACAATGTAGGCACCATATGATTTGCCATATCATGCATATTTTTCATTTCAATGTTATGTTTACAGGGTTGGGAAGCCAAAATAAACCAAATTAAGGATGTTGATCAGGATGCTTGGGGATGGTTGATGGCTATCCCTAAAGAGGCTTGGTGCAGGCACCAATTCTCATACTACCCCAAGTGTGATATTGTGATGAACAACCTGTGTGAGGCCTTTAACAGTGTCATTCTACCTGCAAGGGAGATGCCAATACTCAGCATGCTAGAATGGTTAAGGAGTTACTTAATGGTAAGATTTGCAAAGCTCAGGACCAAAGCAATCAAAATCAAAGGAGACATCATGCCTAAACCATCCAAGAGGATGGAAAAAGAACAACATTTTTCTGCCAACTGGTTTCCACAATGGTCTGGGCATCGGGTTTTTGAAGTTACACATTCTCTATTCAATGAAAAATTTGTTGTTGATCTTGAGAAAATAAGCTGTGGATGTGGATGGTGGGAACTGGTAGGCATACCATGCAGACATGCCATATCATGCATATTACACACAGGACAAAACCCTATTCATTATGTGGATAACTGTTATTCAAAGAGTCAATATGAGAAGTGTTATGGACATGTAGTTGGTGCAATCAATGGCCCAAACCTGTGGCCAATAACAGAACATCCACAAACTCTGCCACCAGCATATAAACGTGGACCCGGGAGGCCAAAGAAACTCAGGAGGAGGGATCCAATAGATGAAGAAAACCCATGCAAATTAAGGAGACAACCTAGAGCCTATGCATGCACCAACTGTGGCACAATAAGCCACAACAGGACTACATGCAAGGAACCACCAAGACAAACAAATGTGAGTAGTTTTTTAAATACTTCAATAATGACTAATACAGATAATGATGTTTGCCCATTTTTTGTTTTAGGAACCTGATCAGGTACCCACAACAGAGCACAATGCCGATGCTGAGGGAGTTGTTGAAGGGACCACTAATGCTGCAACTGCAACTGTCACTATGACTTCAACTGCAACATGTTTAGCTGCTGAAGAGTCATCAGTTAAACAAACTAATTCAGAGGTTCCTGTCAAAAAGAAAAGGGGCAGACCTGCAAAGACAACTGAACAACACTCCAAACCTATCACAAGAGGTAGTGCCAAAGGGAGAGGAAGTGGAAGAAGGACAAGAACAGGAACAACACCAGTAATTATTTTAGATGAAGGAGGTGCAGTTGGAGAGGAAGTTGACATGGTGGCTACACAATCAAGTGTTGTTCAAGACAATGTTTAGCTGTCTGTAATTATCTTAAGACGATGTTATTAGTTGTTGTAATTATCTTAACAGTGTTCAGACAATCTTTTCATTTTCATTCAATGCAGTATGCTTCAGTTCACTTCACTGATAAGTGTTGATTCAATGAATCTTGAAGATGATTGATTCTTGTTGATTTAAGGTGAAAGATAAAGCTAAAAAGAGTTGAAGAGGGTAATTATTGAACAAATAATCTTGAACATTCACAGGTTGGAACAAATGAAAACATTCAACCAATACAAATAACATTCAACCAAACAACATGTTAAAAAGTTTGCATCTTCATTAATAGATCAACATGACAGTTACATTCACCAACACTTCCCATCATCAGGGGCCTAATGCTATGAAATAAATTTTTTAAGGGCCTATTCCTATATTTTGATTGACTGAACCATAACCCTAAATCAGACTACACCATGCCTTTAACCTCTTAACCCATTCACTGCAACCAAGACCAGGATGAGGAAGACAATAGCCCACGACATTGTACACAGCCACATTAGCATGAAATTCCTGGTTCTGTATTCTTTTAATCTGTCTTCCAACATTACAACCTTATCCATCTCCGTGTAAAGAACTCCATTGCCATGGGTAGAGAAGCTAGCAGTCCTTGCAAGGCTTTGTTGCCCACTATCAACCCACTCAAAATATCCACACGACTTCTCGTTCTGTGACAGGAATGGAACATTTTTCAAACATGGGTCACCTTAAAAAACACCAAGACATACACAACAAACCCTAAACGCAAGCTTACCATCCAATTAACACATCTGAAGAATGATCTACCAGGATTTTTTGAGCTCTTCGAAACTAGTTGCAATACAGGTTCGTTACATTTGCATAACCTCCTACAAGGAACCCTTGAGAACGATCCACTTGACCTTGTAGACATGGCAGGCACACTTAACTCACTTGGAAGAATGGGGAAGAAAGCCTAGGGCACCTTTTTATGGGTCAACAAGAAAATTATCCGTTGGGTAAGCAAGCAGCACGTGGGTGAGGAAGAAGAACATAGAAGGAAGAGAATTATGTCTGAATTTGTTAATTAGCTTCACTTAATAAATAATTTCATTAACCTTTAATTAAAAAAGGCTAATCTGTGCTAATCAGTGACTTGGCTCCTAATATGATGAGTCACATGCCACGTATGCAATGACAGACATGTGACTGGGCTCCACCTCATCAGTTGGCAGAGGCAGTCAACGGAAGGGGTTATATTCTAACCTTAAAAATTTCCTAGGGAGGCAATACTAAGAAAAATCTTTTCAGGGGGCAAAACCAAAATCTCAATAATTCTAGGGGCTAAATTTACCTTTTAGCCTATATTAAATATTGATTAGGTTATTTTTCACATTATCAATTAATTTTAAGGTAAAACTTTTATATAATATTAAAATTAGCGTTTAACTTCTCTTTAATTTCATTAGAAGGAGGTTAGTCTTATTGATTTTTATATCAAACCTTTAAAAGAATTAAAAGTATTTTTTTCCTTAATATCAATTAGGTTGTATGTCTATTAATTCTTTTAACTATATATTACCCAAAGACAACGGAACATTAGTTAAGAAAACCGTAAAAATAGATTGGGAGGTCAACCAAAATGAAATTTTTTTATTATTGCAAAGTTAATTATAATAATCTCCCAACTAATCATACTGTAGTTGACACCCAATAAAAATAACCTTGTTACTTTTATACATAAAAGTTAATTTTACTATTTATTATCTGATGATTAGAGTGGGTACGACCATCGATGTATAAATGATCCAAGATTATACAGTTAACAATTTCTTTAAATACTTAAGATGATTTCCTCATGCAAAAAGTTGTACTGATCATCCATATAATGCAGGTTATCCGACTAATCAGGACTTGAACTATGACACATTGGCACCCTTGCTTCATTTTCATCTAAACAATGCTGGAGATCCGTTTCTCGGGAGCAGCTTCTCACTAAATTCCACAACCTTTGAGGTTTGTGTGCTTGATTGGTTTGCAAATCTGTGGGAAATAGAGAAGAGTGAGTATTGGGGATACGTCACAACTGGTGGAACTGAAGGCAACCTTCACGGCATTTTAGTAGGGTATGTTTTCTTTAACAATATTTAATTTCTGTAATCTTTTATATTTCATACATACATAGATATATATAACACAAACATTAATTGATTAATAACTTTTAGGAGAGAACAATTTCCAGACGGGATACTATATACCTCACAAGATTCGCATTATTCAATCGTCAAAATTGCAAGAATGTATCGAATGAAGTGCGTGAAGGTTAACACTTCAGTATCTGGGGAGATTGATTGTGTTGATCTAAAGGCTTTGCTTCTTGCTCATAAAACCAAGCCAGCCATCATCAATCTAAACATAGGTATATCTCTTGTCTCCAACTACTATTGCAATTAACAATACGCACACGCTTTTAGACGAAATTCAGACACTTAACTAGCTAAATTTAAAAAGCGTTCATGTTTTAGGGACAACAATGAAAGGAGGAATTGATGATATTGATCTTGTCGTACAAACGCTTGAAGAATGTGGTTTCACTCGTAACCGATTCTACATTCATTGTGATGGGGCTCTATTTGGAATGATGTTACCTTTTATCAAAGGGGTAAGCTATTTACATAAAACAATGTCACTTAATTTGATAGTGCATGCGCTTAAAAATGGAGATGCGGCGTGTGGAAACAAGCTAGATCCGAGCTGTGACAAAATTAGGTTGAAGTTGATACTAAATATTCTTTGCTGTTTTCAACTTTTTACAGCTAACGTTGTCCCTTCTATGTTGTTATTTTGTTTTAACTTTGTACAGTAAGTGCTCAGCTAAAATATGTTATTAGTACTAAATAAAAAACATATTTTTTATGAGAAATAAAAAAATAATTATTATATACTTTAGCTAAATAATATACACATATATAATGCATTATTTTAAAAATAGAAAATAATATTTTATTATTTTTGTTATAAAATAATTGTTATATATATTTCTCTCAATTTACTAAAATAATAATATTAATATATTATTTTTATTTATGATAATTTTTTTATCCCCATGATTATGCGTTAGTATAAACATGCACAGACATATTATTTTATCATATCTATATTTATATGTATGAAAAATTCGAGGCAGATACCTGAAAATAGTTCTTTTACAAAACTATTGAAATATAATTTCTTTCTTACATTTAAATATACCTAAACTTAATTATTTATTTCAAAAAAATTATTTATTATAATTAAATTTTAAATATGTTATCGAAACAATTGATTCTCAATTTGGGCCAAAAAAAATAAAATAATATTATTAACTACAATTTAATTTTAAAATTAAAATTTAGTTTTAAAATAAAAATGATATCATTATTTGCATAGAAACTTACTTGTTGATGAAAAAACTATTATTACGAAAGTTAACATCATTATAGTATGGATGTCCCCGACTTGACAGAATTGTCTCCGAAGAGGATATGAGCCAAATCAAAAAGGAAACAAAATTTTTATTCATCTTACCTCGTATATCTATTAAACTATTATATCTTTCAAACACTCTGAATATTATTATCAAACTTTAATGCCAGTCATAATATTTATTTTTTCAACAATTCTTATTTATTATATTTTCATTAAATAACTCTGAAAAATTAATAATAATATTCTTAAATTAGTTTGTAGTCCTTATAATATATATATTTTCATGTTTTGGTCCTTAAAAATTTATATGTTTTTAAAATATTTTTTATTGCTATTTATGACAACTTGTTATGCATTTAATAACAATTACCATGAGAATGAGGCAGCAAGTGAGGTGTCATGTAAAAATATATAACATGATGAATGATAGCCAAAACTAGCAATTTCTTTTATAGAGACTAAAACCAGCGGTGATTATATTAAGAAACAGAATATTTTTAAACCTTAATAAAAAATAATTTGAATGGAAACTATCTATCTACAATATTATTATCTATAGCATTCATATGGTTACTATCTAATGTGATTTCGTCTAAAATGTTGTGTGGTTGATTGCAGAGGCACCAAATATTACCTTCAGGAAACCTATTGGAAGCGTAACTATTTCTGGGCATAAGTTCTTAGGATGTCCAACTCCTTGTGGTGTTCTTATAACTCGTTTAAAATACATCAAAGAACTATCTAGAGATGTTGAGTACATTGACTCACGGGACATCACAATCACTAGTAGCCGTAGTGGTCATGCTCCAATCTTTCTATGGTATGCTCTCAAAAGAAGAGGTTCAAGAGGACTCCAAAATGAAGTGCATAAATGCATAATAAACGCACGCTATTTACATAATCGATTACGTGATGTTGGCATTAGTGCAATGTTAACCAACTTTAGCACTACAGTGGTCTTTGAGAGGCCCTCAGATGATGACTTTAACCATAGGTGGAATTTGGCATGCAATGGAAATATTGCGCATGTAGTGGTCATGCAACATGTTACCATTGAAATGTTGGACTCGTTTATTAGTGAATTTCATAAAAAACGACTAATTTGGTTAAAAGACGGACAATTTCAACCTCTATGCATTGCAAAAGATGTTGGTTCTAAAAATTGTGCTTGTTCAATGCACAAATCATGAAGAAGAATCCATCAATTTTTTCTTTTGATTTTATGTGCACTTAAGAGAGGATATATCTTCTGTATGTTGAGAATTTATCAATTACTTTTGTCATTTTAAATTTTTTGTGATTTAAATTAATGAAATGTTATTCAATATTCTTAGGCCACTTCGGGACGAATGATAAGATTTTTTTTTGGTTAAATAAGAATCGAAAACAAGACAACAAAAGAATGAAATTTATCAACCCAACCATAAATAAAGGCTTAAAAAAATAGGTATTCACAGGCTTCATGAGGGACTTAGCAAATATGCACTTTCCATTGCCCATGTAAAAGGTTTTTGCACTTCCTGTAACACTTTCTGAACATCATTGCTCTTCACAGTCCGAGGACTGGAACCTTCATAGTAAACGACCCATGATTAAAGCATTACATAGTTAGAGATTTGGTTGCAAAAGCAAGCGTTCAGTGCTTGCTTGATCCTTACTGAGAAGGAAGCTGGTGCAGGTCTAGTTGAATGCCCTGAGAAAATAAATTCAATGCTTAAAAGGAAGCAACCTAACATGTAAAATGTCAAAAATGGGAAAAAGAGAGAATTTTTGCGTCAAACAGTATAAACTATGACCTAGCTGTGGAGTGCCCCACTAGTCATGGAACACACTACCAAAAGGGCCATGAAAAGAAAACAATATAGTGCTCAAACAGTATGAACCACGATCTAGCCATGGAGTGCCCCACTGGTCATGGAACACAATGTTCCCTGCGCAACAAAAATGGCATACCAAAAGTCAGGATGAACCATGACTAGGCCATGAATCCTGCCACGGTCGTGGTTTATGGTCTGGACCAAAAGCATTGCTTTTAGAGTTTCTTTTTCTCCCTCACTCTCCCTTATTCCAATTCCCACAACCCTAGCTGCCCTTTTTTCTTTTCTTTTCTCTCTTACTCTAACTTCCTCTCCTTTTTCCCTCATCCCCGTCCATTCAAAATCCCTTATCCCCTACCATCAAACCTCACCAAAGTTCTCCATAAATCCATTTTCTATAGAAACTTCCTTTTTCCTCACACTAAGCAGGAAAAAAGTCCAATGGGTTAACCCAAAAGTAAGTAGTTTAAATGTCCAGTGTTGTTATTTATTAAGTTCTGAAAAGTTGAAATAACATTCTCCATGTTTATTTTATGTACCTTGTAGTCTCATAGGCACGGGTAGCTATAAGCGCGGGTATTACGTCATGTACACCATGATGAACATTGTCCAAAAACATATAGTAGATGAATGGACAGATGTAAGTGTTCACTTGTCTACTTTCTATAAATTTTTATTCATATTATAATTAAGTTTTTATGCTAATTGTTTTGTGTCTTGTTTGCAACACTTTTAGAATTGATCAAGCTTCCCAGAGGCAGACATAGATCATATCATATTAGAGAGCAATTCGCCATATACTTCCATGAAGTCAAGCAAGGACTTCGATAGTATAAGATTTTTATTCTCTTTTATTTATTGTACCTAGTGTAGGATTCTAACTAGGGTTTAGATTGTATTTTATTTGAGTTATGTAAATATTATTCATTGTATATAGATTTAGTTTCTTCATTATGTATACTTTAATGATAGAACACCCCAGTTAGTCTCTGTTGCCAACAGAGTCAGATACTTAGGTCCTCTACTTAGTAAGTTGGACCCATAGATCCCCCACGTCCATTATCGTCGGACACATAGGTCCCTACCATTAGACGTCCATTGGAAGTGGGTGACGTGGGTCTTTAAGTGCCAACTGGGACTGCCACGTATGCATCAAATGACATCATTACCATGAGAAACAACACGACGTTGTTTAGGCTTAAACAGTGGACGACATCGTTTAGCCTTAAAAAGCCAACAACACAGTGGATTCTTCACCTTAGTGAAACCTAATTCCCCAATTGTCTATGTTCTTAGTCTCGTATGATACCAAAATCCTCAATTCTCTCAATTTTCTCTCTCGTAACCCTAAACACAATCCCTTCAATCCCCTTCAATTCTCTCTTTTCACTCTCTGGTAACCCTAAACGTAATCCCCTCAATTCCCCAAGGCTTGGAACTCTCTCTTGTAACCCTAGGCACCCAATTGGTCGGTGTCGTCAGCGATCGTGTTGGACGGGGATCGTATTGGGCAGTGTCGTCAGTAATAGGAGATCGCGTTGAGGTTAGTAAACCCGTGAACCCCTACATTGGTTCTATATTTGTGTATTGGTTCTGTGTTTGCGTATTGGTTCTGTGTTTACGTAGTGTCTCTTGTAATATGAGGTTTATTTTGTTAGAAAATGTTTTTTGAAAATGTTGTTCGAAAATGTTGTGAGCAAATGTTGTGGGAAAATTTTGTGTAAAAATGTTTGTGTTGTTCTGTGAATGAAGATGCTTGTGTTGGTCAGGGTTGAATGTGTCATTATTTTGACTTTTTTCAAAGTGGGGTTTGTAATATGTTGATTAGGGTTTTTTTGAACATGTGGTAATTCCCCTTGTAGCCATCGACTTCTTATGGTGTGTTTTGTTTACTGTTATCCTTTTGTTTAGTGTTTTGTAAATTCCATGTTATGATTGTGTTATGTTTAGTGTTATCATTCTGTTTATGACCTTGTTATGACATTGTAATGTTATGTTTATTGTGGTTCTTCTGTTAAGGAACCAAACAAGATGTTATGTGTTGTTTACTGTTTTCCTTTTATTTAGGGTCATGTTATGATTCTATTATGTTGTGTTTGGTTTATTGTTTATGACAGTATTGATTGTGTTGTTATGTATTTTGGGTTTGATACTCAGATTAGGCTTCACATAAGGGGTAGGTTTGTGGTTAATGGGCATGACAAAAAGGGATATAAGGGGGGTAAGGTGAAAGAGTGGAAGGAGTTGGACCCTGACTATTTAGACTTCTTTGTTTTCATTAGGTTCGTTGAAAATTGTGAGTTCTTTAGGATAGAGAAGGTGTATTGGTATAACCCCAAGTTGGAGATGAATGAATGGTTGAATGTGTTGAAGGGGGATACTGATATATTGGACATGGTCAGGTGTACTAAGGATAACCAGGGGGTAATGGATGTATATTTTGAGCATCCAGTTGATGACACAGTATTGATGGATGTGGATGAGGGGGACCCTGTTACAGCTGATAAGGTGAAGGTGAAGGTGAAGGTGAAGGTGCTGGTGAGTATGGATAATGAAGCTGAGTGTGTTAGTCCTGAGACTAGGGAGGAGGATGTTGGGGGCAGCTCTAGGACCAGGGAAGAAGATGATGGGGGAACTTCTAGGATCAGTGATGAAGATGTAGGTACATGTGATGAAGGTAATGAGACCAGTGATGAAGGGTTAGAGGACAGTGATAAGAAAAAGAAGAAACATAAGAGGAAGGTACAAGAGAAAAGAAAGTCGGCTATTCCTACTATAATTGACAGTGATTCTAACATTGAAGATGTAACTAGATATAGGTTGGGTGATGAAGGCATTGATGGAGGTTCTGAAAACTCTTGGGTTTCAGAAGAGTTGAAAACTCTTCAAGGTTCAGATGAGGAGGATGAGTCTAGAGAGGTGTATCCTCAATACAATGAGACAGCTACTTTTGGGCATGTGGTGCTGGAGTATGAGATGGAGTTCTCCATACTTTCCATTTTTAAACATGTTGTTAAAGATTACAATGTACATCTGTGGGGAACTATTGAAGAGAAACCCTGGGTCTACAGTAAATATGGAATATGAACCACAGCCTGAAGGATCACCAGTGTTCAGTAGGCTGTATATTTGTTTAAAGGGGTGTTAGGATAGATTTGTTAACTGCAGAAGACCATTGGTGAGGCTGGATGGATGTTTTTTGAAAGGCTACTATATAGGACAATTGTTGACTGCTGTAGGACAGGATGCCAACAACCATGTATGGCCCATTGCTTATGGGGTTTGTTAGATTGAGAACAAGGAGATCTGGAAATGGCTTTTGGAGCTATTACATGGAGATATAGATGATTATAAGGAGAGGATGTTGACCTTTATGAGTGACATGCAGAAGGTATGAACACTAACCCTTATAATTCTGCATTTTTTTCAAAACCTAATACCTATTATGGACTAATGCTTGTATTCTTTTGTATGGTTTTTGTAGGGCCTGATACCTGCACTACAGGAGGTGATGCCTGGTGTGCCACACAGATACTGTGTGTGGCACCTATGGCAGAACTTCTCAAAACAATAGAGGAGGAAAGAGCTAAGGGGACTCCTGTGGCAGCCAGGCCAACTACAATAAATGATTTTAAAAAAAAATATGTTGAAAATTAGGATGGTAGATGAGAAGGCTTGGACATACCTGTGTAAATTTCCAAAGGAGGCATGGAGTAAGGCCTTCTTTGATGAAAACTGCAAGGTGGACAATATCACCAATAACAATTGTGAGGTGCTCAACTCCAAGCTTCTACATGTCAAGTGTAAACCCATTCTGACAATGCTTGAGGAGGTCAGGACCTATATCATGGTCACTATAGGCAATCATAAGTTGAAGTTAATAGGCCATTCTGGGAGGTTACCCCCAATTCAACAAAGTAGGTTGGAAAAGGCCAAGACTGCAAGTAATAACTATACAGTGGTGTGGACAGGTATTTCCTATTTTCTTTAATGTTTTTTTGCTTAACATTTCAATACCTAGTCTTTGACTTGTCATATATCTTATGTAGGTGATGGTGGAGTTGAGAGATATAAGGTAACTTGTTTTCCAGACAAGGTGTCTGTTAATTTGGGGACACAAAAGTGCACTTGTAGAGTATGGCAGCTGACAGGTTTGTGTGTGTAATGTTTAATTGAATCAACCTCAATATGCATATTAACTTATACATGTATGTTAACTGCAGGACTGTCATGCAAGCATGCCTGTGCAGCCATAGCCCACAAAGGAGAAAGACCAAAAGATCATTGCCATGTAGGGGTCACAATGGCAGCTTGGACTGCAACCTATGAACACCATATTGAATCTGTCCCAGGCTTAGAGTTTTGGGAGAAGACAGGATTTGTCCCACCAGTTCCACCAACAATTCAAAAGACAATTGGGAGGCCCAAAAAGCAGAGGAGGAAGGAGAACCAAACAAAGAATAACACTGATTCAACAGAGAAGTGTAAAAACAACAATAAAGGGGACAACCATACAAAGAAGATGAAGAGGAAGCTACAGCCAGGGAGATATAGTGAGTGTGGTCAGACTGGACATAGGAAAGGCTCATGTTCAGTGGCTAAAGACAACAAAAGAAGAGTTGAGGAAACACAAACCCAAGAAACCAACCAAAGCATTCAACCCTAGGAAACCCAACATACCAACCCAATACCTCAACAAACCCAAGATATGATTGAAGTATCTACCTCATAGCCAATGTCTCAAACAACCTCTGTGAGGAGAAGTCCAAGGTTGGCAGCTCCACCCCTTGCCACAACTTCACCACCCAGGAGGAGTCTAAGGAGGAAGTTGCCTACCCAAAGGGCTGGAGACATGAGTTTCATAGAAACACCAGGATTAAGGAAATGATTCCAAATTTGATATGGCGAATGACAAAGCTGACAACATATATTAGTTTCCCCCCTGTTTTTATATGACAATTTGATGGTTCCATGTAATTTTGGTTTAGCCTGGTGCTACCAAATTTGACAATTTGATGGTTTGCTGTAACTCTGGTTTTATGTTAATTATGCAACAATTTTGCTTGTGTGTTAATTCTGGTGAAAATTAGACAAGCAATTGATAGGTGAAAAATAGTGATGCAAATATCTTGGTTCATATTAATGCTTGCACCAGGTGTGGACAATTTCTGGTGCATATTAAAGGTAGTCTAGTCACCATTTTTCCTGCAAATACTGAGCTGTGGTGATTGGTGAAAACTAATGGTTTTTGAAAATGCTTATGGGGTTCAACTAAAAATGTTTTATAGGTGAAAACTGAAAATGATGACTGGTGAAAACTTAAAATCAATCACAGGTGAAAACTAAAAATGGTGATTGGTAAAAACTTAAAATCAATCACAGGTGAAAACTAAAAAATGGTTATTAGTGAAAACTTAAAAACAGAGTTGTTGAACTATAATGGTGTAACTTGCATTTTCCCTAAACCATTTACTGTATTTTCAGTACTTTATGCTACTGCTAAATCCATAAACCATTTTCAGTAAATGTATTACTTGCTTCAAACACAAACTCAGTTTTTGAACCATGAAGACAATTAAATATTTTTTTTAACAGACCCTTGTGGCAATTCAATGAATACAACATTCTCATTGTCAAATACAAAGGAACACACATTCTCATTTTCACTGTCAAAGGAATAAAACCAAAAATCAGGATTCTCATTACAAAGGCTTGGACATATTCCTGAATTATACTACCCTAAGAACCAGGAACCAAAACCAAAACCAAAGTCAAAATTGTTACACCCTGCACAACCAAAACCATCCTCAACTTATGCAATTCCTGATGGATTTCCATGCATCCTTTCTTCACCAACGATTCCATTTGCATCTGCCACATACCTTCCTCCTTACGTATAACTTGGGCTATAGCTTCACAGACATCCCTGTGCACATCATATTTATGCCCTTCAATTACTTCCTTTATCTCTGTTAGCTTACATAACATTGTATTCCTCATTTCTTCCCCGTGAAGTACATTGTCCCCATCCTGGACCCATGAAAAAAAATCACATTGTCCTCCTTGGAGTTGTGCGCATCTCCAAAATTGTCGATTTAGGTTGTTCACTGTATGGGACACACATAATGCTGGTGGGTCGCCATAACGGCAACAGAGCCACCATCAACCTTGGCTGGATGAAGAGGATGAGGATCCCTAACTTGGGTTCTGACTCATGGTGAATTCGCTAAAGCCTTGAGAATTCACAGATGGTGAGGGATACTGATCAGGGTTGTGGGAGAAGAGAGGGGAACATGGTGATTCGCATATGGCTTGGCATATTAGGGTTGTAGAACGAAGATAGGAAATGAATTTGGTTAGGTTTTACCCCCAAAACGGCGTCGTTTAATTACCATTGTAGGCTCTGATGCCAGTAAGTAAAATGACGTCGTTTGATGCATAAGTGGTAGTCCTAGTTGGCACTTAACGACCCACGTCACCCACTTCCAACGGACGTCTAATGGTAGGGACCTATGTGTCCGAAGATAATGGACGTGGGGGATCTATGGGTCCAACTTACTAAGTAGAGGACGTAAGTGTCCAGTTCTGTTGTCGACAGGGACTAACTAGGGTGTTCTGTCTACTTTAATGTTATATCATGTGTTTTCATTAATTGGTGCAACAATTGAACTGTCTGTGAATATACTATGTTGGTTATGTAACATTGCATGTTTGAGAAATCGATTAAACCAAACCCGCTTTTAAAAAATTTATATTTAAACTCGGTTATGGTAATAATCGTGTTTAAATGTACATTTTAAACACGGTTGTTGTCATAACTGTAACATCCCCTGTTACACCTTAATAAATACTAAAAAATTCATAATTTTTTTTAAAAAGAAATGATTGTTAAAAGAAAACTATCAGAATAAATTACATACATCATTTCTGAAATACCTCATAAATATTATTAAAACTTTATAAAGTAATTTTACATTCATCCGAAGAAAATAAATATTAAACATTATAAGAAAGAGAGGAAACTCCATGGCCCAGAAGCAGTTACTTAATAACTTTATTTATTCATTGGACCACGGTATTCATACCGAGCTCCCTTTCTAGAACGTACTATATATACTACCGAGATTCTTCGATTCTTCCCTCTGAACCATCAATTTAAAACATATGAAACAAAACCACAGAGAAAAGAGTGAGAAACAAAATATAATATTCCCAAATAGGGCATAAGCAATAAAGGGTTTTCACAAACTAATATATAATAATATCAATCACAATCACAATCACACAGACAATCAATTACGAATGCATGAATGTTATGCAATATCTTCATCATAACTTACCTATATATGTGGGCCCTTAAATTTTAATTTGCACTGGGCCAACTAGGAGCTTACACTGTTCCACAAGTCCGGATAATAATAATATGAACAGCTCAACTGGCATGGAAACACTTAGAGACTAGTTAGATTGAGAAAGTTTTTATTGTGAAAGTACCCGACACTAGGGAGCTACCCCAGGTCCCCTAAAGCACCCTTTCACACCCTCTCATCCCAAGGCTCGTAATTAAGGCTCCTCTAATGTATCTTCGGTTTCTATAATCCATCCCCAGACAATATCATTTTGTTTCACTTTAATGATTTATGATGCATGAACTACTCACGTATTTAATTGGTTAAGGCTTTTAGAAACTCAATTATTAAATACCTTAAAGGTTTACAACATCATTTCAATAAACTGTATATTTTCTCAATTCTCTAAATTTCTGTCCCATAAATAAATTTAGTACAGTTTTCGAATCTCACCGAAATTGAGTTTCTAAGCCTTAAATAACTCAAAACTTTCTCATATAAAACTTTACATAAACTTCCTTCGGTATTTATAGGAAGGAAAATTACTATGCATTCCATTATTTTAATATAAAAGTACTGTACATTTTTTGAAAATTCAACCCTGGTTAATGTGCATCTTTTGAAAATTTCGTACATGCACAGTATTTTGCATAGTAAATGTCGGCTAAATTATTAAGTCAAATAGTAACCTTTCACTCAGTATATTTTAAATATTCAAAATTAGTCCTTTTTTAAATTTAGTGATATTATATCAGTCCTCACTAATTTTATAATAAGTAATATAAAGTTTAAATTTTAAAAATCTAAAATTTTCTGTTAATAAAAATTTATTGATGCGTTTTCAATTTTTTAACGATTGGAAAAAATCAAGATTTTTCTCAAACCGATCATTTTTAGATAAGTCTACTTGAAATAGATTTATGAACACCATCTCTGAAAATCAGGAGATGATAACATTTAAAAATAAATCCATCTTCCCCACTTCTCCCTGTTTTTCTCAGTGGCTAACTCACCCCATTACCATGGTTGGAACCTGCAGAAATAATGGAAGGGTGCTACTATAAGAGCCCATCAGAAAACCAAAAAGGGCATCCGTAGCTATCTACGATCAGAGAACCAAAACTTTGATATCACTTTACCCATACCATCTCTAAAATATAGACAGGAACAAAGGCCATAATCAATTTTTTTTCAAAAACAGAAATCAGAGAACTAAAAAACAAGGCATAGATCAGAAAAAGAAATAAAGATCCAAAACTCATCACTCTCCATCTCCCATCTCTCGGTGAGTTTCTCCCTCTCTCTTGGCTACCATATCTTCTTCTTCCTCCTCGCCGACCAGACCGCCGCCCAACCCCTCCTCTGCTCGGTCTCCACCGGCGGCCTCTGGATCTATCGCCGACCGCCACTGGCGCCCCCCTCTCGATCGATCCCCCCTCTCTCTCCCTCCTTCTCTCCTCCGATCTCCCTCTCTCTCTCACTCACCTCCCTCTCGGTCTTTCTCTCTCGGGTGTGAACCACCGTACGCCGGCCACCACCTTTTAACGCCGACCGACGCCACGCCACCAAGCTCCTCCCTCTCCGGTTCCTTCTCCCTCCTGACCGGCGCCAATCTCCCTCCCCCCTCCCTCTCTTGTTCGGTCCTTTCTCTCTCTCTCTCTCTCTTAAACTCTATTTCACTCTTTATCTTCTCTCTCTGCCGCCCTCCCCCCTGATGCATATTTCTTTGGCTTTTGATTCAAATAAAACCCTATTGGGTTTATTTGACTAGTCCTTCTTTTTTTTCTTTTATGGGCTTCAGACTTATGAAGCCCAATGGCCATGGGTATAGTTTTTTTAGAAAATAAGGGAAAAAGACAAAACAAAAGGATTCTTGCATTAGTGTTAGGATTAAAAGTGTTTTAATACTTTATGTTTCTAGAAGACTATTAAGTAGAAAAATAAATAATTTATTGTTATTATTTTATTTATTTGTTTCTAATTTTTTATAAGGAAAGATAGCTTTCATTTTAAGACAATTTTAGAAAATAGTAGAATCTAAGTATCCTTTTAAGAAAATAGAAATAAATATTTCTCTTCTTTAAAAAGTGGTGAAATCTAAACATCCTTCTTAAAATAAAGATTAAGTGTTAATTCAAAAATAAAAAAATAAATATTAAATATATGTTTCTTTTAGAATAAATATCATGATCTTATAAGCAATGTTGTGTAAAATTACTTTTGCCTACATTTGCGATATAAGACTTCGGAAGGATTATGCACGTGCGATCTTACTTCGCTTTGTATTTTTCCTTCCTCGTAAATTTCCTTTTATTATTAAAAATCAAATCAATTTAATAATTTTAAAAATAATTTAAATATTTTCAAAATTAATTTCATCAAAGAACTACGTAACCCTGATTTCTCAATAAATTTGAGAATACGTAGGAGCGGGAATCAATTCCTGTCGGGCCCACTTTCTCGTTATTAATTTCTATGTCTCTGCTATTATTTTGATTAATTTTATATAGTCAATATTTTAAAATTTTATTGTCGCAAGGAGGTTAATTTAGATGTGACGTCTTGTTAATCTCATATTTTAATATTTTATTAGAATAATATTTTCTTTAAAATGAGGTTAATTTAAACGCGACGTCTTGTTAATCTCATGTTTTAATATTTATATTTAAAATAATATTTTCTTTAAAATGAGGTTAATTTAGACGCGACGTCTTGTTAATCTCATGTTTTAATATTTTTATTTAAAATAATATTTTTTTTAAAATGAGGTTAATTTAGACGCGACGTCTTGTTAATCTCATATTTTTAAATACTTTTATTAAAAATAATATTTTTTTAATCAACTTTATTTTTTTATTTATTTCATTAATTTTATTTTAATCTTCAAATTTATATACAAATTAAGGTTAATTTGGATGAGACATTCTGTTAATCTTTACTTTCACTCTGTTTTACTTTTTTCTTATAGTTGTTGTTTTGTCGAGTTTCTAACTGTTATTGTTTTGTCATCTCTTACTGTTATTGTTTTAATCTTTTACTGTCATTATTTTTTTTACTGTCACTGTTTAGTCTTCTACCGTTACTATTTTCTTCTTTCTTACTGTCACTATTTGGTCAAATTTCTTACTGTTACTGTTCGGTCTGTTTTGTCTGTTTGAGTCTGCTTTGTCATTTTGTACATTTCTTTTCATAAAAGAAGTTAAAATAATTTCTAAACTATGTTGAAATAAGCACTATCAATTTAAGGTAACCGTTTTATAACGGACAGTTGTGAGGTGCTAATACCTTCCTCACCTGTAATTTGACTCCCGGACTTAGAATTTCATTTTCATAACCAGTGTTTTTAAAAAAGAGGTTTTTCCTGATATTTTTATCCTAAAAAATATTGGTGGCGACTCCCTGTTTTCTTTTCAAAAAGATTTCAAAAAAAACGTTTTATTTTTAAGGGTCAGCCGTCCCGCCGCGATCCCGGTCGTGACAAGATTTTAGAAATTTTTCTTATAATTTAACTTTATTTTCTTATAAATATTTTTAATTTTAAGTCACTTATATGAATTTAAAATTATTTAAAAATATTATTTTATTAACATAATTCAAAAATTTCAAAAATTTATAAATAATACGTAGATTAAAAAGTTCTAAAACCATAATTTAATTCCTTCAAAATTTTAATATAAAAATAAAAATAGGGATGTTACAATAACTGTGTTTAAAATTAGTAACAATTAAATAGGGCTAGGTCATAACTGTGTTTAAAACTACTAACATTTAAACATAGTTATACTCATAACCGTGTTTTAAATTCACTACTTTTAAACACGGTTTTGAACAACCATGGTCGAACATCTTTAAACACGGTTGAAAACCGTGGTTAACCCTTATTTATTACCACGGCTTAAAGAAACACGATTTTTAAGTGTTTAAAAATCCAGTTTAATTGTGTTTATATTAAACACACACAAAGTGAAACCACTAAAAGAAAAAGATAATTGTCTATGCTTCATCTCATACAATTATTCACAATGGAACCACGAACAATTCGATAATGCAGTCTATGACATTGTTTGCAATATATAGGTGTGGACACTTGAATGATCAAAATTATTGTCAACCGCTAATCTGAAATCATTGACAATAGTTCAATATTGTCATGGTTTTACTGGTAACCGCAAATATAAATTCATATTGTCAACGTAGACACAGAGCCTTGCAATCCCAACCATAGTCTTCTCAACATTTATTTATGCAACATCATTGCAAATGACAAAAGATTAACCTTTATTTATAACACGATCAGTATAGCATGATTCACAAACTATATCATTTAAAAGAATCATTAACCAGACTAACTTTCAAAGGCAACAAAAGTGTCATCCTATAATACATTGTTTTGTATTTTAAAACAAGATAAAAATAAACGTTTAATCATTTATGTTTTACGTACTTTTTGATTAACTTCTTTAAGTCTTGTTTTGTTAATTGTGTGCATTGTACAAGCACAATTTTCAGAACCAATGTCGTTTGCAGTGCATAGAGGTTGAAATTGTACATCTTTCAACCAAATTAGTCGCTTTTGTAGAAATTCCCTAAGGAATCCAAAATTTCAATGGTAACATGTTGCATGACCACTACATGTGCAATATTTCCAATGCATGCCAAATTCCACCTATGGATAAAGCCATCATCCACCGGCGTCTCAAAGGCCACTGTATTACTAAACTTGTTTAACATTGCACCAATGCCCACATCACATAATCGATTTTGTAAGTAGCGTGCATTCATTATGCATTTATGCACTTCATTTTGAAGTCCTCTTAAGCCTCTTCTTTTGAGAGCATACCACAGGAAAATTGGTGCATGGCCACTACGGCTACCTGTGATTGTAGCATCCCTTGAAGCAATGATTTCAACATCCCTTGATAGTGCATTTATGTATTCCAAACGAGTTATCACAATACCACAAGGAATTGGACATCCCAAAAACTTATGCCCATAAATAGCTTCACTTCCAATAGGTTTCCTGAAGGTAATATTTGGTGCCTGTGCAATCAAATTTTCGTAAATTAATATATATATGTGTGCATATGGTTTATATTAAGATTATTATTTTAATAAATAAAGGAGAAATAAATATAATAAATATTTTATACTAAAAATAATAATGAAATATTATTATTTTCCATGTTTTAACCTAATAAGATAATATTATTTTATTATATATATCGTACTTCTATAGTATATATTATAATTATTTTTTATTTCTTATGAATAAACGTATTTTTCTTTTTTATTATAATTGCATAACATATTGAAGCTGAGCACATAATCTACGAGGGATGATAAAAAATAGTATAAATTATGAGTACATTAGAAATTTTAAAAAAAATATATTTTATGCTTGAATGTAAATAATCTCTCTTTTTTTCTTTATCTTTCTTCTTGTCTTCCAAGTCAATACTAAGTTAAAATTAAATAAGATCAACAGATGGGATAATGTTAGCTGTAAAAAGTTGATAATAAGAAAAAGAATTAGTATCAACTTCACCCTAATTTGTCAAAGCTCCCATATCTTCTTTCCATATAAATGTTCAACCTTTATCACACACCTATTTTTAAGGGTGGAAATAAATTTGATTAAATTAGACTTTACGAGTTTGACCCATAAAAAATTTAAAAAGCCTAAGTTTAATCTAATTAACTCAATAATCGGTCATATGTTTACTAAAATGTCTTGTAAACAAACAAATGAGTCTTTTAACTCGAATAGACTAGCAATCTATTGACCCAAAAAGACCTAAAAAATCTATTTTCGAGACCTATAAAATGAAAAATAAATAAATTCTAAACAATAATATTTAACAGTTAAATAGGTTTTAAGCTCAAATTATCTAATAATGAATCAAATATAAAATTAATAATTATTCAACCAAAATGACACATTAAACAAAGTTTTAGGATTTTCTAATTTTAAGTTATATTATACATTAAAATTTTTATAAATATATTATTTAATATATATTATAATAATAAAAGTCTTATCTCATTAAATGAAGTTAGCTATATGGATCATACAACGTCATTGTGCCTTGTCATTTACCAAATCATCAATAACCTTTTATATATATATATATATATATATATATATATATATATATATATATATATATAGGGGATGTATGTTATGAGAAAAATTATTTTATGTTAGATTGAGAGGAACGAATCTGAGCCGTATAACCATATAATGGATGGTTGAGTTTAAAAGTTTTTCAAAGTCACATGATCACTTAAAATGTCACATGACTTATTTAAAAACTCACATGATTAATCTTAATCATCTATTATATGGTTATACGACTCAGATTCACTCCTTTCACTTTCACATAAGAGAGCATTTCTCATATAATATATCATATATATTGAACTGGTCTAATCCGGGGTCAAAGATCCGGAGTGGGGACCAGCCTCGAAAGTCAAGGATAGAAGTGTTTGTACATCGGTACAGTGGGTATCCGGTATTATAATCTAAACTCTCAGTGGAAGAGTCCGGTCTTGATGTCCTGGAGATCCTACACACCAAGCTTTCACATTGAAGATGGGCGAAAGGTGGTGTCACCTGCAAAGATTCTCCGACGCTCAAATCAGTGAAAAAGAATAAGGATTCCAGGGGATTTGAGCAATGTAACAATAGATAGGGAGTAAGAATAGCGTTACCTTTTATGAGTGTGAGAATCGACTACTTATTGATGAGCATAGAGAATGAATCGTTAGGCACAGGTGGGGCCATGAGACAAATAGTACATTGCACAGTGTACGATTCTGACACACGACGCGGGGAGAGCCGCGTTCCTCGCGTATCCTCCTTGCGGTTGTACCTTGTACCTTCTGTCGGGTGACGTGGATACTTTCCGGTGTGCAAGGTAAGAACCTGGACATACCGGTATGGAGAACGCCTCATACGGATTTACAGTCCGAAGATATACCTATGAGGCCGGTAGCATAGTGAGAACGGATGCCCAGGTACCGGTATCGAGACCGGATCATATATATATATATATATATATATATATATATATAACCATTTTAATGTAATAGACAAATTTGACTGGGTTGACTCGATAAGCTAATCATAAGGTTTTTTAAAATTACATGGTTTATTTAATTAAATAGATTTCTTAACCGATAAATTTAATCTAAATATACTTTAGATAAAACAATCATTACTTATTTCCACCCCATTAATTTCAATACTACCTTATGTAAATAACTTACCCCCTTGACAAAAGGCAACATCATTCCAAATAGAGCTCCATCACAATGAAGGTAGAATCGGTCAGGAGTGAAACCGCATTCTTCAAGCGTTTGTGTTACAAGATCAAGATCGTCAATTCCTCCTTTCATTGTTGTCCCTAAAAGATGAACCTCTCTTAACTTTAGCAAATTAAGTGTCTAAATTATTTGAAACAAAAAAAGCATGTGCGTATTGTTAATTGCAATAGTAGTTGGAGACAAGAGATATACCTATGTTTAGATTGATGATGGCTGGCTTGGTTTTATGAGCAAGAAGCAAAGCCTTTAGATCAACACAATCAATCTCCCCAGATACTGAAGTGTTAACCTTCACGCACTTCATTCGATACATTCTTGCAATTTTGACGATTGAATAATGCGAATCTTGTGAGGTATATAGTATCCCGTCTGGAAATTGTTCTCTCCTAAAAGTTATTAATCAATTAATGTTTGTGTTATATATATCTATGTATGTATGAAATATAAAAGATTACAGAAATTAAATATTGTTAAAGAAAACATACCCTACTAAAATGCCGTGAAGGTTGCCTTCAGTTCCACCAGTTGTGACGTATCCCCAATACTCACTCTTCTCTATTTCCCACAGATTTGCAAACCAATCAAGCACACAAACCTCAAAGGTTGTGGAATTTAGTGAGAAGCTGCTCCCGAGAAACGGATCTCCAGCATTGTTTAGATGAAAATGAAGCAAGGGTGCCAATGTGTCATAGTTCAAGTCCTGATTAGTCGGATAACCTGCATTATATGGATGATCAGTACAACTTTTTGCATGAGGAAATCATCTTAAGTATTTAAAGAAATTGTTAACTGTATAATCTTGGATCATTTATACATCGATGGTCGTACCCACTCTAATCATCAGATAATAAATAGTAAAATTAACTTTTATGTATAAAAGTAACAAGGTTATTTTTATTGGGTGTCAACTATAGTATGATTAGTTGGGAGATTATTATAATTAACTTTGCAATAATAAAAAATTTTCATTTTGGTTGACCTCCCAATCTATTTTTACGGTTTTCTTAACTAATGTTCAGTTGTCTTTGGGTAATATATAGTTAAAAGAATTAATAGACATACAACCTAATTATATTAAGGAAAAAAATACTTTTAATTCTTTTAAAGGTTTGATATAAAAATCAATAAGACTAACCTCCTTCTAATAAAATTAAAGAGAAGTTAAACGCTAATTTTAATATTATGTTAAAAGTTTTATCTTAAAATTAATTGATAATGTAAAGAATAACCTAATCGATATTTAAATCACACAAGATATATTATGAAGATAAGTATTCCTTCCGTAAATATTGTGTCATATAAGGAGGTAGTTTCGCTCTCATAAAAAAAAAATTCATATAAGGATGATGATTGTAATAAATGACTCTTTTTAAGTAATATCATTAGAAGACTACCCAAGTTGCGCATGTTGCGCTGATTAAGAGTCTGGACGTAGTGATTAATTACTGAAGCCAAAATGGGTTCTGGCTCGCCACTGGAGTGGCTGATTGCAAGCTTCATGTCTTCAATAATGTCCCTCTGCTTCTCTTCTTTTCCACTACATTGCTTGCCATTGCTGACAACCCTCTGAATTTGGTGAGGCATGTCATGGCCGTAAATGGGTTGGGGGGACTGCATCATCTTCGCATCTTTGTATATCGCGTTCTTCTTAACCCCAATCGGCTTCCCCGGAGTTGGCTGCAGACCATTCGCCGGCATTAACTCCGGTGAGTTGTCGGTGGAGGCCATTGATTAACTAGTTGCAAATTTAGTAAGTGATGAGTCAGTGTGTTGGGTCATATAGGTGGAGGACAGAGAGCATAGGCCCTGGCTTTGGTTCCACGTAGAGTCCTAAGCATGCAAATTACATGCTTACGTGCTTGTGCACAGTGGCACTGTGTTGCCATTTGGCTCAATGTTGACAAACTTAAAAGGATTCTTCTGCATGAGTTTTGGTGCAATCTAGGAAAGAACTCTTGTTTGAATAATTAATAGGGAAGAGATTAATTGTTAAATTTCACTAAGCTGAAAGAATACAACTAATCTTATACTTAATAATAGGGGGAGACGACGATACTTAAAAACTATACAAAGAATAAAAGAAAGATGATGTCAAGAGAAAAAACATTGGTGTGATGGATAGAGATCAGCATGAGTGATAAGTGGCAGAATTCTAGATATTGGCAGACTAAAGTCCCGTGAAAACATGGTTTATGATGGCTGTGGATTCCTTTATCAGAATGACCTATTCCTCGCCATGGTCCACCCAATAATGCCCGAGCTCAAATTCTTGCCTAATATTGGAAATGGAACTTGATATGCTAGAGTCTGATCATAAACCTCAAATCCATGGAGTCCAACTTCCGCACATGTTGCAAAGATAATAACTATCTCTGCAATACTACCAATTTCTGTGAAATCCAAAGGAAGGCACAATATTAATGAAAATTTTCGGTAAGAGATTTTGTGATACACCCGCGCTTGCTTTCACAGATTTTGTGATTCAAAACTTAAAGCAGAAAAAGAAAAACTATTTATCAAAATAGAATGGTTTTAGAATAAATTATTTGACAATCATAAATGTGTACCAAATTTTAATTGCGAAACAAATGTGGTGACATGTGGCTCTGGGGTTGCGGAACGCACAGTGGCTTAGCATATGGCACGCTGATTCGCAATCTGCGCGCGCATGTGCCACACTTGTCTAGAATTCCTAAAGCTGCATGTAGGTACATTTGCTATTTTTACAAGAGTTCTTGACATATTTAACTGTATATAGAACGTTGTTAACTATTTTACAAGAGTTCTTTTACTTTTTGATAAAATTATTTATCTGTTTATTATATTATTGTTATTTTTCTCTCAGCTTTTTTAAAATTTTATATTTGACAATTTCACTTATATTAATTACTCTAATTCTATTAATGAGAAATAAAAGATTATTTCATTAAATCAATACTATAAATTTTTATCTTACGAGGTATGTAATATAACCTTTTATATTATTTTAAAAATATCACTAAATAAAATTTTATAAAAAGTAAATTTGAATAAAATCATCTTTTAAAAAAAATTAGACAAAGATATCATTAACCATAATCATAATCAAAATAAAAATATTATCACATTTTCATATATTTTGTTGATTAAATTTATGACTTTGTTATGTCCTAATTTAGTTATATTTTAATCAGTAGTATGGTGTCTTTCAAATAATGAAATTTTTATGCTACGTATGATTTAAATTAAGTGATATTATGATGTTTTAATAATATATTATATAAGAATAAATTAATTGATGTTTAATTAATATAAAAGAGACCATATTGATATCTTACGAGATAAAAATTCATTATATTAATTTGATGATTTAGTTTTTGTTTCTCATGAATAAAATTAAAGCAATATAAATGAAACTATCAAATATAAAAATATTAAAATTTTGAACAATTAAGAGAAAAGTAATAATAATATAATAGAAAAAAAAATATTATAAAAAATATAAAAGAAAAATTTGAAGTAATTTTGGTCCACTTTCAAACCAAAATGTGCGATTTGGTACAAAATTTGAAGCGTAAATGATAAATCAAATCATAGCAGCAACCCCATTCCAATTTCAAAAGAAAAAGTACAGGGTTCCATAAATGAATAATCATAAACCCCCTCCAATCTTGATTTTCCGGTTAACCAACCCAAAAATACATCCTACGGTCAAACGGAGTTTTGACTGTCTCAAACAGCATGAATGATCAATATTAATCCTTAAATTTTTTCATTTCCCCAACTCCGTTTTCCCAACTGAAAACCAAATGGACACGAAATTTTTTTTTCGTTTTCTGGTTTCCCTTTTATACATTTACACACATGTATGCAGTCTGCACCACCATAAAGCCGGCAATACAAATCTTAAATTAAAATTAAAATCAAAATGTATCTAATTTTACTAATTTCATACGACTCCATGGTAAATCAGGTTTTGGAATGCTATGCGCTGCATATTATTCTTCCCATTATCACACACAAATTCACATATGTTTTGATACCCAACATAAATATTTATTGCATATATGACATTTGAAAATTATTTTAGAGGTTATTTAACTTATTTAGGTGTGAAAAATGTTAACCAATGTGTTTTTCTTGTTGCATTGAAACAGTAGTTAAAATTAAATAAAAATAAATAAAAATAAATTACTTAAAAATATCATTAATGTCAACTCGTCATAATTTTTAATAAAAATTATATTTTTAATTTCTTAAATAATATTCTTAGAGAATTGGTTAACTCACTCATTTTGTAATTTGTTTTACGTGACCTTTTCACACCATGTTCATTTCATCTTATGTTTTAGGTTAAATATATATTTGAGTCCTCTGTAACTGTGTCAAAATATTGCAATAATTGAAAATATTGCAAAAAACAGATATTTTAACTCTCAACTAGACAAAATGTGTCAAGCATATACACTGAGTAATTAGGGTATTTTGGTGTTGTTTAACAAACACATTTGATATACTAAATTTTACATAATTAGTTTAGTAAAATATAATTTTTTTACATGTATATAAAATAAATAATTTATTTTGTATTTTCTTAAAACGTTTTTCTCACAACCTTGTAAAACCTTTTTACATGTAGCCTATTTATTTTTAATATAAACTAGTGTGCATTCATACAGAGTATTTATTTTTCATGTTTCCTATGCGCAACACAGGAAACAAAATTTTATTTTAAAATTTATCATAGAAAATAATTTTAAAATTATAATATTTATAAATATATAGTTTTAGGTCGAAAATTCAAATATTGGTAGATGATAGTGTACTATCTTAAATTTTTTAGAATTAATATATTTTATATAATTCTTTTAAATGTGGTGTTTTCTTTCTAAAAAAACTTTTTCCAAGTCATATGCATTAAGTTTTTTAGGTCATGTAAATATTTATTTCTATATTTTACAAAAACTCATGTATTATAAAATAAAATTAACCTAATCAAAAAAATACTCAGTTAGTAGTTTACTTTATTGATTTCTAAAAATAATATGACTTTCCAATTTACCTTTTGCTCTGAATTAATGTGTTTGATTTGGTTTCTTTGAATTTGTTAATTTAGGTGGTGATGTCTAATATACTACTTTTTATAATTAATAAATGTAAATAAGAATACACAAAAAAGTATTGTCCCCACCTAGGGTCGGAGAGGGGTCCTCTCCATCATTAATAGGTAATTAATTCTATGATTAATCTTATGTTGGCCATAGTCTCGTGGGCTTGGGCCTGGTTGCCCCAGTCCTAGCCTTTGTATAAATACGGCTTGTAAACACATTTATGGGTTAAGTGACACGGTTAAGAGAATAAATCTATTTTCCTATAGCAATACTCTAGGGTTTCTGATAATCCTAGTTCTTGTTGTGAACAAATCCTTTATAAAAATTATAATTATGTCTTGTAAAAAGTAACATTTAAAAACTCTACCTCACAATAAGAATTAAATGTGATAGTACTAAATATCATTTAGGAAATAGTTTTTGTTCCCGTTTAATCAAAATTTATCTATATTAATATACAACATAAATTTACGAAAAATGTGTAATGTAAAAAAGTATCATTTTTATATGAATTTATCAAATAATTTGAATATTAATAGGTAATAATTTAAACATATCCACTCTTGTATTAGTTACATATATATTCATATATATATATATATATATATATATATAAAAGTTTTACGTGTAATAAAAATAAAGAAACATTTTTTAAGAAAATAATAAAGAAGAAAATACTAGATAATATAATAACCGATATAAAACAGTTTACGCGTAACATCCCAATTTTTAATTATTGGTTAATTTAATATTAATCGATAATTAAATTGGGATTGTTAGATAAAATTTAAAGGAGTATGTTAATTTCTGGGAATTACCTAGGTAATTTTAAATAGCTTAAAGCTACCAGGTAGTTTCAGAAATTAACTGAACACCTAGAATTACAAAAATACCCCTAAAAACTAAAATAGTCAATTCACTCTTTTCTTAATTCACTCTTGTGTGCATATGCCTAAGGGAAAAAATGGAACATTGGCTTTTTCTTCATCATCATCCCACGGCTTCACCACTCCATAATCATCTTCTTTCTTCATGCTTATCAAAGCTAAAGGCAAGCTTTAAGTTCCATTTTCCTTCTTCTTCTCGCAGGAAAACTTGAAAGGCATGGGGTTTTCTTAGTTTCTCCATTGACGAAGGTAAGCTCAAGAACCCATTTTTGTTTATGGTTCTAATTCTAGAGCGTGAACTTCAATTTCTTATATTTAAAGCTTGTAGAGTGTTTTGGAACCAATTTGAGCTTGTGGGCAGCCTTGGGTATTCTTAGGTTCACCAATGTTCCATTTGCAAAAGTATGTTTCAATGGACCCATGTTCAATTTGTTTAATTTGCCATACTTTCAATTCCATCATTTCAATTTGTGAGCTCCGGGACCTTGTGAAGTTTGATTTCGAGAATCATCGACGACATTCAGCTAGTCAGATACTTTCAAAGCTTCGTTGTTTTACTAAATTGTTAGTATTTATGATGTTTCAGGTTCCCGAATTCATATAATTCAAGTGTATTGGTTGAATTCAGTTGGCGGTTGGTTAATCAGAGAATTATCTATATGTTTTTGATATAGGTTTGGATTGGATGGCCATCGAAAAGTGTTTTGAGCAGCGGAATCTTGGATTCTAGGTAGGGGGTATTATATATTTTAAATGTATGAGTTACGCAGGATAAAGAATATATTAGTAATTGTTGATGATAAAGTTAGTTGTTCCTTGTAATGAATTTAATGTTAATATGGATAACGTAAATGTGTTAGAGTATGTCCCCGAAATGGCTAATTGGTATTTGATATGATTTGGATATGTGTTGATAGAATTAATTGTGATTTTGTTCATATGATGAATATTGAATATTGCATGAGGTTGAAATAGACGAATATGTGTAACATTTGATAATTGATTGATGAATTACCATTAGATTGGTTAATTATGCTTAATTTATGTTGATGATGTTATTGCATTGGATTGCAATTAATTATGATGATATTTGATTGATGATTATATTGGTATAATGCATAGGATTGCCTTAAGTAAGCTTGGGATAACTTAAATAATGATGTGAATTGATTATAATGGATGGTTGTGCATAGCATTTGCATAAGGACGCGCACAAGACTGCAAGAGGCCTGTGATGCCGGCCTAAATGGGAGGGTGGCCTTTGCATAGACACAGATTCTATGGTGGTTTCTTCGGATTCCACGGACGTCTTTAAGTGGAACTCAAGGTCGGTCTGTATCACTATTATTGATTTACCGTTGTCACTAAGAGTGACTGGTGTTGCCATATGGGTGAACGGTTGGGTACTTGTAAAACGATCGAATAAGTTAAGAAAAATTTTATATACTACAATATTAATCCCATCATTAGAGTCAGATCTGCATACATCTACATTAGTGCTATGAGGCAGCCATTATGATATTGAGAAGCTGTTATTGATGATGATTGAAATTGTGTTGATAATATCTATGATGATATGATTATGTATATATTAATTATGTTAAATGACAAAAGATGATATAATGATGAATATGTTGATATGGTATAGTGTATTGAATTGGATTAACTAAATGAAATGAATTATGGCAAATTTGGTTCTTTATTTGTCTTTTAACAAATATATGTTCAACCCTGCACCAATTTTTATGTCATAGTGAACTTAGATAGCGAAAAAGAATGGTAGAAGCTTAAGAAATTTGATGAACACTCCTTGAGTGGATTCATGGGATATATTTATATATGTATATATTGTATAGCTTTTGATATGTATAGCCTTGGCCAGCTCTCTTTTGATACTTGATATATAATTATATATTAGATTAGGTAGCTGATAACCTCAGTTGAGGTTTAGAATTATTTTTGATACATATATATAAGTTATAATAATGAATTGAATTTGTATTATGGGCAGGTTGTGCTAAATGGCATTGAGCCTAGAATGTTACAATTGATAAGTAAGTGATGATAAATGTAGTGTAGCGTTGAAGTTGAATGATTTAGTATATGGAATTGTGAGAATTATGCATTAAATAAGGAATTGAACAGGCCAAAATGAGATATGTGGGGTTATGGAACCCTCAAAGAGGTTGGATAGCTTATATAACGTATTTGAATTATGTTAGAATTGGTCTAGACCAAATTGAATAAAAATTGATAGGTTAGGTTGGTGTAAATGGCCTAAAATGGTCACCTTAATCAGAGTTTCATAGCTCAACTTATGCACAGAAAATCACAGTACGTCTCTACTAGAGAACCCCAACAGGGCAGTTTTGCATAATGCAGTACTGGGCCCAACCTAGGCCGAATTAGCCTCTCCTTCCTTCATCAGAGTTGTAGGTATTTGAGCGATAGAGATGTAGCCACTAAATTAACCTCAATCAAAGTTTTATAGCTCAAGTTATACGCAAAAAACTGAATTGCTCTGTCGTTGAAATTCCAAACAGGGCGATTTTGCATAATGCAGTACCGAACCCAATCTAGGCCGAATTGGTCTCTTGTCTTCGCATCAAAGTTTTAGGTATTCGAGCTACGAAGGTATACCAATTAGATTCACTCCAATCGAAGTCTCGTAGCTCAAGTTATGCGCAAGATGTCAAACCTGTATATTCTTCATTTTTCTCCCTTTTCACTTAGCTTCTACAAAATCTTTCTGGGTCTGTCTTACCCAGAGTTAGGGATATCTAGGCGGTATTAGAGGTATCTAAGTAGCCAAATTTGGTACACTAATAAAAAATTCTTATATTTTTATTAAGTAAGTGTTATATCACGTTATTATATCTATATTTTATACAATTTATTTTAATAATTGATATAAAATAGTTTCACATCATATATGTAACATCTCAATTTTACTTATTATTTAATTTTATTAACTAGATAATTAAATTAGGAATGTCAAATTAATTAATGGTAGATACGTTAATTTTTGAAAATTATCGGAGTAATTTTTTGGGTAACCAAAAGTTACGGGATTAGTCTCCGAAATTAACTAAATGCTCAAGGTTACCAAATTGTTACCTTATCACTCCTAGCCATGGCACGTGTCCCACCCAAAGAATATTCATCACGTCATTACTCGCCACATGTATTCCACTTCCACACCCTTTTCCGTGCCATTGTTCTATTACCATATATATGCATTCCATGTGCTCCAATTTCACATTAAAAACAACCCATTATTCCCTTACAATTTCATTTCAATTACTCCACCAATTGTTCTTATCATTCACTTTTCCAATTCCTCATCACAACAACGAATTTGCATCTCTCAATTCACTCTTTGTATTCCAAATTTTTCTTCAAAATTTTCACTTCGCGCCATCTACTTCATGTATTTTATTTTCTTCAAATCATCATCAACACCAACGAACATCACTACATCTTTACGTCATTGCTTCATATATTCCCATCTTATATCTACTTCAATTTCTCCATTTTTTTGTTCTTCATCACAAAACACCATCATGCCTCTTCCACTCTCGATGCAAGCTTTCTTTCCCTCTGGAAGCCTTTCGCATACATGGTCGCGAGTATCACCGAGCTCAGAGGTTTGCGAGGGTTAGCCGATCATTCGATCGAAGGTTTGATCGAAGTTAAAATGAAGAGTCTCGACTACCGACCGGTGCGAAATCGGCATTGGTAAGCTAACCGAGCCTCAATCCTTACATGCATGGCATTTTCTTTTCCATTCATGCATGCTGGAATTTTTTTCTGTATTTGTTGGAATTTAAACTACTTGCATGTGACTGATTCGTCCATTTTTTGAGAAAATTATCAGCATAAAAGTCGTTCCTCTTTATTTCCTCTTCCCAACAAGCCAAACAACACTCAAATCGATTGTCTAGATAAAAAATTATGGCCAAAATACGAAAATTGTATTTTCTGGAAACTTTATTTTGGGACAACAACCTATTTTCACAATTATATACATTTTCGCTCAAAACTGGGGTTTGTTGTCCTCATGAAAGTTGTAGAGAATTTTATTATGAAAATTTGAGATCGTAAATGCAACACCCATAGCCTAAGTTATGCTAAAAATAAGCAAGCATACATAAGGTTATCACTCTATGCACAAATTAGTGGAAAATGGTAAATTGGGAATTTTCTACTTGGAATTAAATATTGGTGTCTTCATGAAAGTGATAGGAAATTGTGTCGTGAAAATTTTAAAATTGGAATCACTTAAATTTGATAACCATAGCTTAAATTAAGCCTAAAATACGAAACTAAGCGTAAATTGACAGGCTAGGATTAAAGTTTAAATTCTTTTTAAAATGAATCAGTAAAACCCCAAAATGAAAAAATATAGAAAATCAAATATGAATCCCTGTAAGGTTAAAATAATATTTATTGAATTTTCAAGCTAGCCCTAGGCTTGGGCTTTTCTTTTAAAACACTAAAAAAGGGGTAGTTTAGGGAAAATAATTCCTCAAGCCTAACGTACGGACCCAAAACAATATTAAAAAATTTTTAAAAGCTGATTGAAATTTTTATTATTAGAATTTAGGTTGATTAGCTTAGTTAAAGTATTTCTACTTTTAAAATTGTTATGACTATGGAAAATCACATATGACAACGAAAAATAAATAATGATGATATGGTTGATAATTACATTTGGAATGTAATTTATTGATAGCTTGATAATGGTAAATGAAAAAATAAATAGAATTGATAATGCGAATGATGTTCTTGATGAATTTAATAATTATTAATTATGTTGATAATGGAACTTATAATTATAATTAATGGTGATTATAATTATTGAGTATCTCTTGTTATTGATTATTATTGAGAATGGAATTGGTAAACTTATGAATTTGATATTATCGGCAATTACTAGAAAAATTAGAATTGTTGATGAAATTGTCAATCAGTTATAATGTTTCAATAATGATAAATGATTAGAAATATGTGTTATGCTATGGTTGAATATTTGGTTGTGAAACCATTGGTGATGGTAACCAAGTGGTAACCCCTGATGATGGAAATTAAGTGGTTTATTGATGATTGATAATTGTTTGACATAACATTTGCATTCAGACGCTCATAAGACTGCAGGGGGCTTGTGATGCCTGCCTAGATGAGAGGGTGTCCTAATGGTAAGGCACAAACCCTGTGGTGGTTTCTTGAGATTCCACAGCCGTCTTCGAGTTGGACTCAAGGCCAGCCCGCAACACTTGAGTTGAGGTGTTGTTATCACTGAAAGTGACTGGTGTTGTAAAATGGGCGAGCAATTTAGTACCGGTAAAAAGAATTAATGATATATATTGAGAAAAATGTTTTACTACTGTATAAATCTCATCAGTAGAGTTGGATCTACATGCATATGCATTAGCATATACATATTGAAATTGAAATGTTTTTGGGCAGCTTATGATGATTAGTGTTATGGTTGATGCATCTATGTTAGGGTAAGTATGTTAAATGGCAATGTTATTAATGGTGAATTGTGATAATTGGTTGATTAGATGAAAAGTAGGATCATTATGTGATTATTGTAAGAACTGGATATGTATTGTTATAGGTTGAGGGTAATTCCAGATCAATATTTGTCATTATATATATATACTCACCCCTAAATATTTTTAATTATAATGAACCTGGAACGAGGAGAAGACTAGTGAGATGCCAGTATTGAGATTAATGATCTTTTGGAAGGATTTTGTACATAATTGTATAGTTTTGATGTTGTATGCCTTGGTCGGCTCTTTTGATACACCTTGTATATGTACGTGTATAGTGGATTAGGTATCTGATAACCTCACTGGAGGCTTTGTATCTATTTTGGTATCTATGTGCTTATGTTAATGAGTTAGTAAATTAAAAACATATTATAGTGTTGAATTATATATATTTTTGCCCAGGAAATTTTAGGGAATCATATAATGACACATATGTGTTTTAGGGCTTCTGAGCGATCAAATTGATTCATAAAAATTGGAAAACTTTCCTCTGTATTTTTAATAAATAAGTGTTATAATTTTAATGGTATCAGAGCGGACTTTAAGGTCTAAGGCCAAGATGTGCTTGCTATGAGTAAATGGTTATTGCATGCAATATGACCAGTTGCCATAATTGCCTATGTGATATCCTATTGGATTAGTAAATGCTGAAAAATATACTGAGAAAATTTATTAAATGATGGGTATTCAATATACTTAATTCTAAAATTTGAATTCCTTATCCTTGAAAACATATTGAAGTGTGGTGTGATTTCAGGGTAAGGAATGGCTAGTCGTCAGGGCATGGATAGCGTTTCAGTGTTTTGTTGACATTCTAGAAAGGCAGGGCCAACTCAAGGCCAACCTTAGGCCCAAGATCATCAAGGATTAGATCATCTTTTGAAGCGGAAACCAAATGAGTTTCACGAAAGGTTCAACCCTTAACAAGCATATGTGTGGATTCAGGATCTGGAGTATATCTTTGGTAGACTATGATGCACTAAGGCATAAAAAGTTGAGTATGTTGTGTTTATGCTTCAAAGTGAAACTGAGAATTGGTGGAAGATTACCAAGGCAAGGATTATAGTTGCTGGGACCCATTTGATCTAGGATAACTTTAAAGCACACTTTCTGGAGTAGTATTTTTTAGATACTATCAAAAGTAAGAAAGAGCTAGAATTCATGGAACTCAAGCAGGGTTCTATGACTATAGAGGAATATGCAACAAAGTTTGAGGAGTTGTGCTTGATTTATCCCATGTTTCAGTAGGCAGGAACTAAAGGTTCCAAATGCATTAAATTTGAAAACGCCTTAAGGCCAAAGATCAAGAAAGATTTTAGACATCAAGAGATCCAAAAATTTTCGGTATTAGTAAACAAATGTAGAATCTATGAATATGATAAAACCTATGTGGGACAAAGCAAGAATGTATAATCTTTGAAGCCTTAGCAGCCTGGCTTTAAAAAGCGGGACAATTCTAGATAGAGTTTAAACAAAGGTGGATCATCCTCTAAGTTTAGAGGGCGTGGTGGACGAGGAGACTGTGCTGGTGGCTATCCTCGGGATGTGCAATGTTTTAAATGTGGCGGTGATCACTTTCCCAGAGATGAAATTGTTTGCTTCCAGTGTAACCAGAAGGGGCATATTCACCCTAATTGTCCTCAAAACCAATAAGGAGAAATGCTAATGCTAATCGTGGAGGCTTTGAAGGTTGAGGCCAAGGAAATGGTAGCTGCGGAGGTCATGTAATGGTGGACATGGTAATCCTACTACTGGTATGAATGTAAACCAAGGCGGGAATGTTAACCTACAAGTTACAGGCCAGGTGTTTGCAATTAACAGTGAGTAAGCTACACAGGCTGGAGATCTGGCGCAAAGTAAGTTTGTTATGAATGGTTTTGAGATATCTGTGATATTTGACATAAGTGCCACACATTCTTTCATCTCTGAAGAATAATGTGTTAGGCGCCTAGAGCTACTTATTATTATGCTAAAGCATGAATTATGTGTTTATATGCCTACAGGCTCCTGTTTAAGAACTGAGAAAATGCATTAATGTTGATATGTTGCTTGAGGGTAGAAGATTTGTTGTTACCCTGGTTTGCTTACCTATGAAATACTTAAGAGGTTATTTTAAGCATGGATTGGCTAGCAGCCAATAAAGTGATGGTAGATCGTCAAAACTGAAAGGTGATCTTTCTGACGAGGAATACCAAAGACTTCATAGTCCATGGTATATCTCAGTTGTTGATGTTGCTAGATATAGTTGACAAAAAGAGTGGACCTAAAATAAATGAGATTCCTGTTGTGAGCGATTTTCTGGAAGAGGTGCCCGGTATACCACCTAAAAGGGATGTTGAATTTTCAATTGACCTGATACCTAGAGCTAAACCAGTATCCAGGGCTCCCTATAGAATGTCCCCAGTTGAATTATATGAATTGAAAAAACAAGTTGAGAAACTATTAGAGAAGTAGTTTATTCGACCTAGTGGTCACCGTGGGGTGCCCCGGTGTTACTAGTTAAGAAGAAAGATGGTAGTATGAGGTTATGCGTTTATTGCTGCCAATTAAATAAGTTGATGATAAAGAATAAATATCCATTACCGAGGATTAATGATTTAATTGATTAGTTGAAGGGGTGCTTTAGTGTTTCCAAAGATTGATTTGTGATTCGGATACCATCAGATCCAGGTGAAGGCTTGACATTCCCAAAACGGTGTTCAGGACCCATTATGGACACTTTGAATTTGTGGTGATGTCGTTTGGTGTAACCAACTCCCCGGCTGTGTTCATGAACTATATGAACAATATCTTTCATCTTTATCTGGATCGGTTTGTTGTGGTGTTTATTGATGACATTTTGAAATATTCTACATCCCATCAAGAGCATGAAGAACATCACCGTTTGGTACTTCAGGTACTGAAGGAGAAATAATTGTTTGCCAAACTGCCCAAATGTGATTTTTGGTTAGATAAGATCGAATTTTAGGGGCATGTTATCCCTAAGGATGAGGTTGTTGTTGATCCATCCAAGGTGAAAGCAGTTATGGCTTAGAAGAGGCCTAAATCTATCCCTGAGATCAGGAGCTTTAAGGGTCTAGCCAGTTATTACCAGAGGTTTATTGAGGAATTCTCCAAGATTGCACTACCTATGACAAAATTGACCAAAAATGGTGTTCCTTTTATGTGGACCCCTGAATGTGAAAGGAATTTTCAAGAACTAAAGGCCAAGACTTCCACACCTATGTTAGCATTGCTTAACTTGGAGGAAATTTTTGTGGTGTACTTTGATGCATTCAGGCTGGGCTTAGGTGTGTGTTGATGTAGAATGGTAGAGTTATAACTTATGCCTCGTGACAACTGCGATTGCATGAACAAAATTATCCCACACATGATTTAAAGCTTGCAAATGTGGTCTTTGCATTAAAACTTTAAAGACATTACCTGTATGGATCCAAATTTAAGGTGTATAGCGACCATAAAAGCTTAAAATACATGTTTGATCATAAGGAGTTGAATATGAGACAGAGAAGATGGATTGAATTCCAGAAAGATTATGAATTTGACTTGAGGTATCATTCGGGAAAGGCGAATGTTGTTGCTAATGCCTTAAGCTGGAAATCCATTCATGTGGTTGTGATGATGGTGAAAGAGATGGAATTGTTTGAACAATTCAGAGATTTGAATCTGGCTGTGGATGTTTCTTCACTTGATAAGGTGATTGTGGGTATATTAAAGATAGAAAATGAGTTTCTAAAGCTAGTTTATGTGCAACAATTGATTGATGTTTATCTTACAGAGTTGAAAGAGACTCAAGCTAGTGGTAAGGACTTGTTGTTGACTGAAGGTTATAATGGTATTTAGAGGGTTAAAGGCCGAATTTATATGTCTGATTCTGGTGATTTGAGGAAGATAATGCATGATGAGGCTCATAGAAGCATACTGAGTATCCATTTGGAAACTACAAAAATGTATCAGGATCTGAGATCGAGTTTCTGGTGTCCAGGATTGAAGAAAGATGTTGATTATGTTGCTCGTTGCATTATATGTTAGAAGGCTAAGGTTGAGCACCAGAAACCATCTAGTGAGTTACAACCTCTTTAGATTCCTGTATGGAAATGGGATGTACTTGCTATGGATTTTGTTATGAAACTACCTAGGACCCGAGCGAGTCATGATGCTATCTGGGTTATTGTGGATAGATTGATGAAGTCTGCAAATTTCTTATCTATCAGTATGAGATACCCGTTGTAGAGACTAATATAGTTGTATATCAGTGAGATCATTCAGCTACATGGTGTTCCATCTAGTATTGTGTCGGATAGAAATATGAAGTTCACTTCCTGGTTTTGGGGAAGCTTGCACCAGGAGTTAGGCTCGAAGCTCTGATTGAGTTTAACCTGTCATCCTTAGATGGATGGGTAGTTGGAACGTAGTATTCAGAATTTGGAGGACTTGTTTAGGTCCTGTGCTACAACATAGTGGTAGTTAGGAGCAGTTCCTCCCGTTGATCGAGTTTACTTATAATAGCAGTTACCACAACATCAGTATGGCTTCATTCGAGGCCTTGTATAGCAAGAAGTGTTAAACACCTTTGTATTGGTTGGAGACCGATGAATGTTTGATGTTGGGGCCTGAAATTGTGCAGCAAGCTACAAAACAAATTGAAATGATTCATGAGAAAATGAAAGCATCCCAAGACAGGCAGAAAAGTTACTATGATAATATGAGGAAACCACTCGAGTTTCAGGTTGGTGATTTTGTATTCCTGAAGGTTTCACCTTAAAAAGGTATTGGACGAGTGTTAAAAAGTGCAAAATTGAGCGCAAGACACATTAGATCCTATGAAATCCTAAAGAGGATTGGTTCTGTGGCCTACCAGATTGCACTTCCTCCTCACTTGGCGAATCTCCATAATGTGTTTCATGTATCCCAGCTGAGGAAATATATGTCAGATCCTTTGCATGAGATTGTAGATGATGATGTTGAGATTAGGGACAACCTGACTATACCTGCTAAGCCAACACGTATTATTGGTAGATCGATTAAATGCTTGAGAAGCAAGGAGATTCCACTTGTGAAAGTGGTGTGGCAGCAGGGAAATTGTACTACTTGGATTTGGGAGCGTGAGGATGTGATAAGGAAACATTATCCTGAGTTATTTCATTGAGGTATGTGATATTTTGAATTTTGAGGACAAAACTTTTGTAGGATGGGAGAATTGTAACATCTCGATTTTACTTATTGGTTAACTTTATTAATCAGATAATTAAATTGGGAATGTCAAATTAATTAATAGTGGGTACGTTAATTTTTAAAAATTATTGAAGTATTTTTTGGGTAACTTGAAGTTATAGGATTAGTCTCCGAAATTAACTAAAAGCTCAAGGTTACCAAATTGTCACCTTATCACTCCTAGTCATGACACGTGTCCCACCTAAAGAATATTCATCACGCCATTACCCGCCACATATACTCCATTTCCACGCCTTTTTTCATGCCATTGTTCCATTACCATATATATGCATTCCCTGTTCTCCAATTTCACATTAAAAGCAAGCCATTATTCCCTTGCAATTTCACTTTAATTATTACTCCACCAATTGATCTTATCATTCACTTTTCCAATTCCTCATCACATCACTACATTTGCATCTCTCAATTCACTCTTGGCATTCTAAATTTTTCTTCTTCAAAATTTTCACTTCATGCCACATACTTCATATATTTTATTTTCTTCAAATCATCATCAACACCACCGAACATCACTACCTCTTCATGTCTTTGCTTCACATCCCCACCTTATATCTACTTCAATTTCTCCATTTTTTTGTTCTTCATCACAAAACACCACCATGCCTCTTCCACTCTTGCATGCAAGCTCTTTTTCCCTCTCGAAGCCTTTCGCATGCATAGCAGCGAGCATCGTGAAGCTCAAAGGTTCGTTAAGGGTTAGCCGATCGTTCAATCAGAGGTTTGGTCAAAGTCGAAACGAAGAGTCTCGGTCACCAACGAGTGTGAAATCGGCATCGATAAGCTAATCGAGCCTCGATCCTTATATGCATGGCCTTTTCTTTTCTATTCATGCAGCTGGAATTTCTTTCTATGTTTACTGGAATTTAAATTGCTTGCATGAGGTTGATCTGTCCATGTTTTGAGAAAATTACCAACATAAAAGGTGTTCATCTTTATTTCTTCTTTCCAATGAGCCAAAAAACACCCAAATCCGATGTCTAAATAAAAAATTATGGCCAAAAAATGAAAATTGTATTTTCTAAAATTTTATTTCAGGACCACAACCTATTTTCACAAATATGTACTTTTTGGCTCAAAACTTGGTTTTGTTGTCCGCATGAAAGTTGTAAAGAATTTTGTTGCTAGAATTTTGGGACTAAATCGCTTAAATCCGACACCCGTAGCCCAAGTTATGCTAAAAATAAGGACCTACGCGCAAGATTATCATTCTATATGCAAATCAGTGGAAAAAATAGTAAATTGAGAATTTTTTACTTGGAATTACATGTTGGTGTCTTCATAAAAGTGATAGGAAATTGTGTCATAGATATTTTAAAATTAGAATCACCTGAATCTGACAATCATGGCTTAAATTAACTTGAAAATATGAAAGTATACGCAAATCGATGAGCTTGATTTAAAGTTTAAACTTTTTTTAAAATGAGGGTAAAACCCCTAAATGAAAAAGATATAGAAAATGAATTACGAAGCCCCGTAAGGATAACATAATATTTATCGAATTGCCAAGCTAGTCCTAGACTCGGGCTTTTGTTTTAAATTGCTACAAAATGGGCGGTTTAGGGAAAAGAATTCATGACACCTAATGTACGGAACCAAAACAATATTAGAAAATTTTTAGAAGCCAATTGTAAATGTTATTATTAGAATTTAAATTGATTAGATTAATTAAAGTATTTCTACATTTATTTAAATATAGAGGTTTATGCGAACGACAAAGCAGGACCACCAGACCTCTTGGACTGATTTCTTAAGGTATAGGGAACTTTATATTTTAAATGCATGAATTATGAACGGATGAGGATGTGTGTAGATTATTATAGTTAATTATGAATATCAGTGACGATGATGATGGTTATTATAATAATTATTAAATTTTTTAATGAAAAGAGTTAATGTTAAATTGATATCCCCATTGTGAGTTGGTTATTAAAATTAAAATTGTTATGACTATGGAATTTAAATTGCTTGCATAAGACTTATCCATCCATTTTCTGAAAAAATCATCAAGATAAAAGTTGTTCCTCTTTGTGTCCTCTTTCCAACGAGCCAAAGAACACCTAAATCTGACGTCTATATAAAAAATTATGGCCAAAATACGAAAATTGTATTTTCTGTAATTTTATTTCGAGACAACAACCTATTTTGACAATTATGTACTTTTTAGCTCAAAACTAGGTTTAATTATTCTTATGAAAGCTATAGAGAACTTCGTTATGAAAATTTTGAACTGGAATCACTTAAATTCGACACTCGTAGCCCAAATTATGCTAAAAAAATAGCACGCGCAAGGTTATCACTTTATATGCAAATTAGTGGCAAAAATGGTAAATTGGAAATTTTCTACTTGGAATTAAATTTTGTTGTCTTCATGAAAGTGATAGGAAATTGTGTCCCAAAAATTATAAAATTGGAATCACCTGAATCTGATAATCGTAGCTTTGAGGCCCAAAATATGAAAGTATGTGCAAATCGGTGGGCTAGGATTACAGTTTAGATTTTTTTGTAAAATGGATGGGAAAAATTGATAAGTGCTCAAATATATAGATATTTTGATGCTGTTTAAGTATAATTTTGTTAGTTAGTGCATTATCTGGAACATTTTATGCATGAAAATGAATAGAAATTGAGAACCAAATATTTTGATATGTTTAATGCAATTAAGCTCTTACTTTTGTGTAAATGATAGGTGAAAAAGATGAAGAGGAAAAGCAAAGAATCTCAAGCCATTCCCCAATTCAAAATGAAGAAAAATTGCAAGTTTTGGGTGACTCGCTTAAGCGAGACTATACTTCGCTTGAGCGAGTCAAGAATCTTCAGGAAGAAGCCATCAGAGGGAGATTTCGCTTAAGCGAATGTCAATTGGCTTGAGCGAAATACTTCCAGTGAGCATCAGTGAAAAACTCGCTTGAGTGAGTCTCTAACCACTCAAGCGAGAATTGTCTAGAATCTAAATATGAAGGCTTTGCTCAAGCTAAAAAGAAGCAGCCAAAGCGAAAAGGATCCAGGAACAGAGCATGAAGAACTCGCTTGAGCGAGACTTAAGGCTCTCAAGCGAGAATCGCCCAGAACTAAATCCAAGGCTTATTTGCTTGAGTAAATCATTGGGCTCAAGCGAGCTGCAACAACAAGCAACAGGGGAAATTTACTCGCTTGAGCGACTCAGTAGCCCAAGTGAGCTTGCGAGGGAAAATCTAGAATAGAAAAGAGTCCTTCATGCTTAAGAAAGCTATCTCGCTTAAGCGAGCTAACTCTAGCTTAAGCGAGATACTTAATATATAAAGAAAACCCCTTCAGAATCAAGGCGGTTGGCAATTTTCACCTCTAGGGAACATGGAGCTTTCATTGGAATTTATCATTTTCCTCTTCTTTATCTTTTTCTTTTGAGCTTTGATTGTAATGGCTACAATGTGTAGTTAACTCTTCTATTGGGATTGGATACAGTTGATCGAACCCCGACATACGCTTGTTCTACACTTATATATTCGGTATCTTTGTTCCCTCATTTTTGGGTTTTCATTTTATGTTTAATGTTTGATGCTATTGGAAAATAGTTTCTTGATCTTAGCTTCCGTCTGATTATTGGAAAATAGCCTACGAAAATGGATCTAAATGAAATGCTCGTTACGGCGAATATTAGGAATAATATTCGACATAACGAACGTCAAAACAATCGTGTATAATGCTAGAATATTCTTAGTGTGATTGAGGAATCAACATATTTAAGAATGTTCTTATGGATTTCATAGTCGAGGGATCGTCGCTGATGATTTAAGATTGTGACGTAAAAAGCAATAGTTCAGGATCCTTTCATATAAATGTATGCAACGTATTAACGGGCGAGACTGATGAAATCCAATCCCAGCCTTTATCATTTGATAGTTCATATCTTTATCCTTTGTTTTATCGTACGTTGGTTAATGTTCAGTTCTTTAGATTTCAATATGTTTTTGAAACTCTCTATTTATTTCAGCTAAGGTAATAACGAATCAATATTAAACATCATATCCCAGTGGAACGACACTCTTTTTTAACATATACTACAACTCAACAGTTGAACTTGCCACGGAAAGGTTTGATCATATCAAAACTTGTAACAAAAACCCCTAAATAAAAAAGATATAGAAAAAGAATTGCAAAGCCCCATAAGGTTAAAATAATATTTATTGAATTGTCAGGCTAGCCCTAAGCTCAGGCTTTGGTTTTAAAACACTAAAAAAGAGGCGGTTTAGGGAAAAGAATTCCCGAAACCTAACGTACAAACCAAAACAATTAGAAATTTTTTAAAAGCCGATTGTAAATTTTATTATTAGAATTTGGGTTGATTAGCTTAATTAAAGTATTTCTACATTTATTTAAATGTATTGGTTTATCCGAGCGGCGAAGTAGGACTGTCAGACCTCCCAGATTACTTTCTTAAGGTAGGGGAAACTTTATATTTTAAATGCATGAATTATAAACGGATGAAGATGTGTTTAGATTATTATAATTAATTATGAATATTGGTGACGATGATGATGATGATTATAATTATTATTAAATGTGTTAATGAAAAGAATTAATGTTAAATTGATATCCTCATTGTGATTTGGTTATTGAAAATAAAATTGTTATGACTATGAAAAATCACATATGACAACAAAAAATAAATGATGGTGATATGGTTGATAATAACATTTAGAATGTAATTTATCGATAGCTTGATAATATAATGCGAATGATGTTCTCGATGAATTTAATAATTATTAATTATGTTGATGATGGAATTGATAATTATAATTAATAGTGATTATAATTATTGAGTATCTGTTATCGATTATTATTGAGAATGGAATTGGTAAAATTGTGAGTTTGACATTATCGGCAATTATTGGAAAAATTAGTATTGTTCATGAAATTGTGAATTGGTTATGATGTTTCAATAATGATAAATGATTAGAAATGCATGTTATGCTCCAGTTAAATATTTGGTTGTGAAACCCTTGGTGATGGTAACCAAGTGATAGCCCCTGATGATGGTAATTAGGTGGTTTATTGATGATTGATAATTATTTGGTATAACATTTGCATTCAGACGCTTACAGGACTACGAGGGGCCTGTGATGTCGAGCCAGATGAGAGGGCAGCCTGATGGTAAGGCACAGACCTGTGGTGGTTTCTTCAAATTTCACAGCCGCCTTCGAGTTGGACTCAAGGTCGGCCCGCAACACCTGAGTTGAGGTGCCACTGTCTGTGAGAGTGACTGGTATTGCAATATAGGCGAGTGGTTCGATACCAATAAAAAGAATTAATGATATATGTTGAGAAAAATGTAATATAAATCCCATTAGTAGAGTCAGATCCGCATGCATATGCATTAGCATATAAATATTGAAATTGAAATGTTGTTACGTAGCTTATGATGATTAGTGTTGTGATTGATGCATCTGTGTTAGAGAAAATATGTTAAATGACAATGTTATTGGCGATGAATTGTGATAATTGGTTGATTATATGAAAAATATGATTATTATGTGATTATTGTAGGAACTAGATATGTATTGTTATAGATTAAGGTTAATTCTAGTTCAGTATTTGTCATTTAATATATATATATATATATATATATATATATATATTCGCCCCTAAGTATTTTTAATTACAGTAAACTTGGAACAAGGGTAAGACTGGTGAGATGCTAGTGTTGTTGAGATCAATGATCTTTTAGAAGGATTTTGCACATAATTGTATAGTTTTGATGTCATACGTCTTAGTCGGCTCTTTTGATACATCTTGTATACGTATGTGTATAGTGGATTAGGTATCTGATAACCTCACATAAATAAATTAAAAATATATTATAGTGTTGAATTATATATATTTCTCCCCAAGAATTTTTAGGGAATCATGTAGTGACATATATGTGTTTTTGAGCTTCCGAGCGATCAAATTGATTCGTAAAAAATCAAAAAAAATTCCCTCTAAGTATTACAATATATAGAGAGAGAGAGAGATAAAGAGAGAGATGATGTATCATATGAAAAATGTTCTTTTATGTGAGAATGAGAGGAGCAAATATGGACGGTAAACAATACAATGGATGATTGAGATTAATCATGTGGGCTTTTTAAAATGTCATGAGACCTTTTAAATGATCATATAACTTTAAAAACTTTTAATCTCAATCATCTATTGTATAGTTATACAACCCAAATCCATTTCTCTCATTCTCACATAAGATAGTTTTTCTCATAAGATACATCCTCTCTCTCTCTCTCTCTCTCTCTCTCTCTCTATATATATATACACGTGTGAATATTAATTTCTATACCGATTATTAAATAATCAATATAAAAAAACCCATTAACAAAAGATTTGGGTGAATTTTCATTCCTACTAATAAGAATTTTTTATTAATTTTTTATTGTTGTAAATGTTTATTATAATATTTTAATAATATAAATATTTATCCTTTAACTTAAATATTAATGAAAGAACATGTAAAATTTAATTTATCATGTAATATTAATTTCATTAATATAAATAGTGATTATATAAAGATTTTCTTTAAGAAATAAAATAAATATTATCTTAATTATAAATATTAAATTGCAGTTGAGTTTACTATAATCTTTTGTAAATAAAAATATTAATTCTTATAATTTAATCAATATAGTTTAAGATGAAGCATTTATCCTTACGTAATGTATAAATTTATCGATTAATTTAATTTAAATGATAATATACATTAATATTAACATTTCACCCCTATACAGAAATTAATATTAATAAAAGGAAATGTAAATATTTGATTCTCGATCATCTATTTATTCATATAATTTCAATACTAATATACTTTAATATATAATTTCCACCCCTAATATAAATAAATATATATAATATTTTTATTAACTATAGATATTAATTCTTTTAAACATAAGATTTTCTTCAAAAAATTAATAAAAATGTTTATTCATTGTTATATATATTAATAAAGTTCTCAATCCAACATAATGTAAAAAATTATCTATATAACTTCAATATTAAAAAATTATCATGTAAAATTTTTATTTTATGTAACATATTTTTTACTTATATGTACTGACTCTAGCAAATACAATGTTTGTTCCTTTTTGGTATTAATATAAAGTTCTTTCACCAACATAAATTGAAAATGTATCTATATGATTTAAATATAAATACTATTTTGTTTAAAATTTATTTTGATGTAGCATTAATTGTATTAATACATATCAACTCTCAATGTACAAGATATTATACAAGATATTTATTGTTTATAATATACATTACATCTTTCATCTTTGTTTATTATAAAAATTTATCTATATAATTAAAATATTAATAGACGGCCAAGTAAATTTTTTATTCTCATATAATAGTACCTTTTCACATTGATGGTTTGTTGCTTATTGGATCAATATTGGAAGGGAGTAGGGTCTGAAACATTGTAATTTTACCTATGATACTTTACATATTGTTTTGTGTATGTATATTTTATGCTCACCATGATTTAATAATTTTTACATTGTAATTTTACCTATGATACTTTACATATTGTTTTGTGTATGTATATTTTATGCTCACCATGATTCAATAATTTTTTTTGTTGAGACAGAAGAAGACTGCCGAGAACAAGGTGGTGGTGGAGCCATAGCACCTATAGGTACACTTTGGGCTCAAGAACATTGCCCTCTTTACCAAGTTTAACGTGCTTTCCAGTAGCAACAGGGAGTCTCCATTGTTGACAACCTCCATCCTTAGACCTTTCTCTGTAAATAAAATACCCAAATTCAAAAGGATATGATGCTGGCCTCCATTTCAACATGTGTTCTGCGTAGCCAAAAGAAGAACGACCAACCTCGTTCATGCTGATGTGGAGCGGATTGAAGTTCTTCACCTTCTTTGTCAATTCAAACTTCAAACCCAAAGCCATTGATTCTACAAGATGATGGAATGATGGGGTCCCAGTTTCAGTGACTTGAGCTTGATAAATTTTAAATGGTTGCAGGATCTAAGGTGGTCATTTTAATTGATCTGGCTTCTTGGTATTGAATGTGATCCAGACCTCACCTAGACCAGGTTCACCATGGCAAAGCCGGTGAAGCGAATTCACCTTCATAACGGCTTACACTTACATAGATAGAGGCATACTAAATCTGTTTTACTCCCCATCAAATCATCTCAGACACCAACAAGTAATGATTGAGTTTCGCCTCTATGAGCCTAACTATGACAGATGTCATCATATTTCGGATTATAATTGTCATTTTGTTACCCTATGAGAGCATAAGCATACTGAGTCTAAAGAAGCTCGACCCTTGTATGACGGTGGCATCCGTACCAGGAACACATAAGCCCTAATCTGTATACCTATCCACATCTAAACCTTAAAAACCCATTAATGACAAAAGTTCATTCCCCAAAGTCTATATAAACCCTTCCATAAATGCATGAGGTATGTCATCATTCATTGTAGTTTTCATCACCTAAGCTATGCTGATATGAACATTAGAGTCCTTTCACAAGTGACAACCCCCTTTATGGACATCAACTTGGAGTTGGAATTAGAGTTGGAGCGAGGGCGAGAAGGATTGGAAGTCATCCTGGCTGGATCATTGTCCAGGAGTTTGATACTAGTTTACCTATATTAGATAGATTAGAGGGTATACTTGTAAAGAAGTTTATCATTGTCAGACTTGGCTTTTAAGTCAGGTTGGAACGAACATACAGCATTGTCTCAACTAGAATAAATAGCAAATGTGTAGGAGCAGGATGAACATGGAAAACATTTGCCAAATTGCAAATGGAAGGAATTTGTTGAACCAAGCAGGTGCAGTTCCTCTTTCTATTTAAGAGGGAAGGGGTTAGGGGCACAGGAGTATGGACAGAGAGTCCAAAGACTGACTGTGATACAACTATGACTATGAATACGACAAAATCCAGCAGAGACTAGAGAGAATCAAAAGAACAATTGATTCAGAGAAACAAAGGGAATTGATGCTTTATTGCATAATGGATAAACAAAAATTGGCCAGTGCCAAAATTGACTAGGAATTGATGGTTGAAAATTGAAATGTCAAATAAAACGCAGGTTTGAAGAAAGGAAAATCTGTTTACGGAATATAGAAACACTCTACCTTGAGTTTCTAATTTCCCCTTCCAAAAATATCCTAAAAAGGACTCTTGCATCCCTTCCTTTCAAAATTTGAAGTGAATCTTGAAGCAGTGCTGCCTGCCCATAGGCATGGCTGCTAAGCAAAATTTCCAACTAGGAAAAAAACCTAAAATATTTTATGCATCTTTGTTAATATTTTGTAGATCTAATACCATAGATACTCAATCTGAGCTTGTTATAAAGTCCAGAACACATTCATATTCAGACACTCAGATATAATCAACAGTTCTTTCAGAATAACTACCTCTAGTATTGGATAAACAATAACAAACCTATCAAATCATATTCCATCGGATGCACCTACAAGCTATCATAATCAACAAATAGTCTGTTCACTTTACTGGGTCTGAGTGTGGACAGCTTGATATAATTGCAAGACAGAGGAAGTAAAAGTGAAAGAAATTGAATTCTATTCATTCTGTAAAATTTGATTTACAAAGATGACTTTGAAAGGCATTTACAAGAGTATTATATAGAGAATGTAGTAAGCAGAAAGTTGTTGAGAAGTAACTGAATATTGTTGGGCCTAACAATATTTGTTAGAAATACAAAACAGAAACTAGCCTAATAACAACATTTAGTTACAACTAACTAACAAAGCTGAAGGCTATCCTAATATTCCCCTGTGGAAGTCCAGCTGCTGAAACTTCTGCAACAAGTCTACAAAACAAAGCTGAAGGCTATCCTAATATTCCCCTGTGGAAGTCCAGCTGCTGAAACTTCTGCAACAAGTCTACAAAATGCTGAGAACAACAATATATCCTAATATTCCCTTGTGGAATTCCTGCTGCTAAAAACAACTAGTGACATTTTGGCATAACTGTTAGAAGTTGTTTGAGTGAAGAGAAACGTTGTTTGGACAGGGGTTTTGTTAGTAGGTCAGCCAGCTGATCATGAGAAGGAATATGTTGAACAGATAAAGATTTATTTAACACCTTTTCTCTGACAAAGAAAAGATCAAGTTCTATATGTTTTGTTCTTGCATGAAGAACAGGGTTATGGCTGATTGCTACTGCACTTTGATTGTCACAGTAGATGATAGGAGTTGAGCAAGGGATGTGAAGTTCTTGAAGAAGAGACTGCATCCAGAGAATTTCTTGTGCAGTGAGAGCTAGGCTTCTGTACTCAGCTTCTGCACTGGATTTAGCAACCAGCTGTTGCTTCTTGGACCACCAAGATACCAGATTTGACCCTAGGAAGATAGAGGATCCTGAGGTGGATCTTCTATCATCAGAGTCGGAGGCCCAGTCAGCATCACAAAAGGCTGTGATGGAAAAGGAAGAAGAGGAAGATGAAGGCTGCAGCAGGAGCCCATGATCTAAAGTCCCTTTTAAATACCTGAGAATTCGTTTAACAGCTTGCCAATGGGTTGTAAGGGGTTCTGTGAGGAACTGACAGACTTTGTTTACACTAAAACTTAACTCGGGTCTGGTAATGGTGATATATTGCAATGCTCCAACAATGGATCTATACAGGGAAGGGTCAGGACAGGGATCTCCCTCAAATTTTGTTAATTTGCAGGTGCTAGGCATAGGGGTAGTGATGGCCTTAGCATCTGACATGTTGGATTTTGCAAGAAGATCTTTTATGTATTTTGTTTGGGAGAGATGGATGGAACCATTGTTGAGTTTAGAAACTTCTATTCCTAAGAAGTAGGACAAGGGTCCTAAGTCTTTTAAGGCAAAGGCTGTATTTAGATGGGTAATAAGAGAGGAAATGAGAGAAGAAGAGGATCCTGTAATGATAATGTCATCTACATAGATGAGAACATAGAGTGTGCCCATTGTGTTTTGGAGAACAAACAAGGATGGATCACATTTGCTACTTTGGAAACCAAAGGAAAGTAAAGTAGTGGAGAGCCTTTCAAACCAGGCTCTAGGAGCTTGTTTAAGCCCATAAAGTGCTTTGTGCAACTTGCAGACAAGGTGAGGATCCTTTTTGAAGCCTGGAGGTTGTTCCATGTACACCTCTTCATTAAGAATGCCATTGAGAAATGCATTGTTGACATCTATCTGGTGGATTGGCCAGGACCGAGTGATGGCAATGGTGAGAATCATTCTTATTGTGACAGGTTTGACAACTGGAGAAAAGGTTTCAGCGAAGTCATATCCTTCTTGTTGATGGAAGCCTTTGGCAACAAGCCTGGCTTTGTACTTGTGAATAGAGCCATCAGGATTTTCTTTGACTCTGAAGACCCATTTGCAACCAATAGCAGTTCTGTAAGGGGGCAAAGGAACAAGGGACCAGGTTTTATTTGCTAACAGAGCATCATACTCAGTTTTCATTGCAGCAGTCCAAGCAGGAGATTTAAGAGCCTGAGACGCTGAACATGGTAAAGAAATGGATTCAGCAGTAAGTTGCAGGAGCATGGGGGGTTTGGGTTTGAAAATTCCAGACTTCGATCTGGTTTGCATAGGGTGAAGAGATCCTGATGGGACAGGATGAGATGGTATTGAAACAGGAACGGGTGAAGGGTTAGGGGAAGAGGTAGAGGAGGTGGATAAACTGGTGGAGCTGGACTGAACAGGACTAGGTGAAACAGGCAGTGAGGAGGTAAGACTAGGGGAAGGACACTGAGTTGGTGATGGTGACCCTGCAGTAAGAGGTTCAGCAAGAAATGCTGGAAGAACTTGAAGAGAGGTGGATATTGGAGAGTTAGAGGGAAGAGTAGGAGTGGGGGTCTGAAATGGGAACTTACTTTCATTGAAGAGTACATCTTTGGAGATGTATATCCTACCATCGGACGACAGGCATTTGTAGCCTTTATGATTTGAGGAATATCCTAAAAAGGTGCATTCAGCTGACCGAAAGTTCATCTTATGTTGTACATATGGTCGAAGAAAAGGGAAACAGGCACAGCCAAAGATTCGAAGGATGGAGTAATCAGGATCTGTCTTGTACAGCATTGTATATGGAATTTTATTGTCAAGTGAGACTGAGGGCAATCTGTTAATTAAGAAGGTGGCAGTGTGAAAGGCATGATCCCAGAATTTTAGTGGAAGGGAGGCTTGAGATAGCAGGGTAAGGCCCATATCTACAATATGTCTATGCTTTCTTTCTACCACACCATTCTGATGATGAGTGTGAGGACAGGTCAGTCTTTGGCGAATGCCTACTTCATTTAGAAAGGGGGTAAGAGAACGAAATTCACCTCCAGAGTCAGACTGGACAGATTTAATTTTCTTGTTTAATTGAAGTTCAATCATGGCTCTAAATTGTTTAAAAATGGAAAGAACTTCAGACTTTCTTTTCAGAAAATAAATCCATGTAAATCTACTAAAGGCATCTACAAAGGATACGTAATAGGAGAATCCCCCAAAAGATTCAGTGTGAGAGGGTCCCCATACATCACAAAAAATCAGTTCAAGTGGTTCATTATATTCAGTGAAGGAGGGATAAGAAGGCAATCTATGTGCTTTGCCTAAACAGCAAGCAGAACAAAAGAACTGTGTCTCTTTATTTAAAGCAGAGATATTACAGAGTTTACCAATAATGTTCATAGTACCAGAATGTGGATGCCCCAACCTATTGTGCCACAGAGTGTAAGGGGTGAGTGTGTGCAATACAGAAGGTGTAACAAGTGAGGAGCTATGTGATACAGAGTTAGCTAAAATAGAAGAGGTACTAGTAGAACCAGGATGAGCAGGGATTGGCAGAGACTGAGTTAAGCCAGATATAGCCGAGTGCAATGTAGGAAAAATATAGAGTCCTTCAGGAGTGACATGTCCATGGAGCAAAGCCTGGTGGGTAACCTGAGATTTTACACAGCAGGAATCAGGATGAAACTCAAAATAAACACCATTGTCTTTTGCAAATTTACTGACACTAAGAAGGTTCTTAGTGATGGAAGGCACTAAGAGCATATCCTTTAGTGTGAGAAGGTGAGGTGTGTGAGGTGATGCAACAAATTGAGATGAGCCAGTAGAGAGTATTGAGAGACCTTGACCGTTTCCCAAAGTAACAGTGTCCAGGCCTGTGGTGGTTGATGGATAAGTGATCTGATGAGGATCAAAGGTAACATGATGAGTGGCTCCAGAGTCAGCTATCCATTGATGAGTTGGAGTCGATTGAAGAGGCTGCTGTGGCAAAGGTTGGGATGAAGGGTAAGGTGCAGTTGTAACATTAGCTAGAACAGGGGGGACAGTTTGGGATTGTGAATACAGATTGAGAGGTTGAGATGAAGGATAATTGGTTGCAGGTTGTGATACAAATGACGAGGAATTAAGAGATTGAATGGGCTGGTATTGTGAGGCCACATAAGGTGACATTGGGCACAACTGAGAGGACACGAGTGGATATTGTGAAGGGAGATTGGGAACGAGGTTACCTGGTTGATACTGAGAATTGAAGCGTTGGTAACAAGCTTGAGCATCATGGCCATTCTTGTGGCAGATTTGACATTGAACGTAGCCACCACGACCTCGACCACTTCGACCTCCACGATTGAAGCGTCCACCACGGGGTCGAAAACCTCGATATCCAAAAGTCATTGGAGGCAAGCCAACTGGTGGAGGGTAAGTCTGGGTTATCGGGTTAAAAGGGGGACGAACAGATCCTTGTGAAGGCTGAAGGACGGCGTTGAGCTGTGGTGTAGGAACGGAGTCACTGGAATCTTGAACAGAGACAGGCGAAGGTCCATGCGTGAGATTAAGAGATGCTGACGGTGGGAGTTGACGATTGCGTTCAAGGCGCGATTCATGTGCGAGAAGGAGAGACTCAACTTCAGAGAATTCAAAGGACTCTGGTTTGCTTGTGAGAACAGCAACAATGGCGTCATAATCTTCCGGAAGACCATCGAAGACAAGATCGAGTTGTTCTTTTAGAGGGATAGGATCCCCAATTGCAGCTAGGGTATGAGCAATGGTTTTAATGCGGAGGAGATACTCTGAAATAGGTTTGCCCTCTTTCTTGACATTACGAAGCTCCGATCGTAGTTGTCGAGACCTAGCTTGGGTCTGCCCTTGAAAGTGTGCATGAACTTTTGCCCAGAGTTCCCACGCGTGTGTACACCCAATGACGCGAGTGAGAATTTCAGCAGAGAGGGAAGATTGAAGCCAAGAAAGTAGTAGCTGGTCTTGTTGCTCCCAAAGACGAAAAGCGGGATTGGGGCGATTGGCAGTTCGATCTTCATCATTGAGAAATTGGGGAGGGATTTGGGGATTGATAACCAGATAGTGGAGTGAGTAGCCCTTGAGTACAGGTTCTATTTGTTGTTTCCATAGGAGGAAATTTTTGTCATCCAATTTTTCGGTGATGCTCTGTGGAAATGATAATGTAGAAGGTGAGGGTGAGAGAAGTGAGGAGGGTGTGGCCATTTTTGGATCATTTAGGCTCTGGATACCATGATATAATTGCAAGACAGAGGAAGTAAAAGTGAAAGAAATTGAATTCTATTCATTCTGTAAAATTTGATTTACAAAGATGACTTTGAAAGGCATTTACAAGAGTATTATATAGAGAATGTAGTAAGCAGAAAGTTGTTGAGAAGTAACTGAATATTGTTGGGCCTAACAATATTTGTTAGAAATACAAAACAGAAACTAGCCTAATAACAACATTTAGTTACAACTAACTAACAAAGCTGAAGGCTATCCTAATATTCCCCTGTGGAAGTCCAGCTGCTGAAACTTCTGCAACAAGTCTACAAAACAAAGCTGAAGGCTATCCTAATATTCCCCTGTGGAAGTCCAGCTGCTGAAACTTCTGCAACAAGTCTACAAAATGCTGAGAACAACAATATATCCTAATACAGCTTGCACATACTTTCATAACAGAAACCTCCACTCCAAAGTCAGTTTTCTTAGCCAAAATGTTTTTCTTCCAAGAAAACTCTGTTTGGGTGAATCCAGAAACAGACACTAAATATGAATTTTTATGAAGTCCAACAGTGTTTCTATTTGGACACGAGTATTACCAGCGACTATTCTGAATAACAAATTATGAAATCTTTCTTCGTTTTTTTTTTGGTTTAATGTATGTAACGTACAGCCCTGGTCAAGCACGAGACGGATAGAACTACTAAGAACAACAAAACACTTCTTACTAAGTTTTGAGATGGTTGAATATCCAATATTTGAACTAAAAACCACTACTAAAATTAGAACATACCTTGACAGCTTGTCTGTTCATTTGGTTGCTCTGATTTTCTTTGCTTAAATAACAATAAAGAGATGACAATTTATTCATCAATTCATTACAATCTCAAAAGACATTCGAGCCTAGGATAACTATTCATTTCCACTCTTCCCAGCAAATAATGATGAAAAATATCTCGCTTCAAAATCCCAGCAGTAATGAATAACAGTCAAGCTAAGGAGATAAACTAGAAGTGTAAAATACACTATATTTGGTGCAAAATCACGGTATTACAACCACGGATCAAATCGAAACTAAACATACCCTGACCTCTTTATTTGAGAACTTCGCGAACAACAGATTCCGCCGACGATTTCTGCGTCTCGGCGACTTGCTGCTGTTGTTGCTGAATGGTTGTCTTCTTCTCGTAGTCGCGCCACTTGTTAATTGCAACGGTGCAGATCACTGAAACAGTTCGTTGAATTAACAAATTCGACGCAAGATAGGAACAAAGAGGAGTATGGGCATGTGAAAGACAGAGAGGTGTGATTGGAAAAGGGATTACCTCCGGCGCCGACGAAGTAGATGAGGCGAAGGAGTTTTGGGCCGGGGGGGCCAGATATTTCTTCACCGGTCATGTCTCTCGCTCGCCGGTGATTGGTTTGTTCCAATTTCTTGGATACTAAGTCGTCCTGTTATCTTTTTGCTCTTCAAGATTCAACCCTTGCTTCGAGAAGTTACTCTACTCTGTTTCCTTCAACCTTATTAAAATTTATGAGGGTTACATGCAGTAAGAAATAATAATAAAAAAAGTAAAATCTGATTTTAGTCACTAACCTAAGAAGCATCAATCAAGTAACTTTGTAATTTATCAAAATGATTTTAAGACATACAACAATTCATTAAATTTCTCTTGATGGATTGTTACTTAACACCTTAATTATTATGTAAGCTGACATATATATACGTTTATTTGGACTTTTTAAACTTGATAAAATTTATCAATTTAATTATTAATATATAAAATATTACATTAATTTGGTTTCTAATATATATAATATACATTAAATTGGTTATCGTGTCATAATAGTTATAATTAATTTTTATTTTGTTTTTCTCTCATTATGAATTCTACTTGTATGTTTGACTCCCATTGATGTCGTGATAGTAGGATAAATATTTACGTAAAAATAAAGTTTAATGAACTTGGATAGCTCATTGAGGAGTAAAAGGAGTAATTCTAGTTATGTCACATCAAGATATAGAGGTCATTTTTCGGTTTCATAGTTGACTTCTTATTCTTATATATCCAACTTACAAATAGCTTTTCAATTTTAAGGACAACTTAAAATTTAAGATATTTTTCTATATATGTTCAAGACCAAGAGGCGAAGACCAATGTGATTTTTTTAGGTAGATTGATGAGATCAATTTACAATCTAGGTCAATGTGATTTCTTTAGGAGTGTTCATGAGAATGAGGTTATTTGCATTCAATTTATTTTTTATTTAGGTTGAATGTCAGATAATGTGGAATATATGTTGTTTAAGAAAGAATTTCATCATATTAGTTTATAATCGATAATAATTTGTATTAAAAAGTCCATAATGTTAATTCTTTTTCCTGGGGTCGATGTACTACAAAATGTTAAGGAAGTTGCATTTCTATTGATGCTTCACCAAACCTTCTAGAAATGACACAACAATTGCTACAACACTTTTTATGGAAACATATAATGTATTTTTAGTAATCAAAGGTTATTTGAACAAATTTTAAGTTTATAAATTCTACTTTTATAAAAAAACATATGTTTATAAATTATAATATATTATAAATTATAATAAATTTTATAAAATTATTTATAGGAGCTTTAAAAGATTAGTTAAAAAGATTTTTTTAAAAGTATAAACTCATATTTTAAATTAAATAGATATTTTAAAAAGTTTTAATTGAATTTTTTAATTAAATAAATTAGGTTAAACTCCCATCTTTCCTTTTTTAATTCAATTAAGTATCCTATGGTTTTTAATTGTGTTAGTTAAGGATTGACAAGACCATCAATAGTGATTTAAGATTTAAGCGACCTTGTAACTTATTTTACATGGTTGAAAATTTGTTAGACAAAATAACTCTATTTGGTGAAGAAGTTTATTTTAGTAGCTTGTAGCTTTTTAAAAAAGATACTTAATGTAGTGTCTGAGCTTATAAACTCTAAGTTTATTTATTTTCTACATTTTTATCCTCATTGAATATTTTAAAAAATAACTCATCTATTGTTTTATAAAATATATATCTTTTATATGTTTTTAACATTTAACTTATAAGTTGAGTTTTAAGCTTCTGGCTAGCTCACATGACAACTCTATGCGTGAAATGAAAAATTAAAATTTGAAAACATGCATTAGATGGGGATTAAGCTGCTTAAAAATATTTCAACGGCTAAATCCTAAAAAAATTTCTTAGGGGGTTGATCATAATTTTAAACTTTTTAGGGACTAATTTTATATTTAAGCAAAAAGAAATACACATATGTTAGTAATAAGGTGGGTGGTGTTAGTTGTTAGTCACCTTAACACTTAACTAACGGAATATTAACAATATGGCTTAATCCTAACAAAAAATATTTTAGGGGTTAAATCCTAAAAAAATCTTAGGGGTTGACCTTAATTTTAAAGTTTTTAGAAGCTAATTTTATATTTAAGTCTTTTATAATAGTACCATTGTTAGATTTTATAATGATGTATACTTTCAAAGATTTTGGATTTCAAGCAATATACATACCATTATTTAAATTATGAAATTATTTTATTTGGCAATAAAAAAATATTTATTTTTTTGCCCCTCATATGCATTACGCCACAAGTCTCAAATCAAAAAGATCACGAACAACCTTGTCAACCGACAACCATTAAACCATAGTCTCATTTAAGCACTATATATACGACATATCATAACAATTTATATTTTTTTAGTATTACTTTACTATAGCATATTATGTAATTTAAATATTAAATATTATTAAACACATTTATTAGTTGATCGATTTTAAATATTACTAAATTTATATATTTAGTATATATTTTAAAATATTTTTAATAAACATATAATAAAAAATATATCTAACCTGACATAAATATAAAATATAGAAGACCGAGATGTGTATTTGGCCTAAATGTAAAATGAAATCAACATTGTGTGAAAAGGTCACATAAAACAAAAATTACAAAAAGAGTCTTGATAACCAATGCTCTAAGAACACTGTTTAAAAAATTAAAAGTATAATTTTTATTAAAAATTATATGAAATTTATTAGAAATTAGGGTAGTTAACATCAATGATATTTTCAAATAAAAACCTTTTATTTTTATTTCTTTAACTAGTGCTCTTAAAGCATTAATTAACGTATTTTTCCATGCAGCAAAGACAAAAACACATTGGTTAACATTTTCACACCAAATAAGTTAAATAACCTCTAAAATATTTTTCAAATATTATATATACAATAAAAAAAATTTATGTTGAAAAAAAAAACCTTTGCATTTGTGTGTGATAATGAGAAGAATAATGTGCATTGCACCTCCACGTTAATGCTGACTCAAGCATTTCAAAACCGCCTTCACCATCGAGTCATTTGAAATTTGTAAAAACATACCCACTATATTTGTTACACAAACCATACCCAATAAAGTTGTTAAAATGTAAACTCTATGTTGAAACACATGGATTCTCAAAACATTGATTTGTAGTGTTGTAAGATGACACGGAAGAGTTGATTGAAAATGTTAAATAATATATAAACATAAATATATTAAACTCAACACCTACATAAAACATAATGTGTAATATTAAAATTAAGGATACTTTAATAAAGAAATATGATGATGGTGATGATATAAGAATTGTCCCACTAATACCGAGAAGTGTTGAACCAGTAAGTGTAAGAAATTGTTGTAGAATAATGGGTTCAAAATTGAAATGGCTAAAAGAAATAGAAACATCACTTGCAAATTCCATAAAAAGTTTGAATTCTAAAAGTGATAATGGAAAACATGTTGAAATAAACACAGTAAACAAAAAATGAGCTAGAATTATAAAACGCAAATTCATCATTGTTTATTGCATTATGAAATTTAGGTGGATATTGGTGTGTTTTGGTGGTATGGAAATCTCCACCGTAATTTTTCCTCAGTTAAACAAAACAAGTTTATGATTCAGCCATAAATCAAAAAAGAAATAAGGACACCCCAAGTATTCTCATATATACTTGTGTCCAAAAAGTAAACCAAAACCAAAGACACTAATGAGATTAAGGAAAAAGTGAAAGGAACTTGTTAAACAAAAACATGGCTTACATATAGCTATGGTTGGTGGCAGCAGCATGATCAATGGCATCGTCAAAGTGGATTGCTAGAAACAACTAAGATCATGGAAGGAGATGACTATTCAAGTGTTGAAGATGGCGGCCAACAAAAACAATTTTGAGTAGCATGATCTATGGCAACATCAAAGTAGAAGGTAAGACTGTCTCCTTTGGCTGCTCTACTTCTTTGGTATCTCCCAACGGGGATCGGAACAATGTAGTTTAAGGGCCTACTTACTATTTTTTGATATGTAAATTCCTAGTGTTGTAAGACAACATATAAAAGTTTACTAGAAATACTACATAATATATAAATATAAATATCAAAACATCTATGTTCTTCCGGGTTAGAAGGGGTCCCACCAGTACCTCCATCTTGCGATTCTTCATGACCCCATCACAAACAGTTAACACTTACTGTTGGATTTGGGCTCAAAATTACTCGACCCCTATTAGCTAGTTGTATAAATATAACTTATAGACTTACATTGTATTTTAAGTGACACATTAATACTAATAAAGTCTGATCCATAAAGAATACTCCTCTAGATTCTCTGCACATCCTAACCTAGTGTGAACAATTTATATAAAGCATGATTGTAATATTAAAATTAAAAAAATTCAATAAAGAAAGATAATAAATAATAATAACAATAAGGATAATTTTATTATTATTATTATTATTATGAGAACCTAGCTTACTGTAATTCCAGTTAATTTGATTTTGTTTGTGTTATCTTGGATTTGGAAGGTTTTTTTATTTAAATACATTATACTAAATCAAGAGAAAATTAGAGCAAAACAATAAGCTTAATTTAAAGAATAAATAAGAGTACCTGCAGAATGTATGAGTAGAAGCCACACAAGCTAGAGAAAAATGCACAGACTGAAGGAAAATCAAAACGAACAAGTTGAGAACTACAAGGTCTAAAACAGACAAGATGCACTGATGCTTTTGCATGTCCTTAAAACCACCTTCTCCTAATCCAATTTTCCAATGAACCATATAATTCTCCAACAGATAATAAGAATTCACAAATATTGAAAACTTAAAATCCTAATGGATTGAAAAATGAATCCTAAATGTAAACCCTAACGAAATTGAAATTCCTAATTTAATCAGTATAAGAAGAGATGAAGGAACTTACCTTGACGCAGATGGTAGCAGTTCACGTTTTCACCATGCGATTCACTGGACGAAGAATCTACATATTGATCGAGATCACGCTGAGAGAGAAAAGATAAAGATTGCGATTCACTAGACTGAATTTTTTTTGGTCAACCACCAGACTCAAATTAGGTGCCTACAGGATGGTTTCGGTATTACTGTTTTTTGCGAAAACTACACAGGCTCCCTTGTGGTTTGGACTAGCCCGTCCCATTTTGGAAGCCAAATTAAAAAGAACCCCAAGCATACTAGGAGGATCCTTTTAACGTTTTTTTTTTGGTCAATTTTCACTTTTTTTTGAAACTGTTATTCCAACATTATCCATCTTTTCAAAATCAAAATCTTTGTATGCACCCTCTTTACCTCTTCTTCTTAATTGTTAATGATCCACATTTTTTCTATCTTCTTCCACAGCAAGCGTTGCAACTCAATCGTTAATTTGTGTCTCTCCCCGAAATTTATCACCTAGTTGCTGGGTCTTTAACTCTATCTATCCTTAAGGCCCTTTGTCTCTCCATTTGTTCACAATTGATCTTATTTGATGAAACCCTAATTTTCCATTCTTCCTTCGCCACTATGTTCATTTATCACTAGTTTTCCATTTTTCCATTAACTTTAATTTGGGATTGCACTGTCCATTACACTTGTGCTTCATAGGTTTGTATTGTTTAATACTTATATTTTTTATTGTTATTGAAGCATTACTTTAGTTTTTTTAATTAGTTTTCGAAAAGTGTTAGTTCTTTATCAGCATTATGGACTCATATTCTCTTGTGTTTAATTGTTGCAATTACAGCACCATTTACTTTTCAACATTCATTCAATTTAAAATGAAATGATGGTTGTATTCTTTTAGTCATCTTCTCTTTTTTAAACTAGTAAGACGTCATCTGTATCCTTTAATTTACTTGCTTGAATTTTTATTTTGCATTTGGAATTTTGCATATAGAAAGAGTGATGGTGATTGAGAAAGGAAATGAGAATGGAAGAAGGAGGGTATAAGAAGAGAAATAAAAGGGGTACAAAGAAAAAGATATTTTTGGATCCAAAACATTTAGGAATTTGGAATATTAGATGTTAAAGAATTCTCCAACATGTTAATCTATAGTAATTCATCCAAAATGAATAGTAGTAACTTTTAACCCAAGTTAATTCGTAGGCCTGAAAGCTTGACATTGGTTAATGCTCACCAAACTAGGTAACCAATGAGATCCTGGTGAGTGTAAGACGAGTTGTGGAATAACCTTGCTACATTTTAGGAAGGAGAAATTTTTAAAGCCTCGTTTGGATTGTAAAAATATTTTTTATTTTCATTTTTTATTTTTTTAGTTTTAATTATAAAATTGTTATCATGTTTTTTGTTTTCAAAATTTTGTACAAGAAACATTAAAAATAATCTTTTTTGTTTTCTATTTTCACTTTTTTAGTATAAATTTTTAAAAACAGAAAACATAATGGCAGTTTTGTAGTTAAAATTGAAAACAGAAAGCATTTTCATAATCCAAATGGGACCTAAGTTTCTACTTTCATTAGTAGTGGGTTGAAGCTTACAAAAATGTGGTTACGTGCCATTAAAGTTGAAAGGTAGGTTACCTGATGAAAAAAGGATGCATATTAAGGATAACTCAGGGATTCTAAGGTGGTTTCATGTCAATAGAGCTATCGAAGAGGAAAGATTACATTTGTATGTTGAGAGGGTGAAGAAAGAACAAACTCCTCTTGTGATTTATATGGGAAGAATGAAAAGTATAGATGGTGTAATATGGTGTCGACACAATAGAGTGTGACACCTACCAATAACCAATGAACACTCTACTCACACATGCACTTGCACAATTTGAATGTGATCACTAGATTATATGTTACTTATAGATGTCAGTAACTTATCAAACTAAGTTGACAATTTGGATTATAAAGTATAGGTATATTTTCTACAAATTGATGACACTATGATAGGGATACTATGACTTGACATTCCCTATCATAGTGGTGCTCAATCGTGTAATGAATGATATGTTGAAACGAAATCATTCATCACCCATCTCTACTTATATATTCTGACTTCGATGTTCATTAAAAAATTCATATAACTATCCTTAATTATCACGTGTTAACTTAACTTTAAATCAAGTCTAATTATGTTTGTAGGTTGATAATGTTAGGAATGGTGTCATAAATCCACAATTAAAATCTCCTGAGGTCTGAATATGAATGTAGTGTCGTGTATACTTACTTCGTCAAATGAATGCCGAGTAGAACCATGACCAACCTAGTGTGCTTTGACTCAAGCAATCGTTACCACAACCGTAGAGGATCAATTGGAAGTTTGTTTTTAAGAAAGGCCCAAACTTGGTTATGTTATGAGGACTATAAGTCCCTAATTGCCCTAGTTAGGATTGGCAGTCTTTGGTCATTTCTATGTTTATTATTGAGATATCAGGTCCGCATGCATCAAACATTCTAGAGATGAATTAGATACATATTAACCCATGCATCATCTTTGGGTGACTAATCCCAGATACATTGATGGCATTGTATAGAATATTATTGTGATAAATATGGTAAAGAATGGTTGTTTGTGATTGGTAGTTCGTGTTTGTATACCTTTGTCTATGTTGTATCCCTCAATATAGGAATGACGAACTCACCTATCTTGATTATGTTTTCTACGTTTATGACATGTGTTTAGATGTTGAACCCTCGTTCAAACAAGGGTAACACCCCTAGCGCTCCCTGAGACGGGGCCATCTCACATTGTTAGCATCTGAGTGACGTAGTAGAAATGTGGTATACCACTACTAAGATGGAAGCCCCACTCGTGGGGTGCTACAATGATTGAAGAAGAAGACGATGCTGAAGAGAGAGAAAAGTAATCATAGTATACTTAGGAGCTTAGTAGGCTCGATAGATACCCTAAGTTATCTTTTTTTGTGTTTTCTTATTTTATGTATTTTTGTAAGGGGGACAAAGTAGGCTCATAATTGTAATCTTTGAACTTGGATTATGAAACTTCATTCTACTCTACTGTTCTTGTTACCACTTATTGTGTATCGAATTACTGAACTTTTTACTTACCAGAAAAAATCCTTTATTTTCAAAACATGTGACGTTATTGAATTTTTTAAGATAGAGTTGTGTTTAAATCTTATAAGGCATACCTTAAATAATTAAAGAGTGTTACATTTTCATCATTCGTATCCTTTATCATAATATTTAATAATTAAAGTACTACCAAAATTTTTCAAGGTTAATTTAAATAGAAAAAGATAGACACCATTTTAAAGATGAGGTTCTTGTAACACAATCTGAAAAGGCACTCTGCTGATACTCATACAAATTATCTGGTGATTATTCATGTTTGAAGAGAGAAAATTTAGTTCCATGTGGGTGACTTGGCTATGGTAACGAGGCCCAACTGTCTAATTTTTTAAGCACTTTTTACACTGATTATAGATTGAATTAATATAATGAGCTAATATTAATTAACCGTGAAAAACATTAGCATTTTAAATCGGTTGTTTTTAAAAATGATATAAAAAATGCAAAAAAAATATACCTTCACAGGACAACACATGCAACAAAGAAATTAACTTCCTTAATAATTCCTTAGGTACATTGTTCCTCATGCCATTCACATAACCCATTAATTTTATTGCTAATTTTGCCTAAAAATATGCAGTGATAGTTTACTACCAATGTACCATATACTATATGGACCATTTAATTTAATTTTTCCTTCTTTGTATCCACCACTTCTTAATTATTTTCTTTTTATGTCTTTACAACATTTTGAAGTAAAGGTCATTGCTTTTTAGTGGGTTGGTGGGTTCCATTTCTAAGTAAACAATTTCAGGCAAAAAAATGAAAGATAATGAAGTTCAGAGGAAGAAGAGGAGAAGAAGCTTCGAGAGAAATGTAGCTGAATAACAAACTCATTCATTCTGATTCTTGGAACATTAATAGGTCCTATTTATACACAATAAAAACTAACTAAATGCAATTAAAATTTACAAAGTTCAAGGTCAACAAACTAAATGTAACTAAATACACTCTTATACTTCTAATATGCCCTCTCAAAATGAACCTTGGTAAATATCTACCAAGTTCAGATTGTTACAAGCTAAAGAGAACATTTGGAGGCAATGGCTTTGTAAACATATCAGCAAGTTGCTGATGAGGGTTGACTGGTAACAACTTCAGTGCTCCACTTTTGAGTTTTTCCCTAATGAAATGGCAGTCTATCTCCAAGTGTTTAGTGTGAGAATGGAACATAAGATTTTGAGCTAAGTTTCTTGTTCCTTCATTATCATAAAAGAGAGTTGGAGTCTTGATGGATTGTGCCTCAATTTCTTTTAACAGGTAAGTGATCCAAAGCAGCTCTACTGTGGCTTCACCAAGAGCCCGATACTCTGCCTCTGTGGAAGAATGAGCTACAGTTGATTGTTTCTTCGATTTGCAGCATATGAGTGAATCATCAATCTTGAAACAGAAACCAGAAACTGATTTTCTAGTAATGGGACAACGAGCCCAATAAGAATCACTAAACCCTAGCAACTAGAGGGAGGAGTTTTTGCTTAACAGAATACCTTTTCCTGGGTAACCTTTTAAGTATCTAAGGATACGTGTGGCAACAATGAAATGAACCTTTGTAGGACAATCTAGAAACTGGCTCAGTTGCTGTGTTGCGTATATAATGTCAGGCCTAGTATTGGTGAGGTATACCAATTTGCCAATAAGTCTTTAATAGGCCAAGGGATCATCGTGTGGTTCAGATTTGGCATGAATAAAGGAATTAAAAGTTGGTGAATGATAGTCCATAGGCACCCGTACTAGTTTGCAACCAAGCAAGCCAGAAGATTGAAGAAGGTCGAGGCAATACTTTCTTTGAGTAAGAACAATGCCACAATCAATGTGTGATACCTCCAAGCCAAGAAAATATTTCAAGGTGCCAAGATCCTTGATGCCAAAAGCTGTGTAAAGTTGGTGCTTAATGAAATTAAAACTGGACAGTGAATCACCAACTAGGATTATATCATCAACATAAACTAACAAAGCCAAAAAATAATCAAAGGTGCATTTAAGGAAGAGGGAATGGTCTGATTGTGCCTGAATGAAACCTTCATGAATGAGAAAATCAGTCAACTTCTCATGCCAACTTCTACTAGCTTGCTTCAAGCCATAAAGAGACTTGAGTAACTTGCATACATAGGTGGCTCTTGCTGGATGATTCATGTCATGAAGGATAGTCATTTATACATCTTTCTTGAGGTCACCATGTAAAAAAGCATTGTTGACATCAAGTTGGTGGACTGCCCAGCCATTTATGGAAGCCAAAGCAAAGAGAGTGTGAATAGTAGTCATCTTAACCACGAAAGAGAAAGTCTCCAAGAAATCCAATCCTTCAACTTGTGTGTAACCCTTAGCTACAAGGCGGGCTTTATACCTTTTAATGCTGCCATCAGCATGCCTCTTTATTTTGTAAACCCATTTGCTACCTGTGGATGAACATATGGTGGACAAGGGACAATCTCATAAGGTTGATTCTGATTTAGGGCCTGAAACTCCTTGTTCATAGCATCTTGCCATTCTGTGAGATTACATGCTTCTTGATATGAAAAAGGTTCAGAAAGAGTATCAAGTGAAGTTGTGTAGGCTAAGTGATGAGATGAAAGATGAGTGTAGTTGATATAACTAGTGATAGGGTACTGGTATGTAGAGGAAGAAAAGTTGTTGTAGTGATAATCAACCAAGTATGAGGGTGGTCTTTTTTGGTGAGTAAGTCTGGCGGAAGGAAGGGTAGGTGAGTTATGAATGGGTTCTGGTGAGACTAGAGTAGATGAAGGGGTAGAAGGTTCAGGTGTTACAGTTCAGGTACAGGGGAACACTTTGGGTCAGTGTTAGAAAGAATTGAAGAATCTGACTTTATAGATGATGTGGTCCAAGAGGTGGGAGCATACCTCTAAGAGGAGAGTGGCAAAATATGTTTATATGGTAGGAATCTCTCATAAAATATCACACGTCTTGAAGTATGAATGGCTTGAGTCCTCAGGTCTAGGGTTACAAACCCTTTTGTGCCAATTTTATAGCCTGGAAAAACTGATGGAGCAGATTTGGAATCAAACTTGGTTCTGTTGCTTTCAAGAGTGGAGACATAGCACAATGATCCAAAGACTTTGAGATCCCTTAAATCTGGTAAGACACTAGTTAACAACTGAAATGGGCAGTTATTGAGAAGGATGGGTGAAGGAACTTTGTTGATGAGGAAGACAACATGTAGAATGGAATATGACTAATACACTTTTGGTAATCCTGACTGTATCATCAATGCTCTTGCCACAGACAGAATATGTTGGTGCTTCCTCTCCACCCGAGCATTTTGTTGAGGAGTTTCTCTACAAGAAGTCTCATGGATCATTCCATTCTCAGCATAAAGCTCTAACATATTAAACTTCAAGCCATTGTCATTGCGAATCACTTTGAAAACCTTATTGAATTGAGCTTATGTCATGTGCACAAAGTTTTGTATTTATTTTCTTAGTTCATGCTTTCCCTTTAGCAATACTACCCAAGTGAACCTTGAGTAATCATCCACAATAGTAAGGAAATATTTGTAGCCATGCATAGAATTTATAGAATAAGGCCCCCAAATATCCATGTGAACAAGATCAAAGGGTTATGCAGCCTTGGAATGACTCAGGGAGAACCTTAACTTCTTTTGTTTTGCTAAATGACACACCTCACATAATTCACAGGCGGAGTCATAAATGAAATCATATTGAGACTTTATTAGATTCAATCTGCTATTATAAAAATCTCTAAGTCGAAAGTGCCACAAACTAGAAGTAGGAATGGAAGGCTGCAGCGGTAAAATATCTATGCTATTACATGAAGCAATGAAAGGGAAATCAGAGATCTTACTACCAGTAAAAATAAATAATCCCTTTTGCAACTTAGCCAAACCAAGAATCTTCTTCTTCTCCTTCCCCTGTATGGTACAAATGTCATAATCAAAGATCAACTGCCAGGCAAGATCTGAGCATAGTTTGGGCACTGAGATGATTCAATGCAAAAGTGTTAGACCCGAGTATAATGTTGCAGAAAACTTGTTAACTTCGTGTTACTGTTGGGTCTTTTAATTGGCAAGCGCACCAATCGTTTGTAGTTTTCAAAATTTAGATATCGTTCCACTAGGATTGAAAGTCTAATAATTACAGTAATTTTCTAGTTACTATGGTAAATTTATCGAAACCTATTCACAAAAGAATAATTTATATATAATTTATACAATATTCACAAGATTGCAAAACTGAGTTGTTCATGTGATAAAAAGAAAATAACAATCTATCTAAAAAGTTGAGTTGAAATTTAGAATAACTAAGATACTTGAGGATAAAACACAGATAAACAAATTATGTTGGAATTTGGATCCCTAATCTAGAATAACAATGGAGGAACTCAAGACATGCATATTTAATCATCAAGTTCATATCATTGCAGCTTAAAATCATTATAACCGATCCCTCGTGATATAAATTCTAAGTATTCACCGTAAAGTCCGATCCCTTATGAGCTTTCTCAGTAAAAACTTGCATTAAGTCCTGGCCTTATGGCAACAATAATCATCAATTCTATCCCTAGTAATTGGCATATTAAGGGTATTCCAACTTTTACTTTTGTTAAATCAAGTTTTAATAAGGCATGAATAATCATTCTCCCATTTGACATTCACACTAATAAAACAAGTTTCAATACGCATGAAAATCATTCTCCCGTTTGATGTGCATACTAATAAAAGATTGAAATACTAACATGCACTTGAATCATAAACATGCAGAGATCAAGTTCACAACATCATAATCAATAAACTAGTTCACTAATTCTAACATAAACAAATTAGTTAGACATAGTGAAAGTAAAAACAACACTTACAGTGATTGACATTATAAAGGCGATGGAAACTTCACGGTACAACGATCACAATACTACACAACACTCTCAAGTATCTAGAAAACTATTCTAGAACTACAAACTCACAAAAGAACCACTCAAACACGAGTGTATAAGAGAAGAAGAGAACTCAGAATGTGAGATGGGATGCTTAGAAGTGTGGAGAATGGGCCTATTTATAGGGCTGGGGAAGGGTGCTGACGCTACGCGCCAGCCTGACGCTACGCGTCAGGTCCCTGACTCAGCCTCCATTAATCAGCTCGAAGTGGCCATTATTGTATAATTATTTTAAGTAATCATGCCCAGACAGATGTGCCTTGTCCCCCAATTCGGCTTGGACACTTGTGGATAGTGGAGGGGTCATTGGCTGAGTGCTTGACCACCTATTAGTGGTGTCCACGTAGCTCCTGACGTTACGCGTGGGTGTGACGCGTAGCGTCAGCATCAGAAGTTCTCACGCTACGCGTGGTGTTGATGCTACGCGTCAACTCTCCAGTTCTTCAATTTTTCTCTTTAAATTCTTCATATTTTTACTGCAAAACTAGAGAAATTTGATCAAGGATAGATTATTTCCAACAACATCCATTTATTGAATTTAAAACCTAAATTTCTAACAAATTCACCAAATTCTTATTCTTTTTATAAAATTTTTATTACAGATTTTATTGTAAATTTGAGGACTAACAAATACCCCCAACTTGAGACATTGCTCGTCCTCGAGCAAGAGAGAAAATTAAAATAAAATTTGAAATCAAATTTTTGAGTTAGTCCAAGAATTTATCACAAAAAGTAATTTCACAATTTACCATTTAAAGTAACCAAAAATAGATATCCTATGTAATAAAGGTTTAATGACAAAATTTTTTACAATGCCTTATTAACTACTCAAGCATAATTTCAGGCTTACCTCACAAGTGTTTATCTCTGTGCAAAGGTTAACATGTTTCACTCAATCAATCATAAAATCAAACAAATTTAATTTTGATTTTCATCTAATCAGTGGTTAATCATACAGAGTTAATTCAAAAATCACAAGGTCTTTTCACGGGTTGTAATGAGGCTTGGATTACAAGAAATAATGGTTTTTCTTGGAATTCAAAAATCTGAAATCATAAAAGAGCATTTTATAATTTTTAGACTTTCTCCTGGCCCAAATCTCAATTCCCTTATTGATGATAGCAAATACCCCCAACTTGATTCTTTTCTCTATTTTTAATTTGCATATATTTCTTTTCATTTTTTCATTTATATACACAATTTTGATTTTTCTTGAAAAGAATCAAGTTATTTAATTTTCACTATCTATTCTTGTAAGAACATTCGAAATATCTTTTATTTTGCTCAATTGCTCTTTTACTCAATCAAGTATAGGGAATGGTTAAAATTGATAAAAGTTTAGGGGTACCAATAAATTTATTTTTCAGGCTCAAAATTAGCTTTTAAAGGATAAAATAATTTTACCATGGTAAGCTTTTTGGCCCAAGGTTTCTTTTACCAAAAATGTAACTTGATCATTTTCTTGAATTCTCTGTACAACAACACAAATCACAGAATAAAGCAAAATCAATTTGAATAAAGTTATGTCGAAACCCTCAAGTGTTTAAAAGATCTCTCAGCTCACCGGGTTATTGAAATTAGCTTGATAGTTAATAAAATTATTGTAATTAAATTTATCAAAATTCCTTAATTACAAAAAGAATCGATAATTGAAAAAAATGGTTTTATTGTGTAAAAACTTTAAGTGTATAAATTTCCTTATTTTCAAAAAATTTGATTTAAATGATAAAACTTATTTTTTTTGAATTTTCGAAGAAAATACACAAAAACACACCACGATAAAATTACGCAATAAAACACACCACATAATAAAAGACAAACTATAATATAATCCACAAAGTGAAAATACAAATGTAAATATCAAACTAAAAGTAAACTAAAGTGTATGTAAAAGATGCAGAGAATAACACCATCAATCCTCCATGTGATCCTTATCATCTCCCTCCTCATCTGCATCACCCTCTGACTCAGCATGTGCTCCAGATGGTCCACCAGTCTCAGGGTAAGTGGGTAAATCACCAGGCCAAGCTACATGAGCTGCGAACTCAGCTGGTGTGACATAAGGTGCTCCCTCTCCCTGAAGTCTGTACTGATAAAATGCATCATGAAGATACATGTAAGCTCTGTGTGTGGCATGCATCATATGCTGATGCTCAAGTGTCATCCTGGTAAATCCCTCTGTGATAGCATCAACAGGTGGTGGCTGAACTGGTGGTCTCCTCCTCCTCTGTCTGGGCTGAGCCTCCTGCTCTAGTGGTAGAAGCTCGCACTGCTAGACGAAATAATCTTTGTTCACTACAACCTTGGGAACTCTCCCCCGCAGAACTAGTAAACTCGGGTGATGGTACAACAACCCCCTGCCTCCTCAGTAAGGCAGATATGATGAGAGGGAATGGAATAGGGCGGTTCACCTTATACCCAAGGGCATAAAAGTGAATCTGCTTAGAAATCAGCTCTGTAATATCAATGGTATGGTTTTGAAGAATGGAATAAAGGAGGCAGCAGTGATCAACTGGGATAGAAGAAAGGTGAGTGATAGGAGTAATGTTATGCAGCATGAGATGGGACCATGCCTGAGCTATGGGAGTCAGCTGGGTCTTGAGGGGGTTAGATGGAGTCCTTCCAACCTTACTCAGGTTGAAGAAGATTCCATCTTTGCTCAAGAAGTGAGCAACCTGATCTAGGAAGTATCCTAAATCACCATCCTTAGTTGCGACCTTGTTTCTGTTCTCCTTCCAGAAACAAGTATCGCTCTCGGGAGTAGGCTCCCAAGGGTTACCCAGTAGGGTACTAATCGTGTCCCGGTCATAAGTGATATGCCGACCCCTAACCCAGCTCGTCTTCTGCTAGCCGATATTTGGTGCATCCTGTCGAGTCCTGTAAGCATTTGTGTAAAACTCCATCACTAGGATGGGATCCCCCTTAGTAGGTAGGGAAAACAGGGGTCCCCATCTCCTCCGTTGGACCTCATCCTGTAGCTCAGGATAGTCCCCAACACTTAAATCCAAGACTCTCTCCCAGATGAGTCTTTGGCCCTTTATCTGATGAAACCGGGCCCATTTCGCATCAGTGCAAAATCTGGTAGGGTCTCTCGGTCCTAGCACCTCCTCTCCCTAAAGATCTGGATCTTCAGAAGTGGTGTCAGTGTCTGTGGTCCTTCTCTATCTCTTAGGGCCAATAGAAGGAATGGATTTCTTAGGTGCCATCTACAAAAAAGAAAAATTTCAAAATCAAACACATTACACTATTTAACAATCAAATATTAAAAAGTTTAACAATTATTTTTGTTTTTATATTTAAAATGACAACAAAATATTTTCAAAAACTATTTATACAAAAGAAATCTTAACAAAAATTCACACAAAATGCAACATGTATATTTTTATTTTTAACAAAACATAAATTTCACAAAACATGCAAAATCATACAACATACGTATTTACAAATTTGTTCAAATTTATGTATTTTTATTTTTATGCAAGAAAGTATAACAAACATGCAAACTGAGAAATTTTATTAATTTAAAAGAAAACAACAAACAACAAACAGAGACATACTAAACAAATTTATTAAAAATAGAAAATAAGTTATACAAATAACAGAAGATAACACACAAAAATTAACAAAAATCAGGAACAGAGGCTGACGCTACGCGTGAGTGGGACGCTACGCGTCAGCGCTGTTCTTCCCACGCTACGTGTGGGCTTGCAAAACAGAAACTACAAAACAGGGGTTGCGCAGCAGTAACCCCTTCAAAACCAAATTCAATCCATTCAAATCCTATTTTTAACAGCAATCAAGCCCAATGGTTGTCTAATCCTATCCCTAACCTCATGCAATTCTAAGAATCGAAATTCAAAAACAAATTAAAGAGAAAGGAATTTGAGATACTTACTTGGATTCCTTAGAGAAAATAGGAATGAAGGAGATTGAAGGTTTTGAGAGAAAAAGAGGGTTTGGGAAATTAGGGTTTCTGAAAATGCAGAGGGAGGCAAAAATAAATATCTCCAGAAAATATTTTTAATTCCAATTTTTTTTCTTCTCTACTCGGACCAATCCGCCTACTCGACTTCTTATGTTTAAAATGATGGGCGTATCTACTCCAATGATACTATTGTTCCGTACCATTATGGAAGAAGGTTCGGGTAAAATATGTACTTCCTCGGGAATGAAAAAAAATCGATCTATTTTGATTTGGTATTTTGGTTTAACTTCTTTAACTCCTTGATACTCAATTAAAAAATCTTCTTTTTTTAAATTTAAAATAGGTTTTTAAAGATAATAGACTTAGGCCTCCCTCTGGTTCAATTTTAAAAAACTGAACAAGGGCCTTGACGCTACGCGTGGGTAGGACGCTACGCGTCAGGTTGAAAATTCAGAGTCCATGCTACGTGTCAGGGTGGCGCTACGCGTGGGCTTCTATTTTATTTTTCAAAATTTTAATTTTCAAAAACCTTTTCTTTTAATTTTTAAACCCCTTTTCTTTTCAAAATTAAATTTCTAACTTAAAATTTGAAAAACTATTTTTTAAAATTTAAAAATAAGTTAAAAATAAAGAGAAAATAATGGGTTGCCTCCCATTGAGCACTTGATTTACAGTCTCTAGCTAGACATCCTGCACATCATAAATCAGTCAAATAACAAATGGTAGTGAGTCTGTTGATCTCACCACCCAGATATGGTTTCAATCTCTGCCCATTAACCATCCAACTTCTTTTAGAAGTTGGATCTTCAATTTCAACTGCTCTATAAGATTTAACTTCCTTGATTACAAAAGGGCCTGACCATTTAGATTTCAATTTACCAGGAAATAGTCTTAATCTTGAATTAAACAATAAAACTTGCTGACCTAGTATGAAATGTCTATTTTTAATTTTCTTATCATGGTAAGCGACTTGTAACTTCTAGATGTCTCATAAGCATTGTTTCTCATTTCTTCTAACTCAAATAACTGCAACTTTCTTTTGTCAGCTGCTGCATTTGGATCAAAGTTGAGAAATTTTAAAGCCCAATATGCCTTATGTTCCATCTCTACTGGAAGATGACAAGCTTTTCCATAGACCATTTGGAAAGAAGAAAGGCCAATTGGAGTCTTAAATGCAGTTCTGTATGCCCAAAGTGCATCATCAAGCTTTTGTGACCAATCTTTTCTGGAGGAAGACACAGTCTTTTCCAAAATTCTTTTCACTTCTCGATTTGAAATCTTAGCTTGTCCATTGGTTTATGGATGATATGTTATGGCCACTTTATGTCTCACTCCATAATGTTGTAACACTTTCTGAAGAACTTTGTTACAAAAATATGATCCTCCATCACTGATCAAAGTTCTTGGTGTTCTAAACCTGTAGAAAATATTTTTCTTCAAGAAATTCACTACAGTTTTGGTGTCAGCATTAGGTGAAGCAATTGCTTCTACCCACTTTGAAACATAATCAACTGCCAAAAGAATGTATTGATTGAATTGAGAATAAGGAAAATGTCCTATGAAATCAATACCCCAACAATCAAATACCTTAACATCCTGAATGTTTGTGAGAGGCATTTCTTGTCTTTTGTTAACATTACCTGTTCTTTGGAAGTTATCACAAGCTTGCATAAATGAGTAAGAATCTTGAAAAATGGAGGGCCAATACAAACCTAATTGAAGAATGTTTGCAGCAGTTCTTTCTCCATTAAAATGTCCTCCATAAGGAGACTTATAACAATGCCACAACACATCTTTCTTTTCCCAGTCAGGTACACAACGACGTAACAAATTATCTACACCAATTTTAAATAGATGGGGGTCATCCCACACAAAGTATTTTGAATCTTTGAAATTTTTTTTCTTTGCTGCCAAGTTAAATCATTTGGAAGAATTCCTGCTACTTTAAAATTGGCCATATCAACAAACCATGGCCGTTTTGTTATTTCAAAAAGTTTTTCATCAGGAAATTCTTCCAAGATGTCTTTTTCTTTGGTAGTGACCTCATCATTCATTAATCTAGAAAGATGGTCAACAACCATATTTTCACTACCCTTTTTATCTTTGATTTCAAGATCATATTCTTGAAGAAGTAAAATCCATCGAATTAACTGAGGTTTAGAATCAGTTTTGGTCAAAAGATACTTGATTGCAGCATGATCAGTGAAAACAATTATTTTTGATCCAATCAAGTATGATCTAAATTTTTCCAAGGCATACAATATGGCTAGTAATTCCTTTTCAGTAGTTGCATAATTTATTTGATTTTCATTTAAAACTTTACTACCATAGTGTATAACCCTAAAAAAAATTTCATATCTTTGACCTAAAACTGCTCCTACAACATAATCACTTGCATCACACATAAGTTCAAAGGGTAAATTCCAATTAGGAGCAACAATTACAGGGGTAGAAACCAATTTTTCTTTCAATGAATTAAAAGCTTTAAGACATGCTTCATCAAACTTGAATTCAATATCTTTATTTAGAAGATTTGTTAAAGGTTTAGCAATTTTTGAAAAATCTTGAATAAATCTTTTATAGAATCCAGCATGTCCTAAAAAACTTCTAATACCTTTTACATTCACAGGGGGTGGGAATGTAGAGATTACCTCTATTTTGGCTTGGTCTACTTCAATACCTTTAGAGGAAATTTTGTGACCAAGTACAATTCCTTCTTTTACCATAAAATGACATTTCTCCCAATTGAGCACCAAATTTGTTTCAATACACCGCTTCAGTACAGTGTCCAAATTGGTTAGACATGTTTCAAATGAATTTCCAAAGACTGAGAAATCATCCATGAAAATCTCAATGCTCTTTTCAATTAGATCTGCAAAAATAGCAAACATGCATCTTTGAAAAGTAGCAGGTGCATTACACAATCCAAATGGCATGTTCCTATATGCAAATATACCAAAGGGACATGTAAAAGCAGTCTTTCCCAGATCAAGAGGGTCAACAACAATTTGATTATATCTAGAATATCCATCAAGAAAACAATAGTAAGCTTGTCCAGACAATCTTTCAAGTATTTGATCCATAAAAGGAAGTGGAAAATGATCTTTTCTTTTTGCTTGATTTAGTTTTCTATAATCAATGCACATTCTCTAACTAGTGACAGTTCTTGTTGGGATTAATTCATTTTTATCATTAACAATTACTGTCATACCACCTTTTTTTGGAACAACTTGTACCGGACTTACCCATGCACTATCAGAAATGGGATAGATAATACCTGCTTTTAGTAATTTCAAAACCTTCTTCTTAGTTACCTCTTTCATGGTTGGATTGAGGCGTCTTTGGGGTTGAGCAACAGGTTTAAAATTATCTTCCAGTAAAATCTTATGCCTGCAATATGATGGGCTTATACCTTTCAGATCTTCAAGTGTCCATCCAATTGCTTCTTGATTCCTTTTCAAGACTTCAACCAGTTTTTCTTCTTCTATTTCACTTAACAAATTACTAATAATTACTGGTTTTAAATTACCTTCTTTCAAAAAGATATACTTTAAGTTGGAAGGTAGCACTTTCAATTCAGGTCTCTTGATTTCTTCAACAGCTACTTCTTGAATTTCTTGAATTTCTCTTGATTTAGGGAAAATTTCTTTCCCTTGATCAAGATCTTCAAGATATTTGTCTACCTGTTTTTCTTCTTCTTCACTTAAAAATTCCACAGAGTTAGTTAATAACTTATTTAAAGGATCAGAGTTTGACATACCTATGGATATGGAGAAGCAGACTTTGTCGAGAACATCCACCTTAAAATAATCTTATTTTGGATTGGGATGTTTCATGGCTTTGAAAACATCAAAGTTTACTTCTTCATCGTGAACTCTTACTGCCAACTTTCCATTATCTACATCAATGAGCACTCTGGCAGTCTTCATGAATGGTCTTCCCACGATTAGGGGAACTTCAACATCTTCTTCCATGTCTAATACCACAAAGTCAACAAGGAAGTAGAACTTGTCAACTTTCACAAGTACATCTTCCACAATACCATAGGGTCTTTTTGATTGATCTATCAGCCAATTACAGAGTCATCTTTGTTCTTTGAGGATCAAGGTCACCAATTCGCTTCATCATACTTAGAGGCATTAGATTAATACTAGCCCCTAAGTCTAACAAGGCTTTTCCAATGTTCATACCTCCAATGGAGATAGGAATGGTGAAACTTCCAGGGTCTTTTGACTTTTCTGGCATATTATGTTGCAAAATAGCGCTGCAACCTGCTTCCAGTTCAACAATTTCTTCATCATACCTCTTCTTTTTGGTGAGCAATTCTTTCATAAACTTTGCATATGTTGGCATCTGTTCTAATGCCTCAAAATGGAATGTTTATGTGTAATTGCTTAAAGATTTCAAGGAATCTCTTGTATTCCTTTTCCTTATCCTTCTTTGATGATGCATGTGGATAAGGTAAATCTTTAACTGGAGGTGTCTAACCCAAATACTGACTTTTTTGTTTTTTAATTTTTTAATTTTTTTTGTTTTTCTTTTCATCATTCTTTTCTTCATCTTTTTTCTCTTCTTCTTCTTTCTTTTCTTCTTTCTCTTTTTCTTCTTCTTTTTCTTTCTTTTCTTCTTTCTCTTTTTCTTTTTTCTCTTTTTCTTCTTCTTTTTCACAATCATTTCCTACAACTTTACCATTTCATGTAAAAATAGCATTACATTGTTCTCTTGGATTTTGAGTGTTTGCAGAAAAACCAGAGCTTTTCATGTCAGCTACTTCTTTTGCTAACTGTCCCAATTGCATATCCGACGCTTTACGTGCGGCTTTATTTGTTTGCATGTATTGAAGCAACTGTTGGATAGACTCTTCTATCCTAGTTAGCCTTGCTGTTTGATCAGATTATGGTTGTTGTTTGAATTGATTGTTAGGAGGTCGGTTAGAAGGTCCAATATCTTGTTTCCAGCCAATATTCTGATTCTGCCAACTTTGCAGGTAGTTGTTAGGAAAAGAATTACCAAGATTGAAAGGAAAATCACCTAAAGGTATTTTTTGATGGTTCAGAAAATTGGCTTGCTCTTGATCATTTCTATCAGGGGCACAGTAACCACATGGTTGTTCTCCCATGCAATGCATACATTGTTTCAATTGAGCAGGAGGTGGTGATGACATTTGAGCAATTTGAAGTTTCTCTAATTGTTTACTCATAGCCTTAATTTGTTGAGTCAGCAATTTTTGCTGAGCCAATACTGCATCATTTACCCCCAATTCGAACATACCTGGCTTTCTTTGTACATTATCTCTTTCATGTTTTGCTTGTCAGTCACTAATGGACATTGATTCTAATATTTCTATTGCTTCTTCCACAGTTTTGTTCATTAAAGAACCTCTTGCACAAGCATCTAACATCATTTTAAACTGAGGTAATAAACCATGGTAAACGATCCTTACCTTTTCGGCATCATTTAAGTTGTGGTTTGGACATTTCCTCAAGAGTGCCTTGAATCGTTCCCATGTTTCTCCTAATGACTCATCATTGTTTTGTGAAAAAGAATGTATGGCTGTCATGGCTTCAAAATATTTTGAAGGAGAATAAAATCTTTCCAAAAATTTTCTCTCAACATCGGACCAGTTTGCAAAACTACCGGGTGGACAAGATTTAAATCATTCTTTAGCTTTCCCAATCAAAGAAAAAGGAAACAATCTCATGTAAACTAATTTTTCTTGATTGGGTTCAAAACCAATTGTGCTGCATAACTCATAAAAAATAGTTAAGTGTTCATAAGGTTCCTCATTATTTAAACCAGCAAATTGATTATTTTGAATAATGTTTAAAGTAGCTGGTTTAATTTCTACAACAGCAATAGGTCCTTGATACATCCCCGAAACACGAGGTAGTCCATTAATAGCAGCAAACTGTCCCAATGTTTTTCAGCAGCCATATTAGAATTTTCAAAATTTTCAGATTTTTCAAAAGAAGATGAAGTTGAAGAAGAAGTTTTTGTTTTTTTAGATTTTAATGCTTTAAGTTTCTTTACAAACTTTTCGATCTCAGGATTAAAGAACACATTTCTTGCAGAAGATCGAGTTTGCATAAACACACTAAATAAAGAAAGGTTAGTAAAACAATGTTAAAATGAATGAATGAATAAATAAATTGAAAATTTTTACTAAGGTAAAATATTTTTACCACGGTAATTAAAAATTTACTGTTTTACTGAATTAATTCAATCCCCGGCGATGGCGCCGGAAAACTTGTTAGACCCGAGTATAATGTTGCAGAAAACTTGTTAACTTCGTGTTACTGTTGGGTCTTTTAATTGGCAAGCGCACTAATCGTTTGTAGTTTTCAAATTTTAAATATCGTTCCACTGGGATGGAAAGTCTAATAATTACAGTAATTTTCTAGTTACTATGGTAAATTTATCGAAACCTATTCATAAAAGAATAATTTATATACAATTTATACAATATTTACAAGATTGCAAAGTTGAGTTGTTCATGTGATAAAAAGAAAATAACAATCTCTCTAAAAAGTTGAGTTGCAATTTAGAATAACTAAGATACTTGAGGATAAAACACAGATAAACATATTATGTTGGAATTTGGATCCCTAATCTAAAATAACAATGGAGGAACTCAAGACATGCATATTTAATCATCAAGTTCATATCATTGCAGCTTAAAATCATTATAACCGATCCCTCGTGAGCTTTCTCAGTAAAAACTTGCATTAAGTCCTGGCCTTATGGCAACAATAATCACCAATTCTATCCCTAGTAATTGGCATATTAAGGGTATTCCAACTTTTACTTTTGTTAAATCAAGTTTTAATAAGGCATGAATAATCATTCTCCCGTTTGACATTCACACTAATAAAACAAGTTTCAATACGCATGAAAATCATTCTCCCGTTTGATGTTCATACTAATAAAAGATTGAAATACTAACATGCAGTTGAATCATAAACATGCAGAGATCAAGTTCACAACATCATAATCAATAGACTAGTTTACCAATTCCAACATAAACAAATTAGTTAGACATGGTGAAAGTAAAAACAACATTTACAGTGATTAACATTATAAAGGCGATGGAAACTTCACGGTACAATGATCACAATACTACACAACACTCTCAAGTATCTAGAAAATTATTCTAGAACTACAAACTCACAAAAGAACCACTCAAACACGAGTGTATAAGAGAAGAAGAGAACTCAGAATGTGAGATGGGATGCTTAGAAGTGTGGAGAATAGACCTATTTATAGGGCTGGGGAAGGGTGCTGACGCTACACGCCAGCCTGACGCTACGCGTCAGGTCCCTGACTCAGCCTCCATTAATCAGCTCGAAGTGGCCATTATTGTATAATTATTTTAATTAATCATGCCCAGACAGATGTGCCTTGTCCCCTAATTCGGCTTGGACACTTGTGGGTAGTGGAGGGGTCATTGCCCTGACTCTAAATGTGTAGGCTTATTAGCTGTAAGAATCAAGTATAAAAGGACAGTAGTTTAAACTTAATGGGATCCTATAGCCTCTAAGAGGTCTTAATAGACTCTGGCTGTGGAAACATTTTCGAAATCCTAGTTTAATTACCTCTTTTTGGAGCGTGGAAGAAAATGAAGAGTGTCTCTCACCAACGTTTTTCATCAGTTTTGTTAAATCGACAATGAAATATAGATCACACCATTGACAATACTACTCAAGTTATACCACACTTGATATTTAATAATTAAATTGAAAAGGAAAACACTTAAGCACATATACCTGAAATGGCAATACGTGACGATAGATAATTTACTTCATTCCCAAGTGCATGGACCCTCTTTTTCAAACGCGTTTTCTTCTCCTTTGATTTCATAGCAGATCTCCTGTTGGCAATAATCCTACCACACATCATCAATTTAACTATCAGTTTCAACATCAATTCCACGTCACAAAACTTAGTAAAAATAATACATGTTTTTCTTTTAATTCTTAATATACATGTTTAGTTTTTTTTACGAGAAATAATCATATTCAAATCAAAAACATTCACATCATAATAAAGTAATTTATTTAATAATTTTTTCTATCTACAATATTCAAATTGAGATCTTATTTAAGAAAATTCAACGATAGACTTTATATTATAGAAAAATAGACACAACAATTTTAAAATTAGTATTTCATACAATTTTTATATATATTAAAATAAAATAAATTGTATAAGATTCTCTCGGTTCTTTTTCATCTAATGAAATTTAAAAAAACATATTTTTTTATCTGGAAGTTGAAGAAAATATTTACTATTTCTAATTCTAAATATAAACAAAAATAACTAATTTTACACATATTAAGATTAATTATTGGAAGTAGTTATTTGATTTAATATTATCAAATATTTGATTTAGTTTCCTAAAATATTCTTAATATCATTTATCATATAAAGAATTAATTGCATTAGAAATACATAAAAAAGGACATATTGAATAAACAAACATTTAATAACATTAAAAAAAATATAATTTTGTTTATTTTAAAGGATAAAAAATTTTAATAAGTTATTTATATTTAAAACCAGAGGTAATATTATTTATTCTTCTATTATAATTTTACTCTTTAAATAATTAACTATAAAAATATGTATTCATTTAAACCTAGTTTTAAACTACTATTTCGTTAATCGTAACCTACATAGATAATTTCCAATCTCTTGAATTAATTAGTAACGGGCATGCTTAGGAACTTGTACATTTTAAGGAGAAAGATTTTATTGCCAAATTGAAACTATGTAAAGTGTTTTAGGTTGAATTCATCGGTGGCCGTCCTCATCCTCTCTTGTCCACAGTTTGATTTTGAAGTGGACGTGCTTTAGCTAAAATTCAAAATTCAAGGTGGAATGTGTTGGAAATAAACAAATAAATTAAGTTAAATTATGTGACTTATGTGAATTATGGTTATAGGTTGATTTAATAAATTAAAAGGACCTATTGGTTAGTATGGGAAGTTAATTAACTGATGGTAACCAACTTGATGGAAGTTGGTTAATAAGGGAAATAAAAGGGTTCTGTCTCTGCCATAAGGGTTACTCACAATTAACCATCAAGAAAGAGTGTAGTAAGAAAAGAAGGGCCAAGAGGCAGATTGAGAAAGGAGACAGAAAAACTCATTCTTATTGGGTCTCTCATGGATAAAGGTAAGTTTCTCTTACTACTGAAAAACATGTGAGAATCATAAATTCTAAGATCCTTATGATGTGTAGTAGTAATTAATAGAATCACAAATGTCTAAAACTACAGCTTACATGTGCTATCAGAGCCTAGTTATTGAATTTATGTTTCTCCATGAATGATTTTTTCTCAATTTGTATGAACCCTAATATTAATATTAGGAAATTGTGAATGGTGGAATTTTGCATTGTGTTAAAGGTTGTTACTTTTGTTTCGCTGCATATTATGAACTGATTACAAATTGAAATTCTAAAAGTTTATTTGAGATAAGAACATGATTATAAATTCTTTCCTTATCATGTCAATTTCATTTTGTAATTATAAATGGCAAGTATCAAGCATAATTCAAATTGGAAATTAATATGAAAGATCATGTACATGCATTGTAAAGGATCCATTCACGTCATCCATTATAGCCACTTAAGATGAAAATACTATCCTAATTTTTCCAGAATCAAATGAAATTTTCAACTTGATAATCCTAATGATTGAATTTGGATGGTGATATTGATTAAAATTCAAATTTAAAGTATGCATATTGTTAGTCTTGTGAAACAACTAGATTTTATAGTTAAAAATAATATTTAATTTTTATGATTTGTATTGGGATTAAATGTAGGATAGATTTGTAATCACCAAAGTGATCAAATCCTAATGTTTTATTTAATTCCAAATAAGTGATAATTTTATTTCAATTACCTATAGAATGGATGCTAAATTATAAATTATTGGTTAATGGGTTAATTGAAAGTTCATTATTATAAGGCATTTATGGATCACCCAAAGGTTGATTAGTTGTTCTTATAATTAATGGATATAATTGTTGGTAGTGAGTATGTATTATTAGTTTTATTTATATATCTAAAGATAATAATTATTTCTAATTAGTGCATATGTCGTACCAAATAATGTTAATGTAATTAGCATCATTATGTTTTTTTTATGTGTATTAATGTATCACCCAAAGGAGAACATTGGTATACATAAAATACTTGTTTGTTGTTTGAATCTATGTTGTATGTTAAATTTATGACTCAAAGCATTAATGTTAAGCATGTGTTAATTGCAGTATCTGTTCCTGTATCTTTACATTCACATGCTATGTCTATTCCAATCTTTAATGGATTAAATTTCTCTGATTGGAACGAACAAGTCCAATTTCACTTAGGTGTGTTGGATCTTTATTTAGCTTTTCAAGTTGAGAAACCTGCTGCTATTACTGTTGCTAGTAGCAATGAAGAAAAAATCCATTATAAAGCTTGGGAAAAGTCAAATAGACTTAGCCTGATGTTTATGCGAATGAGCATAGCAAATAACATTAAGTTTGCTCTTCCCAAAACTGAAAGTGCAAAAGAATTTATGAAATTTATGAAAGAGCGCTCCCAAACTGCTGATAAGTCTCTTGCTGGGACATTAATGAGTACTTTAACCACCATAAAGTTTGATGGTTCTTTTGCTATGCATGAACATGTTATTGAGATGACTAATATTGCAGCAAGACTTAAGTCTCTAGGAATGGAAGTGGATGAGAATTTCCTTGTGCAGTTCATTTTGAACTCGTTACCGTCTGAGTATGGTCCTTTCCAAATGAACTATAATACCATGAAAGACAAATGGAATGTGCATAAATTGCACAGTATGTTAGTTCAAGGGGAAACCAGACTTAAGAATCAAGGGAATCACTCCATTCATTATCTGAATAATCAAGGAGGTGGAAAGAAAGCTGTTAAGAAACATAGAAAGGGCAAAGGACCATTAAAGATTGGCGAGTCCTCTACTAAAATCCAGAAAAAAGTTGACAATGTCATTTTTGTGGGAACTCTGGACATTTCCAGAAGAACTGCCCAAAACGTAAAGCTTGGTTCGAAAAGAAAAGTGAGCATAGTACTTATGTATGTTTCGAATCAAATTTAACTGAAGTTCCCCATAATACTTGGTGGATTGACTCTGGATGTACAACTCATGTTTCTAATATGATGCAGGGATTCCTTTCAACCCGAACCATAAACCCAACTGAGAAGTTTGTCTTTATGGGGAATAGAGTGAAGGTTTCAGTGGAAGCTGTTGGGATTATCGTTTAATCCTTGACACTGGATTTCATTTAGACTTGTTTGATACTTTTTATGTACCTAGTATTTCTCGGAATTTAGTTTCTTTGTCTAAACTTGATGTTGCTGGATACTCTTTTAGGTTCGGTAATAGTTGTTTCAGTTTATATAAGCGTAATTGCATGATTGGATCTGGTACACTTTATGATGGTTTATATAAATTGAATCTTGATAATTTATATGCTGAAACTCTTATGACCTTGCATCATAATGTTGGCACTAAACATAGTTTAGTGAATGAATGTTCTGCTTACTTGTGGCATAAACATTTAGGACATATTTCCAAAAAAAGGATGCAAAGATTAGTAAAGAATGAAATCCTTCCAAATTTAGATTTTACTGATTTAAATGTATGTGTGGATTATATTAAAGGAAAACAAACAAAACACACAAAGAAAGAAGCCACAAGAAGCACCCAGCTTCTTGAAATTATACACACTGATATATGTGGACCTTTTGATGTAAATTCTTTTAATAAAGAAAGGTACTTTATCATTTTTATTGATGATTTTTCACGTTATGGGTATGTCTATTTATTGCATGAGAAATCTCAAGCAGTTAATGCCTTGGAAATTTTTATAAATGAAGTGGAAAGGAAATTAGACAGAAAAGTGAAAATTATTAGGTCTGATAGAGGTGGTGAGTATTATGGAAGATATGATGAAAGTGGGCAACATCCTGGTCCATTTGCTAAGTTCCTTGAGAAACATGGTATTTGTGCTCAATACACAATGCCAAGTACACCACAACAAAATGGTGTGTCAGAAAGGCGTAATCGAACCTTAATGGATATGGTTAGGAGCATGTTAAGTAATTCATCTTTACCTGTATCATTGTGGATGTATGCCTTAAAAATTGCCATGTATTTGTTAAATAGGGTTCCTAGTAAGGCAGTTCAAAAGACACCTTTTGAACTATGGATAGGTAGGAAACCCAGTTTGAGACACCTGCATGTTTGAGGTTGTCAGGCAGAAGTTAGAATATACAATCCGCAAGAAAAGAAACTGGATGCAAGAATAATCAGTGGATATTTCATTGGTTATCCAGTAAAATCAAAGGGGTATATGTTTTATTGTCCTACCCATAGTACAAGAATTGTTGAAACTGGATATGCCAGATTCATTGAGAATGGTGAAACCAGTGGGAGTGAAACTTTACGAAATGTGGAGATTAAGGAAGTTAGAGTACAAGTTCCTTTAACTAATATCTCTACTTCAGGAATTGTTGTTCCTTATGTTGAATTACACAACAATCAAGGAGAACAACAAATTAATGATCCCGAGGTTAACAATGAACCTATAATAGAACAACCACAAGAACTAGTGTTAAGAAGATCCCAAAGAGAAAGGAAATCTGCTATTTTGAATGATTATGTGGTTTATCTACAAGAGTCAGAAAATGACTTAGGCATTGATAATGATCCAGTCTTATTTTCAGAAGCCATTAATGGTGATAATTCTGATAAGTGGTTAGATGCCATGAAAGATAAGATTAAATCAATGGCACAAAATGATGTATGGAACCTTGTGGAATTGCCAGAAGGATGCAAGAGAGTTGGGTGTAAATGGGTCTTTAAGACTAAGCGTGACTCTCATGGCAATATTGAACGTTACAAAGCTCGACTTGTTGCCAAAGGTTTTACTCAAAAGGATGGCATTGACTATGAGGAAACATTTTCTCTAGTTTCTAAGAAAGATTCTTTTAGAATTATCATGGCTCTAGTAGCTCATTATGATCTTGAGTTGTATCAAATGGATGTTAAAACTGCCTTTCTAAATGGAACATTAGAAGAGGATGTTTATATGGACCAACCAGTGGGGTTCATTGAAGAAGGAAAGGAACACATGGTGTGTAAACTTAAAAAATCAATATATGGACTTAAGCAGGCTTCCCGACAATGGTATCTTAAGTTCAATGATACTATTATGTCCTTTGGATTTAAGGAAAACATTGTTGATTGGTGTATATATCTAAAGGTCAGTGGGAGCAAGTTTATATTTTTGATTCTGTATGTTGATGATATCTTGCTTGAAACTAATGATCTTGGTCTATTAAGTTAGACTAAGAATTATCTCTCAAACAACTTTGAAATGAAAGATATGGGTGAGGCAGGCTATGTGATTGGAATAGAAATATTCCGTGATAGATCACAAGGACTGTTAGGCTTGTCTCAGAAAGCATATATTAATAAAGTTTTAGAGAGATTCAGAATGAGCATCTCCTGTTCTAATACAGAAAGGAGACAAATTTGGTCTTATACAATGTCCAAAGAATGATTTAGAATGGAAACAGATGGAAAACATCCCTTATGTATCTGTTGTTGGGAGTTTAATGTATGCTCAAACATGTACAAGGCCAGATATTAGCTTTACAGTTGGTATGCTTGGAAGATATCAGAGTAATCCAGGATTGGATCATTGGAAAGCTGTAAAGAAAGTTTTGAGATACTTATAAGGGACAAAGAATCACATGCTTACTTATAGGAAATCTAATCATCTTGAGGTGATTGGATATACAGATTCAGATTTTGCTGGCTGTATAGATACAAGAAAGTCTACATTTGGTTACGTGTATCTTTTAGCCGGAGGAGCGATTTCATGGAAAAGTACAAAGCAGTCAGTCATTGCTGCATCCACCATGGAGGCTGAATTTGTGGCATGCTTTGAGGCCACAGTTCAGGCTAATTAGTTACGGAATTTTATTTCAGGACTTGGGGTAGTTGACAGTATTTCCAAGCCGCTGAAAATTTATTGTGATAATTCCGCAGCTGTTTTCTTTTCTAAAAACGACAAGTATTCCAAATGTGCTAAGCATATGAAATTGAAATACTTTGTCATTAAAGAAGAAGTTCAGAAACATAAAGTGTCAATAGAACATATTAGCACTGATCTTATGATTGCTGACCCTTTAACAAAAGGGTTATCGCCCAAAGTATTTACTGGCCATGTAGAGAATATGGACATTATGTCTACTAGTGAATGTTGAATGTTAATGTTGGTATTAATGCCTGTTTGACACTCTAAACTCATTGGTGTACAAGTTTCTGAAAGTCTTATTTTCTACTTTATGTATATGCATGCAAATTATGATATGGGAAACAAAGTCTGTTATTGTCAATGAAAATGACCTTATGTTTGAACCCATTATGGACTTCCCATTGTACAGTCATATTAAAGAGAAGGATAATATAGTAGTACATGGAAGGGAATATGTTGATTAAATGACATATAACCGCCATGACTCTTATTATTTCATATCTTTAGTTATGATTAATGACAAAACCAATTATTTTAAGGTCTCCCAATGCGCATTATGATTTATGTATTTATTAAATCATGAAGTGTTATAGCATCACATGAGCCAAATGGGAGAATATTGGAAATAAACAAATAAATTAAGTTAAATTATGTGACTCATGTGAATTATGGTTATAGGCTGATTTAATAAATTAAAGGGACCTTTTGGTTAGTATGGGAAGTTAATTAATTGATGGTAACCAACTTGATGGAAGTTGGTTAATCAAGAAAGAGTGTAGTAAGAAAAGAAGGGCCAAGAGGCAGATTGCACTAGTGGAAAAAAGACATTTTACACCAGGCTTTTCTCACCGGTTGTAGTTGGACCGGTGAGAAAAATGAGGCGGTGGCAGTTTTGTAAATAATAAAAAAGTTTATACCGGTCTACTTTGTCAGACTGGTGAGAAATAATTATATTTGTATTGGTCTCTTATTTGGACCGGTGAAAAATGTAAAGTCTGAAAAAATAATATCGGTCTTGCATTATAGACCGGTGAGAAATCTTTCCCTCTCGATTCATTTTTGGACCCCTCCTCTCATCCTCTCAAAGTTAACACGCACAGCTCTCTCTTTCTCTCTCGAAAAGCCCTAGCCCTCCGAAGCTGTTCTTCCCCCTCTCGAAGCTCTCTCTCTTGAAAGTCCTAGCCCTCACGCACGAAGCTCATCCTCTCAAAGTCGTTCCCCCTTGAAGCTTTTCGTGCCTCTGTAAAGCCCTCCATGCATCTCTGTTTTGTGAAGTAATTTTAATTCTAATAATATACAGGTTATTCTCCAACGCCCAGGTTCAAATTTCTCTGCTTTTCTCCCACCCTTTATTCGTCTCTTCATCTGAACCCTTTCCCAATTTTGTGTTTTCTTTCTATACAGTTAAAAGGTTCGTGTCGTGGCTTCTTATGGCCACCCACTTACTCATTTGGCTCTGATACTCAAAACAAAGCAAGATCCATTAAAGCTTCAGTTAATGCACCCCTTTTCCCCTTGTTTAAACCCAAGTTGAAGAGTCACCATCTGAGGTATTTACATTCTTTTTTCGCCTTTGCTTGTTGTTTTGATTCTTTGGAAGTAACTAACACCTTAAAAATTGTAAAGGTACCTATAAAAATTGGTGGGTGTAGTTAAAAAATAGTTGGATTCTTAAGTATGTTACTAGGGATTTGAATCATGATCTATGTTGCATAGATAACAAGCATGAGTACTGAGTATGATTTGTATAGTATATGTATATTACTTTACTTGGCTGTTGTTGCTGCTGTGTTATGTATCTTATGTTGTTGTTTTTCATATGAATTCTCTATTTGGCTGGCTGTTTTTCATAAGAATAAATATCAGGTTTACACAATAAATTTTGTTGCTGTTGGAGCAAAAATTTTGTTGCTGTGCCATTTCTGTTGGATAAAAGTTTTATTGCCTGTGTTGTTGCTGTGCCATTTCTGTTGGATAGAAGTTTTCATAAGAATAAACATCAGTCTTATTGTTAGATTAGATTAAATAGAAACTCTGTTTTCAAAAGACTGCAGCCCATCTTTTGCCACATTTAACAAGGAACTTAAGTTAAACTATCACTAGCTTAGCTTGCTGCACATATCTGTAAATTATCTATAAGTGCAGGAGCCTGATTTCTTTGTTTGAATCATTATGACTAAAATTAAAGAAATAATGTTTGTGTATATAAAATACCCCCAATCAGAGAAACTAAACAAATAAGCATCAAACCAGAAAAGTAACCTAGATCATGTATCAAATCATAAATCCTATAATAGACAAAAGCATTCAGTAAGGATAACATGTCAACCAGTAAGCATTGTTTTAAGTACAGGGCAAGTAAAACTGTAAAAGGTTATGGAGCATTAAATAAGCATAACAAAATGTAGAAATTAATGAAGGGACAAGCTAAACATTTCCACTTTTCAACCAATAAAAAATGGTAAGTGAATTGGGTCGGCCTTTAAAAATTTTATCTATGCTTCCAAAGTAGTAATGGTAAAAAATTCTATTCATAGAGCTTCCATGCATCACAAAAAAAGTAACTGAGCATAACAACAAAATCAAAAATATAGCTAAACAATTTCCAGGATATTGGAAAGTTGTAAACGGCCTCATTTTCAAAAAATAATGAACTAATAATTTGATCGAACAACATCATACTTATACAGAATAGTTCACATACTGCAAGCAGTTTATACAATATTGATTCGACATCTTCTCCAACATAACCAGCCTCCAAACTAGAACATTTCCTCGTTTAGATTAACAACACCAAAACTTTTGTCAAGAACAATATAACCTTGAGTCAGCCATGGAACCAAAATAGAAACAACTAATACTATATGATACCCACATGTTGGGGGAAAATTATATTCCAAAGTAGCATAACATCCTATTACTTAATAACTTGAAAATACACATATATGGCACAAAAAAATTTAATAGATTGTTATCATTCAACTTAACCCTGCCCAACTCTTCCAAATTCTAGCATTACCTCATCAATGAATACATTACATACTTTTCTGCGTTAGGGTAGTTACATCAGCAATGACAAACGGGACATTCACAAAACGAGCCAGTGTTTTCACAAAAAAATGTCTTCCCTATTGATGGAAATTAGATTAGCATAGTAATCATGTAGTAATTTAAAATACAGATAAGAGAAGAACAATCCATGTGAATGCAATTAATTCTCAATTAATAAATAAGTAGAGTTGACAGTTAAAACGAAAGGAATGTGATACCTGAACCCGTTGGACCCATCAAGAGAACATTACTCTTTTCAAGCTCCACATGTTCATCATCATCATCACCCGATCCTTCCGAGACGCTGGCCTCTGCACCTAGCCTAGTATTAAAGTCCCAAATTCAGTCACAAAACAAAGAAACCATGATACTCTCTCTGGTCTTTAATATAAGGCAAAATTTTCAAGAATAGTATCTTCATTTGGATAACAATCACCTCCACCCAGAATTTGTCTATCCCTTCTCTCCACTCTTATCATCTCTCTAATCAAGTCTTCCTCTTTGTCAGTAGTTGTCACCCCAACAGATTTACCAATACTCCATAACTTGTTTGCCTCCTCCATGACTTTTCTCTCTCAAAACTGAGCATTACGACTTTGAATGTTTTAGCTATTGACCCGTGGGATCTCTTTAGGTGATGCGCATTTCTTTCTTCTAGGAATTGGTAATTTGTGCATGGAATCTTTGTTTCTTTCTTGATATAAAGAAGGTAAAAAAGAAATAATCAAATTCATAAAATTGTGATAATGATCTCTGGTTAGTGTTTCCTTAACATAAACGATATAACATTCCATAAGATTTTTGGATACATAGTAGGCAAAAGATTTGAACATGACATTGTCATGTTAAAAACTTGATATACTCAGTAACAAGTTTTTCTCATATCAGACATGTAGTTTATGATAAAATTGATATATAGAATAAATTTTTAAGTTTAGAAGTGATAAACTTTATGGAAACTAAGTTTTGAGCGAAAGAAAATTTAATCAATTAAATTTGTAAAGATTTCACGTAAAAAGTAGCTAACGATGTTAATTAATTTTAGGTTTGGTTTGTCAAATTTTATTTGTCAAATAATGATTTGTTGATAATGATTGAAGAAGAAAATACAAAAGTATAATCATGAGGAGCATATAGTCGGCAGCCATTTTTAATTACAGTAAATGACAATATATGTTTAGGGCATATGTTTCAAAGCCATCGTGGGTATTCTTTAAAAAAATGAATTGTTTGTTTGCTGTGTCAGTTTATTTAAGTTTTGTTTTGTTTGCTTGCTTTATGTTGTCAGTTTATTATAAGTGTATTTTATTGAGTTCATTTTAATGTCTTAGGGGGTATTTCTTTGATCTCAATGTTTGGGTTTGATATAGGTTTTCGTGTCGTAATTGAAAGTTTTTGATACCTGTGGTTAACTTTCATTTTCAGTTCATTAGTTGCATGTGTGGTATAAAGAGTTTTGCTTGAAAGATATTTTGTGATCATATCTTTAAGGTCGTTGGATAGATTAGGGTTGAATTTAAGTTAGCTGATCAAGTTATTAAGGTCTATATGCATCAAGTTAAAGTGGTTCCTACTTGTAATATACTTACTGTGATGGACACTAGTGTTAAATGGTTTATAACCATGTTTTGGTTTTTGAACAGCCAACCTGGTGCAGGCTAAAGGGTATTGATTCTTGGGTCAAGAACTTGCATTGGCTGTGAACTCAAGGACGTTTGCCCTCACCAAGTTCTCACTGCCTCTCTCCTCTTTGTTTTGTGAATCCTCTGTCCGTCTCATTTGCTCATCGTTATCATCTTTCAACAGGTTTGTTATTCATTTTCCATGGGTTTGACCTTTGATTTTTTATTTTCTTTACTTGATTTGATTTTCTTAGGCTTCATTGGCTTTGAGTAGTTTTAAAATTATGTCACCTCCATGGTGGTTTTGTCTCTTTAAGTCTTCATTTCTATTTTTAGATATGGTGTTGTTTTCTTTGTCTCCTACATGGTTGTTTAGAAGCCAATTTCAACATGAAAGCTGAAAATCTCTTAAAAGCATGAATAGTTAGATAAAAATAGGCTACATAAAATATAAATAATATAATAAAATATAGAATTTCTCATTTGAATAATTAATGAGTAATGTTGCATCATGTCTTATACATGTATAACATGAAGATAGTTGTCATCTTGAAAAGTCTTCACTTGAGAAGAAAATCTCAAAGTTTGTAAAATTATGCATTCAATGATGCAAATTCCAATTGATTAAACCATGATGAATGATATGATATTAATATCTATGAATGATATTTGTGTCATGTGTTCATTGTTTAAATAGGTTGTTCCAACTCATGGATCGTAGTTGGATGAGTGCACTACGCACAACCGAGGAGTATGAGAACGGGGTTGAGGAGTTTCTTAATTACGCTACAAGAAACGTTGATGACATTAATGGAAGATTGTATTGCCCTTGTGTGAATTGTTTGAATAAGAATCGGTTGAAGGTTGAAGAAATCCGAGAGCATCTTCTTTGTGATGGAATTATGCTAAGCTATAAGAGATGGATATGGCATAGGGAGGCACTATCTACCATGGAAAGTGCACCCCAAACTGACCGAGTAGATTTAGATATGGAAGATCAACTAGAGGACATGATCAATGATATTGGAGTCGAGTCTTTCCAGCAAGTTCGTGTGTATGATAACATATGTAGTGACGCCAAAGTGCCTTTGTATCCGGGTTGTACTAAGTTCACACGATTGTCAGCCGTGTTAAAGTTAGTGAACCTGAAGGCAAAAAATGGATGGACTGATCAAAGCTTTACCGAATTGCTACAATTGTTAAAGGAAATGCTACCGGAAGGTAACACACTTCTGAATCGCACCTATGAGGCGAAAAAAGTTTTGTGTCCGGTGGGTCTGGAGTATAAAAGGATACATGCTTGCCCAAATGATTGCATATTGTACAGGAAGCAACATGAAGACTTGGAGGAATGTCCTATTTTCCATTTATCACGATACAAATTAAAGGATGGAGGTGTTAAATGGGACGATAGCAGAAACAAGCCTCCAGCGAAAGTTTTGCGGTATCTTCCAATAATTCCAAGGTTCAAGCGGTTATTTGCTAAACCAATTGATGCAAAGAACATTACATGGCATGCAGATCAGAGACAACATGATGACAAGATTCGCCATGTAGTCGATGGTTTGCAATGGAAGAAAATTGATGAATTATTTCTTGAGTTTGGTGACGAGCCAAGAAATCTTAGGCTTGGGCTAGCTACAGATGGGATGAACCCTTATGGAAACTTAAGTAGTAGACACAGTTCTTGGCCTGTTCTATTGATTATCTATAACCTTTCCCCGAACTTATGCATGAAACGCAAGTATGTAATGTTGTCTATGATGATTTCAGGACCAAGTCAGCCTGGAAACGATATAGATGTGTATCTCAGCCCCTTAATTGATGATTTGAAGATGCTTTGGGAGGAAGGTGTTGAGATTTTTGATGGGTTTCGACAAGAAAAAATTAATTTGCGGGCAATGTTATTTGGTACAATTAATGATTTCCCAGCATATGGGAATCTTAGTGGATACAGTGTTAAGGGTCATCATGCATGCCCTATATGTGAGGAAGGCACATGTTACTGTCAACTTACTCATGGGAAAAAAACTGTTTACCTTGGTCATCGAAGATTTCTGAAGCCTAATCATTCATATAGGAGATTGAGAAAAGCTTTTAATGGATCCCAAGAGAATGGCATTGCTCCTAAAGGGTTGACTGGGAAGCAAGTTTATGAATGAGTGAAGGACATTAGTGTTATCTTTGGGAAGACTCAAAAGAAAGACAACACCAAAAAATTATGGAAAAAGAGATCAATCTTCTTTGATCTTCCATATTGGTCTCATCTTGATGTAAGACACTTCATAGATGTGATGCATGTGGAGAAAAACATATGTGATAGTATCATCGGAACACTTCTTAACATTCCAGGCAAGACAAAGGATGGTGTGAACTCTCGAATGGACATGGTTGAAATGGGTATACGAGAAGAGTTAGCTCCACAAATAGTTGGCAAGCGGAAGTATTTACCACCAGCATGTTATACATTGTCTAAAGATGAAAAAAGAAGTTTTTGTGATTGTCTTCATGGTCTCAAAGTGCCATAGGGTTATTCATCAAATGTCAAAAAGCTTGTCTCAGTTAAAGACTTAAAGTTACTTGGTTTGAAGTCACATGACTGTCATGTCTTGATGCAACAGCTATTACCAGTTGCTATTCGTGGCATTTTACCCAATAAGGTGAGAGAGGCCCTTACTAGGTTGTCTTTCTTCTTCAATATTGTTTGTAGCAAAACCATTGACCCTGGAATATTAGATGATTTGGAACATGATGCTGCTGTCATCCTAAGCCTGTTGGAGATGTATTTTCCTCCTTTATTTTTTGATATTATGGTTCACCTGACTATTCACATAGTGAGAGAGATTAGGTTATGTGGTCCTGTTTATTTACGATGGATGTACCCAGTTGAGCGATACATGAAAATATTAAAAGGGTATGTGAAAAATCAACACCGCCCTAAAGCTTCTATAGTTGAAAGATATGTTGCAGAGGAGGCGATTGAGTTTTGTACTGACTATTTGTCGGAAGTGGATGCTATTGGGATTCCAAAGTCTCGTCACCAGCAGTCGTATGGAGGCAAGGGATTACGAAATCCAAGGATAAAGAGTATGAGTCGTGAGGAAATACATCAAGCACATTTGTATATACTGAATAACATTGATGAAGTGCAACCATACCTGGCCAAGCATAAAAACATCATCAAGACAAACAACCCAAGAATGAAAGAAAAGGCTTTGTTGATTGAGCACAACAAGAGCTTCTTAATTTGGTTTAAGGAGGCTATTAAGAATGATGTCACTATTTCTGAAACATTAAAATGGCTAGCATATGGGCTTAACTATGATGTAATTTGCTGGAATGGATATGATATTAATGGTTTCTCATTCTATACCGAGTCCCAAGATGATAAGAGCACTATGCAAAATAGTGGGGTTATGGTAACAGCTGAGTCCATGCACTTCTCTAGCTCAAAGGATAATAATCCTGTTATGGCATCAATATCATACTTTGGACGTATTGAAGAGATATGGGAGGTTGATTACACAAAATTTAGGGTTCCTGTTTTCAAATGCAAATGGGTTGATCTTAATAATGCTGTATATGTTGATGAGTTGGGATTTACTTTGGTGAAACTTGGTAAGTTGTCTTATAAAGATGATCTTTTCATCATGGCATCACAAGCAATACAAGTGTTTTATATCAATGATCCTTCTAACAAGTAGTGGTCAGTGGTTCTTCCTGGAAAAACTACACTTGATATCAATGACACTTTACATGTTTCAGAGACACCTATGTCAACAACGATGCCAAATATGAATTCTGAAGATGAAGTGGATGATGTTCATGCCACACGGAATAATCATCAAGAAGGGATATGGGAGAACATTCCAGTACAACAATAAGTTAGTCATCATTTAATAATGCTATAATTCAACATTACCTTATATTGCTTGAGAGTATCAATATTGAAGTATTAATATTTTTTTATATGTTTGTACAGGAACAATGGTTGATTCATCTGGCAACCAACCATCACAAGAAGAGTCATCTGAAAGAATTGGAAGACGAGTAACACGGTTGAAAGAACTAGCAATTGGTAGGAATAGAGAGCAAAAGTTTCCAATTGAGTTTGATTCAGTGACTCTACTACCAAAAGGGCAAATAAAGCTAAATTCAATAGCTACCTTGGGATGCTTGGACGTGAAAAAGCTAGTATCTTGTGTAACCGCTGGAGTGAGGTCGATGAGGCGATAAAGGATAAAATTTGGGAGACGATTACGGTATTACTATTACTGCAATAACTTATAAAGTCTCGTAAGGCCATTTGCTAATTTAAAGTTACTTTGTTGTAACATGTAGATCACATTTGATGTTCCGAACAACTTGGATTTGAAAAGGAAATGTCTTTCCTATGTAGGGGAACGTTGGAAGCAATTCAAAACACAATTAACTAGCGAATGGGTGTTTGGAAAAAACAAAGACAAGTCTCCTTGTGATAAGTGGACATTCATTGATGAAGAAACATGGAAGGAGTTTGTTAGGAGCCGCCAACATGTGAACTTTATTGTAAGTGTCCTTGAAAAACTAAATAAATATGACTTGGTTTATTTCATATTCTTCATATGAATGTCCTCATATTTAATTCGTAAGTTTGCTTTAATCGACTTATATAGGGGAAAAGAAAAAGAGCACAGGAGATTGCTACAATGAATAAGTATCCTCATAGATTATCTCGTGGGGGTTATCCATTGCTTGAGGAGAAGATAATGGCTCAAAAGAAGAAAGAATATGAGCAAGCATCCTAAGCAGACCCATCTATAGTACTTCCTCCCCCATCTCCACCTAAGCGTTATGAGAAATGGAAGTTAGCACGCTTGAAGAAGGATGAAGAATATACATCTACTGCAACTCGTGAGATTGCCGTAAAGATTGTAAGTTAATGGATTTACTCATGATTAGGACAACATTATAACTTAATTGCTACCTTATATTTTGGATGTCAAATCTGATTTAAAATGGTTTGCAGGACGAGTTGACATCACTTAGCGCGGAAGGATCCTTATCAATATCTGGCCAAGAAGATATTCTATCTATTGCTATTGGGCGTCCAGAAGACAATGGTCGTGTTCGTGGTGTTGGGCAACGTATTGGCATACGTCAATACTTTGGAAAACCTCCAGGCAGGAAAGGACTTGGTTCCTCTAATGTGACTCGAGATGAGATTATGCATATTAGAGAGGAGATAAGGCAAGAAGTCACTCAACAAGTTGAAGAGCAGGTGACTAAACGAATCATAGAGCAGGTCACAGAGAAGCTAAGGTTGGAATTTAGACAAACTTTAGAGTCCTTGGGCATTCCTTCTTTATTCACAAAAACACAAGACATAGGGAATCCACTTTCAAATAAGTATGTGAGCATAAAAGGTAGTAATTATGTTTCGCAAGATGAAGATGTACTAGAAAAGGATATGGTTGATTTCCCAGAAGATTGTGAGCTATACATAGAGAATCCTTATCATTTAGTAGCCTTTGGATGGGTTTATAACTTGGGATCCATCGTACACCATAAGCAATTAGATGATCATAATGTTAGAGTGGTGGTTGAACGAGTTGAGGATGCAGATGCCCATGTCCCTATACCCACTGAGGAGGTATCGACAGTTGGACAGGCCCCTAACCAGTTCATTATGTGGCCGAAAAAGCTTATCATCTTACTTGGACCCAAGGTATTAATAACAATTTGCTCTATATCTTTAACAAATACTTTATATATCTATCTAATGAATTTATTAAATTGGTTAGGAGGGTGGAGCTGCTTTTCCGCAACAAGAAGAAGACCCACTTGAGCGTTTAGGGACATTAGCCGTGAAAATTGGCAACACCCCTTTGAAGCTGGAGTTAGGAGTTGAGGTTATAGGAAAAGATGTTCCTATCCCATTGTACATCACCAAGCATGACATTTTTGAGGTCGCTTTAGGTGATCAAATGCTAAACGTGTCTATCATACAATTTTGGCTAATGTAAGTTAATTTTAGGGTCTCACATCAAATTTATCTGACAATTGTATTGTTTTGGATTTATGTCTAGGGTTTATATATTAATAATCGTATTTTTCTTCAATTAGGTACCTACATCACTTGTGCAAGAAGAAGGAACTCACGAATACCTATGGATTCATTGATCCCATGTTCCTTCATGATAAAGGAAACAAAAAAGAGGACATACAGAACTACATTCAAAGCAGATTATCGGAAGGAAAATTATGTTACCTTGCACCGTATTTTATTAACTCGTAAGTAATATGGTCTTCATTTTAATTATTTAGTTTTTTAGAAATCATGACATATTTTATATTACTTTATGTAGGTCGCATTGGCAGTTGATAATAATATGTCCAAATCAGAATTTGTGTGTGTTATTATGCTCAACAAAGGGTAAACCAACCAAAGAACTCAAAAAACTTCTACAAGTATAAGTGTTAATTGTTATCTCAATTACCATTGTCTAATGATACATATCATCCTATGTATATATCTTACTATTAAGCTTATTAAGTTAAGTATTTATGTATTAAATTGTTTTTTATTGTAGACCAATACAAGCATCGCAGTTGTTGCTAGGTCGACACACAAAATCTTTAAAAACTCCTAGATGGATCAATCCAAGTGTATGTTGGCAACATGATTTTTAAGTGTTAATTGTTCATGATTTTTATTTGTTTGGTTGTGATATTTTTATCCTACACATATGCATATTAATTGGTGTTATTTTTATAGTGCCCGACACAACCAATAGGTAGCATACAGTGTAGATATTATGTAATGAAGCACATGTTGGATATTGTCTTGGCAAACATTCTCGATTCATGGGACAAGGTAATGTATTAATTGGTGTAGTTTTGTACATTTGTTCAACTTGCATATGATTTATGTTCTTGCTAATGCATTCTGGTTTTGAATTTGCAGAGATTTGATCGAGAATCATTTTCTGAAGATGAAATTAAAGACATTCAAAAATGATGGGCAAGACATTTGTTTGAAGTGTTACCTCCTTCATTCTAAACATGTATGTCAACATCAATGTTGTTTCTTCATTTATTCAGCTTGGTAATCTGCTCTGCTGTGGTTTAGTCATAGCCGGTCCATGTCCTTGTAGGTATTGCAAAATTTATTTGGACTTGTTGATAGGACTGTTGTTGATTATTCTGTGCCCATTGTGAGGAGGTTGTTAGGCTGCCATCTTTGTCAGGGCAGTGTGTTAGTATGTTGCTAACTGTTGTAGGTTCATATCGCATGTAGCTTTTTATTTCTAGGATCAAAACAATATGTATCTTTTTCTTTTTAATGATTTAAGCATTGATTGCCCCCATTCCATTGCTGGTTGTTTAGTACTAATTAATTGCATTGAAAATTGAAACAGGTCATCAACTATCAAACAACTATGAATTAGCTTCTTCACAATTGTCAAACTCTGTAGGATCATACCAGATGGCGTTTTTTTGTCTCCTTGTGTTTGTTAATGAACTGTAAATTCAGCTTTGAGTGGAACCCTGAAGCTTCTTAGCTTGTAGTTAATGGCTACTCTTGATATTTAGTTTGATTGATATATACCACTTGATGCTGACTATGCTGAGCTACATGTTAAATCACAAATATCATTTTCTAATGCTACATAATGCAAATGGAAAATACATGGTCTCATTGGAAAATAGGCATGGTTGTGAATGTAATATATGTGTGTTTGTGACTTGTGTGTGTGTGTGTATGCTGAAGCAGCTGAACAAGAATCTCAGGTATTACACTGCACATGAAGTGCTTCTGATAAAGTAGTCTCTACCAACGTCTTTCTTTTAGGATGGTTTCTGGTTAGAGTGTATTAGAACTACACTTTTGTAATTCTTATGTCCTATTAGTCAGTTAATCTATTACTTAATCAGGGTGGCATGGCATGGTTACTTAGGAAGTTAGCTCAGCTACTAAGTACTGACTGTATGTAGCAGACCTTAGAAGATGTAGTTCAGTTTTTCAGGGACAAAATATTTTATAAGAGCAAATAACTCATTCTTTCTGCATTTTCTTTCCCTTTCTAGTATTTTCTTTGATTTATCTCTGATGCTCAGTTGCTACTAGTGTGTGTTTATGTACTAGTGTGAATAGTATGCAGTCAAGAATGATTAAGTTGGAATTAGAGTTAAGGGATGGAAGAATGTTTAAAGCATACGATGGAATTAAATAAAAAAAACTGTTAGTTAATTGGCGCCCAGGATTCGAAATATAATGAAATATTAAAAAAAAACAGTATTTCGTACCGGGCCTAATAAGAGGACCAGTGAGAAAGGTTCCATTTTTGTACCGGGCCAAACCAATGGGATCGGTGAGAAATGTCCTTTTCTGTACCGGGCCAAATCAAAGGGACCGGTGAGAAATGTCTATTTTAGTACCGGTCCAAATCAAAGGGACCGGTGAGAAAGGTCCTTTTCTGTACCGGGCCAAATCAAAGGGACCGGTGAGAAATGTCCATTTTAGTACCGGGCCAAATCAACGGGACCGGTGAGAAATGTCCTTTTTTGTACCGGACCACAACAAAAAAACCGGTGAGAAAGTTATTACTTATACCGGTTGTTACAAAAAGGACCGGTGTAAAATGTATTTTTCTCACCGGTCCCAAAACCGGTGTAAAAAGTCCCTATTTTTCTCACCGGCTCCATCCACACCGGTCGTGAAACCGGTGTAAAAGGCCAAAAAGGACCGGTGTAAAAAGCCATTTTTCCACTAGTGTTGAGAAAGGAGACATAAAAACTCATTCTTATTGGGTCTCTCATGGATAAAGGTAAGTTTCTCTTACTACTGAAAAATATGTGAGAATCATAAATTCTAAGATCGTTATGATGTGTAGTAGTAATTAATGGAATCATAAATGCCTAAAACTATAACTTACATGGTGGAATGCACATTAACTAGGATTCAATCCACAGAGAAGGTATAAATAATATCATAAGAAAATCTTTTAAATTTAGATTAATAATTAAACCGGTAATAATACAAGTTCAAATGAAATATAATAAAACTACAGTTGAACCATAATTAAATTATTTATTATAAAAAATTGATTTGAATGACATAATTAATTTATAAATTAATCGGTCTAATTCAATTTTAATAACAATATAAAAAAGTGTAACTGTAACCAACAAATATTTGTCGTGCTGGTTGGGTTGTCAACAATACGTTATGCAATTGCAGTTATGCTAGCTATTCTACTTGGTCAACTCTAGACATGCCACAGACAAAGAGAGCGTATTTATTTCTTGGTGGATCTATATTTTTGGATTTTCATCAACAAAAAAGATTTATAAATGTTGTGTTGAGAAGAGAGTGAAGCGTCACAACCCCGACTAAAATCATTACCACAATGAAGAAATTAATGGCTAAGCAATTTGCTAGCACATAAATGTTAGATAATTACAATACAATTCCAAACCTGAAGATGTTAAGCGTATGATTTTTTATTTTTATCAAACAAAGGAAATTTATTGATCAGAGTACGAGGGATACAAAATAACATCTACATTTGTCCATTATAGATTTTGTGAGCATAATCTAAATTATCCGAAAATACAAAAGCAAATCCATCTAAACTGGACCTCAACCAAGCTTTGATTTTAATGAGTTCAAACATCCAATTAACATATATCCTTTTTTATATACTTATAGAACAGTTTTTTTGTCAATATTGTTTTGTCAACTTATAGAACACTTTATTCTTGTCTATATATGTAAGACTATTTTTTAAAACCTAAAAGAAAAAATAACCGATTGGGTACACTTGAATAACACAAAATAATAAATCCTTTATCGTCACCTTATATTTATAACGTATTATAGATAGAAAAATGGAAAATAATATAACAAATCTCTCATTAAAAGATTTTTTAAAAAAAGTACTATTTTTTAAAAAATGGAAAATAATAATATAAGTATCATTGATCGAAGGTGATATTTTCTTTGCTTCTAAAGAAAATATTTTTCTTTTTCAAACTTAACACTGTCTGTCAGGAAGTGGTTAGTTCAAATGGTACATATTTGATTTCTTTTAAGCAAGTATCTTAAGTTAGAGTCTCGTAGATGAAAAAATTTATGTTTTGAGAGTTAGCCCCACAATCATGTGAATGTTCCTGGCTCGGACAAAATTGTCTCCGAAGAAGTTTGCTTGTGGTTAAATAAAAAAAAAAAACTTAACATTTCAGTAATCTAGCATCATATTGAAGTTGATGACTAGCCCTTTCTGCTAGCTCACTAAAAACTGAGTCAATCGAGTCTGCATATGCTCAAACTGGGATTATTTCATTTAACGAAATTTTGGAGAAAACAACACGGTGTACTCAGAGACAAGGCCCGTAGCTCAAAAGAAAAGGTGGTTGAGCCTTGAGAAGAAGAAAGTTGCACGCGAACAAATAGAAGGACTCTTGAAAGCGGGTTTCATTTGTAAAATCCAATAATCTTCTTAGGTATCCAACATTGTCATGGTTAAGAAGGCTAATAGAAAAAGAAGGATGTTCACAAATTATGTGAATTTAAACCGATACTGCCCTATGCACCCATACCAGTTTCCTAGCATTGATTGAATGATTGAAAATTCTTATGGATACTAGTTTCTCTCGTTAATGGATGTCTATTCTAGTTATAATCAGATTCCGATATAGGAAGAGGATGAGGAAAATATTGCTTTCATCAATGACAATGGTGTGTTCTGTTAGATTAAAAAATGTTAGAGCCACATACCAACGAATGATTTAACAATGTTTTTTATGGAATGCCTACCAAGTTACTAGAAGTGTATGTTGACGATATCAATGCGAAAACCTTATATGGTGGTGATCATATCAAGGACCTCAAAAAGATCTTCAAGAGATTGAAATGTAAGATATGAGACTTAACCTGTTGAAATGCACATTTATAGTTCCAATTGGAAGGTTTTTAGGGTTTATGTTGACCTAGAGGTTTATTAAGGCTATTGGAAAGTAGCCTTAGACTTAAGAGGGGAGAGGGTGCATTAATTTTGGATATTCAAATTTTATGGAAGCATTTTATAATGATGTTGTAAAAGTTTCTTTAAAGAAATCTAGGCGCAAATGAAAATAAAAAACACTTTAAATTAGAAAAGTAAGTAAATACTCAATTGTAAAAGAGGTATAGTAAAAGAGTTTCAACCAAGTATGTTATCCTAATTTGATCACCATCACTATGATCAACGTCCAATCTCTAAACACAACGGCTTAGAATTTGTCCACTATATCAGAATGGTTTACACAGTGATTGATTACAACTCTTAGACTACCTGCCCAAAACTTAATGCTATCTCATTAGGGATGACAATTTGGGCTTGACCTGCAGGTTATCCTGTTTAGCCTGTTAAAAATAGATGGGTTGAGTGAAGAAATCAATTCTGTTTTCTCGAATAAGTTCGGCCTATTTTAGTCCATTAAAAAAATGAGCCCATTTTTCGATAGTAAAAATTATATTAATATATATATATATATATTTTAAAGACTTAAAGGCTTACTTTTTTATGATGGTTGTATAACTTGTATTGTATGTTATTATAAATTTAATAATATATTTGATCCGGTCTTGATACCGGTACCAAGACAAGTGTGATGTGTCATCCGATCCATCAATGTTACCGATCCAACAGGTAAGACATCGAACTAACAAGACCGTATAGGCGCTCTACCTATACCGGTAAGCCCATGTTGACACCTAGCACATCGGACATAACACATTCTCCACATCAGAACAGTTATTAATCAATTGTTAGTGGCTTTGGGAAGAGTGCATCAACTGTAATCGCCCATGATGGATATCTGCGTTCGAGAGGCATGCATGTTATCACGAAGCCCATACTTGTTTCCCACGCTGATTAAATATATATATACGCCCATGCTCCGATAGGACAAAGTGGATATTCTCCCCTCCCAAGTCTCATCATTCGAGGCAAGTCAGGTTTGTTCCCTGGGACAATCAGACCCATCATTCTCCTCCATCTATAAATACAGCAAGAACACAAACAGGAAGGACTTTTTTCTCTTAAATCTTTATCTTACATTACCACATTATATACTCACTAACTTGAGCGTCGGAGAACTTTCGCAAGTGGCACCACCTTTCACCCTACCTCAACACGAAGGACCGGTGTGCAGGATCTCCAGGACGACAAGGCCGATCTTCTCCCACTGAGAGATCGGATTATAATACCGGATACCCATTGTACCGGTGTATAAATTCCTAAACCTTTGACTTTTGTGGCTGGCCCAACACCAGATCCTTTGACCCCGGTCTAGGACAGTTCATTGGCATGCCCAGTGGGACCTGCTAAAGTTATTCCCATCTCTCGTTTTTGAAGTCTCGTCTTTATGATGGAAGGCCATGGGAGAGACATGCAAGATGGGTACGTGGAGGATGTCACTGCCCAGGAACAAGCAGTAAATAGGCGTTTGGCTTTCGAGTCACCAGGAGGAAGCTCAAGGAGAATGGTGCAAGTGTCTATGCCCGATCCACGGGATGAGATGATACGCAAGTTAATGGAGGAACTGATGGAATTGAAACGTGAGAAGAAGTCTGTCTAGGAGAAAGTGATGTCTCAAGCTGAAGGGACTCACCATACGGCAGAAGGGAGAAAATCTGCCAGCCTCCAATACTCACAGATCCCTACATGTGAGGAGAAAGGATAAACGCATAATTCTGGAGAGAAAACCAGTGGCAGAAGATGGGATCCGAAGGTGATGTACGGGGCGTACAAACTTAACGTCCTATTTTCTCAAAGATTGATGAATGTGGTTATTCCAAAGCACCTGTAGACCACTCAACCTCTTTCCATTGGGAAATATAATGAAGAGACGGATCCTACCAAGTACTTGGATGCGTACGTGTATGAAACCATGTACTTGGGAGCAGATGAAGATGTTATATGCAGGATATTTCCTCGCTCCCTGGTAGACGATGCTCTCAGCTGGTTCAAGGGGCTACCATCAGGCTCCATCAATTCGTGGGGAGAGATGGAAACAACGTTCGTGGATCACTTTGTCATCTCTAGAGACGTCCCTAGAACCTCTCATACGTTGGCTCAAATCCGGCAAGGGGAGCGTGAGACCCTCAAAGACTTATTGAAAAGGTTTTATAAGGAGGCAGCCGCTGTTCCAAATTTGGCAGAGGCACTCTAGTTGCACATCGTGATAGAAGCTTTACAACCGAACTCTGCTTTCGCCTTATCATTGGCAAAGAGTCCTCCTATGAATTTTAAGGAATTCAGGAGGAAAGTATCCAAATATATGGGTATTGAGATGCATTTGGAGGCAATAGTGGCCAAAGCAAAACCACCAATGCCGCACCAACAACACCAGAGAGATAAGGATAGACCACGATCTGAACGCATGGAAAGACCATTCCATAGCAGCGCCTATCATAACCCTACACCCTGACGTCAGGAGAAGCGCGTGAACGCATTCAGTCACTATGCTTCGTTGAGTGCCAAGCATTCGCAGATTCTGAGGGAGGTCGGATGACCAACACTCAGTGTATACAGGATCAGAAGGCCGCCCCATATTCGAAAGCATGGGGACCAATGAAATTACTGTGAGTTCCACGTACAGAGCGGCCATTCTATTGATGAATGCCAGGCCCTGAAGAACACCATTGAAACCCTGATCCGAGAGGGCAAGCTTAAGCAGTACTTATTTAAAGAGAGATCCTTCAATGAGCCAGACCAGATGGAGAAGCGGGGAAGAGACCGCGAGGACGATGGCGACGACAGCCACACCCCGGTCAGGAGACTTACTGCTGTAGAAAAACAAAAAGGGATCATAACTGGTGAGCCAGCACAGCAGAACGTCACCTCTCAGCAACAACGCCAGGGTCGACGCGAGGTCATCGATATGATAGCGGGGGGTTTTGCTGGAGGAGGAGCTTCCATTACAGCTAGGAAAAATCATCATCGCATGGTCCTTTCGCTCCAAGGAAAACCAAGAGACAATCGCCCCTTCAGAGACGGTGTGGTGACACCAGTAATATCCTTCTCTGATGATGATTTTGGCCCAACGGTCCCTGGAGACAATGACGCGGTGGTGATAGTGGTTGTCAGCGCTGATAAGGATGTGAAGAGGATACTTGTTGATCAGGGGAGTTCTTGTGACGTTATTTTCTATGGTTGTTTCAAATGTATGGGCTTTAGTGACTCTGATTTGTAGCCTTACACACAGGATTTGACAGCTTTCAGTGGATCTATGCAGCCAACAAAGGGGTACTTAGACACCCTGATAACCTTTGAGGGCGAACCAGGAGCTAGAACGGTGAAATCCAGAGTTTTGGTGATCGATGTGGAATCACCGTATAATGGAATTATAAGCCGCCCAACCCTGAATGCTATGGAAACCATTGTCTCAACTCCTCATCTGCTCATCAAGTTTATAGACAAGGACAACAACGTGTCTTCCGTCAGAGGAGATCAGGAGATGGCCAGGTATTGTTATAACTTGAGCCTGAATATGGTGAAGCTTGAGGCCTTCAACAAGAAAAGGAAGCTGAACGACGGAGGATCTACAGCCTAATCAATTTGGATCCTAGAGCGGAATTGAAGATTGATCCGCTTAATCCGTCGAAGCCCACGCCGGATAGAAACTCCAGGGACGTTGTTTTGGGAAATTCTTCAGAAAAGGTCACGTATATAAATGACAAGCTAGAGCCAGTCATGGAACAGTGCTTGCTTATGCTCCTCTAAGAATTCAAAGACCTTTTTGCATGGATAGCCACTGATATGCCTGGTATGGATCCGGACTTCTATTGTCACAAGCTAGTTGTTTATCCGGAGACGAGGCCGGTTGCTCAGAAGAAGCGTAGATTGGGACCAGGGAAGCAGAAAGCAGCCTGTAAGCAGACAGAAGAATTGTTGAAGGCTGGATTTATTAAAGAGATCCATTATTCTTCTTGGCTATCCAACGTCGTGATGGTCCAGAAGGCCAATGGTAAGTGGAGGATGTGCACTGACTATGTGGATTTAAATCGCTGTTGCCCAAAGGATCCGTACCCTCTCCCAAACATATATTGGATGGTGGATGACTCATCTGGTTACCAGTACCTGAGCTTCATGGACGCGTATTCAGGGTACAACCAAATTTCGATGTGGGAGGAGGATCAAGAGAAAACAGCTTTCATCAATAATCGTGGTGTTTTCTGCTACACCGTTATGCCTTTTGGCTTGAAGAACGCTGGAGCCACTTACCAGCGTATGATCAACAAAGTATTTGAAGGCTTACACACTCAGTTAGTAGAAGTATACATTGACGATATCATTGCCAAAACCTCAAGTGGAGGTGACCACGTGGAAGACCCGTGTCAAGTGTTCCTGCGGCTGAGGCAGTACAACATGAGATTGAACCCATTGAAATGCACCTTCATTATTCCAGCTGGAAAATTCTTGGGTTTCATGTTAACTCAGCACGGTATTGAAGCTAATCCGGGGAAGTGCCAAGCCATTCTCAACATGTAGAGTCCGAAGAATCTAAGGGAAGTTTAATCCCTGAATGGCAAAGTAGTATCCCTGGCACGATTCATGCCCAAAATGGCGTACAGATCACTTCCTCTATATAAAGTTTTGAAGAAAGCCAAGAAATTCGAATGGGGACAGGAGCAGAAGCAAGCTTTTCAAGAGCTTAAGGAGGTGCTGTCTCCGATATTAGTAAAGCCTGACCCCAGAGAAACACTCTTTTTGTACTTGGCAATTTCTGATGAAGCGTTAAGGGTCGCTCTAGTCAAGGAAACCTTGAATGGATAGAGGTCTGTGTATTTCACGAGTAAGACATTACAAGGTGCTGAGAGTCGATACCAGAAGATTGAGAAGGCCGCTCTCGCAGTCGTGTATGCCTCTCATCGTCTACGACCTTACTTCTATGCTCACCTAGTTATCATGAGAACGGATCTGTCGCTCCGCTCTGTGCTAAGTAAGCCAGACCTCGCGGGGAGAATGATCAAGTGGTCCATCGAACTTTTAGAATTTGACGTTTCTTACGAGCCATGAGGTGTAATTAAAGCATAGGTCCTGGCTAATTTTATAGCAGAAATGCTGGGGACAGATCCAACAGTGCTTCGACGGCATTGGACTGTTTATGTGGACAGATCTTCCAATAATAAAGGTTGCGGAGCGGGAGTAGTGGTAGAAAGTGAGGATGGAGTCCATCTGGAAATTTTCCTCTGTTTTAATTTCAAGACATCCAACAACCAAGCTGAGTATAAAGCTTGTCTCGCCGGACTACGAGCTGTAATCGACATCGGAGCATCCGAAGTCACCCTCTGCAGTGACTCTCAGCTAGTAATATCATAAATACAAGGTGAATACCAAGTCGGCAAACCTCAACTCTAGCTGTATTTGAACTGTGTAAAAGAGTTGAGAGAAAGATTTTCAATGTTGGAGTTCAAACATGTCCCGAGAGAGGAAAAAGACAGGGCAGATATTCTGTCTAGGCTAGCAAGCATGAAATAGCCAGGAAACACTACGACAGTGGTCCAAAGTACGCTGACATTGCCTAGTATTCCCCTGTTTCCCTCTCTGAACGCCATAATGGTCAATACTTCATACGAAAATTCATGGGTCACTCTATACATCTGTTACCTGGTTGATGGACAGTTGCCTGCCGACGAGAAGGAAAAGAGAAGAATAAAAAGGAAGTTGCCATATTTCACCATGGTTAATGGTGTTTTCTACAGAAGAGGATTTTCAGTGCCTTACCTCCTTTGTTTAAAGGAAAACGATATACAAGGAGTAATGGAAGAAGTGCACGAGGGGCAATGTGGACACCACGCTGGAGGAAGAAGCTTAATGAGAAAAATCCTCAGGGCTGGATATTGGTGGCCCACGATGAAGCAGGACTCTATTGACTTCGTCAAGAGGTGCGATGCTTGCCAAAACCTTCACCACACACTGGCTGAAGAGCTTTTCACATCGGCTGTACCATGGGCATTCTACCAGTGGGGTTTGGATATCCTAAGGCCTTTTCCAACTACGCATGGGGGCATTAAATACCTCATTGTGGGAGTTGATTATTTCACCAAATAGATTGAGGCAGAACCAGTGGTCCACATCACTTCAGCCCGAACTCGTTGTTTTATGTACGAAAACATCATAACACGGTTCGGGGTACCAGCACGGGTCGTAACGGACAACGACACTCAATTCAATGATAGGAAGTACACAGATATTCTTGAAGGATTGGGCATAGTCCAAGTATTCTCATCCGTTGAACACCCACAAACCAACGGTCAAGTTGAAGTGGCCAATAGAGAAGTGCTGAAGGGATTAAAGAGACGCCTCAGGGACGCCAAGGATAGATGGACAGATCAGTTATGCCATATCCTTTGGGCATATCGCACAACACCTCATTCCTCTACAAACGAATCCCCATATCATCTGACTTACGGTGTCGAGGCAATGATACCAGTGGAGTTACAAGTTGCCTCTGCAAGGGCCAAGTACTTCCCAGAGAAAGACAACAACGCTAACTTGGCATCGGAGATGGATGTGATCCAAGAGCTCAGAAAAGAAGCTTTCGTTAGAGACCAAGCTATTAAAGCCAAAGCCACTCTCCGCTATAACAAACGAGTCCGGCCCAGGACTTTCAATGTTGAAGATTTGGTTTTAAGGAAAGCAAGTGTGGGGAACAAATTTGTACACCAAGGTAAGCTCGCTCTGACATGGGAAGGTCCCTACAGAGTATCCGAGGTCACTAGAAAAGGCTCATACCGCCTGGAGAATCTTGATGGCTCACTGATCCGCAACAAGTGGAATACCCAGAACTTGCGCATCTATTATAGCTAGTTGTTAAGATGGCTGTACTCTTTTTCCTTACTTAGGTTTTTGCCATTGGGTTTTTCCAAGAAGGTTTTAACGAGGCACGACCCCAACTATGCTCTTTTTTGTAATTCATACATAATTTAATGAAAGAATTCTCATATAACTATGATGCGTTCACCCTCTTTATTTGTGTTAGTACAACGCTATTGCATGAAAGGTTCTTCAGGATGGATGATCCTAATTACTTATTTCGTAATTAGCGATGCAACTCCCTGAAAGAATCAAAAGACCGAACATCGGTGAAGGCCTGGCGCAGCAAGTTGGTTCTTTTCTAAGACCAAGCTGAACCCCAGGTAATGAAGGCTTGGAGGATTAAAACCGAACTCCAAGTACGGCTAGTAGGTACGACTGAACGCCGGTGAAGGCCTGGACGCAGCAAGCTAGTTCTTTTCTAAGGCCACGCTGAACCTGAGATAATGAAGGCTTGGAGGGCAGGATTAAAACCGAACTCCAAGTACGGCTAGTAGGTACGACCGAACACCGGTGAAGGCCTGGGCGCAACAAGCTGGTTCTTTTCCAAGGCCACGCTAAACCCCAGGTAATGAAGGCTTGGAGGGCAGGATTAAAACTGAACTCCAAGTACGGCTAGTAGGTATGACCAAACGCCGGTGAAGGCTGGGCGCAGCAAGCTGGTTCTTTTCCAAGGCCATGCTGAACCCCAAGTAATGAAGGCTTGGAGGGCAGGATTAAAACCGAACTCTAAGTACAGCTAGTAGGTACGACCGAATGCCGATGAAGGCTTGGGCGTAGCAAGCTAGTTCTTTTCCAAGGCCACGCTGAACCCCAAGTAATGAAGGCTTGGAGGGCAGGATTAAAACTGAACTCCAAGTACGGCTAGTAGGTACGACCGAACGCTGGTGAAGGCCTGGGCGCAGCAAGCTCGTCCTTTTCCAAGGCCACGCTGAACCCCAGGTAACGAAGGCTTGGAGGGTAGGGTCAAAACTGAACTCCAAGAATAGTTAATAGGGCGAATGTTCTTAACCACGTTTGAGCTGACAGTGTGCCTCCTGGTGTGGGCATTCCCCGCCATTTTACTCCTAATGAAAGGCCTAATCATCACTCTCGCTGTTAAGGTACTTTTCTTACATATTTTCATATATATGGTGTATGTTTGTATTGGACGACAAGGTCATTATGAGTTATGATTTCGCCATGATAAAGGGTGGATACGTTTCCTCATTCTTACCAAATTAGAGGCAGTATCTCACAACGAGCGCTTATCTTTAAAACATACCCACTCTTGGGGATAACGTCTATATACGTAATTATCCGTCCTACATTTCAGTTATGATAAATCTGAGTTGATTAATTTATTTTAATATATCTACGACAATCCCATCTAAGTTACTTTCATAGAACAACATAGAATGTCGTATAAAGGTAAAAAATCCAACAAGTCTATTGAAGAAACTTAGGATAAATGCAGTGGATAGTATTTAAAGACAAATGTTCCATTCATTCATAAGTTCAGAAATTGATAAAATTTGGAGCTGATCCCGGAACACAGCTTGACAATTTTAAACGTAAACGACAAGACTACAGAGGAAAAATACGCTCTTGGGTTTTCTCTGGTCCTTCTCCATCTCCGGAGCCTTGATTTTCCTTCTCGCTGGCCGCTTCTGGGGTTTTCTCTTCAGGAGCCTTTTCACCCTCTACAGACGGAACGCCCTCCGACGCAGGAGTAGCAAAGTCCGGCCCCATACTTTGACCCTCAGGGAGTGGGGGCAATCCGTATAAGGAGTCCGAAGGATCCTCATGACGATCATCAACCACTACGACTAGCCTTCCTCCATGGAATTCATAGAATAGATTAATACCATAGAGGTTAAGCATTGCAGTGGGATTGCGGTAAAGGACCTGGCGTATTGCTAAGCCAAAGGACTCATCAGTAACTTGGCTGCATATATCAATGGCTTCTTTCGCCTCGGCCTTAACGGCAACCAGTTCCTCCCGCAACTTGAGGATTTCCTCCTCTGCTCATTGGGGTTCCGCACTACTAATCTTTAGGCTATCAATCTGAAGGAGGAGTTTCTTTTCCCTTTGGGCCCACTCCTCAGCCTGCTTCAAATGCTCATCCGTAGCAGCCTTATATTGTTCTTCTAGTTCTGCATGTTTACTTTGGCTGATACAGAGTTCATCTTTCAGATCGCAGACGGCCTTCTCCTTCTCGGTTAGTTTGCCTTCCAACTCCTTGGCCGTACTCTTGAGCCTAAAGGCCTATGCATACATACGCTCCCCGTACTTCTTCAATTTTGTGAGGCGATCTTCTGCCAGCTTCAGAGCAGCCTTATCCTTTTTAGCAGAGAGGTTAAGCTGCTCTACCTTGTCACTTAGCCAATCCACCTCCACAGCATCGTCAGCCAGTAAACTAAGCGAGTCAAGAAGCCATGTGAGTTCGGCTAATTGCCATTTTCCGGCCTCACAGGCTTCTTTGATTTCTTTAGGCTCAAAGGTAGGCCAGAGCTTGTACAGCGGCTCTAGAAGGGACGCTGGAGTCGGACCCTGATAGGAGAGGGAGGGGGTTAGGAAGGAAGCAGTAAGAGAAGCACTTGGAGTATCCGATGTGAAGACTCCAGAGAGTATGCCTCGATAAAGTTCGATTGATACTCTAGCTGTGCCCGATGTTTCCACAGCTTTACCCTTAGAGGCGCCCGCCATTTCAGAACCTCTCCAGGGTTTTTATTTCTTCGGAGAAGGAGAAGAAGAGATGACTATTCCTGCAGTGTCGTTCTTGATCTTCCTCCTTTTCTCCCTGACTCTCAGTTGATCCTCGGCCCCGGTGGCACCAGCCGGTCCGCCCTCAACCAACGGGATTTCACTATCCGCTGCGGAGGTTAGGACAATAGATTCAGAGTGGAACCTTACGGAGTTCCCTTTTGGCTGAATATCATTCTCAGCCGTAATAGATTTCCCTCCGGCCTTTAAAGATTTTAGCTTGTTCATGTCAGAGGATTTCTGCTCTATTTCACCTTCATAAGTAAAACAAAGAAAATTAACAATGGAGAAACAATTAATGCAATCAGTAAAGAGGGAAATTACGTAAGTATTCTTTCTGGATAGCGTCCGAACTTAAAAGGCGCTTGCAAGAGAACGCCTTATGGTGCGTAGTATAAGCTTCAAGAGCGAACAACACCGTTGCTGATTCGGCAGATAGTTCAGATTGTTCAGTATAATACACTTCGGAGGTAAGAAGGAAATGTTCATGGGTCTAACTTAAAGGAAATTTATTAAAACCCTCTTTGTTCTTCCAGAAAATGGGTTTGTTGGCTTGGATCGATATTCTGGTATAAAAAGATTTAAAAGACCGCCCATCCACTTTGGCTAAGTCAGTGTAAGATTCAAAATTAACAAAGGAGCTGAGAGTCCAAAGCGTGATCAAACTAACGCCGCCCTTCTTATTGGTCCTACGAACCACCTGGGTATAGTAGAAAAGCATGGCCACGTAGGAGTAAAGTTAAAATAATCTCCCAAGACTTCCAGAGCCCGAATTAGCCCCTATCTGTTGGGCTGATGCTAGGAGGGTGCGCAATCCAAAAATCTTAGCACACCCATTTGGAGCTCTGTTAGAGGAAAATGGACTCCGTGGTTGTAGAAGACGAAGTCGTGCATATAAGCAGAGCGCACATCCTGAACGACGTGGCATATCCGGTCTGTTGGCAGTGGCGCAAACACCATAACCCTCTCTCTTAACCTTTCCTCAGCATGGACCTTGAACCGTGGTAGAATTTGGGCTTCGTCCTCCCTCACGTGATGGGAAACCAGGTCCTTGATTTCGTCAGCCACCCAACAGTAAGGCCACCTGGCTTGTAGATCCATCCAGTTCAGCCAGTGTGCATCAATGTTGCACAAACCTTCAGCTGTCTTTAAAACCACTTATTCTCCAGAAGGTCCTTCTCCAGGCATCGTACGAATGGCGTGGATGAAAAGCTTTGCTCTACGATAAAAGGTTACATCGTCAGAAAGGTAACAATAATTACTCACCTCACTATCGAAAGAACGACTATACTTAGAGGATGATTCTAAGGAGGGAATGATCACTCTCCGCCGTGAGTAAGACCCCATTTCCGAGTGATGTGGCTCGACTTTAGAAGAAACCACTGGGATTCTTCCCCCTTGGTAGCCGAAGGTACGAGAGACGAATCTCCCCCTTCCAGGGTTAGGGTTAACGCAACTCTGCCTAGGGTGCATTTTTTATAGAAAGTGGAAAAATGGAAGAAGAAACTAATAGAGGAAGGAAGTGTGGTTACCTAAAAATGAAAGGCTGATGGAAGGAAAAAGCTTCGCAGAAACGGCACCAATAGTTTTCCTCAAAAAATTTCGACAGAGTGTTGGCTGAGACTTGAAGCAGTGTGGTTTCTGAATTTTGAAAAGCCCCTCTTATATAGGCGAGGGAATGGTTACAAAGATCAGTTAAGAAACGTGTCGATTGCCAACAAACGCATCGTTTCAAGGGACAAACGACGTTGTCGTTTCCTGACTACGCGTTAAAGTAAAGTGACAATTCATCGAAAAATTGCAAGTGATGGGCCTAGAAAATTTTTGAATTTCAGGCCCATACCAGATCCAGTGGCAGTTACCAAACCATATAATCAAAGCCATAATGACACGTGCATTAAAGGCATTTATTACCCAATCATGAGAAACGTTTTGCGCTTTACAACCGTTACTCGAATACTAAGAGTTTTGAGTTCCAAAAATTTTTGGGATTCTCACACAATGAATCTCTGTCCAAATCTATTGTAGGAACGTTACGACAATGGTGCTTTTATTCACAGGACGGTTCCACAGACAACGAAGCAACATGGAACAAGCATATATTCTGACAAGTACTCTTTGGTATGAATACACCGGTATCCAGACCGCTTGCAGATAGTATATCTTATATGAGCAATTCTACCAGTCCCTCACGCAAGCTAGGGGACAGATGATCCGGTCTTGATACCGGTACCAAGACAAGTGTGACGTGTCATTCGATCCATCAGTGTTACCGATCCAACAGGTAAGACATCGGACTAACAAGACTGTATAGGCGCTTTACCTATACCGGTAAGCCCATGTTGACACCTAGCACATCGGACATAACACATTCTCTACATCAGAACAGTTATTAATCAATTGTTAATGGCTTTGGGAAGAGTGCATCAACTTTAATGGCCCATGATGGATATCTGCCTTCGAGAGGCATGCACGTTATCGCGTAGCCCATACTTGTTTCCCATGCTGATTAAATATATATATACGCCCATGCTCCAACAAGACAAAGTGGATATTCTCCCCTCCCAAGTCTCATCATTCGAGGTGAGTCAGGTTTGTTCCCTGGGACAATCAGACCCATCATTCTTCTCCATGTATAAATACAGCAAGAACACAAACAAGAAAGGACTTTTTTCTCTTAAATCTTTATCTTACATTACCACATTATATACTCACTAACTTGAGTGTCGGAGAACTTTCACAGGTGGCACCACCTTTCGCCCTACCTCAACGCGAAGGATCGCTGTGCAGGATCTCCAGGACGACAAGGCCGATCTTCTCCCATTGAGAGATTGGATTATAATACCAGATACCGATTGTACCGATGTACAAATTCCCAAACCTTTGACTTTTGTGGTTGGCCCAACACCGAATCCTTTGACCCTGATCCAGGACAGTTCAATAATATTATAAAATGTAAATAATATAAAATTTTGTTTCCATTAATACAAATATAATTTATTTAAACTTTTAATAAAATAAATTAGGTTAATTATAAAAAAAATTGTTTTAAAAAACGTGAAATTTGGTTTTTATATCTAAAGTTATTTTTAAAAGAAGACTTAAAAACAATATAAATTTAATAAAAAATAACATGAATAATTTGAAAAAAAAACGGGCTAGCTCATTGGCCCGCAAGCCACAAAATACGGGTCGGGCCAGTGTTTTGGCCCATTTTCCTTTTTTGGTCTGACCTGTATTATGACGAGCTTACATGGGCCTCGGCTTGACCTAACTTGTAGGCCCATATTGCCACCCCTATATCTTACTCCCTAATTCTTATCCGTGTAAGATCAACACGGTCTTCGAGGCCTCTTAGAGAATAATATCTCTCACCCTAGACCAAAACACTTTTCGTCCAAGAGAAAATAAAACAAAGAGAACATAACAAATAAAGAAGATAAAGGAACAAGACTTAAGTAAGTTATATACTTATTTTTCTTAGAGAATTAGCAAATTAGCAAATATTTTTGAAGCCCGGACACTATTATAGTTGTAAAACTTGTTTAAAAGGGAAATAGAATATGCCGAGTTTCCCGAATCAAGTCAAGATTCAAAGAAACCTAATCTAACAACCTTGGTTCAAACCATTTCGCCTGGTTGGTTTGAACCAGCCTACTTATGTGGTTTGAACCACCTCTAAGCAAAAGTGGTTCGAAACTAACTGGTCTTTTTTCAAGTCCTGACTTAGTTCATTAATTAATCCTATTTTATTAACTTATTGTAGCACTTTAAATTAATAAATAACTTTGAGTTTTAACTAGCTCAAAGACTCATTCAACTATTCACAAGGTTTACACAGGTAATTCTTCGCTTCACTTCAACCTTTTGTCCAACTCGTCTGAGTTGTCCAATTTTTCCTTAGCATGCTTAGCAACGGTTTGTCTTAGAGTCATTTTCCTTTTTCGTTTGTTATTATCAAAACCTGTCACACACATGAATTATAGTCTAACCTTTTTTTATGACGGAAAACCATCTTAATGGGGTGTTAGTTGATAATCACTGATAAGATAAACTAAGATCAAGATATATTATAGATTGATCAAAAAGGCTCTCCCTTAAAAGCAATGCTTTTTTAAACATCCTAAGCATCCTAATGATTCCTAAGGCAAAACCATAGTGATGAGCAGAAACATAAACCTTGCTAACTATCCCACACCTCATCATATTTCTCTTAAAAACCATATCATATTTCTCTCCCCCTTTTGAAATTATTAAAAAAACATGAGCTATAGGGAAAGATAAAAATAAAGAACATTTACTGATGTGAGACAGGTCCTAAAGCATCAAAATACCTTATCATATCTTCTCAGAGGTCTGATACATCTGCTCGAAAATCATTCATTTTTTCCTGAAAGCTTTCAACATCTTCTCGAATGTTTTCCATACTCTCATACAAGCAGGTATTGATGCTTTGAACTTCATCACGAACATAGTCTTTTATCTGTTGCATCATTACTAACATCTTTTCTTCAAAGGACTTGGTAGATAATGGAGCTTGTGGAGGAGGACATGCAGCTTGGGAAGATGACTGTCCAAAGAACTTATCACCAATAGAATCAAAACCATCAAGAAGGTTTTCAATGTCATCTAACTCTAAGGTGCCTCCTCGATTTGTAGTGGTCCTTTCTTCTAATATGTCGGTGTCAGTTGGCCTCTTTCTTTTGGATGTGATCCAACTTCCATCTTGTGTCAGTTGGCCTCTTTCATAATACCATATTTGTTAATAAAAAAAAGGTTAATGCATTTTATTTGGGAAAACTTAGAAAAATTATCAAAGTAAAGGGATAGAGTGATCTATATCCCATAAGGAAGGTACAACTCCCTCTTGTCAAGCATATGCTTCAACATTAACTTTCCCTAGTTAATTGGTTTTCGGTGGTTCATGACCCATATCAGAACCACATCATCATTAACCACCTCAAAGTAACTTTGTGTTTGCCAAATAAATGCTGAAAGTTTGTCCATATTTTCTTTGATTTGACATTACATGGTGAGCTTTTAAGCCTAAAGAAGGTGCTTACGCTGTAAATTTATAACCCTTATCTTTCTTGATTAAGTGAGTCATACTTAATAGAGCATTCTAGAACTTGGCTTGTGACCTGTATGAAATAGTGTTTAATTGTATACCCTAGGATAAGAAAGGCACTTAGGCCTTCTTGAAGCCCTAAGAATTTTAAAAAATATGATATCCATTAGTTTCCCCCTTTGAGCCAAAATGTTAAAATAATTTTCTTTGAAACCTTTTACAATAAAGTGTTTTGAGGTTAAGTATATAAACAAGGAACTAGGAGAGAAGTTAAGTAGGAAAATAGGAGACATAGAAAGAAAAGGAAAAAAATGGGAATGAAGAAAATAGAAAAAGAAAAGAAAAACTTAAAAAAAGAAAAAAATTAAAATAGTTGAAAAAAAGAGGTCCTTAGAATCGTTAAGAGCTTGGAATTTTGGCTTTTTTAGTTTCTATAAAGCTTTAAAAACCTCTTATACGTTATGTTTTAGCCTTTCGAGATATCCTTTTTCTTGGCTTCCATACCTAAAGTAAAATCCCATGGTCCCATTACAACCTTGAGAAAGACCTTTTAACTTAAGTGTGTTTTCTTAGTACTATGGTATTAGGATCACTTGCCAAGCTTATGGTAATATTCATATTGTTGTGATTTGAGTGAAACAATTGCTTATTTTAAACACTAAGAGAGAATTAGTGAAAGAGTGACCTTGTCAAATCTTTGGAAGTATGGTTAGATGACAACATGAAATTGTTTGACATTTACAATTTTTATCCCTGATTTTGAAATTGAAAGATCATAATTCTATTTGGGTTCCCTAGTATGCTAGCATTCTTGTTTATTATTTTCTACCTAGTGAATATAATGATTGCTTGAGGACAAACAATGTGTAAGTTTACGATATTTTGATGTGTCTCTAAAACACATCATTTTAGGACTTGTTTTCTTGGAGTTTTTAGGTACCAATGCATCTTTTTCCCTTAAATTCCTTGGTTATTTTATTCTCCCATAATTGCTACTAGGCTTGCCAGTTTTGTAAGAAAACATAAGGTTTCAAGATCTTTTTGTGTGCAACAACGGAAGAGCAAAACCTATAGCAGTGCCATTTATGCCTCAAAGAGGAAAAAAATAATGAAAAACGCCTCCACCACCACGACCAAGACGTGGTTCTATTAAGAAGGAAATTATAGCCTAAGACAGTGCATTGCATGACGAAGTTGTGGTTTAAACCACGATCATGGTTTGTGGCCGCTTCAGAAACCCTATTTTTCACATTCGACACTAGTATTTAGGAAAACCTGGTTCCAAATAGGGAGCACGCATTCTGAGAGGTAGAGACACCATCGTAGAGGCAAGAAAGACGTTTTTAAGAGGGATTCTTACAAGAATCGGGGAGGAGAAGACTTCTTAAGGAAGGGTTCGTCAAAAGCGTTGAATTCCCATCGGTTGGTCTTAGATTCTTCTATGACTTCTTTGTGTAAAATTCTGAAATCCATTATATGTAGCTTGGTTTCCTCATTAATGAGTGGCTAAATTTCTTTTCTTGGGATTTAAGGGGTGAACTATCATGTATTAATATTCCATTACTCTGTTCTTGTTAATAAATTTTATGTTTTTCATTCAATTTGTGTTTTTCTTAATGTGCTTTACAACCTAAAGATAGGCTTAAGTGATATCAAATAATTAGGGAAGAATTGAAAGGGGAACTTAATTATTCAAATTAGGCACGTTGAACCTAAGACTAGGATTACAAGAGTAACATAGTCTTTTGAGGAATTTTGAATTCTCAATGAACGTTAAAGGACTTAATTTATGAATTGAACGTGGTTCTTTAAAAATTAGGTACATCAGCAGAGTTCTAAAAGGAAAAAACTAATTAAATTAGGAGAATTCATCTTGAAAACATAGGATTTATGAATAAGAGTAATCTATATTCCTTAATACAGATTAATTTCATTACCCTAGTCCCAAGATACCCATAATTGATTTTCTTAAAACTTATTCCTTTGTAAGTTTTAATTTCAATAATTTAAATTTTTAAAGCAATCCTACTTTGAACTTGTTTGTCTAGATAGTTAAAATCCCAATCATTCGTACTTAAGCACATGGTCCCTGTGGAAACAATAAATCTTTTATACTAGGTGATATATTCGTACACTTGTGAGCATATCAGTCTCCTTATGCTTTATCCCAACCTCCTTCTACTCAGCCTCAAGAATATTTTTGACCCTTTTTAGTTTATCCTCTATAACCTCCCTGGCATCTACTTCATCTTTTGTAGCTTGAGCCTCAACCATGGCAGTATAGCATTAACACACTTCTAAGGAGGTGGGACAACATCCGACAAGTGATTGGATGACACCGACACTTTCCACGATGATCCAAATGGCCCAAATAGATGTTCTAGATGAGCTTCCTCTTAAGATGGAATGGCACGCTCACCATAAAAGGCTTCCCAATCATAGTCTCCCAAACTTGGGAGATACTGGTATGAAAATAAGTACTTGAATTTGAGGTTGTAGGAATTAGTGGGGTCTCAACCTTTTCTCCACCAATATGCCTCGGTGGGAAGTCTCTGATCAGACAGGGATTGCTTGAGCCCTCGACTCCATCAGCTTTGTTGCTCTAGCCCTAGTTTACCTTTAGTTTCTTGGGCTACCTCACCACAACTTCCTTTCTAGGGTGACACTTCTTCTTGCTAGTTGAAGTTGTAGGAGGATCTAGTTTTTGGTTAAGTTAGGCAACATTCACAACTGGAATGCTAATCATGTCTACCCTTATCTACTTTGAAAGGATCTGGTTCTCCCTATCTGTATTTGCATAGGGAGCTTTATTTTCCCCACACATCATGTGCATAATGCCATTCTTATCCATCTCATCCATGATAACAAAGTACACCACAATTACTATATCGGATCTAAGAAGAAAACACTTAAACAAAAATAGACCATCAAAAATAGAATGGATAGAACCTTAACCAGGGTACTCATCGCGGATGTCGACATCATTACATGGGATTTTATTAAATTTTGACACTTTGCTTAAACCTTCAATCACTTTTTAATATTTTTTAGGAAGGTCAGCCTAGTCTATGGCATAAACACCTCCACTTAGCAAGAAATGTTCATGAATCCACCAGGTGTAGAACTTCCATGAGTAGTCAATGTTCTCCTATAGCACCGGCCTCCCTTCTTTAACTATTACCTTTATAAAGGCATGTTTAAAGCTTCCACAAAACCTAGGCATAGTGAAAGAACATCGCCATGGTAGAGGTGAATTTGAAATATTCACAAGGGACTTCTAAGGCCTTTACAAAACCTTAACCATTGGGATGTAGTTGATTGAGGGCAAAATCCAAAAAGCATAACACCCTTATTTCAAATTCGTTTAAGGGAAACTTCACCCTAATCTTGGTGAAGCACATGTCATACATAAATGGATATCTAGACCCTAACGCGTGACAAATTCTATCTATTATTAAAGAAGAAACAATAGGAAAATTATCTTTATTTTCTTCAACATGGGAAAAGAAATTTGGAGCTTTAATTTTATCTATCTCCACCACATACTTAAAAGGGAGACCTAATGGTTCAACATATGATCCCAAAACATATTGGTTTTCTACCTTCTCCGTTATCTAGTCTATTCTATAAGCCAGAACATTTATATTTACAACATCCATAGCTACTTAATGAAAGTCTATTCTAAAATAACCTTCAAACATCATTGAAATTATTGTGTGTTGAAAGAACAATATACAATTATAGAAGGAGAAGTAATTAGCATGATAACACTTTGTGCTGGAATTAGAGTCCCATAAAAAGGACCATGACCTCGATAAAGGACAAGGAGGGTTAGAGTTAGAATCTAATAAGACATCTATCTACACCACGTACTGCCAAAGAGCCTCACCGGTTAGCTTGGTGTGCCTACGAGGAGGAACTAAGGCAGAGGCCAAAACCTTTGACGGGTCTAAACTCATCAATCGACATCTATTTTGTTATGAAGCATGTGGCTTGTATTGGGATCCCACCAACGACCACGAAAATGGCCTAGATAGAATCTTAATGAATTTGTCACTCGTATGGCGATCCTCTATATTCTAATTTTCAAAAAACTAATTTCAAAAGAAATTAGCAAAAAGGAGATGGGATAAAAGGATACTTGTAGAGACGACGTGGTAGGTTTTCCTTGTCTAATCTAGGGAGCTTATTTGGGATTTTAGATGTCTAATATCGGAGGGCTTAAAAATTTTAAAGAAAACTAAAAAATAAAGAAGAATGACCCCCTATAGTTAAGCCCAAGGGATGAAAGGGCAGGAATGCAATGATGATAAAGTGCATATACATCGCTTTACATACCAAGGGATGATTGCATAGTGTTGAAGACAAGTCTGGTTGAGAAAAGAAGTTAATACTTTTACTAGACCAGACCCTGAACTACATTATTATTTTCAGACCTCAAGATTTGTTAATAATATACATCAAGATATTTGAATTAAATGAAGTCTGTGAATGTGTGATCTAATTCATGTATTTAAGTGTTTTAGGATTTATATACTAAGTGCACATGCTACACATGATAGTGGAGTTCATAAAATCAAAGTCTGATCCTTTAAACAGACAACATTTGGTCTGTAACCAAAACGTCTGTTTAAAGAACTCCTAGTCTTATGATTCAACAATATCAGACTTCAGACTTTTAGGCATCCAAAATTGAAAATTAAGAATGTTACTTCAGAAGTACAAAACACAATGTTCTGAAATCTAATTTGATGATGCATTGAAAGTCAAGCTCTTATCAAGAAAAATGTGCTTATCACCAAAGAGAATAAGAGACAAAAGAGTAGAGCAGCCAAATACAGTGTTTCGAAGTCCTTAACATAACAACTTCGCACGAGTCAAAAAAAGCTGAACCAAGTCAACTTATGTGCCAGTTTCAATCAGAAGGATTTCAGCATTAATCTTTGCACAATTGTTGGAACAAATAAAGCCAACAATTAGTTGTATTCTCTAAAGACATCAAAGGATACCTGATTCATGTAAGTGTTGAAATTCCCAACTACTAGACTCTTGAACATTCTTCAGATTATCAAAAGTCTAGTACATGCGCTTAAAGCAAACTCCTTCAAAGGATTTTCAATGTTCATATCTCCTTTCAAGATCAGCAATGGTCATAATCTAGCACCTATATATTCATGAAGAAAATTACTTCGAAGATATAGAGAATACAGAAGAGAAGCCTTATTAGCACACCCAGTCTTTATGATCAATCTTTCTCAAATCTCTTCTAAGACAAAGGCCTTCTTTGTTGTTCTGCTTCTAGTAGACATTGTGTAACATCCCAAATTTTAAAGAAAATAAATTTATTGGATAATAATAATTAATTATTATGGCTAAAAAAATGTGGGAAAATTAATTAGACACTAGAGGTAAACTATCGGTAAATTAAGACTTACTGATACTGAATGATCTAACCGATGGTGTGGGACCCGCTGATAAGTCTTGAAAAGACTTAATTATTCCACTAATTATTTAACATAATTTGCTAAGTATTGTCTAGTTTTATTATTATTATTTAATAATTTGATAAGAATTCAGGTTGTAGTAATTATTTCAAAAGTATGTTATCTATGTAAGAAACCGATTGGAACTTGTAATTAAATAAGGAATTTTGAAGTATTTATAAAATCACTAAGCAGCCAGCATTTAATTGCTAGGCAGTCAGATTGTTTATTGGTGCAGGAACAGGGCGTAATCGAGAAAAGAAGACAAATCCGAGTGAAAAATCACAAAGGCTGAGCGGTATTTGGAAAACTCCGAGTGAAAATTCGTAAATCCGACTAAAGGAAGTGTATAAAACCGACTGGGCGAGACTTCAAAAGGTTGACCAAAAAGAATTAAGACTTCCAAGATACCAATTCCAAAAGAAAACAAGGAACCGATTGAAAATAAAAGGAAGAATCCGAGCGTCAACTACAGAATACCGATTTGATAATTAAATCCGCCCAAAGTAAGCACTCCGTCCAATTACTCCGTCCAAAATAAGACTCCGCCATAAGCAAGTACTCCGTCTAAGACTCCGCCCAAGCTTACTTAAGAAGACTACGCCCAAGACACCGGTTATAAAAGAGAAGAAGAACGGAATGTTATGTAAGAAACCGACGTGCTTAGTCATTATTTAATCCGTCCTAGTAAAATCCGGACTCGCTCAAGCATAACTTTAAGAGTCCGTCCTCGCCCAAGTTTTGCCATAACGCCCAAGAGAGAAAGAAACACTACAGTGATAATCCGGACTCAACCAAGCGAAGCTTAATCCGCCCAAGCGAATACTCAGCAGCTGAAGCATTAAGGCAGTAATTTAAATACCGTTCCTTCCCTCCAACAACACACTTGGTGCAGTACTGTTCCGCTCCCATTGCCTTCTTCTCTACTACTGAAACCTCAAGTTAACTTAAGAAGTGAGCTGTAAATTAGCTGGAGAAGAGCTGTACATTAGCTAAGATTGAGCTGGATCCTGTTAAGAGCTGAGCTGTAATTAGTTAGTTATTTTGTAAACTATGTAATAAGTTTTAGTCGTTAACTTAAGTTCTAAAAGTTATTAGTTAAGTTAGTTAGGTAGAAACTTATAAATAGGTTGTACATACTCTGTAAAAAAGGAGTAAGCAAGAATAGTAGTAGCGTGTGTAGAGACACAGAGAAAAAGTAATACAATTTCATTTTTCCATTTCTAATCTCTCACTACATTTTTCATCTCTCTAAACTCTCTCCTCCATGACGTTCCACAATCCTTCGATGGAACCGAAGTCTATGGAGTTCTAAATCCCTAAGGTTGGGATTGTGAAGGTGAACAATGGAATCTTGAAGCTGTGAGTAAGTAGATCGGCTTCGAAGATCTTGAGGCGAACAAGCTGAGGAGTGGAGCAGAATTGCTAGATTGACAAATCCAGAACGGATGAAGAACTTCACCAGTGAGGAATCATGGCTGAAGCTTAGGTAACTTCCAGCTTTCTAACTAGTTCAGGCCTAATCAATTTAGGTGAATAGTTAGAGTTCAACCTCCAATTTCGCATTAGATTCTTAGGTTAATCGAGCACTTAAGGAATTAAGGTTCATTGCTTAAGGATTAGTGTTTTTCACCTAAGGAATTAGGGAATAACCACAAGCGGATTGTCCTCTAGATTGTGAAGTTCGAATATACTTAATTGCATGTTTCTTGAGGAAATTGTGAGCCGAAGCAATCCTGACCTGTTTTCTTTTAATCACTTTCCACATCTCACTTTAACTCTGTTTCTCAAAATGTAAAAACAATTATAAAATACTAAAACCATAAAAACCGAATGAATTTCATGTATTTTCTGTTGGTTCAGCTTGTACTAGTCCTAGATTGAGGTATTTACCACAATCCCTGTGAGACGATCAAATATACTACAATTTTAACGACTGGTGCGCTTGCCATAAGTGTGAATCCGAGAGTTATATTTCATATTACTAAGATTTTACTATCAATTTAATGACTCGGGATTTCAGCATCAAGTTAATGGCGCCGTTGCCGGGGATTGTTGAGTAATATCAATAATCCTTGGACCGGTACTAGACTGAACCATTTGCTTTTGTTTCTGTGTGCAGTCAATACATATTTTTCTTAGTAGTTATTGTTTCAAGTAGTCGTAGCTGTTAGTTGTTTTTGTTGTGTTAATAATTGTTGCATGCAGTCAAGGAGCAGAGGAGAACCTTTCTTCTTTGATCCTGACATCGATTTGTTAGAACGTAGGTTAAGAAAAGAGAAAAAGCAAAAAGAAGAAAAAGAAATGGAACAAAGGAGAGTTACACTAGGTGACTACTCCAGGCCGACTGAAGAAGGATCGCAAGCTAGCATCCTTAGGCCACCAATTGCAGCTAACAATTTTGAATTAAAACCAGCCTTACTGCAATTGGTAAGAAATGAACAATTCGGAGGAAGTGAGGTTGAGGACCCAAATTTACATTTAGCAACTTTCCTCCAAATTTGTGATACAGTAAAAATGAATAGAGTCCCTGAGGAGGCAATGCGACTAAGGTTGTTTCCATTTTCTCTGAGGGACCGAGCAAAAGCCTGGTTGCAGAGTCAACCGAGAGGCAGTATTTCTACCTGGGAGGATTTGCAAAGGAAATTTTTGATTAAATACTTTCCTCCTTCTAAATATGCAAAGCTGCGTAATGAAATCACATGTTTCCAGCAAAGGGAAGGTGAGTCCTTGATGGAAGCATGGGATAGGTATAAAGAAAGTTTGAGGAGATGTCCTCATCATCAGATTTCCGATGTACAGCAGGTGACTATTTTCTATAATGGTGTTAGGCCAGCTACCAGAGTCTTGATAGATGCCTCGGCTGGAGGCTCATTAACAACTAAAACGGTAGAAGAAGCTATAGAGCTGATTGATGTGATGGCTTCTAATGAATGCCTGATTAGTGAGAGAAACCAAGTCCCTAGGAGAGGAATATTAGAATTAGAAGCACAAGATGCTTATTTGGCTCAGAGTAAATTGATGACTTAGGCTTTGGAAAAATTAAGCATTCAGATTTCAGAACTCCAAAAGCCGAGCCAAGTTTCTATGATCAGTTGTGATTTTTGTGGTGGAGACCATGAAAATGGAATGTGTGATCCAGTTGTGCCTTCCGAGCAAGTGAATTATATGGGGCAGCAACAGTATCAAAGGAATTATCCTTCTAATTCCTTCAATCCTAATTACAGGAGCCACCCCAATTTTTCCTGGCAGAAAGGTCCACATCTGAATCAGAATATACCACCAAGTCAACCCACCAATAAACCACAACAACCCTCTCACTCTCTTGTAAAAGAAAAATCCGAACTCGAGAATGTACTTTCTCAGTTTATCCAGGCCACTCAGGCCAGTTTTAAGAATCAGGAAGCATCCATAAGGAATTTAGAAAATCAAGTAGGACAGCTTTCTAAACAATTAGCTGAGAGGCAAGCAGGCAATTTCCCTGGAGATACCGAGGTAAATCCAAGGGAACATTGCAAGGCCATAATTACTAGGAGTGGAAAAATTATTTCTCCATCTCCGAGTCAAGAAATAGATTCGGAAAAAGGAAAAGAAAGAATACAGGAAACCGAGCAGGATAATAAAAATGAAATAGAAAATAAGAATGAATCAGAAAAAGAAAAAGAAAATAAAGTTCATCAAAAGAAAAAGAAAAAGGTTGATTTGATCCTGGAGGAAGCTTCTAAGCTGACTCCTGAAAAACTAAGGAATGCTCCATTTCCGCACAGGTTTAAAAAGAAAATAGAGGAGCAGAAGTTTGCTAGGTTCTTAGAGGTCTTTAAGAAACTTCACATTAATATCCCTTTTGCTGAGGCATTGCAGGAGATGCCATCTTATGCAAAATTTTTAAAAGAACTATTGTCTAAGAAGAGGAAGCTTAGGGGGGATGAAATGATTACTCTCACTTTAGAGTGTAGCGCAATCATTCAGAAGAAACTTCCCCAGAAGCTAGAAGATCCTGGATCTTTTACAATACCTTGTGCAATAGGGGATGTTCATGTAGAAAGTGCTCTCTGTGATCTAGGAGCCAGTATAAACCTGATGCCTCTATCTTTAATGAAAAAACTGGGAATTAATGACTTGCAACCGACTCGCATGTCCTTGCAGTTGGCTGACAGGTCCATTAAATATCCCCAAGGCATGCTGGAAGATTTGTTAGTGAAAGTTGATAAATTTATCTTCCCAGCAGATTTCATAGTGCTAGACATGGAAGCTGATCGAGAGATCCCTTTGATCTTAGGTAGACCCTTCCTAGCTACTGGTAGAGCATTAATTGATGTGGAAAAGGGTGAACTCATGCTGAGAGTTCAGGAGGAACAAGTAATTTTTAACGTCTTCAATTCCATGAAACATCCGACTGAACGGATGGATTGCCTAATGATTGAAGAGGTTGGAAATTACCAGACCCCCTTACTGCTAAAAACTAAGGAAGAGGCTTTACAAACGTTTTTAGAGGATGACTTTGATTCCGAGACTGAATCAATTGACTCTCACTTGGAAATACTGGACCTACTAGAAGTTTTAGAAGTAGGCGATTTAGAAGAGAAAAATGATTTGGAAACTACTGAAGATGAGAAAACAAGGGAAGTTTTGGAAGAAAAATGTGATTTAAAACCTTTACCTTCTCATCTAAAATATGTCTTCCTGAGAGGAAATGACACTTATCCTGTAATTATTAATTTCGACTTAAAAGAAGAGGATGAGAATAAACTAGTTAGGGTATTAAAAGCTCATGAATCTGCCATTGGTTGGAACATTTCTGACTTGAAGGGAATCAGTCCATCTTTTTGTATGCACAAAATCTTGATGGAGGATGACTATTCCCCTGTTATTCAGCCACAGCGCAGACTGAACCCCATTATGAAGGAAGCAGTGAGAAAAGAAGTGGTCAAGCTCCTTGATGCAGGAATCATTTACCCGATCTCAGACAGCACTTGGATTAGCCCAGTCCAAGTGGTGCCCAAGAAGGGAGGAATGACGACTGTAAAAAATGACCAGGGTGAAATCATTGCCACTCGGCCAACTACAGGCTGGAGGATGTGCATTGATTACAGAAGGCTGAATAACTCTACTAGGAAGGATCATTTTCCCCTTCTATTTGTTGATCAAATGCTAGAGAGGTTATCAGGACATGAGTACTATTGTTTTCTTGATGGGTACTCGGGTTATAACCAAATTGTGGTTGACCCGAAGGATCAAGAAAAGACTGCCTTCACATGTCTCTATGGAATCTTTGCATACAGGCGCATGCCGTTCGGCTTGTGCAACGCTCCAGCAACCTTCCAAAGGTGCATGCTGGCAATTTTTGGGGATATGGTAGAAAAATTTATTGAGGTATTCATGGATGACTTCTCGGTATTTGGGAGTAGTTTTGACGCATGCCTCAGCAATTTAGCAAAAGTGCTGATGAGATGTCAAGAGACTAATCTCATTCTTAACTGGGAAAAATGCCACTTTATGGTTAAGGAAGGGATAGTTCTTGGTCATAGGATTTCTGCTGAGGGCATGCAGGTGGACCGAGCAAAAGTTAAAATTATTGAGAAACTTCCTCCTCCGATCAATGTGAAAGGAGTAAGGAGTTTTCTAGGATGTGCTGGGTTCTATAGAAGATTCATAAAAGATTTTTCAAAAATAGCTAAGCCTTTAACAGATTTGCTTGTGAAAGATCAGATGTTTGCATTTAATGAAAACTGTGTCAAGGCTTTTGAAAAATTAAAACAAAGTTTGACTTCAGCTCCGATCCTTGCATCACCCGACTGGTCTTTACCGTTTGAATTGATGTGTGATGCAAGTGACTTTGCAATCAGAGCTGTACTAGGTCAGAAAAAAGAGAAATTAACTCATGTGATTTATTATGCTAGTAAAGTGTTAAATGAAAATCAAATACATTACACCACGACTGAAAAAGAAATGCTTGCTGTGGTGTATGCATTTGATAAATTTCGTGCATACTTGATTGGTGCCAAAGTCATTGTATATACAGACCACTCGGCAATCAAGTATTTACTAGCTAAAAAAGAGTCTAAACCGAGACTGATTCGGTGGGTTCTGCTACTCCAAGAGTTCGACTTAGAAATACGAGACAAAAAAGGAGTAGAGAACTCGGTCGCAGACCAATTGTCTCGTCTGGAAGCCGAGTCGGATTCTGTCTTGATAAAAGAAGAATTTCCAGACGAAAAGTTGATGGCCATTATGACCGGGCCATGGTACGCTGACATGGCAAACTTTAAAAGTGCCTCAGTGGTACCTGATGGTTGGACATCCCAAATGAGAAAAAAATTCTTTCATGATAGTAAGGCTTTTCTTTGGGATGATCCATTTTTGTTTAAAATAGGCATAGATGGAGTAATCAGGCGCTGTGTGCCTGAATCCGAGCAAGAAAGGCTCCTGTGGCACTGTCACGATTCTTATTATGGAGGCCATCATGGTGCCTCCCGTACCGCAGCAAAGATATTACAGAGTGGCTTTTACTGGCCAACTATCTTTCAGGATTCTAAGGAATATGTCAAAAGGTGTGACAAATGTCAAAGGAGTGGAGGTATCTCCACAAAAGCTGGCATGCCTTTGACGAACATTCTAATTGTGGAATTATTTGACGTTTGGGGTATCGACTTCATGGGACCCTTCCCTAAGTCGTTTTCCAACGAATACATTCTGGTTGCTGTGGACTACGTCTCCAAATGGGTGGAGGCAATTCCGACCAGAACCAATGATGCACAGGTTGTGCTTAGGTTCATTAAGAAGAATATTTTCTCTAGGTTTGGAGTTCCGAGAGTAATTATTAGTGATGGGGGTTCACATTTTTGCAATAAGATAATGGAAAAAGCCCTGCGTCACTATGAGGTTTTACATAAGATATCCACTCCTTACCATCCACAGACTTATGGACAAGTCAAATTGTCAAATAGAGAAATAAAAAGAATTTTAGAAAAAGTGGTCGGAAAATCCAGAAAAGATTGGTCGGTGAAATTAGACGATGCATTGTGGGCTTACCGAACAGCTTTCAAAACTCCGATTGGCATGTCCCCGTATCAACTGGTGTACGGTAAGGCTTGCCATCTCCCTGTGGAGTTGGAACACAAAGCGTGGTGGGCCACAAAACTATTAAACATGGACTGTGACCAGTCTTAGGAGGAAAGAGTTTTGAAACTCCATGAATTAGAGGAGTTCCAACTCAACGCTTATCAAAGTGCCTCCATTTATAAGGAGAAAACAAAGAAATGGCATGATAAGCGAATTAATAAGAAAGAGTTTCAGAAGGACGATCAGGTCTTATTATTCAACACCCGACTGAAACTTTTCCCTGGAAAACTTAGATCCAAGTGGTCCGGGCCTTTTACTGTAAATGAGGTTTTCCCTCATGGTGTAGTCGAACTGAAAGATCCGACTACCGATCGGTTTTTCAAGGTGAATGGCCAGCGACTCAAACTCTATTTTGGAGGAGAGTTTGATAGGTAGAAAACCTCCTTGTTACTGAAACCATCTTCTTAAATACAATAAGGTCAAGCTAGTGACCTTAAAGAAGCGCTCTAGGGAGGCAGCCCTAGGTCCCGATTGTTTTGTTTAGAACTTTTGAATAAAATAAAAGTGTGAAGTTGAAGAAGGAAATCCGAGTTGATTCTTCTATTTTTGCTCAGGCGAAGCACTGGTAGCTTAGGCGAGCCAATGCTGATTGTTGTTTCGCACTTAAGGAAAAATTGTACTAAGTGGAGTGAAAATAGTACGCTCGGATAATTGTTACTTCGTCGTAACCCTTCTTCTCGACTGAACTTCACTCGGTGTTTTTTTTTTTCATCCACCCTCAATCTACTCGTTTACTCTTCCACTCGGTCACTCTCTTTTCTGTTCGTCACCCGTCATTCAGTCTTTCATTACCGCACTCTATCTTTTTCGTTCTTCCACTTGTCGTTTTATTCACTCAGCTTTGCTCTCATTTTTCCGTTCGACTTTTATACATCGGTTCTTCCATTTACTCAGCATCTCTTTCATTCTCACTCGATCTTTCATTTACTCGGTTCTTCATTCCCTAGTAAATCCTTCACTCGTCTTCATATTTTCATTTTTCATTCAATCAGTATTCTTCTTTGTCTATCTTTCACTCATGTTTGTTCACACGGTCGGTTAGCTATTCTTTCCTGTCCTTTCACTTATTGTTATATTTGTCTGACCTCTTGCTGTTTGTTCGTTCATTTTTTCACTTTTACCCAGTTTAATCCACTCGGTATTCATTTACCCGTTGTTTCATTCCACTTATTTTTCTTTCTCAGTTTTCTTACGCTGTCAATTTTTCATTTTCATCGACTCGTGTTTCATTCGCGATTGTCGCACTCAATTGATTGTCTTCGCGTTTTTCATTCCCTGAGTTTCTCCATTGTATTCGTTTTATTCACCCGGTTTTTCATTTACTCGGTATTTCATTCATTCCATTTTTACTCCTGTCATTTTTATTCTTCGCCCGAACTCTCATTGTTATTCACTCATTTTTCATATCTCCGATTGATATTACTCATTTTCAGCCACCCGTCCTTTCTTTCACTCAGCCTTACTCTTATTTATTCTTTCTCCCACGAACTTCTTTGTTCACTCATACCTCACGACGGTTGTTCACTCGTCCATTCATTGTTACACTCGGTTCTCATACACTTATCTTCATTCATCCATTATTTCACTCATTCTGTGATCCATTCGGTACCCTTTTCATTTAGTGTTCTATTCACTTTTTCATCACTTAGTTCCTTATTCACTAGATTTCTCGCTAGTTCATTCGGTTCCTTCATTTACTCATCTCCTTCATCGATCGGTATACCCATTCCCATTCGGTCACCCTCTTTTCCGTTCCTTACCCGTCAGTTAACTTTTTAGTTATGCATTACTTCTTTCCCTTTCATTTACTCGGACTTGCGTTGTTCACCTCATTCGTTGATCAACTATTTCCATTCTCACTCGGTTATCATCCTTTCACCCCTTGTCATTTATTTACTTGAGTTTTCATTCATTCGTTCATACTGCTATTAGTGTTTTTTATTGTTCGTCTCTTGATTCACTCGTATTCTATTACATTTTTCACTCGTTTTTCATGCACTCTAGTTCAGATATTTAAAGTTTCCAATTGCTATGTTGTCTTATGGCATCACATTGGTATCATCCCAATCTCCCTCGATCTTCTACCCCTCTAGTAATTGAGTATTCAAAGATAATAATAGAATAGAATAATAAACAACTATATATATATATAAAAAATTTAAATATAATAATAAATAATAAACATAATAATAATAATAACAGTAGTAATGCAATTAATAAAAGTAATAATTAAAGTTGACCGCATTAATGCGTTTTTGGAAAATTGAATTCTTCGTTATAAAAGAAAAGTCCTTTCAGTTTCCAACCTTCAGTACCTGTGTTGAACTTGAGCTGAAGACGAAACGAAACTTTCTGATTTCTGAGAAAGGTATCACCTTTTCACTTCTTCACTTTGCAGTTCGTGGTTATCATCTTTGTGTTTCATTATTATTGTTTTCCACTGTTCATAAGTCATGCATCTTACAGTTTGGTTTGTGTTTTTCTCTTGCATTTCTGTTCTTATTTTTGTTTAATTAGGTTGTTTATCATCGTTACTTTAACATTCATCATGAAGAGAAGATCTCAAAGACTTTTACAGAAACCTAGACCCAACTTCGCAGAAGGAAGTGTGCGAAGGAAACAATTAGATACTGAAAGAGAAGTGGCCACCATTACTATTTCTGATTCATCTGTCCAGATCCCTAATCGAAGCCAGGACCAAAGAGATGATTCTCCTCTGGTGCAAAGGAATGTCCCTCCTGCCAGTGAGGAAAATGAGTCACCAGAGGTGGAAAGCATTAAAGCTGATGAAAACTGTGCTGAGAACTTTAAAACCGCAGAAATAGAACGTCCCAAGCAAGTTGTAGGAGCTGGTTCATCTTCTTCTTCCTCTGACACTCTTTTAATATTACAGGAATTGCAGGTAGTGAAGAAGATGCAACTTGAAATTTACGATCGGGTTTTGAACCACGATCAGATGCTCAGGAAGATTGCTTCGAAGCTGAGGGTTGAGTATTCATCTGAAATGGGAGCACCACCTGGTAGGGATGCGTGGTTAGCTTCCATTGGATTCACGATTTTCCCCCATCAGGACAAGGACGAGGAAGCCCAAAATGTTTAAGCAGTGGTGCCACGTTTTTTATAATGTTTCTTATGTATTAGTTTAAAGTTATTGTATTTGTTGGCTGAACACTGAATTTATTTTTATTTATGTAATGAAATTTTAATTTCATGTTCAATTTGTTGTTTTATTCGGTTTTTTCATATGTATTGGTAAAATCCATGAGTCCCGATTCGGTTATGCGTTTCCAAGCACTGCCATTCAGGTAAAAAGGGAAATATTCTAATACCCCGACTCCTTATTTGATTTTCCGAGTCTTTATTTGATAAAATATAATAAGTATATTTAATCCATCTTCATAATTTAAAAAGTTTGCTGATTCGTTAAGCTATAGTCAGATAAATTAATTGATCGGTTTTTTGCTTAACTCATGCTCTCTGACCATAACAATTATTCATTCTTAGTTAAAATGTTTACTCGGCATGCTAGTTAGCATTCTAGATGTATGATCTTACATTAAGTTTGGGGACAAGACTGGCTGATTAAATGTTATAATTATATGAGCTTTTGAGCCTGTGTATCCTTTTCTGAGTGAGCTTGCATGCTAGTTAGTGAGACAGAATTTGCCTCAGTTCTTGCTAATTGTAGTATGTCAACCAATCGGAAATGATGAAGGCCTTCTTTGATTATTTAGCCAAGGCCAAAAATAACCTTCCTAATATATTAATCATCCTTTGACCCAATAATATATTTGAGCCTGAGACCTTTTCATTCGTTTATGCACCTAACATTACAAGCCTATTTATCCAAGAAAAACCCGACTAGAGTACCTTGGATGTTCCACTGGTGAATTACTCGGTTTTTTACTTATTGCTAGGGACTAGCAATCTCTAAGTTTGGGGATGAAGAGTGTGCCTAACAGTAATTAAGGACACACTCCGACCTTGATTATGGATAAATATGTAAGAAAATAAAAGGAAGAAAGGCAAAGCCGAGAGAAAGAAATGAACAAAGTACTGAAAAGAAAAGAGGTGCAAAGCATATAAAAAAAAAAGAAAAAAAAAAGAAGTCCGAAGGACTAAAAGAAAAAGGAAGTGCAAAATAGCACGAGTCATTAAGTAGCATCCAGTCGGAAAAGTTAAGAGAGTTGTTAGTAGAAGGCAAGTTAAGTTAAAAATTGAGTCAAGGCATCAGTGGACACATCTTGTAACCTATCTATGACTCGGAAAAACAATAATTGAGCCTGTAGCCGAGCCCCATTATAAGCTTAAAAAGCCCTTACTGATCCGATTGAGTTGGCATATTTCATGATGATTAGAATTGTTGCAAGCTTATGTTGATCTAACAAGTATGCAGGTGCTGAGTGCATTTTATTTACACTATACACCGAGAGAAGAGTTAAACACCGACCAGTGAGGAAAGCATCAGCAACTTGTCTTCCAAAGGAGGTGTAAGTATTTATATTTTTAGAAATTGCGAGAAGAAAGCATGATCGGTATTCAATAATTATAGTATGAATTAAGTTAAGGAAAGATTGACTGTGTTGATCAATTCCTGATTGATAATTAATCTGAATGTTTGCTTGAGGACAAGTAAAGTTTTAAGTTTGGGGATGTGATAAGTCTTGAAAAGACTTAATTATTCCATTAATTATTTAACATAATTTGCTAAGTATTGTCTAGTTTTATTATTATTATTTAATAATTTGATAAGAATTCAGGTTGTAGTAATTATTTCAAAAGTATGTTATCTATGTAAGAAACTGATTGGAACTTGTAATTAAATAAGGAATTTTGAAGTATTTATAAAATCACTAAGCAGCCAGCATTTAATTGCTAGGCAGTCAGATTGTTTATTGGTGCAGGAACAAGGCGTAATCGAGAAAAGAAGACAAATCCAAGTGAAAAATCACAAAGGCCGAGCGGTATTTGGAAAACTCCGAGTGAAAATTCGTAAATCCGACTAAAGGAAGTGTACAAAACCGACTGGGCGAGACTTCAAAAGGTTGACCAAAAAGAATTAAGACTTCCAAGATACCGATTCCAAAAGAAAACAAGGAACTGATTGAAAATAAAAGGAAGAATCCGAGCGTCAACTACAGAATACCGATTTGATAATTAAATCCGCCCAAAGTAAGCACTTCGTCCAATTACTCCGTCCAAAATAAGACTCCGCCATAAGCAAGTACTCCGTCTAAGACTCCGCCCAAGCTTACTTAAGAAGACTACGCCCAAGACACCGGTTATAAAAGAGAAGAAGAACGGAATGTTATGTAAGAAACCGACGTGCTTAGTCATTATTTAATCCGTCCTAGTAAAATCCGGACTCGCTCAAGCATAACTTTAAGAGTCCGTCCTCGCCCAAGTTTTGCCATAACGCCCAAGAGAGAAAGAAACACTGCAGTGATAATCCGGACTCAACCAAGCGAAGCTTAATCCGCCCAAGCGAATACTCAGCAGCTGAAGCATTAAGGCAGTAATTTAAATACCGTTCCTTCCCTCCAACAACACACTTGGTGCAGTACTGTTCCGCTCCCATTGCCTTCTTCTCTACTACTGAAACCTCAAGTTAACTTAAGAAGTGAGCTGTAAATTAGCTGGAGAAGAGCTGTACATTAGCTAAGATTGAGCTGGATCCTGTTAAGAGCTGAGCTGTAATTAGTTAGTTATTTTGTAAACTATGTAATAAGTTTTAGTCGTTAACTTAAGTTCTAAAAGTTATTAGTTAAGTTAGTTAGGTAGAAACTTATAAATAGGTTGTACATACTCTGTAAAAAAGGAGTAAGCAAGAATAGTAGTAGCGTGTGTAGAGACACAGAGAAAAAGTAATACAATTTCATTTTTCCATTTCTAATCTCTCACTACATTTTTCATCTCTCTAAACTCTCTCCTCCATGACGTTCCACAATCCTTCGATGGAACCAAAGTCTATGGAGTTCTAAATCCCTAAGGTTGGGATTGTGAAGGTGAACAATGGAATCTTGAAGTTGTGAGTAAGTAGATCGGCTTCGAAGATCTTGAGGCGAACAAGCTGAGGAGTGGAGCAGAATTGCTGGATTGACAAATCCAGAACGGATGAAGAACTTCACCAGTGAGGAATCATGGCTGAAGCTTAGGTAACTTCCAGCTTTCTAACTAGTTCAGGCCTAATCAATTTAGGTGAATAGTTAGAGTTCAACCTCCAATTTCGCATTAGATTCTTAGGTTAATCGAGCACTTAAAGAATTAAGGTTCATTGCTTAAGGATTAGTGTTTTTCACCTAAGGAATTAGGGAATAACCACAAGCGGATTGTCCTCTAGATTGTGAAGTTCGAATATACTTAATTGCATGTTTCTTGAGGAAATTGTGAGCCGAAGCAATCCTGACCTGTTTTCTTTTAATCACTTTCCACATCTCACTTTAACTCTGTTTCTCAAAATATAAAAACAATTATAAAATACTAAAACCATAAAAACCGAATAAATTTCATGTATTTTCTGTTGGTTCAGCTTGTACTAGTCCTAGATTGAGGTATTTACCACAATCCCTGTGAGACGATCAAATATACTACAATTTTAACGACTGGTGCGCTTGCCATAAGTGTGAATCCGAGAGTCATATTTCATATTACTAAGATTTTACTATCAATTTAATGACTCGGGATTTCAGCATCACCCGCTTAGTCAAATTAGATATTTGATGGGTCTAGAATACTTAGAAAATTATTGTGGTTATGGTGGTATAGTTAAAATAATTTTTAGTGTTAAAGAACTAATTATTCAGACATAGTGTATGTTAATAAACGGGGAAAATACGAACCAAATGGAAATAAAAGAAAATGCAAATTCCCATTTCTTTCCTCCATTCTATCGTGACCTCTTTTCTCTTTCTCATTTGGTCCTTTTACCCATTAGAGAATGGGGAATTATTACCTAATGGTAAAAGCAAATTAGAGCACTCTTTTACCCATTGGTTATTGACCAATTTTGGTCATCTTTTTTTTCTCTCTCTCCCTTCAAAATCATGTGGCCTCTCTTCTTCTTCCATCATTCTCCATTTTTCTTCTTCTTCACCCATTCCCTTCTCCAAAAATCGTCCACCACCTCCTCCACTCCATTTTCTTGCAAAAATTAAAACAAAGCATGGATTCATAAGCTTGTATGGCATATTGGGGAAAATAATTGGTGGTCTTCTCTCCTCTTTCCCTTATTTTCATGTTGGGTATAATGCTTGGTAATGAGGTAAGGTTTTGAACCCATCTTGCTCCATTTATGATTTCTATGTCGCTTAAGCTTGAGATGTTGTATTGGAAGGTATGGGTATTGATAAAAATGATGTGAAACCCTAGGTTTGAACATAGGAAATATGATTCTTGAATATGGCTTGAAGTTATATGAAGATGAGGATTATGGTGTTTATATTGATTTGAGAAAATTGATTAAGGATATTGTTGGGTGATTCTAAAGAAAACCCTAGGTGTTGGCATTTTGGGGTTTTTGGCAAAATTGATAGTGTTAATGCTTTGGTGCCATTAGAATAATTCTATATGAAGAAAATGAATTTTTAGAGGATTGGAGTAAATTATTGATGATGATGAAATTTTGAATTAAGTTAAATATTATTATGAATGATGATATATGCATGTGAAACCCAAATCCTAGGTTAGATGACTATTGGGATCATTGATTGTTGTTTATAATTGATTCACACATTGGTGATGATATTGTGTTTGAAATAATGTATGAAAGTATTATGAATGATGATTTGGGAATTTCTATGAGAAACCCTTAAGAGTTGATGATTTAGAGCTTTTGGCAAAGATTGGGAAATTAGTGATTTAATTGTCTTAAGGATGATTTTAGTAGGTAGAAAAGATGATTGGAATGATGTATATGTGAAAATAAAGGTTATTGAATCTAGATGGAACCCAATCTTAAGATTTTGGAGAATATAAATGTGTATATACATTGTGGCTAGAGGAGTTGATTTTGAACATGAATATGAAGTATTCAATGTTGGGTGATATTTATGATGATGATAATGATGGTAGATGGCCATGATATATGCCATTTGAAATTATTGGTTGATGATGGTTTAAAGAGGCTAAGATGACTCATGTTGAATTTTGGATGACAATGATGACATTGGATGATTGTATAATATTGAGATCATTATAGGTGATGGATGTGGTATTGTTGTTATTGGGTATGGTTGACCCTTTAAGATTTAGAGAATCTTGGTTTTGGGAAAAGAATTCCCGAAACCTATATGTGTATGTGAATTGGCGTTTTGACAAAGTTGAAGATTTGTTAATAAGCCTTAAGATATGTATATAATTGTTTGAAATTATGATGATGCCTTGAGATGACTCATTAATTGAATACATGTATATATATGTGTTTGTGTTGATAGAAGATTATATTCCAGGCAATGTGGTGAAACATTCAGAACGTGCAAATCATTGCGGTTCTTCTCTCGAGGTAGGAGAGGAGTTTACATTCCAAATGCATGAGTTCAATGTTTAAGTGATTAATGTATATGATAGTACTCATGCTTTCCTTGCCATGTTTATATTGAAACAAAGTGAGTGGCAAATTGTTGGCTATTGAGAATGATATATATATATATATATATATATGTGTGTGTGTGTATATATATATATATGATGAATGTTTAGTGGCCGTTTTGATGGGAATGATGTGTTGTTGACGAATAATCCTTGAGGGGGATGAAGTACATGTCTTGTAAATTGTGAAATTCCATGTGGATACATGATTTGGGGCTTGTTTGAGGTTAAACTAATGAATTTTTATGTATGGGGAGGCTTTTCAACTTGTGAATCGATTTAGGAGTCTTAATAAATTGATTTAGAGACCCCTGGAATCGTGTGAATCGATTAATGGGTGGCTTGAATCGATTCATGACTCCCTGTCCCCCATAAGGCATTTTACAGAATCACATGAATCGATTCATGGTAAGAGTGAATCGATTCATGGCCCTGTTTTTGGCTGTCATGATTTTCAGATTCGTATAAATCGATTCATGGACCCTCTTGAATTGATTCATGACCTTGTTTTCATAGAATTTCATATGTTTTAATGTATATTTGATATTGTTGAACTAGGGTATGATTATACAATCTAATGCACCCATATTCACTACACTTTGGTAAAATTGTTGTTTGTTATATGCCACATTATGCATGTTTGCTTGTCCATGGTGTATTGTTGAATTGTGATGATGGACATGAAGATGTTAGAGAGTTAGGCTAATGTGTGACATACATTTGGATTATGAATGGTATGCTTTGTGGTGGTGTTGTTGATTGGTAAGTGTTGCACCTTGAATCGTTGTTGATGTGTATATATATCACCATATTATGGAATGATGAATTATTTATGATGAATGAAAATGAACATGGATGTTGAGCATACCTTGATTGTTAATAAAAGATCAATCAACATTATTAATGATTATGGTTGATGTGAGATGCACTTGTAATCATGCGTTGAAAATTATAATTGATGTGAGAATGTTGATAGTGAGTAAGATAAATGTTGTTATGGGTGTATGTATGTTATAACACATATTTAATAATGAATATTAATGCTGAATAAAAAGGGTTATTGTCGTTGAACATACCCTTGAATATTGACGAGATATTGATGATGATAGTTGTTATTGATAGTTGTAATGTCATTGGGACTGATGCAAGTATTGGCTTATGTGTACGAGATGAAATGGTGATTTATCAATATACATTATGAAATGCCTTGTTGGTTCCATGTGTGGATCAAGGTTGTAATGATTGATATGCTTTTGATTACCATGCGTGGTTTGATGTAACTATGAATATTGTGCCTTGAGGGGCCTTATGATTAATTGTATGCCACTAATGACAACGCTAAATGGGAAATATACCCCTAAGTGAAAGGGTGAGAGAATCCTTGCGAGGTTAAGATTTAACATATGCATTGTTGCATTATTGCATTCATGGCATGCATGTCATAGTATAGTATATGTCACCATTAAAAAAAACCTGTTAGCGACGGAAATAAGTGGTCGTTAATGCATGCCAAGTCCGTCGCTGCAAAGCTTAGCGACGGCATCTCAGACGGGACATCAGCCGTCGCTAAAACCTTCGTCGAAAACACATCAGCGACCACGGAGAAGCCGTCGCTAACATATTGACGGCATAATGCCGTCGCTAAAATGGTCTCTGCTTCACTGACCATAGCCGTCGCTAAATGCTGCCATATAGCGACCTCTAGATCCCTCGCTAATGACAGCTACACTTTGACCACCGTACACCGTCGCTACGGTTAGACATATAGCGACCGACGAGTCCGTCACCAAGTGTGGCCTTCCAGCGACCGTACTAGTCCGTCGCTAGTGGAATCCATACAGTGACTACTATATTCCGTCGCTGTGTCTGGCCCATAGAGACCGCTCTATGCCGTCGCTATATTTACATTATAGCGACCATAATATGCCGTCGCTAATTGGAATTTTTTAATTTTTTAAAAAATTGGTTAAATATTTATAGGTTTTGTTAATTTAACTTTAAAAATGTAGATTAATATTTTGTATTGGCTGATAAAATTTTATAATTAAATTTGAAATTTTTTAAATATTAAATTATTATTAAAAACAGAATAATGGATTAAATTTATTTATCAAATAGGTTGAATTATTAATGATAATTACAATAAGGCTTTTTTATTTGAACTTAATTACCAATAAATATTGACATAATAAATGAAGAATGACAAAATAAATACTGAATGAAATATAATATAAAAACTATAAATCAAATATAAATGTGTATAAATAATAAAAATACAATCATGGTGGTGGGGGATCCTGGGGTGGTGGTGGGGGCGCCTGGGAAGTGGGGGGAGGTAGCCTCGCCATCAACTGCATTAGTAGCTCCTGCTGCTGAGCAAGTTGTCGACGAGTCTCGGCGTACTGCTCCTCGGCCCGCCGTCGGTCCGCCTCGACCCGCTGTCGGTCCGCCTCGGCCCGCTCCTCCAACAGCTGCCTCTGACGTCGCTCCTCCTGTAGCTCATCGTTCAGGTTTTGAATTACCTGAACGACCTCAGTCGGAAGACCAGAGGAAGAGGAAGGGGTCTTCCCCTTTTTCGCCAGCTACGTGCCGACGCCACCCAATCCAAATACCCCCCTTTCTTGTTCACACCGCCAACAGCCTCCATATAGATGGCGTTTTCGTCAGAAGAAGATAGGGTGGGAGGAACCTCCCCTTCAGGAGTGGAAGCCACCAGGTCCGCCTCCTTCTCGGCCCTCCTAGCCTGATACGCCTCCTTTAAATTCAAAAACAATGATAGGATTAGTAAGCTGATTTGTAAATTATAAGCATGTGTCAGTTAAAAGTAAATACCGCTAGATCCATAGTCTTCTGGTTTACTCATGCACCGGCTTTGTTCTTCTTGGTCATTTGCATGACCTTAAACAAAGAAGGCTCCCGGTGCTCCCTCAGCTCCTGTGGTGGACAAAAAACATTGAGATTATTATTTGTAAACATGTCAGACGAATCATAAAAGAAATGTTTAACATAAATATACTTACAAATCTTGTCTTGTGCTCGAGGGTTGAAATGCTACCCCCAGTGTAAAGTGAGGCTGCAGCATCGGCGGCTCTATTTGCCCTGTTCCGAGTACTCGCCTGCTGGAATGGGACACCGCCCCACTTCTGGACCATCCCGTCCCAATGGTCCTCTGGGATCCAACGAGGGCGCTCACCCTTGTCCCTCACCTTCCAAAGGGTACTCTTGATGATTTTGGAGGTCTTTGTGGCAAAGACCTTCCTAATCTCATCAATCATACCCTCTGCCCACTGGTAATCACGCTGTAAAATGAAATGAGAAATTAAAATTAATAAGAGGTCTATTTTACAAATCAAATCACAACAAATTGATGTGGTAACTTACCGAGAAGGTATCAAACCACCTATCATGGACAACCTTCCCCGCATCTGTCCAAGATATATATAGACCATCCCACTGGGCCTTTAAAACCTTAGTAATCGCCTTGGTAGTGCGACTACTATCAACAAAGCTGTAATGACAACAATTATATCAGGAGTATAACAACACACAATCTAGGGAGACTCCCAAAATTCCGGCAGAGTCTCCCCTGTAAATATAACATTTCCAAGTTTAAATAGTTACCCTGTTACAAACAGAAGAGTGCCCAGTACAATTCAATCTATACAAGTACTAATTAAAGTAACATACAGTAAACCAACAAGTCTTTCCACTAAAGTTTAATATAAAGTACCATACAAATAACATAAAAGTATTTGAGTTTTAGTCACTTACTCGTCTCCGGCCAGCACGGGTACCAACATGGGCAGAGGGGATGCCGGAGGTGGGGTGGCCTGATGGCCATGGTCCTCCAAGCCACTAACTCCAGGAGTCTGCTCTGGGGTGGTCAGCTGTGGGGGTGATAGGGTGGTCTGCTGTAGTGGTGGTGATGGAGTGGTCTCCTGTAGTGGTGATGGAGTGGTCTCCTTCCCTGGTGATGGAGTGGTCCACTGTGGTGGTGATGGAGTGGTCTCCTGCCCAGGGGTGGGAGTCCCCAGACTGGATGCCGGGGTCCTGGGCCCACCACCCCTACTGAAGGGCAGTCAACGTCCCGTCATCTGTGGATAAAATCATGAAAAGAAAGGTTAGTCTCAGGATATATATAAACCTATGTATATATGTTTAACAACTATATACTCTGTGTCTGTTTCAGTTTCAAATTCCCCCTCACTTTCAGTGTCACTGTGGTTATCTGTTTGAACAACTTCATCAGTATCAAGAACAGCCCTAGACTGTTTTGATCGAGAGACAAGCTCTTTGTCAATGTGTTCACCCCCCGTAGTGGCGAGTGTCTCATCCATTATGGCTGGATCAATGTTGAACAACAAATTAGCATCGTTGAGCTCGTGTGGTGCAAGCTGATAAGCGTCATCGACCTCGTCAGAGACATTGTCAGTGATCTGACTTCGGGCCTTGGCCTTGATTACTGCATACCAGTCCCGATGTCCTCCCGGGAAGTCGGTGTAATAAACCTGCTCAGCTTGTTGGGCAAAAATGAAGGGATCAAACCCTTTATATCTACCATTCTTCTTGACCTCAACTAAGCCATAGTTGTTGTCAACCTTTGTTCCAACACCGATTATGTTGTCGAACCAATCACATTTGAATAGAACAATATCTCTTCTTAGTCGTCCAGAGAATGAAACTTCAACAATCTCCGTCAGCACTCCATAAAAGTCTTCTTCCAACTGTCCGGCGGTGCCTTTAACACAAACCCCGTAGTTATGGATGCGCATCCCTTCACTCCATTGAAGAATATTAAACTTGTAGCCATTTACGTAGTAAATAGGCCATTTTTTAATAGTTTTCACCAGCGCCCAAGAAAGGGCTTGGAGTAAAGAATCTTCAATATGGTTGTTAGGGTCTTGTATCTATGTACAACATAACAAGTAGGTCATTGTTAGATACCGGGAGTTAGAAGCAAATTTGCTTAAAAACACTTGGTATACGGGTCTTACGTGTTATGCGAACCAACCAATGAACTTGGATGACACCTCACTATGAATTTGGTCATCAGTTAAATCATTTTGCTCAAGTTTTAGCATATCTGTATATAAGCTATTCAAAGGAAACAAATTTAGATACTATAAAAGCTACTTTTAGAATGTAACATATAACTTCTATGACTTACTCAATAAAGGGTTCCACTTCTGGGCAATTTAGAAGAATGTACAAGTGAGCCGCCTTTCGATCTTTCTCATCAATGTAACATTTTGTGAGCTTGCCCCCCGGGTGACCAGGAAAGTTGAAAATCAATGTTTGTTCATCAAACCCTGTGCGGCTGGCTACCCCAAGATTGCGGGGAATTCTACTCATTCTAGTTTCTATCTCTGTCGGAAAATAGAAAGAAGCAAAGGTTGTCATTTCTTTGACTAAGTATGCCTCACAAATTGATGCTTCAACGCAGGCTTTGTTCGACACTTTATTTTTTAAAGAGCGTAAGAATCTTCAACATCATTAACAAGTGTTAAGTTAGAAAATACTATTATAAGAAGTGTTTGCAAGGAAATTAAAGAGTTCTGGCGTTCACCTTTCGAATGGATACATCCAACGATACTGCACCGGGCCACCAACCAAGGCCTCGTACGGTAGATGGATAGGAAAATGCTCCATCGAGTCAAAAAAACTTGGTGGGAAAATCTTCTCCAACTTACAAATCAATACCGGGATAGTTTCTTCCATCTTCACAAGTTTCTCCACAGTCAAGGAAGTAGCCGTCAACTCCTTAAAGAAGTGACTCAACTCCACCAACGGTTTCCAAATAGGCTTCGGTAAAGCATGAAACGCGTACGGGAGTAGTTGTTGCATAAACACATGGCAATCATGACTTTTCATGCCAAACACCCTGCCCTCCTTCACGTCGACACATCTACTCAAGTTAGAAGCGAATCCGTCAGGCAGGGTCAACCCATTCATCCAAATACACACAGCAATCTGTTGTGGTCTAGTTAAAGCATATTTTGCATGGGGTTTAAACATTCTTCCACGTCCGCATCCCTCAACTCCAACTCCTTCCTAGAAAACCAAATCGGAAGGTCTAGACGACTCTTCTCGTTGTCCTTTGTTCTCCTTTTGATGTCCATAACAGTGTCAAAAATATTCATGAAAACATTACGTTCAATGTGCATGACATCAATGTTGTGTCTTAACAACAAGTCTTTCCAATATGGCAAATCCCACAAGACACTCTGCTTCACCTAGTGGTGTTCCTTACCATAACCCGTAAACTCCTTAACACTCTTGTCCCAGATGTAAGGATACTCTTCGACCCTCTGCCAAACCCGTGCACCAGATAACCTATGGGGTGGAGGTTCATTAACAACCTTGTTCTTCTTAAAAGCGGTTTTGTTTCTCCTAAACGAGTGATCCAACGGTAGAAACTTTCTATGACAGTCAAAGAAATTTGTCTTGCCACTAACAGGGAGTGATTCCCCCCCGGTATGTTCCATGCATACAGGGCAAGCAAGCTTCCCAGACGTTGACCATCCAGAAAGCATACCATAGGCCGGGAAGTCGTTAATAGTCCACATCAAAACAGCACGCATCATAAAATTGTTCTTCAAAGACGCATCGTATGTCATTACCCCGACATCCCATAATTGTGATAACTCTTCAACAAACGGTTGCAAAAACACATTGTCGTGACCGGGATTGCGGCGGCGTGGCCGACCCTCGAAACAATTTTAAATAATAAACAGGGAGTCGCCACCAATATTTTTTTAGGATAAAATATCGGAAAAAAACCTTTTGTTAAAGCACTGGTTATAAAAATGAAATTCCATGATTCGGGAGTCTAATTACAGGTGAGGAAGGTATTAGCACCTCACGACTGTCCGTTATAAAAAAAACGGTTACCTCAATTTGATAGTACGCATTATAATTAACCCAATAATTATTTTAACCTCTTCATGAAAAGAAAAATGTACGGAACGACAAAATAAACAAAAAAAATAATAAACAAAAATCAACAAAAAATATTTACATGAGATTAACAGGACGTCTCGTCCAAATTAATCTCGCTCCTCCTTTTAAAGAGATATAAAAAATATGAGATTAACAGGACGTCTCGTCCAAATTAATCTCGCTCCTTCTTTTTTCTTAAAAAAGATATTTAAAAATATGAGATTAACAGGACGTCTCGTCCAAATTAACCTCGCTCCTCCTTTTAACAGCAAGATGAAAATGGAAAAAAAACCTCAAAAATTGAATAAAAGAAGATGGGCCCGACAGGAACTGTTTCCCGCTCCTACGTATTCTCGAGCTTTCGAGAAATCAGGGTCACGTAGTTCTTTAAATGTTGTTTTTCTTTTTAGGAAAAGATTAGGAAGATATTGATGGGTATCATTTTAGTGAAGAATCCATACAAGGCGAAGTGCTTCACACGTGCACGGACCTTATAGAGACTGTGTAGACGGAAGTATTTTCTGTACGACACTGATTAAGAAAAATGAATAAAAAACTGAGTGGGAGAAGAAGAAAGAAAAAAAACGAGTGGAAAAGGGGAAAAACCGAGTAAAAATGGAAAAAATGAGTAAAAAGTGAGAAAACCGAGTGAAACTGGGAGAATCCGAGTGCAAAAATGGAAAAATCTGAGTGAAACAGTTAAAATCTAAGTGAAACAGTGAAAATCCGAGTGAAACAGCGAGAATCTGAGTGAAACAATGAAAATCTGAGTGAAACAGTGAAAATCCGAGTGAAACAGTGAGAATCTAAGTGAAACAATGAAAATCCGAGTGAAACAATGAAAATCCGAGTGAAACAGTGAAAATCTGAGTGAAACAGTGAGAATCCGAGTGGAAATAAAGAAAATCGAATAAAAAAAGTAAAATCCGAGTGATAAGAGGATTACCGGGCGAAATTTGAGCAGAACCGAGCGATTGGAACAAGAATGTTGGTCCGAGAAGGGAAAGGGAAGTAGAGGGAATGGGAAAAGGCTGGGAGAGGTGCTGTTGAGTGAGAGTGAGGACGGTGTTGGGGTAGAGAGAGTTTGAAGAGTGAGGGGTGAGTGAACTGAGAGGAAGAAAAGACTTGGTGTGAGAGTGAGAAAGAACAGAGGTTTCTTTGGCAGAGTTTTCCCTTCTTTTTTTTTCTCCTCCTTCGCAGCTGCCCTCCCCCTTGCCTATTTATAGGCTGGCCTGAGTGGAATGCCAGCTCAGGCTTCCACTTCCAAGTGGAATGCCAGCTCAAGCTTCCACTTCCGAGTGGAATGCCAGCTCAGGCTTCCACTCGGTTTTGGTAGTGGGGGGACAACGGCTGGTGGGAATTTTTAATTCCCTCCACTTCCGCCCCTGTCTGCCAGCCACCTCCAGGATTCCTGGATCCACTTAGGTGGTGGAATCCAAGTCAGCACGGCCAAACGGGAGGAAACTGGTGGAAATCCGAGAGATAATGATGGAATCCGATTAAGAATGTTGGAAATCCGAGTAGAAATCAGGGAAACCGAGTGCAAAATAGTAAATCCGAGAGAGGGGGTGGGATTCCGAGTGAAAATGGTGGAATTCCGAGTGATGATATTGAAATCCGAGAGAGGAGGGTGGGATTCCGATTGAGAATGTTGGAAATCCGAGTGTAAATGACTCGGATCACCCTCTCAGTCAGCATTCCTCCACATTGGGAGTCAAATCCGAGTGGAAAAGGGGTCGGCCTTTACTTTGCTACCTAAATCCGAGTGTAAAAAGCCCCCTTCACTTGGTACTAACTGAGAATTGGCCCAGACTTCACTTCCTCTCCACAATCCGAGTGACCAATGACTCGGAACCGACTGAAACGTGTCAAATTGTGACTCGGAAATGCATGAAAAAAGGAGGGGTGAGAGGGAGAAGGCAAACTGACTGAATTGCCAGTCGGTTCCGACTGAAAATGGGCTCGAAAATTGGGTGAAATGACTCACTCGGTATTGGTTGGCTAAAAGGGCTCGGTGATGGTTTGAAGTACGGCTCAGAGATTGGTGGGAGAGGGTGAGAAAAGCATGACACGGAAAGGACTGAAATGGCTCGGAAATTGGAATTTTGGCCATTTTCACTCGGAAATAGGCCTCTTCTCACTCAGAATTGGAATTTTTGAATTTCTTCACTCGAAATGGCTCTGACAGGGAAGCATTTCACTCGGAACTGACTCATTTTGAGTGATCCCACTCGGTTTTGATCATTTTTGAGCCATTCCACTCGGAAATTCTTCATTTTGACTCGGATTTGATCATTTTTGAGTTATTCCACTCGGTTTTGATCATTTCTGAGTTATTCTACTCGGATTTCTCTTCAACAGTGTCATATTCCACTCGGATTTGATCTGTTCCGAGTCCTTCCACTCGGAAATGATCATTTCCGAGTCCCTTTTTTTTAATTTTTTTTTTTTAAAAAAAAAAATTTCATTTGCGGATGGGCTGAAATAGGTGTTCACAGATGCCCCTCTTTACTTCTTTTCCATGAGAAAAGCATGAAGTTTCTTCTTGCTTTTGAAATGGAAAGGGAGTAAAGACGTGAACACCTTTGTCAAAGTATTAGATGAAAGGGAAAAACCCAGGAATTGACACTTGAGCCTTTCAGTTAGTAGGAGGTGAGAAGATCAGGGTTGACTCCCGGTAGAAAGGAAAGTAAAGGGTGCCTGAATAGGCGAACGGAAAGTAAAGGATGTGCCTGAATAGGCGGACAGGAAGTAAAGGATGCCTGAATAGGCGGAAGGAAAGTGAAGGATGCCTGAATAGGCGGACAAGAAAGTAAATGGTGCCTGAATAGGCGGCTGGAAAGTAAAGGGTGCCTGGATAGGCGGACAGGAAGGATGCCTGAATAGGCGGACGGGAAGTAAAGGATGCCTGAATAGGCGGATGGAAAGTAAAGGATGCCTGAATAGGCGGACGGGAAGTAAAGGATGCCTGAATAGGCGGAAGGAAAGTGAAGGATGCCTGAATAGGCGAACAAGAAAGTAAATGGTGCTTGAATAGGCGGCTGGAAAGTAAAGGGTGCCTGGATAGGCGGACAGGAAGGATGCCTGAATAGGCGGACGGGAAGTAAAGGATGCCTGAATAGGCGGATGGAAAGTAAAGGATGCCTGAATAGGCGGACGGGAAGTAAAGGATGCCTGAATAGGCGGAAGGAAAGTGAAGGATGCCTGAATAGGCGGACAAGAAAGTAAATGGTGCCTGAATAGGCGGCTGGAAAGTAAAGGGTGCCTGAATAGGCGAACGGGAAGGATGCCTGAATAGGCGGATAGGAAATAAATGGTGCCTGAATAGGCGGACGGGAAGTAAAGGATGCCTGAATAAGCGGATGGAAAGTAAAGGATGCCTGAATAGGCGGACGGGAAGTAAAGGATGCCTGAATAGGCGGATGGAAAGTAAAGGGTGCCTGAATAGGCGGACAGAAGGTAAAGGATGGGGCTGACCCTCAGTTTTGACAGGAAACGCAGAGATTAGGGAAGCTAACAGGACAATCTCTTCCGAATTAGCTCACTGGTCCTATGGGCTGGTGGTGATGCCTCATTTTGACAAGACTGAAAGGATTGCTCTTTGATTGAAAGACAGTAATTCCGGGGAGATTCCCTAATTTTGATAGGTTGGAAGGAAGTTTGGAGATACGCCTCATGACTGGAAAGGAAGAAATCCGGGAAGATGCCCCAGTTTGACATGACTGAAGGATTCTTGGAGAACACAAGAAATTTGGGAAGATGCCCCAGTTTGACATGACTGAAGGATTCTTGGAGAATGGTTATAACACAAGAAATTCGGGAAGATGCCCCAGTTGAGTTTGCCTGGGAAGCGTAGTTTCACTGGGGAAGAATTTCAATAGGTACGGACTTTAATAATCGAGGATAAGACTTTGAAGGTGCCTGCTTAGGCGATGAAAGAGTAAAACATTGAAAGGTGTCAAACCTGGCGATTTAAGGAAGGAGTTTTGAGAAGTGCCAACTCAGGCGATTCAAAGAAGGGATTTGAAGGACTTGATTGGGGTGTTAGTGCCTGGCATGACTATCTATGAGATAACCTGCAGAAAAATGGTAAGTAGTGCAAAGATAAGTTTCAAAATTGGGTAAGTCTTGTGAAACCGTGACTCTTACGATAACTCATGGACGAAGTAGAACGAATGAGGCAACCATAGCTTTGGAGCGCGTGCCTAGCCAAGTCCCTGTGATGATTACCTATGATGAGGTCGAGTAGCAGGAGCATCTTGTCCCTTGCGACTTTAAATGTTTACCATTCTTCCATTTTATTTTGTTAAAATACATGTTTTTATCAGATCAACTAAATTCATAACACGTATCGAAGAGGGTGAATTTTATTCATGCATGTTAAACAAATACAGAGAAAGAAAAATAAGGAAGGTAGATGAAATGAATGAGATCACATAGAACAGGTCAAAGGATAGGCGAAAACTGGGAAGATTCATGGATCCTCTAGTGAATCTCTGAGACTGATGAGAGCCTTAACCCCCAACACGACTTCATGTTCACCCTTCGACCTTGCTTTTGGAAAGGTAAGTTCGACAGTGATTCACGTGCCCGAGCTTGGACTCGTACTTCTTTGAGCCAGAGGTCTTATTCGCATTGCCAAAAATTTGACCCTAACTTTTGCCTGAGCCGCCCTTTTCGGGTTTTCGACTCACCGGGGCACTCTAACTTTTGCCTAAGCCGCCTTTTCAGGTTTTCAGCTTAGCGAGCATTAATTTTCTTTTCTTTTCTTTTTTTGTTTTTTTTTGGTTTGTTTTTTTTTGTTCTGACATTTCCTCCCTAAGCATAGTATTTTTTCACTGCATCCGTGTTTACAGGCATTGGCAAATCTTGGCCATCCATATTAGTGAGTATTAAGGCTCCTCCAGAAAAAGCCCTCTTCACAACATATGGTCCTTCATAATTAGGAGTCCATTTGCCTCGATTGTCCTTTTGAATTGGTAAAATTTTCTTGAGTACCAGGTCTCCTTCTTGAAACTGTCGAGGCTGCACTTTCTTCTCGAATGCTCGTTTCATGCGCCTCTGGTACAACTGACCATGACAGAGGGTAATCAATCTTTTTCCATCAATCAAGTTTAATTGGTCATGTCGAGCTTGAACCCACTCAGCTTCTTCTAATTTTGCTTCCATCATTACCCGAAGGGACGGGATTTCTACTTCAAAAGGCAAGACCGCTTCCATTCTATATACGAGAGAAAACGGGGTTGCCCCTGTCGAGGTTCGGACCGAGGTGCGATACCCATGCAGAGCGAAAGGGAGCATCTCACTCCAATCCCTGTAAGTGACTACCATCTTCTGCACTATCTTCTTGATGTTCTTATTGGCCGCCTCAACCGCCCCATTCATTTTAGGCCGATAAGGAGAGGAATTGTAATGGTGAATTTTGAAACTTTCACAGAGTTCCTTCATCATATTGTTGTTCAAATTCGTACCATTGTCAGTAATGATCTGACTTGGTAAGCCATATCGGCATATCAGTTCTCGCTTGATGAATTTGACCACAATACCCCTTGTTTCACTGGTATATGAAGCTGCTTCTACCCATTTGGTGAAATAATCGATGGCGACCAAGATGAAACGATGACCGTTTGAGGCTTTTGGCTCGATGGGTCCAATGACATCCATGCCCCATATTGAGAAGGGCCATGGTGCCGTCAAGACATTTAGAGATAACGGAGGTGCATGAATATGGTCGGCATATATTTGACATTTGTGACATTTTCGGACATAAGCGAAGCAGTCTGCTTCCATAGTCATCCAGTAATAACCAGCCCTCAAGATCTTTCTAGACATGGCATGTCCATTAGCATGAGTCCCAAAAGATCCTTCATGAACATCCTTCATGATTTCGTTTGCCTCATCAGCATCAACACAGCGAAGAAGGACAGAGTCATAGTTTCTTTTGTAAAGCACATCCCTATTTAAGAAGAAACCCATGGCGAGTCGTCTTAGGGTCTTCTTATCATTTTCTGTAGCACCTTCAGGGTATTCTTGACTCTGGATATATCTCTTGATATCATGGTACCAAGGTTTCCCATCAAACTCCTTTTCCATCATTTGACAGTATGCAGGCTCACAATGCTTCTTTACTTCGATGAGAGGCATATCGTAGTCACTACTTACTTCGAACATTGAGGCAAGGGTAGCCAATGCATCAGCCATTTGATTGTTATCCTGGAGAACGTGATGAAAAGAGATCTCGTCAAACTCTTTGATCATTTCCTTGATATGGTCATAATAAGGAATCAACTTACTGTCCCTCGTCTCCCACTCGCCTTTCAATTGGTGGATAACCAAAGCAGAGTCCCCATAAACTTCCAACAACTTTACTTTTGCATCCAACGCTGCTTGGATTCCTAATGAGCATGCCTCATATTCAGCAATATTATTGGTACAGTCAAAACATAATCTGGCGCAGATAGGGATAAATTCCTTATTGGGCGAAATCAAGATAGCCCCAATTCCGTGCCCCAATGCATTAGAAGCTCCGTCAAATATCAGGGTCCATTTCTCTTTCTGACCACCTTCTTCATTGAATAGTGTCATGATATCCTCATCCGGGAAGTTAAATTGCATCGGCTGATAATCATTGATGGGTTGGTGTGCCAAGTAATCAGCCAGGGCACTTCCTCTTATGGCCTTTTGAGTGACATTATGTCGTACTCAGTTAATAGGACTTGCCAACGAGCGATCCTTCCGGTCAGAGCAGGTTTTTCAAAAATGTACTTGACGGGGTCCATTTTAGAAACTAGCCAAGTGGTGTGACTCAACATGTACTGCCTTAGGCGCTTAGTGGCCCATGCTAACGCACAACAAGTCCGCTCTAAAGCGGAGTACCTCATTTCACAATCAGTGAACTTCTTGCTTAAGTAGTAGATAGCATGTTCCTTCTTTCCAAATTCATCGTGCTGTCCCAACACACAACCCATGGATTTGTTCAATACAGTCAGATACAATATAAGTGGCCTTCCTGGGGTTGGGGGCACTAAAATTGGTGGTTCTTGTAGGTACTGCTTAATCTTTTCAAAAGCTGCTTGACAGTTCTCATCCCATCGCCCCGGTTGATTTTTGCGGAGTAACTTGAAGATGGGTTCGCAAGTTGTTGTCAATTGTGAAATAAATCGGACGATATAATTGAGCCTTCCCAAGAACCCTCGGACCTCTTTTTCTGTACGGGGAGGAGGCATCTCGAGAATCGCCTTGACTTTGTCGGGATCAACCTCTATTCCCCTTTCACTTACTATAAACCCTAGCAGCTTACCTGACCTTGCACCGAACGTGCACTTGGCAGGGTTCAATCTTAGCTTGAACTTCCTTAATCATTCAAAAAGCTTCCTTAGATCGCTAATGTGCCCTGCAACTGTTCTAGACTTGGCAATGATGTTATCCACATAGACTTCTATTTCCTTGTGCATCATATCATGGAAAAGAGTCACCATTGCTCTCTGATAAGTTGCCCCAACATTCTTCAACCCGAAGGACATCACCTTATAGCAAATTGTGCCCCATAAAGTGATAAACGTGGTCTTCTCCATGTCTTCAGGTGCCATTTTAATTTGATTATACCCCGAGAAACCGTCCATGAATGAGAAGATAGAATGCTGAGCTGTATTATCAACCAAAACATCGATCTGTGGTAGGGGAAAATCATCCTTGGGACTAGCCCTATTCAAATCTCGGTAGTCTACACACATCCATACCTTTCCATCCTTTTTTGGGACAGGGACAATGTTAGCTACCCACTGAGGATATTTTGCCACAGCTAGGAACCCGGCATCAAACTGCTTCTTAACCTCTTCTTTAATCTTTAAGAGCATTTCTGGCTTCATTCGGCGTAATTTCTGCTTTATTGGAGGGCACTCAGGTTTCAAGGGCAGTCTATGCTCGACAATGCTAGCATCTAGCCCAGGCATATCTTGATAAGACCAGGCAAAGACATCATAAAATTCCATCAACAACTTGATTAAATCTTCTCTTTGTTCTCTACTTAGGGTAGTGCCGATCTTGACTTCCTTCCTATTTTCTTTATTCCCTAAATTAATGACCTCAACTATGTCTAAGTAGGGTTGAATCCCTTCATCCTCTTGCTCTAACAACCTTGTTAGCTCAGGCGATGGATCACAATCTTCCCCACCTTCATCATCAGCGTAATCAATTGGGTGATCGAAGTCGGGAAACAGGATTACGACCTCACTTTCCTCAAGAGAGTCATTTTCGGATCTGCAATTTAGTATGATATGGCAAATAAAAAGAAAGAACAAGCGAGCAAAAAGAAGGGTTTAAAATAAGGATAGGGGATACACGAAGAGTTTTTTTTTTTGAATTACAATACGCGTTTATTGATGAAAATGATAAAAACAAGTTTTTTTCGCCTTTATTACATGGAAGGATCCCAAAGCTTTAGGCAGAGCAGAGGGACGAATAAGTACTTAAAGCATAAACAAATTACTTTGGCAAAACATTCAAAGTCGTGGGGAGCTCGATGGCCTCCCAGTTATGAAGTTCTTGGCCTGGTGGACAAGCAATCACAAAATCAACACTATCACAAGGACTTTCTTCAATGACAGCCACTTGGTCTGGAGGCATCAGTCCGGCGCTCTGAAAGCTCTGGTAGAGATCACAGATGGGGACTCTTGCAGTATGAGGATCTCTGCCGGTAAGACGAGCAGCCTTTTTTTCTCTCTTTTCTTCCTCTACCCTTTTTCTGTCGGCAGCCGTGGGCCGGTATCCTAATCCAAAACCATTTTTGTTATCAAGCAGGCGTATAGGTTCTACTTCTCCATTCAAAGAACGTCCTAACCCTCTTCCAGGTTTATACCCTCCATACAGCATAATCTTTGCCATCATTAAAGATGCATTAGGCGTGTAAGCTTTTGCCATTGTGGCTCCTTCCCCTACATAGGTAGCGTTTGCTATCTCTAATGCTTGGAAAGAAGTTTCAAGGGCCTCTTCTGTTGCCTCGATGTAAGGGGTTGACAGAGGTTTGCTGACCAGAAGGTCCTCCTCACCAGAAACAATTATCAGTTTGTTGTCAATTATGAATTTTAGTTTTTGGTGCAAGGTAGAGGGTACCACTCCAGCAGAATAAATCCATGGCCTGCCTAATAAACAGCTGTAGGCCGGCGAGATATCCATGACTTGAAAAAGAACCTGGAACGTGCATGGCCCAACCTGTATGGGCAGCTCAATCTCACCCATGACCTCTCTCCGAGTTCCATCGAAAGCTCGTACTATCGTGGCACTTGGCTTCATATAAGTCCCATCAAATGGTAACTTGGCCAATGTAGACTTTGGCATGACGTTGAGGGATGACCCATTGTCAATAAGTACTTTTGCTAAGATGTAGTCTCGGCACTTTACGGAGATATGGAGAGCTTTGTTGTGCCCAATCCCCTCTGTTGGTATTTCATCGTCAGTGAAGGTCAGATAGTTATCTGCAATAATATGCCCCACTATTCCTTGAAATTTATCAACGGGAATGTCATGACTGACATGGGCCTCATTAAGGACCTTCATCAACATCTTCCGATGTGGTTCAGAGCTCATCAACAATGATAACAAAGAGATTTTTGCAGGAGTATGGGTCAGTTGGTCAAGCACTTGATATTCGCTCTGGCGAATAAACTTTAAGAATTCATGGGCCTCTTCATCAGTCACGGCCCTTTTGATTTCACCATTGGCCCCTTCTTTGTCCACCTTGGCATTTCCGGTAACCTGATCCTTCTTCGGCTCTGGAGGGGCGTATACTCTTCCACTTCGGGTTATACCTCCTACCCCAACAATATTTGTGACGGACGAAGGAGACAGGTCACTTGTTGCCGAGCTTGCAACGATCACATCTGTGTTGTACTTCCAAGGGACAGGCCGAGAATCTTTGAACGCAAACGGGGTGGGTGCTTGAATAGTGATGGTTGGTTGTACAGAAACAGGAGCTGCTTGGGGGTTCCTGGTGTAAAAAATTGTCAAGGGCTTAGGGATCCGTGCCCCTGTTTGTTCCTCGATCATGTCGACCTCATCTCCACGGCCCTGCACAATATGGCTGTCCATAAGGCTTTGAAGGACCTCACAGAAACCTTGGTGTTCGGCAGTCTGTTCGCAATCATGTTCCATACTCCAGGTTCCTTCAATTAATCCCCTTTCAAGCAAAAGGGAATGAACTACCCTTAATGGCATTCTTATGTCAGCAACATTCTTAACGCACTCCTCATCATTTTCTAAGGCGTTGACCTCTGAATTTCCATGGTTGGGCAGGGGATTTGTGGCAACATTTGGGCTACCTTCCTTAAAGTTAATCCAGTCGGCTTTGATCAAATCCCTTACTTTATACTTCAAAGCCAGGCAATTTTCTGTGGAATGCCCTGGTGCCCCAGCATGGTAATCACAATGAGCGTTTGGGTCATATCCCCTTGGGTAAGGAGGTTGCAACGGCCTCATAGGGGATGGAGCTACCAGACCTTTTTGAACGAGGATTGGAAAAAGTTCGGTATATGTTATAGGAATTGGATCGAACTGCACAGGGGAGCGCTCATTGTTGGAATTCCTTGTGTTCTGATTATGATTGGGTGGTCGAGTCACTTGTTGCGGGTGATGGTATGGCACGGGTTTCGGCACTGGTGCTCTTACCATGGGTGGACGGAAGTGGGGAGTATAAGCTGTCGGGCTCTGAGTGGTAGCGGCCACATAAGGATTGGGAGCTTGAATCATAGTAGGAAAGAATGGTCTTGGCGAAGGCGTCTTTTGATTAGAAGAGATGGAATTAGTTTCTCCATCCCTTTTCCCAGGCGCCGGCCTTCTTGTCATGCTTGCCCCAGATGAGCCCTGAATGATCTTTCCTGTTCGTATTCCGCTTTCCACTCTTTCTCCAATAGTCACAATGTCAGAGAAGTTGGATGAAACACTACCAATCATCTTGCGTAGAAAGGTGATGGGAGCATATCGATAAACATCGCAACTATTTCTTTTTCCGACAATGGGGGATCCACTTGCGCCGCTGTCTCTCTCCATCGTTGGGCATATTCTTTGAACGTTTCACTGTCCTTCTTCACCATATTTTGTAAATGAACCCTGTTGGGTGCCATATCCATGTTATACTTGTACTGTCTAAGGAAGGCATCTGCCAGGTCCTTCCAACAATGGATATGGTTCCGATCAAGGTGAGCATACCATGTAAGAGCGGCTCCTCCTAGACTATCTTGGAAGTAGTGGATCAATACTTGGTCATTAGAAGAGTAAGATGCCATCTTTCGATAGTACATCGTGAGATGGTTCTTTGGACAAGTCATTCCCCGATACTTGTCAAAGTCTGGCATCTTGAATTTGGGTGGGAGGACAACATTTATGACCAAACATAGCTCCGAAGCATCTATTAGTCCAAAACCTCCAGAGCCTTCCATCATCCTCAAACGCTCTTCTAAGATTTCTATCTTTTCTTTTCGAGGAGCTGCGACCATGTGGGTTGCATCTTGGAGATTGGTCCCATAGGGGGTTCCGTATCCATACGGATAACCGAGTGGCTGGTTGAACGGAGGCAAAGCATGGGACTGGTTTGTTAGGCCTGTATTTGGTGAAGGACCTTGGGGTTGGGCCATAGTCTGTACAGCATAATTCGGTTAGGTCATCTGGGCTCGTGTGTTTTGGGCTTGTGCGTTGTAGGTCGGCTGGGTCATCGGGGCTTGTATATTTTGAGTTTGGTGAGTTTGTGGGTCATGGGCTTGCGTGTTTTGGGTTTGGCAAATTTATGGGTCATGGGCTTGCATGTTTTGGGTTTGGTGGAGTAATGGTATATTTGGCTGGTATGAAGCTAGAGGATTCACCGCTTGCTGGTCGTGGGTTTCTTGTTGGTTGGCGAGGGGAGGAAAGTATCCTGGTGGCAGGCCATAAAGCGGAAAAGGCATTGGGTTACCGTCAGGACCGACGAATGTATGCTGTGCATAAGACTGGCCGTAAGGTAGCTGGGTCTCAATGGCAGGGTTAGGTCTTCCAACATGAATGGTGACAGGGGGTGTCATTGTGTTAGGTAATTGGGTTCTTGCTGGGTCGGAACCAAGAGGGGGTGGTACAGTGGCAGGCTGCTGTTGGGTGTTCTCAATACCTGCAGAGGAGTCCCCTTCTGTGATTCTCCTTTCCAAAAGCTTGGTCAACTCGGCTACCTGTTCCTTCAGCTGATTGAACTCGTTTCTGAAATCTTCATCCCTGATTTCGGCTTCGGCCATGAGTCTCGTTTGAAGTCGGGTCGGATAAGGATGTTTACCCGTAATGTCTAATGTAAGTCAAAACACAAAATTGTTAAAAAAATAAAGTATTTAAATAAAAGTGGTAAAAGAAAAACCATTAGTATGGTGCATGAAGCTATCGTGGAACTCGGCCAGTATCCTCCAACCATTTCTCAGAACGTCATATTCAAGAATAATAAGTATGTGATAAATGGAAATTAACATGAGATAGTTGTGGAGACAAAAGAATCCTTCTTTTCTGAATTTCAAAGTACATTACTGCTGCCAATCCTTTTTTTTTATGCAGGAAAAGTAAATCAGCCATTCCTAGCTCGGGCAATCATGGCCCTCATTTTACAAATCCTTTCTCTACAGTAATCAAGGAAGGTTACAATTTCTTTTGGGGTACTAAGAGGGTTAACCATCCCCTCAGCTTGCTTAAGCAGGAGCGGGAGGTCTTCCAGAACTCCATTAGCCAAATGTGCCAAGTGGGCGAAGCGGTTCATCCATGAATGAATAACTTCATCTTGTTGTGTTATTTCAGTTTTCAAAATACGGATAGCCTCACGACATTCTTGCTCAGTATCTATCGCGTGCTGTCGCTCGCCGTTTATCTCTTGCTGGCAAGCTTCTACCACCTCATTAAGCTGATGTTCTAATTGACCAACTTGCAATTGTAGGAGCTCTTTTTGCACTAAGGAAATTTGCTCGTTCTCTTTGGCTTTTTCCAACATATCTCTCAAGAGTTGCTTGTCAGCCAACATAGTATCCCTTTGCTTGCTTTTCATCCTCAGTTGGGTATTAGCTGTTCGAAGGCATTGACTTTGCTTCCTCAAGTAATCCCTTTCAATTTTCTGTTTTTTTCCAATCTCCTTGATGGTTTGCTTGCTTTCTAAGTTCTCCCTTTTCTGAAGGGCGCATTCTTGTTGAGACTTTAGCAAGTATTTCTCTAGCTTCTTATTTTTTGCAATTAACTCCTTTATCTTGGCTTCCATGGTTTCCTCTTCAAGGGTAGGTGTCGCGACCGGGATCGCGACGGCACGGCCGACCCGGAAAACGGATTTAAATAATAAACAGGGAGTCGCCACCAATATTTTTTTAGGATAAAATAGTGGAAAAACCTTTTGTCAAAGCACTGGTTATAAAAATGAGATTCCATGATTCGGGAGTCTGATTACAGGTGAGGAAGGTATTAGCACCTCACAACTGTCCGTTATAAAAAACGGTTACCTCAATTTGATAGCGCGCATTATAGTTAACCCGATAATTATTTTAACTTCTTCATGAAAAGAAAAAAAACGTACGGAATGACAAAATAAACAAAATAAATAAAAATCAACGCAAAATATTTACATGAGATTAACAGGACGTCTCGTCCAAATTAATCTCGCTCCTTCTTTTTCTTTAAAGAGATATTTAAAAATATGAAATTAACAGGACGTCTCGTCCAAATTAATCTCGCTCCTCCTTTTTTTTCTTTAAAGAGATATTTAAAAATATGAGATTAACAGGACGTCTCGTCCAAATTAATCTCGCTCCACCTTTTTTCTTTAAAGAGATATTTTAAAAATATGAGATTAACAGGACGTCTCGTCCAAATTAATCTCGCTCCTCCTTTTGATAGCAAGACAAAAAGGAAACTCTAAAAATTAAATAAAGAAAGGTGGGCCCGACAGGAACTGTTTCCCGCTCCTACATATTCTCGAGCTTTCGAAAAATCAGGGTCACGTAATTCTTTAAAATGTTGTTTTTTTTAGGAAAAGATTAGGAAGATATTGATAGGCATCATTTTAGCGAAGAATCCATACAAGGCGAAGTGCTTCGCACGTGCACGGATCTTATAGAGACTGTGTAGACGGAAGTATTTTCCGTATGACACTGATTAAGAAAAATGAATATATATAAAAAACTGAATGGGAGAGGAAAAACGAGTGCAAAAAATGAAAAAAACGAGCGAAGAATAAGAAAACCGAGTGAAAAATAAGAAAACCGAGTGAAAAAATGAAAATCCGAGTGAAACAGTGACAATATGAGTGAAATAGTAAAAATCTGAGTGAAACAGTGAAAAATCTGAGTGAAACAGTGAAAAATCTGAGTGAAACAGTGAAAAATCTGAGTGAAACAGTGAAAATCCGAGTGAAACAATGAAAATCCGAGTGAAAACAGGGAAAACCGAGTGAAACAGTGACAATATGAGTGAAACAGTAAAAATCTGAGTGAAACAGTGAAAAATTTGAGTGAAACAGTGAAAAATCTGAGTGAAACAGTGAAAAATCTGAGTGAAACAGTGAAAATCCGAGTGAAACAATGAAAATCTGAGTGAACACAGGGAAAACCGAGTGAAACAGTGACAATATGAGTGAAACAGTGAAAATCTGAGTGAAACAGTGAAAAATCTGAGTGAAACAGTGAAAATCCGAGTGAAACAATGAAAATCTGAGTGAAACAGTGAGAATCTGAGTGAAATAGTGGAAAATCTTAGTGAAACAAGTGAAAATCTGAGTGAAAATAAGGGAATCCGAGTGCAAAATAGTAAATCCTAGTGAAACAGTGAGAATCTGAGTGCAAAAATAGTAAACCCGAGTGAAACAGTAAGGATCTGAGTGAAAATAAGAGAAATCGAGTGCAAAATAGTAAATCCTAGTGAAATAGTGAGAATCTGAGTAGAATAGTAAAAATCCGAGTGGAAATAAAGGAAACCGAGTGAAACAGTGAGAATCCGAGTGGAAAAGAGGCTTACCGGGTGAAATTTGAGCAGAGAAGAACGATTGGGACTAGAATTGCAAGTCCGAGAGGGAAAAGGGAGCTGGAAGGAGTGCTGTTGAGTGAGAGTGTAGAGGATGTTGGGGTAAAGAGAGTTTGAAAGGTGAGGGGTGAGTGAAGTGAGAGGGAGAGAAGACTTGGCGTGAGAGAGAGAGAGAACAGAGGTTTGGCAGAGTTTCTTCATCTGAAAAATGCCTCCCCCTTTCAGCTGCCCTCTGCCCATCCCATTTATAGGCTGGCCCGAGTGGAATGACAGCTCAGGCTTCCACTTCCGAGTGGAATGCCAGCTCAGGCCTCCACTTCCGAGTGGAATGCCAGCTCAGGCCTCCACTCGGTTTGGGTAGTGGGGGACAACGGCTGGTGGGAATTTTTAATTCCTCCACCTCCGCCCCTGTCTGCCAGCCACCTCCGGGATTCCTGGATCCACTTTGGGGGTGGAATCCAGGTCAGCATGTGAATCCGAGTGAGGAGAGTTGAAATCCGAGAGATAATGGTGTAATCCGAGTGAGGAGAGTGGAAATCCGAGTTAAAAATGCTGTAATCCGAGTGAGAAGAGTGGAAATCCGAGTTAAAATGCTGTAATCCGAGTGAGAATGGCTCGGATCCACCTTCCAATCAGTATTCATCCACACTGGCAATAATATCCGAGTGAAAATGGAGTAATCTGAGCAAAAATGATGGAATCTGAGTGAGGATGAAGTGAATCCGAGTGCAAATGATGGAATCCGAGTAAAAAATGGGGAATCCGAGTGAGAATGGCTCGGATCCACCTTCCAATCAGTATTCATCCACACTGGCAGTGAAAATGGAGTAATCCGAGCAAAAATGATGGGATCGGCCTTCACTCGGATCACCCTCTCAGTCAGCCTTCCACCACATTAGGAGTCAAATCCGAGTGGAAAAGGGGTCGGCCTTCACTTCCTCTCCACAATCCGAGTATAAAATGACTCGGAACCAATTGAAATGGCTCGGAAGTGGGTAAAGGAGGACTCGGATGGTTGGGAACCGATTGGAATGGCTCGGAAGTTCGAATTTTGGCCATTTTTCGCTCGGAAATAAACTTCTTCACACTCAGAATTAGAAATTTGAATTTCTTCACTCGGAATGGCTCTGACAGGGAAGCTTCCCACTCGGAATTGATTCATTCTGAGTAATTCTACTCGGATTTGAGCATGTATGTGTCATTCCGCTTGGATTCTCCAACAGGAGCCTATTCCATTTGGAAATGCTTCATTGTTACTCGGTTTTCGATCATTTCTGAGTAGTTCTACTCGGATTTCAATCATTTCTGAGTAGTTCTACTCGGTTTTGATCATTTCTGAGTAGTTCTACTCGGTTTTGCTCATTTCTGAGTAGTTCTACTCGGTTTTGATCATTTCTGAGTAGTTTTACTCGGTTTTGCTCATTTCTGAGTAGTTCTACTCGATTTTGATCATTTCTGAGTAGTTCTACTCGGATTTCCCTTCAACAGTGGCATATTCCACTCGGATTTGATCTGTTCCGAGTCCTTCCACTCGGAAATGATCATTTCCGAGTCAACCCTTCTTTTTTTTTTGAAAATTCTTTTCATTTGCGGATGGGCTGAAATAGGTGTTCACAGATGCCCCTCTTTACTTCCTTTCCTTGAGAAAAGCATGAAGTTTCTTCTTGCTTTTGAAATGGAAAGGGAGTAAAGACGTGAACACCTTTGTCAAAGTATTAGATGAGGGGGGAAAAACCAGGAATTGACACTTGAACCTTTTAGTTAGCAGGAGGTGAGAAGACCGGGGTTGACTCCCGGTAGAAAGGAAAGTAAAGGGTGCCTGAATAGGCGAACAGGAAGTAAAGGATGTGCCTGAATAGGCGGACAGGAAGTAAAGAATGCCTGAATAGGCGGAAAGAAAGTGAAGGATGCCTGAATAGGCGGGCAAGAAAGTAAATGGTGCCTGAATAGGCGGCTGGAAAGTAGGGGGTGCCTGAATAGGCGGCTGTAAGATAAAGGATACCTTGATAGGCGACTGGAAAATAAAGGATGCCTTGATAGGCGACTGGAAAATAAAAGATGCCTTGATAGGCGGCTGGAAAGATAAAGGATGCCTTGATAGGCGACTGGAAAGATAAAGGATATCTTGATAGGCGACTAGAAAGATAAAGGATGCCTTGATAGGCGGTTGGAAAGATAAAGGATACCTTGATAGGCGACTGGAAAATAAAGGATGCCTTGATAGGCGACTAGAAAAGTAAAGGATGCTTTGATAGGCGACTGGAAAATAAAGGATGCCTTGATAGGCGGCTGGAAAGATAAAGGATGCCTTGATAGGCGACTGGAAAGATAAAGGATGCCTTGATAGGCGAATGAAAAATAAAGGATGCCTTGATAGGCGATTGGAAAATAAAAGATGCCTTGATAGGTGAATGAAAAATAAAGGATGCCTTGATAGGCGGTTGGAAAGATAAAGGATGCCTTGATAGGCGACTGGAAAATAAAGGATGCCTGGATAGGCGGTTGGAAAGATAAAGGATGCCTTGATAGGCGACTGGAAAATAAAGGATGCCTTGATAGGCGACTGGAAAAGTAAAGGATGCCTTGATAGGCGAATGAAAAATAAAGGATGCCTTGATAGGCGGCTGGAAAGATAAAGGATGCCTTGATAGGCGAATGAAAAAGTAAAGGATGCCTGAATAGGAGGACAGAAAGTAAAAGGTGCCTGAATAGGCAAATGGAAAGTAAAGTGCGCCTGAATAGGAGGACAGAAAGTAAAGGATGGGGTCAACTGGGGATGCATGATGGGCTTACTAAAGGAAAGAAATCTGGGGATGATTCAATTCAAGCTATCTTGGATGATTCGGGGAACTGCTTTTTGATTGGGAGAGAAAAGAAATGGGGGAAAGGTCTGGGATGAATACTCCAATTTTTGGAAAGATTAGAAGATTTAGGGGTACTACCCCAAGGCCGGGAGAAGAATCCGGGGTGATGTCCCAGTTCAAACTTCCCAGGATCATGGGGTACCGCCCTTGGGTTGACAAAAGATAACAACCTGGGGAAGATGCCCCAGTTTGACATGATCTAAAGAGCTTTGGGGTAATCTAAGGAGATGCCTCAGTTTGACAAGTTGGAAAAAAGTTTGGAGAAACGCCTCATGACTGGAAAGGAAGAAATCTGGGGAGATGCCCCAGTTTGACATGATTGAAGGATTCTTGGAGAATGGTTATAACAAAAGGAATTCAGGAAGATGTCCCAGTTGAGTTTATTTGGGAAGCGTAGTATCACTGGGGAAGAATTTAGTGGTTCAGGTACTACCTCTTGATGGAAAGTTTAGGATTCATTGGGGAGAGAGATCCTGAGGAGTGCCATCTTTGGCAAATGATTCCACTGGGGAGGATATTTCAAGAGGCACGGACTTTAGTAATTGAGGATGAGAGTTTGAAGGTGCCTGATGAAAGAGTAAAACATTGAAAGGTGCCAACCTTGGCGTTTTAAGGAAGGAATTTTGAGAAGTGCCAACTCGGGCGATTCAAGGAAGGGATTTGAAGGGCTTGATTGGGGTGTTAGTGCCTGGCATGACTATCTGTGAGATAACCTGCAGAAAAATGGTAAGTAACGCAAAGATAAGTTTTAAAATCGGGTAAGTCCTGTGAAACCGCGACTCTTACGAGAACTCATGGACGAAGTAGAACGAATGAGGCAACCATAGCTTCGGAGCGCATGTCTGGCCAAGTCCCTGCGATGATCACCTATGATGAGGTCGAGTAGCAGGAGCATTTTGTCCCTTGCGACTTTAAATGTTTACCAATCTTCCATTTTACTTTGTTAAAAATACATGTTTTTATCAGATCAACCAAATTCATAACACATATCGAAGAGGGTGAACTTTATTCATGCACGTTAAACAAGTACAGAGACAGAAAAATAAAGAAGGTAAATGAAATGAATGAGGTCACATAGGTCCAGAACAAATGAAAACTGGGAAGATTCATGGATCCTCCAGTGAATCTCTGAGACTGATGAGAGCCTTAACCCCCAACATGACTTCATGTTCACCCTTCGACCTTGCTTTTGGAAAGGTAAGTTCAACAGTGATTCACGTACACGAGCTTGGACTCGTACTTCTTTGAGCCAGAGGATCATTCGCATTGGCAGAAATTTGACCCTAACTTTTGCCTGAGCCGCCCTTTTCAGGTTTTTGACTCACCGGGTCACTCTAACTTTTGCCTAAGCCGTCTTTTCAGGTTTTCAGCTTAGCGAGCATTAATTTTCTTTTCTTCCTCTCTTTTTTTGTTTTTGTTTTTTTTTTGTTTTTTTTTGTTTTTTTGTTTTTTTTTTTATTTGCTCTGACATCTCCTCCCTAAGCATAGTATTTTTTCACTGCATCCGTGTTTACAGGCATTGACAAATCCTGGTCATCCATATTTGTGAGTATTAAGGCTCCTCCAGAAAAAGCCCTCTTTACAATATATGGTCCTTCATAATTAGGAGTCCATTTGCCTCGATTGTCCTTTTGAATTGGTAAAATTTTCTTGAGTACCAGGTCTCCTTCTTGAAACTGTCGAGGCCTTACTTTCTTCTTGAATGCTCGTTTCATACGCCTCTGATACAACTGACCATGACAGAGGGTAGTCAATCTTTTTCCATCAATCAAGTTTAATTGGTCATGTCGAGCTTGAACCCACTCAGCCTCTTCTAATTTTGCTTCCATCATTACCCGAAGGGACGGGATTTCTACTTCAAAAGGCAAAACTGCTTCCATTCCATATACGAGGGAGAACGGGGTTGCCCCTGTCGAGGTTCGAACCGAGGTGCGATACCCATGCAGAGCGAAAGGGAGCATCTCACTCCAATCTCTGTAGGTGACTACCATTTTCTGCACTATCTTCTTGATGTTCTTATTGGCCGCCTCAACCGCCCCATTCATTTTAGGTCGATAAGGAGAGGAATTGTAATGGTGAATCTTGAAGCTTTCGCAGAGTTCCTTCATCATTTTGTTGTTCAAATTCGTACCATTGTCAGTAATGATCTGACTTGGTAGGCCATATCAGCATATCAGTTCTCGCTTGATGAATTTGACCACAATACTCCTTGTTACACTGGTATATGAAGCTGCTTCTACCCATTTGGTGAAATAGTCGATGGCGACCAAGATGAAACGATGACCGTTTGAAGCTTTTGGCTCGATGGGTCCAATGACATCCATGCCCCACATTGAGAAGGGCCATGGTGCCGTCAAGACATTTAGGGATAACGGGGGTGCATGAATATGGTCAGCGTATATCTGACATTTGTGACATTTTCAGACATACGTGAAGCAATCCGCTTCCATAGTCATCCAGTAATAACCAGCCCTCAAAATCTTTCTAGACATGGCATGTCCATTAGCGTGAGTCCCAAAAGATCCTTCATGAACATCCTTCATGATTTCGTTTGCCTCATCATCATTAACACAGCGAAGAAGGACAGAGTCATAGTTTCTTTTATAAAGCACATCCCTATTTAAGAAGAAACCCATGGCGAGTCGCCTTAGGGTCTTCTTATCATTTTCTGTAGCACCCTCGGGGTATTCTTGACTCTGGATATATCTCTTAACATCATGGTACCAAGGTTTCCCATCAGACTCCTTTTCCATCATTTGACAGTATGCAGGCTCACAATGCTTCTTTACTTCGATGAGAGGCATATCGTAGTCACTACTTACTTTCAACATTGAGGCAAGGGTAGCTAAAGCATCAGCCATTTGATTGTCATCCCGGAGAACGTGATGAAAAGAGATCTCTTCAAACTCCTTGATCATTTCCTTGATGTGATCATAATAAGGAATCAATTTACTGTCCCTAGTCTCCCACTCTCCTTTCAATTGGTGAATAACCAAAGCAGAGTCCCCATAAACTTCTAACAACTTTACTTTTGCATCCAACGCTGCTTGGATTCCTAATGAGCATGCCTCATATTCAGCAATATTATTGGTACAGTCAAAACACAATCTGGCGCAGATAGGGATAAATTCCTTATCGGGTGAAATCAAGATAGCCCCAATTCCGTGCCCCAATGCATTAGAAGCTCCGTCAAATCTCAGGGTCCATTTCTCCTTTTGACCACCTTCTTCATTGAATAATGTCATGATATCTTCATCCGGAAAGTTAAATTGCATCGGCTGATAATCATTGATGGGTTGGTGTGCCAAGTAATCGGCCAGGGCACTTCCTCTTATAGCTTTTTGAGTGACATATATTATATCGTACTCAGTTAACAGCACTTGCCAGCGAGCGATCCTTCCAGTCAGAGCAGGTTTTTCAAAAATGTACTTGACGGGGTTCATTTTAGAAATTAGCCAAGTGGTGTGACTCAACATGTACTGCCTTAGGCGCTTAGCGGCCCATGCTAACGCACAACAAGTCCGCTCTAAAGCGGAGTACCTCATTTCACAATCAGTGAACTTCTTGCTTAAGTAGTAGATAGCATGTTCCTTCTTTCCAATTTCATCGTGTTGTCCCAACACGCAGCCTATGGATTCGTTCAATATAGTCAGATACAATATAAGTGGCCTTCCTGGGGTTGGGGCCACCAAAATTGGTGGTTCTTGTAGGTACTGCTTAATCTTTTCGAAAGCTGCTTGACAATTCTCATCCCATCGCCCTGGTTGATTCTTGCGGAGTAACTTGAAGATGGGTTCACAAGTTGCCGTCAATTGTGAAATAAATCTGGCGATATAATTGAGCCTTCCCAAAAATCCTTGGACCTCTCTTTCTGTACGGGGAGGAGGCATCTCAAGAATCGCCTTAACTTTGTCGGGGTCAACCTCTATCCCCCTTTCACTCACTATAAATCCTAGCAGCTTACCCGACCTTGCACCGAAAGTGCACTTGGCGGGGTTCAATCTTAGCTTGAACTTTCTCAATCGTTCAAAAAGCTTCCTTAGATCGCTAATATGCTCTTCATCTGTTCTAGACTTGGCAATGATGTCATCCACGTAGACTTTAATTTCCTTGTGCATCATATCATGGAAAAGAGTCATCATTGCTCTCTGATAAGTTGCCCCAGCATTTTTCAACCCAAAGGACATCACCTTATAACAAAATGTACCCCATAGAGTAATAAACGTGGTCTTCTCCATGTCTTCAGGTGCCATCTTAATTTGATTATACCCCGAGAAACCATCCATGAAGGAGAAAATGGAATGCTGAGCTGTATTATCAACCAAAACATCGATCTGTGGTAGGGGAAAATCATCCTTGGGACTAGCCCTATTCAAATCTCGGTAATCCACACACATCCGTACCTTTCCATCCTTTTTAGGGACAGGGACAATGTTGGCTACCCACTGAGGGTATTTTTCCACTGCTAGGAACCCAGCATCAAATTGCTTCTTAACCTCCTCTTTGATCTTTAAAAGCATTTCTGGCTTCATTCGGCGTAATTTCTGCTTTATTGGTGGGCATTCAGGTTTCAAGGGTAGTCTATGCTCGACAATGCTAGCATCAAGCCCAGGCATATCTTGATAAGACCAGGCAAAGACATCACAAAATTCCATTAACAACTTGATTAAATCTTCTCTTTGTTCTCTGCTTAGGGTAGTGTCGATCTTGACTTCCTTCTTATTTTCTTCATTCCCCAAATTAATGACCTCAACTATGTCTAGGTAGGGTTGAATCCCTTCATCCTCTTGCTCTAATAACCTTGTCATTTCAGGCGGTGGTTCACAATCTTCCCCACCTTCCTCATCAGCGTAATCAACTGGGTGATCGAAGTCGGGAAACGGGATTACGACCTCACTCTCCTCAAGGGAGTCACTTTCGGATCTGCAATTTAGTGTGATATGGCAAATAAAAAGAAAGAACAAGCGAGTAAAAAGAAGGGTTTAAAACAAGGATAAGGGATACACGAAGAGTTTTTTTTTTTTGAATTACGATACGCGTTTATTGATGAAAATGATAAAAACAAGTTTTTTCGCCTTTATTACATGGAAGGGTCCCAAAGCTTTAGGCAGAGCAGAGGGACGAATAAGTACTTAAAGCATAAACAAATTACTTTGGCAAAACATTCAAAGTCGTGGGGAGCTCGATGGCCTCCCAGTTATGAAGTTCTTGGCCTGGTGAACAAGCAATCACAAAATCAACACTATCACAAGGGTTTTCTTCAATGACAGCAACTTCGTCTGGAGGCATCAGTCCGGCGCTCCGAAAGCTCTGGTAGAGATCACAGATGGGGACTCTCGCAGTATGAGGATCTCTGCCGGTAAGACGAGCAGCCCTTTTTTCTCTCTTCGCTTCCTCTACCCTTTTTCTGTCGGCAGCTGTGGGCCGGTATCCTAATCCAAAACCATTTCTGTTATCAAGCAGGCGTATTGGTTCTATTTCTCCATTCAAAGCACGTCCTAGCCCTCTTCCAGGTTCATACCCTCCACGCAGCATAATCTTTGCCATCATTAAAGATACACTTGGCATGCAAGCTTTTGCCATTGTGGCTCCTTCCCCCACATAGGTAGCGTTTGCTATCTCTAATGCTTGGAAAGAAGTTTCAAGGGCCTCTTCTGCTGCCTCGATGTAAGGGGTTGACAGAGGTTTGCTGACCAGAAGGTCTTCCTCACCAGAAACAATTATCAGCTTGTTGTCAATTATGAATTTTAATTTTTGGTGCAGGGTAGAGGGCACCACTCCAGCAGAATGGATCCACGGCCTGCCTAATAAACAACTATAGGCAGGCGAGATATCCATGACTTGAAAAAGGACCTGGAACGTGCACGGCCCAACCTGTATGGGCAGCTCAATCTCACCCATAACCTCCCTCCGAGTTCCATCAAAAGCTCGTACTATCGTGGCACTTGGCTTCATAAAAGTCCCATCAAATGGTAATTTGGCCAATGTAGACTTTGGCATGACATTGAAGGACGACCCATTGTCAATAAGTACTTTTGCTAAGATATAATCTCGGCATTTTACGGAGATATGGAGAGCCTTGTTGTGCCCAATCCCCTCTGTTGGTATTTCGTCATCAGTGAAGGTCAGATAGTTATCTGCAACAATGTGCCCCACTATTCCTTGAAACTTATCAACGGGAATGTCATGACTGACATGAGCCTCATTCAGGACCTTCATCAACATCTTCCGATGTGGCTCAGAGTTCATCAGCAATGATAACAAGGAGATTTTTGCAGGAGTATGGGTCAGTTAGTCAAGCACTTCATATTCGCTCTGGCGAATAAACCTTAAGAATTCATGGGCTTCTTCATCAGTCACGGCCCTTTTGATTTCGCCATTGGCCCCTTCTTTGTCCACCTTGGCATTTCCGGTAACCTGATCCCTCTTCGACTCTGGAGGGGTGTATACTCTTCCACTTCGGGTTATACCTCCTACCCCAACAATATTTGTGACGGACGAAGGAGACGGGTCATCTGTTGCCGGGCTTGCCACGATCACATCTGCGTTGTACTTCCAAGGGACAGCCCGAGAATTTTTGAACGCAAACGGGGTGGGTGCTTGAATAGTGATGGTTGGTTGTACAGAAACAGGAGCTGCTTGGGGGTTCCTGGTGTAAAAAATTGTCAAGGGCTTAGGGATCCGTGCCCCTGTTTGCTCCTCGATCATGTCGACCTCATCTCCACGGCGTTTACAGACCTGCACAATATAGCTGTCCATAAGGCTTTGAAGGGCCTCACAGAAACCTTGATGTTCGGCAGTCTGTTCGCAATCATGTTTCACACTCCAGGTTCCTTCAATTAATCCCCTTTCAAGCAAAAGGGAATGAACTACCCTCAATGGCATTCTTATGTCAGCAACATTCTTAACGCACTCCTCATCATTTTCCAAGGCGTTGACCTCTGAATTTCCATGGTTGGGCAGGGGATTTGTGGCAACATTTGGGCTACCTTCCTTAAAGTTAATCCAGTCAGCTTTGATCAAATCCCTTACTTTATACTTCAAAGCCAGGCAATTTTCTGTGGAATGCCCTGGTGCCCCAGCATGGTAATCACAATGAGCGTTTGGGTCATATCCCCTTGGGTAAGGAGGTTGCAACGGCCTCATAGGGGATGGAGCTACCAGACCTTTCTGAACGAGGATTGGAAAAAGTTCAGTATATGTTATAGGAATTGGATCGAACTGCACAGGGGAGCGTTCATTGTTGGAATTTCTTGTGTTTTGATTATGATTGGGTGGTCGAGTCATTTGTTGTGGGTGATGGTATGGCACGGGTTGCGGTACTGGCGCTCTTACCATGGGTGGACGGAAGTGGGGAGTATAAGCTGTCGGGCTCTGAGTGGTAGCGGCCACATAAGGATTGGGAGCTTGAATCATAGTAGGAAAGAATGGTCTTGGCGAAGGCGTCTTTTGATTAGAAGAGATGGAATTAGTTTCTCCATCCCTTTTCCCAGGCGCCGGCCTTCTTGTCATGCTTGCCCCAGATGAGCCCTGAATGATCTTTCCTGTTCGTATTCCGCTTTCCACTCTTTCCCCGATAGTCACAATGTCGGAGAAATTGGATGAAACACTACCAATCATCTTGCCGTAGAAAGGTGATGGGAGTGTATCAATAAACATCGCGACTATTTCTTTTTCTGACAATGGGGGATCCACTTGTGCCGCTGTCTCTCTCCATCGTTGGGCATATTCCTTGAATGTTTCACTGTCCTTTTTCATCATGTTTTGTAAATGAACCCTGTTGGGTGCCATATCCATGTTATACTTGTATTGTCTAAGGAAGGCATCTGCCAGATCCTTCCAACAACGGATATGGTTCTGATCAAGGTGAGCATACCATGTAAGAGCAGCCCCTGCTAGACTATCTTGGAAGCAGTAGATCAAGAGTTGGTCATTAGAAGAGTAAGATGCCATCTTTCGACAGTACATCGTGAGATGGTTCTTTGGACAAGTCATTCCCCGATACTTATCAAAGTCTGGCATCTTGAATTTGGGTGGGAGGACAACATCTGTGACTAAACATAGCTCCGAAGCATCTATTAGTCCAAAACCTCCATAGCCTTCCATCATCCTCAAACGCTCTTCTAAGATTTCTATCTTTTCCTTTCGAGGAGCTGCGACCATGCGGGTTGCATCTTGGAGATTGGCCCCATAGGGGGTTCCGTATCCATACGGATAACCGAGTGGCTGGTTGAACGGAGGCAAAGCATGGGACTGGTTTGTTAGGCCTGTATTTGGTGAAGGACCTTGGGGTTGGGCCATAGTCTGTGCAACATAATTCGGTTGGGTCACCTGGGCTCGTGTATTTTGGGCTTGTGTGTTGTACGTCGGCTGGGTCATCGGGGCTTGTATATTTTGAGTTTGGTGAGTTTGTGGGTCATGGGCTTGCGTGTTTTGGGTTTGGTAAATTTGTGGGTCATGAGCTTGTGTGTTTTGGGTTTGGTAGAGTGATGGTATATTTGGCTAGGTAGGGTATGAAGTGTGAGGATTCATCGCTTGCTGGTCATGGGCGTCTTGGTTAGCGAGCGGGGGATAGTATCCTGGTGGAAGGCCATAAAGTGGAAAAGGTACTGGGTTGCCGTCAGGGCCGACAAATGTATGCTGTGCATAAGACTGGCCGTAAGGTGACTGGGTCTCAATGACAGGGTTAGGTCTTCCAACATGAATGGTGACAGGGGGTGTCATTGTGTTTGGTACTTGGGTTCTTGCTGGGTCGGAACCAAGGGGGAGTGGTACAGTGGTAGGCTGCTGTTGGTTGTTCTCAATACCTGCAGAGGAACCCCCTTCTGTGATTCTCTTTTCCAGAAGCTTGGTCAACTCGGCTACTTGTTCTTTCAGCTGATAGAACTCGTTTCTGAAATCTTCATCCCTGATTTCTGCTTCGGCCATGAGTCTCGTTTGGAGTCGGGTCGAATAAGGATGTTTACCCGTAATGTCTTTTGTAAGTGAAAACATGAAATTGTTAAAAAAGAAAGCATTAAATAAAAATGGTAAACGAAAAATAAACAGTATGGTGCACAAAGTTATCACGGAACTCGGCCAGTACCCTCCAACCATTCCTCAGAACGTCACATTCAAGAGTAATAAGTATGTGATAAATGGAAATTAACATGAGACGGTTGTGGAGACAAAAGAATCCTTCTTTCTGAATTTCAAAGTACATTACTGCTGCCAATTTTTTTATGCAAGAAAAGTAAATCAGCCATTCCTAGCTCGGGCAATCATGGCCCTCATTTTACAAATCCTTTCTCTACAGTAATCAAGGAAGTTTACAATTTCTTTTGGGGTACTAAGAGGGTTAACCATCCCCTCAGCTTGCTTAAGCAGGAGCGGGAGGTCTTCCAGGACTCCATTAGCCAAATGTGCCAAGTGGGCGAAGCGATTCATCCATGAATGAATAACTTCATCTTGTTGTGTCATTTCAGCTTTCAAAACACGGATAGCCTCATGACATTCTTGCTCAGTATCCATGGCGTGCTGTCGCTCGCCGTTTATCTCTTGCTGGCAAGCTTCTACCACCTCATTAAGCTGATGCTCTAATTGACCAACTTGCAATTGTAGGAGCTCTTTTTGTACCAAGGCAATTTGCTCATTCTCTTTGGCTTTTTCCAACATATCTCTCAAGAGTTGCTTGTCAGCCAACATAGTATCCCTTTGCTTGCTCTTCATCCTTAGTTGAGTATTAGCTGTTCGGAGGCATTGACTTTGCTTCCTCAAGTAATCCCTTTCAACTTTCCGTTTTTTTCCAATCTCCTTGATGGTTCGCTTACTTTCTGAGTTCTCCCTTTTTTGAAGGGCACATTCTTGTTGAGATTTTAGCAGGTCTTCCTCCAGCTTCTTATTTTTTACAATTAACTCCTCTATCTTGGCTTTCAAGGCTTCCTCTTCAAGAGTAGGTGAGGGAACAAGTATTCTTGTCGGGAGATGGGAGGGACTTTTGAAAGGCAGCTTGACAATAGAAACTCTATTCAGGATCCATCGGTAGTATTCGTCTTTCACGGCATGACTTTGAGCTCCTAGTTCTTTTCCTTGCCTGTGGACCATCTTCCACGCATTCGCTATATCCCGAATAGCAGAGGTACAATCTCCTTTTGAGTAGCGAAGAACAAAAGGAATAAGTGATTCTTCATCAGGTGGCCCAAGCAATGGATAAGCTAACTGCCGTTTGGCTATGACAGGATTGTAGTTAATGCATCCTTGTGTGCCCATAAGAGGAACATTCGGGTAGCTTCCACAATGATGAATAATGGTGTCAACCTTCAACCATTGTGGATACCACCTTACTTTGTCAGCTGTGAGCCCCATCAGGTGATTGGCCCATTCACGCCCGTTTTTTGTTACTAACTGGCATAATTTTAGATCAGAAATAGGACATTTAACTTTGCCGACTTGGTGGAAAACATGTGACGTGAGCCACACATACAGAGCAGGTAGACAACAAATGATTCTTTTTCCACCTTGTGTAGAACAGAAGTCCATGGTGTAATATATATTTGCCAAGATAGCAGTGACAGGATTTTCAGACTTGAATTTACGGGCAAGGAAAATGCCAATGGCATCATAGTCTATGTAATTGTCAATGTTGGGGAACAAGATAACACCATAAATGGTTAAAGCCAAAGTATCCATGAAGGCTTCCCAATCTCCCTTCTCAGCCAGCAAGTGCATGTGCCTCTCAAAATATTCCCGATCAAACCCCAGGACTTGATTTCTATTTAGCTGCTTACTTCTTAAGACTTCCGGATTAATCCTTAGGATATCAGCGATGGTAAGAACATTCGCATGGCGTCCAAGGTGGCGGTAAGGCATTTGTCCCTCTAGTGGCATACCCAGAATCTGTTCGAACTCCTCAACAGACGGAGCTAATTGAAAGTCTTGGAAAGTGAAACAACGGAGAGGTGGGTCATAAAACTGAATCAAAGCAGTAATTGCTTCGACTTGTACTTCCACTTCTAGCAACTTTAGGATCCTCCCATATCTCCTTGAAAAAAACATTTTCTGATTCATATCCAATTTCTTGCCTAATGCTTGCAGACTGGTTGTATCGACCTTCCTAGCCTTGACATGCAGTAATTTTTTCAACTCAGGTATATTTGTACCACAACTATCCGATCTCATGTTAATTTCCATACTTTCACTCAGAGGTGCTGGCTAAGCTCTTGATAGCTTCCTGCAAGAACATGAGAAATGATAAAATCAGTCACTAGAACTGACGTGTTTTGCAAATCGATACTCCCCTAGTAACTTTGAAAATATTTTTGTATTCAGGGAAGTTTCGATTTGACAAAACTTATGACAAATCAAAGGTCATGTGAGCTACGGATTTTCTGATCATTGTCAATAAAAAATTTGATTTTTTTTTATACCCTTTTTTTATTCAAAACATCCGTAACTCAAATCCCAAAGACTTGTGCATAAAAGGAAAGGACTACTTGCCCATTAAAGGATCACGGGTTAAAAATACGTTATTTTTGGAAGAAGTAATCCACTAAATGGGTAAGCGGTCCTCTCTAATTTGGATCATAAAAGAAAGCGAGAATGAGGAAAGGTATAAGTAAAGTTTGCCCCTTTGTGTCTTAAGTCAGGTTTTTCTGGAGGTCTCCTAATGGTTCTAAAGTTCATCTATCAGTGATACCTCGCATTAGGTGGCTTGTTCTAAAACTTCTAAAGGTCACTAGAGCCAAGATCCTATTCATGATGTTGATCACAAATAGTAAGAAGTATACTAAGTGTGAGCACCATGAATAAGTCAAACTCTAGCTGAGGTTCTCACAGTAACCAGACAGGAAGTACATCCCAAATGGCTCCGCTATCAACCTCTCCTAATCTTAAGCTTATTTGGGCCCGGGTATAGGGTCCCACTCAAAAGTGTGTGCAAATTGTGAGTGTAGTGTGTGAAAGAGGCATTCAATACCTGTACCTTACTCATCCTGCACATAGAACAAACACAGAGCAACAAAATAAAGTCGACTACCCTAGGGTTCAATGATCACACAGATATTTACATGCGCTATCAAATTGACCAGGAAATAAAATAAAAGAAGAAGTTAAATATTTAATATTGTAATTAAAACATGCGCTATCAAATTGACTGGCTTGACTCTCTAAATCCCCAGTGGAGTCGCCATCTGTCGCGACCGGGATCGCGGCGGCGCGGCCGACCCTCGAAACAATTTTAAATAATAAACAGGGAGTCGCCACCAATATTTTTTTAGGATAAAATATCGAAAAAAACCTTTTGTTAAAGCACTGGTTATAAAAATCAAATTCCATGATTCGGGAGTCTAATTACAGGTGAGGAAGGTATTAGTACCTCACGACTGTCCGTTATAAAAAAAACGGTTACCTCAATTTGATAGTACGCATTATAATTAACCCAATAATTATTTTAACCTCTTCATGAAAAGAAAAATGTACGGAACGACAAAATAAACAAAAAAAAATAATAAACAAAAATCAACAAAAAAATATTTACATGAGATTAACAGGACGTCTCGTCCAAATTAATCTCGCTCCTCCTTTTAAATAGATATAAAAAATATGAGATTAACAGGACGTCTCGTCCAAATTAATCTCGCTCCTTCTTTTTTCTTAAAAAAGATATTTAAAAATATGAGATTAACAGGACGTCTCGTCCAAATTAACCTCGCTCCTCCTTTTAACAGCAAGATGAAAATGGAAAAAAACTTCAAAAATTGAATAAAAGAAGATGGGCCCGACAGGAACTGTTTCCCGCTCCTACGTATTCTCGAGCTTTCGAGAAATCAGGGTCACGTAGTTCTTTAAATGTTGTTTTTCTTTTTAGGAAAAGATTAGGAAGATATTGATGAGTATCATTTTAGTGAAGAATCCATACAAGGCGAAGTGCTTCGCACGTGCACGGACCTTATAGAGACTGTGTAGACGGAAGTATTTTCCCTACGACACTGATTAAGAAAAATGAATAAAAAACTGAGTGGGAGAAGAAGAAAGAAAAAAAATGAGTGAAAAAGGGGAAAAACCGAGTGAAAAATGGAAAAAATGAGTAAAAAGTGAGAAAACCGAGTGAAACTGGGAGAATCCGAGTGCAAAAATGGAAACATCTGAGTGAAACAGTGAGAATCCAAGTGAAACAGTGAAAATCTGAGTGAAACAGTGAAAATCCGAGTGAAACAGCGAGAATCTGAGTGAAATAATGAAAATCTGAGTGAAACAGTGAAAATCCGAGTGAAACAGCGAAAACCTGAGTGAAACAGCGAGAATCTGAGTGAAACAATGAAAATCCGAGTGAAACAATGAAAATCTGAGTGAAACAGTGAAAATCTGAGTGAAACAGTGAGAATCCGAGTGGAAATAAAGAAAATCGAATAAAAAAAGTAAAATCCGAGTGATAAGAGGATTACCGGGCAAAATTTGAGCAGAACCGAGCGATTGGAACAAGAATGCTGGTCCGAGAAGGGAAAGGGAAGTAGAGGGAATGGGAAAAGGCTGGGAGAGGTGCTGTTGAATGGGAGTGAGGACGGTGTTGGGGTAGAGAGAGTTTGAAGGGTGAGGGGTGAGTGAACTGAGAGGAAGAGAAGACTTGGTGTGAGAGTGAGAAAGAACAGAGGTTTCTTTGGCAGAGTTTTCCCTTCTTTTTTTTTCTCCTCCTTCGCAGCTGCCCTCCCCCTTGCCTATTTATAGGCTGGCCTGAGTGGAATGCCAGCTCAGGCTTCCACTTCCGAGTGGAATGCCAGCTCAGGCTTCCACTCGGTTTTGGTAGTGGGGGGACAACGGCTGGTGGGAATTTTTAATTCCCTCCACTTCCGCCCCTGTCTGCCAGCCACCTCCAGGATTCCTGGATCCACTTAGGTGGTGGAATCAAGTCAGCACGGCCAAACGGGAGGAAACTGGTGGAAATCCGAGAGATAATGATGGAATCCGATTGAGAATGTTGGAAATCCGAGTGGAAATCAGGGAAACCGAGTGCAAAATAGTAAATCCGAGAGAGGGGGTGGGATTCCGAGTGAAAATGGTGGAATTCCGAGTAATGATATTGAAATCCGAGAGAGGAGAGTGGGATTCCGATTGAGAATGTTGGAAATCCGAGTGTAAATGACTCGGATCACCCTCTCAGTCAGCATTCCTCCACATTGGGAGTCAAATCCGAGTGGAAAAGGGGTCGGCCTTTACTTTGCTACCTAAATCCGAGTGTAAAAAGCCCCCTTCACTCGGTACTGACTGAGAATTGGCCCGGACTTCACTTCCTCTCCACAATCCGAGTGACCAATGACTCGGAACCGACTGAAACGTGTCAAATTGTGACTCGGAAATGCGTGAAAAAAGGAGGGGTGAGAGGGAGAAGGCAAACTGACTGAATTGCCAGTCGGTTCTGACTGAAAATGGGCTCGGAAATTGGGTGAAATGACTCACTCGGTATTGGTTGGCTAAAAGGGCTCGGTGATGGTTTGAAGTACGGCTCAGAGATTGGTGGGAGAGGGTGAGAAAAGCATGACACGGAAAGGACTGAAATGGCTCGGAAATTGGAATTTTGGCCATTTTTACTCGGAAATAGGCCTCTTCTCACTCAGAATTGGAATTTTTGAATTTCTTCACTCGGAATGGCTCTGACAGGGAAGCATTTCACTCGGAACTGACTCATTTTGAGTGATCCCACTCGGTTTTGATCATCTTTGAGCCATTCCACTCAGAGATTCTTCATTTTGACTCGGATTTGATCATTTTTGAGTTATTCCACTCGGTTTTGATCATTTCTGAGTTATTCTACTCGGATTTATCTTCAACAGTGGCATATTCCACTCGGATTTGATCTGTTCCGAGTCCTTCCACTCGGAAATGATCATTTCCGAGTCCCCTTTTTTTAAAAAAAAAAATTTTTTTTTAAAAAAAATTTTTTTTTTATTTGCGGATGGGCTGAAATAGGTGTTCACACACGTCTATGTTCGCCTTTGGATTTTTGGGTCCTGGAACCAGTATAGATAGAAACATGACCTCCCTCTTCATACACATATCAGGAGGCAGATTGTATGGGGTCAGTATGACTGGCCAACAAGAGTAAGCTCTTCCGTATTGACCGAACGGGTTAAACCCATCAGTACATAAGCCAAGTCTTACATTGCGCGGCTCGCCAGAAAATTCCGGATATAGCTCATCCAAACACTTCCATGCTTTCCCGTCGGAAGGATGGCAAAGAAACCCCTCTTCTGTTCGGTTTAGAGCATGCCAACGCATGTGTTTTGCCGTGGACAATGAGGCATACAGGCGTTGAAGACGCGGTGTTATAGGGAAGTACCATATTTTCTTCCTGGCCGTCCGGGTTACCTTCCCTCTCCTTTTAACGGTTTTGTAGCGTTCCTCATTACAATGTAGACATTTTGTGACACTTTTATCTGCAAATTCATTTCTGAACAGCATACATCTGCCAACACAACACTCTATCTTCACACACCCCAACCCCAAGTTTGCCATTTGTTTCTTAGCATGGTACAGGTTTGTTGGCATTCGATGATTACTAGGCATAGTGGAACCCATCAGATTGACCATCCTATTAAAACAACCTCTAGAAAGATTATAATCTGCCTTTAGGCTTAAAGCAGCTAGGGAGGCGGATAACTCAGTGTGACTATTGCACCCGTCCCACAATGGAGTCTGAGCCGCCGCTAACAAATCATAAAATCTCTTAACCTCCGGATTAGGATCCTCCTCTACATTGTCAAAGTCTCCATGAGCTCCTTGGTCATCATGTTCCAGCATACGCCCGGTGGAGGGTCCAACATGATCCATCACCATTTGTTCTATGTTGTTGTACGTATCCCTGTTTCCTCCAACCTCGTAGTAAGACTGTTGCACGGTTACGTCTGATGGTCTTCGCAGTAACTGCTCACCATGGTTGTACCAGCAGTGGTATGTTTCCATGAACCCTTTCTCAGTTAGGTGGCACATCACATCATCCGCGTATTCAAAACTCATGCATTTGCACCTTGAGCACGGACAACGAATCTTCTGAGTCGCTTCAAATCCAGGCGTGTTTGCAGTAGCGAACGAAATGAACTCCAATAGCCCCATCATAAACTCCTCAGTTACTCACCGACTGCGATCTAGTCGGTTGTACATCCATCGCCGATTTGCCGATACCTCCATTTACAAAATCTAACAAGCACGATTTCTGTTACTTTACATTTTCAATATTTGTCCTGATGGCTATCGGTTGTGAATCACTCTATCTCTTTGATGTTGCAAATTGGTAGGGCCCTATCCCATTCGGGATGAATATGCAACCATCCGTAACCCATTGATATTGTATGTGGTCTATCTTGTGTCGTTGATGTTCATTTGAAATTTCGGCAGCATTTCGCATTGGTCCCCAAGTACACAGAGATACATACGGTATAAAACACCGCACGCAGTCATGCACCCTGGGGACAATACGAAACACCATAACTAAAATTTCAAATGAACATTCAACGTCTCAAGGTAGACCACATACAACATTGATGGGTTACGCCCTACTGGTTACAAATTCATACCAAACTGTCCATCCGGGACAATTCAAGATCCAACACAACACGGTACATCAGCCGGTTGTTTTGAAACTTGAACGGGAATCTAATGGGTACACACACGACTAAACCCTACATTATTAAAGTTGAGTTTCATTTTTTAAGTTCCCTTAACAAGGGAGCCTGCCAAAATTTTGGCAGAGTCTCCCCTGTAAACTAGACATTTCCCAAAATTAGAAATGGCCTGTTACATACAGAAAACTTCCCAGTATAGATAAATAAACATATCATACATTGTATATGATATTCGGAGTTATGAACACCAAATCATGTTATCAATACATAAAATCAATGCCTAATGAGATGTACTCTCTACTAACAAACAACATTACACATGCATCATAAATCATGTTATCAACACACAAAACCAATTCCTAATAAGCTCTGCTCTCCACTAACAAACAACATTGCACATGCATAAAAAATCATGTTATCAGCACATAAAACCATCGCCTAATGAGCTCTGCTCTCCACTAACAAACAACAATCAACATACATACACTTCAAAAGATACAACACACATAGCCAGAAAGTTAGCGTTAGGGGATTACCTGGGAAAGACAGATATCGATGAAGTCAAAGCTGATGAGGGCCGAACACGAACCACACGTAAAGTGTGTTGGTCTGCATGACAAAGTTGATTGTTAACAGTGTATTTAATTAACCATCAAAAAATTACTTTAGTTAACTGCAGCCGAGCAAACCAAATAGTGGCTTATTTGTTTGGTTGGAATGGAAATTGAGTAATCAAAAGAAAAAGTTTCATTATTTGACACAAGTTTAACTATCTTAAACGAAAGTTTTCATGACTATTTTTATAATAGATTACTAAAGGGATATTAGGAACTAAACAAGCATTTTGTGCATAGCTTTATTGGACCTATGTATATTTATTCCTTAAACGATATTGCTCAATCATCCGTTCATCTAAAAGATGATTTTGAAGAAGTAAGAATTCGTATAAATTATAATGTTTATCCCTTGTCTATTTGCATGTTACTTTCTCACATCCATACAGTTTATAACCAAGATGAAATTGTTAAGATGTCTCACATAAATCAGGAATATAACATGAATACTCCTTACAAGAGTGTAACAAAAACTTCTACTAAGTTAGCTTTAGCTTTCGAGAGGAGTTAAACTTATCTGAAATGATTTATAACTTTTTGAAAATTTATAAATTATCTTACTCAAAACTTTATAAGTGAATGTCCAAGTGGCTGAGAAGCCTTTTATAATGATGAATTGTTGTTTATGCCTAATGAAACTGCTAGTTACAATGCCTAATGATGAACTAAATATTCTGTGTAGAAACGACTTTGGTCCTTAGCTAAGGTAATTTGTTGGTTGATTAATTCTAGGAGGAGGAGGTTTAAACAAGGTATACCGAAGACTCTACACTACATGTATTTATTTTTATCTCACCTTAAGAAAGAGTAGTAATGAGTATAACCATATATGAAGGGTGTGGATTGATGTGAAAATACTAATAGCTAAGGACGGGACAAAGTTCACTCCAATATATTTTGTATCCTAATATTCATGCTTCTAGGACTCTTCAATTTTACGGTAACTGATTTTATATCAATTTTCAAAACAACCAATTTAATATATAATAAGAAAGTAACAGCATGATATGCAAGAAACTTTAATCTAAATCTGTTTTTCTCTCTCAACGTAAGCTACAGAAAAAAGAACCCACACGTCACATTGAAATAAAGAAGGGTTAAATGAGTATTAAATCTATTTGTTAGGACTTTAAATTGAGAAACTTCAATTGTGTGCATTCTAAATACGGTGAAAAAAAACAGGCAGGAAGAAGATTGAGATAAAGAAACTGGACAAGGATAATAACAAGCAACTTACATTCTCAAAACCACAAACAAGGTTGTTCAAAAAAGACATTGAACTCTACATTTTATACAATGTTCAAAAAAGACAGTAAACTTTAATTTTTGTTTTTAGAAAAGGACGTGAAAGTCACATTTGGATGAAAAAAAAGTATAAACTTGAATTACGGTCCTTAAAATCTAACATCTACAAATCAGACTTCACACAATCAAAAATAAGAAATCAGGCTATACACAATCAGTTATTCATATTTGAGAACTATATGACTTATTAGTGATTTCTACTGAAGAACAGGAAATATTTATTTGAGCATGGATTGTGTCCCCCAACACCCCTATCTAAACTCCGATGACGTTGTTCTGACCTCCGGCGACCGCGTCTGACCTTTGGCGACGCTGTTCTGACCTCCAAACGGCCCCCAACCAACTGCTGCCACCTCCCACAGCCTCCAACCACCTGCTGCCACTCCAAATAGCCCCGAACCACCTGATGAATATGATTTGTGATTTATAGATTTTCATTCTAGTTCACTCTACTTCATTTAGGCAATGTTTCATTTGGATAATGTTGCTTTTCTTGTTATGTTTAAATGTTTCATATTGGATAATGTTGCTTTTTACTGTGAATTTGGAGTGTTTTTAGTTATATTTCTGCATTTTTTAAAGTGATTCTGCATATATACATGTTTATGTGTGGTCCCCCAGCGATTAATCAAATAGCGTCCGTGATTTTCTTCGCGACACCGCGATCCCAGTTTAGTGGTCAGCTGCGATGCGACGGAAACCGGGATTGATTACTATGTGATGCATTCAATTTGTCAAAAATTATAATACCTCTCTTGCGTGTCACATTGTAGAAGTTGAACTTGAATAGCAGTATATTCATAAAGCTGGTAAGTAGTAAGCAAATGTGGTCAATGAGGTGATGGTGATAAGGCTGAATGAAATTGATTTAATTGCTTCATAAATTCATAATCCCACTACATGGAATGCTCATAAAATTATTTTAGAAAGATATATAGTCAAAGGGAGGATGCATCAAAATATTACATTTACATGAATATGGATTCGTTCTCATTATATAGGAAAGATTAGTTCCACCCTAAGTTACTGAGTATTGACACTGCCATCCTCAAGTATAGATAACCAATTGTTAGTTTTATGAAATGTTAGTTCTTTAAAAGAGAATCCTAAGAGAGTAAGAGGTCATTTTAAGTTTGGAAGTGCTTATGTAGTTTCCTACTGACTGAAGGATACCTTAGAGAGATTTTGTTAAAGTACATGCGTCTCCTACTTTCTGGCAGTAATGACAACTTGTAAATATAAAATGCTTCAATTGAAGAAATGCAGTGGTATAAATATATAATACAAGATAACCTATAAAGTGTTTTGGGCATGTTCAGTGTTCACATTAAGCACATGAGTGCCATGTTGCATTTGGGTACCAACATCATCTTGTTATCTAACTGTTATAGATGCTCTCATTTATAGATTCAAGAATATAATGTTTCAGGGAGCCAAAGAGCTAATTAGATGTCAATGAAAATGAAATTCAAGAAGGCCCACTTTAAATTAATCAGAATATTTTAGATTTATTAAATCCATGTGAGGGTTTAGATAGTTGCACTTGCAGGCAGGCTCCACCCCCTCCCCCTAGTTGCACTGACAATATTCTAGTGAATTATGTGTTATCTGTCTGATTTGCATGAACAGCATTCTGAAACATGATTCTTTTGTATAGCTTAGCCATTAGTTTTTAGATTTCTTTACATTTTATTTTGCTGTCTTATCTTTTGGTCTGTACTATCAATTCCCAAAATCTCTTAGACTTGATGCTGTAGCTGAAGCATTAATTATCTTTCTTTTAAATGCTTGGCAGTTGAGCCCTTGTGTGTTACTTGAAATAAGGGAAAAGTTCCGTCAAGGGCGTAGGCAAGATCTTCCTCATGTCAACTATATTGATGTTGAAGGGTATTTTGGAGTTCTTATTACCCTTTATTATTGAGCTCAAATGTAAAATAATAATAAACCTATGAATTACTTTACTAGTTCAGTTATTCAGATTTGAGCTCAAATATAAAATACTTATATGTCCTAACTCCTAACAATTTGGATGAAAAAAAACTAACATCTACAAATCAGACTTTACACAATTAAAAATAACAAATCAGGATATACACAATCAGAAGCCAGTGACCTCAAAAAATAATATGATAACTACAGCTACAAAAAAAATTATGCAGAGACGGTGAGGGAATGAGTGCACTGACCTGAGCTCAGAGGGAAATAGGTGTGGTGGTGAGGGAATGAGTGCGCTGCAACCAAAAACGTGACGGAACCCGTGGATATGAGAGACGATTTAGGGAAGGAGGAGGGAGGGGGGAAATGAGACGGGGAAGGGAACGCCTGAGAGGGTTTAGGGAAGGAGGAGGGAGGGAGGGAAATGAGCTGGGGAAGGGAACGCCTGAGAGGGTTTGGGGAAGGAGGAGAGAGGGAGGGAAATGAGACGGGGAAGGGATCACTTGAGAGGGTTTGGGGAAGGAGGAGAAGCTCCCTTGGTTTGAACGGAAGGGAGACAGCGCCGCCGCCAGAGGAAGGAACGGAGGGAGGGAGACCGGTCGAGGAAGTCGGAGGAGGGGAGGGATTGTTGGAGCGACTTAGGGAAATAGAGGAGGGAGCGAGAGTTAGGGCAAATGATTAGGGGAGAGGCGCTGGTCGAGTATTACTGACACTTAGCGATGGCATACAACCGTCGCTAACAACGTCACTACAATTAAAAGTTCCGTCACTAATCCCCTGAATATTAGTGACGGCCCAAAGTTCCGTCACTATTCCTGAATATTAGCGACGGTAAACGTATTCCGTCACTACTCCACTGAATATTAGCGACGGTGGCACCCCCATCGTCACTACTTTCCTTTTCAAAAAGTAAAGTTATGGAGGGAAGACTGAAAATAATAGCGACGGCCCGCCACCCGTCACTATGACAAAACCTAGCGACGCGGTCTCCCCGTCGCTAAAGTTTGGAGGGAAACTCAGCGACGGTGCTTACCGCCGCTATGATTTGGCGCCATCAAAAAACCTTGGAGGGAAATAAAAAAATGGAGGAGGTGAAAACTAGCGACCGCTCCAGCGACGAGGGTGGATTTAGCGACGGTAATAGTGACGGAATATTTTCAATTTTTAGCGACCACGTTTTGTGGTCGCTAATCGAGTCACTAAACTATTTTTCTTCCCTTTTTAACCTAGGGGTCGCTAACTCGGTCGCTAGTTAGCGACGGTATTCTGGTGGTCGCTAATTCGAGGTAGTTGTTTAGGGTTTTTTAGTGGTGTGTGGTTGCGATCACAATGTTGAAAGTCTTGAGGGACTAGATGAGAATGAGTACCCTATGCGTGGGGGAATAAGTCCGTGGTCGCGATCACATGACGAACCGAAATGATAAAGGTGGTTGCGATCACCCGTGTATTGAAATGACAATGGTCTTGCGGGACTATGAGGGGAGTACCTTGTGTGTGAGGGAAACCAATATGAGAATAATAAATGTGGTTACGATCACAATGATAAAGATCCTGCGGGATTCTATGAAATGGACCCTTGTGTGGGGGGCATATGCTTGATTTATTATAAGTGGTTGTGATCACTTGAGAAACCATACGCGCATGGGTTATGAGAATTATTTCAGAATGGATCCATTGTATATGCATTAAACAGTGTGACATATACATTAGCCATAGGTACATGACATTTGAGATGGAGATGACCCTAAAAGAAATGATAACCTCTTGAGAGTAATAAGTGAATAAATATGTAAAGAATTAATGATGAACAATTGTGATAGCCCATGATGATGAGGGCAATGTGAATGTGTATGTGCTTGCTATGAGTTGTGAATAATGAGGCTTGTATGCCTAAGATGATATCCTGATGATGGTTATTTAATAAATTGATGATTTTATTGTGAAGCACACATGTTGTTTGTATGCATGTACACATGATCATAATGTATTTAAATTCGTCATTTTGAATGTATAACTTATTCTCCCATGTTGTCTCCTCTTTAGCATTTTGATGCAAGGTTGTCATGGGATGAGAGTGTGCCTTTGAGCTAAAGCTTATGGAGAAGGTAAATAGTTGTAATGGAAAGCCTTGGCCGGCAGCGGTTGTTAAATATGATGTAATGGATGAATTGTGCATATTGATGTTGATAAATGTTGACTTATGGAAATATATATAGCCATCTTTTGTAATACATACTATGGATGTATGCTTCATATGTAAAGGAATGATTAGATAAATGATTATGGGATTGACCTTGGTAATATGTATAGGTGATAGAGATATTAGAATTGATACCAAATTGGTGAATGAATGAGGTCAATTATGGGATGTGATTATCGAAGATGTGTGTTATATAGATGCATATAAATTTGAGGCGTATGAGGTGTATGAACATTAGAAAGTGGATAGTCCGTATTCCCAATTGATGATTAGTACCTCATGTAGAGGCTACTTACGGTTTAGAATGCATGCATATGATTTATACGTATGGTTGGTTATGGCCTAATAGGCTCATGTTATGTAATTGCATGGCTTGTTGAGTCTTTTCTTATATCTTCATATATGGGACTAGGCGTGTGTCGTGTATACATATTCTTCTTCTGCTGTAAACTCTAATATTTATGTATACACATATGGGCGACGTATCTTGCGATCCAATTATGAATTATTAAATCTCACTCTTCGGTTTTGTGGTTTGAGTCTTGATGTAATTGTTGAGGTGTTATGGAATTCTTTTAACGGTGAAAAATTTACCCATAATTTTTATTAATTATTTATCTTGATTATATCGGGATTCAGGCCCGGGAAACCGGGGTGTGACACCTTGGTCTCTTGTCTTTTATAACTTAGTTTATTCATTCTAATTAGTTTATTCATTCTTCATTGTATATCCTTATACACTAGGTTCTGTGAGATACTTTTCACACTCTTACTAAAATTTGTACTGTGTAAAGTCTGGTGAGTTATCAACCTTAGTTTTAGTGGGAAATAGTGTTGGCCTGAAGAGACTTTCAGAAGAATACTTAGGTTGTTGAGCCAAGAATGGCTTGTTGAAAAAGAATGCTTGGGTTTTGAAGAACTAAGGTTTTGATATCAACAACATATATGCAAGACATGATTAACAACATGGACGCAAGACTTGAAGATTCGGTATACCATGTCAAGCACAAAAAGAATCATGAAATCAATGAAATATTGTCATCATCAAAAAGGGGGAGAATGAAGACCATGAAGGATTTTGATAATGACAAGGCCAATGCCAGAAATCAAGAATAAAAATCCAAGACCAAGGCATAATTAAAGTAAGACTCTATAAAAAGAAAGTACGACCATTAATATAAAAAGGTTTTAAAATTTCATACATTCTGATGGAATGTAATTGATTACCTCATTAGTGTAATCGATTACAATTAAATGAATTTTAAATTGCATGATTTCAAATAAATGTAATCGATTACCTCAGCAATGTAATCGATTACCATGTTTAAGTAATCGATTACCCTCATTACATAATCGATTACAATATGAACGTTATGTTTTAAAACAGATTTTAAAAAGTAGTAATCGATTACCTCTTTTATGTAATCAATTACAACGTGATCAGAAAGCATGAAATCATGTTGAAACATTATAACTTTTCACAAAATATTATTTTATCCAAGAGGTACCTTTCCAATTATTTTAATCAATAATTTCACACCTCTTAAAGGTATTTCTACTCTTATAAATAGGGATGCCCATCATTTGCAAAAACACACCAAATACTTCCAATCTTTTCTTAAGAGCAATAATGGCCATATTCTCTTAATAGAGTTATTACTCTTTCTTGTTCCTCAACTTGTTCATCATACTCTTTAAGAGAGTTTTCTTGTAGAGTTCTTTATCTCTAAATTGAGACTGATACTCAGAGTGGTGTATCTTTGAGGGTGTTCTTCTTGGATGTGGTGTAGCATCCAAGGGTAATGTTCTTGGATGTGGTGAAGCATCCAAGGGTGATGTGCTTGGGTGTGGTGTAGCATCCAAGGCATTTGTGATCGGGGTGTGAGTCCCCATTGTGGTGTAATCAAGGGATTTGATTATAGTGAATTTCCTCAAGGGTGTCTTGAGAAGACTGGACGTAGGCAGTGGTTGGCCGAACCAGTATAAATCTCTGTTTGCACTTCTCTAACCCTTAAAATCTTTATGTTTTAAGCATTATTATTCAAATCATATATCATTGCATATTGAGTTTTTAGAGGAGAAATTTATTAGTGAAAAAGTTCCTAACTACTCAATTCACCCCCTCTCCCCTCTTGAGTTTCCTAGAGGCCACCTGGGTTAACAGGTTTAAGCCAGGAGTGGCTGGAGTCAAGATTACTTATGGCACTGGTCTAGTGCTGTTATTATAAAGGAGATTTTACAATAGTGAAAATCCTTCAAGTTAGAAGAGACTAGACGTAGCTTCTATGTTGGAAGTGAACCAATATAAACTCTTGGTGTTCTTTCTTCTCCTTACTTTGTCTTGCTCAAGTTTTCTTTTATAAGTATGATTACCTACCCTTTAAAGGTTCATATGTTCGCGAAAAGAGTCTGAGACTTATTCAACCCCCCTTCCAAGTCTAACTATAAACCATCACATAGAAATCAATAATCACAACCTAGCACCAATTTAGATATAGCAGCAAAAGATATAGCATTTTGGTATAGAAGTTGACCATGCTTACAAAATTTTTAAAGCAAAGTCACCACACCGGTTCCTACATTGACATAAATAAAACCAATCAAAAAGCACACACATTAGCCCATTGAAGAAACTCTTAAATCACTTGAATAAGCTAGGGGCACATCGGTCAACACCTGCAAATACGTCAAGAATGTCTACACCTCAGTCAACTTTTTCTATACTTTATAGAAAAGTACTAACACAGGCTACGTAAGATGTACAAAATCCTCACCAAACTCCTATAAATACCACTCATTTTTCTACAATTTGAGATACGTTTAACAACCCTAACACTTAAGCTTCGATATCTATATCATAGTTACTTGAGTGTCAGAGTGTCTTTATAGATAATATCATATTTCGCCCAAAACACGAGATACTAGTTTGTTGGACAAAGATATGATAAGACCCTGAGATTCTAACTAAACTTAAAGGTACAATATTAGATCCTTATTAGACCAGTGTAAGATATAAAACACATAAACCTGGTGGCTATACCAAAAGTTTATCCCCTAAACTAGACCTAAATTAGTTATACGTAAAAATTGAGAACATATTTATCTTTTATGTATCTAATTTTTTTTTTTATTTTCTAATTCTAATTTTGAAATTTCCAAATTTTTTATTTTCCTAATCTCTAATTAGAATTTTCTAATTTATTTATTTTCTAAATTATAATTTCAAAATATATAAATTTATTATTGTCTAAATCATCTAAAATGTGTAAATCATCTAATATTTTCTAAAACATGTGTGAATTATACTCTAATAACTAAACTTTGTAAAAAGTCATTTATTCTAAGGTTCAAATATCAATATTTTTTAAAACATGAAAATCTAAGTGATCTATCTTATAGCTCCTATAACTATATATCTTAAAGAACCTTAAGACATAAAACTAAATTAACTAAATAGACTACTAACATTTAACTTTTTTGGAATTTTAATCACTTCAAAAGACTTCTTTCTATGTCATGAATGCAATGACAACAATGAAGAATAAAATGGTTTCCTTTATGCTTTGAATCACACAAAAGAAAATTTGAAATGTTCAAACATGACCTGGGATAGAAGTTTTGTGCCTCAACCAACATTAAAAAATGTGTCACATGTCAAAACCAAGCAATATGTGACTTTTCAAATTTTGGATATAGTCTCACGCTAAAGTTATAAAGTCTCACGGCAAGCTCCTAGGCTCAATCTCAAATAAAATATTAAAAAACATACCAAAAAAAAAGGATCTAGGGAAAGCTTCATCTCTCACCATCATTTTCTCTTTTTTTTTCGTTTTGAGCTTATCATCTTTTGATTCTTTTAAAAGAGTTGGACAATTACGGTTCCATTCTAGACTATGTTAATAATGAATTTCTTGTACACAAAAAAAATAGAAGAAGTGGTATGGGCTATTTAAGGCAATGGTGGTGTCCCTAGGGCAATGAATGATCAAAACTTCAATCAATGTGTGCTGATAAAAATTAATAACACGTAGTGTTTCATGGACGTCTGCGTCTAATTTTATATTATTGGATTTCTTTTCTTCTTCTAACAAAGGAAAGGAATCTCAAACTTTAGATGCATGATGACTATTTTCAAGGTGCAAGGTCCTTTATTGAAACAAATGTCGTAGAAAGAGAGTTAACAAATTATTTAAAGAATTTTGAAATTTAACTATATATCATCTTTCACCATCACATTTTCTTCATTTGAGCTTGCCCCACATGCACATTGTCTTTATGAATTTAGCTTTTCTACTTTAGTTTTATACAACCTTTAGTTTAACCTTTAAAATAGTTGGAACTACATGATAAATTAATCATGTTTACGTCGCCTTTGACCAAGAGTATTCTAAGGGTATTTAACAAAAATGTTTTAAGGAGCCGACAACCATCATGCATAACTCAATTTGTTTTTCTTCTTTTTAAAAAAATATATGTAAGACATTAGTGTTTGATTAGATGATCAGAATAATCAACTCAAATTTAAAAAATCACAAATATGAATCTTTCGATTCAATTTCTCAAATGCCTTCTTCATTTTATCACTTAATTAGCAATTTTGTTGCTATGATCGATGATTATTGATGCTACAATTCAGTAATGTATTTGATGGAGCTTGAAATTGGATTTGATTGAGGTGTGTATGCTTTGACATAAGGGAAACCAGATGTTATCAATATACCATCTATAAAAATGTGAGAAGGAGTGTTTTAGGGATTTGATACGTGAAATTTGTAGTTTAATGTTTAGGTAACTATACAAGAGTCCAACGGATTGAGAGGGAGTGTGTCCCTTAAGATTTATTTGATGCTTAAGTCAGTATATGTTGGGGAAACATGTAGAAGTAATGAATGTTAACAGTTTGGGAGACAATAATAAATATACATATTAGGCCTGTATGAGGGGTCTATTTATAGTTAAGGATGTATATAGAGATGACAATTGTTTTATCAACTTTTTTAGATTTATAGGGATTCTGTCAAGTGACGGGTAAAGTAATCGGATGTACTCTAAGTTTGTTGGGGTATCGAATCTGGGATACATTGAGTTAATTCTAGATTGAGCCGAAATACAAAGTTTGCTTAATTGATCGGGAAGTAAAATTTAATTCTAATATATAATATATAATTTCTGGATCAGTATTGATATGTATGTTAGATCTATTTAAATTGATCTTAACATAATTTTATTTTACACGAATTAATTTATATTGGTAATACTTCCTTTTGTATAGCTTTTGGCTTATATGAAAGTTAACGTATATTTTGACGTATAATTTATATTGTCGTAATATTATATATTTAAAAAGTTTTATAACATAAATTATACTCCATGTCTCATATATAATGTGGAGTTTTGTAAAAAAAAATTGATCTTTTCACGAGACAAAGTTACATTTTTCAATAATATTCAATTAAGTATATAAGAATAAATTTGTAATGTTATATCATTTCTTAAAATAATTAATACACTTAACTACCACTTATATTAATCTTAATGATTTGATTAACTCCGTAATAGCATAGCGTACCTGACGGAATACTATTTATGTTAGCTGAAGGAAAATTAAGTATATATACTGTTGAATGGCTGAAAGAAAAACAATGTAATGGGTAATGTTATTTGAGAATATTTTGAAGAAATTGATTGTGGATACAGATATACGTACTCTATAGTACAGCGATGGAAAATAGAAAAGCAGGTAGCTCATAGTTGAAAACGAATCATCATCATAATGAACCAAAAATCTTGGCTCTGTTCTTCGACAGGAATTCAACTCAACCACGCCAATTGTTAATGGATGTCACTATTTGAGTACAACAAACCTTTATTTCTTGGGACTTACTTTAGCGTATTGGGCTTTAATTTATGAGACAAAGAGTTGTGGACCTTCTTGATTTTCCCCCCTCATCAACGAACCAATTGTTGGTGACCCAAATAATGCAAGTACCTTGTTGGAGAGCAAACGGTGAAGACTCTGGTTTCTGTCTCTGATTGGAAGAAATAATGCACAATATGGTGGTCTTCGAGTAGGATGTACACTCTGTTCCATTATATATAAATTATCCAATTTCCTACTCTTCCTTTTTATCACACCACTTAGTGCATTCCTCTTCAGCAATCCATTCCTCCTTACCCTTTTCATTCTACATTTACCTCGTCTGCTTCTCTAGTTAGGTTATGATGAGAAATTTTGATAATTAATCAAGTTCTGAATCCACATGAGTAGAAAATTTGACTTTAATAAATTTATTTAAAAACCTAAAAGTGTTTCTGTGGGGTCAATGTATGCTAAATAAATTAAAAAAATCATTTTTCAAAATCTTAAATTTTTCCTACAACGAACAAATATTTGATTCTCATTTTATTACAGTTTATAGAGATGGTTAATTAAATTAAGTAATATATGTCATTAATTAATGACTTTTGTCAAAACCTAAGTAAGCCATTGAAATGCAGACGAGCAGAGAAAATCATGCACATTGAGAACAGAGAATTTTTCATCAATCGGTAAAAGCTGGAATCATTGATACAAAACTAGGAAGCAAAATCTATAAAAAAAAATAGCTAAACTAACTAATTGACAAACAAAAAACTAACTCTAGTTAACTGAAAAATCTAACTTACTAACTAATAAATACACATAGTTAATAGCTCCCCTCAAGTTAGAATGTGTATATCTAACATTCCTAGGAAATCAGTTAGTGAAAAGTGCTTAGGGCCAGCGACTTTATGAGTATGTTGGCTAGTTGTTCTTTTGAGGAGATAGGAAGGAGATGAATGAACCCAAATTGGAGTTGATCATGAACTATATGACAATCGACTTCAATGTATTTGGTATGCTCATGGAAGACAAGGTTGGCTGCAATGTGTATAATAGATTGGTTGTCGTAGAAGAGGGTGACTGGAGACGAATGAGGAATGTTGAGGTCATGTAGTAGGGAACCCAACCACTATGCTTCACATGTAGTAAGAGCTAAGGCACATTTTGTAGCTTCAGATGATGATTTAAAGATGACATGTTGCTTTTTACTTTTCTAGGAGATAAGAGACTAGCCAAGGAAGAAACAAAACCCTATAACAGATCTTCGAGTGTTAGGGCATGATGCCTAATCAAAATCTGAGTAGCCAAGGAGCTTGAAGTCGAAGGATGTAAGGAAGAATAAGCCTTTTGCAAAAGCAGTTTTGAGGTACTTAAGAACATGAATAGTCGCTTGATGATGATTAGAAGTTGGGTGAGCCAAGTATTAACTAAGCTTACTAAGAAAGGTCAGGTCTTTTAGTTAGTGAAATAGACTAATCTTCCAATGAGGCTTCTATAACTAGTGATATCTGTAAGGGGTGTTCTAGAATTCTGGTGGAGTTTGTTGTTGTTATCCATGGGTGTTGAACAAGGTTTGGAAGCAAGGAGTCCCATGTCCTAAAGTAAATCAAATGTATATCTTCTTTCAAACAAAGAGTACCTCTATGTGATCTAGCAACCTCAAATCCAAAAATTTGCGTTTGCCAATACCTTTGATCCCAAAATTGTGATGTAACAACATTTGATTCCAAAGATCTCATCTAAGTTCTAGCCAACTAAAACTAAATCATCAACATAAGTGAGTATTGTTGTAAAGCCGTTGGAGGTGGTCTTGGTGAACAATGAATAATTTACCTTAGATTGAATGAAATTGGTAGTAAGAAAGAGCTCAATGAGTGTGGCATGTCATTGTCTGCTAGCTTGCTTGAGTCCATAGAGGGACTTGGTGAGTTAGCAAACTAAATGTAGGAAGCGGAAGACCCTAAAGTGGTTCTATTTATACCTCTTCATCCAATTATGTAGGAGCGCAATGTTCGCATCTAATTAGTGAAGATGTTAGTTGTATGCAAAGGCAATAGCGAAAAGAACTATAATGGTTGTCATCATCACCACAGGGCTAAAAGCCTCTAGTAATCAATGCCCCCAGTTTGTGTAAAACCCTTGGCAACAAGCCTAACCTTATGCCTTTCAACACTCCTGTCTACATGGTGTTTGATTATGAAAAACCCACTTGTACTTAATCAATTTCTTTCCTAGAAGGAGAGGTGTTAGAACCTGAGTGTAATTGCCATCCAAATCCTGCAATTCAGATTCAATATCCTTTTGCCAACAAGAGTTTTTAATGGCTTTTTCTGTAAGAACCTAGTCCACAGGTGGATAAAAGAGCAAGAGAGTAGTGTTTATAAGGATTAAAGAGAGAATTATGTGAAATAAAGGAAGAAAATGGATACCTAATTGAAGAATGATTGAGTGAAATACTTGACATGACTAGTGTGGAACGATAATAATTCATGTATGATAGTGAATGCCTCCCTCTATTGGATATTTTGAGATCCATAGTGTTGGAACCAAGTCAAGTTTATAAAGGATTTCAAAATATTGATTATCATTTACCAAACCCTAAGATTTGTTAATAACACATATCAAGGCATTTAAATTAAATAAAGTCTGCCCATTTGTTATCTAACCTGTTCAATTAAGTGTTTCAGGATACAAACATAAGATGCACAGGTTACAAAAGAAATGAGAAGTCCATCAATTAAAAATAGCTTACGAATAAGCTCATCCCAAGAAAAGTCTAATCCTTGAACAATGCTCAAGAAGAGTCTGATTCAAGTACGTTCGTCCAGACTTTTGGTTTGCTGAGTACTTAGCATGCGTACTTATTTCATCAACCAAACTCCAGACTTTTGAAGCAACAAGAACGTTACTCCAAGCTCACATCAAATGAAGATCAATGCTTATTTTTTATGATACTCTAAACAAGTTCTTATAAAGGAGAACTGCTCTTATCATAAAAAAAGATAAGACAGTGTAGCAATCAAAGCTCTCATAGGAAGAAACCAATGTAGCTACTTTGTACATTTTAGAAAAGTTGATGAAGATCATCTCTTGTGTCTGAAAGCTTTCAAAAGGTCAACCTTATATGTTCTGCAAATCTTAGTTGAAAGAAGAAAGCCAACAAAAGGTCTGCAACATCTGAATAGCAAATTCACGAAAAGTTGTTCTTTCAAATTCTTAGTATTAGCTTTCTTCTCTAAGGTAAAGACTTTCTTTGTTGTTTTACCTTTTTTAGCAGACCTTGGTGTTTGTATTTCATACTTAGTGTATCTGTTCCTATCTTGTACCTTTTTATACATTAAGTCCTCAAAAACACCAAACACATCTTTCATTCAAATTTGTATATATGTAATGTCTAGTGTGTTGTCAGTCTTAGTTTCTGTAAGGAAACAATTTTTTACCCTTAAGAGGCTTTTGAAAAAATGCTTGGGATTGAGCCAGAAGTGGCTTGTTGAAACAATAATTGGGTTTAAGCCAGAATTGGTTGGAGTTAACAATACTTATAGCACGATCTGGTGTTGTGATTATACGTAAAAGGTGTTTTTACAATAGTAGAAATCATTCAAGTTTGAAGGGACTGGATGTAGCTTCTGAGTTGAAAGTGAACCAATATAAATTCTCTATGTTCAATCTCTATATCCCTACTCATAAAAGTTTGGTACAAATGTCTGCTCGCTTGTGCTTGTAAAGTTTTTTAAGTTTCGCGGAAAGAGTTTAAGGCTTATTCAACTATCCTTCTAAGTCCGACTCTGAACCATCACATGATAACTATTAGTAAATTGTTTAGAACAACATCAGATTGAGCAAACTCACTCTCAAGATTCTATGTTGGTTGATCACGACTTATATTTCCAGGTGTGTTGCTAGGAGAAGAATGAGGTGTGTTATTATTAGTAAGTGAAAGTATGGCTAGATTCTCAAAATAGATAATGTCATTTTCAAGGATCTATTTGGGTGTAAAGGAAAGATAGAAAAGTGTGGTTGATGTTGTGATAGTTGTTTTCTACATAGGAAAAATGTTCTCATGAAAGAGGATATTTTAAGAAAGGAAAGTTTCTCTATTGTGCATGTTATATAAAAGAAAACCTTTAACATCATGCTTATATCCTAGGAAGACACATTTTATAGACCTGAGATCCAACTTGGCTCTGTGAGAAGTAAAGCTGGAGGCAAATCACAAGCAGCCAAAGGCTTTAAGGTGGGATATATAAGGAATGGAATTATTGTATAGGACTTGGTAAAGTGTTCTGTTGTCCATGAATTCAGTAGGTAATTTGTTAATCAAGTGAACAACATGAGATACAACATGGTTCCAAAAGGATTTGGGTGTGTTGGATTGGAACATTAAGGTTCTAGCTATACCTAGGATGTGTTGATGTTTTCTTTCCATAATGCCATTCTACTGTGGGGTTTCTACACAAAAGTGGTGGTGTAGAATCCCCTTAGCAGCATACCAATCTAACATGTTAAATTGTTTTCCATTATCAGTTTTAATGATTTTGACTCTTTTAATAAAATGTCTTTCAATCATATTGACAAAAGCTTAGATCAAACAATTGGTTTCATTTTTTGTTTCATTAGATAAAGCCAAATAAATCTAGATCTTTTTTCCACTATTGTTAAGTATCTATGACCAAACAAAAGTCCTCAAATATCTATATGTATTATGTCAAAAGTTCCAATGGTTACAACATGACTATTATTGAAGACCAATCTTTTTTGCTTTCTTGAATGACATGTATCACAAGGTTAAATAGTTTTCTTACAAGTAATAAAAAGGTATAATTTTTTTAGTTGAAGAAGTTTATCATGTGATAGATGTCCAAATTGATTACGCCAATCATTATTATCATATGAGTGAAAAGAGTTTATCCAAATTGGAGAGAAATCTGACAAACTTGAAAGACTCATCACATACAAGTTTGAATGTAGGTTAGCTACGCCAATCATCTTCAATGAAGTGTGATCCTGAATTTTACACTTAGAGTTAGAAAAAAATAATTCATAAGGAATTGATTTGATAAGTTTAGAAATTTGTATTAGGTTCAAATTAAAGCTAGGAATGAAACGAGCATCTGTCAAATACAAATGTTTTGTGAAGAAGATGGTTCCGGAAATAGATGTAGTCACTTGACTTCCAACAGGAAACTTGATTGGGATATGTTTAATCTTCTTATGTGTGTAAAAGAAATTTAAGGATTGAGTTTCCAAATTGTCTCTCCTGTTGTACCAACAAAGAAAAGACTTTATTGATGAATGGCAAAGGATCCATCAACATACAACATTGTATTACTCATTGAGCCCTTTTGAAAACCTTATTACATAATTAATCTTCTTGCTTGTATTTTGTGATGGTGGGAATCAATTCACATGAACATTTTTGTTGACAAGTACATCCAGAAATTGGTTTGAAATTATCCAACTCCTACCAAAGGCCTTTCAATTAAGTAAAATAAGCAGTCATAAATGAGCACCTTATCTTAGACCATAAATTTCCTCTTGCAATTCTAATATTCTAAAAACATCACATTGATAATACCTCTCTTTCAAGTCTTTCCACACCTTTAAAGATTGTCCATCCATGAAATACTTTGAACAATTAAGGTTTCAATAGAGCATATAAATCAACATAGAACCATTGTATTACACATTTCCCAAGAATTAAGCATCACATCTTCATCATGTTTTGGCAAAGATCCATCTATGAACTTCTTCTTGTTCTTCAACTTGAGCGCCATCGTCACAATTCTCAACTAGGAGTGACAGGTCTCTCCATTGAGAGAATTATGAACAACTGACATGCTGAGGTTTTCATTTGGATGCACATAATAGGGACTTGATCAATCTATCCCCGAATTTGCCACCTTTTGATACACTCTCCAAACAAAGAGGAAAGAATCTCAAGAATTTAAGAGAGAACAGAAAGGTGAAGAATCAAACACAGAAGCGAAGAATCAAAGATCAAACAAAAAAGATCAAAGAATCAATCGAAACAAAATATTAAAGTGAATTGAAGAATCAAGCATAGAGGATCGAAGTATCAAGGATCAAACATAAAGAATTAAAAAATAGAAAATCAAAACATAAATTATCAAAGAAAAGATCGAAGGATCAAGGGAAGAATCAAAGTAACATAAAAATTAAGACACATCAAAACCTAAGTAAGTTATTGAAATGTAGAAGAAAAGCAGAGAAAATAATCCACACTAAAATCAGAGAATTATTGGTAAAAACTAGAATCAATGGTGTAAGTACAAAACTAGAAAGCAAAAGCTATAAAAAAAAAAGCTAGATAGATAAATAATCGAAAAACAAAAAACTAACTCTTTCGCTAACTAATAAATTCATATAGATAACAACTTTATAAAGTCAATGCAGCAATTAATTAAGGTAAAATATATTTTTCTATACTTTAGTATTTCTTTTCTCCTTTTCTTTCTTTTTGACTGCCACTAATAATTTTTCCAAAAAGCTTTGTGAAAGGTAGAGGGTAGAAAGAACGGCAGGAATATCTTGTTATGTTATATTTTTCGTCTTACTTAGTTCTACCGTTTTTAATGAATCCAAATGTTACAGTAATTTTAGTTAAAATATATGTTTGATGTTTTGTATTATGTTAGAATTTGATTTGTTTTTATATATTTTTTTAGTCTTAATTTAGAGTTTTGCATCATGAAATTGTGTCTTTTTCCTTTAAAAGGTTAGCAAAACCTATTCTATTTAAATTTGTTATTACAGAATCATTTTAAAATATATTTTCTTCTAAATCAATTATGGATAGAAATTAATTTAAAAGTATATTTTAAATTATTTTTAAATAAAAGAAAGCTTCCTTTATCTATTTTAAATGAAAAGACTATTTTAAAACTGTTTTAAAAGAGATTAAATTGAAAAAAAAAATATTTAGGATCAAATTAGAACATAAAATAAACACAAGTGACAAAAGATATACTTTAAATATATATTTTAGGCGTGTAATTTTCTTATGTGATGTTTTATTGTATTCTACTTTCGAAAAAATTGTGAAATAGAAATTAACAGAATGTGTGTTATATATTTCATCCCATTTTAACACGCTTACTCAACATTGCTGATATTAGTTTCGTGCCTCTCACAATTTGAATATGTAATATATATAACATGTTGACAAGAAGACATCTGGGTTTTAACTCGCCATATCAAGTGGGCAAAGGTTTAGTTGTGCTTGTCGAGATTGCAGACAGACAGACAGACAGGACCGAATACCATTGTTTTGGACCAAAAGCTAAAGTAAAACGCAGAGTGGGTAACTCTCGAAATCCAAATATATATTTATATAACAAACGCAATTGCTTTTGCTATTTTAATTTTCAGTTTTAATTAGAACAGATTTTAAAATTATGTTATATAAAAGTCTTGGTCCTAATTCATATCATTGTTGATATATTCTAGACTAAATCTTACCTAATTAAACATCTCTAGGTGCATGATATAATATGATAAGGGTTGGTGTTATGGTATGCACTATTACGTGTTGTCATTACCCCGATTGGAGTAAGAGTATACCTTATCTTTAAGTTCTGTACGTAAGTATGTGTGTATACATTCATATATATATATATATATATATATATATATATATATATATATATATATATATATATATATATATAAGAGTTATGTTGATAATATAGGGATATGGTTGAACCAAAGAAACTTATCCTCACCTAATCAAGTGTGAAAGGTTCAATCTTTGCTTTAAGGTTTTGAGCAGTTGTCTTAGACATTTTCAGTACCCTGATCGAAAAATAAATATGGCACGTAGAGCAATGCAACTTGATTTTGAAACAAAAGAATAATTTTTTATAACAGATAAATTTTTTTATAAATTCAGTATAAAAGAGTACAAATATATATAAAAGAAACATACAGAGATTTCATAAGAAAAAGGAGAAGAAACACTTGAAAAATTGAAGGATGATTTGAAATTGGGTTTATGGATGTTAATGGGCAGGTTAGGCGAGTGCGGGTAATTTGATATCTGTATCCATAGGTATCAAAACAGGTACAAGTATTCATAAATATTTATTTGTTTTTAGTATTTAAAAAACAACAATAAAAATAAAGAACATATACTAAATATAATATTATTTCTTTTAATATGATATAAATTAATATTGTAGAATATAATTACAATTTTAGACATTAAAAAATTATTATTGAACAATATTACTTTTTTCATCTCATTATAAAATAATAAAATATATTTATATTCTAGTATATTTAATATAAAATAAATATAAATACTTATGTGGGTACCAATAAGATAGACAATATAATACCAATACTCATCCATTTAAATAACTTACATATAGCTGTTGTGGGTATATTCGTAGGTACCTTCAAGTGGGATTATTTTGTCATTCATATTTCGATCACGTGATTCTTGTGAACAAATACATGAAACTTTGGATGAAGTATAGAAGTCTATCTCAAAACAAAGAAGAAAGTGAGGGAATTTTCATTTAATGTTATAATAATGAAAGAGTACTGACATCGGTGAAAATTTTAAAATGAAGAATAGAAAACGTTAGTTAGAACCTAGGAGAGAAAGAGAGAGAAATGGGGTAATTAAAATGAAAAGCAACAAATAATCAAAAGAAATTATGATTGTTAAGAGTATAATTATTGTGTTGCCTAGGTATTTTGACCAACTAATAGCTAGAAGTTGTTTTGAAGATGGGGAATCTTAAAATGGGGCTTGAGCATTTACTCATTCTGTCCATCTGTTCTGACAACTTAAATCATGGGTTAGTCATCTTATTGAAATACATATAAATCAATAAAAAAAATTAACGAAAATGAATGTTCTAAGTTACATTTAAAAAATCATGGGATAGTAGAAAAAGTATATCTGGTTTCTTAGCTTTATTTCTAGATCTATCAATTCTTTTTTTGGAAATCAAACCTGCTTGGTTTTGAGCTTTTTTTAGCTTACTTCCGGTCACTGAAATCTCATAAATTATAAATTTGGCTAACTTATAACATGATACGCATTCCCTACTAACTCACGCTACAATAATACCAGGGGGTTTGTTTTATTTCTATGTCTAAAATTAATTTATATTATTTTAAAAATTAAAATCTATTCGACAAAAGTAATTTTTAAAAGACTGCTTTTAAAAATATTTTTTAAGTTTTTAAAACCGAAATAGAAGAATGTCTTCATGCTACGACTGCTGAGTGCATAAATAAGTTAAGGTGTTGTTGTAACTATTTCGGAGAATACGCTTGCATTAAATTTTAGTAACATAATCATCATATCTGATTGGCTTTAAAATAGAGTATATTAAAGATAAAAATGTATTTTTTCTGACTATGTTAGACCCGCTCTTTGGTTTTTCGTTTTAAAATTTAAAAAATCAAAACTTGTTTTTAGTTTTTAGTTTTAGTTTATTTAGTTTTGGATTTTGAAAAGTTTGTTCTATAACTTTTATAATTATAATCAAAACTATTTTACACATAAACAACAATAATAATATGATAATATTAATAGTAATAATAAATCTTCTACAATGATGTGGTGGTGATGGCAGTAACAATGATGGTGGCACTAGTGGAAAAAATGGATATAATCACGGTTAAAAATGGCCTTTATTCATGGTTAAAGAACCGTGGTTGTTGCAGCCGTGGTAGTAGATGAGGGCCTTTAACCACGGTTAAGAACCGTGGTAATAAATCACATCTGACCACGGTTAAGAACAACCGTGAATATAACTTACTATTTATATTCACGGTTATCGAGCATAACCGTGAATATAAGAACTAAAAGGTTTCAGTTACAAACTACTTATATTCACAGTTATGCTAATAACCGTGGATAAAGAGTATCTATATTCACGGTTGTCCAGTATAACCGTGAATATAGATTCTATTTATCCACGGTTGTCCATCATAACCGTGAATATAAGTACTAAAAGGTTTCAGTTACAAACTACTTATATTCACGGTTATGCTACTAACCGTGGATAAAATGTATCTATATCCACGGTTGTCCATCATAACTGTGATGCAACATGATGCAACCGCATAGAACTAGTCCCCTCCTCACATACTGGACAAGCTTTATGACCCTTCACGCTGTACCTGGATAAGTTACCACACGCTGGAAAGTCATTGATCGTGCAAAATAGCATGGCACGCAATTTGAATGATTGCCCGATAAACCCATCAAACACTTCAACCCCGTCTTCCCACAACCTTTTGAGGTCTTCAACCAATGGAGTTAAATATACATCAATGTCGTTCCCCGGTTGTCGTGGACCAGAAATCATCATTGATAACATCACATATTTTCACTTCATGCACAACCATGGCGGCAAGTTGTAAACAAACAACAAAACAGGCCACGAACTATGGTTTGTGCTCAGGTTCCTAAACGGGTTCATGTCGTCTGTGGCTAGTGCAAGCCTAACATTTCTTGGTTCATGGGCAAATTCCGGAAAAATCTTATCCATTTTTTTCCATTGCGATCCATCGGCTGGATGCCTAAGTAGTCCATCAACAACCCTCTCATCAGCATGCCATCTCATAAGTTTTGCATCATCTGCATTGGCAAACAAACGCTTTAGTCTTGAAACTATAGGTAGATACCACAACACCTTTGCAGGAGACCCTTTAGTGCATACCTCATCAGAATCCGCCTCTTTCTTCTTATACCGTGACACCCCACACCTAGGACATCGATGCAGCATTTCTAACTCACCCCGGAATAATACACAATCATTTGGGCATGCATGTATTTTCTTATACTCCAAACCCATAGGACACAACACATTTTTGGCCTCATAGTTACGATTCGGCAAGGTGTTTCCAGCTGGGAGCATTTCTTTCAACAACTATAGTAAGTCAGTGAAACTTTTATCCATCCACCTGTTTATGGCCTTCAAATTAAACAATCGCAAAACTGCTGATAACCTCGTGAAATTGACGCAGTTTGGATACAACGGCTGCTCAGAGTCCTCACACAGAGTCGTATATACATGAGCTTTCTTAAAACCTTCTACCCCCACATCACGGATCATATCCTCGAGTCGGTCATCCATGTCGACATCGCTGTCATGCATCGAGCTTCGATTTTCAGTTTGAGAGCTGTTACTTGGCACCACCACATCTTCACCATGCCATATCCAACGCGTATAACTACGTAGAAAACCGTCACACAGTAGATGCTCTCGCACCTCTTCCAAGTCTACCCGACGCAGGTTCAAGCATCTCACACTAGGGCAAAAATACTTTCCATTCACCTCCACTGCATTCCTCGCTACGAATTCTATAATGATTCAACTCCCCCCTCGTACTCTAGACTTAGGCGTGATGCAGTTATCCAACTCCGATCCATGCCAACTGTTTACAAGGTGCTATGATCAACCTCACTTTTTCTTCAAAGGTGGTGGTCCTATACCCATTCAGGATGACAATTGTTTTTATACGTCATTCATATATACAGGTTATGAGTTATTCTAAAATTTGATGAAATTTCGGCAGCATTTCGCATTGGTCTCTAAGTACACAAAATGAGAGTGGTCAAATCAAATTCAACCACAACCAAATATGCACCCAGAGAATAACACAAAATGCAAGTTACCGAAAGTTTATCAAATTTTAAGATAACTACTAACTTGTACATACTAACAATGACGTATAAAAAATAATTGTTCATCCCAAACTGTCCAAACGGACAATTCAAGATTCAACACAAACGATGTCATTAATTAATTTAATGACCATTTGTGTCGAATCTCAAACGGGGAACTACGGTTCACTCATACTAGTATGAGCCTACGAGTCTATAAGATTGAAAACCACATACATACAATAGACAGAAATAACATTATATACGAGCAACCAACAAGCAATAACATTATATAAGTGAAATGTAACTTTTGATTACAGCAGCAATAACATTACTATATAGAGGCAAGATTACAACAAACTTGTCCCTCAAATATTAATCAATTGTACAGATTATTTAACAGTTTCAAGTAGTTATTTCTAGAGTAAGGCTCTACATCTATATGTGTTTGATGATTTTCTTTTCTAATGTTTAATTCTAATCCAATAGTATTTATTTATTTTTTTATGTAGGACTGAACTCACCATTTTTTTAAATCTGAAGGGGATACAAAGATTATTCAGTAGTTTGTTTCCCTATACACTAAGGTCATTTATTTCTAATTTGATAGCCTAAAGCTTCTTATTCTATTCATCCTTTACTTGGTTTCCATAAAGACCATTGAATGTAAGTTTGAAGGAAATCAAGTCTTCAAAAAACATTAATCTTACCTAAACTAAGTTGAACACTTTTCAGGTCCCATATAACTAATGTCACAGGCAATGAAAACACAATGACATTGAAAGAAATGAAAATAGAGACACAGGCAATGACACAGGAAATGAAAAAAATGAAAAAAAAATTAAGCACAACAATGAAAACAGAGGCAATGACACAGGCAATGTCACAGGCAATAAGCAGAGACAGAGTTCAGCTTCAACAATGAAAACACAAACTCAGAGACCTATATTTGTTCATGTTCGACTACACACAAACAGAGAGACAAGATTTCTAGACAATGGTGATAAAGTATAACAACGAAGCAGGGTTAAAAAGTGAATGAAAGAAGAAGGGCAAGGGAGCACTTACCAAACAATGGTGAGCGAAGAAGAAGAAGGGCACGCGAAAGAAGAAAGAAGTGAACAGAGAAGCCTACAAACAGCAAAGAGGAGGACCACGAAGAAGACGACAACCAGCACGAAGGAAGAAGAGAAAGTGAAAAAAGGCTGAAAGGCGCGGCTTTTGAAGTTTCAGAAAGGATGTATATTCACGGTTCCCCTTGAAACCGTGAATATATTACACATATATTCACGGTTGAACAAACAACTGTGGATAAATGTTAACTATTTATCCACGGTTACGAGCCCAACCGTGGATAAATATTAAATCTATAATCACAGTTATAAAAACAACCGTGGACATACAGTACCCAGTGTTTAAACCCTAAAACCTGAACTATATATCCACGGTTGGAAATACAACTGTGAATATAGACGTCAATATATATCCACGGTTAACATCATAACCCTGATCATACCCATGAATATATATTCACGGTTGTGCGCACAACCGTGGATATATATTTCAGGTACTATATATCCACAGTTGACTCCTCAACCGTGAATATATATATTGATGGGTACGTTCACGGTTATGATGTTAACCGTGGATATATAGTTTTCCCTGATTATATCGTTCACCTTATAATTTCAAAAATCCCACCGCGCATGTTTTTATCACTGATCCTCTTCAACCCGTGAATATATCTCGTTGTTATATCCATTTTTCCACTAGTGTGGTAGGGTAGTGGTCGTCGTGACAGTGGTGACAGTGATTGCGATGACGATGATGATGACGACAATGGTGGTAGTCACGACAGTGGTAGTAGTGGAGAGGTCCTTTGCAATGGCAACAATGGTAGTGATAAAAGTCATTTTCGTCATGACAATGGTGATAACATTTGTGACGATAACACTAGTAATGGTGGCGCGTGGTGGCGATGGAGAGGGCGGTGACATTGGCAACAATAATAAAGGTGGTGGTGGTGACAATGATGGTAGTGTCGGTAATGACAATAGTGATGGTGGTGGTAGGGTGACATGGTGGTGACGCTAGCGAATATGACGATGATGGTAGTGGTTATAGTGATGGTGGTGGAGGGTGTTGTGATGGTGGTCGTGGCGGTGACAATGGCGGTGGTAGTGGGGTGGTGGCGATGGCGACAACAATAACGATAGTGGTGGTTGTGGAGTTAGGGTGGTGATGGTGACAATGATTATGGTTACGATTGTGGTGGTGGCAGAGGGTATGGAAATGGTAGGAAACAATGGTGGTGGTTATTTTAACGATAATGGTGATGGTGGTCATGATAGTAGGGTGATGGCGGTGGTAGGAACAATAGTGGTGGTAATGATAATAACGATGATGGTTGTGGTGGTAGGGTGGTGATAATTGTGATCGTGGTGGCGATGACAATGGTGAAGGGTGTGGGGATGGTGGGAACAACAGTGATAGTGGTGGTGACGGCAATGGCGATGATGGTCGTGATAGTGGCAATGGCAGTTGTCGTGGGGTGAGTGGGGGCAATAGTAATGATAATGGTGGTGATTGTAACAGCGAAAATAATGGTGGTGACGATGGTGGACAACAAGTGTTAAAAATTTTTAAAACTAAAAATAAAAAATAAAAACCTATTTTTTCTTATTTTTAAAAATAACTAAAAAATCATTTTGAAAATAAATAAAAATTCACTTTAACACATTTTTTTATGGAATAGGTTATGTTTATAGTTAGGTATACAAGCCCGCCTGCCCCACAACAGGCCAGCTCGCATAAGCCCACCTCGCAATGAGCCAACCCACATAGCCCATATTTTAAATGGGTCAATTTTTTCAGGACCGCAAGCCCACGGGCTAGCCCATATATATATATATTTATATTTTTTATTTTTACTTTTTTGTTTTAAAATTATTAGGCTTCGATCCAAAACATATTTTTTTATGAAACTCAAGCTACATATAATCTAAAACATTTAACCATCCAAAATTGAAAACTTTCACAACTAATTTTAAATAAATTAGCAACCAATAAAATTTAAATATCAAATTTCTCATATTTCAATGTAAGGAACAATGATATAACATCACATTAAGTGAAAAGTTTTTCTTTTTTTAAAAAAAAAGTGTAGTGTGAAAGTGAATGGTATAAAAAAAAGGTAGAATTTATTTAAAATAAAATAATAAATTTAAATATAGACTGGGTCACAGGTTGGACCTGTTTAATCCGCGGGTTAAACGGGTCGAGCCCATGAGCCCGCATAAGAGTGGGTTAAATGAGCTAGCCCGCGGGCTCGGACCCGTATACCCAGCTTTAATTTTATTTTTAAATTCACTTTTAAAAACAAAAATAAAAAACTCACAACCACCTTGAACAAGTACTTAGTTTTTTACTTTTTTATTTTTATCTTTTTAATTGTTCATATTTCATTTCTTTTGCAATTTCTCTTTTCTTCCACTTTGACTCAGGTGTACCTTTTTATAATTATTAGGAAATACTGTTAAGGTTTAATTAAAATCTTAGTTTAGTAACTTTTAAAAAGGTTTCAATTTGAAACCAAAAAAATGAACCTTTTAATCCATTAACTTTATCTAATCAACCAATTTGGTCAATTCTGTTAGGTTTGTCTAGTTCTGTTAACAGATTACTCATATCATGCCACATGTCATAATAATTGAAGATAAGACATACAACCACTAGACTAACATGTTTTTAAAGTATTGACAATGTTTATTATGTATAGGTTAAATATGTTTTTAGTTCTTGTACTTTGACTAATGTTTGGTTTTGGTCTTTCAATTTTTTTTGTTCTTTATCGATCCTTATAATTTTTATTTTGTTGAAATTGATCCTTAAAAATATTGATAAAGAAGAAGATACAATTCATTTTGAGTAGTTAAATAATGAAATAAGTTAAAGAGTCTGAATAGAGAACATATCAGGTAGCATTTTCATTATTGTGTTAACGGTGTTACATTTTAAAATCAATTTTAATATATTAGGAACAAATTTCAACATATTAAAAACATAAAGACCAAAATGATAAAAAAAAATTAAGGGACTAAAACTAAAAATTAGTCAAAACACTAAGATCAAAAACATATTTAACTTTGGTATATATAAACACTTTCATTTAATGTTTTTTATATAATTCAAATATAACATTCAAATATATTGTATTTTAATATTAATAGAAGATATCTTTCATTATTTTTATAAAATATTTATTTACGATATATATTATATTATATTTTTAACAAAATATATATTTTATTGTTTTTTATTTTTTTATAAAATATATATTTGTGATACAATATAATCATATTGAATGAGCCTACTATTAGTCACTAGCTCTAGACTAATGTATATTTATGATACAATATAATCATATTACTCTGATCAAAACATATGGGTTACAATGCAGACATTGATGTTCTACCGTGTTTTTAGCTATTTTTTAACAGCATATTGATCCCTGTAGTTTCAACGACAATTTGATTTGCATATAAATTAACGAATCGATTCTATAAATGCAGGCGATTTTTGTTTTGAACAAATTCAATGGGAACTGTGAAAATGTCATTTTCTTTAACATGTTAGCCGACAAATTAAACTGGTGATTATGATATAGAGTTGCCCGCCACTCACATCTTGCTTATCCTTACAACCAAAACTAAGAAATTAAGTCATAGCATTTTTATATCAACCACATAGAAAATACGTAAAGTTAGAACAATATTGCACGTATATAACTGTCATTGGTTTTCCAATGCAATACGAAACTTTTTGAGAGTGTTATAAGCGAAGGAAGAAAGATAACTCAATAATATGCGTTTCCCTCTTCTTTTAGCGTGTGAGAAAAAGCAATTTAATATGGTTAACTTTACGTTTTGTCCTTTGCCTGAGTCATGCCATAGTGATGAGTTTCTGGTCACTGGTCAGGGATAACTAACTTCCTTTCAAGCCTAATAAATCCCATTTTGATTGCTTTTTTGTATGGATAGATGATCCCTAATTCTATATATAATGGTATCTATTCTTCATTCACATCGTGACACTATCAACTTTTACTTTGTTTTGAATCCCTCTCCTTATCATATTCTATTGCTTCTATGGTCTAAATTGTGAAATACCACTATTTTTTTCCCTTTGTTGAAGCAGCTTTTTATCTGATCCTCAACAGATAGATTTTCGAATCCTTTATGGTCAACAAAGGCAATGATATTACATTTTCTTGAATATTTTTCCAACACATTAATCTTAGCTTATGTTATGAACTCAGACCCACAAGTCCTTCATAGTTTGCAAATAGTTTGTATATTTATATTTCACTTTCATAATTATATATATATATATATATATATATATATATATATATCATTTCTCTAATATTAATTTTATTATGGTTTTATTTAAAGTTTTAGTCTGAATATATATATATATATATATATATATATATATATTAAATGTTAAATTGATAAATGAAGTTTTATTAATTTAAAGAAAAATTTGACAAAGAAAAAAAATCTCAGGTCATAAAAATTTAATAAACCCAGTTATAATTTTGTAAGCTTTTACGAAGGCCAAATTTAATAGATAACCTGTGTACATATTAATTTACGCATTTTAAATAGATAACATAAAACATATACAAATAATATGTATATATATATTATATAAAAATTTTCTATCTCTAAAAGTACCACAGGTTTTATTTTTTTTAATTGTTACCTAAATTGAATAGTCATTTACTTCTCTTTTAATTATATCATTTTGACCTTTTATATTTTCAATCATTTTAATTTTAATTTTGTATTTTTTATATTTTCATAAAATACAATTAAGAATAAAATAAATTTTACACAGAATTTTTTATATAATTACATGTGAACATTTTAAATAGATAAAATATAATATATAACAACATAATATCTATATATATTGTGTGTGTTACAGTAAAAATAAGCAAACATTACTTAAAATTTAGTATTTAATTAGTTAATTTAAGTTTTTCTTGTTTTATTAATTGTAATTTTATTTATACCAGTCATATTAACAAAAAGATCACATGATTTTTTCAATTAACGCACAAATTTGTTTAACTTTTCATTATATAATGGGTTTGGTTAAAAAAATAATACAAAACGTAATGGAAACCACAAAATGGGTATAAAATTAAATACTCATGTAACATCCCAGTTATTAAAATTAACTTCTTCTGTTATATGAAATTAATAAATAAATTAATGGACAGTATTGTGTGATTTAAATTAAATTAATTGGGTATTTCAATTAGTAATTAGATTAAATTGATTAATTAATTAAAATTGATTAATTAAGAAAGTAGTTTTAAATTAAATGGTGATGGTAGAATATTAATTACCATGAAGTAAAAGTAAAATTTATTTATTTATAAGAAATAAAAAAATAGAAAAGAAAAGCATGAAAGGACAATAAAGCCCTTGAGTGCAAAGTTAATGTACATTCCACTTCTCCATTTTCATGCGAGTGTTCGAGAGAAAGAAACAGAAGTACCATTATCATGGTCGTGTGATCCTTGTGCCAATTGACCTTCGATTTTACACTCAAAGTTAAAATTGACCACATTTCTGGGATTGGGAGAATGAAGGGAGCATGTAGGTACCTTCAATTTCACATTTCTCCTTCTTTCTCACTTTAGGCCAAAATTGGGTATTATGGAGAAGTCTTCATTTTCCTTTTGAATGACAAATTGAAGCTTGGTGATAACTCTTGATATAATAGGTGCTGCTAAATAATCAATGAGGTTTTGTTTTGGTGTTGTTAGGTGGTGGAGCGAGTGTTCGAGGACCTTTAAGCGAAGTGGAATCTTGAAACAATTGTCGGAAGTGGAAACAGTAAGCTTCAGGAATTTTGAATTGAAACTTGAAACCATTTTGGTAAAATGAATAATGATTTTGGAAGTCGACGCTTAATTTCACTTTGTGGATTTCTTAATTTTAGTTACCCTGAGGAGTCAGTGAACCCAACAATTGATTCAAGGCTTTGAAAGTGCGAAATCGAGGTAAAGGGGGTGTACGTGGTGTATGGATTAATGAAAATAATATTAATGTCAAAATCAACATGTGGGAAAAAGGTAGGATAGATTAAAAGCATTGAATTAGATATAAATGTAAAAATGTGGATATGAGTATAATGGTAGAATTAGATAATTACATGACAATGATGGATGATAACTCGTTTGGGAATGTAAATATAATTAGAATGGAGATAATGGCCCCGTTTGTTTAAACTTATTTTTAAGTATTTTTTAAAAAAGCACTTTTTGATAATCATTTTTTTAATAAGTAGATCGGAGTTGTTTATTAAAATAAGCAGAAATCAACTTATTTTCAGCTTCTGCTTATTTTTAAAACTTTAAACAAACACATTAACATTTTAAAAAAACACTTATCTCTTAAAATAAGCTTAAACAAACGAGCCCAATGTAGACTTTGAAACATGAAATTGATGATACTAAGTTTTAAGTGTGTAATTGCAAAGAGAATTGTTATGTGATGGTTGTAATATGAAAATATTATATGATGATGATTATAATGTTGACATTATATGATGATGATTATGATGTTGATACATGATGATGGATTAAAATAATGATAAATTATAAATGATGTTGCGAATTGATGAATTGGAAATGTTAAGAATTATGATGATATGAGAGATTTATACGCCTGAATGGTGGGTGAGGGTCCCATTTTAATGGTCGTAGTGTTAGGACTAGATGGTTTAGATCTTATTTGAAGTTATTTATGATAAAGATGTTATATGTGATTATTATGTGGTGTGGACGGCCGATCGGTATAGTTACCCCTCGTTTTGGTTATTGTGGTCGAGCATGGCCCAACTAAGCTACCCAGTGGTCAGGTAAGACCCAGTGGTCAGGTAAGACCCAGTGGTGAGGTGGGGAGCTAGGTAGAGTTCAGTGGACCAGACAGGGTTCATGGGTGGTCGGGTAAGACCCCCAACTAACGGTTGATCCTTTTTGTATCCGAATACTAGAAAGTCTTATGCTAAGAGTCAGTTGTGAAACTATGTGGATTTATTATGGTGTTGATGAATTGAATGATTAATTATAGTGTTGAGAAGTTGAGTGATTGTTTGTGATGATGAATTGAATGATTAATGATGATATGGAGAAATTAAGGGGGTTAGTTATGATGTTGATGAAATAAATGGTTAACTATTAAATTGATGAGGTTAAGGAATTATGAATGATGTAGAAATGGAATGAAATGAATTAATGAGAAATGGCTAAATATATCCCTAACTATGTTATACCCTTCCCCAAGTATGTATATATGTATATATGTATGTATGTATGTATGTATATAAGTGTATATATATATATATTGTTAATTATTTGCATTGATTTGTATTGTCAGTCACTCACCCTTACAATTATTTAGAGATTGAAGACACGGATGTTACAGATGCTGCAGAGACCAGTGCCCGATGAGTTGAAAGCAGTGCCAAAGAGTTTTGACTATTGATGTGTATATGTAAATATATGTGTTATGCTTTTGAGTATTTAGCATCTTAGTGATGGTCAGGTGGATATACATATATATGTGATGGTTACCACTGATTATGTTAATGTATGTTTAATGATGTTATAATGAGATTATGATGACTAAATTTCCCAGACCTGTTATATGGCACTAAGCCATTGATTGTGAATGTGTGAATTACATAGGCAGGTGACTGTGGTAGAATATGACTCTATATATGTGTGTGTGTGTGTGTGTGTGTGCGTGTGAATATGTTAGGATTGAATGGCATGAAGCTAACTAATTGTGGATGTTATAGTTGACAATATGAAACAAACTTGAATTAGAATGAAATATTAGAATTTAGCCAATTGAGCGGGTGAAAATGAGTTTGAGCGGGATTCAAAGTCCCCCGAGTGCAGTAATAAGACCCTAGGCATATTTGTGATATGTGTGTGCAAGGAAATAGATGGTTGCATTGCATTTGTATTGATTTAGGTGATGGAGTTGTTAGGAATTGTACAAATTGCAATTTTAAGCATATCTTGATGATAAGAATGAATTTTTGAACACAGACTACACGTGCAAGTCCAGCATGAATAGCATATAGTACCCATGAAGTTTCGTAACAATCAAAGTTAAAACGGGCAAGTTAGGTAGTGTAGAAGTTGACCTAGAGACCAAATTCTACATAATTATGAATAAGGTGTCGATTACTAAAAGACCATATTTTCTTCCTATGCAACATGCTTATAGGTAATCGATTATCAGAGTCTGTGTAATCGATTACAAGGTAGAGTCCCAGAAATGGGTTTTAGGTGGTTTTAAATGACGTAACTCTTAGGTTTCTACTGTTTATTGTCGAGGAAGTTTAAAAAGCAAAAACGTTACTTTGATTTTACCAAACCCCAAAATAAATTTTAGGAATTGATAAGGGAATGTTACAACTCAACTTTATTAACAAATAATTTTATTCATTCAAAATTAAATTTCTTAATTATCGAAGTTGAAAATTAATTATTTAAATAATACTATTACAAAATTTTAATTATCAAATTATTGAATTGGGAAATAAAATATATCATTTTGACTAGAATATGATAGAAACGTGTACAACGTACGGACATAAAATCTAGTTAAGTATAAACAAACCAACTGTCCATAATTCATCATGTTCATTGATTAAGTCATTATCAAATTATATTCAAGGCTAATAATTTGCAAAAACCCCAGCTTTTTTAGTAACAAAAAACACACAGCTTGATTGCACATTCAAAAAGTTACATTTTTTGACCATAACGTCCTTTTACTTGGGTCATCATCGGAGCACACACTTCCTCAATTATTCCCCTCTTTTTGGTACATTCTTTATTCTTTAATAAATGGGGAAAATATAATTTACTTTAAAGCCATATACATACTTCCGTATGCATTTGGTGAATATAAATTTTGTCTTTTAATTAGTGGGCTTACCCCACTTTTGCCTCCAATATAGCTAATTTTGATCCATAAATACCCTTCTTTGTAAGCGTGTGTCCTCCACACTCACTCCATACCATACCCTTTGATCCACCATCCTCCATAACTTATCTCTTCCAAAAGTCATCGTTACACCCCTTTTTTTCATGGCATCAGATCATGCAATATCCCTCACCCAAACAAAGTTTGTCCATACAAACAATGACCTTCATGAGCAACAACAAGCAACTCTAGAAGTGGTTGAAGCCATTGATTACTCAAAAAGATCCCAATGGCTACGTGCTGCTGTCTTAGGAGCCAATGATGGGTTGGTCTCCACAGCATCACTAATGATGGGTGTGGGAGCAGTGAAAAGAGACATCAAAGTTATGATCCTAACAGGGTTTGCAGGGCTGGTGGCAGGGGCATGTAGCATGGCCATAGGGGAGTTTGTGTCTGTTTACTCACAATTGGAGATAGAAGTTGCTCAATTGAAAAGAGACAAGGAAAGGGGAAATGGTAGGCTTAGAGAAGAGGAATATGAGAAAGAGAAAGAGGGATTGCCAAACCCTTTACAAGCAGCAGCAGCCTCTGCTTTGGCATTTTCAGTTGGTGCAATGGTTCCTCTTCTTGCAGCCTCTTTTATAAGAGACTATAAGGTGAGGCTAGCAAGTGTTTTGGGAGCAGTGAGTTTTGCTCTTGCGGTGTTTGGTTGGTTGGGAGCAGTGTTGGGTAAGGCTCCAGCATTGAAGTCTAGTGTGAGAGTGTTAGTTGGTGGTTGGCTTGCCATGGCTATAACTTTTGGGCTAACCAAGTTGATTGGTTCAAGTGGGCTTTAATAATTTGTGAAGTGAGTTTTGCTAACTGGATATATTTTTATGTTATGTTGATTATAAATAAACTCTGTGTGCATTTATGGTCACCTCTTCTTCTTCTTCTTCTTCTTCCGACTTCAGGGTCCCCTCATTTTTGGCTTTTCACAAGAAATGATGAGGTGAGACGTCAATAGAAGAAATTAAGTTGGCTTGGGAATAAGCATTGTAAGGTGTGTTAGAAAATTTGTATACATGTCATGTTATTTTTATGTATGGAAAAAGATTAAGAGCTTTTTCCTGATAAAGTAAGTGAGTGGAGATATAATACAATTAATATATCGATCAAAACTTCGTCACGAGCTTTCCTTCCCTGGAACGTGTAACTTTGTAATATGTGTATTTGTTGAGATAAACCTCAATTGGGTACAAATATAATCACTATATTCATATATAAGATTTCACACAACTCTTAAAGAAATGAGTATTGGACATAAATATAATCACTGTAGATACGAGGAACAGACGTATGAATTGACTTTTAGTTACCTATTAAAATATCAAAATCTTGAATATTGGGTCAGTACATGTGTCATCCTCATATATCTAATTTTATGAAATTTTACCTATCAAATTTCTAGTTTTAAATACGAGAAAATATGTTGAGATAATTATGAATGACTTTTTACACCAGTTTATATATACCAAGTTATTTTTTATAATCTGATGAAATTATTTTTCAAACCATTATAAAAATAACTCTTATAATATATATAAAATATGGAATCACATGTTATTTTTATAAGCGTTATAAAAACCATTTTTTACATTAATTATAAAAATAATTTATATAAAAAGATACTTTTTAACAAATTATAAAACATAACCGGTGTAATACATTGATGTAAAAAGTAATTCATACATGTTTTATACCTGCTAATCATTAATTAATATATTGTTATAAGATCATTGACAAGAATAAATTAAAATAATAAGATTTAAATAATATTAAAATTAAAATTAATATATAATATAAAAATTAAAAGAGTATATAGGTTAAATCTTCCTTGTGAGTTTATCCAGATTTTTTTTCATTTGGATTTATATAGCATTTATATTTAGCAATAAGTATAAAATCTTAAGATCAATGATTACTTAATTATTAATTTGAACCTTAGTTCTTCATTCCGTTTGATTGGGGGAATAAATAAAAGTAGGTTGAGTTAAAAAAGATTGATTAACAAAAACAATTATCTTTCTTCTTATCATTCCTCCAATTGGAATTTTAAATTCTTCTCTCCTCACTCAAACAAAGAGGTAGATTATTCTCTTAACTAAATTTTCTCGATTCAGTAAAATGCCAATATGGAGAGCCTTTGAAAATGATGTTGTATTCATAACATGAATTCAAAATTAAATTGAACAACCTCATATATAATTTAAGGAATTAGATTCTTTTCCACTCTTGATAGGGTAGAAATAAGTCAGATTACTCATTAAAAATGCATAATTTAACCTGCACCAAACTCAATCCATGTCAAATTTGGATGCTAAATAAATTGAATCTATATAACCGAAAAAAAGAATAGAGTTTCAAGTAATTGAAAAAGTTTAATTATTTAAATTCATATAAATAATATTATAATAAAATATAATGATAAATCTAAAACTTGAGTAGAGTTAGACTCGTAAAATATAAACACATGATTTGTTTGGCGGGAGAAGCGGAAGGGAAACGGAGGAAAATAATTGTTGGGGATATATATACGAGCCTACGAGGGATCTCAATTGTATTGTATTTTATTTTTATTGAACAAGAAATTAAGACTCTACAAAATGAGTCTCACTCTCATCATAAAATAAAGCTAATGGAATGAATCTAGGAGAGGAAAAATAAATCCCCAAGCCATCAATTTTATTTATTTAATTTATTTAATATATATTTGTTGATATTTTCTTTAGCTTTAATATAAATCAAACTTATATATCAAGTTAAAATAAATTTTTAAATAGGTTAAGTTAAACCTAAAATGATAGATTATGTCAAACTAAACTCAGATTTTGTAATCAAGTATCAAATTAGGCTCAATCTTAAAAAATTTAACTCAACTTAACCTATTTTCACCACTATCCATGAGACTAATAGAAAAATAAAGAAACATAAACAAAACTTCTCTTCATGTTTGGAAAATTCAATAAATTAAAATTATTAATTAAATGTTTATAAATATTAAATACAATTTTCCTCTACTTTCATTAAAACTAAAATAGAGTTTAATCCTCACATTAGGTATAGAGGAACTTTAAAATCTTGAGTAAGTCGCTCTGCCCTTTGAAATGCCTACAAGTTAGTAAGGGGGATTAATTATCGTGATCAATGATGGATCATAGATTACACCTACACACAAAAAGGTGAATAAGTGAGTTGGTATCAAGTAATGGGGTTGATTCAAGTGAGACATGTTTAATTTCTTTAAGCAAGATCTCGACTTCAAATTTTATGGAAAAAAAAACCTTGTTAGGAGAGTTGGCTCCACCATAATGTAGATGTTTCTCACTCAAACAAAATTTCTTCTAACAAAAGATAATTAAGTATGGTTTTTATTTTTTTTTAAAAGCTGATATAGTTCTCTTCTTAAACTAAACAAACTAAGGGAACAATTGCTTTCATCTTCTCCACCTCCCTCATTTGAATTAAATACTTTTTTTGTCAATTAAATACCATATAAGCAAAGATAGTAAAATAAATTTACCTAATTTGGGCTACTAAACTATTATGGTTGTATTTGATAAAATGAGTTTATAGTATGTAGTTTATATCTTTTCAAGTAATTTAATAGTGTTTATTAAATTAAAACTATTTAAAAAAACTTAAATTATTTTAAATGATTTTAAAGAATATATACTTGTGTGAAAGGTGAAGTTACCATTTTAAAAAATTATTTGGACTTTAAATGTTATGGTTGACCAAAGTTTTTCTCACATAATGGTTTCTATGTCAATTCAATTTAAGTGTAAAATGCACATTTAAATTAGGTTTAACATCATAACAAAAGTCAGACAACCCTATCCGAGCAGTGTCCTCTTCATGAGGCTTTCCTCCCACATGGGCTCCTCTTTTTCCACCTAGGTGGTTGTCCCCTTTATTTGTTATAGTTTCTTCTCTCCTTTTTTATTCCACTCATTTTTATTTAGTTTTTTTCACTTATATGTTTCTCTATTCCACCATTGTCATTATCATGACAATAACTTTCTCTCTTTATTCCTTCTTTTTAAAGATATAATTTTACCATATAATTTGGTGTCACTCATAGTTTTCGATATTTCCTTCTTCTTTAGTGGTTTCTCACCTAGAGTAGTAAGTGGAGCACTCAGTGTAACATGTTCAATCTTACAAGAGCGGATATTTTTTCAACCTTTGTTGATCAAAATTAGCAAAGCAAAGTTGGAAAAGTTGAAACTATAAGTAAAAAGGAGTTATCTAATTTTAGCTTTCTTGTAATGCATTAGGTAGATGATGAAAGATGTGTAGGGTAAAATTATGTGTTGTGTAATTTTCAACATTTGTTCTGATATTAAAAAAGGCATACTTGTATTCAAACACAGATGCAAAGGGAAAGGGTTCATTTTTCTCAATTTCCTTTTAAAAAATATATACATAAAATTTATTTAAAATAAACATTTATAATAATTTATTTTATTAATGTGATTATAAATATCAATAAGATTGTATTAATTAATAAGTAATTCAATTTATTAAGTATATTATGAGTAAAGACTAAATATGTCAATTAATGAAAAACAGTCTTATATAGTAAGTGTCGCGACATGGACGACCGGATAATGATTTCAACAAACTAATGTTTTATTCAAAAATAAATTATAAAAAGGTGTGGAGTCACCACCAAGATTTTGTTTTTATTTTAAAAGGATAAAATATTAGAAAAACCCTTTAAAAATCTAGGTTCAGGAGTTAGTTACGAATAGGGAAGGTATTAGCACTCATATTCGTCTGTTACAAAGAAATAGTACCTTAATTAAACTGCAAAATTATTTTTTAATAATTTAAAAGTAACCATATGATAAAGAAATAGAAAAAAAAACAAATATCTACATAAAAAATTAATTTTAAAAAATGGACCCAACAAGAATTGATCTTGCTCCTACGTATTCCCAAGTGCAATGGAAAATCAAGATTACGTAGTTTTTATTAGAAAGTACTCTTATGATCTTGTTTAATCGATATCATGTATCTCACGACGCTGATATGATTTTTAGAGCAACTTTATTGATGTTATGTATCCCACTACACCAATAAAATTGTTTCTATAATTTTTTAAAGCAACTTTATTAATGTTATGTATTTCATTACTCCAATAAAATTGTTCATATAATTTTTAGAGTAAACTTTATTAATATAATGTATCTCACTACACCAATAAAATTATATAATATATATATATATATACTAACATATTTTAAATACATTTTTAAGAATTAGTATTATATATAAAAGCATTCACGCATAATATATCAGGCTTCTTTTAATTTAAGAATCAATATTATTAATCATGTCATTCACGAAAGAAAAGAAGTTGCTATACACAAGTAGGAAAGAGAAGAATAACGAAAACAATCACAAACAAGCGTAAGAAAAAAAAATGTACCTTTACTTGAGTAGAACCAAACTTTCTTCCCTTTTTTAGAGTTTCTTAGTGACTGCTAGCCTTTTTTAGAAACCTATATGTGTTATTTATAGGTAACAAGAAACCCACAAGGTCCAATATTTTATTATTTAAATAAAATCTGATAACTGAATTTAATATCTTTTTTAAAAAATATCTGATAACTAACTTGGAATTTTATTTCTGGATTTTAAAATATCTGATAACCAAATTTAAATTTTAAATCTTATCTTTATTTTAAAATATCTAGTAACTAGCTTTGGAATCTTATTTAGATTTTTAAATATCTGATAAACAAATTTAAATTTCAAATCTTATCTTAATTTTTAAAAAAATTTAAAATTTAAAATTGTTATCTTAATTATTTGAAAAAAAATTTAACTATCCCGGAAAAATTAGGTAACAACAGCTTGCCCCTCTTTACTTATTTCTTACTACGTTGAAATAAGGCATAAGTAAAGACCGAGCGAACTGATTTTGTTCGGGATCTCAAAGCAACCACGAACACCATACATAGTAAGATTGACACATGACATATACGACCAGGAATTTTAACACATAAATGGTGAAGAATATAGCCAGTGAGAAATTTAACACTCATGGTGGGAGTAAGAAAATTAGCAAGAACAATAGGGACTATATACGACGCACAACACATGTGACACATACGACAGAACACAAGACATACGACACATATGGCAAGAAGTACATATAACACATACGATAAAAAACACAACACATACGAACATACGACAAGAAACATAACCCATATGACATTACGGTAAGAATTTAAGATAAACAAAGACCTAACACATGTGGCATTACAGGTAAAAGTGCAAAAAATTTAACATGGTGTGAAATTTTTGTCAAAAGCTGAAATATAACGTAAAGAATATATGGAAGGAAAAATTGTATTTATTCAATGGAATGACAATGGTTTATATAGCTTACATGAAGTGCAAAATCAATACATAATAAAACCGTAACCCATGATGCTAGGCAACAAACCCCACACATGGTAACTGACCGAATTAAAAGGAAAACTAGTTCTAGAAACTAGGACTTATTCAAAAACATGTTTAAACAGACTTTAACTTAAACTAGATTTTAAATTGACATTCCCTCCCTTAAGCTGATGCATTTGCAGCTAGCTTACTTCAATGACCGTTACTCCAAGCATGCTACGAAGCTTTTCAAACCTCTCAAGCTTTAAAGGTTTTGTCATTATGTCTGTAACTTAGCTCTCAGAACTGCAATAGCTTAGTTTCACAACTTCATCCTTTACCAAATCTTTGAGAAAATGGAATCATACTGCAATGTGTTTGCTTCTGCCATAAAAGATTGGATTCTTGGACAATTGAATGGTAGAATTATTGTCATATAATATCACTGTGCCAGTTGCTTCCTTCTCTTCTGATCTGGTATGTGAGCATGAGTTACGCATCCAAAGACCTGGAAGTGATCCACTTTTGGCTTTTCACCACTCCATGCTTCCTCTGGAGTTTTCTGTCCAACTGCTGAAGTTGGACTCCTATTTTGTACATGGATGCACCACTTAGCTGCCTCAGGCCAGAAAGCTTTGGGGACTTGTCTCTCGTTCAATGTTGCTCGTACTGCATCCATGAGTGTTTTATTTTTCCGTTCAGCGAATCCATTTTGCTGAGGCGTATAGGCAGTGGTTAATTGTCTGGAAATTCCTTGATCCTTGTAGAAGTTTTCAAACTCTGTTGAGGTAAATTCACCTCCTCGATCAGTTTTTAGACAAGTGATGGATGCATCGGCTTCCTTTTCAACAGAGGCTTTGAATCTTTTGAACATAGTAAATGCTTCTGACTTCTCTTACAAAAAATAGACCCAGGTTTTATGAGAAAAATCATCAATAAAGTTTAATATATACCTCTTATTGTTGTTTGAGGATGGTGTTATGGGACCATAAATATCGGTATGAATCAGCTGATGTTTCCTTGAGGCCCTCCATAAACTTTTCTTCGGTATTGACTCTCGTTGCTGCTTGCCAGTGAGACAGGTAGTGCAGATTCCCTTTGGGGACTTTAATAATGGAAGTCCAATGACCATCTTCTAACACGCAAGTGTGTTTAGACCTTTGTAGTTAAGGTGGCCAAACCGGTAGTGCCACAGGTGGGTTTCCTGGTCTGAGGTGGTATCCGCTTGCATGCACATAGAATCTTTAGGTGCTGCAATAGTTGTTAAGTAAAACATCCAATTTCCCATCATACTAGTGTGCATTATTAACATCTCTTCGGATGAAACATTTTGTAGCCACCATTTTGTATTAAGATGGATAACCCCTTTTCTTGGAGTTGGCCTAAGCTCAACAGATTGTTTTTAAGCTCAGGAACAAAGTAAACATCAGATATTACCTGTGTAGTACCATTAATTTATACATATATGTTTCCTTTTTCTACAACTATCATTGTGGTATTGTTTCCAAGTTTCACAGTTCTGCATAATCCATCTTCCATTTCCATAAACCATTCCCTATTTCCCATCATATGATTGCTGCAACCGGAGTCTAGGAACCATACTTCTTCATGAATAGTTTGATGCAGCTCTTCATATTCCACAAGTAAGAGCTCTTCTTCTTCTTTAAGATCCATATAGTTAGCCTTCTCCTCCAATCTAGGCACTCATATTGAAAGTGACCCAGTTTGTGACACTTAAAGCACTCAATGATTGCTTTATTGAATGAGTGTCTATCTCTGCCTCTTCCTCCTCTACTGCTGCGTCCCCCTCTGAATGTGCCCATGCCTCCTCTACCCTTAGGAAGTTGATCATCATCAGTTATCATTAAGACTTGTTCCTCTATTTGGAATCCTTGCATGCGTTTCTCATGTACCAAAAGACTGTCATGCAGTTCATCAATGCTTAAAATACCTGAATCATTTGATTCTTCTATTGAATATACAACATAGTTGAACTTAGGTGTCAAGGATCTGAGTATTTTCCTAACAACCATGTTTTCCTCCATTGTTTCACCATTTGATTTCATTTTGTTGACCACATAGAGAGTTATGCCCATGTAGTTTATCAATGGTCTCCCCTTCTTTCATAACGAGTAACTCAAATTCTCGTCTCAGTTCCTGAAGCTGTGCCCATTTCACCTTTGTGGACCCTTGGTACTTCCTCTGCATAGAGCTCCATATTACCTTTGAAGTGCTCTTATCAAGGATAGTTTCAAGAATTTCTCTGTCAATGGCTTGAAATAGAAAATTCTTGATTTTCAAGTCTTTGATCTTGGCCTCTTCAATACTCTTTCGTTGTGCCTCAGTTAGAGTTGTTCCAATTGCAAGAGTTGGTATACCTTCTTCTATAAGGTGTCATATTTCTTTGCTTCATAAGAAGTTCTCCATAGTCATTGACCAAAAGTCATAGTGGCCATCAAACTTTGGAATGGCGGGTTGAACAAACCTTTCAGACATAGACATTTTTAACCTTTCAGAAATTTTCTTTTCCTCAAACTCACTCATGCACTGTGATTGCGCAGGTTTCTTTCCTCACACTTGCTGCGTAAATTTCTCTCCTCACGCTGTATCAGGCCCCTTATGGAGCTCTGATACCAATTGTCAAAAGCTGAAATATAACGTAAAGAATATATGGAAAGAAAAATTGTATTTATTCAATGGAATGACAATGGCTTATATAGCCTACATGAAGTGCAAAATCAATACGTAATAAAATCGTAACCCACGATGCCAGGCAACAAACCCCGCACATGGTAACTGACCGAATTAAAAGGAAAACTAGTTCTAGAAACTAGGACTTATTTAAAAACATGTTTAAACAGACTTTGACTTAAGCTAGATTTTAAACTAACAAATTTAACACAAGTGGAAATTTAGCAGGAACGGTTGGGAGTATATACGACGCACAATACATACGACAGGAAACACAACACATACAACACATATGGCAAGAAGCACATACGACACATACAACAGGAAACATGACATATACGACACATACGACAAGAAACATAACTCATACAACATATACGGCAGGCATTTAAGATAGGCATTTAATTCAATACCGGAGCATTTCAGGTATTAAATGTTATACCTTAGGTGTATTAAATGCAATATTTATAGATATGTATTGAGGGGACAGACCCTGATATGGCATTTGTCATTGTCAGTCTGCTTGGTACAGAAAAAGTTGTCATGCTCAGTCCTTTATGCCACACTTGTAACTTTTTGATCTAGCATGTTATTTATCATGTTAGATTCCTCACTCTGATATTAGTCATAATTGACTTAAATGGGGAAAGGTTGGATTGCATACTTGTGAGGTCATATTGAATCCTTCTATTGTCAATATCATTTCACAGGAAGTTTTATCTTGGGTTTAGGGCTAGTATCATGCCCAAATCACTCTTTATATTCTCTAATAATTACACTTAATGATTGTGAATATTTATTATTTTTCTCTTTTTTCTCTCACCTTCTTCATTTTTATTTTTCTTGAACTCTTTATCTCATTTTTTGTCTTTTTTCAACACCTTAAAAATTTTCTTTATCTCACTTTTTATCCTCTAAAACTTTCCCACCTCCTTTCTATTTCCTTTTCTCTTTCTCTTTCTTTTTTTTCTCTTTTCCTCCATTCTCAATTCTACGTAAGCCTTGACATCACTTTTTCCATAGGAAGGTGGTACCTCAATCTTGTCCTTTTTTATTTTTTTCTCTTTTAAGTTTTCTTTCCCTTTTTGCAAGTCTCTCATAAAATCTATCAATTCTATCACAGAGCTTCTCAGTGTGCTTTTTCATCATCCTTTCCATATTAACAAGTCACAACCTTTGATCATTAAAAAGTGAATCGTAATATATTTTGCCATAGCTGAAAATCAAGAAGCTGAAATTTTAATACCAAATGACGCAAACAAAACGGGAATCACCTTGAAGTTTAATTTGAAATTGGGATGTTTTTGGGTAATAGGTTTGGGAATGATATTGGCGTCACACTTAAGAAATAGATGACAAGATGATTGATAAGTCATGAAAAGAAGGCGCTATAATCAAAGATTGATAAGCTTAAGATTGTCATAAGAATGAAAATTCTTGATAAAGTTGGAGAATGGTTCATTCAAGAACATAAGTGAAACTCATAAAATAAAAAAAGAAAACTCAAATTTTATTCAAAACTCAAGTTGATTTATTTGCTTTACATGAGATCCTATTTATAAGTTTTAATAAGCTATTAAAATCCTAAAGGAAATAAATTCTCATTAATGCTTTCATTATATTCCATTAATTACTTAATTTCTCTAACACTAAAACTTGAAATAAACTTCTATTAACTATTATAATGGCCTAATAACTCATAAAAACATCAAAAACTCACTCAAAGGCAACTAAAAGACAAGAAATATGATTAAAGATAAATATAAAAATTATTATAAATTTGATTTTTTTAATAACTAAGTTGCTCTTTTATATTTATATCACATTTAGATGACTGATAAATATTCCCAATTGGGATATATTGGTTTTGACCTTTTCCTGCTAGCTTAGTAGTATGTGAAATAACCTATTTTTGTTTTGAGTCATTAACCACTATTGATTGTTTAGAAAGCGTTTTGATTAAAAATGTAAGAGTTTGTGTCTCCTTATCCCCGTCTTCAAAGGCAATGTCTACCTAGGTTTTCTTTAGTAAGTAGGGAAGGCCTTGTTCTTGAAGGGCTAGTAAGGTAGTGATAAGAAGAACATAGTCTGTTTTGGTTTATTTTCTTGTTAGGGATGGCCTTAGTTGGCTTCTTTGGTTCCTTGTTAGCTAGTTTTGCTTTACGTATATGACCCAAATTTTTCTGCTTGATTATAGTTAGGTGACCCATATTAGGTTAATGACCAGGATGGATTGGTTAACTCTTGGAGCACTAACCCTTCTACCTCGTGATGAGGCCACACTGGATGCTTTTCTAGGCATGAAGTTAGTTTCCCTATAAGTATTCACAAGTAATGTAATCAGGGAAAGATTTTGAAGTGCCCATAAGATATATTTCAATTTCAAAATAAAAAACACTTAAAATAGTCAGCCACCTAGCAAAAATTTATTTTTATGTCAAATTTTTAACATTCTTTTATAAAATTTATTTTGTTGATTTACAATCCACTGATTAAAAAATATTTAGAAGATCAAAATAGAATTGTGGAATGGAAAGAACAATAACTAAAATCTCATTTTTAACGGTGGAATAATTTTGTTGTGTAGGGTTCTAATGTTTTGAAGTATAAACTATAATTTGTTCTTTATTATCGGTCTTTTGCTTGAGAATGTCACCGTAACCTATCTTAGAGACATTTGTTTCAACAATTTTGAAAGCTTGAGGATTTGGAAGATAAAGACATGAAATATCCTTTACCTAGAGTTTGATTTGTTTGACAATATTTGTATGGACATCACTCTATCGTGGAAGGTTTTTGTTAAGCCTCTTATGTAAGGGCTTAATTAGTTATAGAAAGTCACCTACATAGTTGAGAAATCTAAGAGTTTTTGTAATCGGATTTTGTCAATAATTTGATTTGGGAATTTATCTATAAATTCTGTTGACCTTTAGATTGGGGAAATTGTTCCTTGGTGTACACATGTCCAAGAAATCTAACTTTCATTTGGAATAACTATATTTTGTTTTTAAAACTAATAACCGATTTCTTTTGACAATTCAAACAAAGATAATAATATGTTTGAGTATTGGTTAATTGTTTGAGAAAATACTAACACATCATCGAAGTATACAATAGTAAATTTGGAATATAAGTTGAAATTTTCATCCACGATCCTTTAAAATTTTGAAGGAGCGTTTTTTAACCCAATTAACATAACACTCCACTCGTATTGCCCAAAAGGAATAGCAAACATTATTTTATAGTGATCAATATCCTTAATTTGAATTTGTCAGTATCCTAACTTCATGTTGAGTTTTGAAAATATTTTGGCCCCAAGTAAAGGCGATTGAGAAGATCTTTTTGTTGGGGTTTGGGTAATGAATCAATTGGAGTGTTTGGTTGAGAGGTTTGTAGTTTATAACTAATCGATGAGTTCCTTTTTCAAGTTTTTCTAGTTTATTAATATAAAAAGTTAAACAGGACCATGAACTTTTACTTTTCCTAATTAATCCTTTTGTCAAGAGATCTTTAATCTTCATTCATTTGGATTGGTCTAGCTTTAGTGGAATTTTCTTTTTACCAAAATATTTTTCATAAGGAAGGTGTGCAATATGTTTTTTCTATCCTAGAAAGCATGAGGTAAGTCAAAACATATTTTTTTGTATTTGATTAAACAAATTATCATTTTTTGTTTATTCTAAGGTTGCTCTAAATGACTTAAAATGGTCTTAAAAGAGACTTCCTTTCTTAAGAAGTTAATACGGTTTTCCTTATGATGAAAGAAATTTAAATGCTTAATGATAAGGTTTTTAATGAAATTAAAAACAATTTGTTTTGTTAGATGATTGGTTGTTATTCCTTCAATTTCTAAAGGGAATAAGCCTTTAATAAAAGGTGTTCCAAGAATCACCTCATTTTTTAGGTCCTTTACAAGCAAGAAAGGTGTTTCTACTTGAAAACATTGGTTGTCAATAATTTCTTTGGACAACTTGTAATTAATAATTATTTTAGACCCATTAACAGTGCTAAGTTTTTCAGAAGTTTTTTAAAGTATTTTATAGGGATAAAACCTTCTAAAATATAGTTGGGTTTACTCTAGTATCAAATAAAGTCATAGTTTCTAAGACAACATCTTCCACAATATTTTTGATGGTAATGTAGAACTTTTGAATTTTTAGTTTATTAATAAGACCTAAAAAGTCTTCTATCTCAAGAGTGGTTTCCTCAAATATGTGGTTTGAATCTTCATTGATAAAAGGTTTTTCAACTTGTGGCAAAATAAGTTGATGCAATTATTGTTGATATTTTATTTCCTTGATTTCTATGTTGAGATTTTTAATCTATGTTTGGAGGTCTGGGATTGTCACTTGTTTAGTGGAGATGTTGTTTTCTAACCTCTTAAAAGTCCCCTTGATGTCAAATACATTTTCTATGAGAAAATCTTTATTTTTGCTTTGCTTTTTCTTCTCAAGTAGCGCTTCTGATTTACTTAGACAACCTTTTTTCTCTTGGGGGTCAAAAATGGAATTAATAGTATCAAACAAAAGATATTTTTCTTTTATTAATACATTAATTTCTAGTGAATAGTTTTCTAACCCAGATGTTAGGTCATCATCCTGAATTAGCACAACTAAAAAAAAACCTGTTAGCGACGGCCACATGCGGTCGCTAATCCATGCCAAGGCCGTCGCTAATGGCCAAATCCTCGTCGCTAAAACCTTCGTCGAAGATAGATCAGCGACCACATAACGGTCGTCGCTAAATTGCCGACGACATAAAGCCGTCGCTAAAATGGTCTCTACTTTACTGACTTCTGTCATCGCTAACTGACCCCGTTCAGCGACCACCAGGAGCCGTCGCTATTAGTGGACATATAGCGACCACACGAAGTCGTCGCTATTAGTGGACATACAGCGACCACGCGAAGCCGTCGCTATGGGTAGCCATACATCGACCACGTATGGTCGTCGTTATTGGTAGACTTACAGCGACCACCTGCATTTGTCGCTAGTGGTGGCCATACAGCGACCACCATAATCCGTCGCTGTTTCTGGCCATACAGCAACCACTTGGGGCCGTCGCTATTGGCAGCCATTCCGCGACCACCTTTTTCCGTCGCTAACGGGATATTTTAGTTTATTTTTCAATTGGTTAAATATTTATAGGTTTTATTAATTTAAGTTTAATGTTGATTAATATTTTGTATGGGGTGATAAACTTTTATAATTAAATTTGAATAATTTTTATTTTAATATTAAATTATTATTAAAAAAATAATGGATTATTTTTTATTATCAAATAGGTTGAATTATTAATGATATCACAATAAGGCATTTTTCTTTAAGGAATTGAAATCACTGCAAAATCTGCCAAATTTATTGTACCTCTGTATCGACTGGAAGAGGTGAATGTATACATTTTGAAGGAGGGTTCCAGAACCTGAAGGAACTACACGTGAGGAATTCATTTATATTGAAATCCATAAAGATCGACAAAGGAGCAATGAATTCACTAGAACAACTCACCTTGTCGTTTTTACCTAAACTGGAGAGGGTACCGAATGACATTCAATATTTAACCAAACTTTAACATCTCACTATTTACTTGGTGCCCACAGAATTGAAGGAAAGGGTTGCAGAGGAAGAGGGAGAAGACCGTTGGATCATCCACCATATGCCCCATGTGGATATTCATGTCATTGCAGCTTAAAATCATTATAACCGATCCCTCGTGATATAAATTCTAAGAATTCACTGTAAAGTCTGATCCCTCGTGAGCTTTCTCAGTAAAAACTTGCATTAAGACCTGGCCTTATGGCAACAATGGTTAACAACCCCTATAGAATTGAGATACCAAGGGTATTCCAACTTTTACTTTTGTCAAAACAAGTCTTAATACGGCATGAATAATCATTCTCCCGTTTGACATTCATACTAATAAAACAAGTTTTAATACACATGAAAATCATTCTCCCGTTTGACGTTCATATTAATAAAAGATTGAAATACTAACATGGACTTGAATCATAAACATGCAGAAGTCAAATTCACAACATTATACTCAATAGATTAGTTCACCAATTCCAACATAAACAAATTAGTTACACATGGTGAAAGTAAAGACAACACTTACAGAGTTTGACATTACGAAGACGATAGAAACTTCACGATACAACGATCACAATACACCAAAACACACTCAAGTATCTAGAAAACTATTCTAGAACTACAACTTACAAAAGAAGTACTCAAAGTCGAGCACAAAGAGAGAAAAGAAGAGAAGTGAATGAGAATGGGATGATTTGAATGGTGTTGGATGACCCTATTTATAGGGCTGAGCAAGGGTGCTGACGCTACGCGTCAGGCCCCTGACTCAACTTCCATTAAACAGCTGATAATGGCCACTTCAAATTATTAAATTTGATCATGCCTGGCCACTTGGACGTGTTTCCACTGTATTTTGGCCATTTGTGCTTAGTAGGGTGGCCCTTGGTGCTGAGTGGGGTGGCCATTATTGGGTCAAAGCTGAGTGCTTGGCCAAGTTGGATGTGGAGTCCACGCAGCACTGACGCTACGCGTGGCTGTGACGCGTAGCGTTAGCATCAAAATTCAGAGTCCACGCTGCGCGTGGTATTAATGCTACGCGTCAGATCCTCCAGCATAATTTTCTCTTGAATTCTTTACTTTTTCACTGCAAAACTAGAGAAAATTGATCAAGGGCAAATTATTTCCAACAACATCCATTTATTGAATTAAAACCTAATTTTCTAACAAATTAACCAAATTTTTATTTATTTTTATGAAATTTTATTAAAAGATTTATTGTAAATTTGAGGACTAACAAATACCCCCAACTTGAGACATTGCTCGTCCTCGAGCAAGAGAGAAAAATAAAAAATAAAAATTTGAAATCAAATTTTTGAGTTAGTCTGAGAATTTACCATAAAAAATATTTACACAATTTACCATTTTGAAATAATCAATTATAGACATCTAATATAACAAAGGTTTAATGGTAAAATTTTTTAAAATTTTTTATTAACATACCAAGCATAATTTCAGGCTTACCTCTCCAAGTGTTTATCTCAATGCAATTGGTAACCTGTTTCACTCAATCAATCACAAAATCAAATGAATTTAATTTTGATTTTCATCTAATCAATGGTTAGTTATACAGAGTTAATTCAGAAATCATAAGGTCTTTTCAGGGGTTGTAATGAGGCTTGACTTACAAGAATCAATGGTTTTTCTTGGAATTCAAAAACCTGAAATCATAAAAGAGCATTTTATAATTTTTAGGCTTTCTCTTGGCCCAAACTTCTCATTTTCTTTTATTGGTGAAAAATAAATACCCTCAACTTGATTCTTTTTACTATTTTTGACTTTTCTTTTTCTTTTGAAAAGAATCAAGTTGCTTATTTTCACTCCCCATGTTTGTAAGAACACTTAAAGATATATTTTTTATTTTTTTTCATTTATTTCAACTGCTCTTTTAATCAATCAAGTATAGGGAATGGTTAAAACAGATTTAGGTTTTAAGGGTACCAAAGAATTTATTTTAGGCTCAAATTGGCTTTCAAAGGATAAAATAATTTTTACCAAGGTAAGCTGTTTGGCCCAAGGTTTCTTTTCACCAATAAATGTGCCTTGATCATTTTCCTGAATTCTCTGTACAACAACACAAATCAAAGATTAAAGCAAAATCAATTCGAATGAAATTATGTCGATTAAACCCTCAAGTGTTTAACAAGATCTCTCAACTTACCGGGTTTTTGAAATTTGCTTGATAGTTAATAAACTTATTGTAATTAAATTTATCAAAATTCCTAAGTTATAAAAGAATTAATAATTGATTTTACAAAATTGGTTTTATTATGTAAAAATGTTAAGTGAATAAATTAACTTTCTAACAAAAATTTGATTATTTATTGAAAAATTTATTATTGGATTTTTCATGCAAAAACATAATTACGCAAGATTAAACACACCACATAATAAAAGACAAAATATAATATAATCCAAAAATAATATCAATGTAAACAAGGAACTAACAATAAAAATGTATGTAAAAAGGTGCAAAAGATAACACCATCAATCCTCCATCCGGTCATCCTCCTCCTCCTCCTCATCAGCATCACCATCAATATCAGCCTGTGCTCCAGAAGATCCACCAGTCTCAGGGTAGGTAGGTGAATCATCGGGCCAAGCTACATGTGCTGCAAACTCAGCCGGGGTGACATATGGTGCTCCCTCTCCTTGTAACCTGTACTGATAAAATTCATCATGAAGGTGAATATATGCTCTATGAGTAGCAGCTATCATCTGCATCATATGCTGATGCTCAAGTGAAATCTGGACAAATCCCTGTATGACAGCATCAGTAGATGAAGGCTGAACTGGTGGTCTCCTCCTCCTAGGTCTGGGCTAAGCCTCCTGCTCCAGAGGTGGAAGCTCGCACTGCTGCACAAAATAGTCTCTGTTCACTAGAACTTTAAGGACTCTCCCTGAAGAACTAGTGAACTCTGGTGAAGGTACAATGACTCCCTGCCTCCTCAGTAAGGCAGATATGATGAGAGGAAATGGAATGGGGCGGTTCACTTTATACCCAAGGGCATAAAAGTGAATCTGCTGAGATATAAGCTCGGCGATGTCGATGGTATGGCCTTGAAGAATGGAAAAGAGAAGACAACAGCGTTCAACTGGAAGAGATGAGAGGTGGGTGACAGGAGTGATGTTATGAAGCATGAGGTGGGACCACGCCTGGGCTAGAGGGGTCAGCTGGGTCTTCAAGAGGTTAGATGGACTCCTTCCAACCTTACTTAGGTTGAAAAAGATTCCATCTTTGCTCAAAAAATGAGCAACCTCCTCGAGGGAGTATCCTAACTCTCCCTCAGCAGCAATCTTGTTTCTGTTTTCCTTCCAGAAACAAGTATCATCCTCGGGAGTAGGCTCCCAAGGATTACCCAATAGGGTACTGATAGTGTCCCGGTCATATGTAATATGCCGGCCCCTCACCCAACTCGTCCGCTACTGTCCTATACTCGGTGCGTCCTGGCGAGTCCTGAAGGCGTTCGCATAAAACTCCATTACTAAGATGGGGTCCCCCTCAGTCGGTAGAGAAAACAGAGGTCCCCATCTCCTCCTCTGAACTTCATCCTGCAGCTTAGGATAGTCTCCAGCACTAAGATCTAATACTCTCTCCCACATCAGCTTTTGGCCCTTAATCTGATGAAAGCGGGCCCATTTCACGTCAGTGCGAAATCTCGTAGGATCCCTCGGTCCTAACACCTCCTGTCCCTGAAGATCAGGATCCTCAGAAGTAGTATCGGTGTCAGTGGCCCTTCTTTGTCTTTTAGAAGGACCAGTGGTAGGGATGGATTTCTTCGGAGCCATCTGTAAAAAGTAAAAATTTTACAATTAAACACACATTGCATTAAAAAGTAAATCACACTTTAACAATCATATACAATCAACCAAATATTTACAAAATTTTAAAACACAAATATTTTTGGTTTTTCTAAGGATAAAAATTTACACAAAATAGACATGTAATTCACAAAATTCAAAACAACATATTTTTGTATTTTTGTGATTTATAAAGAAAATTAATATGCATATTTTTGGATTTTTAACAATAAAACAAAAATTCACACAAAATAATATGCATAAAAAAATTATTTTTTTTATTTTTAATTTTTATTAATGCAAGAAAGTATAACAAATACTAAATAAGAAAATTTATTAATTTAAAAGAAAACAATGAACAAACTTCAAAATAGGCATACTGGACTGATTTATTAAAAACAAAAAAATAAATATATACATGAAACAGTATACATCACTCAAAATTTAACAAAATTAAAAACAGAGGCTGACGCTACGCGTGGGCTTTCAGTTCATCCTCACGCTACGCGTCAGTAGGACGCTACGCGTGAGCTGCACAGAACAGAAACAAAATCAGGGGTTGCACAGCAGCAACCCCTTTCCAAACCACATTTAATTCAATCAGCAAGCAATTTCCAATGGTCATCTAATTCTAACCCTAACCACATGCAATTCTAGGATTTGAAAATTAAAATCAAACTAAAGAGAAAGGATTAGAAAACTTACTTGTGATCTCTTGAGCAAATATGAGAAGGTTTGGAAGTGTTGAGAGAAAAAAAGGGTTTTGAATTTTTAAGGTTTTGAAAACTAAAGTGAGGCAGAGAGGAGGTTTTAGGTTTTAAAACCTAAGATGGGCCTCTCTGGTTCAGTTTTAGAAACTGAACGTGGGCTCTGACGTTACGCGTGGTTGGGACACTACGCGTCCTGTTGAAAATTCAGAGTCCACGCTACGCGTCACAGTGGCGCTACGCGTGGGCTTCTGTTTTTTGATTTTTCAAAATTTTGATTTTCAAAAACCTTTTCTTTTGAGTTTTAAACCCCTTTTCTTAAAAACATAATTCTAAAAATTTTTGTTTTGTTTTTTTATGTTAAAAATAATTGAAAATAACAAGAAAAGAATGGGTTGCCTCCCATTGAGCGCTAGATTTAATGTCTCCAGCCAGACATTACCTCTAATTAATCAGGTGGTCTCCCAATATTCGTTGAGGAATCACCTGTCTTTTTCTTCCTCCTTCTTCTTCTCCAATGCTTGATTACTTATCTTTCATCATTCAAAGCATCAGTTAATTTAAAACAATTTAATTGATTGGGAAGAGATATACCTGGTTCGGTTGAGGGGTAAACTTTATCATTCGTCCTAAGATGTTCATGAGCACTGAAGTTTACCTCTTCTTCATAAACTTTGACTGCAACTATACTTTGATCAACATCTACTCTTATCTTTGTAGTCTTCATGAAAGGTCTTCCTAGGATCAAGGGGATCTCAGTATCCTCCTTCATATCCAGTACCACAAAGTCAACCCTGAAGTGGTACTTATCAACCTTTACCAATACATCTTCCACAATCCCAAAAGGCTTCTTGACAGAGCGATCCGTAAACTGTAAGTTCGTCTTTGCTTCTTTTAGCTCATATTCACCAATGCGCTTTATTAAATCTAGGGGCATCAGATTGATGTTTGCCCCTAAATCTAACAAAGCATTCCTGATGTTGATATTTCCAATGGTTACAAAAATGGTGAAACTCCCCGGATCTTTACATTTTTCCGGAGTTATGATGGCAGTACAGTTTGTTTCTTGCTCTATTTTCGCAGATTCTTGTATATTTTTTTCATTTTCAATTTTTTTATTTTTTTCTATTTTTTCACTTTCTTTTTCTTCTTCTTCTTTCTTTTTCTCACTCTTTTCTTTGCAATCAATTTTTACAACATTAGAAGAAACAGCATTACATTGTTCCCTTGGGTTTTGCGTGTTTGCAGTAAACCCAGAACTTTTCAATTCAGCTATTTCTTTAGCAAGCTGACCCATTTGTATATCCAATGCTTTCCGGGCAGCTTCATTTGTCTCCACAAACTGTAATAACTGTTGGATAGATTCCTCAATCCTTGTCAATCTTGCATTGTCAATTTGTGATTGTTATGGCTTAAATTGATTGTTAGGAGGTCTGTTGGAAGGTCCAGCATCTTGTCTCCAGCCAGAATTCTGATTCTGCCATCCCTGTTGAAAATTGTTAGGAAAAGAATTACCATAATTGAAAGGAAAGTTACCCAATGGTATTCTTTGATGGTTCAGAAAATTGGCTTGCTCTTGCTCATTTCCACAGTAACCACATGGTTGTTCTCCCATGCAGTGCATACATTGTTTAAGTTGAGCAGGGGGTGGTGATGTTACTTGAGCAATTTGGAGTTTCTCCAATTGCTTGCTCATAACTTCAATTTGTTGGGTTAGTAATTTTTGCTGAGCCAATACTGCATCATTCACTCCCAATTCGAGTATTCCTGGCTTCTTCTGTACATTACATCTTTCATGTTTTGCTTGGCGGTCACTAATAGACATTGATTCCAATATTTCAATTGCTTTCTCTACAGTTTTGTTCATTAAGGAACCACCTACACAAGCATCTAACATCATCTTGAACTGAGGTAATAAACCATGGTAAACGATCCTTACCTTTTCGGCATCATCCAGGTTATGGTTTGGAAATTTTCTCAAGAGTGCCTTGAATCGTTCCCATGTTTCCCCTAATGATTCATCATTATTTTGAGAAAAAGAATGTATGGCTGTCATTGCTTCAAAATATTTTGAAGGAGAATAAAATCTTTCCAAAAATTTTCTTTCAACATCGGACCAGTTTGCAAAACTACCCGGTGGACAAGATTTAAACCATTCTTTTGCTTTACCAATCAATGAAAAAGGAAAAAGTCTCATGTAAACAGACTCTTCTTGATTGGGTTCAAAACCAATTGTGCTGCATAACTCATAAAAAACAGTTAAAAGGTCATATGGTTCTTCATGATTTAAACCAGCAAATTGATTGTTTTGAATAATATTTAAAGTGGCAGGTTTAATCTCCACTGGTACAACAGGTCCTTGAAACATTCCCAAAACTCGGGGTGGACCATTAATGGCAGCAAACTGTCCCAATGTTCTCCTTTCAGCAGCCATATTTGAATTTTTAGAAGTAGAAGAAGATTTAGTTTGTGTTTTAGATTTCAAAGACTTGATTTTCTTTACAAACCTTTCTATCTCAGGGTCAAAATAAATTTTACCTGCGGTAGATCGGGTTTGCATACACAAACTAGACAAAGAAAGTTAGTGTAACAATAAGTAAAAGTAAAAAAAAATTTAACTAAGGTAAAAAAAATATTTACCACGGTAATTAAAAATTTACTGTTTTACTGAAACAATTCAATCCCCGGCGACGGCGCCAGAAAACTTATTAACCCGGTGATAGCGTATAATCCGTTCGTTTCCACCACCGGGTTGTTAATTGGCAAGCGCACCAATCGTTTGTAGTTTTCAAAATTTAGATATCATTCCACTGGGATTGAAAGTCCAATAACAACAGTAATTTTCTATTTACTATGGTAAATGTGAAGAAAGTTATGGACAAAAGAATGATTTATATACAATTTATACAATATTCACAAGATAGCATGGTTGAGTTGTTCATGAGATAAAAAGAAAATAAAAATCTATCTAAAAAGTTGAGTTGCAATCTAGAATAGGTAAGATACTTGAGATAAACACAGATAAACAAATTATGTTGGAAATTGGATCCCTAATCTAGAATAATAATGAGGAACTCAAGACATGCATATTTAATCATCAAGTTTCATGTCATTGCAGCTTAAAATCATTATAATCGATCCCTCGTGATATAAATTCTAAGAATTCACCGTAAAGTTCGATCCCTCGTGAGCTTTCTCAGTAAAAACTTGCATTAAGACCTGGCCTTATGGCAACAATGGTTAACAACCCCTATAGAATTGAGATACCAAGGGTATTCCAACTTTTACTTTCGTCAAAACAAGTTTTAATACGGCATGAATAATTGTAACACCCCGATTTTCCGGACTCAAATTTTGATGTGATCAACATAATGATTAATAAAATGTGAGTAAATTTTTCACGTTCCAGCATAATACCAGTGTCACACCGAAACTCGAATCACAGAAAACCGAAGCGTACAATTTAATAAAATAAAGCTGGATCGATAAATAAATTGCCCATAACGGTATACGAAAATAATAGTGTTTATAGCGGAAGAATGTGTATACCGGGCACACGCCTAGTCCTATATATGACGATATGAGAAAAGGCTCGGCAAAGCATGCAATGGCATGTCGTAAACCTAATAGACAACCATCATCATTTTACATAATTACATAAGCAGGCAATGCCTAAGATATAATTATATATATATACATATACATTCAGGAATCTTCTCCCGATTATCTCAATCATCAATGAACATCTTTCAATTTCAATCTTTCTAATATACAAAAAATTATCTCTTACATTCTACATATATATTCACCATCCACAAATTCAAGAATTATCTTATACATACTCAAAATCTCTAAATCATCTTCATTCTCATAATCAATTCATTCATTACACAAGAACTCATAAATGATGCCGGCCAAGGCACTTCCTCTACCACTATTTATCTTCACCCAAGCTTTAATTAAAATCCGAACTCATCCCATGGCAACCTGTATCACAATGCTAAAAAGGAGACCACATGGGAGAGTGAGTTATACATTCAAAATGATGCATAATATATATATTGTGATCATGTGTATATGCATACAAACATCATGTGTGCTTTGCTATCTAAACATCAAATTATCATTCATTCATTATCTCATTATCACAATAGGCATACAAGCCTTATGAATCGCAATTCATATCATAAATAAGCACAACATATACACAATCATAAACACCATCACTTTGCCACTTATCAACAAGGGCATTCATAATCATTACCATCATTAATTCATTAAGGTTTCACTCAAATACCTCCTCGCAAGGGGTTTCTCATCACTCGTGGTCATCCCATTTCAAATGCCATGGTCTTAAAGCTAATGCATATGTCAACTGTTTAATGCATATGCAACGGATCCGATTTCATATCACGGGTGATCGCAACCACCATAATCAATCATTCATAATCATTGGTTTCCCGCCTCGCAAGGGGTACTCCCTATAGCAGCCTCACAAGGTGCATCTCGTGATCGCAACCACGTTTCAATAATTCACATAGGTTTCCCGCCTCGCAAGGGGTACTCCCGCCTCATGATCGCAACCATGGGCATCATAGGTGCTCGCAAGCCCTTTATCATATCAATTACCAAGTGATCGCAACCACTGGCTCATCATCATACAATGGTCCCCGCAGGGCCTTTCACTTTTCACAACCAGGTGATCGCAACCACCGGCTAAATCTCATATCATCATCAAGTTGGTTTCCCGCCTCGCAAGGGGTACCCCTTCATAGAATCCCGCAGGATCTTTCATCACTGTGATCGCAACCACAAAGTACCAATGCTATGCCATGCCATGAATGCAAATGCAATAATGCATATGCCCATCAATAACCTCTCAAGGATATCTCACCCTCTCAATTAGGGATATATTTTAATTTGGCATTTCAATAATTATACATAATCATTCATAAGGCCCCTCAAGGCACATCATTCATATAATTGGCATCTCAATGGCCACAAACATCATTCATAACAATCCACACGTGGATATCAACAATATATTTCATCCATACATTCAGCAATCATCATTGCGTCTCATACATACAAGTCAATACTTGGATTAATCATATTGGCGCCACACTCATCCAAAATAGCAAACACTGCGTATTCAAGGGTATGTTCAACAACAACGTCCCTTTTTCATTTAACATCATTAATCATTATGAAATATGTGTGGCATCATCTATTTTTAATCAACATTGATACTTTTTCAAAATTCATTTAGTTATAATAACTCATTGCCATTCAATTGTCCCCTCATTAGTTTCATCATCAATTATGGTGTGTCATACAATCACATCATTTCTTTTCATCATGATTCATAATATAATCAATAGAGGGGTAAAAGCATACATGTTTTCATAACATAGCATAGGCATACCCATACCTTGCCAAGGTCTCAAGCCATTCCCCAATCACCACTAAAACACACCATACTTGGACCCCTAATGAAATCGCTTGTTGTTACATAATAAAAGGGGTTCTGGGCAATAATGAGCCCATGATAAATTTCAGCACTAAGGCATGAGAAAATCTTACTTTTAGTCTTAAAAATAGTGGGTCATGTCACAAATATCACCTATTAGTCCCAATTTGGCCACCATAAAAAGTTGGGTTCAAAACCCTCTTAAATTTGAATTTTATGACGCAGTTGGTCCGGTGTTTTATGTCTAATGAGAGTTAGAAAAATCCAATTAATGTGAGACGAATTCTCACACCTCTGCAACATAATTATCTACAACTTTCATGAAGAACTCGGAGGCCAAAAATGTCATTAAGATGCCTAAACGGGCCAAAAAAGCAAAGAAAACAGACCAGTTGGGAAAACAGCACAACAGTGGCCATAACAGGGCTCTGAATCGATTCAGGCTCGTGTGAATCGATTCAAGCGTCCCAAAATCTCAAAATTTGACAGAGGGCCTTGAATCGATTCAAACTCGTATGAATCGATTCAAGCATCCCAAAATCTTAAAATTTGACAAACAGAGGGCTCTGAATCGATTCAAACGCCCCTGGAGCCCAAAACAATGAAAACAGCACCTCTTGAATCGATTCAAAGGGTCTTGAATCGATTCAAGATAGCCCTACTACTGTTTTTATGCAGAACAACACCAAAATTTCAACTTCCAATCACCCAATCTCATTCAATTCAAATCCAATGACCATCAAAATTTGTCACAAGCTAAAATATATTATTTGTGACGTGTGGCCACCGGCCTCACTCAAAAATTCTCAAAATTGAGAGACTTATGCACATAATTGTGTTTTACCCGATTTAAAATATTTTTGGGCACCTCAAGGGTCAATTCTCAATGGAATTGGCCCATTCCAATTTCTACAAGTCATAAACTACACATAGAAGCTATTGGGACTAACCCAAGCCATCAAAATCACATAAAACTCTATTTGACTCTATGAGTTCCTCAATTATGCATAAACCTCAAACTTATCACCAACACCGTCACAATGGCTATCACATTCAATGCCAATCATCCATATAAATTCTCAATTCACAAAACATATACTTCATCCCCTCAAGGATGGTTCATTAACATGTACATATTTCAACCCCTCATGGGTTATTCATCATCATATATACACATACATTATCACCAATAGCCAACAATTTGTCATTCATATCATTTCACTATAAACATGGCAAGGCAAGCATGAGTATCAAGCCATACAATAATCATCAATTATATAACTCATGCAATTTGAATGTAAGCTCCTCTCCTACCTTGAGAGAAGAACCGCAATCCAAGTGCTTCGATTGCCCCGATCATTCTGCATCATCGTCCGGAACATAATCCTATCACAAACACATATTTGTATATGAACTTAATAAGGCAACATTTTCTTAAAACTCATAGTCAAGTCCTAGACTTGTCTAAACTCTTATCCACAAGTCTTCCAAATCATCTTATGGACCATTCAACTATCATTATTATCATTTATGTCCAATATAAGCCCTTGGTTCCATTTAAGACCATCATCAATCAACAAACTCAATGGCATATATCAAGGCCTACATACTCATCAACTCAAGTATCTATTTCCTTAATCCATTATCAATGCCTTACAACCATTTTTAACATTATCATAAACATCAACAATCCAATTTAATTCCTCCAACCTCATTAATCAACACCAATGCTTCAAACATTCATCTCCTCATATAAAATCATTCTTAAGACATCAATAATCATCAAAATCACCTATTTAGCTAAAACCCCTAATTTATCATACTTAGGGTTTCCTCAAAGCTCAATAATCATTTCCAATAACCATTAATCTCCATCATTAACAACACCCATACACATATTATCATGGGTTTTCACTAAAAATCATTTTTCATGGCATTATTACTCATTTCCCCCAAATCCTAGAGTTAGGGTTCCATTAAAATCAAGCAATCACCACTAGCAACCATCATCTTCCATTTCTAATCTTGTAATTTTCGTATACCCCTTCACACCCATCCAAAAACACATATAAATCACACCCTACCTTAGGGTTTAACACAAAAATGGATTCTAATCCATAACCCATACATATTTTACACTCTCCTAACAAATAAACTCATAACCAATGGTATAAGCTCAACAAAAATGGTGAGGAACTTACCCCAAGCCATGAAACAAGTGAGCTTCCGAGTGAGGGAGGATGGTGACGAAAATGAGAGGAGAAGAGGGAGAGAGCTTCCATCCAACATCATCTTTCTCATGCTTGGAGATGGCAAATGAAAATGGAAGGAGAAGGGAGCCACCACCCTTTTTGCTTAGGGTTTTTAGAAGAGGAAGAAGAAGAGTGGGAGAGGAAATGAAGAGAAAGAGAATAAGAAGAAGAAGAAGAAGAAGTGACGAGAAAGAAGAGGTGAGTGAGAGAGTTTAATGTTTTAATTTAACCTCTCACTTAAAGTTTTCCGTTTTAGATCAAACAGGATCTCGGTTCAGGCTTAATACTAACTCCAAAAATTATTCCGAATATAGATTCGGATTCCCAATAATATTCTTAATAGCCCTGACCAATGGCATCTCAATCAGAGATACTTGGTCCGACACCCATATCCTAATCGGGTAAAATTTTATCTCACATAAACTCAATAAATTATAAATATTTATAATAAATCCCAATTTCATTATTCCCATATTTTTGGGACACAAATCAACTCACCTACAATTATTTATTATTTATTCTCATCGATTATTCATTTTTATAAAATTCGGGATGTTACAATAATCATTCTCTCGTTTGACATTCATACTAATAAAACAAGTTTTAATACACATGAAAATCATTCTCCCGTTTGACGTTCATATTAATAAAAGATTGAAATACTAACATGGACTTGAATCATAAACATGCAGAAGTCGAATTCACAACATTATACTCAATAGATTAGTTCACCAATTCCAACATAAACAAATTAGTTACACATGGTGAAAGTAAAGACAACACTTACAGAGTTTGACATTACGAAGACGATGGAAACTTCACGATACAACGATCACAATACACCAAAACACACTCAAGTATCTAGAAAACTATTCTAGAACTACAACTCACAAAAGAAGTACTCAAAGTCGAGCACAAAGAGAGAAAAGAAGAGAAGTGAATGAGAATGGGATGATTTGAATGGTGTTGGATGGCCCTATTTATAGGGCTGAGCAAGGGTGCTGACGCTACGCGTCAGTGTGATGCTACGCGTCAGGCCCTTGACTCAGCTTCCATTAAACAGCTGATAATGGCCACTTCAAATTATTAAATTTGATCATGCCTGGCCACTTGGACGTGTTTCCACTGTATTTTGGCCATTTGTGCTTAGTGGGGTGGTCCTTGGTGCTGAGTGGGGTGGCCATTATTGGGTCAAAGCTGAGTGCTTGGCCAAGTTGGATGTGGAGTCCACGCAGCACTGACGCTACGCGTGGCTATGACGCGTAGCGTCATCATCAAAATTCAGAGTCCACGCTGCGCGTGGTATTGATGCTACGCGTCAGATCCTCCAGCATAATTTTCTCTTGAATTCTTTACTTTTTCACTGCAAAACTAGAGAAAATTGATCAATGGCAAATTATTTCCAACAACATCCATTTATTGAATTAAAACCTAATTTTCTAACAAATTAACCAAATTTTTATTTATTTTTATGAAATTTTATTAAAAGATTTATTGTAAATTTGAGGACTAACAGATATCCGTTGATCATGCACCATATATACATGTTACCGGTGTGGTAGGTACAACTTTTTTTATCTTTTAGATTTTATCAATGTTGCATGGTGAACTTATAATTTACAACTTTTACTTTTGGAGTAGTTTATACGTTTTGAAACTTATGTGTAATATTTTAATTACGTGAAAGATAAAAATTATAAAAAAATAGAAATGATTAATTAAGGATTTGTTTATCCAAATGAATTTATAAGTTATCATTTATAACTCATGTAGTTGGTATAGATTTATAAAAAGGTTTTATAGGATACATTCATATAAGTTAAAAGTGTGTGTATATATATATATATATTAATATTTATTATTTCAATATTATAAGAGACGTTTAACATAAATAATTAATATATCCAAATCAAAAAACTTCATTTACAAAACATCTTATGCTCTTAATGGTTATTAATATGAATTATGTAAAAATAACAAATTATTTTGTTGTAGTATTTACCGTGTCCATTGATATACCTTCGGTTAAACACAATGTTTGTGTTGGAATGTCCTAAGTTGGAGATATTATCAATTGCACAGCCAGGGAGTGATGGTAGCAGTACCTCAATTAATCGACAATCCCTTTTCTCAGATCTAGAGGTTCGTAAACAGAATCTGCAGCACTTACAGGCATGCTCATCTTGGAAATCCTTATGTATATGGACTTGCTGCAGTTGATCATGATCTTAACTTTCCAGAACCAATGCCTGTTGTAGGTATTGATTTTTGTATGCCTATTTATATTATTAATTAGAGTCTTACTATCCTAATAGTTATCTTTATGGTGAGAATTATCATTTCATCATTTGTGTTTTAATTACCTTTTATGAGGACAGCTTGATAGAAACCTGGTATCTTAGTGCAAAGAATAGGGGAAATTCCTTTTGATCCTAGCATTCTAGAACCTTGAGGGTCTGCACTTCCCCATGCCCAATGCCTGTAAACACTCAAATGACAAATTGTTCTCTCTTACAGCCTCCTCTCTTATTTATAGGCAACATGCCATATTCAACTATCTCACCTAACTAACAACTAATTGACTAATTAACTAACTAATGAGTCAATAATTTAACTAACTCACTCCCTATTAACTAATTTTTCAAATTAACTACTAATGAATATCTTACACAGATTTATTTCCTATAATATAAATCTATTATAGGAAAGCAATAACAGGGATTAATCTGTACTTAGTGTAATGTAAACTATTCTGTGCAGTAATATCAGATCAGTGTGTCTTAGTAATTTTCTATTTCAAGTTCCAACCAAGATATCAACCAGTAACTTTCTATTTCTGTTTTCAGGACTTAGAGTTTAAATTCCTATTTGTCAAGCTCTAATAGAAACTATATCATGACTCTCACATGCATAGCTGCCACTGAAGCTAGTAGCATTTCACATTCATCTTAACACTTTACTAATTGTTTTAACAAATGAAACAAACAATCATGAAGAAAAAACTAACCCTGACACAGAATAGAAATAGAACACATCGGTGTTGGTCTGGTCTCTGGTGGTCGGAGAAGATAATGGTGATGCAAAGAGAAAAAGAAACTCAGAGACCTATCAAAGAATATGACAGTTCATTTCACACACACAAGAAACAGAGACGGAAAGAGGAGGGAGGAGGGAGGAAAACAAACCTGGAGAGGCGCGGTGCTAGGCGGCAGTGAGAGGCGCAGACAGTGAGTGGCGTGGCGGTCCTAGGCTGTTCTCCGACGAAGCTGCGTACCTGTGGTGGTTGAGTGCAATGCGAGAGAAAGGGAAGTGCTCCGACTGAGGGAGAAATCAAATGATTGGGGTTAGGGCAAATGATTTGGGGGGGAAGGGAAAGCTGCTGTTGAGTTAGATAAAAAAGTTAGCAACGGACCCATACCGTCGCTAACAAAGTCACTAATAATGCCAACTGGCAGACATAGAGACCGTACAAGCAACACGGTCGCTTAGCTGAATACAGATAGAGACGACAAACACACCGTCGCTACCGTTGAACAACTAGCGACAACTGTAGCGACGGATACATAACCGTCTCCAACCAATGCTATTTTAGCGACGGTTAATGTCGTCGCTACCCTTCAAATTTTTGGTTTTCCCCAAGGTTTTGTTTGGCGCCATATATTAGCCACGGCTAATATCCGTCGCCAATATGTTCCCTCCAAGGGTTTTATTGGGTGCCAAAATTAGCGACCTTTTGAACCCGTCGCTAACTATGGAGGTAAACGTTAGCGACTACGTTAGTGACGGTGGAGATGTAGCGACGGAGGCAGCGACGATATTGAAACAAATATTAGCGACGGGATAGTGATGGTCGCTGAAGTGGTCACTCAAGTTTTTCCCTGGGTTCCTTTTATGTTTCGGTCGCTAATGTGGTCACTGTTTAGCGACAGCGGTGTTCCGTCACTAATTTTGAGTAGCTATAACACATTTTTTAGTAGTGTAGGTTAAGGTCTTCAGAGAATTCTTTCTCGGCTTCTTCTTCAGACATTTCAATTAACAAGTTATTAATACGTTCCTCAATTGATTCCTCAAGATTCAAAGGGCTTAATCTTTTCTTTAGCCTATAGTATTTGCTAATATGGCTAGGTTTTCCATAACTATAACAAATAATGGGTTTCTCAAGTGTCCTAATATCCATAGGAGGCTTTGATTTTATTTCATTTTAAACCTTCCTAGGCTGTGTATTGGGTTTATATTTGTAACAATTTGATTTTGATTTATGAACATCCTTTGGATTTGTTTTCTTCTTCTTGCATGGTTGAAAGCTAAATTGTTTACAGAATGACCCTAGATCTTTCTTGTTTTGAGCCTTTTCTTTTTCAATTGATGTTGAATCTTATAATATTAACATATTTTTAAGACTACTTTTTGGATAAAGATTATTAATTGTCCGTAACTAAGTTGATTATATGGGATTTTTCCATTAGGAAATTGGCTTCAAATTTCATCTCTAACTTTGTCCCTTAAAGGCTTTGAGAGACTAGTCGAAATCTTTTCATTGCAAAAGGATTATTGACTATTCTTTTTAGTGTAAACCTTGTTAAGAATGTATCTCTGTACCATCTAAAATCATATAAGGATCTACACTTAAGGTTACACAAAAGTTTGGCAAATCTATCTTTCCATAAAGATAGATCTCTAATAAAATGTTTGGTTGTTGTAAATATCAAGGTATTTACGACATTGGGTATTATTTCACCATTATTGGTTAATGGTTCTCCATCAGGCTCAGTTTTAATAGCAGTAAATATTATGGACTTTTCCTTTCCAGTAAGGTAATTATCCTACCAACCTTTTAATTGGCCAGAAAATCTTGCTACTAAGACATTAACAATGACTTCTATAAAGCAATCATGAGTTGTTTAGTATGCAGTGGCAATCATTTCAGTGTAATCAAGAATTTTAGTGGTGTTATATTCATTTTGATTATCTATGTTCCATTCATAGATATTATTAGCACTGAAACTTCTAAAATTATTGCCTCTTTCTTTTAGTAAGAGGTGAAGGGCAGTTGCCTTTTAGTTATAAAGTTTGGTTGGATTTTTCCAATTTAGCGCTTGGCTAATAACTGAGTTAACTTTGATTTTTGAAACATGCTTAGAATTAGTATTGCTTTCATGATCAGTTTGACCCATCATGTTGATGGTCAGGCCTTTGATTTTAGCTTGTTTAGATTTATTAGTGGAAAACTCCTCTGAGGTGTGTTTGGGACCGTAGTGTTTAACATCTTTAATTGTTCATTTACTTGGTAAAGAAGGTCATTAGAGCTACTAACATTGTTTACAATCTCCGTCTTTGCCTAAGAAGCTACAAATTATGTTTTATATGCTTGTTGAGCCTAAAAGGTTTGAATAAAGGATTTTCTAATGGTTGTGGTGTATCTTTTGACAAGATTTTTTCACCTATGGTTTGGAGATACTTGTTGGTATAATTCGACCATTCCATAAAACTCCTAATATCTTTTGGAGTGATTGGTTCGTTATTGTTTTTTGACTTGAAAAGGGATGCCCAAATTGGGTTTTGTTTTTCATCTTTGATTTTTGGTTGTTGGTATTGGTTAGGAGGAGGAATTTCCAATATGACTTCACCGCCTTTAGATTGCCATGTTGTAATGACATTTATCGAGTCCCAATTAACTCTGTTTGAAATGGATAGTTTATCCTTTTCTTGAAAATGTACACATAAAACTAGTCAAAAAATAAAATGTTGATTTTTGTCTTTTTGAGAAATTCATAACTTCCCTTGTAATGTTGAAAGAACCATTCTCTTTGGAGTTTCCATTCCTCAGAGTTTAAGTCCTTTCTTAGAAATTTTTTATTTATGGAGAAGTCAGATAATATCATAATTATCATTAAGAGAGGAATAGTTTGGAGACTGAATAGATCTCTAATCTTCATCTTCCTCGTTTTGGTAAGTATTTCTGGGAATGGTGGTGGAAGTATTCAACCCTTGTAAATTTGTCACAAATGGGATGGGGATTGGTATAGATTAGGAAGCTATAGAGAAAGATCTTGCAGAGCTAAAGTCATTAGTTATTTTGTCAGATTCTGAAGGTCGTTCGCTAAAGGAATTTCTCCTAGCAAAAATTATTTCTACCTTGCCAGAATCATTGTTTTATTTCATGAATCTCAATTATAGATCTAGTTTTAGCTGCAACTGCTTTTCTATAGTCTATTTTTAGGGAGAACTATGTCATCCCAATGGATTTACATTCATGTTGTGATTTTGCCCTTGTCATATCAATGATAAACAAGGCGGGTTGTCTTTTGGTTTTAGAAGACAAAAGTACTCGTGAATAACAAGTATTCATGACCTTATATTGGACTCTGTAGATTAGAACAGAGGTACAAATTCAAGCATCATGTTTAAGCCATAAATCTAAAGATTGAGGAATAGAGAATCTAAAAGACTTCTATCCAAAAGACTCACTATTTAACAATTGAAATATATAGGTCCATTACTCAAACTTGTCCATACTATTCCGATAGCGAAATCAACAAAAATAATATGCCTAATGTCTCTTGGGCACATAAGGACCGATGCATTAAGTACTTGTTCAATTAAAGACTTAATAGCAACTTGAACACACCCTATATGAAGGTATCTACACTTAGACTTACGTTGATCCATAGATCGTTTTGATAAGAGATGAAATTCATCTCCACAGTCGACATCAAAAGGAACCTGGTTTTCTACAATTTTGATTATATAATCAAAACTGTGCCTACAATTATCATGTTTTAGTTAAAGTTGACCATCTGGAATTTTAGGAATTTCCTAATTATTCAGTTGTTGGTTATCTTCAAAATAAACTTCTTCATTGAAGATGGTAGTTTAGGCTGTTTTTTAAGTTTCTTGCTCTATGAGCATATCTAAAAGAGTATGTACAAGGGGTGTACAAGAAGAGGTGAAAGCGAAAAATTTAAAATACCACCAAGAAATAGAATGAATAAGACTTGACATGTTAATATATGTTTCTAGTATCTTAAACCTCATCTAGTTCCATAAAAAGTATATTCAATTGGCTAGCTTGTTTCTTTTCTAGTGAACCTATGTTTAAAGTTTTATCTATTTCTACTTTGGTCTTAACCCCAAATTCTTGCCATCAATCTTAAAACATGCTAAAATAAAATTTATAACTATTAGATCTTCACTGTTTATGAAGACAAACAACTTAAGACTTATAGCATTCTAATACCGAGTCAATTCCTAATCCAGTTTTAATAACATTAATTCAAAACTACATAAAAAACTCAAAACATTACCCAAATACAAATGAAATACTAAACACACATTTTATTGAACCACTAAACCACTAGCGTTCAATGGCAGTTCGACCAGTTTAATACCCATTTGACCTGCATATTTTGGTAAGTTGGGTGTACCACCCTATAAGACACGGCCATTTATCGATATGCTCATAACCCATGTATGCCCAGGCATTACCAATCACATTGATTTGTGAAAAGCAACGAGTAAAATGCAACGGCGGATAAGCTAAAATGCTCAAATGCATAAATGTCAAGCTCCAGGAGGTTTAGTTGAACCTTGGCCCTTAGTGCCAAATTTCAGTAACCAAATGTTTTAATAAGAAACAGCAAAAGGATACATCGCTCACGAAAAAAAGAAGTTCCTCTCGGTTAAAAATAGAAATTTTTTTGTACAAACCAAGTACCCTCGGAAATCAAAAAGTGAACTATTTTTTTGGGGTCAAATTAATTACTCCCGTAACGTTTCAATTTTCCTCATTGAATTGCAATCAGAACCCTTATTTGATTCCATGTATGCCACAGATACGTATGGTAGTAATTCACAAAATTTGGACCTTGCTAGTTTTCCTGTTCTCACCCCTCTTGACCTCAGCTTCCTCACGGAGAACTGGATTGCCTTCATGACGTACAGCGCCATCTGTTTTGAATCATTGCATCACTTTCATTGCTCTCCATGGTCCTTCAACGTGTTGTATAAAACCAAACATTTCACTGAAACCTTGTTTTCTGAAATTAATACCATAAGTGCCCCCACATGTCAAAATCTCCTTATTGTATCTTAAAAAGATTCTTCAATTTCACAACCAGCCTCCAGTCTTCCATGCTCAGATCATCCTAATCAATCAACAAAGTAACTTATATTAACAACCAATTACATAAGTTAAAAGCACGATGATGCCTATTATATTAGAAACTTACCCGATAATTAGTTTTGAGGATATCAATAGATCTCCGTGAAATATGGCTTACAAGTTCATCATCAATCTCAAAATGCCTCCCAAACATTTTCTGTTGCTCCTCTGGATTGCTGCCAGCAATCTGTAAACCAAATAGGAGCAAAACAGTAAGATTGATACCAAGGGTATATCATCATTCACCTCTTCACTTTTCTTCATTTTCTCAATAATCATGTCTTACAATTGATCACAAAGTAAATTATATAATGGAACTTGACATTTTGTCAATAAAACAACCGTTTCTTCAAATAATATAATATCAATGATCTTCTCTTCTTCAACATCGTGCAATCTAAGGCATAAGCTTTTTCATTCTTAATAAAACGGAAGGTTTTTAATCCATGTATCAAATTCTCTTTTCATTGGTAATAATAACTATTTGAATTCAGAGAAGTTCAGTCCATGAACATACCTTAATGGCCACTTTCTGCCCCTTCTTTGCATAATCAACAGGTTTATGGTTATTCTCAATGGAGGCAATGCGACCAATATCAATGAACTCTCTGGAAGGAATGCAAATTGGAGTCCCAATCTGTCAAGTAAACAGTATCAGAATGGATATAAAAAGATCAGCTTCATCATGGGGGGTCAACAATAATACTCCAGTTGTATAATAGTGAAGATTCATCCAAACTGGAACCAATTGTCTACTACTGGAACAAGACTAAGCTCTCAAGTTGGAATTGTTTGAAGTCATCCAAGTGTGAACAACAGAGCCTATTATTGCTTGATTAGGTGGAAAATGAGGATGACAATGACAATAGATTTTACTATTTTAATTTCAATACCTGTTGCAAAGGGTCAAAAGAAACTTTCAATGCACTTTCTAAGTAAGTTGCCAAAATTAATTGGGTAAAGCAGCACTTCACTTCCATTCCTCCATCACTTTTGTTGTACCAGGCATGAGTGAAATAATTTTCATACAAAAATTTCCACCTCATTTTCAACTATTCAAACAACCACAGCCTAAACTTATCCCAAAGACATGGAAATACGATTGCTAAGTCCTTTGTTAGACATATATCCAAAACAAAAATACACCTGTTCAATCTACTCCAGGCAAAAAGCACCTTTTGCTGAGAAAAATGTAATCCACCAGAGAAATTGCAGCCAAGTTTAAAAGACAAAATCCCTGAATAAAAAATATAATACCTTTAAAATGCCTTCAAGGATATCAACTCCCAAAACAATTGGATCTTTCTTGTTGAAAATGCAATTTGGTAAGATCTTCAGAACGCATGGGAAGACTGCCTCATCGGCAGCTTCTCTCTTTTTCTCCTCCTTAATGTTGTCAATATAAGCCTTAAATTGATCAAACAGGTGATAAATGATATCGGCAATAAATATTTTCACACCCAATTCATCTGCAAGTTCCCTAGCCTCGGGAGTGACTTTGACATCAAATGCCAATATAGCAGCATACTCTCGCTTCTTTTCAAGCATAACACTGGCCTTCATTACATCCTTCTTATGCACAGGGCCTATGCTTATGCCACTGACAGGAATACTCACTTCAGGAGTTTTCAGAAACTCCAATAATGCTTCCAAGGAACCTAGGGTAGATGCCTGTACACAAACACCCTCACCAGTCCTATCAATCCGGCTCATGACTGATCGCATATCTTCCATAGCTGATTCTTTAATATCTTCCAAATCATCATCAGGCTTCACCACATATAAACCAGTGCCAGCAATGGCATGTTCAAGCCCCTGAAATAAAACATAATAAAATTACAGCTTTACACATTCATAAGCATAAGAAAGACAATATTGAATAAAAACTAGCACTAAAAAAGCCAGGTTGATACAACTACTGCTACATACCTGGGCAGTGATCTTTATACCCATTGCAGCTTTGATTTCTTTGTGATGAAGATATGTTCCCTGAAATTAGACCATCATTATTTATTTGTGAATTGTAAGACAGAATAAACAATTGACTACCTCTGCCTGGATGGAATTTGTCATTTGACAACATACTACACAGTAAGTGAATATACATAGGCTACCTTGGGCACAAAAGCTAGTCAAATCATGTGTTCACAGAAGTTTAAGACCCTATATTTACTCGTGGTTGAGGCAACAAAATATACACTTTACGGTTGACTTCATTAAACTAAAAGATAATGCAGCACTGACTATGTATATAATTTTGTTTACTTCACTTTTGTTTGCAATGCTATGGATATGAAATGCTAAATAACATAACAGTTATGGACATGTTATAAACCATGATTTTACTTTCAAATAACAACAACCATTACTTGTTGAGTTTCCTTAAACTCACAAGGTTGGCAACCTTCTCCACTAAAAATGAGGTGTGCAGCCTAATTCTTCATGTATATTCTCACAAATTTACCAATTGATTTAAATACCAGATTAGATGCCTCTTTCTAAAAGGGAATACATATCTACCCATGAAAGAGTTTCATTTAAATTGGTACTAATACTATCACTATTAACATTTAAGACTGCCAATCAAACTCCCCTCTTTGGCATGTGAATGGGAGAAGAAAAACCCAAATAGTTAGTAAGTGCCCTCCGTTTTTTGCTCTCCATGTAAACCATAATGGACAGAATCTCATAAGTCATAATCACCCCTTTAGCTTCAAACACTTAAAGATCCATGTAACTCATTAAAATTCTGTCAAAATCCAATTGCAAGGTATGAGACTTGATCTCAACATTGGAAGCATGACATTCTATAGTGGGGAATATGGAGCCTTGGGTTCTTAAACAACGGTGACTACCTGGTGGGGTGTGGTTCTAATTCTCCCAAGGATCTTATCAAATTTCAACACATCTTATTCCTTCCAATACCATATACGAGTACTGAATCAATAAATCCGGCCCAAACCCAACAAATATCTTGTTCACATTCATACTGTCTAAAAGTTAAGCAAAATTATAATTTTCCTTGAAATAATGGGATAACAAGATTTATGAACAAATAAATTGTTGCAAAAGAGACAGTCATACCTTGACACGGAGTTCCTTCATTGGATGAGGTGTCAATAAAGCCCTAATTGTGGTAACAATTGGTCCCTACAATAAAACAATCAATGGTTTGAACTCAAGAGCAGATATTAAAAGATGATGTGGTGACTGGTGAGAGTTTGTGGTACTTACCTGCATTCCGCAGACAACTATTTGTTCACCTTCATGAAGAACACCATTAACTAGAACAACATCAATGGTAGTCCCATGCCCTTCAACTACCTTGACCTCTAAAACAGTACACTGACAGCCACAATCAAACAATAATTAGGTCAGTCAAACATACCATGAAGCATCCAACCAACTTCCATACGAGACAACAAAGCTAACCTGCACTTCTTCACTGTATGTAAGTTTCTCAACCATTGTTTTCTGGGTCCATTGAACCAAAAGTAATAACAAATCAGGGATTCCTTCACCACTGAAATATCAAAAATCAATCAATCCAACACCCACATGAGAAGCATTTAACAGATTGTGCAACAGTTCTAGCAACAATAGCGGAGATAGTTTCCACCCAAAGGTAACATTAAGGCAATTTTATAGATATGCTGGCGTCCAACATAAATGGAGATCTGCCCAATTTTTCATACACCTACCCTGTCTTCTCCCACCATATCACCCTTTTTTGGATAATTTCAGGTAGAGCACAAACAGGTAGAAACCATTCGGAAGCATCCCAAAGAAATTGAGATGTTCTCGAAATGTTTGAAACAGTAAACAGATGCCTACTAATGGTGAAAAAATTCCAAAAGAAAATGGCATGAAAACTCAAAACCAATAAAATATTTGCCTTAGTTTGGGCTCTCTACTAAAATGAGGAAATATGGTGTAAATATTGTCTATATTATCATCAGCGCTAGTAAGAATTATGTTCATGTAATTAGAATTCTCTTAGACATCTATGCCACTTAGTGGAGCGAAACATAAGCAGCACATTGGTCTCAAAAGCAAAACCTACACATTTACATCATTCTTAATAACAGAGGAGACATCATCATTCATCATACTATTCCTAGGGAACTTGATCCAATGGCGACTTTCACCACATAAAAGAAATGGTGATGGCCCTACTGTTAATTAACAATCCAAATTGATTTTGTTTCACACAGGAGGGTGAGAAGACAGAGTATTATAGCTACAAGGTCCACAGTTACCTTATTGCACTTGTAGGCACAATGCTGAATGTTTCTCCCATTTCTTTGTTTTTATAATACAACTCAGTATTTAGTCCCTGTTCTTTGAATTGAGTAATAATCTAGCAATGGAACAAAGGAAATTAGGGTGGCAAACAATAACAAAAAATTGTCTGGCATGACACAACTAATGGAAAAAATATTCTTTTGCTACCTGAGTGAGCCTCATATTAAACTCATTTTGAACATCCTTGGTCTGCTGCTTCATTGCTTTAACAATTGGAGAATTGCGACATGTTTTCCACCCATAAAGCCTATCAACCTGCAACATTTGAGGAACAATGACATATATGAGTATCACCTGTTGAGCTGTTAAAAAAACCCATATAAGGGAATGACATGAATACTCACCTTATTCAAGGCAACAATGAATTCTGTATTCCTCATTTTTAATAGATTTAGTGATTCAATTGTTTGTTGCTCTAGCCCATGCATAATGTCAACAACCAAAATTGCAATATCACATAGACCTGAACCCCGAGATCTCAAGTTAGTAAAAGATTCATGTCCTGGGGTATCAATAACCAGTAGACCAGGAACTTTCAGCTTTGCATCAGCTTTCAGTTCTTTAGTTCTGTCACGTATGTTCTCAGCAGGAAAGTATGTTGCACCAATCTGTTGTGTGATACCACCAGCCTCACCCTCCTGAACATTAGTACCTCGAATACAATCCAGCAGCTTGGTTTTGCCAGTATCCACATGGCCCATGATACAACAAATTGGGGAACGCAGATTCTCATCATTAGGCTTTGGAGGCACAGTAGTCTTTTGTGATTCCCTTTTCAAGTCAGCATCAAGCTTTTTATTTTTGTCCACAACATTGGCCTGTTTTCCATCTTCAATTTCTTCAGCCACAGTTTTAGAAACAGTTTTATTAGTAGCACCTGATGAGTATGGCCATGAGGGAAACAAAAACAATTTTTTAAAATTAGCAGGAAAGTGGTCAGCAACCGAAGATTACAAAAGTAAAAACCAAAATCCTTCCATTCAACCCCTCAGGCACTTGGAGACACCCAGCAGAAACAACCAAACACACATTGAAATCTTTTGGGTCGATCAAACACCAAAATAGTGACACACATATGCCACATGGGGATCTACTGCTTGCTAATTCCCCCCACTATCTAAGGATGGAATATTTTTGTTTTAATCTAAAGCAAAGGTGGTGAAAAAAAAGTAGTGTTATCATACCTATTTGGAGAGTAAAAATGCATCACACTAAAAGTGTGCAAAGTTTGGCACCAATTCCTGTTGTTAGCAGAATTGCTCAACAATTGACTACTTTATGGCAGCAGCTCAGCTGACACGATTAATATTAACCACCAAGGTTTTGGCATTTGCCACCAGAAAAAGATACCAAAACCAAGTTCAAGGTCTAAATTTAAAAGCACCATCAATTTATATTTCTAAATGCCAAAATAGGTTCATAGATACAGTTCTTTATGCTAGTTATTGTAAGGGTACCACAATAGGGGCCATAACACTATGGCACCAAACCACCAAGCTTGTTATTTTTAATTATCAGAGGCGATAATAACAACCAAAAAAACAATGAAAAGCAAGTCTCACCAGCATTCAGAGTAAGCACAGAATTTTTAATCTCCTTCTTGACAACAGGTCCAGGCTCAGCCTCTTCATCAGCAAATGCACCTCGGGTATTCAGGTTAACATCATCCCAACTTTTAGCATCCCATTCATCTTCATCATCATCATCTTCCACATCATTCCCTTGAACAGCTTCAGGAAGTTCAACTTTGTCTTCCACCTGCATTGGCCCCACTTCTTCGACCTTTTCTGGTTCCTCCAAAGCCACATCATTAGTAGTCTCCTTTGGTTCAACACTTTCAGCTGTCTGAGCAGCAGTAGCCACTGCACCAGCACCATTCTGATTACGATGGGTTTGTTTTAACTTCTTTGTCTGATATATGGGTTTCTTGGTTGGAGCACCTCCAGTGTCTCCAGATGGGAGAGTCACACCTCCAGTGTTGTTGAGAATCTGCCTCCTCATTGCCTCCAACCGCCGGGCCTCTTCCTTCTGCTTACCTGTTAATAGCTTACCTTCTTGTTTCTTTTTTAGGAGTTTCTCCTTTTCTCTTTCCTTCTTTCTACGTTTAGCTTCTTCTGCCTGTCTCTCAAGTTCCTCCTGCCTACGTCGCTCCTCTTCTTCCTTCCTTAACTTCTCCTCCTCTTCTCTTTTCTTCCTTTCTTCAGCCTCTTTTCTTCGAGCTAGTGCCTCTTGCATCTCCCTAACATGCTTCGGCACTTTCTTGTCAGCCACTTTAGTCTTTGAATCATTCTTCTTTGTTTCAACTACTTCAACTTTAACTTGTGCAGTTTCAATTTCTGGAGCACTTCCAGCTGCTGCTGCTGCCGCAGCTGCCTTCTTCTCCTTTTCCTTTTCCTTTTTCTTCTTCTTCTTCTTTGCAGCAGCAGACTCAACAGTCTCCTCTTCACCCTCCTTTTCCCCTGAGACATCAGCAGCAGTACCTGCATCAGTAGGCTGAACTTTATCATCCTGGGGTGGAGCAGCAGGAGCAGGTTTTGCTACAGGAGGGGCCTCACCAAGCTCTGCAAGAATCTTATCTAAATCTTCCTCCTCTTGAGCAGTTCTTCCACTCTTCTTCTTATTCTTCTTCTTATTTTTGGAAGTCTCAGTGACCTCTTCATTCTTACTTACATTGCTGTTGTCAGCAACACCGGGTTGTTCAGGCTCAACAACATCTACATTTTCACTCACTTTGGCAGCTGCAGCACCACCACTGCCTTTCTTTTTGGAAGATTTCTTTTTACCAGAAAACACAAGTGAAACATCATCCTCATCCTTGTCATCACCCCCTTTACCAGACTCAGAAACAGAAGCATCATCCTCATCAGGAAAACCTTTACTCTGTGAATCAACAGCCTTTTTTGAAGACTTAGAAGACTTCTTCTTCTTACCAGAGAAAGTGATGGGTCCTATGTCTTCATCATCATCACCAGCATCTTCCTTTCCATCCTTATTCTCCTCTGCATCATCAAGCTCACCCAAACTAGCAGCAGAAAACACAGAACCGCCCTTTTTGCCTCCCTTGGAAGACTTCTTCTTTCCCGTGAAAGCAATAACAGGCTCATCAACATCATCCACCTCACCATCCCCATTATCATCATCAATAGCATCAAAAGCCGAGGCAGAGAACAAACTACCACTGCCTTTCTTGGAACCCTTGGAAGACTTCTTCTTACCAGAAAAACTAACCACTGGCTCATCCTCATCCTCACCACCACCATTACCATCATCATCACCAATAGCCTCAAGTGCAGAAGCAGCGAACAAACTACCACCACCTTTCTTACCACCCTTTGAAGCCTTCTTCTTCCCCGAAAAACTAACCACAGGTTCATCCTCATCCTCGCCATCAACCTCACCAGTCAACCCTGATTTCTCATCGTCGTCATCGCCACCTTCCTCCTCATCAAGTAAACCAAAGCTAGACGCAGAGAACACACTACTCCCAGCACCTTTCTTAGATTTCCCCTTCTTCTTCCCAGCAAATACAACTTCAGAAACATCCTCATCATCATCACCATCAACAACATCATCATCGTTATTCTTATCCTTAGCATTACCTTTCTTACCTTTCTTCTTGCCCCCAGCCGCGGGTTTCTCCTCCGACACCGGATCCTCGGAGAGCTCGGTTCCGATGGCGTATTCATCATCATCAATGACCACCGCCTTCTTCTTTGATTTCCCACCGCCTTGTTGTGCCAGGTTGTCCTCGTCCCTCGCCGTTGGCTTCTTCCTTCCCATCTTCGGATTAGGGTTTTTTCCTGTCAACTCAAAACGACGCCGCTTTCGAATCGCGAGATCAGAATGAATATTGCGAGGAAGGAAGAAGTAGAATAAGATCGATTTGAAAAAATTTATAACAAAAAGAATGAGAGTAAGATTCGCGGATATGAATCTGGTGGCTGCGATGGAAGGGGAGAGAAACACAGTTTGCGATTATGGTGAAGAGAGAGACACAGAAAGAGGGGTGGAGAACGATATAGCGGCGGGTAAAGAATGGAAAGAGGGATTGTGTTTGTGCCCTGAAGGGAAGTGAATCTGTGTAATAATAAAAGACGAAACCAAGCGGGGAGAACGGGAAACACAGAAGAAATATAAAAACACAGACACAGTAAGAAAGGTTCTTCTTGTTCTACTTCTAGGGTCGTGTTAAAAATAATTATTAGGAATATATGTTTTACTTTAGATCAAATTCATAAATCTAAAAAATAGATGAGAATATTATATTTATTATTATTATTATTATTATTATTATTATTATTATTATTATTTTGATCAATTAGATTTATTATTATTGATAAGGAATGTTCTATTGCATTAAATAGGATTAGATTAGAGAGATAAGGCTTTTAAATTTAAAGAGATGAGAATATTATAAAATAAATTATTTTTCTATCAAATAGTTATGTCTTAGCTGTTAAGATAGACAGATTTTTTTGAAAACTTAACTATAACTACACTCAAGACAAAACTGCTTCAGATTGTATATATAACACACATGGTTATAAAAAAAATCCATCATTTTTATTGATGAGAATGGATTTTGTTATTCATATCGAAATTCAAATTTTAAAAATCAAATACCAATTTTTCATTTTTTTATTTATTAGAATAGTAGCAAAAGGGAGAGAATTAATATAGAAACAAATAGGTTTAAATTCTGTAACTAAGATTTTTTGTTTATACCAAATATTAATTGTATTGAGTTTTTGGAATATCAAATTTTCATTTAGATTGGTTGATGTTTTTAATACATATAATACATCCATATTCAATTTTTTAAATCAGAAATAATTTAAAGTTTTAAAATAATATTTTAAAAAAAATAAAGTAAAAAGTTAAATTAAATGTTCAATGTGAGAAACAATTATATTTTTATGATTTTCGATGATGTGTGGAGCCACGAAGCAAGACTTAGAGTTCATTTAATATGCAATTGGGGAAACGAAGTTATGAAAGTGAAAAAAATCTAAAGGTTAATTTTCATCATTCACGTCTTTCAAAACACTCAAAACTCCATGAGGAACCAAACACCTCTTGCTATCAACTTAGCTTCGATTTTCCTTATCGAGGAGTATGGTGGAGGTTTCGTCAAGTTTGTCTCGCCCTTCCTGTGGCCAAGTTAAACTAAACATTGATGGATGTTAGCTTCGAAACAATAGTATCATAGGAGGGGTGAGATCCTGTGTGATGCTAATAGGATGTGGTTAAGGGGTTTCTCCATAAATTATGGCATTGGTTATTCCTTTCTAGCAGAACTCAAAGCTTGTAGACAAGGCTTCTTTTAGCTTGGGATATGAATCTTCTTTTATCTTCTTTAATGATTTATTCATAGTTTTCATATTTAAAAGTGATTAGAAATATTAGCCTTTTATCCATACTTTTGAATTGATGTTTGAATGTCAAAGATCTTGTAAACACCTTTCTATCTTTTTTCCTTTCTTTCTTGTGCACACAATATAATTAGTGAATTATGAGACACGCTTAATTGGCAGAGCTAGAGGATGATTTCAATTTCCTTTCATATATATAACTGTTCTCATCAAAGGTTACGACTTTAAGAGACTCATTCTCAAGAGTCATATCCCTTTATTTATTAAGTAATATTTATTGCATATTATTATGTCTTATATACATGAGACATATTTCTTACATTCTCTCACTTGGCTTATGTGACAAAACATTCTTTTATGATTTAATAATGCATTAATCATAATGCATATAAACAATTTTATTCATTTGTTACATCATAAATCATCATTAATAACAAGAACTGATAAAAGTCATGGTGGTTGTATATCATTTATTTGACATAGTCTCATCCATGTACTATTTTACTATTTTTTTAATCATGACACTTTAAAGGGAAATACATAACGTGTCTAATAATGATGTCATTTATATATATAGACAAATTCAATAATATAATTCGTACACATGCATATAAGTTAAAAAATAGAAAATATATATTCAGAAATGTATACATTAGTGAGGAGAGTATTAAACTTACATAATGAATTCCTATAATTTTTTAACATTCACTACCAGACATAATGTTCATATTATTAATATGACTAGTGAATGCTTTGGGCGGTAACCTTTAGCAATCATAAGATTAGTGCTAATATGTTCTATTGAGACTCTATATTTCTGAACTTATTCTTTAACAACAAAGTATTCCAATTCCATATGTTTAGCACCTTTAGAGTACCTGTCATTTAAAAAAAATATCACAATAAATTTTCAACGGCTTGTCAATATTATTGACTACTCCAAGTCCTGAGATAAAGTTTTATGGCCATTTAGCTTGAACTATGGCCTCAAAACATGCCATAAATTCAGCTTCCATAACGGATGCAACAATGATAGACTACTTTGCACTCTTCTAAGAGATAGCTCCTCCAGCTAACAGAAATAAATAACCAAAAGTAGACTTTCTCATATCTATACATCTGACAAAGTCTGAATCTAAGTATCTAACCACCTCAAGATGATCAGATTTCCTAAAGGTAAGCATGTGATCCTTTGTACCTTGTAAATATATCAACTTTCTTTGCAGCTTTCCAATGTTCTATATCAGGATTTCTTTGGTATCTTCCTAATATTCCAACTACAAAGCTAATGTCTAGTCACGTAAGTCTAAGCATACATTATGTTCCCCACTACAAATGCATAAGGAATTCCTTTCATTTGTTTCCATTACAATTCATTCTTTGGGTATTACATGAGACTAAACTTATCTCCTTTATGAATTGGAACACAAGATACTTAGCACTTTTCCATTATGAATCTCTCTAACACTTTATTTATATATGCTCTCTAAGATAAGCCCAACAGTCCTTGTGACCTATCTCAAAATATTTCTATTCCAATCACATAACTTGTCTCACTCATATACTTCATTTCAAAGTAACTAGAGAGAAATTTCTTAGTTTTATTTAAAACAACCAAGATCATTCATTGCAAGCAAAATGTCATCAACATATAGAACTAAAAATATAAACTTACTCTCACCGACCTTTAGATATATGCATCAATCAACGATATTTTCCTTAAATTCAATAGACATAATAGTATCGTTGAACTTTAGATGTCATTGTCGGGAAGCTTGTTTAAATCCATATATTAATTTCTTAAGTTTACACATCATATGTTCTTTCCCTGTTTCTATGAATCCAATTGGTTAATCCATATAAACATCTTCCTCTAAATTCATTTTCATATCCATCGATGTAACTCTAAATCATAATGAGCTACTAATGTCATGATAATTCTAAGAGAATCTTTCTTAGAAACAATGAGAATGTTTCTTTATAGTCAATACCATCTTTTTGAATAAATCCTTTTACAACTAGTCTAGCCTTGTAACATTCTAAGTTACCATATGAGTCATGTTTGGTCTTAAAAATCTATTTACAACAAACTCTCTTACAGCCTTCGGGTAACTCCACAAGATCCCAAACTTCATTATGTTTCATAGAATTTAATTCTTCTTTCATGGCGTTTAACCATTTATAAACATTATCACTATTCATGGCCTGTGAAAACCTAACTAGGTCATTCTCTATTCCTAAGTCAATTTCAAACTCATGTAGATATACTATGTAGTCATCAAAAATAGTTGACCTTATTTCTCTTTGAGATCTTCTTAATGTTATTTATTGTTGTTCATTTACTATAGGCTTATTTTCTTCAATTTCATTATGAGTAATGAGATCATTTACTTACTCTTCATGGTTATTAAGTGGTTCAATAATTTGAGGAATAACTACTTTATTAGAGACACTAGTCAATGGTACTTGCACTCTTATTTCTTGAAATTCCACTTTTCATGGGATTTCACTCCCACTAACTTCACCATTTTCAATGAACTTAGTGTTCCCAGTTTCAAAAATTCTTGTAGTATGGTTCAGACAATAAAATATATACCCTTTTGACTTTTCAATAACCATTGATAGTTCTAGGATTCAATTTCTTTTCTAGTAGATTATAATATCTAACTTCTGTCGGGTAACCTCAAACATGTAGATGTCTTAGACTAGGTTTTCTTCCAATCCAAATTTGGTACTGCCTTACTAGGAACCATATTCAACAAATACATATAGTCTTTAAAGCATAAGTCCACAATGGAATAAGTAAGGAACAATTGCTTAACATACTCCTAACCATATCTAACAATGTTTTATTACACCTTTCAGATACACCATTTTTGTTGTGGTGTACTTAGTATTGTGTATTGTGCATATATGCCTAGTGCTTCAAGGAATTTAGCAAATGAACCAGAGTTTTGTCCACTTTTAGTATATCTTCCATAATACTCACCACCCCTATCAAATCTAACAATTTTCACCTTTTTATCTAATTGTCTTTCAACTTCATTTATAAAAGTCTCTAATGCATTTCCACCTTGAGATTTATCATGAAGAAAATAGACATAGCCATAACGTGAATAATCATCAATAAAGGTAATGAAATATTTTTTTCTTTATTGAAAGAACTAGCATCAAAAGGTCAAATATTAGTGTGTATAATTTCAAGAAGTTGACTACTTGTGGATCATTTCTTTATATGTTTTGTTTGTTTTCCTTCAATACAACCCACACATATATTAAGATTAGTAAAATTTAAATCTGGAAGGATTTGATTTCTTACTAATCTTTGCATTCTTTCTTTGGAAATATGTCCCAAACGTTTATGCTACAAGTAAGCAGAAGATTAATCCACTAAACTACACTTAGTGCCAACATTATAATACAAGGTCATGCGTGTTTCAAAAAAAGATTATTGATTTAATTTATACAATAAATCATATAATATATGATTAGCAATTAAATAAGTATGTTTATACAAACTAAAACATCCATTACCAAACTTAAAAGAATATCTAGTAACATCAAGTTTATATAAAGAAACTAAATTTTTAGAAATACTAGGTACATAAAGAGTTTCAAGTAAATTTAAATGATGCTTAGTGTCGAGAATTAAACAGGAAGTCCCAACAGCTTCCTATGGAACTTTCAATTTATTGCCCATGAAGACAAGCTTTTCATTTGGCCTTATGGTTTGGGTCGTAAGGAATCCCTACATCATATTAGAAACATACTATAGTACATCTAGAATCAATCCACCATGAATTATAAGGATCTTCGACTAATTTTGATTCAAAACATACATAAGCATTAGATTTACCTTTTTTTTCAAACCAAGTCTTACGTTTTGGATAATCCTTTCAAAAGTGTCCAACCATTTTACAGAAAAGACATTTGTTTCCATGATGTCCCTTTTTATGGATTTGAGAAGAAGAAGCCTTGCTAATATTAAGGGGTCCTTTTCCTTTCACATCATGTTTCTTGCTTACTTTCTCTCTTGCTCCTTGAAGGTTAATATAATTGATGGAATGGTTTCCTTAATTCTCAAGTCTAGTTTCCTCTTAAACTAGCATAATATGCAATTGGTGCACATTTTGTTAACCAAGTGGCCTCAATTACTCAAGAGGGGGGTGAATTGAGTATTAAAAATTTTACTTGGAATGCTTTGAAATTAATTCTTTAATAAATATGCTTGATTAAAATGATAAATTTAATCACAAGTAATAACAATTTATACACAAGACAAAATAATAAACACTTAATATATGACAAGTAAATTCACTTAAAGAGTTTAAGTAATATTTGAGATAACAATTAAGAATATAAAATTAATCATAACACTATTTTTGAATACTTAGAAAGTAATAATTAATTTTATCATAATTAATTCAAGAATATTACTTAAATAACTTTAACAATTTTAATCTAAGTGATTTACAAATTTTATCAAGCTAAAAGAACATGCACTTTAATTTTAACAAGTAAATTAATAAAGTTACTTAATTAATATAAACACAAATATTAACAACCAATTTTAAGTGCATAAATTTAAATGAGTGTAGGGAAGAGAGATTTACAAACCGATATATACGAGTTCCACCACACCGGTGTACGTCTCGCCTCTAGGCAACCCACTTAGAGGATTTCCACTATTGAAGATTAGAGATACAACTTTGAGCAATCGCGGCTTCCTAGTGTCCCACACTCAAGAACCCAATTCTCACAAGTACAAGGGCACCCCACCCAATCTCTCAATCTCACAATTTTATAAGGTTAAATCTCAACCCTAAACTATAGGATTTTTGGTGTTTAAGTGTACAAGGATAACTCTCCAAAAGAGTTGATATACAAGTTAAAGCTTTCTCAAAATAATAACTCTCAAATAGAGGATAAGCAAGTTTTTAGCACTCAAAAATAATTTTATTCTCAAAAATAATTTCAAAGAAAATGAAGCAGAGAGTAATTTGCCAAGAATTGAAGAACAGAGAAGGAAGCTTAGTATTTTCGTTACTTGCTTGGTGTGCATTTAGCCTTCAGCTTCTCTTCTATTTATAGGCAAGGGTGCATGGATTTTGTCCAATTTTTTAATTCCCTCAGAAGCATAAATCCTCAAATTAATCCATGATTTAAGTTGCTTGTTTCCTGGCACAAGTTTCCTGACCTTGAATCTGTAAATTGGCAGCTTGATTGATTGAAATTTGAGGCAGCGAAAGTTTTCCCGTAAATCCTGCAAGTCTGTCAGCATTCAAATTTGAAATTTAAATTTACACTGAATGAATCTATTCATGAATCAATTCATCTAGTGTATCTGGGCTTTAATCAGCGTATGAATCCATTCATTTTGAATACGAATCGATTCACATAATAACATGTGAATCGATTCCCATAGAGCATGAATCAATTCATTTAAGGATTTTTGAAGTAACTGGGCAAGAAATCACGCATGAATCGATTCAGGGTTATGGTGAATCGATTCAACCACCAAAATTGCACATCCTGGGCCTTTCTAAACGCATGAATCGATTCAGCAAGGGGCATGAATCGATTCATCATGCTGATGCTTCCTTTTTCATGTATGTGGTATTCCTTTTCGCATGTTATTGCATATGGATTTGTTGTTTTGGTCCTTAGGCACTTTGATAAATTTATTTCACTAGATTTAAGCCTCTGTCAATGCTTTGAATCATTCTTTTGGAGTTCATCATTTTTGCATCATCAAACATAATTAATTTTATCCGTAATTATTATGTTTGATCTTGAATTTTGTTTGTCATTATCAAAACCTGTTGCAACATATAAACACATATTTCATTTGTTATTCATAGTATTATAGTTCATTTGAAAAGGACCATACTCAGACGATAATGAATTCAAAATGAATTGCACAAGGAAGTTCTCAACAACCTCCATTCCTAATGACTTAAGTTTTGCTACAATACCTATCATTTCAGTAACATGCTCATGCATAGTACAAGAACCATTAAATTTCATGTTGGTTATGGTACTCAATAATGTCCCAGTAAGAGACTCATCAATAGTTTGGAAATGAGGACCCTCATCTCAAACTTTGTTAGTGGGAAGTGTTCCCGAAGGTAGGTGAACAACATCTCTTACATGAAAATTGTCATTTCCCCTAGGGCGTGGTAAATGTGATCTGACATTTGGGGTGCCAGAACGGTGTACCATTGTTTGTATTTCTCTTAGGAGTAAACTAGGCATCTTAGTTCCATCCCTCCTCCATTTGCCCGAGCATGACAGGAGGCGGTTTCTAGAATCTCTCTTTGGACCCACACATAGGGATGAAAATGGGCTAGGCCAGGTCGGGCTTTGAAAGGCCTGAGCCTGACCTACATCAAATTTTCAAGGCCTGAGCCTGACCTATTAGCCTGTTATAGGCCTTTTTTTAAGGCCTGGTATGGCCTGTTTGAAGGTGTGACCTGTTTAAAAAGCTTATTTATAGTGAAACTTTTAAAATGCTAAAACCAACCTAAAAAAAATTGTGTTCCATTCCCTCCTAATTTTTTTTAATTGTAAACTTGTAATATTAATTTATATTATATAAATGTAAATATGTAATATATATATTAGTTTATGTTATAAATATTATATATATATATAACTAATTAACAATTAATCTAATTAAATAGGCTGACCTGTTGGGCTTCAAAGGCTTTTCAGAAAGCTTGGGGCCTAGCCTATTTAGTTAAAAAGGCCTTTTTAAAAGTCTAAGCTTGACCTTCTAACCCGATAAGTCTGGTCTATGTAGGCTTTAAACAAGCTGCGTCATAGGCCCCCGACAGACGGTTTGGCCCATTTTCATCCCTACCCACACATAGGGGTTCTTAGCTAGCAATTGCTCCTAATTGATGTGGTGGGTGATCACATTTTATTGTAAAAGGTTATTAGAATAGACGGTATATCTTATTTGTGTTAGGGAATCCCACAGGGTCAAACAGCGGAAACACGAAGGATTCCTAATAGAAATTACAAAAGAAGTGTTTCAAAGTATTACATAAATAATAAAAAATTACGTTTAGCATTTACCTGTTGTAGACGCAAAGCAAGTTCCTCAATCGAAGCAATCGTAGCTCCGTCCTTAGAAGTCCACATGAGCACTCCCACCAAAAATTGAATTTCTGAATGCTAGTACAAAAATTTAGAGTAATCCTAATTTTCTGAGCAGCTACCTATGAGCATCTCATGCTCTATATATAGGCTTAGGTCTTAACCTGATGAGCTCTCATTAAACATTGGGCTCCTAACTCATTCTAAATGATTTAGGCCTACTAATTTTATTTTAGTTAGACTAAAATAAAACTATCCTCTGGTGGGCTTACTCTATGCGTGTGACCCTATAGGTAAAATATCTGGTTATATTAATAATAAATTGTTTTATTACTAATATAAAATAAGAGCGATATCTAGCAATGCATCATTATGTTTGAATATTATTTATCATCGATATAACCTATAAGTGATAATTATTTTATATATTTATTCCTTTTGTCACGATATCTAATTGGGCCCAAGGCATGGTCGTCGTCATCCTTGTATGATCGATTTCATTTTACTTGATACCGGAGTAGACTTTATTAAGTAAATATCTAATATTTATTCTTTCTAGCATGGTCGTGCATTTCTTTAGTCTCACTCCATTAAGTGGCCCATAGATATCACTCATGTCATATAGGAAAGACAAATATCATATACATCATTTACATCCATCGACATAATTTGTTCATTGCCTAATCATAATCTTATGGTCATCTTATTACAAATGACATTTGATTGTATTAAAACAACAAACTTCTCATGTAAGAATCATAGTGACTTAGGTCGAAGGACTACATATATCATTATCACATTGAGAACTGTTTATGACACTCGTGTAACGATCCATGCAACATTTTCATGGTAAGTCTGTCCAGCACAACATTACTCTTAATATTTTCCCTTGTGTAGAGTTGATATCATTTATATCCATGATCCGTGAGATCAAATCATCAATACATTCACACACTAGTTTTAATGTATTTGCATGTCCCCATGTAAATACTTGATTAGGGACATTTTAGGAACAATTCTCATATGACCTATTATTCCAAGGATAAATAGTTTTAAAATAATCTTAAAACTAAAAATACTTATTTTATAAGTTAAAATTGATGCATTAATAGCTCGTAGTGCATACACCAATAATTTGAGCAACCAGTATAGTCCCTCAAACAAGCTATGGGGCAAAGATCCGGTCTCGACATCGACTTATGGGCAGGAAGGTCATTCGACCTAAAAGCCATCATGCAATACTGTTATCACACAAGTTATTGAAATCTGACATCGGCTTCCAACGTCGTGCATGAGACTCATGACCTAATACCGGTATGAGTCATTCTCTCAACACCAGAAGGTCATAGTTAAGTTATGCAATCATGTGTTGAGAAAGTAACCCATAAAGTAATTGATGGAAGGGTACAGTCAGTAGGTAGCATCACTCTTATGTATCAGCCTTTCTACAATAATCAAAATCACACTGATATTTCATACGATAAACTTACCTACTGGAAACGACTCTTCCACTACTCTTAGGTATAAAAACTTATGAATCAATGAAAGAAAGGTAAAATATTTTTACTACAAACGTATGTTTAAGCTCTTTTATTCTCCTTGAATATCCCATTGACTTGAGCATTAGAGTGTCCTTGTAGGTGACACCCATTTTTGCCCCATAACGTGTGAGGCTAATGGTATTTGATCGATGAATCACTTCAAGACTCTTATTCCCCTACTACCAGATCCCACTGGATTAGTGTAAAATACATAGAAAAAGCACCGCTTGAGGATTGGTGACCACACTGGACCCTACACCCTGACTTAAGCTATTTCAATTCTCTTGGCTTAAGACTGCTCCCACATCGGATCCTAATGTACCCCGTTTCTAAAATAAAAAGGTGTTGAGAAATTAGGAATAACCAACATAGGTGTTGTTGTCCATGCATTCTTAAGCTGTAAGAAAGCATAATTGTTGCCTCAGTTTATTTGAATGCATCCTTTTTAAGTAAATTATTCAAGGGTGCTGCAATTTGCGCATATCCTTTAACAAATCTTTGATAATACCCAATAAGACAAAGAAAGTCACGTAACTTCTTCAAATTAGTTAGTTTAGGCCAAGCTTTAACCACTTTCAACTTACTAGTATCCATAGCCATATCTATTCCTGAAAAAGTATGGCCTAGATATTCAATTTCCTTGATTCCAAAGGAACACTTAGAAAACCTTGTATACAACTGATGTTGTTGTAAAATCTATAATACCACTTTTAAATAATACAAATGATCTTTCCTTGCAAAGTTATATGTTAAGATATCATCCAACAAATTTTCTTAAAATGCTTGGAAAATTTTATTCATCAAACTTTGAAAGGTGGTAGGAGCATTAGTCAACTCAAATGGCATGACGAGCCATTCAAAGTGTCCATTATGCGTGTGAAAAGAAGTTTTATGTTTATCCTTTGGATTCAACAATGTTTGATGATAACCCAACCTTAAATCAAGCTTAGAGAAGTAGGTGGCCCCAAATAACTCATCAATCAACTCATCCATTGTTGGAATTAGAAATTTATCTTTGATTGTGTTAGCATTAAAAGCTCTATAATCTGTACATACTCTCCAAGAACGATATTTCTTTTTAACAAGTATAATAGGGGATGAAGATAGAGATATGGCTTCACCTTTTCAATTTCCTCCTTTTGGCTATGAAGATAGAGATATGACTTCACCTTCACTAGAGTAAATCCTTCCACTAAAAGAATAGAATGATCTTTGCGCGCGAGAAGAAGGCAAGGAAGTAGGAGTAGAAAAAACTAAACTGTAAGTATACAATAACAGTGCTAGCTCAGGTAATGGAAAAGACTGAACATTGTGATCAACTAGCTTTATACTATACACCTTTATAATTACATTAGTGGTAACCATGCATCTTATATGATGTAAATAAGCCTGCACAGGAACATGTTCCACATCACCTTGTAATGTAATAAATTTCTTATTATGTAAGAATTTTAAATGCAAAGCCTCATAGTCTGCCACATGAAGGCCAATAGTCTTTAACCAATTGGCTCCCAAAATAAGATCTACTCCTACAATTGGAAGTAAATAGACAAGAAATTGAAAAATATTTCCCTAAGCTTGGATAACCGATTTTTGAACTAAGCCCTCCACTACCATGTAGTTTCCATTACCCACAATCACTTTGAACATGGGAGTTGGCTCAACTGGAAGCTTCAAATATTTTGCTACACAAGGTTGCAAAAAATTATCAAAGCTGCCTCCATCAGTTAAAATAGTAACATATAGCTTATTGATATAAGTTAAAAACCTAATAGTACCCATACTAGGCCTACCTTTCAAAGTATTGAGTGACAAATGATGATCATCCAAAATACGAATTCAAAATTAATAACAGGTTGGTCGAATTCAGGTAGTGGGACATTATTAGAATCCCCTAGTTCATCCACTAATTGAAAAAACAAGTACTACCTATTATGATGTGTGCATGAACACCCAATCCCATGAAGGCCATGATGAAAAGAATCAAGTCCCGGATCCCATCCACGACATATGCGGACTTGTGACTAGAAGTAGGCTCAAGAAGGTTCAAGAAGCACTATAACACAAGATAATCCATTTATTGAAATCTCAACAAAAGAAGAAAGCTAAGATTATTACATGCATAACATGTTTGGATAACTAGGATAAGCTCAAATTAAGAGACTTATTAATTTTTAGTTGTTCTTATTGAAAGAAAAGGCATGTAAAATAATTAATAAATTGTCTAGAGTATGATTTGAACCATTAACCACAAGCATAGTTTGTCCATTCCTAACCACTTGAACAAATGTTTTGCTTGTAACATAAGGATTTTTTTCTTTTATTTATTTATTTACATCAAAGTCATAAACTAAATTGTATTAAGCAATTTAGGAATGATAGATTAAACAAAACAAGTATTATTTAGAAAAGATAAACCTTATCCTCTGCTAGGATTCTTCTCTTGACCATTGATCTTATCAAGAATTACACAATTCTTGAAGGGCTAATGAGGCAACAAAATTATCAACTCCAAGAAAGGATAATGTAGATAGAAAATAGGGATAGTTCTGAAGATGTTAGGTGGAAGAGAAGAAAGGACAAACTAGAAGGAGTGAAGCTAAACAAAATGTTCCCGAAGCTTACCAAGATTACAAGAAAAAAGTTGAACAATTGTTTGTGTGTAATGAATATTCAAACGAGAAAAAAGTAAGTTGCAATGGGACTTACTATACTTTAGTTAGGTGGAATCAAATTCAAAGAGATAAAAGAAATAATGATGAGCCTAAAATAGATAATTGGGTATAGATGAGAGGGGCTTTGAAGAAGTGATTCATTCCATCTCACTATCGGAATGATATTCTACTAAAGCTAGTTAGACTCACCCAATGAGGAAAAAATGTTGATGGGAATTACAAAGAAATGGAGATATATATGATTTGAGCCGATGTAAATAAAGATCATGACCATGGCATGATTTATACAGGGGCTGAATTCTAACATTAGAGATGTGGTGGATTTGCAAAATTGTACCCAATTAGAGGAAATGTTCATTTAGCCTCTAAGGTAGAACAACAACTTAAGAGGAAAAAAGCAAGGGGGAGTTTTTCTAGTTACAACTCTTCTAGTTGGTGGGAGAAAAATAGGAAAAAGTGAGGTTCTTCATCAGGTCATTCACATGCCTCATCTTAAAGGACTATACATAGGTCCAATGAGAGTCCAAGAAGACTAAGAGTAGTGAGATTAAATGTTTTAAGTGTTTGGGGATGGGACACATTGCTTCTAAATGTCCCATTAAGAGGCAACTGCTTCTTTAGGATAATGGAGAGTACAATAGTGAATCTAAAAAAGGATAACAGAGTCAGGAGTGAAGATGAAGAAAAGGAAATTCCAGAATGAGATTTGTTCATAATGAGGAGAATGTCTAAAGAAAGTGGAGATACTCAAAGAGAAAATATTTTTCGTAAAAGATGTTTAATACAAGGGAATGTGTGTTCATTGATTATTGATAGTGGGAGTTGTACCAATATGGCTAGTTCAAGATTAGTCACTAAGATGAATTTGGAGACCAAACCTCATCCTAAACCTTATAAGTTGCAATGGTTAAGTGGGAGTGGAGAGTTGAAGATGGTCAACAGGTGGAGATTGACTTTTCAATTAGGAAGTACTTTGATAAGGTTCTTTGTGATGTGGTGCCTATGGAAGCGAATCATATGCTTCGTGGTAGGCCTTGTCAATATGATTAAAATATTCATCATGATAGTTATACAAATAAACATTCCTTTGTCCATAATGACTACAAGGTCTCTATTATCCCCCAAAAGAGCTGTTTAAGGATTAAAATAAAATGAGAGTGAAAAGAAGCAAGAAAAGAAAGAGACAAAAAAGTGAAGAAAAGAAAGAGAATAAAAATAATGGAGACAAAATAGAGAAAACAAGTTTTGTTTATAAGAATTGGAGAGGTGAGGAAAATATTTCTGGCAAGAAAATCCTTGTACATACTTTATAACAAAGAAATAACAACATTAATTACTAACCTCCAACTTCCTAGTGGAGTTAAATCTATTTTACAAGATTATTAAGATGTTTTTCCAAAAGAGATACCTCCAAGACTTCCTCCTTTGAGAGGAATTGAGCATTAAATTGACTTCGTACCCGGAGCTATGTTGCCCAATAGGCTAGCCTACAAGACTAATCCTTAGGAAACCCAAGAGATTCAAACACAAGTTTCAGAATTGATCAACAGAGGTTGGGTAGAAGAAACCTTGAGTCCTTATGTTTTACTGGTTATTCTGGTTCCAAAGAAGGATGAAAGTTAGAGGATATATTCAGACTGTAGAGCTGTCAACAACATCACCATCAAATATAGGCATCCAATTCCCTAGTTATATAATCTTCTTGATGAGTTTATGGTTCTTGTTTTTTCTCTAAATTTGATCTTAGGAATGAATAAGATCAAATTAGGATTAGAGAAGGAGATGAGTGAAAAACTACTTTCAAAACTAAATATGGCTTGCATGAATGGAAAGTCATGCCCTTTGGGTTGACAAATGCACCTAGTACATTCATAAGATTAATGAATCATCTTTTGAGAGTTTTTAGGAAAATTTATAGTTGTTTATTTTAATGATATTATTGTGTATAACAAAAGTTTGGATGAGCATCTCATTTACTTGAAATATGTTTTGCATGTGCTTAGGAAAGAAAGTTTGTATGCTAATTTGGAAAAATGTACTTTCTATAAAGATCATGTGATTTTTTTCAGTTTGTTGTTAATGCTAGTGGGGTGTGCAACAACCCTAGTTTTTAGAGTAAGGACCTAGGCTCTCAGGACCTCTGAGAGTGTTCTAATGAGCCTTCTAGAGGAAGTTAAGGCTTCGACCTAAGCCCTGAGTTATTATGAGTAAGAAGAACTAATGAGAAAGAAAGTGCTAAGCGTAAGAAAGGTGAATGACTTAGTAGAAAATAGAGATTAGTAGAAAGAACAGAGAATATTATAGGAATGTGTGGTGATTGATAAAAGAGAATAATTGATGAGTGATTGTGAGTATCAGTAAAATAAAGGAATAAAATATTATATATGTTAAGTAAATAATTGATGATGATTAGTTTACCTTAAATTTAGGATTAGTAGATAAGTACCCCTTTATAATATTTTGTTTAGATTAATTAATTAATTAGGGGTAATTAGTAAAGATTAAATTAATATAATTATATCCAATAATTATTAATATTCAAATATATATATATATATATTATTGTAATAGTGTTTTATTGAGTTTTAATTAATTAACAATGGGCAATAATATTTAAATAATAAAATATTATGGGACCCAGTTGTCAATCTTTTTTAGTAACTCGACTTGAGACTAGTGATCCCATAAAGGAAACTAGTCACAGTAGGGTTTCTTTGTAATGGATCGAGGATGACTGACTCGGTCTAATCAGACCAATCAGAACCTTCGATGTCACTTACGTTTGCTCGTGCATATACCTCGGAGCATCCGATGGTGACATGGTTAGTCTTCGTCGACTCGTTTTGACGTTTTAGGAACTTTTCCAGAAGAGGCCGAGACTTGATTCAGACTCTGTTAACCTCATTCTCTTGTAACCTCATTTTATCAATTTAGCCTTAAAATTCAGCCTACACGTCTTTGGTATCTTGAACCTAACTTTTTCAAACAAAGCTTGAATGGAATGATTTTGGTCTCGTTCACTTTGTTTCAAAGGGATCTTCAACCTCTATTTCTTGTCCCGAACCCTGATTCTTGCTTTGTCATGCTCAAATTTGAGAATTAAGTAAACTTACCTTAAAATCATGTTATTCGCGTTTTTACTCTGTGCATGGTTCGTTTAAAAATTCATAACTCTCTCATACGATCTTCGATTAGTGTAAACACAATGTCAAAATCTCCATAGCAAAATGCTCTATGTTTTTGTGAAGAAATTGAAAGCTGAATCCTCCCAAATTGGTACAGTTTTAGAGATCTTTACTAGCCTTTGTTTATCTCGTCACCATGCTGGTTGTTCCCAGTAAAATGGGCATATCACCCTCTTCTGCTACTAGAAATAATTTATTCTTTTTGCTAAGGATCCGTATCAAAGAAACCTACAAGTTTTATGAAGGTCATGAAGACCAATTCCTAAAGGAAAAATAACCACAAAATTATTTTTACAGCCCTAAATGATTCGAGAATAATTAGAGCATCCTGTCTTATTTCGGGCATATCTCAGGCTACCGATATTGGATTGTCACAAATAATATATCAAATCGAAGGGAAAAAATATATACAAGTTTTATGTTGGTCATTTTTCTAGATTCTATCTCCATAAATTATTCTATATTTATTTTTAACGACTCTAAATTCTGGTTCTTAAAAATTCTACACGCCTTAAATCATCGGGTAACAAATTAATTTTTCAAAAACCGATTTCCAGTCAACCATCACCATCAACCACTTCCCAGGGCAAGTGTCATCCCCAGGAGCACTCAACCCACTCACTCTCTCACTCACACCACCAGCTGCATTCAACCATAATAATTAATTCACATCATTTCACATTAAGAGAACATATTCTCTTCACTCCCTTTACTTCTCATTCTCGGCCAAACCATTGCACCATTTCTTTTTCATCTAAATTCTCTAATTCCAGCTACCACTCCCTCCTGCAATAGCCACCGTGCACCACAACAAAAGCCATCACAACCTCCCTTTTTCTCACAGCTACACTTCCACCAACCACCACCAACCATAAAGATCCCCTTTCTCTTTCCTCATTCTCTTCTAACCCGCGACCAACCCCTAACTAAATAGCCACCCTTTTCAAATTTCCTTGCATGTAATGGCTCTTAAAAGTCAATTTCATCCTTTTGATTATAGAGCTCTAAAACCATGAACTACTCATGTAACATCCCTGATATTTTGTATTAGAAAATAAATAAAGAAATTAAACGGGTTGTAATAATAATGATAAGGGTGAAATAAGGATTTAAAATGGAATTTTATGGAAAATGGAATCAGGACCTTAACGCGTAGCGTGGCTGGGACACGTAGCGTCAAGTATAAATTAATGAGCTGACGCGTAGCGCCAGTGGGACGCGTAGAGTCAGTGTCGCGATTCAGTTTTAAACAACGCATACAAAACAATTCAAGCAGAACTCTTCCTTCTTCATTTTCTTCTCCTCTGAGGTGATTTTGCTTGGATCTTGTTGGGAGCTTTAATTCCTTGTGTTTTTTGGGCATTGGGAGGCAAGGTATGGTGCGTGACAACCTCCATTTCGTGTTTGCTCTTCTCCTCCTCCTTCCCTCTTTCCCCATCCAAATTTGCATGTGTTGGGGGTGGTTTTGATTATGTAATCTAATGAGTTTAGAGGCATGAATGATGAGTTTGGAGGTATGAGGAAGGAAATATACTAACCGGTTTGGTGTTTCGGTGACCCTAGGTACTGAAACGGGTATTGGACGAGCGATCAACAAAGTGAGCATCGAGTTTGGAAGAGGAACAGTGAACCAAGTAATCAGAGGATGCGACTGACACCAAGAACAAATTTTAGAAGCTTGGAATTGAGGTAAGGGGGTGTTCGGGTTGTAATTAATTAGGATTCGAATAGATGGTAGCTTCAGGGAGTTTATAATTACTTAGAAAAATAGTGGTGATGATGCATGATGGCTAATTATCATTAATATAATTTTACAAATATGTTTGAGTATGATTAGAATTTTGTTTGATGAGAATTACATCGATTTAAGCGAAATTAAGTTAAAAAGTAAGTGACGTTAGAGGTATAAATTATATATGAATGATCCTGAGTAAAGTGTGAGGGGATATCTATTGATTTTAATGTATGTGATTTAATGAAAACGATAAGGTTCATGGAATAATAATAATGTGTATGGCATGATGTAGAAGGTTTATATGAATAACATGGCTTGTGATGTGGGCTTGACAAGTCGGTCGCCCTGTGTTGTGGATATAAGTCAGTTTCTGTCTATATATGTATATGTGATATGATTCTGATATGCCATGTATACCATGTTTGATGTGATTATGTGGTGTGGGACGGCCAACGGTATGTATACCCCTCATTTTCTGGCTCCTGTGGCCTTTATGCCCAGTTGAGCTACCCAGTGGTCAAGTCGGACCCAGTGGTTGAGGTGGAGAGCCAAGTCGGGCTCGGTGAACTAAGTCGGGCTCACGGGATGTCAAGTCGGACTCCCAGCTGAAGGCCGATCCGTAGAGTATCCGAATACCAGGAGTCAGATGCATGTGAGTCAGTTGTGAATTATGTGAAATTGATTATTGATGCATGATTGGAATGAATTATGAATTAAGAATGTGCTGTAGATTGGTGACTGTAAGACTTGGATGATTCTATGGTATTGTGATGAATTGTGATGTTAATTAAGTGAGAAATAATATGTATGTATGTATGATTATGGAGAAGGGAATTAGTGAAAGAGATAGTAGATATATGAATATATATATATATATATACATACACTTATATGTGTGAGTGTAGGGAATTGGAGGAAACCATTTCTTAATGTAAACTGTAGGTATAGTTAGACTTCTTTATTCTATCCTATATTAATTATGATATTCCAAACACTTACCCTTGCTGTTGTTTAACTTTAGTGACCAGTGACAGGGAGGATGCTAATGCCGCGAAGGTGCGCCAAGCAGAAGATTAATGCCAAGGATGAATGGATGAATGTAATATATATAATGTATAATTATGCGTGTGATAGATAGCCAATTATGTATGAATGATGAATGATATGGGTAGGATCTATTATATGCATAAATTATGTGTGTGCTATGTGATTGATGTTTGGATCGATTTAGGAATGTTATGCATATAGCTAATTTATGGATTTAAGGAACTAGAGAGGTGAAATTGGGACCCGAGGGTTTTGCATCAAAATGATTTAAATTGTATTTTATGCATAACTTGCGCATACGTTGGAATTTTGGCGAACGGACGATGCCAACAGTTCCAGAATGGGCAAAACATGTGGCCTGTGAGGTTTCATGGAAATCGGAATTGAAACGGGCCAATGATGTAGGTTAGAAGTTGGCTGAATGGCCTAAATTGTGTAACAACATCAGGTATGCTATTGTCATGCCCACGCTACGTGTGAGGCTGACGCATAGCCTGAGGTGCGTAGTGCAGGACTGACGCCAGCCCCTTGTTTTAGGTTTTTGAACTATTTTCAATCTAAATAATTTCGAAACTTCTAAATAGATCAATTAATTTATATTTTTGGTACTTTTATTAAAATGACATGTTTTCTAATTGCGATATAATCTAATTATTTAAAAGTCAAAAAATTTATTGTGAAAATTAATAAAGCGAGTAGAAATAAATGTAAAATGATGGAGGACATCATAACTCAAGCCTTTTCAAGGTGAATTTTGGGTATTTTCTCTTGAATCTTATTCTTGATTTCTCTTGACCCAAAATTAGTTTATATTTTAAAATAAAATGGAGTCTTTCTTGTTGTTTTGGAGGCTAAAACCATGGCATCCTCACTCCTTTTAACCATGCATGTTGTGTCCTTTAGGTTCAAGAACCATAAACGGCGATCGACGGACGATCGGAAGCGATTAGCGAAGTTTTGGAAAATTTACTTTCCTCCTTCTTCAAAACCGAAAGCTAATCATGAGGTAAGGGGAGCCTCACTTTAGTTGATTGCATTTTAAATTGCCTTATAATGTTACTCTAGTATTTGAGGGTTACCGTTTTAAGTTTCGTCACAATCCAACAGTCGGATTTTAAACCGCGTAACCGATGACAATTTTGTTATGTTAAAAATCAAATTTAATATTTATAAGATCTCGTAAAGCGTGCCTCGATGATCGGGTGACCGGAAGTATTTCTACCGAAATCGGAGCCAAGACGGAAAAGTTATGGATTTTAGAGCTAGGCGGGCTCGGTTGATATTCAATATGGTTGTAATATTAAATTTTAAAATTTTGTGTATTATTATGTAATTTGTTTTAAATTTCTCCGATAAGCCCTACAGTTAGAAATTAGGTTCATCGCTAAGTGGCCAAAGTCACCTCAGAGGCACACGTTTTCAAGGAATTTAACGAACGGGACGCTTACGGCGCTCTATTTTATTTCACAAAGCTTTCAAAAATATTGAGTTAACATTCTTTGGGAATTAATAATATAATGAGGTTTTAAATTAAAAGAATATGGTATTAATTAATTAAATAATATAATAGAAATTAGAGGAATTAAGATGTAAAATATTAATTGATTAAGGACATAGTAGACAATATAACATAAGACTTAAGAAGGGACTTTAGAATTTAAAGTCTAGAACAAGTAACCTAAAAAGATAATATACCTATAAGTTAGTTATAACTAGGACTAAGTTTTATGATCTAACAAGTTTTAAAGTTAGATCCTAGAATAAAGACTAAAAGAATCAAGTAAGTGATAAAGTATAAATATAAAGGATTCAACAAGTCAGTTAAGAAGGAATCATTAGTAAGAAACTAGAACTAATAAATAGGTAAGTGTATAACTTAAATAAATTAATATGATAAGGGAAATGGACTTAGAATAACTATTACTTAAATTAGTGATGAAGATAGTAAAGAATGGATAATGATGAAAACCGATAGCGTTAGTTCTAAAATATTTGAAATTAAAGAACTATAGTAACAAAGTTCATTAAGTCGAAGGTCGAAGTAACTAAGTTGTTTATAGGATGACTAAGGTATTTGAATGGTATAACTAGTTAGCCTAGTTAAATTAGACTAAAATAAACAAATGACACTAAGAAAGATAAATTAGTGTATTCCAAAGAAATTCAATATCTATCACGAAATTAGGGTAAGGTTACTACATCGTGAAAACAATCAATATTGTAGTCAGTAATATTAATTAGATTTAGTATTCAATCAACCACAATCCAACAGATAGGATATTATATGACCAACTCTAGGTAACATACAAAGGATAAAAATACTACTAGTAATAGAGTTGAAAGTTAGATCATTATAGCAATCAAGTGATAATATACCCTCATAATTAATGTACACTCTTAAGTTATAAAAATATACCCATATACCCTAGCATGAGTGACTATTATAACAAACTTAGGGCAAGGTCTGACAATGAGAAGATTATAATTGTGGCAGATGATAAACCTTATAAAACACAATCCAACTATAAAGAGCAAATTAGACAAGGGTGAGTAGTGAGGATCAGTTAAGTAATATCAGTGTGCCAGTTAGGTAAGATGAGTGAAGTAAAGGATGAATGAATTATGTGATATTAATACAATGCTGATAACTTGTATAAATTAATCATTGATGATGTTACACCTGTTGATTATACTATGAGTATATATGTATTAGTAAAATATATTGATGATGCATCAAGAAGTAAAAGTTAATAACTATCCGTCATGGTGGGAGTTCCCGTACAATGAGAAGCGAGATATCAGATGTGACAAGTAATGAGTATATGATGAAAAGTACCCAATGAGATGAAAGATTAGAAGCTTGGTCATTTTCATTCTCAATTACCCAATCACTATAAAAGTAACGTGATTGTAAACCCCTTTATGAAACAAACACCTAACCTTCAAAGAACTCACCCTCCTTGAATCTTGACTTACCTAAATGACCACTTAAACTTATCCCTTAGACCTGAATAATAAATATGAAACTGAAGGTGTTGAGGATGAAAATGAATCATTAACGTGACTATACCGGTGACGAGAACAAAGAGAAAAAGAACGAGAACCATGTGTGAAACATGCATCATTACATGAGAATGATTGATTGAGAAACTAGAGTATACACCGGGGTACACTAGAGAACATTCACGTTTGATCCCCAAGCAGGATCTTGGGAGTACAATTAGATCGGGCATTCAATGTCTTGGAGTCGTACCCAATGTTGGACGGTCCGATGCAAACCTAATGTACTTCGACTAAAGATGAAGTGTAACTATGATTGTGGAGAGCCAAGTCCTAATATGATTGATATAATGTGATGGATCCAATCTTGTGAAGGTCTTGTGAGTCCATAGTACCCAATAATGTGATGAAAGGACTTCATGGGCTCCGATTTCTCTAGTCCAAAAACGTTATGTACAGGGACAGCCTGTACAAGATGGGTTCTGATGATGATGAGAACAATTGAGGAAATAAGAATGGGCTCACATGCATTCATGTGAACTAATAAGAACAATGAATAATATAAATACAATGAAAGAACTCATGCATTGAATTACATAACATTGATATACTGCTATTATGATTGAACGACTTTTATGGATCTATCCTGAAAGTAGTAAAGTAAATAGTAGGGTTGGGGTGTGAAGCTTGGGGAACATTAAGGAAGTTAGAAAGGTGTGTTATGACTTAGAAGAACTAGGTTTTCCCTGAGAGTGAGTACCATTGTTGGGATTGTTTGATGATTGTGGGAGGACGTCAAAAATGACACCCTCTAAAATAAAATAAAATACAACTAAACTATCTAATACAAAAGACAACCTAATAGTCCTAATAATGCCCTTAAGACCTAAGCCTAGTCAAGGTCCATCCGGTGGACAAATCCCACTACTTCCGCTTGTCTCGGCGATAATTTATCATCCACAAGAATCCTAATTTAGAGTACGTCACTCTGAATTGGAATTCTTCTCGTAAGAGGGAAGAGATATCTTTACGATAGACCAACACTTTGTTGGTCCTTCCCTTATGGTGGCTATCCCAAGCTCTCCATGTAACCTCAGGAAATGTTACGTACTTCGGTGGAGGAGATCGTACGGGAGGTGAAGCAGCTCTAGAGTACTCCCGACACTCATCATCCATAACTTACGTGATAGAGATCAAACCATGGAGATAAGGTAACCCTTCTTTCCTCTAAACCTTACTCTCAATTATTCCAACATCTATCCCAAGAAAAGGTGACTTTATAGCCTGTGCATCCAGCTTGACTGGAAGATCTTCGGGGATCAAAGGCAATTTACCTTGCATACGATGTCTTTTCGATAGTCCGCTAACTATGCTAAACCAAAAACATAAAGGTGAGACACTAGACCTACTTGTCCACCACTCAATGGGAAGTCTGTCATTGCCGACGTTTCCCCTTACTATGTCATCACACATCATATAAATACCACACAAAATAGGGGATATATTTTCCCTATATTCAACATCATAGAATTCATAATATTATCAAATAACTCATTTCATGTTCCTTAGAAGACTACACTTCACCACCATCACATATATATCAAACTCACATCAAACAGTTACCAGACATAACATATTCCCTATGAAACTACACCCTGGTTACACTTAACCTCATTATATCTCATATGATTCTACTCTATTCATCATACTACCATGGACAGCGCAATTGTGTAGCATAACAACCAATGCATGAATCATTGATACAGTATCATTATCCTATAATTATCAGATTCACTATTATGTATAACGCACACCATACCACTCGTAGTTCATTATTACATTTAGTAACAACACCTAGCCAACATAGTTTACCAGTGACATAAGTTCATAACTTACAAACATAAACTACTTTAAGATATTCATGTTCATAAGCAAGCATTAATACATACATATTTCATAGACCCAGTCATACACACCGTCACCATACATATCATAAACATGAATCATCAATCCACATAAATCATCACACAATCAACATATCACTTACAATCATAATCATTGGCCAATTTATGTCATCACCCATCAATGCAGTTAGTCAACCAAGATGTTATGCATGTGTTAGATTCATTATGTATCTTTCTTTTCATTTAAATCTCATGATGTAAATGGGGCCCATTAACTCATCATCATCATCAACAACAACAACAATATCATCTCACCAGTATGTCTATTAGGGAGAAATAATCTTTGTGGAATATTAGTACGGCTGGAGTCCTTACAAGTTCCAGTAACCACTAAAGGGTAATGGGGCTACAACCCACACATAATGATTTCTGTCATTTTCCTTCTTTAGATCCTCCTCAGATTTCTACAGAGCTTAATTATTTTCATTCAAAATTTTGAGCCTTTGATGGACCCGAGTTTGGTCATCCAAAAGGCAGACATTCTTTTCTTTCAACCGCTCTATCGCCTTTAGCGGACCATTAGAAGCGACAAAGTTGATAAGGGAAAGGGTTTTCAGATGACCCCACATTGTCGTCTCAAGGGAAAAATTAATATCATTGGCATTAAGTCCCTCATTGAGTCGGAATGGGAGGAGGAATTCGGTTGATGGGGAAGTGGTTCTTTTAATAAGTTCTTCAAGGACGTCCAGGCCGATGTCCCTTTGGGGAATCTCCTTCGCAGGCTCGCCTTCAACAGCGACTGCTTTGCCCTTGTCGGAGTCCCCTTGCCCGACAGCGGTCTTTTGCTTTTTACGTTGGCCCTCACAATTCTTTTTCATCTCCTTTTTCTTGGAGGCAGCACCAACCTCAACTACAAGGTTCCACCCCGAGGATTTGAAGGAATGATGTCTTTTTCAGTTGGGGACCCTGTTCTCGTCGGTGGCCTTGACATTAATACCGGCCAAAAATTTGCTAAGGGACTCCAGAGTGTCTCCACTCATGCTTCCTGAAAAAGCAAAGTTAAAAAAGAGATTAGAGCCGGTATAGCAAAAAGTCAAGTCAAAAGGAAAGAAAAAGGTAAATACCTAAATGGGCGAGGTACTCTTGCCTCATCTTTGTAGTGCCAAGTAAAGAGTGGCACTTCAAAGGAGCACCCCAAGAGATAGTGTGAAGGGTGTCTATAACAGCCCTGGAACCCTTGGAAAGTTGGCGTTCCTTAACAGCGTATGCCGAACTCTCAAGGAGAAAATGTTAGTGAGTCCAGCCGGTATGAAACAAAAATTAGCTTTCCTTGTCTTTCCAAAAGAAGGGATTGGTCCATTTGGCAAAAACTTTAAAATAAGAATTCTTGAAGGAGGCTCCCGTGGTCTTGGCAGATTCTGCAAAGGCCTTGAAGTTGACGATGTCGCTTTAATACTGTAGGTTGACAAAACCCATCCCGGCACCACCACGACGCATCACCCGAGTATACCGGAAAAAGATGGCAACGGTCTGAGTGAAGCCCATGTGTTTGGCAAGAACTTCGAGAGAGAGGATTAGATCCTAATCATTGCGGTGTAGTTGGCTGAGGGCGGTGTCTAAAAATTTCAACACCCTCATCTTAAATTTAGTGAAGGGGAACCAGACTCCCACCTTTGTCAAGGTAAACTCATGAAAAACTAAAAATCTTTCGTGGGGGATATGGCAGACCCGTTCCGCGAATGTTAGAGCATACAGGGCAAAAGACTTCTTATAATTTTTGGAACGCAAAAAGGAACCAGCCTCGAGTTCCACGTTTGGTTCGCATTGGCATGACGGTTATAGATAATGATGACGTCTCTGGAAACCTAAAAATAGGGGTCTTTAGCTTTTCGAGCCATCTAGTTCACCTTATTTGTGATCATATAAGTGTCTTCAGGCTCAGTCCTAACAGTGAAGGATCCAACAACGTCCATGGTGATGACGTGTTCTAAAAAAGGAACATTCAGATAAAAATTAGTGTCATTAGCATAGTAATGTACTACACTAGAGTCCATATCCTGGTTCGGAGGCAAGAGCGACAATGGTGACTTGGGTGAAGGAAATTAAAAAGAAGGAGAAGACTCCGAGTTAGGGGGCAAAACTGTTTGGTTCGTTAAGTTAATATCCCCAACGGGGACACCCCAATGGCCTGTCCTAACCCATTTATGTATGTCCGCTTGAGTAAATCACGGTCTACGTCGGGTTCCCTAAGTGGCCAACAGACGGAAGGGTTAGAAATGATTTCTACAGAGCTAACTCCTTCTTGGTTGTTGTTAAATGAAAAATCAGACATCTTAAAAGGAAGAAAAAAGGTTATAGTGAAGTAAAGGGGCTACCTGTGTGAATGTATCTTGTAGTTCTTCGAGTACTGGCCAGGACGGAATGCGAATAGCTTGAACAATGAAGAGGCAGAGTTTCGGGGTAGATAATAGCAAAGTGAGGAAGCAGCTGTGACACTTATCCTTTTATAGCCATCGAAGTCAGCATGGGCTGAAGTTCAACCGTCATCGCCCATGGACGATGTGGAATGTGAAACGACGTGGCCTATAAAACCAAAACGCTTTGACTCCTAATGGTACAATCGATCTAACATGATGGCGAGCGCATACAACGCTCCAACTGAACTCCGTCACATCAGTAATCCGCGTGCCATGTCACTTTTTCAAAGAATACCAAATAACACGCATTTAATAAAGCACTCAACGACATTTAGTTAACCTTTATCACAGATTAAGGACTTAATTAAATGTGCCCACATTGGTCAACAATTGCCACATCGGTTACAACCTTAAAACATCAAACAGAAGTTAAGTACCAAAACACTAAGGTAGCTCAGACTGTCACACCTCGCAATAATAAGCTAGGGCAAATAATCTGGTGTGCATACCGGCCCCAAAAGGCTGGTGAACCGGTCAAGGAAGAAATATAAAATAAACGCTATGTCAAACCAAATACAAGACGAAGTCCACTAAAGTCGATATGACCATCGAGACCCTGTATGGATTTATGATCAACAACCTCGAGCAGAAAAGCTGCCCCCTGGAGCAAGGGGACAACTTGCGTGTGAAAAGTCTACTGCCACTGTTTACTGTCAGGAGAGGTCAAATCACTACTTGTACTCAGGAAAGTTCTATAAATACAACTCATTCATTAATTCATAAGGTAACATTTACTATGCTTAACCACCTCTGTAATCTCTTTATTTTTCATAACAACCGTGCTGACTTAAGCATCAAAGTCCCTTTTGCAGGTACATTTCCGGTGTGTCCCATCAACCACATTTGGATTTGACTCTATCTTACCTTAGCATGAAGAGCACAAATTTCCATTGGACTTGTGTGTACAATACTCAGACTCCCACTGAGACGGTGTAAAACAAGAGAGTGTGAGGTACTTTTGACATCGGTTAGGCAATGAGTACTCTGTACCCTTACACCGGTCAGATAAGATTGTTTTGAGATTTCTAAATATCCATGCTTCATAACATAAAAACATCTTTAGAAGTTAAAGAAATTGAATATAATTTTTTTAGAAACATTAATTGAATTTATTATACAAATCATGAATATATTTTAATTAAACTCATTAATTTGTGAGACAGGTGAGAATGAAATTTTTCTAGATGAATTGATGAGTTTTCTAAATATTGTATGTTAGATTATGATTCTCATATTATTCTTTTTATTTGGTATATTTCATTTAGACTTAAGCCGAATAAAAATATTATAAATTTAAAAGTGAATCATTTTAATTGAAAGTTAGACAAACGAAAAATTTCTTATTTCAAATGCAACTTTAGGATTATTACCAAAATTCCCTGTATTAATAATCAAATAGAATCATTTTTTGGTTGTATACCTTTGATCTTATTTCTTTATAGGCTTTTGCTTTGTCCAATAGGCCCAAATGATAAAGCTTATTGCTTAATAGACACAGACACGAGGAAAACCCTAGCAAATGCTCTCCCCTTCACTATTTCATCATTTTTGTATCCCTCATCCACGGGAGCCTTCCCTTCCATGGTAGATGGGTTTTCTGCCTTCCATGGGAGCCTTTTTTAGGTGACTTTCTTCTTTTTTATTAGAGCTTCATTTTTGGTTTGGCGAGAGCTTTTCAGCCACCTCTAACTTTTTCTTCTCTTTCAATCTTTGTTCATCTTTTCCAACAATCCTAATCTCATCCTTATTCTCAATTTCCCCATCTCCTCTATGTTTGCTTTCTTAATTTTAGACCTTACCCTCAAATTTAATGTTTGCCCCACTTCTCACGGTTTATATTTTCTTTTTTGTTATAATTTGGTTTATTGGTGACCCAACTTGTAACATGACATATTTGCAACACCGACAGAGTCGATAAAGCTGAAAAAGGAAAAAAATGAAGTGACAATTAAAGTCATTTATCAAAATTTCATATTGATATAGAAGATGAATTTATATACAAGTGGTAGTGTTAAAAGGACTACCCAAAATGTGTACTAAGTTTTGTTTGTCATATTGTGAGTGGATATGTCTTTGAATGTAATAATTCATATATGACATTGTAATATCACTCTATGATTGATTCCGTGTTCTTACAATCCTATAAGAGCCATTTAAGAGTCTCTAAGACTTTAACCCATGATTTGGTCAACAAAAAAGTAGACCTAGTCACATATTGGTCAACCAACACTACTTGATAGGAAGAAGTGCACCCAACAAAGGTTAGATGACTTCCTTCCATTATTTTGTAAGAATGATGAGTAGATGAGTCCTATTTAATCGAGGGAAGTAGAGAAAAGGATTAATTTTAACTTGGACTTATTAGAACTTTATATTAAGACAATTTGAGAGACCATCTAGTATAAGAGATAACATAAATTATCACTTCTTTATAAACATATTTCAATTAGGCGAATGTCATTGAATATTTTTGAAGAATCCATGTGCATCTCTATTTGACATTGTGTGCTCCACCTACAACGAAAGTCTCTTTGTAACACCCTTATTTTTATTTTAATTGATTATATAAATTTTATATTAAAATCTTGATGGAATTTGACCATAGGCCTTTTAAATTTTTTGATCAGTATATTATTTCAGAACTTATAAAAAAAATTCTTTTGCACCCCACCTAAATTACTATTCGCACCACCCCTCATAATTTTCAGCAACATTCACGTGAAAAGTTACTGTGCAATTTTGAAAATTTCAAACTTTGTACAGTAATCTGAATGAAATTTTCAATTCTTTCACAGTACTTTTATATTAGAATATTCGAACGCACAGTGGAATTGTTTGCTATAAATACGGAGGAAGCGAAGCGAAGAACTCATAGTTTCTGATTAAGTTTTCTTAATATAGTAGTGTTAGTGAGATAGTGGTGGAAGTAAGAGAGAGAAATAATTTTCTTTGGAAAATGGTTTTGCCAAAAGTATAAGGTAAGAATAACTCTCTTTTATATTTTTTAGGTTTAATATCATATCATTTTAGAAATCTATTGTTATACTAGATATAATATTATTTTAAGTTACTATTCTAAATAGTAAATTACTATGTCAATAGTAAATTACTATTTAAATAGTAAATTACTATTTAAATAGTAAATTACTATTTAAATAGTAAATTACTATTTACTATTTACTATTTACAATTTACTATTTACCTTTACTATTCATGATTTTTTATTTACTGTTACTATTCATGGTAACTATTCAAAATTTATTATTTACCATTACTATGCATAATTACTATTTACCCTTTTTGTTTCAAATAGTAATCTAAATTTTTATCTTATAACTATATTAAAATAAAATTGGTATATTTTAGAACTCAGAGACGAGGTGCGCACAGACTTTTCATAACGAATCAAGATACAAGAGGTAAGGGAAAGTGAGATAAGAATATAATATAAAAAGACTCAAGAATGCTCCTTTTAAATTTAATAATAATATTATTTTAAAAAATATAATAATAATAACTTTTTAACTTAAAATTTATAATAAATTTTAAATTAAGTATCTTGTGTAACTTACTCTGACATACCTATGTAAGGACCTGAACTTTTATAACCTATACAAAATTGACTGAACCTATGTAAGGACTTGAACTATTATGACCTGTATGGACTGAACTAAACCTATGTAAGGACTTGATTATATGGACTTATATAGACCTATGCGAGAAATGGACTATAAGGACTCAAAATTAATCTTATTAACTAAAATAACTATTAAAATTTGAACTATATTTATGAGTGAAATTTAATTGATTTGATTTGATTATAATTGATAATATTTGATTGTGATTAATGATATTTAATTATGATTGATAATACTTGATTTTGATAGATGATATTTAATTGTGATTGATAATATTTGATTATGATTTATGATCTTGTGATGTGGAGTTTGAGCATATAGCAAGCATGACGAGAAACTAAAACTCAGTAAGAATTTTCTTACCTTACTCTTTAAATTTTATTCTAAGAGAAAGTATTTTATAATCATTTTAGTCTTTTATTTCTTCTTAGAAATTATTTTCATTAATTTTACTTTTAATCTTTAGAATATAAAAAATCTAGTATTTATTTTAGAAAAAAGTCATTTTATGAAAATTAATTTATAAAAAGATTGAGATAATTAATTCTTGTATTAAAGAAAAATTTTATAGTTTTAAGTTGATCCGGTCTCGATACCGGTGCCTAAGGCAGGTAGGTAATTACATCCGCTCTCACTGTGCTACCGGCCTCACAGGTATACCTCCGGGCTGTAAACCCGTATGTGGCATTCTCCATACCGGTATGTCCAGGTTCGTACTTTGCACACTGGAAAGTATCCACGTCACCCGACAGAAGGTACAAGGTACAACCGCAAGGGGAATTCACGGGAGACGCGACTCTCCCTGCGTCGTGTGTCAGAATCGTACACTGAGTAGTGTACTATTTGTCCCTTGGCCCCACCTGCACTTAACGATTCATTCTTCATGCTCACTTATAAATAGTCGATTCTCACACTCAGAAAAGGTTACGCTATTCTTACTCCCTATTTACTGTTGCATTGCTCAAGTTTGTAACAACCCTCATTTTTGTATAATAGGTCCTTGAGACCAGTTGTTTGTATTTTGTGATAATTTTGTGTGTAGTGATGAATGGGCTACGATCGATTTGATTATATGTCCGTTTTAAAGGAATTTTGTGAGTATACGGTAGAGGTTCTAACCTTAATTATGTGATTAATTGAGAAAATTAGGATAATATAATAATGTATTTAATAACACCCTAATAACATAGTTTTATAAAATAAAACATTAAGTGATTTAAATATAAATATTTAAGTGACTGTTTTAAATTAATAAAATAGGGTAACTCCCCGGTTTGAGTCCAGAAATTATCTGAGGGATGTGAGTAAATTATTTTTATCCCAAACCATCCCTCATGATATTCCTAACAACTTTCATGAAGAGCCCAACACCCAATTTTAAATAACCAAGCTTAAAAACGTCGAATTTAAGTTACCCGGGTAAGCCAAAATGCGCATCTGTACGTATTTTGGGCGTACATTTCTCTCCCGATATTGGATTTGAGTCATTCTTGTCCCACAATCTCCATATTGAATTTATCTACAACTTTTATGTTGACCACTAAGGCCAGTTCTCATCCCATAATTCCCAGAAATTAAAACACTTCACCAATTCACATTTTTCCAGCAACAGTTTGCACTAGGTGCAGTATTTTCTTCATAATTCTCACATGCCCATGAAATTGAATGAGACCTTCACCAAAATCTTTCTAACACATTTCTACACAACTTTGATGAAGAAACCAAAGTCCAATTCGCAGCCCATTTGGCCCAGAAAAATTATTTGTGCAAGGGACAAAAATCCTGTCACAGCCCTGCACCCTTTTAGTATTTGGGCCATATCTCACTTAATTCTCAATGAAATGTTTTGTGCTTTATATGGATTTAAAGAGAACAAAAATTTCTACAACTTTGCTATTAAGCACATTTGCAAATTCAGCCCATAAATGATCCTAAAACTTCGAGCAAGTCACTGCCCTGCATGAGACACTTAGGCTGACATGCATAAACAACCAATAACATGGCTCCACCACTTGGACACTTGTCCCAGCCATGCATGACTCTCCTCTACATCATTTTCAGCTGCTATTGACACCCTTCTCTTGCATGGATCTCAAGTGACACATGCCCATTCACTTGCCAAAACCGTAGACTCCTTGGAGGCCAAAGGAAACTCATGCAAAAATTGGTCATTATGCCTTGTTCTCTTTTGTTCTTCTTTCTTTAACTTAGACAAAATTTTTCCAGCAACATTCAAACTCTCCTTCTCATATTTCCTTTCATCTAAACCATCATCCCATACCCATCATCATCCATTCTAAGTCACCATACCACATCACAAAGTTCAAGATACTACTTTCTAAGATCAAAATCTTTTTTTTCCTCCACCAAACAGCAAGCTTTTTCTTCTCTTATTCCCTACTAAATTCACATGAGCAACCACCCCTCTAGCATCCTTCTCTTTCTTCTTTGATGAAGCAATCCATGGTGATGATCTAGAAGCCAACCTTGGAATCCTTGGCCTTTCTCTTGAAGGACGAAAATCTTGTTGGTAGGGGGGTACTTTGCTTGTCTTAGATCCATAAAATTTATGCATGCATGGTGGGATATAAGTGTTCCTTAGCACTTATATCTTAATGCTACTTTAAAGATCTAACTTTTATGGTTTAATCTTGAAAATCCTTGGAAAAAAATTAAGATCTTTAAGGAGCATTATGGCTGCACCATGATTCTTGTTAAATTCTTTAAATTTTAAAGCTTTAATTATGAAAGTCACTAACTTGAATTTTATTGTTGCAGATTTTTGGTTGTAATTATATGTGCATGTTACAACTTGTTGATTTATGTATTGTTTAGCTTGATTGAAGGCTTATGGTGTTAGTAAGATTTTTAGAAAATATGAACTTTCTTAAAATGAGTTTTATATTAAAAAAATGAATTCTTGTTGCTGTTGGAAATTTTAATGATTAGTAAAACAACTTAATAAATTTTAGATCCTAACGTATAACTTGAAAGAAATGATTTTGATGATAGAAAATTGGTAACGTGACTTGAGCTTGAAAATTATGTGATAAAATAAATTTTAGTACCAAACTTTAGTTCTGGAAATTTTATTAAAAATAAGAACAAGTGATTTTTGTTATAACTAATTAAATAATATGTTTATGAAATTAAGGAAATGATTTACAATAATTTTAAAAAATACTCCTTGATAAATAATTAGGATTTTTGGTGCTGCTGTATGTTTATATGTTCAAGAAATATTTGTGATCATGAAAATGTTAGGGATGTGATAAATGTCAAAAAGAATTAAAAAAGGGACCTGAGTTAGGCGCGAACGAAACGTCGAAAGTGGTATAAAACGTGTTTTGTGGGCAAACGAAAAAAAATGGCAAAAATGTTCTGGAGAATTATTTTGCGGCATGAAAGATGAATTTTGAGCATGATAAAAATACCAGAAGAAAAATTGGTTGGATGAATTTTTGACGCGTGATTTGTCCTTAAAACGCATTTTTACAAACGTTGAAATGACTAACTTTGGCATTTGTTGAAATTTCGTGTAGGGGCTATTTTATGGACATATTTTATTTTTATTTTTACTTTATTTAGTTAGTATTTTCAAAGTTAAACACTTTTGGCTTTGTGATCACTCGAATCAGAATTTTATAGGCAAAATACGACGAAAACAATGTTTTGACAACAAAATGAAAATTTACTACTTTGCATATTTAATTTAGAAAAGAGGATTCTTTTATTTACAATATAAAATTAGGAGAGATACCTTATAAATATTTCATCTATTATTTTATGAAAATTTTAGAAAGATAAAAATCAAGTCCTTTGGTTTATTATAAGTAAATACGACGAAACGACTTTAGTAACCGAAAAAGTCGAGAGAAAATTTTATACCTTATACTTAAGGTAACGTTGAATTTTTTAAAATTATAAGAAACATAGTTGAAATTTTATGTTACCTCTTTTACTTAGATATCTATCATACAAATAAATTATATATTTTACAGTAGAGAATTTTCTTAAAGGAATTACTAGTAAATAACTTGGAAATTCTCATGAAGTAAATTTTTAGTAATATTGAATATTGAGACTTAGCCCCTACAATATGAGAAGATTTATGGTTAGACATTTACGAGTTTTTAATGACAAATACGCTATATGAAAGTTAGGTTCCGTCTAGACTCTGAGTACCCTAAGTAATTAAGAAAAGTACATGGCATTTTGCATTCGAAGTTAAGGAGGGATATTGGAAAAATCCCCTAGAGCATACAGTGATGGGTACACTGAAGAATCTGCCGCGTCTCGATACCCGAGGGCAGTCTAGGGAGTATCACCGGAGGCGGGAATTCCAAGTGACATCGGATTCGCGCCCGTCGCCGGACAACCCGTAGCAAACTCTGGTATACTTCGACAAGAGGCAGGATTTTCTATGACCTTGGAGTGCCCGTTCTGTGGTGATGTGTGATATGTGATTGGCCATTTGATGATTGGGACTGTGAGTCCCTACCCATTTGTGAAAACCAGAATGAGGAGAGCTCTGGTCACTCTAGTTGGGCAGGGGTGATAAGGATGACTGGTCATGCACATGATTGTTGATATATGAGATTGAGGAATGGAAGTTGGGCCCCATTGCATATTGGTAACGAGTTATAACTTATAGTAATTGAATCTAACACATGCATAGCATGCTATCATTATATGACTGACCCTCTGCTTGTTGTGGACAATTGTGTATGTGAAGTTTTGTATTTCTGTTCTAAGGTATGCTATATGTAATCTGTAATTTAAAATATTAAGTCACTCTAGTATGTATATATTATCAGTTGAGAGCTTTGTACTCACCCCTTTTGTTGTTGTGTATGTTGTTTGTATGTTGTTTCTCTTTTTCTGTGATCATCAGCTGAAGGACAAGGTGAGCATGGGCAGAACTTGGAGTACCCGCAGTAGAGAACGCCAGTTTGGAAGCGTCATTTGTGTGTATATTTTCTGTTTACGTCGAGATCATTATAGACTTGATATTTCTGTAGTAGTTGCTGGGAGCCTGTAAGCTCCATACTCTTTTAAATACTCTCATGATTGAAAGAATCGATCTATGTAATATATTTATTTTAAAATCGTGTGCTAACGATCACCATTTTTTTAATAAAAAAAACTCCTATTTTTAATGACTCCTTAATTAAGTAGGAAGTTCCAGTATGGGCATTTGTCCTAGTTAATCGAGGGTGTCACAAAGTCCCTTGAATTCTTATTTTGTTCACTGACTTGAGCGTTGGAGAATCTTCACAAGTAACACCACCTTTCGCCCCTCTTCAGCGCGAAAGCTTGGTGTGAAGGATCTCCAGGACAACAACACCGGTTTCTCCCACTGAGAGTTCAGACCATAATACCGGATACCCACTGTACCGATGTACAAGTATTCTTATCATTGACTTTTAAGGCTGGTCCCCACTCCGGATCCTTGACCCCGGATCAGACCAGTTCATAAGTATTTTTTATTAATAATTTAAAAAAAGTATTCTCTTTTAGTAAAATAAAATTCTCAAAAGTAAATTATTTTATTTTTCCAACCTAATAACTAAAGATATTTAAAGATAATTGAGATTTCTAAATTCAATCTTGTTAAGATTCAATTTGAGAAAGAGTATGTAAAATTTTATATGAGAAAGTTTTGAGATATTTAAGGCTTGGAAACTCAATTTTGGTGAGATTTGAATTTGAAAATTGTACCAAATTTATTTCTGTATGACAGAAATTCAGAGAAGAAATTGAGGAAATGTACAGTTTATTGAGATGATATTGTAAACCTTTATGGTATTTAATAATTGAGTTTCTAAAAGTCTTAACCAACTAAATACGCGAGTAGTTCATGCATCATAAATCATTAAAGTAAAATAAAATAATATTGTCTGGGGACGGATTATAGAAACCAAGGATACATAAGAGGGGCTTAATTACGAGCCTTGGGATGAGAGGGTGTCAAAGGGTGCTTCAGAGGACCTGGGGTAGCCCCCTAGTGTTAGGTACTTTCACAATAAAAACCTTCTCAATTTGACTAGTTACTAAGTGTTTCCATGCCAGTTGAGCTGTTCATGTTATTATTTTCTAGAATTATGAAATAGTGTAAACTCCTGGTTGGCCCAGTGTAAATTAAAATCTAAGGGCCCACATATATAGGTAAGTTATGATGAAGATATTGAATAACATTCATGCATTCATAATTGATTATGTATGTGATTGTGATTGATATTGTTATATAGTAGTTTGTGAAAACCCTTTATTTCTCATGCCTCATTTGGGAATATTATATTTTGTTTTTCATTCCTTTCTCCGTGTTTTTATTTCATATGTTTTAAATTGATAGTTCATACAGAGGGAAGGATCGAAGAATCTCGGCAGTAAATATAACATGCTATAGAAAGAAAGCTCGGTATGAATACCGTGGTCCAATGAATAAATAATGTTATTAAGTAACTACTCTTGGGCCATGGAGTTTCCTCTCTTTCTAATAATGTTTAATATTTATCTACTTTGGATGAATGCAAGATTACTTTATAAATTTTAATAATATTATAAGGTATTTCAGAAATATTGTATGTAATTTATTCTGATAGTTTCTTTTTAACGATTATATTTTTAGTAAAAAAAATTATTACAAATATTTTAGAATTTATTGAGATGTAATAGAGGGCGTTACAATATGGTATCAGAGCAATTAATCCCTTAGGCCTAGGGAAAAGGTCTATCTTGCTTTGTCTGTAAACTCTGTGTAGGTGATAGAAAATAGAATATCTGACTTGGTAGTAACTGTGATTGATGTGACAAGTCTTAGTTACTGTGAAACAGAAAACTAATGGCCGAAAACAATCTTGTTGGAGTTGTAGCTTAATCACTGCAATGGGAGCACATGAAGGTCAAGGTAATGATGCCTTGAGAAGGTTGGATCTGTTCAAAAAGCGTAATCCACCTTGTTTTAAGGGAGGATATAACCTTGATGGAGCACATATTTGGATTCGAGAGATAGAGAAGATCTTTTAAGCATTACAATGTACTGAAGCTGATAAAGTGGTCTTCGCTACTTATGCCTTATCTGAGGATGCCGAACATTGGTGGGATAGCATGCGTAGACAATTCGAAGTTAACCATGTGGAGATCACCTGGAATCATTTCAAGGATATATTCCTAGAAAAATATTTTCCAGCTGATGTTAAAGAGAAAAGACAGTTTGAATTTCTGTCTTTGACCCAAGGAAATATGACCATGGGATAGTACGTATCTAGGTTTGAAGAGCTATCTTGTTTTCATTCTTATTATAATGATGCTACTAATGAAGGTGATCGGTGCGCAAAGTTTGTAAACGGATTGCGGCCAGAAATCAAAGAAGCTATACGAATGCAGGAAATCCATGAATTTTCTATATTGGTAAATCGCTGCAGGATCTTTGAAAACGATCATAAGGACAGAATGACCAAAAGCCATGAATCCATTCACAAGGCGAGAGAAATGAGAAGTGGAGGACCTCACCATCACCAAAGAAGAGACTTCAGGAGAAAAAAGCCTTACCAAGCGCCATTTTGTCGGTTTGGAGCAGCATCTATTCTTAACAAACCCCAAGCTTCATTTGGAAGCTATTATCTGGCACATGCACTAGATTTTAAATGCTTTAACTATGGAGGACCCCATTTAAAAAGGGATTATCCCAAAAGCACTTATATTTGCTTTAAGTGTAACAAACCGGGTTATCACATCAAGGATTGCCCAGAGATAAAGAGGGAGAACCCTGAAGGTGCAAGTCCATAAATACTCAAGAAGGCGTGCACAATGCAATCGGAAGGCCGAAGGTGAAAGGAAAGGTTTTTGCAATTACTGGGGAAGAAGCATCTCATTCTAACTCTATGGTGGAAGGTAAGTGTATCATTAATAAGATTCCTTTAACTATTATGTATGACTCAGGTGTATCACATCCCTTTATTGTCAATGACTGTGTAGAAAAACTAAAATTACCAGTGATAGAATTGCCATTTGATTTATCTGTTCATACTCTTGGGAATAATCTCATTATCACTTCTAAAACCTGTTGGGAATGCCCTATTGTCATTGATGGTAGAGACTTTAAGGCTAATCTCTTTTGCTTACCCCTTTCTGGCTTAGAAGTTATTATTGGGCTAGATTGGTTGTCTGACAATCATGTTCTAATAAATTGTCATAATAAAACCAAAATGTTTAAAGAACCTGTAATTTGAATCCAGAGGATTCAAGATTTCTAACCGCTAACCAAGCGAGTGCCTCTTTAAAAGGAGAGGCTCAAGGATTCATGCTATTGCTTTCAATGAAAGGAGAGCAAGAACCAAAAATAAAAAATCTACCGGTTGTATGCGAATTTCCTAACGTTTTTCCACAAGATATCCCTGGTTTACCCCTAGAAAGAGATATGGAATTCGCCATTGATCTAGTACCTGGAGTTGGACCCATTTCAATTACACCATACCGAATGTCACCTCTAGAATTGGCAGAGTTGAAGAAACAACTTGAAGAGATGCTAGAGAAGTAGTTTATAAGGCTCAGTGTATCCCCCTGGGGTGCACTAGTGTTATTGGTTAAGAAAAAGGATGGTAGCATGATGGATTGACGACTTGATGGATTAACTACGTGGTGCCACAGTGTTCTCCAAAATTGATTTGAGGTCTGGATATCATCAAATAAGGGTGAAGAAAGAAGATGTACCAAAAATGGCTTTTAGAACACGTTATGGCCATTACGAATATCTAGTGATGCCTTTTGGTGTAACTAATGTACCAGCCGTATTCATGGATTATATGAATTGGATTTTCCATCCATATCCAGATAAATTTGTAGTGGTGTTCATTGATGATATACTAGTGTACTCTAAAAGCAGAGAAGAACATGTTGAACACTTAAAGGTTGTGTTGGAAATCTTGAAAAAGAAACAACTATATGCAAAGCTATCGAAGTGTGAATTCTGGTTGGAAGAGGTAAATTTTTTAGGACATATAATTAGTCAAGGAGGAATAGCTGTAGACTCTTCCAAGGTAGAAGCAGTTTTGAAATGGGAGAGACCAACCACAATCACTGAGATCAAAAGTTTCTTGGGCTTGGCTGATACTATAGGAGATTCATCGAAGGATTTGCAAAGTTAGCATACCTATTGACCAAGCTAACATCGAAAGGATAACCTTTTGTATGGACGACACAATGCGAGAATAGTTTCCAAGAGCTGAAAGATCGACTTACTTCTGCGCCAGTGTTAGTACTCCCTGATCCACATCGAAGTTTTGAAGTTTACTGTGATACGTCTAAATAAGGATTAGGAAGTGTACTCATACAAGACAAGAAGGTTGTAACTTATGCGTCGTGGCAATTAAGGCAACATGAGATTAATTATCCTACCTATGACTTAGAGTTAGCTGCTGTAGCTTTTGCCTTAAAGATTTGGAGGCATTATCTATACGGTGCAACATTCGATGTGTTTAGCGATCATAAGAGTCTCAGGTATTTATTCGACCAAAAGGAGTTAAACATGAGGCAAAGGAGATGGATGAAGTTCTTAAAGGACTACGACTTTGAGTTGCAATACCATCCTGGAAAAGTGAACGTAGTAACTGATGCTTTGAGTCGAAAGTCTCTACATATGTCCACAATGATGATTAAAGAGCAGGAATTGATAGAGAATTTTAGAGATCTAAACCTAGCAGTAGAGGTTAATGCTAACAGCTACAGATTAAGAGCGTTGCAAGTGACAAGTGAATTTCTGAGGTTTTAGAAGCTCGACGAGAGGATGAATTCCTGCAATAAAAGAAAGAACTCTTGAAACAAGGAAAAGAAGTCGAGTTCAATGTGGGAAACGACCAATTGCTGAGGTATAAGGATCAAGTGTGTATCCCTGACCAAGAGGAGTTGAGGAAATCAATTTTGGAAGAAGGCTACAAAAGTTATATGAGTATTCATCCCGGAGCTACTAAAATGTATCAAGATTTGAAAATGTTATTTTGGTGGCCTGGAATGAAGAAAGCGGTGGCGGAGTATGTGGCTGCATGTCTAATTTGCCAGAAGGTTAAAGTGGAACATCAAAAACCCCCTGGAATGCTACAATCAATGGAAATACCAGAATGGAAATGGGATAACATTACCATGGATTTTGTGACTTCTTTACCCAAAACTCCATTAGGACATGATTCAATATGGGTAATAGTTGATAGATTAACCAAGTCTACCCATTTTATTCCCATCAATATGTTACCCTATGGAGAAGCTGGCAAAATTATACATCGAGGAGATTGTGAGATTGCATGGAATTCCTTCAAGTATCATTTTTGATCGGGACCCTCATTTTACATTGCAGTTCTGGAAGAGCTTACACAAGGCTTTGACAACAAAACTACGTCTGAGTTCAGCATATCATCCTCAGACGGATGGACAATCAGAAAGAACAATTCAATCTCTAGAAGACTTGTTTTACGAGCTTGTGTGTTAGAGCATAAAGGAAGTTGGAATCAATTCTTACCATATGTGGAGTTCACCTACAACAACAGTTTCTATGCTAACATTGGCATGGCACCTTTTGAAGAATTATATGGAAGAAAATGTAGGACTCTACTATGTTAGTTTGAGACTGGTGAAAACTTGATGCTAGGACTAGAGTTGGTATAACAAACCATGGATAAAATCAAAATGGTTCAAGAAAAGATGAAGGCAGCACAAAGCAGGTAGAAAAGTTACTGTGACAAAAGAAGGAAGCCGCTCGAATTTCAAGAAGTTGATCATGTATTCTTGAAAGTCACACCTACGACTGAGGTCGGTCAGGCAATGAAATCTCAAAAACTAACTCCTAGATTTATTGGTCCATATCAAATAATTAAGAAAGTTAGTTCTCTTGTTTACCAAATAGCATTACCACCTTTTCTTTCTAATATCCATAACGTTTCATGTGTCAAATCTACGAAAGTATATATCTGACCCTATACACGTAATTGAATCTGATGTCATACAAGTTAAAGATAATCTTACATACGATGTACCACCTGTTAGAATAGCTGACAGAAGAATAAAAAAGTTAAGGGACAAGGCAATTCCACTCGTAAAGGTCATTTGCAGCAAAATGAGAGGAGAAGATGCTACATGGGAACTAAAAATTGAGATGAAAGAGTCTCATCCCCATTTGTTTTAGTGAAGAGTGTAAATTTTGAGGACGAAATTTTTTTAGGGGAGTAGAGTTGTAACACCCTTATTTTTATTTTAATTGATTACATAAATTTTATATTAAAATCTTGATGGAATTTGACCATAGGCCTTTTGAAGTTTTTGATCAGTATATTATTTCAGAATTTATATAAAAAAATTTCTTTTGCACCTCCTAAATTACTATTCGCACCACCCCTCATAATTTTCAGCAGCATTCACGTGAAAAGTTACTGTGCAATTTTGAAAATTTCAAACTTTGCACAGTAATCTGAATGAAATTTTCAATTCTTGCATAGTACTTTTATATTAGAATATTCAAACGCACAGTGGAATTTTTTGCTATAAATACGGAGGAAGCGAAGCGAAGAACTCATAGTTTCTGATTAAGTTTCCTTAATATAGTAGTGCTAGTGAGATAGTGGTGGAAGTAAGAGAGAGAAATAATTTTCTTTGGAAAGTGGTTTTGCCAAAAGTATAAGGTAAGAATAACTCTCTTTTATATTTTTTAGGTTTAATTTTATATCGTTTTAGAAATCTATTATTATACTGGATATAATATTATTTTAAATTACTATTCTGAATAGTAAATTACTATGTCAATAGTAAATTACTATTATGAATAGTAAATTACTGTTTACTGTTATTATTTATAATTTACTATTTACCTTTACTATTCATGATTTATTATTTACTGTTACTATTCACGATAACTATTTAAAATTTACTATTTACCATTACTATGCATAATTACTATTTACCATTCTATTTCAAATAGTAATCTAAATTTTCATCTTATAACTATATTAAAATGAAATTGGTATATTTTAGAACTCAGAGACGAGGCGTGCACGGACTTTCCATAACGAATCAAGATACAAGAGGTAAGGAGGAGTGAGATAAAAATATAATATGAAAAGACATAAGAATAATGGGAGGAGTCCCCTACTCTTTTTAAATTTAATATTATTATTATTTTTTAAAAATATAATAATAATAATAACTTTTTAACTTAAAATTTATAATAAATTTTAAATTAAGTATCTTGTGTAACTTACTCTAACATACCTATGCAAGGACCTGGACTTTTATAACGTATACTAATTAGACTGAATCTATGTAAGGATTTGGACTATTATGACCTATATGGACTGAACTAAACCTATGCAATGACTGGATTATATAGACTTATATAGACCTATGCGAGAAATGGACTATAAGGACTCAAAATCAATCTTATTAACTAAAATAACTATTAAAATTTGAACTATATTTATGAGTGATATTTAATTGATTTGATTTGATTATAATTGATAATATTTAATTGTGATTAATGATATTTAATTGTGATTGATAATACTTGATTTTGATTGATGATATTTAATTGTGATTGATAATATTTTATTGTGATTTATGATCTTGTGATGTGGAGTGTGAACATATAGCAAACATGACGGAAATCTAAAACTCAGTAAGAATTTTCTTACCTTACTCTTTAAATTTTATTCTATGAGAAAGTATTTTATAATCATTTTAGTCTTTTATTTCTTCTTAGAAATTATTTTCATTAATTTTACTTTTAATCTTTAGAATAAAAAAAATCTAGTATTTATTTGAGAAAAAAAGTCATTTTATGAAAATTAATTTATAAAAAAGATTGAGATAATTAATTCTTGTATTAAAGAAAAATTTTACGGTTATAAGTATTTTTGGTTAATAATTTTAAAAAAAAAGTATTCTCTTTTAGTAAAATAAAATTCTCAGAAGTAAATTATTTTGTTTTTCCAACCTAATAACTAAAGATATTTAGAAATAATTGAGATTTCTAAATTCGATCTTGTTAATATTCAATTTGAGAAAGATCATGTAAAATTTTATATGAGAAAGTTTTAAGATATTTAAGGCTTGGAAACTCAATTTTGGTGAGATTTGAATTTGAAAATTGTACCAAATTTATTTCCGTATGACAAAAATTCAGAAAAAAATTGAGGAAATGTAAGTTTATTTAGATGATATTGTAAACCTTTATGGTATTTAATAATTGAGTTTCTAAAAGTCTTATCAAACTAAATATGCGAATAGTTCATGCATCATGAATCATTAAAGTGAAACAAAATGATATTGTCTGGGATGGATTACAGAAACCGATGATACATTAGAGGAGGCTTAATTGCGAGTCTTGGGATGAGAGGGTGTGAAAAGGTGCTTCAGGGGACCCGGGGTAGCTCCCTAGTGTCGGGTACTTTCATAATAAAAATCTTCTCAATCTGACTAGTCTCTAAGTGTTTCCATGCCAGTTGAGCTGTTCATGTTATTATTTTCTGTAATTATGGAACAGTGTAAACTCTTGATTGACTGAGTGCAAATTAAAATTTAAGGACCCACATATATAAGTAAGTTATGATGAAGATATTGCATAACATTCATGCATTCATAATTGACTATGTATGTGATTGTGATTGATATTATTATATATTAGTTTGTGAAAACCCTTTATTTCTTATGCCTCATTTGAGAATATTATATTTTGTTTCTCACTCTTTTCTCCGTGTTTTTGTTTCATATGTTTTAAATTGATAGTTCGTACAGAGGGAAGGATTGAAGAATCTCGGCAGTAAATATAGCACGCTCTAGAAAAGGAGCTCGTGGTCCAATAAATAAATAATGTTATTAAGTAACTGCTCTTGGGCCATGGAGTTTCCTCTCTTTCTAATAATGTTTAATATTTATTTACTTTGAATGAATGTAAAATTATTTTATAAATTTTAATGATATTATGAGGTATTTCAGAAATATTGTATGTAATTTATTCCGATAGTTTCTTTTTAACAATTATAATTTTAGTAAAAAAATTATTACGATTTTTTTTAGAATTTATTGAGATGTAACATAGAACGTTACACTCTTCATCCACAAATAACTATTGGTCTACACCAAACATCTCCTTTGCTCTATTCCATATGGGTAGTCATTCATTCAACGATCATTTTATGGGCTTTACACCCTCCATATTTAGGCACCACCACCTCTTTGTCAGGGCTGCATCTTGTATTAACGTTCTCTCTACAAGACACCTTCACAGTGTTGGGCTGGTTCAGTTATTCAATCAGAAGCTTGGGCTCTGAGGGAAGCTTTTATCTTGGCACTTAATCTGGAATGGAAAGAAATTCTCATTGAATCAGATTGTTTAGAGCTAATAAGAGCGTGTAGAGGGGAAATATCTAGCAAAGAAATTGAAACGTTCATCAGAGATGTTACCTCTCTTCGTGGTTCCTTTGTATCATGCGACTTCTTATGGGCTCATAGATCAACGAACCAGGCTTTGCATGAGGTAGCGCAACTAGCTTCTTCGAATTCTCTTGGTAGGAACTGGTGGCTATCTCCTCCGATGAGCTTACGTAGGGTCTTGGTTCAAGATAAGAGGGGGATCCCGCCTCGTCAGTAGCGTTGGTCTCTCTGGGTGGGATGAAGTTTTGATTGCATTGCCATTTCCCAATGGATCTTTTATTCCACCGAATTCTTTCTTTGGCTATGAGAGTCTTCTACGTTTGGATAAACCTAGGCAATTTGGGATTTCTGTTTGTGGAACTGATGTTGTTCTGGCCTGAGTTGGGCTTGTATTGTCTCTCATAATTTCTTGATCTAATCTATTTGGGCCTGGTGCCCAATTATTGTCCAAAAAAAAAAAGACACCTTCAACATCACCATAGGAGGCACTTACTCGTTTGAGCCGGTCACCAAATTGACCTGAACATCTTATCAAGTATATTCTTTTCTAACAACCATCAAGTTCTATAGTATGTGATAAATGTTAGTTGATTTAGGAATATATGAAGGTAAGTCTCATGGAAAGTTTATGGAATTCATATTTCAAAATTCCAATAAAAATATTCCAACTTTTAAGTGGGGAGAAAAGTTTTAACTATAAATTTTAATCAGGGTTACCTCCAAAAAAGAATCCTTATGATTAACGAAACAAATTCCATCCCACTACGAGGGAAGTGAAAAAATTGCAGAATTTAACCTATGGCGCTTTCTGCTTTCTCAATTGATCATCCCCTCTACTGTACAATAATAGTGCCATGCTGGCAGCAAAGTATAACGGCTCCATCGGAGACTATATCAATTGATCATCAGACCCTCATGCAAGAAACCACTCATTCTGTGACAGGCACGCATGGAACAAATTATAAAGATGATCATCACAGGGGTAGTACAGAGAAACATTCCACAACCTAGGGTGTGATGATATTATTACGACTATTCATTCGCCTCAGAAGCCAAGCATGATACTTTACTAGTACAACAATTTCAGAACGAACGGATTTCACGTTTATTACTAACCCACTCAAGAACTATGACCCGTCCTAATTGATGGCAATACATTCAAATGGGTGTTCCAAGCAGGCCTGACAATAAATATCGCATCCCTCTTCTTTGTACCTTTTGAATGACAACAAAATCCAAGAGAATGTTGAATATACATTAATCCACATTATATAACGGCTATGCACATATTGGAGAAAATTTGGAGATTTGAACCTCGAGGTACAACATCGAAGTAAAGCATAAAAACTTCATCTCCTCTTCACTGAACTTTGTGCTTTCCCTGCTAAACCCATGTAAGCACCACAAATGACTCCAAATAAAATCTCAGACTATACTAGGAGGATCCCCTGACCAGCTGCAGACAGCACGGGCCCAGCGGGTCCTTATGCAGTCCACCAAAGGTGCATGTTGAGAAGGCTCTGGTTTAGATACTTCAGTGTCCTTGCCTGCGGACTCATTTGCACTAGAAGCAGAGGAAACTTTCACATCTGCCATGAATTCCTCAGGTGTCCACCTTGGGGGAACTGAAACTCTCAACTTTGTGAGCCGAGGTCTTTGCAGCGGAGTTTCACCACCAGAATTTACTTGACCGCCATTCAGATCTGATTTAGCAATCCCATTAAAATGGTAGAGGTCAAAAACCTTCTTACCCATCAATCCTGATGAATCCTTCAAACCTCCCAAGCTTTTGTCTAGATCCAAAATCACTTGCCAGAATTCACTCCATACAATGAACCCAGCAGAGCAAAGATGTTCTAGCTTCTCTGGGGGAAGTTTGATATTTGTTTCCCTAAGGACTTGATGGAATCCTTCCACACTAATAAAACCACCACCTCCACTCTGATCTTGTGCATCAAAAGCTTTGCGAATGTGAGTTTCCCTTCCTTCTAGTTCATTCTCATTTTGGACGCTGGGGTCAAGAGCAAACAGCACTGTGTAATGGGATTCACTCCCCACAACCCATATAGGCCACTTTGGGCATTTCAGAAACTGACCAACCTTGCAGAAATTCAGGGATTCTAATAGGGTGAGAAACCCAACTTCCACATCTCGGGATATACCTTTCAGAAACATTCCCCCACCTAAATCCATCTTTCCATCAAACACATTAGGAACAGCTTGCCCACAGAGCAGTAGGTTCACAATTTCCTGCACCACAGGATTAATAGAAAAAAGACAAAATTACATATTCTAAAATATTATATAAAATAAGGATTTGGTAAAAGGATAGCAGCATTGATCAATTAACTACATATACCTGGGAAGCATGCCCAAAAGGAGCAGTAACCAGTGGCAGGCCAGGATCATCCCGGTCACTTTGAACCAAGTCCTAGAGGAAAGCAAAACATTGCACAATTAACTCTACAAATCTCCAAAGCATAATAAGAACCAAAGGAAATTCAGTCAATGTTGAATGTCTAATTTACTATTTCACTCCCCAACTTGCACAGACTGTAGAAAATGACATACCCAAAATTCTCTAAAAACCATAGAAATATATCTAAAAAATTTATAGGTATAGATACTAGCAACAATTGGCCCATTACTTTACCCAGTTTTGAACAACAAAGCTTTACAGCATCAGCTAAAAGTTCAAAGGAGATTAGGATAAGTATGAACATAAAACTCCTGAATCTAGCTTTCCTCAAGTGCAAGCTTACTATGTTGGCCAGAGACATACAGAAATAGAGATGGGGACGGTGAACCATCAATCTTCAAAATTTCAAGAAACGAGTACGGTATAGAAACGGTGCAAAAATAAACATATTTTATATAAATACATAGTAAATTTAAGTCATCAAACCACTACTTAACATTTTTATAAAAAATATTAAACAAAATTCAATAAAAAAAAAATCATGCTTCAAAATTATAAGAAATGCGAGTCAGAGCACGTGTCAAATAAATTATATAATATATTTGTTTGAATGCCTAAATTGCCTACACAGCTACCATATTTTCTGTACACATATAAAAATGCAAGAAGTCAGAGCACACGTGACCCTGTTACTCCTGCACGCTACCCCATTAAAAAAACAAAGCTAGAAATAATAAAATATGCACCCACTTGGAAAAAAAAGCAAACTTGCTCTGCTCCAAACTCAAGACACCATGTCAACTAAAAGAAAAAAAAACTGAGACACAAAAAGCCCGAAGAGAGGCTGTCGCCCGTGACGTTGAAGTAAGCAGCAAAGGGGAAGATCCGAGGAGACACTTGTTGTGTAAATCGGAAGGGGAATAGGCAAGGTGTCACCACTGCTGACTTGCTGTGTGAAGAAAGGAGACTGACGGAGGAAGACTGGAGAGAGTCACCACCATGAAGGAAGAGTGAAAGAAGAGGGGTTGCCAACCTGCCATGGCCGGCATGGAAAGGGCATTGGAGGTTAGGGGTTCGTTTTGAAAATTTTTTAACCAACAGCGGCCAAGAAACGCACGCATTTTCTTGTGGGCCGTTTTTGAAAGAGGCCCTGCCGTCCCCCTTGCTCGGATGTATCCCCCGCGTTTCTGGCTGTTTGGGAGACATTTCCGAGACACAGGACAACACTTCCTGGACATTTCGGTGCATCATAGCAAGCTAATACAGCAAGCCTCTGAGAAAAGAAACATTGTCATCCAGCTTCTTTATCATTTCCAGTTTCTAAAATAATATTCCACCTAAGGCACTGGTAAGAGGCTGCAGAATTTGGATGAAGATTTTGTGAACATTGAATCAATCTGGGAATGGTTGTGATGTTTCGTCATGAATTACTGGCATCCCTAAAAAATTCCAAGTCCCAATATAATATACTTTAGACAAATATGTTTGAAAATTAAGATTTGTTTTAGGATTCCTATTATCTTAAAAGTGTTCTTGGGCTAAGCATGTACTACCAATTGTATGATTTGTACCAAACTTGTAAATTGATGTAGAATATTAGTATACATAGGATAATAAACGTATGGAATGTAATTTATTATCACAATATAACAAATATTTAGGGTCCTTGAGAAAAATGAAGTATATTCTCTTTTTACTTTTCCACTCAACACATGATTTCAACTTTCAACATGATATCAAAGCAATGCCATTGACCATGACCATGCCATGTCCATGATGCCATTCACAACAATGTTTCCAAGGCATGGAACTCTATTTCTTTTCTATTTCCAACTTGACAATTTTCAGTCTCCTTATTGGTTCTTAGGAATAAATATAAGTACTAAGAGCCAGAGTTTTATCATCACAATCATTTAGTGTCCTATTAGTATGACATTACTTCTCTTGTCCAATCAATTTCTATGATTTCAGAAAAAACTTCAGAGTATAAGCTCATTGCCATTGGTATGATGACTTTTCTGAAATAATTTCTTGACTAGATTCCAGAAGTTATTCAAAACATTATTTTCCAGAAAGTTCCTAAACACAATTTCCCTCCAAGCTATGAATCTATCAAATAATTTTAACCACATCTTACAAATAGCTCGCTTCTGGTACCAAAAAAAGAAACTGCATAACTGCATCTTCCAGTAATTTTTTTTTAATATAGAGAATTTGGCTATGTGAACATCTTTTACATTATGTTTAAGGGAACCTAAAAGGTGAAAGAAAGACCTTTGGCAAAATCATTAAGTACCTACCACTATCAGACCACTTTGGGCGCAGTTAGCCCCTAGAAGTTTTGGACCATACCCTAGGTCCTGAACAACTAATAAGGAGTATGAAGTGGGTTCAGAGGAAGGGGTAGGGAATGGCAGCAAGGGACCATGCAAAAGATAGTATGCCAATTCAAGCCATCGCAACACATAAATTAGCTAGGCTGAGTTATTGACCTTCTGCTAATTTACAGGCAATGTTAAAAGACTCACATTTATATCTTACATACATTGCAGTTGATGATCCCAAAGACCATTGTTGTTAAATTGTTTGGGATATCCATTCTTAGAACAAACACACTAACAAACATACTACTCCTTTCCATTTCGTGAATATAGAATATTCCTATAGTTTAAAAGTACAAACCACAATCAAACTAATAATCCAGTTCTCAAGTGATCCAGTGAACTTCTAATATTCAGGCAAAAAGAGATTGCATATTCAGTCACAAGTTCATTGCTTATAGGAATAATACCCAAGATATTTACTTGAAAAGAAAATAAAGGGAAATAAACAGCCCATTATCTTTTACATTGATATACAGTGAAGTCAGACTGTAAAATGCAATCTGAAGTAGATGTGAGAGCTTGAAGCAGGCAAACATACCAGTCCTCGAGAAAGTAAAGCAGAGATTAGGAAAAGCAATGCCCCCATCCGACTTTGGAATAAGGGAAGATTTGCTTCAAGCCTCTGCAATGCAGTAGTTTGTGATGTGCATGTTTCAACTCTAAGAACTTTCTGCAAATCCATGGCAGATTCAATGGAAAGACCTTCAAGTGATCTTGCAATAACCTGGGAATTGGACAAGTTGACTCAGCAGATATCATGGGAGAATCACAGTAGAAGATAACAACGCAAGTTAGGAGTTTCAATTCGATCTATTTCCAACATGAAGTTAAACAAATAACCAAAGGTACCTCATCCTTTGATATCCCTTCAAAATGCTGAAAATCATTATCTGGAATGCACAAAATTGCAATCACAGCCCTTCTATTACTTCCACATGAAAATAAAATTTCACCCATACTGCTTACAAGGGCCCTGCCACAAAATCACACAAGAAACATATCATGCGCATAACGTACGTAAAATTATAAAATACACCTACCAATATTAAAGACCTGTAAAGCACATAGAACGACATTAGATAGGAATGACTTGTGAAATTTAAATATATGGACATATACTAATAAGGAAAGGAAGTTCACATCCAGAAAACCAGAAAATTTCACCATCCATTTAGAAAAAATAGAAAGTCCACTAAAATCATAAATCACATCGTAAGATTTTATAAATTCCATTCTATATGTGTGTGTATGTGGAGAGATCAAGTTACACCGGTGTAACTCTTAACCAATTATTACATCGTTGAATAACTTTTTATTGGATAGTTTTTTCTCAAAACCCACCATTGGATTCAAAGTTCATAGCATATAGATGATATTTGAAAGATCTTAGATAAATCAAAAATTATCTTATTCATGTACAAGAAAACAAATGTAATATATACATTTGAAAATGCATGTAAATAAGGACCTTTAACTAACTGCCTATTGTTGTTTAATTTTAACAAAAATTGACAGAGAAAATTAAGGTAATATAGAATCCAAATCACACACACATTGGTGTAACTTGATCCCTCCTCTATCACACACACACATACATGTGTGTATGCATATCTAAGTAGTTAATCACATTGTTATCAGTATCATACAATTCGCGATACAATACTTGCAACTCAATACGAATCATGACTCCGGCGAGACAAATCGGAGAGTGACACTTTTCATGGCAGGAACCGCTCGTTATTTCACAATACTTCTATGTATCGCAGCAAATTGTAGGCTTGCGAGAATCATTTGATTCTGAAAAAAGCTTAAAACTCCCTGTTTTTTTTTTTACAAAAAAAGGTGGAAGGAAGCGACAAAAAACACCGCATGACAATTTCTTTCTCCCCCTTTGCCATATGCATAATGTGTTGAGTGTATTGTCCTCTATGCTGGCCTTGTTTAGTGGTTCTTCACGTTCTCACTTTATATTAAATTATTTTCTCCTCTTGCTAATGAGAAATTGTCACTTTGCTAGCTATATAGTGACTCATTTGACTCTAAAATACTTATTGATACATGTTTAGTTATGTGACAATGCTCTTAAAGTTAAGTTTTCTATCATCAATCATGAATTTGTGTTTTTTATACAATTATATTAGCTTTATTTACTTTATAATTATGGTTCATGAATTTTACGATTCACGATACGATTAAAGATTCGGAAAATAGTCTCCCCGATTCACAACTTGTATCCCAATTAGACAACCATGGATATCCAGGATTGTGGCATGTTCTATAGAATATAAAACTTAAACTGTATTATCTACATATATAAATATGCTGGGAAAAAAGGCAGACAAATCCAATGCATAATTGTTAATTGAAAACTCACGCCGCACCACCCACAACCCAGCACTCTCCGCGAAGACCGCAAGAGAGAACTCACCTTGGATGGCCTTTGTGACATGCTGCCCATCGCAATCACCCCGCAATTGCACACGATTAACAACCTAGATGCATATAAACCCATAATTCATATTCTATTAGTCTAATAAACATACTTAACTACACTTGAATAATGAACCGATCAACACCCTACACCATTGACCATTTTTCCCAACTCTAGACGACAAAGAAGAAATAAATTGCTTCGGCCATAATAATTTATATTCCACAAGTCTACTAAAAACACTTAAATAAATGGCTTACGTCATGAATCGTAGAATCATAAGATTTTAAGATTTGTTTTTGCTAAAGATCAAGATTTTGAAGGGATTTATTCCAAATTAGATTTTTAATGAGATTTAGATAATAAGAGACCCTCCAAATCGTAAGATTTTAAGTTTTAAATTGATATTTTAACCACCATTTTGACTCATAAAAAAACCCAAGATCTAGCATTTATATTAATTATGGCGTTTAAAGCAGGATAATAAAGCTTAGGTAATTAAAAGTTAGGACTGACTTCTCCAATGCTCAATCACTAGTGAGTTGATGAAACAAAAGGAAAAGAAAACTTATTTGGGCACACACCATTTCCAAATAATCTGCATTTGGGAAAAAGTGTTGAGAGGTAGGGAATTCAGGGGAATTGTTATCAAGACTTCAGCTTCTTAACATGTTTCACTTGATCCAAGTCTATTGACTTTCCCTCCACTTTTAGGGAGCCAATAATACTCCTCTCTATCTTTGGTGCCTAAGGATAGGCATAATCCATCAAAAGCTCTAATTTTAGCCTCAGTAACTGCCTTCTTGATATCTTTCATAGCTACCAGATAATTTTCCCAATTCATGCATATGAGAGAACCACACTTCATAATTTTCCCTTGTATACATAGTTATCAATCTCAGATAGTGGCATGGATGTGGTCAGTTCCACAATGAAAACAGAGAAAGAGAAAGGTTGGAAGAAAAGAGAGGATGACAACATGTGAGAAAAATAAAAAGGGTTAGGAGGTTCTGAACACAAACTAAGGACAATTTACCCTTAAAATACACACAAAACTATACCACTTCACCGCTTCAAGGGAGGAAGGGGGATTTCAAGCCTTTTAACAAAAGCAGCGCAACAGCCCTGTGCGACCCCACAATTCCACCTGTGAATGTGGGTGCAAATAGGCTAGGAATATAAGACACATCATGTACAAAACTCAATTTTGTTTTATTAAATTATTTTCATTGCATCCACTGTTTAGATCGGTTGCTAACTTGCTATATTAAATTAGTAATATTTGCTTTTCATAGATAGTATTAGTATTTAAAGGTGTCAATGCAATTCTTATCAATTTTGTGACATTTAAGAAAAATGTGCAGTCTAATTTTAGGCATTTTTCATGACTTTTCTTTGTCTTCCAGCCTACTTGTTGCAAATATGTAATGCAGGAAAAAAAATTGCAAGTAGCCCGCATACTGATGGGGGCCGGTCAGTGCGCAACAAGTTTAGAGGCTTAAATTTTCCCGGGCCTTTTTAGGTCCAGTCTGTAAAAGCCTGTCACCTGATGCGGGACAAGCTAGGTAGTTCGTTTTGATAGCTCTAGTAGTTTTCTCTTTCCACCGCAAACATTAGAGGTATGGTCCAATGTCCGAGTCCTTTTACATTTGTAAAATCATTATTTTAATACTTATCAGGAAATACTATTTACATCTGACTTCTCAATTTAATCAAGTTAGTGTATCACAACTTACAACCCTAAGTGTCTAATGCCAAATCGCCAATGCCCCCAATCATGGTGTCTAATATTTCCATTCATTTACCTGTAAGGATGCCTACGTTATGTGTTCCAAAACAAATTCTCCAACTGCAAACTAACTTCTTTACCCACATGCATTCATGAAAATGTGGGAAACCTTGCTTGTTCTTAACAAATATCCAGGAACTGAACAAGACTTTGATGAATATATTAGGTCCCAAGTCAACTTAATGTTGTCAAATGAATAGTTATCACTGTCCACTATAAATGAAATAGAATAAATTAACAATAAACTTGATCCAGATTGAAATTGATTAAAAGCAAACATGTGACACACTATTGAAGGTAGAGAAAAAGGATACTTAATTGAATCATATGAATATTCATGTTGACCACAACACACAATACAAAACCGTGCTAGAGATGAAAGAAGTTAACAAAATGATGATGTGAAGTACAATGTACAAGAAATGTAAACTCTAATTTAATTTTATTATAATGAACTATACCTAGTTAAACACAAATGTCAGATCAGGAAAAAGTTAATCACCTTACTTTTCCACCTTCAGTGAGTGAAGAAAAATTATATGATGGAACAGATTGACTTTTAAATGATGCACCCGGACCCTTCTGTGGCATGTGTGATACATCTTTCAACTCATCCATAAAGAAAAGAATGTATTTAAGCACAAAGGCCTGAAATTTCAAAGAAAAACATAAGAAAAAATCACATAGAACTAAAAACATGCTTCAGAAACTTATCAGTAAAAGAAAGTAAAAAAACAAATATAAGAATAACAAATGGGCATATCTAATTACATTCCTATGCAGGAAATCACGAACAAACTTGCACATAAACATTAATTCATTGGATCCATAAATTCAACTTTACTATAGCAAAAAAGTTAAAGACAATCAATGAGTGGATCGCAAAAATAGGGACTTTTGTAGTTTAAAGCACCCATTTATTGTCTATAATTTCACTCTAAACTCAATTTATTCCTCACTGTTCAAAACCATTGAAACAGTCCAAAGAGTTTGGGGACTTTATGGTAAATATTAGCAGGTCTTGCCACACAGAACATCCCTATTTCGAGTGAAATTATCAGAACCAAGTTAGTACCATTTTGCATTGTTGAAATAGGGTCTTTTACAAAAGGTTTTGGAAATTGGACAGCATGCACAAGTTCATAAGCAATAATATAGTCATTACTTGTATAGCTGCCAAAACGCCACAGGGGCCGCCTTCATGCTGCACTAGGCCCATTGATGTTTCAAGATCAGAGCTAAACCTGCACAAAAGTGTTCATAGTATTAGCAATTAGCAATAAAGACCGGTAATAACCCTATTCAAATTTAGGAGCAAAGAAACAAATAATTTGAAAGTCAAAACATCTTTAAGTAAAGAACAATATGTTAATGAACATAAGATGAAGGGTTGAAGACACATGTTCATGACTTGCTTTATATGTATCAGCAAACCAAATTAACTATTTCATAGAATTTGCTCCACAAATGGAAAATCTGCAGCATGGCATTTGTTTCACAGCAGAAAGTCAGATTAGGCATGATAGACAGAACCAAAAGTTGGTAAAAAAATGAAAAGTTGGACATCTATTACAAGTGAAGATGTAAAGCTTATGCCAAATACATTATATTAAGCAGATCACAGAAACTCAAAAAAACAAGACAGTCTCCAAAATCCAAATATACAATGCATGTATGCAAATCCTAATTTAGACTTCTCAGCCCTCAAGATTGTATGCTCAACAATTTGGACATAGCTCACTTCTCAACTACAAATACACAACAAATATATGCATATCCTGATTCAGATCAAACAACAACAGTATGATACTAGGCTACAATGAATGCACATCATGTCCTAGCCAAAATAACCGAGGAGGCACCAATCACATAGAAACTAGGAACACAGAGCTGGAGAATACAAGTTATATAATAATATTAGGGGAAGCAGGAAGCAACATTGAAAAATGAAAACTAAAAACTCCACGACACTAAAAAAAAGCAACTCCTGTTAGAGAGCTGCGACAGAAGATCTTCAGGCTCAGGAATTAGTTGCAATTACATAATCATCTTAAAAAAAAAAAAAAACATGCAACAGAGGTTTCAACATACATGATACATGGACATGTTAAAGAATTGCGTTGCTATAGACTCTTCATGACGAATCCTACAGGGTAAATCAACAAATTAATCTCTATCATTCACGTTTTCAAGTAAGTCCTCCTCAACATAAAGGAAACTAATAAGTAATCCCTAACCTATTGCCCTGTCCAGGCAACTTATCCATATACTTCAGAAAAACTTAAAAGTTGAAGTCAGTAGCAAACAATAAGAGCTAATTTGGTGATTCACTTGAATCCTACATATAGCAACCTATCCATATGCTTCATACAAACTCAAAATTAATTTAAAATCATAAATACACCCAGCTATTCTTAAACATGTTGGCACCCGTAAAGTTCAAGTCATAAAGTCACCCAATCGAAACTATGTCAAAACATCAAGCTTGCCTCAACCAAAATAACTTGACATAATTTTTCATATTAATTGGACAAACCACATAATAAACACAGAAAGCAGCAACTACCTAATTCCCTGGTTACTCCATTGTGCAAGAATTCCCTTTGAGACCTCGTTCCCAAAAACCATACCAAACAACTGATTAGCTTCTTCTGCAGACAACTCTTTAATCAAGTTCCCATTTTTCAACCTCAATTCTTCTCCCCTCTTCCCCAATTCACCACCCTTCTTCGGGGATGGGGAGGACGACGGCGAAGGAGAAACCATCGCCGCCGCTGCCATCCGCTTCTCGGCAGCCGCCGCCATGAGCTCACGTCGTCGGGTCTTGGATTCCGGCGAATCTTCCGGTGATCCCGAAACCACGCCGGCGACGGCGTCCCTCGGCTTGCTACGCTTCGGCTCCGGCGTCGCGCGCTGCATGCTCATCCGAATCGCCATTTGCAAATCCTCGTCTTCTCCTCGATCCCCCATTCCTAATCGGATCAAAACTTTCAATCCCAAAAACACACAGAGACAGAGAAACCCTAGAAGAATAATTCTTAGGGCTTCGTTTGGCAGCGATCGAAAGTCGAAGCTTGTGGAATCGGGCTTTCCGCGAAAACGAAGTGCGATTGGTGCGAATTGGAATTGAGAACGGCGAGGAGGGGCATAAATGGAAATGAATTTGGCGAACGTGAAGCCACGACGGTGGGCGAAACGGTGTCGATGATGAATGTTTGTAGAAGGGTTGTTTGGGAAATGACTGTGAGGGACCTCAATTAAAGGGTTCAGCGCAGTGGTAGAGAGAGTAATTTAAGTGAAGAAATTGAGGGTAGTATGGGGAATGGAAGTTTATGAATTTTGATTGTGAAGATTTGATAGAAGCCACCGGCGATGCTTTCCTTTAACGGAGAGGAAACATAAAGGGCTTCGTTTTTTCCTATTGAGGAAAAGGGAAGGAATCTACCTTAACCCCATGCGCTAAAGAAGAATTTTTTTTTTAATTATTGTTTTCGTCTTTCATTTATAATTAAGAATCCTTACGTTATTGTCTTTGGCACTTCAAAAAAAATCCTGAACATTTTCTATTTATATAAATGTTATTTATATGGATGAAATAACACATCTTTCCCCTATTTATTTTTCTCACTTTTCTATGTCATTCTCTTTAATATTTGATTTCTAATTATATTTATCAGCATTACATGCTAATCAATTGAGAATTCTTCATTTCTTATGTTTACAAAACTTATTCTTTTACTTATAGTCACTTTTAATTCTTATTTTCTTGTATATTAATTGTTTGTTTTATAAAAAAATTGTTGAATTACAAAAAAAACATAACATAAATAATTGAATAAAAAATAACATAGATAGTAATGAGTCTGTAAATAATTTAATATTAAAATAATAATCAAGTCTTGGAAAGCTAAAATTTAAACATGAGTATCACACCCGCATTCTTTTATGCTACGCTGTCTACTCAGTTTATCCTAATTTGATTTGTTTGTTTCAACTACGCAGATTTCACGATTACATATGATTTCATGGTGCATTGTGCGTAGTGTTTAATTAGAGAAATATATTTGCTTGCCCCAACGTTTGTCATGGAATTTTCGTTTCAATTATGCGAATTAGTTATATAATTACTTGACCTTGAAACGGTACATGTGAATTACTAACCTATTATAAATCAATAGGTTAGCAATTATATATTAATAGGCAACTACTATGAATAGCGTCAATTATATGAAATAGTGGTGGTTCAACGGGAACTAATTTGCATTCAATTATATGAATACTGTAATAATTAATTAATTACTATGAATAACATCAATTATATGAAATCAAGGGGCTTTCAATTATATGTCGCGTATCATTTTAGAAAAAGGCATTAATTACTTTAATGGGAAATTAAATGAATACTTATTAATTGGTTTACATCCTTTATTTCTCTCTTTAAGTGATAAAAAATAATGTCAAATTTTACCAATATTAAGTTAATGGGTCTTGATATTACTGAAAAGAATTACTTATTATGGATTATATGTTTAAATGTAAAATATTTGAGAAATTGACAAATGAGGAAATAAGTCATTTAGCTAAAATAAATTCTGGTATAGTTTTTTTTAAGAAATATAAATTTATATTTGATAAATAAGTCTTGAAAAACTCTAAATATATATTTGAAAAATTATAGTATAATTGCTGGAATTATATCTTCGTTGTTATGTCTTAATTAAAAGTTGAAAAACAAAACATTTTAAATATTTGTTTATAATATATTAGTAATGAAATAATTTATCTCGCCACATCCTCAAGCACAACAATAATTATGTTGACTATTTGTTTTTTCATATCATGAAAGCATGATGTATATGTTTATAGACAAATGATTAACATTTATACGTCATTTTAAAGCTAAATGGATGATAATATTAAATAATTATTTGTTATATCACATATTATGAAGATCTTAAAACCATCTTACTCTCTCTGTTCCTTTTTATCTGTCTCTATTTTGAAACAAAATTGTTCCTTTATATCAATTTTTTAAAACTTTCAAGAACTCATTTATTATTTTTTTCCTATTATGTAAAACCCCTGTCTAATTTTTAATATTAATTCTGCTAGTTAAACTAAGTTTCCCTCATTGTCTATGCAATCTATAATTTTATGAATATTTTTTTTACAACACGATTCAGTTTAGTTTACCTACACTAGTTCATTTTAATCTCTCCGGATTACTAAGCAAATTACATAAACATTAAGTTTTTCCCCAAGGTAACGCTCACATAGTATAAAAAAGAAATTTTTAAGTGAAGAGGACAGAATATGGGCGTTCACACACCCAGTGGTGGCGTACTAACGCTCACCATCTATCAAGGGAGGAATATGCATGGACATGGGGTGGCTTATGGGCGTTTGGGTGCCCCATGTTAGTTTGGCTACGCGCATGGAAGGAAAACTACATGACTTCTACAAGACCTAGGCGTACTATCGCCTAGGGGGTTATATTCCCACGCTCGGCCCATGCCAAAAAGGAGTAAACACTCGGAGTTGGAGAACACATGGGCGTTTACACGCCTGGCGTATAAACGCCCGTCCAGCGTGAGGACGCGCGGGTGATAGGGATACGCGTGCTGGAGCTCGTATGTGTAGTGGCGTACAAACGCCCATAGAGGATACCACGTAAGGCCGCAAGTGTATGGGCGCCCCAAGCAGCGTGGGGACGTGCAACCAGCAAAGGAACACCACAGAGGCAAGTCAGTGCCCCAACGTCCCAACATTGGGGCTAGTGTGGACACACCCACATGAGGAAGGGCCATGCGCAAGAAGGGATCAAGGAAAATAGAATCTAGGCGTTGGGACGCCAGACCAGCGTGCAAACACTCATGACAGGTACCCATTTCTTGATCTTGCACTTTAGTCCCTGTACCTATTTTTGCAAACTTCAAGAATTTCTAAATTGATCATTTCAAAACCAATTAACACTAGACTTTGTGGACAACATGTTTTTGACTTTCCGGAACCATTGGCAAAGTCGGTTTGCCAAAATATTACTGTACCGGCAGAATATGCAATGAAGTTTGTTACGACCTCTTAAGCATTGAGTAAGATGCCCAAAATGATATCGTACACTTAACTCTACAATTTGCACTTATACACAACATTTATGGGCCTACTCTAGCGAGAAAAACTAGCTTAGGGAGTCTGACTCCCTTAGTGTTGCAATTCGATATATCAAGTCCCTCACTCAAGGTACCTTATGATTATATAATGTTATTTAACTCCTATTCAATCTCCAGCACATTTATGTAGAATAAATCATACATAAGTAGAACCTGTCTATGCAAGTAAGGCAATAACCATCTAACCATGCATACTCAATACTAACAATTTTTCAAGACACCACTCACAGAATAAAGATCATTATACTACACATAGTCCATAACATAATCAATTCCAACCACATATTTCAAGAAATATTCAATACGCGCCCATAATACTTCATGTACATTATTATATCTACTCATGAATAAATCTCATAAAGCACCATAATGTCGTAATTTACTTTTAACATAATTGCATGTATGTAAATAGCAATGACAGTTGAAATGGCTCAGTGCCGATTTTCACATGATTCATATTTCACTAAATGAATCACATTACAGTCACAACACAAAATGCATTAGTAATTCAGAGGGATCCAATCATCACACATAACCTGCTCATAAGATTAAACCATACATATATGTATTAGTCAGGATGCAAAATTAGTCCCTATCTCATAATATCAAAAACATGTACCAACATTATCATTTAACCACATAACATCATAATGTACGCAGATTTGGGCTTCAACTAGTTATAAAATAAATGTCATCAACGTCACAAAGATATGCATATCGCTAACGGCCATTAAAAGAATAACTACATACATATGCAATTATACATCTATATATATATATATATATATATATATATATACATATATTCACAAATAACATGGTCCACTATGGCTATACAATGCGAGTCCACTTCCTGATCATCAAGCCATCTCATCCTCCTACAATCTCATTGTAAAAATCCACAAGATAAGAGGGTGAGTGCTATTCAAAACGATAAATGGCAATTAAATTTAACAATTCTCATATAATGCCTCACAATCTTACAAACACATACATTTATTCGTCTTATGATTTCCAATCACTAGAATACATAATTGGTATGAAACTAAATTATCCATCATCACATATCTAATTAAACACTCATCACTTAAATATACGAACATGTCAACACTCACTAATGCAACAATGAAATCCCATAGTCTTTTAAAATAATTTCTTCCAATGTGCACAAGATCAATGAAATACGGATTTGACTTTATAATATAAGGCAAGTGCTAGGACAACCCACTCAGTGAACCAAAGCCTTATAAGTAAGGGGCATTTGGGTAACCATACAGTGAATCTCAATACTATAAATGGTGGTACCCGAGGACTACTAGTGAATTTTAGCACTATATAAGTAACCTCAAAAGCAACAGGCCATAGACTGTATAGTGAATCTCGGCATTATATCGTATCAGTCTCTTCAGCAAATATTAGTGCTGGAAATGCAAATGATGTTATGGATTGTAATCAACATATGAGATGTGAATCGTAGTGCAATAAAATCATTTGTCATGATCATTATTTAATTCAACTCAACCATAATTTCATTCAATCATCATCCATGGCTTGGTGTGTAAAGGTTTATCATACCTGGAGTTAACATACATTACTCAATCATCAAATAGAGACATTTACCATATAATTCAATCAATGTACAAAACTATGTCAAGCCATAGTATCAATTCACCTGTTTCACTTTTAATCATGTTACACATACTACAAAATGATATAACATAGCATATTTATCATATCACACATACTTGCAAATTTTCCTTCACATCATAATTGAATCCCTAACCACATAAAGCTTAGCCCAGAATCTAATTTCCATTTATCCCCCGAATAACAAATCCCTCGTACGTATAAAACGTATCCAAATAAGATTCTCTACTTTAGTCAAGCTTCCAATCAACGAACACTAACCCTTCCAAACTTCTAAAATTTTTAAAATTACCATTCACCATTTTAGTAACCTATATCACGTCAAACATACATTCTAAGGTCAAATATTAAGGGTTTAACATTGCGTAAAGGGGTGACGACTTACCAAACTGGTGTTTCGCTTGCCGACCACCTTCTGGTATACATGCGATACTTGAAGCATGGATCGTTCGCCTTCAAAATAAGCCTTTAACTACTGCTCCACCATCACCCAAGCAAAATTTAGTGTTCATCATTCATGGGTGTTGATTTTTCAATAGTTAAAATTGAGCATTGAAGCAAGATGGTTTTGATTCTTACCTATGGCTCCAGAACGTAAGACAATGGCTTCTGATTCACTTAAGTTTCAGTTGCTCCCATGGATGGCAGTCACAGCCCTAGCTAAAGAAAAGGGGAAAACAAAATTGAGTCATTCTCCTTGGAAACCCGTAAGCCATGGAGAAGAGGAAGAAGAAATTGGAGCTTGCATGCACTTACCCATTTGAGGTGAAATCAGATTTTGATAAAGGTTTGTGGTGAAAGAAGAGGACACAGTGAGAAATGATGAACTTGATGGGGAAGAAAAAAATGTTGTTCAGCTCCAAGGAGAAATGGCATGCACGTGAGATAAAAGGAAGAAATACCTTGCAAGGGGAAATAAATTAATTAGAATCATTTTAGAAGGTTATAGGATTTAATGTGCAATTAATTTGGTTTAGGTAATAAATTTTCAATTTAACTAAGTGCCTAATTTTTAATTGAATTGAAAGGGCTCTCTATATTGCTTTTTAATATTTACCCATATTTTAGTTTATCATCCCCATTTATTAATCTCTTAAAAATTTAAAATTTGAGGATGTTACATATTATACTCTTACCTAATGAATGACTAAACACTATTAACATTAATAAAGATTTAATTTAAGATAAGGATAAAGTAGGAAAGTAAATGTAAAAATATTGTAACCCAAGACTATTAATTGGTTTTCTTAATTTGTGTGATTTAACCTTAAAAGACAGATAAAAAGGAATAGATGGAGTATATATTTATATATAAGAATATCTTTCTGATTAAATTATAGTTATGGGTTCAAAAGTAGATAATTTAAAGAGCAAGTAATGAAGGTTTGAAAACATAATTATTGTTTAAATCTTTGTTTGATTTGGTACATGATTGGTTGATTAGTATTTTACAATCTATGTACGTAATGTCTATCACAATCTGAAAATGGATCATGATTGGCGCACGAACGAAGCTACAAGAAACCACCTTTTAGTCTGATAAGTCTAACCCAAACAAAATCAATATCACAAAAATGTAAATTCTAACAATTGGCTTCTAAAAGATAATTCATTAATGTTTTATCTATATTTTAATATCTCAGTATTTGTATAGCCTAATATAATCCATGTGTTCTCCGACAATAAGCTTATACATCCAAAATTATTTGATTTAATACCAAATATATAACATATATCATAATATCTTTATATCCAACATCAAACTCCTAAAGTTTTAACATGCTCAAAAATATATAATAAAGCAAAAGAGAAACCACCAGAATAATGAAGGCCTATCAAACTAGAAAGGACAACACCCCAAAGTAAAGTAACCTGCACCTCGTATGTCGATTGATATGAAAAGATGTTAGTAATTGAAAAAAGTAAATTATATAGATTCTGTGAACAAGAAGGCGAAACAAAACTAGCACAAGTGTTTCACAAATTAACTCAACTAAGGTCAACTAAAATAAATTTAATTTATCACAATGTTATTAATGAGCCCAAATATAATTCCTTTCATAATGTCACCCATAGCTCACAAAATAATAAAATTTATAATTTTTTTGTTATTTTTCTTAAGTAAAATCAAACTGAATAAGTAACTTGTGAAGAACAATATAAATCTAAGGAATTTAATCGCGTTCAGCAACTTCAAGTGAGACTATCATGATATCTACAAGTGACTCTGAACATACCCAGTAAAAAATAAAGAAGTTAGATATGATCCCAAATTAAAGATGGGGTTTTAAGGAACCTATGATAAGTCTTGAAAAGACTTAATTATTCTGCCTTTTATTTAATTTAATTTATCATTTAGTGATTAGTTTAGCCTTATTATTTAATTAATTGCTAATAATTTATAATTTATTTAATTATTTCAAAAGTGTTTTATTTATATAAGAAAATGGTTAAAAACATTAATTAATTAAGAGTTTATGATTATTTGCAATTCCATTAAGCAGCCAGCATACAAATGCTAGGCAATTAGTTGATTTTTGGTGCAGGAACAAGTTGTGTTCAAACTAAGAAGACAAATCCGAGTGAAAAATTACAAAAAGCCGAGTGAGAAATCATAAAGCCGAGCGAGAATTTACAAATCTGAGTGAGTCTTCGTAAATCCGACTGAAAGGAGTCCAAAAGACCGACTGAGCGAGACTTCAAAGAGGTTGACCGAAAAGAATTAACAAAAATCCGACTGCAAAGACTTCCAAGATACCGACTCCAAAATAGAACAAGGAACCGATTGAAAATAAAAAGAAGAACCCGAGCGTCAATTTCAGAAATGCTGATTGAAAAGTCAATTCGCTCAAGCGACAGTTAAATTCGCTCGGGTGAGGGTCAAAGTTCGCTCAAGCAAAGCAAGCTTACGCTCAAGCGTGACCTCAAAACATCATTCATTCGCCCAAGCTTATCCATAACGCTTAAGCGAGAAGGCAACACTGCAATACATATCTCGAGTTCGCCCAAGCGAGAACCCAATACGCTCAAGCGAAAAAAGGTTGATATTTAAAACAGCGATTGTTCCCTCCAGAATCCACTCGGCACCAGTGTTGTTTCCTACAGCCTTCTCTCCTACTGCTGCACCTTAGTAATTTAAGTAGTGAGCTGTTAATTAGTTGGTGCTGTGCTGTGATTAGCTAAGGATGAGCTGTAACCTGCTAAGATCTGAGCTGTAATTAGTTGATCATTTTGTAAATTATTTAGTTAGTTAGTTTAGTCGTTAACTTTAGTCTTTCCTAAGTTATCAGTTAAGTTAGTTAGTGAGGTAGATGCCTATATATATGTTTACACATATTCTGTAAATAACAGAGACAGATTCACATAGAATACATAGAATACAATTCATTCATAACTTCGAACATCTCACTACGCATTTTCTCTCTCTAAATCCTCTCCTCCATGACGTTCCACAATCCTTCGATGGAACCGAAGTCAATGGAGTTCTAAATCCCTAAGGTTGGGATTGTGAAGGTTAGTAATGGAGTTTTGAAGCTGTGAGCGAGGAAATCAACTGCTAGATCCTGAGGCGAACAAGTTGAGGAGTGGATCCAAATCGCTGGATTGATAAATCCAGAACTGATGAAGAACTTCGCTAGTGAGGAATCATGGTTGAAGCTTAGGTAACTTCCAGCTTTCTAACTAGTTCAGGCCTAATCAATTTAGGTGAATAGTTAGAGTTCAACCTCCAATTTCGCATTAGATTCTTAGGTTAATTGAGCATTTAAGGAATTAAGGTTCGATGCTTAAGGATTAGTGTTTTTCACCTAAGGAATTAGGGAATAACCACAAGCGGATTGTCCTCTGGATTATGAAGTTTGATTATACTTTAATTGCATGTTTCTTGATGAATTTGTGAACCGAAGCAATCCTGATCTGTTTTCTATTAATCATCTTTCACATTTTATTTTAACTCTGTTTCTAGAAATACAAAAACAACTATAAAACACTAAAATAACCAAAAACTGAATGAAATTCCTGCGTCTTTTGTTGGTTCAGCTTGTACTAGTCCAAGATTGAGGTACTTACCACAATCCCTGTGGGACGATCAAATATACTACAATTTTAATGACTGGTGCGCTTGCCAAGATATAAATCTGAGAGTCACAATTTTTAAACAGAGATTTTCACACCAATTTGATGACTCGGGATTTTAGCATCAACCTATGAGATATATCTAGAAATTCAAACCATCCTAACATTGACCATTATTTCTATACTATTTTTTCACTAAAATCCTTGAAACACTACCACTCATCCTTTATAGTGATAACAAAGCTTTAGAGATCATGAAATTTGAGAGTAAAGAAAGATAAAATCAAATATAAAAGATTTACCTCATGCTCTATGGATTAACGGGTGATATAATGTGGCATTAATTTAAGGAAAGAGAGTAAACATGAACTTATAACAAGGGAGCGAAGGTGTCATGTTACATCAAAATAGGAAGAAACATGGGAGGGATGTTGGAAGAATGAAAAGCATAATTTGAGAGGTGCTAAGGGTTAATTTTGACCCCTATACCCTTTAGTTTAAATATATATATAGATAGAACATTTTTAAACTATGTGTTTTGTTTTCTTTCTCGTTTATTTATTTATTTGCTATTCATTTCAGTGTCATATATTCTATGCAATTTCTCATAATAGTATTAACAGAGAAATATTTATTCATACAATTAATTTTGATGAATTTTGTAATCATGATTGAAAAGATCCAACTAATCTTTATAGTAGCACCAATGAAATATTATTATTATTATTATTTATATATATAGGACTAGATATTTAAAAATATTATATATTTATAACAATGTAGTTAACATTTTATTTGTCAATATGTGTATTTTGTTGCTATTTTATGGTTCAGTCGTTAAATCTGCCCAATTTCCCCTTTATATATGGTTACTGGATATTATGGAAGGTCCTACCGCCATTTCCACTCTTATGCATATGGTAGCGGTGTGAGTTTTTATTATAACTCGAATTGTGCCTCTTTTCATAGTTTTACCCTCTGTAATGAATGGAATAGCTTTTATAAGTATAATAACAATAGTTTTAGGAACTATTTTAGCTCTTTCTCTAAAAGATATTAAGAAAAATTAGCCTATTCAACAATGTCTCAATTAGGTTATATGATGTTAGCTCTTATTGAACCATTTTATTTCATTTAATTACTCATGCTTATTCAAAGGCATTGTTATTTCTAAGATTTGGATCCATTATTCATTCAATGAAAGCTATTGTTGGATATTCTCCCGATAAAAGTCAAAATATGACTCTTATAGATGGGTTAACAAAACATGTACTAGTTACAAAAACTTTTTTTAATAGGCACACTTGCTCTATGTGGTATTCTACCTTTTGCTTGTTTTTGGTATAAGGATGAGATTATTAATGATAGTGGTTGTAATCACCAATTTTTACAAGAATAGCTTTAAACTCAAGTTAGGCAAGAAGGGACCGAGAAAGAAATATCATTAACAACTAGGCTTATTACAAGACAACTTATAATGTTGATATCGATCTATTATGTACCTTTGCATCTAGCATTAGGTAGATCCCATACAATAACTGTCATCGTCTTATCATATCTTTTATTTCAATTCTTCGATAATAATCACAAAATCTTTTTGAATTATGGAAACAATAATCCAAATTCAAATACGTAAACTTAGTATTCAATGAATATTCTTTAATAATTTTATTTTCAATTATTAAATCTTTTTTTTACCTAGTTCAATATTAATAAGATTAGTAAATAAATAAATAATATCTGATTATTAAAAAGGTTAATATAAAAATGATAAAAAAATAAAATATCAAAAGAAATCCACCCCCTATTTTATGGATCCTCCCATAAAAAAAACTTGTATTACCTATTGTATTCAGAATTTCATCAATTACTTGTCTATCAAAAAATAATTGAATTTCATTAATTTTCTTACATTCTCAATTGAAAAAGTTTCATAAAAAGTGTTTGCATAATCACGATTATATGCCCAACCATATATGATATTTATTATCTTACTAGTAAACATTTTTAGTAAGACTTTTTTCCTTAAATAAATTCAATAAATTTAAACTTTTTAAACTCAAATAAACTTATCTATACAATTAATAATTAATGAAAAAGTTTGTTAGAGTAAAGTCTGAACTCATGTTTGAGCAGTCTGAACCCCATGTGATTTGTTAATGATACACATCAAGACTCTAAGGTAAAATGAATTTTATACTGCCTGTTTATCTAACAATCTATTCAAGTGTGTTAGGAGTCCGTAGAACTCCATTTGCAAAAGAAAATGGGAGTCTGTTAAAATCAATTCGCTTCTAAAATAAAGAAGTCTGTACTCACTCAAGCTTCAATGGATCAAGTCTTTTGGTACCTTAAGACCTTCAGGTGATCGCTCTTCAGATCTCGAGAAGATCTGTGACTCTTTGAGTTCTTAACAAAGGATCTTTCCTTACCTAATATGAAGTTGTATGAACTTTCTCTGAACTCTCTGAAGCTATCATCAAAAAGGCAATCAACGGAAAAGTTGAAGACTTTATCACACTGATCAAGAAAATTGTCTCACATATCTCAAGACGCCAAAAAAGCTGTATTGGGTCAGAACGGATAGCCTAAGGTCAACTACTATAGAGCGTACGTGCTTTCCCAAAGTAAGTAAGCAAAAATGATCTTTTGCTGAAAACTTTTGAAGTTTCCTAGATAAGGAAACTGTTAGTGTATGCACTATGAGCTTTTATGCTTTTTCATTTGTATCATTTTTCTGCTTATAAATAAAATAAGTATTTTAGTTTAAAATTGTTTTAAAACGTATTTATCCTTGGAGTAATAGGTCATATGAAAGTTATTCCTAAAATGTCCCTAGTCAAGTATTTACATGAGGACATGTAAATACATTGAGACTAGTGTGTGAGTGTACTGATGACCCGATCTTACAGATCATAGATATAGATGATATCAAGTCTTCACACGGGTACATATTAAGAGTAATGATGTACTGGACAGACCCACAATGAGAATGTTGCATGGATCGTTACATGAATGTCATAAACAATTCTCAATGTGATAATGGTATATGTAGTCTTTCGACTTGAAGTCACTACGATTCCTACGTGAGGAGTTTGTTGTTTTAATACAATTAAACGTCTTCTATAACAAGAGGACTTTAAAGGTTGTGATTAGGCAATGAACAAATTATGCAGAGGGATGTGAGTGATGTATATGGGATTTGTCTCTCCTATGTGACAGGAGTGATATCTATAGACCACTTGATGGAGTAAGACTAAGGAAACGCATGGCCATGCTAGAAAGAATAAATATTAGATATTTATTTGGATCAAATCTACTCCGGTATCAAGTAAAATAAACTGGGTCGTACAAGGATGACGTGACCATGCCTTGGGCCCAATTAGGATATCGTGACAAAAGGAACAAACACATAAAATAATTATCACTTATAGGTTATGTTGATATTAAATAATATTCAGACATAATGATGCATTGCTAGATGCCGCTCTTATTTTATATTATTAATAAAATAATTTATTATTAATATGACCGGGTATTTTACCTATATGGTCACACACATAGAGTAAGTCATCAAAAAATATTTTGTTTTATTTTAGTTGGACTAAAATAAAGCTATTGGGCCTAACTCATTTAGAATGAGTAAGGAGCCCACTCTTTAGAGAACAAATTAGGTCAAACCTAAGCCTATAAATAGAGCATAAGATGCTTATAGGCCGTTCACTAAAGTGAGACACAAATTCATAAAAGTTGCAAGAGCTACACGCCGTCAAACTAGTAGTTGGCAAGTGTTGCGATTCTGGTGGGAGTGCTCGTGTGGACTCCTAAAGGATGAGGCTACAACTGCTTCGGTGTTCTTCAAGAAGTAATCCTAAAATGAATTTTTTTGTGTGTGTTTGTCTTATGCTTTAAAACACGGCGCTTTGCAAATCCTATGGGAATCTTTGTATTTTCGCTGCTCATGTACTAGGGATTCCCTAACAGAAACTTCTCTAAAGCATGTGTTTACACTCACTGACAGCATAATCCTCAAGAGACCAACATTCTTCGAAGTTGAATCAACGGATATTTTTCAGAAGGACTATAAATACAAGAAGCCTTTGGAAAACAAAAAAGAAGCTACAATGTTTAACCTGCTACTAAAACATTCTCTTGTTTTCTCTTTAGAAACCTAAGTCTGTAAGACTTTTCTTGAAAGTTTCTAAGTTCTTGTATTCATTACTTAAGTCCTCTTTGTAGTTGTGCTTAGTGTAGGCCGTGACTTATAATAGTTTGTAGCTCAGTGTACCTTGTAATCATTTCATATCTTTGTACGCTAAGTTATTTGATTGTAACTTTAAACACTCTCTCTACCATCACTGTGTATTTTCTTGTGTGTTGCCAAATCTATTAGTATTAGGAAACACTGTGGCCTGAAGAGGATTTTGGAAGAATACTTGGGTTTTTAGACAGGAGTGGCTAGTGTCAATAATACTTGGGTATAAGCCAGAAAGTGGCTGGAGTCAAAAATACTATTGCATTGGGCTGGTGCAAATTGTAAAAGTACTTTACAATAATGAAAATCCTTTGGGCTGAAAGGACAGGACTAGCTTCCATGTTGAAAGTGAACCAGGATAAATTTCCGCTGTGCATTTTCCTTATCTCTTATCTCTAGTTTGTTGAAATCGGTCTTCACTTGAGTGGTCTGTACATGAATAGTTTTGAAAAAGAGTTTAAGACTTATTCAACCCCCTTGTAAGTCTAACTTTGTACTATCAAAGTTTCATTTGTAAAAAGTTCATACCAATCAATGGGTTTTTTAAAAATTTTCATGTAAAAGATCTATATAAAAAATTAATAACTTAGATAATATATCATTTGAATTCATTCTTTTTTATTGAAAGAAATACCTATGGTTCAAACGAATAAAGCAAAAAGTACTAATACAAGCATAAAAATCACATACTATTGTCTGATTCATGAGATATATATATATATATATATATATATATATATATATATAAAGTTGATAAGTTTGTGATTCTTAGTCTTTAGATTTGTCTCGCATGCAATATTTTTTACCATTCAATTAAATTTAATTAAAACATTTTATAATATATGTTGATTATTACTTTAGATTTTACTACAAACGATCTCATTAATTTTCAGAAATTAACTATTTTAATATTAAATAATTGTAACAACAATTACCATTTTAATTTTGACAAAACTATAAAAGATTCTTACCATTATTAGATAAGTGAAATAATGACATAATTATCAAAAATCATTAATTCATCTCACACCATTGGCCTAAGGTCATTGGGTATGTTTGTTTTATATTATTTGTTTAGAATATATTAAACATAAAAAAGTAAATCATATATATATATATATATATATATATATAATTAACCTTGCAATACATTGAATAACACAATTATTCAAATCAAATACTATAGCTATTTAAATCAAATTTATTATATTTAATACTTAAAATTTTAAAATTAATTAAAAATTCAAATTAAATATAAAAGATATATTATCCTTAATATCTTTAGTTACTATAATTATAATTGTATTTTTTAAAATAAAAAATATATAAAATCAACTATATTAATTAATTATTTTAATATTTTATTTATAAAATTTTAAAATTCATTAAAAATTAAAAATAAAAATAAAAATTAAAATCTATATCTATATCTATCTATATTATATACATTTGTCAAACATTTGAGAAGCTATTTTTGATAATTTCTACCACATATCAACCTCTCATGTAATGCGACCTCATTTCTTTCCATCTTCAAATATATCAATGTCAATTTCATAAAAAAATCTTAAAACTCATTTGAGAATTGAATGATTAATCATCAAATTGATTAAATAATGACTAATTGCTATAGTTGATCATTAAAATGGAAAAATTTATTGCAGCCTTATGTTAATAGATTTAAAAAGGGAAATGAATTATAGTATTTTTTGTATCAATATATGAAAATTTAGTTTCAATCTATTATTAATACATATTTTATCAAATTTTGTCACATACTCCTATAAAAGCGCATTTGGAATTTGATTAACTATTCAAACTTGCAATACGTCTCTAATATTCTTTCCATTTCTCTAAGGTTAGTTTCTTACTCTCTATTCCTTTGTTCATTTATTTCTTAATACAATGATCATCAAGATAAAATTCTTAATCTTTTATTTAATGCTAAGCTACTCTAATCGTTACAGAATGCAGTAAAATATATTTGAAGCAATTAGTAACACTGGTGATATTGATAATGGTGATTGGTGAATCATAATTTTTATTACAAAGAAACACTATAGTGTGCAAGGTATATCTTAACTTCTTGTTATGCTCTGCATGGTGGATGAGGATAATGCTGCTTAAATATTCCTGTTGTATCTAAATTTCTGAATGTGTTTCCTGATGAGGTACCTGGTTTACCTCCTTCACGTGAGGTAGAATTCACTATTGATCTTATTCCGGGTGCGGAACCTGTTTCCCAAGCTCCTTATAGGATGTCTCCCATGGAATTGTCCGAATTGAAAAGCAAGTCGAGGAATTTTTGAAACGAGAGTTCATTCGTCCAAGTGTATTTGCTTGGGGTGCGCCTGTATTATTGGTGAAAAAGAAGTATGGAAGTATAAGGTTGTGCGTGGATTATCGATAACTCAATAAGTTGACCATATAAAACCGATATCCCTTACCTCGCATTGATGATCTTTTGGATCAATTGAAGGATGCTATGGTGTTTTCCAAGATTGACTTACGTTCTGGATATCAACAAATCGGGGTGAAGACCGAGGATATTCTAAAAACCCTTTTTCCGCACTCGTTATGGTCACTATGAATATATAGTGATGCCTTTTGGTGTAACAAATGCTCTTGAGATTTTCATGGATTACATGAATCATATTTTCCACGATTACCTTGATCAATTTGTGGTGGTGTTCATCGATGAAATTCTTGTCTATTCCAAGAGCCATGAGGAACATGAAAGGCATATTTGCCTTGTTTTGAATATTCTTCGTGAAAAAGAGTTATATGCAAAGCTTTATAAGTGTGAATTTTGGTTATTTGAGGTCCAATTTCTTGGACATATTATCTCTAAGGATGGTGTTGCAGTTGATCCATCAAAGATTGAAGCCATGATGGCTTGGGAAAGACCAACATCCGTGACTGAAATAAGAAGTTTTCTTGGTCTTGCTAGTTATTATCGGAGATTTATTAAAGGTTTTTCTCGTTTGGCTTTTCCATTGGCGAAGTTGACTCATAAGAATCAACTATTTGTGTGGACTCTCAATTATGAGAAAAGTTTTCAAGAGTTGAAAGTAAGACTCACTTCTGCTCTAGTGTAGGCTTTGCCCAATTTACTAGATGAATTCATGGTGTATTGTGATGCTTCCAAGCTTGAACTTGGTTGTGTATTAATGTAGGATGAACGTGTGATAGCCTATGTGTTGAGACAGTTGTGACCGCATCAGGTTAACTATCCCACACATGATCTTGAATTGGTGGCGATTGTTTTTGCTTTGAAGTTATGGTGACACTATTTGTATGGTTCTATGTTCATGGTCTTTAGTGATCGTAAAAGCCTCAAATACTTGTTTGATCAGAAAAAGCTTAATATGTGTCAATAAAGATGGATGGAATTTTTGAAGGACTATGAGTTCAATTTGAGATACCATCCCAAGAAAGCAAATGAGGTTGCCGATGCTTTGAGCCGATAATTGTTGTATGTATCCGCTATGATGGTGAAAAAGATGGAGCTAATTGAACAATTTAAAGACTTGGATGTAGATGTGGAGGTTTATACCCCAAAGAAAATTTTTCTTAGGCATTAAAGATTGCAAATATATTCCTTTAGTGGGTGAAGACGCAACAACTGAATGATGAGTATTTGACGGGGATGAAAGAAACACAAGCTAATGGGAGGAATTTTTTCTTATTAGAAGGTTCCGATGGTATTTGGCGTGTAAAAGATCGTATTTATGTCCCATCTGTTGGTGATATAAGGAAAACTATATTGTAAGAAGCTCATAAAAGTGTATTTAGTATACACCCTGTGCTACCAAGATGTATCAAGATCTAAAGAAGAATTTTTGGTGGCTCGGTATGAAACGGGATGTAGCTAACTATGTTGCTGCTTGCATCATTTGTCAAAAGGCTAAGGTTGAACATCAGAAGCCATCTGGTGATATTCCCGTTTGAAAATGGGATGACATTGCTATGGATTTTGTTTCTGGATTGCCCAGAACATGTGCTGGAAATAATGCAATATGAGTTATTATTGATAGATTGACAAAGTGTGCTCAATTTTTGCCCTTAAATATGAAAAGCCCATTAGAGAAATTAGCACAATTGTATATCAAGGAGATTGTTAGGTTACATGGTGTGCCTTCGAGTATTGTGTTGGATCGTGACCTACGGCTCACTTCCCGATTTTAGGGAAACTTGCACAAAGAGCTAGGCTCTAAGCTCAAGCTTAGTTCTGCTTATCATTCGCAAATGGATGGACAATCCGAGAGAACAATCCAAAGTCTTAAGATTTGTTACGGGAGTGTGTATTGGAGCATGGAGGCTGTTGGGAAAGGTTCCTACAATTGATCAAATTCATATACAATAATAATTATCATAGTATTATTGGTATGGTTCCATATAAAGCTTTATATGGTCAAAAATGGAGAACTTCCTTGTGTTGGCTCAAAACTGCTGAAAATTTGGCTTTAGGGTCGGAATTGATTGCGAAAACAAATGAACAAATTAGAATGATACAAAAGAATATGAAAATTCCCAGAATCATCAAAAGATTTATTATGATAAGAGGCGAAAGCCACTTGAATTTCAAGTTGGCGATCATGTGTTCTTGAAGGTGTCAAGAGATAAAGGCATTGGAAGAGCTTTGAAGAGCAGAAAGTTAAGCCCAAAGTTTATTGGACTGTTTAAAATCCTTGAAAGGATTAGCGAGGTGGCATATAGAATTGCCTTTCCTCTACATTTATCAAATTTGCATAATGTGTTCCATGTTTAATAATTGTGAAAGTATGTGCATGATCCTATGCATGTGGTTGCTCTTAATGATGTTGAGATTAGGGAGAATTTATCTATTCCACCAGTGTCTGCTACCATTATTGAACGTTTTGTCAAGAAATTGCAGAAAAAATTGATTCCTTAGTGAAAGTATGTTGAAAGCACGAAGAGGTTGTAATAACTACATGGGAGCGTGAGGACGACATGCGGAAGCGATATCCTGAAATATTTGCATCAGATTGGTAATTTTGAGAATGAAATTTCTTTTTAGGTAGGGTGGGTTGTAACATCCCAAAAACTTGAATAAATGATAAATTAAGGAAAATAATTAATAAAATAATTAAATGTGAATTAATTAATGTCTCAAAAATTTAGAAATAATTAAATTAGAATTTATTATGACTACTCACAATTATTGTGGCTTAAAGAACTGAATTTAATACCCAATTAAAATATGAGTGTCAGACCAAATACCTTCGATCGAGGTACCGTTGGTCAGAGCTAACAAGGATATTGATGGGAATCCGAATATATATTTGAAATAATTTTTGGATAAGTATTGAGCCATATGGTGATCCCTATTTTTTATAAAACAAAGAAATTTTAATGAGGAGCCAAATTAAAATTCATACTCTCTTTTTTCCCTTTCACGTTCACGTTGCCTCTCTCCCTCTCAAAGGCAAACCTCTTCTCATTTCTCTTTTCTTATTCTTCCTCTTCTAGACTCCATTAAAGTGTGTGTGTGCCATTTTGATTCTCCTCTCCATTTTCATTTTCTTCTTGCAAGCGAGGAAGAGGTTGTGGTGATTGGAAGCTCCCCATTTTCCCTCTTCATTTTTGTCTCTCTTTCTCTTTCTCTTGGGGAGACTTACTTCACTTTGGCTTAAGGTAAGTTTTCCTCACCATTTCCTTGAGTTTAAGCCCTAGGTTATGGGTTGTTATGGTTGGAGAGAGAGTTATGCATACGGGTTATGGAAAGGGAAACATTTTTATGCAAAGCCCTAAGGTGGGCTGTGATAAATGCATGGTTTTATAAGGGTATAATGTGGTACATGAAAAATGGCATTTATTGTGGTGGAAGATGAGAAGCATAAATGGTGGTTGTTAGGTTTTAATGAAGCCCTAACCCTAAGAATTGGGGAAAACATGTAATGTTATTGGGAGAGTTAATTTTAAGTGTGAATGTATGATATTTAGAGTGAATATGTTGTTATTAATGTTGGGAGAGTGACATTAATGATGGTGGGTGCCATTGATGAAAGTTGATGGCCATTTATGAGGAAACCCTTTTATGGGTGTGGCTTTAAATGCTTGGTAACTAATATGAACACCAAACTCATGGTGGTTGTGGTGAATTGAACAAAATGGGAAGGTAATTGAAATTAATAATGGTATTAACACCAAGTAGTTAACTTAAAACATTAAAATCTTGGTGGTTTAAATTGAAATAATTGTATGATATATTAGGTGATGTAGGAAAAGACCCCATTGACGAAGCGGGACCTTTGGACCGCAATGAATACTACTTCTCTTGAGGTAGGAAGGAGTAGCATTTTCTAAATGCATGATTTCATCCATTATTGATGTATATGTATAGATATGTTTCCATGATTTGCATTAGATGAATGTCTTGATGAAATGTGTGATTTGAAATGCATTTAGAATGATTCATGTTTTGTGGTAAATGATATTTGGGATAATGATTATGATGTTGATTTTGGTTCATAACATTGTGAATTGCTAGTGATTGAGGCTATGACCATAATTAAATTGAATATAAATGTGTGAACATCTCATGATATGTGTGTTGATGAAATTAATGGATAATTGTTTACCACTAACCATATATGTGAGTGAAATCCAATGATAATTTATGGTAATTGAGAAATGATAATGGTATGGAAATCCACTAAGTGATAGTGGTGAGTTGTTGATTGTGGAGTGGTATTTTAGGATGCACGTGTGAGAATGCATTGATCTGCATTTGCTTCCATGACATATCATTATGCTGTCTATTTTGGAACGTTAGAGGTTCCAACAGGAGGGCCTAGTGGGAGGGTGGCCCTAAGCACAGGCAAAGTCATTATTGTCCCCTAATGGTTCAGTGGAATCTCAAAGTTGTCCATAGTCTGGTGACGAGGCACCCTATGTGGCGGGCCTAGTGGGTGGGCGGCTCTGTGATGAGCAAGTGACCTCGGTGTCCCTATGGGCACAACTTTCTTGATGTGTGTTCGGGAGAGGCCCGTAGCACTTTTGACAAGTGAGACCAAGTTGTTGACCTGTAAGTCACAAAGTGACTAGTGCTACATATGGGCGATAACAGTTTGGTACCAGTAAAAGATGGTGTTATGCATGCAAAATCAAGATATAAGTGTATACATTTACTACTATAGTCGGGGCATAGTATCACACTTATTCTTGACCCACATATTATATAATGTTGTTTCCCACACTCAAATCCGCGTTTTATAATGATTTCTTTGTGCATATGCATTAGCTATAAAAGCATTTGCATATAGCCAGAAATATGTTGAGATTGGTAGCCCTTAGTGGCAATGAAGGATTGAAAGTGAACGGAAGGATTTATGGTACTAACCTTGAATGGATGGTTGTGATTAGTGTAAATTGCCAATGGAATGATACATAGTGACTTGGTACATGTGCTATAATTGTGATGATTAATGATGAAGTTATATGTGGAATGATATGTGTGTATAGTTGGCTTACATGGTTCCGTTGAGGAATATATGTTATGCACATGTATATATATATATATATATATATATATATAATCATGATGTATGATCTTGATTCATTTGGTGTATGTTACTCACCTCATAGTTGCTATTTTTAAAGGTTGATGTAGGTATACTAGAATCCTACTTTTTTTGGAGGATGAGCTTAGTGAAGGTATTTTGGAAGGAAGCTTTCGAGCCTTGACCGGCAATTGTGTTGGAAACAGCACACACACATATATTGCATATGACAACTTAGGATAGAAATGAAAATCTATTTTGTAAGTCCTATGGAAAAATTAGGCCTCTTGTGTCCTGAATGTTAAATTTTAGTCATGGTATTGACAACAGTTGATATTAATTATGATGCTTGGTTGTATGCCATATTAGAGAATTAATGATGATATTATGGAATTTATGACAAATTGTATTACATGTAGGATTTATGTAAGATATGGCATCAAAAATTGTATGTATAGTGTTAGTCCTTAATTTAGAGTTATTTTTATAATAAAAAGTGTGAAGAAAATTAATAAAAATTAGTTTAAATATAAATATATTTAGGGTTTATTTTAAATAAATGGAAGTTATCAAATTTGACTTGACATGACTCATTTTTCCCATTTTTGCAATAAAAAGCTGAGGATAAAAGTGAAAAATTTATTCAAGACAAAAAGGCTGACGCCTAGCATCAACCTCACGCTCAACGACAGGATTTTTGGTGCTGACCGTCAGGTGCTACATGTATCCCACTAATAGGTGGAATTGCACTCAGAAAAAGGCCCAAATAATGGCCAATCCACTTCAGACATAAGGCCAAAATGCAGTAGGAAACATGATTGAAGCTTGTCTACAAATTATTGGGACAAAAATAGGGATTAGTGGCTGAAAATCTGGAGGATTATTGGAAGCTGAGTCAGGAGGCTGACACGTAACGCCACGCCCACACGTAGCTTCAGGACCTCGACTCAGCCCTATAAATAGAGCCATTTGCCATGGGTTTTGTGTAACACCCTTTGTTACATCTCTATAATTTCTAAAAAAATTCGTAATTTTTTTTACTAAAAATATAATCGCCAAAAGAAACTATCAGAGTTTAATTACATACAATATTTCTGAAATAACTCACGAATATCATTAAAATTTATAAAGTAGTTTTACATTCATCCAAAGAAAATAAATATTAAACATTATTAGAAAGAGAGGAAGCTCCATGGCCCAAGAGCAGTTACTTAACATTATTTATTCATTGGACCACGGTATTCATACTGAGCTCCCTTTCTAGAACGTGTTTTATATACTGTCGAGATTCTTCAATCCTTCCCTCTGTATGAACTATTAATTTAAAACATATGAAACAAAAATACGGAGAAAGGAGTGAGAAACAGAATATAATATTCCTAAATGGGACATAAACAATAAATGGTTTTCACAAACTAGTATAAATATCAATCACAATCACATACACAATCAATTATGAATGCATGAATGTTATGCAATATCTTCATCATAACTTACCTATATATACGGGCCCGTAAATTTTAATTTGCACTGGGCCAACCATGAGTTTACACTGTTCCATAATTCCAGATAATAATAACATGAACAACTCAACTGGCATGGAAACACTTAGAGACTAGTCAGATTGAGAAGGTTTTTATTATGAAAGTACCCGACACTAGGGAGCTACCCCAGGTCCCCTAAAGCACCCTTTCACACCCTCTCATCCCAAGGCTCACAATTAAGCCCCCTCTAATGTATCCTCGATTTCTATAATCCGTCCCCAAACAATATCATTTTGTTTCTCTTTGATAATTCATGATGCATGAACTACTCGTGTATTTAGTTGGTTAAGGCTTTTAGAAACTCAATTATATTATCGGGGCCTACGAATCGCGACATAGCCACCCCAGTAAACTGTACTTTTTCAAATTCTCAAATACACATATAGAATTTTAGTACAGTTCCTTTTCAAATCACAAGTCAAATCTCATTATAATTTGAGTTTCAAAGCCTTAAATATATTTCACAACCTTCTTTAGAAAGTTTATAGATCAGTTCAAAATTAATTACTAAAAACTCGAATTCGAAATTATCAATCTTTGAAACCTTAGTACTTGAAAATTTTGTATATATTTTTATACATTTGGAAAATATATGTATATATATATATATTAAAGGTTTATAGTAAAATATTAGTAAAAATTTATTTTTATAAAATAATTTCTCCTTCTTTTTCTTTCTGATTCACTAACTAGAAATCTTAATTATAGTAAATATATATTTTTTTAAAAGATAAAAAGAGATTTTTACAAAAACTTATGTAGTTTCATTGAAAACTTAAGAAAATTCTTAAAATTAATTTGAATAAAGATGAATAAATAAATAAGGAAGTAGGAGATAAGTAAATTCTTACTGAGTTTTATCTTTCCGTCATGCTTGCTATATGCTCAAACTCCACATTACAAGATCATAAATCATAATCAAATATTGTCAATCACAATCAAACATCATCAATCACAAATAAATATTAGTAATCATAATCAAAATCAAATAATTAAACATCAGTTATAAATATGATAATTCAAAATTCAATGGTTATTTAAATTAATAAAGTTTATTTTAAGTCCTACAGTCAATTTCTCGTACAGGTCTATGTAAGTCCAAGATAGTCGAGTCCTTGCATACGTCTAGTTCAGTCCATATAGGTCATAATAGTCCAAGTTCTTGCATAGGTTCAGTCAAGTCCGTAGTAGTTCAAGTCCTTGCATAGGTTTAATCCAATCCGCATAGGTCATAATAGTTCAAGTTCTTGAAAAAATATTTCAGATTAAGTTACACGAGATACTTAATTTATTAATAATAATTATTATAAATTTGAAGTTAAAAGTTATTGTTTTAAAATAATAATATTGTTATCTTTAAAAGGAGTAGAGGACTCCTCCCAATATTCTTATGTATTTTCATATTATATCCTTATCTCACCCCCTTACCTTGATTTGCTACCAAAAGTGAATTCGCTCTGCGCCTCCGAGTTCTAACAAAATATTAATAGTAATTTATTTCAGTATAGGCATAAGATGAAAATTAAGATTGCTATCAGAAATGATAAATAGTAATTATGTATAGTAATAGTAAATAGTAATGGTAAATAGTAAATCATCAATAGTAACAGTAAATAGTAATTTTTGAATAGTAATAGTAAATAGTAAATAGTAAATCATGAATAGTAAATTTTGAATAGTAGTGGTAAATGGTAAATTGTAAACAGTAACAGTAAATAGTAAATTTTGAATAGTAACGGTAAATAGTAAATTTTGAATAGTAATGGTAAATAGTAAATTTTAAATAGTAACAGTAACTAATAAATTTTAAATAATAACTGTAAATAATAAATTTTGAGCAATAACAGTAAATGGTAAATTATGAATAGTAACAGTAAATAGTAAATAGTAACAGTAAATCGTAAAAATAACGTATAGTGGTAATTTATTAATACTATAGTAACTTATTCATAATAGTAATATTATATTAATAGTTTAAGAGTGCTAAAAAGAATAAACTAAATAATCATATAGAAGATATTATTACCTTACACCTCCGGTAGAATCTCTTTTTACCAAAAGAGTTTACTTCCCACTAATTTCTTAAGCACTATCTCTCTAGATTCTCTCTCTAATTTTGGTGTGGAAATATTGTAAATGAGCCATCTATTTATAGGAAGAGAATTTTACTATTTAAGATTACTAAATTATTTATTTTACTATTCATAATGTAAGTGTTTACCAACTGGTGACTATTCATGATGTAAGTATTTACCAACCGATGATGTAAGCAATAAGTAAGTGATGATGTCAGCAGTGGCATTTTGGTTATTAGATAAAAGGTTAAGGGTATTTTTGTCATTCTTAAAAAAGAAAAAATATAAAAATTCTAAAAAATTATAAATTGTATAACAATCAAAAAGTTCTAAAGAACTATAATCAAATTCCTTTGAAATTTTATTTTAAATAAGAAATAATGAAATTAGGGGTGTTACATTCTAAGCATCCCTTGAGCATCCAATTCAGAGTGTCTTCTGTGTTGAGTTGCGAAAATAGCTTCCATATACTTTAGAGTGATCAAGTGTTCGTCATGTCTCCATTTGTAAGTTGTGTTTTTACTTTTACCATGTGTAACTAATCTGTTTATGTTGGAATTGGTGAACCAATCTAAGAATATGATGTTGTGATTATGAATTATGCCTGTTTATGATTCAAATTTCATGTTAGTATGTCATCCTTTTATTAGTATGAACTTCAAATGGGAGAATGATTTTCATGCGTGTTAAAACTACTTTAACGGAAGTAAAAGTTGAAATACCCTTAATATACCAATTACTAAGGATAGAGTTGGTAATTATTATTGTGTTAATGTCAACACTTAAAGTAAGTTTTTACTGAGAAAGTATCTGAGGGATCAGACTTTACGGTAATTATTTAGAATTTATTCACTGAGGGATCGGGTTAATAATTTTAAGCTGCAATGATATGAACTTGATGATTGAATATGCATGTTTATAATTGCTATGTTATATTCTAGTGCGGAGATCCTACTTCCAACATAGTTTGTTAGTCTGTGTTAAATCTCAAGTATTGAAATCATTCTAAAGTGCTATTTTATAGTTATTTTCTAGATAATTTTATAATTCATCTTACATTATCTTTTTCTCAATGAATCAATCAATCTCTAAATCTGTGAATATAATACAATTTAAATCTGAAACATTCTTTTGTTAATAAATTTTGACACCTTTTACTATAATAAATAAAAATTACTATCACTTACTGAAAGCATTCAATCCTTGAGGGAACGATATTTATTTCGAAAACTACAATGATAAATTGGTGTGCTTCATATTAGAATTTAATAGACAAGACATCATGTAGAGGTCATCTACAACCCATAATGTATGTATGAAACTTGTGTGCATGGCCTGTTGTGGCCCATTTGGCGTATTTACAAAATTGGCATGTCTAGTTAGTTGGAAAAGATTTGTAATGTCATTGGATCATAACTTGACCTATAAAATAAGTTTTTGGATAAGACTTGTTGGAGAAAGTCACATTTATAAATGTGAATATATGGCCATTTTGTGTTTGGGACAAAGTCTTGTCATTTGCATTTGGGTATGCTACGTAAAATGATCCATATATGTATGAAAATTAGCATTTCTGATAATCTCGCTCAAGCGAGAAAGATCCTGAACCTACTAGTGCTCTCCGGTCCATTTTTGCTCAAGCGGGCATGGTCTCTCTTAAGCGAGAGCCAGAGTATGGATTCTGTGTAATTCTCGCTCAAGCGAGTGGGAACTTGCTCCAGTAAGACTGGGAAGTTTTGATCCTATCTTTTTTTTTTTTGCTCAAACGAGTATACGAGGAACTGATTTTATGATATTTTCTCGCAAGCGAGTGATGAATCGCTCAAGCGAGAATGCTATGATTTGGTTCTGGAAGATTTTTGCTTGAGCGAATGTAGTGTCGCTCAAGCGAGTTGTGGGGGTTTGATACTTTGGCCCTGCCCGCTCAAGCGAGCTAACGCTCGCTCAAGCAAGGCTTGGGGGCTCGCTTAGGCGAGAGTTTCCTCGCTTAAGCGAGGCCACCTGAAATGGGTTTTTCTCCTTCCTTTCCTTATTCTTTTCTCATATCTTCATATATAGGACTAGGCGTATGCCCTGTATACACCATTTCATTCCACTGTAATTATATAAATTTCTTTATACATGTTGGGGCAATTAATTCTCGATCCATTTTTCTTAATTCTAAAAACTTTGGTCTCTGGTTTTTCGTCGTTCGATTCTCAATGTAAGGGTACATGGTTGGGGTTTTAAAACGTGAAAAATTTACTTGTATTCTTACTGTTTTAATTAATTGTTAATTACATCGACTTTTAGATCTGGAGGACCGGGGTGCCTTACACATATGCCAAACAAGGTTGGTTCACTTACACATTACTCTATTTTAGCCATATGATGTCATGATGGATCTATTAAACTGGTGGGTATTATTACAGTGATCCATAATCATAATCAATAATTTTACCAGTATCGAGCTCAAGCGCTCATCTACACCACCGTCATCTTCCATGACTAATATATATATCTATGCTTGTGTTGCGGGCCTTCTTTAGAACACACTACAAAAATCTAGAGAAGCTAGGGTCCCTAAGAAACCACACATACAAATTTTTGCTCACTCAGAGCCACCCCTACCGAGCCTTCTCAAAGGACCCCTGTATCCTTTGAGCAACTTAAGTATGTACGATTTATGATGCATTAATTATCTCTACATATTGTTATTGCATATTCCTCTCCTTAAATTAGCAATCTTTCGCAACCATATAATTATCCTCATTTACAAGAGATTGTACATACTAACTCAACATACCATTTTTCATCAACAAGGTATTGAATCACAATTCTTTCAATTTCACAAGTATTATCATGTCATACATGTAATTTATTATTAACAGCATTTCATATAGCATCAATTTATACCTTGATTCGCATATTCGACATACATATATCCATTCAACCACTAAAGAAGGTTCACCATAATTGAAAATGAGTTTTCATATGATTAATGGTTCAGTAATTGTTTACCAAGCCTAGTGTAATCAGTTATTAGTATATAAAAGTCCATTTCTACAAAAACAAGATCAAGTAATCGATTATCAAGGATTAGTTAATCGATTACATAACTTAACGGGGATGATAATCGATTACTCCAAGTGGGATAATCAATTATCCTGCATAGAAACAGGGTATTAGTTTACTCTAGGGATCCACGGCAGTGGTGGCTATCACAGCCTAGCCATAGAGTCCTTTGCCAATGAACCCAAAATTTTTGAAAACACATGAAATGATCCATGGCCTGGCCATGGAACCTACCATGGTCATGGATCGAGCCACCTTGTAACAAACTTACTCTTTTATATAGAAACAAGCATAGATATGTAGAAATTATAGAATCCTCAAATAGGAATCATTTCAAATTATTCCCTATTCACTTTTATCACTAACAACATACTCTCAATATATATATAAATGCATATACTCTTTTTTAATTCATCCCATTTCAACAATCATCACATTTCCATTAATATTTCATTTAATCAATATATCAATCACCACACTTTTAACATTCTACACTTTAGTGTTAGGGAATCTCACAATCAGGCAATAGAAACACATAGGATTCCTATAGTAATTTACAAAACAAACGTTTTAAAGCATCACAAAAAATATGTTTTAGGATTACCTTTTGTAGATGTGAGATGAGTTCCTCTATTGAAGCAATCATAGCTTCATCCTTTAGGAGTCTACTTGAGCACTCCTACTAGAAATTGAACCTTTGAATGCTAGTTCAAAATATTCAGCCCTCACCACAATTACTAGAATACGAGTGATCTTTTCTATTAAGCATCAACCTATAAGTATCCCATGCTCTATATGTAGGCTCAGGTCTGACTTGATGAGCTCTCCATAAAGATTAAGCTTCTGACTCATTTTGAATGAGTTAGGCTTAATAGCTTTATTTTAGTCCAACTAAAATAAAAACTATCCTCTAGTGGGCCTCTATGTGTGTGACCCTATAGATAAAATATTTGTTCATAATAATAATAATAAACTATTGTATTATTAATATAAAATAAGAGCATCATCTAGCAATGCATTAATATGTATGAATATTATTTATCATTAACATAACCTATAAGTGATAATTATTTTATACATTCATTCCTTTTGTCACGATATCCAATTGGGCCCAAGGCTGGTTATCATCATCCTTGTATGACCTAATTCATTTTACTTGATACCGAAGTAGACTTTACCTAAGTAAATATCCAATATTTATTATCCCTAGCATGACCATGCATTTCTTTAGTCTCACTCCACTAAGCATATATATCACTCATGTCATATAGAAGAGACAAATATAATCTATATCACTTACATCCCTTTGCATAATTTGTTCATTGCCTAATCACAACCTTTATGGTTATCTTGTTACAGATTATATTTGATTGTATTAAAATAACAAACTCGTTATGTAGAAATCATAGTGACTTCAGGTTAAAGGACTGTATATACCATTATCACAACAATAACCATTTATGACACTTATGTACGATCCATACAACATTCTCATGACGGGTCTATCTAGTACAACATTACTCTTGATGTGCACCCATGTGAAGGCTTGATACCTTCCATATCTATGATCCATGAGATTCAGATCATTGGTATATTCACACACTAGTCTTAATGTATTTACATATTCCTATGTAGATACTTGACTAGAGACATTTTAGGAATAATTTTCATATGACCTACTATTCCAAGGATAAACAATTTTGAAACTAAATAGACTTATTTTATTGACAAGTACAAAATGATACATTAAAAGCATAATAACTCGTAGTGCATACACCAATATTTAGCACTAACACATAGCTTAAGCATTAATCTATTTAATCTTATCAGTTACCACTACCACAAGAAATTCTAATAATTCAACATATATACCTAACCATCCATTACATTTTTCCCATTTCATTCACTCATTTTCATAAATACCTTGTCTACTAGTATTTTAACATTTAGTTAATGAGAACTAATATACTTCTATAATCAACACACAATCTTACTCATTTTCTATTCATTCACAATACCATCTCCTCTTCATTACCTCAATGTGACAATGAATCAAGTGATGTGAGCTTTCTCTTGGTCCTAGCTCCACCCTACAAGCAACCATATGACCAATTTCACATAATCAACAAACAAAACCACAAATTTATCAATTAACCAATTCCTAACTAGCTAGAAAACTCAAGAACACTACAACTATAACAAATTAAAGGAAACAAGATTTTTGTAAGTTTTGACTTACCAAACAAAAGGTCAATTACCCCACAACACTAATCAAGATAAAATTACTCTTACAAGTACAAAATGTATAAGAACATATTTGTTTGAACTTCATATCTTTTAATCTTGAACTTGATTTTTGGAGGAATTTTTTGTCATTATCAAAACTTGTCACAACATACAAACACAGACTCCACGTCTATGTCCACCACGACCCTTATGATAACTAGCATCTCTTGTGTTAGCCATGTTGTTGTTGTTGTTGCCTTGAAGATTTTGAGGATAGTTAGGATGAATGTGACCTTTTTGGTTGCATTAAAAATAGACAACCTTCTCCTAGCACCTATAGTTACGAGGATTATGACTTCACCCCACTTAATATATTTTTGGTCCCGATAACAACCTCTACATACCTTCAAAGAAGAAGAGGAAGATGATCCTCCCGTAAAATAGTGAGGGTAAAAAGGGGGATACCTCTTAAAACTGGCCTGTGGAGGCCTTAATTGCTTATCAGTCCTCTCATGCACTAGCTTGACTTGGTGATTCTCGTTGAGGGTTCAACATTTGTTGACCAAAAACCAAAAACTCCTGATTTCCTGATGGCCTATAACTTCCTTGACCTCTATCCTAAGATCATTTTACACATTTAGAAGATTTAGTACCCGCCTATTTGAAAGGAGGGTACAACAAACTTAGCTCTTTAAACTTTGATGTCTATTCTTCCACAAAAGGGATCCTTGCTTCAATTCCATGAATTCTAACTCATTTCCACTCTTGATATTGACTAGGAAATATTTCTCCAAGAAACATTCATGAAAATTCACCTAGTTTAGTTGCCCCCAACTTCCAACATGCACTTCCTAGCATGGAGCCACTAGTTTTTAGCTTTTTTAACCATCATATGTAACATCCCTAATATTTTAGAAAAGTTTTAATTGGCGAAAAATATTAATAATTGCGCAACCGGATTTATTAAGACTTTGGGAATTATTATTATTATTAAAAATATGATTATAAATAATTAAATGTTGTGGAAATAAATAAATTTATTTGATTGATTAATTATAAAAGGTTAAATAATGCATAATTAAAAGAGGGTAAAATTTGAAGTTACAAGGGGGTAAAAGGTGAGGGGTGAAAGTTAAAAGTAAAAGTTTTAATTAAAACTTTTAAAAGAAAATGTAATTGAAATAGGAAATGACCAAATTATTAAAATCTTAATTTCATCTTCTTCTTCCTCACTTTCACGCGTGCACATCTTCTTCTTCTCCTCAAGCTGGCCGTGACTTGCATGCCTTGAGGGGAGGTCGATTTTGCGTCGAAACTTCGAGATAACTACATTTTTGAGATCGTGGCTTCGAGGTGAGTCCAATGAACCCTTTAAATTAAGCTTCCGCACCTTTTTCGTTTTCTTTGCTAAACCAAATGGTTGTGCATGGAGGAGTGAGCTTTCGTTTCCTACTTCTCTAGTGCGTAGAAGCTTGAAAATGGTTTTTAAAGTAATGAGAGTGGTTTAACGTTGACGGGTTTTGCGTTTCGACCTCCGTAGGTAACAAAATAGTCATCGGAGGATCGAACGGTGAAGTGAGTGTTGATTTCGGACGTAGGACGTTGGACATAGCGTCAAGAGAACGCCAATCTCATCAAGAACGAGTCGTCGGAGCTCGGAATCAAGGTAAGGGGGTGTTCGGGTTATAATTAATTAGAATAGGCAAGTATAATTGAATTGGATCATTGAATTAAATGTGGAAATAATAAGAATAGACAAGGAATGATAATTGTATATGTATGAATGTAAATTGTGTGTGATTTGTGATGATTATGAGCACAATGTGAATTGAATGGTGATGAGTTGATGAGTATAGTGGCATTGTGATGACGGGCTTGACAAGTAGGTCGCCCAATTGATGAGTATGTGTTTTGTTGCTGGCCACTTGCGATATGATATGAGAAACATGAATATACATGTGTGATTATGTGGTGTAGGACGGCCGACGGTATGTACAGCCCCTCGTTTCTGGCTCCCGTGGTGTTTATGCCCAGTTGAGCTACCCGGTGGTCAAGTAGGACCCAGTGGTTGAGGTGGAGAGTCAAGTAGGACTCAGTGGACCAAGCAGGGTTCACGGGGTGTCAAGTAGGACCCCCAGCTGAAGGCCGATCCTTTTAATATCCGGATACTAGGCGTCGAATTGATATGAGAGTCAGTTGTGTTATTCGATGCATTGTTAACATTGTGTGATGATATGAATGTGTTGTATGATAGTTGTTGATTGTGATTGACAAATTGGAGGTAAAGAATTGAAATTGAATTCTTGATTGGTAAATGGAAATTGAGGACAAGAGGTAAGACAAATGGTACAAACTAAAACTAGTAAATATGTACCTTGTTATTAAATTGTTATTCTATATTAATTATGATACCAAACACTCACCCTTGCTGTTGTTTTCTTTAATTTAGTAACCAGTGACAGGGAAGAGATTGAAGCCCCAGAGATGCGTCAAGCGGAGAATTGATGCCAAGGAGCTAAGGGAATTATGAAATGAACTATATGTGTAATGTGTGTTGTGATTTATGTATGTTATGTCTAGATGTTGTCTATGTGTGTTGAGTTAATTTGGAATATTATCACTATGGTCATGAATGTGATGGATAATGAGTAGAATCTGAATGTTATTTGATGAGGATATAAATTCATGATGATGAAATAATGAAGTGTTGATGGTTATACTAGTTTCCTTGAATTGGACGTATAATGGCATGGAGCCAATATCATTCTAATGACCAGGTCTTGTTTGTTCATGTGAAGAGTGAATGATGAAAATCATAATTATGCGCTGTTAGTAATTAGATGATGTGCCAAATGAATGATTGATTTATCTATGATGTAGTTGGTAAATTAGAAACATGATTGAGGAGCATGTTTAGTGAAAATCAATCTCATGTGCATACTTGATTGTATGGAAATAGATGAACTAGGCCAAATGATGCATGTGAATGTTTAAATTGCTGGATGGTATGAAAATCTCAAGTGTTTACGTATAAGCTGCATAATTCGCTCGAGCGAATAGGATTATCGCTCAAGCGAACGTGTCCTGTACTTTCAATGCAGTAACTGGAGTAATTTCGCTCAAGCGGATTCAATCTCGCTTGAGCGAGAGGTAGAGGAAATGGTTACTAAGTTAATCTCGCTCCAGCGGGTAAGATTCTCGCTCAAGCGAGAGGTGTTTGAGGTATCAGAGGGAGCTACTGGATGTTTTTAGCCCGAGCGGATTGAGTCCCGCTCGAGCGAGGGCCATAGGATTAGACTCTGGATTGTTTTCGCTCAAGCGAGATATACTCGCTTAAGCGAATAAAGATGGGAGTAGCTACTGGAGGCTTTTCGCTCAAGCGGGTAGAGTCTCGCTCGAGCGAAGGATAAAGGAATTGGTTCTGTCTCTTTTTCGCTTAGGCGAATATGAATCGCTCGAGCGAAAGAGGGAAGTATAGGTACTGGAGAAATCTCGCCCAAGCGAGAACAGTCTGCTTAAGCGAGTCATGTTGGTAATGTCTCTGGAACTAATTCGCTCAAGTGAGACAATCTCGCTCAAGCGAAATAAGGTCTGATACGCATGGAATTCTTGCTCAGGCGTGAGTATGGCTTGCCCAAGGATTGAATATAAACCTCACTCAAGCGAGGGGATACTTCGCTCAAGCGAACGCTCATAATCTCGCTTAAGCGAGTTGGGGCCTCGCTCAAGCGAGAGGCCCCTGATTCCATTTTTCTTCTTTTGGTACCATTTAAATAAATTTCTTTCCTCACTTTAATTATTTGATTTAATTATGGCTGTTTATTATTTTAAACATGTTTAGTGAAGAATAAATATTATTTTGGATTAGGACTTAATTATTATTATTAATCGTGAAAAATTTATTGTAAAATTTACTTGAATGAATAAAAATAAATGTAAATTGACCTAGGATGTCACATCATATATGTGGCATACTTCACTTTCTAACCCTCAGTGCACAAAAGGGAACAGAAGATGCACTCTATCTCCTTAACCTACAGGTAAGCCACATCTAGATTATAGCCATCTTTGAATGGTGATGACTTCCTTTACAGAAAGTGATCTAGTTCCTGTGGTTGTCTAGTACCTCTTTGTTGTCCTTGTCTCTCCAAGATATTAGCAAAATAGTTAAATACAACAACCATAGCATCGTCATTACGATATCTAGCCATGACTCAACCTATAGCCACAATTGCTTTTAGACATACACCAAGGAAGAATACTTAACCTCCTAAAAGGGGGATCAATTCGTACCACAAGGGGATGGGCATAAACATATTGTCTCAGCCACTGGGATGCCTAGGTAATTGCTAATGCTTCCTTATCAATCTTCTGACACTAGAGTTATGCCTTTTGAAGGGTCTTCCCTATGAAGTACACTGATCTTTAGCCTTCTAAGGTTTCCTTTACAAGAACCACCTTTAAGGCTTCATCATAAACAGACAAGAAACAATTTTTCTTTAGGATTAGGCTTCATAATATTGGTGATTGATCCAACATATCCTTTGGGCTCTGAAAAGCCTTTTTCTACTCTTCTCCCTACTTATATTTCTTACTTTTCTTTAAAATTTTATACACTGGCAGTGACCGATGTGCCATCTTAGGCATGAACCGGGATAGAGCCGCTATTTTCCATTTAAAGATTGCACCTCCTTCAGATTCTTTAGGTTTTGAAACTCCCTAATAATCTTGCACTTATCGGGGTTGGCCTTAATGCCTCTCTGGGTAAGCATAAATCTTAGGAATCTCTTCGTCAGTACTGTGAAGATGCATTTGAGTGGGTTGAGCCGCATGTCATATATTTCAACCTCTCAAAGATCTTTCTCGGGTCTTTGATGTGGTCTTCTATAGATGGGGTGTTAGCCATGATATTGTCCAGATATAGTTCAACTAGCTTGGTGTGCATCCCTTTAAAGACTTTGTTGATCATTCGTTGGTAGGTTGCTCCAACGTTTTTAGGCTAAAAGGCATGACTGTGTAACAAAAAAACATGTGTCATTGACAAACACAGTCTTCTCCTTATTCTCTTCCCATATTGAGATCTGGTTATAATCGGAATAAGCATCCATGATTGAGAGAAGCAAGAAACTCAAAGAATCATCAACTATTCGATTAATGTTGGGAAGTAAGCATGAGTCCTTCAAGCAACACCAGTTTGAATTTGTGTAATTTGTACACATCTTTTACTTTCCATTCGCCTTCTTAACCATGACGATGTTGGAGACCCACAAAGAATACCGGACCTTATGGATAAATCATGCCTTTAAAAGTTCCTTTATCTACTCATAGGCTACCTTTTATTTCTTAGGACTCAAACATCTTTACTTATTAGCGCTGGTCTAGTCTTAGGGTATACCACCAACTTGTGACAGTAGAAGTATGGGTCAGTGTTTGGCATGTCGGCAATAGTTCATACAAACAATTATTTATAATATTGAAGAAGTGCCACCAGCTTCTTCTTTATCTTGTCTAATAACTTGTCATTGATTTGTTACATTCTTCATGACATCTTATAGCATTATGGTTTTTGATCCTCCATTCAATGTGAACTTGGAAGGATTGAGAGGACCACTTTTTAAATCTCCTTTTTGAGGTATAAGCTTACCATGCTAACTGAGCCAACCAATATGCTCTTATTATTTAACTTTTTTCATCATAGTGACTTTCTCATTCACCATTTAAAAACATATGTTATAGCAATACCAAGCCATCTATTGATCTCCTCAAATTGTAGAACTTTGTTATTCTTATTAATAAACTTGAGAAGTAGATGTGGAATGGAAATAATAGCCTCCATGATGTTTAGAAAGGGTTTTCCCAGGATCCCATTGAAGGGTGACTTGACATTGATCACCTAGATTCGTGTCTTGACCATTTTTGTGTCGGGCTCACTCTCAAAGGTGAGTGTCGTATGAAGATACCCCTTGGTGGGTTGCTTGACTCTATTGAAAGCTGTCAAATCTTGTTTATAAGGTTGTAATTCCATATCAATTAAGCTCATCTTTTTAATATGCTTATAAAATGACATCATAAGGACTTACCGATTAACTAACAAACATGGACACTCTTGTTAGCTATAATGACTTCGATTACAACCATGTCGTCACCTCCTAGAATGGTGGGACCAAAGTCATCGTCTGACTTGGCTTAGACGAACATGATTATGTGCAAGTGGCTCTCTCATCCAATGTTAAACACTCGACTCCTAACAAATCCTTCTACGATCATGTCAATCACTTCTCTCTTCCCCTTTAGAGGGGCCATTCTAGTTCTTTCTCATCATTGATGGCTTCTATAACCTTGGACTTTAGCTTTTCGGCCATCGTCGTATTCTCAAGACCTTGTCCCTCATTATTGTTCGGCAACCTGTCCCTTCTTCTCTTGACATTCGAGTTTGGCTTGTCATAGGATTTATTCTAGAACAGGTATTACTTTAGCTTCCTTTTTCTTATTATGACTTCAATGACGTCCTTGAGCTTCTTATATTCATTTGTGGCATGGCTGGTTTTCTTATGGAATCCATAATACTTGTGAGGATTGCTAGGTCTCTTAGCTGGTATTGGCTTCCTAATCCCATACATAGTGAAGCCTAGAAGGCCACCTCTCTAAGGATTTGGCTTGGCTTGGCATTGCAAAAGACATAGTGGTTAAAGTTGAACACATTTTTCTCTTTAGGATAGGGTGTGAAATCCCTATCTCGCTCTTTCTAAGGAGCCTTCTCATGCTTGAGCTTCTCTTTTGGAGTCAGTGATGGAGCCACAGACGTCTTTTTCTCCATGGAGGTGAGGTGCATCTCGCATACAACACACTTAACAACCTTCTTTCGAAACTCTTTAAAGGTCTAGGGAGATCCCTTTGCAAAAGACAAGACACAGGTGATTTTGGATATAGGGCTTCTTTGGCAATGTGTAGTTGGATTAGTTCCGTTAGGCCTATAACCATTGCAGCTTCCTTGTAAAACCTTTTTAGAAAATCCTTCATGGATTCAGTCTCATCTTGTTTGATCTGAGCCAAGGTATGAGATATTTAGGTACATCGACTCATGCTAAGATGAAATGATCTTAGAAGGCACCAACCAAGTCCTCCTAAGAGTCGATTGATCTAGTGGGAAATCACTTGAACTAGTTAAAGGCTTTAAAAACTAAGATCCTTGAAAACATCCTACATATGACATCACCTTCTACTTTTAAGAATAGCAACTCATTAGTGTAAGCTTCAATGTGTTTATTAGGATCTGTCTAACTGATATACTTCCAAATAGACGATGGTTTTAGAGTCTAAAGATGCTTGCGAATGACAATCCCCATCAAATGTTGGGTGAAAGGAATGTTAAACTTGTACCCTAGGGAACCACCTGGGCTTGTAGATTGTGATACTAGGCAAAGTGACACTATCTAGTATGTGGACTCCTAATAATCCTAATCATACGTTAGAATCCTGGAAGGTAATGTTAAAACATCATGATGGGACTGTTCAGCTGAGGTCTAACCAATGACATTCTTGGATGGACAACCATTCGTACATCCGTCTCTTGACATCATGTGGGACTTTCTTGCGTAGGTGCACTTTATACCGAGTCAAGTGTTGTTTATATTTTGAGATATACCGGATGCGCCTATGCTGCATACCGGTACGTTCTTTAGAAATATAACCTGGTATCAGGCTTAGATTTGTTTAAATAGGCCAATCTGTTAAGCTTAAAAAGTTTTTTGAATGACCTAAAGCCTGACCTATTTAACTAAATAGGCTTTTAAAATAGTCTAAGTCTCATTCATTTGATAAATTAGCTTGGCCTAAGTTAGGCCTAGGTCCCTATCAAATAATCCGATCTATTTTCACCCTCAAGACTAAAGGACAACTTTAGAAATAACTTACCTAATTAATTAATGTATCATAATTACTAATTTGGGTAAACACCTTTTAAATAATTTATTATTTTTCATTAACTCACATGAGTAAATAAGAATATTTAATATATATTATATTAAAATTATAATACTGCCATTTTAAAAAAATTCACTTAATGCTTTGTGTAACATCCTGGTTTAGATTTAATTACCAATTAAGGTTAATTACAGAATTAAAATTATTGATTGAATAATAATAATAATAATGCAAGGAAATGACTCATGTGCCCTTGGTGGAGTAAATGGGGCTTTGGTCCCCTCTCTCCCTCAATTCCCACGCTGATGGGATTGGTTTTAATTAAGATGTGACTTTTGATTGAGAGGGAGAGCTGGCGCAGGGCAGTGTGCAATGATAATAGCTTCAGTTCACGTTCTCAACCACTCCCTGCTCATTACACTTTGGGTATATTGAGAACCACTCTTCCGTTCTCTCTACAACTCCTTGAAGCCTCTGCTTCTTCTTCTTGGTTGTTCTTCTTCTCCTTCCACTCGAACACTAAGTAGAACCACGAGTGGGATGTGGGAACAGCGTGGTGGTTGAGAGAACAGCATGGAGTCCTTCATTGTTGGTAAGGACTGGCTGTTCGAGTGTGGGAGCAGCCTTGGAATCCTCCACTGGACCGAGTGAGAGGACTGCATATGCCTTGGAGGCTTGGAACTCTCCACTGGCTGCATGGAGAACATGGAGTGTCATGGAGGCAGAGCCGTTCGAGAGTGAGTGGCTCGGTATTCCTCCAAAGCAGAGTGCTGTGCTGACCTTGTGGTGATGCAAGCTCAGGGAGCTTCTGGAATCTTCATTCCAGGTAGGGGGGCTAATTTACATATCAAATGTATGGTTTATGGACGGGTTCTGGGTGAAATTACTTCACTGTGTTGTGTTGTATTCGTAAATGTGTTGATTGTTGTATGTCGATTGAGTGATAGCCCGGATGTGTGTTGTTTATGAACTGTGGTGCATGATGATGTTCGTCCATGAGATGTATGTTAATAAACATGAAGGTGCCGAGTGAATGCATGAGTTTGTTATACTGATCCCCGTGTGTGTGATTTTGTGTTTAAATGCATGTGATGCTTGTCATTGAACATGCGAATGCTGAGTGCCTAAGATGGGGACTGTTGTGTTAATTCTGTATGGGATTTTATATGAATTAGCATGAGATGCTTGTTGTAAATGATAATTCTGAGTGGATGGCATTGTGATTGCCGAGTGATTGAGATGTGGATCGGTTATATTAATTCCCGTTTGGGATTCTATGTTGAAGTGCATATAATGCATGTTGATTTCATTGAGAATGCCGTGTGCATGTATTGTGATATTGCTATACCGATCCCTGTTTATGATTAATAATGATAAAATGCATGGGATGCATGTTATTGACATTTGAATGCCGAGTGCATATATGTGGAACTATTTGTCGACTCCCGTTTGGGATTTTATAATGAAAAGCATGTGATGCATGTGATGAAAGTGTGGATTGCCGAGTGCATGTATTATGTGGTGTTTAATGAATAAATGGCACTGTTGATGAACATGTGTGAAATATAAAAAGACCTTGGGTTAGACTCGAGATAGTGCCGAGTGCACTAAGCGTTGGACGCTTAAAGACCTTGGGTTGGACTCAAGGCAAGCCTACCGGGTTGGACTCGGGGCTGCCCGTAACACTTCCGTTGTCGCTTGGAGTGACTGTGTTACATGTGAGGGCAAACGGTTTGGTACCAGTAAAACGGCCGGATCAGCTTGGAGCTGAATAAAAGGCTTGGAGCTTATGTTGCAACAATAAAATTTAATAATAATGGATCGGATCCGACTGAAATGATGTGTACACACTTATAATTGTTATTGAGCTCAATGTGATTTGCATGTATATTGATGCTATGCCGAGTGCACACTTATATCCGAGTGGATGAATGCATGTATACTGATGCTATTGCTGAGTGCACACTTATATTGTTGATGAGTTCAATGTGATGGTATATATATGTGTAAATGCTGTTGTGAATAGCATGATTAATATAGCCATGAATGATTAGTGTGAATTTCGACTGGGTGAATATATGTATATTGGTACTGTTACCGAGTGCAAGTTGATTATGAATGATATGAATTACTCAGTCTTGATTGAATTGCATGAATCCCCAGTGGATGATGTTATTAGAGTAATTATATTGAATGGTAGGGTGTATTATTGCTGACTGATTAATGTCATTGTGTGGATAAGATTTGAGGATTAAATCCGAGTCAATAACTGTCATTTAATATGTAAAAGCTCACCCCTACTGTAGCTATATTTTTCAGTGTATGCAGGTCGGTGTAGTGAATAGGGAGAAGGCATTAAACCCGAGTGAAGGGTATCTATGCTGTGGTAGTGTACATAGTGTACTGTACCGGTTGTAAATAGATATGTTAAAGTCTTGGCCGGCTCTCTTGTAATCCGTCTGTCTGAACGTGATTATTTATATGGATTGGATAGTGGAATTGTGAATAAGTATACAATTATATACATATACTTATTACATTGATAAGATGTTACTTGTATCGACTGAGATGTGATGTCGAATGGATAATGCTAAGTTAATAAATTCCGAGTGGAATATTGTTGGGAGAGCCATTACCGTGTGAGGCTATTGTTTGTGTGGCCTTTTTCTGAGTGATGAAGGCTTAAAATGGTTCCGAGTAAGATATACTCGAGTGGGCTACTTCCGAGGGAAGATTAATCCATATATTACCGAGTGAAAAGTATGAGTAAACCCCGAGTGGGGAAGGGTTTGAATATTCCCGAGTGAGAAATTCCGAGGGAAGAGTTGTTGTGATGGTTTTGATTGCGGTGTATTTTTAGGAGTCCTCTTCCGAAAGAACGAGGCTATATATATATTTTGAGTGAATTGTATTTCGAGTGGCTGAGTATTAAATAAGTTCGAGTGGGACTTAACTTGGTGAATTCCTCCGAGTGATGTGAGGACTGAGGAATCCCGAATGAGACTTGATTGTGGAGACTCCTTCCGAAGGAATAGAGGTTATGTGATCTCCGAGTGTGGAAGATCAAAATATGCCGAGTGTAGAATGGATAATGAACTCCGAGTGAATTGAGGTTGAAATATACCGAGTGATATTGGACTGGGAAACAATCCGGGTGAGGGAAAGCTTATAGACTCCGAGTGGAGTATCCGAGGGAATCATTTCTCGAGTGGAGATTAAGACGCTTCCGAATGAAGCATGTATGTGGGCTTACTGAAATGAATCAAGTATCTGGCTAAGTGTGAGTATACCGGGTGAAGTATAACCCGGGAGGGGACAATTCCCGAGTGAACTTAAGCCCAATTCCGAGTGACGGAATATCCGAGTGAATGGGTCCGCTTTAGCGAATGAGGATTCGCTCCAGCGAGAAAAGGGCTCGCTTAAGCTACATCTTCCGCTGGTCTGTTTGACCGAAGCTGAGTCTTGTCTTCGTGTGGTATCATGACTCGGTCTCCCCTTTACTCTGATCGGCTTTTGTTTCCCTTGCCCTCAGTTTGTTCATTTTACCTCGACTCCTATTCTAAGCTGTTTGTGGACGTTTGGAACGTACTAAATTTTGGAAAAATTTTCCCTGGTCTCGGTTTGTCTTAAATTAAGTCGAGTTATTTCACTTTGAAATGTTTTCTTAGAAAAAGTACTCATGGGACTAACAATGGCAAGATGTGTGGTCTCCTCCATTTAACTAAAGATCTCAAGTTCGAGCCTTGGATGTGGAGATGCTTTAAAATCTGAAAGGTATACCACTTTGATCTCCTAGAAAAGGGCTTACCTGACAAGGAGTATTGAAACACTTAAGTGTGCCATTTTTTTAAAAATAAGTTGCAACAAAAACAAAGACTAAAGATTGCAACAAAGATAAAGTATTCGTGGGAGGAGGGGAAATTGTTTCAAATAAGAGTGAGAATAAACTAAATTAGATTGGATTTTTTAGAGTTTGGCCTAATATTTAATTATAAAGTTTGAACTTGACCGATCATTTGTTATAGTTCACATTTTTAGATTTGACCTATCCTCTTTAAAAGTCTAATTTAGCTTGATATATAGTTTGTATAAAAGTTTAATTTGTATTAAGATTTAATAAAATTAAAGTCTAATAAAGCTATGTTAAAAAGGCTAAGAAAAGATCAATGAGCTTCAACAAGGCTAACAACATACTTAAAATACATACTTAACTATTAACTTTACATACTAAAAGTTATTTTAATAATTTTTTATTTTTTATAAACTATATTATAAAAATATAATTATAAATTACAATATACTTAAAAAAATTCTATATATGTGGACTTATATAGGTCACTCTCAGAAGTTAGAAAGATCTCTTTAAAAACTCAAGCACATCTTTAATTAAATAAGCTTTTTAAAATTTTTTTAAAAAACTTAGGACTAATTTTTTTGCTAAATGAGTCGAGTCAAGTTAGGTTTTAAATGGGCTATGCAATTGGCCTCGATGACCGGTCTAATTTATTCTCACCCTTAATTACATGTTTTTTAACCATCATATCAATTTGTGGTTTAGTCAATAGATACTTATGATGTGCCAAATTTTGTTAAGATGAAGAGTGTAGTTTATATTTTTTAATTACATAGATTATTTCAATAATGAATGAAAAATTTTTATTTACATTGTTTCAATAACAAATATAAAAAAATTAATTTTTATATGACTATTAATACAATCAGAATAAACATATTTTTTAAAAATAATATTTATTGGATAACCGGTTTTTTACAGGCCATTGAAACAACAACAGATGTAAAAATATTTTCCATCTTAGCAAAATCCGACTTATAATATATAATTATTAGCTAGACAATGATCTAAAGTGGTGGTGACATGGGATTGTATTATAATTTATCTGGGAAGAGGGCTGTTTATTTATTTTATAAATGCGTATCTTCCTTTGAAACTCAAAAGACGAAGTGTGTATGAGGATTATCCATTTAATAGACGTGAGGTAGTTGTTTAGGAAGAGAATGGTGAAAGCAACCACATAGCTTGTACTGTACGTTACTGGTCATTAGATTTGCATGGTGTCTGTGATTGAGGACGAAAATCGTTATCCGCCGTCATAACCACGAGCTCAATCCTTCTCTCTTAGCCCTCCACGTGTCATCCCAAACTTCCTATCCCCGTAGATAGCCCCATCTCTATCTCTCCCTCTTCAGATATTCATCTCATATTCATATATATACTTGGCTTGGCTTGGGTTAACACCAGACTTATAATTGAGAGTGAAAACCAAAATATGGATCACACTGCCGATGCCCAACGCACGGACCTCATGACCATTACCCGTTTCGTGCTCACCCAACAGTCCAACCACCCTGAGTCTCGTGGCGATTTCTCTATATTGCTTAGTCACATTGTTCTTGGCTGCAAGTTCGTATGCTCTGCTGTTAGCAAGGTCCTTTTAATCGCTCTAATCATTCCCTCATTAACACTTTCTCATTTCTATAATAACTACTTTACAAATTTCTAATTCCCTCATATCATAATAATTAAACTCTTTATTAACTAACTATTTTAAAACTTGCTTAGATTGTTTTTGAAAGAAGATAACATAAAAAAACCAGAACTCTCAGTTATTACATACGTGAATAAATGTATATTACATTGATTCTTATCACATACACATGTCCAACTAAAAATATGGATAAATATGTTGAAAAATCTAAATGTAACTCAGTTTCACATTGAGTAGACATGGATAAGGTCAACGATTTATAACTATAAAGATTCATATATTTAATATTTTAAGATTTAGGTTGTATTATCATGTCTAACACACCTCTCATATGATGGATTATTATTATTTGATAAATTGGTTTACTGGGTATATACGAAGGTTTTAATCATGTATAAAAATTGATTATGCAGGCGGGTCTTGCTAAACTCATTGGACTTGCTGGAGAGACAAATGTTCAGGTAATAAGTAAATAAATAAATTGTACCTGTTTTCATGTGCATATATTAAATTCCAGCGTGGGAAGTTCTAATGCGTATCACGATTTGATTCTCTTTTAATTTTTCATTATTTTGGAATAAAGGGTGAAGAGCAAAAGAAACTAGATGTTCTTTCCAATGATGTTTTCATCAAGGCTTTGGTCAGCAGTGGGCGAACAGTAAGTCACACTCATCGTGTGTGTATGTGTGTTGAAACCATGCTCTCTTTTAAATATTGCATTTTGCTGATGGTGACATATATATTAATTCCCCAGTGCATCTTGGTGTCTGAAGAAGACGAGGAAGCAACATTTGTGGAGCCTTCTAAGCGTGGAAAGTAGTTATTAACCAATATATTTATAGCCTAGTACTGTTTGTTTTCTTCTTGTTTATTTACATGTGACTTGCTGAGAAATTTTCTGATTGTGTGTAGGTACTGTGTTGTTTTTGACCCTTTGGATGGTTCATCTAACATTGATTGTGGCGTTTCCATTGGCACAGTATGGTCCCAATCTTTTTGAACTGCATTCCCTGTTTCTCACTTTCCATTGAATTACAGTATTATTGTATTAAGACTGCTTGACTTATGCATAAAGGGAATGGTTAATATTCCAGAATCCAGATTAACTAGAATATTGTTGCGGTTGTCAATTTAGTGTGTTGTCTTCCATCTAGATTTTTGGGATTTATTTGGTGGAAGAGGACCAAGAACCAACCATAGAAGATGTTTTGCAACCTGGGAAACACATGTTGGCTGCTGGTTATTGTATGTATGGAAGCTCTTGTACGGTATGTAAAATAAATTCTTATCCATTTTAGTACTTAAAGATAGTATTGTTTGGCAGCTGGTGAGCAGGATCCAATGTTGTTGAGCGGTGTTGAAATACTTTTTTTTCATCAGTTATTTTTTAAATTAATTAAAAAATATTAAAAATAATTTATTTAAACTATGATATTTATTATAATTTTTTATTAATTGTTTTTAAAACTGATTTTAAAAATATTTTTTACTGTGAACATAACCGAGGGATGTCAAAGCGGGTCGAGCCCGACGAGCCGGCCTACCAACCCGCCTAAAACGGGGCAGTGTGAGTTGACCAAATTTCTTCTACGGTGGGTTCAAAATTGACCCGTCCCACCCTACATTTTTGTAGGTTTTTGGCGGGGCGGGTTGACTTGACGGGTTATATAATATTTTATTTTAAATATTAATAATATGATATTAATAATATCTTATAAAATTTTTTGGAGAATGCACTTTATTAATTTGACTAGTAGTAGTTAGATAGCTTTAGTCACCTATTTTAGGAAATGAACTTGATTAGTTTAATTATTGATGTTGATTCGATTATTTATTTTGGATAGATATTGAATTTTTTATTATTGAATATTAATGAAAACTTAAATGTTTAGTTTTTATTTATTATCGTTAATTTATTATGAGAAATGAGATTGTTTCATTTTAATATATTCCTTTGATTAGTGTTTGAATTAGAATTATTAATATAATTATATTTAAATTTTTATTTTAGTGGTATACTATTTTTTAAAAATTTAATTAACTTTTTCTTGTTAAAAATAAAAATTAATTGATTGTTATTAATTTCCATTATTTTATATTTTTAAGCGGACTAACCATTAATCAACCTCCTATTAAAAATATTTTTTTTCAAATATTAAAAATATTTTTTTTAATTTTTAAAAGTTAGAGGGTTAACTCACCCTACCATCAAAACAAAACGAGTCAAAAATTTCATCCTACCTCCAATAAGAAGCCAAACCCACTTTACCTCATATCTTGGCAGATTGATAACGAGGCGGGTAACCAGTATCCTAATCCCAGTAACCCAGCCAATTTAAATTCCATTTTGTCTTTTTCTCAAGAAAAATTTCTTCCACTTTTTGACTTTCTTTTCCCTCTTGTTTCCGATTATTCTTTTTTGGTATAAGTTACTCGTCAAGTTTTTGTGGAGAAAGAATAATTCTGATTCTTTTGTTTGTTTGTTTTTCTGTGCACATGTGGACTGAGTGGTCGTGAGCTTCCTTTGACTTCATTCTAATAATTTAATATTTTTATAATAAATTTGGATTATTTTACAGCTTGTGTTAAGCACTGGAACGGGTGTTAATGGTTTCACCCTTGATCCATCTCTTGGGGAGTTCATTCTAACTCACCCTGACATCAAGGTATTAATCTAACAACCCTTTCATTTTGCAGATTATTTAGAGGTGATTGCAGCCATATATTTATTATGACTGTTTAGATCATAGAGAAGATTTATTCAAAAAAGTCATAACTATATATTTTTATTTTTTGAAACAGATTTGCTTGTTAAAACCTTTTGCTGCTAAGAATCTAAGGCTACATCCATATCCTTATGGTGTAGACTTCTTATTATCACATCAATATATTGACTGATTGTTCTTTCAATGAATGTTTGTCTATCTTTCAATGAGAACTTAGTATATGAATCTTCACATGGAGTTTAAAGATTAAGGACATTCATAATCTCAAGTAAAACCCTGGCTTATTTGAATGGTATGATAATTGTATGATCTTCGTCTCCAGATCCCAAAGAAAGGCAAGATCTATTCAGTGAATGAAGGAAATGCTAAAAATTGGGATGGTCCTACTACCAAGTATGTAAATCCAATAATGTTACAATGCTTTGGGCATTACAATGCAATTTGTGACACTCTTACTTTTCTGTTCAGGTATGTGGAGAAATGTAAGTTCCCAAAAGATGGTTCATCACCAAAGTCCCTAAGATATATTGGAAGGTATAGAGTACACTGGATTCCCAATCCTCCAAGAATTCTAATCTGCTTGTGTTGCCCTTGATTGATCCCTACTCGGTTGCCTTCTAATGCCTAGCTCTATAGTGCCATAGAATTCCTAATTATGGCAAAAAAAAAAGTCATTACTTACTCCCACTTTGTATAGTCCCCTTTTCTTTTGGTTGAATATATTCATATTTTGTTCAACTAATTGACTCATAATAGTACAACACCTAAAGCTCAACAGGGTATTCATTTTTCTTTGAAAAGTTATAGAACCCACCTAACGGATGATTAATTTAATAGAAGTGTTGATCAAAAGACTTGTAAATTGTAATATAAACTATAGCAGCAATGTTAAATCTAATTAATAGTGAACTGTTGTAACTAAGTTGTCCTTGCATTATAATCACAAACTACTGAGCCTGAATGTGGCAACTACAAGACTGAATCAAATGATTGGTCACCTTCAGTAAAATTATATATTTAATTTATGACATTAATCTTTTGTGTGTGATTTTCTAAAAAATTAACAGCATGGTAGCTGATGTTCACCGCACATTGCTTTATGGAGGTATCTTTTTGTACCCTGCTGATAAAAAGAGTCCAAATGGAAAACTGCGGTATGCTATTTTTTATATCTTGTCATGCATTCAACCTTGATACACTGAAACCTTACTGGACTGAAAACAAAATAATGAGTTTACTATGTTTTGTGTAGTGTACTCTATGAAGTATTCCCGATGTCATTCTTGATGGAACAGGCAGGAGGACAGGCTTTCACCGGCAAGCAACGGGTAATCTACTAAAAATTTATTGACAATCTTTTCTGTAATCTCTCTCTATCTAATTGGATTCAAATATAGTCTCATACTTGTTTAGTAGAAAAGATAAAGATAAAGAGACATGGGAATGTCAAGTATAATTCACTTCTTTCTGTCTGTCTCTTTCATTTTGCTAAACTTTCTCCCTTTTGTTAGAAAGAATTTTCGAAACAACTTTACTAATAATAATTGTTATTTAGTGAGGTGTAAGTTGTTAATGTGGTAGAGATAACAGAGCAATTCGTGATTTCCCATGGAATTTGGATTCTCTCGTGTTGTGTTGCGGTACGAATATGACATGAGAGTAATGTTTATATTATTTTATTATTTTTATATTAGTGTTCTTTTCAGTTGGGTCTCTAAGTCCCTTTTATTACAAGAAAGTATCTCTACCCATGTGATCTTAGAAGACTATATATCATTAACTAATGAACATTGGTGGAAGTTAAGATCACTTTTCTTGTTGAATAGAGCCTCAAAGTCTCATATATAATTTTCAAGTAACATTTTGATAAATAAATTTTATTTTTCTAAAGTAATTATTTAAGGTTTAGCATTTACACGTTTAAGAATAAATAATTAGTTTTAAAATAATTGATATAAAATATTAATTTTTTAAAATATTTTTATATTGATTATTTTAATAATTGATAAAAATATTTTTTTAATAATTAATATAAAATAATATTTTATATCATTTATTTCAATAATCAATATAAAAAATATTTTTACATAAGATGAATAGGATGAAAGCTGATCCATGTAAATGGATTTGAGTAACCAATGTATATAGTGATTAAGCAATTCAAAATTAATCCTTTTTTATTAAAGATCGTGCTATGAATGTATTAAAAAACAAAGTAGATATACATTGGTGGTATTTTTTAATTTTTATCCCTCAAACCCTTATTACTATTTTCTTATTCCTCTGAATTTCTTCTTTGTCTATAAATTTGAAGTTAGAAAATTCTATATAACCTGATTCCATTTTCTTTAAATTTTAATATTCTCTCTCTCCTTTCCATATGAAAATTGCTTTACCTTTATATTCCTAATAGGAGTTGCAGAGGTGGAAGTTCTTTGATTGTGACTAGTTTGGTACATAATTGATGAACCCCTGATGTGATGTTTGGGGTTTGTGCACCAGAAAATTAAGAGAAACAAATTGATTTTAAATAGATAAAAAAAAATGCACCCTTTGCTAATTAACTATAGTAGTGATATATATTTTTGTCAAATTGTCTTCACAAAAATAAATATTTATGTGAAACAGGCACTTGATTTGGTTCCAAAGAAGTTGCACGAACGATCTCCCATATTTCTGGGTAGCTATGACGATGTCGAGGAAATCAAAGCTCTTTATGCTTCTGAGGAAAAATGAAGCTTGAAAGCAATACTCTGTCTTCTGCTACTTACAGCAATTGTTATCTAATTCGTAGAAAAATACATTGTCATGTATATGTTAAGAAAACTTTTAGCGTTTTGTGATTTAGAAAAATTATTTTTGATTACCTTATCTCTAAATATTTTCAAATTTAACAATTCAGATAAACAACAACATTAAAATAATTTAAAATTATTATCAAAGTACATTTATAAAAACTATAATTATTATAATTATTCAATATTTTGATATGTTAATGCGTATGTACTATTATTTTATGATTCTGTGAAAATAATTGTTTGTTGTTATATATTTATTTTATTTTATTTTATAATTTTTATTTAAAAATGCCAATTAATGTTTTTTTATTTCAGTTTAAATGTAACAAAAGAAAACATATTTCATAGTCATCCAATAATGTCAGTTTAGGGGGTATCTTTGGGGTTTGCTTGGATTGATTATTTTTTGGTAAACTGATTTGAGGATTAATTTAGATTTCCTATAGTTGGGAAAGGTAGATTCCATGCATTAAGCCTGTTAGAATTGGTTATATATCAATTTTAAGAGCGTAAATCCCTAATTTAATATATTGAAAAGACGGGTCAGGCCTAACAAGTAACTGTATCCTGTAGCTGTTTGATTTTAATGTGTGAAGTAAATTCCACAGCGAAAGAAAATTCATTTCCTAACTTTTTTTATTTATTTTGATTTTGTCAGTATAAACTTTTTCTAATGTAAGTAAATTATTCGTATCACTACTTTGCGTTTACACTAACATTAAAAGTGTTAAGCAACTTATTTTTTGTACCAATAAAATTGTAATCATTTAATACTCAGTTAAGTAAAAAAATATAAGGAAATTTTTTTAAAATTTTACATTTGACTTAAGATGGTTTCACATGACGCTACAGGCCTCTAATAGTATAGCTTAAGCCTAGGGACGTCAAGACTCTACTATTACAAAGCTAAAATAAGGGGTTTATGGTACCCTGATAGGTGTGTAATCGATTTTAGACAACCCCCTCTAGTAATTGATTACGTAATCAATTACTAGATTCTCAGTTTGCAAAATTATGTAGAATTTTAACCTCTTGGCTAACTTCCACACACTCTAACTTCCTCTTTTGACTTCCAATGCTATGAAATTATGACACAACTCAAAATTCCTAAAAATGAATGAGTTATACGCAAAGATGCATTTAGGCCGTTTTAGGTCATTTCCAAGCAACTTAAACTAGTGTAGAAACAAGATTTCACATCAGTTTTTTTAGGCATTTCACATTAATTTTTAAACCGATGTGGATCTGGCCATTGTGAAATATGAGTACATCTCACATCGGTTTTAAAATCGATGTGAAATAGGGATCTAACATCGGTTATTAAGGGAAAACCGATGTGAAAACTATCTTACCACATTGGTTTAAGAAAAACAAATGTGAAATTAATGACTTTTAACATCGGTTTTCTTAAAAACCGATGTGATATATGGAATTTTTTAAATTTTTTCTTCAAAATTTTATATAATGATATTTTAATTTTGTTAACAATAACCTGGATAAGTTAATTTTCAATATTCATGTCTTTGCTTAAACAACCTAAGTTACTAGGTAAATATGCAAACTAAGTGACTAGGCATTTTAACAAGCATGTTCAAGGCAAAAATTAGTGGTCCAAAAGCTTATGTATAATGTACTTACATCCATATACATTACACTACATCAAATTAAACAACTCTACATCATGCATAAAGAACCTCATTTTCATCACAGACAAACTTACATTAAGCATTTACATGTGAAAAAATAAGAACCATACACACCATTTTCAGCACAAACATACCAAATTTCATATTCAAGTTCTCTTGGACATTTTAACAAACATTTTCAAGGCAAAAATTAGTGGTCTAGAAGCTTAGGATACATGAAAAAATGGGAACCATACACACCATTTTCAACACAAAAAAAACCCATTTTAAGCATAAATATACACACACCTCAACTTCAGGAATGAGTGCCCTTGCTCACGAGATGGAGTTGAAAAGGAGATAAGATAAAGAGGGAAGCACCCGAGATATGTTTGAGAATATGATGCCGCGCGTGAAGAGTGGAGATGAGATGAATATGTTACAAAATAATGGAAGATTGGAAGCTTAGGAGGTGGTGGGAGGGGGAGAAAGGCAAACCGAAACTTAGAAGCGTTTTAGTGCAGCGTGCATGATGAGAGAAACAAAATGCGTGCTGTTGGAGGAGAAAATATGAAAACAGAAGCAAGTGCAGCGATCATTTAAGTTGCGTTCGTGTAAAATTTAAAGACTTTTCCACATTAATTTTTTAGAAAACCGATGTGAAATCTCGTGCATGAACCTTCTACATTGGTTTTAAATAAAATCAATCTTAAATCTCAGCGCATTGCGTAAAATTTAAGTGGACAACAGCCCCTTCCACATCAGTTCTAAAGAAAACCGATGTGAAATGTCTTAAACAACTGATTTGAAACTTTGTACATATATTTTCAAAATTACCACCACGCAACTATTTAACCACTATTTTTTTATTAAATCGATGTGAAATGTCTTAAACAACTTATTTGAAACTTTGCACATATTTTTAAAAATGCCACTGCGCAACCATTTAACCATGGTTTTTTATAAAACCAATGTGAAATATCTTAAACAACTGATTTGAAACTTTGCACATATTTTTAAAAATGCCACCGTACAATTATTTAACCATGATTTTTTATAAAATTGATGTGAATCCTTACACATATTTTCAAAATTGCTACCGCACTAATTTTTCACATTTGTTTTTGTTAATCTGTGGTGAACTTTACGTTGTGAAATGATACTTCTGCACCAGTGTTAGCCTATTAAATCTCACTCAATTAGAAGCATTCCAATTCTCACGCATTTTAAATATAGTATAGGAGCTACCAAACCAATCCGAAGATTTTAGAACCTCACAGGGATCCCAATATGGCCTGTCGCGGGTGGGGGTTCCAATGCTACGACGCGAACTGGTGCGGGCCCGGGTTGGGTTACGACCGGACACGGGTTAGGCAAAGGAAACACAAGAAAAATAAATGGAAGAATACAAAAATAAAAAAAAACACCGAAGTCGCTACCAATATTTATTTAAGGAAAATATAAAAAAACTTGTGTATGGAACTAGTCATGAGATTCTGTTTCGGGTTCGGGAGTCGGTTACAAGTGGGGGAAATACCCCACTGTCTGTTTTAAAACAGTTACTAAAATTATTCGGATACATTCTTTTTTATAATTAAATTATTAACTTATCCCAAAATAAACTAAATTAAATTTAACATCGATATATTACAAATTCATGTTGTTCAAGTGGCCTCAATACTCAAGAGGGGGGTAAATTGAGTGTTAAAAACTTTTCTTTAGAATGCCTTTGAAATTGATTCCCTTTCCACAAAATATGCTTGTATGCAAGATATAGCAAGTGCAGTGCAAGAATCAATGTAAAACAATGTGCAAATGTCACTTAGGCAATATGCCAAACACTTGGTGTGTAATATTTTAACTTAGCCTAGTTACTCAATTTCAATCAATGGAATCACAATCAAATCAATATACCAAGCAAATATAACAAGTAAATGCAAGAGAGTAGGGAAGAGAAGCTTGCAAACCAATTTAACGAGTTCCACCAACCCGGTGTACGTCTCGCCTTCAAGCAACCCACTTGAAGGATTTCCACTATTAAAGTTTAGAGATACAAGCTATGAGCAATTGCAGCTTCCTAGTGTCCCACACTCAAGAACTCAATCCTCACTAGCACAAGGGAAACCCACCCAATCTCTCAAACTCTCAATACCCAAAGGTTGAACCCCAACCTTTGTGATCACTCAACCTAGAGTAAAAACCTTGGTGTTTTTGGTGTTTGATTTACAATCAATAAACTTTCTCAATAGAGTAGATAAGCAAATGAAAGACTCTAATAATGATAACTCTCAAAGAGAGGATTTACAAATATAACCTCTAAGTTTCAGAAATTGAAACTAAACAAGAAATAGAACTCACAAGGCACAAATGTAAGCTATGAATGATTTCCCTTTAATTGATTTACATAGCTTGAATGCGTCTTGAATTTATAGGCCTTAGAGAGGTGCCCTAGAGTCTTCATAGCCGTTGCACATCATGGGCATCTGAGTGAAAAATGGAAAAGTAAGCTAGTTTCCCACTTAAAAACGCTTTTCCCCAAAATCTGGCACTATCGTAATCGATTACGCCTCGAGCTGTAATCGATTACACTTCGAATTCTTCAGTGAAACTTGTGTTGTAATCGATTGTAATATCCCATATAATCGATTAGATAAGAGACAGAACCTTACTAATCGATTGTTCAAACCTTGTAATCAATTGTGAGTGGTACCTGATGCATTTAATTCTGTTACGCAGCAAGGTAATCGATTGTGACTTGGTTGTAATCGATTATGATACAAACAAGAACTCTGTGATCGATTAGCTCTTATCTTGTAATCGATTAGTGATATCACAGAACATTTGTAATCGATTGTGGCAGCCTTGTAGTTGATTAGAAGATGCACCTGATGCTTTTTACTTATTTTCTCACCTTGGTAATCGATTGGCTTCCTTGGTGCAATCGATTAGGTGACAAATAGAAACTCCATAATCGATTAGTCTTGATGATGCAATCGATTAGGTGTTGGACAGAAGCTTTGTAATCGACTAGCTTGGACCTTGTAATCGATTAGCCTGCGTACTGGAGCTTGACTTGTTGATTCTTCTTTGTTTTTATCCTTTGTAACAATGCTTTATGAGTCTTATATCATGGTTACACAATTACTTTGTCATTATCAAAATCTTATAACCTGAAGCACATATTCAAACACATTCTTCCCCTTTTTGATGATGACAAACAATGTTCATTTCAAGAGGGTGTTAGTCTAGGCAAAAGTTTCTCCCCCTTTCTTAAGAAGTTTATGCATACATTTGTTGTTCTGATTTTAGAACTAGTTAATAACCATTTACCACTTGCTATTATAGACTTAGAGCCAATTGAATTGAGAATCAATATGTTAACCATGTTAATCACTTGTTATTAATCAATATGTTAACCATGTTAACCACTTGTTATTGACCACTTATTTATACCACTTGTTTATCATTGTTATAAATAGATGAACACTAATTTCTCCCTCTTTGGAATCATCAAAAGCAAATAAAGCAAGGGAAAAATAAAGAGATAATTGAAAGATAAATTCCATTCATTCATAAGGGAAAGGTACATTAATGAAAATTGCAGAGAATTAAAAAATGACCATAACAAAGTGTAGAATGGAAAACAATCAAAAACAAGGAAAATCTAATTATTAGGATTGAAAAAGTGCATTTCCGAGATTTTGTTTGAAAGCTCTTCATAGCGCTGCTCCATAAGCTCAAAATGTTGTTGCTCGGTCATTTGAAATTCTTGAAGGGTATGATCAATCCTTTTAAAACGCCGATCCAAATAGGCATAGAGGGATGTGAAAGGGTCAGTGAGAGCAGATGGTTTGCCTTGTAGTGCTTGTGCTGCAGGAGGAGGAGAGGCAGGATCATTGGCTGGAGCTTCAAAGGGAATGTTGGCATGAATGCCTTCCATCCTGGAGAGCCAAGCTCCATTGACATAGATTATACCCATCTTGGTGAGATGATGGGTGCCAATGCATGCCTTTGGAGGTATTTTCTCAAAAAGTTCTCCAGTAAGGTCAACACCATAAGCCTTGAAAATTTTTGTGAGGAGGATGACATAGGGAAGCTTTTGTTGCTCCTTGGCCTTGAGTATATGCAACTTTAACAGTTGAATCTAATTAATTTCTTTTTTGTTTTGCATTACCCACATCAAGAGCACATCATCCTTTTCAACCAAGGCATAATTTCCACCACGGGGAACAAGAAGTTTGACCAAGAAAAAATAAAGGAGATGGTTGTTGACAGTTAAATGGCCTACCAGTTTGTGGTTGCTGTGAGGACGGTCAGCTTTCCAAAGGGATTGGCGAGCGGAGATGGCATTGAAGTCCCATTCATCTTCCGGATAACCACCAGCAAATTCGCCATCAGAGAGGGGAAGTTGAGTAATCTCAGCAAGTTATGCATTGGTGATCCTTAGAGTCACATTTTTGACTCTAGCTTCAAGTAACCCATCAACAAGCCTTAAATTGCAAAAAAAGACTCGTATGAGTTTCGGGTAGTAGACTTCTTCTTTGAGAGTGAGAAAAAGGAAAGAGATTGTAGTGGTGAAGGGAGTAAGTGAAGGTGAAACTGGGATGGTCAAAAATCTCAGCATTGATGTACTGAGGGGAGATGATATCCTTTTCAAAAAAAAATTGAATGAAGTTCTAGAGGTCTCTAGGATTGGTGAAGAACCTTGAAAAATCAAGGGGGTTATTTGTTTAGGCAAGTGAGGACCTAGCTCTTTTCACATTCCTATAAGAAGACATGGTGAGAAGAAAATGATGAAGAGGTTTTGGAAAATTTGGAGGGATTTGGAAGAGGGAGGAGGATTGAAGGTGTGAGGTATAAGAGGTGAAGGAGGGGGTATTTATAAGGTTTATAAGTGAGAAGTAGGGTTTAGAGGGGTGATGTTGGATTGGGCAACAAATTCACACACGGATTCTGCATTAAATCACGCTTTTGATACGCTCGTAATCGATTACAAGTACACCTTTTCAGAATTTGAATCATCAGGTGTTCTAATCGATTGTGCCAGGTGTGTAGTCGATTGCGTTAAAAACAGAAACTTGGCAATCGATTAAGAGGAGTATGTAATCGATTAACTGGAATGCAGAACGTCCCTAATCAATTTGGCCTAGGTACTAATCGATTAGTTGGATCACAAAGACTCTCTAATCGACTATGGGAAGCTATCTAATCGATTATGGTCAAGACAGAATGATTCTAATCGATTACATGAAGCAACATAATCAATTATATCAGCCCTGAATTGTTTAAAACACATGTTTTTCAATCAAAGAGCATTAAGGATTTAATTATCATGGAATAGAACATACTCATTTCATCAATCAATCAATTTTCACTCATCAAACACATTGTAAGTTAAAGAACCATCAATATCAATCAATATTTAAACACAATTGGAAATGTATAGAATTCCTAACTCTCTTCTTATGTGTATGAATTGCTCCTTTGCAAGTGGTTTTGTGAAGATATCAGCTAATTGTTTAGAGGTTTCAACATGTTCAAGTACACAATCACCTTTTAACACACGATCTCTAATGAAGTGGTGTCTAATCTCAATATGTTTGGTTCTAGAATGCATCACAGGATTCTTTGAAATATTAATAGCACTTGTGTTATCATATTTGAGAGGCACATGGTCTAACATAACACCAAAGTCAAGAATTTGTTGCCTCATTCAAAGGATTTGAGCACAACAACTTCCAGCTACAACATATTCTGCCTCAGCATGTGGATAATGCAACACTTACTTGTTTCTTGCTATGCCAAGATACAAGAGAACTACCAAGCAAGTGACAAGTACTACTAGTACTTTTTCTATCAAGTTTACATCCTGTAAAATCAGAGTCGGAATAACCAACAAGAGTGCATTCAACCCCTTTAGGGTACCATAAACCAACATCTTGAGTTCCAACCAAGTATTTCATTATTCTTTTTACAGCAGTAAGGTGTGATTCTTTTGGGCATGCTTGGTATCTTGCACATATACAAACAGCAAACATGATATCCGGTCTACTAGCGGTTAAGTAAAGTAAGGATCCAATCATACCTCTATACTTTGTGAGTTCTACATCTTTACCTTTCTCATTCTTATCCAAATAACATGAAGTGCTCATAGGTGTGGCAATTTCATTTGCCTTGTCCATGTTGAATTTCTTAAGCAACTCCTTGCAATATTTGGATTGGTTAATGAATGTACCTTCTTTAGTTTGCTTAATTTATAGTCCAAGGAGGAATGTAAGTTCTCCCATCATAGACATTTCAAACTCATCCTGTATTAACTTAGCAAACTCTTTGCAGAGTGATTCATTAGTGGCACCAAAAATAATATCATCCATATATACTTATACTAAAAGTATGTCATTCTTCTTGTGCTTAATGAATAATGTTGTATCAACCTTTCCTCTTTCAAAATTGTTTTCTAAAAGAAATTTGCTCAATCTTTCACACCAAGCTCTTGGAGCTTGTTTTAAACCATATAATGCTTTTCTTAGTTTGAAAACATGATTTGGAAATTGATAGTTTTCAAAACCAGGAGGTTGATCAATATATACTTCTTCTTGAATGTATCCATTCAAGAAAGCATTCTTGACATCCATTTGGTACAATTTAATGTCTTTACAACATGCAAAGGCTAATAATAATCTAATGGCTTCTAACCTAGCTACGGGTACATATGTTTCTTCATAATCTATGCCCTCTTCTTGATTGTAACCCTTAGCTACTAGCCTAGCTTTGTTTCTAGTTATTACTCCATTTTCATCTAGCTTGTTCCTAAATACCCATTTAGTTCCTATTATTTGGTGATCATTGGGTCTTGGCACTAATTCCCAAACTTCATTTCTTTCAAATTGATTTATCTCTTCTTGCATGGCCAACATCCAATGTTCATCAATGATAGCTTCATCAATGGTTTTAGGTTCAATTTGAGAGACAAATGCTAAATGATTTCAAGTATTGAAAGAGCGTCGAGTACTTACACCTTTAGTGATATCACCTATAATGTTATCCAAGGGATGGTCATTTGAGGTGATCCATTCCTTTTGTTGAGTTTCCAAACCTTGTGTTGTGTCTCCTTCTTTGTTGTCTTCTTCTTTGTCATCCAAGTTCAATTCTTGGAGGGTACCTACAAGATCATCAAAATCTTCCTTTCTCGGGGAGTTATGACTATTTTCATCAAATTTCACGTGAATTGACTCCTCAATAGTATTTGTTTGTTTATTTGTTAAATACTCGAAAAGATTTACTTGATGTTTAATATCCAAGAAAGATTGCCTCATCAAATTTTGCATCAAATTTTCCTAGATTATCCTTTCCATTATTTAAGACAAAGCATTTACATCCAAATATATGAAAATAAGAAATGTTTGGTTTTCTACCTTTGTAAAGTTCATAGGGGGTTTTCTTTAGAATAGGCCTAATCAGACATCTATTCATGACATGACAAGCGGTGTTTACCACATCGGCCCAAAAATATTTCACAATGTTATTTTCATTTAATATGGTTCTTGCAAGCTCCACCAAAGATCTATTTTTCCTTTCAACTACTTCATTTTGTTGTGGAGTTCTAGGAGCTAAAAAATTGTGTTCAATACCATGTTTTTCACAAAACTTTTCAAATGATTGGTTTTCAAATTCTCCCTCATGATCGGTTTTTATGGATGCAATCTTTGAATTTTGTTCATTTTGGATAACCTTGGCTAGTTTCTTAAATGCATGAAATGCTTCATTTTTGTGAGCAAGAAACAAGGTTCATGTATACCTTGAATAGTCATCTATAATTACTAGACCATAGTAATTACCACCAAAGCTTTTGATTTTAGATGGTCCAAATAGATCCATGTGTAAAAGTTGTAAAGGTCTTTGAGTAGAAACAATGTTTTTAGCTTGAAAAGATGTCTTTACTTGTTTTCCCTTTTGACATGCATCATAAAATTTATTTTCAAATTTGAGCTTTGGCAAACCAATTACTAATTCTTTAGAAACAAGTTTGTTTAGATGGTCTATATGTATATGTGCTATTCTTCTATGCCATAACCATGATTCATCCTCTCTAGTCATGAAGCATTGCATATCATTTGAAGACAAACTATCAACATCAATCATGTAAATATTATCAATTCTTTTACCAACAAACTTAACTTCCTTGTTTAGCTTATTTTCAATTATGCAACAATTAGATTCAAATAATATTCTATATCCTTTATCACATAATTGACTTATGCTAAGCAAGTTATGTTTGAGTCCTTCAACATATAGTACATCACTAATTTAAGTAGAGGAATTTTTACCAATGTTTCCAATACCAAGTATTCTTCCTTTGGTATTATCCCCATAAGTGACGCTTCCTTTTCTTTTGAGAGTGAATGTCATGAATTTGCTCATATCTCCCGTCATGTGTTTTGAACACCCACTATCCAAGTACCAATGGGTGTTGCTTGCCTTGAAACATACCTACGAAACAAAATTAGTTTAGAGAACTTGGTACCCATTTTATGTTGGGTCCTTTTGGGTTAGCTTATGGTAATGTTCCTTTGGGAACCCATACCTTTCTTACCACTTTTGGTCCAAATTTTTTAATATGACAATTTGAAGTATTATGACCCTTAGTACTACAATGATTGCATTTAGTAAATGGTGATGAGGATTTTCTAGGTGGCATAAAGAAATTCTTGTAATGCTTTTCCTTTTTGGTGGAATTATATCCTAATCCGGTTTTGTCAAACATGAATCATTGATTTCCAAGTAAAACATTTAAATTATCTCTACCATGTGTGAATTTCTCAAGAGTTGTATTCAAGTCTAGGACTTTATTTTCTAGATGATCACATTTTACAGCAAATTCACATGGTTTGGTCTTGGAACATGGTTAAGCCTTAGCTACTTTCTATTTCAAGAATTCATTTTCTTTACTAAGCTCCATGAGATGCATTTCTAGAGTATCAATGGTTTTCCTAGACAATTTATACTTGTTTGAAATTTTAACAAATTTGTCATACAATTCCTCAAATGTATCAAGCAATTCATCTTTATCTAAGTCAAGAAAACTTACCTCATCATCTTCATCTTGAAGATTTGCCATGAAGCATAGATTTGCTTCCTCATTGTCTGATTCTTCCAAGCTACTCACTTCATTTTTATCCCAAGCAATGTAAGCTCTTTTTCTTCCTCTTTTCTCTTTGTTCTTCTTCTTGAGGTTTGGACAATCTACCTTGAAGTGCCCTTCCTTACCACATTCGAAACAATTTGGTGAGGAAGAATTTTCATTAGAAATAGGTTCCTTACCTAGAGGTTTGGAACTTCTTTGGAAGCGTTTGTTTCTCATGAATTTTTTGAATCGCTTCACAAATAGTCCAAACTCTTCTTCTTCATCAAGCTCAATACTGGATTCTTCTTCATTGATAGAAGTGGCCTTGAGAGCTAGTCCATTTTTCTTAGAAGACTTTTCTTCCTCTTCCGCCATCTACAATTCTTTCAACTCTTATTCCTGTTCTTGTAACTTACCAAACAATGTAGCAAGAGACATATCATTTATATTTGGTGATTGTTTTATAGCGGTGACAAGAGTTTGCCACTCCCTAGTAGGGCTTTTCAAGACTTTATGGATGAGCTCATTGTTAGTGTAAGATTTTCCAAGAGTAATGAGGTGATTAATAATCAATGTAAATTTCTTTTGGAGATCTAAAATAGGTTCATTGGAGTTCATTCTAAAACTTTGATATTGACTAGTTAAGGTGCTAATCTTAGAGTCTTTAACATCACTTGTACCTTCATGGGTTATTTGTAAGGTATCCCATATATCCTTAGTAGATTTACATGTAACTACTCTAAAGAATTCACCAGGGCCTAAAGCTAAGGTGATTAGATTTTTGGCTTTCTAATTATATTGGACTTTCTTTTCTTCTTCGCTGGTCCAATCATCCATCAATTTTTCTACTTGTTTTCCATCAACAACATGCATTGGTATAAAGGGACCTTTTTCAATGGCATTCTAAATTTTTAAGTCAATTGATTGCACGAAAATTTTCATCCTTTCTTTTCAAAATGCATAGCCTTCCCCATTGAAAGCAGGAGGTCTATTTGTGGCACCACCCTCAGGAAAAAGATTTAGAGAATTAGAGGCCATTATTCTCTTGAAGCTGTTAAGCTTGATCTACCAAGAGTCAAGCTCTGATACCACTTGTTGTTCAAGTGGCCTCAATATTCAAGAGGGGGGGGTGAATTGAGTGTTAAAAAATTTTCTTTAGAATGCCTTTGAAATTGATTCCCTTTTCACAAAATATGCTTGTATGCAAGATATAGCAAGTGCAATGCAAGAATCAATGTAAAACAATTTGCAAATGTCACTTAGGCAATATGTCAAACACTTGGTGTGTAATATTTTAACTTAGCCTAGTTACTTAAGTTCAATCAATGGAATCACAATTAAATCAATATACCAAGCAAATATAACAAGTAAATGCAAGAGAGTAGGGAAGAGAAGCTTGCAAACCAATTTAACGAGTTCCACCAACCCGGTGTACATCTTGCCTTCAAGCAACCCACTTGAAGGATTTCCACTATTGAAGTTTAGAGATACAAGTTTTGAGCAATTGCAGCTTCCTAGTGTCCCACACTCAAGAACTCAATCCTCACTAGTATAAGGGCAACCCACCCAATCTCTCAAACTCTCAATACCCAAAGGTTGAACCCCAACCTTTGTGATCACTCAACCTAGAGTAAAAACCTTGGTGTTTTTGGTGTTTGATTTACAATCAATAAACTTTCTCAATAGAGTAGATAAGCAAATGAAAGACTCTAATAATGATAACTCTCAAAGAGAGGATTTACAAATATAACCTCTAAGTTTCAGAAATTGAAACTAAACAAGAAATAGAACTCACAAGGCACAAATGTAAGCTATGAATGATTTCCCTTTAATTGATTTACATAGCTTGAATGAGTCTTGAATTTATAGGCCTTGGAGAGGTGCCCTAGAGTCTTCATAGCCGTTGCACATCATGGGCATCTGAGTGAAAAATGGAAAAGTAAGCTAGTTTCCCACTTAAAAACGCTTTTCCCCAAAATCTGGCACTATCGTAATCGATTACGCCTCGAGCTGTAATCGATTACACTTCGAATTCTTCAGTGAAACTTGTGTTGTAATCGATTGTAATATCCCATGTAATCGATTAGATAAGAGACAGAACCTTACTAATTGATTGTTCAAACCTTGTAATCGATTGTGAGTGGTACCTGATGCATTTAATTCTGTTACGCAGCAAGGTAATCGATTGTGACTTGGTTGTAATCGATTATGATACAAACAGAAACTCTGTGATCGATTAGCTCTTGTCTTGTAATCAATTAGTGATATTACAGAACATTTGTAATCGATTATGGCAGCCTTGTAGTCGATTAAAAGATGCACCTGATGCTTTTTATTCATTTTCTCACCTTGGTAATCGATTGGCTTCCTTGGTGCAATCGATTAGGTGACAAACAGAAACTCAATAATCGATTAGTCTTGATGATGCAATCGATTAGGTGTTGGACAGAAGCTTTGTAATCGACTAGCTTGGACCTTGTAATCGATTAGCCTGCGTACTGAAGCTTGACTTGTTGATTCTTCTTTGTTTTTATCCTTTGTAACAATGCTTTATGAGTCTTATATCATGGTTGCACAATTGCTTTGTCATTATCAAAATCTTATAACCTGAAACACATATTCAAACACAATTCACACTGATAAAATAAAATATGAATATAAAAAACATATTTTTTATTTTTTACTTAAAAGATTTTCTTCTATTTGAAGCTAAAAGAGCGACTTACTCAAATTAACCTCTGTTTATCATTTTTAATGTTTAAATTTAATAAATAAAAGGAAACTTATACAAAAGCATTTTTTTGAAATATTATAAAATTATAACACACATATATATGATAAAGACACAAATCAAACAAAAGTTAATAAAACATCCTATTTTAATTAACTTTACGTAAAAAATGAATATTTCCTAGAAAAATGTTTTTTCAACAACATACTGTATTTTAACGGAACAAAGCATAAAAATTTAAGAAAAGAGCTCGATATCACTCAAGCATGAAAGTAAAACAAATTACTGAAGGTAAAAATTTATATGACAACCATCTTATGAGGTTGGCCCTGCCTCTCTAAGATATCAGCAAAGCGTTGAAATATCGTCGCTATAGCATCTATGCCCTAGAAATTCGCCATCGCTTATCCTGAAAATCATAGCATACCTCAATACATTTTCAAGGATAAGGGATTCAATATTTAGAATTAAGTATCGAATATCCAACATTTAACAATTTATCATAATATATTCTCGACGTGTACTAATCAATTAAGATATCACATAGACAAATATGACAACCAGTCATATTGCACACAACAACCGCTTACTCACAACAAGCATACCTTGGCCTTAGACCTTAAGTCAACTCTAATACCAATAAAATTGTTAGCAACTTATTCTCTTATACCAATAAAATTGTGAGCACCTAATGCTTACTTAGTTAAAAAATATGTGGAAATTTTTTCCAATTTTTTGTATCCAACCTAGGATGGCTTCACATGACGCTACGGGCCTCTAATAGTATAACTTAGTCCTAGGGAGGCCAAGAAGCCACTCAGGCATTAGGAATGTTAACCAAATATATTTAACACTCTAAATTCAATTATTTAGCTAATAAAATCAACCAATACTTAAATTTAGGATGTTATAACCAATAAACATTACAACAAATTTATGATCTTATTCTGATTTTAGTTTCATGTTAATTTTAATTTTTTTTAATCACCATTTAATTATATATGTCTGGATGGGGAAGGGAATGATCATAAATCCCATTGTGCTTGTATGCAGTAACATAAACTAGTTATATATATATATGAGGATGTATCATATGAGAAAGACTCTCTTATGTGAGAGTGAGAAAAACGAATCTTGGCCATACAACCATACAATAGATGATTGAGATTAATCGTGTGAGTTTTAGAGAAGTCATATGACCTTTTAAGTGATCATATGACTTTAAAAGTAATATATTTTTTTCTCATATGATACATCCTCTCTCTCTCTCTCTCTCTCTCTCTCTCTCTCTATATATATATATATATATATATATATATATATGTACACACTACTTTAAGCTTCTATTTGTAAGCAAAATTACTCTTTTGCTCTTACTTATAAATTTATAAAATTTTTTAGAAAAAATATATTAAGAAAAATGTGAATAACTAATTTTCTTATAAAAGAGTACCATAATATTTTAATTTTATCTTCATTTAAATTTAAATTATATTTTAATGTTAATAATAACAAATTTTAAATGAATGGTAAACATAAATAAAAAAACTTTTAGATTGATGAGTTTTATCTTGTAAATAATATGACTGTTCCCCTCGGATCTAAAGGGCCCCACTACGCCTCTTCTCCCTTCCATCTTGACAAGAACAAAGGAGATTCTCATTCTTCTTGATCTTGGCAAGGTAACGGTTAGATCCACATCGTTTGGGCCTAGATCGAAAGTCTTATTTCTCTCTCTTTCCCTTTCACTGTTGTATAAATGTAATCTAGAAAAGTTTTATAATTCAAGGTGACATTTTGAGTAATACAACTCTGATTTACCTAGGATAATTTTTTAGGGTTTTTGTACATTACGTGGTCATTATGAACAACCACTAAAATACTCTTCATATTCCTATTTATAAGATAATTTATAATAAAATATATATTAAAAAATATTATCATATTATTTTTTATTACATTATAATATTTTAATTTTTTTATTTAAATTAAAATTTTATTTTAATGCTAATAGTATATTTTTAAAATAAAGATAAACATATAAAAAATATTAAATATTATTAGAAATTACTTAAAAAATTGGAAAGTACCCTTTTTTAATCCTATGATAGGAACGGAGAGTACCAAATTAATTGAGTCGGTCGGGTAGTACTTGGCCCCCACACGCAACCATATTCATTTCCACTGCCCTATATTTCCAATGGTTAATTATTTTAAAATCATGCAATAGTTGTCATCATCTGAAAAGGAGCTCAAGATTTATCTTATAAAACTCTGACTCTGAACACTTTCCTTTAATAATAATACACTAATATCAATAAGTTAAATATTGTCCCTTCAAATTATATGGGAGAATGGATATATATTATATCAAAAGCAAGTGAAGAGATACATGAACATGATACTCTTAGACAGTGCCAAGTTGCAATTAAAAGAGGTCCCAACATCAAACTCCATCATTTTGTGCCGACTATAATATACTTGGCGTTATCTTCAATTATTCGTAACAACTACTAGTTTTAAATATAAATAAAATTTATTATTTTTACACATTTAAGAATAACGATTAAAAATAATTATTTATATTAATGTTATTAAATATTTTATATGTAATCTTAAAATATTTTTACTATTATTTATTATAATAAACATTAGTTATCTTAAAAATATATATAAAAAAACAGATTTAATAGATAAACATTTAATAATTTTAAAAATATATAATTTTGTTTAGATGTTAAATTTATATATATATATATATATATATATATATATATATATATATATATATATATATATATATATATATAGGATCTTTTCTTATGTGAAAATAAGATGAGTGAATCTGAGCTGAATAATTATATAATGAATAATTGAGATTAGTCATATAAGTTTTTAGAAAAGTCATGTAATCTTTTAAGTAATCATGTGACTTTAAAAAAACTTTTAATCTTAATATTTATTGTATGATTATACAACCTAAATTCATTCTTGTGTAAAAAAACATTTATATATAGATATATAAAGCAATACCAACTTGCCTTGGATGGACCCACCGGATCTCCGCATACATTGAACCTGTTAAGGTTCCTTCCTTTTCCTTGGCGTCATATACACAAGTTTGACACAAGCCAACTCTTGTATTCTTTGTTTATATTCTGAAAGAAAAATAATGCTCGTTAAAATGTCTTATGTTGATTAATACTATGATTAAGATACTCTACTTTTCGATTTTATTCTGTGAAATTATTTTTAGGAATAAATTTTTGTGTACAATAAAAACTTTAAATTGCAAGCTTAACTCATTGATAAACTATTCAAACTTATTCACCATTTAGTTACATAATTTAATTAAGAAATTATGTAATAAATTATTTTTAAAAGATATTTTGTATTATAAATTTAAACATAAAATTTATCAAAATAAGGTAAAAATAACTTATTAAAATAAATAAATAAACATTTTAGAAAAGTTATAAATTATTTTCTAAAGTTACTTATAAATTATTTGATAATGTCATGACTAATTATTTAAACTAGTTTGTAACTTATTTTAATAGCTTAAAGTTTGTTAGGTAAAATAGCTCTGTTTAGTAAATATGTTTACTTTAATAACTATTTTTTTTGAAAAGCTACTTCATATAGCAATTGAACTTATGAACTTTGATTTAATTTAATTTTTTATACTTTTATTATCACTAATATATTTTTTTAGAAAACACTCATTATTTTAAAAAATATACATTTTTATATCATTTTACCTTTAAAATATAGTTTTACCAAATATATTTTAATTTAATTAGCTAGTTATTGGGCTTCTAAATTTCAACTAGCTTATCTGTTAGTTTTGTCAAATAAAGTATTAATCCATCGTAATAAATTCTAGAAAATGAATTAAATTTAATTTTGTAATAAATTTATCAAAATTTAATAATCCCTCTGGCTTTTTATAAAATAAAATAAACCAAATCATCAATACTAAGAAAAGTGGCTAATTGGTAGTTAAAGAATAATTTGTTCATTATAAACTTTGATTTTATTTTATTTTTTATACTTTTATCCTTACTTATATATTCTTTTAAAAAATACTCATATTTTTATGTCATTTTACTTTTTAAATCTAGTTTTACAAAACATATTTTAATTTAATCAACTAATCATTTAACTTTTAATTTTTAGTTAACTTATCTATTAGTTTGTTAAACAAACCCTTAATTCATCAAAAAAATCTAGAAAATGAATTAAATTCATTGTAATAAGGGTAAATAGGAAAATTAATAAATATATCATAGAAATTATTACTATACTTTATAAAAAGACCAAAAAAAATATTATTTACTAAAAATATTTAGTCTTAAATATCCTTATTTTTTTTATCTGATGTAGTTTTAAAATTATTTTTTTATTTGTCATTTTAGAAGTAAAAAATATTTATTATATTTTTTTATATTCCAACTCTTTAAACAAATGAATATAATATTTTAAAGAAAAATTAACTTTGACAATGAGTCAATATCTACCAAGTGTCCGCTGGGAGTATTATTTTTTTTTGTTACATCATTTTTATAGCTTTGAAGTAAACTAGGTGGATTTCGCCAATGCAATGAATTATATGATAAAGGATACATTAATTAACTAATTAATTATAATTATGGTAATCTTGCACTAAATATAACAATCGAATTCATTAATTTTATCGCACGCCTTTTTTTCATCCTCTTTTCATGCTGTCTATGTTTTTCACTCGGTTTCTCAATATTCTCACTTTTTGGTGGGTTTCTTTTCAGTTTTCGCAGTCTTCAACTCCTTCTCTGCTGTGATAGGAGATGTTTCTCGTGATCTTCGGCTCGGGGTTCTGGGTTTTGTTGCGAGAAAGGTCCCCTTTTACGGCTTCTGAGTGTGCAATTCTTCGCAGTTTTTCCTGCAGATAAGTAGCTTAGCTTCCTTCTTGAAGAGCCTCGAAGGTTTTTGTTGCTGTTTTTCTGCACTTTTTTAAACTTCCCCTTTTGTTTTGCATCTGGGTTGTTCTGGAACTGTGTTCCTCTGTTGGCATGTGAGTTTTTGCTATTATTACTGTTATTTCTGGATTGGAGATATTGGTTTCTCTTGGATGATATTTGGGAGAGGGATTGCTGTTAGAGTGATAGGTATTTTTACTTGAAGATCTAAGGGATTGAAGAAGGCGTTGGATGATTGAACAGAAATGGCTTTGCATGAATTTTATCTGTAGATGGAAAAGCACTTGAACGAAATTGGGTTTGAATTAGGATTTGAGGTGTAATTATTGGGTTCATTTGTCTGATCTGGGTTGTTGTGTTTATGAGAAGCAATGGAAGGAAATTTGTCACAGGGAGGTATAATTCAAGGTGGAACTTCTTTTGGTGGCTTTGATTTGTCTGGATCAATTCGGGTGCAACATCAAGCACAGCATCATCATACCATGAACCAACATCAACATCAGCACCAACACCAACACCAACACCAACATCAAACTCACCCCCATCAAGGGTCTTCTGTACATTCCGCGGTTCATGATGGTTTTCCACTTACAGTGAGAACCTTACAGAGCTGTGATCAAAACATTTCAATGACAGACTTTGGTAAGGGAGATAGAAGCAAAAACTCGGCGAGTGAGGAGGATGAGCCAAGCTTTACTGAGGATGGTGTTGATGGTCACCATGAGATTGGTAAAGGGAAGAAAGGATCACCTTGGCAGAGGGTTAAGTGGACTGACAAGATGGTTAAGCTTATGATAACGGCTGTTTCCTATATTGGCGAGGATGTGGCTGGTGATGGTGGTGGCAGTGGAAGAAGGAAATTTGCAGTCCTACAGAAGAAGGGTAAGTGGAAATCTGTTTCCAAGGTCATGGCTGAAAGGGGTTATCATGTTTCACCTCAGCAATGTGAGGATAAATTCAATGATCTTAATAAAAGGTATAAAAAGCTTAATGATATGCTTGGGAGGGGCACTTCTTGTCAGGTTGTTGAAAATCCTACACTGTTGGATGTAATAGATTACCTTTCTGAGAAAGAAAAGGATGATGTTCGAAAAATATTAAGCTCAAAGCACTTGTTCTATGAAGAGATGTGTTCTTATCATAATGGTAATAGACTGCATTTACCTCATGATCCTGCATTGCAACGTTCACTGCAGTTAGCTCTCCGAAATAGAGATGATCTTGATAACGATGATATCAGAAGGTCCCATCATGATGATCACGATGAAGATGATCAAGATGTGGAAGTCGATGATCATGATGACTTTGAAGAGAATTGTGCTTCACATGGTGATAGTAGAGGAATGTGTGGGCCATTAGGTGGATCTATGAAGAAATTGAAACAAGGCCAAGGCCAAGAAGATACTATGACTTTTGGTAATTCTTTAAATTGTCAGGATTACAACAAAAGTTCATATCCCCATGGACAAATGGTCCAACCTGATGTGAATCGAGTTTTACCTGAAGGCATGAGAGCAGCTTGGTTACAGAAGCAATGGGTTGAATCTCGTTCAGTTCAATTAGAAGAGCAGAAGCTACAAATTCAGATTGAGATGCTAGAAGTAGAGAAACAGAGATTCAGGTGGCAGAGGTTCAGTAAGAAAAAAGAGCGTGAGTTGGAGAAGCTGAGACTGGAAAATGAAAGAATGAAGCTTGAAAATGAACGCATTGCTTTAGAACTTAAGCGAAAAGAAATGGGCCTTTAACTATGTCAGTAAGTCTTGCCAGCTTTGTAGCAATTACATTACATGCATGGTGCTCCAATTTTTATTTACTGTTTTGGTAAGATATGGTTTGTTTAGTTGAGATTATGGACTTTTGATTGGGAAACTTTGCAAATCATTTCTCCCCCTAGCTTGTACCATTTAAGTTTGTTAATGCGACAATTCCAGATAGTAGTGCATAAAGTTTGTTGCCTATGTTTAAAGACTGGGTGGCTGAAATCCCTTTAATAAATTTTATTTTGTCATATTAAATTTTTAATATTATATATTCTGTCCTTTAATTTGTGTGACAGCCTGTACATATTGTTCTGTTTATTTTCTTTGATTCAGGGTTATATAATGGGAAAAATACTTTTATTTTTTTTAATACAATCTGCTGTTCTAACCCACCAGAACAATTTTGAAAGAAATTATAGATTTTCATTTTAGCTTAAGAATGGGTTAGTGTTGTCGATCTTTCTTTTTGAGTATCTCTTTTATAGGGTCATTACATTTATCAGCCCTTCAGCATTCAGTTTGCTGCTACTTGAAGCTGTCTGTCTATTTATCTTCTAATGAGTATGATAGCAAGGATGAACTTTTGTCAAAATTTTCAGTATTAACTTGAAAGAAAGAATATATTCTCAGAAAATAAACATAAAAAAAAAAGGAAGAAGGAATAGAAGTATCTCTTTTATAGGGTCGTTTACAGTTATTAGAAATTCAGCTTTCAGTTTGCTGCTACTTGAAGCTGGGAGGAAGTTTATTTTCATATACACCATAAGCTAAAATTGGATTCTTTTCAATCTATAGTTAGACTACTGCTGTTGAATTTTAAAGTTCTTTTTCCATTTTGTAAATCTTTGCTTGAATACTTGGAAAATTTTGCTTGAGAAGCCCTTTTGGAAGTAAGTCCAAAGTTCACTTTACGGTCAAGTCTTTACTCTGATTATACTAATGATATATTGGAATATGCTACATCTGATTTATGTGACGTGTTTCTGACACAAGAAAGCTGTACATTTCATTTTACATTGCCCAAAAGCCAGTTGCATTTGGAGAGTAATCTTGGTATTCATGTTGAGAATCTTCAGTGTCCCTTATGGACTTGTAGCAGTTGTGTTTTCTTAAAGGGTTGGGCAGTGGTTTGGTGGACAAAGTATTATGGCATTATGCCAGTGTATGCTCTTCTTTGGTGTCTTTGGTTGTAGTGAAGAGCTGAGATTGTCCTATACAGGGAACATATCTCTATTCAACGAAAGAAATGCATACGATGGTTTGAGAGGGAATGGGATGGAAGAATCGTTTTTCTCTTATTAATTATATGCCATATGTGCTCTTGATGAAATTGGGTTTCCTACCAAAGTTACTCAAGCTATAAAATTTCAATTATGGTGACATCATATTATCTAACTCTTCTTTTTATATATGTTAATTTTTGAATAAAATTGTGTATCTCCTCTTAGGGAATTCTCAATTATATATACCGATACAACTTAATTTATTAGCCCTATAAATCATCTACAAATATCTACAGTTACACTTGTATGGCTATAATTACTAGACAACACATATCTCTTTCCTATAAATCAACTACAGTATTATATAAATATCTACAGTTACATATTTACAATTGTAACTGCTGACAACTCATATTTCTTTGACATCCTCCCTCAAATTGATGCTTAGAAGTCTACAAGCATCAATTTGCTCAAGAAAATTATGTCGTTGGCGGGTGAGTGATTCAGTGAAGATGTCAGCAATTTGTAAATCTGTTGAAACATGTGGAAGAGTAATAACATGCCGATCATAAGCTTCTCGAATAAAGTGGCAATGGATTTCTATGTGCTTTGTGCGCTTGTGGTAAACAAGATTAGATGCGATTTGGATGGCACCTGTGTTGTCAGCATGTAGTGAAGTGGGTTCACATTGTGAGAAACCAATCTCATGAAGAAGGCCACACAACCAAAGGATCTCAGAGCATGCAGCAGACATTGCATGATACTCGGCTTCAGTGGATGACTTAGATACGGATTCTTATTTTTTGCATTTCCAAGAAATGGGAGCATCATCAAGGAACATACACCATCCTGAAGTAGACCTTCTAATATCTAGGCAGCCAACCCAGTCAGAATCACTAAAGGCTCAAAGCTGTATTGATGAACCACAAGGGGAAAAAAGGCCACGATTTGGGGTACCATGAAGGTATTTAATGATGCGTCACACTGCCATGTAATGGAGATGCTGAGGAGATTGCATGAACTTGCTAACCGTGTGGACAACATAAGAAATGTCTGGTCTAGTGATTGTGAGGTAGATAAGGCTCCCAACTAGCTTTCGATATAAAGTAGGATCTTCAAGGAGTGTGCCTTCATCATGCTTATATTTGACATTAACTTCCATAGGCGTGTCAACATAAGTTGTGTTTTGCAAACCAACTAACTAAACAAGATCTTGAATGTATTTTTGTTGGAGCAAAAAAATTCCTTGAGGTTGATAATTTACCTCTAGCCCTAAGAAATATATGAGGCGACCAAGATCCTTCATGTGAAAAATAAAATGAAGTTGATGCTAAATTTTGGTGATGCCCTCTATATCTGAACCAGTGACCACAATGTCATCTACATAAACTAGTAGAATCACAATGCCCTTAGATGTCCTTTATAGGAAAAGAGATGGGTCATATTGACTTTGTGTGAAAGAAAACCTAAGAAGAGTGGATTTGAATTTTTCAAACCATACTCATGGTGCTTGTTTCAAGCCATATAAAGATCTTTTGAGTTTGCAAACTGTGTTTGGAAAAGAAATTGACATACCAATTGGAAGTTTGATGTAAACTTCTTCTTTAAGATCCCCATGGAGGAAAGCTTCTTTACCTCCATTTGGTATAGTGGCCATGAGTTAGTTGTAGCAATGGCAAAGAGGACTCTTACAGTAGTCATTTTAGCTACTGATGCAAAATGTCTCGTCATAGTTAAGCTCATACTCTTGTTTATTGCCAAGAATGACCAATCGAGCCTTGTAACGATCAATGGATCCATCTGTATGAAGCTTAATAGAGAACACAAACTTGTTTCCAAGAGGTTTGACTGACATTGGACAAGGAACAACATCCCAAGTTTGATTTTCTTCAATTAATAGAAGTTTAGTTTCAATTGCTTTTTGCCAACACTCATGCTCCATGGCCTGTTTATAAAAAGAAGGAATAAGGACAAAACACAAAGTAGTTGTTAAGGAATAAAGGGAGTTAGAAGTAAATTATTCTGGAGGCTTACGGACTCTAGTACTCCGCCTAAGTGGGACTGGTGCATTAGTTTGTATAGGATTAGCAGCTTGTAAAGGATTAAAGGCTAAGGAAAAATCGTGATGGGGCCTAGAAGCAACTGATGGACGAGGACGTTTGTGATACACCAAGAAAGGAGGTTTTCTTTCCTGCATGATTAGTAAACAATGGCAAAATAGACAATGATAAAGATTGAGATTCATGATGATGAGAAAAAAATATTGATTTTCTTGAAAAATGACATTTCTAGATATTCGAACTTGACTAAGATTAGGATTATAACACAAATAACCTTTGTGGTGAGTTGAATACCCAAGGAAAGCACACTTTACTGATTGGGCTGTTAACTTTGTTCGTTCATGAGAAGGAAGATGAGCATAACATACACAACTAAAGATGCGGAGATGAGAATAAGTAGGTGGGTTACCAAATAATCTTTTGAAAGGAGAATCATTATTCAAAGAAAGAGAAGGTAGCCTGTTAATAAGGTACACTGTTGTAGCAAGAGCTTCACCCCAAAAATGAGATGGTACTGAAGAATCCAACAAGAGAGTGTGAACAACATCAAGGAGATGGCGGTGTTTTCTCTCGGCTACCCCTATTTTGTTGTGGGGTTGATGGACAAGATCGTTGACAAATAATGCCATTTGTTTGGAGGAATTCCTGAAACAAATTAGATGTATACTTTCCTCCATTGTCAGAACGAAGTATTTTGATATTTGTGGAAAATTGGTTCTGGACATAAGCATGAAAAAACATGAAGCAAGAGAATACTTCAGCTTTTGAATGCAGAAAATAAATCCATGTGAAACGACTATAGTCATCAATGAAAGTGACAAAGTACTTGTAATTAGCACGAGAAATAATAGGAGCCATCCCTCAAACATCACTATGTATTAGATCAAAAGGTTTCATGATATTTGATGTATGATTTGGAAAAGGTAAAATTTTACTTTTGCCAAGTTTACAAGAACTATAATCAAATTGAATTGCTTGAAAAGATGGTGACTTTTTATTCCCAAGAAACCCAGATTTCATTAAATCATGAAATACATGAGAATTTGGATGGTTATGGCATTTATGCCATATATGAAAATCAATAGAAGCAGAATTACAAATAACAGAAGATGGAGCTGGAGAAAAAAATTGGTGAAGAGGGAATAAACATCCAATTTTAGGCCCCTTCACGACCATCTTCCCGGAATGTAGATCCTGCACTAGACAACCAGATTGTGAGAATTCTACCTTACAGTTATTATCAACTAGCTGGCTAACAGAAAGAAGATTGGTAGTTAGGCATGGGGAGACAAAAACATTAGTTAAAGAGGAAGAAATATCATGGGTGGTGTAACGGCCATAGTTTTTAGAATAAAGGCCTAGACTCTCAGGAATCTCTAAAAGTGCTCTAATGAGTTCTTGAGTGGAAGTTAAGGTTTCGACCTGATCCCGGGTGACTAGAAGAAAGAAGAAATGATGAGGAAATGAGTGTTCAAGGTACTAGCAGATAGCTAAATATGAGTAAGAAGGAAGGTGTGGTAGGATAATAAAGATTTATGAGAAAGGTAAAGAGTACTAGAGAAAGATAGATGTGTAAGGAATAATATAGTAGAGTGAGAAATGAGTGAGTGTGAGTATCAGTAAAATATTTTAGATGTTAATAATTAATTACTAATAACTAATAACTAATTTATCTTGTTAAATTATGATAATTATTTAGATTATTCTTTTAGTAAACTATGTGTAGATTAATTGGTTAATCAGGAGTAATTAGTAAAGATATAATTAAAATATATAATAATAATTATAATTATTCAAAAAAATATATAAATATATATAATATTAAAATAATATATTTTATTAAGTTTCTAATTAAATTATGATGTATAATAATAATTTTAATAATAAAATATTAAGGGTTTTCCTGGTATTATACTGAGGGGCCCAGTTGTAGAACTTTTCTAGTAACTCGACCTGAGACTAGTGACTCCGTAAAAGAGATTAGTTATAGTAGGGTTTCCCTGTAGCGGACCGAGGATAATTGATTAGGTCTGATCGGGCCAATGTCACATATGTTTGATCGTGCATATACCTCGGAGTATCTGATGGTGATACGGTCAGTCCCCAGTGACCTGTTTCGACATTTTAGGAATGTTTCTTGAAGAGCCCGAGACTTGATTCAGACTCTATCAACTTCATTTCCATGCTACCCCAGCTAAATTGCTCCCGATCTTAGGCCCAGTCGAAAGAAGATTGCTTATTCAAAAGAGTGGAGTTTGGGGTATTGACTCATAAGTCATTTACGTGAAAGTAATGGAATGGGCAACAAATCGCCTCACTCCTCGCCTACTGATCTTTCTCCAAGAGATTCAATGGAACTTGGTCTCGATGTAAACTAAAGAATTTACTGAGTCCGGTATTCCCTTATGAAGTGCTAATGTAGTCGATTTCTTCACATCTTCGATTGCCAGTTCAGAAATTCAATCTGCATACCTTTGGCATTTTGAACCTAACTTTCTCAAACGATGCTTGATTGGAATGATTCCGGTCTCGTTCACTTCGTTTCAAAGGGATCTTCAATCTCTATTTTTGGTCTCGACCCCAAATTCCTACTCTGTCATGCTCAAATTCGAGGATTAAGTAAATTCATTTTAAAACCATGTCATTCACGTTTTTACTCTGCGCATGCTTCACTTAAAAATTCATAACTTCTTTGTATGACCTTCGATTCACGCAAACTTGGTGTCAAAATTTCCGTAACTAAATTATCTACATTTTCCGTGAAGATCTCGAAAGTTAAATCCTCCCAGATTGGTACAGTTTTTAGGATCTTTGCCAACCTCTGTTCATCACATCACTATGCTGACTGGTACTAGAAAAATAGGCATATCACCCCCTTCCAGTATTAGAATCGCTCCGTTCTTTTTGCTGTGGATTCTTATTGAAAAACTCTACAAGTCTTATGAAGAGCATGAAGGCCAATTCTTAAAGGAAAAATAACTACAAATTTATTTCTACAGCCCTACCTAATCCGAGAATGGTTGGGACATCCTGTCTCGTTTCGATCATATCTCGGGATACCGATATTGGATCGTCGCAAATGATATATCAAATCGAAGGGAAAAAGAAGATCTACAACTGTTGTGTGGGGAATGTTTGGAGACTCTGCCCCCACGAATTATTCTATATTTATTTTTAACACCTTTCATTTCCGGTTCCTACAAATCCTGCGCACCTAAAACCATTGGGTAACAAATTAATTTTTCGGCCATCGGTTTCCAGTCAACCACTACCACCCGCCACCTCCTGGGATAGGTATCGTCCCCAGGAGAGGCCAGCCCCTTCACCCACCAGCTGCACTCCATTTAGCATTTAATGCTAACAACCTCATGATGAATTTTCCCTTGCCTTAAACAAATTTCACATTCCCTTCTCTTTATTCCTTCATTCACGGCAGAACCAAAAACCAACCCTCCTCCATTTTGAATTCATACTTTCCAGAAGCTCTCCTTTTCTCTAATCACCACGGTACACCACCACAATAACCACCCTTAACCACCAAAAGTCAAGGCCACACCACCATCCTCTACTTCCAACCATCTAAATTTCATTCTTTCTCCTCATTACCTTTCCAAACCGTGATAAATCCTCCACCATACAACTTCTCCATTTCATTTTTCCTATATGCAAAAGCCTTCAAAAGTCAAATCTCTTTCCTTGTTCAAAGAGCTTCTAAATCGTGAGCCACTCAAGCTTCTCCAAGGTGAGTTTTGACATTTCTTCCTCTTGAATCTTTTCTTGGTTTTCTTGACTCAAAATCAACTTTTATTTTGAAATTAAATGATCTCCTACTTGCTATTTGGAGGCCAAACCCATGGCCACTTCTTCCTTTCTTAACCATGCATGCACATTTTTCTAGAATCGGGAGTTATCGGTGGTTATCAGCGGACTATCGAAGGCATTTAGCGGAATTTTGGCAAAACCACCCTTGTTTCTTCCTCAAAATCGTGAGCATCTATGAGGTAAGGGGAGTCTCTTTTCGGTTGATTGTGTCTTAAATTTATCCCGTTACGTTATTCTAGTACCCAAGGGTTATAGATTAAAGCTTCGTTGCGATCCGACGGTCAGATTTTAAGATATGGAATTTTAATAATCGAGGATGATTTCGTTGTGTTGAAAATAAAATTTAGTATTTTATAAAATCTCGTAAAGTGTGTTTCGAAGAAATTTGTAACAATTGTGACTTATCTTTTACTGATTTCTCAGAAGATTAGATAAGGCTATAAGATTTATAAATTTAATTAGGCATTCACAAAAAATGATAAACAGAAAATATTAAATTTATTATGATTATTATTATTATTATTATTATTATTATTATTATTATTATTATTAAGCATAATGGTTGGCTCTGCCACCGTTCTTAAACATTTTCTTTATTAGTTTATGTTATTATATTATTGAGCATAATGGCTGGCTCTGCCGCCACTCTCAAACGTTTTCTTTATTAATTTATGTTACTATATTATTAAGCATAATGGTCGGCTCTGCCGCCGCTACTAACAATTTCTTTATTTTTGTTACTTATATTATTGAGCATAATAGCCGGCTTTGGCGCCACTCTTAGTATTTTCCTTATTTAATCCTGTAATTTAAATTATCAAATATAATGGCCGGCCTTGCCGCCTTATAATAGTGATTATTGACATTATTAAAACTACCACTCTTGTTACTAGCATCATTATTAGTATTATTGTAAGTGATAAACAAGTACTTCCTCAAATTAAAACGACACCAGCTAATATTCTTATTATTTCAGTTACCAGTCATAAAATTCAACATTTTATTGCTTTCAAAGATAGACGTTACTTAAGTCAAAATATAGCTGTTATATAAAAATAACCCATAATGTCTGAAAAACAAATAGGACCTAACAACTCGTGAATAAATAATTGAGATAAGGGGAACATATAGATACTTAGGGTCAGAAAGAATAGTAATAATAATATTAAGATAAGAATTAATAATTTAAGTAAAGATTTTGAGGATTTAGGAGTTTCCAACAAATAACACTAATGATAGACTACTAAGTAGACCCTGGGAGCAAAACTTAGTATAAGAGTACTAAAAAGGAACTAAAAGTTAATTGATAGGCTTGATAAAAATTTCAATAATGAAACATAAAGTTTTCTGAGCTAAGTTCAAGATTTATTTGGCTAGGACAATAACTAGGTTCTTAGCTAATAGATAAATAATAATAGAGAAAGAGGAAAAATTTGAGTTATAATTAGGTAACATAATGTTAGTCAAATAGGTATGTCAAAAAGGGGTTTAAGAATAGCTAAGATAATTGGTTAATAAACGAGAACACAGTTAGGAACATATGTAGTAACTAAATACTAGTTAAGTTAGATCATGGATAATTAACCATTTAAGAATAATAACGAATTGTAAATAGGGGTAACTAAGGAGTGAACAGGCTTGAAGAAACAAGGGTCTAGTGTATTTAAAGTTAAGTATACAACTTAGTCCTTCAAGAATTAGATTAGATCAAGTTAGGAAGTAAGATGATAATTTATATACATATGATTAATAACTAGGTAATAACTAGGTACTAAATAAATAAGAAAGTTGGACTATACAAGCTTAGGCTAGTAATAATTTATAAGATGTATTAATAAAGTCTAAACATAATCAGTACATCTAAAGGGAAAAATTATCTAGTTGGTAAGAATAATAACTTAATTAAAGTTTAAAAAAATAGATGTAAATAATTAGTAAGTACAATCACACCTATAAATAAATGTACTACGCATATATTATACTTGGATGTGTAGGTACTCATGGCTGTTATATGCATCAATTAAAGTGAATCCATAAGAATATTCTTTAGTATGGGGATGGTAGTTATAGGAAAACAATAATACCTTATGATTAGTCTTAAGAGAATAAATCGAAATATAGAATCAATTAAATAAAGTGATCTGTGTCTGTTCGATGGATGAATTGCTTGATTAACTTCAGTGTGTTTGATTAAACCATGTGAATTACTTGTTGCTTGTGATATGAATGCTTGTATAAAATATGATGAATTGAATGAGTACAATGAGATGTATGTTTGATGAATGTGTTCATTGAATGATGATATGTGCTTGATCAATTAACGTGAATGATTATGTGGATTACGTGTTCTTGTTGGTATAATAAATGATATGAGTTTGATGAAATATATGATGAAATGAATGAATCTTGTATGAATCATTGATAAAATGTTATATAAAGGATAAAATGGAGAATATGTCTCAGTAGGGATCCTATATGATATAATGATGAGATGGTGATAGAGTGGATCCAATGAGATGGTAATGCATAGACGCAAGTTTGTACCTGAGAAATGATAAATATATGTACTCGACCACACTTTCATTTTTAATTATTGGAGGGATGTATTACGACTATAATAATAACTAAATATAATTTTGGCAGGTAAATTAGACAGTTAGCTAATAACTAGTAGGAATACACTTATACCATCAGTACAACCCATGTCTTTAGAATAGTCCTACCAAGTGTTTTCATCACCAGTAACCTAAGATAATTCCCTGCCAAACTCACTTTCTCTAATAGATAATTAAAGAAAATTTAAGGGACAATATGAAATAAACCTGATGTTAAGAATGGAAGTGGTTGTTGAGGGACCCTACCGATGACGAACATAATGGAAAATGAAAGAATATGTATGAGACATGCATCATTTGCATATGACATGTGGAAACTAGAGCATACACCATGGGTACGCTGGAGGACATTCACGTTCGGTCTCCGAGGAGAACCTTGGGAGTACAACCGGGACGGAAACCCAATGGCATCAGAGTCGCGCCTGAGCCAGGTGAGATGATGCAAGTCTGGTGTACTTTGACTAAATGACAGAATGTAACTGACCGTGGAAGAGCCAAGTCCTCTTTATGATATGATATGGATATAGGACCTGAGAGTCCTCGTACCCTATGATGTAAGGGACTTGGTGGGCTCCGGTCGCTCTAGTACAGAAACGTTGTGTTCAGGAGCAGCCTGAACAGAACAGATTCTGATGATGATGATAAGTATGAGATTGATGAGATGGAATTGGGCCCACATGCATTCATGATAAACAATGAAAAGATTAACTGTACATGATCTTGATATATTGTATGTGATTGTGATTGTGATGGTTATTTAATATGTGAATTATTCTGTAATTATTAGTGTAGAATATGAGAGAAGAAGGAAAGGAAATGATAGGTAAGACTGAATGGTGGCAGATAACTTAGAGAAATTAGGAACCCGAAACGAGAAAGGATTATGTAAATACTTGTTTGGATGTTGTGGGAGGACATCAGACATGACAACCCTCTGATTGTATGGAAGAAAGGCTCACCCTTAATTTATTTTTACAAACCTCTGATTGGACCACACACTCAACACCGGGGAGATCAGCGCAGACTTTGCATCGAGGAACAACAAGACATTTCTTGGACAGAGGACGATTATCATAGTTGATTTTCTTTTCCTGTTGAATGGGAGCCTGCGTGCACCTGATTTTCAGTATGCACAATAAGTTGAATATGACCATGTGTTGTATAGAACTAAGTCGTATAAAAGGTATCTATCCACCAAATTTATTGTACAAAAAAAACTTACATATTTTTCTAAAATTCGTAACCTCTCAATTAAGTAGAATGATCTAGTGGAAGAGATTGTTCTAGTTAACCGAGGGTGTTACAGGTGGATGCAATGGACAAATGATTTCCATCAGTCGTTTGAATCTTGAGATTACCGGAATAAGGATTTACATTGGTAAGAAAATGGACATTGTTTGTCATATGATTTGAAGCTCCAAAATCAAAGTACCAAGGGGAAGAGTTGGTTAAGGTTTTACCTGATATACCTAAAGTAGAAAAAGCAGAAAGGATCATTTTTTGGATCATTTCAGAAGTCACAGATTGTGTAGGAGCAGGAGAGTTAAGGGACCCATTAGGTTGAATAGAACCAACAGAGGTTACAAAAACTGTGGCAGGTTTTTTTAGAGGTTGGGTGGGACATTCTTTTAAAATATGACCACCCTGTTTGTAGTAATTGCAAAATTTTTTGGACATTAAGAAGCATAATGACCAAAGCCTTTGTAACAAAAATATTAAATATTGCTCAAGTCTCGTCCTTTTGGCTTGCTTTGCTGCATACACCACTGGAACAAAGCTGGAATTTTATTTCTCCAAAGATAGTTTGAGTGGAAAAACATTGTTCCTCACGATGCAACGCATTGAGGCATATGTCTAATGAAGGAGTAGGATCACGAGTCATGAGGTTTGACCTTGTTGTTTCAAATTCAGGTCTGAGTTTCATAAGAAATTGGTCCTATTTTGTAGTTTCATGAACAATTTGAACTAAACTAAGACCTTCAGAGGAGACATTTTCGTAGACAATGGCAGTATATTCAGACCATAGATTCGTAAAAGAGGAATAGAATTCAGAGATGGACAAACTGTCCTGTTGAAAATTTGCAATCTCATGTTCAAGCTGAAAACGACGAACGACGTTATTTTGGCTGTAGATTTTTTTCAAGTAAGCCCACATTTGAGTGGTTGTGTTGAAAGGTCGAAGATTCAAGACAAGGAGTTGTTCTACAGAACCTAGAATCTATGCCATAACATGGGCATCCTGGACTACCAATTTTGCATAAGCAGTCTGATCTTTGTCTTTGTCTGGAACTAGGGTACTACCGTCGACATGGCCTCACAATTCCTTTGCAGTCACAAAAATCTGAAAATGGAACGCCCAAGCGGAATAATTCTTGCCATTGAGACGAACCAAAAAGGCTTCATACTTGTCAGTAGACATGACGAGAAAGCTAAGAATTTGGACAGGAGAAAAAAAAATTTAGAGAGAAGAAACTGAGAAGTTTTTGAAACTTTGGTAGATATTCTAGATTGGATTGGACCAAGTTGATGCCATGTTAATTTTTAAATAAAATTGTGTATCTCCTCTTTAGAATTCTCAATTATATATACGAATACAACTTAATTATCAACCCTATAAATTAACTACAAATAGCTACCGTTATACTTGTATGACTATAATTACTAGATATATAAATATCTACCGTTACATATTTACAATTGGAATTGCTTACTGCCCATATTTCTTTGACAATATATTAATTTTATCTAACTCTATTACACAAACGTAAACCATATGTAAATAATGCATAGTTCTATTCCTATTATTTGGGTGTTTTTAAACCGATGGTGCTTTTCGGCGGGGCTGATTGCTTTTGTGTTTACTATCTTGACTACTTTTTATTTGTTTTATACTATTTTGCTATTAGTTTCAATTATTTTCCAATTGATGTTACATGTCATCTCTCTTCACGTACACAAAAGGAAAAACTTATCAAGAGAAGCCTGAAAGAAATGGTGCAAGTTAAAATTTAATTTTGAATTGAATTAAAATAAGCTAAACAGTTTAAAATCATAATTCTGATCACAAAAAAAAGTTTAAAACCATAATTCTTGCTCATGAATTAACGTTGTAAAGCCAACTAATTTTAAACATCAGTTATATCTCTATGTTTGGGTTATATAACTGATATAGAACTTAGATGAAAATAATTTTTAATATGGTTCTAAAACCAAAACCAATATAGAATCTTGGTTTTTACATCAGTTTTTTCCTATAATTGATATAGAACTTAGGTTGTATTTCATCAGAACTTGACTTTTAATATGGTTCTAGAACCCTCTTTATGTTGTTGCAACCACACTAATGGGTAGTGTTCATAAAAAAAATTGTAGCAGTTAAACTGCCACTATTTAAAAATAAAATTTAAAATATAACAACCATGCATATCAATACATTAACTATTAACAATACATTAACATCCAAGGTGTAACGAACCTAAATAACTTTATTAACATAATGAACATCTATATTAACATTTATAACATGAGTTAATACAACATACCTTGAATATATTTCATCACATTACTTGAATAACATTATTAAGCAAAAGAAAAACAAATTCCTTTTATCAGTAGTCTATCTTCAGCCACTTAATGAGGGGGGGGGGGGGGGGGGGGGGGGGGGGGGGGAGAATAGAAGTGAATACATCATCATCCTTGTCTTTTTTTTCAATTTCGCCCAACAGCAGAAATAACAGCACCTGAGAAAAAACACCATTAGAAAAAGAATAACAAGAGAATAGAAATAAAGTAGAACAAAATAACAACAATAGCATAAGCAGTAGAACAACAGAAGCAGCAGAATAACAACAAAAGAAGTAGCAGAAGGGCTGAACCTCGTAGATGACTAAAAAAGTAAAATCAAACACACCCTTGGTTCGACAACACAGCAGAATTTCAACCTCGTAGAGAACTCAAATACGAATAACAAAATACATCTGATAATGAATCTCCGAATTCCTAAAGGTATTATTCATTAGAAAACATTACGCAAATCATCTAAAAATTTAAAAAGCTTAAATTGATAGATAACTTATATATATATATATATGTTAAAAATATTTAACATGTGTCCTAATAGAACTCGGTGATATATCTTTTTTGGTAACAAGTGTCATGAACTAGTTTAATGTTGTCAAAAATCCGTTATAACGACGCTATAGCGAGGTCTTGTATAGGAAATTTTACTTCTCGAGATGCACCCACCCACCATAGGACACAGTGGTTGATGTGCATATGGTTGATGCGGTGGGTCAATGTCCTTTTTTTATGCAATTTATTTCCCCCTTTTGATTCATATTCAAAATTATGAATTGATCTTAAGATTTGTAAGGTGTAAAGACAGTATATGTCTTTTACTCTTTCTATTTAAGTCATGTTTTATTTTACGTATTACATCTCATACACGAGCAACGAAGGTAACCTACGATGGCCATCCTTCTCCATTGGCTGACTCTTCCTCCGGTAAGTATTTCTGGTTAGCACCATCTTCTCCGGTCAACCGCATCTTCGGTAAGGACATGTTTTCGATCTCTATTTACATCACTTGTTCTGTTTTGTCTAAACTCTTAGAATGTAAGTTTTATTCTTTCCTCTCTCATTTAAAATACTCTAGCCACCTTCTCCAATCATTGTGTTTCCCTCTAGTGAGGTGCGCCTAACACCTTCTAAATTATAAACATATAAATAAGATATTTTATCTTAATACAAAGCATAATAATAAGGTAGAAAATAGTGAATTGTACTCAATACTTTCTTTCAAAAATAATATGAAAAATAAAAAGAATTAAACAATTAACAATGATCGTAAAAAATTAAAAATCAAGACCCTATAAATATAAAAGTTAACAAATATTGATATCAATGTTAATAAAGTTAACAAATACTTGAAAAAAAAAATAAATTGTTAAAATAATTTATATAACAAAACTTAATAAACAAGTGATATTCTATAGTAATTGTGGTGCGATTAAGAGTGAGTCAAAATGAAGATTATAAAAAAAAAGAATAATAGAATAAGAAAATTTCATGTGGTGTATTTCTCTTCCAATTTTTATCCTTTTATATAGATATTTTTTTTATATTGATTAGATATTTTTTAATTAAGTTGCATTCAAATTATCCTAACTATGTTTTTATATCGGTTGAACTCTCAACTATTTACTTAAAAACATCAACACCTTATCCACCAAGTTATTATTATTTTATTTAAAATTATTTATTTTTCCTTTTTTATAACCTAAATATTATTTATTTTGGGCCCATATCAATAATAAGCCCTAAACAATCGTCATTGTTTTCAAGGCCCAGGACTGGACTTGCTTCTCTCGCCCCTATTATAGATATCAATTGCTCTATATAACGTTTAATTAGTTGCCATATGTATATTTAACTTAATTTTCAACTGTTTTACATTTGATATTTGATTGATATACTATCCGCTATAAAGCATATCGATATTTTGGGTGTTTACTATAATAACTTGATAACACTTTATGTATGTTTGTGATATATATATATATATATATATATATATATAATTTTGTATGCCTTATCCGAAATAGAATATTTTTGTTAGGCTGGATGCCAAATACCTAAATAAAATCTTACAATTTGTTCTTTTGAAGTATAAAAAATTCTTTGTTTTAAAATTCCTCCATATCTAAGATCGGAGGCATTTGTTTCTAATATTAGATAGGCATATGGATTGGAATTTCTAAACAGGGTAATTCTCTAACTAAGGTTTTAACTTGTTTTATAATTTGTTTATCTCAAGGAGGGAATCTTTTCTTAGTCTTCTTTGGAGCATAAATAGTTCTAATGTTTGGGATAAATTCAGCCATATGATTTATACATTCTAAAATTCTTTGTAACTATTTTTTATCCTTTATTTCATCTAAAAATTTATCTGTAAATTCTAAAGATTTTTGGACGGGGTTGTAATTTCTTGATAAATCTCATATCCGATAAATCTTAATTTAGTTTGAAATAATTTTATTTTCTTTGTTGAAACGACTTATTCATTTTCTTTTATTATTTTTATAAATCTTTCTAAGTGTAGAATATGTTGATTCATTCCTTTTGGAAATATTAGTACATCATTTAGATATACTATCGAAAAATTCATATTGGGATAAAATATGTCTTTCATTATATTCTGAAATTCGCTAGATGCATTTTTCAATCCTTATGGCATTACATTCCATTTGTAATGTCCAAAAGGTACTACTTATACTTATCTTCCTCTTTTACAGATATTTGGTAGTATATAGATTTCATGTCAAATTTTAAAAATATAGTTGCGTTATGAAGTCTTTTAACCAAGTCTAATTTACTAGATAAAGGATATCTAATCCACTTTAATACTTTATTTAAAGATTTATAATTTATTACTAATTTTGGAGCACCTCTTTCTTGTTCAGAGGTGTTCATTACATAGAAGCCAAAACAACTCCAAGGAGACTTAGATGACCTAATTAACCCTTTATCTAAATACTCTTGAATTTCTTTTTTACAACATTCTAAATATTGTTGATTTATTTGTGCCCTTACTTTAGTGGGTATCCTATGTTTGTCAAATCCTTCTTCATAAGTTAATAAGATCTCCTACTTTTTTCTATTCAAAAAGGCTATTGGGTTTGTTTCACAGATTCTTTTATTCTACTTTTACTAGAAAATCTTGTATTATTTTTTGAGTTTTAATTTGTTCTTCTATTCTCTTATATTGAATTTTTTATTTAACATTTTTATTTGTTTTGTTTTTCTTTTTAATTGATTTACTCTTTTTATTGAATTTTCTTTTAATAAATTTAATTCTCTTAACCTAGGCGGCTTATAAATTCAAAGAAAATATCTTTTTCTATGACTTTTGATACAGTTCCTATTTCAGTTACTTCAAATGGACACTACTAAAAAAACTACTAATAGCTACTTAAGTTTAGCGACTAACTCACACTATCGCTAATTAGCGACCGATTTAGCGACCGCCATGTGAAAAGGAATCCGAAAAAGAAAATTAGTGACCATGTTAGCGACCAACATAATCTCGTCGCTAACAATTGCAAAAGTCTGTCACTAAATCCGTCACAACCTCTTAATCGTCACTACTCCAGTCGCTACATTTTACCTCCCTCCCCTTTTTTGGTTTCCCTCCAAGGCTTATTGTTGGCTCGTAACGTAGCGACCGCGCTCGGCCTACAGGAAAAACATAGCGACAGAGTCCACTAGCGTCCCTAGTTCAAAATTTTACCTTCCCTCCTAAATTCAATGTAGCAACCGCTTTCTACGATTGCTATTAGAGGGAGGTAAAACGTTGCGACGACGAATGACCGTCGCTACATAGTATGTAAAACCTCGTCATTGCTAAGCTCGTCGCTATTCTGTCTCTGTTTTTGATTAACCTCAAGGTTTTGTGGTGCCCCATGTTAGCGATGGTTGCCTTTTGTCGCAAAGTCATCATAAAGAGGCGTAGTCGTTGTGTCCATCGCTATGTTGGACACATGCCCACCTTTTTTAAACTAGCGACTCAGCTAGTGACGGTGCATATGTCGTCACTGAATCCAATAATTTATCAAGGATCTCCTCTTCTCCACCAGTTTTTGTTTTGCCCTAACCCCCCTCTCTATTTCTCTCTTCCCCCTCACACCTCTCTATCTTCTAACCTTCGTGTTTCCATTTCTGGACCTTCGAGCAGCCTCTAACGATTGGTAAGTCCTACATTGCCTCTTCTCTTTTGTTTTGCGTGTTAATTTCTCTATGTCCCTCATTTCCCTTGTTGCCTCTTCTGTCTCTCACCAGCCTCCGACGCGAGCTCCTACGACCTTCGTGGGTTGTTTTGTTTTCTCTCCTCCGAGCTCCGACCTCAGTCTGGTAAGTCCCCAAACTTGTTCTTGCGGGTTTATAGTTCTCATCAGAGTTTGAGTACTTTAAATATATTTTTGTTCAAGTGAAATACATATACCACTATTCTAGTTTGAGCCCTGGTTGTTGTTAAAAATATTTTAATTTTGAAGAGTGTATAGTGAAGCTGAAATTATTTATTAAATCAGTTAGACAACAATTTTAATGGGTAGTGGTTGTGTTAGAGGGGGAGAATGGTGATATTGAGATGGTGCAGTTTCGTTCTTGGATATGGTTGAGTACAAAAAGAGGGTGCCAATTTTCATTGTTAGATTAGTGAGGTATAGATCCTATAGTGTGGTGGAATGTTGTTTATAGTATAGATCCTTTTAAAGAATGTGTTACTAGATTAGCTAAAAAAATGAATGTGTTGTCTCAATGTTTCTCAATCTTTCAATTATCAAAATGCTTATTAATCACCCAACTAATCATAAATTAATCATAAGGTGGACTCAACCAAGGAGATAAAGTTCTTCACAGGTTTTTTTTCCTGCAGAAGAGAGTTGTTACTTGAAAAAGGAAGAGCTTGTTAACAGGTATAGAAAAGAAAGAAAAATTATCATTAGAAGTTGTTACCCAAGAAAAAATACATGAGAGTAGAGGGAGTATAATTGAAGGGTTCCTCTTGTGTCCTAATATTTTTCATTACTTTTACAGCTAATTCTTATTCCTTTTTTTCTTATATTCTTTTCTGATGATAATCCCAATTGCTGTACTATACTATTATCAACACTAAAGAAAAAAGGGATTTTACTTGATTTGAATTGAAGCTAATTTTACCAAGCAACCCTTTCTGTATATTAATTTAAAATTTCTATTTATCAAATATCTGATTCTGATATGATCTATTAACCTCTACTCTTCATTATCTAGATTGGTTTTATATAATAAAGAAAAATTCAACCTTGAGAACACATTAACATCCATAAAAAGAAGAATTGTTACACAAAATGAAATTTGAAGGCAATTTCCTTTTAGGATAAAAGACATACCATTATCAACTGAGAAATTGGAGAAAAACCCAGCAAGGGAACATTTTTTCCAAAGTGCTCAAACACATTCCTTTTTATTTCACAACTTTCCTTTTAGTTCGTTTTTGTAAAATCTTTTGCCAACTTGTGACAATTCCACCTTATTGTAACTGCAATTGTCAACATCCCCGCTCTTCCTGCAGCTGCATCAAGTCAAAATTGTAAGAGGATCTTTTCTTGTTATACTCTTTATTTAGCCTTCTATATTATTTTTTCCATCTCTCTTTTACTGCTTATGTTTTCTGCATACACATCTGAAAAATACAGTAAAAATCCCGCAATTCATAAAACATTACCCTTAGAATTTTCACTAGAATTTATGTTAGGCTTAAGGTGGCGTCTCCATTTCATGCCACGAGTTCACTTACTCTTCCTTAATTAATTACAATATTTCTTAGCTTTAGAATGGCAATGCACAAGAAGCCAAACTCTTCCTTCTTTCCATCTCACGACCATGCTAATTGGTTTCAATTAAAGTCTACAACTTCCATATGAATATTTTGACTATAGTGTTCAATTTTTAAAGTTTGTGTCAACCAAGTTTCATGTATATCTTTCAGTTTTTAATAATAAACAATTCTACTCTTCTTTTCAGAGGATAGATAAGTGGCTAGATTATTTCTTCAATCTCTTTTCCCCAAGACTGTATAATGTTGCTCGTGATTATTTTAGTTTGGTGATGGACATTGTTTCGTGGATGGAAGAAGCCTGATGTTGGGATAAGGAACTAGTTGGAATTGTAACTTTTAAGTTTAATTTCAATAGGCTTTCTTGTTGATGGGAGGGTGGATGAGTGGAGTTGGTTGAGAGATGGGTCGGTTGAATTTTCAGTTAAAAGTGTGTATGTTGTGTTGGATGCGATTCAAGCTCTTAGAAGGGCTTTACATTATTTGGTTGAAAGAGGTTCAAACGTGTTTTGTTCATTTGGTGTTTGCTTGGCAGGTATTCTTAGATTGTTTTTCTTCAAAACTTAATTTGCTAAAGAGAAAGGTGAAACTACCTAATATGTTGTTTTTGTGGTCTAGTTGATAAAAGTAGAAACCATTTATTTTTCAATTGTGATTTTGTTTATTTTTACGTTGGGGGTCTCTTTTTCTATTCCAAATGATCTTGTGGTTTGTGTTTTGAATTTTCCCTAGTTGTTTGGGGAAGCTTCTTGGAGTATAGTGCTTTTGATAGTGGACTCAAAGAAATGTCACTAGTGCAAAAAGAAGCTATAATGACGGGATATAAGCACGGTTCTAGCAAATCCGTGTTTGAAACCAGGCGGTGGCAATTTTGTAATAATGAGGAACTTTATAAAATTTTATAAAACAAATGTATAAGGACGGTTAGAAGAAAACCGTCTTTATAGGTACACTATAAACACGGGCGATCAAGGTCCATGCTTAAAGCATTTTATATTTTTAAAAAAAAATTTATTTAATTGAGAAACAAAGACGGTTGTCCTAGGTCCGTGTTTAAAGGCTTTTATAATTTTTTAAAAAAATTATTTAAAATGAAGAAACTAGGACGGTTGGAGGGGAACCGTGTTTATAGTCCATCTATAAACACGGTTGCTTGTGAACCGTGCTTATAAGGTAGGATATCAACACGGTTATAACACAACCGTGCTTAAAGGTTGCGCGCTCTCCAATGTTTAACTTCACCTTTTGGCTTTTGGTTTTCCGTCTCCCTCCATTCACCTCTGCATTGCCTCTCTCTTTTTGCCTCATTTCAACTTTTCACTTTCCCTCTCTTGTTTCATTTTCCCTCTTCTTTCTCTTTCACATAAACAGCTCTCTCCCTCCATTTCTCTATCCATCTTCCGTTCATTTCTCTTCTCTCCTCCTCCTCCCTCCATTTCTCTTCGTGTTTATTCTCCAAGCTGTTATGTAACAGAGGTGTTCCATATCTGTTATTGGTGGATCCTTGGGTCCGGGTCTTGCCGGGTTTATTACAGCACAAGGGAGAACAAATCCAAAGGATTCGAATGGGTTTGTATTCAGAGACTGCAATGTGTTTGGGAATAGGACGACATGCTTGGGGAGGCCATGGAGGAATTATGCAAGAGTTTTGTTCTACAAGACCAATATGTCCAACGTTGTACAACCTACTGGTTGGGATTCATGGACTTTTGATGGATATGAGTAAGTTCTCTCTTACTTCCATTTTCTCTGGGACATAAATTTTTCGTTTAATTCTGATTATTATTTTAATATTTTTATTAATAAATTTGATAGTCTATAGAAATTCATTTTAATAGTTAAATCGTTATTTTTTATATAGTTAATTGTTTATCCAAATCACTTTTATTAATATATGTATGCCACCATTTTGCTACATTTTTTTTATTTTTAAAATGTTTTTCTTTATTAACTTGAAAAATATTAACTAAATAGTATCTTAAATATAAATTTTAAGTTGATAATTTCCATTGATATCTGAATAGTGATATTTTAAAGCCTCTATATCTTTATATTGACATACTTAAATTCAAAAAAAAATCTAAAAAAAAAATCAGAGTTGATTTGGAATCAATATATTAAAAACATATAATTTAATTGTTGATAAAGTTATGCGTTATTTAAGAATTGAATTTACATTTATAAATATATGAGTTTGACGGTAGGAAATCAATCAATAAGTGTAAATATTCTTGAGCTTAAATGTATACTTTAATCTGATGAAGTCTCATAATATTTTAAATCACTTAAAGTTTTTTATGAAAAAAAACACATACTTTTATTAGAATATATTAAGGAAAGAGAATCTTTACACTTTCATCTAATTGTGAATTATATATATGTAAAAATCACTAATTTTTAATAGATGGTTTTAAAATTATTTTTTTATATTATTCCTAATTAATTAACAATATAAAAATTATACAATGAAAAGATGATTGAACCTTAAATTTCTCTAATAAATTTGTATCTTATCCATTTATTTTTTACATAAATCTCTTCTACTTTTTTTATATTAAAACCTACTTTACTTTATCTACTAGGCTATTGATGTTTTGAAACAAAATTTTGTTGCAGGAACCGCTTAACATTTGTGGAGTATGGGAATTTGGGAGCAGGTTCTGACACTTCTAAGCGAGTGAATTGGACAACGAAGTTGAGTTTAGCCACGATTGAGAATATGGTAAGTCTCAGCTTCATTGACACTGAATGATGGCTTCAGTGACTTATAAGGGACTTATAAGCACGGTTATATGGGAGATACGAGCACGGTTCAAAGGAACCGTGCTTAAAAGTGACTTATAAGCACGGTTATATGGGAGATACGAGCACGGTTCAAACAACCGTGCTTAAAATCCCTTACAAGCACGGTTGAAAGGGAGATACGAACACGGTTCAAAGGAACCGTGCTTAAAAGTCCCCCACCTACAAGCACGGTTATTAGTAACCGTGCTTAAAAGCCACTACTAAAAAAAGCCTAAACAGCTACCAAAAGTTAGCGACCACCGAATCCCGTCGCTATTTAGCGACCGATTTAGCGACCCCTCAATGTTAGCGACTATATTAGCGACCCAAAACTCACCCGTCGCTAACATGTCAGAAATACCGTCGCTAATACGGTCGCTATGGTTTACCTCCTCCCTTTTTTTGGTTTCCCTCCATGATTTTTGTTGGCGCCAAATGTTAGCTACGGCATGCGCCGTCACTATATTCCCTCCAACCTTAGCGACGCTTTGGACGCGTCGCTATGTGTTGTAGTTGTGACGGAGGCGTTAGTCGTCGCTAGTGTTTTGGCCTTCCCAAACGGGGAAATTAGCGACGGTGTAAGAGGTCGTCGCTAATATGAGTGGATTAGTGACGGATTGCTTGGGCGTCGCTATATTTTTGGAATTCCCTCCATAATTTGAGTAGGGGAATATAGCGACGGTGGACTCAAGCGGTCGCTAATGTTTAGGGTTTAGTGACGGATGAGGTTCACCGTCGCTATAGTTTTCATCTTCCCTCCATTCTTTCACTTTTAAGAAGGAATGGTAGCGACGGTGGTGTGTACCGTCACTAATATTGAGGATGGTAGCGACGAACTTTGCCTTCCGTCGCCTAATGTTTGTAATCCACGTGTTCAATTTAGTCACGTAGGTAGCGACTGTTTTAATGCCGTCGCTAAGACTTATATCTTACTCGTCTTCCACCTTCCCCTCTTTCAGTTTTTAGCGAACCCTTTCTCTCTGCCCTAACTTCTCCGATTCTCTCTGCCCTAACCCTTTCTCTCTGCCCTTATGCCCTCCTCTTCCCTCCTTCTTCCTCACGCTGCCTTGCCTTGACCCACATTGCCCTTCTTCCTCACGCTGCCTTTCCTCTCTCTCTGACGAAGCACGGTTTCCCCCTCATCTCCGGCGGCTCACCAACGACCATCCCTCATCTCCGTCGTCTGTCAGTCCCTCAGCAGGTAAGTAAGTGCTTTGTATTGGAATCTCTAACGCTTCTATAACTAGGTAGCATTTAGTGCATGGACGAAAAAGTAACATCCTATTGCTGTTTTGTTCCATTATCCTTGTGTCCATTTCTGCAATGGTACTAAAATGTACTAGTTTTTATTTTAAACTTGCATTTTCGTCTATTCCAAAATTTCAGTCTTACATTCAAACCGAATTGAATTGAAACATTAATTTTATGATCGATCTAAATGACTTTGTTTTTATAAGAACTGAACCGAACCATAAACACCTTTAATCTTTAAGCCTTTTAGTATTAGAACTTACAAGGTTGCACAAACTGGGATTTCTGATATGAGCCTTAACTTCTTCCATGCATTCTACTTTTTCTCTGTTTTAGTACACTCGCTTCTGTGGGGAGGGTAGAGAGACAGCAGAGAAAGGGAGTTTAAACCATTTATGTTTTCACTTGATTTGTTCATAGTTTTCCCTATCTTATTTTTGTTATAAATCTGTTGTTCACCATGACATAGTCAAAGCTATGATGTATTAAAGTGGGTAATTTTCAGTTGAGAATATATTATTGGAAGGTGTGTGTATTTTTGCACACATCCATGTGTTTTGATTCTGTGGCAAGGTACTGGAAGCAGTTCCACGAGAATTTTACCTATCATGAACTCACCACAAATTATATGGTCGTTGTGGGAGCGATTATCCCATTTTAAGAGATTTTGGCTGTTGAACCAACTTGAACATTTAATGATACCTCATGAATAGTCCTGAATTGTACTCCTACTTCTAGATAATGAAAAGCAGAACTTTATATTGTTGTCTGATAACAACATCAAATAGGGGAAAATTTGAAATTCGCAGTTTTTAACACATTGGTTTAGTTGCAAATTGCAATGCATTCAACATTTCCAAGATGCATTGTTTGTGATCTCAGGAAAGACTGTTTTGCCTTTTAGTTGGGAAGATAGGTCCAGAAAACATGTTCTAGAATCAGCTTCTTCATTGAGGTACACTATCAGCTAGCTACTAGTTCAAAATTTTGCCATGCATCTGTTGTACTGTTTCCTTATACATTAGGGTGTGAAGTTGTGATGAGAGAAAAGTCAGGATAGTTGTAACTGGAAATAAAGTTTTGGTGTGTTGAAATGAGGTTGAAGTGTAAACTTTTGTTCTTGGGACAGGCCACGTTAGCCCAAAACAGTGATGGTAGAAAGTACTATCAATATGACTCTGACATTGCAACCGGCCTAGGTGTGGGGTCCTTCTTCATCCTAGTTGCCAGTCAAGTGATCATTATGATTGTAACTACCTTGTGGACAGAACACACTACATTGTTGTTTCAGCCTCCTCAAGAGCAAAAGAAAGAGCTTTTATTTTGGGCATCCGAAAAAGAGATGGAGAAATGGATGTTTCCTCACTGAATCCAGATTTTGAAATGATCTTGCATTGGAAAGCAACAGCCTCTGGATCCATGCCATCAAAGAGTTGATTCTCTTCAAATGTGGCTATAGAGAACCTACAAGAACTGGGTGGACAGTAGCAAGCATAGTCTATCAAATAAATAGGTGCTTTTCTTCTCCGTGCTAAGTAAAGGATTGATAGACATACAACCAAAAGCACTGCAAAACAATAGTAAGATGAGATAAGGTCAATGATAGTGTTGATATGTTGTGCCAACGTTTCCAATGAGGTACACAGATTGTGAGGTTCCATTTTGGCAACAAGTTTGGAGTTAATTAGTCTTGGCTAGTGGTTTCAGGGATATGAGGTTGATCTTTTAAGGCAGTTGTCATATGAACTTATGATAGATGGTTTGGTTTGGCATGAATGGAGAAAGAGAGTCCAATGGGGCTTAGCACAGCATTCTTTTTGTGCTTGCCTAAATATTGGCTTCTTGCCCGGTAACAGCATATCTTGTTTTGAATCATGAAAGGTCATCTTTGTTAGTTTGACACACGCATCTTGTGATTCCTGTTACCCAATTTGTCCTTTGATGATGAGAGGCTTACAGATTCTGCAATTACTGCATTTTAAATACAGAAAATACTAGGAAAAATTTGGCTTTCTTTGAGTAAAATTAAATAAATTCTGGAGAACTAATTTCTCCATATCTCTAGGCTGTAATGAATAATATTGGTCACTATTAGGTTGGTTAACTTAAATCATATTTTGGGATTTAGTTTGGAATAGCTAGTCTAGGCTTGAGATCCAACCTTTACCAAGAAAAGTGAATGTCACATTCTTTTCATCTGCTTCAGTTTTCTCTCCTCTTCCAAAATCTCACCTCCTCAAACAAACACAGAGTCACTGACCAAAGTCAAAATAGGACTCGTTATCTTGACACTCACTCAGCCAAATAAGTAGTCTGGGGAAGACTTCATCTTGCGCTAGCAGTTAATTACGATAACATGATAAAACATGGCAAAAACATGTGCCCTATTTACGTTTGAAGGCACTTTATGAATTGGATGCTTCGGTAACTTGCTCTCCATCAAAACCAAATCAGTCAAGGGTATGAAGCCCTCCAACTTAGCTCTTTGGATCAGACCTTCCAGCACTCTATAAATTGCTTCCTTTTCAGCATGAGACTGATCAGCTGCATTGAATCGGTGAATGCTGTCTCCCAATTCAATCCAACTCTTACCACAATTTTTTCGAACCCCTCCCATTTTCATCATTTGTCTTACACTCTCTGCACTATCCCAGTTCTTCAGAGAGCAATACATATTTGACAACATAGCGAGGGAATGAGGAGAATTGGAATGTAAAAGAAGCAAGTTTGTTATTGTTAGTGACGTTGAAAGTACCTGTAGGTGTAGGTGTGAATGAATAGGGGTGAGAGAGGGAATGCAATGATTTGCCAAAAAAACCAAACTTGTTAGCTCCATCTCCTGACCTCTGTAACTGTAACCTGATCATCCTCATATTTCATTCATCACTCTCTTCTTCCATGGCTCTTCCTGATCATCCTCACATTTCATTTATCAAAAATGTTTTGCTTGTATATATTCCTAAAATCATTAATGTTTTGTATAATAAATGATATTAGAGATATGTTAATATTCAATAACATTAATACAAAAAAAAACTACTTCCAACTACTATTCTTAATATGTGTCAAATTAGTTATTTAAGTTGATATAAACTTAGTCAGTTGTAAAGCTAAAAGTTATTACATTCTTATCTATTACATCTTTAGAAACTTCATTATGGAAACCAGTTGAATGTTGGGAACTTTGATTAACACTGTTAACAATCAACTTTGTCATGCAGACCAATACACTTTACGCGTGGTCTGTGTTTGGCTCTCATCAGGTTTGTCTCCATCGCTATCTCTCTTTCAACGGTAATCCCCTAACGCTAACTTATCTGGCTATGTGTGTTGTATGTGTTGAAGTGTATGTATGTTGATTGTTGTTTGTTAGTGGAGAGCTGAGCTCATTAGGCAGTGATTTTGTGTGCTGATAACATGATTTTTTATGCATGTGTAATGTTGTTTGTTAGTGGAGAGCAGAGCTCATTAGGCATTGGTTTTGTGTGCTGATAACATGATTTACGATGCATGTGTAATGTTGTTTGTTAGTGGAGAGCAGAGCTCATTAGCCGTTGATTTTATATATTGATAACATGATTTTGTGTTCATAACTGTGAATATCATATACAATGCGTATGATATGTTTATTTATCTATACTGGGAAGTTTTCTATATGTAACAGGCCATTTGTAAATTTGGGAAATGTCTAGTTTACAGGGGAGACTCTGCCAAAATTTCGGCAGGCTCCCTTTCTTAGGGAACTTAAAAAATGAAACACAATGTTAATAATGTAGGGTTTAGTCGTGTGTGTACCCATTAGATTCCCGTTCAAGTTTTAAAACAACCGGTCGATGTACCGTGTTGTGTTGGATCTTGAATTGTCCCGGTTGGACAGTTTGGTATGAATTTGTAACCTGTAGGGCGTAACCCATCAATGTTGTATGTAGTCTATCTTGAGAATTTGAATGAATGTTGGTATGAAATTTCGGTTATGGTGTTTCGTATTGTCCCCAGGGTGCATGTCTGCGTGTGGTGTTTCATACCGTACGTATCTCTGTGTACTCGGGGACCAATGCGAAATGCTGCCGAAATTTCAAATGAACATTCATTCAACTCAAGATAGACCACATACAATTATGGGATGGGTTACGGATGGTTGCATATTCATCCCGAATGGGATAGGGCCCCACCAATTTGCAACATCAAAGAGATAGAGTGATTCACAACCGATAGTTAAATAAAAATTAAACGTGTAAGGTAACAGAAATCGTGCTTGTTAGATATTGTAAATGGAGGTACCGGCAAATCGGCGATGGATGTACAACCGACTAGATCGCAATCGGCGAGTGACTGAGGAGTTTATGATGGGGCTGTTGGAGTTTATTCCGTTCGCTACGGCAAACACGCCTGGATTTGAAGTGACTCAGAAGATCCGTTGTCCGTGCTCAAGGTGCAAATGCATGAGTTTTGAATACGCGGATGATGTCATATGCCACCTAACTGAGAAAGGGTTCATGGAAACATACCACTGCTGGTACAACCATGGTGAGCAGTTACCGCGTAGACCGTCAGACATAACCGTGCAACAGTCTTACTACGAGGTTGGAGGAAACAGGGATACGTACAACAACATAGAACAAATGGTGATGGATCATGTTGGACCCTCCACCGGGCGTATGCTGGAACATAATGACCAAGCAGGTCATGGGGACTCTGACAATATAGAGGAGGATCCTAATTCGGAGGTGAAGAGATTTTATGATTTGTTGGCGGCGGCTCAGACTCCATTGTGGGACGGGTGCAACAGTCACACTGAGTTATCCGCCTCCCTAGCTGCTTTAAGCATAAAGGCAGATTATAATCTTTCTGGAGGTTGTTTTGATAGGATGGTCAGTCTGATGGGTTCCACCATGCCTAGTAATCACAGAATGCCAGCAAACCTGTACCGTGCTAAGAAACAAGTGGCAAACTTGGGGCTGGGTTGTGTGAAGATAGAGTGTTGTGTTGGTGGATGTATGCTGTTCAGAAATGAGTTTGCAGACGAGAGTGTCACAAAATGTCTGCATTGTAATGAGGAACGCTACAAGACCGTTAAAAGGAGAGGGAAGGTAACCCGGACGACCAGGAAGAAAATGTGGTACTTCCCTATAACACCGCGTCTTCAACGCCTGTATGCCTCATTGTCCACGGCAAAACACATGCGTTGGCATGCTCTGAACCGAACACAAGAGGGGTTTCTTTGCCATCCTTCCGACGGGAAAGCATGGAAGTGTTTGGATGAGCTATATCCGGACTTTTCTGGCGAGCCGCGAAATGTAAGACTTGGATTATGTACTGATGGGTTTAACCCTTTCGGTCAATACGGAAGGGCTTACTCTTGTTGGCCAGTCATCCTGACCCCATACAATCTGCCGCCTGATATGTGTATGAAGAGGGAGGTCATGTTTCTATCTATACTGGTTCCAGGACCCAAAAATCCAAAGGCGAACATAGACGTGTTTTTGCAACCGTTGGTTGAAGAGTTATCACAGTTATGGGATGTCGGGGTAATGACATACGATGTGTCTTTGAAGAACAACTTTATGATGCGTGCTGTTTTGATGTGGACTATTAACGACTTCCCGGCCTATGGTATGCTTTCTGGATGGTCCACGTCTGGGAAGCTTGCCCTGTATACATGGAACATACCGGGGGGGAATCACTCCCTGTTAGTGGCAAGACAAGTTTCTTTGACTGTCATAGAAAGTTTCTACCGTTGGATCACCCGTTTAGGAGGAACAAAACCGCTTTTAAGAAGAACAAGGTTGTTAATGAACCTCCACCCCGTAGGTTATCTGGTGCACGGGTTTGGCAGAGGGTCAAAGAGTATCCTTACATCTGGGACAAGAGTGTTAAGGAGTTTGCGGGTTACGGTAAGGAACACCACTGGGTGAAGCAGAGTGTGTTGTGGGATTTGCCATATTGGAAAGACTTGTTGTTAAGACACAACATTGATGTCATGCACACTGAACGTAATGTTTTCATGAATATTTTTGACACTGTTATGGACATCAAAGGGAGAACAAAGGACAACGAGAAGAGTCGTCTAGACCTTCCGATTTGGTGTTCTAGGAAGGAGTTGGAGTTGAGGGATGCGGGACGTGGAAGAATGTTTAAACCCCATGCAAAGTATGCTTTAACTAGACCACAACAGATTGCTGTGTGTATTTGGATGAATGGGTTGACCCTGCCTGACGGATTCACTTCTAACTTGAGTAGATGTGTCGACGTGAAGGAGGGCAGGGTGTTTGGCATGAAAAGTCATGATTGCCATGTGTTTATGCAACAACTACTCCCGTACGCGTTTCATGCCTTACCGAAGCCTATTTGGAAACCGTTAGTGGAGTTGAGTCACTTCTTTAAGGAGTTGACTGCTACTTCGTTGAGTGTGGAGAAACTTGTGAAGATGGAAGAAACTATCCCGGTATTGATTTGTAAGTTGGAGCAGATTTTCCCACCAAGTTTTTTTGACTCCATGGAGCATTTGCCTATCCATCTACCGTACGAGGCCTTGGTTGGTGGCCCAGTGTAGTATCGTTGGATGTATCCATTCGAAAGGTGAATGCTTGGTGAACTCTTTAATTTACTTGCAAATCGTGCTTATAATAGTATTTTCTAACTTAACACCATCTTGTTAATGATGTTGAAGATTCTTACGCTCTTTAAAAGATAAAGTGTCGAACAAAGCCTGCGTTGAAGCTTCAATTTGTGAGGCATACTTAGTCGAAGAAATGACAACCTTTGCTTCTTTCTATTTTCCAACGGAGATAGAAACTAGAATGAGTAGAATTCCCCGCAATCTTGGGGTAGCCAGCTGCACAGGGTTTGATGAACAAACGTCGATTTTCAACTATCCTGGTCACCCAGGGGGCAGGCTCACAAAATGTTACATTGATGAGAAAGATCGAAAGGCGGCTCACTTGTACATTCTTCTCAATTGCCCAGAAGTGGAACCCTTTATTGAGTAAGTCATAGAAGTTATATTATACATTCTTAACGTAGCTTTTATATTAAACTTATTTGTTTCTTTCAATAGCTTATACACAGATATGCTAAAACTTGAGCAAAATGATTTAACTGATGACCAAATTCATAGTGAGGTGTCATCCAAGTTCGTTGGTTGGTTCGCGCAACATGTAAGACCCGTATACCAAGTGTTTTTAAGCCTATTTGCTTCTAACTCCCGTCAATATGGTAACAATGACCTACTTCTTATGTTGTACATAGATACAAGACCCTAACAACCATATTGAAGATTCTTTACTCCAAGCCCTTTCTTGGGGGCCGGTGAAGACTGTTAAAAAATGGCCTATTTACTACGTAAATGGCTACAAGTTTAATATTCTTCAATGGAGTGAAGGGATGCGCACCCATAACTACGGGGTTTGTGTTAAAGGCACCGCCGGTCAGTTGGAAGAAGACTTTTATGGAGTGCTGACGGAGATTGTTGAAGTTTCATTCTCTGGACGACTAAGAAGAGATATTGTTCTATTCAAATGTGATTGGTTCGACAACGCAATCGGTGTTGGAACAAAGGTTGACAACAACTACGGCTTAGTTGAGGTCAAGAAGAATGGTAGATATAAAGGGTTTGATCCCTTCATTTTTGCCCAACAAGCTGAGCAGGTTTATTACACCGACTTCCCGGGAGGACATCGGGACTGGTATGCAGTAATCAAGGCCAAGGCCCGAAGTCAGATCACTGACAATGTCTCCGAGGAGGTCGATGACGCTTATCAGCTTGCACCACACGAGCTCAACGATGCCAATTTGTTGTTCAACATTGATCCAATCATAATGGATGAGACACTCGCCACTACGGGGGGTGAACACATTGACAAAGACCTTGTCTCTCGATCAAAACGGTCTAGGGCTGATTTGGATACTGATGAACTTGTTCAAACAGATAACCACAGTGACACTGAAACTGAGGGGGAATTTGAAACTGAAACAGAAACAGAGTATGTAGTTGTTAAACATATATACATAGGTTTATATATATCCTGAGACTAACCTTTCTTTTCATGATTTTATCCACAGATGACGGGACGTCGACTGCCCTTCAGTAGGGGTGGTGGGTCCAGGACCCTGGCTTCCCGTCTGGGGACTCCTACCCCAGGGCAGGAGACCACTCCATCACCACCACAGCGGACCACTCCATCACCACTACAGCAGACCACTCCATCACCACCACCACAGCAGACTACTCCATCACCACTACAGCAGACCACTCCATCACCACCACCACAGCAGACCACTCCATCACCACTACAGCAGACCACTCCATCACCACCACCACAGCAGACCACCCCATCACCCCCACAGCTGACCACCCCAGAGCAGACTCCTGGAGTTGGTGGCTTGGAGGACCATGGCCATCAGGCGACCCCACCTCCGGCATCCCCTCTGCCCATGTTGGTACCCGTGCCGGCCGGAGACGAGTAAGTGACTAAATTTCATATACTTTTATGTTATTTGTATGATACTTTATATTAGGGTTTAGTGGAAAGACTTGTTGGTTTATTGGATGTTACTTTAATTAGTACTTGTATAGATTGAATTGTACTGGGCACTCTTCTGTTTGTAACAGGGTAACTATTTAAACTTGGAAATGTTATATTTACAGGGGAGACTCTGCCGAAATTTTGGGTGTCTCCCTAGATTGTGTGTTGTTTTACTCCTAACATAATTGTTGTCATTACAGCTTTGTTGATAGTAGTCGCACTACCAAAGCGATTACTAAGGTTTTGAAGGCCCAGTGGGATGGTCCATATATATCTTGGACAGATGCTGGGAAGGTTGTGCAAGATAGGTGGTTTGACACCTTCTCGGTAAGTTCCTAGCTCATTTATTGTGACTTGATTTGTAAAATAGACCTGTTATTAATTTTGATTTCTCAATTCATTTTACAGCGTGATTACCAGTGGGCGGAGGGTATGATTGATGAGATTAGGAAGGTCTTTGCCACAAAGACCTCCAAAATCATCAAGAGTACCCTTTGGAAGGTGAGGGACAAGGGTGAGCGCCCTCGTTGGATCCCGGAGGACCATTGGGACGGGATGGTCCAGAAGTGGGGCGGGGTCCCATTCCAGCAGGCGAGTGCTCGGAATAGGGCCAACAGAGCCGCCGATGCTGCAGCCTCGGTTTACACTGGGGGTAGCATTTCAACCCTCGAGCACAAGAAAAGATTTGTAAGTATATTTATGTTAAACATTTCTATTATGATTCGTCTTACATGTTTACAAATAATAATCTCAATGTTTTTTGTCCACCACAGGAGCAGAGGGAGCACCGGGAGCCTTCTTTGTTTGAGGTCATGCAAATGACCAAGAAGAACAAAGCCGGTGCATGGGTAAACCAGAAGACTACGGAGCTAGCGGTATTTACTTTTAACTGACACATGCTTATAATTTACAAATTAGCTTACTAATCCTATCGTTGTTTTTGAATTTACAGGAGGCGTATCAGGCCAGGAGGGCCGAGAAGGAGGCGGACCTGGTGGCTTCCACTCCTGAAGGGGAGGTTCCTCCCACCCTATCTTGTTCTGACGACAACGCCATCTATATGGAGGCTGTTGGCGGTGTGAACAAGAAAAGGGAGGGTGTTTGGATTGGGTGGCGTCGGCACGCAGCTGGCGAAAAAGGGGAAGACCCCTTCCTCTTCGTCTTCCTCTGGTCTTCCGACTGAGGTCGTTCAGGTAATTCAAAACCTGAACGATGAGCTACAGGAGGAGCGACGTCAGAGGCAGTTGCTGTTGGAGCGGCACGAGGCGGACCGACAGAAGGCCGAGGCGGACCGACAGCGGGCCGAGGAGCAGCACGCCGAGACTCGTCGGCAACTTGCTCAGCAGCAGGAGCTACTGATGCAGTTGATGGCGAGGCTACCTCCCCCCACTTCCCAGGCGCCCCCACCACCACCCCAGGATCCCCCACCACCTTGATTGTAGTTCTTTTATTTATACACATTGTATATTTGATTTTTAGTTATGTTATATTTTCATTCAGTATTTATTTTGTCATTCTTTATTTATTATGTCAATATTTATTGGTAATTACATTCAAATCACAAAGCCTTATTCTACCTATCATTAATAATTCAACCTATTTGATAAATTAATTTAATCTATTATTTTGTTTTTAATAATAATTTATTACTTCAAAAAAATTATTTTAATTTAATTATAAAATTTTATCAGCCAATACAAAATACAAAATATTAAGATATTTTTAAAGTTAAATTAACAAAACCAGTCAATATTGAATCAATTTTAAAAAAATTTAAAAATTCCCGTTAGCGACGGTCCACGTCCGTCGCTGACTTATTAACACTAGCGACGGACGTTGTGGTCGCTACCTGACAACCACTAGCGACGGTCGTCGGCGTCGCTACATCGCAACCACTAGCGACGGATATTGTGGTCGCTACATCACAATCACTAGCGACGGAATGCCTTGGTCGCTGTATCACTACCTATAGCGACGGCATACGGTGGTCGCTGGTGGCTGTTAGTAGCGACGGGGTCTCGAGGTCGCTGTATGGCAACACTTAGCGACGGCTGGAGTTATTGGGGCAGAGACGATTTTAGCGACGGCCACACGCCGTCAATATGGTAGCGACGGCAAGTATGTGGTCGCTGATGTGTTTTCGACGAGGGTTTTAGCGACGTCATCTTTCCCGTCTGCGATGCCGTCGCTAATGGTTTTAGCGACGGGAATTCCATTGATTAGCGACCAATTCCTTCCGTCGCTAACAGTTGTTTTTTTAGTGGTGAGCCCCTTACGAGCACGGTTGAGAACCGTCCTTAAAAGCCCCTATTTACAAGCACGGTGGGAACAAGCACGGTTCGAGAACCGTGCTTAAAGGGTTACCAGAACCGTGCTTAAAAGCCCTTTTTCCACTAGTGTGTTATTTTGGTTTTTGATAAAAATGGAGGTGATTTCTGAGATAGTTGAGCTTATTAAGCTTAGATCATGAAAATGGTCCTCCTCTAAGTTTCTAAGTTGACAAGTGGAGGACTACTTTATTTGGATTGATGGAGTAATCCGTGTTAGAAATTTTTTATTTATAATAAATAATTTGGTAGACTACATATTAAATATTAAAACATTTATATTTGTTATTTATATTAATTGGGTTAGTCGTTAATGGGTTACAACAAATGAGTATGTTTTGACTAATGCAGCATAATGATCCTAAGTGCTATCACATTATTATATTCAGATTTTTAATAACTTCTAATATCATGTATTGTTTTATTTTTAAAAAATTAAACCTTTATTTTGTTTAAAAAACCTGAAACTTACTTTAATTTCCTAATATATCCATCATCATCATCATTATATTCTTTTCATCAAAACTTTACCAATTTATTTTACTTTTAAAAATACTTATATGAATTATAATATTTAAACTATATTTAAACTATATCTTACTAGTAAAAAATCTTATATGAACAATAGCATCCATAGATTCCTGATTCAAACTGGTGATACCAAAAGGATTAATTTGGAGATATTCTTAGTTAGGTATGTCCTGTTACAGTAATGCCATATTGAAACTATTCAAGGTCCAGTTTTAATGATTGTAAAATTTGTTTAAATTTCATGGATTTGAATGTGAGATAACACACATTTTATAAATTTCATTGCTTTTATTATATACATCTCAGTTTGTCATGCAGACCAACACGTTGCGTGGTTTCTATTCGTCTCTCTACAGCTTCGTTTCCATCAATGTGTCTCTTTCCCAGATAATCCCCTGACGCTAAATTCCTCGTGATCTGTGTTGTTTCTGTATTGTACAATTTTATCATTTTCTTGCTTTCCCCACTTATAGTTTTTGAAAACTAATTTTGGTATACCAATAAAATATGAGATAATATGTTAGTATTTTGTCCATTTCTTTTGGTGCTTTTTCTTTAAGTTTGGTGATGTTATGCTATACTTATATCTTGTTGAAAGACTTATTTTGGTGCATTGAAATTGCATTGCATTACTTGCCCATTTTCAATTATCATACTTAAATCTTAGTTAAGTTATGAGATGACATACATTCACATTGAAAGAAATGTTGTTCGTGATTAATTTTAATACTTTTGTATTGCATTTTTGTTTCTCAGGCATAGGATTATTGTTTCTTCTGTATTCCCTTTGCGACCACCTAATTCAGGTAAGTCTTTATACTTGCTGGCAATTTAATTCCTCTTGAATGATTAATAAAGGTAATGAACATAATTCTACCGAGGAATTATGTTCAATCATGCTTAAAGTCAAATTATTCCAATTTAAACTCAAACGGGTTTAAATCCTATTGTTACTTTCTCTTATACTGGTTTGAATGGATGTCCATATAAACACAAAGTCCTTAGCATGTATGTTTCTCTTTAGTAGAATATATTGGGTTGTTTATTGAACTCTATATTGAACTCTATATTGCTTGAATTGTACTGGGGTTGTTTTCTGTGTGTAATAAGGTTTAATAAAATTTGGAAATGTCTAGTTTATAGGGGAGACTTTGCCGAAATTTTGGCAAGCGCCTTATGTCATTAGACCGTGTGAGTACCCAATAGGTTCTCGTTCAAGACTCAACACAATGGGGAACATACATTTGTGTTGTGTTGGATCTTGAATTGTCCCGGTTGAATAATTTAGGATGAATTTGTAACCAGTAGGGCATAACTTATAGATATTGGTGTTTGTGTAAAACATGTGTTCTTGATGTGCAATTGGATTCCGGTTTTTGCATTTCGTGTGTCTCTGGGTGCATGTCTGTGTGGGGTGTTTAGACCCCCATGTACCTTTGTGTACTCGGGGACCAATGCGAAATGTTACCAAAATTTTAATTGAACGTCAACACACAAACTTCACACAAACATGCAGATAGGTTACAGATGGTTACATTTTCATTTTGAATGGGATAGGGTCCTACCTACTTACAATATCAAAGAGGTAGAGAGTGATTCACGAATGATAGTTAAGTCTTGTTTAATTAAACTAACCAATCCTATTATTGTTAGATATTGTGAATGGAGTTTCTGACACATCGACGATGGATGTACAACCGACTGGATCATAATCGGCGAGTCACTGAAGAGTTTTTGATGGGTTTGTGTGAGTTCATTCCATTCACTACCGCCAGCACCCCTATGTTTAAAGCGACCCAGAAGATCCGTTGTCCTTGCTCTAAGTACGGATGCATGAATTTTGAATACGCGGATGACGTGATAGCGGCGGCGCAGACCTTGTTATGGGACGGCTATGAGAGTCATACCGAATTATCTGCCCCCTTAGCTACTTTAAGCATAAAGGCAAAGTATAATCTCTAGGGTGGCTATTTTAATAGAATGGTGGATTTGATGGGGTCCACTATGCCAAACAAAAATAGAATGTCGTCAAACCTGTATTATGCTAAGAAAAGTGTGGCAAACCTAGGGTTGGGATGTATGAAGATAAATTGTTGTGTTGACGGGTGTATGTTGTTATGAAACGAGTTTGCGGACAAGAGTGTAGACAAATGTGTTTACTGTAGCAAGGATCGTTACAAAACCGTCAAGAGAAAAGGGAAGGTAACTAGAACAGCAAGGAAGAAAATATGGTACTTTCTGATTACTCCACATCTTCAAAGTGTATATGCCTTGTTGTCCACGGCAAAACACAAGCGTTGGCATACTCTGAACCAAACATATGAGGGTCTTTTGTGTCATCCATATGATGGAAAAACATGGAAGTATTTGGACGGGCTTTACCCAGACTTTTCATATGAGTCGCGCAATGTACGACTTGGCCTATCTACTGACGAATTTAACCCGTTTGGTCATAGGAGGAGAGTACTCTTGTTGGTCAGTGATACTGACCCCGTACAATCTACCTCCTAAGATGTGTATGAAGAGGGAGGTGATGTTTCTATTTGTACTGGTCCTAGGACCTAAAAATCCAAAGGCGAAAATAATCGTCTTTTTGCAACCGTTGATTGAGGAGTTGACAGAATTGTGGGATATTAGGGTTATGACTTACGATGCATCCTTAAAAAACAATTTCATGATGAGGGCTGTTTTGATGTGGATCATTAATGACTTCCATGCTTAAGGTATGCTTTTTGGATGGTCAACATCTGGGAAGCTTGCTTGCCCCATATGCATGGAACATACCAGGGGGAATCACTCCCCTTTAGTGGCAAGACAAGTTATTTTGATTGTCATCGCAAATTCCTACCGTTGGATCACCCTTACAGGAGATCAAGAACCGCTTTAAAGAAAAATAAGGTTGTCAATGAACCTCCACCTCATAGATTATCTAGTCCACAGATGTGGCAGAGTATGAGTATCTTTACATCTGGGACAAGAATGTTAAGGAGTTTATGGGTTACGGGAATGAGCACTACTGGGTGAAGCAAAGTATATTATGGGATTTTCCGTATTGGAAAGACCTGTTGTTAAGGCATAACATAGATGTCATGCACACTGAACAAAATGTCTTTATGAACATATTTGACACTATGATGGACATCAAAGGGAGAACAAAGGAGAATGAGAAAAGCCGATTAGACATCGTAAGTTTGTGTTCAAGGAAGGATCTGGAATTTGGGATGCGGGATGTGGCAAAATGTTTAAATCACAAGCAAAATATGCATTAACAAAAGCTCAACGGATGACTGTCTATGTGTGAGTGAATGGGTTGGCCATGCCTGGCGGGTTTACTTTGAATTTGAGTAGATGTGTCGACCTAAAGGAGGTTAGACTGTTCTTCATGAAAAGTCATGATTATCATGTGTTTATGCAATGACTACTGCCATATGCATTTCATGCTTTACCGAAACCCATTTGGAAACCGTTGGTTGAGTTGAGTCATTTTTTAAAGAGTTGACAACAACAGTCTTAATAGAGGAGACTCTTGTGAGGATGAAGGAAAGCATTCTGGTGTTGATTATTAAGCTAGAGCAGATTTTTTCCTTAGTTTTTTTGATTCTATGAAGCACCTGCCGATTCATCTACCATACGAGGCTAGGGTTGGTGGTCCCGTGCAGTATCGTTGGATGTATCCGTTTGAAAGATTAGACGTTAGAACAACTTTACTTCCATTCCAAAATTTGTTGTAAAACTTAATGTTTACATAACTCAATAATTCTTTATGTTTCACTAAATTCCTATATTCTTTAAAAGGAAAAGTGTCAAATAAGGCATGCGTTGAGCCGTTGATTTGTGAGGCATATTTAGTGGAAGAAATGACCACTTTTGCTTTATTTTACTTTTCAACGGAGATAGAAACAAGAATGAATAGAATCCCCCGTAACCTTGCAGTGGCACCAAACCCTGGTGTGGACGAACAAACCTCAATATTTGACTATCCCGATCATCCTAGGGCCAAGGTCATAGAATGTTACATTGATGAGAAACATTGAAAGATGGCCTACTTGTATATTCTTTTAAACTGTGAGGAAGTTGAAGCATATCTCGAGTAAGTCACCTACTTTTACATTTTTCCAATTTCAACATAGGAATTTCATGTAGTTAAACTATTGTTCTTTAAATAGTATATATGCAGATATACTTGGATAAGAGCAAAATGATATAATTGACGACTAGATCCACAGTGAGGTATCATTCAAGTTCGTCGATTAGTTTACATAACACGTAAGACTTGTACACTTTATGTTTTTCTTAAGTTGTATAGTTATGTACATTCTAACATTGTTGTATGTTATGCTTTGAATAGATTCAAGATCCAAACAACAAAATTGAAGACCTTTTACTCCAAGCTCTTTCTTAGGGGCTTGTGAAAACTGTTAAAAATGGCCAATTTACTACCTAAACGGCTATAAGTTTAACATTTTCTAATGGAGTGAAGGAATGCAAACACATAACTTTAGGGTATGTGTTAAAGGCACAATTGGACATTTAGTGGAGGACTTCTACGGTATGTTAAAATAGATCATTCAAGATTTTTTTCTCCGGGCGGGTTAAAAGAGATTTAGTTTTATTCAAGTGTGATTGGTACGATAACACAATCAGTGTGGGTACAAAAGTCGACAACCATTACGGCTTAGTTGATGTGAAAAAAAGTGGTAGATGTAAAGGGTTTGATCCATTCATCTTTGCTTAGCAAGCCGAGCAGGTTTATTACACAGAAGTCCCTGGAGGGCACGGGGACTGGTATGCAGTTATCAAAGCCAAGACTCATAGTCAGATCACTAATAACGTCTCTGATGAGGTTGAAGATGCTTATCAGCTAGCTCTAAGCGACCTCCATGACAGTCATTTAGTGTTGAATATTAATCCAGTCATACTGGATGAGACACTTGCGGCCTTAGGCGGTGAACACATTGACACAAGCTGTCTTATCATTAAAATGATCCAGGGCCAATTTGGACAATGATAACACATCTGAAACCAATTTCGACAGTCACACTGACACTGAAAGCGATTTCCAAACTAAAACAGTCAAAGAGTATGTACTTGTATATAAAATTTTTTATATGTATATATGTTATTTATGAGATTGCTTGATGCTTACATTGTTTCATCGACAGATGATTGGACGCAGAGGACGCTTTGGTCGGGGTGGTGGTAGACACTCCCCAGTTACACGGCTAGGTACCCCTACCACGCCCACAATGACCATTTCGGGTGATGCTGCAAGCACTAGCATCCTGGAGGTGTCACAGCCTCAACAGTAGGAGGAGCAGGTTCGCAAGGCGACCCCTTCATCAGCATCCGACCCCTTTCCTACTCTAGTCTCATTATCAGCCGCAGACGAATAAGTATTACTATATTCCTTAAGTTTACGTCTTTCTATACTAGTGTGTGTGCACTTGATAACATAACTATTACAATTGTTAAGGTTGATATGATTGATGTTTGTTAGTGGAGAGCAAAGCTCACTAGGAACTTTTGTGTGTGTGTTGTATACTTATGTTATCTGTAACTTTGAGATTGATTTGATTGTTGTTTGTTAGTGGAGAGCAAAGCTCACTAGGTACTGGTATGTGTGCTGATAATATAACTTTTGCATGTCTGTTGATGTTTGTTTACATTGAACTGTATTGGAAAGTTTTTTGTGTGTAATAGGGTATTTGTAAAAATTTGGAAATGCCCGATTTATAGGGGAGACTTTGCCGAAATTTCAGTGGACTCCCAAGGTTTATGTTTGTTTGATTCATTCAATTTTGTTGGTTAATTGTTAATTGTTTGAACTACAGTTATGTTGATAGTACTTATACTGCAAAGGCGATTACTAGGGTGTTGAAGGCCCAGTAGGATGGTCCTTACATCTCTTGGACAGATGTTGGTAAGACTGTCCAAGATAGATGGTTTGATACTTTCTCGGTGAGTTTAGCACAACTCTTCTAATTTCATGTAACTTTTATTCTTGTGTACATTGCTTACCTTTTTAATTTAGAATTGTATTTTAATTTACAGCGTGACTTTCGGTGGGAGGAAGGCATGGCTGATAAGATTAGAAGGATCTTTACTATAAAGACCTCCAAAATCATCAAGAGTACCCTCTGGAAGGTGAGGGTGAAGGCAAAGCGCCCCTGCTGGATCCCCAAGCCCCACTGGGAAGGCATGCTGCAAAAGTGGGGAGGAGTCTTGTTTCAGCAGGCTAGTGTTCAGAACAAGGCAAATAGGCAGGTTGATGTCGGAGCCTCTATCTACACTGGGGGTTCCATTTCAGTGGTAGAGCACAAAAAAAGATTTGTAAATACACTTTCTTAAATATGTTTATTAATACATGTCCTAAAAATTTTAATATGTTGTGAATTATAGGAGCAGAAGGAGCATCGTGAGCCTTCGTTATTCGAGGTGATACAAATCATTAAGAAGAACAAGGCTGGTCAATGGGTTAACCAGAAGACCATGGAGATGGTGATAATTTATCTAAACTTATAAATGTATTTAAATTTTTTTATACATTTAGATTTGCTAACTTATTTGACTTTTCTAAACATATGCAAGAGGCTAAGCTGACCTCTCAGACTCCTAATGGGGAGACACCTCTCACCTTTTCTTCTACCGACGACAACGCCATCAATTTAGAGGCTGTCAGAGGTGTCAATAAGAAGGGGGTGTTTGGCCTCGGTGGGGTTGGGACTGAGATAGCCAGGACTAGGAAGACCTCTGCCTCTTTCTCTATTCAGAACCTAAACAACGAGCTCGCAGAGGAGCGCAGACAGAGGTAGCTGACAAAGTAGCGAGCAGAGCAGCAGCTAGAGGATACTTGTAGGCTGATGGCTCAGTAAGAGGCTCTGATTCGTCGATTGATGTAGTCTTTGCCAACTCAACTTGACGACACGGCCTCTGATTCTCGACCAGATCCACCACCCCAGGATCTCCCCCAGTTGATGGATTTTGTATTTATTTTTTTTAGTGTTACACATTTTTGTATTTTGTATTTTTTATTCTTTGACTTGTAAATAATATGACAATTATTACTATATTTTTTATTCGACTGTGTTTATTGCTAATTAATGTTATATCTTTTTCTGTTTATTATATATGTGTTTGTTAACTAATAAAAACACTATAAAAAAATTAATATATATTTTAGTTTTATAAAAAAATTTCATCCAGGTTTATAAAATATACTTTAAATAATAAAATTATAAATTACCTTAATTTTATGAAAAAAATTTAAAATATTAATTTGGTCATTGCTAATATAAAGCCCTCTTCAGCTACGACTAAGGCACTGTCGCTAACATTGGTCCCTATTCAGTGACGAAGATAACGACAGAAATTATCAAAAACATAGTTACGGAGGAAATGTCATCGCTAATATTGGTCCATGTATAGCTACGAAGATAACAATGACAATTAACTAATTAAACATAGCTACGGATGAAACGCCATTGCTAACATTGGTCCCTATACACCTACGAAGATAGCAATGAGAATTATCATAAAATATAGCTATGGATGGATTGTCGTCACTAATATTGGCCCCTATTCAGCTATGAACATAGCGACAACAATTATAGAAACATAGCTACGATAAGAACCCTGTCGCCAATATAGCTACAACGTTAACCTGACCAGTGACGGGAAAGGCAGAAAGGGGACCACTTTTAGCGACGATGTGCAACCGTCACAAAGTTGGTCACGGTCTTCACTTGCAATCGCTGACATGTTTTCCACTAGATTGTTAGCGACAGTATTCAGCCGTAGCTGATGGTGTCGCTAATAGTATTAGCAACAGAATCCTACCTGTTAGCGACGGCCTTTTCCCGTCACAAATAGGACTTTTTTTAGAAGTGTAATTTGACTCCTGAACTTAGAATTTCATTTTTTTGTGACCGGTGCCTCAACAAAGGTTTTTATGATATTTTACTTTTAAAAAATATTGGTGGTGACTCTCTGTTTTTTTAAAAAGGTTTTGAAGCCTTTTTTCTTTTATTCTCTTTTTACGGTCAGTCTCCCGCCGTGATCCCAGTCGCGACAAGGGTCATATCAAGGATGCATTAATGATATTGTTTAATGAAAATTTTTATATTTGATTTTTTTAACTAGTGTCTTAAATGGTTAACATTTTGTGTTCTCTTAAATCTTTTACTTATGTTATTAACTTATGTGAAGCATTATAGATTTTGAATTGTTGTTATAGGTAGATTTATCTTCATGCTTGTCAAATGGAGTTGATGAATTAGAATGTTTTGCTTCTTAGCTGTGTCAAATGCTTCAAGAAATGGTAGTCAGAGAGGGCGTGGTTCAAATCGTGGAATCAGAATCAGTACATACAACTTAATCCAAGGGAATGAGCCTAGCATTATGAAGTTCACCATGGATTAGAATTCTGGATGTTTCCTATGAAAAGGAAGAAATTGGGCCTCTCTGCAGTTAAATCTGCAACTCCTAGTGTGCATTAATTTGATTGGTTTTATGGCATTTGATTAATGTTGAAGCAACTATGATGTTACGTGTTGGATTTCAGCAACTAAATATGGAATATGGAATTCGCTTTGTACATAGGCTAAACTGATTTATTTTATCCATAATGTGTTTGAAAAAATACTTGATAAAAGATATTTGACTATTCTCAAAAGTTTAACCGAAACTAATGCTTCCGTGATCATTTCAATTTTGTTGAACAAACTATTGTTAGAGGTACGTTTTAGAACTGCTAAAAATTATCTTTTTTTTTAAAAAAATAATGCAAATGATGATGTGGAATTATTATTTTTTATTTTTTAAAAAATTACTACATGTCAACTACGTGACACTGTTGAGGTGGCACAAACGTTAACCACCTCATTAGTTAACACTCAAAACTAACAATTCTTTAATTTTGGAAACTTCAAAATTTTAAAAAAACCAAAATTAAGCATTTTTTAAAAGGGTTTTTCAAAACCCTAAACTTTTAAGAGCACTCAGTTTATATTTTAACCTATAATAAAATATAGGCTAAATCACTATTTATGTCCATTGTCTCTTTGATTTGTTTCAGGTATAGTTTTTTTATTATTTATTTTTTTTCAAACAAATTCCTTAATAGTCCAAACATGCCAAAAAACCAATGTCTTGTGTCAAAAACGAGTTTTCATCCTCTAAGTCACTTAATTCATTTGTTTTTTTTAAATGAAATCTCTTTTATTTTATTTGGTTTGGACTAATGTATTTTAAAACGTTTAAACATGTTATAGTAGGTTGTGTACTATTTTAACATTTCTTATTATATGATGTTTAAATTCTATTATTGGATTTTTTTTATGAATATTATATTATTTTGCTTTAATTGATTATTATTTAATATAAAATAATAATAATTTGTTACTACCGGTTTGACTAATGACCGTTGAACCAATACATTTACTGGTTTAATAATCGATCTAATTACATTATAATGTAAATTAATTTAATTTATATCTTCAGTTGATAAATGACTTTTAAATCATTTAAAAGCATTAAATTTAAAATATATAAGAAATAAATTTAAAAAACTTCCCCTCATCCTTTTCACAAAATAAAAAATTTAGATTTTTTTCAATCATCTTTTTTTCATAAGATCATTCTGAATTTATAATGTTATTTTTTTATGTTTTGTTAAAATGATCTTATTAATTAAACTCTTTTCGAAATCAATGAAAATTTCTCTTCTCTCTAATCACTATGCTAATATGCTATTAACTGAATTAACTATATTTTTTTTAATTTTTACATAATTAATTAAAAGGGATCTTATAAAAAATACTACTTTTTTTCTATTTATCTATCCAAATGGAGAATAAGAATTTAATTATTACATGATAATTATTGAATAAAATTTTGAATCTACCATTCATTCATTAATTAATTTATTTATTGATGAAAGGTATTAGGAAAAAAGTTATATTTAGTATTTAATATTTAAACCACTGTATGAATAAATAAAAAAGAAACAAACGTTATCTTTTTTAATTAAAATTTATCTTCTCTTTAGATAAAATAAATAGAAATGCAATATAGAAGGAGTAAGTCATTTGTTGTACCTCAACGTATATATGAGTACAAAATGCTGAGTTTTCACTCAGTCAAAATCTTGATTTCTAACAAGAAATTAGAAGATGGGATAGCTTGATTTTTTGAGCAAGCACCGGATATTGTTCATTTTAATCAAATCTAACCCTTTTCTTAATCAACAATCAAATCTGGAACAACATCTGAATATTGGATTTTGAACCCAAAAGTTAAAAATTGCTTATAAAATCGATGTCTTGTTAAACCAAATTGTAAACAAAAATTGTTTATAACCGATGCCATGTTGACAAGACTTGCCTTTGTCATCATTCTCCTTTTCCAAAGTATCAACTATGAACTCCTACTTCTTTTTGTTTACAATTTTGCTTCCAAATTATTATTTGTCATTTCATCAATCATTGTTCTCTGTGGTTGTCTTTTCCAATTATTAAAACTCATAATATGTTAAAATAATTAATGATATTTCAGAAAAAAAATATAATACTACTATGAACTCCCCTTCAAAATACATATTCCTCTAATATTATTTCTAATATAATTTAGATTAGAATGCATTACATATTATTATATAAAATTTTATTATAAAACATGTGATATTTCAATTTTATTCATATTCAAAATTTACTTAGTTGATAATTATCATATTTTTAAAGAAAAACAAATATAAAAGTATGCATTAAATATTTCTAAACTATTGAGTTTCTTTTATAAATAAAATTCCTAAACCATTTCTTTTTACTGTACTTTATTTTATAAATAGAACTAGAGGATAATATTACTCATGTTTACTTTTTTGACAAAAACAACATTTGATTTTATTTTGTTACAAAAAGACTAAATTAAGTACAGGATTTTCTCATAAAGTTGAGATGTTTCGACTCAAGAGTCAAGTCTTGGTCATTTGTGTGAGCACTTAATGCTCAATTAATTAAAAATCCAAAGAAAATTTTTCTGAAGCTCCACATCCATCCTAGGATATTCCCTCATGACTTTACATGTTTTTAATTACATGGCCTAGGCTTAGGGATACTCGAATCCTATCATTACATTGCTAAAAATATGAATTTAGGGTGTCCTAATAGGAATGAGTGTCCTAATATGAATTTAGGGTGTCCTAACATCCACAAACGATGTCTAATCATTACCAAACTTTGACACAACATAAAACTATCATTTATGACTTGTGGCAACCGACCACACCCAAAATTTCCCAAAATCAAGCAAGTTATGCGTAATAATGTATTTTGGCCAACTTTGGCCTTCAACAAGCAACTTAACCTACCAAATCTTATTGGAATGGGTTCATTCCAATTCTCACAACTTCTAAATGCTAAATGCAAGCTATTGAACCTATCTGGAGGTCCCAGAACCTCACGGATCTCAATTCGATCTACTTAGTTCCTTAATTATGCATAAATTCCAATGACACATGACATTCCTTAAGAATTATGGTGCCACGCCATTTCACATTACATTCCACATCCTATATGCATTATGGAAATCATTATCCTTGCCCACAATGTTTATTCAACATAATATGCAATCTATACCGTTCCTAGGCATAATACAAATCAATATAATCATCATGGATCCATCCATGGTTCACAAATCTAAGGCATCATCATATATAAACATTAACATCATAATTCGCAATTTATCATCAAGATTAAATCTATATCATCTACCAAAATACAAAAGGTACAAGTATCAAAAAGAGCCAACCAAGGCTTACTATATCAAAAGCTATACAATATCAAAACAACAATAATATCTACATCATGTACATATGCACAAGTTCTCCCACATGAACTTCATCAAAGGCTTAGTGACCTCTCACCATTCATCGCCTCAGTCCAGATCCACTGAAAAACCACCACAAACTTAGGGATGAGCATATATATATATATATATATATATATATATATATATATATATATATTAGTGCCTCTCACCATTCATTACCTCAGTCCAGATCCACTGAAAAACCACCACAAACTTAGGGATGAGCATATATATATATATATATATATATATATATATATATATATATATTAAATGACAGGTATTGAACTGGATTAGACCACAACACATTTAACCAAATATCAAGTTCCATACATCAGTCAATAATTCATCATAAACATCATCACACATACTGCCATTTAACACAATTGCATTACCTTGAATGCATCCAACCACATCAGTACACATCATAAGCTGACCAACAACATTTAAACCTCAACATCTGTATGCAAATGTATGTGCATACGGATTCGACTCTATTAATGAGATTTACACTGCAGTGTATAAGTTTTCTCAACATATAACTAATCCTTTTTGCTGGTACCAAATCGCTCGCTTATAATGCAACACCGGCCATTCTTAGTGATAGCGGTAACTCAACTAGGTGTTGTGGGCTGTGGAATCCAAGGAAACCACACACGGTCTTTGTCTATCAAAAGGTCGCCCTCCTATCTAGGCTGGCATCACAGGCCCCCTACAGTCCTATGTGCGTCTGAATGCAAATGTTATACTCACAACCAATCACAATCATCATGGACTACCTAATTACCATCATCAGGGGCCACTACTTGGTTCGCATCACCAAGGGTTTTCATTTCAACATATCAACAAGCATAGCATGCAACAACTAATAATTAATCATCAATACAACATACATAATAATAGCAACCTCATGCCTAGTTTCATGAACAACAACCATTGTAATCTAATGCAAATCATCATCAATACAACACAATCAACTATTCCATTATTTTATCACAACTTCATGCAATCAATATCATAAACATATATGAAAAAAATCCAAATTCATCAAGAATTCATCACTTACAATAACAACATCAAAATGTGGTATATTTCTAATCGCATCATTATCATCATCATCATCATCATCAATTCTCATTAAAACATTGCAATTCATCAAACATGAATATGCATATATAACCCTATCCATCCATAATGTATACATTTAAAATACAAATGTTTCCCCTGCCTGGAATCCTCAATTCCAAAGCTCGAACACTTTTTCAATCACTCTAACAATTCAATCCTACATGGAAATGATACTAATAATTTCTAATTAATTCACCGATTTGCTAATTTTATATAATTTAGCTATTTCTGAACCTATCGACAACCCATAACATAATAACTATCAATAATTAATTGAAATGACGAAGCCTCGGAAGCATTCGACTCACCAAACGTCATCTTCAAGGTTCTGATACTCAACTCTGAAAAACCCCAATGTTGTCCACACTTCAAAACAACCCCAAAAGACCCCTAGCCATAGAAATAACAAGATTAAAGTATGAATTTACAAGAAAGAACCAAAATCATTTAACATAGCTTAAGCTAATTTTAACAAACGACTCATTTCAATAAACTTTATAAAAAGTTATAAACTACCTAAAAAGTCATAACTCATAAACTTATTTTTAGTACAAATCAAATACAATTTCCAATAAAAAAAATTTCTTTTAATTTTTTATCCCATAAAAAATTACACATTTCAAGATAATTTAACTGTCCATCTTAAAGGCATAGATATAGCTATCCTTGGTTCACAATGAGGCAAATAAAAAAGCCTGCATTGCACCGGCTAAAACAGCCCCCCTTTCCACAATGAAATCCAAGGTTGGTTTTAGTTAATATGTTTTTTAAGAAAAATAAAAGAAATAAATATTTAAAATAGAAAAAATGTTCACGCATCTAATATTTTTAAAAAATGTTAATAAAATGAAAAACATAATATTTTAAATTTTGTTTTAAGAAAACAATCATTGTTTAAAAAATTATTCAAAATAGTTTTCTAAAATTTTGTAAAAATGAATGAATATTCTAAATTTTTCAATACGAGCATAATAGAAAACACAATATTTCAATTTCTCTAAAATGTGAAAAAAAAAACTAGTTGTATTTAAATACGTTTTTTCAGTTTTTCCAACTAAAGAATTGAAAGTGCCTGAACATATTTTCATAATTTTTATACTTTTTTAAAAATAATAATTTAAAGAACTTTTTTTTTGGTAGAAATTTAAAGAACTTCTTAAAAATTAGAAAAATAATGTCTCAATTAAACACACATCAAAATTTAATTTAAGGAGAGGACTTGTATTGTTTTTTTTTTTTTGGTAAAGAGAGGACTTGTATTGGAGCCACCCATATTTTTTCTGGCGAACGTGCCACCCATTGATTTACGTGAGATTGGTCCACTCGTGAAGCATTTGGATCCACCTCACTATTCATTTCCAAAGCCCAGGCCCGTGATTTTATTTGCTTCCAGATCCAATAATTTTCCTTCAAAAACAAACCTATTCCTCGTTCAATCGCGAAGTCCATACACTTCGTTGGATGAGTAGGTAGATGAAATAAAATCAAAAGAATTATTAAAGAAAAAAAATAAGATGAAAAAATATGTTCTTTGAAATATAAGAAAAAGGAGTTGAAACAAATATTTTCTTCGGATGAATGAAAAAAAGGCATATTAGTTATGTATGAAAAATAAAATAAATTTATATTTAAAAATTTAAGTTTTTATTATAATAAATTTTACTGTATAAAAATTATTTTTAATTTTTTAATTTTTATTAAATTATTTGTATTTATTAAACAACAATCTCATTAAAATTCTTTTTATTTCATTCATCTTAAGAATGAATTAATTTCATGAGTTTCATTATTTTTTCCTCTTCATTCTCTCCATTCTAAACAAACTGAAGAAAAGTTTTCCTTATAATTTCCCCTATCTCTTTTTCTCAAAAGAAACAAACCAATGGTTAGTGCGTTATGTAACAATTATGTTGGTTCTTTATTGTTAACATCTTCATAAATGCCCATGTACCTTCTTGCTATGCATTGTAGGTCATGTAGGCTATAACATATCTTAGGGTGTGTTTTTGGCTTGGACTTATGAGTTATGAGTGGACAAATTTATAAACTTTTTTTTATGTATTTTATTTAGGCTTGAGTTAGACAAAATTACCATCAACAATAAAGTTTTCGTAGAAATTCAAACCCAACATCATAGAGTATTGTAAAATAACTTTATAAAACTGATTTACCTATTTAATGGTTGAGAGTAAGTTATACTTACATCCTTAATATCCCCTCTAAATATTACTTTGACATCTCTTGGGGAGGTCAAAGTAAATTAAAAAAATGGTACATGATATTATGTTGTTTTATAAATTAGGAAAAGTTTGTGACGGTAAGAAAATAAGAGACATTCAATAAAATTTTATTAAACATGAGGGGATATAAGCGTAATTTGCTTTAATGTTTGAGTTTCAATCGTATTGTATTGTGAGGTTAATAAAATTATACTAAACATGAATATTTAAGTGATGAAAATATGATTTAAATATTAAATTTCATACTTTTTAAATCTAGCACACCTTCACTATGATGGACCACTTACTTTACTTTCAAGCCAATGCTTAAACATTTATATATATAAAGAGGGTGATATTTTTAGTTTCCTTGTAAATATATTTGTTGAAGAAAAGTCTGATTTGGGAAGAAACAATAAATTTTTACTTGATCAGACTCCTAAACTGTAACAGCCCTCGTTGGTGTGTTAGGTCCTTGAGACTAGTTATCTGTATTTTGTGATAATTTTTATGTGTACTGATGAATGAGCTACGACCGACTTGTTTATTTGTTTTGTTTTAAAGAGATTTTATGAGTGTGAGGTAGAGGTTGTGATTTTAAATATGTGAGTAATAGAAATAATTAGAAAAATAATAATGTGCCTAATAACATTAATAATAACAAAAACTTATAAAATAAGACATTAGGTGATTTAATATAAATATTTAAGTAATTATTTTAAATTATAAAACTGTGTAACTCCCCGGTTTGAGCCCAGAAATAATCCATGGGATTTGAGTAAATTATTTCTATCCCAAAACGTCCCTCATATCATTCCTAACAACTTTTGTGAAGAGCCCAATACCCAATTCTAAACAACCAAGCTTAAAAACGTTGATTTTAAGTTACCCGGGTAAGCCAAAATGCGTGTCTGTACGTATTTTGGGCGTAATTTATTCTCCCGATATTGGATTTGAGTCGTTCTTGTCCCAAAATCTCCGTATAAAATTTATCTACACCTTTTATGTTGACCACTAAGACCAGTTCTCATCCCATAAATCCCAGAAATTGAAACACTACATCAATTCACGTTTTTCCAACAACAGTTTGCACTAGGTGAAGTATTTTCCACATAACTCTCTCATATGACCATGAAATTGAATGCGACCTTCACTAAATTTTTCTTAACTCAATTATACACAACTTTGATGAAGAAATAAAAGCCCAAATCCCTACCCATTTGGCCCAGAAAATTAATTTATGCAAGGGACAAAAATCCCATCATAGCCCTGCAACCCTTTTGTATTTGGGTCATAACTTTATCAATTCTCAATGGATTCTTTTGTGCTTTATATCAATTTAAATAGAACAAAAAGTTCTACAACTTTTATGTTTAGCCCATTTGCAAAAACGGCCCAGAAAACCCTTTAAATGCACAAGCAAGCTGCTACCTTGCACTTGACACTTAAGCTTGCATGCACCATGGACCAATTAAATATCTCCACCATTTGGCCACTTGTCCCAACCATGCAACACACTTCACCACCTCACTACCAGCTGTAATGGACACATTTCACTTGCATGAAACAAGCTTGACACTTGCCCCACTCACTTGCATGGCCGTGTGACCCCTAGGGAGGTAAGAGACTTGCATGCAAAAATCCCATTTTCATTTCTCTTGCCTTGTTCTTGCTTGGTTCTACTTTCTCCTTCCGACTTAGAAAATTTCCAGCAACATTTCTTCTCTTTTTCTTATATCTCCTCTCATCTAAACATCATCCCACACCCATCATCATTCATCCTAAATCACAACACCACACTACAAAATTCAAGATACCACCTTTGATCATCAAATTTCTTCTTCTTCCTTCACCAAACAACAACATTTTCTTCACCATCCTACCACCAAAATCACGTTAATCCTCACCATCGATGCACCTATTTTTCTTCTCTTGATGAAGCATATAATGGAGTCCCAGGGGAAAGCACTTGAGGTCCTTGCCATTTTTCTCTTCAAGGGCGAAATTTTAGTGGTAAGGGGGAGTACCTTGCTTGTTTAAAATCCATGATTTAATACATGCAAGGTGAGATATAAGTGTTCCTTAGCACTTATATCCTAATGCTCTCTTAAAGATCTAACTTTTATGGTTTAATCTTGAAAATCCTTATAAGAAAATTAAGATCTTTAAGAAGTATTATGGCTGCACCATAGTTCTTGTTAAATCTTTTAAATTCTAAAGTTTTAATTATGATGGTCACTAACTTGAATTTTATTTCTGTAGATTTTTGGTTGTAACTCCATGCATGTGATAAATTGTTTAAATTATGTGTTGCTTGGTTTAATTTGTGACTTGTGGTGTGGTTGATATTTTAGGAAATATGAAATCCTTAAAAATGAGTTTTATAATAACTAGAAAACTAATATTGCTGCTGGAAATCTTTAATGTTTAGTAAACAGCTTAATAAATTTTAGATCCTAACATATAAACTTAAAAAGAAATGATTTTGTGGTTAAACATTGATAACGTGACTTGATCTTGAAAATTATATGATAAAAAAATAAATTTTAGTTTAATTCTGGAATTTTATTAAAAATAAAAACAAGTGATTTCTGTGGTAGCAATTAAATGATATGTTTATGACGTTAAGAAAATGAATTATAAGGATTTTAGAAGTTAATTCTTGGTAATTATTTGTGATGGATGATGTTGCTGTATTTTGATGTATTTAGGGTATTATTATGATTATAAAAATGTTATGGATGTGGAAAATAATAAAAGAATTGAAAGGGACCCGAGTTTAAGCGTGAACGGTACGTTGGAAATGGTATAAAATGCGTTTTTGTGAGTAAACGGATGAAATTGGCAAAACTGTTTTGGAGAGTTATTTGGTGGTATTATAAGTGAATTTTGAGCATAAGAAAAATACCCAAAGAAGAAAAATTGGTTGGAAGAATTTTTGACGCGCGATTTGTCCTTCAAACGTATTTTTATGAACGTTGGAACGATAAACTTTGGCAAATGGTAAATTTTTGTGTAGGGGCTGTTTTCTGGATAGAATTTATTTTTAATTTTATTATATTTAATTATTATTTTTAAAGTTAAACACTTCTGACTTTGGAATCACTCAAATCGGAATTTTCTAGATAAAATACGACGAAAACAATGTTTTGGACAAAGAAACGAAAAATTTACTATCTTGTATCTTACTTTAGAAAAAGAGAAGTCTTTTATTTTCAATATAAAATTAGGAGGATTACCTTATAATAAATAAGTATTTCATCTATTATTCTATGAAAAGTTTTAGAAAGACAAAATTAAATTAATTAGTTCATTATAAGAAAATACGACGAAAATGACTTTAGTAATCAAAAAATTAAGAAAGATTTTATACCTTATCCTTAAAATTCCCTTTTAATAAAAGAGCTTAGATTTTCTTAAGACTGTATTTCCAAGAAACATATTTGAAATTATGTTACTCTTTTTACTGAGATATTATAAACTTGTAAATAAATTGAATATCTTACAATAGAGGATTTTCTTATAAAAATTGTTTAGGAAATAACCCTGGTATTTCTAATGAAATGAATTCTTATTTCAATCTTCAAGCTTTATTACCTACTACATAGTTTTATGGCTTGGATACTTTACATGCTTTAAGGACAAATGCGTTATGTGAGTTAGGTTCCGTCTAGACTCCGGGCACCCTAAGTAATTGAGACAAGTACATGGCATTTTGCATTTGAAGTTGAGGAGGGATGTTGGAAAAATCCCTTAGAGCATACAGTGAGGGGTACACTGAAGAATCTGCCGCGCCTCGATATCCGAGGGCAGTCTAGGGAGTATCATCGGAGGCGGGAATTCCAAGTGGCATCAGATTCGCGCCCGTCGCTGGACAGCCCGTAGCAAACTCTGGTATACTTTGACAAGAGGCGGGATTTTCTATGACGGTGGAGTGCCCGTTCTATGGTGATGTGTGATATGTGTGATTGGCCATTTGATGATTGGGACTGTGAGTCCTTACCCATTTGTGAAAACCAGAACGAGGAAAGCTTCGTTCGCTCTAGTTAGGCCCCATTGCATATTGGTAATGAACTATGACTCATAGTAATTGAATCTAACACATGCATAGCATGCCATCATTATATGACTAACCCTCTGGTTGTTGTTGATATTTGTGTATGCGAAGCTTTATATGTCTATGCTAATGTATGCTGTATGTAAATTCTTTGTAGTTTAAAATACTAAGCCACCCTTGTATGTATATGTTATGGGTTGAGATCTTTGTACTCACCCATTTTGTTGTTGTGCGCTATTTTTCCTTTTCTGTGATCATCAGTTAAAGGACAAGGCGAGCGTGGGCAGGACTTGGAATACCTATAGTAGGAGACACCAGTTTGGAAGCGTCATCGGTGTATATTTTCTGTTTGCGTCAAGGTGGCTATAGACTCGACGTTTTATTTCGGTTATGTTGTTACTTTACTATAGTTGTTAGGAGCCTGTGAGCTCCGTACTCTTTTAAATACTCTCATGTTTAAAAGAATCGATCTATGTAATATATTTATTTTAAATCGTGTACTGATGATCACCAATAAAAAAATACTCCAATTTTTAGTGACTCCTTAATTAAATAGGACATTCCAGTGCAGGAATTTGTCCTAGTTAATCGAGGGTGTCACATAAACTATACGCTATTATCAAACCCTAAATTTGCTAATAACAAACATCAATGATTGGTCAAAAGAAGTCTGCTCTCATGTAATTTAACCTGTCTGTCTAAGTATTTCAGGAACTACACCAGTTGTAAAACATGGGAGAAGTTTTGTATCAACAAAAGTCTGATATGACTTTGTTGCACCTTAAAAAGTTTGATACACTCGCAGCCCCGTGTTCTGATGTATATCAAGAGTCAGACCTTTAGGCATCCTTAATCAAACAGAGAAGAACTTACTTCATATACCAAACCTCAACATTCGTGAATATATTTTTATGTTGCCTTGAAACTCATGCACTTATCAAGATAAATGTGCTTATCATCAAAAGGAACAAGAAACAAACCCGCAGAGTAGCTAACTCAGTGCTTGAAGATCCCAACATGATCCTTTGTGCAAAAATACAAAAAGCTGGTTCAAGTGAGTATGTGCGTCAGCTTAGTTTTATAGGATTACAGCTTTATATATTTTTCTCTGTTCAAATCAAATAAAGCAAGAAAATAACTTTATTTGTCAACGCCGAGTAAGGAACTATTTTTGTGCAAGAATAGAAGAACTCAAGTATTAGACTCTTCATGCACCTTACTGGAACAACAAAAAGTCCAATATCCCTCAAGCTCAAAGCTTATAACTTCTTCACAGTATTTTCAACAGATATACCTCCTTTCAAGAAGCAGCAACGGTTACCATTTACCCTCTATAAATACTCTTCAGAGATTGATGTAAAAGATATAGAGACAAGCAACAAACTTACAAGAGTCATATTTGCAAATGTTTATTGTCTTCATTTTCTTTATAATCAGTCTTTAAGTCTCTCAAAAGGCAAAGATCTTCTTTGTGTGTTTGCCTCTAGCAGACCTTGATCTTGTGTCTTTTCAACTTAGTGTATACACTCTTCTCTATATATCCTGAAACGCTATGTTTTGTGAGATACATTCTTTTTCTTCCAAACTCAATTTGTAAAGTCTGGTACATTACCAGCCTTAGTTGTCAGTGTGGAAAACACTGTTGGCCTGAAGAGGCTTTTGAAAGAATACTTGGGTTATTGAGCCAAGAGTGGCTTATTGAAAGAATACTTGGATTAAGCCAGAAGTGGCTGAAGTCAAGAATACTTGGTGCACTGGTCTGGTGCTGTTATTGTAAAGGAGATTTTATTGTGTTTATATGTTAACACAGGTTTTGATAATGACAAACAACACATCAGTTGAAGACTCAAGATCAAACATACACAAATTAATTATGTTTGATATATACAACAATTTAATTATGTTTGATGATATGAAATTTGATGAACACCAAGGATTTGACTCAAAGCACTTATAAAGGATTAGAACAAGTGAAAAATATTCATCCAAGTGCCTAAGAATCAAAGGAATCAAGCCATATGCAATTACATCTCAAAAAGGGTTGAACAAATCATGAAGAAGGACCAAACAACCCCATGAATCGATTCAGTGAAGGTGTGAATCGATTCACACATGTTTTTGCCCAGTAACTTAATTTTTTAAGGCTTGAATCGATTCAGAGCTTACCTGAATCTATTCACACATGAAAATTGGCCCAGTAACTTCAAAATTCATGCCTGAATCGATTCAAAATGTCTATGAATCTATTCATACATTCCAAATGTGCCGTGAATCTATTCAAAGTGCCTGAATCTATTCATATGCAATTGAATGTCAAAAATACACTAAATGAATCTATTCATGGTAAAAATGAATCTATTCATTTAGTTGAAAGTTAAATTTTGAATTTGAATTTCAAATCTGAATTGGAAACAACACTACGTGATTTGAAGAAAACAAAGAAAACATTGTTACTTGATTTAAGGAAAGCAAAGACACCATTACAGAATATAAGAAATGTGCCAAGCTCCACTACACTGAAAGGGAATTAAAGGAATAATTAATTGCAATAACACCAGCTTCAAATTGCTATAAATAGAGAAGGAAGCCAAGCATTTGATGTATCCCAAAAGAACGAAAATCACTCTCTACTCTATTCTCTGTTCTTTCTCTTAGCATAAGCTCTCTTTAATTTCTTATTTGCACATACATTCAGAGAGTTATAATTCTTAAGCTTAAATTTGTATATCCACTCTATTGGAGAGTTATTCTTGTATTCTTAAACACCAAATTCCTTGAGTTTAGGTTGGGTTTCAACCTTGTGAAATTGTGAGATTGACAGATTGGGTGGGGTGCCCTTGTACTTGTAAGAATTGAGTTCTTGAGTGTAGGACACTAGGAAGCTGCAATTGCTCAAAGTTTGTATCTCTAATCTCCAATAGTGGAATCCTTCAAGTGGGTTGCTTGAAGGCGAGACGTACACTGGTGTGGTGGAACTCGTTATATCGGTTTGTAATTTTCTCTTTCCCTACACTCTTTTAAAATTATGCATTTAAGTTGCTTGCTTACTTTGTTATTTGATATTGTTATTGCTTAACTTACCATCTCCATTAAGTATATAATTGTAAAAGAACTATATTCAAAAGCATTCCAAAGTAAAATTTTTAATACTCAATTCACCCCCTCTCTTGAGTAATTGAGGCCACTTGATTAACATTTACAATAATGGAAATCCTTCAAGTTTGAAGGGACCGGACATAACTTCTGTGTTGGAAGTGAACCGGTATAACCTCATGTGTTACTTTCTCTTTCCTGCTTTCATAAGTCTGATTGTCTGTGTTTAAATTTGGTCCATTTTGTGATAAGAGTCCGTGACTTATTCAACCCCCTTCTACATCAGACTCTGGACCATTAATTGGTATCAAAGCTTGTCCTTTTGGGCTGATTACTCTCTCAAGTGAAAAGGACAAAGATCTATGGTAACTATTCAAGGAAATCAACTGATCGTAGAAGGATCCTCAATCAACAGACCTCTAGCCTTCTTTGGAGAAGACTATCCATACTGGAAGGACAGAATGGAAATGTTCATAAAATTCACCCAATATAGTCTATGGACAATCATTATTAATGATGATTATGATGCTCCTGTTGATGAAAATAGAGAACCAAAATTTGAAGATAAATAGACTTTGGAGAAATCAAAAAGATGGGGTTGAATGCTAAGACTAGATTCTTACTTACTTATGCTCTCAGTAAGTCAGGATACAACAAAGTGTTTAGTTATAAATCAGCTAAAGAAGTCTGGGATGCTCTTCAACACAATTATGAAGGCACCTCTAACGTTAAAAGATCCAAGAAAATACTGTTAACTAAGCAGTATGATACTTTCAAAATGGAGGAACATGAGACCGTGGATCAAATGTTTGGAAGATTTCATACTCTGCTAAATGAGCTCAAAGCTCTTAGAACCATACCCTCTATAGAAGACATTAATGTAAAGCTTCTTGGATGTTTTCTAGAAAGGTTTGATGTTAAATGCTCAGCTTTAGAAGAATCTAAGGATCTGAGTACTTTCTCTTTGGAAGAATTACTTAGAGTACCTAGAGTGCATGAACTAAAGTTGAAGCAGAAGGAAGTCAACAAACCCTTCACTTCCAAAACCATTGCATTGAAGTCTAATGAGTCTAGAGGAAAATCTGAAGCACTAAAAGCAGAAGAATCCATAAGTTTTGATCCATACTCTGATAATTCAGAAGTTGATACTGATGATGAATTAGCTCTTGTAACCAAGAGATTTTACAGACTCTTAAAGAAGAAATCCAGACCTAACAAATTTCAAAAGAGGGATCACAAAGGTAAAAGTCAATGCAAGTTTAAAACTAACAAATCTTCTTTAGAATGCTTTAACTGTAGGAAGCCAAGACATATGAAAGCAAAATGTCCACTCCTAAGCAAAGGCAAAAAGGAAAAGAAAAGGTTTCCCAAAAGGCAAAAAAGTATAATCACATGGGATGATAAAGGATCATCTAGCTCAGAAGAATCAGATGAGGAAACAGAATCAACTTAAATGAGAAATTAGATTCTAAAGAAAGCTCTAGTGATTCAGACTCTAAAGATGTAAGTTATTTTGATCTCAAATAAAATTATGACCTGTTGTTTAATGATTTTTCTAAGCTTCTTAAGAACTTCAAAAGAATGAAATTAAAGCATGTTAACATGATTACTGATTTTGAAAATCAAATTTCAAAACTGGAAGAAGAGAAATTTGACAAAAATAAAATGGAGGAAAATGAAAGGATGCATTTAGAAGAGTTAAGTATACTTAGAAAAGAAAATGTTACTTTGAAAATAGATTTTAAAAAATCTAAGGTCTGCTGTAACTCACAAAATAAAGAAATCATTAAACTACAAAAGCAAGTTAGCTCTCTTACTTTAGACCTAAGCAAGTTTGTAAATAGTACTGAAAATTTGAATTTGCTATTGGGAAAGTCTCATGGCAATCATAAAAGGGCAGGTGTAGGATATGTAGAGAATAATGATTTCGAACAAGTTTCACCTTCTTCATTTACTTTAAAGAATCATAAACATGTCAAATATAACTACTGTAAGAAGCATGGCCACTCAATTAATGATTGCAGAAAAAGGAAGAAAAGAAATGAGAAAATTGCTAACAATGCAGGACCCAAAAGGATTTGGGTACCTAAGTCATTAATCATTCCAATTGTAGATGTGCTTGAAAACAAAGACAAAGTCTTTGCACTAGTATTTGGATAATGGATGCTTGCACCATATGACAGAAAGAAGGTCCATGTTCCTAAACCTGGAATAATTTAAAGGAGGAATAGTAACCTTTGGTTGCAACCAGACTGGAAGGATCATAGGGTCTAGTATAGTGGGTAAAATGCCTTCACCTGTTATTGAAAATGTGTTTCTGGTTAAGGGTCTAAGACATAACCTACTGAGCATTAGTCAATTTTGTGACAGTGGATACAAAGTCTCTTTTGATAAAGAAAAGTGTACTATCATTAACCACGATGGATCCATACTCTTTAATGTAAATAAACATCACAACCTATATAAGGTTGACCTAAATGAGCTAAATAATCAGAATGTAACATGTTTATTTTCCAACTTTGAAGAGAGATAGATCTGGCATAAAAAACTTGGACACGCAAGGCTGAAGCATATTTCAAAATTTCACAAAAAAGGTCTTGTTAAGGGATTCCTTCAACAGTTTCTTGCCTTATGAAGCATGCCAAAAAAGGAAACAACATGAATCATCTTTTGAAAACAAGAATGTTGTTTCCACTGTCAGACCTTTAAAATTGTTACATTTAGATCTATTTGGGCCATCTCAGGTGTAAAGTCTAGTAGGAAAGAAATATGGATTTGTCATTGTTGATGACTATACAAGAATGACCTGGATATACTTCTTAACTCACAAGGATGAGTCTGTTAAAGTATTCAAGATTTTCTACAAGAAAATCCAGAATGAGAAAGGATTATGTATTGGTACAATAAGAAGTAATCATGGCAGAGAATTTGAAAATGATGGTTTTGAAAAATTCTATAATAAGTCAGGTATTACTCATAGTTTTTCTTCTCCAAGAACATTTCAACAAAATGGTGTTGTGGAAAGGAAAAATAGATCTCTGCAGGAAATTGCCAGAACAATGCTTTGTGAAAATAATTTTTCAGTACTTATGGGCAGAAGCTGTGAGCACTTCTTGTTATATTCAAAACAGAATTCTTATCAGAAATATACTAAATAAGACTCCTTATTAATTGTGGAAAGGAAGGAAACCCATCATCTTATATTTTTATCCCTTCGGTTGTATCTGTTATATTCTTAACACAAGAGATCATTTTAGAAAATTTGATTCCAAATGTGACAAAGGAATATTCATAGGTTATTCAACCACATCAAAATCTTATAGAGTTTTTAGCACTAGAACTCAAACCATTGAAGAAACAATGCATGTAAGGTTTGATGACTTTCAAAATACTAACAGGAGATTGACAGATCTAGATGCTGATGATGCAGGTACACTACAACAAGAAGTTGAACCAGAAAAGTAAGTAACAGACCTTGACCAATCAGAATCTGATGAAAAGAAAGAAAAAGAGTTTGATCAAAATCAGTCAATAATAGAACCAAAAAAGAAAAGAGATTGGATGTTTAAAGTTTATCATCCTTTAGACCTCATTATTGGAGATCAAGCAACTAGAAGTAAAACCAAATCCAAGCTTCTCAATCAGTCCTTTATTGCACTGGTTTTAGAATTGGAACCTAAACCTGTTGTAGAAGCTTTAGAAGACACTGACTGGATCATTGCCATGCAAGAAGAACTCAATCAATTTGAAAGAAACAAAGTTTGGAGCCTTGTTCCAAGACCTAAAAACAAGAGTATCATAGGCACAAAATGGGTCTATAGAAACAAGCTTGATGAAGATGGGAAAGTAATCAGAAACAAAGCCAGACTTGTAGCTCAAGGATATGAAACCTCTGCCCTTATAACAGACTAGAGGCTATCAGGATACTTCTTACATTTGCGACATTTAAAGGTATCACGTTATATCAAATGGATGTTAAGAGTGTTTTTCTAAATGAGTTTATTGAAGAAGAGGTCTATGTAAAACAACCTCTTGGTTTTGAGGATGTATCTTTTCCAAATCATGTTTTCAAACTTAGTAAAACACTATATGGTCTGAAATAAGCTCCAAGAGCTTGGTACAACAGACTTAGTACATTTTTAATTTCAAAAGGCTTTACTAAAGGAAAAGTTGACACAACCCTGTTTAAAAAAAGCTCTAGAAAGAACTTTATTATTATGCATATCTATATGGATGACATTGTTTTTTGTGCTACTGATAATGGTCTATGTAAAGATTTTTTTGAAATGATGCAAGTAGAATTTGAAATGAGTATGATGAAAGAACTTAAATTTTTCCTTGGCTTGTAAACTAAACATACCACTGATGGAATTTTCATCCATCAATAGAAGTATACCAAAGAGTTCTTTAAAAAATTTAACATGGCAAATGTCAAGTCTATGAGCACTCCCATGCATCCTAATTGCATAATAAATAAAGATGATTATAGTACATCAGTGGATCAGACCTTATACAGAGGAATGATAGGTTCACTTGTGTATCTAGCATCCAGCAGACCTGATATAATGTTCAGTTTTTACATGTGTGCAAGGTATCAATCAGAACCTAAGAAATCATATTTATCTGTTGTGAAAAGGATTCTAAGATATTTTGTAGGAACAACTAATCTTGGGTTATTCTACAAAAGAACAGACTCTTTTTCCCCATCTGGATTCTGTGATGCAGACTTTATAGGTGATAGAGTAGATAGAAAAAGTATAAGTGGAGGATGCCACTTTTTGGGAAAATGTCTGATATCATAGGGAAGCCAAAAACAAAATTCTATTACACTCTAAACAACAAAAGCAGAGTACATGTCTGTAACATGCTGTTATTCTAAACTTTTTTGGATAAAATATCAGCTTGAAGATTACTCAATCAAAGAAGGAGAGATTCTAGTATACCGTGATAATACAAGTGCAATAAATCTTTCAAAGAACTTCATACAGCATTTCAAAGCTAAACACATAGAAGTAAAATATCACTTTATCAGAGATTATGTGCAAAAAGGAATTCTGGACATGAAGTTTGTGGACACAGATCATCAATGGGCAGACATCTTCACAAAACCTCTAACTGAGGCGAGGTTTGCTTTTATTAAGCATAATAACTTAAGAGAAGTCTGATGCATGATATGTCTGATGCATATATTGTTTGATGCTTGATTTGTCTGATCCCATACCCACTTCTACCTATTTTTCAGAGAAAATGACTAAGTCTTTTGGGATTCGTGTTAACTGTCAAAACATTTTATAATTTCATTGCCTTTTATTTTAAAATGTATAACGTGGCAACATTTAATGTCTTTTTATGTAACTGTCATCTGAACGTGTATTCTCTCTCCCCCTTAATGGTTAGTTTTTTGTACTCTTTAAATATTGGTCTTTTCATTTGCATTTCCCATATTTGCTAAACCTTACATTTCCCTTTTGAAAAACCTCTTCTTCTTCTAAAAACCTAAAACCTTTATTCTTCCTCGAGCATCTATAATAGCACTCAAAGCTTCTCACATTGTGGAGTCCTCTTACTTCCACCCTGAGCAACACAAAATGGAAGGAAGGGATATCACTGAGGAGCTCAACGGAATTGGTTGGACCAATTTCTGTATGACTAGAGAACCATACTCTCCATCCTTTATTTTGGGTTTCTGGAAGATTTCCTCTGTAGACAAATCCAAATGCATTGTATTGGGAAGAATAAAAGGGAAGATTGTTAAAATTTCTAAAGATGTTGTGGTTACTGTGATTGGCTTTCCATCAGTAAGAGAAATGTTTACAGAGACTTTTGCATATGATTGTGTATCAAGTCTGGAGATAAACAAGGCATTCTACGAGACTGCTCATCCAGCCAAAGCTGTTTCAAGAATTCTCCTTCCAAAAGTGAAGATGCTTCATTTAGTAATGAAGTAGGTGTTCTGCCCTTACAAAAGTGCTAAGGGCATTGTCTCAAAGCTGGATAGATTCTGCATGTATTTCATGTTGCAGAATGAGAAGGTCAGCCTCCCAAATGTCATCATGACTTATCTGATCTCCTTAGTTAGAAAGAAATAGAACAAAGTTCCTTATCTAGGAGTGTTGATAAAGTCTTTGCCCTAAAGAATAGAGACTCAAATAGTGCCAGATCTGATAGAGCTTTCCTCTCTAGTAAGCAAGCTGTCGGCCTTCTCATCTCTATTTGATTAATTGGTAGAAAAGACTTCCCCTTCACATATGAAGAAGAAAAAGTCTGCTACTACTGAAGTAAGGAAGGAAAAGGCTGAAGGTCCTCTTGTTAAAGAAGTTCCCAAGAAGAAGAAGATGAGTGAGAAAATGAAGTGTTCTGCTAAGAAAGCCAAAGACATGGTTCTGAACTTCTCTAACAAAAGTTAAGATTCAGCCTTGGAAGTTAAGCCTTTCAGAGTCATCCCCCCCTTCACCACCAACAAAAAAGTCTAAACCCAAGGAGTCAACACAGTCTTTAGACACTGATGATGATCTCACTTTGAGTCAACTTTAGAAGAAGAAAGAGCCTTCCTCTCAGCCTCTCCAACCTCAACCTCTACCTCAATAGACCTCTTAGCAAACCCCTTAGCAAAAAGTTGTTCAAGGTGCTCAGGTGACCCCTCAATAAGTATCCTCTCAGTAACGAACCTCTCAATCATAAAAGAAAACACCTCAGCAACAGCAACCCTTAATCAACTTATGTCAAAAATTCATCAACATCTACACCACCTTGCATCCTGAGATATCCGTGCATGGATTATCTGGAATCAAATGGTCAAGAAAGGTAAATGAAATGAAGACTGATTATTAAACTTCAATAAAGGCATATCATGATGAACTCTTAAAGTGTAGTGATTATCCAAACTTCGTTGACTATGTAACCTTCATTTCTAGGCATCTGAAGAAGTTTCCTGAGGTTGATGTGAAGAAATGGAATAACATAGATTGGATGAATCGCTTCTATGAACTAGTTGGTCAGTACCAGAGTGATAAAGCCAACTTTAAAACCTCTCTCAAGAGAAACCATTTAGACCCTTCAACTCTCTTTAGGTCATCTTCAAAAAGAGCAAAGATTGATTTAGTAAGCTGTTCTTAACCCATCTCTTCTACTATCCCTATCTCTTCACAAATTCCACAACCCATTTCCTTATCTATTATTCCTCCTTCATCCTTGAACCAGACTTCATCTAACCCCTGGCTTGCCATTGTTCCCCTTTCTGAACCTTCCACTGCTAGCCTTCCATCTCAGTAACCCCCTCTTGTCCATACCCTCCTTAATTTACCAACCTTTACCTTCTACAAACCCATCTTTGATCCATCAGACCCTGGCTACAAAAACCCACATAATCTTGCCATTGTCTGCAACTCAAATTTTGTTAGCCGTAAAATCTGTATCATACCCAATGCACTTAAATTTATCCTTCCTATGCCCATAGAGATTCTGCTATCCTACCCTGACCTCCTTTCACTAGATGATATTGCCATGTACCAGGTTTTGATAGTTGGACAGGTCTTTGTTGCTAAAGATCTAAGGTTTAGAGTTGTTGCTCTTGATTTTGATCCCTTGAAGAACAGACCTATTGCTCTTCCTTGGAAAAAGATCGTGGTTTGTCCAGACAAAATTCAGGTTAAGAAGACTTGGATAAATTTAGGAAGACTGAAGAAGCCTATGCCTCCCAGGTATAAGCCTCATTACAAGGGTCCTCTCAGACCTCGTCAGCTTCTTGAAGCCAACCTTCACATCATTCTTTCTACTCCCAATCCAAATAAAGCTCATGCGGATGCTCTCTGGTGCCAATATCTATGGGCCATTCAAGAAGAAGGATTTTCCTCTTTTAACTCCTTTCTTGAAAACCCTCTTTTTCAATATTGCCCCTCTGTCATTTGCTTTAATTCACCTTTTATTTTCGTTATTCACACTCGTTATTTTATCCTTATCTCCTCTGCAACATCCTCTTTGTTCAACTCTTCTCTCACTAGATATGATAGAATTCTTTTGAGTTGGAGAAACTTGTTAGAAATTAGTCCGATGAATGTTCTTTTTATTTTATGAAGAATGCTTTGTTCCAATTCATTTGCTCTGATATATCAGATTTTATCAACTCTGATACATATGATTGCTTTAACATATCTTAATTCAAGTTAATAAGTAAATGACTTTTAAGCTCTGATCTTTATAAATTTCAAATTATCTAAAAATCTAAAGAATATCCAAAATATGCCTATTTTGATGTTTTGCATAACTATATACTGATTTGTTAATAAACTTCATTTGTGAAAAAGACTTGATGTTTGCTATCAATAAATATGAGGAGATTGTTAAAGAAAAGTATGATTTGGAAAGAAATAATAAATTTTTACTTGATTAGACCCTAAAACTATGCGCTATTATCAGACCCTGAATTTGCTAATAACAAACATCAATGATTGGTTAAAAGAAATTTTCTCTCATGTAATCTAACCTGTCTGTCTACATATTTCAAGAACTACACAGGTTGTAAAACATAGGGGGAGTTTTGTATCAACAAAAGTCTGATCTAATTTTGTTAGACCTTAAAAAGTTTGATACACTCGCAACCTCATGTTCTGATGTATATCAAGAATAAGAACTTTAGGTATCCTTAATCAAACAGAGAAGAACGTTACTTCATAGACCAAACCTCAACGTTTGTGAATCTATTTTTATGATGTCTTGAAACTCATGAACTTTTCAAGACAAATGTGCTTATCATCAAAAGGAATAAGAAACAAACCAGCAGAGCAGCCAACTCAGTGCTTGAAGATCCCAACATAATCCTCTGTGCAGATATACAAAAAGATGGTTCAAGTAACCGTGTGTCAGCTTAGTTTCATAGGATTACAACTTTATCTTCTTCTCTCTATTCCAATCAAATAAAGCAAGAAAATAAATTTATTTTTCAACATCGAATAGGGAACTATTTTTGTACAAGAACATAAGAACTCAAGTATCAGACTCTTTATGCACCTTGTTGGAACAACAAAAAGTCTGATACCTCTCAAGCTCAAAGCTTACAACTCCTTCACAGGATTTTCAACGAATATATTTCCTTTCAAGAAGCAGTAACGGTTACCATTTGCCTTTTATAAATACTCTTCAGAGATTGATGCAAAAGATATAAAGACAAGCAATAAACTTACAAGAGTCATATTTGTAAATGTTTATTGTCTTTATTTTCTCTGTAATCAGTCTTCAAGTCTCTCAAAAGGCAAAGATCTTCTTTGTGTGTTTGCCTCTAGCAGACCTTGATCTTGTGTCTTTTCAACTTAGTGTATACATTTTTCTCTGTATATCCTAAAACGTAAAGTTCTATAAGATACACTCTTTTTCTTCCAAACTCAATTTGTAAAGTTTGGTGTGTTACCAGCCTTAGTTGTTAGTGTGGGAAACACTATTGGCCTGAAGAGGCTTTTGAAAGAATATTTGAGTTATTGAGCCAAGAATGACTTGTTAAAAGAATACTTGGGTTAAGCCAGAAGTGGTTGGAGTCAAGAATACTTGGTGCATTAGTTTAGTGCTGTTATTGTAAAAGAAATTTTACAATGGTGGAAATCCTTCAAGTTTGAAGGGACTGAACGTAGCTTTTGTGTTGGAAGTGAATCAGTATAAATCTCGTGTGTTACTTTCTCTTTTCTGCTTTCATAAGTCAGCTTATCTATGTTAAAATTTGGTTCATTCTGTGATAAGAGTCTATGACTTATTCAACTCCTCCATTTTAAGTCAGACTTTGAACCATCACACTATATTTGCCTCAAAACTATACGGGGTAATAATTTGATGGAACTTGTGAGATAACTAACGAGAAGCTTGTTTGAGACCATAAATGAATTTCTTAAGTTTGCATACTATAGACTTTGAATCACCGGACACAATTTTCTGGTTGTATCATATAAATCATTTCTTCAATGGCACCATTAAGAAACACGGTCTTTACATCCATCTGATGAAGCTCTAAATAATAATGAGCTACTAGTGCCATTATTATTATAAAAGAAAATTTTGAGGAAATCAGATTAAAAGTTTGTTTGTAATCAAAGTCTTCCTTTTGAGTGAAACCTTTAGGAACTAAGCTAGCCTTATATCTCTTGATATTACCTTTTGAATCCTTCTTTATTTTAAATATCCATTTACAACCCATAGGTTTTACACCTTCAAGTAATTCAACTAGATCTAAAACATTATTGTCTTACATTGACTTCATTTCTTCTTTCATGGCATCAATCTACTTTTGAGAGTTGGCACTATGCATAGCTTAACAAAGTTAACAGGATCATCCTTTGTTAAACCAGTGTCATCTTCATGTTCTTGGAGATATACAATAAAATCATCTGGAATTCCACTTCTCTTTTCTCTAGTGGAACTTATTAATGGTAATTCTTGAGGTTGTTGAGGTTGCTCTATAGGTATTTGAAGGAGAAACGTATTTTTGTGTTGTTCTAAAATATTGTCAAGGATAATAATTTGAAAGTTGTATTCTATTATTTGAGTTATTTCTTGAATAACAATAGGTACAAGGACCAGATCATTGTCAATGACAGGTTCTTCCTCAAACACAACATTTTTTATGTTCTCTTCCTTTTTAAACTCAACCTCCTCAAGAAATCTTGTATTTTCCCGCTTCAAAAAAGGATCTTAAGGCGGGATTGTAAAGCTTATAACCCTAAAAATGTTATGATATTCAACAAAATAACAAATTAAGATTCTTGAATATATCTTTCCTTCATTATAGCCTGTATGGCCATGTCTTAGTTGAAGAACCCTAAATATGCAAGTGCCTAATCCTTGGCTATTTTCTAGTGTAAAGCTCATAAGGGGTTTTGTTAAGCTTTTTATTTTGTACTCTATTAAGGATGTAGACTGTAGTCTTTAATGCTTCTCCCCAAAGTGAATTTGACAAAGAAGAATGACTAATCATACACCTTACTATATCTTTAAGAGTTTGGTTTCTTTGTTATGCAATACCAAAGCGTATTGTGGAACAATTCCATACTCTAAGAAAAAACGTAAAAGGTCTTGACCATTGCTATCTTGATTCGTCAGATCTGCTATAGTATTCACCACCGTGATTCAATTTAACAGCTTTAATTTTCTTTCCAAGTTGAAGTTCAATTTCAACTTTGAAAGACTTGAAAACATCCAACGATTAGGACTTCTCATACATCAAGTATAGGTAACTATATTTAGAATAGTCGTCTATAGACATAATAAAGCACCATTGTCCATTCTAATAAGCCATAGGGAAAAGACCATAAATGTTTTTATGCATTAGCTCAAAGATATCTTTAGCTCTTTCAGCACCTAATTTCCTTACATTTTTTCTTTTTCCCTTAATGGATCAAGAATTTCATCATACATAAGTCTTTGAATTCTCTCTTTAGATATATGGCCTAAGCTTTTATGCCATAAGTTGACCGGATTTTCTTTTAACTTTTGCTTTGTTCCTTGTGAACTTATTTGTAGTATTTTATTAGAGAGCTAATGACATCAAACAAATATAAATTATCAATTAAAGAACCAAAACCAATAACATTTGAATTTTGGTAGAGACTAAATTTATTATTTCCAAATGAACAAGAAAAATCGTATTTGTCCAAACCAAAAATAGAAATAAAATTCTGTTTAAAAGATGACACAATAAAAGTCTCAAATAAATTCAAATAAAATCCATTTTTTAGTTGTAATCTAAATGTTCCAATAGCCTCCATTGTAACTTTGTTGCATCATCAACAAAAATAAATCTTTCATTATCACTTAGCGATTGACTTCATAGACAATCTTACATAATTATACTTATGTAAGTAGTAGCACCAGAATCTATCCACTAAGTATCTTTAGGAACAAGGGCTAAATTAACTTCAAAACAAACTAAAGTGGGGGAGTTTACTTTTCTTTACGCGTCATATGTAACATCCCTGATATTTTAATAAAAATTATGAAGAGTGGAAAATATTAGCAAATGTTTTAGAGACTTATTTAATATTTGACCTGCCTGAACCGGGGTCAAGGAATCTGGTGTCGGGCCAGCCTCAGATGTGAGGACCAAACAGGTGTTGAAGATCGGTTGTACATTGGAGGACGGTCAAAGACGTACTGTCTTGTGACTGATGCTTATCCGGTGTGAGGAGAATGCCTAACTCAGAACTATAGTCCGGATCAACCTCTTATAATGACTGAGGAAAACAGATGTACGTAACCAGGATGTGAGAACGAATGAAATATCCGATCTCTCAAGCGTTAGCTCGGATTTTCGAGGTGTGGACACTACGGCAGGATACCGGTTGGCCGGTATCCAGATCGAGTCAATACTCTTATGAAGTATTAGACAGTTACGAATAATTAAACATTGTGAAAGCAAATAAGCGTAGTTGGTTGGTAATTATAAAAGAGTTCAATGTGATGAAATTGATTAAAACTTTTAATGAGAATGCAAATGAAATAGGGGAAAAGGCTGTCTTGCCCCTGAGCTTTATATAAAAGGAAATTTTCTCTCTCCCCTCTTCATTATTTGCGAACCACTTCTTCTTCTTGGTCTGTTCTTCTTCTTCTTCGTTTTCTCCTCTCTCGTTGCTGAATTGCATGCTCTGGAGGAGGACTCCGTTCGTGTTAAAACTTCAATCGAACCCCATTCCTGTGATTGTGGCCTCAAGGTGAGTCCACTGATCCGTTTTATTTGTGGCTCCTTATCCCTTTCGTTTCTCTGGTAGCCAAGGGCCATGCATGGCTGTATTCGAGTCTGTTCTCCACTCCTTTGGTGAGTGTGAGCTCAAATGTGGCCTAAGAGCTGAGGGCGATGAGTTAACGGGTTTTTACATTCTGACCCGTTGGTAGTAGATTAAGCAACGAAAGGCTGAGTGACGGAGCTGAGACTGCGAATCCAGTGCTCAGAGGAAGGGACTGACACCGGGAGCAGATCATCGAAGCGTGGAACCTAGGTAAGGGGGTGTTCGGGTTATGATTAATTAGAATAGGACTTACTTCCTATCCGAGTCGTTGACTGGTATGAACAGGGTAAGAAAACGTTATTGAATGTTGTTGTGTGCCTATGTTTGTGCATGTGTGACTGTGTACACCGATTAGTTGAGGATCGGGTGTGTGGCTGAGTTAATCATGTCATGAGCTTGAAATATTCAATGTTGAGATGATCGGTGTTATAATGTGAATCTGGGTTTGACAAGCAGGTCACCCGAGTGATGAGAAATTGATGTTAATGGCCACGTTTGATATGCAAAATGTGAACTGTATGTATGACTATGTGGTGTGGGACGGCCGACGGTATGTTATAGCCCCTCATTTCTGGCTCCCGTGGTTTTTGTGCCCAGTTGAGCTACCCAGTGGTCAAGTAGGACTCAGTGGTCGAGGTGGAGAGTCAAGTAGGACTCGGTGAACCAAGCAGGGTTCACGGGGTGTCAAGTAGGACCCCCAGCTGAAGGCCGATCCTTTAGTATCCGGATACTAAGAGTCAAATTGCATGAGAGTCAGTGGTGATTATTGATGAATTTGATATAATTGCTAAGTTGAGTTGATATGTTCATTGTGTGCAACGTGCTATAATTTCCGAGTGTGACTTGATAAATCTCCAAGTGAAAATTTAATATATTTGATGAGTATGAATTGTTATCTTTACTGAATGCTGTTGTTGGGTTTTGCCGAGTGAACTACTACGATTTCTAAATGAGACTTATACATATATATACCTAGCGTGATTTTTCATTAAGTTTGCCGAGTGAAATTCACTATTATGATTGTTGAGTATGATTTGAAAGAGGGACGAAGATGCATTCAGATAGAACATATATATATATATTTAACTTGTTAAATTCCGCTCTATATTAATTATGATGCCAAACACTCACCCTTGCTGTTATTGTAATTTAGTAACTAGTGACAGGGAGGAAGCCGGAGCCATGGAGTCATGCCAAGGGGGAGATCGATGCCAAGGCCCGAGTGACTTTGAGTGATTGTGTAGAGTATATGTGTGTATAAGGAGTTTCCGAGTGTTTAATACTATCTGTGTGCCAACTTAAATTGAATCGGATGCGAATTTATATTTTAAAATACATTGATATATATATATGTTCTCATGTTTGCTGTGACAGCTCATTAACTAGCAGATTCATTCCCGAGTGAGGGATAATCGAGAGATCCCCTTCCGGGTGGAAGGTTAGCATGTCCCGAGTGGGATTGGTTGGGAGAGAGATTCCGAGTGAAGAAAGTGTATAAAGATTCTGAGTGAAGAAGGTGTATCATGATTCCGAGTGAAGAGAAGTTGGATGTGTCCGAGTGGAAATATGAGTTTCTTCCGAGGGAAGTAAGGATAGGGTATTCACTGAGTGAGGATATCCGGAGAAGTGATAACCTAGTGAAGGAGGTTGAATTATCCCCGAGGGAGTTATGACCGAGCGAAGCTCTCTGAGGGAAAGGTAGTAATGAGTCAAGTGTGGAATGTCCGAGTGAATGGAAGTTGAGTGTTTTCCGAGTGAAACCCTTTTGCCGAGTAAACCATTTCACCGAGTGAAACCCCATGTGAGTCCGCATGTGCGTCTTGTTTGCTCAGACTTTAGGGTGGCATTCGCTCAAGCGAGTCGGCACTCGCTTAAGCGACTCTCGGATTTCGCCTAGGTACCTTGGGGTCTCGCTTAGGCGAATGACCCCTGTCCTCCTCTTCTTCTTCTTCTTCTTCTTCTCCCGCTGTTGTAACTCCACTTTACCGAAGGATGTATTCCGACCGGATATTATTTCGCGTACACTCTTATTATTACTTTGATTATATTTAAGTGAATACTAATTATTATCAAGGCCGAGTGGAACCATTTTCGATCGGTTATTATTTTAACATACTTTTATTTAAGGATTTATTTTAGAAACGGTTTTGTTCATTCTGAGTATGATTTCATGTAACTAAAAAAGGTAAATATTATTTTACATTAAGGCCGAGTGGATTATTTATTAGGGGAAGTAGATACCAATTCATATTAAGATACAAATTCTTATTCAAACCTGAAAATTTATTTTGAAAATAATTAGCCGTATGTAAATAAAAAGGGTAAATCAACCTAGGATGTTATAGTTGGTATCAGAGCGGTTCTTTATAGAGCCGGGTGTATGGGTCAATCTAGTGATTGTATGAGTCCTATAAGGGCTGGTTGCATTCAATTGTATTTTGTTTTGCTTGTGCAGCTTGGCATCGTTCCCTTAGCACTCCATTGGCGTGGTATTTTATATGTGTAAGGTAAATTTCTAACTCCCTGGTTGGCATTGGTTATTAATGGTGATGTGTTTGCTCATTGTAGAATTATAATATGGCCGAAGGAACCAGTTCCGGGGGAGGAGACGATTTCTTCTCCAAATTTACCCAGCTGATGAGTAGGACCGAGTCTGGTCCCACTCTGGATAAATTCCTGAAAAGGAATCCCCCGGCTTACAAGGGAGGACACGATTATGACGGGGCATACATTTGGATCAGGGACATAGAGCAGGTCTTTGAATACTTCGAGTGCTCGGAAGAACAAAAGGTTTTGTTTGCTACTTATCAATTAAAGGACGAAGCTAGAGTATGGTGGTCTCGGGTGAAGGTGCAGATGAACACGGCAAATGAGCCGCTAGTATGGGCAAATTTTCGAAGGAGATTCCTTGTTAAGTACTTCTCGGATAACTACAAAATCCGGAAGGAAATGGAATTCCTGAAGTTGGAGCAAGGCCGGCTGTCTGTGGCCGAGTACACCAGCAAGTTCGACGAGCTGTGTGATTTTTACCATCCTTTCTCGTTAGAAGGGACTGAGGGCAGCAAGTGTGCTGAATACGAGGCTGGACTACAGATTGAACTCCGTAGTGTAATTGTACCGATGGAGATTCGGGACTACCCGACTCTGGTGAACAAAGCTAGGCTGACTGAAGAGGTGCAGTTACAAAGGACGTCTCAGCCGAGAGACAAAAAGCCACTGAAAGCAAAGGGGTTCAGCTTCAAGAGGATGGGCCAATTCTTTCGGGGCGGCAAGTCTTCCGCCACCTCTTCATCCTCTTCCAGTCGGGGTTCTACTGGCCGATCGGTAATCTGTCTGGTAGCCGTGCATGCTACAATTGTGGCCAGGAGGGTCACATTGCCAAATACTATCAAGCCAATCAAATTGTGTGCTTCCAGTGTGGACAACCGAGGCACCTCAGACCCGATTGCCCTCAGAGGCAGCAGCAGGGCAGGCAGGGCAACCGAGCCAACCCTTCTAGAACTCGGGGTGCCAATTTTCAGAGAGGAGGCAGGCATGGTGCTGGTCGGGGAGGCCAACAATCGGGAAGATCCGATGCCCAGTCCAGTGGTGCCCAGAATGCCATGACCGGGCGGGTATTCGCTTTTGATGCCTCGAAAGCCATGAGGAATGACAACTTGGTGCAGGGTAAGTGCCTCATCTGTGGCTATCTTGTTGATGTAATTTACGATTCGGGCGTGACCCATTCATTTATTTCCGAGAGTTGTGTGCGACAGCTTGGTTTGTCGATCCGTTTAATAGAGAACGCTCTTATTGTTTCCACTCCAACCGGTTTCACTTTTCGCGCAACCACCGTGTATAGAGAAATGCCGATGCAAATCGAAGACCGTACTTTCCGAGTGAATTTTATCTATATGCTGTTGAGGAACTTAGATGTTATTCTAGGTCTTGATTGGCTAGCTGCTAATCATGTGATGGTCGACTGCTATCGGAAGAGTATTGTTTTCTCCCAGGAACTCGACACGAAGGACGTGGTGAGTGATGTCTCAGCCACATATGTTATTTTATTTTCTTCAGAGGGTCGGTATAACCTTCTGCCGAGTGATATTCCAATTGGTTGCGAATTTCCTGATGTTTTTCCGGAAGAAATTCCGGAGTTGCCTCCCAGTCGGGAGATTGATTTTTCTATTGACTTGATTCCCGGGGCCGAGCCTGTGTCCCGAGCGCCATATAGAATGTCTTCGATGGAATTGGCCGAAGTAAAGAAACAAGTAAATGAACTGCTGGAAAAAGGCTTTATCCGACCGAGTGCTTCACCATGGGGCGCTCCAGTGTTATTGGTAAAGAAAAAGGACGGTAGCATATGGATGTGCATCGATTACCGACAGCTGAATAAACTGACGATTAAAAATAAATATCCATTGCCTCGGATTGACGATTTGCTGGACCAGTTGAGAGGCGCCGTCGTGTTTTCTAAGATCGACTTGAGGTCGGGATACCACCAGATCCGAGTGAAGTCGGAAGATATTCCGAAGACAGCGTTTCAGACTCGGTGTGGGCACTTCGAGTACATTGTAATGCCCTTTGGAGTGACGAATGCCCCTGCCATCTTCAGGGACTACATGAATCGGATTTTTCAACCATACTTGGACCACTTTGTGGTGGTATTCATTGATGACATTCTGGTGTATTCAAGGTCGGTTGAGGAGCATGCTCAACACCTTCAGATTGTTTTGCAGATACTCCGAGAGAAGAAGTTGTATGCTAAACTATCCAAGTGTGATTTCTGGGAAAGTAGTGTATAATTCTTGGGACATGTGATTTCCCGAGAGGGCGTCTCGGTTGATCCGACTAAAATTGAGGCGGTTATGGCTTGGGAGAGGCCAAGGTTGGTAACTGAAATCAGGAGTTTCCTTGGATTAGCTGGATACTATCGACGTTTCATTGAAGGGTTCTCTCGGATTGCACTTCCTCTGACGCGGTTAACAAGAAAAGAGAGTCCCTTTGTGTGGTTGGAAAAGTGCGAGCTGAGTTTCCAAACTCTCAAACGATGTTTGACGACTGCCCCGGTGCTTGCATTTCCCGATGTAACACGGGAATTTATAGTGTATTGTGATCCATCCAAGTTCAGTTTGGGATACGTGCTGATGCAATCTGACCGGGTGATTGCCTATGCTTCCTGGCAATTGAGACCCCATGAATTGAATTATCCGACCCATGATCTGGAGCTAGCGGCAGTAGTGTATATATTAAAGATTTGGCGTCATTACCTTTATGGGTCCCGTTTTGTGGTGTTCAGTGACCACAAAAGCTTGAAGTATTTATTCGACCAAAAGGAGCTAAATATGAGGCAGAGAAGATGGGTGGAGTACTTGAAAGATTATGACTTCGACTTGAAGTACCACCCGGGCAAAGCGAATATTGTTGCCGATGCACTGAGCAGGAAAGTGTTGCACGCGGCTTACTTGATGGGCAGAGAGCAGGAATTGCTGGAGAACTTTAGGGACATGAACATTGGAGTCGTTATGGACGCTCCAAACAGAAAGACAGTCGGAATGTTGAAGATCTCCAACGAATTTCTGGAGTCTATTGTTGCTGCTCAGAAAGATGATGAGGAGTTGTTGAAACTGGTTGACACTCAGGCTCCAGGCAAGGATATGGAGTTGACTCGGGGTAAGGATGGAATATGGAGATTTCGGGACCGAGTGGTAGTGCCTGCACATGGTGATTTCAGGCAGGCCGTGCTGGCTAAAGCACACAGGAGCTCTCTGAGTATTCATCCCGATGTGACAAAGATGTATCACGACTTGAAGAAGGAACTCTGGTGGCCGGGTATGAAAAAGGCAATAACCGAGTACGTGAGGTCCTGTGTGATATGCCAGAAGTGCAAGGTCGAACATCAACGACCCCCAGATTTGCTTCAACCTCCAGAAATTCTGATCTGGAAGTGGGAAAGTATCACCATGGACTTCGTATCCGGGCTACCTCGCACCCGAACCGGGTGCAACGCGATTTGGGTAATTGTTGACCGACTAACCAAGAGTGCCCACTTCCTGGCAATGAATATGAAATGGTCGCTGGACCGATTGGCTAGGCTGTATGTTGCTGAGATTGTACGACTGCACGGTGTACCCTCAGGCATTATTTCCGATCAGGATCCCCGATTCACTTCGAGATTTTGGGGGAGCTTGCAACAAGAACTGGGTACTGAGCTCAGACTAAGCTCGGCTTACCATCCCAGACCGATGGCCAGTCGGAGCGGACAATACAGACTCTTGAGGATATGCTGAGGGCATATGTGTTAGAACAGAGGGGATCATGGGAGAAATACTTGCCTTTGGTGGAGTTTGCATACAATAACAGTTATCATAGCAGCATTGGGATGGCTCCATATGAAGCCCTTTATGGTCGGAAATGTCATACTCCATTATGTTGGAATGAGAATAGCGATGCCATTCATCTGGGGCCTGAGCTGATTCAAGAGATGAACGAACAAGTTGCTTTAATCTGAGAGAAGATAAAAATTGCCCAAGACCGACAAAAGAGCTATTATGACAATCGACAAAGGCCGCTTGAGTTCCAAGTGGGCGACTGGGTGTTCCTGAGGATTTCACCGACTAAAGGTATAGGTCGGATTTTGAAGAGCCAGAAGCTTAATCCGAGATACATCGGGCCATACCAAATATTGGAACGGATTGGTGAAGTTGCTTACCGACTGGATCTTCCCCAGTCGTTAACTAACATCCACAACGTGTTTCATGTATCACAACTTCGAGCCTATATTCCGTGCGACACAATGATTGTACCGAGTGACTCCATCGAATCGAAGGAAGATCTGACGGTGGAAGCTGTACCGATCAGTATTGAGGAGTATCAAACCAAACGGTTAAGGAACAAGGAAGTACCGTTGGTGAAGGTGAAATGGCAGAACTTGAATTGGATAACTTACACCTGGGAATTAGAATTGAATATGAAGCGGATGTACCCGTATCTTTTTCAATCGAAACATTGATTTCGGGGACGAAATCCCCTTTTAGGGGGGGTGGGTGTAACATCCCTGATATTTTAATAAAAATTATGAAGAGTGGAAAATATTAGCAAATGTTTTAGAGACTTATTTAATATTTGACCTGCCTGAACCGGGGTCAAGGAATCCGGTGTCGGGCCGACCTCAGATGTGAGGACCAAACAGGTGTTGAAGATCAGTTGTACATTGGAGGGCGGTCAAAGATGTACTGTCTTGTGACTGATGCTTATCCAGTGTGAGGAGAATGCCTAACTCGGAACTATAGTCTGGATCAACCTCTTATAATGACTGAGGCAAACGGATGTATGTAACCAGGATGTGAGAACGGATGAAATATCCGATCTCTCAAGCGTTAGCTCGGATTTCCGAGGTGTGGACACTACGCCAGGATACCGGTTGGCCGGTATCCAGATCGGGTCAATACTCTTATGAAGTATTAGACAGTTACGAATAATTAAACATTGTGAAAGCAAATAAGCGTAGTTGGTTGGTAATTATAAAAGAGTTCAATGTGATGAAATTGATTAAAACTTTTAATGAGAATGCAAATGAAATAGGGGAAAAGGCTGTCTTGCCCCTGAGCTTTATATAAAAGGAAATTTTCTCTCTCCCCTCTTCATTATTTGCGAACCACTTCTTCTTCTTGGTCTGTTCTCCTTCTTCTTCGTTTTCTCCTCTCTCGTTGCTGAATTGCATGCTCTGGAGGAGGACTCCGTTCGTGTTAAAACTTCAATCGAACCCCATTCCTGTGATCGTGGCCTCAAGGTGAGTCCACTGATCCATTTTATTTGTGGCTCCTTATCCCTTTCGTTTCTCTGGTAGCCAAGGGCCATGCATGGCTGTATTCGAGTCTGTTCTCCACTCCTTTGGTGAGTGTGAGCTCAAATGTGGCCTAAAAGCTGAGGGCGATGAGTTAACGGGTTTTTACATTCTGACCCGTAGGTAGTAGATTAAGCAACGAAAGGCTGAGTGACGGAGCTGAGACTGCGAATCCAGTGCTCAGAGGAAGGGACTGACACCGGGAGCAGATCATCGAAGCGTGGAACCGAGGTAAGGGGGTGTTCGGGTTATGATTAATTAGAATAGGACTTACTTCCTATCCGAGTCGTTGACTGGTATGAACAGGGTAAGAAAACGTTATTGAATGTTGTTGTGTGCCTATGTTTGTGCATGTGTGACTGTGTACACCGATCAGTTGAGGATCGGGTGTGTGGCTGAGTTAATCATGTCATGAGCTTGAAATATTCAATGTTGAGATGATCGGTGTTATAATGTGAATCCGGGTTTGACAAGCAGGTCACCCGAGTGATGAGAAATTGATGTTAATGGCCATGTTTGATATGCAAAATGTGAACTGTATGTATGACTATGTGGTGTGGGACGGCCGACGGTATGTTATAGCCCCTCATTTCCGGCTCCCGTGGTTTTTGTGCCCAGTTGAGCTACCCAGTGGTCAAGTAGGACCCAGTGGTCGAGGTGGAGAGTCAAGCAGGACTCGGTGAACCAAGCAGGGTTCACGGGGTGTCAAGTAGGACCCCCAGCTGAAGGCCGATCCTTTAGTATCCGGATACTAGGAGTCAGATTGCATGAGAGTCAGTGGTGATTATTGATGAATTGATATAATTGCTAAGTTGAGTTGATATGTTCACTGTGTGCAACGTACTATAATTTCCGAGTGTGACTTGATAAATCTCCAAGTGAAAATTTAATATATTTGATGAGTATGAATTGTTATCTTTACTGAATGCTGTTGTTGGGTTTTGCCGAGTGAACTACTACGATTTCTGAATGAGACTTATACATATATATACCTAGCGTGATTTTTCATTAAGTTTGCCGAGTGAAATTCACTATTATGATTGTTGAGTATGATTTGAAAGAGGGACGAAGATGCATTCAGATAGAACATATATATATTTAACTTGTTAAATTCCGCTCTATATTAATTATGATGCCAAACACTCACCCTTGCTGTTATTGTAATTTAGTAACTAGTGACAGGGAGGAAGCCGGAGCCATGGAGTCATGCCAAGGGGGAGATCGATGCCAAGGCCCGAGTGACTTTGAGTGATTGTGTAGAGTATATGTGTGTATAAGGAGTTTCCGAGTGTTTAATACTATCTGTGTGCCAACTTAAATTGAATTGGATGCGAATTTATATTTCAAAATACATTGATATATATATATATATGTTCTCATGTTTGCTGTGATAACTCATTAACTAGCAGATTCATTCCCGAGTGAGGGATAATCGAGAGATCCCCTTCCGGGTGGAAGGTTAGCATGTCCCGAGTGGGATTGGTTGGGAGAGAGATTCCGAGTGAAGAAAGTGTATAAAGATTCCGAGTGAAGAAAGTGTATCATGATTCCGAGTGAAGAGAAGTTGGATGTGTCCGAGTGGAAATCTGAGTTTCTTCCGAGGGAAGTAAGGATAGTTAATTCACCGAGTGAGGATATCCGGAGAAGCGATAACCGAGTGAAGGAGGTTGAATTATCCCCGAGGGAGTTGTGACCGAGCGAAGCTTTCTAAGGGAAGGGTAGTAATGAGTCAAGTGTGGAATGTCCGAGTGAATGGAAGTTGAGTGTTTTCCGAGTGAAACCCTTTTGCCGAGTAAACCATTTCACCGAGTGAAACCCCATGTGAGTCCGCATGTGCGTCTTGTTTGCTCAGACTTTAGGGTGGCATTCGCTCAAGCGAGTCGGCACTCGCTTAAGCGACTCTCGGATTTCGCCTAGGTACCTTGGGGTCTCGCTCGGGCGAATGACCCCTGTCCTCTTCTTCTTCTTCTTCTTCTTCTTCTCCCGCTGTTGTAACTCCACTTTATCGAAGAATGTATTCCGACCGGATATTATTTCGCGTACACTCTTATTATTACTTTGATTATATTTAAGTGAATACTAATTATTATCAAGACCGAGTGGAACCATTTTCGATCGGTTATTATTTTAACATACTTTTATTTAAGGATTTATTTTAGAAACGGTTTTGTTCATTCTGAGTATGATTTCATGTAACTAAAAGAGGTAAATATTATTTTACATCAAGGCCGAGTGGATTATTTATTAGGGGAAGTAGATACCAATTCATATTAAGATACAAATTCTTATTCAACGCAAAAATTTATTTTGAAAATAATTGGCCGTATGTAAATAAAAAGGGTAAATCAACCTAGGATGTTACATCATATGGTGCACTTGGGACATTCTTTCTTAATATATCCCTACTTCTTACAGAATAAGCAAGTAGTTTCCTCACTTTTCTTTTGTTTCTTTTGCTGAGAAAACCATTTTGTAGCAATTTTAGTTACCTACCTTTTCTTACTTTAAGAGCCAATAATCAATGAGCACTTTCTGTCCTCTATCTTTGTTATCTTTCCTCTTCATGCACACAATGAGATATTAACTCATTCAATGACCATTTGACTTTGAGTATTATAGCTCACCTTTGATTGCTTAAATTGTGTAGGAAGAGAAATCAAAACCAAATGCATAAGTAAGTCATCAAATTACTCTAACTTTGGTGCCTTTAGCTTTGAAGCAACATTGAACATTTCCATGTACTACCTAATGTTTTCTTTGCTTTTGTACCTTATAGAGATAAGCTTAGACAACAAATGACTTGCCTCAACTTTCTCATTCTTAGTTAAAGTATTGCTTAATGGCTTCTAGGAAACCCTGATCATTTTCACTTTTAGAAATAGATCTTTGAAATGCTTCCTGAACGGATGCACATTTGGTTAGGGTGTTCACACTTCTCAAGTTTTTCAACTTCACGATTTTCCAGAGTAGAAATGGGTTTTGTATGCCGAAGAGTAAGATCTCAATCCATACAACCTAAAATTATTTCTGTAGTTTCATTTCAGACCTTAAAATTTACCCTATTCAACATTAGAATAATGTTAACTTGAGCAGAAACATTTACAACACCAACAATAAATACTAGAAGAGAGCAATATAAATTAATTACATGTTCATAATAAAAATATATAAACTTCAAGCATATAATTTACATAATAGACTTATTACAAGATATCAAACACAATCATTAATGTTTTAGTCTTTATACACAAATTAATTTGTAAGTAGTATTCTTAACGCAATAAGCAAATATTGATAATAATTTTTGTCAAACAATAGTCTTTCTTTGGAGAGACTATTTTCACATAAAAATAACTTTATAATTATCACATTTATCATCTGGACATGTAATTATTTGGACAAATTATGTCTCCCTTTAGGTTGACTATAATTCGCATAAATAATCTCATTCTAATCCATATAATTTTTAACTAAATCAATTTCTACAATATAGATTATTTTGACAATATATTATATCCACTAATTTAATCTAAAATATCAAAAGAATAAGTCAGGGAGGGTCTATATAGGAGAAAACTTTATCCTCTAAAAATAGAACCAGAGTAATCGATCATAATCAATTAAGATCATGAAATAGTCAGTTACTAACCCCTATAACTGAGTACTTCTACCAAAGAGAAGTGAACAAACAAAAATACAAAGACGTGTCCATACAAATATCAATCCTGCTCATACGAACATAAGCCATGTTCATACAAAAATGGGTAATACTTGTATGAACACCTTATACAAATATTTATTTGGGTATAAATCAAAATCACCCAACCATATATATCATTTACCAGCATCGGCATATGTTTTTACAATTGGCCAACATCTACGTAATTGCCAAGCACGACAACAGCATATAATTGGAAGGTATAGGCACACACATACGTATCAACCCGAGCGCGTGGCTATATTTATATGTATTTGGAAACACATACCCATATAAACGAAAAGCACAAGCGCAGATATAAAATCGCGTGATATGCAAAGGTATACAATTATACACATCTAATATATACATAATTTGTAGCATATATATACATTATAAGAAAGCCTTTCTTGTAAAAGTGAGAATAATAAATTTAGATCGCATAGTTATATATGAATGATTATAATTAAAAGGTTTTTAAAATTACATTATCATTTAAAAAGTCACATAACTGATATAGTCTAATCTTGACCATCCATTATAAGATCTAACGATTTAAATTTATTGTTCTCACTTTCATAAAGAGAATATTTCTCATAAGATATATATATATATATATATATATATATATATATGGGATGTATCTTATGAGAAAGGTTCTCTTACGTGAGCGTGAGAGGAGAAAATATAGGCCGTATAACCATACAATGGATAGTTGAAATTAAAAATTTTTCAAAATTACCTGATCACTTAAAAGGTCACATGACTTTTTAAAAACTCACATGATTAATCTCAACCATCCATTGTATAATTGTACGGTCCAGATTCGTTCCATGTATATATATCATAGACGCATATATAATTAAAGAATTTGTGCAATTTTGAGACAACAACACAACATGTACTAATTAAACCAATTAATTTATAATAAATACAACATTATAACTAATAGATTTATATTTTTAAAATAATATAAATTATCCAAATTAATATACCCACAATCAAACAATTCTAAAACTCAATAATCTAATAATAATAAGAGTAGATACCTTATTGAAATTCTTATAGAATTCTATATAAACAAATATACATTACATTAGATTATTGAGTAGTGATGAATGAAAAAGGGGATTTGTGGAATATTTAGATATATAGCTAGATGGAATAAATATAGTGGAATGTGAATATTTTGGTGCAATGATTTTTCTAAACTAAATCATTTTATTCCTCTAATGATGAAGCTTAACATTTTCTTTTCTAATGTGGACGAGAATAAACTTTTTAATGATTTGGTATTGTTATTCAAGTGGCCTCAATACTCAAGAGGGGGGTGAATTGAGTGTTTAAAAATTTCGCTTGGAATGCCTTTAAACTTGATTCTCTTTTGCACAAGATAATAATATGCAAGAGACAACAAGTAAAATGCAAGTGCTAAGGTGAAATATGTGTAGAGGTGGCCTTAACAATTTATCAAACACTAGGTGTGCGGAAACTTAACTTAGCCAAATTAATCAAGTTCAAGCAATATAATCACAACCAAAACAATATACCAATTAAATGCAATAAGTAAATGCATGAGAGTAAGGAAGAGAAGCTTGCAAACTGATTTAACAAGTTCCACTAACCCGGTGTATGTCTCGCCTTTAAGTAACCCACTTGAAGGATTTCCACTATTGAAGTTTAGAGATACAAGAGCAATTGCAGCTTCCTAGTGTCCCACACTCAAGAACTCAATCCTTACTAGTACAAGGGCAACCCACCCAATCTCTCAAACTCTCAATACCCAAAGGTTGAATCCCAACCTTTGTGACCACTCAACCTAGAGTGAAAACCTTGGTGTTTTGGTGTTTGGTTTACAATCAATTAACTCTCTCAATAGAGCAGATATACAAGTATAAGCTCTCAAGTTCTAACTCTCAACAAGAAGAGAGGATATACAAATGTAAGCTCAAAGTTTTAAAAATTGAAACTAAACAAAGAAATAGACTCACAAGGCATAAATGTAAGCTATGAATGATTCCCCTTTGATATATTTGATAGCTTGAATGAGTGTTGCATTTATAAGCCTTAGAGAGGAGCCCTAAAGTCTTCAGAGCTGTTGCACAGCATGGGTGTTCAAATTGTAATGGATAGCTGAGCTGTTTTTGCACTAAAAACCACATTTCCCACTGTCAGGCACTAGTGTAATCGATTAGGTCTCGAGCTGTAATCGATTACTCTTTGAATTCTTCAGTGTAATTGGTCTCGTAATCGATTAGGCTTTTCCATGTAATCGATTAGCTTGAAGACAGAGCTTGTCTAATCGATTGTATAATCCTTGTAATCGATTGTAAGTGATACCTGATGCATTTAATTCTGTTACGCAACATGGTAATCGATTGTGACTTGGTTTGCAATATTTATTGAGCAGAGACTTGGTAATCGATTGTGGCTTGGTTGCAATCGATTAGTAACACCACAGAACTTAGGTAACCGATTGGGGCTACCCTATAGTCGATTAGGCATTGTACCTGATGTATTTCATCCTTTTTCTCAGTTGGTAATCGATTGGCATTCTTGTTGTAATCGATTATGTAACAAACAGGGGCTTGCTAATCGATTAGATGGCTTGGTATAATCGATTAGCCTTTGTTCTAGAGTCTATGTAATCGATTTGATTCCTTGTTGCAATCGATTGTATGCCAAACAGAGGTTGTGTAATCGATTAGTTGCCTTGTGCTAATCGATTAGGGTTCGAGTCTGATACTTATCTTAGTTGATTCTTCTTTGTTTTCATCCTTGTAAAAACACTTCATGAATCTTGTACTCTTTGTCATGATTGCTCAATTGCTTTGTCATTATCAAAATCATATAACCTGAAACACATATTCAAACGCAGGTATCTTAAAGACCATGACCACTTTTTTGTTTAAATTTTATATATTAAAATTCTCATTATCCACGTGACCTAAATCTGATTTTTACTTATCAAGCCCATATCACATTCTATTAAAAGTTTAAAAAATTTATAAAATTATAAATTTATGAAAAAATGTAAATAACTAATATAAATATTATAAAAAAATTTATAAGGCGATCTGATTTATTAGAACTATAAAATTTTAAACAATTTTTCTTACATGAATTCTTCTCTAAGAAAACTAATGATGCCAAAAACATTTTGGTTGAGGTCCCTCTAAAAATATTTCTTGGTCTGGGGCGAAAAATGTCAAATTAGATATTGTATTTCGCACCCCCAATGTGCGAAATTTGATGTTGCTGATGTAACCAACGTGCAAGTGACATGTGGCATTGAAAAGCTGACATGAAATCGTAGGTCAAATGTGCAAAACTGTCAGTCTATAGGTTTTCAATTCAAACACTGTCATTTCGCAGATCAGCCATGCGAAATGTGTGCATGGCTGACACGTGGTGATAAAGCTGTGCGCTGTCAGTATTTCGTTGACCCAATATATGAAATTAACAGGGTTTTGACATGTGGCAACATGTGAAAAAATTCAAAAATGGGTTTTCACCCTTTATAACCATGGGTCTTGTTTCTGAAAGTTTAAATCTACTCTTTTCTTTCACTTTGCCCTCTCCATTACAACTTTGTTATTTTTGGTGTTATGAAGAATTTATGAATTTGTCATCAAATTAAAATTATTGAAAGGAATGTATACAAATCATGTGTTTTTAAATATTTATTCCTCTTGTTTATTGTCAGAAAGAAAAGGTTGTGGGCGGAATTGGTGCAGATAAAAGGTTTGTATAAGGAGTATTCTGAGTGGTGTGTTTTTGGTGATTTTAATGCTGTGAGGAGCCATGAGGAGAGAGAAGGGGTGACTGGTGAGGCTGGTGTTTTGGTTAGTGCTGAGATGGGACTTTTTAATGAATTTATTCTTGAAATGGAGCTTGTGGATTTACCTCTGCAAGGTAGAAATTTTACCTGGTATCGGTCTAATAGGTTGGCCAGAAGTCATTTGGATAGGTTCATGTGCTCTCACCAGTGGTTTCAAGTATTTCCAAATTGTATCTCAATGGCTTTGAATAGGAATTTATCGGATCATTTCCTGATGGTATTAAAGTTAATGGATGTGGATTGGGGAACATGTCCGTTTAAAGTGCTTGACTGTTGGTTGAAGGAGCCTGGTTTTAAAGTTTTTATGGAAGAGACGTGGAATAATTTGAACGCTGAGGGGTGGGGAGCTTATGTGTTGAAGGAGAAATTTAAATGACTAAAGATGTCATTGAAGGAGTGGAATCAAAAACATTTGGGTATGCTGCGTGCGAGACTAGGGGAGGTGAAGAATAAAATAAAGGTTTTGGATTTAGAGGAGGAAAATGGTGGGTTGTGTGAGGAGGATGTTATGGTTCGCAGGAATCTTGTGGCTGAATGGTGGGAAGTGGTTCGAATGGAGGACTCTATTTTGTTACAAAAATCTAGATGAAAATGGTTACAAGATGGGGCTTCAAATTCAAAATATTTTCATGTTGTGATTAATAAGAAGAGGTGTGGTAGTGCACTTCATGGTTTATAGCTAGATGGGAATTGGGAAGAGGATCCGATGAGGACTAAGGGGGAGGTTAAAAATTATTTTGAAAAGAAATTCTCTAGTGAATCATAGAATAAACCTGTATTGGATGGGGTTGATTTTGTGAAGATAGGTGATGACCTGAATATTAAAATTAATAAGACGTTTTCTGAGGAAGAAATTCAGGTGGCCGTCTAGGAGTATGATGGTTCTAAAAGTCTTAGGCCTGATAGATTTAATTTCAGTTTTATTAAGTCTTTTTGAGATATGTTGAAATATGATGTGTGTACAATGTTAGAGGAATTCTATGTGAATGGGGCTATATCTATGGGTTCAAATTCATCCTTTCTAGCACTAATTCCAAAGGGTGTTTCTCAGGTAGGGCTAGGTGATTATAGACCTATATCATTGGTGAGATGTCTTTATAAAATCATTACTAAAGTTTTGGCTCGTCAGTTGAGGAGTGTTGTTTGTGGGATTGTTAGTGAGAATCAGTCAGCTTTTGTAGGAGGAAGAAATATACTAGATGGTGTGGTTGTCGCAAATGAGTTTATTAATGATGTGAAGAGGCGTCTCCAATCTTGTTTAATTTTTAAAGTGGATTTTGAGAAGGCTTATGATTCAATTTATTGGGATTTTTTATTCTATATGATGAGACGGTTGGGGTTTACTGATAAATTTCGGTGGATCAGAGGTTGTCTAATGTCATCCTATGTGTCTATTGGTGAATGGTAGTCCAATGTCAGAGTTCCGTATGATGAGGGGTATAAGGCAAAGTGATCCTATGGCCCCATTCTTATTTTTGTTTGTGGCTGAAGGGATAAGTGGGCTAATGAGGGAGACAGTGAAGAGGAACTTGTTTAATGGAGTTATTGTGGGCGATGCTCAAGTGTGTATATCTCATTTATAGATTGCTGATGATACCTTATTCTTTGGCGAAGTGTCTTTGAGAAACATTATAACTTTGAAAAGTGTGCTTCGATGTTTTGAAATGGCTTCTGGCTTGAAGGTTAATTTTTGTAAAAGTAAATTGGGAGCTGTGTTGGGGAAGGGGGAGGAAGTAGTTCGTTATGCTGATTTGCTGCAATGTAATATTATGAGGTTACCTTTTGTGTATCTTGGTATCCCATTGGGGGCGAATCTGGGAAGGAAGTCTACTTGGGATCATGTGGTTTTCAAGTTTCACAAAAAGTGTCCCTTTCGAACCAGTGCAATCTATTCTTTGGTGGACGTCTCTATCTCCTTAAGTCAGTACTGTCCTCGCTCCCTTTCTTTTTTTTTCTTTTTTTAAGGCACCTATATCTGGTTTAAATTTACTAACTTCTTTGTAAAGATCATTCTTATAGGGAGGGAGTGAGATGAGGAAAAAAATATGTTAGGTCAAATGGGATTAGGTGTGTAGGAGCAAAACGATAGGAGGGTTGGGAGTAAGGGATTTAGGAAAAATTAATTTTGCTTTACTTGGGAAGTGGCTATAGAGACTGATGGGAGATCATGAGTATTTATAGAGTAGAGTTTTAGAGTCAAAATATGGATGCGGTGTTCGTTCTAGGGACTGGGAGGTTTTGAGAAAAGGGTCAAAGTGGTGGAGAGATATGGGAAGTGTTTTGAAAATATCTGATGAGTTTGGGTGGTTTCGGTCTAGAGTGAGGAGGGTGGTGAGTAATGGAGTAAAAAAAAAATTTGGTCGGATTGTTGGTTGGGGAATATAATGTTAAAAACTAGGTACCACAAGTTATTTTTAATTTCTTCACAACAAAATGCTTCTGTAGCGGATATGGGCAAGTGGGTGGATCTTGAATGGGTATGGGACCTAAATTGGCGTAGGGAGTTCTTTGTCTGGGAACATGAGCTGTTGTCCTCTCTACTTAATGATCTTCAAAGCTGTTCTGGCATGCGTTTGGATACATCTGATTCTTGGTTACGGATGGATAATTCCTCTGGTCAGTACTTTGTGAAGTCTGCTTACAATATACTACTTCAGTAAACTGATTTGTGGGATTCATACTTTGTGCGCTTTCTAGAATAATATGGTGCCTCTAAAAGTGGGAGCCTTTGGATAAAGATTACTACTTGATCATCTTCAAACTAAAAATAATTTAATTAAGCGTGGGGTTGTGCTTGACAACTATTCTGACTTATGTGTCCTCTGTAGAAATTGTGAGGAGACTTGTTCTCACTTGTTTTTTTCATGCTAGGTCTCTCATACTCTTTGGAAGATGTGTTTTGACTAGTTGGGTTTTCCTTTTTGTTGTGCATCATTGTGGGAAGGAAAGTTTTGAATGTATTTTGGGTTATGGATTGGATTCTGGATCTAAACTTAGTCTGGCTGTGTTGTGGTTTGCTATTACTTGGACTATTTAGGATGCAAGAAATAACGTAATTTTTTATGAAGGAATTGTGTCTATTGAGAGCATGTTTTAGTTGGCTCACTACAGGTCCTAGACTTGGTTAAGGTTTCTCCTGAATGGATTTTTTAAAAGTTATATAGAATGGTATAGAGAGCCTCTCTTATGTCTATCAGGATTGTGAGTTGTATTCTTTTGTATATGGGTTAGGGTACCCCTTGTACCCTCTTTTAATATTATTTCTTTTGCTGATAAAAAAACAAATTGTGTGTTTTTAGTAGTATAGTGTGATAGTGTTAGAACTCATTTATTATTTTGTTTTATTGTGTTAGACATAGTGTTAGAACTCATTTGTTTTTTAAGCTAATGTTAGTTTTTAAAGTTAATAAACTTTGTTTATAGATTAATGTCGATAAATTTGTTTACAAGGCCTTGTTCATTAAAATGTTTAAGGTTTACTAAAAAAATATTAAAAATTAGTTCATAATAATAACGTTCAAAGTATTTTATGAAATTAGTTTTTATATATTTGTTTTCTAACATTCATGTTAATAAATACCGTTCATTAATTTTCGTTGATTAATGTTTAGAAAATTGTTTATAAATCAATGTTGGTTTAATGTTCATTCAAGCATATGAATTTTTATATAATATTATATGATGTTTCCCATTGTAGGATGGATTCATCATCTTTATCAATGTGTGGGTCACATGAAGTGAACCCCACTCCGGAAGATTCTACATTATTGAAATTTCAAAGTGCCCATGTATCGAAGTTTGTTTGGAACGGAAGACCGGATCGGATTTTGAAAATTAGATGTGCATTGGTTTTTCATAGACTGAGTGTCCCGCAATAGATTGTACCACTTTTATAGAGGGCGGGATTTCTCGGTGTTGTACAACTGTACTTTTTTACGATGGAGGCTGCCCTTTTCTCTGCCCTTGTTGAAAGATGGAGGCCTGAGACGTATACATTCCATATGTCACCTGGTGAGTGTACAATTACACTTCAAGACATTGCGATCTAGGTTGAACTATGCGTAGATAGTTTACACCTGATAACAGACACATCTCCTCGTGATTGGAAAGTAGTAGTTCATAACCTATTTAGCATATACCCTCCTGATGAGGCATTTCATGTTGGTTGCTCAAAGTTGAAATCGTTGTCTGATAACTTTAGTAATGTTGAAGATCACCTAGGTGATGAAGTGTGACTCTTAAGGTTCACGAGAGCATATATCATACGATTGATTGATGGTGTTGTATTTCTCGATCAATCTAGTAGTAGGGTTTTGTTAAAGTATTTGCCAATGGTTGAAGACCTTAATTTGTGTGGCTAATATAGATGGGGATCTGTAGTACTCAGCTATTTGTATCGGGAATTGTGTTTAGCAACTAAGTATGAGCGCGTCTCAATCTCTGGCCTTCTTTTATTAGTGCAAGCCTGAGCGTGGGATAGGTTTCCTGAGATTCCTTCAAATGTCCCCCAGAATGGTAGACTACTGGGCACACCATACACTACAAGGTAGGTAGATTGAGAACTGATTGTACGTGTATATTCAATAATTTTGTGTTTACTAATGATAATAATTTTATCAATTATAGGCAGTTGGGAGGTAACAACTTCAAGGAAGTTAAAGAGAACATAGATTTCTACTGTCGTGCATTCGATCAAATGAAACAGAATGATGTGAGTAGCTTTAAATTGGGTAATTATTTTGGCATTTATTATGTTTGGCATGTAATAATAATGGTATTGGTTGAACAGATTGTTTGGACCCCATATAGTCAAGAATTAGTGCAGACATTATCGGCCATTTGTTTGCAAAGTTCAGAGGGGTGGAGAGTTGTAGTTCCTCTACTGTGTACAAACATCGTGGAGTGGCATCAACCAAACCGTGTCATGAGGCAGTTTGGTATGCAGTAACATATACCATCGCCTCCTCGTCAACCTAAACATTTGCACACCTAACACAAAGAGGCAAACAAGGAGAGAATTAGAGTGAAGTATATATACTATTAATTGTAATATGGGAAAGTCGTGCAGATTTTGTATATACAAATGGTCCACAAGAGGGGTTACTGAGCGCAAACTTTGACTATATGCGTTGGTATAACGTGCATACACGATGGTGGATCGCAAGAAAGCATGTGATTTTAGGGTGCTCAGTAAGATTTTAGGGTTTATAATTATGATGTTAATTATAACTTTGTTTAAGGTTGAACGTAAATTTATAATCAAGAGGGTTGTATGTGTGAGTTTTCAAGTTGATGCCATAAAGAGTATCCACCTAGCTACAGAAGAGGCACAAGTCCTGTCGCACTCACCTACATTTGTATTTGATTAAATCAGACAACAATCCTTAAACGTCATACAAATATGGGGAGAAGATTCCAAGGTATTAGAAGCCAGGAAAATTCCACCTGTACCCATGCATAAAGCACCTCAAGTTGAAATTGACATCAACATGCCTAGTACACGAAATGAGCAGAAGGGGATCATGAGGGGAAGGACGCACGAGGAACGACAAGTTTACAGTTTGCCAATATTACCACCTCGAGAGCAAGGTTCATACTTTGTCCCCTCCCAATCTGGTTCGTTTTCTTTATGGTCCACATATGAGTATCCATCCCAAGGCGATGACACAAGTCAGCACTTTTACTGTAGCCCTCAAGCTTACCATTTTTTTGGCACACAAGGACCAAACACGACAGGAGAATGTAGTGGCTATGTTCCTTCACTGACCCAATCATCGATGATGTTTGTGCAAGAATTATTGACGCCCAACACACCATTGGCGATGTATAGAAGGGAAGGAGCTTCGCACCCTATTAGACAGGGTATAGCCCTTAACATGGATTTATTTGTAGCAGCTGATACTGTTAGCTTAGAAACGAATGAGGATATACCTGATCTCTAACCAAGAAGGAACCCCCACCGCACTGCAAGGGATTTTACGAGGCCTTGTATTTTTTCTCTGGATCCCCAACCCTGAAACCCAAATAAGTAGTAGTTAATGCATGTAGCCTTTGTTTGTCCTTGACGTGTAACGATGCTTCGAGTGTTGGTTATGATTTTGTAAAATATTATTATCTGATGTTTTATTTAATAAATGATATTTAATAATACACTATGCTGTAATTATTATATGATATTTTATTTAATAAATGATATTTTATTTATTAAATGATATTAAACGATGTTACATGATAACATAGAACTTTAATAGTTATGACAAGGGTTCAGGGCTAATTATGACTACTGCTTGATCCAATATTACTGGGACAGCTACGACAGTTATGGCCTGTCGGCTTGCATTGTTGGCATGTAACTTTTCTTTGTTGTGAGTCACCCCAGTCCATTTTGTTTCGGATTCTTGAAGATTTTGGCCAACCCTTTGGTCACAACCTCATCAGATTAGGAGTAAGTATTCATCCATCATTGGTTACAGGTATATCTTCGTCATTACCAATGGGATATCATCAACTGGAATATGCGTTGATAATATTTTCTTGTGTGTACAAAGGAAGAATGAATTGAAAATAGTCCACGCTTACTACCTGACAAGTCATGATGACGTGTGAGCATGAATACTTTAGTTCCTGGAATTTCCCGCAATCACAGTGAGGACCAGCCCACAGTGTTACTGAAAATTTCATACCTCTTTATTGCAACACTGGGTTGAACCTTTCTTTAACCTCAAACCTGTTACCCTATATATCATACCTACGGACTTGATGCGTGCAAGCACTAGCCTGGTTCTTAGATATCATCTTGACTAATTTGTTTGTGTATCTCATTCCCTAACCGAACTCTGCCCTTGCCTTGAATACACAAGAATGAGATACACAAACAAATTTGTGTATCTCATCCCCTCATTTTACAAAGTATTCAACCATACGCGAGTACGTAAACTTAACAAAGGTGGTTATTGGCATGTTCCGAGCACCCTTTAGTATTTTGTTTATACACTCAGACAAATTTGTGGTCATATGGCCAAATCGACGACCCCCAACATCATATGCCATGCTCCATTGTTCCTCTGGAATGGCATCAATCCATGTTGTAATTTTAGGTTTCAATTCATGGAATTTTTCCAATTTTTTTTGACAAAACACCTCTTTGCATGCAGTATATCCTACAAAAAAATATATGTACTCATGGCCATTGAATACAATAATGAGAAATAATAAAACCCAAAATAATTAAAAAAACACCACAAACTGAGTTTTAGCAAATACTCTTTCAACGTGGCATTTTTTAATTTGTTATTGAAATTACTTGCAATATGCCTAATGCAAAACACATGGTGCGCATTCGGCGGTTACCACCCATTTTGAGGGTTTGCCACTACGACCTTAATACTTTGGTGTCGATCTAAGATCAGACATATGCCTGTCTTTTGAGTCACGTGAATTCTAATATGAACTAAGAACCAATTCCATGTCTGTAAAGTCTCATCTTCAATTATTCCAAATGCAACGGGCAAAACTGAGTTATTTCCATCTTGGGTCGTAGCAATAAGCAAAGTATGTCTATACTTTATATACAAGAATATGCCATCGACCTATAAAAATGGCTTGCAAAATGGAAACGCATCGGCACATTGTTTAAATGTCCAAAGCACGCATTTGAATGTACGAAACCTGTTGTCAATTTCAGTGACTGTAACATACTCAGTGGTTAAGATTTCATAAGTAGACCCAGGTGATATTTGACGCATACGGTAAAGCCATCTAGGTATAAAAGCATAAGATTCATCTCAATCACTAAAGACATGGACAATGGCTTTTTGTTTCACCTTCCATGCCTTATTGTAAGACACTTTGAACCCAAATTGAGTGGTTATCCGCTCTTGTATCAATGCAATTGTAACGGACAGATCTTGGTTAACCATACCTGCATAAACAACCACTATTCCAAATTATCTGATTGCAAACACAACGACACCATAAATGAATATAACGGATAATCACTATGTCCCTCACTAACGTAGAATGCACGAGCAAATAAACCTTGAATCCAATTTTGCATGATCTTAGGAGAGTCTAACATTGACACAACTATGGGGCCCCGACTTACTTATCATCTACACGTTCTTTTTTTAGATAACATTGCTCTTATCTTCCAAGGGCAACCATCAATTTGATTTGGGCACTTTACACTAAAAATGTTGGTTTAAATTCAACCATGATATACGTCTGATGTGTCTTCATAGAATATTGTTTCAAGGCACTTTGAACAGCACTCTTTAATTGAAATTTCAATCTCGTATACAATTCATCTCCAATACGTCATTCAGTTTTATTATCAAACCCTACATAATTATCTTCTTCATCTAGGTGTTCCCAATTAACATAATTGAAATAGGTGACGACGTCCAAAATGCCTTTACTCCATCCCCTACAAATCTACATCATTATCAATTGTCATTACCTTACTTATTAAGCTAACCCAATCCATGACGTTATAAACATTACTAACTAGGTACAATGGTGCCACCACCACGTGAATTTGCTAAAGTTGACGAGTCTAGTATGGAATCAAAGTCACCTTCAACCTCTGTGTCCACGTCACTATCATCGAGAACATAAGCTTCATTGACCCTTTCCTCCTCGCTACTTTCACACTCCAGCTGAACATCAAAATCTTGATCTCCATCATCTGATAAGCTAACGTCCATTTCATCTTCCAACAACAAAAGGTTAAAATTTTGTTACTAACAAAATACCAACAATTGCTACAAAAAATATTCACACTATATAACTTTCAAACTATACTTACTTCCTATCTGTGTGATACATTGTGAAGCACCTCCTTGTGAGCGGTGCAACAAAGACGCCAAAACATCAACATCAATAAATATCTTAAGTGCATTCATATCCGATTGACGCTCAAAAAATTTTACCAGCAATTCAATCTCTTCATCATCGTTTATTTGAAAACCAGAAGTTTTTTCTTTTATCAATAATTAACCTGCTAGTTAGTTGCATTATGACCTGATTCGCTTCGAGATTCAACTTATCAGAATTCCTCTCCTTAAGTTGCGCAAGTATAATACCGCATTTAATTTGCATCAATATGGTGTCCTCATCAAATGAAAAATCATTTGGGCCTTTAAATTTCGTCCATTTGTATACAGAATCACCCCAATTTGAGGAGCCATTGTCGTAATAAAAAAATCAGGAGCCCAACTACAACTAGCAAATTTATGGAACCTAATTTTTCAAAAACAACACTAACATATTAAAATAATTTCAGAATATATACTACAATAACATTGAAAATAAAATAAGGTCTAAAAACATACCTTTCAATCCTTGAAGAAAATTGCTCACTTCTAAGATGTAAAAGCCAAGCTTACTTATAAGACATAAAATCCTGAAAGGAAATCAAGCAACTCTCGATAACAAAGGCCAAACAAATTTCCTTTTTTAATTTTTTTAATCCACATCCATAAATTTTGCATACCCTTTCTACAAAAAGGGACACTTGGCCTAACATTTCGCATGCTCATAATACGAAATTCTGACACATGTGCTGACATTTCTCAAGTCAAGTGTGCGACATGTAAACTGACGTGACGTGACTGCTTTTCGTCCACCCAATGTGCGAAATTATCTGGGAGCTAACAAGTGGTGAGTTCTCCTTAATTTTGTCTACCAGATGTGCGAAATGCTGACACGTGAGATTTCGTGTATTCAGTATGCGAAATACAATGTTTAACAAGACACATTCCACTCTAAACAAAAAAATATTTTAACATGACACATCATCTTATTCACACAATTATATATAATGTATCATATAGGGTCATAATACCTGAAAGCCACCCATAATATGTTTGCAAGAATTAATAACACAAATCTTCCCACAAAAAGATGATGATATAAGGTTGAATATCTACTATCACACGCAGGGAGTTGACAAAATGATCACCTTATCTGAAGAATATATAGTTATCGATTTCCACAAACTACCCTTAACAACCGCCAATTCTGTTAAATTAGAAGTTAAACATTACAATTAAAAAGCCTAAATATTTTTAGTACTCTGCCCAAACAATCTTCTGATTTCTTTACCACTCCAAAGAAAGTTTGGTTGCAAACTAAACAATATGGAGAAACTTCCTTTTAATTACTTTAAATTAATGCTGAGAAAACTTTCTATTTCATCATTAAAAGATTAGGTGGTGATCACTCATTTAATCTTAGAGAAGAGTTTCACTATTAAGTAAGTCATCAGTGATTTTATTAACCACCATATTATACCTCAATGTTTATCTCTGTTAGTAAAACAAAATATAATATAACATGTTCATTATTAATGTGACACGTTTTATGGTCCATCTTTACTGTTAAGACACATTTTAATTATGATTCACCATTATTGATGTGACATGTTTTATGACCTATCCTTCTTGAAGTAATGCATGTTAGTTTCTGTTAGTTTAATCACTAACTATAACAAGTAGAGGACTAATACAATAAAAAATAAACTTATTAAATGATTTATCTTGTGACCAAAATCTTTTAAAGAATAAATTGATAACTCCTGCCCCTTAGTTTTGGAAGGACCAAATAGAAGGATTAATTTTTTCATTTAGTTTTTCTCGAGTCCTACATTCCCAGCAAAAACATTTCTATCTAAAGTAAACCTTAAGGTAGTAGAAGTCAAATACACCACGGTGGGTCTCCTTTACGGCTTATATATGATAATCAACCTTCTGTTGTTGATATAAATTTTATTCCAGCGGCCAGATAATTGGAATTAAATGAAGCCTCATAAGAAGACAATTCCACTCATTTAAAATGCACCCTCTTCTAGCTAGCTAGTTATCAAAATGTGTGAAACAGTAACGACAAAAAAGAAATAAAATAAAAGACACCAGCAATGGCGGCACTAAAGTTAGACGTGGCTCAGAAACAGTGTCACCTTTATCTAATCTGTTTCAACCTTATTTTCATGGTATTTTGTTTTCATCTTCTATAACCTGATCATGACTATAAACTCTGTTTATCTATATCCTTATTTGCCTCTCTTATCGATTGATGGTTGATGTTAAATCTTCGTTGCCAAATTGTTTTGGTCTCGTATTATTGGACTTCGTTGGGTTATTTTCCTTTGTGGTCCGTTAGGATGATAACGAAGAGAGAATTACCAAACACACTTTAGAGTTCGTTACCACATTCTTATCCGTTTGAAATTGCGTGATTGTTTGGTATCCGATATAAAAACTAGGTTTCATCGACTGAATTAATATTAATCTTTATTTTAAGTTAGGTTTAAGTTTTATTTGATCAACAGATTAAAAATTTATTTTTATACAAAAACTTTAACCGAAAATCAAACAGATACTTTATTATATAAGTGGATGAGTGGGGAAAATAGAAAAAGAAAAAGTTAAAACAAAAAATTCAAGCCATTAAATTTTATAAACGGAAAATGAAAAGGCAAGAAGAGGACGTGAAAGGAGGTGTTTATTTGTTCCGTAGCACTCTCCCTTTCTTCTACCCATCTTGTAAATTGTTGTTTGTGGGGACATGGGCCCTCCCACCCTTCCTTGCTCAATATGGGCTTTTTGAGTGCTTTCTTTCTTAGGGTCCACATTTGGGCCCATATACAGCGACCTTCTTCATATAAATGTGGTTCCTAATTAGGGTTAGCATAGCAATAAAAAGGGTTTAGCAGTGGCTAAAATTGGGTGAATGTAGCTATTATATACAGAGAATACCAACAAGTATGTCCTTTGAGAGAGAGAGAGAAAAAATATTAGGGAGTTCAAATCACCACCAACCATTCTTCATTTTATAAATAATGAAATTTTAACTGATTAATATATATAAATATACCATAAATATTGTAATGTGTCATTTATATATTATAATAACTTATCAGACTATAGGTTCAAGATCTCCAATATTTATTTCGTCCTTTATAACACTATTAGCCAAGAAATTAAAAAAAATGACAATTAATATACCACCGTCATTGTGATTTATAATAAAAGAATTATTGATTAAATTTTTCAACTAATACTCCTAAGCAATTTTATAACACTACCTGTTGTTACTTAACCCTAGATATCATAATAATAGTGACAATAATAAGTAACATTGGGATCGTTAAGGATTTTGTTTATGACCCTACGTGCAATTTGCACATGGTTCCACGTTCCAATGAACCTACGGTACAAGTCTTGGAGGAATAGATTTACTGTCGCTTATAGCTTATAATATAAGTAGAAGCTGTAATAAACTAATAAAATTATTATTGTGAGAGATTAAATCGTTTGCACATGGTTATGATTGCTTGTGATTTACTCTTCACCACCGTCTTTTTTCTCCTGCACTTGTTTATTAAAAACTTCAAACTATATATTACCCTATACGCCAGATGAAGCAATCTTGCGGCTAAAAGCATTGAATTTTGGGAGAGAAGACGCTTAATCAATAGTTGCTCCATTTTGATTATTACAAGTCGTTCCATTATATTTTTTTAAAAGTTTTAATTACATCATAAAATTATTACATTATTTTCTAGTTTTTAAAAATTTAAGCTTTAAGAAATAGAAAATAATATGGTAATTTTGTGATTAAAATTAAGATGATAATTTTGTAATTAAAAAGGTAAAAATAAATAGGCCTAAATTAGTTAATGTATTTAGTTTTTGAAAATTTTAGTATTATTAAAATTTAAATGTATTCTTAATCAACTCTTATTTTATATTAATTGTAGAGAATTTGGGAAATTGTAAAAAAAATAAACATTAAATAGACTAACAATAGATGTTTTTAAAATTTTTGTAAATGATTTTATAACAAAAGAACTTCTAAATAAAATCTTATTAACAAAAACAATGGACACCACTAACCTATGAATTTTTTATAGGGTAATTGGTAAGTTAACTAATACTTTTTTACCTTGCTTCATTTAGCGGATCAAGTCCTAGTTGGATGAATCATTTTAAAACTTATTATAAGGAAAAGAGAAAGAGGCACGTGTCACTATTTTACGAAAAGTTAAAGCATAATGGTGGCATTGTTTTAACCCATCATGCTTCGTCCAAAATGCAACAATGATTTGATCATAAAGAAAACGGAAGTAAAAAGGAGAATGAGGAGCTAACAAGATGAATAATCACCACCCTTTTTGTGATGAGCCCTAATTAATTTCCACCTTTTCTAAGTCACTTGGGACAGTGGTGCATGCGTGTAACTTGCAAGATTTTAAAATTATCTTGGACAAGATTATAAGTAAAGGAGAAGGGGGCAAATAAAAATGAATCACATTGGTGGATTGCTTAGCTGGTGACAGAAAAATCTAAGGGTTAATCCACATGGTAGACAGAAAATGTAAGTGTACATTCACATCACATGCACCACCCATGTGAAGTAAACCTTTTGTCTACATGTAAAACTTTTTCTCATATGGGTCCTGTAAATATAAAGTCAGCCAGATCCATAAATTGTTACGTATTTAATGAGTGCATATGCATATGTATATGTTTTTATTTATTATCACTTTATTTTATTTTCCCCCATTTCTGCATCTGCAAAAGTTACAACCGCTACACATTTTCTCCTATTCTCAGTAATTTCCTTGTCTGCACTGCAGGGTCGGTCTGCAGTTTCTTTCTTTTTTTAATTATGCCTTTAAGGAAAATTTATTGCCAGAAAAGAAAGAATGAGCTGTAGGGTTTAGCCTTCTTCATACTCACACCATCGAACTGTAATATTGAGCTGTAATTATATGACATTGTTGAATAGAAATGACTTTTTCACCCTTATTAAGTTTCGATTATTCAACCATTATCTTAAGTATAAAACATCTTTGAATGAGTAAGTTGTAATACAAATCAATCTATTATAATGGTGAATACTTTTAACTGTCCTTAAAAAAAAAAATTAATTGTTTTTTTACCACACACATCGTGGAGATGTACGATGGCATGTTTCTCTTCTGTAAAAGACAAACTGACACGCACAGTTACTATGTTACACATATCGTTCTCTCTTGCAATTGTTTCCTATGTAAGAATAATTGCAATACGCAAGTTCTAACTCATCTTGGATGTTTCTGAATTTATTAAAATAATTTAGTCATGACAGTATACATGTGTATATCTCGTAGTTGTAAAGTAGAAATCATTCCTTCAACTTAAGTTTTCTCTTTACTTATTCTATAGTTTTGTCATTTTTAAATTAAATCGTCATTAATGCTAAAAATATAAATAACAATCAAAATAAAGATCTTTTATCACTTCAGTCTCTACAAAATAAATTTTTCATTTACATCACTTATATTGAATATATATTTTATTTTAGTTTTATTTTAAATTTAAATTTATTAATTCTTAATCTAAGTAACTAAATTATCCATTCACTTCAAATGATTCTGCATGTCAATAAGGCGTTAACACATGGCTTTGGTGATCAAAATAAAAATTTTGGTCATTAACATTTCCAATTTTATTTTTTTAACAATTTTGGAAACAACTTTAATTATTACAAATTGTATTTTAACATTCTAGAGTCATATATGTCAGAATCATATAAACAAACTAATGTATAATTTAGTTATTCATATTAACAAATAACAATTTTAAGTTCAGAATGAAGACTAAAAATAAAACATTCAATATAAGAGAAATGTAAAAGAAAAATATATTTCATAGGGATCAAAAGTAAAAGACTTTAATTTTATAGTGACCAAAAATATATTTATACTAACTTAATATATTACTATCTCCGGTTTTAAATATAAGTAAAAATAATTATTTTCACATATATTAAGAGTAATGATCGGAAATAGTTATTTGTATTAATGTAATCAAATATTTAATGTAATATTCTAAAATGCCCATAATATCATGTATTACATAAAACATTAATTTTCTTGAAAATGTATATAAAAAGGATATATTTGATAAACAAATATTTAATGACATTGGAAAAATATGATATTAGAACCAAGTCTATCTTATAAAGACTTTGATGTTGATGGTTCCTATCCTAAGATTTGTTAATAACACACATTAAGGCAATTAATTAAATAAAGTCTGCCTATGTGGTGTCTGACCTCTCTAATTAAGTATTTACAGGTCAAAAGTTTGTAAGGCATAAGCTCTAAATAAAAGGGGCAACTTATCATAAAAAGTCTGATATTGGTATACAAGTCTGTATAGGTCTAAAGGAAAATTCAAAGAGAAGTCTGACCTTAGTTGCACCATCAGGGTCTGATCTACCAAGCTTTGTTTTAGACAGAACACGTTAAGACTTCAGAATCAACACTAGTGCAAAAAGAGGCTACAACCACAGGGTATAAACTCAATTTAAGAGGAAAACGAGTTTACAAAGGACGTGGTGACAATTTTGAAATTATAAGAACAATATAGAAATTTGGTTCCATGTGGAACCAAGTTCTTAGCATTCTAAAATTTTTTAGAGAAACCTAGGAACACAGTTCCCGCGCAACAGAGTTTTTTGGTAGTTATATTTAATAAAAAATTTAACCAGACGTAGGAACTCGGTTTGTTCTGAACTGAGTTCTTAGGGTTTTTGTTTTTTATTTTAATTTTTTTTAAAAAAAAAACTAAGAACTCAGTTCTCGTAGAACTAAGTTCTTAGGGTATTGGTTTTTTATTTTAAAATTTTTTTAACATATCTAAGAACTCAGTTGAGCTTGAACCGAGGTCTTAGATTGATCTTTAATATTTTTTAATTATTTTTCAGGAGACCAATGAACTTAGTTTGTCTAGGAACCATGTTCATAGGCTATTCGTAGCTTTGAAAACTTACACTAAAACAAGTAACATCCGAATAGTTTCCTACGTTTTTCCTTATGTTAATTTGCTTGCGTCCTTGCTTCCTTTGGAACCCTCTTACGTTATACTTGCTTCTTGCATTGCGCGAGGTCTTTGTCTTCCTCCATTCCTTCCTTCATTGCTTCTTGCATTGTGTAAGGTCTTCATCTTCCTCCATTGCTCGGGTCCTTCATTGCTCGTTTAAAAGGTTAGTACTCTTCGTCTCCGTTGGATATGACTATTACGCATTTTATATGTCATTGAATGTTTGGCATTTATTGCATTGTTCCTCCATTGTTGTTATTGTGTTCATCATTCTGGTGCTTTGTATTCGTCGTTCTGGTACTATTATTTTGTTTTATGAAAAACTATTGTTGCCATGTTGGCATGTACATCAAGTTTGGTTTACTATCATTGTTTAGTTCCTTATATCACTACTTAGTTGTAAAATTGGGTTAAATTACTATGTTTAGACCAAATAGATGAGTAGTTCAACTAGCAAAACGGTGTTTTATTAATTTAATACGTATGTGTTTTTGTGAAAGTAGTAGTTATGTTAAATTTTATCAGAATGTGTAGGTCAGCTTTGTTCGACTTGTTTTAAGTCATGTTCCTGAAAATACATGCTAGTTATGTAAGTTTTATTAGGTAAGATTTAATGTCCATAAGATCTTATTCATAGGAACATCAAATAAAAATTAGTTATTTTCCACAAGTCATATGACTGGATCAGTGTAGTGAATTTTCTTATGCATTTTTTTCACTTGATGCCTCTTATTACTAAAAAACAACTATTAGTAACCTCCCAAACTCGTCCCTAAATCATGAAATTTTCGTCATTTAACATATTAGTGACGGAAATTATAATAGACAAGATGTCGTCGCTACCACCATCGTCGCTGACACAACAGCGATGAAGAGAGCACCCTGTTGTAGAGGTTTTAACGGGGTCACGTACGTCGCTAATCGGGTCCCTATGTTGGTGACGTACCCCATTGCTATTACTGGCTATATAGTGACTACACAATATCGTCGTTATTATTGGCCAGATAGTGGCCATGTTACGTCATCGCTATTACTGGCTAGACAGCGACCATGTTACGCCGTCGTTATTACTGGCTAAGTAGCGACCATGTCTAGCTGTCACTATTACTGGCTACATAGCGACCACTTCAAGTCATCGCTATTGCTGGCTACACAGCGACCGCGTCATGTTGTCGCTTATACTAACTACATAGCGACCATTTATTAGCGACGAAACCTGTCTCCTTGTCCGTAGCTAATATCTGTATTTAGTTTTTTAATTAAATTTTTTTATTAATTTTTAATTTAATTTAATTTTTCTTTACTTTTTAAATTGAATCGATTAAATATTATTAGTTAATAATTACAATAATATTATGATTTAGGGTTTTTTGTTGAATTTTAATTTTTAGTAATACAATATTAAATTGTCAAAAATTCATATAGAAAAGAAAAATGACATAAACAGATACTAAAATATCAAATATGATATAAACTATAAACCAAATATATAGAATGTAAACAATATACAAAAAAATGAAGCGTGAAAAAGTAAAATCATGGTGGAGGGGGATCCTGAGGTGGTGGTCGGGACGGCTGAGAAGTACAGGGGGTAGCCTCGTCATCCTTTACATGATAAGCTCCTGCTGTTGCATTAGCTGTCAACGAGTCTCGGCTCGTTCCTCCTCGGCTCGTCATTGATCCTCAGCAGCTTGCTCCTACAGTAGCAGGCTATGGCGTCGGTCCTCCTCGACTCGCTCCTCTAAAAGTTGCCTCCGGCGTCGCTCCTCTAGTAGCTCATTGTTTAGGTTCTCAATAACCTAAACAACATCTAGCGGAAGGCCAGAGGAGGAAGAGGAAGAGGTCTTCCCCTTTTTCACCAGTTGCGTGCCCACGCCGCCCAATCCAAGCACCCTCATTTTCTTGCTCATGCCGTCAATAACCTCGATATAGATACGTTGTTGTTGGAACAAGAAAAAGTGAGAGGTACCCCCCCCTTAGGTGTGGAGACCATCAACTCCGCCTACTTCTCGGTCCTCATGGAAATATACGGCTCCTGCAAATGTAAAATAATGATAAAATTTAGTAATATAATTCGTAAGTTTAAGCATGTGTAAGTTAAATTAAATTACCCATGTCTGGCAATTTTTGGTTAACCTTAGCACCAGCTTTGTTTTTCTAGGTCATTTGCATGACCTCAAACAATGATGGCTCGCGGTGCTCCTTCTGCTCCTGTTGTTCACAATATATCCAAATTGTTAATAGAAAACATATTAAGTCATTCATAAAAAAATGTTTAACAAAATATACTTACAAATCTCTTTTTATGCTCAAGGACTAAAATGCTGCCCCCAGTATAGATAGAGGTTGCAGCATCAGCTGCTCTGTTTGCCTTGTTTCAAGCACTGGCCTACTGGAACAAGATAACCCCTTCTGCACCATCCCATCCCAGTGCTCCTCAGGGATCCAACGAGGGCGCTCGCCCTTGTTCCTAAGTTTCCAAAGGGTACTCTTAATGATTTTGGAGGTCTTTGTGGCAAAGACCCTCCTAATCTTATCAATGATACCCTCTGTCCACTGATAATCACTGTCGCGACCAGGATCACGGTGGGACAGCTAACCCTTTAAAATAAAATGAGTTTCGATCGAAATCCTTTTGAAAAGAAAATAGACAACAGTAAAAAATAGAAAACAAGGAGTCGCCACCAGTATTTTTTTAGGTAAAATACTGAGAAAACCTTTTTTAAAAAAACACTGGTCATAAAAGTAAAATTCTAAGTTCAGGAGTCGAATTACAGGTGAGGAAGGTATTAGCACCTCACAGCTGTCTGTTATAAAACGGTTACCTCAAATTGATAGCGCGTATTATAAGTAGCTCATAAATTATTTTAGCTCCTTTAGAAAAGGAACAGACAAAACAGATGAGGAAGTTTCAAAATAAGGTCAATAGGACGTCTCGTCCAAATTAATCTTAAATCAAATAACTTGAGTGACAGTAAGACTAAACAATGGTAGTAAGACTAAATAGTGACAGTAAAACTAAACAGTGATAGTAAGAAATTTGACTAACAGTAACAATGAGAATAACACAGGGTGAAAATAAGGATTAACAGGACGTCTCGTCCAAATTAACCTTACTTTGTAATACAAACTAGAGATTCAAATAAGGTTAAATAAGATAAGATAAAATAAAGTTAATTAAACAAAACAAAAGATTAACAGGACGTCTCTTCCAAATTAACCCTTTTCTATAAGAAGAATAAATCATATTAAAAATATAAGAATATTAACAAGACGTCTCATCTAAATTAGTCTCTCTTTCTTAAAAATATTATTATTATTTTATATTAAAACATGATGAGATCAACAAGACATCTCGTCTAAATTAATCTCATTTTCTTAAAAATATTATTATTATTTTATATTAAAACATGATGAGATCAACAAGACGTCTCATCTAATTAATCTCATTTTTACTATTTAATGAGCGACAACCGATTAAAAATTTGAAAAGGTTAACAAGACATCTCGTCTAAATTAACCTTCTCGTGATAAAACCATTTTCTAGAATTAAATAGTTAAAATTATCATGATTAGACGAAACAAACAAAAATTAATAAAAGGAAAGTGGGCCCGACAGGAATTGATTCCCTCTCCTACGTATTCTCAAACGTATTGAGAAATCAGGCTCACGTAATTCTAGGGAATTAATAAAAAGCTATCATATATATTTAGATTTTAATATTTTTATTTTAATTTTCACCATAAATAAAAAGCTATTCACATATATTTAGAAAAGATATTTTGGAGCTTTAGGATTTTTATTTTACACTTAGCATAAAATCTATTATATTTGAAAAAGTATTTAACTTATAATAATAATTTTTGATTTAACATAACTAAAACTATTTGCTTATTTTTCTTATTCATGAAAAAGAATTCATTTTTTATTTTTATTCAAGAAAAAGATATATTATTATTATTTTATTATCATCTAAGTATTAAACATAAAAGTAAACATTTATTAAAACAACCTAAAAATGAAATTTTAAACAAAATTTATTGGAGGAAAAGAAAAGACCCTTGACCCCTTTGGGCTTCAAAAATCTGAAGCCCATAAACTAAAGCCCAAAACCCAATAGGGTTAATTAAAAAAAAAGAGATGCATATGGGGGCTATACACATACAGACAGAGAAAGAGAAAAAGTGAGATTGTGAGTGGGAGTGAGGGACTGGGAGACAGAGAGAGTGGGAGCGACGGAGAGAGTGAGATTGACGGGGAGGGAAAGAGATGCCACTAGTGGAAAAAATGGATATAACCACGGTTAAAAATGGCCTTTAATCACGGTTAAAGAACCGTGGTTGTTGCAGCCGTGGTTGTAGATGAGGGTCTTTAACCACGGTTAACAACCGTGGTAATAAATCAGATCTAACCACGGGTGTCGAGCATAACCGTGAATATAACAGACAATGTATATTCACGGTTATAGTAGAAACCGTGGATAAATAAAATCTATATTCACGGTTGTTTAGCATAACCGTGAATATAAGTAGTAAAAAAAATCACTTACAGACTATGTATATCCACGATTATAGTAGAAACCGTGGATAAAGAACATCTATATTCACGGTTGTTTAACATAACCGTGAATATAAGTAATAAAAAAAATTCAGTTACAGACTATGTATAATCACGGTTATAGTAGTAACCGTGGAGAAATAGTGTCTATAATCACGGTTATAGTAGTAACCGTGGATAAATAGTGTCTATAATCACGGTTGTTACCATAACTGTGAATAAACACTGAGGTTTTTTTTTTAATATGGTTTCTGTTTTATTGTTTCCCAAACCTGCATTCAGACAACCAGCACAATATACAGTATCCCAGCATATCCAGCAACAAACAATATATATAAAAAGAATGGTATATATATAACAATTAATTTGATATGAATTCATAACAACCTAAAAAATGAAACTATATACAATTCAGATGAATGTAACCTAATAAAATGTAAACCCTAAATCCTACACTAGACACATATTTAAGAGAATAAAGATCCTATATCTAGCTAAGTTCTTTTGTTGATTTCAATGAAGTATGAGGCCCATTGCTTTCTAACATTATCTACAAGTGTCTTAGAGAAGTATGACCGGTCCTGGAAGTACTACAAACAATGCACAAAACAATTAGAACAAAAGCTATATTTATTACATGAAATTGATGAAATTGTTAGAAAAGTAGTCCAAATGATGAGACTTACATCTGTCCATCCATCTACTAAATGTTGTTGGACGATTGTCAGCATGGTATGCATGACGTAATAGCCACACTCGAAAGTACCCTCCTGCCTATAAGACTACAATGGACATAAAGTATAGAATAAGTGAATTCGCAATTTAAAAAATATATATTGAAGATTTGAATGAATACGATTGACTTACTTTTGGGTGCATCGGCCGGATGCCTAAGTAGTCCATCAACAACCCTTTCATCAGCATGTCATCTCATAAGTTTTGCATCATCTGCATTGGCAAACAGACGCTTTAGTCTTGGAACTATAGGCAGATACCATAACACCTTTGCAGGAGACCCTTTAGTGCATACCTCATCAGAATCCGCCTCTTTCTTCTTATACCGTGACACCCCACACCTAGGACATCGATGCAGCATTTCTAACTCACCCCGGAATAAGACACAATCATTTGGGCATGCATGTATTTTCTCATACTCTAAACCCATAGGACATAACACCTTTTTGGCCTCATAGTTACGATTCGGCAAGGTGTTTCCAACTGGGAATATTTCTTTCAACAACTTCAGTAAGTTAGTGAAACTTTTATCCGTCCACCCGTTTATGGCCTTCAAATTAAACAATCGTAAAACTGCTGATAACCTCATGAAATTGACACAGTTTGGATACAACGGTTGCTCAGAGTCCTCACATAGAGTCGTATATACATGAGCTTTCTTAAAACCTTCAACCCCCACATCACGGATCATATCCTTGAGTCGGTCATCCATGTCGACATCGGTGTCATGCATCGAGCTTCGATTTTCAGTTTGAGGGTTGTTACTTGGCACCATCACATCTTTACCATGCCATATCCAACACGTATAACTACGCAGAAAATCGTCACACAGTAGATGTTCTCGCACCTCTTCTAAGTCTACCCGACGCAGGTTCAAGCATTTAACACAAGGGCAAAAATACTTTCCATTCACCTCCACTGCATTCCTCGCTACGAATTCTATGAATGATTCAACTCCCCCTTCGTACTCTAGACTTAGGCGTGATGTAGTTATCCAACTCCAATCCATGCCAACTGTTTACAAGGTGCTATGATCAACCTCACTTTTTCTTCAAAGGTGGTGGTCCTATACCCATTCAGGATGACAATTGTTTTTATACGTCATTTATATATACATGTTAGGAGTTATTTTAAAATTTGATGAAATTTTGGCAGCATTTCGCATTGGTCTCTAAGTACACAAAATAAGAGTGGTCAAATCAAATTCAACCACAACCAAATATGCACCCAGAGAACAACACAAAATACAAGTTACCGAAAGTTTATCAAATTTTAAAATAACTCCTAACTTGTATATACTAACAATGACGTATAAAAAATAATTGTTCATCCCAAACTGTCCAAATGGACAATTCAAGATTCAACACAAACGATGACATTAATTAATTTAATGACCATTTGTGTCAAATCTCAAACGGGGAACTACGGTTCACTCATGCACAATAACTTTCATACTATGAGCCTACGAGTTTGCAAGATTAACAACCACACACATACAACAACAATAGAAATAACATTATATAAGAGCAACCAACAACAACAGAAATAAAATGGATAATAATTTAGTTAACTTTTTTCCTAAATTAGTATGATGTTTCTAATTTGTGTTATTTTGAAGTAGAAGTATGGTGTTGGAGTATGTATTATTGATTATGGATTATGATGTTGGTTTATAAGACTTTTAAAGAAACACTCGATCAAACTCACTTGTTCACTTAAGTGCATTTGGGCTTTAAAGAAAACGATTTAATGCATTTGATCCTAATTTCATTTGCAGCTCCCTTATTTGTCCCTCTTCTCAATCGCTCTATTTCACCCTTCATTTACCATGTTAAGCAACAATGTAAGGATTTGTTTTCTTCTTCACCACTAAACGATTTGTAATGTAAGGTTTTGTAATGTAAGGATTTGTTTTCTTCTTCACCACTAAACGATTCAAAGAAACACTATCAAACTCACTTGTTCACTTAAGTTCATTGTATGAGTTCTGCACTTTAGTCCCGGACATTTTAAAAATATAGTTTGGTCTCTGACTTTACAAAACCACTTTCCATTTTAAACATTTTTAGTATATAACAATGAATAAAAAATAATGACAGAAATTACAAACATCATACTAACAGTTAACAACACAGAGGCAGAATTAACCAAACTTAATAACACACAGGCAATGTTAAATAATGACAGAGACAGAGACAGATACAAGCTTAACCAAACTTAATAATAACACAGAGACAAAGACAAGCTTCGTTCACCTTGAACAATGAAATAATACCCACACACACAGAGACAACACATTCATTCAGGTTCGACTATACGCAAGTGAAAACACACACAAATAGGTTCCATAAACAATGATAGACCATAACAACAAAGTAGACCAGCAGTGAACGAAGAAGAAAGGTAATGGAGCACTTACAAGAAAATGGTGCGAAGATGACAACAGCATGAAAGGAAGAAGGAACAAGCAAGTGAACGTAGAAGCCCACGACCAACAAAGAACAAACTCGAGGCAAAAAGGAGAACGAGGAAGAAGATGACAACCAGCGCGAAAGAAGAAGAGAAAGTGAAAAAAGCCTGAAAGGTGCGGCTTTTGAAGTTTTAGAAAGGATGTATATTCACGGTTCCCCTTGAAACCGTGAATATATTACACATATATTCACGGTTAAACAAACAACTGTGGATAAATGTTAACTATATCACCACGGTTACGACCCCAACCGTGGATAAATATTAAATCTATAATCACAGTTATAGAAACAACCGTGGACATACAGTACCCAGTGATTAAACCTAAGACCTGAACTATATATCCACGGTTGAAAATACAACTATGATTATAGACATCAATATATATCCACGGTTAACATCATAACCGTGATCATACCCATGAATATATAGTCACAGTTGTGCACACAACCGTGGATATATATTTCAGGTACTATATATCCACGGTTGACTTCTCAACCGTGAATATATATTGATGGGTACGATTACGGTTATGATGTTAACCGTGGATATATAGTTTTCTCTGATTATAACGTTCACCTTATAATTTCAAAAATGCCACCGCGCATGTTTTTATCACTGATCCTCTTCAACCCGTGAATATATCCCATTGTTATATCCAATTTTTGCACTAGTGTGCGTTGAGAGAGATGAGAGCTCGTGAGATTGAGAGGGAAAGTGAGCGAGAGATAGTCAAAGAGAGTGGGATGGAGAGGGAAAGATACCAGAGAGTGTTGTTTCTTTGATTTTTTGTTTTTTTTTTATTTTGGTGTTGCTTGGTTTTTGATTTGATGAAGGTGGGGATGAGATGATGAAGGTTTGAATTTTTTTGATTTTTTTGAGTTAAAGAAGATGAAGATGGGACTGTTTGGCTTTTTAGGTTCTCTGATTTTGGAGGGTGATGGAGATTGAGAGGATGGGTGTTGGGTGATGAATTTTTTCCTAGGTCTCTGTTTCTTTGGTATTTTTCTGGGCCAAAAGGAATCCCGTCCCTCTGAATTCTTCGAATGGGTTCTTATATTAGTCTCTCCATCCTTTTTGCAAATTATTCAATTTCTTTTACAGTGCATGATTCCAATCACCCATGCTTATGGTGAGCTACCATGGAGTTGGCCACTAATGTTTACAGGGAACAAAGAGAAGTAGGGAGATGGTTTCTTAGTTTTTTTAATGAAAGGATGGTGTCTACAATCACATTATTACATGAAATGAGATTTCAAAATTAAAAACATAACATGAATTAGCCATAAAATCACAAGACAGGGAAATGTTAAACTTACCGAGAAGGTCTCAAACCATCTATCCTAAACAGCCTTACCAGCATCTGTCCAAGAGATGTGTGGGTCATCCCACTAGGCCTTCAAAACTTTAGTAATCGCTTTAGTAGTGTGACTACTATCAACAAAGTTATAATAAACAACAGCTAGAAACATATAAAATTATATAGACACAGTAGGGAGGCTCTTGAAATTTTGGCAGAGTCTCCCTTGTAAATGTAACATTTCCAAAATTGAACGATTACCCTGTTACAAGTAGAAGAGTTCCCAGTACAGTTCAATGTATACAAGTATTAAGTAACTAACATACAACAAACCAATTTAGGTACTATATAAATTATAATTACAAAGCAACTAACAAGCTACCAACTAAGAAACTTAACACAAATTATATAGTAATACATACTTGTCTCTGCCTGGCAGTGGGACCAGAGTGGGTAGGGGGATCCTAAAGGTGGGGTCGCCTCGAGGCCAGGGTCATCCAATCCCTACGGTGAAGGAATTTGTTATGCTATGGTCTCTAGTAATGAAGGAGTCTATTGTGCTGTGGTGTGATATGTGGTGGTGACGGAGTCTGCTATAAGGTGGGGGTCTGTAGTGGTGTGTTGGTCTGTCGGGGGTGTTGGTGTGCTGTGGTGTGCATAGACGGGATGTGGGAGTCCTCGACCCCCCGGCTGAACAGTAATCGACGTCTAATGTTACTCTTAAACTATAAAAATATGTATATATGTATATATGTTGAATAACTGCATACTCTGTCTGTTTCAGTTTGAAATTCCCCCTTAGTTTCAGTGTCACTATGGCTATCTATTTCACTAGGGTCCTCAGTCTACAAATCGCCCTAGGCCGTTTTGATTGGGATACCACCTCTTTGTCAATGTGTTCACCCCCTCTAGTGACAAGTGTCTCATCTAGTATCACTGGATCAATGTTAAACAGCAAATGACTGTCATTAAGCTCGTTCGGAGCGAGCTGATAAGCTCCCTCAACCTCGTCGAAGACATTATCAGTCATCTAACTTCGAGCCTTGGCCTTGATGATTGCATGCCAGTCTCGGTGCCCTCCAAGGAAGTCTGTGTAATAAACTTGCTAGGCTTTTTGGGCGAAAATGAAGGGATCAAACCCTTTATATATACCGCTTTTCTTGACCTCAACTAAACCGTAGTTGTTGTAAACCTTTGATCCTACACCGATTGAGTTGTCATATCAATCACACTTAAATAGAACGATATCTCTTCTTATTCGTTCGGAGAAAGAAACTTCAATAATCTCTTTCTACACTCCATAGAAGTCTTCCTCTAACTATCCGTTTGGGCCTTTAACACAAACCCTTTAACTATGGGTATGCATCCCTTCACTCTATTAAAAAATGTTAAACGTGTAGCCGTTTACATATAAAATGGAATTTTTTAACAATTTTCACCAGACCCCAAGAAAGGGTTTGGAGTAAGGGATCTTCAATATAATTATTAGGGTCTTTAAAGTAGTGACTCTATGGAGCATACTTTCCTCCATCTTCACAAGTTTATCCTCAGTTAATGAAGTTGTTGTCAACTCCTTAAAGTAGTGACTCAACTCAACCAGTGATTTCCAAATGGGTTTCAGTAAAGCATGAAATACGTACGACAGTAGTTGTTGTACAAACACATGACAATCATGACTTTTCATGCCAAACACCCAGTCTTCCTTCACGTTGACACATTTACTAGAGTTAAAAGCAAATCTTTCAGGCGGGATCAACCCTTTCATCCATACACATACAACAATCTGTTGAGGTCTAGTTAAAATATATTTCGTATGCGGTTTAAACATTTTTCCACGTCCCGCATCCCTCAATTCCAACTCCTTCCTAGAACACCCAATTAGAAGGTCTAGTCGACTTTTCTCACTGTCATTTGTTCTCTCTTTGATGTCCATCACAGTGTCAAAAATATTCATGAAAACATGTCATTTAGTGTGCATCACATCAATTTTGTGTCTTAACAACAAGTTTCCCAATATGTCAAATCTCATAAGATACTTTGCTTCACCCAGTGGTGTTCCTTCCCATAACCCACAAACTCCTTAATGTTCTTATCCCAGATGTACAGATACTCCTGGACTCTTTACCAAACCTGTGTACCAGATAACCTACGGGGTGGAGGTTCATTTACAACCTTGTTCTTCTTAAAAGCGGTTTTGTTTCTTCCGAATGGGTGATCCAATGGCAGAAACTTTGTATGATAGTCAAAAGAACTTGTCTTGCCACTAATAGGGAGTGATTCCCCTCCTCCCCGATATGTTCCATGCATACAAGGCAAGCAAGCTTCCTAAATGTTGACCATCCAGAAAGTATACAATACGCAGGGAAGTCGTTAATGGTCCACATCAAAACAACCCGCACCATAAAATTGTTCTTTAAGGATGCATCGTAGGTCATCACCCCCACATCCCACAATTGTGACATCTCCTCAACCAACGGTTACAAAAACACGTCTGTTATTGCCTTTGGATTTTTGGGTCCTGGAACCAGTGCAGTTACAAAGATGACCTCTCTTTTCATACATATATCAGGAGGCAGATTATATAGGGTCAGTATGACTGGTCAACAAGAGTACGCTCTTTCGTATTGACCAAATAGATTGAACCCATCAATACATAAGCTAAGTCGTACATTATACGGCTCGACCAAAAAGTTCGGATATAGCTCATCCAAACATTTCCATGTTTTCCCATCGGAAGGATGGCACAAAAGATCCTCATGTGTTCGGTTTAGAGTATTCCAACGCATGTGTTTTGTCATGGACAATAAGGCATACAAACATTGAAGACGTGGTGTTATGGGAAAGTACCATATTTTCTTCCTGGTTATCCTAGTTAACAGTTTTGTAGCGATCCACATTACAGTGTACATATTTTGTGAGACTCTTGTCTGCAAACTCTTTCGGAATAACATACACCTGTCAACACAACACTCTATCTTCACACAACCCAACCCCAGGTTTGCCACTCTTTTCTTAGAATGGTACAGGTTTGATGGTATTCAACGATGCTAAGGCATGGTGGAACCCCTCAGACCGACCATTCTATTAAAACAACCTCCTGAAAGATTATATCCTGCCTTTAGGCTTAAAGTAGCTAGGGAGCTGAACAATTCAGTGTAACTCTGGCACCTGTCCCATAATAGAGTCTGAGCTTCCGCCAACAAATCATAAAATTTGTTCACCTCTGGATTAGGATCCTCCTCTACATTGCCATCCTCATTCCCAGCTTAGTCGTCATGTTTTAACATACACCTGGTGGAGGGTCCAACATGATCCATCACTATCTGCCTCATGTTGTTGTACGTATCCCTGTTCCCTCTGACCTCGTAGTAAGACTATTGCACGGTTACATCTGATGGCTTGGGCGGTAACTACTCACCATGGTTGTACCAGTAGTAGTATCTTTCCATAAACCCCTTCTAACTTAGGTGGCACATGACATCATCCGCGTATTCAAAACTCATGCATTTGCACTTTGAGCACGGACAACGAATCTTCTGAGTTACTTCAAGACCAAGAGTGTTCGCAGTAGCAAACGAAATAAACTCTAACAAGCCCATCATAAACTCCTCAGTCACTCACTGACTGCGATCAAGCCGGTTATACATCCATCGCCGATTTGTCAGAACCTTCATTCATGATATCTAACAAGCACAGTTCTAGTTACTCTAATTTAAACATTATGTGACTATCGTTTGTGAATCACTCTCTATCTCTTTGATATTGTAAGTAGGTTGGGCCCTATCCCGTTCGGGATGAATATGCAACCATCCATAACCCACCTACGTGTTTACGTCAACCTTGTGTTATTGATGTTCATTTGGAATTTTAGCAGCATTTCACATTGATCCTCGAGTACACAGAGATACGTGCGGTATGAAACACTACAACAGACATGCACCCGGAGACAATACAAAACACAATAACCGAAATTTGAAATGGATATCAATAACACAAGATAGAACACAAACAACAACAATGGGTTACGCCTTACTGGTTACAAATTCATCCCAAATTATCCAACCGGGACAACTCAAGATCCAACAAAACATGGTATGTCGGCTGATTGTCTTGAATCTTGAACGGGAACCTAATGGATACAGACACGGCTAAACCCTAATTATTCATTTTAAATGTAAACTAAAACAGGAAGCCTAGCAAAATTTTGGTAGAGTCTTCCTTGTAAACTATACATTTCTAAATTTTTTTCAACGCCCTGTTACACACAAGATTTTCCAATACAGTTCAATATAATACGTTACGCATTGTATATGAAACTGAGGGAGGTAATCAGCACAACCTAGTGAGCTTTGCTCTCTACTAACAAACAATAATACACATGTATTACATCAAACACATTTTACCAACACATAAAACCAATGCCTAATGAGCTTTACTCTCCACTAACAAACAACACTACATATGCACACTTTTAACACGTGTTATTAGCATACAAAACCAATGCCTAATGAGCTCTACTCTCTACTAGCAAACAACAATCGACATGCATACAGAATGATAACAACACAGATCACGAGAAAATTAATGTCAAAGGATTACCTAGGAAAGATACACAATGATGAAGTCGATGCTAAAGATAAACGAACAAACACCACGTAATCTAGTGGTCTGCATGACAAATCGAGAGGAGGATGACAGCTATAATATATAACCCTAAACCATTTACCATAAATGATTGTAGAAAATTTAAATTCTAATTACTGAGATTATGTCTAGTGACATTTACTTTTATCACCATAATACTACAGGTGAATGACAAGTTTTAAATACATGGAGATTTAGAGGAGTGTATGGAGAAAAAATCATACTTCAAAGGAATCAGCATCATATTAGCATCATGTATTTTGTGTGAACAACACGTTTAACTAAGCTAGAAATTTTGTTTCATGAAAATGGAATCATGAGATTAACGAAAGGAAATATTTTAACGAAAATCATGACAAGTGTCTTTCTATTGTCTAAAACTCTAGCTCCATATTAACTTTATTATCTCTTTGGTATTTAATATAAAGGTTATCCTATACACCCATTTTCCCCTTAACAAGAAAGGAATTGATATGAGACAAGTGATTTGAAGGATTAAAGTGACCATAGTTTTAAAGTTGGATATAATTGATATGAGACGAGTAATCTTGAATTAAAGAATGATTTTCAAAAATCCAAATTAAAGTGTCAGATGTTTCCAATGTAAAAGATGTGAAAATTTAATCCATGCCTTTTCAATGATTCTAAATGAGATCCTTGAGGCTTTCCTCATGAAATTTCCAAGCAACATTGGGTATCCAACTGGAAACCTACAAATCTTCACATAATAGCCATGACGAAGCTCGACTGAGACTTAATGTAATGTTTGTATGGCAAATTGAAAGAAGATATTTATATGGAGTAACCACTAGGATTCGTTGCTAGGTCAAGTACAGAGGCTGAATATAAAACTATGGCTAAAGCCACATGTGAAATTATTTGAATTAAACAACTTAAGAATTAAAGTTAGAAGATACTCAACACATAGAACTTTACTATGATAATCAAGCAGCTCCACATATAGCTTCTAATACAGTTTTCCATGAGAGAACCAAATACATTGAAGTTAATTGTCATTTTGTTCAAGAAAATATTATTTCTAAATAAGCTATTGCAAAGTTATGTGCTCTAATAATCAACTTACAGATATCCTCACAAAAGCTTTAAGGGGACCAAGAATCAAATATATTTGTTCAAAGCTTGGAGCATTCAACTTATACTCTCTAGCTTGAGTGGGAATGTTGGAATTAATTATATGTATTTGAATTTTTTATTTTTGTTCTTAGGAAACCTTATACGTTCACTTAGGAACTAGTAGCATCATTTATTACACTTAGGAACTAGTACCTTATTTACTTTATGTCTTGTAAATTTCACTTTGTATTTATTATTTATGCCTATATATATCACAGCTGTTGAGTATCTAAAACTCAAGCATTTTCATCTAATACTTTGTTCTAAATTCTTTCTTCTTCAAGTGAACTAAATGTAGATATGAAACTACCAAAATTATTTAAGTTAAAAAGAAACCAGGGTGCTCTAATTTGTGGCTTGGTGTGTGTTCTATCTAGAAGAACTTTCAACCAGCTTTAATATGGAGCATTGGTAATGGAAGGCAGATCAAGTTATGAAAAGTTCATTGGATTCCAAAAGTAGGAGCCCTCCAAGAATATGTTCCTAATTCTACTCATGGCCTTAATATGGATGCATGTCTATCTAAAGCTACTCTCCAAAGTGGTGATTGTAATAAACATTGGCTAGACCAAAACCTTCCTAATACCTTATACCAGAAGATTATTGCTTTGGCCCTTTCAAACCAAAGAGAAAATAAGATATTCTAGCTTAGGATCTTACAAATGATGGGGAATTCTTTGTTGCTTCAACCTATAATTTGGTGTCGAATAAGGTTAGGTTGCCTAAAAATCATGTCTTCAAATTATTATGGCATTGGATAGATCCCCATAGAATTAAGCACCTATTATGGAGAATTACAAACAAGGTTATGCTAACTAATGATGAAAGAGTTAGAAGGCATATTGCCACATATCCTAGATGTGCATTATGTCTTTTTGCAGTGGAAAACTTGGATCATACATTTAGATCTGACAAGTTCTCAAAATCTATCTGGAATTTAAAAATCCCCCTTCTTTCAAGAAACCTGGTTCTTTAATGTCCCTTTTGATAAATGGCTATTCAGGAATTTGAGGAGCAATAATAAAGATAATTTATTCCACTCTTGGAGTATCACTTTTGGAGTTTGTTTATACATGATTTGCAGAAGAAGAAATTATTTTATTTTTAATCATTGTTGGATTCAGGATTATGACAAAGATCGGTGTATCAGATTGCTTCTATTTTTCAAGTCTAGGACCTAGACAGGTTATTGTGTTCTGTTAAAATTACAACATCTCAAACTTTTGTTTACTTGGAACCGCCTCAGTAGGATTGGACTAAAGTGAACAGTGGTAGATCTATTTCTAAAGATGGCTTAGCTTTTTGTGGTGGTGTGTTCAGAGATGAAGATGACAGATTTCTCAATGCTTTTGTTATCAATTTGGGCAAATGTTTTATAATGAGTGTAGAGTTATGAGGTGTCTTAAAATGAAATAGTTTATTAAAAAATAAAGCTTTCAAAAAAAGATATTGTTGAAGCCAATTCAGTTGTTCCTATTTAATTCTTAGTTTTTGGCCTTAGCTTTAGACATCCTAGTGTTCATTTGGTTGACAATGTCTAGAACATTGCTAGAGATTTAAAGATTATATGGACTCATTTTTTGAGAGCCTAATAGTATGGTTGACAATCTGACAATTTTAGTTTTATTTACTTCGATCCTCTAACACCACCTATAATATCTGAATTTATTGCTCTAATTTTAAGTTTACTCATGGTGGTCCTTTAACTCCACTCTAATGTTTCAGTTTGATCCTCTATTTTTCTCCACCCCAACCTACTTAACTATAAAGTACTGACATAGTAGTTATACAATTAAAGAACCCAACTAGAACATACTTAATAAATTAGATAATCAAAGTGACACCCAAAATATTCAACCCTAAACCCTTAATACACCAACCTTAGTGTTTTCATTTTTTTCTTAATTATTGAAATCTGATTGCCATGTCCTAACTTCTAACAACAATTAAACAATAAATAAATGTGAGCCATTAAGCAGAAATTGGAGAGTGGAATAGACAGGGCAATGTACATTAAAAGGGCAATATACATTACCTATGAAAGTGGCTTTTGGTCATAAACGAGGCAGACGATAGAGCAGAGAGAGGGCTCGCGGACGATGTACTTGACAGAGGTGAGGGAGACGACGGAAGACTGATGGAGGGGAAGACGTCCTCGATAAAGTTGAGGAGCCCACGAAGCCCATGAACAGAAGAATGGACCGCACAGAGGGGGTTTACAGCTCGAAAGAGTGTAACATCCAGAGGAGGAGATAGGGAAGAGAAGAACAAGGTGGCTTAGGGCTCGAGAAACCGGTGAAGGAAAAAAGGGGAGGTCAATCAACTTATAAGATTTAGAGGGTGTTTGGTTTACAGTTGGTAAAACGGAGTTGAGTTGAAGTGAAAAATTTAAAGGTTGATATTAATTCTTTACGCTGTTCAAGACAATTAAAACTCCGTTGACCCGTAGGATCAAAAAGTATCTTTCATTTAACGGAGAAAATCTCTATTGGAGCCATTCTCCAAACATCATTTTAGTGACAGCTAAAAACACGTCACTAAAACCGTGGCTATTTTAAAAAAAGTTGACACATGGACGAACTCGTGACGTCCATCCATCATCGTCACTACATTAACATGAACTAGTGACGACCAACTCTGTCGCTAAATTTAAAATCCCTCCAACTTTTTAGTTTCCCCTCTAAGGGTTTCGAGGTCGCGACGATAAGACTTCATCGCTGATAAGTCCAACGATAGCGACGAATATGGAGTCCATCAGTAAGGTGACATTTATAACGACCATAGATTTGATCACTACCTTTTACCTGCCTCCATTTTTTAGTTTCCCTCCAAGCTTTTTTTGTGTCCCCAGTTAGCGATGGTATTACTTCGTCGCTGACATATCCAAATATATCGATGACAATGGCCCTGTTACTCCTTGACGCTTTTAGCGATGCCAGTAACACCATCGCTAAAAAGACATTAATAGTGATCGAATCAGCGATAAGGTCTTATTCAAGTGGCCTCAATACTCAAGAGGGGGGTGAATTGAGTTTTTAAAACTTTTAGTTGGAATACCTTTGAACTTGATTCTTATATACAAATTTACAAGATTATGCAAGTGAAATAAAGTTTAGTGAAATATGCAATGCAAAACAAAGGTAAATATAGCTGAGACAATTAAACAAACACTTGGTGTGCAGTCTTCAAGATTTACCAATTTAAACAAGTTCAAGTATGCAAGCCACAATCAATCAACACAAGCCAATTAAGTGCAGTATATGAAAGTAAAAGAGTAAGGGAGAAGAGCTTTGCAAACCGATTTAACGAGTTCCACCAATCCGGTGTACGTCTCGCCTCTAAGCAACCCACTTAGAGGATTTTCCACTATTGTAGACTAGAGATACAGCTTTGAGCAATTGCGGCTTCCTAGTGTCCCACACTCAAGAACCCAATCCTCACAAGTATAAGGGCAACCCACCCAATCTCTCAATCTTACAATATCCCAAAGGTTGAGCCTCAACCTTTGTAACCACTCAACCTAGAGTGAACTTTGGTGTTTTGATGTAGTGTTTATAAGCAAGTAACTCTCTCAATAGAGTGGATAAGCAAAATGATAGCTCACACAATTTCTAATCTCTCAAGAAGAGAGGATATACAAATGAAATTCAAGATACAAGAAATAGGGCTTATAAAGCACAAAACAGAGCAAAGGATTTGTAGCTTCTTGGTTTTTTTTTGTGCTTGTGTTCCTCTTCATTTTATAGAGCCAATTGAAGTGTTGAGGTGTGCCCTTCTTCTTCCTAGCCGTTGCACTTAGTGGGATTTTGAAGAATGGTGGAGACATGAGCTGGTTTCCCACTTAAATGTGTTTTTCCACTAGTGTAATCGATTACACCCTCGCGTTGTAATCGATTAGCTTCAAGTTAGAGGGTCCATAATCGATTATTTCATTTCCTATAATCGATTAGAATCTGTACCTGATGCATTTAATCTTGATTTCGCAGCTTCCTAATCGATTAGCATGTCTTGTAATCGATTACCTTAATTCCAGTAGCCTCCTAATCGATTGTGCAACTTCCCTTAATCGATTAGCAAATATCCCTGATGCATTTAATCTTATTTTTGACAGTTGTAATCGATTACATCAAGTGCGTAGTCGATTAGATTAAATCCAGTAGCTTCATAATCGATTAGCTTCATTTCCATAATCGATTATCTCATTGCCTGAATCAAATTCTTCCAAAATAGAATGCTCCTAATCGATTAGCATAAGTGACCTAATCGATTAGCTTCGCTGTTACTCAGCACCTGATTCCATATCTTTGTTTTTGCACAGATTTCTTCAAGAGTGCTTGTCATTATCAAAATCTTTGAACATCCTTGAACCTGTATGCATATTCAAACACATTCTCCCCCTTTTTGATGATGACAACTATGTTCATCTCTTGAGGGTTGTTAGTTAAGCAATTAAACTTATCTCTAATTTTATCTCTTTGCAAAAACATCTCTGCTGCATTATCTCTTTGTAATCAGTTTCAAATAGCAGATTATCTATTTACCAAGTTCAAAAAATCAGAATCATTATCTCTTAACTAAATCATTATCACATTCAGCAGCAAATAATTTCTTATCTCTTATCGCTTATCTCTTAATAAATCTCCCCCTATCAAAAGGAATTTATTAAACCTATGTTTTTCAGATTTTAAACAAGATGATAAGTTAAACAAGATATGAACAATTATTCTTCTCCCCCTTTGGAATCATCAAAAATAATTCGTGCAATTAATGAGATATATGATGAACTGAAAATTTTATTGAATTTCAAAGCATAGTGGGGAATTACATGAAGCAAAACGTGCAGAATTGAAAAGGAACAAACATAAGCACCCTAAAACAGAAAACATAACAAAGGATCTAATTATCCGAATTAAAAAAGCGAATTTCAGCGATTTGGTGGGACAGCTCTTCATAGCGTTGTTGCATCATCTCGAAGTGTTGCTGCTCGGTCATTGAAAATTCTTGAAGGGAGTTTTCAAGGCGATCGAAGCGGCAGTCAAGATGGGCATAAAGAGATGCAAAGGGGTCAGCTTGGGGTGCAGATGAAGAGGCTTGGGTGCAGCTTGTGATTGAGGAGGAGGAGGAATGGGTTCTTCTTCAGCAGGAGCTTCGAAGGGAATGTTGGCATGAATGCCCTCTATTCGTGAGTACCATGCTCCATGTGTAAGAACAAGACCCATTTTGGTGAGGTGATGGGTGCCAATGCAAGCTCTAGGAGGCACTTTTTCTGATAATTCTCCAGCCAAGTCTACTCCACAATATTTGAAAATTATAGTAAGGAGAATACCATAAGGGAGTTTTTGTTGGTCCTTGGCGTGGCGCATATGAAATTTGACCAACTGAACCCAGTTGATCTCCTTATGATTCAGCATTGCCCACATCAAGAGGACATCATCCTCTTCTACCAAAGCATAGTTCCCTCCACGAGGAACAATCATCTTGACCAAGAAAAAGTGAAGTAAACGGTTACTCATGGTCAAGTGGCCTACCAACTTGTGGTTGCTCCTGGGGCGGTCAGCTTTCCACAAGGATTGACGAGCAGTTAGAGCATTGAAGCCCCATTCGTCTTCCGGTTCTCCTTCATCAAAATCAGCATTGTTGAGAGGCAGTTGGGAGATCTCCGCAAATTGAGCATTGGAGAGTTTGATGGTTGCGTTCTTCACTTTGGATTCAACCATCCCATTGACAAGTCGGAGGTTGTAGTAGAATACCCTTATGAGTTCAGGGTAGTACTCTTCTTCCTTGAGGGAGAGGAAGGGAAAAAGGTTGTAGTGGTGAAGGCTTTGAGTGAAGGTTAGGCTGGGATTATCGAAGGTGTCGGCAATGGTGTAGTGAGGGGTCATTATCTCCTTTTTAGAAAAAAATTTCATGAAATTTTGGAGGTCTCTTGGAGAAGCAAAGAACCTTGAAAAATTAAGGGGGTTATGGGCTTGAGCTGCAGAAGACCTTGCTCTCTTGACACTGCGAGATGAAGACATGGTAAAGAAGGCAAAGAAGAAGATGAAGAGAGAAGAGTGCTTGAGAGTTTTGGAGAGGTTTGAGAGGAAGGAGGTAGTGTGAGATGAGAAGGTGAAGAGAGGGGTATTTATAGGTGAGAATTAGGTTTAGGAAGGAGGAAAGTGGGTTTAGAAAGGAGTGAAGGGAGTTAAGAGAGGGAGTGGTTCGAGTATGCCTTGGAAATTGCAATATTGACTCTTCAGAACCGAGGCTAATCGATTACTAGACAGTGCGTAATCGATTAGCTCACTGTTTCTGGGGAATTCCAAACGTTTCGTGCAGAGCGTAATCGATTAGAGACTTTGACTAATCGATTATTTAAGAAACAGAACAGTCCTAGTCGATTGGAGCAGGATGGTAATCGATTATGGAGAAGAGGAAACGTTTTGTACCTGAAACAGAGGCTGTGTAATCGATTGTGGATCAAGGGCAATCGATTAGCTTAGAAACAGAATCATTATTGATTCAAAAACTTCAGGTTTTTCATACAGTAGAGTTCCAAACACGACATGTAATGAGTACTACCATTTTTCTGATCATGCCATACAACATATTTTTATCAAAATACTCCATCATTCAAACACAATTTGACATGTCAAGAATGCCTAATTCTCTTCTAATGTGAATGAATTCTTCTCTAGCCAAGGGTTTCGTGAAAATATCTGCTAGTTGCCTAGAAGTTTCAACATGCTCAAATACACAATCCCTTTTTAACACATGGTCTCTAATAAAGTGATGCCTAATCTCAATGTGCTTGGTTCTAGAGTGCATTATAGGATTCTTTGAGATATTAATGGCACTAGTATTATCACATTTGATGGGTACTTTGTTCAAAACAATGCCAAAGTCAAGAAGTTGTTGTCTCATCCAAAGAATTTGAGCACAACAACTACCGGCGGCTACATATTCTGCCTCAGCCGTCGATAATGCAACACTTGCTTGCTTCTTGCTATGCCAAGAAACAAGGGAACTACCAAGTAAATGACATGTGCCACTAGTACTTTTTCTATCAAGTTTACAGCCCGCAAAGTCAGAGTCGGAATATCCTAAAAGATTACATTCAACGCCTTTGGGATACCACAAACCAACATTTTGAGTACCCACAAGATATTTCAAAATCCTTTTTACGGCAGTTAAGTGTGATTCTTTAGGACATGCTTGATATCTAGCACACATGCATACCGCAAACATAATATCGGGCCTACTAGCAGTTAAATACAGTAAGGATCCAATCATACCTCGATATTTGGTGATTTCAATGTCCTTACCCTTTTCATCTTTGTCTAAATAGCAAGATGTGCTCATGGGTGTAGCTATTTCGTTTGCCTTGTCCATTTCAAACCTTTTGAGTAGTTTTTTACAATACTTGGTTTGACTAATGAACGTTCCATCATTTGCTTGTTTTATTTGTAATCCAAGGAAGAAGGTAAGTTCTCCCATCAAGGACATTTCAAACTCATTCTGCATAATCTTGGCAAACTCTTGACAAAGATTTTCATTAGTAGCACCGAATATTATATCATCAACATAAATTTGTACCAAAAGAATGTCATTATTTTTGCGTTTTATAAACAGTGTAGTGTCAACCTTTCCTCATTCAAATTTGTGTTCTAAAAGGAATTTACTTAGTCTTTCATACCAAGCTCTTGGAGCTTGTTTCAAACCATATAAAGCTTTTCTCAATTTGAAGACATGGTTTGGAAATTTATGATTTTCAAAGCCGGGAGGTTGATCTACATAAACTTCTTCTTGAATGAAGCCGTTTAAAAATGCACTTTTGACATCCATTTGATAAAGTTTAAAATCCATACAACATGCAAAAGCTAGCAATAGCCTAATGGCTTCTAACCTAGCTACGGGAGCATACGTTTCTTCATAATCTATTCCCTCTTCTTGATTGTATCCCTTTACAACTAGTCTAGCTTTGTTTCTTGTTATTATACCATTTTCATCTAACTTATTTCTAAAAACCCATTTGGTGCCTATTATTAGATGGTCATTGGGCCTTGGCACAAGTTCCCAAACTTCATTTCTTTCAAATTAGTTTAATTCTTCTTGCATAGCCAACATCCAATGTTCATCAATAATGGCTTCATCAATATTTTTGGGTTCAATTTGGGATACAAAAGCTAAGTGATTGCATGCATTTCTAATGGCATTTCGAGTACTTACCCCTTTGGTTATTTCTCCAATGATTTTGTCCAAGGGATGATCCTTTAAGGTTACCCAATCTTGTTGCTTATCAATTTGTGTTGCTTCTCCATCATTGTTGACTTCTTCTTTGTCTTCCAAGTTCATTTCTTGGAAGGTACCTACAAGATCATCAACATCTTCCTTTCTCGGAGGGTTATGGCTAATTTCATCAAATTTAACATGAATAGATTCCTCAATGGTATTTGTTTGTTGAAGATTCTATAAGATTTACTTGATTGAGAGTATCCTAGGAATATTGCCTCATCAGATTTTGCATCAAACTTTCCTAGATTATCCTTTCCATTGTTGAGCACAAAACATTTACATCCAAAAATATGAAAGTATGCAATGTTGGGTTTTCTACCCTTGTAAAGTTCATAGGGGGTTTTCTTTAAAATAGGCCTTATTAAACATCTATTCATAACATAACACGCGGTGTTTACCGCATCGGCCCAAAAATGTTTTGCAATATTGTTTTCATTTAGCATGGTTCTAGCAAGCTCCACCAAAGATCTATTTTTCCTTTCAACTACTCCATTTTGTTGTGGAGTTCTAGGAGCTGAGAAATTATGATTAATACCATGTTTTTTGCAAAACTTTTCAAAAGATTGATTTTCAAATTCTCCCCCATGATCGGTTCTAATGGATGCAATTTTTGAGTTTCGCTCATTTTGGATAATCTTTGCAAGTTTCTTGAATGCATGATATGCCTCATTTTTATGAGCAAGAAACAATGTCCATGTATATCTTGAATAGTCATCTACTATAACTAGACCATAGTAATTACCTCCAAAGCTTTTGATTTTGGATGGTCCAAATAAGTCCATGTGCAAAAGTTGTAAAGGCCTTTGTGTGGAAACAATGTTTTTGGACTGAAAAGATGCCTTTACTTGTTTTCCCTTTTGACATGCATCACAAAATCTATTTTCAAACTTAAGCTTTGGTAAACCAATTACTAAATCGTTAGAAACAAGTTTGTTCAAGTGGTCTACATGTATATGAGCTATTCTTCTATGCCATAGCCAAGTTTCATCCTCTTTTGAAATGAAGCATTGTTCATCATTTGTAGACAAACTATCCATATCAATCATGTAAATATTATCAATTCTTTGGCCTACAAACTTAACTTCCTTATTAGTCTTATGCTCAATTATGCAACAATTTGATTCAAACAAAACTCTATATCCTTTGTCACATAATTGACTTATGCTAAGTAGATTATGTTTGAGGCCTTCAACATACAACACGTCACTTATGGATGTGGAAGAATTCTTACCTATATTTCCGATGCCTAGGATCCTTCCTTTGGTGTTGTCTCCGTAGGTGACACTTCCTTTTCTCTTGGGAGTGAATGATGTAAACTTGCTTATGTCTTCCGTCATATGCTTTGAACACCCACTATCTAAGTACCAATGGGTGTTGCTTGCCTTGAAGCATACCTACAAAACAAGATTAGTTTAGAGAACTAGGTACCCATTTTATGTTGGGTCCTTTAAGGTTAGCTTGTGGTAATGTCCCTTTGGGAACCCACACCTTTCTTATAACCTTTGGCCCTAATTTTCTAACATTGCAATTTGAAGAGTTATGACCTTTGAATCCACAATGATTGCATTTCATAAAGGGCGAAGATGATCTCATAGGGGGTACAAAGAAGTTTTTGTAATGCTTTTCCTTTTTAACAGAATTGTACCCTAAACCAGTTTTGTCAAACATGCATCTTTGATTTCCAAGTAGTACATTCAGATTATCTCTACCATTTGTAAACCTCTCTAAGGTTTTGTTTAGATCTAGGACTTTATTTTCTAGATCAACACATTTCTTAGCAAAATCACAAGGTTTACTTTTGGAGCATGTTTGAGCGTTTTTCAATTCTTCTTTTAAGCATTCATTCTCTTTGCAAACCTCCATAAGGTGTATCTCTAGAGTGTCACTAGTTTTTCTAGACACCTTAAGTCTATTGGAGACTTTTGTAAATTTATCATACAATTCCTCTAGAGCATCAAGTAATTCATCCTTATCTAAGTCATGGAAGTTTACCTCATCATCTTCTTCTTGGTGGTTGGCCATGAGGCAAAGGTTTGCTTCTTCATTTTCTGAGTCATCTGAGCTGCTTATCTCGTTTTCATCCCATGCTATATATGCTCTCCTTCTTCCTCTTTTCTCTTTTCCCTTCTTCTTAAGATTTGGGCAATCCGCTTTGAAGTGCCCTTCCTTGCCACATTCAAAACAATTGGGTGAGGAAGAATTTTCTTTAGTGATAGGTTTCTTACTTGGGTTTTTGAAGCTTCTTTGGAAGCGTTTGCCTTTCATGAATTTCCCGAAGCGTTTCACAAATAGTCCAAACTCTTCTTCTTCATCAAGTTCACTTCCGGATTCTTCTTCATTTATGGGAGTGGCCTTGAGAGCGAGACCCTTTTTCTTGGAAGATTTTTCTTCCTCTTCCGCCATCTTTAATTCTTTCAGCTCTTGTTCCTGTTCCTGCAACTTACCAAATAGTGTGGCAAGAGACATTTCATTTATGCTAGGAGATTGTTTGATGGCGGTAACTAGCGGTTGCAATTCTCTGTTAAGACTTTTCAACACTTTATGAATGAGCTCTTTGTTAGTGTAAGTCTTTCCAAGTGTAATGAGTTGATTAATGATGAGAGTGAATCTTTTTTGCATATCAACAATTCATTCATGAGAGTTTAATCTAAAGCACTCATATTGACTAGTTAGTGTACTAATCTTAGAGTCTTTAACATCATTTGTACCTTCATGGGTTACTTGAAGAGTATCCCACATTTCCTTGGCGGATTTACAAGTGATTACTCGGAAAAATTCATCTGGTCCTAGTGCAAGAGTAATTAGATTTTTAGCCTTGTAATTGTATTGTACTTTCTTCTCTTCTTCACTAGTCCAATTATCTATAGGTTTTTTAACTAGTTTATCATCAACACTATGCATAGGTATAAAAGGACCATTTTCAATGGCATTCCACACTCTTAAGTCAACTGATTGAATGAAGATTTTCATTCTCTCTTTCCAAAAGGTATAACCTTCCCCATTGAAAGTAGGAGGTCGATTTGTAGCACCACCCTCAGGAAAAAGGTTTAGAGAATTTGAGGCTATTTTTATCTCTTGAAGCTGTTAAGCTTGATCTACCAAGAGTCAAGCTCTGATACCACTTGTTATTCAAGTGGCCTCAATACTCAAGAGGGGGGTGAATTGAGTTTTTAAAACTTTTAGTTGGAATACCTTTGAACTTGATTCTTATATACAAATTTACAAGATTATGCAAGTGAAATAAAGTTTAGTGAAATATGCAATGCAAAACAAAGGTAAATATAGCTGAGACAATTAAACAAACACTTGGTATGCAGTCTTCAAGATTTACCAATTTAAACAAGTTCAAGTATGCAAGCCACAATCAATCAACACAAGCCAATTAAGTGCAGTATATGAAAGTAAAAGAGTAAGGGAGAAGAGCTTTGCAAACCGATTTAACGAGTTCCACCAATCCGGTGTACGTCTCGCCTCTAAGCAACCCATTTAGAGGATTTTCCACTATTGTAGACTAGAGATACAGCTTTGAGCAATTGCGGCTTCCTAGTGTCCCACACTCAAGAACCCAATCCTCACAAGTATAAGGGCAACCCACCCAATCTCTCAATCTCACAATATCCCAAAGGTTGAGCCTCAACCTTTGTAACCACTCAACCTAGAGTGAACTTTGGTGTTTTGATGTAGTGTTTACAAGCAAGTAACTCTCTCAATAGAGTGGATAAGCAAAATGATAGCTCACACAATTTCTAATCTCTCAAGAAGAGAGGATATACAAATGAAATTCAAGATACAAGAAATAGGGCTTACAAAGCACAAAACAGAGCAAAGGATTTGTAGCTTCTTGGTTTTTTTTTGTGCTTGTGTTCCTCTTCATTTTATAGAGCCAATTGAAGTGTTGAGGTATGCCCTTCTTCTTCCTAGCCATTGCACTTAGTGGGATTTTGAAGAATGGTGGAGACATGAGCTGGTTTCCCACTTAAATGTGTTTTTCCACTAGTGTAATCGATTACACCCTCGCGTTGTAATCGATTAGCTTCAAGTCAGAGGGTCCATAATCGATTATTTCATTTCCTGTAATCGATTAGAATCTGTAACTGATGCATTTAATCTTGATTTCACAGCTTCCTAATCGATTAGCATGTCTTGTAATCGATTACCTTAATTCCAGTAGCCTCCTAATCGATTGTGCAACTTCCCTTAATCGATTAGCAAATATCCCTGATGCATTTAATCTTATTTTTGACAGTTGTAATCGATTACATCAAGTGCGTAGTCGATTAGATTAAATCCAGTAGCTTTATAATCGATTAGCTTCATTTCCATAATCGATTATCTCATTGCCTGAATCAAATTCTTCCAAAACAGAATGCTCCTAATCGATTAGCATAAGTGACCTAATCGATTAGCTTCGCTGTTACTCAGCACCTGATTCCATATCTTTGTTTTTGCACAGATTTCTTCAAGAGTGCTTGTCATTATCAAAATCTTTGAACATCCTTGAACCTGTATGCATATTCAAACACAACTTTTGCCCTTGTGTTAAATGTGGGAATACACGTCTTCTAGGCTTAGAAATGATAAGGGAACATCTGTTATGTGATGGTTTTCTCAAGGGCTGTACACGTTGGATATGGCATGGTGAACATGTCACACTGAGTGTGATAAATGTAAGTCAAAATGAAGGTTCTACACGTGATGTTGATTACGATATGGATGATTGACTTGAAGAAATGATTCGTGATGTGGCTGAAGAAAATTTCCAGAGAGCACATGTTTATGAAACTCTCCGCGAGGATTCATAGAACCCGTTGTATCCAAATTGCACTAATTTCACACGGTTATCAACGGTTTTATGATTGTTTAACTTGAAGGCGAGAAATGGGTGGACAGAGAAAAGTTTCACTGAATTCCTGTAACTATTGAAAGACATGCTTCCAGCTGGTAATACCTTGCCAAGTCGTAACTACAAGGCTAAAAAGATTTTTGTGTCCTATGGGATTAGAGTACAAGAATATACATGCATGCCCAAATGATTATATGTTATAAGAAGATGAGTATGAAATGATGCATGAATGTCCAACGTGTGGGTTGTCACAGTATAAGAAGAAAGACAATGATTCTGGTAAAGAGGTATACACCAAAGAACCTCTTGCAAAGATGTTATGGTATTTGCCTATCATTCTTAAATTAAAGCGTTTATTTGCCAATAAAGATAATGCAAAGTTGATGAAGTAGAATTCTAAGGAGAGGTTGACTAATGGAAACTTAGGCATCTGGCAGATGGATTACAATGGAAGGAGTTGGATTCACTATTTCTAGAGTTTGTTAACCCAAGAAGTTTAAGACTCAGACTGGTAACAAATAGAATGAACCATTTGATAACTTAAGCACTACATATTGTTCATGGCCTTTTTGTTATTTATTTACAACCTACCACCATGGTTATGTATGAAAAGAAAATATGTGATGCTATCGATGATCTCAGGTCCAAGACAACTAGGTAAAATTGCCGTGTACTTAAAACCGTTGATTCAAGACTTGAGACTGTTGTGGGATAAAAGAGTTGATGTTTTTGATGTATTCGGGTGTGAGACATTCAAGTTTCATGCAATGGTATTTTGTACAATCAATGACTTTCTAGCCTATGGCAACTTATCTGGTTATAGTGTAAAGGGCCATAAGGTATACCCCATATATGAGGATAACACTTATTACTAACAACTGCATCATAGGATGAAGACAGTTTACCTTCGACATTGAAGGTTTCTAAAAGCAGATCATCCATATTGGAGGTTAAAGAAGGCCTTTAATGATGAACAAGAGTTTGATATTGCTCAACGTTAATCGATAAAGAAGTTTTTGAACGGGTTAAATTCTTAAATATGACCCTTAGCAAGTATGAAAGATGACACAGTATATAGAGGATATGGAAGAAAAGGTCGATATTCTTTGATTTACCATATTGGAAGGAGCTTGATGTGAGACACTGTATTGATATGATGCATATGGAGAAAAATATGTATAACAGTATTATTGGGACGTTGTTGAATATACAGTGTAAGACGAAGGATGGCTTGAATTCTCGTCTTGACTTAGAACTTATGGGTATACGACCGAAACTGTATACATAGTCAAATGGCAAGCGTACCTATTTACCCTCAGCCTATCATACATTATCGGAAAAGGAATAGACAAGTTTCTGTGAATGTTTACGAAGTGTGAACCTTCCGCAAGGTTATGGTTCTAACTTGAGAAATCGTATTTCCCTTAAAAATCTAAAGTTAGTCGGTTTAAATCTCATGATTGTCATATGTTGATGCAGCAATTTCTACCTATCATCATTCGTGTCATTCTCCCTAAAAATATAAGGGATGTGATAACAAAGCTATGTTTTTTTTAATGCTATCTGTTGTAAAGTTATTAACCCTGACACATTGACATCACTGGAAGATGAAGCGATTATTATATTGTGTTAATTAAAGATGTATTTCCCTCCTTCTTTTTTCGACAACATGGTGTACTTAACCGTTCACTAAGTCAGAGAGGTGAGGTTATGTGGTCCTATGTTTTTGATGTGGATGTATCTCGTTGAGCGATACATGAAGATATTGAAAGGGTGTGTCAAAAATTAACCTCGTCCAGAAGCATCGATCGTAGAACGGTATGGCAAAGGAGGCAATTGAGTTTTGTAGCGAATACATGTCCCAAGTTGATATAATTGGGATTCCTAAAACACGCCATGAGGGAAGAATTATCGGTAAAGGTACAATTGGTCTAAAATTACAGATCAAGTCACGAGATGAAGTGCTTTAGGCACATTTGTACATATTGAACAACACCGACAAAGTCTTACCTTATTTAGATGAGCACAAACACCCAGTGAAGAGAAGCAACCCAAGAATGTCTGAGAGATTAGTGTTAAACAAACATAACAAAACTTTCATGCAGTGGTTCAGAATGACTATCATGAAAGATTCATCAACATCTGCAACCCTACAACGTCTAGCTCAAGGACCCAACTTTGATGTCTTCACTTTTAATGGGTATGACATAAACAAGTACTTATTTTATACAAAAGAATAGGACGACAAGAGCACAATGCAGAATAGTGGTGTTATGGTAATGGCTGAGTCGATGCATGTCTCCACTATAAAAGATAAGAATCCTATAATAGCTGAGTTATGTTATTTTGGTGTGATTGAAGAAATATGGGATGTCAATTACAGTTTCTTCACATTACTTATGTTTGAATGAAAATGGGTGGATTGTAAGCATGATGTGAAAACTGATGAGGTTGGATACACTTTGGTTGATCTCAACAAGGTGGGCCATAAGGAAAAACCTTTTATTATAACGACTCAAGTGAAATAAGTGTTTTATGTTACTGACCTGTCTAACAAAAGATAGTCAGTTGTTATGCAAAGTAGACCCAACATTGGAGATACCGGCATAGGGGATCTTAGTCCTGATATCTTGGATACCTCTATTTTGACAGCACGTCTACTAACAGTAAACCCAGTAGACCACATAGATGAAGTCCAAGCAACTCGTGATGATCATCATGAAGGCATATGGGAGAATTTCTCAACTACAAAAGTATGTATTATTTTTTCAAGGCCTTTTAATGTGTTGTATTTCATGGTATTTGTTATTAAATATGTTATTAAATATGTATTAACTCATGGTGTTTATTATATCAACTGACAAATAACTCTCTTTTTATGCAGGTATAGATGGCATCATAGCAGGGTTCAAACAAATCTTCTAGGCAATAGAGAGGTGTGATATGGATGGTTGATATCATCACTCGTAGATATCAGGAAGATCGACTAGGTGTTGACATTGACGTTAACACAGGGAGAGCATCTGGGCTAAACCAGGCTAAGTTTAGCAGTTACTTAGGAGTGTTGGCCTGGAGTCAAGTCCCTATTACTCTTCCAAATTAGGATCACATAAAGGAGGTCTTAAAAAACCAGATTTAGGAGGATGTTTAGGTTCGTTATGTTGTATATAAGTTGTCGTACTTTACTTATTTATTATTTCTGTGATGCTAACTAAATTATGTTTTTCATTGTAGGCTACTTGGGAGATCCTATCGGTGGATACGTTGAGGAGGAAGGTACTCTCCAGTGTTGCTAAGAGGTGGAGGGCCTTTAAGACGAAACTCACTCGTGAGTACATTTTTAGGGAGCACAAGGGAGAGTTTCCTGGTGAGAAGTAGGAGTTTATTGACCGTGACACATGGGATGCCTTTGTTGCATCTCGACAGACTTCAGATTAGGATGTAAGTCAAACACCTTATTCAACGTCTTATTTTATTTGTAATTGATTTCCATAACTCATTATTCTTTTGTTTGTAATTGAATTAGGGGGTTAGGAAGAAGGCCCAGGACATTCGAGGGAAGAACAGTTGTCCCCACAGATTATCGCATGGTGGATATCGTCTTCTTGAGCAGCAGATGACTGCTGAGAGGGCTACCCAGATAGACCTTGACTCTACTAATCCTCTTTCTCCCTCTCGCACCATGAGAAGTGAAAGCAGGCCCGTACCAAGAAAACGGGTGACTTTACTTCTCCAAAGGCACAACAGGTTGCGGAGAAGATTGTAAGTATAGAATATCTAAGTAAAAAGTTTATATTTTGTATTTTAGCATTCAAAGTTAATTGCCGATGATGGTTTAATTTTTTATCTTTTGTAGGATAAGTTAGTAACTGCGTCTATGCAGGGGAGCTTTGTTGTTAATGGTCGACAGGATATATTGACTATGGCCATCGGTCAACCAGAGCACACTGGTAAAGTTCGGGTTATAGGTAGAGGCCACACTATCTGTAGTGTGTACGGCTTATCCACCGTATCTGCATCTTTATCATCGGCTGAGATGATAAGGATATTCGTGTCGAGGCTGAGATGATAAGGATAAGGATATTGAAAACTCATATATTTATTTATTTATTTAATTTTATATGTATATACTTATGTTACTTTCTATTATTGTCAATTATAGGGGGAAGTCTCAGGTCTGAGGCAGCCAATTGATCCCATATGGGAGCTGTGGAGAGTATGTGCTGATATATATGGCACACTTGCTCAAGTGTCGTGGAGGCAGGACGTCTTCGGTAGGACAAGCACCCTGTATATGTGTCGCGACCGGAATCGCGGCGGCGCGGCCGACCCTTTGAGATAAAACGAGTTATTACGAAACAGGGAGTCGCCACCAATGTTTTTGTCCATAGGAAAAACATTGGAAAAACTAAGTTCAATAAAGCGCTGGTTAAAAAAATGAGATTCAAGTTCGGGAGTCGGTTACGAGTAGGGAAGGTGTTAGCACCCTACATCGCCTGTCAAAGCAGTACCAAGATTGAAAACACGCAACATAAATAGCCTTATAAAAATGTTTTATTTCTTCCTTTTTATTATTATTTACAGAAATAGGGGAAAATCAACAAGACGTCATGTCTAAATTGATTTTCATGGAAGTGATAAAAACAGAACAATTGAAAAAAAGATAAGGAAATAAATAAATAAATAAAATAAAATAAATGGGGATTAATTCAATTATCAGAAATTAATTAATAATTGAAAAGGGAATGGATCCATCAAATGACAGTTAATTAATTTGACGGAAAAATAAATAATAACAAGTACTGAAAATAAGGAGCAGAGTGAGACCGGTGTGGTGAGAGAGAGTTGGACGCCAGAGAGCTAAACGGTGTTGGGGATTTAAGGAGCTGGACGGTGGTGGATTTGAGAGGAGAGGGACGGTGTGGTTGAGGATTTAAGGGGGCTGGATGGTATGGATTGGGACAGTGTTGGAGGATTTGAGGGGGCTGTACGGTGTGATTTGAAGGGAAGAAGGACTGGATGGTGTTATGAAGGGACGTTGGACGGTGTTGAGTCTAGGAGGAGAGGGACGGTGTTGGAGAAGGAGGACGGTATGGACGGTGTGTTTTAAGGAGAGGGACGGTGTTGGAGGATTTGAGGGGGATGGTGTTGGTGAGGAGAGAGTGAGGGGCTGTACGGTGTTGGTGAGGAGAGAGGGACTGGGCGGTGTGAGTTTGAGGAGCAGTCGGTGTGAGCTAAAGGGAGAGGGATGGTATGGGTTTAGAAGAAGGACGGTATGGTGAAGATTTGAGGGAACTGGTCGGTGTGGTGTTTAGGAGAGGGACGGTACTGGGAGAGAGAGAACAGTGTGGAGAAGGAGAGTAACAGCATGGTTTTTGGGAGGAGAGGGTCGGTGTTTGAGAGGTAGAGGACGGACAGTGTGGGTTAGGAGAGAGTGAGAACGGTGTGGGAAGAGGAGGACGGTGTTGAGAGGGAAGGATGAGGACGGTGTGGGGAGGAAAGGACGGTATGGGTGAGGGAAGGAGGGACGGTGTTGGTGAGGGAAGAGTGAGGACGGTGTGGATAGGGAAGGATGAGGACGGTGTGGAGAGGGACAGACAGTGTGGGTCTTAGGGGGCTGTATGGTGGATTTTAGAGGAGAGAGGACGAACAGTGTAGGTGTGAGCTTTTAAGACTCTGTTTTTTTTTCCTTTTAAAGAAAAAGCTTCAGGATTCTCTCTAATGAAGGCTTCTAGGATCCTTTTCTTCTCTTTCATTAGGGTATTTATAGAAGTCTCAGGTGTGCTGATTGCTTGAACAGCCCAGAGACAGCCTGGCCACCAATGATGGGAACAGCAGCTGATGAATAACTTATTATTTTAATTTTTGTTTGTTATCAGCCGCCCCACGAAATTAGCAAATCAACTTGGATGGTGTGTTGAGGAAATAGCCTGGATCTTGACAAACGTAGGAAATGGAGGCTGGTGGGAATTCTTTATTATTTTCTTCCTTTGTCTTGTTGTGAGCCGCCCCCCATAATTCAAGGATCCACTTGGATAGTGGGAATCCAAGTCAGCAAGGGATATCGGTGGAAAATATGGGTCGGTTTTCTCCTTCTGACTCGGATTTAGTGCCTCGGTTGGTATACACCCATAGTGGGAAATAATCCGAGTGGAAAAGGTGTTGTTCATACACAAAAGACCGAGTGAAAGCTTTGCAATCAGAATTTGGATTTTGAGAATCTGACCACTCGGATATATTCACTCGGATGTATTCATCTGAAATCAGACTTACTTTTCATTCAGACTGGCTTCAATCGGGAATCCTTCACTCGGATTTATCCAATCGGTAAATAGTCATTCAATAACAATCCCTTTTTCATTCAGAGCGGTTTCAATCGGGAATCCTCCACTCGGAAACACCTCACCTGGTGATAATTCACTCGGCAATATCTCACTCAGAGACATGTTACTCGAAACGCCTGAGCGAAAGAAAAGAATATGCACCTGGTATCAATCTCGCTCGGGCGAGACATGTCTCGCTTAAGCGAAATTGTTCCAGTATATAAAACTTTTCCATCTCGCTTGAGCGCTCAACTTTCCGCTTGAGCGAAATTGATCCAGGGGCTAACCCCTGATTCTCCATCAATCTCGCTTAGGCGAAAGCACCTCCCGCTTGGGCGAAAACAGGCCAGAGGCCAAATTCTTGATTCAACGCAATCTCGCTTGGGCGAATTCGCCTCCCACTCGGGTGAAAATAGGCCAGAGGCCAAATTCTTGATTCACTACAATCTCGCTCGAGCGAGATTCCCACTCGCTTGAGCGAGATATGCAGGTTTTATGCAGAACGGGAAATCCTTCAACTTAGCATATGAAATACTATTTTCTCCCACTCTAATTCTTCCTAATGCATCATATCACATCACCATACATCAACATACCACTCGGCCATGTCTCACTCGGAGACTCCTTACTCGAAAATGATCATTCCGAGTCATCTTGCTCGGAAATGATCATTTTCGAGTCAGAATTCTTTTTTTTTCTTTTTTTTAATTCTTTTTTTTAATTATTTTTTAATTCTTTTTCTTTTTTTTATTCTCTTTTTTCTTTTTCTTCTTTTTCTTTTTTTTATTTTTTTTATTTTTAATTCTTTTCACTTGTGGATTCCCTATTCTTGGTGATGAAAATTCCCTATTCTTGGTGAAAATTGACTGGACCGAAATAGGTGTTCACAATATGTTAATCAAAATGACATATCGAAAATTATGAATGGGAAGATCATGCTCAACATCTCCATTATACAGCTTTGAGATATGTAAGTACTTACACATATAAACATATATTTACCAATTTTATATGTACTAATGTTTTTTATCGACTATATGTTGTAGGTATATGCACGATGTATGTGTGGCTGAAGGGAAGGATCTCACGTTTGGATTCCTAGAGCTCGTGGCCATACGGGGGAGTGGGACCAAGGACATTGCCATACAAGCCTACATACAAAACTGGATGACTGAGTCCAAGAAGAAGGTTTACTTGGCGCCACACATTAACAAGTAAGTTAACACTATTTTTAGTATGTGTATATTTATATAAATGTATAGCACTCATTCGTGTGTTGAGTACTAACTTGGTTCCATTTTATTTCAGTGCTCACTAGTTTATTGTGGTTATCTTCCCAGCAGATAACTTGGCAGTTTGCATTTGTTCAATACATGGCACAGTTCCTCAACAACTTAAGTTTTGTGTTGAAATGTAAGTTGACATTGGTGCTTTTATTTTGAACAATAAACAGACTTATTTTATTGACAGTTCTAATTGGTGTTTATTTTTCCAACAGGGCTATAAGTGGATATCATAGATTGAAGTGAGTCAACACAAAGAAAAGATTGCAATGGTTGTTCCCTAAAGTAAGTACACTTTTTATATAGATTTTATTTTTATAATCTAAAGCAAATACTAACAAACTTTGTATATGTCTTGTGCAATATCATAGATAAATAGGAGGATATGAGTGCGAGTACTATATGATGAAGACGATGCAGACCATAGTTGAAGCAAACATAACTGATAAATGAGCAACTGTAAGTTTCGTAACCAATTCATTAATTTCAAATAAATTTAGGTATAATGATGTAAAATGTGTATTTGTATATACAATAACTAACACACACACACACACATATATATATATATAGGTTTTCCAGGACTGGTGCTCATACACTACAAAAGAGAGCAAGGATTTTATGGGAAGAAACCAAGAAGTAGTTCTGTGTTTTTTTGGAATTTTAATACGCGTATCAGAATGCTTTTAGAAGGTCAACTCTTTTTGCTCTGCATAGTTTTATGTTGAAAGAAAGAAAGCCTATAGAAGGATTTTTATTTTGAGATTTTCAAAGAACACCATTTCAGTGCAAAGCTCTGATGTTCCTTTATACCAGACCTTTGTTCTCTATTCACTCTTTAAGGTCTAGTGCTCTTAACGGCTAAAACTCCTTCGACGGATTCACAACGACTATGTCTAATCTTCACCATATTATCAAATGGTCACTTTGAGTGATCTACAAATATAAACATATTCAAAGATTTGAAGAGGAACTTGAGATTTTCAAAGAAATCATTTGTAATTAGCTATCAAAGCTCTCTTTTTCATTCTTAGCTTTTGTCTCAAAAGCAAAGACCTTCTTTGTAGTTCTGCATCTAGCAGACCTTGGTCTTTTGCTTTTTTACCTAGTGTATCTGTTCATATCATTATATCTTTTCATACACTAAGTTCTCAAACACCAAACACAATCTATGATTCAAATTTGTATATGTGTAAAAGTCTAATATGTTGCTAGCCTTTAGTTTCTGTTGGGAAACAGTTTGTGGCCTGAAGAAACTTTTGAAAGAATACTTGGGATTGAGCTAAGAGTGGCTTGTTGAAATAATACTTGGGTTTAAGTCATCAAAAGTGACTAGAGTCAAGAATACTTGTGGTACGGTATGGTTTTGAAATTGTAAAGGAATGTTTTACAATAGTAGAAATCCTTCAAGTTTAAAGGGACTGGATGTAGCTTCTGTGTTGGAAGTGAACCAATATAAATTTTTTATGTTCATTCTTTCTTTCCCTACTCTTAACAGTCTGGTACAAAAGTCTACGCTTGCAAAGCTTTTAAAATTCTGCATAAGAGTCTGAGACTTATTCAACCTCCTTCTAAGTCTAACTCTGAACCATCATATAATTTTTTTTTATTATAAGACTAAAAATTCCACTAGAATTTACTTATATTTGAAATTATAGATAGTAATTTTTTATATATATTACAAAACATAATTTTTCTTTTTTTAAAAAAATTACATAATTAAATCTAAGGATTTTTCTCATGAATTATATCATGATCTTGTTGAGTCCTTTGAGTCTAGCCTCTTCCTTTGAGTTTGGACTTAACTCAATGACTCGCAAAAGATCGAGAACAAAATCAATTAGCCAAATATAAGAACCAAGTCTAATCTAGATTCCTCTAACACATCACCACAGGTGGCAGTAGATAGGAAAATAGAAGATTTTCTTACGAGGAACGTTCTTGTACTTCTCATCGTCACCCACCCATTTACGTAAATACCTTGGTTCTTCATAAAACTATCATTAAGTTAACTGAATGTCTTCCTTCCAAAAAATCATACACATTTCTTGCAACAATCAATGATTTCTGCTTTTAACCTTAACTTTCCTACTAATTTAATGACATTTTAGTAACTAGCAAAGATATTTTGGGGTGTCTCAATGCAACATTTTTGCAAAGAAATCAAAGCATTTTTCTAAACCTTCTAGTTAGCTCTAACAACAATCAATTTAATAGCAATACATAACTTGGACTCAGTAGCACCCTTATAAATAAGTTCATTAACAGACATCAACTGTTTAAAGAATTTTCGACACTAAGAGTTGAGTTCTCTTGACTTATTCTCCATATAATTATCAAACATATCATAGATGACATATTCATCATCACAACCTATAAACACATCATGTATTATGTTATTCATGTTGTTAAAATTATAATTATTTACTATTGAACCTGAAGCACTAGTATTACATTGTGACAACCCAGTATGTATTGAAAATTCATGCACCTCACAATGTGAAGTCCAAACCCAATAATTTGGTTTGAAACCCAACTTGTACAAATCATAACTAACTTCATCTATACTTAGTATTTTTTAAACAACAATACTTATAACAAGAACATTTAATACCACCATCAGATATGACAATTGCTTATTGTTTAGCTTTTTGACAAATTTTTCAACTGCTTTAAGAAATTTATTTTAAAAATTTTTACATCAATTCTATCCTAGATCCACGTATGATTCATTTATATATTATTATATTTAACCACGTAGAATTTAAAATATAATTATTAATATTAAATTTAATTTCAACTCACAACATAATATTTAAAAAAAAAGTTAGACAACATAAGCTTTATAATCTATAATATGGACATCCAAAAAAAATTAACATCAATAAACAACAACTGACAATTTAAAGAGACAAACAACTTTCCTAAAACTAACTAACTAAACATGCAATAGTCATCTATCCTAATGTTTTGACAAATTTCAAAGGTTATGTTGTGCAATTTTAGTTCTGTATTCTCAATCAACACCATATACATAAACTAAAGGGAAGTTAAAAATATAACTAATCTCTCGCCAAAACACAAAATCAATCGGTTAGAAATGTTATATTTTTCATCATGAACACAATGGTACCTTGACCTCTTGAAATGGAGAACTCAATGAGGGATTTGAGAGATGAAACATAAGGGAGAAAAAGGAAGGGGGCAACTATGAGTGAGAGAAAAGAAGAGGAAAGAGGAGTGTTGCCCACACCCTATGCATGAACTCACTTTTAGAAAAGATGTGACATAGGGCGTGGTACATTGTCCAACGCCATTTGAATTTTTAAAATCGGCATGAGACATATCTCACCCTGAATGAATTATGTCCCACACCATGTATGATGTGGAAAGGTATCTCATGTCACGCCTTTAGGTTAAAAAACAATTTTCTTATAATGATTATGATTAGTTAATGAATGAAAAATATTAATAAAATTTTATAATCTAAATATATAATATTTTATTAAATTATTTTTATAGTAATTTAAAATTATTAATTATCATCTGCCTGAATAAATTTAATTATATACACAATCCACATTTATTAATTTGTCAACTTTTTGGGTTAGTTTTGTAAATCCCAAAAGTATCTTCCACTAAAGAAGCATATCAAATTTGGACCATTTAAAAAAAAAGAATATACCTTTCAATATGTTACTTACCCACCAATGATACTTAACATTCTACCTTAAAATTCATCTACACATTCTGATGTGGTAATGCCTGTCAGCAGTTTTCTTTCTTTTTTAATTAAATTTCTTTATTCTTTTAAAAAATACTTCCTTTGGAACATTGGCATGTACTATATCATTTGTTAATGGGAGTGAAAATAGACAATAAATAAAATTAAACTTTTACTAAGGGTAGGAAAATAAATATTAAAATAGTCGAGAAGGAATGAGTGGCAATAACATTGCTAAAATGATGTAATATATGATCTTATATAAAAACAACACCCAGAGACTTACATGAAAATATATTTACTCACCAATTTCTTAAAGAGAGTATGTTTTCAACATTTTCTCCAGGTACGGAAAGAAGTTTCCTAAAAAATAAAATGAAGCAATTACGAAGATGTAAGAGAAAAGGTTGATTTCTTTTGTAAATTCTAGTAATTCGGATTGGAATTTATAGCATATATTGACAAATAAAAAAAATACTATCATTACGGGTTGAAAGATGTGATGAGTTTGTTTCCTCCATCTACTTTCAATCATTATAACCTCATTATTTTTGAAAGACATAAATACCACTAGCGTCTATATTGGTTACATTTTAGATTGTGGCCTTTGTGAGTGCCTCAGCAAGAAAACTTTTCCATTGAATGAATGTTGTTAGTCTTTTCTTTTCACCATCTCTTTCGTTTTTTTGGTATTACATATTGTTAAGTACTGGCATGATTTGCCTTTCAATATAATGGCATATATGAATATGCGTTAATTCACACATATGATGTAGTCAACATGTTCCATCACAACTTTCGTGAAAATAAATTTCTGGTAGAAGCTGCCAATACCATTGCATTATGTGATTGCATCCAATTATATTATTGCGCACACATACACATACCCTCCTCTCTTATTAAATATGAAAAATGTTAATAATTACCTCAAGGTCATTAATTAAAAAAAATAAAAATGATTCTTTTTTTTCAATGAAATCGAAGTATTTTTTTTATACAATTTCAAAATAAAAAACAAAAATCAACTCTTTAACTTCACTAGTAAACAATACTTCAAAATTGGTTAAACCCTAAACAGACCATATATTTGACCAACATAAAAATAGATCATACGGTCAAACAGAGTTTTAACTGTCTTAAACGACGTGAAGGATCAATATCAACCCTTAAATTTCTCCATTTTTCCAACTCTATTTCTTTAACTGAAAACCAAACGGACACGTAATATTACACCCAAGACTATGTACATAGTGAGACAGAGAATTATAAAATACAAAGAATTGTTAGTAGGGTATCTTCTCTCTCTATCTCTACAACTCTTGCTAGGTTGTGAAGTTCTACAAGATATACGTGTCTTATCCAGCTAGATAGAAGCTTAGCCAGCGAAGCAAAGGATACATAGAACCAAGCCAGTTAAATCTAATTTGGTGTTTTGTAAGACAAGCAATGTGGTTAAGCAAGTTATTGGTGAAATGTTGAGAAATGAAAAAAAAAGGGAGAAAAAAGTTTTTTTTTAAGGGGGCATGGCAGATGTTATGATGAGATGCTCACTTTTGTATCCTTTATTCACTCTTAATATTAACCAATCAGATATTCCATCTCACATGTTCAATGAATGAAAGAGAGGGGAGACATATGCATGTGTGATGGTGTGTCTTAAATATTTTTTTTTCCTTTAGAGAATGCTAAAATGGTTTGTGGGATTTACTTTTTCGAATTTGAAATCAAAAGGACATTTAGATTCATGTCTGAAAGGTGTATAATTAAGTTTTTATTTTATAATTTGGAATTCTATTTTGTGTGTCCGAATTCCCGCAATGCGCAAATGGAGTAGCGTATATTAATGTAATTTTCGGCCTGTAGTGTTTTTATACAACAACATATTCATCTCAAACTGTCAAGATTTATATATTGGTAGTTTAAAACAGTACACATGCAATACTAATAATCTATTTAATACTGATTGAAAACAATATGTTGAATAATTGTAATGAAGTAATAAAGTAATTACAATACTTTGATGAAGTTCTTTTTTTCTTTACCAAAAAAGTAATTCTGACTTCTTTTTTTCCATGAAAACACTAACCTTGCAGTCCTAATTTAGGTATTAGGATCCGACCTACAAGAATCGTCTCATTATGCCCCCAAAATGAAAATATAGGAAAAAAGTTGCATCCACAATAATTTATATGGACCAACATAGAAATATTTTTGACCAAACTCTTTTGTGGTCCTTAGTCCTTACATTGCAAATTGATTTATATATATTATAGAGATTTCCATATGCTCTGTTTTTGTTTTCTAAAATTTTCCACAAATCATAAATATTTTCCTATTCTTAATTAAACAATTGCTATATTTATAAATGTTATTATGAGAAATGAGAAAATGAATAACAACTGTTAGATAAATTATAAGATGAAATTATCTCTTAATTTTTAAAAAAAGAATATATTTATCTTTTAACTTTTAAAAAATAAATCTTAACAAATCATATAAAATATTATTTAAAAAATTCTTGAGTATTAAACAATTAAATATTAGTTAATTAAATTATAAAATTACAAAAATGACCCATCAATCTCTCTTTTCTACTATAAGAGGAATCGCTAAACAACACAAAGAATAAGACAACTTGATTATTAAGTTTGCGAAAGATTACAGTAAGAGGTATCACTAAACAATGTAAAGAATAAGACAACTCAATTTAAATTTGCAAAAAATTACAAGTGAAAAAAAAAAAGAGGAATCAATAAGTTAAAAAAAAAAATTCAAATAGCTCTAAAGGACTACTTTGCATTTAAGAACTAAAAAATGATAGGTCAATGCCACTTTATTTTTATATGTAATCAGTCAATGTCTTTTACACCTATCATTGTAACTCCATTTACATAATGCAAAAATTGGGAGGAAGAATTTCACATCAGATCAAGAAATCAACTTATGTAAGAAAGTAAGGAGTGAGTTAAGATGTGATTAATATCATTTTGTGGTATGCAAGCAAACCTTAAACATAGACCACCAAAGATAAGAAAAAAAATTATTTTTTGAAGAAAGGGTTTGTGAGAGGACATCTTTGAAATTTTATAATTTAGTTGACTAATATTTTAATTGGTTAATGATCAAAATGCGTTTTAGATAATATATTTTATATGATTTATCAAAATTCTTTTAAAAAGATAAAAGATAAACATGTTCTTTTTTAAAATTAAAAACAAATAACCTCATCATATAATTTAATAGTTATTAATTTTTTTCATTTCTCATAATAATATTTTTTTATCATCGGACTCACTCCCTCCCTCTCTCTCTATATATATAAAGCTACAAATATTCAGAATAATACTACTTATAACTTTTGTATTCAAGCGCGTGTGATTGGAGATTAAAATAATGAGCTTGTTTGTTTAAACTTGTTTTAAAAGATTAATATTTTTTTAATTAAAAAATACTTATGTTAAATTTTTATGTGTTTGTTTAAAGTTTTAAAAATAAGCAGAAGTAGAATATAAGTAGATTTCTGTTTATTTTAGAAGCAACTCTAATTTGTTTATTAAAAAAATATTTATAGAGAAAGTATTTTTTAAAAAAAGCATTTAAAAATAAACTTAAATAAATAGGCTCATTATTCCTTAAAAAATTATGGACCCTAGTGGTTTTTTATCTTCTTTTTTATTAATATATTTTCTTTGTTTAATTATGAAAAATCGGATAATATTAAATAATTTGTTAATTAAAATTATTATGTGGATAATTTTTTTCGAATTATACATGTAATAAGGTTAAGGATGCTCTGAAATTGGTATGACCATCGATCATGGTCTTAGTTCAAATCCAGCATTCACCCTGAAAACAAAAAAGAAAGGGAAACTAAGATTGTATATTCAGTTAATTAAGACAAGTTTGAGCCAACATTGAAGTTACTCATGACTGCAATTGCAAGCATTTATTTGTAATTTTCCCAACATTTTGTATTGGTCAAGTATTCAGAGATCTTAGAGACATTTGTGTAGAAGTATAATTGCACATTTGCACTCTATGCGTGGAACACAACACATGCTGCAGGTAAAATTAACATTTGACAAGATGCATATTACATTAAATCACTTTAGTTTAAAATGGGCCGGATCTTCTTTTTATGAAAACTCACTTGAAGATTTTCGCATGTGTTTGTTTAAGTACAAAACTCATATTTTCCCCAAAATTTTGGCTATTCGGTGAATCTATTTTGAGTACTACTACTCTTTTAATTAGGTATGGCAATGGGACGGTTCAGGGACGGGTTTGACTCCTACCATTTCCATCCCTGTTATCCTAGACCCTAACCGTGCCTGTCCCCGATCCCCGTTGGGCAAGATAAAATGACTTTCGTTTCCGTCCAGGTCCCCGTCCTTGTCCCCGACTTTATAAAAAAAATTTCCTTATCAAGTATTTTAAAAGTTGTTGTTGTATCTACAAAATTATTAAATATTTTACATGCAATAATAAAAATAGTAATAAATCATCTTGGATACAATTATTAAAAATTGTCTAATAAATTATCTCTAATAATAATATATATATATAGTAAGAGTATTAAGTAATTTAAGTATGTCGGGGCGGGGACGGGGACGGGGGCGGGGCGTATACTAGTTTTATCGTCCCGTCCCCGCCCCCGCCCCCGCCTCCGACTTTTACCTACCAGGTAAAAACTGTACCCGTCCCTGAAACCAAAAAAAAGGGAAAAACCCACTCAAACGGAAGTGGTGCGGTGCGGTTACCTGCGATGATGGATTTTTTTTGCCATGCCTACTTTTAATTTCTTTTATTAGAACTAATTTTAAAAATAAAAAGTGCTTTTTATAATTTAACCAAATAAATAAATTGTTTTTTATAAAATATTCTTCAGACATTAACCACTATTAATGAACGAAGTGTTGAATCATTATATACTACTTGAAAATGGAGATCAACAACAAAAATGACGAGACAAACAAGTTTTTAAAAAGGCAATTTTTCCTTTTGCTAAAAAATAAGTGATAGAAATGACAACGACGAATGAGTCATCACCAAAAAGCTAGTCTATAAATTTGAATTTGAATTTTGAATTTCTAAAGATACATTTGGCATAACTACATCGTCAAATCTGTCACCAAATGGCGTGAAAACATGCTTTTGTTAAAGGTTGAAAGTCGTCGTCTATTGTAGGTTGCTAATGAATAACACAAGATACTTTTATCAGTTGTGATTAGCAATAGATTAATGTTGTTACTAAACTTGAACTAATAATAGATGTCGATAAATTAATCAATCAATCTCTTTTTATACTAGTTGCGATTAGCGATAGATTAATGTTGCATTCCCTATACATATACACATACATACAGAAAGAGACGATGTACCTTATGAAAAAGGTTATCTTAGGTAAGTGTGTGGATAAAGGTTTCAATTATATAATTAACAAATAAAAAATAGTAATAAAAATGTTAAATGGAAATAGTAAATGACACAAAAGAGTATGACTACTAAGCATGTTCAGTAGTAGTGTTGTCCACTACGTCATTGGGATATCATGGTGATTGGGATTGTCTTGGACGTGTTGAGGGTTAGTGTGTTGGTTGTGGCTAATGGTAATGCTGCTAAATTCCATCTGTCACTAAATCCATAACAATTTGTGAAGATTTGCCATTGAAAAATTCTATGGTAGAAATAGAGTTTTCCAGTATTTCACATTCATGCAACTTGGTTTAATTAATTCTACCTTTTATATTCAAGTTTTTAAAGTATTATGATCGAATTTAAGTTTAGAAATTTTTTTTGCTTAAATATGCTTTTTGTATCTATAAATATGATCTCTTTTGATTTTGGTCCATACAATTTGTTGTCGCCATTTTAGTCAATTTTTATTCAATAGTATGAAATACGCCCCTCATATTATATTCTTAGTCACCAATGATAAGCTTTTAGTCCCTCGTAATATTTCTCCCTCTCCCCTCCTTTAACTTTATCCGCTCCCACCAAACCACTACACCATTGAACCATTGTTATCCTCCTCCAATGTCACCTCCAAACCACTATCACCCATAAAATCCCTAAACCACTATCACCCTTAACCATTAATCATGTCATTGTGAAAAGATTAATAACACACAACACATATAAATATTTTTCCCTAGTCTTGGTCTCCACTTTTATGTGGACTATCACTCTATATCATGCATTCCTTACACACATAATCACAAAATCGGTACACACACAACCATTGAACCCTTCCATATCTACGGAAACTACTACTTCTCTCAATTCCATTTCAAGGGTGACATCGTTGAAGAATGTGTAGTGGGACAATCACTTTTAGGCGGCACAAAGACAATGGTGTTTAGGTGGAGGGGATGAAGAAGAAGGAGACAAAGATTGAAGCAGTGGATTTAGGTTGTGATGGCTCATCTTGAGGCGATGGAGTTCATGAGGTAGTTTATGATGAGTGACAAGCAGTTAGTGATAGATCTGGGCAGTGACAACTTATTCTAGGGGTGACTCTAGATTCATCTACACGATTATGCGATAACCCAAGTTTGGTCGAGGGACGATGTGGTCTTAGTGGTAGCTAACAGTAGGAGCTTGAGTTCAAGGGAAATAAGAGTTTAGTTTCAACAGTGTTTGTCAGAGAAACATGATAAAGTGGTTTCAATAATGGTGATTCTGGTGGTGGGTTCCTTCATTTTGTTTAACTTTTCTTTTCTTCTATTGAATTTCTATGTAAAATCCCTTTCCCATTTATGTTCTCTAAGGTTAGGGAGTGGTGGTGGTTTTAGGAATTTTATGTGTGACAATGGTTTAAGGGAGATAGTGGTTTGGGGGTGGCTGTGGAAGGTTAGAGGTGAGATGGTTCGGTATAGGGGGTGACAGTTCAGTAGTGGTGGTGGTTCAAATGAGGTAGTGGTTCAATGAGAAGAGGTAACGTTGAGGGAGAAAGAGAGAGATGGGAGAAAGAGAAAAAAATAGTAAAAAAAAAATTACAAGGCCTAAATAATATTACCAAGGACTAAAAACTTATCACTAGAGAGTAAAAACAAAATACTAAGGATGTATTCCATAATATTGAGTAAAAGTTAGATTAAAACAATAAGTTTTTATTTTTAAAAGCCGAAATCAAAAGATATTATGTTTATAAAGACTAACAATATATCTTATTTAATTTTGTGATATAACTTACACAAACATACTGAGAACATATTCCATAATATTAAGTAAAAGTTAGATTAAAATAGTAAATTTTTATTTTTAAGAGTCGACATCAAAAGATGTTGTATTTATAAAGATTAACAATATTTTATTTAATTACACACAATAAAGTCAAATATCAGATTAAGAATATATTGTTGTTGTTGTTATTATTATTATTTACTAGTAAGATCATTTTAAGTGGTAAGCAATTTGGTATCACTTAAGTAAGGTCTCAAATTCAACATTTTATTGTATATGCATAAAACCTTCACGGGGAGTCTCATCTCTCATATCCAGATACATGATGGATATAATTTCTCTTGATGGAGATACCTACAAGGAAATGGAATATATTATTATTTACCTTATCATAAATTTATTTTTATTTAAACTTAAATTTAATTTTAATTTTAATAGTGATTTTTTTAAAATAAAGGTAAACATAAAAAAATATTAAAATTTTAAAATATATGAGTTTCATCTTATAAATAGAACTATTAAAATTATCTTTTCTTTATCTTGTAAATAGTATAGGCAATGTGTGTGTATATATATATATATTTTTTTTTTGAAAATTAAGATATTTTTGTTTTAAAACTAGTATAATAAATTCTTTTAATATCTATATTTTAATTTAAATTATCTTATAAATAAAAATGAGAGAATATAAAAGAAAATGGAGAGGGGTAAACCTATTGCGATTGATGTGAACCCAAGTTAATTCCACCTGCCATCACCAATTTACCTAGATGCCCCACCATTACCCATTGCCTGGTGTATATTCTTTTTATGTTTTGACTAAAATACCCTTGGCACATGATTCGCAGGTGCTTTGTAAATTAGATTTGTACAACTAAATAGATCTCAAAATAAAAGCTAATCCTTGATGATTTTATGCATTAAATGGTATATTGATTGAGTAGGCCCCGCGTCCTTGCATTATATATGTGCTTGCATTTCCCCTTGTTTTGTTTTAGACTCAATTATTGACTTACTCGAATTGATTAATGGCAGAAAAAAAAGTAAATGTATTTCCCCAATTCATCCTCCCCCTACTATCACTTTATTCTATTTTATTTCTTTCTATTATCATGCTTCTTATATTAATAGCTATTTCCTTTATCTTTAGTCCTGGGAATTTCATTTGACCATTTGTTTTGGTCGCTAAAACATTTATTGACATTCAAAGATTCACGTATTTAAGAATGAATTTGTTCATGAAAAAAATAATCGTAAACATTTACTATTATTATATTATTTTATTGTGGTTACTTGTGAACCACAGAAATAAGGGAGGTAATGTATCGCGTCCTCTAAATATTTTGAAATAAAAAATCTTAAAATATCTTAAAATAGTTATAATTTTAAAATATAAAGGGTTTACATATCTCATCATTGTTACTATGCCTTGCCATATCCATCTAATTCTAAGCAATAGTATTGTCCATGAAAAGAAATAAACCACTGAAAAAAATTATCATATACTAAAATACAAAATTTGAAAGTTATTAGAAAAATCTTTTATTGTTATACCTTCAACTAATAAAAAATAAAGTGTTATTAAAGATGCTTTGAGTTTTTACTAACAATAAAATTTTATTATGCTAATATTTAAGTAATATTAATATAACTCAATTTTATATTAATAAAATTATTTATTAATTTAATTTATTAAATTATTAGTATAAATAGTATTTTATTTTATTTTTAGTCAAAAATTACACCAACAAAAAGTTTTTTAACACTTTCTAAATTTTGTGTTAGTAAATAATAATTTATTTTTGGCGAACATTTGTCTCGATATGGAGCATTAAAAAGGATTTCAAATTAAAAAAAAAAACCACAAGTATAGAAGAATACAAAATGAAATATAAAAACAGTAAAATAAAAATTTAAAATTTTATCAACATTCAGCAACCTTATCACAATATCATGTCATTTTCAAGTGCAAGTGCAACGATCAAAGGGGTTTGGAATTTAAAATTCGAAAGAGAAACGCAACGTTCACATAGCATATAGCACCGCGCGGTGGTGCCATAATTATGTGTATGTGGAGGAGCCATTCTTTGGTATATAATATACATATAAAAGGGAAATCATCCAATAAATCACATCATCACGAATTACTCCATGCTCTATTCTTTTATTTTTTTTAAATCGATTAAAGAATTTGTAAAAATTAATTAGTTATTTTTGTAAAGAGCCAGTAAAAAAAGTCATTTATTTAAAGAGTAAAAATATAATAAAAAATAAGTAATAAATATTTTTTTAAACTTCTATCAATATTCAAATAGTAATATATGTTTGATTTACTCGAAGTAATGTGTTAGGTTTAAATCTTGTGAATATAAACAAATTTCAATTAAAAAAGTTAATGTTATATAATATAAATATTTTTGATTTAAACAATATTAATATTATATATGAAAGAGGATACTGTAATTAAAAAAACAATTCCTAAACTACTTAGAAAACATAAAAATTAACCGAGAGTAACATTTCTAAGAATAATTCCATTTACATAATTTTAATTCATTAAATTAATAATATTTATTTTATCAGTGTAGTGTAAGAAAATAATATATTTTTAAGAAATATTATATTTTCACAATTAAAAGGATGTTACCAGAATTGAATCACTCTGTTTAAATCAGAAAATTTTCAATCCTCCTAATGAATAAGGTCAATAATAAAGTAAGAATATTACAATTAGTTTGAAGATACTAATCCCTCCCCTGGGTCAAAGTTTAGTATATATCTATATCAACAATGAAAATTAAAAATTAATTATTTACATTATAAAAAATTAATTATGTAACAACATTAATCTTGAGAAAAATATTTGGTTATATTAATAATTCATAAGCTATTTTAAGATAAATATTTTTATTTTTTATTTCATAAAAATAACGTCTTAAAACTTTATTTGAGATATAGAATGATTGAAAGTAAATTTTTTATTTGAAGGAAGAAAATTGGTATTTATCTTTCAGAAATTTTGAAATCCTGTAAAATAACTGTTAGTTTATCGAAAAAAAGGAAGCTGAAATAGTGCTTAAATTTAGAAAATAGGTATATATAGATCCATATTTCATTTTTTTAAAATTTTGTTTTTACTGATTAGAAATGAGATCATAGTTATTACTTTCCTTCAATTGGATAAGAATGATTGTTGGCACTTATAATATACTAATTTCATTTATAATTCAAGTATTTAATTATTTCTCAAAGTAAATTAATAAAATAATTCTATAACCACCTAAGAAATAAATTTCAATGAAACACAAATAAGTAGATGCTTCATGTTTCAAAATATGACGAAAAAAATAAAATGCAATATAATTCTTACAAGAAAAAACACGGTTTAACAAATTATACCTTCAAAGTAAATATTAAATCCTCTTGAGTTTTTTTTATATATATATAATATTCATTATTCCCCTTGTACCAGGTTAAACTATTATAGTGTACCTTATACGAGGATATTACTCTCTTATGTTCTTTTCATAAGACTCTATTTTAGGATTTTTTAAAATATTTTTTTATAAGATATTTTTTTCACAATGTGTATTTTTCATCATATGTTTTTATTAATTATATTTTCTTTTTTATTTTAAAAAATTCATTTCTCTAGTTTAAAAATATAATTATATTCAATAAATTCAACACATTTACCTTAACATTACTATAGTTTTTTTTTTGTTTATGTGTGTGAATAATTGTAATAGGATATTATAAAATTAACAGCAGTAAGCAGTAATATTTTGATTAAGTGTTTAGCCAAAGTCTGAAGAAAATGTGATAAGCAAATGGTTGGTAGTATCTTGAAGTAATTACTTTGTTTAAGTTTAAGAAACATATAATTAAAAATTCTTGGAATCACCCATGAATCATGATACACAATATCACGGCCATCAAAACTTTGACGCCATTTATTACGGTAGGTCACATACCCAACAGAACTGGCCACCATTTACTTCTGTTCATAAATAGCTTGGCCTAATAATATGACCTCTTTCAAACTAGTTCTATTCAACAGTGGTTCCCACTTATTAAGAAAAACAATTTTCTCCATCATAAAATCTTGAATTACACCTTTTATAATTCTTTTTTTTTTCTTAATGACAAGCACAAACCAAGTTTGAACACAAAAAGATTTTTTTGTCAATTTTCTTTTATCTGGGTATGTGAATGAAAATTTGTCCAAATTGCTGTTGTCACAATCAGTGTAGGACCGCAAAGGCCACATGTAGAGTACCATAGTGCTAGGCAACAAGTTGAAAAATTAAAATCCTCAACACACAAATGTTTCTATCTATTCTTTTTTCAGGGCATTTTGGGCAAGTGATAGATCTACATTGTAAAAAATCAATATAAAAAAATTATTTATAGAAGCTAAGAGAAACGGAGGGACAAACCCAGATCACAAACAAGCTGATGTAAATAAAATAAAGGATAGATTAGCTTCAATGATTAAAGGTCAATGCAGGAACCACGTTAGGGTGTGTTTGGTAATTTCGCAACGAGCATGCCTAACCGCCACTGAAATCCAAAAAACACTTCCCAAAAGAAAAAGTAACAAACCTCATCTTCATCTTCATCCCAACAAAAGGAAAATAATAGCAACAAAAATAAAATTTAAAATATTTTTAATTAGAAAAATGTATAGTAAATAAAATAAATAAAATGAAAAAATTTGACCTACGGGGCCGGGCTTTAACTAAATATAGCTGGACAGACAAAAACCAACAATTATCTCCATCGTCTCTGTGTGCACCCTGTTCAAAAATCTATGCACCTATTTTTATTATTAATTTCATAAATAATAGATAAATATACATACAAATAATTAAATACCTGCATATATTTTTCCGTGCCACTTTTGTTGTTACCATATCGAAAGAGCAAAGTCAGGTGAATTTACCCAACCCAGATGAGGAGGAGTGATAAACAATATACAAAATTATAAGGACTGAAGATTCCACAGCAAAAAGGGAAGAAAAGGAAACACGTAAAAGTTAAATAATAAAAAGCAAAAAAGGGGGGAAGTATTTATTTATTCTTATCACAATTAATCATTAATATTTTTATTATAGATAAAAATTAAAACCAACAACAATAATAATAAATTCACCTCCCACAGACAACATACAAAGAGAGAGAAAGAGAGTGCTTTGGTACAATATATATATATATATTTTTATATATATATATATATATATATATATATATATATACATTACATAAAAATATAAACCCATCAAAAAATTTCCAAAGAATTCACCACCCTTTTTCCTCTCTGTTTATATTTTTAATTTTTCTCCTCGCTCCAGCTGCTGTAATTGTTGCGGTGCTGTTTTAGAGAGAGAAAGAGAAAGAGTATGCTTGGAGACTCAGCTGCGTTGGGAGGAGGTGGTGGCTCCGGCGATGCCGTGGTGGGTGGAGCGCAAGACGGAGCAGCAGCGGCAACAGGTGGCGGAGTTGGATCAAACTCAGGGGATGATGAGAGGGGAAGAATCGAAGAAGGTGAGCGTAGCTTCGGTGGTAACCGGTGGCCACGACAAGAGACTTTGGCTTTGTTAAGGATACGGTCGGATATGGACGTGGCGTTTCGAGATGCAAGTGTTAAGGGTCCTTTGTGGGAAGAAGTATCAAGGTGAGAGTGCTACTAAATAAATAATTAATCATTCATTTTTTTTAATATATATAAGTATAGTTTTTTTTCATTTAAATTTTTTTTGGGCCGCTTCTTGTCATTGAATTTCACTTCAATTGATGGGAATTTTGAAGTTCTGGAATACAATTGCGCTTTGGTTTTTGTTCAATTGTGATGTGGAGATCTGGAATTCAATTGTGCTTTGGTTTTTGTTCTTTGGAAATGTACATATTCCTCCACTTACTTCAACTCAATTCTATCTTAGCTCTCTCTCTCTTTCCATCATTTGAGTTTTGCTTCCTTTGGGGTCCCTTTTGTATTTTTTTATTTGTTTTCCTTGAAATTGTCTTTTATTTTTTATGAGTTTAAGCATAAAATTAATATAAAAATTTAGATGTGCAGGCTCCATGATTTGGATGTGATATGCTTTTCTGACATTCACTTTGATTCATGTCCTATTTTCCAAATAAGTTACCAACTTAAATTGAGTTATCAAAAGTGAGATTTTTCTTCCCCCATCTTTATTTCGGTTACCAACTCCTACGGGAAATATTAAGGCACAAGAGATTATCCATCTAATCTTCTAACTCCCGTTCATGTGTTTCTCATGGGAGACATTTCTGTTCATCAACTACAGTCTTTTTTTTTTTTTTTTACTTAAGACTTCAATTACATGCAAGTATAACATTTCCTCCCGTCTCTCTTTCTCTCTCGCTCTCTTTTTTCTTGCGTTTAATTTCCATGACTTGATCAATTCACTTCATATTTTTATTTTATGCTTATCTCATGCTATAATTAACTCGCAAACCTTTTATTATATCCTTTGTCTTTTAGCCGAATTTGATAAGGCAATAAGATAAACCCAGGTAAACTCTTTTTTATTTTCTTTTTTCATTTTGTCTTCTTTTCGTTCATTAGGAAAATGGCAGAGCTTGGTTATCACAGAAACTCCAAGAAGTGCAAAGAAAAGTTTGAGAACGTTTACAAGTACCACAAAAGAACCAAAGAAGGTAGAAGTGGGAAAGCAGATGGTAAAACATATCGTTTCTTTGATCAATTACAAGCACTTGAGAACCACCCTCCAACATCTCATTCCCCTAACCCATCATCAAAACCCCTCCAATTAGCACCACCACCAGCACCACCGCAACCATTAAGAGTAATAACACCAACAATAACAACTACAGCAATGTCTATACCAACAACAACAGTGCCAATGCCAATGCCACCAGTGTCCAACAACACCACTCTAAGTACTAGTGTCCCGAATGTCACTGTTCCATCAACAACAACACCCCCTATTCCCACACCTCAGGGAATTATCACCCCACCATCAATAAACCTTACAATCCCTTCCTACACTCCAACAAACCCTACAAATTTCACACCAAACCCTACCACAAGCACAACCCCACTTTCTTTCCCCAATATCACAACCGATACCTTGTCCAATTCAAGCTCCTCCTCAACCTCCTCGGATGACACACTGGAAGGGAGGCGCAAGAGGAAGCGCAAGTGGAAGGACTTCTTTGAGAGACTAATGAAGGAAGTGATTGAGAAGCAAGAAGATTTGCAAAAGAGGTTCTTAGAAGCAATAGAGAAACGCGAACACGATAGAATGGTAAGAGAGGAAGCATGGAGAGTACAAGAGATGCAAAGAATCAATAGAGAAAGGGAAATTCTCGCACAAGAAAGATCAATAGCGGCAGCCAAAGACGCCGCCGTTATGTCATTCTTACAAAAAATAGCCGAACAACAAAATCTTGGTCAAGCATTGAGTAACATCAACATTGTACAACCACAACCTCAACAGCAACAACAAGTGCCACAAACTAATCCAGCACCATCAGTGCAACAACAACATCAACAACCGCCGCCTCAGGTTACACAAGCTATGGTCGTGCTACCTTTGGTCCCACAACAACAGCAACAACAGCAAGTGACGAATATGGAGATAGTGAAATTTGATAATAATGGGGAGAATATCACACTCACGCCATCGAGTTCTTCGAGGTGGCCAAAAGTGGAGGTTGAGGCTTTGATAAGGCTTCGAACGAGCCTTGATGCAAAGTATCAAGAGAATGGGCCTAAAGGGCCTCTTTGGGAGGAGATCTCGGCCGAAATGAAGAAGATTGGGTACAACAGGAACGCCAAAAGGTGCAAAGAGAAATGGGAGAACATCAACAAGTACTTCAAGAAAGTTAAGGAAAGCAACAAGAAGAGACCGGAAGATTCGAAAACATGTCCATATTTTCACCAGCTGGATGCCTTGTACAGGGAAAAGAACAAGATGGAAAACCAACCAAGCGGCAAGACGGAGAGCATGGTGGCGCCGTTGATGGTGCGGCCGGAGCAACAATGGCCGCCTCAGCAAGCCACAATGATTATGAGGGAGAGGGACGTCACGATGGAGGACGCTGACAATGAAGATGAGGAAGATGACGAGGAGGAAGATGAAGAAGATGAAGAAAATGGTAGTGGCAGTAGAAGTGGTGATGGTAACTATGAGATAGTGGCAAACAAGTCTGCTACTGCTACTACTACTACCGCTGTGGAGCAGTGATGAAAGGTGCAAAAGGAAATGAGCAGAAGCGTGTAATGGTGGGTCAGAGAGAGTGCAGGGGTTGTCGGAAAATGGAGGAGGAGGAGGGTGGTGAGTGTGGTGGTGGAAGAGAAAAGAATTCGAATATTATTCACGTACGGTGGAATGACACATGTGGGTATCGAGCTGTGGAAGATGGGTGTGGGAGTGGGAGCTTTTGGCTGGTTGTTGGTGGGTGGGTGTAAGATTATATGTTTTTTTCTTTTTCTATTTTCTGTTTTATATAAATTTGTTTATTTTTTGGGATAATGAATAAGTTCAATCAGAGAGGAATTTAATAAAGAAGAGAGGAGGAGACCTTAATTAAGGTTGTAATTTTTTTAAACTTCATCTTCTTCGTCTTGCTTTAATGTTCCTGTTGGTGTATATGGGAGAAGATTAGTTGGGGTTTTGTCTTTCTCTTTGTTTGCTTTCAATTTTGACATTTTTCTTACCCTCATTGACTTTTCCCCCTTTCTTTCTTCATTTTTAGCTTATATATTTCAGTCTGAATAAAGTCCAAGGAGAGAATAACGGACGAAGTTGTTTAAATATGTTAATGTTAATTAAAGATTATCTTTAATTATATTGAAATGTTTTAAACCCAGTAAAATTAGTTCTAATTATTTACATTTTAAAAGAAATTAATTAATCCTTAACCATAAATTAAAATGCATATTACTGGAAACTTTATATTTTAATAAATTAATGGTTCATTTTCGTTATAATTTTTCACTTATATTCTCTTTCATTTCATTTATCTATATATTTTTCTTTCTATCTGTAACTATATTTCTTTTTTTTCTTTTCTGTTCAAGTTAATCCATCTTTTTTTGTTAAATATATTTTTGAGAAGGGGGGAAAATCTAAATTAAAATTACATTTGTAATAAGATTATTCCACTAAACCAGAGAAACCTGGTTAGGCTAGTTGATGTTTTGATAGTTAGAGCTTTGATCAAAACCTATCCCGAATAAACCGAAGAAATCTAAATTAATTTTATATCTACTATTCTATTTACTGTTATTTTAAGGGATCAGAAACCCGCTGTTAAAAAAATTTACGTCCATGTTTTGGATTTTCAAATTAAATACCACTTCTGGTCCCGTTTTCCCTTTTCCACTAACTTATTATACCCATGTGTCAGAAATCAGAATAGACGATAGAAAATCATGGAGTTTAACTGTGGGGTTGAAAAAATAGATGCCAAAGAAGGTTTTAAATATTGATGACAATTATATTAAAAATGAAAGAAAATGAATAAATGCGTATAAGGGAGGGGTTAGATGGTCAGAATCAATCTTTTTAAAATTGGATGAAAGAATCGGTTGAAATGAATTAGATTGAATCAACATAATTAATCGGGATTAATTTTTCTTGTCGATTTTGAGAGCAATTCTGAGATAATGACCCTACCGTTTGCATTTCTGAAAGCAGAAAATGGGAGCAGCATCACACATGGAGTCATAAACCCTTGAAAGAGGGTCCACCAGGGGGAATCTTGAGTTGTGAGTAACCTCACTCTGAAAAGAACCTAAAACACTAGCATGCAGTTGCTGTCTCTGTGGTACTGTGCACGCAAGGTGATGTGTTCCTCTTCATGGGTGTCAGTACTAAGAAAGAGATGAAGGTTCATCATCATCATCATCATCATCTATTCTGCTGTTAATGTGCTTTTGTCAGCCTTTCATCAGCCTCCAAATATCTAATACTACTGAAACAAAAAAAAGTACTTGTTAAAAGCAAACACAAATACATAAAAATGATTCATGTAGTTTGTTTAATTTTTTCCACTCTAAAAAGACGTGTGTATATATATATTGATTGGTTTATAAGTAACGGAATGGAAACGATCATGTTGTGCTTTTGGTATATTATATATGCACATTTGAGAGATTGCTATAATGGAGGAATTTTTGTTTGGAATAACACAGGTCATTATTTTTCTTTAAACTTGCACAATAATTTGGTGGGTATCCTATTCTTCTCTCTTTGTACACTTTAGTTTTATTTTCTATAGTTCTTTTTTTTAACTGTTGAGATTTACTGTCGCCATTACAAATCAAACTCTTCATTTTCGTTCTAATATATCATAAATAGCTGATCATAGTTTTCATCTGAACTGTATATATGGATAGGATGATGGGGTATCCAATTCTCCTTTCTTATTTAATGTTGTATTGTTATTTTTTTTGTGTCTTTTTGTCATTAAATTTTTAGTATTTAAAAGTGACATTAACTTTTGGGACTATGTTAAGTCAAATTGTTTATTCATTTAAGAAAGTAAAACTCTCTTAATACTTTTTGTCCATTTCCATAATTTGATTTCAAATCTCAAATAATAAGTTATCTAAGGTTAATTTAACATGGATATATATATATATATATATATATATATATATATATATATATATATACTGATTGAACTGACTTATTGTTATTCTAAAAAATAAAAAATAACTTTTTTTGCCGTTCAAATCAACCAGCGGTAATATTTTGAGCAACTTTACATATTTTCTTTTTAATTTGTAAGAATATAATTCTTCTCTCCTGTTCCCATTTCCCCACCTATATGGTCCTAATTATTTTGTCGATATATAGATGTGATATAATAATTTTTTATTTCATCACTTCAAATCTGAATTACTTCTGTAATCTCGTCAAAAGCTAATAAATTCGGACAAAAATGGGTAGCACTGCTGCCAAAAATTCTACCTGAAGAGCTCAAATCAAGAAAATCCTAAAATTTATGGTTTAACTAGTAGTAGCAGCTTGTAGAATATGTGTGACTCAAAACACATAGAAAAAGAAGTGATGAAATAAAATTAATGAAGAAGGTGAGAGAAGATAGTAGTTTATTTACAGGTGGTGTTATGTGAGAAATTGTGCATATGATGGTGCATCCATCTACTTTGACTTATGTGTGCCCTACAATTTTGTCCATTTTGATGAAAATGGTGGCTATTTGCGCGTTAAAGTGGTGCCCCCACAATATTGATTGGCCTGCATTTACCTCCTACGGATAGGAATAATTATTCTGTTACACAGCAACAGTTTGGGACATAAACACGCTCCAGTTGCAGTACCTTCATTCATATACGTGCATGCAGAAAAGTCTACGGACCCTATTCCTTTGTCGGACCCTAAAACCATTCATCCATGCTCATTCTCATTCTCACTTAATTGCTATCACTCACTACTCTTTAGTCAACTGTGCAGAGTCAGTCAAAGTTTAATTATTTTAAATTATATAACATTAATATTAATTATTATATGTTTTATTTTTATAATTTTATTTTAAACGGGAACCAGAACCTAACACTTTTCTCCTTTGCTGCATTTCCATTCAATTTTTATTTGTTTTTGTTGACTATTGATCTTAATTAATTAGAAGAATGGATACAGAATAAAATTTCAAAAGTACTACTATCACTTTATTTTTGGTAGGTTCATGTTAAGGAAGATGAAAAGGTTTAGATAGAAATTAAGTGTCGTGGATTTACTTGAATATAAAAGAAATATTTTTATGATAATTTTAATTAAATATTTTCTTTCACAATTAGAACTATTTTTATGATTCTAAGTAACATATTTTTTTACCCCTTTAAATTGTAGCAAAGGAAAAGAGGAGTTGTGAAGTAGGTAAGTAAGAATTCAATAAATTTTTTACACTCGTATCTAATTATGAATTGCAACGTACTATTTCCTATGTTTTAAAACTATGATCTTTTAGCATTTTTCACATAAATTAAGAAACAATTAAATATGTAGTTATTTAAGTTGATAGGCACTAAAATACTCTCATTTGTTTAATTTTGTTGTTTTGTTAACAATAAATAATGTATTAATTTTCTAAGTTTTTTTCATTGGTTAAATAAAAAGTGATAGAAGAGAAATCCATTAATTACAAAAAGATACAATTGAAAAATATAAATTGATTACACCTTACACTTCTTAATGACAATATAGTTTTAAGAAAAAAAAAAGTTAAAACGACAATAAATCTAAAACGGGGGAGTAAATAATTAATCTTGATTTACGTAATAATTATTTTAATTATCATATTTAGACTTCTAATTATTTAACAGTGAAAAAGTGTATAATAGGCAAGAATAGTTTTGCTGAGGATTTCTGGCGCACTAGTAAAATTACAAAATGGGTTGTCATTTGGCAATTAGACTCAAGAATATTCGATCGAAGACTCACTACCGGCATCTCAATTAGAGTGCTTGATTCAGATAATTGCTTAAATATCTTTGGAGGTTTAACATTTAAGAAATTGTTTTAAAAAAATAAATGTTACGAACCTTGAAACAATAATAAGTTTTGAACAAAATTGTGTCTAATTATAAAAAAAAAACACATATATACTTTATACCAAAAAAATAAATTAATCCCTACGATATTTAGACTCATTTTTTACAGCAAAAGATGAAAATATGTTAAGCTTCGGAAATAAAGCAAAGAGCTCATCCAAACACACATTTAACAAACCCAATCCAAATATTTTAATAAAATCAAAAGCTAAAGAACTAATAAAATGAGCTACAACATCCTTTTTTTTTAAGACAAACATTGGCACTCTTATTAACATGTTTAAGTTAAAAGATAAATTGGAAGTCAAACAATCTGCGGTCTAAAAATAATGCCTGACAATTAAGATTTTTTGTAACATTCCGGTTTTTAGACACCAGTCTTTGTGACATGTTACGTGATACAAGGTGGATACTGACATTCTAAGGACGACGTTGGTTGAGGTTGGTCAACCCACAACCTCATTTGAGTAACGATATAGAGTTGGTGCATCAGATTAACGTGCATGGAGGAATTGAGCGTCAGCCATGACAGTACTCCACCTTCTGTTTTCTCCTCTGTATAGGGATGAATTACAATAATTAATGATTAATGTGATGGTTGTTAGAGCTAAATAGGTGTTGATGCATGATATGGTTGAATCTAATTTAATTTTGTCATTTAACATATATATATATATATATATATATGCTCACCCCTGCGCTAGTTTAATATTAATCATTATGCATATTGATGTTATAGCCTTGGTTGGCTCATTTTCATTGAAGTTTTATGTAAATTGTATAAAGTACTCAGACCGATATGCACTTATTAGTGACATCGGTAATTATGTTAAATATTTGATAAATGAATGAAGGTTCCAATATCTTCTAATATAGGAATGCAGACAATGTACGTGTGACTATTATCTGGTGCTGACACTGGTATTTGGTATGAGTTGAGGGTCAACTATGACACCGGGTCCCTCACGCCAGGCTGTTTCTTTTGTAAGTGTGTTACAATATTAATGGTAACAAAGTATGAAGTTGCTCTAATATCAGGGTGTCACAAATTTTAATAGTATCAGAGCATTAAGTGCTCACACACTTCCATTGAACCTTTTTTTCAACATTATCAAACTCAAAGGCTATGGATTTACAAGAATATCATGTTTAAGAGTAGGTCAAAGGTTGGTGCAAAGGCTAGAAAATTCGACTATGTTGGAGTCAGGACCAGGATAAGAATATGTGATGCAACTAAATCAAATTTATTACAGATGCTATGTAACATCTACTACTACAATTAAAATTAAGGCCTTAGACTACTAGTGGGCCTAAATAAAAATCCTAAGGTATGTGGCAGTGACAACAATAACCAATGACCGATGACTAGGGATGGAAATAGGCCAGGGCGTCTGTCGGGGGACTATGGCCCGGCTCGTTTAAAGCCTACACAGGCCAGTCTTGTCAGGCTAGAAGGTCAGACTTAGGCTTTTAAAAAGGCCTTTTTAACTAAACAGGCCAGACCATAGGCTTTCTAAAAAGCCTCTAAAGCCCAACAGGTCGGCCTATTTAATTAGATTAATTATTAATTATTATATATAATATATTTATAACATAAAATAATATATATATTACATATTTATATTTATATAATATAAATTAATATTATAAGTTTACAATTAAAAAAATTAGGAGGGAATAGAACATAAATATTTTTAGGTTGGTTTTGGCCTTTTAAAAGTCTCACTATAAACAGACCTTTTAAACAGGCTTTTAAACGGGTCAGACTTTCAAACAGGTCAGACCAGACCTTAAAAAAAGCCTATGACAGGCTAATAGGCCAGACTTAGGCCTTGAAAATTTGATGTAGGTCAGGCTCAGGCCTTTCAAAGCCCAGTCTGTCCTAACCCATTTCCATCCCTACCGATGACCAATGACCAATGACCAATGACCAATGACCAACAAGGTTATCTTTGTAACACTACTTGTGCTATGAGGGTTCTGTTAGGCAGAGGGACACATCGATGCTTTATGATTAAAATTAAGGGTTTAGGTTTATGACAGTGGTGACAATGACCAACAAGGTCATGTTAGAAATGTTGCTTGTTTTGTGGGGGGTGTTGCTATTAGTGTATGCACTATGAGCTTTATGTTTTTTCATTTGTATCATTTTTTTGCTTATCAATAAAATAAGTATTTCAGTTTAAAATTGTTTTAAAACGTATTTATCCTTGGAGTAATAGGTCATATGAAAGTAATTCCTAAAATGTCCCTAGTCAAGTATTTACATGGGGACATGTAATTACATTGAGACTAGTGTGTGAGTGTACTGATGACCTGATCTCACAGATCATAGATATAGATGATATCAAGTCTTCACACGGGTACACATTAAGAGTAATGATGTACTGGACAGACCCACCATGAGAACGTTGCATGGATCGTTACATGAATGTCATAAACGATTCTCAATGTGATAATGGTATATGTACTCCTTCGACCTGAAGTCACAACGATTCCTACATGAGCAGTTTAATTTTTTAATACAATTAAATGTCTTCTGTAACAAGAGGACTATAAAGGTTGTGATTAGGCAATGAACAAATTATGTAGAGGGATGTGAGTGATGTAGATGAGATTTGTCTCTCCTATGTGACAGGAGTGATATCTATAGGCCACTTGATGGAGTAAGACTAAGAAAATGCATGGCCATGCTAGAAAGAATAAATATTAGATATTTATTCGGATCAAGTCTACTCCGGTATCAAGTAAAATAAATTGGGCCGTACAAGGATGACGCGACCATGCCTTGGGCCCAATTAGGATATCGTGACAAAAGGAACAAACATATTAAATAATTATCACTTATAGGTTATATTGATATTAAATAATATTCGGACATAATGATGCATTACTAGATGCCGTTCTTATTTTATATTAATAATAAAATAATTTATTATTAATATGACCGGGTATTTTACTTATAGGGTCACACACATAGAGTAAGCCCATCAGAAAATGTTTTGTTTTATTTTAGTTGGACTAAAATAAAGCTATTGGGCCTAACTCATTTAGAATGAGTAAGGAGCCCACTCTTTAGAGAGAACAAATTAGGTTAAACCTAAGCCTATAAATAAAGCATAAGATGCTCATACGCCGTTCACTAAAGTGAGACACAAATTCGCAAAAGTTGCAAGAGCTACACACCGTCAAACTAGCAGTTGGCAAGTGTTGCGATTCTGGTGGGAGTGCTCGTGTGGACTCCTAAAGGATGAGGCTACGACTGCTTCAGTGTTCTTTAAGAGGTAATCCAAAACGAATTTTTTTTTGTGTTTGTTTTATGCTTTGAAACACGGCACTTTGCAAATCCTATGGAATCCCTGTATTTCCGCTGCTCATGTTCTAGGGATTCCCTAACAGTTGCTAGGCAGAGGGATTTGTTAATGCTAGCAGTTGTTCTTACACTATTAGAGGGCCTAAATAAAAATCCAAAGGTCTATAGCAGTAAGGATAATGACTAATAAGGTCATCTTGGAAACACCCTCTGTGTTATAGAGAGTGCTATTAGGTAGAGGGACATATCGATGTTGGCAGTTGGCCTTAAACTACAAGTAGGCCTAAAGAATAATTACAAAATCTATAGCGGTGACGACCATGACCAACATGGTCATCTTGGAAATGTTGTATGTGTTGTGGGGGATGCTACTACTATATCTATGATTAAGATTAACGTCTTACTAGTGGACCTAAATAAAAATCCTAAGGTCTATGACGGTGGTGACAATTACCAATGAGCATGGTCATCTTGGTAACTTTGTCTATGTTGTGGGGGTGTTGCTCAGTGGAGGGATGCGTCAATGCTGGTGATAAGACTTATACTGTTAACCAGCGGGCCTAAATAAATATCCTAACTATAACAAAATAAGGTTATTATAACGCAACATGTTATTGCTCTAAGGAATATATAAAGAACCATAGCAATTTTGGAAGTAATCACGGTAATAGGTCATTAGAACCATAGTAATAGGTTATTACAACACTTATTGTGACTATTGTTTCAACCATAATAAAAGGGAAAAATAACCCTAGTTATAGCTATTTTCTACGATAGTGAGGTCTATATGGTGATGACGACAATGACCAACAAGGTAATTGGCAACATTGTCTATGTTGTGAGGGGTGTTGTTGGGTAAAGGGACATGTCGATGCTGGTGGTGGGCCTTACACTGCTAGTAGGTCTAGGGCTGCTCCTTATAGGAACAAATGTACTAATCAATTGTAGTATTGATAATTATTTAAAGGTTATTAATTCACAAGGACTTGTCAGATATTCAACGATAAATTAATAATTACTTGTAAATCATAAAGAATGTACATACATTATGTTGAAAAGGTTGTTTATTGATTGTTTGTTGGGGAAATATTGAGTTTCACAAGATAAAAGCAATTAAAACATAAGAAAAGCAATGAATACACATGTTAGGATCAAATCCTCGTTTTATTTAATTTGTTGAATTCCTATTATGTAAAGTTACATAATATAACATAAAAATCATTAAACCTAATCCCTTGTAGAATAAATTCCAAGCCCTATCATTATTATCCTTGGTTATACATTAAGAGAAGACTTTAACAATTATTATTACCAATCCTATTCCTAGGCAAAGAAAAATAATAGGCATTTCATCCCTAAACCTGTTCGGAGACCCAAATGCATGCATACTATTCTATCGTTTGAAGTACACATTAGGTAAAGATACAAGAAATACTACCATTGATATAATTGCATAAACATACACAAATATTTATTAAGGAATCCCACAAGGTTAAGCAGCAGAAACATGTAGAATTCTCAATGGTCTTGTAAAGTTTCATGTTTCAAAGCATCACATATAAAAGGGTTGTGTTTAAAATTTTTTATACCTCTTGTAAATGTAACATGAGTTGTTCTACTAAAGCAAAGTGGCCTCGTCCTTCAAGAGTCTATGTGAGTACTCCCACCAAAAACTACACCTCTGAATGCTAGTTGAGCAACCACCTATGAGCATCACATGCTCTATTTATAGGCTCAGGTCTAACTTGGTGAGCTATCTATGATGATTAGGCTCCTAGCTCATTTTGAATAAGTTAGGTTCATTAGCTTTATTTTAGTCCAACTAAAACAAAAACTATTCTTTGGCGGGTTTACTATATGCATGTGACCCTATAAGAAAAATACTTTTTCATATTAATAATGAACCTTTTTATTATTTTAATATAAGCAAAGTATCATTATCTATGAATGTTATTTATCATTGACATAACCTATAAGTGATAACCATTTTATATGTTCATTTTTTCGTCACAATATCCACTTAGGCCTAAGGCATAGTTATTGTTATCCTTGTATGACCCAATTCATTTTACTTGAGACTGAAGTAGACATTACTCGAATAAATATCTAATACTTATTCTCCCTAGCATGATTTTGTATTTCTTTAGTCTCACTACATTAAGTGGCCCATAGTTATCACTCACTTCACATAAGAGAGATAAATTACATCTGTCACTCACATCTCTCTGCAAGTTGTGCACTGCCTAGTTACAACCTTTATTATCACCTTGTTACATATGACATTTGATTGTATTAAAACAACAAACTCCTCAGTAGGAATAGTAATGAATTTAGGTCGAAGGACATATATACCATTATCACATTGAAAACTATTTATGACATTCGTGTAACGATCCACACAATGTTCTCATGGTGGGTCTATCCAATACACAATTACTCTTAATGTGTACCCATGTAAAGATTGGATATCATCCATATCCATGATGTGTGAGATCAGATCATTAGTACACTCACACACTATTCTTAATGTATTTATATGTCCCCATGTAAATTCTTGACTAGGGATACTTTAGGAATAATTCTCATATGACCTACTATCCAAGGATAAACATGTTTAAAATAATTTTTAAACTGAAAAAAGATATTTTATAGAGAAGCATAAAATGATACAATGAAAAGCATATAATAGCTCGTAGTGTATACATCAACAATATTCATTACAACATCACAAAAATAAGTGGGTTATGTCTAATCCCCATAAAAGAGAAAAATTAGCCACTCATTTTCATGAGGGCTAATATACAATGATAAAGAACAAGATAGAAATAGGGAATCCTTGAAGGTTTAAAGCTCCAAGATGAAGAACTTAAGGAGTCCCATTTCCCAAGCTTATTTCTTTTCTCTCTAGTGTATAAAAATCCTTCACAAATGTGTTTTAGGGCTTTTAAGTGAGTCTTAACTTTGCTTTATACACAATGGCCACTCCAACAACAAGTAATTTTAAGCAATCACTCAAGCGCCTAGACTTGCCAGTTAAGTGTTCAACTTCAATTATTCATTTTTAGCCCCCCTTCTTGCCATAAATAATCCAAATTATCAATTAGTTGACAATTAAGGGGTTGCTTCAAAATGGTTAAAATAACAACATTAAAATGCATCAATTTAGGATTTTAATTCCAAATTAAAGGTGAAATTTGTTTCAAAAAAAATGTAAAATTGATAATTAATAGATTGCTATAATGAAGAAGGCACATAATGTAATATTATTATCACTAAGTGTTGGAGTTTTAGGAAAATTCTATGGAGAAAAGATTGCCAACATGCTTTGACCAAAGCTTGAAAGTCAGCACATGAAAAAGTCACTACATGATTGTCTCTATCTAAAGAATCAATTATATACCATGCAAATGCATAAAGATGGGTCCATTCATAAACATGTTGATAATTTTAACTAAATTGTTCTTAGTTTTAAAAACATTGATGTTGCAGTGGATGACGGGGACCAAGTTATTCTTCCTCTTAGATCTTTGTCAGGAGCTTATGATAATTTTACATACAAAATAATTTTTGGTAGAAGTTCATTGCCCATGGAGGAAGTGAAAATGGCTTTATAATCTTGGGAATTGAAAAAGTAAATTGCCAATTCATATGAAGGCGCTAGTTTAGGTAAAGGTCAAATAGTAAGAGGTAGAATAGAGGAAACAAACAACTATCTCCAAAGAAGGTGGTTTATGTCACACAACGAAAATAATAATAATAATAGATACCATAACCATGTCAAAGAGTAAAGCATTAGAAGAGAAATTACCTAAAGCTCACAAAAGACAAAGTAGGTACTTTAGAGTTTGATGCCTAGATTATTGATTCAACATCTGTATTTTCACATGATGCATACTAGAGATTTGTATGTCATGTTTCAAGAACTTTGAAAATTAAGATGGACGATAATATTCTAAGAACATTAATCAATGCGAGGTATATTCTTAAACTCTATAAGAATTTAATTTCATGAACACTTTAAACTATCCTGTTGTATATATCAAGTTGAAGGTGGAGTCTTAAAAGTTTCAAGAGATACCTTAGTAGTTATGAAGGAAAAGTTAAAAAATAAACTATATTTTTTTGAAGGAGCTATAATGGTAGGTGCAATTGTAATTTCTTCTATTTCAGATGGTAGCCAAACCATATGTGTCATATGAGGTTAGGTCATATGAGCGAACATGGAATGAATGAACTAAGAAAAGGGAGGCTTATGTGGTGGTCATCAAATCAGGAAGCTAGACTTTTGTAGCAATTTATTTATGAAAAAACAATGTAGAGTAAAATTCAGCACTGAAGTTCACAGAACATGAGAAACTCTTGACTATATCCATTTAGACCCGTGGGGGCTCATCAAATGTTCCTTCCAACGGGAGAGCGAGATACATGTTAACTTTCATTGATGGGTTTGAATTTCACAATAAGGAGTTTAATGAGTTCTATGCAAATGAAAGAATAACTTGCATAGGAAAAAGTAAATTGAGAAAAAGGAAAAAGTAAGACATGTAAAGGGAAAAAAAATAAATGTATACTTTGACGGTCTTTGATATGGTTTTATGCTATAATTTTAGGATCTTTTTAATTAATAACACATTTTGTAAACTATTTATGTTTTCAAGTACCCGTTTACCCACTTCAATTTTAATATTTGTTTTTTGCTAATCATTTTTTAATGTTTTGTATTGTTTTGTAACTATTTAAATATCTATCACTATTTTGAGTTAAGTCTCATATCAATTTGGTACTACACACATTCCCGGTGGCTAAAAATTGATACATTTTAAAGCACTCTCGTCAATTTTGATGACTAAACATGCCAAAAAAAGTGTGAAATACAAGCCCTTACTAAACATTTTTGACGATTTAACCAACAGAAAGAAAATGTCGTAACTAAAGCTTTTTAATACATTAATTTAATATATTATATTAAATATAAATGAAACACTTATTTAATTTATATTGAATTAATATTTTTTATTAAATACAAATTTAATTTATATCAATATATGTAATATATATTTAAATATATTTAATATAAATGAAATTTTTAATATTTAATACCATTTATAGTAAATGATATTTAATATATTTAAAATATATTATATGATCTAAGTCTAATACCAATGTCAATATCATAAGGCCCTTATTGGTTGCATGAGAACCATATTCGGTATGGCGAAGTTCCATACTAGAATCTGTACAACTATATCCAGAATCAATATATATAACCCCCCCAATATTGTTCCTTTATAGAATCCTCGATAACTAGTATTAATGAGATCCAGTATCGGATAAAGGTTAAAGAGCATACTAAGGGGTATATCAATCAACACCTTCAAAGGTGTTAGGAATGTCTATGCTTGTGTTAACTTTCTCTACACTTTACAAAAAGTAATGACATAGGCAATATCAGCAAGACCTTTATCCCACTTCTATAAACATCACACATTTACTATGCATGAGGTACGTTTAACCAATCTTAACACTTGAGCTCTGATATTAATGTTGTACTGACTTGAGCGTCGGAGTGTCTTTACAAATAACACCTTATTTCGCCACTCAACATGAGATATCGGTATGTGTTGGACAGAATACAACAAGACCTTAAGATCTCCACTAGACTTAAGGATATGATATCAAATCCCCACTAGACTAGTGTAAGACATTAAACATGTAAGTCTATCTCCCTATATCAAATAGATCATATGCATGTCTAGTGGGACCTATCATAGAACCAAGTCACTAAGCCTTTAGTACTCTGGATGGGACGTGCGTGATCTTATGCACTCAAAGCCAAAGTCTGTTATGTTACAACTTGGGTTTCATTGATACATTGGGGTCGGTTTCTCAAACCTTAAGACATTTCGGTGTTGTTGCCTAACCTGATCCATGCAATGAGCTCATCCGCCAACTCTGGGTAGAATTGAAGGACCTTAAGTAGGGACAAAGTCAGTCCCAGGAGAATCACATGGTTATAAGCCAAAGGTCTTAACCTACAAAGCCTTATCCTTCCGCCTCTCACCATGGGGTTTCGACATCGTTGGAATACAGGATTTCGATATATGGTGAAGATTACCAAAAATCCACCTATCAAACTGAGCACCTTTTGCTTTGATATCAATCCTTGTAAGCTTTTGATAATTCTCAAGGTTAAACTTAATTTTTTGTCACATATCTTTATTTACTATTTAGGTTTTACATTTTGTATTAACATGAATGATTACTAATGAAATAAAAATTATTTTTTACCTTTCTAATTAAATAAAAAAGAAAATGTCTAGTACAAACTACATTTTATTGGATTAGATTGAATTTTATTTGAAAATTTTTTTTAACAAATCCAATCCAAACCGTATTGTAATTTAATAATCGGATTGGATGACTTTTTACACTAAAATCAATCCAATCCAATCCAATCCAATCTGCGACCACCCCTAACCTAAGTTGTCACACTGATTCCAAAGGAGAAGCTGAAGCATGAGAAGACGCCTCAAAAGGACCAAGATAGAGATCAACCACCCCGTTCAAAAGATAAGAAACTGTTCAACTTTGATCACTATGCTCCACTTATTACGAGGCAAAGTCAAGTCTATAGGGAACTTGGCTTTATGGGGTTAGGAGTGAGTGAAGTAAGGAAGCCTGTACACATTAGAAGACGGCAATCCAAACAAATACTATGACTTTCATAAGCAACAAAGGCATTCTATTAATGAGTGTAGACAACTCAAGGATGCTATAAAGGTGCTAATCAGAGAGAGAAAATTGAAACATTACCTTTTATTAAACATATGCTATGATGAACTAGACTAGAATACGAAAGACATAGGGATAGTGAAGACATAAAGTTTTGATAATGACAAAAGACAATAAGCTCTAAAAGGAATCAATCATGAAGGCCAAGAATGGAAGAAAAATGGACCAACAATAAGGCAAAACCTACAAGTCAAGAAATAAAGTGTCAAAACTCAGAAGGTCTTAGCAACTATGTAAGGTTTTTAATCAAGTATAAGCATGACCTTAAATCTCAATTAAAACCTTCAAAACATGCAAGTTTGAATTTTTTTAAAAGTTTAAACAACATGTAATCAATTACCATTTTAATTTAATTGATTACACACTGATAGCTTGCAAATGGTTTAAATTTTAAATGAAATATTTAAACTTTGAATTAATGTAATCGATTACCACTTTTGTGTAATCAATTACAACAACATCAGAATGAACGAAAAGATGCATCTTTTCATAGTTTCTTGCATGGAAAGTCATGTTCTTTCATCTTAACTTTTGAATGAACACATCCATTTGAAAATGCATCTTTCCAACAATCAAAAGGTATTTTTTCATCAATAAAATGCATCTCTTCATCCCTTATATTTTTTGAACATCAATCACATAAAATATGGATTTTTGGAAAAACATTTAATTATTATTTACAATCTAAATTGAGAAACATCATATGATTATCTAAGGCCATTCTATTACTTGAGTATTACCATTAAAGAACTTCAAGTTGTATTATCGACTCTAAAAGAGAGTTTTGTATTTGTATACTTTTATCTTGTGGGTGAGGCATCCCACATTGATTTTGTAACTTGGGTAAGGTATCCCAAGGGTTTAAGACTAAGGTGAGGCATCCCTAGGGACAAAGTTAAGAGTGAGGCATCTCTTGCAAAGTTGAAGACTCAACATAAAGGGTAAGGGATCCTAGGGTGTTGAAGTTCTTGGTTGTTGTAACTTGTGAATAGTTATAATGGAAGTCTCAAGGGTTGCTTAAGAAAACTAAACGTAGGCAAATGGTTGGCCGAACCAGTATAAAATCCAAGTTTGCAATCTCTTATCCTTTACCTCTGCATATTTATTCATTTTCATTTTAAATGTTTGATTATTGTTTAATAAGTTTTAAAAAGAGATAATCATTAGCAATAAGTTTTAATAACTTAATTCACCCCCTTTTGAGTTTATTAGAGGCCGTTTAGATAACAAGTGGTATTAAAGCTAGCTTCTTGTATAAGGTTTAACAACCTTAAGAAAGATCCATGGCCTCTATAAACTTCCTGTTACCTAAAGGAAATTCTATATATAGACCACCCATGTTTAATAGAGAAGTCAATACTGAAAAACCCGAATGCAATCTTTATAGAAGCAATAGACATAGGTGTTTGGGATGCTATTTGAAAGCGGTCCCTTCATCCCCACAAAATAGTTAAAGGCAAACACGTAGAAAAATCTAAAAGTGAGTGGAGTGATAAAGATAAAAGGAAAGTGGAATATAACCTTAAAGCCAAGAACATCATAATCGCTGCCTTAGGGATAAGTGAATTTTTTAGAATATCAAATTACAAGAGCGCAAAAGAAATGTGGGACACCTTAGAAGTCATACACATTGGCATTAGTGAAGTGAAGAGATCAAGAATAAACACCCTAACCTAAGAATATGAATTATTTAGAATGAACAACAATGAAAATATTCCAAACATGTAAAACAGATTCACGCATATTGTAAATCACCTTGCATCTCTTGGAAATGTTTTCTCAAATGAAAATTTAATCAACAAAGTTCTAAGATGCTTAAACAGGTAATGGCAACCAACCGTAACAACTATTTAGAATCTAGAGATCTAGCAAGCATGTCCCTTGCCACCTTGTTCGAAAAACTTCAAGAACATGAACTTGAAAGGTTGAATCAACACGAAGAAAACGACAAAAAGAGGAAAAATATTATTCTCAAAGCATCATCATACACCATTAAAGAAAATGATGATGAATAGAAAGGTATGAACAACACTGATGATTTTAGCTTATTTGTTAAAAAGTTTAACAAGTTTTTAAGAAGAAAAGAAAATCAAAGAAAGCTGAACTTTAAGAAAATTGAAGAACCAAGATGCTATGTATATGATCAGCCTAGACACATAAAGATAGAATGCCCAATACACGACAAGAGATAGAGAAGAATGAAATGAAATTTCTCAAAATAAAAGAATAGCCTACATTGCATAGGAAAACAATGACATAAGTTTGACCAAAGACTTAGAAAATGAAGAAGTCAACCTAGTGAATCTATTAGACTAGCAAAACTAGTGGAGATCATCTAAGAAAACTATCATAAATCTAGAAAAAGAAAATTCTAAGTTAAAATTAGAATTAGGAGAAATTAAAAAGTAAAACTTAGAAATTAGCATAAATTCAAAATGCCTTTCTTGCCAAAACTTTGAAAAAGAAATAAGTGAATTAAAGTGTGCTCTATCAAAATTCACTTTTAGGAAAAATAATTTAGATATTCTTTTAGGAAAGTAAAGATGTGTTTACAACTCTAAGAAACAACAAAAATCATAAAAAAATTTCTTTGTGTCATCAAGCAAACCAAGTTCACCATTCTTGACATGAGTTTATTGTGGAAGAAATGAACATAATATATCAAAATATATTATAAAAAATGGTATTATAAGTACAAAAATAGTTTGGGTTCCAAAGAATATATTATCTACATATAACCCCCCGGGACCCAAGCAAATTTGGGTACCAAAATCCAAAGCAGAATTCTAATTTTGAAAAATTTACATGAAACCTTATGCCCTTTCATTTGAAATAACCAACTTCCCATGTTTCTCAATTTCAAATTGAACCATTGCACCCTTTCAAACTCTATTCAAAATTCAAAATTTAAATTCAAAACTCAAAATTTAAAATTTAAAATTTAAAATTTAAAATTTAAAATTCAAAATTCAAAATTCAAAATTCAAAGTTCAAAGTTCAAAGTACAAAGTTCAAAATTTCAAATTTCAAATTTCAAATTTCAAATTTTCAAAATTCAAAATTCAATTTTTTTTTAGATTACAATCATTTTAATTCCCGTTCAATGTTTTCAATTTAATTTAATTCAAAGAATCAAAACATAAATCATTTATTCTTGCATTATTATCATAAATCATAAAATGTGATGTCACATATTTTGTTCATAATAGCAAATGACATCAATAGTATCACAACAACAAGTAGCATCATAATACAATTTCATATATTTCATATGATCTAATTGTTATCTTCTATTTTTCTCTGCATGTTTCAATGTTGTTAATCCAATTGATTTTGATCTAAATGTTCCTTCTATCTTATAACAACTTGTAGCTCAATATGTGGTATCAAATAAGTTTTTAACTAACAAATAGTAATAACAAATTCTTTGCTGAAACTAGTGCTTTTACTAGTTCATCAAGAGGTATCATAAGATTCTCTAATTGTCATATTTTTTCTTTATTCAAATTATTTGTTCTAACAAAAGTTCACAATTGATGATTTTGACTAACAAGTGATTCAACAAGTAAACTAACAAGTTGATATCCCACGAGTGATATCAAGATTTCTTTGACTAATGTTATCACTTGAATAACAAGTGGTATCAAGTGGTATTACATTGTATCACATTTTCTCTCTATTATCGACCATCATTTCAAGTCATTATCATTTACTTATAACTCTAATTATATTTAACAATAACTAAGAGAAAAAAAATTAAATGACATATTAATCATTTCTCCTTTATCTCTTCATAGCAAGTGGTGTCAAAGTCTTGTCTATACTATTTTCTTGATAATGACAAAAAAGGGAAAAGGCTTCTGAATTCTACTCAAACAAGTAGAAAGGGGGAGAACATATTATGTTTGTATTGTTTGTATTCGTTTATGTTTATTGTTATTTCTCTTCTTAGCAAGTGGTGCCAAAGTCTTGTCTATACCATCATCAAAAGGGGGAGAATGTAGTTTTGATAATAACAAAAGGCAATAAGCTCTAAAAGGAATCAATCATGAAGGTCAAGATGGAAGAAAAATGGACCAACAATAAGGCAAGACCTACAAGTCAAGAAATAAAGTGTCAAAGCTCAGAAGGTCTTAGAAATTATGTAAGGTTTTTAATCAAGTATAAGCATGGCCTTAAATCTCAATTAAAACCTTCAAAACATGCAAGTTTAAATTTTTTTAAAGTTCAAACAACATGTAATCGATTACCATTTTGATGTAATCTATTACATACTGATACGTTGCAAATGGTTTGAATTTTAAATGAAATATTTAAACTTTGAATTAATGTAATCGATTACCACTTTTGTGTAATTGATTACCATAACATCCAAATGAATAAAAATATGCATCTCTTCATGGTTTCTTGCATGGAAAATCATGTTCTTTCATCCAAACTTTTGAATGAACATATTTATTTGAAAAGGCATCTTTCCAAGAATGAAAAGGCATCTTTTAATCAATCAAATGCATTTCTTCATCCCCTATAAATAGAGTGAACATCAATCACACAAACTATGGATTTTTGGAAAAAAAACATTTAATCATTTTTATAATCCAAATTGAGAAACACCGTATGATGATCTAAGGCCATTCTATTACTTGAGTATTACCATTAGAGAGCTTCAAGTTGTATTATCGACTCTAAAGAGAGTTTTGCATTTGTATACTTTTATCTTGTAGGTGAGGCATCCCATATTGATTTTGTAACTTGGGTAAGGTATCTCGAGGATTTAAGACTAAGGTGAGGCATTCCTAGGGACAAAGTCAAGAGTAAGGCATCTCTTGTAAAGTTCAAGACTCAGTATAAAGGGTGAGGGATCCCAAGGTATTGGAGTTCTTGGTTGTTGTAACTCATGAACAATTATAACAGAAGTCTTAAGGGTTGCTTGAGAAAATTGGATGTAGGCAAGTGGTTTACCGAACTAGTATAAAATCCAAGTTTTCACTCTCTTATCCCTTATCTTTACATATTTATTCACTTTCACTTTGAATCCTTAATTATTGTTTAATAAGTTTTAGAAAGAGATAATGATTAGCAATAAGTTTCAACAACTCAATTCACCCCCCTGTTGAGTGTATTAGAGGCCACTTAGGTAACAGATAGGTCTCTAAAGGGTGATGGAGGATGAGGTCCCAAGAAAGCCACATCAACCAAAAAGACCAAGTTAAAGATACGATGGAGCCATTAATGGAGATGAGGAACTAGAAAAATCTTATCAAAGGTAGAAAAGAGAGGTGATAGACTTTATCGTTGAAGGATTTGCTAGAGGTGGAGTGTCTAATACTTCTTGAAAAAACCATTAGATAATGGTCAATTCCCTATGTGAAGGCTGATTGCAGACTGTTCTAGAATGGTCACGTTGAATGATGATTATGGTCTTGACATTCCTAATGGAGATGACATAGTAGTAATTGAGTTTGTTATAACTAATAAAAGAATACAAAGGCTTTTAATTGATCACAAGAATTCTTGTGATGTGATCTTCAACGAGTACTTTAAGAAGATGGACTTGACCAATATGGACTTGCAGCCTTATACTAAGATATGATGAGGTTTAATGGAGCAAAACAACTTACTAAAGGTTGACTCAGTATAAAAATCACTTTTGAAGGTGACCCTGGTGCTAAAATTGTCAAGATGAGGATTTTGGTGATTAGCATAAAGTCAAATTGTAATGGAATTTTGGGTTAACTGATGTTAAATGCAATAGAGGTGATCGTTTCAATGCCACACCAGTTAATCAGGTTTACTGACAAGGATAATCAAGTTTCTTCAATTTACAGTGATCACAAAAAGCCCATTTTTTATATTTTGAGTCTACAAATACTGAAGGAACAGACCACCATGAAGAAAGTAAAGTTGAATGATGAGGGCATATTAGTTGGCTCAATTAGCATGATAGATCTAGACCTAGGGAGGAGCTTAAGATTGATCCTCTGAATCCCTTTAAATGTATTTGGATATGCTTTTCAGGTTTTGATAATTTCAAAGAAGTTAGAAAATATCCAAAGTCAATTAAGAAAGTACTTGGCTAAGAAAAGACAAAACAAAGATCAAGAAGAGCAATGATTGACTATACGAGTTTTACGCTTTGATAGTAACATATAAAGTCAAACAGATTATGTGGTGTTGCTCACAAATCATCTAAAAAATTTTCAAAAATATTTGAACGTGCACATGCATATAAAAAGGCCATACTTGAAAAATAAGCAAACAACATAATCAATTATGAGTAAACTATTCGATTAGGCTAATCAATTAGGGATCATGGTTAAGATTTAAAATATAAACAAAATGTATTTAATCGATTATGGTAACCGATTATGAGTAGGCTAATTGATTAGAGGTCACATTCAAAACTTGAAAAACAGTTCTATCCGATCAAAAATTAAGGATATTTTGTGATTGGAATCAAACCAGCTCAAGTTACTTCCTCTTATCTTCAAACGGCTAGTTTTCCAATCAATGGGCTATAAATAGAGGCTTATGCACTCATGAAAATTCACCTCATGCATTATTGGTTTCATTGATCATTGTTGAGTGTTTTAAAAGCATAAGTGCTGAAATTTTTGATATTGCTGCATATTGTTTCTAATCGATTTGTGAGCTTCATCACATTTTCTTGACTTTATATTATGCTTCAATTTTTATTTACCCTCTATCAAGAGAGTTAAATTCTTTTATAAAGTTATACACATAAATTGGGTTGTGAGTTATTTCAAAGGCGAGGTTGTAAAACCTTTGGTAGTGGTTTAAAAAAGAGAAATTGGGAGAAAGGAAAAAAGTGAGGGATAAGGTCTTTGATTGGGTGAATCAAAACGTGTTATTTACTCATTTTGTAAAATTCTCAAATTCTCTTATAGTGGAAAATCTCAAGTGAATTTACTTGAGAACTGGATGTATGGAAATCGAACCAGGATAAAATTGTGGTGAGCAAGTTTTCCTTCTGTATCTCTATTTAATTTATAAGTTTTTATTTACTTTGCTTTGTCTTTATTATTTTCTTCTCATACTACTTTGAATCCTTTGAGTACTTATATTTCTCTTTCCTAACAAAGCAAATATATAAAAGTAAATTTTGCTTAAAGGGTACATTAAATTTTTACAATTGAATTCACCCCCCTCTTGAGTTATTGAGGCCATTTGGTTAACAAGTGGTATCCGAGCTTGACTCTTGGGACAAGGCTTAACTGCTATGAGAGATAAATGGCTTCAAGCAATCTTTTTCCTAAGGGTGCTACAAATAGGCCTCCAACCTTCAATGATGAAGGATATGCCTTTTGGAAAGAAAGGATGAAAATTTTCATTCAATCCTATGATCTCAAAATGACATGCTATTGAATTTGGTCTTTTTATTCTTAAATATAATGTTGATAATATAGTTGTGATAAGCCTATGGATTTATGGACTAGTGATGAAGAAAGGAAAGTTCCATACAACCTTAAATCAAAAAATCTTATTATTTAGCACTAGATCCTGATGAGTTTCTTAGAGTTATTACATGCAATACAACTAAAGAAGTGTGGGAAACTACTGAAACAATTCATGAAGGTACTAATGATGTTAAAGATGCAAAAATTGGTACACTTACTAGTCAATATGAAGGTTTTAAAATGAGTTTTGATGAAAGTATTATGGATATGTAAAAGTGATTCACTCTTATTTTAAATCATCTACTTACCTTGGCCAAAACTTACAGGGAACTAATCCAAAATGTGTTGAAAAGTTTAACCAGGGAATGACAACCAATGGTGACAGCATTGAAGCAAATAAGGAATCTCTACTAGGTCACTAGCCTCCTTATTTGGCAAGCTTCAAGAACATGAGCATGAGCTTAAAGACTTGAAGGCAACATAAGAAGAAGAAGAAAAAGAGAAGAAACTCACCAAAAAGAAAAGCATAGCTCTTAAAGCATCATCAATGGAAGAAGAAAAATTTGAGAATGAAGAGCTTGATGATGAAAAGTTTAGCTTGCTTGTAAAAGGATTTAAAAGATTCTTGAAGAAACTCACCAAAAAGAAAAGCATAGCTCTTAAAGCATCATCAATGGAAGAAGAAAAATTTGAGAATGAAGAGCTTGATGATGAAAAGTTTAGCTTGCTTGTAAAAGGATTTAAAAGATTCTTGAAGAAGAAAGGATTCTGAGGAAAAGCTTCAAATCAAGGTAAGAAACCATTTAAAGATAATGCTAATCCATCTACTTGTTTCGAATGTGGTAAAATAGGTCACTTCAAGGAGGACTGTCCAAACCTCAAGAAAAAGGTCAAGGACAACAAAGGAAAGAGAATAACATATATAGCTTGGGAAGAAAATAATGAAGACTCATTCAAGGAATCCGAGGAAGAAGTTGCCAACCTTTGTCTCATGATAAGGCACTTTGAAAATGATGAGGTAAGTAAAACAAATGATTTTAGTGATATGATGAAAATGAGATTGATAAAGATGAACTTCTAGAAGCATTTAGTGAATTGCATGATGAATTTATCTTAGTAACAAAAAGGTATGCCTCTTCAAAAAAACATTTCGAAACTTGAAAGCGAAATACAAGAAATTAATGTGGAAAAAAAACTTAGAATTTAAAATAGGGAATTAGTAGCATCGCATGTAACCCTTACTACTTGTAACAGAGATGAAGATTGTATGTTATTTGATAAGTGTATGCAATATAAGAAGAAAAACATTGATTTAAAAGAAACTCTTGAAAAGTTTACAAATGGAAGACAAAATTTGAATATGTTGCTTGGAAATCAAAAATACACTCTTGATAGAACAAGTTTAGGCTATGAAGAGTTACAAGATGTAAAATAATACAAGAACTTCTTTGTATCCCTTAAAAAAATCCAAATCCATTATAATATGCACAAATTATGGGAAAAGGGGTCACACTACCTCTATGTATTTTAAAAGAACAAATAATATGCCATATAGGAACTATCACAAACCTCCTAACAATTATTATAAGCAAACCAAAAATAATCATGCATACAATATAACATGCTTTTATTGTGGAAATCATGGCATATGCGTCAAATTATTTTACAAAAAGATATATCCAAAAGTGTTCTAGAAAGGTATGAATTTCAAAGGAAACTTTGAATTCTCAAATTAATGAGAAAGGACCCGACATACTAAGGGTACCTAAAGTCTAAATTTCTATTTTATAGGTATGCCTCAAAGTAGCTAGCTCTCATTGGTACTTGGATAATGGTTTATCAAAGCATATGACAGGAGACATGTTAAAGTTCTCCTCATTTACACCAAAGAGAAAAGGAAATGTTGCCTATGGAGACAACACCAAAGGAAGAAAACCAAATATTTCACAGTTTCATGTATTTAGATGCAAATGCTTTTTTCATAATAATGGAAATGAAAACTTAGGGAAATTTGATGTTAAGTCTAATGAAGCAATTTTTCTTAGTAAATTAACAAAAAATAAAGCTTATCGAGTCTTTAACAAATAAACTTGCATTGTAGAAGAGTCAATTCATGTAAAATTTAATGAAGATAACCAAGAGTCTCTGACAAAGGGGATGTTAATGATCTTTCATGTTTAATGAAGGACATGAACATAAGAGAAGAAGAAGAAACAAAGCAAGACGAAGCTCCCCAACAAAAGGATGAATCGCCACCCAACATGCCAAGAGAGTGGATATATACAAGACATCATCCGATAGACAGTATTCTAGGTGATATCTCCAAAAGGGTAATTACTCGTAGTGCTCTTAGAAATACTTGTAATCACCTTGTTTTTGTTTCACAAATTGAACCTAAAACCATTAATGAAGCTATGGTAGATGAAAATTAGATTATTACAATGCAAGATGAATTGAACCAATTTAAAAGAAATGAAGTATAAGAATTAATGTCAAGACCAAATAATCATCAATTAATAGGAACTAAATAGGTATTTAGGAACAAACTTGATGAATCAGGCTTGATAACTAGAAATAGAGTTAAATTAGTTGCTAAGGGATATAACCAACAAAAAGGAATAGATTACGATGAAACATATACACCCGTAGCTAGACTTGAAGCCAATAGATTATTACTTGCGTTTTCTTGTTGTATGGATTTTAAGTTATATCAAATGGATGTGAAAAGTGCATTTTTAAATGGTTATATACAAGAAGAAGTGTATGTTGAACAATGTGCCAGATTTAAAGACTTTAAATTCCCAAATCATGTGTTCAAACTTAAAAAAGCGTTATATAGTTTGAAACAAGCTCCACGAGCTTGGTATGAAAGATTAAGCATATTTCTCTTGGATAATGAATTTGAAAAAGGAAAAGTAGACACTACTGTTGTGTTTAGTTCATAAGTTTTCTTAAAAATATAGAAAATTATTCTTAAAAAATAAAAAAATTGTTTATTTTACAAATTATTTAAATTTTTTTATAGAAAAATAGAAAATTGATTTTCTATTTTTTAAGAAAATCAAAAAACTCTTTTAAAAGGTTTTTCAAGAAAAGTAAAAAAATAGAAAAGACGGTAATTGAATTACAAGATAAGGTAACTGAATTACAAGATAAAGACTGTTGTAACCAAATGGGAATATGAAACAAACTGCTACTAATTCAATACTGCTACAAGTTTTCAAAAATTAGAAACACGGCAACTTGCACTGTTCATTTAAATTAGTATTATCATCTTTGAATATTGAATTGGCTTACCTACAATCCTGCTTAACAAAAGAAATGGTAAAGGGTTGTAGAGAACTTATCTATATTATAAGTTAGTTATTAGTGAAAAGACCAACCCTACCATATCTATTAATTTACATTTTTACTTTTTGTTAAATTTAAGATTTAATATTTTGTATGATTTTTATGATTATCATGATAATATTTTTATTATTCTTTGTATCTATGTTAAAATATATTTAAACACAAACTCATTTGTTCTTATTTTAATATTACTTTAAATTTTTCACAATTTTTTTGTGATGCATATACTCTACAATATTGTCATAAATAATATATATAAGACATATCTCAATTAATTTGAATTAAAGAATGTTTGAAAAAAATTGGAAAACTAAATGCACTTGAATAACTTTTTTAGTTTTCTAGTTTTCCAAATTAAAAAACTGTCACAATATCTAAACGGGTTTTTAAAATTTTTCTAGTTATTCTAGGAAATGAAAATTTTGGAAAACAAACGAAAAACTTTTCCTAAAAAATTAGAATAATTTTCTGTAACTAAATATGCAGCCTACACTTTTTATGAAACGTAAAGAAGAAGATATACTTTCAGTACAAATCTATATTGATGACATCATTTTTGGTGCTACTAATGATTCGTTGTGTGAGCAATTTTCAAGCATGATGCAGAAAGAATTTGAAATGTCAATGATAGGTGAGTTAACCTTCTTTCTTGGACTTCAAGTCAAACAAGGAAAGAATGGCTTCTTCATTAGTCAATCAAAGTACTGCAAAGAACTTCTTAAAAAGTTTGAAATGGACAAGGCAAATGCAATTGCCACGCCAATGGGTACCTCATGTTATCTTGACAATGATGAAAGAGGAAAAGAAGTTGACGTCACCAAATATAGAGGTATGATAGGATCTCTTCTTTACTTAACTACTAGTTATCCTTATATAATGAATGTTGTGTGTATATGTGCTAGATATTAAACTCATCCTAAAGAATCTCACTTAACTGTTGTAAAACGAATCTTAAAATATCTAGTGGGTACACAAAATGTTGGACTATAGTATCCAAAGGGAGCAAGCTGCACCCTTGTTGGATATTTTGATTCATAGTTTGTAGGATGCAAAACCAATCAAAAATATACTAGTGGATCATGCCACTTGCTAGGTAGCTCACTTGTCTCTTGGCATAGCAAGAAACAAGTTAGTGTAGCCCTATCCACTGTCGAGGTTGAGTACATTGCAGTCGAAAGTTATTGTGCATAAAGCTTGTGGTTAAAACAACAACTTACAGATTTTAGAGTATTCCTAAATCAAGTCCCATTAAGATGTGATAACACTAGCGCCATTAAAATAAAAAAGAATCCCATCATGCATTCTCGAACCAAGCACATAGAGATTAAACATCACTTTATACGTGATCATGTGTTAAAATGGGATGGTATTATTGAACATGTGGTGACGAATGATCAATTAGAGGATATATTTACTAAACTCTTAACTAAAGAAAACGTTATAAGAATTAGAAGAGAATTAGGAATTCTAGATGAATCACATGTTGAATAAATGATTAGTTGATTAGTTCAAAATGACTAAGTGATCCCTATGCTTCAAAAAATACCTTAATAAGAATACCTCATCCAGGAATCTTAGAACAAAAATTCATATTTAATAAAACAGAATAAGCGTAATCGATTAGCAAACAATCAGGCTCAAAGAAAATGAGAGTAATCGATTAGCAAACAACAAGACTCAAACAGAATGAGCGTAATCGATTAGAGTAATCAATTAGCAAACAACAGGGCTCAAACAGATTAAGAGTAATCAATTAGGGTAATCGATTAGCAAATAACACGGCTCAAATAGAATGAAAGTAATTGATTAGAGTAATTGATTAGCAAATAACAGGGGTCAAACATATTGGTGGTAATCGATTAGGTTAATTGATTACAGAATAACAGGAGTCAGACAGAATGTTATTAATTAATTGAGGTAATCGATTAAGGGATGCCATAATCGATTAGGTAATCAATTAGGATAGTTATGAGTTTAAAAATCTATACTTAAAACGTTACATCTTTCATATTTTTCACACGTCATTTCATTTCAAAACTCCCAAAACTCCTATCTTTCCACAAAGACTCCATGTTTTCTCTATAATCTCCCTCTTCATTCATTTCCATACCCTGTTAACATTTACAACTCTTAGCTTTCCTTTAAAATCTCCATCTTTCCTCCATATCTCTCTCTCTAAAGCACTCTTCATCTTCCTTTCTAAAGCCCTCATCACCCTTCTTCACTTTTTCAAACCCCATTGCCAAATCTTCAAGCATCCATATTCAAAACACAATAAAAATTCAATCTTTCAACTTCTCCTAAAATAATAGATATTCATTGGACCTGTGTAGAACATTAAACACATAAGTTTCCTTCATACCAAACAAATGATTATATACATTAAATATATGATATATTTCATTTACTTAAATTGCATTTAAACATATTGATATAAATTCAATATAAGTTTAATAAAATATATTAATTTAATATAAATTAATTTTTTGGCTTTTTTCCCCTTCGTTAAAACCGTAAGAACTGCTTTATTATGTTCTGGTGTAGACTTATGGAGTGTCTTACGGTTTTAACTGTTAGAACCGATGCTGCATGATCTCCAACAACAATGTTTTATTTTGTGGCAATTTTTAATTGTTAGGAGCATATGCATATAGCAATGATACAGCACTAAATTTAAAACAGCCTAAAATATATAAATACTTCAAAAACAACTGAAAAATATAAATAGTTTGAAACATTCATTATTAATAATAAAAAACCATAATTTTGAGATAATATATAGTTTTATACTGTCTTTTTCAGCTAAAGGAAAAAAAAAAGATGAAGACAGGATTTTTTTTCTTCTTTTGATAAGAGAAGACATGGCTTAATGATTGATAATGAGATATAACCACTGATTGAAGTGACGGCTCTGGTCATGTTGTAACTTCTAAGCAATAAATGGTTGTAAATGTTAATGGATGGTTTTCGATTTTGATTTTGCGTAAGAATCTTATATATACTTATCAAATTGGAAGAACATAAAATTTCAATGTAGTTTATTACAATGAATCTTACCGGTTAATTTTAATTGTCGTTTAGCTTTAAATAGTAATTAAAAAAGTCTTAAGATAACGTATTTATATAGAAAAGTAAGTTTTAGATAACATTTTTATTCTGAAGTTAGATATAAAATAGTCTAAGAATGGTTTTTTAAATGGGGAATGTAAACTAGTTAGAAATTGATACGTATAATTCTTGGAATATGTAAGACTTTATATCAGAAACATATAAGAGAAAATGACTTGGATATATCTTTAGTGGTACTTAAGTTTAGTCATTTTCTTTGTTTTATACAACAAAAAATATTAATTTTTTATCTTTTAAAATAACAAGAAAAGAAGATGAATAAGTGTCAAGGAAAATTACTGACTTGATCCTTATATAATTTAAATATTTGGAAAAGATATTAATGGTAAATTTATTTGATGACTTTCATGCATGCATTTAGATATGTTAAACCATTTATCACGTTATGATAATTAAAGATATTGCATATTTAGATGTATAATATGCTGTCAATTAACAATAATAAAGATTATTTTATAATAAAAAAATAGACTATTTGCAAAGTACTTAAATTTCTTATGTAAGATAAGTGATTAGAAACAAAAGTAAGATTCTCTTTATAGAACTAGTATATTGGGGATGGAACAAGGATGTTTCTTTAATATTATATATATATATATATATATATATATATATATATATATATTCCTGTAACTTTAGTTAGTTGTTATGTTATTTAATAACTTCTTATTGTCTAATTTATTCTCTAAAATTACGATTAAATTCAACATTCATATCATATATAGATCATAGCAATTAAAATTTAGGTCAACCTAAATTATTTGGTACCTATTTATGTGGAAAAAAATTAACATATACGCTATAATAATATAAAGGTAATATTTGATTATGTTCTCATATTGCTGTTTAATTTCAACAAAATTTAATTGAGACAATCTAAATCATAAATTTTCATGAATTAAGACTTTTAAGAATATGAGGATTTGTTAGTGTTATACACTAGTATAATTTGATCTCTTCTTTAAAAATGAATATGCAGAAATGGATATATATTTCGAGTGAATGCTGAAGTTATTATAAATATCATTAACGATATAAAATAAATAATCTAGATACCATAGGTGGTTCTTAATGTCATCACGATAAAATGATCTAGTGGTTAATATGGGTGAGTGGGTGGATAATATATGAGTCTGAGATTTAAAATGGCGCAGAGAATTCTTTGTTTAGGAGCGCGATTTATTATCATCTCTTCTTCATGACCTTGGGAATTTTGGTGGTATACGTTTGACAAACATGACTCTTGGCTATGGATGGGAGATTCTTCTGGTCAGTTCTCCGTGAAGTCGGCTTATAATATCTTATTTCAACAGCCTGTTATGTGGGATTTTCAGTTTGTGCGCTTGTTCTGGAATAATATTGTGCCTCTTAAGGTTGGAGTATTTGGATGGCGACTACTTCTTGATTGACTTCCAACTAAGTCTAATTTGGTTATTGGTTGGATTGTGTTTGATAGCGATCTGATTTATGTGTTTTATGTGGTGACTATGTGGAAAATTGTTTCCATCTTTTCTTTTCATGTAAAATTTCTTATTTACTATAGCAGACGTGTTTTGATTGGTTGAGGTTTTGCTCGGTGTTGCATTGTGTTGCTAAGGAACACTTTAAATGTACTCCGGGGTATGGGGTTAAGAAAGAGATTAAACTTACACCGATGTACATGTGGTTTGCTTCTTTGGACTATCTGGGAGGTAAGGAATGATATCATTTTCAAGGGTGGAACTATGAATGTAGTACAAATGTTTGAGTCGGTTCAGTATAGATCTTGATTATGACTAAGGTTTCTTATGAATGAGTTCTTTAGGAGTTTTTCTAATTTATTTATCTAAATTATAATTCTTTTTATTTTTTTATATGAGTTAAGGTACCCCTTGTACATCTTTTAATATATTAGTTCCTTTTTGCTGATAAAAAAATGATATAAAATAAAAACTAAATTAACAAACATTTTTAATATAAAAATAAACAAAATTAAATTAACTAAATTGACTCCCAAAGTCCGCTACCGGGAGTGTTATTTAATAAAAATTCCTCCTAACTTTTAAAACAGTGTCAGATATTTGGAAATTAATTACTTTAATTAATAAAAAAATTAATTAAAAGTTTAAAACCATGATAGGAATTGGAATCTGATTACCGGCCAATTTATAACTTTAGCATGTGCATTTGCCGGATATGTGGTCACCAGCAACAGTTTCTCTGAATCATATAAACAATTATAATTTAAATACTAAACTACAAAAGGAAGCAATTGTGAAGAAATAAAATGTAGCCGAAGGCGAAAACAGAGACTATTCTATGGTCACAAGGGTGCTGAATGGATGCTGATTTTTTTTATTACTTTTTAAATCAGTTTATTTAGAATTAATCTAAAATTATATTTTTACACGGTTTTTAAAGACATACAAGTTAAAATATAATATTTATTATGACTTTTTTTATGTCGGTAATTTCTAAAATTAATTTTAAAAAATATTTTCTATACTAATTGTAATAACAACCGGTATAAAAAGTGTTTAAAATAAAAGTCCGATGAATAAAAGCAACTAATGCATCACGATATAATAGAATTATGCAATTGAGAACAGGCAGATCAGATCAATGAAGATTTTAATCATCAAGTAAAAAAGATGCTATGAAGAAAAATGCTTTGGAATCTTACGATCGATCAATATAGTTTCTTTAATCAATTGAAATAACTACAACAAATAAAAAATGGAGAAATCTAGACAATTAATAATGTATAGGAAATGATGATAAAATAAACGTGGGAACGGCATCGAAATATTGAAAATTCTTAAAATTACATATTTGATAATCAGTTCATAAAAAATTATGTAATAGTTAATATTGATTTTACATATTGTTTAAGATTACTCAAAAATGATTTTTAATTTTTGTTTTTATTTCCTATTTTTAATTTTAAATATCAAACTGTCATCTTATTTTTTGTTTTTAAATTTTATACATAAACAAATAAAATTAAGAAAAAGATTATTTTAAATATTTCCCGTTCAAAATTTTAAAATTAGAAAAAAGAACGATAGCTGTGTAATTAAAATAAAAAAATAAAAAGATAAACTTAACACGCCCTCAAAGTTTTTGTATGATTCAGGAACGATAAAGTTCCATTCAATAATATATATATATATATATATATATATATATATATATATATATATATATATATATATATATATATATATATATGTTTTGAAGCCAAACCTTAATGTTAAGTAGTAAAAGCAGCACAAACTACTATATATCATACGGATATCCAAAACCCAATAAAGCAGAAAGTTACAAAACTCTGTCTGCAGGTGCCTTCCATGATAAAATCTAGAGTGAACTACAGTTCCAACAATGATGATTTATAAATACCACAGCAACTCAATTTCACTTATATTTTGTTTAAGAATATTACTTATGAGATTTACTATCATTTATTTCAAGATACTTAGATGCCTCATATTAACTCTAAGTATATGATCCAGAATACACTTGCATTTATAAGGTTTGTAACAATTTTACTCTTTAAAATTTATTTTTGAGAAAAACTAAAATATATGTATTAATTTATTTTCTCTATCAAAGTCTTATTGGTTGTGTCAAGAGACACTAACACAGGTGGTTCAGCGTAAATTATAGTAAACCATTGTTAAGTGTTCGATTTCTGCTAAAAGAAAAATCTGATTGGTTGCACCCATAACAACTTAGCATCTTCCATATATAAATTTACTGGTATCTGATTCCAGAATGGAATTTTCACTACACTGTGGTCACTTGCGAGAGAGGATATATTTATGATGAGCGAATCAATTGAAGAAAATCATATGGTGGATCGATGTTCTACTTAGTAAGTATAGTTTAAAGTTTTGCATTCGAAGTTATGAATATTGTCCAAACAACTTTCTCTTCTGTCAGCTAATTTCTAAATCTGAGTTGTTCTTTATATATGGCGTTGCCTTAGCTTGCTCATCTTTACTTTTGTCCGTTAAGTGTAATCATTGTCTTTGGAGATGGTGCAGATGCATGCAGATATATAACAATGTGTATGGGTTGGACCGAAAGAATGTGCAGGGTTCCATCTGAAAAAGGTGAGTGGGAAAACAAGCAGAACAGAATATTAATGTTGTCGATCGATGGTCCATGGGGATGCTTAAATTTTAGCTTTGTGGTAGTGTTTCAGAGGATAGCTCTTAACCTCTTATTACTTTTTCTATATATAGTGCAGATGTAAAAATCTCACAGCCACATAAAATTTTGAGCACCAAAGTGTTATCACAATGCCGCCAACTTTCAATAAATTTTGCTGCATGTGGAATCCATACCTACCATCATTCCTTCTTTTCAACAAAAGGGGGAAAAAACAACAAAAAAAAACTCAAATAATACAATTACTGATTTTTTTATTAAATGTGTTTTCCTCCTTTTAAAAGAAGGGTTTGATAATATTTGAGTTGAATGTATAATGAATGGATTTAAAATTATCCGATTATGAGTTATTTAAAATTTATTGAAACCATTCAATCTATTCATAAATCATTTAATAAAAACTATTTAATCCACCAACTAACTATTATTTTATGAATGAATATCCATCAATCCATTTAAAATAACCTTATATATTTTTATTTTTTAACAAAAAAATTTCTTGTTTTTCTTTCTTAAAATTTCATTATATTTTAAAGTTTTATAATATACTATGCACTGTGTGACGCCCTAATTTCTTGCACCCAATCTAGATACAAGTATAAATTAACTAACAAAAATACAAACAAATTTTTCACGTTTCAAATGATAAACCAACCACTTGCATCGCAAACCAAGTCACAAGAAACCAAGTGCCACAATATATAATGTAATACAATAATAACAATAACAACAAGATGCGTCGATAATCAAAAAACACTGCATGGATTCAAGAAGAATCCGCCATGCATGGAAACGAAAGATATATGGAAAGTGTGCCAAAAAGAGCTAAGAAATGTAGGGATAAGAACCCTAATAAGGAGGCATAAAAGGACAAGAAAATGGATAAAAATGTAAAATTTTTGGGCTTCTTGGCAATGTGAACCACGGCCTGTGATGTCTCTAAAACACATTATTTTAGGGTATATTTATTAGGCATATTTAGGTTAATTTGAATAAGAATCCCCTAAATCCCATAGTTATTTCACTTTTCCCCTCTTTTTCTACTTTGTTTGCTAGTTTTGCAGGTAGGTTTGAAGACCCTATTTGGAGTCAAAGTTTAAAGGTAATTCATAGCAAAGCAATCGCATGCCAAAAGCCAAGAAAAACGAAGAGATTTGGTGGAGCCTTAAGAATGAAAACTAAAACCTTAGGAAAATTGTCCTGGTTAACATAAGAGAGTAAAAGATAACACAAAATCTTTAAACATCAACCCAAAGCAATTCACCACCCAAAGATCCCAAGATGCATTTTAATTTATTTCTTTTTCATAAAAATTTTTATTGTGATTTTTGATTGGTTTGTTTTTAATTTCTTCAAGCAAAGTTTCTCTCAATTGTCTGTTTTGATATAGGATTGAAATTTTGAGTACTTGAGAACATGGTCCTTGTAGAGACGATATTTTTTATATTACGCGACAAACCCGTGCACTTGTGGGCATTGTCAAGTTTTTGTAGCTATTGTTGGGGACTGTGTTTCCCTTAATATTCAACGAATTTTAATCCTGTTTAAACTAGACAATTTTTATTGTTTTTCTTGATTTTTATTTAATTTTATTATTTTTAATTTTATTTGTTTATTTTATTTTTTGTTTAGTTTTCATTCTTGTTTTATTTTTATTTTTATTTTTATTTGATTTTCCTTGATGTTTATTTATTTTGGCTATTTTTTCATTAGTTTTATTTTTTTGAAAAATAAAATATAGAAATTACGCTTGGTTTGCTCTTGTTTGTGTTTTGCAGGTACTTTCATATGAAGGACTAGGAGCGTTGATCCTGACTTTGCTTTCGACTCAGAGATTGAGCGTACCGTCCTAGCTAGAAGGAGAACTTGGAGACAGCTTTTTGCTAAAGAGCGACCTGTGAACATGGCTGAGGACAGCTAAGCACTGCGGGATTTTGCTGTCCTAAATTCCATGGGTATAGGGTCCAGTATTACATGGCCAACTATTGAGGCCAACAATTTTGAGCTCAAGCCCTCTCTATTCTCGATGGTGCAACTGAACTAGTTTGGGGGTCCACCATTTGAGAACCCCAACCTACCACATTTACAAATTTTTCTGGAGTACTATGATGCTATTAGACTAAGGCTTTTTCCTTTCTCTTTGAGGGATAAGGCCCAAGCTTAGCTCTATTCTCTACTTGAAGGGTCCATCTTTACCTAGACCGAGCTTTCCACAGCTTTCCTCAACAAGTACTATCCTAGAAGCAAGATTGACCCATTGAGGAAGCAAATTATCTCATTTATGCAGAAGTATGATAAAACATTATATGATGCTTGGGAACGTTACAAAGAGCTTTCAAAAGAGTGTCTCCACCATGGGATACGACGTGGCTCACGGTCCATATCTTCTATAATGGACTCACTTCTAGCCATTGGGTTACCTTGGATGCTGTAGCCAGTGGCACCTTCATGAGCAAAAACATGGAGGAGGGGTACAATTTAATTGAGAAAATAACTTAAAATTCCTACCAATGGTAATCTAAAAGGAGTTTTCCTCCTAAAACTAAAAGTAAGTACTTTGTTGATGTTATTTTACTCTTAATTGCTAAAGTAGAAGCCTTGTCTGTTAAGTTTAACAAATTAGGTACAAGTGCTTCTAATGTTGATTGTGATCTTTATGGTAATGCAAGTCATGTGGCTAGCGTTTGTTAGCTAGGAATACCACAAAACTAGGATCCGAAAGTGAAACATGTGGATGCAATAGGGAATTATCAGAATGGAGGCTTTGGCAATAACTATAGGGGTCCACCTGGATTCTAGAATAAAGGGCCATTCAACCAAGGTGGGCAAGGACACTTTAGGCCTTCCCAATGACCATTGACGCCATAAGCTCCATAGGTGCCTTAAAAATCTAGACTGGAGACCCTAATAGAGACCTTCATTGGGAATTAGATGAAATAGAAGAAGGAGTTCTCTGAAGCTATCAAGAGTCTTTCAATAAAGAAGGATGTTATAGCTGTCCACAGTAAGATGCTAGAGACATAGATAGCTCAACAAGCCTCACAAGCTACTAGAGCCCCTGGTACCTTTCTTGGAAAGCCAGAAGACGTACCTAGAAGTCGCATCATGGCAATCACAATAAAGCCAGAGGAAGTGTTTGAGAAGTTCATACCTATATCTGTGAAGGAAACAGTTGATAACAAGTTGGATATAACTTTTGTGTCCAATGTTGATAATGTTGAGAAGAAGAAAGAAGAAAGAAGAAGTGAAGCCTTACCAACCTCTAATTCCATATCCTCAAAGGTTGGTAAGAACTAAGGTTGACCAACAATTTGGTAAGTTCCTTGAACTTAATAAATTACATGTCAATACTTCTTTCACCAAGGCATTGCAATAAATGCCAAAATATTAAATTTCTTAGGGAGATATTAGCTGGAAAAAGAAAAATTAAGATTAATGAGAATATTACACTTACTAAAGAATGCAAATATGTGAAAGTTAAAAAGTTACCCTATAAGATTCAGAATCCGGATAGCTTTTCTATAACATGCATGATTAGTAATATGAGTTTTGAAAAATCTTTATGTGATCTAGGGGCTTGTTGTAGTATTATGCCTTTGTCTATTATTAAGAAACTTGATTTAGGTAACTTAAAGCCCATTAGGATGTTCTTACAATTTTTTGATAGATCTGCGAAGCATCCTGTAGGTATAATTGAAGATGTCCTTATTAAAATAAGAGATTTACACATACCTGTTGATTTTGTTGTATTGGAAATAGAAGATGTTAAGGTCCCTATTATTCTAGGGAGGTCATTTCTTGCCACTGTAGGAACGGTCATGGATGTTAAAAATAGGCAATTATTCTTGAATGTTGGAAATAAAACTGTTAAGGTTAATCTTGAAAAAGTTAGTGGAAATTTTATGGTTGATATTAATTGTTATGAATCTGATAACTTTAACCCAATGGTGAAGGATAATGCTCTAAAAGGCTCACCTAATGATCCATAAAATTCTGCTATGCATTTTGGTACTGATTTTGTAAGTAATCCACTAGAGAAAGGTGATTAGGAACTCTTACCTCAAGAGAAGAAGAATACCAAAGTTAAGCTCAAGAGAGTTTTAAAAGTAATAAAGAGGAAGTTTTGTTTCCAATCAAAAGAGGCCATGAAGAATATGACCCAAAAGTCATGCGGACTTGAAAATTGAACAGAAGCTTCAGTAAAGTCTAGCTTAAGACTATAAACTTAGCACTTATGGGGAGGCGACCCCATATTTATGAAAAACAAAACAAAGAGAGATGTCATCCTTGATGGTTTGGAGAATTTAAGAGAAGAATCTGAGATTGGAAGCTAGTTTGGGGTATTGTTGAACAAAACAGTTTAAACTACGACCTGGCCATTGTTTAAATCACAACTTGGTTCCAAAATGGTAATGATGCACTTTCTAGAATGGACTACAACCTGGATGTGGTTATTGTCATGGCCGTGGTTCACCATCAGACCTCATTATTGCATTTTTGGTCCTTAAATTCTACTTAGCCACCACCACTTTCCTCCACTGCCATCTGATTGAGGCATCTCTCAAGTAAGTTGTTTAATCCTGTTTATCTCTGTTTGAACACTGAGGACAATGTCCATATCTAGTTTGGGATAATATGATAGACAACTTACTTATTTATTTGGTTTTATATTTATTTATTTGTTCTGTTTTGTTTATTTTGAGTAATTATTTTCTTAGGATTATGTTTATTGTTTTTCTTGTATGTTAGGATTAGACTTTGTTTGTTTTCCTGAGATTGTTATATAAGTCAAGTTCTTGATTGTGGGTACTAGATTATAAAACATCTCTGGAACCCTAAAATTTCTTTTCAAATGATCTTTACATGTTTATAGGGTGATTGCATGATTGCCAAGCAAATGATAAAATTTTATGCCATTGCTTCAATTGATTTGATTTACCTTGGTGAGCTGTTGAGCCTTTTTAAGGATATCTACATTATAAATTTTTAAACCCTTATTCCTTCTTGTTTGAGTAATGTCATTTCTTTCTAAGAGTTCTAGAACTTGGCTTGTGATCTAGGCAAATTGGGGTTTGATTTTGTATGTTTGAATCATTAAAGCACTTTAGGCATTTTTGAAGCCCCATTTCTTGAAAACATTAATATCAACTAGTTTCCCCCTGACCCTAAAATTTTTAATACTTTCTTTGGAACCCTTTTTCATTAAAGAGTTTTGAGGTTAAGTACATTAATATGGAACTAGAAGAGCAAAAATAAAAATTAGAGAATACGGGACTTAAAGAAAAATTACAGGATTGAGAAAATAAAAAGAAAAAAGAAAAAGGAAGAAAAGAAAAAGAAAATAAATAAAAAGGGTTGAGAAAAAGAAGAATAGAGAGTCCTTAAAATTTATTAGAGCTTGGAAATTTGCTTTCCCTAGTTCCTATAATAACTGAATAACCTTTCTTGTTATGTTTATGAGCCCTTTGTTCTATCCTTTCCATGGTTTCCATACCCAAAATTTCATCCCTTAGCCCTATTACAACCAAGAAAAGACCGTTTGACTTAGGTGTATTTTCTTAGTACTGTGGAGCTAGGAACATTGGCCAAGCCTATGGTAATGCTTTAATTGATTTGACTTGAGTGAAATTAATTTAATTCCTTGAAACACTTGAGAGGAATTAGTGAGAAAGTGATCTTATTGAGTCATTTGAAGTTGGTTTAAAAAAACATGGATTGTTTGACATTCACATTTTATCCTCCCTTTCCAAATTTATGAGATAATAATTTTGTTTGGGTTTCCCTTGCATGTTAGGTCCTTGCTCATTTTCTCAACTTGATAAGTATGATTATTGCTTGAGGACAAACAAGGTCTTAGTTTGGGGTATTTTGATGTGTCTCTAAAACACATCATTTTAGGGTACATTTATTAGGCATATTTAGGTTAATTTGAATAAGAATCCCCTAAATCCCATGGTTATTTCGCTCTTTCCCTCATTTGCTATTCTGTTTGCCAGTTTTGCAGGAATATTTAGGTTTGAAGACCCTATTTAGAGTCAACGTTTAAAGGTAATTCATGGCAAAGCAATCACATGGCAAAAGCCAAGAGAAACAAAGAGATTTGTTGACCCAAACAGTAGGATCCACAACCATGCCATGGTTTTGGCCATGGCCATGGAGCTTGCTACCAAAAATTGTAGCTGGAGGAGATAACACGATCCACGGTCAGTCCGTGGAATACACCACGATCGTGGTTCGTGTCTAACAGTATAAAAGGAAGATGATGGGTTAGTTTTAAGGGTTTTGTAATTTTGAGGCTAGAGGCACTGTGTATAGTCAAATAAGGTGATCTGGGAAAGTACTTTTCAAAGATTCTCAAGGCCAAAACAAAGGAAAAATGTTGGAAGACTTAAGGAAACTACACATCTTATGGTTCGTCTTAGGGTCTCTAGTGTTTTTAATTTGTTTTACTTGTAATCCTTGTTTTTGAATACTTATAGTTTTGATTTTAAACATGGTTTTCTACCCCACCATGAGTGGTTAGGATCCTTTTCTTGGGATTTAGAGGATGATTTATAATATGTTGCATTTAGTCTTTACTTTGAGTTATCAATGAAATTATGTTTTTCCTTCGATTCTTGATGTCTTTATTTACTTAATGATCTAGAGATAGGCTTTGGGTATTCTTTAATTAAAATTCGGAAGGACTGAGAAGTGAACCATTTTAATCAATTTGAGAATTGAACCTAAGATTGAATCTATGAGGGACTGGAAAGTGAACTGTTTTTAATTTTTTATGGACTTAAGTTTTTCATAAGAATTGAATTTGGGAGGGACTAAGAAGTGAACCTTTTTTATTTTTGTGAGAACTTAAAATTTTTATAGCGCTTAATAACTCTAATTTCAAATTAAACGTTGCGTTTGAATTCTTGAGCTCTTTAGTGGAGCCTTGAGAATGGAAAACTAAAACCTTAGGAAAATTGTCCTGGTTAACATAAGAGTAAAAGATACAAAGTAATTCACCACCTAAAGATCCCAAGATGCATTTTAATTTATTTATTTTCCAGAAAACTTTCTATTGTGATTTCTGTTTGGTTTCTTTTTAATTTTTTTGAGCAAAGTTTCTCTCAATTTCCTATTTAGATAAGTAGGATTGAAATTATGAGTATTGGAGAAAACAGTCCCTATGAAGATGATATTTTTTATATTACGTGACAAACTTGTGCACTTGCGGGACTGTTAACCTGGCCGTGGTTCCCACCTTTGGTTGTGGTTCTCTCTGCCATACCACGTTCTATCATGAGTACATCGTGATGTTTTTAAGAATAACTTGAGTTACGAGATTCCGATTAAGGTGAATCCAGTGACCACACCTCTATAGCTCAAAGACCTATAACTTTGATAAAGAAAAGGAAGACTAATTCTTTCTAGATTGAGCCCTATGAAGCAAAATACAATTGTTGTGCAAAGAGAAATTTCAGCAATGACATACTGAAATAGTTTATGCATAACTTGAGCTACAAAACTCATTTTAAAGTGAACTCAATTTGTAAATGTCCTTAGCTCAATTATCTACAACTTTGATGATGGGAATAAAAGCTAATTCCCATCACACATATATGTTTAGGTCAGTGTTTGACCCTGAGGATGACAGGGTCGAGCCACCAGACACCCGTCAATGTGACCTGTTCATTGACGGGTCGGAGGAGCCAGTTGCCACTGGTATGGTGCACAACTTAGGCCCTGTGGTTCACCATCAGACATTACCTAATGGTATGTCCAGGGTCTCGGTTGTGCTCGTCCTCGAGGAGGATGCTGCTGTGCCAGTGGCAACTCAGGAGGTGAAGACCGTCGGTCAGGCGGTGGGCCACTTTCTGATGTGGCCCAACAGACTTCTGGTGATTGCCCCTGGACAGGTAAAAACCCTAAACACTAGCTAGCTTTATTTCCTTGTCAATTATGGTACAAAATGTGATGGTTGTCAATTGTTCAACAGGAATAGCCATTGAAGAAGCCAGACCCGGCCAAGGATCCCATCCGGATGCTATGGCGCATCGGGTATGAGCAAGCAGACGACACTGTTCAGGTCCCATGGCAGCCACTAGTGTTCGGCCGTCCCAGTGCTTTTCCAGTTTACGTTACAAATTCTGACATTTGTGACATTATTTCGGGGACGTCGATGCTGAACGGCTCCATCTTTCAGATGTGGGAGCTGTAAGTATATCCTTGTTTTGTCCAATTTTTTCATTATACAAGTTATTTGTTGCTAACCATGTCTTAACTTGTTTAGGTTTCTGGCAAAACTCTGTGTGGACTTGGGTTTCCAAGGAACTTACGGTTTCTTAGAGCCCTCTCTCATACAGAGGCAAGGAAACACCTTGCAGAACACCCAGACATACATCCAGAATTGGATGTTTGAGTCTGGAAAGTCTATATACATGGGCCCCTATCATAAAGGGTAATATTCTATTCCATAATTATTGTCATGATATTTTGCATTTTGAAGTCTCACTTATCACTGGTAACTGCAGGGCTCACTGGACGCTTCTGGTGATCTGTCCGAAGGACTATCTTGCTCTGTACTTTGATAGTTTGCATCGGACAGCTCCACAAGACCTGAAAGATATAGTAGACGGGTAAGTTCATCCCTAAAAAATAGCCACAAATTCGATTACATCATTTTTAGAACTATACAATTCTAACTTATCTTGTGTTTTGTTTGACGTAGGGCGGTGGTTGGATACAATCTATTGATTGGAAACAAGCCCAAAGGAAAAACAGTTGTATGGGTGTACCCAAAAGTAAGTCAATCATATTCATTCAAATCTTCAGTACATGTTTTTTAAGTTGCGAATTCACTTATTCTATACTATATGTCCATTGTAGTCTTACAGGCAGAAGGGTTCCTTTGAGTGTGGCTATTTCGTCATGCACACTATGCTGACCATTGTCCAACATCATTTAGTAGATGGATGGACAGAGGTAAGTCTCATCATTCGGACTACTTTTCTACCAATTTCATCAATTTCATGTAATAAATAAAGCTTTTGTTCTAATTGTTTTGTGCATTCTTTGTAGTACTTTAAAGACCGGTCATATTTTCCAAAGGAACTTGTAGATGATGTTAGAAGGCAATGGGCCTCACACTTCATTGAAGTTAGGTAAAGCTAGATATAGGATCTTTATTCTTTTATATATGTATCTAGTAGGATTTAGGGTTTACTTTTATTACATTACATTCAACTTAATTGTATATACTTTCATTTTTTAGGTTGTTATGAATTCATATTGAAAATAAATTGTTATATATATACATACCATTCTTTTGATATAGTGTTGCTGTGGCATACTGTATACTGTACTGGTTTGTCTGAATGCAGGGTTGGGAAACGATAAAAGAGAATCCATATTAAAAAAAAAACCTCAGTATTTATTCACGGTTATGGCAACAACCGTGAATATAGACAATATTTATCCACGGTTACTACCATAACCGTGGATATAAATGTATCTATATCCACGGTTGTCCATAATAACTGTGAATATAAGTAGTTTGTAACTGAAACCTTTTAATACTTATATTGACGGTTATGATGGACAACCGTGGATATAGATACATTTTGTCCACGGTTGTCCATAATAACCGTGAATATAAGTGGGTCTATATCCACGGTTTTGGTAGTAACCGTGGATAAATATAGTCTACATCCACGGTTGTCCATAATAACCGTCAATATAAGTGGATGTAACTGACACCTTTCAGTTCTTATATTCACGGTTGTGCTCGATAACCGTGAATATAAATAGTAAGTTATATTCACAGTTGTTCTTAACCGTGGTTAGATGTGATTTATTACCACGGTTGTTAACCGTGGTTAAAGACCATCATCTACTACCACGGCTGCAACAACCACGGTTCTTTAACCGTGAATAAAGGCCTTGTTTAACCGTGGTTATATCCAATTTTTGCACTAGTGAAAATTGGTCCCAACCAACTTTTGCATGTCTTAACTTATTCGTTTGACCTCTGAATGCCGTGAAATTTTAACACAAACCTATTGGCACTAATTATGACTTGCAGCCACAAGATGTACCTCAAAATTTTCAAAAATGAGTGAGATATGCACAAAATGTAATTACAAACATTTTGGGGCAAATGGAACGTCTAAACCATTCAAATCCTAACCAAAGGGGTCAAAAACCACCTTAACATATTTCAAATCATCACATTTTGCAAGTCCAATATAATTCATCAACAAATCATCACTTTCCATTTAAGATATATATATATATATATATATATATATATATAACATTACATCACCATTAATGTATCAATCACATTCATAATCATCATCAATGGCTGACCAACAACATCTCAATCTCAAACAGTATATACAAATGTATATGCATGTGGATCTGACTCTAATGATGGATTAGTACTGCATTATATAAATTTTTCTCAACTTATATCTTTGATTATTTTATCAAAACCAAATCGCTTGCCCATTCTTTTATCGACCTTAAGTCCAACTCAAAGGCGGCTGTGAAATCCAAAGAAACCACCACAGGGTCTGTGCCTATCCAAAGGCTGCTCTGTGACACCATAGAAAAACATACCTTAAAGAAAACACACCCCACTTTTTCTTGTTTAGTGGGCTCGCTCAAGCAAGAATTCACTCGCTTGAGCGAGGGCTTCATTTCGCTTGAGCGAGGGCTTCATTTCGCTTAAACGAGGGTGTCTCACTTGAGAGAAAATAAACCAGAACCACTTAATTGAATTCTCGCTCAATCGAGAGGATCCTCGCTTAAGCAAAAAAGCACTAGAATCCAATCTGCCACATCTCGCTCAAGCAAGAACTACACAAAGACTAATTCCCAATCACTAAGGCTATCATTCAAGCAAGAAAAGAGCTCGCTTGAGTGAGACTTACAGTAGTTGGCCCCGGGCCAACTTCCTTGCACCCTATCTTACTCATTTGATCTCCAAACACTATCTAAAACATGTCATTTATGAGTTGTGACAACTAACCATATTCCAAAATTCTTAAAAACAGACAAGTTATATGCGAAATAATAATTTGGCCAACTTAGGCTATTACTAAGCCACTTGACCTACCAAATCCTATTAGAATTAGACCATTCCAATCCCCACAAACCTTAAACACCGAACATAAGCTATTAAGCCTATCCAGAGGGTCCTAAACCCCCCGGATCTCATTTTGACCTATCGAGTTCCTAATTATGCATGAATTGCCATAGCCTAACATGTCATTAACCAATCTTAAGGTTACAAATTCATTACTACATCAAATCATCTTATGCACCATATGGTAATCACAATTCCTGCCCATATGCAATTTAAATCATATTCTATCATCAATCTACAGTTCCTAGACATAAGCATCATAAATCATTCATATCATTATTCACATAATTGCCTAATTTCATATATCAACATCAAAATTCATATCTCTACCTACACATATATAGTTATCAAAACAACTAGAAACCTCTAATGAGGTTATCAGATACCTAAATCCACTATCCAACATATATATTAGAAATCGGCCAAGGCAGAAAGGACCAAACTATATACAACTATCCATAATATTTACAAAATATACAAGTCTTTCTATCTAAGTTCCCTTATAGGCTTGGTGACCATTCACCACTCCTCACCTCGGTTTAAGTCCACTGAAAAATAACACTTAGGGGTGAACATATATATGTTAAATGACAAGTATTGAACTAGATTTCACCAATACGCATAATATTACCTATCCACTTCTACAATCATTATATCAATAGGTAAGTCATCATGAATCATCATCACTTACATTGCCATTTAACATATTAGCATTGTCACAAATACATCTATCACAACAATACACATCATAAGCTGCCTAACAACAATCTCAATAACTATATGCAAATTTATATGCATGCAGATTCGATTCTTTTATTGGGATTTACACCGTAATGTATAAATTTTCTCAACATATAATCAATTCTTTTTATCAGTACCGAATTGCTCGCCAATAATGAAACACCGATCAGTCTTAGTGACAATGACAACTTAACAAAGGTGCTGCGAGCTGGCCTTGAACCCAATCCAAGGCAACTGTGGAATCTAGAGGAAACCATATAGGGTCTGTCCCTACACAAAGGCCGCCCTCCCATCTGAGTTGGCATCACAGGCCCCATGTAGTCCTGTGTGTGTCTTTTAATGCAAATGCTATGCCACAACCAATCACAATCATCATGAACCACCTGATTACCATCACTAGGGGCCGCCAATTGGTTACCATCACCAATGGTTTTCATTTTAACATATCAATTAAGCATAGCATGCCACAAATTTATTCAATTCTCAACGTTATCTAAGTTAGCTTAAGCTTATTTTATCATCATCAACAAAATACAATCATTACAACATATTTACCATAGGAAACCTCATGCCATAACCATAAATTACGGTAATCATTACATATATCCATTAAAACCTCATGCAATCATATTTATCACAAACATATATGAAGGAAATCCAAATTCATTAATCATATCAAAAACAACATCCAGAGGGGATATATCACCATCAATCAACTACACAAATTATAATCAATTACATTAATCATCAAACAAATGATACATTAGACTATATCCCTCTATCCGTTCATAATCTATACATTTAAAATAAATTTCTCTCCTACCTAGAATCAACAATTCCTAAATGTAACCACACTTTTTGACAGTCTAATTTCATTTCCGATCATAAATTCCTAAAGCCAATAATTTTGATACCATATATCTATTTCATTTCCCAAACACAACCCACATGCTACCATATATCTATTTCAGAGCTAGAATTCCCAATTCATGTTAATTTTAATAAGTTTCGGCTTATCGAATAATGTGACGACTTCCGTTACCCGCTTCCACAAGATCATAATGCTACCCACAACTCAAGATAGTTCCAAAATAGTCCCTAAGTCATGGAAATGGCAAGATTAAAGCCTGAATTTGCAAGATGGAACCAAACCGAGCAATGAGTCATTTTCGATACTCACCGGCAATGGAAGAAACCAAAAACCCCAATCCAACAAAGCTGCCCACTTGTGGAGAATGGTTCCACTCGACCCTAAATTGCATGAATTTGAAGGAATTTAAGAATGAGGTTTAAGAAACAAGTAACAATTGAAGTGGGTTCCATGGCAGCATACCTTTTGAAGTGAGGAAAAATGGAGAAATCCAACTCTTGCCAAGGCTGCCCGAGAAGGAGAAACTACAATGGGGGTCTTGAAATTAACTATGCTTTGATGGAATTTGGGAGAAGAATGGTGGGGAGGAAGATGACACATGCGTTTGAAAGGGAGAAGAAAAATGTGGAATTAACCTTGCACATACACGTAGGGGGGAGAGTGAAGTGAGGAAAAGGAAGTAAAATGAAGTTAATATGATTAAGGGTAAAATTATCCTTTGGCTTGTTATAGTTAATTTCTGAAATTAATCAGGTAACTTTAGGTTATCCAAAACTTACCCAGGTAACTTTTAGAAATTAACATAACCGTCAATAATTAATTAAATATTCCTAATTTAATTATTGATTAATAAAAATTAACCACATAATTAAATCTAGGATGTTACATGTCCTCTTATCTAGGCCGGCATCACAGGCCCTCTACAGTTCTGTGTGTGTCTGTTAATGCACATGCTATGTAAACAACCATCAATTATCAACGGACCACATGATTACCATCACCATGGGCCACTACTTAGTTACCATCACCAACGGTATTCATTCAAATCATCAATTATACATAACATATATCCAAAATCATTCAATTTCAACCATTCACATTCTCAATTCACACAATTCATCATTTTCATCATAATATACACACCAAAGGCAACCTCATGCCTAATTTCAATAACCATCATCAAACATCATATTTATTGATTGCAACCACATGCAAATATCTATAAACAACATTAATTATTATATACATTAATTGTAACCTCATGCAATTATCACCCATATTCATTAATTCATCATTAATATATATATGAACAGAACCATTATATACCAAACATCATTAACAACATCATATTTCTCAATCTTAATTAAAATAGTGATAGCTACTCAATACCACCACATAAATATCAAACATATCAATCATTTCCAATATAGTTATATATGAGTCTATCCCTTATTCGTTCATAACTCATGCATTTAAAATATATAATACTCCTCTTACCTGGAATCGATAATTCCAGAGCTTAAATTCTCGTTCCGATCATGTTTTGGCAACGAATGTATATCAAAAACACAATTGAACCTCTACGATTAATTAAGCGTTCACCAGTTTCAACCAATTTAATTATTTTCTAACCATTTGAAAACCCAAAATCTCATAAATATCTATAATTCCACTAAACGACAAGGGTTTGATGTTTTCGACTTACCGAACGGTCATCGACGGTCTCTGAAATCAACCTCGCAAAGTTTCGTTACGACCTACTCTTAAAAGTGAGTTCCAAAAATACTCTATAATTAAGAAATTGAGGAATAGAACCATGGAATTTTATCAATTTCAAGAATGATTTCAAGAACCTTTACCTTTTATAAATAAAAAATGAGAAACTATGCTTGCCCTAACTTTTCCTATAACCATATGTGAGAAAGAAGGAGATGAAGGACCTTGATTCTTGCTCTTGATTTTTCCTTTAATGGAATTGAAAGAGATGAAAGTGAGAGAGAAGTGTGCACACACTGGGAGTGAAGAAAAAATGACAAAACTATCTCCTTTTCCTTGCCTTTCACATGAATAAGAGAAGAGAAAGTGGGGAATTAATTAAGTGAAGCATTAAGGAAAAACGGTCCTTTTACTCGTCCGGTTAATTTTTGAAACTAATTTGGTAATTTTTAACTACCTAAAACTTAACCAGATTATTTTCAAAAATTAACATACCCATTCTCACTAAATTTAACATTTCCAATTAATTCTTTGATTAATTAAAAATTAACCAACAATTAAAATTAGGATGTTACACACTGCACCGTGATTAGGTGAAAGACACTTAATTATAAAATCAAGCATTATGGGGGTGCTCTTAACATTTATATATTATTTGTATCCTTCTATTTTATTCTATGTGAGACTTCCTTATAATATATATAGTATAACATAGTATATTTTAAGCATATATGTATATATATGTTTTGTGTGTGAGAGATTTTTTAAAACTTTAAAGATCTAATGGTTTTTTTAAGTAAGCAAAATTTAATAGATTAAATATTATGATGGTTCCATTTATATCCATCAAATAAAAAAGATTAAATCCATTTAATCTATTTTTTGATTTTGTAAATGGATGGTTTGGATGAATATAATATGGATGAATTGGATACTTAATGGATAAATGGATTAGATAGACACTCATATGTAACATATCAATGACGAATTAGTGACTAACAAAAACATAATGACCAAAAGGTATTAAGATAAGAATTGGAAATCAAATCCGTGATTGATATAGTGACGAAACATAAATTGATATCATTAGTCATTAATTTTATCACCAACTGTACATTAGCGACCGAAATTATACCTAGTTAAAAAACTTTGTAGCAACAATTGAATTTGGGGGATAATTAGATTGAATACCCCAATTGGCGATGCAACTAATTCGGTTGCAATATGTTATCTTAGTGACTCTTGGGGCGTTATCCATTAAATGGAATAATGGGCAGTAAATTTTATAACAAAATATGTTTCAATTATTAAATAATTTTCAAAATCATCTATGGAATGAACAGTTCGGAATTGATTTTTGTTTAGATAACTTTTAATAAAGTGTGTGATTTTGGGCAGTTTCACGATTAGTCACCAAATAATTAATCCCTAAACTCGTGTCCACTTTTCCCTTTCTTTCTCCATTCTCATCCTCCCTGCTCATTATAAGAAAAGAGCCAAATGGCGTCTAAAGTTGGTGTTGAGCATTGACACTGATGTTAATAGTGTTGGCCAACCTGACGTTAGTTTTAAAAATTTTTAGTCTAAATCTCTAGAACCTTATGACTAAAAGTTTTGATGATACACCACTCCTAAAAATATTTCAAGATATTTGATTCTGAAGTGATTTAACAAGATTCTTTAAGTGTAAAATAGAAGAAGTAAAGAAACTAAATCAATAACCATGAGATATTATTTTAATGAATTTATAATACTTCTTCTAAGAAGATGAACTCAAAATGCTTCATAAAAGAAATATCACATGATAAAATCAAAGAAAACAAGTAATCAAACAAAGGAAAAACCTAAAGTCTTGTGTCGAGAAGAAACATTTATTAACCTAATAACATAGTTCTACATCAAAGCTCTTAGAACATCACAAAAACTTAACAACATACCAAGGAAGATTTTAGAAGGGGTATCTCAAAAGATCTAGTCAGAATCAAAGACCTATCCTTCGTTTCTAAAATAGTTAAAGACTTAGGCCAAATGACCTAATTCCTTGAAGAATCATAAGAAGAAAATAATCAAGTGCATGACTAAACTTGAAGATATCAACCTTAGCGTAAATTCATAAAGATTTGACATTAGCTAAGTTAAATCTTTTCAAAATATCTATTCTTTGTCTTATGAGTTTCAATGTATAATTTTACTCAACAAGGTTTTTCTAGCAACTAAGATAAAATTAAAAAATTAAAAAAATGCACATAAATTCATTTTAATACATCAAATATCACATAAAGCTACACTTACTACCATTTTATGTCTTCTTTTTGAATTAGCTTTAGAACCACCTAGGTGAGAAATTAATTTCTTCTTTTGAATTTCTTTATTTGATTTGCAAAGCTCTTATAAACATGATAATCAATCAATGTAAATCCTAATAAATTAATGTTATTTCCAATAAACCAATCAAACCAATAATCTGTACCAATGTTGAAGGACTTAAACGATAGCTGACAAAATCAATTAGCCTATTCATCTCTTTCAATACCAGTTAACTCATGACTAATGACTTCATCTCTAGTTTTGGCACTGCCATAAAACTCATTCCATAACCTTTGCCAATGTGTACCTCAGTTCTTACAAAGACTAAGGTTACAATACTGTATTGCTATAGCTTTATGAACTTTAAAAGAAAATCGAGCCTGAAAGAAAACATGATCAATCTTTAGCTCTTACATGTAGACATAATAATAAAAGATTCATATATGCATAATTCTTATACCTTTATAATTATGACAAAACATTCATCAAAATAAACTTTGGAAATCCCTTTTGGCCTAAACCACCTTTCAAAATTAATTGGAAACAATTTGATATTAGTTGCCAATGATCCACAAAATCTAGCTGGCATACTTTGTCCATGACCAATTGCCAAGTCTTCATCATCAAAATTGATAATGATACACTCTTGGTTGGGTAAGTGGTTGACTTCTTTAACATTGATCTTCACCTTCTTTATAACTCCTTCTAAGTTTTATAAGAAGAAAACATCTTACTAAAACAAAATAACTAAAAATGTACAACTTACTATAATAATGATAATAATAATAATAATAATAATAATAATAATAATAATAATTCTAAATACAAATACTTATCACCTCCACATCTTTATAATATGAACTTTCTCGACTGACATGTTGTCTAGGTGTTGGAAGCTCTTCAAAATTTACAGAAGGTGAAGAAGATGGTGAGGGAATATAAAAGTCATCTAATTGGATATGCATTGATGTTGAAGGCTTTGTATGAGGTCTTATTAGTTCAAAATGGGTCATACTTTATGGGGAAGAATAGGTAACCTAATGCGGTTTCGATGTAATTGATCCTAACTTCTGGGGGTTTTGGTAACGCTTGACCTTTGGCATAACTATAATTTTTAAAAATATAGTAAGTTAAAAACTTTAAAAATTACAAAATATTGTAATGTCACATAAATAATGCAATGTTATAATTTTTATAAACATGCCTTAAAAAAACAAGGTAGTCAAACAAATAATTTTGTAAAATCATTAGTTACACAAGAAACACCGATCGATTTTATTTTTTATTCAGACATTTGGGCATTTATTTCCAAGTTAGAATGAATGTTTAAGTAAACTATGCCATTATTTTGATAGTTTGTAGCTAGTTGTATACTTCATTGTCCATGTTGAAAACTTGTTCTAGCTCTTGCTCTTGGTATAACGCATTCTAATAAAGCAACATTACATCCTTGATTTACTACATCATCAACATAATACACCTTTTGTGCTTACGATGCTACAATGTAAGGTTCATGTTCTTCACAATCACTACTATGAGTGAACCTTTCAAAATTAACACAATTGAAATTACAAGGATATTTTATATACCCTCTATCTAAGGTAGTGTTCGCCCACTTACATTTGAAAAAACCCACCCTGAACTGGCCATAATAGTTTAACTCAATTATATCTTCTAGGTATCCATAATATGGCAAGTCAGTTTGCCTTTTATTCCTATCAACACCACTTGAAACATAAGTTATGTTAAAGGTTAATAAAACTTCACTATTTTGTGTTTTCAATCTTTCTTCTTGAGCTAAAGTTTAAATTTTGAACCCATTCACATTATATGCAGTAAATTTTTGCATTATCCAATTGACCTCATACTAAAACCTTCAATTTCGTTGACATTGTGTTAATAATATATGGATTCATAATCTATATAAATAAATAAATTTTGGTAAGTTTCTCATTTTAATTCAACTACAATAGATACATATGCAAGATTATTGTGATACTCACCCGCCTACAAAACAAATAAACAAACTCTTTACTAACTTTTCTTTTTATATTAATAGTTAAAGGTCTTCTTCCCTTTGAACTCCTCTTAATAAAGTTTCTAAATTTACTATGTAGAATAAGATTGTAATTAACAAACATGGCTAGTATAATTTGGATAATAAACTACAAAGAAAAAACTATCTAATATATTTAATCCATAAATGGGGGTCACAACTACACAATTCAACAACACATTGATAAGCTTGTAACCATTGCATGGGTGTTAAGTTAAATGTTGTGAAAGCTCCGGTTTACCTAATTTAAGGAATATAGATGATACTTTAGAAGGTAATTCTTACCTGGGCCATCATTTACATGTTTAGATCTATTGAATCTTGTTTCTATATCCTTAATGTATCGTGAACAAAATGTTAGAGACTCCTAAGCTATGTAAACCTACGCTATGGAACTTTTTGGTCGTTCCTTCTGCCTTACAAGGGACTTTATGACCTAATTCTTTATTAGAAAATGAATACATATATGCAAATAACTACAAACTCAAAAAAGTTAGATTTATTGAATTAAAAATATTATTATTTTACCTTTCAATGGTCATTCTTACTTGGATCATCATTAACACGTTTAGGTCTGTTGAATCTTGTTTCTGTATCCTTAATGTATAATGAACACAAAGTTAGAGACATTTTAGCTATGTAACCTTCAGCTATGGAACCTTCTAGTTGTGCCTTATTCATTAGAAGGGACTTTAAATGACCAAATTCTCTATAAACAAATGAATACACATATGTAAACAATTATGAAGTCTTATAAAAATTAGATTTATTGAATTAAAAATAATATTATTTTACCTTTCTAGGGATACATGTACCAATAATACACAAGAACACTAAGCTTTTCTTCCTCCACAAGATCGATAATGAAACGAACCATTACTGTAAAGAATACAGGGGGAATATCATCTCTAGATGATCAAGTGTAACCATAATACGATCTTGAAGCTTATCAAGGTCCAAGAGGCTCAAGCATTTACCATTAAGTACTCTAAAAAATGAGAAAAACTCTACCAAGACTGTAGTAATAGGATTTGTTAACAAATTACCAATTGCTAAAGGCAGTAATTGCTCTATAATAATATGGTAGTCATGACTTTTAAAGCCATAAATTTTCTTCTATACAAATATTGTTCGAACAGCCATCAGGTACTACGACATTATTCAAAGTTGAAAGAAAACGAAAGTGATATCTTCCCTTATCATTTCGCTAGAGCTCATGTCGTATCCCTGTATCTTATACATCCCTTCTAGCGTTAAAAGTATCTTTTGATTTGAGATTGTCATGAAGCAAAGTATACATGATATTATCATAAAGATTTTTTTCAATGTGCATAAAAGTCAATTTGTGACAAAGCAAGTTGGACTTCCAATATGGAGGTCGAAAGAATACACTTCTTTTCTTCCATAGAGTAGGTTCTTCTTTAACTCTCTTCCCTATAGCATTCTTTTTATTCATTTTTTTAAATGTAACTTCAATGTTCTCAACTTGGCTAAAGATGTTAAACCTCATTAACTTTAACGGTGTATTTTGTTTCTCTTTTTTTTTCCATCAAAGAGAGCACGATTCAATCTAAATCTATGGTCTTTATTTAAAAAATGAAGCTGGCCTATAAAACACCATTTACTATTGTAAAGGCACTTAGGTACTGTGTCATATTATATATGGGGCAAACTGAACTTGAATATATGTTCCATCCAGATGAATTACTTAATCGAGGAAAGTTATTGATTGTCCACATTAGCACTGCCCTCGTTCTAAAACTTTCATTAAATGATGAATCGAAAGTTTCGTCACCCTCATTCCATAACTCAAACAACTTATTCATAAAGGGGTTTTAAATACACATCTATATTATTTTGAGGCATTTTTTCACCAGGAATGATCATGGCAGGGATAAAGGAATGTGCTTCATACACCTTGTTAACCCGGTGATAGCGTCAGATCCGTTCATTTCCACCACCGGGTTGTTAATTGGCAAGCGCACCAATCGTTTGTAGTTTTCAAAATTTAGATATCGTTCCACTGGGATTAAAAGTCCAATAACAACAGTAATTTTCTATTTACTATGGTAAATATGAAGAAAGTTATGGACAAAAGAATGATTTATATATAATTTATACAATATTCATAAGATAGCATGGTTGAGTTATTCATGAGATAAAAAGAAAATAAAAATCTATCTAAAAAGTTGAGTTGCAATCTAAAATAGGTAGGATACTTGAGATAAACACAGATAAACAAATTATGTTGGAAATTGGATCCCTAATCTAGAATAACAACGAGGAACTCAAGACATGCATATTTGATCATCAAGTTTCATGTCATTGCAGCTTAAAATCATTATAACCGATCCCTCGTGATATAAACTCTAAGAATTCACCGTAAAGTCCGATCCCTCGTGAGCTTTCTCAGTAAAAACTTGCATTAAGACCTGGCCTTGTGGCAACAATGGTTAACAACCCCTATAGAATTGAGATACCAAGGGTATTCCAACTTTTACTTTCGTCAAAACAAGTTTCAATACGGCATGAATAATCATTCTCCCGTTTGACATTCATACTAATAAAACAAGTTTCAATACACATGAAAATCATTCTCCCGTTTGACATTCATATTAATAAAAGATTAAAATACTAACATGGACTTGAATCATAAACATGCAGAGGTCGAATTCATAACATTATACTCAATAGATTAGTTCACCAATTCCAACATAAACAAATTAGTTACACATGGTGAAAGTAAAAACAACACTTACAGAGTTTGACATTATGAAGACGATGGAAACTTCACGATACAACGATCACAATACACCAAAACACACTCAAGTGTCTAGAAAACTATTCTAGAACTACAACTCACAAAAGAAGTACTCAAAGTGGAGCACAAAGAGAGAAGAGAAGTGAATGAGAATGGGATTGGATAGGATGCATTGGATGGCCCTATTTATAGGGCTGAGCAAGGGTGCTGACGCTACGCGTCAGTGTGACGCTACGCGTCACACCCCTGACTCAGCCTCCATTAAACACTTGATAATGGCCACTTCAAATTATTAAATTTGATCATGCCTGGCCACATGAACATGTTTCCACCGAGTTTTGGCCTTTCATGCTGAGTTGGGTGGCCCTTGGTGCTGAGTGGAGTGCCCATTATTGGGTCTAAGTGGAGTGGTTGGCCAAAGTGGAGGTGGAGACCACGCAGCAATGACGCTACGCGTGGATGTGACGCGTAGCGTCAGCATCAAAAATAGCTGTTGATGCTACGCATGGGATGAGGCTACGCGTCAGCTCCTCCAGTGTAATTTTCTCTTATTTCTTAACTTTTTCACTGCAAAACTAGAGAAAATTGATCAAGGGCAGATTATTTCCAACAACATCCATTTATTAAATTCAAAGCCTAATTTTCTAACAAATTAAACTAATTTTTATAATTTTTGTGAAATTTTTATTAAAAGATTTATTGTAAATTTGAGGACTAACACACCTCAAATAGGAAAATAGGCCAGATGATGTAGGAAGAACTAAAGGTTCCAAAAAGATTGAAACTATCAGTAGCAAGACCAAAATGAATATTTCCAGGTTTTGAAGCAAATTCAAGATGCATCAAATCAAAATAATTCCACGTCACACGATCTCTTGGATGTCTCATCAACTTATCTTGGTTACTCTCCATAACATGCCATCTCATATGCTCAACAGTTTTACTATAGATAAACAATCTTTACAATCTCGGTTTGATTGGAAAGTAACGTAAAACCTTTATAGCTTCCCTTTTCTTCTTTGGATTCCATCTTTATTTACAATATTCCTTACATGACCACAAGTTCTTTACATCATCCTAAAATAAAATAATCATTTGGGCATGCATCTATCTTGATATAGTTAATTTTGATGATGATTTTCTTAGCCTCATAAAAGGATGAGGGCAACCTTGCTTCTTCAAATGCATCTCTTAGTAGATCTAGTATCATAGTCATGGCCTTGTCACTTATTCCACATAACACTTTTATGTAATATAATCTCACTATGAATTATAGTTTTGTAAACTTGCTCTTGCCATACAATGCCTGATTTGTATCCTTTAGGAATCCAGAAAAATCAGTATGATTCTCTTTAGACACTTCATTTGATTACATTTATGCCTTAACATGGTGGGCCTCACCTTGGTGCCCAAACGCATCATCAATCAGTATTCTCATTTGATTATCACCATGGAAGGCCTCTTGCACAATAAGTTTGCTTCTAGATGATTTTGATACTTACTTCTCACCCCATATAACATAATTCTTAAGAAATGGTTTCAAAATCAAGTGATCTCTTGTTATCTCTAGTTTTCCACTTCTTAACCCATGTTTTGGACATGAACATCATATTGTCTCTCCAACAACCGCATCTTCAAATGCAAAATCTAGGAAATTTCTCAACTCAATTGAGTACTCAATTGTATTTCATGGCTTGCTAATCAAGGATTTATCCATTGTTAAATATTAACTACGTAAAATTTTGGAATTAAATATACAAGCAAGTAAAGTTATTTAAAAACAGGTGAAAAGAATATTTTATAAATAATAAAATATAAAATATAAACAAACACAATAAATATTCAATAAAATCACATAACATACAAATGTAATTATAGTCGTAGGAATATATGAGACAATCACATATTCTACATTGGTTTTTATTTAAAATCAATGAAATACTCATCCTCTCACATTAGTTATTATCAAAATCGATGTGAATGCTTAAATATAGACCATAATTAAATGGAAGAAGAAAATACCTTTTAGGAATATTAACCAAACACTTAGGTACTGTGTCAAACTACATATGGGGCAAACTGAACTTGAATATATGTTCCATCCAGATGAATTACTTAATCGAGGAAAGTTATTGATTGCCCATATTAGCACTGCCTTCGTTCTAAAACTTTCATTAAATGATGAATCAAAAGTTTCGTCACCCTCATTCTATAACTCAAACAACTTATTCATAAAGGGGTTTTAAATACACATCTATATCATTTTGAGGCATTTTTTCACCTAGAATGATCATGGCAGGGATAAAGGAAGTGTGCTTCATACACATCAAATAGGAAAATAGGCCAGATGATGTAGGAAGAACTAAAGGTTCCAAAAAGATTGAAACTATCAGTAGCAAGACCAAAATGAATGTTTTAAGGTTTTGAAGCAAATTCAAGATGCATCAAATCAAAATAATTCCACGTCACATGATCTCTTGGATGTCTCATCAACCTATCTTGGTTACTCTCCATAACATGCCATCTCATATGCTCAACAGTTTTACTATAGATAAACAATCTTTACAATCTCGGTTTGATTGGAAAGTAACGTAAAACCTTTATAGCTTCCCTTTTCTTCTTTGGATTCCATCTTTATTTACAATATTCCTTACATGACCACAAGTTCTTTACATCATCCTAAAATAAAATAATCATTTGGGCATGCATCTATCTTGATATAGTTAATTTTGATGATGATTTTCTTAGCCTCATAAAAGGATGAGGGCAACCTTGCTTCTTCAAATGCATCTCTTAGTAGATCTAGTATCATAGTCATGGCCTTGTCACTTATTCCACACAACACTTTTATGTAATATAATCTCACTATGAATTATAGTTTTGTAAACTTGCTCTTGCCATACAATGCCTGATTTGTATCCTTTAGGAATCCAGAAAAATCAGTATGATTCTCTTTAGACACTTCATTTGATTACATTTATGCCTTAACATGGTGGGCCTCACCTTGTGCCCAAACGCATCATCAATCAGTATTCTCATTTGATTATCACCATGGAAGGCCTCTTGCACAATAAGTTTGCTTCTAGATGATTTTGATACTTACTTCTCACCCCATATAACATAATTCTTAAGAAATGGTTTCAAAATCAAGTGATCTCTTGTTATCTCTAGTTTTCCACTTCTTAACCCATGTTTTGGACATGAACATCATATTGTCTCTCCAACAACCGCATCTTCAAATGCAAAATCTAGGAAATTTCTCAACTCAATTGAGTACTCAATTGTATTTCATGGCTTGCTAATCAAGGATTTATCCATTGTTAAATATTAACTACGTAAAATTTTGGAATTAAATATACAAGCAAGTAAAGTTATTTAAAAACAGGTGAAAAGAATATTTTATAAATAATAAAATATAAAATATAAACAAACACAATAAATATTCAATAAAATCACATAACATACAAATGTAATTATAGTCGTAGGAATATATGAGACAATCACATATTCTACATTGGTTTTTATTTAAAATCAATGAAATACTCATCCTCTCACATTAGTTATTATCAAAATCGATGTGAATGCTTAAATATAGACCATAATTAAATGGAAGAAGAAAATACCTTTTAGGAATATTAACCAAACACTTAGGTACTGTGTCAAACTACATATGGGGCAAACTGAACTTGAATATATGTTCCATCCAGATGAATTACTTAATCGAGGAAAGTTATTGATTGCCCATATTAGCACTGCCTTCGTTCTAAAACTTTCATTAAATGATGAATCAAAAGTTTCGTCACCCTCATTCTATAACTCAAACAACTTATTCATAAAGGGGTTTTAAATACACATCTATATCATTTTGAGGCATTTTTTCACCTAGAATGATCATGGCAGGGATAAAGGAAGTGTGCTTCATACACATCAAATAGGAAAATAGGCCAGATGATGTAGGAAGAACTAAAGGTTCCAAAAAGATTGAAACTATCAGTAGCAAGACCAAAATGAATGTTTTAAGGTTTTGAAGCAAATTCAAGATGCATCAAATCAAAATAATTCCACGTCACATGATCTCTTGGATGTCTCATCAACCTATCTTGGTTACTCTCCATAACATGCCATCTCATATGCTCAACAGTTTTACTATAGATAAACAATCTTTACAATCTCGGTTTGATTGGAAAGTAACGTAAAACCTTTATAGCTTCCCTTTTCTTCTTTGGATTCCATCTTTATTTACAATATTCCTTACATGACCACAAGTTCTTTACATCATCCTAAAATAAAATAATCATTTGGGCATGCATCTATCTTGATATAGTTAATTTTGATGATGATTTTCTTAGCCTCATAAAAGGATGAGGGCAACCTTGCTTCTTCAAATGCATCTCTTAGTAGATCTAGTATCATAGTCATGGCCTTGTCACTTATTCCACACAACACTTTTATGTAATATAATCTCACTATGAATTATAGTTTTGTAAACTTGCTCTTGCCATACAATGCCTGATTTGTATCCTTTAGGAATCCAGAAAAATCAGTATGATTCTCTTTAGACACTTCATTTGATTACATTTATGCCTTAACATGGTGGGCCTCACCTTGTGCCCAAACGCATCATCAATCAGTATTCTCATTTGATTATCACCATGGAAGGCCTCTTGCACAATAAGTTTGCTTCTAGATGATTTTGATACTTACTTCTCACCCCATATAACATAATTCTTAAGAAATGGTTTCAAAATCAAGTGATCTCTTGTTATCTCTAGTTTTCCACTTCTTAACCCATGTTTTGGACATGAACATCATATTGTCTCTCCAACAACCGCATCTTCAAATGCAAAATCTAGGAAATTTCTCAACTCAATTGAGTACTCAATTGTATTTCATGGCTTGCTAATCAAGGATTTATCCATTGTTAAATATTAACTACGTAAAATTTTGGAATTAAATATACAAGCAAGTAAAGTTATTTAAAAACAGGTGAAAAGAATATTTTATAAATAATAAAATATAAAATATAAACAAACACAATAAATATTCAATAAAATCACATAACATACAAATGTAATTATAGTCGTAGGAATATATGAGACAATCACATATTCTACATTGGTTTTTATTTAAAATCAATGAAATACTCATCCTCTCACATTAGTTATTATCAAAATCGATGTGAATGCTTAAATATAGACCATAATTAAATGGAAGAAGAAAATACCTTTTAGGAATATTAACCAAACACTTAGGTACTGTGTCAAACTACATATGGGGCAAACTGAACTTGAATATATGTTCCATCCAGATGAATTACTTAATCGAGGAAAGTTATTGATTGCCCATATTAGCACTGCCTTCGTTCTAAAACTTTCATTAAATGATGAATCAAAAGTTTCGTCACCCTCATTCTATAACTCAAACAACTTATTCATAAAGGGGTTTTAAATACACATCTATATCATTTTGAGGCATTTTTTCACCTAGAATGATCATGGCAGGGATAAAGGAAGTGTGCTTCATACACATCAAATAGGAAAATAGGCCAGATGATGTAGGAAGAACTAAAGGTTCCAAAAAGATTGAAACTATCAGTAGCAAGACCAAAATGAATGTTTTAAGGTTTTGAAGCAAATTCAAGATGCATCAAATCAAAATAATTCCACGTCACATGATCTCTTGGATGTCTCATCAACCTATCTTGGTTACTCTCCATAACATGCCATCTCATATGCTCAACAGTTTTACTATAGATAAACAATCTTTACAATCTCGGTTTGATTGGAAAGTAACGTAAAACCTTTATAGCTTCCCTTTTCTTCTTTGGATTCCATCTTTATTTACAATATTCCTTACATGACCACAAGTTCTTTACATCATCCTAAAATAAAATAATCATTTGGGCATGCATCTATCTTGATATAGTTAATTTTGATGATGATTTTCTTAGCCTCATAAAAGGATGAGGGCAACCTTGCTTCTTCAAATGCATCTCTTAGTAGATCTAGTATCATAGTCATGGCCTTGTCACTTATTCCACACAACACTTTTATGTAATATAATCTCACTATGAATTATAGTTTTGTAAACTTGCTCTTGCCATACAATGCCTGATTTGTATCCTTTAGGAATCCAGAAAAATCAGTATGATTCTCTTTAGACACTTCATTTGATTACATTTATGCCTTAACATGGTGGGCCTCACCTTGTGCCCAAACGCATCATCAATCAGTATTCTCATTTGATTATCACCATGGAAGGCCTCTTGCACAATAAGTTTGCTTCTAGATGATTTTGATACTTACTTCTCACCCCATATAACATAATTCTTAAGAAATGGTTTCAAAATCAAGTGATCTCTTGTTATCTCTAGTTTTCCACTTCTTAACCCATGTTTTGGACATGAACATCATATTGTCTCTCCAACAACCGCATCTTCAAATGCAAAATCTAGGAAATTTCTCAACTCAATTGAGTACTCAATTGTATTTCATGGCTTGCTAATCAAGGATTTATCCATTGTTAAATATTAACTACGTAAAATTTTGGAATTAAATATACAAGCAAGTAAAGTTATTTAAAAACAGGTGAAAAGAATATTTTATAAATAATAAAATATAAAATATAAACAAACACAATAAATATTCAATAAAATCACATAACATACAAATGTAATTATAGTCGTAGGAATATATGAGACAATCACATATTCTACATTGGTTTTTATTTAAAATCAATGAAATACTCATCCTCTCACATTAGTTATTATCAAAATCGATGTGAATGCTTAAATATAGACCATAATTAAATGGAAGAAGAAAATACCTTTTAGGAATATTAACCAAACACTTAGGTACTGTGTCAAACTACATATGGGGCAAACTGAACTTGAATATATGTTCCATCCAGATGAATTACTTAATCGAGGAAAGTTATTGATTGCCCATATTAGCACTGCCTTCGTTCTAAAACTTTCATTAAATGATGAATCAAAAGTTTCGTCACCCTCATTCTATAACTCAAACAACTTATTCATAAAGGGGTTTTGAATACACATCTATATCATTTTAAGGCATTTTTTCACCTAGAATGATCATGGCAGGGATAAAGGAAGTGTGCTTCATACACATCAAATAGGAAAATAGGCCAGATGATGTAGGAAGAACTAAAGGTTCCAAAAAGATTGAAACTATCAGTAGCAAGACCAAAATGAATGTTTCAAGGTTTTGAAGCAAATTCAAGATGCATCAAATCAAAATAATTCCACGTCACATGATCTCTTGGATGTCTCATCAACCTATCTTGGTTACTCTCCATAACATGCCATCTCATATGCTCAACAGTTTTACTATAGATAAACAATCTTTACAATCTCGGTTTGATTGGAAAGTAACGTAAAACCTTTATGGCTTCCCTTTTCTTCTTTGGATTCCATCTTTATTTACAATATTCCTTACATGACCACAAGTTCTTTACATCATCCTAAAATAAAATAATCATTTGGGCATGCATCTATCTTGATATAGTTAATTTTGATGATGATTTTCTTAGCCTCATAAAAGGATGAGGGCAACCTTGCTTCTTCAAATGCATCTCTTAGTAGATCTAGTATCATAGTCATGGCCTTGTCACTTATTCCACACAACACTTTTATGTAATATAATCTCACTATGAATTCTAGTTTTGTAAACTTGCTCTTTCTATACAATGCTTGATTTGTATCCTTTAGGAATCCAGAAAAATCAGTATGATTCTCTTTAGACACTTCATTTGATTACATTTATGCCTTAACATGGTGGGCCTCACCTTGGTGCCCAAACACATCATTAATCAGTATTCTCATTTGATTATCACCATGGAAGGCCTCTTGCACAATAAGTTTGCTTCTAGATGATTTTGATACTTACTTCTCACCTTGAAGATCCCATATAACATAATTCTTAATAAATGGTTTCAAAATCAAGTGATCTCTTGTTATCTCTAGTTTGCCACTTTTTAACCCATATTTTGGACATGAACATCATATTGTCTCTCCAACAACCGCATCTTCAAATGCAAAATCTAGGAAATTTCTCAACTCAATTGAGTACTCAATTGTATTTCATGGCTTACTAATCAAGGATTTATCCATTGTTGAATATTAACTACGTAAAATTTTAGAATTAAATATACAAGCAAGTAAAGTTATTTAAAAACAGGTGAAAAGAATATTTTATAAATAATAAAATATAAAATATAAAATATAAACAAACATAATAAATATTCAATAAAATCACATAACATGCAAATGTAATTATAGTCGTAGGAATATATGAGACAATCACATGTTCTACATTGGTTTTTATTTAAAATCAATGAAATACTCATCCTCTCACATTAGTTATTATCAAAATCGATGTAAATGCTTAAATATAGACCATAATAAAATGGAAGAAGAAAATACCTTTTAGAAATATTAACCAAACACATGGTAGAACCTTATCAATGTTATTCAAGATGTACAAATGTGCTTGTAAGACCTCCTCACGTGGCTTGATTTTAATAGAGAAACCCCGAATGCTATTTCCTATACTTCCTTCACTATGGCGAGGCTTTGGTATTCCAATTGAGTTCACACCTGACAAATAATCAACACAAAATTCAATAGCTTCTTCTACAATATATCTTTCAACAATAGAAGCTTCCAGGCGATACTAATTCTTCACATACCCCTTCAAAATTTTCATGTATCGCTCAATTGGGTATGTCTATCTCAAATGAACTGGGACACAAATTCTAATCTCGCTAACTAGATGAACATTTAAGTGCACCATGATGTCAAAAAAAGAGGGTGAAAAATACATCTCCAATTGGCATAATATAACCACTGCATCATTTTGTAACTCAACCAATTTCCCAGGGTCAATCACTTTGCTACATATAGCATTGAAGAAAAAACATAACCTGGTGATGGTCACTTTGACATTTTTAGGCAAAATGTCATGAATAGCCACTGGTAATAGTTGTTGCATTAACACATAACAATCATGAGATTTTAATTCAATTAATTTGAGGTCTTTCATTGAAACAAGTTTTTTAATATTAGATGAATAACCTTGTGACACTTTCATACCATGCAGACATTGACACAAACTTTTTCTCTCATTTTTTGAAAATGTATGACAAGCTGCTGGCAAATATGTCCATTGACCTATAGTTACTGGAGCCAAGAAATCCCGTATACCCATGTCAACCATATCTTGATGAGAAGTCACCCCATCCTTTGTCTTCCCTAGTATATTAAGGAGTGTTCTAATAACATTATCATATACATTTTTCTCCATATACATCACATCAATACAATGCCTTACATCAAGAGAAGGCCAATAAGGGAGATAAAAGATGATAGATCTTTTCTTCCATACATTTTTTTCTGTAGCCTGACATTTCTGCTTGTTTTAAAAGACAACATTGACGTCCTTTACCTTTTTATAAACTTGATCTCCTGTCGATGCCACAGGAGCAATTTCATTCTCTCGAGATCCATGATAAGCTTTTTTAATTTACGATACGGGTGGTCATGTATGAGAAATCTCCTATGCCCAAGGTAAACTCTTTTCTTTCCATGATACATTTGATAGTAACATATTCCTTCTTCACATATAGGACATGCCTTATGTCCTTTAACAATATATCCAAATAAGTTACCAAATGCTGGGAAGTCATTTATGGTACAAAAGATCATGGCATGCAACTTGAAATATTCACAGAAGTACGCATCAAATACATTTATGCCTTCCTTCCACAACATTGTCAAGTCTTCAATCAAGGGCCTTAAATATACATCTATGTCATTCCCCAGTTGTTTAGGGCCCGAAATCATTATAGACAACATGATGTACTTTTGTTTTATGTATAGTTGAAGGGATAGAGTGTAGACAACCACCAAAATAGGACATGAGCTGTGTATACTGCTTAGGCTACTATAAGGATTCATTCCATCTGTAGTAAGTCCAAGCCAAAGATTTCTAGGTTCATTGCCAAAAGTAGGAAATAACTAATCGATTTTCTTCCATTGTAAAGAATTTATTTGATGACAAAACTTTCCATCTAGTTTCCTTTCTTCAGCATGCCACCTAAGACTTTTTGCATCATTCTTGTTTGCAAACAATCGCTTGAACCTCGAAATTATTAGTAAATACCATAAAACATTTGCAGGAGGATTTTTGGTACTTACATCATCACTAGATTCACTATTTTTCACCTTATATCGTGATTCACAACATACAGGTCACTCATGCAGCTTTTCATACTCTCTTCTATTCAAGATGTAGTCATTCGGGCATGTGTGTATTTTTTTATACTCTATACCCATAGGACATATAACCTTCTTCACTTCATAGGTACCACTAGGTAGTGTGTTCCCTTCTAGTTGCATTTCTTGTTGTAACAACCCAAGTAATTCTGTGAAACTTTTATCAGTCCATCCATTCTTCGCCTTTAGATTAACTAACCTTAACACTGCTTCCAAATGTTCCAATTTACACCCAGGATACAAAGGCAAATCCGTATCTCGAGTCATGTTATCATACACATGTTCTCTTTCAAAAGATTCACATCTAATGTCACGTATCATGTCTTCCAACCCATCGTTCATTCCTTCATTAATTTCTATTATTTCAGACGCACTCAATCTCAACATCAATTCACCGTGCCATGTCTATGTTGTATAATTCTTGCAAAACCCATGACATATGATATGTTCTCTAATTTCCTCAACACTTAACTGTTTTACATTTAAACATTTCACACATGGACAATAAAATCTCCCGTTATTATTAAGAATATTTCTCTGACCAAATTCCAAAAAAGCTTCCACCCCGACTATATACGCATTACTTGTCCGTCTAGCATTATCTATTGGTACAAATGTTCTAACATCAACAACAAAACATCAATGGACATTAATGCCCTAACGAATCAGGGTATGAATTAAGCAACATAATCTTCTTGCTTAAACAACCTAAGTTACTAGGAAAATATACAAACTAAGTTAGTTACTAGGTAAATATAAAAACTAAGTGACTAGGCATTTTAACAAACATGTTCAAGGAAAAAATTAGTGGTCCAAAAGCTTATTTATAAAGTACTTACAATCATATGCATTACACTACATTAAGTTAAACAACTCTACATAATGCATAAAGCACCCCATTTTCATTACAAACATACCTACATTAAGCATTTACATGTGAAAAAATGAAAACCACACACACCATTTTTTTAAACACAATCATACCAAATTTTATATTTAAGTTCTCTTAGGCATTTTAACAAACATGTTCAAGGCAAAATTTAGTGGTCCACCTCAATCTCAACCATACATGCATACACATGTCCAAGGCAAAAACCTATTTTTAATACAAAAAATAATCATTTTCAACACAACTCAAGTTCTCTTGGGCATTTTATGTGACATCCCGGATAATTATAGAAAATTTTGTGAAGTGGAAATGTTAAAAAATTGTTTTTAAGAATTTATTGGATATTTTTAAGAATTATTGGTTTAGTATGAAAGGTGTGATTAGAAGAAGAGAGGTTTAATTAAAATCATTAAAGAAATCATAAAGGAAATGGAGAAATGACTGGCTGAGAAGGTAACCGGTTGGAAGTGATCGATTGAGAAGGTAACCGGTTTCCATGAGTTTAAATAATGGTTTCCTTCTCTTTCTTCAATCATTTGCGCAATTATTCACTCTCTTTTACGTGAAGTTTCTTCTTCTTCATCTGTTTCCTTTCTTCCTTTCCTTCCTCTATTGTTGCGAGCTGCATGCTCTGAGGGGAGGTCCATTTTGCATCAAACCTTGAAATAGTTACATAGCCGTGACAGTGGTTTCAAGGTGAGTTCTTTGGACCGTTTAAGTTTATTAGCTTATCCCTTTCATTTCTTTTCTGGACCAAATGGTCATGCATGTTGGGGTACTGTTCCGATCTCCACTCCTATTGGCTGTGAACCTGGAAATGGCCCTTTAACCGTGTGGGTGGTGGTGTGACGTTAACGTGTTTCACGTTCCAAACCTGTAGGTAGTGGAACGAACACTGGTGGAACGCTTAAGGAGGTTGCTGCTGGAACGGAGGTGGAACTGTGAACCCAAAAATTGTTGAAGCGTGGAACAGAGGTAAGGGGGTGTTCGGGTTATAATTAATTAGAATAGGACACTGTCCGAGTCGTTGGAAAGACTAAACCGGGTAAGAGATGATGCTGAGTGAAAATTATGTGAATGTGTATGAATGTATGTATGGATGTACACACCGATCGGTTTAGGATCGTGTGTGTGTGTGAGTGACAAGAAATATTTGATGTTGTTGCTGAATGAAAGCTGTGAATGTATGAGTATGCATGTATGTATGTGAACACCGATCAGTTTCTGATCGTGTGTAGGTGACTTGAGAAATATTTGATGTTGTGATAATTGAGATGATGCCGAATGAGTTGTATATGAATGTGTAAGGATGCATGTATGTGGGCACCGATCGGTTTCTGATCGTGTGTATGTGGCTTGAGCCGATTAAAATTTGAAATAATTGATGCTGTGACAATCGGTGTTTAATGGAAATATGATGTCGGGCTTGACAAGCAGGTCGCCCAGTGGTAATATGATAAATGGGCTTGACAAGTCGGTCGCCCTGTGTTGTGAGCACATGCCAGTTTCTGGTAGTTGTATTTGTTGATTGTTGATAATATTAAATGATTGAGATGTGATTATGTGGTATGGGATGGCCGACGGTATATGTTACCCTCGTTTTTGGCTTCAGTGGTCAAGCAGGACCCAGTTGAGCTACCCAGAGGTCTATGACCCAGTGGTTGAGGGGGAGTCAAGCAGGACTCGGTGAACCAAGCAGGGTTCACGGGGTGTCAAGTAGGACCCCCAGCTGAAGGCCGATCCTTTAGTATCCGGATACTAGGCGTCGATTTTATGTGAGAGTCAGTTGTGACATTTGATGAATTTATTAATTGAGAGATGTATGTTTGCCGAGTGCAGTTTGCTATATTTGCCGAGTGCAGTTTGCTATACTTGCCGAGTGAAGTTTGTTATATTTGCCGAGTGTGATGGCTATGTTTGTCGAGTGTGAATTAGTTTTAATTGCCGAATGAGAATTGAAATAATTGCTGAGTGATGTTATATTTACCGAGTGGTAAATTGGTTATAATTGCCGAATGAAAATTTAAATTATTGGTGAGTGATTTGATGTATTTGCCGAGTGTAATTTCATTTATTTGCCGAGTGATTGTTATATTTTCCGAGTGGAAAATTGTTATATTGCCGAGTGGAAGTTACTTGCTGAGTGTGATTGGCTAGGTTTGCAGTGTTAATTGCTATGATTACCGAGTGTGTGTATTGCTGAATGTTACTTGTTAAGATTGTCGAAGGAGAACTGTTATATTGCTGAGTGTGAATTACTATAATGCCGAGTGATAATGGATATATTGCCGAGTGTGAGTGTATTACCGATTGAGTTAATTGCTGAGTGAAATGTGCAGTTTTGAGGATAAAGCAATCGGACGGAGTTTATACTCGTATTTTATTTAAATTCCGTTCTAAATTAATTATGATGCTAAACACTCACCCTTGCTGTGGGTGAGTGTTTATGTGATCGGTGTTTATTTTATGAGTGGATTTGCAGTGCTGTAGCATAGTCGATTACCGGGCGAATCCCGCCGAGAGGATTTATTCTTGTCCGAGCAAGGGCTGAGAGAATCACTTCCGAGTGAAGAACGAGTAGAATGATTCCGAGTGAAGAAAGAGTAGAATGTTCCAAGTGAAGAAAAAATAGAACGTTTCTGAGTGAAGATTAGAGTGCTTCCGAGTGAAGGCGAGAATGTTTCCGAGTGAGTTATGGCCGAGAGAGCCTCTTCCGAGTGAAGTAAGGTTAGGGTGTTTTCCGAGTGATATAAGATTGAATGAACCTTTTCTGAGTGACGTATGGGTAAGCTGTTCCCGAGTGAGAGATGACCGAGTGAGAGAATCATTTCCGAGTGAACCCTGACTGTTTTCTTTCTTCCGCTGTTTCTAAATAACTCTATTTTATTAATGGATATATTTTGGATCGGTTTCAGTCGGTTATTGCTATTTTAAGCATGATTTTATTATTTTGAATGTATGAGAAAAGTAGATATTATTTTACATTAAAACCGAGTGGATTTTTATTAAAACGCGAAAAATCATTTTGGAAAAATGATTAAATTGACACGGGTGGTCACATTTGGTATCAGAGCGGTTCTTTCTAGAGCCGAGTGGATAGGCAAACCAAGTGATTGTGTGAGTCCTATACTGGACTATGTTTTGCATTTTATTGCATTGTACTTGTGGTTGTTTGTGCAGCTTGGCATCATTCCCTTGGCACTCCAGCGGCGTTGTATTATATGAGGTAAATATCCGACTCCCTGGTAGAGTATTGGTTATTAATGGTGAAGTGTTTATTCATTATAGAATTATTTTATGGCCAGGAAACTAGTCCTGGTAGAGGAGATGGCTTCTTCTCAGAATTTTCTGAATTGATGAGTAGGACTGAATCTGGTTTCACTCTTGATAAATTCCCGAAAAGGAATTCCCCTGCTTATAAAGGAGGGCATGACTACGGTGGGGTGTATGTTTGGATAAGAGAAACCGAACCAGCTCTTGAGTATTTCAAGTGCTCAGAGGAGTAGAAAGTACAGTTTGCAAATTACCGGTTGAAGGACGAGGCTAGGATATGGTGGTCTAGGACCAAAGTACAGATGAATATAACGAGTGAACTGCTGGTGTGGGTGAATTTTCGAAGGAAGTTTCTTGTCAAGTACTTCTCGGATAATTACAAAATCTGAAAGGAAATAGAATTTGAGGTTGGAACAGGGCCGAGTGTCAATGGCCGAGCACACTACTATATTTGACGAGCTGTGTGACTTCTATCATTCTTTCTTACTAGAAGGAACCGAGAGTAGTAAGTGTGCCAAGTATGAAGTGGGATTGTGAATTGGACTTTGTAGTGTGATTATGCTGATTGAGATTCAGGATTATCCGACTCTGGTGAACAAGAATAGGCTGACCGAGGAAGTGCAATTACAGAGGACCCTTCAGTCGGAAGATAAAAGGTCGTGAAGGCGAGAGGATCCAGTTTCAAGAAAATGGATCGGTTCTTTCGAGGCGGTAAGTCTTCCGCTACGTCTTCTTTCTCTTCTGGTCGGATTTCTACTGGCTGATCTGGTAGTCAGTCGGGTAGCCGAGCGTGCTATAGTTGTGGCTGAGGGCCATATTGTGAAACACTGTCCGACTGGACAAATCGTTTGTTTCCTATGTAGACAACCGGGACACCTTAGGCCCGATTGCCCACAGAGGCAGCAACTGAGTGGGCATGGTAACCGAGCCAACACTTCTGGGACTTGGGTGCTAATTTTCCGAGAGGAGGTTAAATCCTGTAATGAAATGAGAATAGTAAGTGCATTGGTAGCTGAGAATTCTTAATGAGAATAGTAAGTGCGTTGGTAGCTGAGAATTTCAACCTGGTCAGAATGACGATTGATATTAGTTGTTCATTCGGGTGTTGAACGTACTTGATGGATAGTACGAAAATTCTTTTAAGTGAAGGAATAAACTATTGCAATAAACTGTCCTGTATCGAGCTTAAGGTTAGTAAGCAAGTGGTGGTATGCTAGTAACGTCGAGCACCCAAAGATGTGGAAACATCAGTGGTATAAGTAAATAGAAGAGATTATAAAATAAATCGAAAAGGGAATGGATGAATAATAGGTGATGCAAGTTAGCAACGTTGTAATAAGGTTGACTTTCTAGGAGGGGTGAGCCTTCTGTAGTGATTCTACAAAGTGGTTTAAATGAACGTTACCAGTATGTCCTGTTCAAATTGATAGACGATTGATTAAGACATTGGGAGAAACTCTGAGTAGGTAATGGAGGACGGTGTAAGAATGCCGAATAAGTTGAAGGTAATAGACGAAGGGTGGTTAGTAATAATTTTCAGTGAGATAATTGATGAGGCGAGAATTCACTCGGAATAATTAAGAGAATGAATTGTGTGAGTGATGGTCGAGTGAAATATATATATATATATATATATATATATATATATATATATTGGACTGTTGTGTATATGATAAGGAGTAGAGAATGAAGAACATAGGACAAAGTAATTAAAAAGTGAGTGAGCAGGCAAATAATAAGAATGAATAGAAGTAACACCTAGTCGTGGGACTTTGCACGGATATTAATGTTACATGGGAATCATAGCGGCTGGCCACCATGGATTCCTTTTAACATTAATTCATTGTGAAGTTGCCAATAGGCATAGGTGAATGGATCAGGATGTAAACAGCTTGCATATCAATCAATGACGTGAATGGTTGGACTGTATACCCGATTTCCACCCGGCTTAACTATGAAGTGTTGAACGCTTGAGACTGATCACCTCAGGTAGTTACACTAGTGGTTGAGGTCGTGTGAAGTCGAGGAGACAGATGTGTTTTAGCCAACCTTGGGTGATCGGATTTAGAGAAGAGAAGTGTATGATTCGTATCTCCGAAGTCGGTAAGTGATTGGAGATGAGAAGTAAATAGAGATGAGATTTGGTGACTGACGAATAATGAGTATAGAAAAGTAAATATTGTGACGTGGTAGTCGGTATGAATTAAGGCTAGATTTTAGGAAGAATAGATGACCTTAAAAGGAAATCTGATGATTAAGTTTCTACTAAGGTACACTGAGTGGAGAATTTCCGGGTGAATTATGTCTGAGACAAGACCTTCCGGGTGAAGAAAAATTTTGTCCGAATGAGACACTTGAGTGAGGCAATCCGAGTGAAACTTCTTCGAGGGAAAACGTTTCTGAATGGATCGTTTTCAAGAGAAGTATTTCTGAGCGAAGCAAAGCTTTGCTTTTGAATAAGTATTTCTCGGGCCGAGACCTTTTTGAATAGTGACCGAATGGAGTATCTCCGAGTTGTGTGTCTTTCCGAGTGAGGTGTCTCTAAGTGTGACACTTTCCGAGTAGCATGGCACCGATTAAGATATACCGAGCGAGCCTTTTTCTAAGAAAAGTACTTCTGGACAGAAAGAGGAACTTCGAATGAGTATGTTTCTGAGTGAATAGTTCCCGAGGGGAGTAAATATCCGAGTGATGAATTCATTTGATTCGTGCTCGGATGTCTTAAAATTTCCGAGTGCTTGTGCTCGAGTCGTCTTCAAGATTGTCTTCGACTCTGAGTGATATTCTCAAGAGGTAAAGATGTGGAAATAACTGAAGGTAATAATGTAATTTGGAGATTCCGAGATCGAGTGGTGGTGCCTGCAAAAGGTGATTTCAGGCAAGCCGTGCTAACTGAAGCACATGAGTCCTTTTGGGTATTCATCCTGGTATTACAAAGATGTATTACGATTTGAAGAAGGAATTCTAGTGGTCGGGTATGAAGAAGGCAAAAATCGAGTTAATCCAAGAGATGAATGAGCAAGTTGCTCTAATCCGAGAGGGAATAAAGATTGCCCAAGACCGATAGAAGAGTTACTATGACAATCGGCATAGACCACTTGAATTTCAGATGGGTGACTGGGTGTTTCTGAAGGTTTCACCGACTAAAGGTGTAGGTCAGATATTGAAGCGCCACAAGCTTAATCCGAGACACATTGGGCCGTATCAAATATTGGAGAGAATCGGTAATGTTGCTTACCGACTGGATCTTCCCAGGCGTTAACTAACATCCATAATGTGTTTCATGTGTCACAACTCTGAGCGTATATTCTGAGTGATTCGATGATTGTGCCGAGTGATTCTATTGAATTGAAGGAAGACCTGACGGTGGAAGTTACACCGATCGGTATTGAGGAGTATCAAACCAAACGGCTAAGGAACAAAGAGGTACCATTAGTGAAGGTGAAGTAGCAGAATTTGAATGGGGTAACCTACACTTGGGAATTGGAATCGGACATGAGACAGGTGTACCCCAATCTTTTTTAGTAGGTGCGTTGATTTCGGGGACGAAATCCCTTTTTAGGGGGGGTGGATGTGACATCCCGGATAATTATAGAAAATTTTGTGAAGTGGAAATGTTAAAAAATTGTTTTTAAGAATTTATTGGATATTTTTGAGAATTATTGGTTTTGTATGAAAGGTGTGATTAGAAGAAGAGAGGTTTAATTAAAATCATTAAAGAAATCATAAAGGAAATGGAGAAATGACCGGCTGAGAAGGTAACCGGTTGGAAGTGACCAGTTGAGAAGGTAACCGGTTGGCATGAGTTTAAATAATGGTTTCCTTCTCTTTCTTCAATCATTTGCGCAATTATTCACTCTTTTTCACGTGAAGTTTCTTCTTCTTCATCTGTTTCCTTTCTTCCTTTCCTTCCTCCATTGTTGCGAGCTGCATGCTCTGAGGGGAGGTCCATTTTGCATCAAACCTTGAAATAGTTACGTAGCCGTGACAGTGGTTTCAAGGTGAGTTCTTTGGACCATTTAAGTTTATTATCTTATCCCTTTCATTTCTTTTCTGGACCAAATGCTCATGCATGTTGGGGTACTGTTCCGATCTCCACTCCTATTGGCTGTGAACCTGGAAATGGCCCTTTAACCGTGTGGGTGGTGGTGTGACGTTAACGTGTTTCACGTTCCAAACCTGTAGGTAGTGGAACGAACACTGGTGGAACGCTTAAGGAGGTTGCTGCTGGAACGGAGGTGGAACTGTGAACCTAAAAATTGTTGAAGCGTGGAACAGAGGTAAGGGGGTGTTCGGGTTATAATTAATTAGAATAGGACACTGTCCGAGTCGTTGGAAAGACTAAACCGGGTAAGAGATGATGCTGAGTGAAAATTATGTGAATGTGTATGAATGTATGTATGGATGTACACACCGATCGGTTTAGGATTGTGTGTGTGTGAGTGACAAGAAATATTTGATGTTGTTGCTGAATGAAAGCTGTGAATGTATGAGTATGCATGTATGTATGTGAACACCATTCAGTTTCTGATCGTGTGTAGGTGACTTGAGAAATATTTGATGTTGTGATAATTGAGATGATGCCGAATGAGTTGTATATGAATGTGTAAGGATGCATGTATATGGACACTGATCGGTTTCTGATCGTGTGTATGTGGCTTGAGCCGATTAAAATTTGAAATAATTGATGCTGTGACAATCGGTGTTTAATGGAAATATGATGCCGGGCTTGACAAGCAGGTCGCCCAGTGGCAATATGATGAATGGGCTTGACAAGTCGGTCACCCTGTGTTGTGAGCACATGCCAGTTTTTGATAGTTGCATTTGTTGATTGTTGATAATATGAAATGATTAAGATATGATTATGTGGTATGGGATGGCCGACGGTATATGTTACCCTCGTTTTTGGCTTCAGTGGTCAAGCAGGACCCAGTTGAGCTACCCAGAGGTCTATGACCCAGTGGTTGAGGGGGAGTCAAGCAGGACTCGGTGAACCAAGCAGGGTTCACGGGGTGTCAAGTAGGACCACCAGCTGAAGGCCGATCCTTTAGTATCCGGATACTAGGCGTCGATTTTATGTGAGAGTCAGTTGTGACATTTGATGAATTTATTAATTGAGAGGTGTATGTTTGCCAAGTGCAATTTGCTATATTTGCCGAGTGCAGTTTGCTATACTTACCGAGTGAAGTTTGTTATATTTGCCGAGTGTGATGGCTATGTTTGCCGAGTGTGAATTGGTTTTAATTGCCGAATGAGAATTGAAATAATTGCTGAGTGATGTTATATTTACCGAGTGGTAAATTGGTTATAATTGCCGAATGAAAATTTAAATTATTGGTGAGTGATTTGATGTATTTGCCGAGTGTAATTTCATTTATTTGCCGAGTGATTGTTATATTTTCCGAGTGGAAAATTGTTATATTGCCGAGTGGAAGTTACTTGCTGAGTGTGATTGGCTAGGTTTGCAGTGTTAATTGCTATGATTACCGAGTGTGTGTATTGCTGAATGTTACTTGTTAAGATTGTCGAAGGAGAACTGTTATATTGCTGAGTGTGAATTACTATAATGCCGAGTGATAATGGATATATTGCCGAGTGTGAGTGTATTGCCGATTGAGTTAATTGCTGAGTGAAATGTGCAGTTTTAAGGATAAAGCAATCGGACGGAGTTTATACTCGTATTTTATTTAAATTCCGTTCTAAATTAATTATGATGCTAAACACTCACCCTTGCTGTGGTTTTCAATTCTTAGTAACCAGTGACAGGGAGGAGGTCGGAGCCATGGAGGTGCGCCAAGCGGAGGATTGATGCCAAGGCACCGAGTGACTTTGAATGAATTGTGTAATATGTATATAATGGGTTTTCCGAGTGTGTGATGCTACATGTTGCCTATATGTTGAATTAAATTTTAATCGGTATGCTGATTGATGTGAGTATAAATTGTTGATGTTATGTGATCGGTGTTTATTTTATGAGTGGATTTGCAGTGCTGTAGCATAGTCGATTAGTAGGCGAATCCCACCGAGAGGATTTATTCTTGTCCGAGCAAGGGCTGAGAGAATCACTTCCGAGTGAAGAACGAGTAGAATGATTCCGAGTGAAGAAAGAGTAGAATGTTCTGAGTGAAGAAAAAGTAGAATGTTTCCGAGTGAAGATTAGAGTGCTTCTGAGTGAAGGCGAGAATGTTTCCGAGTGAGTTATGAGTTGAAGAGGCACACAAACTGTTATTATGAGTTGAAGAGGCACACGAACATTGTTATTGCGAGTTGGAAAGGCACAACGTATAGAACATTTATTGCGAGGCACAACACATAAGGGACAATGTATAGAATTCAAGGCACAACACTTTTACCACGAAATAATAAGGCACAATAGGGCATCACACGAATAGAATGCAAGGCACGCATTGTTATTGCGAAATATAATTTAATGACACTTTCCACATCGATTTTTAATAAAACTGATATGGAATCCCTTCAAATAAGCACGTCACATGGGCGGGTTCTAAAAATTTTTCTGACCTTCCACATCAGTTTCATAAGAAAACTGATGTTAAATAACATAAATTATTTTCAATTTTTTAATTTTATCAAAAGGTAACCTGTCATGTGGTGTGCGTTTAGTCAAGATGAGGAACAAGGATATCAAATTAGCTTTCTGAAATTCAAAGCCAAGTGTCTGAAGCTGAGTCTCAAAACAAAGAGCACGAATAGAGTATGTAGTTTATGTGAAAATTGATTATCAATAAGTATTGAGCAGTGTATATATACAAATGTAATGTCAATAATGTTGCACAAAAAAGAAAATCTACATACCTTCGTTGAATCAACTCCTTTCTTTATCACTTGAGGGATACTTACTGAACATAGGGTTTTGTTAACCTTTGAGATTGAATAGGGATTTCATTCAACCTTTGTTTCTGTGTAAATGAATAACCTTAAACAAACCTAAGAGCCAAAAAAACAAGATAAATCTAAGAGAAAGAAGGATTGAGTGATAGAGACCGAGACGAGCTGAGAAAGCGAGACGATGGTGAGAGAGTTAGAGGGTGAGGAGTAGGGAGTCATGAGAGACCCAAAAACTATTGAGTCAAAGCACAACTAGTCGAGAGCTTGAAGAAAAATCATAATGAAGAACTCCTCAAGTTTAAAAAACTAAACAATAGGCTGAGAAACAGGAACACAATCTTGATCACAAGTCTGAGGAGATATACGATTTGAAGAAAATTCAACAAGATCTGGAGTCTAGCTTATAAGAAAAAGAATCGTACGTTGCGCATTTGAGTTTGAAGAATAGAAAGATCCATCCGAATTGTGTCGATAGTTTGCTCAAATTAGAGGGCGATGATAATGTTTTAGTTTTCAGGGTTTCAAAAATAGGTATTATGAATTTTCAAAAATACCCCTAAAAGGTGGAGAGAGAAGATGATAATGTTTTAGTTTTCAGGGTTTCATCGCTTAGTTTTTAAATTGGAGGGAATATTTTTTAGGGGGATAGTTGAAAACTCTAGAATATATATTTTATTTATAAAACCTCAACAAAATGAATTTAAAACATCTTTCTTATATTTTAATTACAAAGGGAAAGTCTCGTGAATTGGAGGAAATTTCTTATGGAAAGTATTTGTAAATTGGGGAGGTTTTAATAACCTCTATTGAATAATATAAATAACCTCCCTTAAAACTTTTATTTAAGGAGTAAATAAACCACCTTCGGTGAATAAATTAAAAAACTCCATTATAAATTTAATTTAAGGAAGTTGGAAAACCCCTCTATAAATTTATTAGCGGAGGTTTCCAAAACCTCCTATAAAAAGCCTCCGTATTTCACCTACTTTTTGTAGTATCTAATAAATATTATCATTATAAATATATTCAATAAAAATATAATAAGAAATATATTTAAAAATTATGATTATTATATTTTAAAAATATATAATATAAATTTATATTTTATCATTCACATTCTCCTCATACATGTTGCATATAAACTAATCAAAACAATAGAAATTGTTATCTTATATAAATAACATTTGGCTTTTATAAATTTAACAAAAGTTGTGGTTCAATGATTTTGTAATACTATATCTGTTCAGGTCTCTCACCTATTACAATATTTTTTAATTTTTAATTTTACTTATCAATCAATGAATATTTGATATTGTATATTATTAATAAATGTATTAGTATTTAGTAATAAAGACATTTACTTGCATGTTGTATATTTTTTATGTTGGTAAATACGAAAAAAGAAAACTAGGAACTAAGGCAATCATAAAGCAACAAGCCCCCCACTGCTAAAGGAGGTGAAACCAGCATAGTAAACTGCCGACTACAAGAGAACACCATCCGAGCAAGAGAATCCGATCCCATGTTCATCTCTCTAACCAATTGAAACACAAATTCCAAATTCGATTCAAAATATCACCAATATAACCATCCCTTGGAACACCATCATTCACCAGCTCAAAACTAACCAAACAAATTAAATTCATATATATCAATTGCTATATTTATATTTTTAGAAGTTGTGAGTAGCTTAATAATCGGTTTTTTATGTGACGGATCATGGGTTGTATAACACCCCTAGTTTTTCTGTACTCGAATCTCGATGTGATCGACATAATTAATAAAAATTGTGAATAAATTTTTCGCGTTTGAAAATATTTCTAAGACATCACCATGACCACATCATGACCCAAATCACAGAAAAACCAGAGAGTGAGATTATAAAACCTGAAGCTGGATCGATAAATAAATTGCCCATAACGGTATACAAAAATAATAGAGTTTACAGCGGAAGAAGAATATGTATACCGGGCACACGCCTAGTCCCATATATGACGATATGAGAAAAGGCTCGGTAAAACACGCAATGGCATATCGTAAGCCTAATAGACATCCATCATCCTTTTACATAATTATATAAGCATGTAATGCCTAAGATATAATTACATATACATAAATATATTCATCTACATTCGGGGATCTTCTCCCGACTATCACAACCATCAATTAACATCATTCAATTTTAATCCTTCTAATACACATCAAATCATCTCTTACATTCTATATATATATATATCATTCATCAATTCAATGGAGTAACTTATACATACTCAAAATCTCTAAATCATCTATACAATCATATACAATTTATTCATTACACAAGAATCCATAAATGATGCCGGCCAAGGCACTTCCATCACCACTATTTACCTTCACCCAAGCTTTAATTGAAATCCGAACTCATCCCATGGTAACCTGCATCACAATGCTAAAAAAGAAAACCACATGGGGGAGGAAGTTATACATTCAAAATGACGAATAATATATATATATTGTGATCATGTGTATATGCATACAAACGTCATGTGTGCTTTGCTATCAAATCATCAAATCATCATTCATATATCATCTTATTATTATAATAGGCCTACATGCCTCATGAATCACAATTCATATCATAATCAACCACAACATATACACAATCATATACCACCACCATGGGCCATCACATCGTCAACATGGACCATTCTGGCCCTTCATTAGAGCCACCATGGGCTAACATCATCATCATCAATTATAACAATTACGCCCTTCAAACATTGGGCCACAACATATATATATCGTCATATTCACATCATTTCATTTATTCATATTATTTATTACCTTTATGTGGTCTTTCGGTATATTAAATTACCCTTCTCATCAATACCATCTCATCATCTCAATCATCATCAATCGTCATCATATTAAGGCATATCTCCATGCTATATGCAAATGCTCTTATGGCTAATGCATATGCACAATGGAATAATCAACAACAAATGCGGATCCGACTGTGGGAATAAACACCAAGTTGTGGGTCAAGCATAGGTGTGCTACTATGCCCCTACTGCAGTAGTAAAATGTGTACACATATCTCAAAGCATGCATGCATCTCAACAACATCTTTTACTGGTACCAAACCGCTATCGCCCATCTGTAGCACTAGTCACCCTGTGACTTGCGGATCAACATCGTGGCCTCAACTACCACAAGTGCTACGGGCCCCTCCCGAACACACATCGAGAGAGCCGTGCCCCATCGGACACCGAGGTAAACTCGCTCACCATAGAGCCGCCCGCCCACTGGGCCCGCCACATAGGGTGCCTCGTCACCAAACTATGGATAGCTTCGTGACTCATACATCGAGTCACAGGGGAAAATCACAATACGCTCGTGCACTGAGCCGCCCTCCCACTGGGCCCGCCTAGTGGAACCCCCTAATATTCCACATAGACAGCTATGATATGCCATGGATGCAATGCAATGCAATTCAAATGCAAGCTCACCCTGTGCATCCTAAATGCCACTCATCAATCTCCATCATCATAATCACCAACACCACCATATACACCATAGTGGGTTTTATCTTTATTGGCTTTAGTCATTATTTTCAAGTTTTAATGTGGCATTTCCATCTCAACATTTTTCATATATATATTTCACATCATATACGCAAGTCAACACTTGCAATCAACCATAACGGCATTACAATAATCATATAATTACATACGGGCCCCTCAAGGCATGTCATTCATATAATTGGCACTCAATGGCCACAAACATCATCCATAGTAATCTACACATGGATATCAGAGGCATAGCAATAAACATAATATTAATCCACACATGTGGCAACACAGTATTACAAATTACATATATATGTATCAACAATCATATTTGCCTCACACACATGCAAGTCAATTACTTGCACCCATCATAAAAGCATCATAATAATTCTCAATAATTATCAATTTGCCATTTCAATTAATTCAATACATATACATGGCAAGGCAAGCATGAGTATCCATCACATACAACAAATCACTATTCAATTTACTCATGCAATTTGAATGTTAACTTCTCTCCTACCTCAAGGGAAGAGTCGAACGGTTCCAATGCTCCGAATGCTCCTTCACATCATCCGGAATACGATCTACATACCATATGTAAGTATATTCACATGATTAATAACCATCATAATTCTAAGCACTTGTTAGCTTATTATAAAGCTTAACCCCAAGTCCTAGACTTGTTAAACATCAACTTATGTAATTGTGTTAGGCTTCGGGAATTCCTTTCCCAAAGCCAAGATCCTCTAGATCTTAAAGGGTCAACCATTCCCAATTACAACAGCATCACATTTATCCCTCATCCATAATGCCATCCATATTACCTTTAGTGAATCCGTTCGTTTTTTCCATAATAATAGAGGTCTTAGGCAACAATGAGCCCGTGATAACTTTCAACATTAGGACATGAGAAGAGTTCATTTTTAGCCTTAAAAACATAGGGACACGTCATAAATATCACCTATTAGTCTCAATTTGATAACCATAAAAAGTTGGGTTCAAAACCCTCTTAAACTTGAATTTTATGACGTAGTAGGTCCGGTGTTTTATGTCTAATGAGAGTTAGAAAACTCCAATTAATGTGAGACCAATTCTCACACCTCCGTAACACAATTATCTACAACTTTCATGAAGAACTCGGAGGCCAAAAATGTCATTAAGATGCCCAAACAGGCCAAAAACAGCAAAGAAAACAGACCAGTTGGAAAAACAGCACAACAGTGGCCATAACAGGGCTCTGAATCGATTCAGACTCGTGTGAATCGATTCGAGCGTCCCAAAATCTCAAATTTTGACAAACAGAGGGCCTTGAATCGATTCAAACTCGTATGAATCGATTCAAACACCCCTGGAGCCCAAAATAGTGAAAACAGTACCTCTTGAATCGATTCAAAGGGTCTTGAATCGATTCAAGACAGCCCTGCTGCTGTTTTTATGCAGAACAACACCAAAATTTCAACTTCCAATCACCCAATCTCATTCAATTCAAATCCAATGACCATCAAAATTTGTCACAAGCTAAAATATATTATTTGTGACGTGTGGCCACCGGCCTCACATGAAAATTCCCAAAAATGAGGAACTTATGCGCATAAATGCGTTTTACCCATTTAGAGGCACTTTTATGCAACTCAAAGGCCTATTCTCAATGGAATTGGTCCATTCCAATTCCTACAAGTCATAAACTACATATATAGGCTATTGGAGCTATCACATGCCATTCCATTCTCATAAAACTCTATTTGCCTCTATTAGTTTCTCAATTATGCATAAACCTCAAACTTATCACTAATACCATCACAATGGCTATCACATTCAATGCCAATCATCCACATAAATTCTCAATTCACAAAACACATACTTCATCCCCTCAAGGATGGTTCATTAACATGTACATATTTCAACCCCTCATGGGTTATTCATCATCATATATACACATACATTATCATCAATAGCCAACAATTTGCCATTCATATCATTCCACTAAAAACATGGCATATATCAAGGCCTACTTATTCATTAACTCAAGTATCTATTTTCTTAATCCATTATCAATGGCTTGCAACCATTTTTAACATCATCATAAACATCAACAATCCAATTTAATTCTTCCAACCTCATTAATCAACACCAATGCTTCAAACATTCATCTCCTCATATAAAATCATTCTTAAGACATCAATAATCATCAAAATCACCTATTTAGATAAGACCCCCAATTTATCATACTTAGGGTTTTCATCAAAACTCAATAACCATTTCTAATAACCACCAATCTCCATCATTAACAACACCCACACACATATTATCATGGGTTTTCACTAAAAATCCTTTTTCATGGCATTATTACTAATTTCCCCCAAATCCTAGGGTTAGGGTTTCATTAAAATCAAGCACATACATAATTGATCACCAATCTTCCATCTATTTCCAATATACATGCATCTACTACATTTGTCCCTCATGAAAATCTCATATTCATGGCCACCCACCTTAGGGCTCATACATTAAATGCTTCTAATTAACACCCATTCACTTGTATGGCTCCCAAACTCATACTACCACATATCTATGGCAAAAACTCAACTAAATGATAAGTATTTCTTACCTCACACCCAAAAATGAAATGGGTCCAAGAAGAGGGAGAGAGTGCTGTGAAAATGGAGGGGGTAAGAAGAGAGGAACTTCAAGCCTCAAGCTTCCTTCAAGACCCTTCAACGAAAATGGAGATGGATGAAGGTGACACCACCTTGTCTAGAGTTTTGGAAGAAGAAGAGATAAAGAAGGAGAAGGAAAAGTAGAGAAAAGAAGAAGAGGAATGGTTTCCACTAAAAGAAGAAGAAGCCAACGTGAAGTTAGAAGGGAATTTGGGCTTTTGGGTTTATTTTTAATTCCATTCATTAAAATTCATCGTTTTTCTACAAACAGGTTCTCTGTTTGGGCTCAATACTATATCCAAAAATTATTCCAAAGATATATTCGGATTCCCCGTAATATTCTTTACTGCCCTGACCAATAGCATCTCAATCGGAGATACTTGGTCCGACACCCATATCTCAGTCGGGTCAGTTTTCAGCTTATCCGGTCTGCATAAATCACCCATAGTCCTAAAAATCTTAATTCAATTATTTCTAATATATTAGGACATTAAATAATGCTCAAATAATTTTCTAAACACTCAAAGACCCATCAAATATTTATTTCCACTTAGTGGGTCCCATATTATCTGTTAAATCACCCAATTCCGGTAAATTTTAATTTACCGATAGTTCATCTCTAATGTCTATAAATTCTCCCATAATTATTCATCCATAAATAATTAATTATCCTCTTCCAATAAATTTATTTCCTTTAAAAATCCGGGTTGTTACATGTTGAAGTCTTATCTAATGTAATTTTTAAAATTTTAATTTTACTTATTAACCAATAAACATTTAATATTTTAATAATTTACATGGGATTGATTGTATTAATTAGAAATCTAACATATCTAAATTTATTTTTAAAAAATTGTAAATCCAATATATGATTAAGTGTCACACAATGTCTTTTTAAGTCATATCCTGTCTAGGTTCATTCTTTTTCTTTGTGTGTGTTCATTCCTATCCGATACAAATCAGTATAAAAGGAATTTGATTAATCATCCACATATTTGTATATTAAAAATTTTAGAAATAATATTTATTAAAATTGAAAAAAATCGGATAAAGATAGAAATAAATTAAGGAATTTGGAACCATTTAGGTGGTTTGTGATTACAGAACCTAAGATTTTACCCAATAATATTCAGGCTGAACCTGTTTTTTAATATGGTTTAACCTGAATATTTCATCTTACCATCGTTACCCTTATCCAAAAAATTTAAATAGAGGATGTAAAATAAAAACTTCTAATAACTTAATTACAAACTTATAAGTTTAAAGTTTAAGGCGTTGGGTTTAGGATTTAAAAATTTGTAAATTATTTGATAAACATAAAAAAATAAGAAAAACATATAACTTTTAAAAAAGTAATTAATAAACTTTTGAGAAGCTAACGAGACATATTTATAACTTTTTAATAATTATAAGTTATAGTTAATATTTCAGTTAACATATTTATTTTCATCTCTTTTTTTATCTAGAGACAAGTTTAATCTGTCACATGTAATTATAATATTATATTTTTTATTAGCAAAGATCATTTTTAATAATTCTAGATAGTTTGAATTTATTTTGTGTCATTTCTATTTAAATAAATTACCTAAAAACAATGAGTTATTAAGGTTATAAATTACAACCTATAAACTATTTTTAAGAAAAGATAATACTACGGTCCATTAATTTTAAACTAAATGTGAAACAAAACACTGTAAGCACTTATAATCACAACTCACAAAGATAATGAAGTATCTAGCCAAAACCTCCTTATAAAGAAAAAAGATCGTAAGTTATTTTTAGCACTAGTTAAACAATCCGTACAAATCTTTCTATCGTGTCAACTTCGGTCTCAAACGTGCAAGTTGAACAGTGATAATATTAATTACTTTTGGAAGCTTAATCCATATTTTCTTGCTTAACGAGTGGTCATTACTCATTACTAAACTTGAAGTTGAAATGGAGATATGATGATCGATTGAATATTTGATCGCAGAGTGGAAGGGGTTGACTCCCTTTCTGTGTCTGAAGAAATAGAAGCCCAATACAACTTGGATACCAGAAAAGGGCAATTAATGTGGTACATCATTTATTTTTTTCAGTAACAAATTAATGTGGTATCAAATCATAAAAGCAGTAGTTGGAAATGATGAAAAAATAAGAAGAGAGAAAAGAGTGAGTGCTCAGATATTTTTCAGTTTTATTTTATGTCCCTCTGTTGACTGATGAGTTTATGATGTGGACTTGTAAAAAGGGACCATGGTGGTCTTTTTCAACAGAGACCGTCAGATATAATCTATTTAATTGAATGGCTAGGATTATGAGAAGGTATCGGTGATAACCAATATATGACATTGTAATTTTACAAAATGATCCTTACTATAGCATGTTGCTCAGATAAATTGTTACCATTATTGGATCTTCTTTTTATATTGTTAACAGTTAAGATTAAAAATATTACATTGTTACTCTTTTTAACAATTAATCCTTGTTTGGTATATGAATTGTGATGTTCTCTGCCTTCCATCCAAATGTCCAGTTTCACCATTTTGACACTCAATGCAATCCAGATGGTATGCTTAATCTTCATCTCCACTAGTGGAAAAAATGACTTTAATCACGGTTAAAAAAGGCTTTTAATCACGGTTGAACAACCGTGGTTAAAAGTGGGCGTGGTTGTATATCAGGATATTTAATCACGGTTGAACAACCGTGGTTAAAAGTGGAGTGGATATAACCACGGTTGCCCCTAACAACCGTGATTAAATGTACTGGACCAAAAAAAAAATTAAAAATCGTGGTTATCATCTTCACCATTCAGAAACAGCAAGAACACAATGAACACCAACACCAGAAATAAGAAACGCAGCAAGAACGCAAGAAACAAAAACAGAAGAAAAGTAAATGAATGAAACAAGAAATGAAGAAAAGTAAATGAATGAAACAAAATCAGAACAACCACAAGAAACAAGAAACAAGAAACAAGAAACAAGAAACAAGAAACAAGAAACAAGAAACAAGAATGCTACTGCAAAACGAAGAACACAAGTATAAATCTAAAATGTAAACCTGTAAATAAGCAATGGCGTGCGATGGGAAACCTGTAAATGGCATATGAAAAATAGTGAGAAGTCACATAATAAACAAATCTAGAACGTAAATAATGAAATGTAGATGTAAATGGAAACATGAAAACAGAGAAGAGAAACCTTACAGAGAAGAAGGAGAGAAAAGAGAGTTAGGCGCGCTCATGAAATTACGAAATTTAAAACGAAAAGGAAGCTATAATCACGGTTACACAAGGAACCGTGGATATATGTATAACCTATAACCACGGTTATGAGAGTACCCGTGGATATATGTATGACCTATAACCACGGTTACTCCAGGACCCGTGGTTATATATATGTATGACCTATAACCACGGTTACTCCAGGACCCGTGGTTATATATATGACATATACCCACGGTTGAACAAGGGACCCGTGGTTATATGTGAAAATCTTATTTTGGCATTAGAAAACACCATAAAAAATTTTAGAATTTTTAGAATTTATTTGGTAGGTAAAGTAGAAGCCTAAAAATCCAAAAAATAAGCAAATAAATCACAAAAAATAAAAAATTTTGAGAAAACAAGGGTTTTTTGAAGATCTGAGCAACCCCAACTGGCATAGCGAGTTGGAATGAATGCGGATTTTTTTTCTACCCCAAAATCATATGCAGCAATAAGGATTCTGAGTTTTCTAGCTCAAGTTATGCTCGTTTGAAGTTTGCCGATTTTTGTCGTCACAAAATTTTTGTATCTCTCACTCAAAAATTTATTTTTCAAAAATTCCAACTCGAATGGCTAATAAGTACCAAAAGAAGTCATGACGCAAAAAATCAGATCAAAATTCCATGTTTTTCTATTTTTTTGGATTTTCCTAAAAATAAGGTGAATAATATTTTGACATATAACCACGGTTGTCAAACAACCGTGGTTATAGACACACTTTTAATCACGGTTGCCTAACAACCGTGAATAAAAGTTTTCCCAAAAATTTCAAAAATGCCACCGCGTCATGACATATATCCACGGTTGTCATACAACCGTGATTATAGAGACTTTTAATCACGGTTGCCATAACAACCGTGATTAAAAGTTTTCTTAAAAATTTCAAAAATGCCACCGCGTCATTTTTAATCACGGATACACACTAATCCGTGATTATACCCCCGTGGTTGTATCCATTTTTTCCACTAGTGCTCTCGCATGCATAATTCCTTTTAATGTACAACAAACAACTTGTCCCTTGTTCATTCATTGTTAAGGGACAATGAATAACTTTTTATTCAATTTGCGATGTCATTCAAATATGGATGCGATGTTGTAATTGGCTAGGAGTTAAAGGACCTTTGTAGGCAATTTGTAAGGGCAATTTCAATCATTTGTTTGGCATATTCATGAAAAGTCAGAATTATGGATTGTGGTTTGGTTTTCGTGTGTGGAGCATACATTGTAAGAAATGGCTTGGTGTTTATGTAGATGTTGTCAACCCTCTTTGCATTTTCAAATTGGTAAAACTGAGATCATGGATCTCTGAAAAAAAAAAGAAAAGAAAAATTATCTACCCTTTTTTAGTAATCGGACGCATTCGCATGTTATGGTAGAGAAAAGATTTATTCAATAACATAATGGAAAATCATGGAAGAAAATGAATTTGGAACAATTGGAAGTAGGAACTCATTTTTCATGAGAGTTTGTGTAGATAATTTGTGTTAATATCACCTATCAGTGTTAAACTGTTCAAAGCTTCGATGCTCAACTATTTTTAAGAATACGATGTTTTCTATCTTTCCAACATAATGTCCACCTTCACATTTTTTCGGGGATCTCATGTTAATCCTCCTTAACATCTATCAATCAGAAATTTGAGAAAAATCAATGAATGCAAGCAAAAAACAAGCAATGCTCACCTCAACACGACCCATTTTTAAGTTTTTTAATTACAAACATGATTGGTGCTCAAACGAACATGATCATCTCCAAACGGGAGTGTAATACTCTTGGTTACATCTTAATTTCTACAAGTCTCCAAGGATTCATAAATTTTTAAAGTTTTTTTTTTAAAAAAACAATAAAAGCATTGTTTCAAAACAAGAAATGTGATCGTTGAAAATTTTATATTAAGTAAAGGGAAACTATCAAAATAAATTACATACTATAAATCAATAATTTTTAAAATACCTTGTGATGATCATTATGCTATTAAACAAATTTGTAGAGTAATATATCATTACATTCATCCATAATAAGAGAGATAACTAATAAACATTTTTAGAAAAAGAGGAAACTCCATGGCCCAAGAGTAGTTATTCAATAATTGAGTTTATTCGTTGGACTATAGTATCCATACAAGTTTCTTATGTAGAACGTACTATATTTATCGTCCAGATCCTTCAATCCTCCACTCTGTATGGACCATCAAATTGAAAACATATGAAACAAAACACAAAGAAAGGAGTGAGAAACAAAATATAATATGCATGAAAGAAATAGGCATAAACAATAAAGGGTTTTCACAAATATAATAATTATATTAATCATAATCATACACACAAACAATTATGAATGTATATAAATGCAGTTTGATGTTTTTAAACTATGATTCATTTTATCCATGTATGTGGGCCCTTAAAATTTTATTTTGTACTAAGCCAATTATGAGTTGATACTGTTCTTCAAAATCCGGATAATATAACGGCCCATAAGGCAAAAGAACAACTCTACTAACATGGAAACACTTAGAGACTTGTTAGAGTGAGAGAGTTTATTGTGAAAGTACCCGACACTAAGGAGCGACCCCAGGTCCCTGAAGCATTCTTTCACACTTTCTCATCCCAAGACTCGCAATTGAACCCCCTCTATTGTATCATCAGTTTCTATAATCTATCCCTAGGCAATATCATATATTTTCTCTTTAGAGTTATCATGATGCATGAACTATTCACATATTGAGTTGTTTAATGTAACATCCCGTGTTTTTATATTTAGAAAGACTAAGCATATGAGTAAATGAATTTAAATTATGGAACTTTGAGCATTATGTGGCATTTGTCTAATTCCAAAATGGAATAAAAAGGGAAATTGAGGTTTTTACCTAATGCGTAGCGTCGGAATGGAATTTTGACCCTGACACAGCGCCAGGGGGACGCGTAGGGTCATCTTCATAATTAAAATTTAAAGTTCCAGAAACAGCAATGCAAAACAGAAGAGAGAAAAGGAGTTTAAGTCGGTTCTTTCTTTTCTTTTCCCTCTGAGGTTCAAGGCATGAATTTAGGCTAACTTTTGGTGGAATCATGGGGTTAATTGCAGACTAGAGATGGAAAACACGAGGTAAACACGTGAAATTTTCCAATTTTTAGTTTTGGTGGAAGTTTCTTTCTATTACTAGTTTTCCTTGAAATTTGAATAAGATTTAAAATTTGAGATTCTGAATCGGTTAAAAGGTCTTTTAAGGTTCTTAAATAAAGAATTAAATGATGGAATTAAATTCTATTTTACATAGACTACGAACGAAATACCAGAGGTTTAATGGAATTAGGAGTTTCTTGAAATAATTGATAGTTTTAGTAAGGGTAAGCTTATGAAGCTTTAAGAATTGAGTTTCAAGTATTTCTTAAGTTAAGTTAGGATTTTGGGTGGTTAATTTCCTAAATCTCTTTCATAATTTTACGTATTTAGTGCTTTGGCGCAACGATGCTCGCAGGAGAATTAAAAAGCATAGGAATTAAGGTAAGGGGAGTGTAGTATTATGCATTTACTTAAGGTTTATGGAATTTTATATTGTAAATTATTTGTGTATGTATATATTTTATGTGAGATTATATATATAGTTGAAATATGTTAATAGTGGTGTAATGTATTTGATGAATATGATTGGTGAAACAATGATAATGATAATAAGAAAGTGATGAATTGTAACAAAAAAAGGTTTATGAAATGAGATGATGAAATATATGATGTGTTTATGAGATATGTGTATATAAGACGTTATGAATAATTAATGTTAATTGATGTGATTATTTTATAAATTGAGATTGAATTTGTGAATTTAAGATTTGGTGTGTGATAGTGATTATGAGAAAATATTGATTGGTGATGAAAATTGAGATTTATGAGAATACATGAGATTTGTATGAGAAAGTGATGATAAAGAATATGTTTTATGCCTGGAGATGGCTTTTATGCCGGGACGGAGTTGTATGAGTTTGAGATAATTACATTCATGTTATATGTTGTATATGCATGTTATATAGTGTGGACAACTATTCGATATGTACTACCCTTCACTTTTGGCTCCAACGGTCTATGTAGAAATCCAGTTGAGCTACCCAGTGGTCTAGGTAGAGACCCAGTAATTGAGGTGGGGAGCCGATGTGTGGCTCGGTGGACCAGGTAGAGTTCACGGGATACCGATGTTTGACTCCCAGCTGGTAGCTGCTCCTTTAGTATCCGAATACTAAGTGTCGTTTTATGTGACTGGACCATGGGAGTCAATTATGATTAATTTATGTTAATGAAACTTGATTTTTGGAAATGATGATCATGAGTATTGATATTTGATTGTGATGGTGAAAGTTGATATTGAGACTTGATTTTTGAATTTGAGATTTGATTTATAATAATGGTGTCTGATTTATGATATCATAATTGACTTATGATGATGATGATTAATTTATGATATCGTGATTACGTATGATGATGTTAATTGACTTATAAGATTATGATTCATATATGATGATGATGATATAATTATAGATAATGATTTTGATGAGTTGCGAGCTTACTGGAAATTGGTTTAAAAAGAATTAAAGGGTTAATAAGCGAGGAATGTGTGTAAGCTCCTCCAGGTGATATTGTTTCTCTCTCATTTAATTACATTATATTATAATTCTAGATACTCACCCTTACAATTATTTTTACAGAGAATAAGGAAGGGATATTGCGGATGCCGTGGAGACGGGTACGAGTGAGCAGCTAAGCAATGCCAGGATATTATGATGATGTAATGTGTATATATAGTATGAGTATGGTTGTATTATGAGTTTTGATACAATGTTTGTTTATGTTGTTATTGGTGTGATTAGGTGTGCGGATTGTAGTTTGTTAGCTAATGACACTAAGTCATTAGCATTTATATATGTGGTTTGTTTGTGGTATAGTATTGAGTCATTAGTTAGCTATTCATGCATAATGGCCAAGGATTGTTTATATAGATATGAATATAGCATAGAGCCATTTGGTACTTAAAATCATGCATTATTGGTAGGAATTATATCAGGCTCGTTTGTTTTAACTTATTTTAAGAGATAGATATTTTTTTAATTAAAAAAGTACTTATTTTAAGTTTTGATGTGTTTGTTTAAAGTTTTAAAAATAAGCAGAAACTGAAAATAAGTTGATTTTTGTTTATTTTAAGAAGCAACTCTGATCAACTTATTAAAAAGGTGCTTATAAAAAAAGCACTTTTTTAAAAAGCAATTAAAAATAAGTTGAAACAAATGGGCCCTTTGTTTGAATGTATGACTGTGTTGAAATCATAATGAGAATGAATTAAAAAGTTTGGATGTTAAAATTAATGGATTTAAAGTGATATTGAGGAACTAGATAGGTGAAATGGGGATCTGATGAGATTCAGTATCCCTAGAAATACCCAATAGGTTAATATGGACATTTAGAATTGGTTTGTGTGTTTGTTTGGTGTTTAAATAACTTTGAGGTAAATTGATATGATAGAATGACTTTAAGTTGACCTAAATGCCTTTTATGCATAATTCATTATTGGACTGGAATTGTGGTAAATGTACTACACTAGCAGCTTTGAAATAGGGATAATTTGGTGTCCACGAAGTTTGGTGATGTTTGGAATTAAATGGGGCAAGATAGAACCCTAGGAAGTTAGTGAAATGGCCAAAAATTTATGACACCGTCATAGCTGACGCGTAGCTTTAACCCTACGCGTAGCGTCAAGCACAAAATTATGGCATGACGCATAGCGTCATGTCTTGTTTTGCAAAAATGAATTTTTGTTATTCGTAATGGAAATCTTGGCACAAGGGATGCTATATGGAAGTGGTTTTCAGGTTTTTAGGAATAAATAATTATTTTGAGAATGGATGAACTATTAATAAATTATTTTGCGAAAAATTTATTGAGATTTTTATTTAAATACTTAAAAATATGGTAAATTAGTTAGGGGATTTTACAGTTAAGACTTTTGGAAACTCGACTAAAAATTATACTTTTGTGGCCTACAAATCACGACATAATCACCCCAGTAAATTGTACATTTCCAAATCCTCAAATAAGTTCTGTCATACGTAAAAAACTTCAATACAATCATTTTATCATTCACAAATCAAAAGACATCATAATTTAAATTTTAAAGCCTTAAATATATTACAAATCTCCTTTAGAAATTTTATAGGTAAATTCAAAACTAATTTACTTTAAACTTGAATTTGAGTAATCAATTCTTTTATATCTTAAACCATAATACTTGAAAAATTGTATAATATTTTTAAACATTTTTAAAATTAAAACTCTTATTTTCAAGAGTTTAAAATAAAATATTAATGAAGAATTTTTTCATTTGAGAATCAAATGCCTTTATATACTTAGTATCTGTAGTTTAATTGTAGCACTCGATACTATTCTCTAGATATACCAACTAAGAAAACAATTCTAGTCAATTATTGTTAAATTAAAAAGCGGCCAGTTCCCTAACTTAATTAAGCTTAGGAGAATAAAATATCAATCATAATCAAGAAAAAACACTTACATCACATCATACACTCATTTAATAACAAACCAAAATGAGGTTCAAAAGATTACATTATAGAGATTCACCTTAGCCCTTAATGCAAAGAAACCTAACTACTCACGTTAATAGAGAAACAAAAAGCAATTAAACTAGACATAAAATCCACTTTATAGAGAAAGTCAGAGAACACCTTAGATATGCAACCTGCATAGAAGGGTGGTGACTCTTTGTGATAACGAAGAACACTCGATTCCTTAATGCCCCACAATCTTGGGGGTGGATATTCCACAACAGAATTTGGAGTAGAGCTGTCAAAATAGGTCGGGTGGGTCTGACCTATAAAATGGGTGGGTTCGGGTTCCAAAAAACAAACCCGAATTGAAAAATGGCCTTTTTTAGCTAGGCTCAAGAAAGCTTGTATCAAGTTAGGCTTTTGCTGGGTCGGCCTATATAAGCCCATACTATGTTTTTTATTTTTAGTTTTTATTGAATTTGATCTTATAGTTGATTTAAAACATGAAAATATTTTGGTACATTTTTAATGATTGTATTTTTTATAATTTTTATAAAAACACCAAAAAATAATGTGGGCTAGTCAAAACCTCGCATACGCCCCAAAAAAACCCGCTCAAGCGAGTATGCCATCAAGCCTACTAGGCTGATGTAGGCTGAGCCCAGACCTAAAAATTTGGGCTAAAATTCAAAGTGGGCTTTTTTGGCCTAACCTGAAAAAAGCCTAAGCACGACGCAACTCGTCCAGGTAGCCCATTTTGAAACCTCTAACTTGGATTAGGGGAGAATATGGTGGAAGAATGGCAGTTACTTCTAAATTAGGGTTCATGCTCTTTCTATTTTGTCATAGAGCTGTGTTTTGTGTTTGTTGTCTTAGTTTTTTCTTCTTTTTTTCCAATCAGGGTTAAGTGTAAAAACCTCCTTAAATGCATTGGGTTGGACTTGTCAGCATGAGCATGTCTCGTGTTTGTATAAACATTAGCCGTGCTTAACTCAACATTTTCTTTTGTTGAAAATTGAGCACGGGACATGCTAACCTTAGCAATGGTCATGCTCGGTTTCATTGCTTTGCTCATCTACTTCTTGGATTCATTTGGCTTTTTTGGTCCCTATTCATTCATTTTTCCAAAACTGGAGCTCCAAAGTATTTTCTCCTAAATTATATTTTTATCAGGTCTTTTTAATAATATTGTACTGCATTCTTACCAAAAATCGTATAAAATCATTCTAGATAAAGTGGTAGAATAATAATTTTTTAACGATCCTTCAAACTACAAGTCTCTTTGTATCATGTCAATAAAGGAAGTGTTTATCTCAAAGTTTCCAACTTGTACAGGTGGGATACATATGTTATGTAGGGTGTGAGGGGGGTAATGTACTCCTTTCACAGCCGATGTCAAAACCTCACTCTTTCTCTATTATTATACTATCTCAATGGGAGTCTGATATTATAAAACACAGGTTCAGCATGGATCATTGTGCCCTTCAAGTTTTTGGTTATCTTTGTATGTTCCAAACTGAACTGGATGCACCAGGGTTGTACCTACAAAAGGGTCTCTGATGCTTAAGTCAGTAATGGGAATAACGAAGCAATAATAAGGTTCTAAGAGCAATTAATAAGTGTAATCAATATAAGATGTGTGTGTTAATGAATGCTTCTTACTTATAGAACTACTCATGGTGCAACTTGCGATTTGACTCATGTCAGTGCTGTAGGTTTTGATCAGAAACAATTTACCCACTTGCACCTGACTCTGACTTAATGTCAACTTTTTCAACCGAAGTCGAGCCTGTAATTCCATAGCGAGGTTCGATGAACACTCTGGTTTTGGTTAATTTTGGCCCTTATTTTCCTTAACTTATTCTTTCAATTGATCTTAGGGGCCGGTATGCACACCGGATCATTTACCCCCAAGCTTGTTATGGTGACAATGTCACGGTAATAAGTTATGTTCTCTTTTTGATACTTAGCTTTTAGGTTGCAAACTTTTTAGGCCGTAGTGTAGAATTTTCCCTGATGTCCCAAGCTCTTAATCACACTTTTAATCGTTAATTAAGGTTAACTAAGTGTTATTTAGGACTTCATTTATGAGTTTCGTTTGGCATTATTTGTAAATCTGATGTGGCGTGCTACGGTTGATGCGTTTAACCGACATGCCATCTTGTTAGAACAGTTCAATCTTTTAGGAGTTAAAACGACGCTTGCCTCATGGGATGCATTGTTTCGTATTCCACTTTATCCATAGGTCGCGACGGTTGGCCTTCTACCCACCACCTTCGAAGCCTATAAAAGGAGAAATGGTGCCAGCTGCTTCTTCACTTGTCATTTCTTCCTAGAAACTTTGTTGCTCCATTGTCCAGTTTTCTTACACTCTGTCCTAGCTCGTACCAGAAAAATTACGAGACTTGTTTACCCAGGTAGCCTCTTCTTCACCTCGGCCTTTTATTACATTTATTGGTTTTACAATGTCAAATTTAACTGCTGATAACGACCAAGCGAGGGATGACTCTGTAGAAATTTTCCCTAACCTGCCATCATGGCCACTTGAGGAACCTCGGCCAAGACCACGGTTTAGTCAAGCAGATATTCGTAGGTAGGTTAGGACAAGGTACTAGGGTGGCCTAATTAGAGAAGCTAACTAAGGTGGCCCAATTAGAGAAGCTAACTTGGCCTATAAGGATGTAATCGTGCCCTCTTACCCGGAGTCATCTCCTTTATTTCATTTTTTTGGACCCGGTCTCCTTTCCCAACCTCATCTCCAATTAAAGATGTTGACTCTAGCATAGTCCATTATTCTGAAGAAACTATTTTTTATGTGACCGTTCTATTTTTAGAACATACACCTACCATGGCTGCTGGAACCTCGGCTATTAGGACCGAACTTGAGGAAACCAACATGCTAGTTGACGGTCTAAACTGGATGGCCCTCAAGGCCTAGGATCCATATTTTTGGGTTCACAAAGAGATTCTTGAGATCCCCAACTGCCATTCCGAAGCAAACGACAACCAAGAACTCGAGGTTGGCCTCTTCTGGCATTCTAACAAATACAAAGATTCTTTTGACCTGATCACTCTGTAATTTGCTGACCAGGTATGCCACATCCCCCGGGGGTGCTATTTCTTCCTTTATGAGTTTCTTCTGACCAAGTTGGGAGTCTTTCTCCCTGTAACCGAATTTGAGATAGGGGTGCTGAAGTTTTTGGACATTACCCTAGCTAACTCCACCCTAATGGATGTGTCTAATTCTCTCTTTGGAAGTGCTCGTTAGACACCTTGGCTTCACTTTAACCGTCGCCAGCTTCATCCGCTACGCTTGTGTGATGAGGCGTGGTAACTCCAACGAAGGTATGGGTTTCGTCAACCTTCGGTGTCCAAGTGACATCGTCAACTTTGAGGTTTATGTGGAATTCGCGAAGATAGCGGGGGCCTCCTTCAAACATTTTTTCTTTAAAGTCTTTGCCAAAGGGACCGACCCTCCCTTCTAGAAGGATGAAGAAGGCCGGTTTTCGATCTACACCGGCTGGACGCATCAATATTTGTTTTATTGGCGAGCTCGGTGTATGCTATTAAGGAAAGCCAACTTAGTGAAGGCTCCAAGGATGTTGTGGATGCCCTTCACGAAATCTCCTGGGGTGCTCCCCTGATCCTTGGCACGTAAGAGACGAGGAGGGAATACCTCGCCCGTCTAGGTATTTTCTTTCTCCTTCCTCTTTTAACATCAATTTTCACAATACTTGTTTGATTTTTAAAATACTTGTTGTAACCTATAACTTGTAATTTTTTCAGGGAGCATGGATGGGAACGCGCTTGATCAACTCTGGAACATTCTGGCTAAAATGAACACCAGCGCGTCCGGAGAAAATAACCCAACTTTGGAAGGCCATACACATCTCTCTCCCTGAAGGGACAACCTAGCTCAACCTGAATCTCGCAAAAAGAAGAAAAAGGATGAGGGTTAGAGGAAAAGGCAGAGGATTACCGGAGAGGAAAAGAGAGACCTGGGCAAGGGTAAGGGGCCCATCTTCGAGGGTAGTCAACCAAAAGATACCCCTGTCCATGACGTTGGTCTAGAGGGCTTTGATGATCTGGTTGTGAGACTTTATCCTCCATCAACCAGGTTTGCTCTCCCCTACCGACTCTAGGAGTGATTGAATTCAAATGATTTGACCCATACTTTGGACACAACGATGTGGTCCCACCTAAAGAGCCTTTCCATGATCTACTTTATCGGCACCGAGGGCTCGCTCAGGGAAATTAAGTGTTTAAAGGAGAAGAACGCCCGTCTGCAGGATTATCCAAGGCCAGATGCACCAACATGCTCAAACTCCCAGTGAGAAAAACCAAGCCTTGCAAAAAGCAAAGGGTGAGCTGAAAAAAGAAAACGATAAGCTTCACCAGGTGGTGGCTGACCTGAAGAAACAGGTCTCCAGACTTCAGAGTAAAAATGAAGGCCTTTCTACTTCGGTTAAGGAAGAGCAGGATAAGTATTAGCGTAATATGCAGTTGTTCTCCTATGCCGCTTTGGATGCCTTCAGCCATATCGTCCGGCAGGTCTTCCATCGCAACCAAGGTACCACTCTAAACTTAAATGGAATTAGAATTTACAATACATTCTAGGTTGGATAGTTGGTTACCCTGGTTGATGGCGAAGCTTATGAACCATTTGATATCCCCTTTGAGTACACCTCTTTGTTAAAGATGAGGATGTCACCCTCAAGATATTAAAGATGGGATTAATAATGAAGGTGGTAAAGATGAAAATAGGGAGGACAACAGTAGAGACATGGTGGACCCTTAGAGATTTTTCCTTTTTTTGATTCAATCTTTGTAGATAAGATGAGCTTCGTCATGCTTAATGATTTGGTAGGCCTTTAGTGCCCTCTACTTTTTGTAATCCGGGGTTTGGCCCAAGAACACATATTTTTTGTGAATGACTTATATTTTTATGAATGGCATCATTTTATGTTTCACATTGGTTTCTTGCACAAATAGTGAATTATAACTTTTATCATGCGATTTAATTTGTACCGTGATGGACATCGTTCGTAGGGTGATAATTATTATTTAGGCAATTTGTTTTTAAGTTACTTTTATCGCACTTAGGAATTTCATGAACGTTTCGCTTACTAGGCTTTTTAACTTCAGATTTGTATCATAACTTGCATAATTTTTTATCCTAAGAACTATTCATCGCTAGAAGATTTTTTTCCTTTAACCACTCTGGGGCTTTACGCTGCTATGGGGTTTAATATTAACCTCTCTAGGGTTTGTCAACCCCTCTGGGGTTCGAATGCCCAAACCTCTCTTAGGTTTGTTAACTACTTTGGGGTTTAAACCCATTCTGCTTTATAACTGCTCTTGGGGCTATTAGTCACTCCCCACTGAAGCCTTTCTTAGAACTAAGTCTCTGATGTTGAATCTTTGTTTTTCACCTTCAGGTTGTAATGCATGGCGGCTTTGCCCTTGATTTCTTGATCTTGTACGAAAGCCGCCTCCCTTACTTTGTGAAGTGAATCAGTTCATTCTTTAATCTTGAACCATTATCTGCTTTGTCAAATTACTTGATCCTTAGAGATATCTGGTTGATTTCTACCAATCTTACTACCTCAACCCTGTACGCTAGCTAAAATAGGGTTTCTCCTATTGACGAGTACGGCATTGTCTGATATGTCCATAAAACATGGCATAATTGATTTTTCCATTCTACTTTGGCATCCCTAAGGCGCTTCTTCAATCCTTTTAAGATTTCCCTATGTTCTACTTTGGTTTGTCCATTAGTTTGGGGGTGCTCCATCGATGAAAATACTTGCTGAATCTGGAGTCCTACAAGAAGGCTCATGAACTTAGCATCTGTAAATTGCGTGTCGTTGTCGGTGACTACCCGCCCCGGTTATGCCAAAGTGTGTAATAATATTTTCGTACAAGAAACGACGAGTTCAAGTTGAAGTGATATGAACTACAACCTCTACTTCAACCTATTTTGTAAAGTAATCAACGCCCACAATCAAATACTTAACCCCGCCTAGAGCTTTTGGGAACGACCCCAAAATGTACATTCTCCACTATTGAAAAGGCCAAGATACTGCCGATGTGAAAAGTTCTTTTGCTGAGATGTGATGCTCATTACTATTCTTTTTATATACATTATATTTTTTAAAGTACTCAATTGCGTCTTTAGTCATCATGGGCCACCAATACCTAACTCGTAGAATCTTCCTAGCTAAGCTTTTCCCACCATAATGGTGGCCACAAGTTCCTTCATGGACTTCGGGCATTACCTCGTCAATTTTTGCTTCATTCAGGCATTTTAAATAAGGGGTCGATATCCCTCTCCGGAATAAATTTCCATCTATCAGCACAAAGTTAGGAAGCTCATTTTTTAACTTCTTCTTTTCTAGTGGATCAATTGGGAGCTGCCCACTTACCATATACCAGATTATTAAGATGACCCATGAATTATTTGGATAGGCCCTGGACTGGATGGCCCAGATTTTCATAGGTACTGATATGCTGGGAGCCGCCTAGGTACTCTGTATGACTATGATCATGGACCCCACCTTTTTAGTACTCGCCTAGCGGGATAGGACATCGGCTCTCACATTATCTTCTCTTGGAACATGTTTGTACTCGATCTCCTTGAATTTCTCCTTTAAGCCCTTTACCTTGGCTAGATATTGTTGTAACAACGGCTCCTTAGCTAGATAGTTTCCATTTATTTATCATATAACCAACTGTGAATTGCTGTATAGGAGAACGGTTTAGGCTCTGACATCCAGGGTCGCTCTTAACCCTACCAGACATGCTTTGTACTCTGCCTAGTTGTTTCATGTTTTGAAATCAAATCTAATAAAAATTTCAACACTCGCCCTATCTTCATTTTCAATAACCACTCCAACGCCACATCTTTTAGAATTTGATGATCCATCCATATAAATGACCTAATGCTCTCGCAGAGGCAAAGGTGCGTCTCCAGTCAATTTTATGATGAAGTCTGCTAATACTTGAGCCTTGAAGGTCATGCTTGGCTCGTATGATATATGGAACTCTGACAATTCTATAGCCCACTTAATCATTCTTCCTACTAAGTCTGGTTAATGAAAAACTGCCCGTAGTGGAAGGTCAGTCCGAACTACGAACTACGATGGGATAGGCATGGAAATACTGCCTCAACCGTTGTGAAGTCCATACCAGAGCCAAAATGACTTTTTATAACTTTTGATACCAGCTCTCCGACCTTACAAAACCTTTCCAACTAAGTACACTAGTGGTTTCCCTTCTAGGGTTTCGTTCACAAGAATTTCCCTCAACGCTTCATCTGATACTGACAAATAAAGGTAAAGATGCTTCCTTAGGTCTGGTTTGGTCAACTCAAGAGGGTTTGCCAAAACTTCTTTTAAACTTTGAAAAGCTTTCTCCTACTCTTCACCTCATTTAAACTTCTTGTTCTTCTTTAGCACTTTGTATAATAAAAGTGATCGGTGTGCCATCTTAGGCATGAACCGGGATAATGCGGCTATCTTTCCATTCAGCGATTGAACCTCCTTGCCATTCGTGGGACTCTAGAGCTCTTTTATCACCCTGCATTTATTTGGATATGCTTTAATTCCTCTTTTGGTTAACATGAAACCCAAAAACCATCCTGTTGGAACTACAAAGGTATACTTTAAAGGATTCAGTCTCATATTATACATCTGGATTCTTTGAAAAATCTTTCTTAAGTCCTCCACAGGACTCATCTGATCGGTGTCTTAGCTATGATATCGTTTGTATATACCTTACCCATCTTGGAATGCATACCTCATATACTTCATCATCCTTTGGTACGTTTGTAACAGCCCTAATTTTTCAGAATAGGAACCCAAGCTCTCAGAACCCTCGAGAGTATCATGCCAAGTATTTTGAGAGAATGAGGCTTAGGCTTGATCCTTAGATCATCGTGAGAATGTAGTAAAATAAGAATTGAGAGGATGTGAGCAACAGATAGTCAGTTAAACGGAGACGAGTGAGTAAGGGAGCCTGTGTGCAATAGTAACCCCTAGAGAGACTTGCTGAATTACTGACAATTTATATGGAGATAATTGTGTTTGATTCAGTAATCAATTCATTAATAAATTATTGTATTCGTGAATGTATTCTGTTATTGATGCTAGAAGTAATGAATTATGATATATATTTAATTCTGATAGATTATAAGTGCGGATGGTCAATTACCTGATTGGGAACAGATTAAGAATAAGTAGATCCATTTACGTATCAAGTTAGATTTAGAGGATAAATGATTATTAAAGCCCAAGATTTCATAAAACTTAACTAAACCTCCTTAATAAAATGATCACAGAATAATACGTTATTTGGATATCAGCAGATAAACAGACATTGTTATTGAAGAGTTCAGTTAATTAATATTGAAGAACTAAGGTTTTGATATCAACAACATATATGCAAGACATGATTAACAACATGGACGCAAGACTTGAAGATTTAGTATACCATGTCAAGCATAAAAAGAGTCATGAAATCAATGAAATATTGTCATCATCAAAAAGGGGGAGAATGAAGACCATGAAGGATTTTGATAATGACAAGGCCAATGCCAGAGATCAAGAATGAAGATCCAAGACCAAGGCATAATTAAAGTAAGACTCTATAAAAAGAAAGTATGGCCATTAATATAAAAAGGTTTTAAAATAAGAATACATTCTGATGGAATGTAATTGATTACCTCATTAGTGTAATCAATTACATCGTGTAATTGATTACCTCATTAGTGTAATCAATTACCTCAGCAATGTAATCGATTACCATGTTTAAGTAATCGATTACAATATGAACGTTATGTTTTAAAACTGATTTTAAAAGGCTGTAATCGATTACCAATTTTATGTAATCGATTACAACGTGATCAGAAAACAAAAAATCATGTTGAAACATTATAACTTTTCATAAAATATTATTTTATCCAAGAGGTACCTTTCCAATTATTTTAATCAATAATTTCACACCTCTTGAAGGCATTTCCTCTCCTATAAATAGGAAGGTATTTCATTTGCAAAAACACACCAATAACACCAAGATATACCAAATATTTCCAATCTTTTCTTATGAGCAATAATGGCCATATTCTCTTAATAGAGTTATTACTCTTTATTGTTCCTCAATTTGTTTATCATACTCTTGAAGAGAGTTTTCTTGTAAGAGATCTTTATCTCTAAAAGTGAGATTAATACTCAGAGTGGTGTATCTCTGAGGGGGTTCTTCTTGGATATGGTGTAGCATCCAAGGGTGATGTTATTGGATGTGGTGAAGCATCCAATGGTGATGTGCTTGGGTGTGGTGTAGCATCCAAGGCATTTGTGATTGGGGTGTGAGTCCCCATTGTGGTGTAATCAAGGGAACTGATTATAGTGAATTTCCTCAAGGGTGTCTTGAGAAGACTGGACGTAGGCAGTGGTTTGCCGAACCAGTATAAATCTCTGTTTGCACTTCTCTAACCCTTAAACTCTTTATGTTTTAAGCATTATTATTCAAATCACATATCATTGCATATTGAGTTTTTAGAGGAGAAATTTATTAGTGAAAAAGTTCCTAACTACTCAATTCACCCCCTCCCCTCTTGAGTTTCCTAGAGGCCACCTGGGCTAACAAATATAAAATGAAATACATAGATAATCCTTATTTTAGTGTTTAACATTATCTGTGATAAGATTAAGATACAATATATATAAATATATATATTTATAATATATTTTAGTTAAAGAGATTATTTAATTACTGTATTTTTATAATAAACGACGTTCGGTTTCTCAGGAATTAAACAGTAGGGCCCCACCTAAGGTTAGGCTTTGACCAGTTGAATCAAGACTAATGATCCACTAAGGAAACAAGTCCTCTTAGGATCGCTTCCTGAAGAATCGAGGGTAATTGACTTAGCCTGACCGGCCAAATCAAAATCTTCCAAGTTTCTTATGTTTGACTGTTTATATACCTTGGGGTGTCCAATGGTGACACGGTCAGTCCCTAATAACCCATTTTGACATTTTAGGAAAGTTTCATGAAGAGCTCAAAGTTTGATTTGGTCTCTGCCAACCTCACCCACAAGTCAATTCATTTCTTCGGAAGCCCAATCTACGTGCTCCTGACGTTTTTGACGTAGTTTCCTCAAACGGTGTTCGATTAAGGTAATTCTAGTTTCGTTCACTTTGTTTCAAATATATCTTCAAACTCTATTTCTGGCCTCAATCTCAAATTCCTACTCTGTCATACTCAAATTCAAGAATTTATTAAATTCATCATAGAACCATGATTATTCACGTTTTTTATCCTGCGCATGGTTCGTTCGAAAATTCATAACTCTCTCGTACGACCTCCGTTTCTTGAAAAATTGGTTTCAAAATCACCGTAACAAAATTATATACATTTATCATGAAGACTTTGAAAGCTAGATCCTTAGATATTGGTACCGTTTTTAGAATCTTTGCTAGACCATGAGTTTCACGTCACTATGCTGACAGGCCCTAGAAAAATTGCTATATCACCCTCTTCCAGGACTCAAATCACTTTGTTCTTTTTGGAATAGATCTGTATCGAAAATATCTACAATTCATATGAAGATCATGAAGGCTAATTCTCAAAGGAGAATTAATTAAAAATTTATTTCTACAGCTCTACCTGATTCGAAGGCGATTAGAACATCCTTTCGTATTTTGATCATATCTCGGGATACAGGTATTGGATCACTGCAAATGATATATCGATTTAAAGAGAAAAAGAAGGCCTATGACTTTGGTGTTGGGCGTTTCCTCTGATTCAGACTCCACGAGTTATCACAGAATTATTTTTAAATGCGATTATTTTCTGGTACATGAAAATCCTGCACACTTTGACTCCTCACCCAATAGGTAACCTTCCAGCCACAAAATTGGAACCACCAGCCACCCTTGAACGTTTATGCCTCTACCCAGGTACCTTCCCTTTATTTTTCCTTCCACTCAGCTGATGATTTTCACTATTGGCCAATCAGCTTACATGCATGCCAAGCTGCTCATCATCCCACTCACATTACCTTCCATTATTCCATAGGCATATACTATACTTTCAGCCATGCTCCACTCTGTCCTTGCTCCATTCATATTACATGCAGTGCAAGACACACCTCAGAATTCAAAACATTCAGCTACCTAGTGCTCCTCATTTCCAATAAAGCAAAACACACTCATGAACCTAATTAGCCATGGTCTCCACTATTCCTTCTCTTGAGTCATGATCAACAATCAGTATTTCTCCTCCTTATCTTGAAGCTTAAAAAAATTCCAGCTCATCTCTTCCTCCTCTCAACCTCACGTTAACCACAACCTCCACCATCTCTAGCCACACAAAAAATTTGGATACCATCACCACTTACCTCTACCTTTCAAAAGTTTTCACTTCTTCTCTTCTTCTTACTTCTAAACCGTAACCTTCATTGTCCAACCCTCCAAGTTCTATTCTCCTTCCTATCACTTGCATGCAAAGGATTTGAAGAGATAATCACCCCTTCTTAGAGCTTCAAAACCGTGAGGCTATTCTAGGCAAGTTGCTAAGTTTCCTTCTCACTTTTGCTCTTAAAATGCTATGGTCAAGGTGCTGTTTTTATTCCATAAAATTAATGGCATTTTCTTGATTGGATTGAAGGCTATAAATTCCAATCATCCACTCCATTGTAAGACTCCAAGGTCGTGACTCCTCTTAGGACTTATAAGGTTGAGTTTGGAAAAAATCTCTTCATTGGTTGTTGTCCTTGAAATTTTTGAGATCAACTTCAAATCTTGATCTAATTTTTATGATGGACCCTTGCTCTCCAAGCTTAAAACTGTGGCTGTCCTATTCTTTTCTAACCATGCATGCATTTTCTTTAGAGACCGGAAGCTAAATCGGCGATCGGAGTACATTAGAATCAATCGGAAGAAGTTTCGACGAAATCTTTGAATTTCTCTCCCCGGGCAGCAGCTACAAAATGAGGTAAAGGGGGTCTCCATCTCATTTGTTTGCAATCCTAGTTGTGTTATGATGGTAATTACGTATTTAGGAACACACGTTTCGAGTTTCATCGCGATCCGACGGTCGGATTTCAAACCGTAGAAATTTTCGTAACCGATAACCCAAAACTGACGTTTTTGAAATAATTAATATTCTAAAATTATTTGGTACAACACGACGTTCGTATACCCGAAAGAATTCTCTCACGATCGGATGTTCAAAAAGTAATTTAGGAAAAATTTAGCGTTAAGCGGGCTCGGTTTCATTCGATATGGTTGTAACTAATAAATTTCAATTGTTGGAAATTATTATGTAATTTGTATAACACTATCCGGTAAGCCCCGCCATTAGATAGTTAATTCGTCATTAATCGTTATCGAATCGTCTCACAATATTTTTCTTACGATAAAAGAATCTTCGATCGTTAGTCGCAAAAAGGTTTCTAGACTTAAAGTAAAGAAATTGAATTTTTAGAAAAGTTTCTTATGATGATATAAATCAAAATAGGAATAAAAAGATTTAATTTATAGAAAATTAATTAAAGTGGTGATAAAAAGTTTGGCTCTTAAAAATGAAATTTTTAAAGTAAATAAATAGATATACTTTGGTAATTGGATAATTTAATTCAAAAACAATGGGTATGACAGTATAGTTAAATAAATTGAAGATTTTTCCTTTTTGAATCATATAGGGATTCTTGGAGGGAATAAAAGTAAGTAATAAGTATTGGTAGGAAAAGAAGAAAACGTTGATGATTAACATTAGCCACCACTTTAGTGACTAATTTGGTGACCAATTAAGGGAAGGGAGTGATAACTTTAGAGACTGAGAAAATGGGATAGAAGTATTTAAAGAGAATCGGGTAATAAGAATGAATTTAGAACTAATTATTTTAGGATATTCTTTTACTTCTTCGGGCAATGAATTAATAAGCGAATAATTTAACCATTATGATTAAAGAAAGAAACCAAAGGGAAAGTTAGTCTAGATTAAAATGGTTAACGACGAAGGCATGAAAGTAGTTACACAAAATTTTGGAGTAGGGAAAAAGAGAAAGTGATTAGGCTAAATATTAACTTCCTTAAATGACTAGGACACCTTGAATTAGAGGAGTCCAACGCTCGTGTGTAGGTAAAATAAATTATCCCAAGAGAGAAAGGATTGAATATAGTTAGAGAAAGTGGGTTGACTAATTAAGTTATTAAGGAAGAGTTATTTAATCTAGTGAAAAACTAAGTTAAAGAAAATATTGTGATTATGTGTAAGGAACTAAGAATTTAACAAGGAATGTTGAATGGTAAAAATTCCAGTGGACTAGTTTTACTCAATAAGATCATGGAGAATTATAAATGGTTTTTAATTACACTTAAAAGTCTACTGAGTTGATAAGAATTCGATTCACGTACTACTAGGTGACCCAAGATAACGACACCTTGTGAATACGTACGTGTTTGATATGTGACATGCTAAGTGATTGTGTGGTGACTTCTTAAGAACAATGGATGTATGTGTGTGCTAGTTGTGCAAGGTGCATATGTGATGAGATGTGTGATGTTTGTGACAATGTGTATATCTGATGTGACGTAATTAATAGCACTGGTATGATGCTATTGTATACTTGTTGATGTGGTATGGTTGTGAACATCGTATGATGCATGGATAACTAGATGAGGAATTTGTAAATAAAATATTTGGAAAATGGTATCAATAGAGGTCCCGGAATGATTAAATATGAAAGTATGTGAAACTCGGATCTAAGATGAAATGTAGGCGTTGAAGCGCCAATGTACCCAAATTATTGAGAAAGTGTAAAACCTCACTTCATTCCTAAGTGTTGAGCACGTGCTATAATAAAGAAAATGAGTAGACTTGGTTACACTGAGTAAAGAAAAGGACCCATGGAGGGGAGTCATTTGGGGGACCCTACCGAGGACCATTGAACAAAAATGAATTATTGAATTGTGCATCATGAATTGGAGTTGAGGAGGGATGTTGGAATGATCCCCTAGAGCAAACAGTGATGGGTACACTGGGGAACAGCTAGCGTTCCGACCCTGCTGGAGGTCTTGGGAGTATGCTGGAGCGTGCGTCTAATGGTTCGGATTCACGCCCGAGACCGGATAGTCCGTGGCAAATCCAGTATACTTCGACTCAGAGCGAGTGTTGCCAGGACCGTGGAGTGCCCGTTCTGTTGAGATGTGTGCTTGGCCATTATGATGATTGGACTGCAAGTCCTTACCCTTTTGTGAAAACTAGAACGAGGAGAGCTCCAGTTGCTCTAGTTAGGGAGGGGAGATAAGGGTGGCGTTGTTGTGCACATGGATATAGTATATGAGATTGTTGAGGAGGAGATGGGCCCATATGCATTATGATGACTAACAAAAGAATAGAAATAATAAAATGAATTCATGCATTACATCGTTGTGTTGAAATTGTGATTATTCATGATTTAAGTATGATTGTATGAATTTTAGTATCCTTGAGAGGTGAATGAGGAATTGGGAATGGTCAGTGAGAACAAGAGTGGTGAGATAACTTAGAGTGTATTTTAGGAATCCTAAAAAGAGTGGGTGGGACTCAATCTTGGATTATTTGTATTGTATATGGGTAGGTGTCGATGAGACACCTTCCCGATTGTTATGGAGGTGAAGACTCACCTTTACAGCTATTTTTCCAGACTTCCAGGTTGGACCATACACCATAGAGGATCATACACACTGCATATCAAACATCACACGAGCTCTTATTGGATCGAGGATGGAAAGATTAGGATAGATTATTTTATTTTCATTTATAAGAGCCTGCGTGCTCTTTCACTTACTGTATGTACAGTTACTGTTACGACCATGTAATATATATAATATGTTGCATATAAGGAGCATCTGTTCCACCAAGTTTCTTTGTACAAAAAAAAACTTTCACATTTTTCTAAAACTCGTAACCTCTCAGTTGACCAGGATAATCTAGTGGAAGGGATTGTCCTAGTTAACCGAGGGTGTTACAACGTTACCCTAGCGTTCTTTAGCTGAAAGGGCATTACGGTGTAACAAAAAACTCATTTGTCATTAACAAAAGTTATCTTTTTTTCATCATCCTTCCACATCAGAATCTGATTTTAGCCAGAGTAAGCATCCATGAATGATAAAAATTGGTACCTCGACAAATCATCCACCATCTGATCTATGCTTGGTAAGGGGTATGGGTCCTTAGGGCAACACTTGTTCAAATTCGTGAAATCTGTACACATTCTTCACTTTCCATTGGCTTTCTTGACCATCACCACATTTGAGACCTAGGATGAATATTGGACCTCTTGAATGAAGCCAAACTTTAATAATTCCTCTGTTTGTTCACAAGCCACTTGCTGCTTCTCAGGGGCTAAACTTCTCTTTTCTGGGCCATCGCTATCGACTTTGGATATACAACTAATTTATGGCAATAGAAATTGGGATCTATCTTAGGCATATCGGCCGGAGTCCATATGAAGAGGTGCTTATACTCCTTTAACAATTTTACCAACTACTCCTCCGTATTGGTTTCCAAGTGGTCATTAATTCCCGTTGTCTTAGTTGGGTTCTCCTCTATAGGAACCATTGTTTTCCCTTCTTCTAGTATTGGTCAGTGTGGATTCACTAGGTTGGTTATCAACTTTTCTCTAGGATCTAAGTCAATCAAATTTATTGACCCTGGGATGGTTCCACCATCATATAGCCCCCTTCTCTTGATGGACTCTTCTAACTTCGTCTTTTGAACACTCAGGTTGTAACATTAGTGAGCAATTTGGTGGTCTCCTCTTATTGAGGAAACTTGGTTATCTTTGTCAATAAAATTTATTAATAAGTGTAGGTTGACACCACAGCTTCTAGAGCATTCAAGGATGATCTTCCAAGGATCTCGTTAAATGGTGACTTGACATCTATCACCAACACCCTAGTCTATATCGTTCTCAACCCCGGTTCCCCTTCAAATTTGAGCCTTGTGTCTAAGTAGCCCTTGGTTGGTTGCTTTACCCCTATTGAAAGCAATCAAATCTTGAGTGTAGGGCTTCAAATATGAGTTAGATAGACCTATCTTCTTAAAACATTCATAAAAGATTACATCGCATGAACTTTATTGATCAACTAAAATCCTCTAAATTATTTTGTTGATGATTACGGCTTCAATTATGACCGCGTCACCTCCTTCTAGAATGGTGGGCCCATAGTCATCATTTGAAAAAACTATGGGCGGGGTCTGGATCCCACCTTGGTACGGCTTATTGCCTATCTTAGGTTGCATAGACATAATCATTCGCAGATGATTCTTCCTAGCTGAATTAGATACTCTGCCTCCGGTAAATCTACCCGCTATCATATCAACAACGTTTTTTCTTCCTGAAGGTGGAGGCATCATCATTCCATCATCATCCTTATCTATATTGTCAACTATGACTTTGCCTTTCTCTTAGGCCGGTTTCTTGGAACTCTTTCCTTCTTCTGCTTCTAGAGTGTGTTCCATTCTTTGGGGTTTTACTTTCTCCAATTCATCAAAAATCCTCTATTTAAAAAGGTATTGCTTCAATTTCCCTTCGCGAATTAAAACTTTAATCGCATCTTTCAACTGCCTACATTCACTGGTGTTGTGACCGATTTGTTCATGGAATTCATAGTACTTATTGGTATTTTTAGGGCGCTTCATAGGCACAGGTTCTTTCACTCCATATACCATCAACCCTGGCATTCCAATTTCCCTTAATATCTATCCGGACTGAACTGACAAGGGTGTATAATGTGTAAAACTAACACTCTTTCACTCTTTTTGGCGTGGAGCTAATTTTATGCTATGACTTCTGGTATCATACTTTAAACCTCTCATTTCCTAAACAAAGGTCTTTTCTTCTACAACCGTTGTCTTACCTTTAGCAGCGGCAAAATGCATCTCTCTTCCAACATACTTTACAACCTTTCTCTAAAATTCTTCAAAGGTTTGCGGGGATCCTTTTGCTAAGGACAAAGCAAAAAGTGATTGCGGCTATAAGGCCTCAATTGCTATATGCAACTGGATCGGCTCTGTTAACCCCGACACCAAGATTGCTTCCTTATGGAACCTTTTCAAGAAATCTCTTAGATTTTCATCATACCTTGCTTTATTTGAGCCAAGGTATGGGACATTCTTGGAACGTCTCGATAAATGACAAAGTGTTGTAGAAATATCTGGGCTATATCATCCCATGAATCGATAGACTCAGAGGTAGCCGCTTGAACCATCCCAGGGCCTCAGCAGCTTCTGGGGAGCATTTTACACATTACGTCCTCTTCAGAACCTAGGAATAGAGACTTATTCGCGTATGCATCCAAGTGTCTCCCCGGATCTGTTTCTCTGATGTACTCCCCAATTGACACTAGTTGGGGCTTTTGTAAGCACCTTGGAATTAAAATGCTCATTAACCTCCTTGTGAATAGGATATTGAACCGATATTCTCTACTCCCCCGCCTTATTACAGGCCCCTCCTTTATCCTGTTAGGGCCTCCATCCTATACGTCAACTCCTGCTCATCATATGCCTGGATTCATGAGTGTATTTATATGTTGATGTAGGTTTTGATAATGACAAAACAAATGAAGATATATGAAGGATGTTGTCAAACAATTAATTAGAAGCAAATCATGAAGTTCAAGCTAAATTAGATCAAGCATTCAAGAGTTAAATGCATAAGGATTAATGAACATCAAGGACATATGATAAAGGATTTCAAAGAGGCTTAAATCAAGAGGAAAATGATCAACAAAGTGCCTAAGGATCAAAGGAACGAAGATGTATGCAAAAGGATCCCAAAAAGGATGAAAAAAATGCATAAAAAATGGTGAATCAAGTGCATGAATCGATTCACCATCACCCTGAATTGATTCACATGGTTTAAAATGCCCAGGAAGTGATTTTTGAGTGAATGAATCGATTCACTCCTGGTCTGCATCGATTTATACGTCTGGGCAGTGGAAAAATTGCATAAAATCACGCATGAATCTATTCACTGATTTCCTGAATCTATTCATTTCAATTCTAATGCGCAAATACACTAAATGAATCTATTCATTCAGAAAATGAATCAATTCATTTAATTCAAATGGTTCTGAAATTTGAAATTTGAAGTCTTGAAAGTTTCAAGTGACAACAATTTCTGAAACGCTCCACTCACCATGCAGCATTATGAATTAACAAATGGCACTCTCCATGCTTCACCATGCCATGTCCAACCCGTTGCCAACAGAGACTGAGATATTCCTGACTCTACCTTATTATTCCATGTTCCACTATGCACGCTGAATTTTAATAAGCAAGGCACCAATAATCTGATGGAATAATTAATTGCAAGTGTCATGCTATAGATGGCTATAAATTGGAGAAGAATTTAAAAGCTGGAGACACCAAGCAGAGAAGCAATTCCCTCTGTTCTTTGTCTTCCTCTCCTGCGTAACTTTCTCTTTTCTTTGCTAATAGCTTACTGTTCTTATCAATTGGCAAATTACTTTGAGAGTGTGAGCAAAATTATTTTAAAGAGCAAAATTTGCATATTATTTCTTGAGAGAGAAAATTATTTTTGAGTGAGCTAAAATTTGCATATCCTCTCTTTAAGAGTTATCATTTGGTGAAAGCTTTAATTTATATATCCACTCTATTGGAGAGTTACTCTTGTATTCTAAACACCAAAATTTCTAGAGTTTGTGGGTTGGGTTTCAACCTTGTAAATTTGAGATTGAGAGATTAGGTAGGTTACCCTTGTACTTGGGAGAATTGGGTTCTTGAGTATGGGACACTAGGAAGTCATGATTGCTCAAAGTTGTATCTCTAATCTCCAATAGTGGAAATCCTCTAAGTGGGTTGCTTAGAGGCGAGACGTACACCGGTGTGGTAGAACTCGTATATATCGGTTTGCAAGTCTCTCTTCCCTACACTCATTTAAATTTGTGCACTTAATTTGATTGCTTAATTTATTGAGTTCATAACTTGATTAATTAACTACTTCACTATTGCTAATGAATTTGATATTATTACTTGAATATTACTTTATCTCTTAAAGAGAATTTATTGCCATATACTTAGTACTTGTTAATTTGCTTTATGTATAAATTGTTATCATTTGTGATCAAATTTATTATCTTTATTAAGCATAATTATTAAAGAATCAATTTCAAAAGCATTCCAAATAAAATTTTTAATACTCAATTCACCCCTCCTCTTGAGTAATTGAGGCCACTTGGTTAACAAGTGGTACTCTTGGGTGTGGGACAGCTCAACCTACTATCTCTGGTTAGCTATGGTTGTTTCCCTAACCTCTTACTCCTTGTGAGTTCTTACAACTCCAACCGTAATTGCCTGATTATTTCATCTTAAGGGTCAGGGTGCATGACTACGGCTACTCTTCCCTGATTCTGGTTAGTTCCTGGTGTTTCCATGATTCCTAAGGCGTACTCCAGGACTCATGGTTCTATCCTTTGGGCCAAATTCTAGACATGACCCTCCGAAGTTGTATTTCTTCTGGTTTACTCCATGACTTGCTATTCTTTTAGAGATCTCGGACTAAGTTTATTGGTCCCACCGGGCGTGCTAATGTTATGTCCGGTGTGCGGGGGGTACTGTACTCCTCTCAAAGCCGGTGTCAAAGCCTTAAACTCTCTCTATTATTACACCGTCTCAGTGGGAGTCTGGTATTATAAAACACAGGTCCAATGGAGATCACTGTGCTCTTCAAGTTTTTACTTGTCTTTGTACATTCTGAACTGAATTGGACGCACCAAGGTTATACCTGCAAAAGGGTCTCTGATGCTTAAATCAATAATGGAATAACTAAGCAATAATGAGGTTCTGAGAGAAATTAATAAGTGTAATCAATGTAACATGTGTGTGTTAATGAATGCTTCTTATTTATAGAACTACTCATGGTGTAACTTGCGATTTGACCCATGTCAGTGCTGCAGGTTTTGATTAGAAACAGGTTGTCTGCTTGTACCTAACTCCAACTTAGTGTCAGCTTTTTACCGAAGTCGAGCCTACAATTTTGTACTGAGTTTCGATGAACACTATGGTTTTGGTTAATTTTGACCCTTATTTTTCTTAACTTATTTTTTATTAATGTGGTCCAGTGTTAACTGATCTTAAGGGATGGTATGCACACTAAATCAATATATATCAATACTAAGTTGCATATCTATTAGAATAATGTAATCCATTAAAATTTTCTCTTTCTCTTTTGAAATCAATCTCCTTATCCTTCAAAGTAAACAATTAAGAACAAGTTATTTATATCAATGAGATAAAAAAAAATGAAAATAAATTTGTATGAAAATTACAAAAACACAAGTTATGTCTTAATAAGTTATTATTAAGTCTACATGTCTATAACTTTATGGTTTAATTCACTTTTGAAAATATTTAAGGTCTTTGATTTTGAAGGGGTCTAACAATTTCATTTAAGTGTGAAACAAAAATATTAATGAAACTAAGTGAAGAACTTTGGTTTATTTAAATGAATTTGAAATGCTTCTTTAAAAGATGATGGACTCAAACTATTTATCACAAATCAGAATCAAGAAGGCAGATCAAGTCAAAGATAAATCTTGTTTTTGGAAAAACAACATAGTGACTTAAAAATAGGACCCTATATCAAAGTTCTCAAATCATAATGGAACTTCACCCACATGTCAAGGTGGTTTTTAGAAAATGTATCTCAAAAGTTCAAGTCAAATCTAAAGACTTGCCCTCTCTTGTTAGGTTAAATAAACTAATTCCTTGAAGAATCACCAGAAGTAAAAGAATCAATGGATGGCTCATCTTGAAAACATCAACCTAAAAGCTGAATGATGAGGATTTGACATCAACTAAGTTAAATCTTATCAGTAACTCACTTTTTAAAGTTGATTAGAATAAGAACCTTATAAGGAGTTCAAACTTTCAAAAGTTAATAAGCTACCTAAACAAGTTTCATACACTCAAGCTCAAAATAAGTCAAAGAAAGGATCTTGGTCAATCAGAGATGAAACCAAGTTGTACCTCAAATTTGGAAAAACCTTGAGATTAAGGTTTCTGTTTTATATAAAGCCTTTTAGAACCATATTAGGGTTGCTATTTTTGAACTCTATAGAACCATGTTAAGGTTTTGTTTCTAAACCCCTTTAAAACCATACTAGGGCTTTTATTTTTGAATGCTCTAGAACCATATTAGGGTTTCCTCACCCAAGATCTAAGTCAGTCCTACCTTTTAACCAAGTGAAAGAACAAGTTTCCAACAACTACTCTACCTCCTTTCAAGTATACAAGAGTTGAACAATTGTGAAGAAATCAAAGAAGCAAGAATTTAAGAGAGAGTCATTCATTTAAGCAAGTTATAGCCAAAAGACCTCATAATCTATTTTTCTTCACACATTGTAAAAGAGAGTTTCCTCATTGTATTCATCTAAGTTTTCATTTAAGGAACTTGTTATTTACTCTTCTTGTAAAAGTCTAACTCTTACTAGTTAAAGGTCATAAATGAGTAAGATTATAACTATTGTTTTTTTAGCATACTCTATTTTTTGAGAAACACTTTAAAGCCTAAAGAATTCCACATCAAACCCGCATTTGTTTGTTTGGTAGTAAAAGTCAAATTTTGCTAGTGTTACAATTCTCTTTTTTATGAATATATAATCTACTTTAATGATTAAGTCATTTATATATTTTTACGTTTACTAGCTAGCCAATAGCTAATTATTTTTAATTCAATCATCTAATTATTAACTTTTAATTTTTAATTTTTATTTTTTAATTTTCAAAATTTAACTTTTAACTTTGAGTTAGGTTTTACTTTTACCAAAATCCAAATAACATTTCTCAAAACAATAAAAACCTGGTTGTAAAATTTGAGCACCATTTCTTTTGATTAAAAAAATAAAAAATGAATAAATAAAAGAATTTAAATTTCAAAATGTTTGGTTGATATTAACTTCTTTTTTTCCTATATTTTATGTATTTTTTTATATTTGTTTTCAATTATTTTAATTACAATTCAGAATCCTTTTTTTCCTTTCTATGGCTATCTCACATCATGCCTCAATTTTTTTTATTCCCATTGAAACCAAAATAGAAGCTTGGGGAAAGGGGTGCATCAACCAGAAATCACAAGGGCACAATAGAGGGAATTGAAAGCAACTCATCCTAAAAGTCAAAAGCTAAAGACCTCCTACTGTTGCTAGGCTAGGTCCTAAAGACTAAAATGGCAAATGCTGTCAAATTGAAACCAAAGAAACTTTGAAATTGAAAATAAAACATAGAAGAAAGAATGGCATAGGTTGCAACATAACCCACTCTCAAAATATAAAGATTATAATCAGAAAGGCAAAACAAGCAATCTTTTTACAACAACCAAAATATACAACACTAATACTCATAAAAACAATAAACAAAAACAACAAAAAAACTTCATCTTCACCACCACCCACCTCCCATCACCAACCGTCATCACCACCGTCGACCCGAGCTCGCAACATGCCACCACTGTCAACCCACGCCTGCCATTAAGCCATTATCACCGCAACCTCCTTGGTTCTTTCTTCCTTTGTCTCATTCTCCAAATCTCACCCACCGCGACACACCTTCATCATCCAAATCGCCACCCTTTAAACCACATCGAAACTAGGAAACCCACGGCCACAGATCGTAACCACCACCATTAGCCACCATCAACCCATCTCCATTATCTTCCTCACCAAGCCAAAACCACTACATTACAATAAGAAAATAGAATAAGGAATGAGGACAAAAAGAAGTTCGGGGTTGCTCCCCCTCTATTGCCCCTTCACCAACCTCACGGCCTACCACCGTCAATGCTCTACGATGGCATCATTGTCACTGTCGCCCCACCGTCACCGTCGTCGTGTGGTTTTCTCTCTCTTTTAGTTAGTTTTTAGGGTTTAGTTCCTTTCTCTTATACTTTTTTTCCATTTGATTCAGTTTTAGTTAGTGTTTTGTTATTTTAGGGGTTAGTTTATTTGTTTGGTTTTTTTCTCTTTTGCTTAGGTAAGTTTTTTTAGGCTAAGGCCCATTAGGTTTTATTTTAGTTTTTTTCTTTTCTCTTTTTGTTTATTTAAAATTTTAGTTATTTATTAATCTTGATTTATGATTATCTTGATATTTTTAAAAAATGTAAAAAGTAAAAGGAAAAGAAAATTAATAATAAGCACCTCTTCTTCATTGTGTGTGTCTTTTTGATTAATTTTATTTTATTTTGTTTGGTTTCATTTTATTTTAACTTGCTTTATTTTCTAAAAAGAAAAGAGAAAAATATTTTACAAATCTTCAAAACCAAATATAAATATTTGCAAAAGGGAAGAAGTTTTTAAAATAAATTTGGTTCAAGAATATTTATTTTAGAACCACTCATTTAAAAATAACAAAAACCCAAAAACAAAAATGATTTTCATTAAATAAATTATATAACAATTTTATAAAGGTGTCATGCAAAATACTTTGCCTACACGACATTATAAGGTTGTGTAGGTAGATAAATGCTCCGTCTTGTATTTTTTTCCTTCTACATAAAACCTTTCTTTTATTAAAAAAATGCAATAAGATCTATTTTTAAAATATATGAAAGTCCAATTTTTTTTTCAAATTATGTAAAAATTTCAAATTTCTTTTTAAAAATCATTTTCAAAAAACAAAATCAAATTTCCAAATTTATTTCCAAATCAAAGAACTATATGGCTTTGATTTCATGACGTCTAGGAATACGTATGAGCTGGATCAAATCTTGTCGAGTCCGCTTTCATTTTAATAAATTGTTATTTATCGTTGTTTGTCTCAATTAATTTTAAAATTATTGTTTAAATTGAGGCATTGTTTTATTGTGATAAAATTAATTTAGACAAGATGTTTTATTAATTTTGTTATATTTACAACCTCGTTTATATTCGTTTAAAAAATAAAGCTTCTTTTCATGGTGAGAATAATTTAGACGAGACATTCTCCTAATCTTATTAAATTTTTGACGCATTTCATTTGAGATTAATTTAGACGAGACATTCTATAAAAAGATGTTAAACCAATTTCTGGGCTATTTAAAATACGCGCGATCAATTTAAGATAACCATTTTGTAACAGATAGTGTGTGATGTTAGTACCATACCCACCTGTAATTCGAATATCAAATTTAGAATTTATTTTTTTATAATCAGTGTCATAACAAAACTTTTCTTAATATTTTACTTTTAAATAAATATTACTATCCACTCAGGCTTTCCTAAACAAATTTTAAAATAGTTTTTCTTGGGTACCATCTCTAAATTAAGGGTTTTAATACCCCTAGCCATGTGTCATGCTACATGTTAAAATTGTATGTTATTTAAAAATTAAAATTGATGTCTTTCGCCACGTGTCGAAATCATGTGTGATTTGAGTAACTAGAATGGATGGACATGATCGTGTCTAGCAATCGGTCACTCGTAAATAGTCAATGCATTAAAATATTTTATATGTCAAAATTTAAATGTGACAAGACTTGATCCCCTAACACATGAGAGAAAAGAGGAACTCCACAACTAAACTACTTGACACATTTAAAAAATATGATAAAACTATTTATATCTATAAAATGTATATCTGTTAATAAAATCTATCTACGAAATAAACATTTTTATCTTTTTTATTTAGTATAAAAATTAAAATTAATGAACAAAAAAGGGCGGGAATATTTATTTTGCAAATAAATTATATTAATGGATATACATTCTATGAATATTGAACTGGTCTGGACCGGGGTCTAGGATCCGGTGTGGGACCAGCCACAAGAATATAGGTGTTTTTAGGGTTTGCACACCGGAACAGTGTGTATCCGATGTATTAATCCGGTCTCTCAGTGGGAGAGGCCGGTCTTGTTGTCCTGGAGATCCTTCACACCAACGTTTCGCGTTGCAGGGGGGCGAAAGGTGGTGCGACCTGCGAAGATTCTCCGACGCTCAAGTTAGAAGAGTGTAAAAACTCAGTGAATGCTCAAGCGATGTAATAACAAAGTGTAAGTTAGAACAACGATACCATGCATGTGTATTGAAATGAGCTATTTATAGTTGTACGTGAGAAAATGAGTCGTTGGGTACAGGTGGGACCCCCAGCTCTGATAGCGTGTACATTATGTCAATCAGGGTGGCTCAATACTCAGAATGTGTCAGGAGGGTAGGTCAATTATCAGAGTATGATCCTCTAGGAAGAGGAGAGGATAATCACCTTTTCCGCATAATCTGCTGACACATCCACTTGCTTTCTAAGGCCATTGACGTGACATATTTTGCTACATACAGTATCTTCGCTGATAAGTTATTAGGGGCTCTTATCTTGCTGTGACTGTGAAACCAACAGCTATATATAAATGTTCTGTGAAAATGAACAAAGATCCGTTATAGAGAAAATAAGTGGGGCAGTCGTGAGATGAGGACGGTCGGCCAGACATTGGATATCCGGTGTGGTAAAGTTGAACCAGGACACCGGTTTTCCTTATATGAGGCCATTCTAACGTCATAAGATTGGGGGCCGGTATCCAGACCGGATCATCTGTCCCCTAGCTTGTATGAGGGACTGTTAAGTTGCTCATATGAGCTACACAACTCTAGAGAAGTCTGGATGTCAGTGGTATATTCTGGAAGGTCTCTGAAAGCTCGGTGGCACCCGCTCTAACGAACGGGTGACCCCCCCTCTCGCGCTGCGTACAACGGATTCAGACAGCGTAAAATAAATGATGGAATTCCCAAGAGTCTTTGAGAATCAAAACCCTTGGTATTCGAAAAGTGGTTGAAAGGCATTAAATGCGCATGGCATGATTGGACAGTAAATGCATTTTTTACGCACGAGCCATCATTACCCAAGAGTGTAACCGTTGATTGGGCTTATTGGGCCTGGATTCAAACTGAAAAGGGGGCCCATTTTGCCAAAATGTTTACTGAAACGTTACCATTTTCACGCTTATTCGTGACAAAACGACGGAGTCGTTTCAACTTGAAAGGTTGCGTTTTGAGGCAAGCTTTGTGACCTTCGACGGAACATTATGCCTCTTCGTTACCTATAAAAAGGACTCTTAGCAGATTTTGGAATCCACTCTTGTTTTCAAGCTTAGTGAAACTCTGCTCAAATTTCTTGGAAATTTCTCTGTCGTCTTCAAACTTCTCAAAGATCTTCTTCCTTTAGGTAACCTCCCTTTCCTTCAACTCCTTGCAATTTTGTTCATTCTATTTCCACCATGCGCCCTAGAGCAGGCCACGCTGGTCCTTCAAACAAGGGGAGTTTTGGCTCTCGTGCCCCCCTTAGCCACCGTGGTGGGAGGATTCCAGCGAATCCTCCTGTGACTGGGCCCCGTCGCTCAGAGAGAGCCAAAGCTTCTTCTTCACGAGCGTCCTCTTCCCAACGTCGCTCTGAGGTTCCCTTTGACTCGAGGGCTACCAGCCGCTCTGATGAAGGGTCAAGTGCTGAAGGTTACCTCTCTGACGATGTTGCTTTTTACCACAGTACGTGCGCGTTCCACCGTGCCTGCATAACTATGGACCTTCCAGGACATGGAAAAACACCAGTTCTCCGCTCTGCTGAAGGGTGTGTCAACGTTGTGGCACACCGGCTTGACTGGGAAAAGCTCAACAGGGAGAAACCCTACTGCTGGGTAGAAGAGGAATTCCTAGAGATCCCTTCGTACCATGCGAGTGAGGAGGAATGCACGGTCTCTTTCCGCTGCAAAATATACTCAGACAAAAAATACAAAGCGCGATACGTTGTGCTGGCACCGCGTCCCTCTGAGAGAGTATGCCACAGAGTCCCTGATGAGAGGTCGGTCTACATGTACGACTTCGTCTTCTTGAAATTGGGGGTATGCTTCCCATGATGAAATTCCAGATGGCCGTCCTGCGCTTCCTAGACTGCGCCCCCACACAACTACATCCCAACGGTTGGGGTCTAGTCCGGGCTCTGGAGGTTCTGGGGGAGCATTTCAACTTCTCCGCCACTGTGGCCAAACTATTTCACTATTGCCAAGTGGTCCGCCGTGCTAATAAGAAGGGCGGCCTTGGGTTCATTACTCTCCGTAGTGACTCAAGGGTGATAAATTTCAAATCTTATACGGAATCCACGAAGGTGGATGGACGCTAAAACACCCCTAGTTTTCTGTACTCGAATCCCGATGTGATCGTCATAATTAATAAAAATACGAGTAAATTTTTCGCGTTTGAAAGCATTTCCAAGACACCACCATGATCACACCAAGACCCAAATCCCATAAAACTAAAGAGTGAGATTATATAACCTAAAGCTGGATCGATAGATAATTTGCCCATAACGGTATACAAAAATAATAGAGTTTACAGCGGAAGAAGAATATGTATACCGGGCACACGCCTAGTCCCATATATGACGATATGAGAAAAGGCTCGGCAAAACACGCAATGGCATATCGTAAGCCTAATAGACATCCATCATCCTTTTACATAATTATATAAGCATGTAATGCCTAAGATATAATTACATATACATAAATATATTCATCTACATTCAGGGATCTTCTCCCGACTATCTCAATCATCAATGAACATCATTCAATTTCAATCCCTCTAATACACATCTAACCCTCTCTTATATTCTGCATATATACATATATATTCATCATCCATCAATTCAAAGGATTGTCTCATACATATTTAAAATCCCTAAATCATCTATATCATCATATACCATTTATTTAATACATAAGAATCCATAAATAATGCCGGCCAAGGCACTTCCTCTACCACTATTTACCTTCACCAAAGCTTGATCTTTAAATCCGAACTCATCCCATGGCAACCTGTATCACAATGCTAAAAAAAAGAAAACCACATGGGAGAGGAAGTTATACATTCAAAATGACGAATAATATATATATATTGTGATCATGTGTATATGCATACAGACGTCATGTGTGCTTTGCTATCAAATCATCAAATCATCATTCATATATCATCTTATTATTATAATAGGCCTACAAGCCTCATGTATCACAATTCATATCGTAATCAACCACAACATATACACAATCATATACCACCACCATGGGCCATCACATCGTCAACATGGACCATTCTGGCCCTTCATTAGAGCCACCAAGGGCTGACATCATCATCATTAATTACAACAATTACGCCCTTCAAACATTGGGCCACAACATATATATATCGTCATATTCACATCATTTCATTTATTCATATTATTTATTACCTTTATGTGGTCTTTCGGTATATTAAATTACCCTTCTCATCAATACCATCTCATCATCTCAATCATCATCAATCGTCATCATATTATGGCATATCTCCATGCTATATGCAAATGCTCTTATGGCTAATGCATATGCATAAGAATTTCTCATCAAATAATGCGGATCCGACTGTGGGAAAATATATCATTAAATCAATTGTGGGACAAGCATAGGTGTGCTACTATGCCCCTACTGCAGTAGAAAAATTGTGTACACATATATCTCAATTCAAGCATGCTTATATCTTCATAATTTTACTGGTACCAAACCGCTTTCGCCCATCTGTAGCACTAGTCACACTGTGACTTGCGGATCAACATCGTGGCCTCAAATACCACAAGTGCTACGGGCCCCTCCCGAACACACATCGAGAGAGCCGTGTCCCGTCGGACACCGAGGTAAACTCGCTCACCATAGAGCCGCCCGCCCACTGGGCCCGCCACATAGGGTGCCTCATCACCAAACTATGGACAGCTTCGTGACTCATACACCGAGTCACAGGGGAAATCAACAATACGCTCGTGCACTGAGCCGCCCTCCCACTGGGCCCGCCTAGTGGAACCCCCTAATATTCCATATAGACAGCTATGATATGCCATGGATGCAATGCAATGCAAATCAAATGCAAGCTCACCCTGTGCATCCTAAATGCCACTCATCCAACATCATCATCATCATCACAATCACCAACGCCACCATACACCTTAGTGGGTTTCAACCTTGTTGGTTTCATAATTATTATTTTCAAGTTTTAATGTGGCATTTCCATCTCAACATATTTTCGCATATATTTCACATCATACACGCAAGTCAATACTTGTAAACAGCCACTATGGCATTTCAACATCACATATTATTCATCAATATTACCACACTTCATTTAGTGGATTTTCATCTCATCATTCATAACAATCCATACATGGATATCAAAGGGCATAGCAATCATCATAATATTAATCCACACACGTTGCAACAAGGTGTTACGAATTACATATACATATATAGCAACCATAATTGCCTCACACACATGCAAGTCAATTACTTGCACCCATCACAAGAATATCATAATAGTTCTCAATAATTATCAAATTGTCATTTCAATTAATTCAATACATATACATGGCAAGGCAAGCATGAGTATAGAACACATACAACAATCACCATCAAACTACTCATGCAATTTGAATATATAACTCCTCTCCTACCTCAAGGGAAGAGTCGAACGGTTCCAATGCTCCGAATGCTCCTTCACATCATCCGGAATACGATCTACATACCATATGCAAGTATATTCACATGATTAATAACCATCATAATTCTAAGTACTTGTTAGCTTATTATAAAGCTTAACCCCAAGTCCTAGACTTGTTAAACATCAACTTATGCAATTGTGTTAGGCTTCGGGAATTCCTTTCCCAAAGCCATTTGATCCTCTAGATCTTAAAGGCTAACTACATCCCACATCATTTACTTCTCATCAAGATTCATAATATATCAATAGAGGGGAAGCATACATGTTTATGTAACATAGCATAGACATATACATAGCTTTCCATGGCCTTAAGTCATTCCCCAATCACCTCTAAGATAAACCACGCATATACCCTTAGTGAATTTTCTTGTTTTTCCATACTGAAAGGGATTTTAGGCAACAATGAGCCCATGATAATTTCAACATTAAGACATGGGGAAAGCTTACTTTTAGTCTTAAAAATAGTGGGGCATGTCACAAATATCACCTATTAGTCCCAATTTGATAACCATAAAAAGTTGGGTTCAAAACCCTCTTAAACTTGTATTTTTCAATGCATTGGGTTTGGTATTTTTCATCTAATGAGAGTTAGAAAACTCCAATTAAAGTGAGACCAATTCTCACACCTCCGTAACATAATTATCTACAACTTTCGTGAAGAACTCGGAGGCCAAAAATGTCATTAAGATCCCCAAACGGCCCAAAAACAGCAAAGAATGCTTATCGGGGAATTCTGTCGTAGCTAATCGATTAGGCCAAGCACCTAATCGATTACACATGACTCAGAATGCTTATAATCGATTACAAATACATTTGTAATCGATTACACATGTCCCAGAATGACTCTAATCGATTAGGAACCCATTTGTAATCGATTACGCATGCTAGAATGCAGAAATTATGCAGAAAATGCATAATTTTGGGACTTCTAACCCCCCTAACTTTCTCATATCAACTCCAAATACTACCAAATTTTAACCATAATAAATACACATCATTTGTGATGTGTGGCCACCGGCCTCACTCAAAAATTCCTTAAAATGAGGGACTTATGCACATAAATGCGTTTTACCCATTTAGAGGCACTTTTATGCAACTCAAGGGCCTATTCTCAATGGAATTGGCCCATTCTAATTCCTACAAGTCATAAACTACATATATGGGCTATTGGGACTAACCCAAGCCATCAAAATCACCTAAAACTCAATTTGACTCTATGAGTTCCTCCATCATGCATAAACCCCAAACTTATCACCAATACTATCACAATGGCTATCACATTCAATGCCAATCATCCACATAAATTCTCAATTCACAAAACATATACTTCATCCCCTCAAGAATGGTTCATTAACATGTACATGTTTCAACCTCTCATGGGTTATTCATCATCATATATACACCTATATTATCATCAATAGCCAACAATTTACCATACATATCATTTCACTATAAACATGGCATATATCAAGGCCTACTTATTCATCAACTCAAGTATCTATTTCCTTAATCCATTATCAATGACTTGCAACCATTTTTAACATCATCATAAACATCAACAATCCAATTTAATTCTTCCAACCTCATTAATCAACACCAATGCTTCAAACATTCATCTCCTCATATAAAATCATTCTTAAGACATCAATAATCATCAAAATCACCTATTTAGCTAAGACCCCCAATTTATCATACTTAGGGTTTTCATCAAAACTCAATAACCATTTCTAATAACCACCAATCTCCATCATTAACAACACCCACACACATATTATCATGGGTTTTCACTAAAAATCCTTTTTCATGGCATTATTACTAATTTCCCCCAAATCCTAGGGTTAGGGTTTCATTAAAATCAAGCAATCACCACTAACAACCATCATCTTTCATTTCTAAACACCATATTTTCGTGTACCCCTTCATACCCATCCAAAAACACATATAAATCATACTCACCTTAGGGTTTTACATAAAAATAGCTTCTAATATATAACCCATACATAAGGTACTCTCTTAACCAAATAGAAACCAAAAGCTAAGGCCAAAAACATCAAAAGAGTAGAGAAATTTACCTCAAGCTCCAAGTTTTACCAAGCCCTAGCATGTACACGAAGATGAAGGAGGGGAAGGAGGAGGAAGATCCCATAAAACTTCCAAGCTCCATAAATGCTTCACAAAGCCAAGCTCTGTTGTTGATTTTTTGTAAGAAAATGGAATGGAAAAGGGGTGGTTTGGTTTGTCCATTAGAGAGGGAGAAGGAGATGGAAAATGAAGAAGAAGGTGAGAGGGAGAAGCTGCCGAGAATGAAGGGAAAAATAGAGAGAAAGGTGAGGTTTTTATTTTAAATATTACCCTCTTCATTAAGACTTCTTCATTTTACAACAAACAGGATCTTTGTTCGGGCTCAATACTAAATCCAAAAATTATTCTGAAGACATATTCGGATTCCCCGTAATATTCTTTACTGCCCTGACCAATAGCATCTCAATCGGAGATACTTGGTCCGACACCCATATCTCAGTCGGGTTAGTTTTCAGCTTATCCGGTCTGCATAAATCACCCATAGTCCTAAAAATCTTAATTCAATTATTTCTAATATATTAGGACATTAAATAATGCACAAATAATTTTCTAAACACTCAAGACCCATCAAATATTTATTTCCACTTAGTGGGTCCCATATTATCCGTTAACTCACCCGATTCCGGTAAATTTTAATTTACCGATAGTTCATCTCTAATGTCTAATAAATTCTCCCATAATTATTCATCCATAAATAATTAATTATCCTCTTCCAATAAATTTATTTCCTTTAAAAATCCGGGATGTTACAGACGCTCCTTCAAGCACTACTACACGCGGGTCCGTATTCAACCAAATAAGCCGGTCTTCTGGCGAAACAAGGAGGGATTTACCAAGTTCCCTCTTAGCTGGACGCACGAGCATTTTCTCCTTATGAGCCGTGCTTACTACACAGATGAGAGTGAACTCTCCTCTCACTCTGTTGAGGTCTTGAGCGCCATGCAGACGGCCTCGAAGACCCTCAAAAGATTTTCCAGCAGGCTCCTTTTGGCCGAGGACGACATCCGAAACACCTACCTCCGTAATATCCGCTCTTACTCTATCTGTGTTGTATAATTATTCCGCTCTGATTATTTTTTCTTCTTATGTGCTAACTCAACCTTTCTTGTTTTGCAGAACAAATCGAAAGAGCCTGCCCAGAGATGTTGTCGTTAAGGACCATGATGGCTGATGATGATTCCTCCTCTGAGGAGAATGAGATCCAGGCGAAGAGGAACGCCACCAAAACTCCCCTCATTCCCCTGACCTCTGCAGTAGGTGATGAGGTTCCTCTCTTTGATGAGGAGGAAACAGAAGAACCAGCTGAGGCCACTGGAGCGGGCGACGAGGAGGCCGTCCCAGAGAAGAAGAGGAAAAAGAGGCATCTTGTAAAAAAGGCAGATCAAGAAAAACCCTCCTCTGATGACCCTGTGAAGAAGCGTCAGAAGACGGTCGAAGAAACTGGATCGAAGAAGGACAAGGGAAAGAAGCCCGTTCCTGAATCCTCTGCCCCTTCTTCACAGAATGCTTCAGAACCGGACTCTGGGAATGGTCCTCCTCCGGCGTTTGATCCTCCGCGTGACTCCTTCCTTTCTCCTTACTTATGGTTTCAGGGGTCCATGCCTCCCACTCTTCCAAAGGCAAGGTATTGCCTCCGCCCCTCCCTCGACGCTGCTGGGGTCTGAGGTGCTTGTAAGGCCGGGCGTTGGCAACTGGATGAACTGTCCGGCCTCCTTGATTCCCTGAGCGAGAAGGCAGATTACATGGAGCAGGTTGAAAAGCTTGAAGCCGAACTCGCGGTGAAGGAGACATGGGCGACCAAGCAAGCTGAAGTTCATAGGGGCGTGAAGTCAGAATTGAAGAAAACCAAGGAGACGCTCCAGAGGAAAACTGAGGAGGCAAGCCAAGTTCATTTTGCGAACAAGGCTCTAGAGCGGGAAGTTGCCGACCTCCAGAAATGGAACAAATCCATACCCCTCCTTGAAGAAGAATTACAACTGGAGAAGAAGAGATCGGCTAAGCTTGCTGACGATCTCAAAATTATGGAGGACGGTCGCAACAAAGACCTTGGGGAGTGGGAGAGCCTTCGGAAGGAGATGCAAGCCCAAATTGAGGAACTCAAGAAGGGTGGTGCAAGTGCTGGGCCTTCAGAAGAGGAGTTTGCCAAGGTTCAAAGAAAGTTAGCTGCTGCGAAGGCCAAGGCTGCCAAAGCCTTGGAGATATGCAAAAATGTGGCGTATGAATCCTTCGGCCTGGCCTTTCGTCAAGTTTATTATCGTAACCCTGGAGTGCAGCTGAATTTGTACGGATTAGATCCGTTCTTCGAATTCCATGGGGGAAAACTTGTCGAAGTACATAAGGACGGCTCGCACCATGAACCCCGTGCATCTCTGTATGAACTGCCTCCCCTTCCAGAAGGTCAAAGTATGGAGCCAACAACGTCCACCGCTGCCTCTGGAGCTGAAACGCAGGAAGGTGCCCAAACTGGAGCAGAGGACAAGATGGAGAAGACAGGAGTGCCCACTGCGGAGGATCAGGCACCGGCCCCTTAATTTAAGCTTTATTCATAGCTGTGTACTGGGATCAGCTCCAGCTTTAACTACTTTGTAACCTGAATAATTTCTTATTTTGGAAATAAAATTCACTGTTGCTTCTCTTCAACTGCTTGCGTCGAATGTATGATTGTTGAATAACTTAGTGCTATACAGAACACTTTATTGTTTTCAATGTTTTACGAATCCGTTCTGTGTGGTTATCTAGCTGCTTAAAGCGTACTCATCACACCGGATTAAGATAACAAATTGTAACAAAGAAGCGTCAATTAAGTTAAAGCATGCCCTGTCCCCAAGTGTAAGTACATTGGGGAGGGAAATTTTATCTCAAGAATTACCTTTTAACTTCTTAAAAAGATAGAAATGCTCAACTGTCCTCGAAGATGTAGAGCGGGTACGTTAGCATTCAACCGCTCTGGGGTGGATATTCCACAATTGAGGACGGAAACTGCCTTTAAATTTTAGTATAGCTTTGACAAGGGTAAGCTTTACGCCTTTCTCCTGAGGTTCGGTTTGGTCCTATACCTCAATTCTTCACACAGTGTTCGGTTTGATCCTACTAACCGTACTTGGAGTTCGGTGTAATCCTACAATCCAAGCCTTCAACACGGGGTTCGGATCAGGGCTAATCCTGAACCTACTGCGCCCGTTACTCGGGGTTCAGCGTGGTTTTCTGTATGAACCGGCCTACTGCGCCCAAGCCTTCACATGGGGTTCGGTTTGTGGCCTTGAGGAAGGACCAGCCCTACAACCCATGTTGTCTTCGGATGGGGTTCGGTTTGTGGCCTTGAAAAAGGACCAGCCCTACAACCCATGTGTCTTCGAATGGGGTTCGGTTTGTGGCCTTGAAAAAGGACCAGCCCTACAACCCATGTGTCTTCGAATGGGGTTCGGTTTGTGGCCTTGAAAAAGGACCAGCCCTACAACCCATGTTGTCTTCGAATGGGGTTCGGTTTGTGGCCTTGAAAAAGGACCAGCCCTACAACCCATGTGTCTTCGAATGAGGTTCGGTTTGTGGCCTTGAAAAAGGACCAGCCCTACAACCCATGTGTCTTCGAATGGGGTTCGGTTTGTGGCCTTGAAAAAGGACCAGCCCTACAACCCATTCCACCTCAAGGAGTTACATCGTCAAAACACACGATGTGTGATTGAGATCATCCGTCCTGAGGGTTCTTCATCAGTCCCTCGAGGAGTTACATCATCAACTACAGAATTGGTAGTTGAGTTCATCCGTCCTGAGGTGTATGCGTATTAAACTACGGCTATAAATCACAACACATAAGAAAAGTGAGAATGATAGGGCGGTTAAAATGTATTCTCATTAAAATTGAAAGTACATTACATGAAGAGCGTAGTTGGGGTCATGCCTCGTTAAAACCTTCTTGAGAAAACCCAAAGGGAAAAAACTCAAGTAAGGAAAAAGAGTACACGCCGTCTTACCAACTAGCTGTAATAAACACGTAAGTTCTGAGTGTTCCATTTGTTGCGGATTGGAGTTCCATCAAGTTCTTCCAACCGGTATGACCCTTTTCCAGTCACTTCAGAAACTCTATAAGGACCTTCCCACGTCGGTGCTAGCTTTCCTTGGTAAGCGAATTTATTCCCCACACTTGCCTTTCTCAAAACAAGATCTCCGGTGTTGAAAGCTCTGTACTGGACACATTTATTATACCAGAGTGCTGCCTTTGCTTTTATTGCCTGATCTCTGACGAAAGCCTTTTCCCTTAACTCCTGGAGGACGTCCAGTTCTGATGCCAAATTGGCCTTGTTATCTTCAGCTGAAAAATACTCCACACGAGCCGATCTTGTTTGTAGCTCCACCGGGATCATGGCCTCAACCCCGTACATCAACCGATATGGGGATTCGTTAGTTGAAGAATGAGGCGTGGTGCGGTATGCCCATAAAACATGACATAGCTGATCGGTCCATCCTCCCTTTGCTTCTCCCAGACGCTTCTTCAACCCCTTTAGCACTTCTCGGTTGGCTACCTCCGCTTGTCCATTGGTTTGGGGGTGTTCAACAGACGAAAATATCTGGATTATCCCCAGTCCTTCCAGCAAATCTGTGAACTTTTTGTCCGTAAACTGGGTGCCGTTGTCAGTCACAATCCGCCCTGGCACCCCGAATCGAGCTATGATATTTTCATACATGAAACGTCTTGTTCGCGCAGAAGTGATATGCACTACTGGTTCTGCCTCGATCCACTTGGTGAAGTAGTCTACCCCCACGATCAAATATTTGATACCTCCTAGCGCAGTGGGGAATGGACCCAAAATATCAAGGCCCCACTGGTAGAACGGCCAAGGTACAACAGATGAGGACAGCTCTTGGGCCGGTGTATAGTGGAGATTGGAGAATTTTTGACAAGAATCACACTTCCTAACAAAATCTGCAGAATCCTGCTTCACAGTGGGCCACCAATATCCAGCCCTGAGGACTTTTCTCATTAAGCTTCGACCCCCAGCATGGTACCCGCACTGCCCCTCATGCACTTCCTCCAGGACTGCTTGAACTTCATCTTCTCTCAAACATAAAAGATATGGGACAGAAAATCCCCTTTTGTAGAGAACACCATCGACCATAGTAAAATATGGTAGCTCCCTCTTCACTCGTCTCCTCTCCTTCTCATCAGTGGGCAGTTGACCATCAGCCAGATAGCGAATATAGGGGATGACCCAGGAATCCTCATATGGATAGCTCACCATGATAGCATTCAGAGAAGGGTACAGAGGTATGCTAGGTGATGTCAAAGTGCTTTGAACCACCGTTGTTGTGCTGCCGGGCTGCTTCGTACTTGCAAGTCTTGACAAGATGTCCGCTCTGGTGTTTTCCTCTCTGGGCACATGTTTGAACTCTAAAACTTCAAATCTTCCCTTCAACTCATTAACACAATTCAAGTACAATTGAAGTTGCGGCTCCTTTGCTTGGTACTCCCCCTGAATCTGCGAAATCACCAATTGAGAATCACTGCACAGTGTGACTGCTGATGCTCCGATGTCAATCGTCGCACGGAGACCGGCCAAGCATGCTTCGTATTCAGCCTGGTTGTTGGAGGTTTTGAAATTGAATCGGAGGGAAATTTCTAGGTGCACACCATCATCACTTTCTACCACCACACCTGCTCCACAACCCTTGCTGTTCGATGATCCATCAACAAAAATGGTCCAATGCGCTCGAGGGGTGGCAGGGTCCGCCCCAGTCATCTCCACAACAAAATCAGCCAACACTTGTTCCTTGATGGCTCCTCGAGGCTCATAAGAAATTTTGAATTCAGACAGCTCGATAGACCATTTTATCATCCTCCCGGCGAGGTCGGGCTTGCTAAGCACTGAACGGAGAGGCAAATCCGTTCTCACCAGTACTGGGTGCGCATGGAAATAGGGCCTCAACCGTCGCGATGCCCACACGACTGCTAGAGCAGCTTTCTCAATCTTCTGGTACCTTCCTTCCGCCCCCTGAAACGTCTTACTAGTAAAGTACACCGGCCTCTGCCCTTCAGGGGTTTCTTTAACCAAGGCCACGCCTAGGGCTTCATCCGAGATTGCTAAATACAAGATCAAAGTCTCACCAGGGTCAGGCTTAACCAAAATTGGTGGACTCGAGAGAACGGCCTTGAGTTGCTGGAAGGCTTATTCTTGCTCCTCTCCCTATTCAAAACTCTTGTGTTTCTTCAACGCCTTATACAAGGGGAGGGACCTGTGCGCCATCTTAGGCATGAAGCGAGCTAGAGCGGCCACTTTCCTATTCAACGATTGGACCTCCCTCAGGCTCTTAGGGCTCTGCATGTCCAGGATTGCTTGACATTTCCCAGGGTTGGCCTCGATGCCTCGTTGGGTCAACATGAATCCCAAGAATTTCCCAGCTGGAACGGTAAAGGTGTATTTTAAGGGGTTTAACCTCATGTTGTACTGTCGAAGCCTAGTGAAAACTTGGCGCAGATCTTCAATGTGGTCTCCTCCAGCGGGCGTTTTGGCTATAATATCATCGATATAAACTTCGACCAGCCTGGTGTGCATCCCCTCAAAGACTTTGTTAATCATGCGCTGATAGGTAGCGCCGATGTTCTTCAATCCAAAAGGCATGACGGTGTAGCAGAAAACACCGCGGTCATTGATAAAGGTAGTTTTCTCTTGGTCTCCCTCCCACATCGGAATCTGGTTATACCCCGAATAAGCATCCATGAAACTGAGGTACTGGTAACCAGATGAATCATCCACCATGCGATCAATGTTGGGCAGGGGATATGGATCCTTGGGGCAGCAACGGTTAAGATCCACATAATCTGTGCACATTCTCCATTTGCCATTAGCTTTCTGCACCATAACCACATTAGAAAGCCAAGATGAATAGCGTATCTCCCTTATAAAGCCTGCTTTTAACAACTCCTCTGTCTGCTCACAAGCTGCCCTCTGCTTCTCCGGTCCCAATCTCCTCTTCTTCTGGGCCACCGGTCTTGTTTCAGGATACACAGCAAGCTTGTGGCAACAGAAATCAGGGTCCATCCCAGGCATGTCTGCTGTTGTCCATGCGAAAAGATCCTTGAACTCCTGCAGAAGGGCTAATAAGCGTTGCTCCATGGCAAACTCCAGCTTATCATTGATGTGCGTGACCTTCTCTGGGGAATCCCCTAAGACAACATCCCTGGAACCACCATCAGGTGTGGGCTTGGAGGGATTGAGTGGATCAATCTTCAATTCCGCTCTGGGGTCCAGGTCAATGAGACTGATAGACCCTGCCACTGTTCCTCCGTCATTCAACTTCCTCTTCTTGTTGAATGCTTCCAACTTAACCATGTTGAGGCTCAGGTTATAACAATATCGAGCCATCTCCTGATCACCGCGGAGAGAGGACACACCGTTGTCCTTGTCGATGAATTTGATCAAGAGGTGAGGAATGGATCCAATTGCTTCCATCGCATTCAGTGTTGGACGACCTATGATACCGTTGTATGGGGACTCCACATCAATCACCAGGATTCTTGACTTGACTGTTCTCGCACCAGGCTCTCCTTCAAAAGAAATCAGGGTGTCAAGATACCCCTTGGTGGGTTGCTTGGCTCCATTAAACGCTGTGAGTTCTTGCGTGTAGGGTTGTAAATCTACATCATTGAAACCCATTCGTTTGAAACAATTATAAAAGATAACATCACAAGAACTTCCCTGATCGACGAGGATCCTCTTGACATCCTTGTTGGCTATGACTGCCACGATAACTACTGCATCATCACCTCCTGGAATTATTGGACCAAAGTCATCATCAGTAAATGACACCGTCGGAGCTGCCATACCGTCCCTGAAAGGGCGGTTATCCCTTGGTTTGCCCTGGACAGACAGAATCATCCTGTGGTGATTCTTCCGTGCTGTGATTGATGCTCCTCCTCCCGCAAATCCTCCAGCTATCATCTCAATCACTTCTCGTCTGCCCTGCCTCTGCTGCTGGGGCATGTTATTTTGTTGGGCATCTCCAGCAATCACTACTCCCTTCCGCTTTTCAGCTGTAGTGAACTTCCTTGCTGGATTACGCGTATTATCATCTTCGTCATCAGGATCTCTGCTCCTTTTTTCCATCCTCTGAGGCTCGTCTACAGATTTCTCCCTGAACAAATACTGCTTCAGCTTTCCTTCTCGAATGAGAGTTTCCACCGTATTCTTTAATGCCTTGCACTCACCAGTATTGTGTCCTGTCTGTTCATGGAAAGTGCAATACTTGCGTGGGTTCCCACCCCTCTTGACTGGGGCTGGTTTCCTTATACCAAAGACGTTCAATGTTGGCCAACCAACCTCCCTCATGATTTGTGAGTGCCTGGTGTTCAACGGAGCATAGTTGTTGAACGATGATACACGTCTATCTCGTGGATGCGGGCGAGCGTTTACAAAGTTTTCTCTAAAGGCATGCTTCTCAGGCCTCACTCTCTCCTTTTCTCTCCGTGGCTGCTGAGGGGGTGCTGAAGGCTTCAACCTTGTTGCGGTTGCCTCCAGATGCATCTCTATGCCCACGTACTTGGAAGCCTTCCTTCGAAACTCCTCGAAGGTTGTTGGGGGGCTCTTTGCCAAAGATAGGGCAAAGGCTGAGCCAGGCTGAAGAGCTTCCACTACAATATGAAGTTGTATGGCCTCCGTGAGGTTGGGGACCAAAGCTGCCTCCTTATAAAACCTTTTCAAGAACTCCTTAAGAGTTTCAGTTTCTCCTTGCCTTATCTGGGCCAAGGTGTGGGAAGTTCTTGGGATATCCCTAGAGATGACAAAATGGCTTTCAAATGCAGCAGCCATTTCCTCCTAAGAGTCTATAGATCCTGAGGGTAAGCTTTTAAACCAGCTGAGAGCCTCCTCGGTTAGTGTTCTTGGGAACATCCTGCACATAACATCTTCATCTGCTCCCAAATACATAGCTTCATACACATAAGCATCCAAATGCTTAGTGGGATCAGTTTCTCCATTATACTTCCCTATCACACAGTGGCTGAGTTGTTTGCAAATGTTTCGGGATGGTAATGCTCATCAGCCTTCTTGAGAAAGGGACACTGAGCTTGTACGTCCCTGAAGTCACCACCGCCTGCTCCCTTCTCCTGGTACTGACTCTATCACCAGAGTCTTGAGTCTGCTCTCTCTCTTCATACGTGGGGATCTTCGAATACTAGAGGGTTGTAGATCTATCCCTCGCTGATGCATGATGAGCATCCTCTGCATGGGACGCTGCCCTGTCCCCAGCTCCTCCTCTCTCCCGCTTCAACTCCATCAGTTCCTCCCTGAGTTGCCTGATAACCTTATCGCGAGGGTCAGGCGTTTGCACTTGCACCATCCTCCGGGTTTGAGTTACAGGGGACTCGAAGATAAGTCTCCTTCCAGTCTGTTGATGGGTCACATCCTCCACGTGACCATCAACAAAATCTCTCCCATCACCTTCCATCGTCACAACCAAACTTCTGCGAAAATGGGAATAACTCTAACGAGTCCCACTGGGCGTGCCAATGAACTGGTCTGGACCGGGATCTAGGATCCGGTGTAGGACCAGCCACAAGAATATAGGTGTTTTTAGGGTTTGCACACCGGAACAGTGTGTATCCGATGTATTAATCCGGTCTCTCAGTGGGAGAGGCCGTTCTTGTTGTCCTGGAGATCCTTCACACCAACGTTTCGCGTTGCAAGGGGGCGAAAGGTGGTGCCACCTGCGAAGATTCTCCGACGCTCAAGTTAGAAGAGTGTAAAAACTCAGTGAATGCTCAAGCGATGTAATAACAAAGTGTAAGTTAGAACAACGATACCATGCATGTGTATTGAAATGAGCTATTTATAGTTGTACGTGAGAAAATTAGTCGTTGGGTACAGGTGGGACCCCCAGCTCTGATAGCGTGTATATTATGTCAATCAGGGTGGCTCAATACTCAGAATGTGTCAGGAGGGTAGGTCAATTATCAGAGTACGATCCTCTAGGAAGAGGAGAGGATAATCACCTTTTTCGCATAATCTGCTGACACATCCACTTGCTTTCTAAGGCCATTGACGTGACATATTTTGCTACATACAGTATCTTCGCTGATAAGTTATTAGGGGCTCTTATCTTGCTGAGACTGTGAAACCAACAGCTATATATAAATGTTCTGTGAAAATGAACAAAGATCCGTTATAGAGAAAATAAGTGGGGCAGTCGTGAGATGAGGACGGTCGGCCAGACATCGGATATCCGGTGTGGTAAAGTTGAACCAGGACACCGGTTTTCCTTATATGAGGCCATTCTGACGTCACAAGATTGGGGGCCGGTATCCAGACCGGATCAAATATAATATAACAATATATGATTATGTTACATATGTTAAATGTAACCTAGTGGTGAGACTCCTCTTTCATCTCCTACTCAAATTGAATTCTTCAGATGCTATCTTAGAATCCAAACAAAAATGATGACTTAGAAAAATATATGGCATAGATTGAGTTGACACGTGACTAGATACTAATACATGTGGCATACATTCAGTTGACACATGGCTAGGAGGCCAGGGGCATTAGAGCCCTTAATTTACCACGCTTAGCAACCGGTCAAACCAGTCACTCGTAATAAATCAACATGTTAAAATATTTATATGTTAAAATTTAAGTGTAACAAGGTTTGATCCCCTAACATATAGGAGATGGAAGATAAGCCTCAGCAAATTGAGGGCATATATCATATGAGTTTTTCTAGGAACGGATGCACTCAGCTACGTGTGTGATTTAAACAACTGGAATAGATGCCCCCTACGTGTCAACTGAATTTATACCATATATATTAATCTATAGCCACATGTCAACTCAATTTATGCCACCTGTTTTTCCAAATCCATCATTTTTATTTAGATTCTAAGATAGCATGAGGTGTTCGATTTGAGCAGAAGATGGAAGAAGAGCCTCACCATTAGATTATATTTAAAATATGTAATATAACCATATATTGTTATATTATATTCGCAGAATGTATATCCATTAGTATAATTTATTTTCAAAATAAATATTCTCTATATTTTTTTGTTCATTAATTTTAATTTTAATTTTTATACTAAATGAAAAAAGATAAAAATGTTTGTTTCATAAGTAGATTTTATTAACGGATATACATTATACAGATATAATATCATTATATATAGTTGCGGTATATTTTTAATTGTGTCATGTAGTTTAGTGGTGAAACTCTTCTTTTCTCTCTAATATGTTGCAGGATCAAGCCTTGTCACATTCAAATTTTTGACATATAAAATGTTTTAATACATTGACTATTTATGAGTGACCGATTGTTAGACACGATCATGTCCATCCATTCTAGTTGCTTAAATTACACATGATTTCGACATGTGGCTAAGGGCATCGATTCTATTTATTTAAATCACACAATTTTGACAAGTGACATGACACATGACTAGGGGTATTGAAACCCTTAATTTAGAGAGGGTATCCAAGCAAAACTCATTTTAAAAAATTTATGCCGGCTTCCTAGTACGACCCCTATTACCACAATCATCTAATGTGTAATGCTATTCTTTTGGAGGGTCTCATGTTTATTCTTACTTTATTCATGGTTTCATAGAGCACAACTTCTTTTACCAAGAGAAAAAAAACAAAATTTGGTCAAGAAATATGAACTTGAATCCTCTCTCCATCATATTTTTTTAAAATTTTATACCAATTATTGTAATAACAAATGTAAAAACAGTTTTTATATCAGGCATTAAAATAAGTAATATAAAAAGTATATAATTAATATAAAAAGCATATAATTAATATAAAAAGAATATAAATGGTAAAAAAATTTAACTGGATCTCTTCGAATCTTAGGGGATCCAAATTCCAAGAATTTAATAATAAATAACATAACCTGTGATATATGTGTTGCTGAACAGGTATAAAATACGAAGAAAATATGATTTTTTACATTGTTTTGATTTGGTTAAAATATAATAGAATGAGAATTTACGTTTAAGATAGTTGAGGAGTATACCATTGAGTAATATACATATTAAAAATATTAATGGGATCATAAATTGGAACTTTCATGAAATTATTGGTTTCAAAATTATAATATGTAACAAAAGTATCTATATTTGAAGAATTCATAGCAAATCAAGAGTAATAAAGATGAACAAAATATTGAAAGCAAAATTAAACTATAGAAAAACTTACAAGAGAAAGACTACACATGAAGAGGATTTCAGTAGACAAGCTTCTTCTGTTTTTTCATTCTACCTCAACTGAATTCCATTCTTCTTATTTATACACAAAGAATCGCACTGTTGGCGATAAGATTACATATTTTTAAGATAAGATTTCCTAACTATTTAGATAAGGAAGTTGATTACATTTTCCTTTGAGATAAGATTTTATCGTCCTTTGTTACTATAGAGGGATGCTGCTGGTCTGTAAAAATCTTGCTTTAGAATCTTCACTTTATCCATGCCGACACTCTTAATCAAACATGCCAAAGCATATGTCTTCATTTTGCTGTTCAAAGTCTTGAAAAAATTCTAAATTGATTAATATTTTTGGAGAAAAGGATGAGGAAGATTCTGACAAGAGAGATTTTATTTTTTTCATCTTTTTCTGCCATTCTTCTTCAGAAAATACAGCGGCCAACTCAGCCTTTATCTTTTGCTTTTCGGTTAATAATAATGAAGTTTTTGGAGTTATTGCTGATTTTTGAAGGACAGGTTTAGAAACTTGTTGTAACTTGACCCATTGATCTATTCTTGCTTTAGAAATTAGCTCAATATTAAATTTATTCCACCATTTTATTTTAATGGTTCTGGTGAGGGACTGAAGTTTAAGAGTCTCATGGGTAAGGTTTATTGAATAGTCCCAACTTAATATCCAAGTGATTGACTGGCTTGCAGTAAAAGATGAATTAATACCCAGGAACAAAAGTGGTCTTCTCTTTGAAGTAAAGATATAAGTCTTGAATTGGTTTTAGGAATAATTGGGTTATTGGTCCCATTTTATAAAACCACTGAATAAACCATTTTGGAAATTTTAAAGAAATTCCTCTTTTGAACTAAATGAACCATGAATGAGAATAAAGTATTAAATATAATATATTGTACCAAGCCTCCATATAATCAAAATAATTATATGAAAGGGGATCAAACTATCTTGAGAATTCTTTGGTGACTATTAGGGAAGTACCCCATTCTTGAGGAGAGATAATTTTACAAATTTTGATTTTTGAAAAAACGATGGTATCTTTATTGTCCTGTTGATAGTGATGCTCTAATTGTATTGAGTCGGTATCTATTAAGATAAACTCATAAAACATTTGAGTTTTTCTTAAATCTTTGGGAACATATTGATAAGAGAAGAGTAATTATCTTGCAAGCCTTCAAGGATCTATCTTAATCCAATATTTCTATGGTTTTTCAAGATATCTGTCTTGGGCTATATAAGGAACACTTTTTGTTAAATCTGAAGGCTTTCCTAAAGTATTGTCATATTGAAGGGGAGAGTATAAAGGCTTTTGTGGAGGAGTTTGTACTATTTGAGAAGTGGTTTTTTAAGGAGTTTGAGGTGAAAGATCCAAGGATGAGGAAAAGGATAATGGTGACACTCTCTTAGAAGAACCATATTGGTCTTTTGAAATGGATTTAACTTTATCGCTCATGATGATCCCTGTAAAAATTCTTGGGTTAAATAATCTAGAAGGGTATTTTTCTTTCCTTTTATGTGTTCAATATCAAATTCAAAACAAGATAATAAAGGCTACCATCTAGCAAAAATATGTTTAGAAATAAGATTTTGAACATCTTTATTTAGAACACTTGAAACAGCTTTACAATCAGTTCTGATTAAAAACTTTTTGCTAAATAAGTCATCTTGAGATTTTAAAACGCATAATACTATTGATAAAATTTCCTTTTTATCAATAGAATATTTTTGTTGGGCTTGACGCCAAATTCCAGAATGAAATCGTACAATTTGTTCTTTAGAAAAATCAGGAATTCTTTGTTTTAATACTCCTCCATATCCCAAATTAGAGGCATCAGTTTCTAAAATTAAAAAGGCTGTCGGATTGGGAATTCCTAAACATGGAAGCTTTTTGGTCAAGGATTTTACTTGTATTACCGTTTGAGTCATTTGATCATCCCAAGCAGGGGGATCTTTTCTAAGTCTTTTATAAATGGGTGCATAAATAGTCCTAATATTGGGCATAAATTCTACTACATAATTAATATATTCTATTACCATTTAATCTCGTTAGGAAATTTATTTGCAAATTCTAAAGACCTTTGTATAGGAGTAATTGTTTCTTGATATATTTCATACCCTGGAAATCTTATTTTTGTTTGAAATAACTTTATTTTTCTTGTTGATATTACTAGCCCATTATCATTTATAATTTTAATAAATTTTTCTAAATGAGAAATAGGTTGATTAGAAGATTAAAACATCATCTAGGTATACTATTGAGAATTCCATATAAGGATAATATATATAATTTTTTATATTTTGAAATTTGCATGGAGCGTTTTTTAAACCTTTAGTCATTACATTTCATTCATAATGTCCAAATGGGACTACAAAAGCTTTTTTATATCTATCTTCTTGTTTTACAGAGATTTGATAATAACCAGATTTCATATCAAATTTGGAAAACATAGTTGCATTATGTAGTCTTTTAATTAAATCTGACTTGTTAGGTAATGGATACCTTATCCATTTTAATACTTTATTTAAAGGTTTATAATTTCTCACTAATCTTGGAGCTCCTCTTTCTTGTTCAGAGGCATTCATTACATAAAATCCTGAGCAACTCTAAGGTGATTTTGAAGATCTAATTAATCCCTTCTCTAAATATTCTTGAATTTTTTTTAAAATATTCTAAATATTGTTGATTCATTGGTGTTGTCCTAGCTTTTGTAGGTATTTTTGTTCATCAAAACTATCTTTGTATGGGAATGCAATTTCATATTTCTTTTTATCCCAAAAAGCTATTGGATTTGTTTCACAAATTTCTTTTCTATTTTTTCTTGAAAAGTTTTAATAGTTTGTTGAATTTTTGGAGTTTTATAATTGTTCTTCAACTCTTTTATATTGTATTTCTTTGTTTAACATTTGAATTTGTTGAGTCTTTCTTTCTAAAAGATTTATACTTTTTATTGAGTTTTATTTTAATAAATTTAGTTCTCTTAGTCTATGAGGTTTTATAAACTCGAAGCAAATTTCTTAACCTATAGCTTTAGATACAATTCCTATTTCTGTTACTTCAAAAGGATATAAAAGTGTTAAAAATGGAGTTCCTAATGTTAAAGGAGTGGTCATATTTTTTACTAATACAAAAGAAGTTTGATAACATATTTTATTTTTACAAATCTTTACATTTGATAGTTTATATTGAATATTCATTTTTGATCCATTAGTGCTACTTACTCATTCATTTGTTTTTTCATAATATTTAGTAGGTACTAGTCCTTCTTGAATACAATTGATATCTGCTTCAGAATCAACTAGGGCTATCATGTTAAATATTTCTTCTTTTATTACTAATGAAATTTCTACCAACCATTTATGTGAGGTTATAAGGCTTAATAAATTTATATAACTTTCACTTGATTCGCCATTGTTATTTTCTTTGGACTGTTCCTATGCTTCAATTATTTTCTTTCCTTCTAATTCTATAATTCTATATTCTAGAGAAATGTCATTCTGTTTTAATTCTAAAATTTCTTTTTTTAATTCTTTTATTTCTTCTTGCAAGTCTTTAATAGTAACTAAACTAGTGGGTTATTTAAATCATTTTAAAATGTCTTTTATTTCTATTGCTTTTATGGTTTGAGCTTTATTTTTTTCTTCTTTTATGATTAAATCATTTAATTGGTGTAAAAATTCAGTTTTTAGCGGAGATTCTTCTATTTTGTCAATTATTGATATTAAAATAGACGTTTGATTTTTGGTTATCATATTAACTGTTAGACAGTTTGAACAAGAGCATAAACCTAGTCCTAAACAATAATTATCTTTTTCTTCCTCTAATTCTTCTTTAGAATAGGATGTTTGATTTAATTGGTATACTTCATTTTTAGATTCTATATTTTCTTCTGATTCAGTTTCTTCTTCAGGTTCAAAGTTAATTAAAATATTTAATAAAGTTTCTTTTAGTTTTTCATCTATTTCTAAAGCATTTATTTTTTCTTGTACTCTACAGTTTTTGGCTATATGACTTTTTCTTCCACATTGCAAACAAGTAACTATTCTTTTTCTTTGGGTGTTATTCTTTTTCTTAGGGGCTATTTTTGTAGGTTGATTTTGTGGAATTGGATTTTTATTATAGTTTTTTCTATTATTAGTTTTTTCATATCTATTAGTTCTTTGTGCTTGTTGTTTCTCTTTTCTTTTTCTTCTTTTTCGTTGGGTGCTAGGAGCTGCTATATTTCCTATATTGAGCATAAAATGTTCTTACTTCTTTTTTATCTACAATACTTTCTTTTCTTATCCTATTTTGCAACTTATAATCAATACAAACATTTATTCCAATATCAACGATGCAATTATGTAATTGTCCATAAGTTAAATTTCTATAATTTACTTCAGGTCTGTAAGTTTTTTGTAAATTTATTTCTACATTTTCTGAAAATAATCTAGGTAAGCCTGCTATAAATTTTTCTTTCTAAAAACTTTCATTACCATCTTCTCTCATGGTTACTTTTGCTAAAAAATTATCTTTATACCATCTATAATCAGACATAGTTGGGCAATGTAAATTTATTAATTGTGTCGAAAGTCTATCTTTAAACATACGTGGATCTTCTATAAAACTTTTAATAATAGAATATGTTAATATAGCTACAACATCAAATTTATTTTCACTTTTTACACTATCAAGTATCATACTTCTTTCAAGAGGAGTTAACATATTATTCCACCATCCTTTTAGTTGTCCAGTAAACCCTTGAATTAATAATATTGCAGCAGTTCTTTCAGACATCTTTTTTGTTTTATATGTCGTTGCACACATAGTCATGTAGGTTACTACATCTAAAATAGTTTGTTCACTTAATCCATCTATATTCCATTCTACAATATTTTGTCCCAAATAGTTTACATTAGTTAATTCTCTTCTTTCCTCAAATTGTACATTAGCAAAAGTTGGTCTTGGATAATAATTTCTTAATCTAGGATAATTCTTGGGTTAAGCTCTTATTTTGTTTAGAGTAAAATTATCTTTTTCTAATACATTAACAGAGTCTCCAATGTTCATCTTTTTTAATTTTTCTTTAATTTCTTATATATATATTTTCAAATTAGTTTTAAGTCTTAGAGAATTTAAATCTTTTTGTGGTATGTTATTAAATTTATAAATAGGACTTTCCAAAGAAGGTTTTAAGTTGTTATTATTATTATTATTATCTAATTTATTTTCTATTCTTACTAATTATTTACTCATAGTGTCTAATATAGTATTTGAAAGGTTTAGTTGTTGATGAATTTTCTTTATATCTTTCTTCTCTATAGGTGCTTCTTCATTGTCTACATGCTTATAAGGAGTGGCTTCTATTTCTAGATCTTTAGAAGCTAAGATTTTTATTCCTTTCATTGGAGGATATTCATGTACTAGTGATTTTAGTTAAGGGTTGTATTGTTTTGTTTATTATAAAAGGATTTTGTATATTGTTCTTTTAACAATAATCAGCAAACCAATCAAATATATATATATTTAACTCATTTTCCTTTATGTTTTTATAAAATAATTCTCTGTATTTTATTATTTTTTCTTTTGAAAAATTAGAAAAGTACCAATCTCTTTTTTCTTATAAAAGGCTTCAAAATCTTATCGAATCCAATTTTTATCTATTTCAAAAGATAATTCTCTATTTAATATGTTTAAAACTTGAGATCTTGTTGGAGAATGTTGAGGTGATTCAGATTTATGGGTTTCTTAATAAAAAGTATAGTTATATTTGACAAATTATTTCTTAATCCTTTTAAATCTAGATTGATAATGGAATTATCTATAGAATGTCTTGAAGATTCTACTTTAATTATTTGTGGCTTATTGATTTTAAAAGATGACCTATGTAACCTTAATCATATGTCATTTCCTTCTCTAATAACATCTCTTACTTCAGTATTATAAATTTTTTCTTGTTCTAATATATCGTTTAATACTCATTCTTCAGAAATTCTTTTCATTACTTCTTCATGGGATAACTTCTTGGGAACAATGACTTATAATTTTTTCAAATTTGCTTATACTAAAACAGTTTCATCTTTTGGTGAAGATCTAAGAGCTCTAAAGTTATAATTTACTTTAGTAATTTTATAATATATTCTATAAATAATATTATAAGGACTTTATCTTCCTTTATCGTACTTGTTGATTTTAAATAGAGTTTTATAGCTTCAGGAGTATATTTATTTCTTCTATCCATAGAGAAATTAGGATAACAATTAAAGAAAGCTAGTCCATCATAGAGATTACTTTCTAAAACTGCTATCATAGATTCTTCAAAGTTTTTAATTCTGGTATCTCTTAATATCATTAATATAGGAGAATTTATTCCTAACATGTAATTAGGCTTAGCTGCTACCTGAATTAATCCTAGATGTATAAAATTGAGTCCTTTTTCGATATGTTTATCAATCATGTCTTGGTCTAAAATATTAATTTCTCTGTTAGCTCTTGATCTTGGATAACTATATTCAAGTATGTGTATTTCTTCACTAAAGTTAGATTTCCATAAAAATTGTTGTTTATAAACTTGATCCTTTTTTATTATAGGTATTGACCAATTATGAAAGGCATTTTCTATTTTAGCTATTTCTAACTTTTTTGAAGTTATACTACCATATTCTGAAGAGGAAGTACTAGCCTGCTCAAGAGTTTGTTTGACAATAATCTTATCTTTCTTTCTTAAACTAAGATCACTCAAAGTTTTTAATAAACTAGTCATTTATCGTTTAGTCAAGTTCTTCTTATTCGCTAACCAACAGACTCATTAGGCTTTACTGCCGAGACCATGAAAACTCTAAGAACTTTAACTAAAAATAAACGAACTATTCTATTAAAACCTTTAAGCTTTCCTTGTTTTTAAAAAGATCAGATTATATTTAGACTTCTTCTTTTAAACTTCGATATTCTTGTATCAATACCGGAAGAGGTTTATTAATATATCTTCTATCTCTAGCTCTAAGTATTCTACAGATTTCAAAACCATCAAACTCATTCATATATAAACTCATCTCTTTCTTATTAATTCTCATATAACTTTTATATTTTTGCCTAATGTTCTTTTCATAAGGACTCTTTCTAGGTTGAACAGTAACGTCATCTTGAACTACCTTCTCTTTTCCCCTATTGGGTCCTGGCTCTGATACCAGGTTCTGTGTTTGAGATAATTGATGAGTATACCATTGAGGAATATACATATTATATATATATATATATATATATATATATATATATATTGTTCCTCTCGTAGGTTAGTGGGGGCACGTGCATAACCTCACTCCCCAATCTTTAGCTAAAACTCATTGTTCCCACTACCCTAGCCGGTTACTTCAGGGGATAGTGGACCTGATCCCACTTTGCCTCCGCTAATTATTGTATAAATGGCTTGGAAGCCCCCAATTGTAAAGTTAAGTGACACATTAAAGAGAGTGATAATAAGACCTTTCTCCTAGGGTAATTTCTTTAGGATTTTCTTGTATTTACGCTCTTTTGTGGTTATATATATATATTCCCTATACATGTTAATGGAAACAACGGAGGGAAGTTACAATTTTCTTTGTTTCTAACATATAATACCACATTATTTTACATAAAAAATCAAATAAATAATATTTTTTTTAAAAAACGTAGTGTAAAATTTTCATATTAATTTTAAATTAGTATAATATATTCTTTGGAACAAGTAATAAAAATCTATACTCTTATATTTTTATATACGATTGTTTCGTGACATATTTTAAGTAATTATATATAAAAAATTTTGATGAAAATTAAACCTACACTAAAATTAACGAAAAATAATTCACAGTTTTTAATAAAATCCTTCTTATTTTGGTTTGTTTAAAATATGTTCTAGACACATATTAAAAAAACAGATTTATATATCCATATCAAAACGAAACAGATTTTTTACTTTATTTTCCTTTTATTTTTTTATCACTCTATTTGGCTCTTCATTCAAATAGAATACTATATAAATAATAACGTTTCATTTTTTTCCAATTCTTCCAAAAACTTATTTCTCACCATTTTGGATGCTTTAACTTAATTCCTATAATAGGGTGAGAAAATATGTAAAACAAAAAGTAAAATTATTTTATTATTAATTGATTTAAATTTACAATGTATATGTATATTATATTCTTTTTGGCATACTTAATACAGTGAAAATTGGTTTGTTTCCAGCATTTAAGGCCTGGGAATCAATTTCTAAAAGGGGTTCTTCTGTAAGGCCTTAATTATGAATAGATAAAAAACAAAAATCTTATATATGATGAGCGTGTCTGTTAAGATTTATAACTAAAAATCACTTAAAGTAAAATACATGTGTCGGACAAAATAATGTTGAATAAGATTTTATCCATACAAAATAAACTATAAATCTTTTTAATTTTATTAATAAAAATATTGAATTAAATTATAATATATATATATATATATAAAGGAAATAAATAATTAAGAAAATACATACATCTTATTCTTTGTTAGCTTCAAAAGGGAATAAATCATTCCTATCTTGAAAATTCAACAACAGTATTGAATTATATTTTTAACAATAATTAAAGGAATAGTAATATTAATTATATTATCTTGTATCATTTAATAAAAATAGTTATAAATAAGATTATCGTTTGAAAATTTAATATCATAACATTTAAGATGGTAAATAAGTTCAAAATAATAAAAATTGTTTTAAAAATATATAATTACCAAATTTTGAATTTTAATCAAGTAATCAAATAACTATATTCTTCCATACCATTTTACATTTACCAACATTTAGTTGTACTAAATATTTTTATTTCAATCACTTAATTTATCAATTTTCTATTTTTATATAACTCGGGTAGTTTTTCAATTTTTGACTATATTACTTATTCACTAGTTTTAATCAACACACATTAGACATTAGACGTAATTTATGTATTTATTTAGAATGAAAACTGAATTTGATATCTAGTGCATCAAACTAAATCACCTAAATTTTCATCATGAAGTAAAAAGTTTAGACTTCACTTTCTTTAATTGAAATTTAAGTTTCACTACAAGAATAATATCTTTTGCTTCCAGTCGTCGCATGAGACATACTCTCATGTTGGGTTTTGCATGGGTGTAACTAGCCGTTGTCCCACGCAACATTTGAAAACATGAAAACATGCTTGGTTTAAGTTTTGTGGTAGAATTGTCCCATGCAAAAAAAATCAAAACCTTAGATTCAACCATGTCAAAGTCGAATGGAGGGTCGTCATTTGAAAATGTTGTGTGTGTCCCACACAAAAATTTAGCATGCAATGGCTTCTCGTATAATCATTCTCCATTAATTCTAATATTTCCCAAATTCTTTCAATTCTCATAATTTCTTTTGTGTAATTCAAAGCGTAAAGACAACATCTCATTCCTTGTTAGTGTCATTGTGTTAACGTGAGAGTTTTCATCGGATTGGAATTTTCTTTAAGTTAAATTTTAGTAACCTATTTGGTTTTATTAGTTTTATGTTTTAAGGTTAGTTGTAAAAACTCTAAGATATATAGATGAATTACATTATCATGTTTTTGAAAATTTTGACATTTAAACTTTAGGATATATAGATTATTTACTGTAAAGTTTGTTCATTGAAGTATATTTCACACATAGGATCCTAAGGATATAAATTTAAAGCTTTAGAAATTAAGGACTTTACAATTTTTAGAAACTTGAAATTTGAATTCTGAACATAAACATGTTAAAATTTAGAATAATAATAAATCTATAAATTTCAAATTAGAACTAAGAAAATAAAAAATAAAAAATAAAAAATAAAAATTATAAATAGAGTTTAGGAAAATAAAAAACATAAATTTTAAATTAGAATTTAGAAAATAAAAAATTGGAAATTTCAAATTAGAATTTAGAAAATAAAAAAAATAGAAATTTCAAATTACATAATTAATTTAGGTTTGATGCATGTGCAATTTTGAATAATACATGTGTTGTAACATAGTGGTGTGTTAGCAATGTGGATTTTGTGATTGACCATTTGTGGGTATATGATAGACTCTGTCCTTATAGGAGAAGTTTAAAAGGTGAGTTTATTAGAGGGGGTAGGGAGATTATTAATAAGGCTACAAGACAATCATACTGTTTAGAGTGGTATAAGGTGTTCATGTGTAAGATGTAGATGTCATATGATTTTGAGTAAAAATAAGGTTACATTTCACTTGTACAAATTTGGTTTCAAACTCAATTACTAGATTTGGATTGAGCATAAAGATGTGAAATTTAGGAGAGTGACAAGTAGAATCGTTATATCTTAAGTCATGGATAACTTTGACCTTTTTATGAGGTTAATATTAAGGAACCATCTATTAATGTTGTAGAACTACATCATAAACAAAATGAGGCAAAGGTAGTATTAGAATTTTATTTATTTATTTTCTAATGTTTAACATATTTTCGTTAGATGGTCGACCATTAAGATGGTTGTCGAGAAGAGATAAGGAGACGAAATTGTTAAGTGATTCCTCCAAGTTCACGAAATCGACATGTTCTTATTTTTTATAGGTGTGAGTTAACCATCCAATTGATCCATACACCTAGTTAGAGGGGGCATAGACATTGATATACTTATTTTTATTTTTATTTTTAGTTTTTATTCTTTTTTGTTAAACACTGTGTATTTTTGTTTTATATATGTACTTTTATTTAGTATGTGTTTTATATGTTTATTTTTATTTAGTATTTCTTAATTTCTTATGTGTTAATAATAATAACAACAACAACAAGGATTAAAAAAAGGTTAGTTTTTGCATGGGACTCGACGTTCAATGCAATAAAAATAGTGTTTATTATAGCGTATGATGATCAGTAGGCTTTGAGCATGCCTTAAGGTTCAATGAGCACTTATAGATCACCAACCAACAAGGTTTCTACACTGAAGGGATTTAAACTCATGACCTTATGGGCATAAGTTCAATCATTAACCAACTGAACCAACTTTTGTTGAAGAAATGACTTTCACCTTTAAATATATTAATTAACAAACATATATGTAATGGGGGGTTCTTTCTTGGTTATTTTGAGGCCTAAGACACAACGACTATAAAGGTCAATTAAATAAATAAGTACTTTTTTATTCCAAATAAAAGAATTCTATAATTTAAATAATGATATTTATATCACTTGAAATCCTATCATTAACAGTATCATCATAAAATTCAATATCACTACCCATATTTGTAATTCAACAATAACAGTATAGCATTGGATTCACTTTAATTCAACTATTTATTAATAATAGTAGATAGAGATGACAAAGTAGTCTAAAAATGTTAATATTACACCGAAATTAAAATTTCTATATCTTACAATTTACTAAGCACCATGACAAATTGATGGATCATATTATGTTGACACTTTAATATCCTTAGCATGACTTTTTAACACTTATTTTAGAATTACTTCACTGATTTAGACTTGTTTTATTGATTTGGGCATATTTAGGCCTTAATTAGTAGTTCTAGTTAGCATTTGAGAGCTTTTGACCTATGTTCACTAATTTAGTCATAACTTTTGATGCATGTGATTTTTTTGGTGATTCTTGAGGCATTGAAAAGCTAACTCAAAGAGCTGTAAGTGAACATCTCATTTGCTGAATTTGGAGTTGAGCTAAGAGTTATGAACATTTAAAGTTGGTTATCTCATGATATTATGGGAATTACAAGAACTTAAGTGTCCACCAATAATTTTCATTTAGGATTTGAGCTTAATTTATGAATTCATTAGCTTAGGTCTAATCTCCCTTGCCTTCTCTTATATAGTTGAAATTTAAGAGATCATTAGATCATCTCTTCTCTTCTCCTCTTTTCTTCTACATATTTTATTATTCATTTAATATAGTTTAATTCTAATTTTAATTTTCTTTTATCTTTTTCCTTTAGGATTGCTATTACATTCGCTTGCGTGTTTACAATTAGATAAACAAATATAATTTTTAAATTGATATATGATTTTGAGCTTGTAAGGCGATGAGGTAAATCCAAAATCAAACCTTAATTTTACCTTTTCAATCTTGTTACTATATTTTTTTAATTCGGTCTCGGATCACTTCGTTATAGTTCCCGATAATTCATTTATCGAATTCATTACTTATATGATCTCAAAACGAGGGTTCCTTGGTCCTAACTTTTAAGATTAGATTAAGAAGAACCTTATCGAATTGACAGAAGACATTTTTTCAAAAATCATTCAAGGAATTTGAGTTAAAGACACTTGTTCCTTAACTTCAACTCACGAATTGGATTGAGATTGATTTTGTTATTAAATCTATTTTACAAAGTAGAAATCATAGGTCGATTGTGTTTTCTTATTAATTTACTTTTCTATTTTAAATCTTGTTTATGTTCTTTCTTAATTCAACCCCTCCTACATTCTCGTGTTCTAATTTAGCATTGGTAACCAAGGTCTTTGAGATGACCAAGTTATTTCCCAAGCTTATAATATATTTAATTTTTTTTATTTGACTAAATACAGCATCGATCATAAACGTTATTCAAACGCGGCTCTAAGATTTTGATTTGATGAGAATTCTAAAGTCGTTCTTTTTATGAATATAACAACTTTCAAAATTGAGTTTTTTTAATTACGGGCCTGAACATATGCCCATCACCCACCTCAAGACATGGGCATGTATGTAATATAAAAATAATTAATACAATTGACTAAGAATTTAATATAGAAAAAATATCATCATCACCAATGATATACATATATATTCACCCCATTGGCATCATGCATCATTATTGATCAACATAACACATGTGGACACCCATTTTCATCTAACCCAACAAAAAAACTTTGAAGCAAAAAACAAAAGAAAAAAGAAAAGAAAAGATATTTAAAATAAAAAAGGTGGGAAAAAGGAAGACCAAGGCTCCCTTTCACCCATAAGGCACAAGGCCCCTTCTCCCACCTACTTTAGACCATTCTCTTTTTCCTTGGATAAAAGCATCCTATTGCTAAAGGAGGAAGGAACTTTTTCCTAGGAAAAAAGAAGAAGATGAAGAAGCATGGAAATGGAAAGTTCAAAACTAGCTTTGGTCCATTTGGTAAAAGGATGCAACTAGAGTTTTGGATATTTGAGATCTCCTTTTTTGCTTTATAAAAAGGGAGAAGGAAGAAGATAAAAGAAGGCTATTCATCTTTTGAAAAGATGGGAAGTTCTTGTGGTTTGAAAATTGAAGAGAGGAAATAGTCCCTAGTTTGGTTTTTAGTTTCTTCTAATTAGGTTTTTTCCTTATGTCTTCTTTTTGAGTTTACTAAAATTAGGGGAAATGGTCTCTATTCCTTTGAGTTTAAGGGAAAATACAAGGGTTCTTTATCTTTTTCTTTACTTGTGAATAAATAAATAAAAAATAATGAAGTGTGCATTGTCTTCTATTTCACAAGGAGACAAAATATAACCCCTACTTAAAGGACATTTGTATTTTTTATTTTCACATACCATGTATGTTCTTGATTTTGGTTAAATGAATGCCCAAGTTTATGCTTAAGATTTGTATCTTGTTGTTTTTTATGATTGCTATTTAAGTTTATTTTGGTATTGGTAACTTGAACCATGTGAAAGTTGTGACTTTTAACAACCTTTCTACTATTTGTCAAAATAAAGTTTTTTGTGATGCAATTAATTTTAATAAGATATCTTGTTAATCTTGTCACCTATTTTACAACCCGTTGTCTTTGAGATTAATTTAGATAAAACGTCTTGTTAATTTCTTCCTTTAAAAAAGACGCTTCCAACATCGTCGGCTATTGGGTCGCATCTCCAAAAATTAATTCGGGCAAGATGCCCTGTTAATAAGGATTAATCTAGATGACACGTTTTTAATCTCTCTTTGGAGACCTTCCCCTTGCTTCTTTTGTTATTTTGCATCCGCTCACACGTTCTTTCTTTCTTTATCCATTGTTGCTCTTTTAAAAAGAGGTTAAATCAATTTTTTTGGGCTACTAAAATGTGTGTGATTAATTTGAGGTAACTATTTTATAACAGAGAGTGTGGGGTGTTAATCTCTTCCCCACTTCTAATTCGACTGCTGAACTCAAAATCTTTTGTTTTAAATAACCAATGTTTTAACGAAAAAGTTTTCCCAATATTTTTCTTCAAAAATAAATATGGATGGTGACTCCATTTTCGAACTATGTTTTTTTTCAAAAGGACCTTTGGAAACACTTTTTTGGTCGGCCTTCAGCCACGATTTTGGTCGTGATAGTTGGCGACTCCACTAGGGACTGTTGAGTTTCAAGCCAATCAAATTGATCACACATCTTTTCTTTAGCCTTTAATTAAGCCTTTTTTGTTTACCTTTATGCAATTTCCTTTAGTTAATATGTTTTATCCCTAAACCTTAGCAATGCAACTTATATTTAGTGGTCAGACTAACTAACTAGGGTCACTAGAGCTAAGATCCCATGATGATGTTGATCATAACAGTAGGAAGTCTACTAGGTGTAAGACACCATGAACAAATAACACTCTAGCTAGTTAATATTTAGAATTTAATTAAGCCTCTTTTGCATGCTTTTATTGTTAAACCTGAGGGTAGAAGACATTTTTTTGTACTATTTTATGTTTGATCTTTTTGTAGTACAACTATGAATGCCTTCACGCACTACATTCATATTTGCACACACTTTCAAGTGAGGCCCTGTACACGAGACCAAGTGAAGCTTAAGATTAGGAGAGGTTATTAACGATGTAATTTTGGACGTACGTCCTTTCTAGCAATCATAAAAACCTCAACTAGAGTGTGATTTATTCATTGAATCCCTACTTTCTTTGGTGACCCTAATTAGTTAGACTGACCACTAAATATGAGTTGCATTATTAGGAAAGCTTTAGATCCTAATAAGAGGCTTTCTAACAAACCTAATTAGGGCACGAAGGGCCAGGCGTTCTCTCTGTCTACACTTCTTTCTTCTGTATTTCAAATATAACTTGTGGATCACTCATTTTTTAATTATTTTTATTTTATGAATGTAAAAAAGGATTTTCTTTTCTTTTCTTGAAGATCGATGATCCACATGATTTGTAAAGCTACATTTCTTTTTGTTTCTTTTCCCGTCACTTTCTCTTCTTAGGTCATGAACCTTTTGAACCATTTTTGATTTTGAAGGAAAACATCTTTTAGAAAGCATTTAAAGGATTGATAACATATGAATTCTTTTCACTACTATGAGTATTTTTAGTCAACACTACCTTGAGATTTTTAGAAAGAAGTATTTTCAACAAAACAAAAAAGTTGTCTAAGGGAGTAGTAATTAACAAGGCACATTTTTGTTATTTCTAAAGTATTTTAAACATGATGGGCATCTTCAAAAGAGACCATGGAAACTAACACCGGATCAGGATGCCTTAGGGGTAAAAGCATCAAAGACGAAAACCATTACCTAACAAGGATGGTGGTCAAACTTCAAAGACCCGCCATAATCCTCTCTTGATCCTGTATTATTTCCCATCCTACCTACCTCATGCATTCATGTATTTCATCTTCTGTAATTTTTACTTTAACACATTTCATTTGAAAAATCAACAACATCGCAAGGGAACATTTTTGAAAATACCCTTGTAAGACTTGTTTCATGGCAAGGATCATGGATGAACTAGAACATGACTAAGACAACCTAAGAAAGGAGGTCGGTCAATTAAAGAAATAGATGATGGAAAAGCTAGATCGGGTTAAGAAGGTGTACACTGAGAGGGGAACCTCTACAAAAGAACACCCAACCACCCAGCTTCACCAGTCAAGCCAAACCCCTAGCGTAGCCTACAGAAGCCCGCACATTACCATTCACATCATTTGGCCTACCTTTTAAGTACGCATCTTTAGAAACCATCATCACCTCAAACAGAAACTTTGTCCAAACAGTACCCTTCCCACCATATAAATTGTATCCCGGTTATCTTTCTCCAAACACCACCTAAACACCAAACCTACAAAGCACCACCCCCAACCATAAAGCCAATCGCCAAACACTAGCGGAGCCCAACAAACCTTTCCAGCCTTTCCTCTTTACACACCTTACCCTTTTCCCTACAACTACATAATGCCTCACACCTTTGGACGACAAAACCCTTCCTGGACCCATAACCCTTATATAAGTATAACATCTTGGCCCGAGGAAGAATTTAAGGGGGTGGGGGTGGTAAGCAATTATGAAATGTTGGGTACGTTCAAGCTCTGCCATGTGACCAATGTGATCGTTTCATCTATGTTTAAGGTGTCAGACTTCGAGAAACATATAGGACAACATATCCAAGAAATCACCTGACCATGTATTACAAAAAGATGGCATTACATAATTAGAATGATAGGGTAATGATCCGTTTCTTTTAAAACAACATCGTTGGGGTGGTCGTAAGTTGTTACATGCATCTAGAGCATATGTTGTTGGAAGGATTTGGCAAATGCCTTCCCCAAGCAGTATAAGTACAATCTTTATTTAGCTCCGAATCAGATGCGGGTAGAAAACATGATCATGGATGACGCTAAAACATTCAAACAGTATATGCCCAACGCTAGCCAAAAATATTTACGTATATGAATCCCTCTTTCTTTGAAAAAGAAATGGTCGCGATGTTCATTGACACCCTCTAGTCACCCCTTCTATGACATGATGATTGGAAGCATGTCTTCAAACTTCACTGACATTTTTGTAATCGGAGAGAGGGTGGAAGACGGAATGTAGGTTGGGAAGATTGTCTATGATTCACCTAGGGCACCCGAGAAAGAGTACCCTTCCACACCAACAGAAGATGAGGAAATCAATGTTGAATCTGACCAAGAGGGGTCCAATTACAAAGCTCGGTGGCTGGAGCAATGTCAAGTCCCTGTGGTCTTATGTTTTTGTCTCATTTTTCTATAATATTGGTCCTATTATTATGCCTAAGACTTTAAGACCCTTTTTGTAATAATGGCACATGTCTTCTGTTTACATCATTTTTTACCAATAAATGCATTTTTTCCTAAATTATTTCTTGCACCATTTTACCTTACCATCATGATAATTTCCTTTTGTTTCTATGTTAACCCAAATGAATACAGGTCTGAAAGTGACCCTTCTTGAAAATGGAAGAGTGGTCTCATCGTGTAATCTTGGTCATCTAGGTAGTCATGCTAATGTAGAAAGCTTGCGACCCTTTTTAGAATCAATAAGGATTGTTGGAACTAAAGGTGAAAGGTTTTAGCATCACATTAAAAACAAAACAACACAGAAGAAGAAGAAAATAAAAAATAGGAAAATAAAATCAAAAGAATCAAGGTTGGCGCCTCTGTGCATATAATAAGTAGGGTAAGCTGATAGTCATGCCAAGGCACATTTAGACTAAGATTACCAAGAAAGTCATGATCATTCTGTATGGGGGCATAGATATCATCAAACTAAGGGAGCAGCAAAGGAAATGTTTCACCTTAGTTGTAATCAATCCCTCCAAGAGGTGAAACTATTTTTCAAGATAACAAGACCAAGTGTATGGTTTATGAAGCCAAGTTATCGTTGACAATATCGTTATCTAATGCCATGACTCTTTGCCATGTTGGTTGTGGATGAATGGAGCGGTTGAAGGTAGACAAGGATATCAAGGGGATCATCTGAAAAAAAAAGAGAAAAAAACAAAAAAAGAAACAAAAACAAAAACAAAAGGATATAAGAGTAAAAGCCAAAAAAATATGAACTAAAGCAGGAAAATAAAGAAAGGAAAATTTGGAATGGTCCATTTTGATCAGTGCCACAAAAGCAATACCGCCTACTCAAGTTGATATTCGTTCCTTAAGTATAAGATTGAACTGAAAGAGGTGAAGTGGATTTAGTTTGGGTATGATCAGCTTAAACCTTATGTTTTGGAGGACGCGACCTTGATTCAAAATAAAGCAAAAAGAAAAAGACTTGCTAGGTTAAAAATCTAGAAAGGAAACCTAAGCAAAAGTTAGAGTGACCCCTAGAGAAATATCCCAAAAAGGGAGGCCTAGACAAAAGTTAGGGTCAAACCTTAAAGATACTATCGGGAGCCCACCCCGTAGGCAATAAGAAAAAGGAGCACGACACCAATCTCCTCAAAAGCTGGTTCAAATGTTAAACCTGAGATTATGGGCAAGAGATCTTAACACTTGTCATTTTCAAAAAGAGATCACTGGAAGGTGAGTAAGCCTCCATTTCTTTTTTGTTTCCCCTCCATCTCTTTACCATTTTTTCATATACCTGACCCTTGCAATTATTACCTGAACTACAAATTGTTATCCCTTTTACTATGTGTTTGTCTGATAAGTTTATGATGGCATGAGGAACATGTATTTCTTTCTTGAAATAAAAAAATAACCTAAATAATTTCATAAGATCATATGAAACAAAATGATCCTTTTCTACTTAAGCAAAATTGGTCCTGGATGAAACATTACCTTGGCTGCACACCCTAGGTGCCCCTAAAGCAAGCACACAATGATGAAGTAAACTTTGGGCCATTTGTCGGATGTTCCAAGTCATCCATGAGACCTTTTTAACTTATAATAGTCACAAACTTAAAGGTTCTCCCCGCATTTCAAATAAACATTCATGCATCATTTACTTTATTTTGTAGATTGCTACAACCACCTTTCATTAAGATAAGTTTCTGACATTCGATCGCCCCTTTCCAAAATCCATGTCTTAGGTTATGGTTTCCTCATCCCAAAATTCCTTATCCTGGGCGTAAAGCCTCCTCTTCCTAAAAGGAATTCATTGTCTTAGGTGCCAAGCCTCCATTTTTTATAAAAAAAAATCCCTTTCAAAAATTTTACCAAAAATGACGTTCCTTTTTGAAATTTTCACCAAAAAAGACGTTCTTTTAAAACTTTTCCAAAGATGACATTCCCTTTAACTTTTTCCAAACATGGCATCTTCTAGAATTTCTCCAGGATGAAATTTTCTTTTAAATTTTTCACCAGAGATGGGATTCTCTCAAAGTGTCATTGAAGCTAGCATATTTTTAAATTCCTCGTAATTAAAGTTGACATTCTTTTAAATTCCTTATTGCCAAAGATGAAATCCTATTTAAATTCCTCATCGCCAAAGTTGGCATCCGCTTAAATTCCTTGTTGCTGAAGCTATCATCCTTTTCAAATTCCTTGTCGCCATCGAAGCTGACATCTTCCTTTCTAAATTCCCTATAGTTGAAACTAGCATCCTTTTAAATCCCTTATCGTTGAAGCTGACATCCTTTTTAAATTCCCTGTTGCCAAGGTTGGCACCCCTTTTAATTTCTTTTTGCCAAATATGTTGTTACTTTAAATTCCTTGTCGCCAAAGCTAGCACCTCTTTTTAATTTCCTTTTTCACCAAATATGACATCCTATTAAATTCTTTGTCGGTAAACCCGATACCCCCATTTTAAATTTCATTTTGCCAAGTATGGCGTCCCTTTAAATCTTTTATTGTCCAAGCAGGCATTCTTTTAATTTCTTTGTCGTCAAAATTGGTATTCACAAACTTAGTTTTCATGCCATTATAGTGTTCATGTCTTTAATTTTTTTTCATGATAATGACATGAACAACTAATCATATCTCTATGGAAAAGAAGTAAAGAGGGGTAACTGTGAACACCCATATTTGTTTGACCAAAAGAAAATACTTTAGAGCAAAAATCAAAACAAAAAAGAAAAGAAAAGAAAAGAAAAAAGGAAAACAAGAAGAAAAAGAAGAAGAAAAGGCATTTAAAATAAAATAAGGGAAAAAGGAAGACCAAGGCTCCCTTTTACCTATTAGGCACAAGGCCCCTTCTCCTACCTACTTTAGACCACTCTTTTTCCCTTTCGACAAAAGCATCTCATAGCCAAAGGACGAAGGAACTCTTGCCTAGGAAGAGAGAAGAAGATGAAGACACATGAAAATAGAAAGTTCAAGGCCATCTTTTGTCCATTGGCAAAAGGATGTGGCTGGAGTTTTGGATATTCCAGATCTCTTTTTTACTCTATAAAAGGGGAAGAGGAAGAAGATAAGAGAAAGTCATTCATCTTTTGAAAAGAGGGGAAACTTTTATGGTTTGAAAATTAAAGAGAGGAAATAGTCCTTGATTTATTTTTTAGTTTCTTCTCATTAGGTTTCTCCTTAGGTGGTGTTTGGTATGAGATATCTTTTTCAGTGAGACTCCCGGGAATGTGTTTCCTGGGTAACTTATTTTCCACGTTTGGTATTAAAAAAATTTACCCAGGGATCTTTTTGTTTTATAAGGATTTGGGAAGAAAATGGGGGCATTTTTGTCCTAAATATTTTTATTCCCGGGAATGTATAGGATACCTACTTGTTGAAATAGGAAAGTGAAACTTTTAGTTACTTCATAATTAAGTTTCCTGGGAATCTCACATTCCTGGGAATATTTTTCTTTATTTTATACCAAACATGGGTAAGGAAATGTTTTAAGTAATATTCCCAGGAAAGTTTAAAGATTCCTCATACCAAACACCATCTTAGGGTATTCTTTTTGGGTTCATTAAAATTAGGGAAATATGTCTTTAATCCTTTGAGTTTAAGAGGAAAGAAAGTGGTGTTCCATCATCTTCTTCTTCACTTATAAAAATAAAAAGAGAAAATAGAGTATGAATTATCGTCCCTTCCAAGGGTAGATAAGGTATAACCTTTAGAGAATATTTGTACTTTTTTTTATTTTCACATATCATGTATGTTCTTGATTTTGGTTAAATGAATAACCTAATTTATGCTAAGATTTGTATCTTGTTGCTTTTTGATGATTGCTATTTAAGTTAGGTTTGGTATTGGTAACTTGAACCATGTGAAGGTCTTGCCTTTCTTTTCCCTCTTTCCCTTTTTTCTTCCTTTTTGCCTTTTTACCCATTTTTTTATCTATTTATTGTTCCTTTTTACCTTTTTCCACTTTATTTGTTTATATCATTTTCTTTGCTTGTTTTGTTATTTTTATATGTTGTGCTCTTGTTCGTTGAAATAAAATTTTATTGCGATGAGATAATTTTAGACGATATATCTTATTAATCTTGTCATTTTTACAACCACTCCCCCGCTTGTCAAATTTTTTTGCGATGTTATTAATTTAAATGGGATGTCTTGTACATCTTGTCACCTTTTTAATAACTTGTTGTCTTTGACATTAATTTAGACAAGATATCATGTTAATCTCTTCCTTTAAAAACACTACTAAAAAAAGTCCATATAGCGATGGAAAAAATTTAAAGCTAACAAATAGGAATCCGTTGCTAAATGGTATAAGCGGCGGACTCAACCACGAGATTTCTCTGTCGTTAAACCTTTGGTCGCTAACCCATCAGTGGTGGAAACAGACAGTCATTGCACAAACTATGACATGGAACTGACATCCTTGAAGGGTGACAAAGTAGTGGTCCCTTTTGTCATCACCTCTGTCGTTGTTTCAGTCCCAATGTAGCAACGGAGAGGATGTGGTGGTTGTCAAATTGAAGTACAACGGTTGCTGAAGCTGTCGCTAACTCAACGTTGAGCTAGCGACGATAGATAGGTCATAGCTAAATGGATGAGATCTATTGTCACTATAGTGATTGCTACAAGGAATCCAAGTTAGCGACAGAGGACTAGTCGTAACTCACATGATTGATGGGCTATCGACGCTACGTCTATCGCTACAAGGACCCCAAGCTCATCAGCTTCTAGAGGGTACTTTTGGAGGTCTTTATAGTAAAGATCCTCCTAAGCTCATTAGTCATACCCTCCTCCCATCGATAGTCACATTGTAAATTAAAATGTAATTCCAAATTTAAAAATAAGTGTATATAATAATGCAAAAGATAGATGAAATTAGGAGGGTTATATTAAACTTACCGAAATAGTGTCAAACCATCTTTGTTGGACAGACTTACCAGTATTTGTCCAAGAGATGTAAGGACCATCCCGCTGGCCCTTAAGGACCTTAGCAATCGCTTTTGAAGTGTGAGTACTATCAGCATAACTGTTGTTCAAACAATGAAACAATTAATCAAGCAAATATCCACAAAACTAACATAAACACAATCAAACAAACAGGGGTTTAGGGTTTCTTATTTTGGACTAATGACATATAGAGTCTACCAAAATTTTAGCAGAGTCTCCCCTGTAAATTGGACATTTCCAAATTTTTACAAGCAGTCTATTAATATAATCAACTATTATTAACCCAGACATAACATAAATCTAATTGTGAGCTTTCAAGACTACATCAAGCATCCTATGAAAAAAAAGGCCAATCACAATTAAATATGCTTATTAACTTTTTATTTTGATGCCTTAAAATTAAATAAAAGAGTAGGGAAGTGAAAACCTTTTAAAAGATTACATAATTTTTCTTCATAGAAACAAGATTATTCCTTTAAACTAAAAGATCAACAGGAGCTTCAATTTGAAAGCCATAAGAGAAAACTAGTCATAAGAAAATGTTTTATACAACTAGGGGAAGAACTGGTTTTAAATCAATCATGTGACAAATTAGACAACCAATTTAATATAGAGACAGTAGAACCAATAGATTTTATCCGGTGACAGAAACTGTAGCAACATCATTGCAGAAACTTCATTCGAAGCAACCAGTTTCTAAGTTGCATCACATTGTGCATGTTTATAACCCGTGAATAACTAGAGTACTTTAACATATAATAACTATACCCTATAGTTACCAAGACATTTTAATTGAGATGTCGTGTAATTTATATCTAAATGAAACTAATTTTGGTAAAAATTTTGAATACTATTTCCTTATCTCAATCTAATGAGAACTTAACAACATAACCTAACTATACATTTGAGTAAGGAACGAATGCAACTTCAAGGAAGCAGAACTGAGTGAGAGAACTGACCAAAGGGAGTAAGCCTGACTGGAGATGAGAGAGACGAGGGAGGGGGTGTCCCTACCGGAAATGAGAAGCGGCGGAGAGAAACGATAAGAGAGGGAAATGAGAGAAGGGAGGCACGACCCGAAAATCAAAATGAGAGGAGGGAGACATGACTCAAAAATTAGAAATGAGAGGAAAGAGGCAAAGTAACTCAGAGAGGGGAAGAGGGGAAGGTTTAGGGCTATGCAAGTAAAACTAGTAGAGGGTTTAGGTGACCCTTGAATAAGTTATTAGATTTAGCGATGGTTAATATCTGTCGCTAAGTCGTCGCTAGTTTAAAAAAGTGGACACATGTCTGAAATAATGACCACAAGACATCGTCGCTAACTTTACTAATCTAGCGACGGAAAAAGTCTATTACTCAAACATAAAGGTGACAAAAAATATTTCACTTAGCAACGGGCTCAGCACACGAAGCCTCTTTATCTAAACTTAGCGACGACAGAAGTTCGTCATTGAAGTGGCTAAAGGTAGCGACGACCGTCTCTATTGCTAAGTTCAACAGAAAACAAAAATGTTGGAGGAGAAGGAAAACTTAGCGATTAACTATGCCCGTCACTAATTAGGCGCCAACCAAAAAAATTGGAGGGAAAGTAAAAAATGGAGAGAGGTCAACATAGCGACGACATTAGCGACGGAGGCTTGTAAAACTTAGCGACAACCGGTTGTTGGTTGTTGACTTGGTAGCTAAATTTCTCCCTTTTAACTTTTGGTAGCTGTTAGGGGGCAGTGTTAGCGACATCGAATTCCCGTCGCTACTTCTACCACATCTTTAGCGACATTGTATTTTCCATCGCTACGGTTAGCGCCAACAAAAACCTTTGGAGGGAAACCAAAAAAATGGAAGGAGGGAAATGTAGCAACTAGTTCAGCAACAGCGTAATGTTTAGTGATGGCTTCGGTGACGGATCATTGCAAAACTTAGCGACGGTTTTTTGGTGGTCACTGATTTGGTAGCAAATTTCCTTTTGGAGATTCCTTTTGCCATATTAGTCTCTAATGCGGTCGCTAAATAACGAGGGTTGTTGTCGGTCGCTGATTTTTGTACCTGTCAGGGGTTTTTTTAGTAGTGAAAAGATGCTTCCAATATCCCTAGCTTTTGGGTCGTATCTCCATAAATTAATTCAGGCAAGACACCTTGTTAAAAAGGATTAATTTGGATGATATGTTTTGTTAATCTCACTTTAGAGACCTTCCCCCACTTTTCTTTCGTTATTTTGCATTTGTTCACACACTATTTTTTTTTTAATCCATCATTGCTTTTTAAAAAAAAGTTAAATCAAATTTTTGAGCTATTAAAATATATGCAATTAATTTAAGGTAACCATTTTATGACGGACCTTTTCCGCTAATCATTCGACTCTAAACTCAAGTTTTTCTTTTAGATAACCAGTATCCTGATAAAGAAAGTTTTCCATGTATTTTCTTTTAAAAAAAAATATTTGTGCGACTTCATTTATTTTTCTGAAAGAACCTTCAAAATCACTTTTGCAATCAGCTTCCTACCGCGATTCCAATGGCGTTAGCATGAATATTTTCTGGAAACTATATATAAGCTTGACTTCTCCACAACACCTACTGATTGAAAAAGACCTTAAGAAATTTATAAGAAAAAAATATTAGGAATCGATCGCCAATTGAGATGAAGCCAAAGGTTTCATTACAACCAGCAAGGTAGCATGATTCCCCCTGAAGGTGCAAAAGGTCTTTCGTTGCGGTGCTCAGGACCACAATAATGATAGCGTCAATCAGTTTAATTGTCATATCTATCCCATAAATTTAAATTAATTAATACACATGTATCCATGCTTTAGGTAGAAGAAACATCTAAAAAGAAATAAATAGCATTTAAACACAGTAATGTCATATCACTCTGATTTTGTTTGTTTCCCAGCTTTCAAACATAACAAAAACATATATAGGTCTTCTCTTGATTCTATGCCATAGCATGTATAGTGACAGAAACATATATGTTTATATAAATTTGAATCTATCTCAAAAGAACCTTTGAGGGACAATGCTTCGAACAAATTAAACTACTATAAATATTTCAATAGACATTTGTAGAATAGGGATAATCTAAATGCTAAAGATTTTGGATTAATTTCAAGTTAATGTCAAGTTATGTGTAAACAGTTTCCTCAAAAAGAAAAAAAATCACCAAATGTGTAGATCATTTATTTTAACTTAACATGTTATTTTGAAAAGAAAATTAAAGAAGAGCGATGAGGTCAAATTCATAGGTTCCGTGCATGACTTACAAATACATTTAGCGATGCGCATTGTCAAATTGGAGTGGCTCCAGAAATTGTGGGTTCAATCACTTTTTGAAAGAAAGTCAAATTAACAATTTATATATGTTGCCACTTAGGATGCATGATAGAGTCGTTATGAAAAGAAAACGCGTTTAAAATAATAAAAAAAGATTAGCTTTAATTAAGCAGTTGATATTATACATTTAGACTATAATTTTTTCTAGGATGATGCAAATTCGATACAATAATAAACAATTGACTAGAAATTTTTTTATAAGCACGCGCATGACTTTTGAGCTTGACATAAATAGATAAATAAATTTACCAAGTTAGACAAGAATGAAAGAAGAAGCATCGAGCCCAAAATGAGATGCTCTTTCATAACAAAAAATTCTTTGATAATAAATTATGAAAAAAAATTAATAGTTAATATTAATTTTATATATTATTTGAGATAATTACATTTTTATTAAATTAATAATTTTTTAATTTAATTAATACAACAACCAATCAAACAGATAATAAATTATTATTGATATGGATAATGTGGTCCAATGCCCCAAGAAAACCAAATTGAGAACTTTGTCTAGGTTTATATTGGCAGAATGTGTGATTATCGCTTAACCAAACTAGCTAGAGAAAAGACGCTGTGTCATTGTCATTAGCTTTAGCTATCATGATTAGTCACTAAGTAATCTTTTTCAAGGTCACAAAATCGTTGCTTTGTCAACTAAAGGGAGAATTTCGAAGCTGATTAATAAAAAAGAATGTGAACACTTTATTAGGGAATTGGCAATTATAAAACTAATCAAGACTTTGGGATCTATAAGCCAGGATTATGTTTAATATAGAATGTCTTAATTATCTGAAAACGACACCTATTATTTATATCATTTTATAATGATAGGATATGTATGTGTATATGGATTCTTTAATCAATTGCTGTGCTGTATTTATTCTAATATTATCATTTTTATATCTATCTTTTATTTAAGTTCAATCCGAACAAGTTATTACGAATGAAAAAGATTTCTACTTCAATTTAACGCAATATATTATCATGTTAACATGTAACAATTATATGTATACACCTGGTCTTAAGAAAAAACATTTGTTACTCTTTTTTCTCATGGTTAACTAACTGATGAAATGCGTTAGAAACATTTAATTGTTATGGGTTTGAATATCTTCTATAATTAGATCCAAATAAGTTGTTAAAAAAGTATTAGTTGATATGATCGTTTCCTCTTATAAATTTGATGTAACTTGAAAATTTTTTAGACGAAGTGGAAACATGATAAATATGAATACCAACAGCTATACACAGCACTTTATTTTTTAATTTATCTTTTATACTAAAGTCGTGAACATCAAACATTATTCAATTTAATTAAATTAAATTGGGGATTTGAATTGCTTGACATACAAATTAATATATATTTTTTTGGCATTAGGTTAAAGTTATATTCAACGTTATACATAGTTAACAATTTTAAGGCTTATAGGTCACAAAATTAGAATAAGTCATTGGATTTTGTTAATGACTTCACTTTCGATAATAATAATTTAAAAAATTCAGGTATTACCATAGTAAACGACCTAAAGATAGTTTAGAGGTGTTCAAATACTATACCTATAAATGAAAAGTACCAAAAAAAATTAGCTTTCACATATATTTTTAAAAAATTCATTTATATAATTAATGTAACTTCACGTTCTAACTTTCTTTTAAATTAATAATTTTTGTGTTAACGTTTTCTATCACTTTTTCCAGAATATTTTACCTTGATATTACTCTCCTCATATGCACTTCTAGCTTCCCTCATTCTCTATCACTTTTCTTACATAATAGTTTTTTAAAAAATAATAATATTTATTATTTTTTATAAAATTATTTATATATTCTTTATAGAATATATATTTACGTATTAAAATTAAAATTTATAAACATAAAGGTTTTTAAATATTATTTTGTCACCGGGTATAAAATATCAAGATCGATTCTGATTACAATTATTTCATGTTAATCATATCGGAAAGAATATATGAATATAGAATTTAGTGGTTGAGAAATGATTTTTTGTTTTTTTTAATCAACAATACATTTATGAAGATTGAGGTATCAGAAGTGCAGTGAAAACGAGTGAACAGTAGCCATAACAAAGAGTATCACAACACAACATATACTATTAAAACTTAAAATGGCCATAACACAGCAGCCATAATGGGAAAGGGTGAAAGGAGAAAAGAAGAGAAAGATTTACTAGTTAACATTTATCAATTAAAATATTGAAAACGTATATGTATTTTCTGCTTGTCGTCTAAGTATTTTAAAAAGAAATAATGGTAACATTTTTGTGTTATAATCATGTGTATCACTTTTTTGAAGTTAATCTTACTTAAGACATAGTCAAAATTAAGTCTCTTTATCTTTTCTAAAAAGTGTTTATCAGGATTGAACACTGAACTCTTCTCACGATATTAATGTATGCGTTATCATATAAGACAATTCATTAGTTATTGTAATTGATTAATCAAAATATTATTTTATTTTATTTTGTGTCATTTAAATGCACATTCAAATAATGGTTGTTTTTAAGGATAGCATGTATTGAACATCAAATTAAGTTAGGTAGGATACGTGATTTTTTCCTTATAGAGTGTAGTGGAAATCCCTTTTTGTTAGAATAAGGTTGTTATAGCACAATATGTTATTACTCTAAGGGAAAAAAATACAGTGGTATACAAAGAATCATAGTAATAGAAGGAAATAATCACAATAATAACTCCTTAGAACCACATTAACATGTTATTACAACACTTCTTATATAAAAGAGAAAAATAAATATAGTTATAGCTCTTTTTTGTGGTAGTCTTTCCCCCGCGTCTCTCTCATATGTTTGAGTTTTCTCAAAGACTTAGTTGAAAAACAAAACAGTTTAGCAAGTAATTGAGACACTTATCTGAGTTTTCATAAACTTTGAAAAAAAAAGACAAGGAAAATTAATAATGTATTTAAAATAGTATAAAGAGATAGCACACAAGTAGATATTATACTACTTTACCTTTCAACCAAGGTTACATTCAGTCCTTATTCGAGCCAACAAGAGTTTATATTAACTGATCACGAAGCTAAATGCAACCCACACTTACAAGGATCTCAAGTATTATTTCACAACTTAGCCTCTTTGGGCTAATAACCCAAGTATTCTTTCTTAACTTAGCCTATTCAGGCTAATTACACAAGTATTCAATAACATCCTCAAATTTTAAACTTTTAAGAGATTAATAAATAGGGATGATAAATTAAATCGTGAGTAAATATTGACAAGCAATATAGTGAGCCCTCCCAATTAAATTAAAATTTGACACTTAGCTGAAGGGGAAATTTAATGCCTAAGCCAAATTAATTACACACTCAATCCTATGACCTTCTAAAATGATCCTAATTAATGTATTTCCTTTGCAAGGCATCCTTTCTCTTCACCTTATGTGCTGACCTCTTCTCTCTCGTTTCATTTTGCTTCTCCCACTTGGTTTGCATTTTTCCTCTACCACCACTGTGCATGCACCACAGCCACTAATCCTTCCTTTTCTCCTCTAAGCCATCACCTCCCACCGTGCCATTCCTCCCTTCCTATCTCATCAAATTTGTCTCACACAATTAATGGTATGTACATGAAAGTTCCATCTTCTTCTTCCTTTTTTCAAAGGTCACGGGTTCTTTTGTGCATGCAACTAATTTAAGAAATTCCCTTCCTCTTCTTTCAAGTTTTGAAGCTATAGAAGCCATCATTGTGCGTCTTCAAAGCTATAACCCTCATTTGAGGAGTTGCAACTTGTGGAGTTATTTGGAGGAAATCAATGAGTATTTCAAGTATCAAGGTGTGCTCAAAGTACGTAACGATATCCCAAAGTAGCGGTGACTAGTGTTCTGAAGGTCAGGGCTTGAATTATACATTGGAATCAACGTAAGGTACATTCTATACGTACGAGGGGTTTGTCGTTTGAGTAATATGAAGAAATTAGGTGCCTATTTATGTTCCGTATGGTTTTGGAAATTTTACTTGCATAAGGAAAATGATTTGGATTATGTTTCGTGTTGTGAGATTGAGATGCCTAGTGTATTTGGAATTATATGTATATGTACATTATGTTGTCAATTGTTGACATATTTTGATCATATATGAATTGGCTATCATTTATAGTGAACATGTCATATGATGTTATTGATGAATATGTAAGGTTCTTAATGCTGGATTATTTATGAAAGGTTTATGGTTATGAATTATATTGAGCTTGAACCATCATGTGCTTTGGTTCGTATTTTTAGCATAGACACAATTCATGACAGCATATGCATTTCCAGTACTTTGGTTTGCTGAGCAGACTGTCACAGTATAGTGTTATGGTTCACTGTACAGTCTATAGCATGTTACTTTTGAGGCTACCAAATATAGTGCTATGATTCACTGGTAGTCCTCAGGTACTACCGCTTATAAAGCTTTGGTTCACTGTATGGTTACCCATATGCCCCTCGATTATATAGTGCTTTGATTCACTGAATGGGTTAGCACATGCTCTGTATTGATAAGTCAGATCCGCATTGCATGATTTCATGCATAACTGAAAGATAAAGTTTTAAAGATCATGGCATACCATATTGCATCTATGAATGTGTGGATGATTGATGGATAGATGGTTGGATATATTTGTGGTTCTTGAATATTTGAATAATGACATGATTGATTCTACGACTGTCATATGTGTATGCGAATTATGGATTATGATTTCTTGTTTATTATTCAAATGGTACTCACCCTCCTAACTTGTGGACTTTCAGTAAGCACACATGGGGATGAGTATACCAACTGATTTGGTGTGGAAGTTGCATTGCGAGACATAGTGGACGCGTTTATGATTGTTGACATGTGTGTGTATATAATGTAGTTTGATATTTTGGGTGACCTTGATATGGTTATATGATTTGGTTGATGATGATGGATCCATGATGTTCGTGTATGATATCAATGCTATGATTTGAACCTTGTAGTTTTTAGGTCGAGAGGTTATTAGGACAAGTAGCTTATGTGATGTTGATGAAGTAATATATATATATGTACGTAAACAACTTGTGTATGTAGTGGAGTTTTCCATTGAGTCATTTACATTTTTGCATGGTGACTAATATCGATAGGTGATTGCTTAATGTGTTTATGCTATATATAGATTATGAGTATAATCGGTTGAATTGATTCATATGTCTTGGTTTGGATAGCATAATGGTAAAGTCATTGTTTAGGAGGATAATTGAGACCATGCATTATAAGGCGTTGCATTGAATTGGATATGCCATTTGGGCATATGAGGGTTTTGGGACCCTTAGATGGTTGTTACATACTAGGGTGTGCCTACTAAGTGTGTGTACATATTCATTGAGGTGGTAACATTACATATGATCACTTCCATACCCTTAATTGAGTCCAATATGCATTGACTGTATTTTATCGTATAACTCACTCGTATGATTAAATTTTAGCGAATGGAGTTCACCACTAGCTCTGAAATGATGAAAGCATGGTGCCTACGAGATTTGGCACCAATCAGAGTCCAAACGAAGAACTTAGGTACCTTATAAAATTCATAATTTGGAAAGTTTGTATTTCTCGCTTGAGTGAGAGTACCTTCACTCAAGCGAACCTCTCCCATAACAGGAATTTTGGTTGTGTGTTTGTCGCTTGAATGAGATAGGCCTTGCTTGAGCAAGACTGTACATGTGAGGTTCTATGTGATTTTCGCTTAAACGAGTGTCACTTCGCTTAAGCGAGCTCAACTTGAATTACCACTATGAGTTTTTCACTTGAGCGAGTAAGGCCTCACTCGAGCCAGACTAGCTTGGCTACTCTCTATCCCTTTTTCGCTTGAGTGAGCAAGGCCTTGCTCGAGCAATAGGGCCACCCTTATTTTTTTGTGGATTTTCACTTGAGCGAGTGGAGCCTTGACCGAGCGAGAAGTCATATCTGATCTCTATTCATTTCTTGCTTGAGTGAGTGGCATCTCACTTAAGCGAGAATGACTTAAGTGGTTTTGCTTGTTTCTTGCTTAAGCGAGGACGGTCCCACTTGAGCGAGAGTTCGACATATGATGTAGTTGTTTGCTTACCCAAGCAAATTGGTCTCACTTGAGTGAGGGGTCCCTGATTAGGTTTTTTCTTCCTTCTTTTACTTACTATAAGTAATCTTGGGATCTTTGTGTGCGTAAATTGGTATTTGTATTGTTGGCACTGCCTTAGGATTTCCATGGTTTGCTACCGGGGCAAAGAACGTGAAAAACTTAACCCTATTTTGTTTGCCACAGTTGTATCATGGAAGCTACTAAGGCGATGCATCATATTCTTTCTTGACTAAGCCTCTTTAAGCTCTTACAACTTCACGAAAAAGTAAAAGATTCCTAAGTTTTTAATAAAGACCTTAGGGATATCTAATCTTACAAAGCTAAATTGATTGTTCAGGATATGAAAAAGAATAAAGCTCTTAAACTACTTTACAAGAAAAGAACCAAAGTATTTTACACAACTTGTAGAATGCATAGTGAGAAAAGATAAGTAAATTGGTTTGGATATCCCTTATACTATTTTAACCACTTTGCTTTACACACACACACACACACACACACACATATATATATATATATATGTGTGTCTGTGTGTGGCTAAATATAATATCAGTTCATGAGTTTCAAACATATAATTGAATTTAGTCCATATGTTTGTTTTCATTGCATTTTAGTCTCTATGCTCCAAAAAGAGATGGCATCAGTCCCTGAGGTAATGCATTTTGTGTAGTTGCATTCTTCCTTACCTAAAAGGTCTTTATCGCTTTATTTGTAAAAGAACCAATTGTTCGACCTATGCGAGTGGAGCAAAGAAAGACTCTTGATGGTGAAGGATGAGGCAAACTACATACAATGTACTATCTCAGGGATTACTTGTTGGGGAATCATCAATGATCAAGTAGCGGAAATATATGGATTCCCAAAGGTCCTTGCAAAACTCATGTTTCAAATAAACCAAATCATGGTAGATACACTTAAGAACCTTTTTTTAAAAAGCCATACACTTGTAGCACATAACTTTTAAAAATGAGTCAAAGGAAACTCATCTCGTAGAAGTCTATGCGAGCATTCCCACTAGATTACCATGCCTTCGAATTCTAGTATGATTCATGTAGTATCTCCACAACTCTTTGTGAATTGTATTTCTATTGTGTGTATCGCGCCTATGAACATCTGATGCTCTATTTATAGGCTTGAGTCTAACCTAATGCATACATTTCTTATTGGGATCCTTACTTATCATAAATTAGTACTCTTCTTACTCTACATGTGATCCTATAAGAAATATATTTGGTTTATATTAAATATAATTATTTCATATTTAATACGATATAATGATTGACTTTTAATAATACATCATTATCCAAATATAAAAATTTATATTGAAGTATTATAACCTATAAGTAATAAATATTATATGTTCATTCCTTTTGTTACAATATCTAAATGAGTTCAAAGCAAGGTTATTGCCTTCCTTCCGTGACCTAATATTTTTTCTTGATATTGGAGTATACTTTACTTGAATAAATATCTAATATTTATTCTTTCGAGCATGACCATGCATTTCCCAATCTAACTTCATATTATGGCCCATAGATATCACTCTCATTACATATGAGAGACAAATCTCATCTACACCACTCACTCCATCTTGTTAAAGGGAAGTTTGATTACATTAAAATAATAAACTTCTCAAGTAGGAATTGTAGTGACTTTTGGTCAAAGGACCACATATACCATTATTACATTAAGAATCATTTATGGCATTCATGTAACAATACATGTAATGTTCTCATGGTGGATTTGTTCTATACATCAGTACTCTTAATATGTATCTATGTGAAAACTTGATGTTGCTACCTAATTTCGTTCGGGTTGCCATTTCAAAAATAAAGGGTAACAAATTTTAAATCTTTTGTCTAAAGAGCTCTTAAAAAAGTGTCTTGGGGAATAATAAATAATGGAAAAATAAAATAAAGAAGAAAGGAAAAAGAAAAAGAAAAAATAGAAAAATAGGCTAGATTTAGTCCCACATTAAAAACTCTAAGATTAAAAGTTCTTAAATTCTAAAATTTGTTAGTTTTATTTAGTCCCACATTGGAAACTCTTATGGGAGCTAGTTTGTTAAGTTACTATATAAGAAGCACCATGTAACACTTTAGAAACACAAAAGTTATATATACTTCTTGGTACAACCGTGGATATAACTTATTTCTGAGTATACTATATGGTTGCGGCTTTGATCGATCTTATACACTAGAAAAGATTTGATATTTCCACAGAAGTCTCAGTTTAGAAAAACTAGAAACGCCATCAAATCCGGAGGCTAACTTTAAAATTTTTCTTTGGTTTAGAAAAAAAAGGTATGTTTTCTTTTTCTTTTTTTTGAGTCTATTCTATTATTTATTTTGTATATAGTTATCTTTTTGTTGCTTTCATTTTATGCTTTAATTGGTTAGTTTTTTTCCGTCATTCATTTTATGTGTATTTAATTTTTATTTGTTTATTTATTAAAAAATCTTTAAATTTATTTGAATTGATTTAAAGAATGTATATATAACTTGTAAATTTGTTCTCTTAGCATATATGGTATGAACAATTTTATTGGTGAAGTGGGATACATTACATATATAAAGTTGCTCAAAAAATTATATAAACAATTTTATTGATTTCGTGGGATACATTGAATCAATAAAATTGCTCTAAAAATTACATTAACAATTTTGTTGGTGTAGTGGGATACATTACATCAATAAAGTTGCTCTAAAAATTATATAAACAATTTTATTTATTCTGTGGATACATTGAATCAATAAAATTGCTCTAAAAATTACATGAACAATTTTATTGGTGTAGTAAGATACATTACATGAATAAAGTTGCTCTAAAAATTATATAAACAATTTTATTGATGTCGTGGGATGCATTGAATCAATAAAATTGTTCTAAAAGTTATATAAACAATTTTATTAATGTAGTAGGTTACATTACATGAATAAAGTTACTCTAAAAATTATATGAATAACTTTATTAGTGTAGTGGGATACATTACATTAATAAAGTTGCTCTAAAGAATTATATGAATAATTTTATTGGCGTCGAGGGATACACTACACCAATAAAGTTGTTATAAAAATCATATCGACGTCGTGGGATACATGGTACCGATTAAATAAAATCATAAGAGTACTTTTTAACAAAGAACTACGTAACCCTGATTTCCTATTGCACTTGGGAATACGTAGGAGCAAGATTAATTCTTGTCGGGCCTATTTTCTTTAAAAATTAATTTTTCTTTTATGTAAATATTTGTTTTTTATATTATTTTTTATCATTAGGTCACTTTTAAATTATTAAAAATAATTACGCAATTTAATTAAGGGTTTTTCCAATATTTTACCCTTTTAAAATAAAAACAAAATATTGGTGGCGACTTCACACTTTTTATAATTGTTTTCAAAAAATTAATTTGTTGGAATCGTTATCCGATCGTCCACGTCGCGACACTTGATGTTGCACATGTCCATGATTTGTGAGATCATGTCATTAGTACAATTACACATTAGTCTTAAATATCTATATGTCTAGACATTAATACTTAACTAAGGATACTTTATGATAGTTCTCATATTGACTACCACTCTAGGGATTGATAAAGATTGTTAAACCATTTAACGAAAATCACTTATTCAATAAAGTGGTATGTTGAAAATATATAGGCTTTTAGTGTATACTTCCAACATGACTATCATCATATTTTTAGAACACAAACCAAATGTAATGAAAAATAAATGATCCCCCCTTATAGTTTCTATTACACTCACTTCATCTGTCTACTCAAAGAAGTCACAATAGTTTGACCTCTAAGATGTATTACCTCAAATAATAATAATCATCATTATTAGCCTTACCTCCCCTACCCTAGCCACCACTTTCCTCCACCTAACCACCCCCTTACCCTCCACTACCTCTACCCCACCCTAAACCTCCCTAACCCTAATACTCCAAAAGAAAACCACCCCCACCCTAACATTCCACCTATAGCTATCAAAATAGGCTACTTAGCCCAGTCCATTATAGGCTCGAGCTTTTCTAGGAATGGACCAAAAAGACCTGCTTTGAATTCAAGCTCTAATTTTAAGGCTCAGACCTGGTTCACAGTAGTCTAACAGGCTTGGTAGAGCATTTTCAAGCTTTTATGGGCTTTTGACAGGCTATATTTTTTTATACTTTGGGTAAAAAAATTATAAACAAATACAAACATTAAAATACACCAAAAATTTTATATGTTTTAAATCAACAATAAGATCCAATTCAAGTAAAAAATATATAGAGACTACTTTTTTCCATGTTAGTAAGAAAAAGCTCTAAAAAAATGTTGTAGGCTTATACGGGCAAGCCTGGTCCAACCTAACAAAAGCCCAACCAGGTATAGGTTTTTTTGAGTCAGGCTCAAAAAGACTCAATTTAAATTCTGGCTCTTTTTTAAGCTTAAGCCTACCTATTTTGCAGGCTGGCTCGATAGCCTTAGCCCATTGTGATAACTTTACCTCTACCCTCAATACCCTATAGCCCTAAAACCTTAAATCAAAATTACCCCTACCCTAACCCCGTGCCACCTACACCTTCCACGCCACTCCACCATCTATTAACCCTAAAACACCAAATCAAAACCATCCTTACCTCAACCCTCCACCATATCCACCCTTCACCTCACCCTAACACTCCTCAACCAACCAAATCTAAACATACCCTTTGTTCTAACCACATGCACAAAAGTAGCATATGAGGAATTATTGAAACAAAGTAAAAGAGGATAACAATGATGAGGGGGCATAGGTCGAATGAAAGTTTACGTAAGGCTACTGGTGGTGGAAGGGATACACAATGATGAGGGAGAAATTACGACACTAATTTAGAGGAAGGAAAGGAAAGGGAGATGAAACAAATAAATGGGAAGAGAAATAGGGAAATGAGGTTTTATTTTAGGATTTAAAACATATTTTGTGTGGGAACCTATCTTAGGCAATGACCAACTTAATCCCACCCAAGTATTTTTATTATTATTATTCCGCTCGTACATTACCTAGGCTTGCTTCCCATACTAAAACTCACTTATTTTACAAAAGGTTGTGTGGGAGAACATCTCACGCAAGCCTCCCAACATGACATTTGGCTCACTACTACCCATGGAAATTATGGTGGCATATTCAATTAAAAATAAAAACCTTATAAAAAATTTAAAACCCCAAATTACAGTGTTAGTTATAGCAGTGGAAAGTTCATTGAGGTTTGGTGTGGGGTTTGATCTTTGTTGTGGATATGGTGGTTATGTTTGTTCAAGAACATGGATTTGTGATGGTGTTTTGTTGTTTAGAATGTGAAGAAGATGAAACCTGCAATGGAAAAGATGTAACCAATAAAGAGAATGAAAGAAAGTGAAGATGAAACCATTTTCTATGTGTGATTTCCATTTATGATGTTATTGACAAAAATGAAGAGATGATTAACTTGATACAAAGTTTAAAACATATTGAAGGATTTATTTTGGGGACAAAAATCTTTGGAGGATCCAATTAGGGACAACCTAAATTTTAGAGGATCTAGTTGATGGTTTTCTTAATATTAATTCTTTCTTTTTTTTCCTATAATGTACCAAAATCTATGGTCATTAACACACAATTGATCAAGATTTGTTTCACGGGGGAAAGTTCGTTAAAGTAGAGTTATTAAACTCAAACAGGACTGACTGGTTAAACTGGTTTGATTCGCGTTAGCTTGGCCAGTTTTGGCAAAACTGGTAACTTAGCTAGCACTGGTTCTTCTGGCCATTAATATTTTTGGACTTTGCCATTAATATTTTTGGTCTTTCTAAGTAGGCTCTCGTAGGAACCCTTTTTAGCCCAAAAAAGATTATATAAATTTTTTACTATATTAAATAGGCTAAAAAAAGAGGACTTATAAGGCTCCAACCCTTAGTGAATTGCAAAGAAACCTTCACTTTTATAAAGCATCCCCTACCCACTTTTTCTTATGATAGGCGATGTGGGACTTAACACCACTAAAAGGTACGGACTTGGAGTCCCTTTTCAATGTTGACATTGCCCTGGCTCATATATTCTCTAAGCAGTTGATCATTGCTTCCACTACTTCACTCCTAATTAGACCAATATCAGACTCAAAGTAGGATGATGTCTTGTGAAGGTAGGTGGATGTTATGCTTTTGACTTGTTTAAATGTGCACAAATGCCAAAGATGGGACAAAAAAAATAAGGGCATGTCCCATAAGGCACCTCCGAAGCTTAAGCTAGCAAGGGAACTCAGTGCACACAAAGACGATATCACAAAATAGGGATCAAAGAATAATTGTTTAATAAATGCATACCTTTCATTGATTAAGAGGCAAGTATTTATAGTGAGGGATGATATACGGTGGCAATGATGCGATTGTTAGATACTTTTATAAATCTTGTTGTTGATATGGTTGCTGACATGACGTTCTTATGGACGAGGTTATCCTTGAGGTCCTAGTATCTCGTCCTTGTACAAGATGAGTTTGATTGCTATGACATATCATGATATGTCATCCAACTATGGTTGGGACATGGATGACATGTTTGGATCAACTTCATAGTCATAAATTATCAAAAGCTTCTTACTATATTAGAATGGATATGAATCTCCTACAAGCTTTGAAAGTAGAGGTTCTGTTTGTTGGGTAAACCATGTAGTAATCATTTTTAGAAATGTTAAAGAACCTCATTATTTTTCTCTACATTCTAAACTCAAACTTTGATTCCTGCCCCCGTGAAGCAATAGAGTCTTGAGATTCTTAGTCTTGTAAGATATGCTAAAGAAGAGAATGTTTAAACATTAAAATGGATATTCTAGTGTTGAAGAGAAAGAAGCAAGTTGGGTTTTTGAGGTATCATGATAATGTTGACATGATATTTAAACACGCCTCAGTGGTGAGAATCATGCACATAAGACAACAATGTCAATTCTTTGAAAATAAAAAACGATCGAAGGAAGTGTACACATAATTAACAATCTTCCTTTCTATCAAGCTGTGTTTTTCAAGTTTATTTTTAACAAACGAATGATTATGTGGGTCTGATCTTTGTTACTTGGGAAGAAAAGAAGAGAGGAACTTGTTCAACCATTGGTTTGCTACATGAGCGTATGGGACTAACATGAGTAGAATTTTATAAGCCTGTAAGAATTATTTATGTGAAAAAACTTTACAAAGGTATGAGGTAGTAAGAATTATTGTTGTGTGAAAATGGTATTTTAAAAGAAGTCTCACATGGTTTGGTTTGATAAAGTTGAAAAGATATATATTAAACATGTGTGTTTGGACTTATGATAAGATAAGAAAAGTTATGGACTCGTGCGCATATGAGATTGACCCAAAATGTCAATTTTAATGCAAATCCTCTTATTTACCCCCCGTTTCATCCCCCCCTCCCCTCGCGGATGAGGAAACTTTTTTGTTTTTGGTTTTATTAAAATTAATTTGAATTTTAAATCTTACCCAGAAATGGCTCAATTTAAATGGTTACAAAATAAGTTCTCCTTATTTCTTATTTGACGGGGTCAAACCTTAGTTCCTATTTCCAAATTCTTTTCAACGTTAATCTCATTATCTCTTCTATTTTTTCCACGCTTCAACCTACCTTTTTTCTAACAATTATTACCCTGAACCTATTGTTAAAGTGCAGTAGCTACGACAAACTACCATGTGCTGTTATACAACACAGGTTAATATATCTATATTATCATTAAATACATACCAATTTAACCAATAATATATCGATACGATCAATAATTTGTTAACTTAGTATATTGACCGAATCTATTACCGATCCAAAATTTATAAGATTGGTTAAAACATTTTGTCTGTAGAGCATACAATGTAGGCCGAAGTACATCGACAAATTGGGTTAAATCCTTATGCAAGAAGTAGGCCCTTACCTTACTGTTATTTTCTGTATTTTTTTTTTCCAGTTCTTTCATTGTGGCTCCAAAAAAGTTTTTCTTGACGCAACTTGTGTCTAGGCATTAATTGAATTATATATGTGCTACTACCTACGAGTCCATTTACATGTTCATTTTTTATCACTCATGGGAACATAGAAATTGTTCATCACTCTCAATTATAAGGAAATTTACTAACTAATGTATAAAATTTCCACTTCAACTCAATTTTGATATAAAGTCATGTATCTAGAGTCATACACAATATTGACGCGTAGCTTATTTTTATTGTCGAAACCTATTGAAATACATTTTTAATGAAAAAATACGCAATCAAATTCCTGGCCACTGAAATTATCTTGTTAATCAAGGAATGGTAGAAATGACACCTATATCATTATTTATGTATTCTTTGTTACATAAGAATATGTCCCTAAGATGGATTTATAAATGTATTGATAGTTCTTGTATTTATGAAATTTACGTAATCTTATGTTTATAAATTCAATTTTTAAACAGTTGATAACTTTAGTTATTTGTGACGGTGAATAACATTTTCAACCTCCACACGGGTGCAATAATTAACTTGTTGATAAGGAGAATCCGAATATAATAGATGCATGAAAGTCAAGAGAAGAAATAACATATTATTATGATTTTGAGAGCGCACATGAGTCATAAGATTCCTCTCTGTGGAACCTGAACAGGATGGCTCTTGCAGAGTTGTCATGTTGTTGCAACTAGTGACTAGCGAGCTAGGTAGATGTGAAGAGGAGAATAGAGTGGTTGTGCTGACACTGTTTTGTAATACTACTATAATGTAATCTTTTGCCTTTTTCATCAATACCATAATAATTTGTCACAAGTTGTTTGAAGGCTTCTTAAGGCACCTTTTTATTTTAAGAAAATATTTTTATTCTCTCATAATTTTAAAAGATGATTGTTAGTTGATAATGGTTAGATTGAAATCAAAATCTCTTTTTTTATTATATAAATAAGGTCTCATAATCCCCTTAAAAACATCTTAACCTTAATATAATAATAAAAATATGAGGAAAATTTTTCAAAAATATTCACACCCATCCTAGGATGTCCTTATATGACTCAACGGGTCTCCCATAACATATCCTAGGCTTTGGAGCTCCAAAATTGTCCAAAGAAAATTTTTTAGCACGCCGACTCCCTACGCACTACTCGATAAATTGAGTCAAATTGGAGTTACACAACTCCAATTGAAATGAATTTGGTTTGTACTCATCCGCAACTCAAATACCTACAATTGTTATGAAGAATTTAAGGGCCAATTATGCCTTGAAGATTGCTTAATTTACAAATTCATAAAATCAGCCCGGTTGAAATTTTCAGTCTGAACACCCTTTAGTATTTTTGGTATAACTCGGGCTACTGAACTCCGATCGAAGTAAATTGAGTATCAGAACGATGGCGACAAAATTCTTTACAACTTTCATGAAGAGAAAAAAGGCTAAATCAGCTCACTTGAGTGAGATTTTGGGTGCTTAAGAGAGATCTTCGTTCAAGCTCCCGCTTGAGCGAAAATTCGACAGTATCAGACCCTAGTCAGCTCGCTTGAGCGAAAAGGCTCTAGCTTGAGCAAAAATTTGGCAGAAACTACTCCTGGGGCACTTACTTGAGTGAGAATAAGCTCGCTTAAGCGAGATTTCAACAGAATGCACTCCCAAATTCATAAAAAGGTTCGTTCAAGCGGGATTTGGCTCGCTTGAGCGAGAATGACAGCTCCTAACCCATAAATTAACTTCCAGCCTACCTATTTTACCCGTTTCAACTCTGATTACTATAAAACATTATGGGCACTAGATTTTCACTATTTCGGACCTGTTAGCGCTGTCCGTTTATGAAAATTCTAACATATGACTAAGATATGCACAAAATTACAGTTTGCCCATTTTAAGACAAAAGTATGTAACTCAAGGGCCATTCTCATTATATTTGGCCTATTCCAATTCCTACAAGATTTAAACCATGTATAGAGGCTATTGGAACCATCTCATGGCATCCAAACCTCGCCAAACTCTATATGACCCTATCACTTCCTCAATTATGCATAAAACTCATGTAAAAATCTCATTCCTCATGCACCTATCATCATTTAAGGTTCAACACATATTCTAACTCAATTTCACACATAAACAGGTCCTACCCCTCATATTCATATAATGCATAATTTTATAAATGCAGTTCTTAGACATGTGCATCTCATGCAACAAAATGGGACTATCCATGGCCACCACATCCATATATCATCAACATGACATATAATATTATCCATATCATACCATATACAATCAAAATATAATCTAGGCTTCCAGCGAAGCCATCAGCTACCTAAATCCACTATACGATATATATATACATCATCAAAACGAACTATATACAAAGAGCCAACCAAGGCTATACTACCAAAAAGCTATACGACGTATAGACATGTATATATATAATGCTTCCAACTCAAGCATGGTGACTCCTCACCAATCACCATCACGGTCCAAATTCACTGAAAATATAGCCACAAATAGGGGTGAGCAATATACATGTTAAATGACAGTTATTGAACTGGACATACCTATCCAATTCTCTATCATGCAATATGATATCTCAATCAAGCAACAACACACACTACCATTCAACATAATCACTCACATAACATCATCTCATCAAACCTCACATAATCATCCAAGGCTATAGTGTTCATGATATTCTCAATAACATGTGCACACGTGGTCATACAAATCACATTGTTCTCAACAATATTTATCAATGCACATACATATTCATTTAATTAGATCCAATTATTCATTATTAAATTTTGTGTTGCAACACAGGCTCTCAGCCTTATATTCAGCTCTCAGCTGATCCGGTTGTTTGACGGGTACCAAACTGTTTGCCCTCTCACGTAACACAATCACTCTCAGCGACAACGGCAGTGTTACGGGCAGCCCTGAGTCCCATTTAAGGTCTTTCTTAGCATATCATGCATATAATAATCAATTCATTTTAATCAATAAGCGTCCCACGCTATATGCTCTTAGAATTTCTCAATTTGCATCTCATGCAATAATCCACACCATCAGTCAAGTATCCTACTACATCTCATGCATAGGAATTATTCAATTAAGCCATTACACATTATACATACATATTTCTCAATAATTCCAAAAGACACTCCGCATCTCATGCTATTTCAATATCAACAATATGAGCGGAAGACATCACAACACAAGATATATCACATATATCATATAATCGGGGTATTATACCAATATTAGCATTTAACATAATGATTTAACCCCAAACCCGTCCATAAACTATACATTTAAAATGCAAAGCTCCCCCTACCTGGAATAGAGGATTCCAGAAGCTCCTCGAGCTATCTAACACTATCCGCTCGTTACTCACAAGCTCTGATCACACTTTTCTACAATCAAACGATTCCTTAAAATTCATAATAGTTTATTTAATACCACGATCACCACTAAAATTTATTATTCGAGCTAGAAAGGTTATTCACAATTGTTTCAATAAGTATTGACTTACCGATATGCACCGACGCTCGATTCCGAACAAACCCCTAAGTGATCCACTCGTTCAACGCTTTGAACAATGCCTTAAATCACCAAATTGGTACAATTACACCTTTACCATATGAAATTAAACTGACTCATGCCCCAAGTATCGAATTACTCACCAAGAATGAAGGAATTCTAAAAACCCCAAAGCTGCCCAAGGTCAACCAAGCTTCAGGATGTCCTAAATTCAAAGAATTGAAGAATTTGAGAGAGATGGAAATAAGGACAGCCAAAAACAAAAATGGGTTCAACCATTACCTTCATAATTTCAAAATTTTAGAGTTTTCTCTCATGCATCCATGGCTGTTCGAAGAGGAAGAGGAAGAAGAATAAGATTGAAGCTTTGCCCTTGCTTCTAATTAAAGAAATGGAAGATGAATGGTGAAGAATGGCAATGGATTCACACAAGAAGGAGAAAGAAGAAGCTGCATACGTGAGAGTGAGAGAGAATTTATAATTTTTCTTTTCCCCCAGTTTCAACGTGAATAAAGAGAAGGGTGAGGCAATTATGGCTTAAGGGCATGATAGTAATTCCATACCCATAAGTAATTAATTTAATTATCATGCAATTAAACTTTAAATTGGCACATGATGTTACACCATTTATAATCTAAGTAACATTTTAAGTAATAAATGTTATTTTCCTATAATAGTTATCCAAGATTTAGTAATTACATGTTCAAAGTGAACCTAAGTAAAACAATATTCTTAAAAAAATTTATAAGAGTTATTCCAGTATACAGGCCCTCATTCCTCATATAGAATAATAAAATGTTGGGTGAAGATATAAAAAATATTTTGTTTTGATAAATATTTATTTTAATGATTAAATTAATTAGGTTAGAATTTATTTTAATGTTTAGATATAATTGTAAAAAAAATATTTAGATAATTTATTTTGTTTGGATAGTATTAAAAATATATTTTAACTTTAAAATTATTAAATATATATATATATAAGAATTATAAAATTGAGAAGATGTAAATGGTAAAATAGAAAAAATGATGAGTAATAAATATTTTTTTTATAATCAATCAGATTCTAACTATAACCACTTTCCTTTTAAAAAATAATCTAATAAATTATAATAAACTTAAAAAAACAATTCAAACATACAAATAATTACTTTTTCAAAAACTAAGAAATAAGTTCTTAAAAGAACACATACACTAAGATGTTTTAAGTAGTTTTGTTTCGTGTATGCAATAAAAAAAATTATAAGTAAAAACCCCACCTGTATAGTAATTTGTTGGGTAATCTTTTATGCAGATATAACTAATTTTTATTATTGTTTTTAAAATATGGTTAGTTTTAGTTCTGATGAGTACGTTTTGACAAATTGTTAGTACGTTGTCATAGAAATTATTTTTAAAGGTTTTAAAAATTGTGAAAACTAAAAACCAAATTTTAAAAATTATATTTAGTTATATAAATGATTAAAAATAAATTTAATCATAATTTGTTTCATGCTCTTGTAATCATAGATATGATAATAAAATATAAATAAAAAACTTTTTGAAAAACCAATTATTGAAGAAAAATATAAAATGTTTTTTAGAACATCCTAATACATAAATAATGAATTAAGAAATGGGGAATTTTTTTGCGCAAAATACGCCACCTACGACGACCCCAACACGTAAAATAACCCTCAAGATGAGTGATAAGAGGCTCGGGATCCCATCCCCAAAGCCCACAAGCCATAAAAGCCAAACCAGCATAAACTCGCTCAAGCAAAATCCAGCTCGCTTGGGCGAAGGTCCATATTCGCTTGAGCGGAACCTACTTGCTTAAGCGAAATCGAGAGAGTAGCTCTAGGCAACCAATTTCACTCAAGCAGGCCATCCTCGCTTAAGCGAAAACAAGTCAGTGACATATTATGCCCATTTCGCTCAAGCGAGACTCTCCTCGCTTAAGCGAAAATGAGACAGCAGCAGCCCAACCTTCACTCGCTTAAACAAACCCACCTCACTTAGGTAAAAATCATACAGTGGCTTCCCTAGGCTAACTCACTCAAGCGAATATATCACGCCTAAGCGAAAATGAGACAGAACAAATTCCTATGTTCGCTTGAGAGGGGCATTTCTCGCTTATGCGAAGACACGACACAACCCAGACCTACCATACTCGCTCAAGCGACTCCATCACACTTGAGCAAAGCCCTTACAGAATCAAATTGTCTTATCTCGTTCAAGCGAAATCTACCTCGCTCAAGCGAGATATCAACATAATGCATCCTGACCATATAGAGCGGATTCGCTTAAGCGAGATAGGCATCTGTTTGAGCGAAAATAGCAGTAACCATGTGTACGAAATGTATTGTTACCATTTTAATGTAACCATGTGCAACCTATGGATCATTTCCCCTTAGAATTGTACTTCTCTCAGATGCTATACACCTTAGATTATGCATATATGCTTATAGAACCATCTGATGGCATCCAAATCTCCTATAATGCAATATAGCTCTTCTAGTTCCTCATTATGCATAATTCACTAAATGCAAATGCATCACAATTCCTACCTATCATGTTTATACAAAGCGTTAAAGGTTCTCAACTGCAATTCCTGGATATAATACATCTCATGTATAATGTGGGACCATCCATGGTCGCCACAACAAAATATCACATCATCATATCATCATCAATGTGATCACCTCATATAGGTAATCAAAATACAATCCATGCTTCTGGTGAAACAGTCAACTACCTAGAATCCACTAGATAGGATATATATATATATATATATATATACACACATCGTTAAGATAGTCATATACAAGATCCAACCAAGGCCACAACATCAAAACGCTTTACAATATATATACAGGTATACACATATATCTCCTGCATATCATGTTGACGTCTCACTAATTACCATCACGGTCCAATCCTACTAAAAATTAGCCACAAACTAGGGGTGAGCATTATATATGTTAAATAATAGTTACTGAATCAGATCAACCTATCCAATTCTATAGCATACATCACTATATCATAGTTCATTCAACGATAATCACTGTCATTCAACAAAATCACAACGTATCAGATATTCTCAATATCATGCAACTCATAGGCTATCATAGTTATGTCATTCTCAATAACATATAACAATGCACACAGGTATATATTCACACGGATGCGATTACATATAATATAGTGTTGCAACACAAAGCTCTCCGCCATATCATATTCAACTCTCAATGAGCTGCTGTTTTACTGGTACCAAACCATTTGCCCTCTCGTGCAACACAATCACTCTCAGCGACAACAGCAGTGTTGCAAGCTAGCCCTGAGTCCCACTCAATAGGCTTACCTTGAGTCCCACCCAAGGTATTTTGTGGTATCCTCGAAACCATTAACATATAAATATCATTTCACATGTCCTCATCAAACATAAGCATCTCATGCTATAGTATATCATTCATTCAGTTATTTACTTGCATCCCATGCAATAAAGTAACATTAATTAAATCACTTATCTCTTCACCAATATAATTATTTATTTGCATCTCATGCATCATAACAACACAACAAATCAATCATTGCATCTCATGCATTTTAATCACGTAGTAATGCACGAAAAACACCACACAAATGACATTTCTTAAATATCATAAAGGACAGGGTATATGTCTAGCATCCCATTGTCAAATGATTTCCATTCATCACATTTATAGTCAATCATCATATTCCATAGAGTTTATAATTCATAAACTCATATGTATACCCCTAACCTGTCCACAAACCATGCATTTAAAATATATTTACTCCCTCTACCTGGAATAGACAATTCCAGAAATTCCAGAAAGCCTTCCAGTAATCTCTAATCACCAACAAATAAACTCAAAATTTCCGACTAATGTTGTCGCCTGTTAACTCTTGAACCTTACAATCTTAGAGCTTCCAAACACTTCAAACTATATTGAAATCACCTAGAATTCATAGCAATGGCTATTGTTAACCCCATAGTTCACGAAATTGGAATAAAGGGACAAAAGGTATCGTCAAAGCTTACCAAAATGAAGGAAATCAAGAATCCCGACGCCATAAATGCTATCCTAACAAGAACAACTCCACAACAACTCCAAAATGCCACTAAAGTTAAAGAGATGTAAGAAATTAAAGGTGAAGTTCATGCGTTACCCAAAATCGAAAATAGATGCTTGGTTTTTACCTTTAAATTAGAAAGCTAAAGCTCATTCTTCCTCAATAATGCTGCCAAAGGTGAAGAAGAAGAAGAAGATGGGGTGGAGCTTAGCTTTTAGCTTGAAGGAATTAAAAGAAGAAGAGAATGGTAGTGATGGAACCGTGGAAGAAAAATAGACACCAAGCTTTTCTTTCCTCTGCTTGCATGTGTACACAGAGGAGAATAGATGAAATGGACACTGTTTTTCCCTTCTGTTGCATGTGCAAACTATAGAGGGAGAAGGAAGGAATAGTGAATTTGCACTTAAGCAATCAAGGGTATAAAGGTAAATTCACACTATTCTTAATCCATTAATCATTTTAGTCCTTTTTATTTCTAATTAATTTAATTTACCCATAATTCTAGTTTTAGGATGTTACATTTTTTTAATAATTTGAAATATCCAATAATATGTTATACATGATATTTTTTTAATGAAAATCATTTTTACTTCAATAAATCATCATACATATTCATGTGTGGATGTGTGAGTAAATATTTTTTGGTTATTTGGTAATGATGGTGATTTAGAAAAAAAATAGTTAACTATTTTATTAGGAAACATCATACTCATTTTGGTAATTTTTATATTTTAAAAAGATTAATTTTCAATTTTGACTAAAAACACCTTGATTAAAAATACCATTTCTCTCATCACTTCATGAATATTATGATAATTCCATAAAATTTAATAGCAAAACTAATATTATTAATTGGGGGTCTATTCAGGGTGGTTGTGAGGTTTTTGTTTTGATTTTAAAAAATAAATTTGAAAACAAAATCTATTTGAAAATATGTTTTAAGTCAAGTTTTAACTCACTTTCAAAACCACCCCTACCAACGCCACATCCACTGCCTTTATCACACCACCATCACCATTGTCTCCACCACCATAGCAGTCATAGCCACCACCACTGTTACCACCACTACCACCATTATAGGCAACATGCAACCACCTTATCATCCTTATCACAACCTCTACTATCACCATCACTACGGCAACTACCACCACTATAATCACCATCATTGTCACCGCTAACACCATAACCACCATGGCTGTCACCGCCACAACCCCACACCTAAAATTGTCATTGTTATTATCATCACTATTGCCATCATCACTATTGCCATCATCAACGTCGCCACCACCACAATCACCATGGTCGTCACCGTTGTCACCACCTATAAGGAATCACTATTGGATAGACAACAGAAATACATAGGATTCACAAAGGTCTTGCAAACTTTATGAAGGTTCAGAGATAGACTTAGAAGAAGGGTTGAATAAGTTTATAGACTCTTTTTCAAAAAAGAACCTTATAAAAAAATTGATAGCAGACTTAACAGGGTCAAACCCAGACTTTAAACAAAAGAGAACAGAGAGAATTATTTGCTTAGAATATTTATACTGGTTCACTTCTAAACTTTGAAGCTATGTCTAGTCCCTTCAGTCTAAAGGATTTTCACAATGTAAAAACTCCCTTTTACATAATTAGTACACTTGTGCCACAAGTATTCTTAACTTCAGCCACTTCTAGCTTAACCCTAGTATTCTTTCACAAGCTACTCTTGGCTCAGACCTAAGTATTCTTTCAAAAGACTTTTCAGGCAAAAAAAATTTCCCGTAAGAAACTAAGACTGATAAACAATTAGTCTTGAACTGAGATGAATGAAAGATTGTTTTGTCATAACTTAGATAGTGTATAAAGATTTTGAAGTGAATCACAGGTACACACTAAGTTAAATATGAAAAACAAAGACTAAGACTACAAGTAGCAGTTTTGATAAAGATTGAGATTGAGTCTGTGTTTTTGTGTTTCTTCATTCGTGTCTTATATCTTCACTAGTTTGAGGTCTCTTCTTTCTAACGGCTCTTCCATATGGTCGTTACTATTCCATTGAAGAAGAAAGCAGCTGTTTGAGAAAGGGAGCACGAGAGAAGACAAGACAACAACTTTTGGTTTGGAGGGAACCTAGGTATTGCACGAAAATAGGGTGCCTTGAATACTACAGAGGGAAAGTGCCTTTTTGTTCTCTTCTGCCTATCATAGTATATTGTAAAAGGCTTATTTGATCTTCAGAAGGCTTTTGACTTGGGCTCTGCATGTTGTCATCATTTTTGAAGTGTTTAGAATAGCTTCATCATTTTCTTCCCATGCAAACACTTGTTTTCCTACAAGGTTTTGTTTTTTAGTGCATTTCTAAAGTAAGTGTAGAGAGCAACTTTACATATTTTAATCTATAACCAGAGACCTGTTCTTGAAATGGGAGAGTCTGAGTCTGATGTGTCTTGGAGCTTAGGTAGGGGACCTTGTGAGAGAGAGATACTAAGTCTGAAGAGTAATTTCCTTGAAGAACATGGCTCAACAAACCTAAGTCTAGGATAGACATACTTAAAGAATTTTCATTTGAAAAATGTTCTTAACGCAGACTTAAGGCTAGTCATTCTTTAAAAAATTTGAACGTCTTCAACCCAGACTTTGGTTGCTTTAAAATTTATGGACTCCCCCTTTAAATTGAAACTCTTGCACCAGAGATTATGTATTTTGAAACATTTAAGTAAATGGTTAAATAACACTTAAATAGACTTTATTTAATTAAAAGTCTTGATGTGTTATAAACAAATTTTGGGATTCCTAAATTAAATTTTATGTTTTCAAAAGTCTTTTAAGAACAGACTTAGTTCTAACAATCTTCCCTTATTTGTTGATACCAAACATTAAGTCTTTTATTTAATAGAGTCTTAGAGGGAGCTTTTATTTTACTCCCCCTCGAACCAATAAGCATTTTAAACGGGTAGAGTTTAGAAATTCTTACAACAATCTTGATAAAGTCTTATGATATTATACCTGTCTTAAACAATTTTTCATCCTCAAGGTAAAAGGTTAGACATATGTATAATTATAATAAGGACTAGCTTAAAAACATGTCTTGTGATATTATACCTGTCTTAAACAATTTTGCATCCTCAAGGTAAAAGGTTAGACATATGTCTAATTATAATAAGGACTATCTTAAAAACATGATATCAGAATATAATCAGAGCATCAGACTTTGATTTAAGCAACTAATGTAAAACATGTTATCCAAGCATCAAGGTATTTGTTTTAAACAAATTAATATACACAGACATAAAGTTCACTAGCTTACAATCAGAGCAGATAGAACAAGAAATCCATTGTATACATATTAGAGCATAAAGACTAATGATTTCCATGAATTAAGAATCAGAATATTTACAAACATAATAATCATAGTAAAGAGACAGTAATAACAATATATAAAAATTTTGAGAACAAAGTAGACTTTTATTAACAATACAACAAATTTTATATGTACAGGACTCCTTATTTAAATGACATCCTAACATACTTAAGAGACTTAACCCATAAAAGACTTAAGATATACTATTTTCCCCATTTTGATATCAACAAAAGAAGGGGCATCACAGAGTCATCTAAGCCGGCGAGCACACTGAACTTCATGACGAAGCAAGAAAATTTGGGCATCAGAGTCTAAAACATAGTCCTAGAAGGGAAATTTGTCAGGGATGAAGAACTACGAAAAGGGTAGGTCAAGGAAATGATAAAGGTTAAAAAGGGTGAGGTTACGATTACGAAGCTGCTGAAGACTTGCTAGAGTTTGCCAAACACCATGTTGTTCTGCCAAACTAAGAGCTTGAAAGAATAGATAACGCAAACAACATCTAAGAGAAATAGAGGGTGGCACAATCTGAAACAAAGCCAATAGATCATGAAGGCCCTTGGAGACAACCAGCAGTCGGGCACATCTGCAGCACATAATAACAGAGGATGCAAAGAAGATGATCAGGAGAGGGCAGACAAGATGCACAACTAGCGCATCAAGACCAGCATAAGAGAACAACTTTTGCCTGAATAACCTACCTTTGACGTTCAAGAATAGTCCAACATAAAATTTGTCTTCTGGGGTATAAGATTAGCTGCCTTGTTGTTTAATGATTCATAGAATATGGATCCATATATGTTGGGCATGTTCTTCATTTGGCTCAGAGGCAATACGTAGTCTCTTGAGCTCTTCGTTGGTCAGCTTCTTGGGTCTATGCTTATTCTGGGGTGAAAGAGAAGGACCAGACTTCCCAGGCTGAAGACTCTTCTTTTTCTCTTTGGAAGAGAATCTGGAAGGAGGATAAAGTCTATCAGGAACCAACCAGATTTCCTTATTGAGCATGATGAGGCCAACATGTTTATATTTAGGAGGGGAAGAAAACTTAGGATTGGTGAAGAGACCGATCTTCTCCACAGCATCCTAGTTATGAACAAGGTATGCTCCAATGCAGGTGTGACCAGATTAAGTCTGGCAGTCTCATGAGGCTTAGTTGGAGGTGAGGGAAGGGTAAGGAGAGGTATAGAAAAGTTATTTGATGTGGTCGAGGGGAAGGAAAGGTAGCAGGTCTAGAAGGGGGTGTGATTTATGGATTTTGAAAGGTCTGGGATTGAAGGATTAGGAGGAAGATAAGGTTTTCCTTTTGTGGGGGTTGGAGTCTAAAGGAGAAAAAACATGGGGTAGAGGGATAGAAGGGGCAAAAATGTAAGAGGAAGGTATGCGGTGAGCAAAGGGAGGAGGAATCTGTATAAAGTGAGGAATATTTAGAGTGGTTTTTGGGAAGGCTGAAGGAGAAGGAAAGGGAGAAACAGACCTAGACACGTCACTAGAAGCTGGTTGATCATGCAGGAACTCCTGCTTATGTTGCATGAAGGTTATCTTCCATTAAAGTACAGACCAGTTAGTGGTCTGAACCTTCTCATAGCAGCACTTGTGTCAGTCTAAAAACTTCATCTCTAGACGAAACAAGAAGACAATAACTCTGGGGTCTGGGGTAAGTGAAGCAATGGATGACTTGAAAACAGACTACTTCTTCTTTTCCTTCTTTTGCTTATGTTGTCTGGCATGAAATCTAAACTTCTCCTTCTAGTCAAACACATACCATTTAGAGTAGTTCATTGTTGGATACTTCTTTTTGAATTTCTCTACAAACATCAATAGCTTCTTTCTATTTATAGCCATCTCAGGCTCAGTCTTGGTGAATTTTATATCATCAACTCTTGTTGGAGGGGTTTGAATTAGAGATACAAGCAAAGCCTTCTACAATCTGAGCCCAATGAGCTTGTTATCATCTGAGTCTGATGACTCAATCATCTAAACAGCAGTAGGTGTAGCAGCAGCCACAACCGCCAAGGCAGTCAAAAGGGTACCTTTGACTGAGATAGGAACAACCTTGACTAGAGAAACAAAGGTTTCATGCGTAGCCTTTCTAAAAGGTCTGATAGACCTTGGTTTCTTCACCATCACATGGGGTCTTTCTATGTCAACAACAACTTTTCTCTTCACAACAAACTTTTCAATGATGACAGTCTATGTCTCTGAAGTAAGTAGAATGGAGAAAGGTTCCAACTTTGTGATGAGAGCATCACTGACCTTCAGATCCTGCAGGGTACCCATCAAAACATTTTTAAAAGTAAAGATCTTGCTCAGAATGGCTGGGTAAGGAATCTTCTTCTGATTTTTGCCCAAAGAAGAAATCATGTAAGTCATAATGATGTTGGGTAGGTTTCACCTTCTGTTTCTGCATCATATGGAACATGTAGAATCGATCCAGCTTTGTCACAATGTCTTTGGCACTCTTCCTTTGACAGAACACTTGTCTCATCAATAGATGGAGCATCTTCATCTTTGGTAGTAAAGATCCAAACGTCTTAACTTTTCCATACAAAGTCTTGTTCATTTTAGAGACAGAGACTATGGTTTCTTCATAGTCTTCAACATACACCATCCCCTTGTTAGTGCAGTCACAGACTGTAGATATGATATCTTTATAAATCTCCACCTTCTTGCCTATAAGGGTTCCATGGACAATGAATCTATTCTTGTCAGCTAGAGTAGACTTCCATAATTGAAGCACCATGGAGGGACAGTAAAGGTGCCTCTCCATACAGAAGTCAAACCACCCAATGCCTTGGAGTTTAGCTATGGAGTATCTGTCTTTCATTTTGTGTGCCATTGGCATGAAGTAGGCAGACTCAATGATGTCTTCAACTGAGCAAGTGGCGGCCATGATTGAAATTTGGTGAGGAAGAAGAGGTTTGAGGTTTTAGGGTTAGAGTTTTAAGAGCAAAAAGCACAGAGAGAGAAAGTTAGGAAAATGACTTTTAGAGAAGGAAAAGGAACATAATAAATACGTATTTAAGGAATGTTCAATTTGTGAGAGTGAGAGAGAGAATGAAAAACTGAAACGGTTTACAAAATGGTTTAGAAAAGTAGCAAAGTTCTCGTGCACGTTTTCATATTAATGGGCCATAACTATAAAACAGTTACAAAAAGAAGCAAGCCCAAATGATTTTAACCCCTCAGCATATTAAAAAGCAGGCTAAGTTCTTATAGGTTAAGACAACAAACAACATGGACACACCTAGACACAGACTATAAAATTGAGACAGACACAACTAAACTTTAAGTAATATTTCTTAAGTTTAAATTATACTTAATAAATGCAAACCTGGCTTCAGCTAATAGCTTAGTGAATATGTTTGCCCATTGATGATTTGTGTCAACAAACTTCATGTCCAGAATTCCCAATTCTGTAGTCCCTTATGAAGTAGTACTTCACTTCAATGTGTTTAGCATTTGAGTGTTGGATGGGATTCTTTGATAGATTTATGGTACTTGTGTTGCCACAGAACACATGGATCTTTTCTTCTTTGATAGAGTAATCCTCAAGCTAATACTTCATCTATAGAAGTTGAGAACAACAACTTGCTGCAGACATATACTCATCCTGAACTGTGGATAGGGAAATTGAGTTTTGTTTCTTGCTTCCCTAAGAGATTAGGCTTTGTCCTAGGAAATGACAGCCTCCACTAGTGTTTTTCCTATCTACTTCATCTACTGCAAAGTCTACATCATAATAACCACGTAGAGAAAACAAGTCTATTCTTTTATAAAACAGCCCAAGGTTAGTAGTTCCCACCAAATATCTCAAAATCCTCTTCACAGCAGACATATATGATTCCTTGTGGTCTGATTGATATCCAACACACATACATACACTAAATATTATATCAAGTCTACTGGATGTTAAATACAGAAAAGAACCCATCATCCCTCTGTACAGGGTCTGATCAACTGTAGTCACAGTCTTATCTTTACTGATTGTGCAAGTTGGATGCATAGGAGTGCTCATTGGTTTTGCATCTTCATTTTAAGCTTCTTAAGTAGCTTCTTGGTATACTTCTGTTGATGGATATAGATACCATCTTCAGTCCGTTTGATCTGCAGACCTAGAAAGAACTTGAGTTTTCATATCATACTCATTTAAAATTCAGCCTGCAGTATTTCTGAAAAATTCCTTGCATAGACTTTCATTAGTAGCACAAAAAAAATCATCCATATAAATTTACATGATTATAAAGTGTTTGTTAGAGCTTTTTCTGAGTAGGTTAGTATCTACTTTGCCTCTTGTAAAGTCTTTTGAAGTCAGAAAGGCATTAAGTCTGTCATACTAAGCTCTAGGTATTTATTTCAGACCATACAGTGCCTTACTTAGTTTGAAGACATGGTTTGGAAAGCTTGTGTCCTTAAAACTAAGAGGTTGTTTTACAAAAAATTCTTCTTCAATATATCCATTCAAAAAAGCACTCTTAACATCCATCTGATGTAGTTTAATATTTTTATAAGCAGCAAAAGCAAGGAGCACCCTGATAGCCTCAAGTCTTGCTATAGGAGCAAAGGTTTCAGTAAAATCAATACTTTCTTGTTGATTATACCCTTGAGCAACTAACCTTGCTTTGTTCTTTATCATTTTCCCATCCTCATCAAGCTTATTTATAAAGACCCACTTGATTCCAATCACTACTAAAAAAAGACCATATAGCCACGGAAAAAATCTGTCGCTAACAAGAATAATTATGCCGCCAAATGGTATAGTTTTATATGAAATCTATTTTTCCTCAGAGTTTGAAAATAGACATGTTAAATTTTGACTGTCTAGTTCATTTAGATCAACCTTGTACAGGTTGTTATGTCTGTTGGCAGAAAAGAGTATGTTTCCATCATGATTAATAACAGTATACTTTTATTTATCAAAGGAGACTTTGTACCCATTATCATAAAATTAACTTATGCTCAGTAGATTATGTCTCAGACCTTTAACAAGATAAACATTTTCAATAATAGGGGAATGTGATTTATAAACTTTTCCAATGCCTATGATGTTTCCAGACTGATTGCCTCTAAAAACAAACCTTCCTTTAAACTTTTCTAGGTCTAGGAACATAAACCTTTTTCTCGTCACATGATGTGAGCATCCATTGTCCAAATACCATTGGTGATGTTCTTCTTTTGCCTTTAAGCATATCCACAATAAGAACTATCAATGCTTTTGGTACCCAAATCTTTTTGGTTCTTAGAAGGTTATTCATAATGTTCTTTTTCTCCTTTTTAAGCAATCATGGATTACATGCCCATTTTTCTTAAAATAATTACTTTTGATAGGTTTATATTTAGTTGAGACAGATGAGGGAGAAAGAGACTATTTAGATTCAACAGGTTCAACAAATCCTAACCCAAGTCTGTCATGGTTGCTAGTGGAAATTCCCAAAAGCTTGTTTAAATTGTCTGTCCCATTGACAAATCTGGCTAGGTCTTAAGTGAGGGAACTTACTTGTTTTTTAAGATGATTGATCTCATCAGTCTGAGAACTACAGTAGTCTTTAGCATTTTTCAAATCAGTTTTTAAACAAAGGTTTTCCTGCTTAAGTTTATGTAGTTGTTCTAAGTGCATTCTTTCTTTCTCCTTCAATTCCTTCTCATCAAGATATTCTTCTTTTAACTTAGAAATTTTATTTTCTTAGGCAATAACCATATCTACTTGTTTCCTTTTCAAAAGCTTGTAATTTTTCATAAGAGTTGAAAAATCCTTAAATAAAATGTCATAATTTTCTTTCAGTTCATGAAAACTTAATTCTTCAGTGTCCGAGTTTATGTTGGCCATTATACATATCTGTGCAAACTCTGTCTCATTAGAACTGCTTAAGTTTTCATCATCCTACCCTTCTATTTCTTAAAGATCTTCCTTTTCTTTTTACTGTCCTTTTTTGTTTTTATTAAGCAGAGGACACTCTACTTTCATGTGTCCTGGTTTTCTATAGTTGAAACACTCTAAAGAGGATTTATCAAATTTAAATTTGAAATAAGACTTACCTTTTGAGTTTTTCTTTTGGTATTTTTCAGATCTGTTATTCTTCTTTTTCAGCAGCCTATGGTAAGGAAATGTTCTTTGAGAAAATGGGTTTTGCAACTTCCTTTTGCTTCATCTTGATTTCATGAACTCTTAGGACTCCAAGAAGTTCATCAATGTTAAAGGTGCTTTGATCTCTGGCTTCTTTAAGAGAGAAGCTTTTAGCATCAAACTTCTCAGGAAAACTCCCAAGCAGCTTGACATTTATGTCCCCAGTGGACAGAGTTATCCCTAGAGTTGTAACTCATTTAACAGAGTTTGAAATCTTCCAAACATCTAATCAATGCTTTCATGCTCTTTTATCTTGAAGTTATCATACTGTTTGGTTAACAGTATCTTCTTAGATTTTTTGACTTTGGAGGTCCCTTCATAGTTCCTCTGAAATGCGTCCCAGACTTCTTTGGTAGTTTTATAATTGAACACTTTGTTGTATTCAGACACTCTAAGAGCATAAATGATGAGGAATCTAGCTTTAGCATTTGCATTCATTTTTCTTGTTTCAGCTCCAGTCCATAGATCTTTAGGTTTTATCTTGTCGTCTACATCAACTGGTGTTGGATGATCACCATTTATGATTATTCCCCACAGACTATACTGAGTGGACTTTATGAACATCTTCATTATGTCCTTCTAGTAAACATAGTCTTCTCCAAAGAAGGCTGGAGGTCTATTAACAAAAGAACCTTCTACCACCAGTTAATCTTATTAATGTGCTGTCATTGATCTTTATACTTTACACTTGTGAAAGTGTTCAACCCAAAGGACAAGCTCTGATACCAATTGAAGTTTTAGAGACAGACATAGAAGGGGGTTGAATAAGTTTGTAGACTCTTTTTCAAAAAGAACCATATAAAAAATTGGCAGCAAACTTAACAGGGTCATGCGTAGACTTTAAACAAAAGAGAAGGGAGAGAAATATTTGCACAGCAGATTTATACTGGTTCACTTCTAAAGTTTGAAGCTATATCCTTTCCCTTTAATCTAAAGGATTTTCACTATATAAAAACTACCTTTTACACAATCAGCATATTTGTGCCACAAGTATTCTTGACTCCAACCACTTTTGGCTTAACCCGAGTATTCTTTCACAAGCAACTCCTACCCAAGTATTCTTTCAAAAACCTCTTCAGGCCAAAACTGTTTCCCACAAGAAACTGAGACTGATAAACATAATCAGTCTTGAACTGAGATGAAAGAAAGACTATTTTGTCACAACTTAGATACAATGTACAAAGATTTTGAAGTGAATCAGAGGTACATGCTAAGTTAAATTTGAAAAACAAAGACAAAGACTGTGAGCAGTAGTTTTGATAAAGATTGAGATTGAGTCTGTGTTTTTGTGTTTCTTTGTTCATGTCTTATATCTTCACTGGTATGAGATCTCTTCTTTTTAAAGGCTCTTCCATATGGTTATATTGTTCCATTGAAGAAAAGAGTAGCCGTTTGAGAATGAGAGCATGAGAGAATAGAAGACAAAAGTCTAGTTTGGAGGGAATCTAGGTATTGCATGAAAATAGGGTGCCTTGAATACTGTAGAGGGAAAATGCCTTTTTGTTCTCTTCTGCCTATATCATGGTATATTGTAAAAGGCTTGTTTGATCTTCAGAAGGCTTTTGAGTTAGGCTCTAAGTGTTCAGAATAGCTTAATCATTTTCTTCACATGCGAGCATTTGTTTTCCTACGATGTTTTGTCTCTTAGTGCATTTTTGAAGCAAGTGCAAACTTGGCTTGAGGAGGGCAGCTTTGCATATTTTAATTTATAACCAGAGAGCCGTTCTTGAAATGGGAAAGTCTGAGTCTGATGTGTCTTGGAGTTTGGGTAGAGGACCTTATGAGAGAGAGATGCTAAGTCTGAGTCTGAAGAGTAATTTCCTCAAAGAATATGGCTCAGTAGACCTAAGTCTGGGATAAACATACTTAAAGAAATTTTATTTGAAAGATGTCCTTAACGCGAACTTAAGGCTGAGTCAGACTTGAAAAAATTTAAATGTCCTCAACACAGACTTTGGTTGCTCTAAAATTTATGGACTCCCCCTTTAAATTGTAAATCTTACACCATATACTTTGTATTCTGAAACACTCAAGTAAATGGTTATATAACACTTAAACAGACTTTATTTAATTGAAAGCCTTGATGTGTGTTATAAATAAATCTTAGGATTCCGAAAATAAATTTTAGGTTTTCCAAAGTCTTTTAAGAACAAACTTGGTTCTAACACTTTGTGTTCAAAGAAATGACATATATTCAAAATTTATTTAAAAAGTACCTTTTGTAGCATAAAATATAACGATCTTGAAGCAATAGTAGCTCCTTCTTTAAGGATTCCAAAGCTAGCACTCCCACTAGAATCTACTAGTCTAAATGCTAATTTATTGGTGCACGACCTACTAAACTATTGTGAAATCTTAGTATCCTAAGAGTGTTCGTTTATGAGCATCTCATACTTTATTTATATGCTGAAGTTTGGCTTGATGAATAGTCATTAGTAATTGAGCTTTTGACTCAATTTAAATGAGTTACGCATAATAGTTTTATTTTAGTCCAACTAAAATAAAACTATTCTTTGGTAGACTTATTCTAAGCATGTATAGGCAAAATATTCTATCATATTAAGAATAAACATTTTATTTTTTATATAAAATAAGATCGACATATAACAATGCATCATTATATTCAAATATTAATTATATTATACATATTGGCATAACCTATAGTTCATAACTTGTTTATATGTTTGTTTCCTTTGTCATAATATCTTATTGGGCCTAAGGCATTGTTGTTGTCATTCTTGTATGGCCCAATTCATTTTACTTGATAATGTAACAGACTTTACTCAAATTAATATCCAAGTTTTATTCTCCTAGCATGGTCATGTATTTCTTTAGTCTCACTCCATCAAGTGGCTCATAGATATTCACTTTCATTACATAATAGAGACAAAGCTCATCTATATTACTCATATCCCTATGCATAATTTGTTCACTACCAAATTACAACCATTATAATCACTTTATTAGAGATGACATTGGATCCATTAAAATAACAAACTCCTTATGTAAGAATCATAATGACTTCAAGTTGAATGACTATACATATACCACTATCGGATTAAGAATTGTTTATGACTTTTATATGTAATAATCTATGCAATGTTTTCATGATGGGTCTGTCCAGTCCACCATTACTCGTAATGTATACCCATGTGCAAACTTAATATCATTTATATCTATGATGTGTGAGATTAGATAATTAATACATTCACACATTAGTCTTAACATATTCATATGTTCCTATATTTGTAATTGACTAAGGGAAGCTTAGGAATAATTCTCATATGACTTAGTATTCAAATTATAAAAGGTTTAAACAACTTTAAAATTGTAAAGACTTATTTTATTAATAAAAAAAAGATACAATAAAAAGTATAATAGCTCGTAGTGCATACACCACCATTACTACCACCTTAGTCTCCATCATCACCTAGTCATCGTCATCATCATCACTACTGTTGCCATCACCAAAGCTGTTATATCTACCACTGCTACTGTCATCATTAACATCACGGCCACCACCACCACTGCTACTGTTACTAATGCACCATCACCACTCCTCACTGTCATTACCACCGCCACAACCGTCACTGCTTCACCATCATCACTAGCACGAGCACCCACATTACCAATGCTATCACAATCATCATCAACCAATGATTCAACCGGTTTGACCATTGACCGTTTGACTCAGTGCCTTAACCGGTTTGATCACTAGTCTGGTTTTAATAACACTGATTTTAGTTCTCATAAGTACGTTTTGACACATTGTTAATACGTTGTCATAGAAATTACTTTTAAAGGTTTTAAAAATTGTTAGAATTAAAAAAATTAAAAAATAATTAAAATTAAATTTACTTATATAAATGATTAAAAATAAATTTATTCTTAATTTGTTTCAAGGAGTTGTCATGCTCTTGTATACAACATAGATATGATGAGAAATTATAAATAATTTTTTTGTAAAAACAATTATTGAAGAAAAATATAAAAAATTTTTTAATAATTTGAAATATCCAATATGTTATACATAATATTTTGGCTAAATATATCAGTTGGTTCTTTATCTTTTAAGTTTTATTTAGTTTGGTCCCCTATTTTTTTTTGTTTCAATCATGTTCCCTAAATTTTTAAAAACACGCATCAAAGTTAGTCCTTTCATCAAATAAACCAGTAACACCGTCTATGGGCCATTTGACTTCACAAAGTTCTTTCGCTACACAATTATCTTTCATGATTAATCTCTAACCTCCTTCATACCCTTCTCCTTTGCCTTTCTACACCCAATTATTTTTTGTTACATAAATCGAACGAAGAATCTGTGGATTCCCTTTGCAAAGATCTTCCTCATTTTATTTCTTTCGTCATTCTTAACCAATTTCCATCTCCATGTTCCATACCTATTGTTGACAAGGCTTGACAATGGGTGTCAAGCTGGTGAATCCCTTGACGCCTCTTCTCTGTTTTTTTTGTTGAAGCTTCATTTTTGTCTGGCATGCCTTACTCTACACTTATCCTTGACAGTGCCGGCGTTGGTAGCCCATCTTCAAGTCTTTCCCTTTCTCTGTCATTCACATATACTGGCTCAAGATTTCTTGTCATGCTCCATCTGAAAAATCTAAGGGTTTGTATGAGGCTTTATTTGTACTTGCCAAATTTTTGCCAGGTTTTGTGGTAACTGACTCCTTTAGTTCTCATGATGCTACTCTCTGGTCATATGCTTAAGACCTGATCGTGTGGCTGATGCACTATCTATTGGGCCAACCTCAAAAAGGCCCACTCGGGACCCCAAGAAACCCAAATGGCTAAATGATTTCATTTAATTTTAATACTCAGTTTCTAGAAGTTTAGTTATTAGGGCAAGAATAGTCATGTATGAACCTTATATATTTTTCCTTTCAGGGATAGAGGGGATATGAATATCAAAGTTATCGTTTCTTTCATTGTGGTTTTTTTCTTTTTTTGCTATGACCACTTTTATGGGTGGGTTATTGGAACAAATGATGTCTCTCCAACTACAGACACACTATCAAGGCTCCCCTTCTACCAGCTCTCAAGTCCCTTCTTCACCCATGACCACAACTTTTTTGGCCTCTACAAATAGTCCGGTTGTTATCCCTTATTCCATCCCTATCCCCAACACTCAACCCTCCTCAACCATTGGCATCTCTACCCAAATCCCTACTTTCCCACATAATCCCCAATCCGGACCTACATACACTACAAACACCACCGCCATCCCTATTCCCCAACCGTCTTTTCCCAACTCCCCTTTTTTAACTCATTAGTTTCCCTCCCCTTCTAACCCCCAACCATTACGACCTCCTAAGTTGGAACTTGCCCCTTTTGATGGTGCTGAACCACTTGATTGGTTATTTCAAGTAGATCAATTTTTCCTCTTTTATCAGGTACCTCCAGACCTTCGATTACCTATGGTTGCTTTCTATATGAGAGGCGATGCACTTAGTTGGTTTAAATGGATGTATCATAATCATCAACTCTCAGATTAGAACACTTTTGCCCGAGCTCTAGAACTTAGGTTTGGCCCATCCACATATGATAACCACCAGGCTGAGTTATTTAAACTCTGCCAATAGGGGTCTGTGACTGATTACCAGGCTCAATTTGAAAAGTTGTCAAATCGGGTTATTGGCTTACCTCCTGATATGTTATTAAATTGCTTTATTTCTGGGTTATATCCTGATATCCGCAGGGAACTAGCCATCCTTCACCCTACTCATATATCCCAGGCTTTTGGCTTAGCTAAACTTGTTGAATCAAAGCTCAAGGATTCTAGACCCTGTGTTCCCCGTGCACCCACCTCTATTCCAAAACCTCTCACCACTTTCCTAAGACCCCATCTCCTTCTCCTAACCCTCCTCCCTTTCCCATTAAACGTCTTACCCCATCTCAAATGCAAGAGAGACGAGCTTTGGGGCTTTGTTATAATTGTGATGAGAAATTTACCCCTGGCCATAAATGTACGACTAGTCATTTTTTATTACTCTTAGATAATGATGATTCCCAAACCATTGATTCCCCCTCTGAACCTGTTCACCCCAACAGCCCAGATTCCACCACAGAAGCCATTAACTTTCAGCTCTCCACTCAAGCCATCACTGGTCAACCATCCCCACAAACACTGAAATTCAAAGGCTTTATTTCTGGCCTACCTGTTCGGGTACTTATTGATTCAGGTAGTTCCCACAATATCTTACAACCACGTATTGCTTCCCACCTCAACCTTTTGACCCAACCCATTCCCGCATTTCCTGTAATGGTGGGTAATGGAGCTAACATTGTGTGTTCTGGTTTATGCCCTCAAGTTCCCCTTTCCATTCAGGGCCATGACTTCTCCATTTCATTTTATTTATTACCTATTGAAGGGGCTGATATTGTCTTGGGTATTAAGTGGCTGTGAACCCTTGGGCCTATCACTGCTGATTTTGCGGTCCCTAGCATGTCCTTCTCTCACCAGTCTAAGGCCATTACCCTTTCTAGAGACCTTCACACTCCCTTAACCCCTTCCACCTACTCACAATTTTGCCACCTAGTGCACACTGACTCCATTGCTTCCTTCCATTTTCTTACCCTTCTCCCTACCTCCACACCATCACAACCTTCAGATTCACTTGACCCTTCTCACCCTTTCATTATCAACCAACCACCAGTCATCTCCCAAGTTATTTTATCCCACTCCCCTGTTTTCGCTAAACCCCAGGGTCTTCCCCCTCCTAGACCCCATGACCATCACATCCCTCTTCTCCCAAACACACCTCCAGTAAATGTCAAACCCTATAGATACCCTCATTTCCAGAAAAATACAATGACTTAATTAATTCAGGAAATGTTGAAAGATGGGATCATAACCCCTAGTAAAAGCCCTTTCTCTTCCCCTTTTTTATTGGTCAAAAAAAAGGATGGCTCTTGGCGTTTCTGTGTGGATTATCGAGCCCTCAATGCTATCACCATTAAGGATAGGTTTCCTATTCCAACGATTGACGAACTATAGGATGAACTAGGATCAGCCATAATTTTCTCAAAAATTGATCTTCGCTCTGGTTATCACCAGCTCAGGGTTCACCCCTCAGACACTCACATGATCGCCTTCCGCACTTGGGAAGGCCACTACGAATTTCTAGTTATGCCATTTGGTTTGGCTAACGCCCCTACTACTTTCTAATCTACTATGAATGATCTCCTTAAACCATTTCTGAGACGGTTTGTTTTAGTTTTCTTTGATGACATTTTAATTTACAACTCTTCCCTAACAGATCATGTTCATCATTTAAATTCTGTTTTATCCCTGTTAGCTACTCACTGTTTCTTTGTTAAGCTATCCAAATATACTTTTGTTACCCCTACGGTAAATTATTTAGGACACATTATTTCTTCTGAAGGCATAGCACCAGATCCAGAGAAAGTAAAAGCTATTTTAGATTGGCCTTTGCCTCGATCTCTCTCGGTATTACGCGGGTTTCTCGGTCTCACTGGTTTTTACCGTCGATTTATCTGTCAGTACGCCGCACTCGCCGCTCCTCTCACCGACTTATTGAGACTTTCACAGTTTACATGGGATACAAGATCTACAGAGGCATTTCAAAAATTAAAAGAACGAATTACTGCCGCTCCTGTCCTGGCACTCCCTCTCTTCACAAAGCCTTTTGTGGTTGAAACAGATGTCTCCTCTATCTCCATTGGTGCAGTCCTTCATCAGGAGGGTCATCCTCTTGCCTTCTTCAGCAAGCGCCTCTGCCCCTGTATGTCCAGTGCTTCTGCTTATGTTTGCGAAATGTATGTCATCACTGAAGCTGTAAAAAAATGGCGTCAGTATCTGCTGGGCAACCATTTCAAAATCATAACAGATCAACAAAGCCTGAAACACTTCTTAACTCAGAAAATCCAAACACTAGAGCAACAAAAATGGACAAACAAACTTCAAGGGTATAGTTTTGATATTGTTTACCGACCTGGTCCTCATAATCGTGTGGTTGATGCCTTATCGCGGATCCACTCGGATGACTCACTGTTGCTCCTCACCAAATCTTCAATCATTCCAGACCTCCTTGGTACTCTACAGCAATATTACTCTGAGGATCCTAGTGGAAAGAAATTGTTTCAGCAAGCTCAAGCAAACACTACACAATTTCAAATTCAGAATGGCTTACTCACAACAAAGGGAAAAAAAATTTTACCTCAGTATTTGGATCTACGACGGACCTTGCTGCACGAATTTCATTCGACCCCAACAACGGGCCATTCAGGACTGAAACCCACTTTGGCTCGCCTAGCCACCTCTTTTTCTTGGCCTGGTATGCAAAGAGATGTCAAGATTTTTGTCAAAAACTGCCAAGTTTGCCAGGCTTCAAAGTATGAAACAACCAAAAAGAAAGGTCTTTTACAACCATTACCCTTACCCTCAAAGGTGTGGAAGGACCTGACCATGGACTTTGTGACTCACCTTCCAACCTCCATGGGCTACACCGTCATCTGGGTTGTTTGTGATCGCTTTACCAAATTTGCTCACTTCCTGGCTCTTCCAACCCATTTCACAGCCTCTGACTTAGGCCACCGTTTCACGGTTGAAATCTGTCGTCTTCATGGTATCCCATCCACTATAGTCTCCGATCGAGATTCCCTCTTTCTCAGTACATTCTGGAGGCAACTGTTCAAAGCACAAGGCACGAAATTAAAGTTTAGCACTGCCTACCACCCAGAAACGGATGGACAGACGGAGGTTTTAAACTGAACCTTAGAAGGCTACTTACGCTATTTTTGTGGAAATCAGCCTCGATCATGGTTCCGATTCCTGCACCTAGCCGAGTTTTGGAACAACACGGCTCACCATTCTGCGATTGGGATGTCCCCTTTTAGAGCTTTATATGGACGAAGCCCTCCCTCCATCCCAGATTTTGTTCCTGATTTAGTCACGGTACCAACCTTAGCAGAAGCTCTCCATGAACGTCGCCTGATCTTGAAGCATGCCCGTGAATCCCTGCAACGAACCCGACAGTGGATGGTTGCCCAGGCGAATACCCATCGACGTGATGTCTCCTTCAACGTCGGAGATTTTGTGTGGCTTCATCTTCAACCCTACCGGTAAGGCTCCCTTATTCGTCGTCCTTCGCAAAAACTGGCACGAAGGTTTTTTGGCCCCTTTCCGATCTTGCGTCGCATCGGTAAGGTCGCGTACGAACTTGCTTTGCCTTCCCACTCTAAGCTCCACCCGGTTTTCCATGTTTCGTTATTAAGAGCTTTTCACGGTGAAACCCCCCTCAACATTTCAGAGATTTTTTAGTTTCCCTCAACTCTCCTCGAGATTCTGTTTCTGAACTAGGCTCCCAAGCCCTTTACTTGACTCTAACTCTCCACTTCCCAATTTAACCTTTTCTCTGCCCACTTCTCATCCGTCCATATCTCACAATCCCCAACATGTTTCATCTCCACCGTTGGATCTACCTAACTCTCTTCCCCCTCACGTGCCTACTACTAATGACTCCCAGCTAAGCACGAATCTTCCAGCGTCCCATGTTCCAGATGCTTTGGTCTCTTTGGACCCTGTGGATATGGCCCGTCTCTATCCAGGCAGCAATGATGCACTATCTATTGGGCCAACCTCAAAAAGGCCCACTCGGGAACCCAAGAAACCCAAATGGCTAAATGATTTCATTTAATTTTAATACTCGGTTTCTATAAGTTTAGTTATTAGGGCAAGAATAGTCATGTATGAACCTTATATATTATTCCTTTCAGGGATAGGAGGGGATATGAATATCAAAGTTATCGTTTCTTTCATTGTGGTTTTTTTCTTTTTTTGCCTCATCCAGTAGCTAGTTAAATCATTGGTAAAGTAAGCCTATCAGTGGGCTGTCAATTTGGCTTTCATGCCTTTGGATACATTTCCTGTACAAATGGCAATGAGGCTTCTTACCTTTAAAGATACTTTTCCTTCTGCTATCTCTATGTTAGTGTTTCTTGCTTCCAAAGCCAGTTGTCCTACCAAGTTATTGTTGATGTTCTATTCTCGGTTGATGCACACCATAGAGGAATTTGAAGATTCTATATTGGGTACTTCGTACTCTACTATCAGGATATCTATCAAAGAGCCTTACTAAATTACTCTTTTTCGAAAGGGTTCAGCATACCAAGGTTCACGGTCCCCTCTAACTACCTTTATTATCTTGTAATTGTCACATGCTTTGCTCTTTCTCATTGTGTTTTTCCTTATAGATTTCTTCATAATTATGAATTGTAATTCTAAGAAAAGAAAGAAATGAACCTAATTGTGTAGCGAAAGAACTTTGTAGAGTCAAATGGCCTATAGGTAGAGTTACTAGTTTATTTGACGGAATGATCAACTTGACGCGTTTTTAAGAATTTAAGGGACGTGATTGAAACAAAAAAAAATAGGAAACCAAATTGAACAAAACTTAAAAGATAAAGGATCAACTGATATATTTAGCCCTAATATTTTTATGTCATGAAATCCTTTTTACTTAAATAAGTCACTATACATATTTGCACGTCTATGTGTGAGTAAATGTTTTTTGATATTTAGTAAACGACGATGATTAAGAAAGAAAATAATTAATTAGTTTTCTAATGAAATCTTCTCATATGAATAGAAAAAATTTTATTAGGTAAAGTAAGATTCATTTTGGTATATTTACATTTTGAAAAGATTTTATTTTCCACTAAGAACACCTCTACATTAAAAAAACCCTTCTCTAGTCACTTCATGAATATTATAATAATTCCATAAAATTTATTAAAAAAATTAATATTTTAAACTAAAGGTTTATTTGGGGTGATTGTGAGTTTTTGATTTTGAAAGGTAAATTTGAAAATAAAATATATTCAGAAAAAAGGTTTTAAGTTAAATTTTAACTTATTTCCAAAACAGTTTTCATCATATTTGAAAACAAGAAAGTGTGGTTTCTTTATTTTTGTTTTTAATTTTATAAACATTCGACTCTAAACCTAAACCCACCACCACTAACATCACCTTCACTGCCCTAATCACACCACCATCACCATCACCATCACCTTACCATAGTCACTATGGTCACCATTACTATTGCCACCACTACCACCATTGCAACCATCATACGACCACCTTTTCATCCTTATCACGCTTCCACTGTCAGCATCACTACTGTCATCATCACCACCATTGCTATGACCACATTGTGCCTCACCATTACAACCATCATCACTATCACTGCTAACACCATAAACACCATCAGCTCCATTGAAAAAAAAACCATAGTCACCGCCATTGTCATCAAACCCCACACTTGAAACCATCGTCGCCATTGTCTTCACCATCACCACCATCGCCGTTACCCTTATTACCACTGCCACTTGTAGGGAATCCCTAGTGGATAGACAACAGATATACAAATGATTCACAAAGGTCTTACAAACTTAATGTTTCAAAGCAATGACATAGATTTAAAATTTGTTTAAAGAGTACCTTTTGTACACAAAACATGATCATCTCGAAGTAGTAACCTCGTCCTTAGGGAGTCCGTGCAAGCATTCTTGCAGTCTAAATGTTAGTTCATTAGAACACAACCTTCGCAACTATCACGATGTGAACAACTGGATAACGATTCCAACAAGCTTTATTTTTTGAAAATAAATTATAAAAAGTATGGAGTCGTCACTAAGATTTTATTTTTATTTTAAAAGGGTAAAATATTGGGAAAAAACCCTTTAAAGTTCTAGGTTCCAAAGTTAGTTACGAACAGGGAAGGTATTAGCACCTCTATTCGCCTGTTCCAAAGAAAGTGTACCTCAATAAAATTGCGTAATTATTTTTGAATAATTTGAAAGTGACCCAACAATAAATAAAAATTATTTAAGAAAAAAAGGGTCCAATAAGAATTAATCTTGCTCCTACGTATTCCCAAGTGCAATGATAAATCAGAGTTATGTAGTTCTTGTTAAAAAGTGTTCTTATGATTTTATTTAATTAATGTCATGTATCTCATGACACTGATAAAATTATTTATATAATTTTTACAGCAACTTTATTGATGCAATGTATCATGTTACATCAATAAAATTATTTATATATTTTTAGAGCAACTTTATTGATGCAATTATCCCACGACATTAATAAAATTGTTTATATAATATTTAGAGTAACTTTATTGATGCAATGTATCTTACGATATCAATAAAGTTATTTATATAATTTTTAGAGAAACTTTATTTTTTTGGTGTAGTGTATCCCATGACATTAACAAAATTATTGCATAATATATGCTAACAAACTTACAAGTTGTATATACATTCTTCTTATCAATGATATATATAAAAATATGTATTTTAAATAAATTAAAGACAATGTGTACATTTTAATAATAAATAAAAAAAGGATATGACGGAATAAAAAACTAATCAATTAAAGTATAAAATGAAAACAACAAAAAAATAAATTAAATATATACAACATAAATAATAGAATAAACCAAATATATATATATATATATATATATGGCCTTAGCCCCAAAATAGCTTCATTAGCCCAAAACAAAAAAAGAAAAAGAACATTTACCTTCTTTTCTAAATCAAAGAGAAAATTTTAAAATTGCCTTCGGGTTTGGTGGTGTCTCTTGTTTTTCTAAGTTGAGACTCCCGTGGAAAAATCAAATCTTTTCTAATGTGGAAAATCGGTCAAAGCCGCAACCACAGAGTATATACTAAGAAATAAGTTATGTCCATGGTTGTACTAGGAAGTCTTTTCCATATCCTCGAAGTGTTACAAGTTGTTATATAGTAACATAACAAACATAACTCCCATAACAGTATTCAATATGGGACTAGATAAAGCTAACAATTTAGATTTTAAAATTTAGTAACTCTTAATCTTAGAGCATTCGATGTGGGACCAATCTAATCTATCTTTTTCTATTTGTTTTTTCTTTTTCTTTTTCTTTTTCTTTTTTCTTTCTTCTTTATTTCTCGTTTTTTATTTTTCTATTATTTATTATTATTATTATTATTATTATTCCCTTTTTAATAACCTTGAATAAAAAAAATTCTAACAAGACTCACATTCTTTAAGAGCCCTTTTTAAAAAAAATTAAAACTTGTTACCTTTTTTTATTTTTATTTTTGAAATGGCAACCCGGACGAAATTAGGTAGCAACATCAACTTTTACGAAATTTTTATATCCCAAAAGTGTTCGCCTATGAGCATCACATGCTTTATTTATTGGCCCAAGTCTAACTTGGTGAACATTCATTGGTAATTGGGCTCTGACTCATTTTAGATAAGTTAGGCCGAATATTTTATTAAAACAACCATTATACATAATTTGTTCATTGTCTAATTACAACCACTATGATCACCTTATTAAAGATGACATTTGATTATATATTAAAACAACAAACTCTTTATGTAAAAATTGTAGTGACTTTAGGTTGGAGAGCTGCATATACCATTGTCAGATTGAGAATCGTTTTTGACTTTATATGTAACGATCCATATGCAACATTTTCATGGTGGGTTTTTCCAGTACACCATAACTCTTAATGTATGCCTATGTGAAGACTTAATATCGTCTATATCTATAACTTGTGAGATCAGGTCATCAGTATACTCACACATTAGCCTTAATATATTTATATGTCCCCATGTTTATACATGACTAGGGATAGTTTAGGAATAGTTCTCATATGACTCACTATTTCAAGGATAAAAGGTTTAAACAACTTTGAATGAAAAACTTATTTTATTGATACAAATAAAATGATACAAAGAAAACATAATAACTCGCAATGCATACACTACCTTAGTCACCAACATTGCCATCACCATTATCACTGACACTAGCATCGCCGCGTTACCACGATCATCACCACCGCTGCCACCTCCAACATCATCATTGCCACCACCACTATCACTACCTTCAACTTAAACCCTAAACCCTAAAGTTGTCACTACTATTATCGCCGCCACCACCATCACATCGCCACCTCTATCACCACCATGATTAAATTATTATTGTTGTTTATGTGTGTAGTTAGGATTAATAAAGGTTTTACAACAACTTTTTAAAATTCAAAACCGTAAAAGCCAAAACATGAAACTAAAATTCAACACTTGGTTTTTGGTTTTTAAAAATTTTAAAACTAAAAAGTAAAAACTTCCCTCAAATGAGGCCTAAATTAAATATTTTAAATTTTTAAAAATAATTTGAAAAATCTTAAAAATAAAAAAGGACTTGAAAGAAGTAATTAATTATAAACAATAAAATGAGTGCGTTTGAATATACAACTTAATTAAAAAGGCTTATATAGCAAGTTACTTTTACTTGAGAGTTTATAGTATAATATTAATCATAAAAATATTTAAAAAATAACTTATTTAATAAGTTATACCAAAAAAGTCAAAAACAACTTATAGAAATTTTCATATAAGTTTCAAGTAAACTTCAAAACATGAAACTTATATATCACCAACAGATAAATCGTCTTATAACAGATTATTTTAATTTCACATATGATTGCAGATTCATATCTCAAAAAAACAACGTTAAATCTTAATAAAAAAATATTTTTTTGTGCGTAGTGTGGTTATGCTCAATTAAACATGTATATGTATATATAAAAAAACCAGGTAATTTGTATTCAACATTAATTGACATGAAAGGACACCTGACCAATTAAGCTAATCCCGAATTTAATACGCCCTGTATAGTGCCCAAACCACTTCCTTTCCCAACGAAATTTTCTCTATTCTAGCGTTCGGGTATCTTCTAGGTTGTCAAATGAGTTAATGGCGAAAAAACAACAAATTGTCCTCTCTCACCACGATTTAACTTTCACACGTCTAAAACTTGGAAGAACAAGAAATTGACAGCAGTAACCACACACACAGTGTGGTGGTTCCGTGACATATAACGAAAGTAAAGGAAAAATTACAAGACCAGCATGTGACTTTTTATTTCTTTCATTTTATTAAAAATCTATGGGACCTCAATTTCTCTCCCTCTCTCTCTCTCTCTCCCTCCCTCTGTCATATTTTTTTTTTGGTAAACCCCTCTGTCATATTCAATTTACACTTTTACACATAAATTTATGAGCCCCTAAAACATGTACACCCACTATATAGCTTCTGCTTCGCTGGCCCATGTGAACTGTTCTTAGTGTTAACAATCTTTTATGTTTGAATCCCAGTTCATGGCGGCCGGAATGTGACCCACAACTCCAATGATCTGCTTTTAAGCTGGCCCATGATCAGAAAGTTTGTGTCAGATAGGTACCTTGTGCAGCACCATGCTTTTTAGATGGATCATAATTAAAGAATTGAATTTTATAGTGCAGGTGTTTGTGGCATGAAGTAATGAACCTTTAGTAGTGACTATACCTGCTATCACAAACTTTCATTGACATCTCCTAATCCCAAAGTTTGAAAAATAAAAATTACTATTAAAATCCAAAAAATTAAAAATAAAAAATAAAACCCCCTCCATCCAATCAGAAACTTCCTTATCTTGTCTCATTCAACTGTGTCCACTGAAGAAAGTTTATTTGTCGCAATCTCATAACGGCTACCTCCTTCATTTTCCATACTATCTCCTTCTTCCATATCATCATCATCCTCATCCATGTCCTCTTCTTCTCCCTCTTCCTCCTCTCTTTCTTTTTCATGATTCTCCTTAACTGCAGCTTCTTCATACTGAGAGGGAGGTCTCCATTGCTGTTCAGGTTGCACCATCAAGGGCTCCATCATCTCATTTGGCTTCATGTTATGAAAAGAACCACCAAAGAGGTTCTGAGATTTTCCCTTCTCTATGTAAAGAGCTTCAAGTTCGTGAAAATAGGGACATGTCTTGCTATCTTCACGCCTTTGCTTGTTACTCTCCTTGACTTTCTTGAAGTACTTGTTGATGTTCTCCCATTTCTCTTTGCACCTCTTGGAACTCCTGTTGTACCCCAGCCTCAACATTCCTGCTGATATGTCCTCCCACAATGGAGCCTTTGGTCCATTTTCTTGGTACTTTGCCTCAAGACTTGTCCTCAACCTTATCAAAGCATGAACTTCTGCCTTTGGCCATCTAGAAGAAGATGATGAAGAAGAACTCAACATTGGAGTAGGATTACCAGTAACGGTGACAATAGCATTGTGGCCGTTTCCAGTAGCAGTAGCAGTAGCTGTAGCGGTGACAATAGCATTGTGGCCGTTTCCGGTAGTAGTAGTAGCGGCGGCAGCAGCAATGACCACAGCATTGTGGCCGTTTCCATTATTCATTTTCTGAATTTCAATGTTTTTATTGTTGTTTGACATCATCAACGGTGGTTGCGGAGTCTCTTGTTGTGGTTGTGGTTGTGGTTGTGGTGGTGGTGGTGGTTGTGGTTGATGTTGAAGGGAATTGGGACCAACTTGTGGTGTTATGGGATTTTGTTGGTTCTGGCCAGAGAGTTTTTGCAAGAATGCGATAACTGCTGCGTTTTTGGCTGCTGCGGATGATCTTTCTTGGACAAGGAGTTCGTGTTCTCGATTGATCCTTGCCATTTCCTGCATCCTCCAAGATTCTAGTTGTGCCACGTGTTCTCTTTCTCTTTTGTCGATGGCTTCCAAGAACCTCTTCTGCATTTCCTCTTGTTTGGCCAACACATGCCTCGTGAGTCTCCTGAAGTAGTCCTTCCACTTTCTCTTCTTCCTGTACTTCTCTACCAGGTCTTCATCTGAAGCTGTGGATGAAGAGGTTGAGGTGCTGGAGAAAAGGTTGTTCATGTTAGGCAAAGAATATGGAACATTGTTGTTGTTGTTGGGTTGTGGTGGGATAGGGTTGGTAGGAGAAGTGGTGATGGTAGGGGCGGCAACGACTGTGGTATTGGTTGGTGGTAGTGGTAGTAGTGGTGGTGAAGGAGATATTAGTGTAGGGTTTGTGGATGGAGTGGTGGCAGTGACGGTGGGGGTGACGACAAATGAGATTGGAGTGGAGTCACTAGGCCTTGTTGTTGTGGGTAATGCCGCCACTGTATTTGTTGATGATGCCAAAGTGGGTTGTGGTTTTGGCGGGTAAGAAACGGTGAATTGGTTCTCAAGGGCTTGTAATTGATCAAAAAACTTGTAGGTTTTTCCTTCATGTTTCCCACTTCTACTCTCTTTGGTTCTTTTGTGGTACTTGTACACATTCTCAAATTTCTCCTTGCACTTCTTTGCGCTTCGCTGATAACCCAGTCCTGCTAGTTTCCTACATATATAATATATGTGGAGAGAGAGGGAGTAGGAGAGAGATAAGGATTAAATTTTATGATATCCATACCATATATATATATATTGGAAATTGGAAATTTTATAAAGAAAACAAAAAATAAAGCCTACTACTTTTTTACGTAAAGAGGGGTAAAATTTTGACGGTCACGCCGTACTAATTAACAAAAAAACATGAGGGTAGTTAATATACCTAAAAGGGTGAACAATGAATAAGACACAAACTGATGATTGAATGGAAGCCAAGTTGAAACAAGAAAGAAAAAGATAAACTCAACAAAATTTGATTGAACAAGTTCTCCGCAAAAACATGTATATATATATATATATATATATATATATATATATATATATATATATACCTTGCAAGCATGGATTCCCAAAGGATATATATGCTTTATAACACAAGATTCAATTTGAAAAAAATAAAAATCTGATTTGAATGACATGGGTAATTTGATTGCTTCGTAATCTAAAATGAAAACAAATTATTAATTGTGATATCTCCCATACACATAAATATACTTGAATATATACAAAATATACCTACCCCCCAAATTCATTTCATAGATATTGTTTTAACAAATCCACTAGAAAAATGGGTTTGAGAAAGAACAGAAAACGGATTCATGCATGATCTAGAAAAAGCTAGCCAACAAAGAACGAGAAAATAAAATGAAATAAAAGAAGAAGATGCAAAGACAAATTAAGATGGAGAAGTGTGGCACAGACCAAAAATACAAGAAAAACAAATTAAATGAATGAATTTGGTTGCATATAGATAGAGGTACCTTGCAACTTCTTCCCAAAGTGGACCCTTAAGACTTGCATCTCGGAACACAGCATCCATATCTGACCTTATCTTCAAGAGAGCCAAGGTTTCTTGGCGGGGCCATCTGTTTCCTCCTCCACTTGAGTTGCTGTTGATCTTGTCACCTTCTTCCAATTCTCCACCACCCTTCTCCTCCCCGGAATTTGCATCCACCATAACAACCTCTCCACCGTCATGCGCCGCCACCGCCTCCCCGGAGGAGCTCTCCATCACAGTACCCTCTCCAAGCTGCTGCATAGAGAGAGAAAGTGAGAGAGAGAGAGAGAGAGAGAGAGAGAGAGAGATGTCCCTACCTAGCTAGCAAAGCAATTACAGCTAGAGAAAAAGGGGGGAATATTAGAGAGGAAACAAAGGGAATAGTATAGTCTCAGGGGTTTTTATTATGGGCATGGATTGGAGAGGAGATGCTTTGAAGGAGAGGTTAAATATATTTGTTTAATTTATGGTGGTGGGATCTGTCAATTTTCTATCATCATAGAAAATTGAAAATATTATGCTTAATTAATCAATAAAATTTCATACAGTCAATAGTTAATAATAGTTGAATACTTTAATTATGTTTTTATAAATGTATAGAAAACAATTTTATTGAAAAAATAAAATTCATCTTAATAATTTTTATTATTAAAAAGGATTAGTTTTTTATTTTATACAGATAATTGGATTAAAATAAAAGAAAAACCTTGGTTAACTTTTTCTATCTGTATGTGTGCATAATTATTATTGTCTTTATTATTTTAATTTCGCTGATTAGGGCTGTGGAATCTTCGCTTATTTTTTATTCTTAATTTTTTATGGGGTTCGATTGAAAAAAGAAGGACAAGGAAGAGCCTCTTATGTGTGTCATACGTAAGTGCTGGAAAAAGCAAAAGAAAAGCTAAATGATAAATTAATTATAAATGTTCATCGTTTAAAGGGAAAATAATATGATAGCCAAAAATATTAAAAGTGGAAAAGATAATAATAATAAGAATAATGTTATTTTTTAGTTTACATACGTATTTATGATATATATTTTTGAAAAAAAATTGAAGGGGTGCAGTAGTGGGAACAGCCTGCAGATAGCGACGACGGCGATGAAGTTGGCCCATCCGCCCATGTAGGTCAGCTTTGCTTATTGGGAGCTTTTGGATTTGGGAAATTACTAGATTGACCTTGAGATGGATATCATTGACCTTTAATTATTAATCATGCAACTCCTCAGTCCCAAGTTTCCTTTAACAACGGTATAATCACACCTTAGCCTTTAGGGGATGTATACTTTCAATTGTCCTTCTACTTATCATTAACTGCTTTTCCTACCTCCCATAAAATGCCTATCAAATTCAATTAAATATCTCATAAACCTATAATTTACATATGTTAAGAAACTACTAATGAAAAAAATATTATATCCAGTTTTAAATATAAATAAAAGTAACTAGTAATTATATGCATATTTAAATTAATGATTATAAATAGTTAATTGCATTAATGTATGCTATTAAATATTTGATATTTATTATATAAAGAATTAGTTGTTATGAGAAATATATATAAAAAATATATAATTTTGTTTTTAGAATAAAAAATCCTTCTAAAATATAATTATGTTTAAGACCATAAATAATATTAACTTGTCTCTAATTTCTTTAGTCTTTCATCTTATCATTCCAACTGTTTTTCAACAAGAAGGTAAATCAACGGGTAGAAAGAATCTAGATTCACATTACCTATATAAAAAAGAGGTTGTTACTTACAGAGGGAATATAAATTTCATATAATATTCAATTTTTAATAATATTATTTTTTCATGTATTAATAACTTAGTTTTTTCCTTTTTTATTTTAGAAAATATGATTAATGCCCCTTTTAAATGTTTTCGAAACACATTAACTTATTTTATATCTAGAATGGTAATATATTACAATTATACAATTTTGGATACATTCCTTTTCATATATTAACTTAATATTTACTTTTTTTAGTTTAGGAAGATATTATTAATGCGTTTTCTAGATGTTTCAAAAAATATATTAGCTTATTTTATATTTAAAATAGTAATATCTTATAAGTATATTATTTTTGAATAATAGCATTTTTGCATATATTAATTTAATTTTATCAACAAGTAGTTCAAGTAATATATGTTTGATTCTCAAGGTTTCTAGTTTAAACATTGTAAATGGGAAAAAAAATTCATTGGTAAAATTTTTATCAAGGACGTGAATATTTTCACTAGAAGATTATTACCTACTTGTGGTTTAAAAAAAATACAAATCTAAACATTTACTCTTTTATGTTTTCAAGTAATTCTTCATTAAGTCCTTTTAAGTTTTGTTTAAATTTGTCTTTTCTTAAAAACACAAATAGGTAATAATCTTCTAACAAAAAATATTCACATCCTTTCTATGTTTTCAAGTAATTTTTCATCAAGTCCTTTTAAGTTTTTTCTTTTATATTAATTTAGTTTTTAAAGTTTTAAAATATTTTAAAATTTGTCTATTTCTATCAAAGTTAACAATGATGTTAACCTAATTACTAACTTGTGACACATGGCCACTTGGGTCAATTATGAATTGTTGGATTAGATATAAACTTTTGAGAGTTGGATTACATGACTCTTGTTACTTCTTTTCTATAAAATTTTTCTTAATGACAAAATTTATCATTGTTGTCCTCAAAATCTCAAAATGTCCTCCTTAAATTTTTATTTTTGTTCTTCATTCTATATTTTTTGTCCTTAAAATCCACATTGAAAGAGGAATGTACGAGATTTTTATGGGCAACAATAGTGAATTTTACCATTAAAGGAGGTTTTATAAAAGATAAGCAACAATAGTCATATTGAGTTCATATTCAACTGTCAAATGTCGTATTTTAATCCAACAGTTTACAATTAACATATAAGTAGTCATACGTCGTTGTTGGCATCTCAAATTGCAATTGAGTTGACACCGTTAGTAACTTTAATAGAAATAGATGGAGTTTAAAACGTTTTAAAATTTAAAGAATTAAATTGACAAAAAAAAACTTAAAACAACTTAATTTGGAATTACTTGAAACATTAAGGACTTAAAAAATTATTTTTTCTTAAAAAACTTAATTTTTACCCTTTTTGTTTAACATTTTATGATTAATGTTTTTTTAAAATATATTAACTTATTTTACATCTAAAATAATAATATTTAAATGATTATTCAACCTTTGAATAATCACATTCTTTTTCAAATATAGACTTAATTTTTGTTACTTTTTTAGTTTACAAGAATATCATTAATGATTTCTTTAAAAATACAGTAGCTTAATTTTCTAAAAACACAATTGATTTTAAGAGAAAATATCAAACAAGTAATTTTCCACACAACATTCTTTTTACATTTCATACAACATTGTAGCATGATGAACTTCACAATTCATATTCAACTATCAAATGTCTTATTTTACTCCAACATTTTACAGTTAACATATCAAGTAATCTACATCATTGTTGGCATCCCAAATAGCAATTGAGTTAACACCGTTAGTAACTTTAATAGAAATAGATGGATATTAAAACGTTTTCAAATTTAAAAAATTAAATTGACAAAAAAAACTTAAAAGGACTTAATTTGGAATTACTAGAAACATTAAGGACTAAAAATTTATTTTTTCTTAAAAAAACTTAATTTTTACCCTTTTTGTTTAACATGTTATGATTAATGTTTTTTAAATATATATTAATTTATTTTACATATAAAATAGTAATATTTATATAATTATTCAACTTTTGAATAATCACATTCCTTTTCAAATATAAACTTAATTTTTGTTACTTTTTTAGTTTAAAAGAATATCATTAATGATTTCTTAAAAAAAATTTACAAATATAGTAGCATAATTTTCTAAAAACAACAATTGATTTTAAGAGAAAACATCAAACAAATAATTTTCCACACAACATTCTTTTTACATGAAACTTTCATAAAAAATTGTAACACGATGAACTTCATAGTTCATATTCAATTGTGAAATGTCTTATTTCACTCCAACGGTTTACAATTAACATATCAGGTAGTCATATGTCGTTGTTAGTATCCTAAATAGCAATTAAGTTAATACCGTTAGTAACTTTAATAGAAATTGATGGATTTTAAAACGTTTTGAAATTTAAAAATTAAATTGACAAAAAAAACTTAAAAAGGACTTAATTTGGAATTACTGGAAACATTAAGGACTAAAAATTTATTTTTTTCTTAAAAAAACTTAATTTTTACCTTTTTGTTTAACATTTTATGATTAATGTTTTTTTAAAATATATTAACTTATTTTACATTTAAAATAGTAATATTTATATAATTATTCAACTTTTGAATAATCACATTCTTTTTCAAATACAAACTTAATTTTTGTTACCTTTTTTAGTTTAAAAGAATATCATTAATGATTTCTTTAAAAAAAATTTACAAATATCTTAATTTTCTAGAAAAATAATTTATTTTAAGAGAAAATATCAAATAAATAAATTTTCACACAACATTGTAACATGATAAACTTCAAATGTAAAGTTGGTTAAGGAATTCTAATTAGGTGTTGTCAATATAGGATCTATTTGGGTTAAATGGGGAGGAGGGAATTCTCTCCTATATACGCTTCCATCTCAACTTTTTTAAAAACTTGTAAAATGAAATATATATATATATATATAACAATATTTAAGAATTAAATAGATTTAAAATCATAAATTATTCAATAATACATCAATATAAAATTAATAATTATTCAACCACATATAATTCATTAAATATAATTTTAGGATTTTATTATTTTACTTAAGTTATATTATAAATTAAACTTTTTTTAAACATATTATTTTAAAATATTATTATTATATATTTATTATACTATAAATACATTAAATTTAATATATATATATATATATTTAATATAACCGGTCAACTAAACAAACTAACCTGATAGACAATTAATTTTAGGAAGTACGTAGACCTACGTATTTACTTAAATAAAATTTTTAAAAATTTTAAATTTAGCATTTTTATCTAATAAGTCTAACTTAAATAAACTTTAGATGGATTAGGTCAAATGTCCCCAATAAATAATCTGATGACTTATTTTCATTCTTACCCTTAGTATCCTAAAAAATAACTTTTACTTCTAGGAAGGAGATAAATCGTTCAAAAAAACTATTTAATGATTTTCGTTTATCCTCTTTTCCATTCATGTCTTTCCAACCAGACATTATGTTACGGATACCTAAACTTTATTTGAAATTATATTTGAAATACTTAGCAGTATAAATATTAAATAGTATTTGGTTTTTTAATTATGTAAAGGGTGTTAGTACAGAATTTGTATACTAATTTTAATCTAGTTAGTTGATAATGAAAAAGTAGTAACCTTTTTGTATGAGATGAATTAATTCTGGTTAGATAGATCGTAGATGTAGGTCACTTTGTGAAGGCAAAGACCATTTATGAAGGGAAGTAACCGGTGACAAATTCAGTTAGCTTCAAACCTAACATAATAAATAGAATGAATTTTTCGATAACTATAAATCTTCTAACTCCACACGTTTCACCAATTATTTAATTTTTTTATTAGGGACCATCTACAACGGTGTGCACAATATATGAGGTGATTGTACGTCCAATGTTTATCACTAATTGTGTAGAGTTATTGAGTCAATTCTTCCCTTTTCTTCTTCAATGTAAATAAATGTTGAATTAGATGTAAAATAGGAGATGGTGGTAAAGTGACCTTTATTTTTCTTGTTTTGTATTTGTTTTTGGATCTAAGAGTTCCATTAACTTATAATGACCCCACAACGTGCTTCAACGTGGTGGACTTTATGAGCCAATATTATTTTATTTAGCATTTTACCGGAAAAGAAAATTATATACTTTCTCAATTTTGAACTTGGATCAAAATGACCATTTTGTTCGCTTACGCATCCATACAATTACAACCAACGTACTAATGTTTTTTTCCCATTAATTACATTATTCGGATTCAAATGTGTAGTTAGACTTTTAACGGGTGGCTTTTCTGATGTTCCAATCGTGATTTTTTTTTATTGTAATTAAGTAAAGTATGTATCTACTACTAGACCAATATCTTTGTTGGTATAGATGTTTATTTTACGGTTGAATTTAGATTTAACAAAAATATTATAATTTAGTTTAATTCGGTTGAAATAGAAAAGTAAAAACTAAACCAAACCATTGGTTAATACAATTTTAAACTTTCAACACCCAAAACCAAATTATACATTATATAACAAACATAGTAGAGATCCAATTTAGCTAGCAGATTAACAATAAAGTAAATTATAACTCCATAAATAACAATTCATTTTATCCAATAATAAATGAAAACATATTTGTTGCCTTCTATACAACCAATTTCTAAAACATATATCATTCCAAAATCATCTTCAATTACCACTAGAATTTATCTTCAAATTTTGGTCTAGTAACATCAATAAAATTAGTAAGACAAGAATAACAAAAGTATATAGGTGCAATATAGTTTGGTTTGGTTTGATTTTACTCATAAAAACCCCAAATCAAACTAAACTACGTCAGAACATGTGATTTTTTACGGTTGTGGTTGATGCAGTCACCTATTTGGATTGATTTGTTTTTACTTGATAATAGATGAGTTCAATTCTTAAATATCCCTGCTTGCTAGTAATTAATGTTATAAATATAAAAAGTATAACTATGAATATAAATAAAAAATGATTTGAATTACTAGGAAAAGATTAAGAAGAAAGAATTTGAATTTTATATTTTAAAAATATTTACTGTATAATATGCATAATTAAATTTTTAAATAATAATTAAATTATAATAGATATTTATATATTAATAGATATTTATATAGCTTTTTATTTGTTAAAAAGTGTTTCCAATTTAAATAAAATGTTTTCAATTTCTTAATTTTCATGCTTTAATTTCATGAATTTATAAATAGGAAATATATTAGTCTAATTAATTATATTTAACTCTTTAAAAATATTAAAACAAATATTAGGTTCAAGTGATACATGTTTAATTTATCTAATGCAAAATTTCATGTTCAAGATTTATAAATGAAAAATGTCTTTATTGAGAGAATTAACTTCATTATAATGTGAATGCTTCATTGAATTGAATAGGATAAAAAAAATCTATCATTATCATATACAACAGGTAAGAAGAAAAACAAATATAAAACATTAGAGCATAGACATTTTTCTTAATAACACAAGGTAAGTAACTATCTCAAATTAATTACAAGGAGTTATTATCCGATGAGTAATACAAACTGCAAGATTAAAATTGTAAAGTATGTTTCAATATGAATTCTTAAGAAACACACTTTTTCGGAGGATAAAGCATCTTAAATATAATTAAATTGTAAATAAAATTGTTCACAATGAGCACGTAACACATAAAAAATCCTAGGGAATTAACTTAGGTCAATCAGAATTGTATTGCTCAAAATGTCATTTGAATTACATAAATTTTCTAGGTTACATTTATACAATGGTGAAATGGAAAGAGAACGAGGGTCTTCAATCTAGGCCCAAATGACATGGGTGTAACTGTATCTTGCCAAGATCAAGAAGGAATCCAAATCTCCTCTATTTACCGAGATAGAAGGGATAGGGGACATAGTGGGGCCCTTTCGGACCCGGGGTGAACGAGAGCCCCCTAGTCACGAGCTCTAGGCATAGAGCCGAGCCGAGTGAGTAAATGTTGAGTTGAGGTGTTCCTTGATTCTTTTGAGTGAAAGAATGCTCTGGGTGAGAGCATGTCTCGAGTGATGGGATGCTCTAAGTGACGGGATGCTCCGAGTGAGAGGATGTTTCGAGGGCATGAGGAGGTTTCAGAAGGGAACACATATCAAATGGGAGATAGTCATCATTCCATTTCTCCTACAATGTCTGTCTAGTTGTTTTCGTAATGATGAGAAGTTTTTTATCCCCAGGCCCTTAAATGCATCCTTTGGGCTCAGGCGTGTTATTTCCAAAGTGAGAGGTTTCTTTACCATGTGTTGAAAGCAGTTGTCCTTCAAAGGGTCATCGTGGCATTGTGGCCATAAAGGTGGTGAGATTTTTCCCCACCGTCAGGATGGTTCAGAGAACAAGCTTGGAAGGGGGTTTGAATAAGTATCTCCCCTTTTTCAAACTAAAAGTGACATTTACTTTTATGAACCATTTTGCACAGCGGAATAGACAACAGACTTTTGTAACCGAGAGAAAATTAGCGAGATTGCATCAAACTCTTGTAAAGATAGGGATAAAGAGACCACACAAGAGATTTATACCAGTTTACTTCTAACACTAAAGCTACATCTAGTACCTTTAGACTTGAAAGGTTTTTCACTATGTAAAATTATCCTTTTTACATTAGTTGCACAGACCGTACCCTTGAGTATTATTGAATCTAGCCACTCCTGGCTTAAACACATCACCTGCTTTTAAGTATTCTTGACACCAGCCACTCCTGGCTCAAACAGAGTATTCTTTTGCAGCACCCACTCATGGGGTATACCTAAGTATTCTTTCACAAGCCACTCTTGGCTTAAACCCAAGTATTCTTTCTAAAGCCTCTTCAGGCCTATAGTGTTTTCCAATAGATCTATCAGATCTATGCTTACAGAAATTTAGAAGAATAATACAATAAGATTAATAAGCCTTTTGACTTAGTTAAGCTAAGTAAGAAGTCTATTCAATAGACTTGTACAGATAGTGGAAGACTTATTTTGCATATGACTTAATACAAGTAAAAAAATAATAGAGAAGTGTGAAGCATACTAAGTTTGAAAGCTTAGTCAAAGACAATGTGCTCACAGAGGAGATGAATTGATGCATCGATTGCTTGTCTCTGACTTTGGATACCGTGGCATTTGAAGATAGGAATGAGATGCACATAGTGAGCATTCTTTTTCTTCAATGGTATTTCTCTAATATCTTTTGTTCTATATGATCTTTTGTCATTTATGATTTTCCTGGGCTGAATGTTTTTTATATTTTTCTTATCATTTTCACTGAGTGCCTATTTTCACTCTTTTCTTTTTCTCTTTCTCTCTTTCTTGTCTACTCTTTTTTTTACTCTTAACCATTTTTTATAGAAGAGAAAAGTTACAATTTATAGATTTTTCTTTTAGATGTGCAGCAAAGGAAAGAGAGATTCGTTGGATGACTGTTGAGGGATTATACAACCATTGAAGGTAGTTTTGCTTTAACGCATAAGTATTTTTGGTCAGAGAGAGTCGTTTGCACATGAAGCATAGGGCGGAGAGATTTCAAGACTTGTGTAAATAAAGGCAAAGTAAGATAGTATAAGTTTCACAAAGATGGAAAATTCTCATTCAAAGGTTTTCTGAATCATCAGGACGTTGTTAAAAATAGATACTTTGAGATGAATCTTGATCTTCCTTGCTTGAATACTTTCTTTGTCGTAAATAACATCTTCACGCTTTGATGGAGACTACTTTATCATACTAAGGACTAGACTTGTTTAGGAAAGACTTCTAAAATGATTCAGGGTCTGGTGATCCATAAGGTGTTGATGATGAGACTCATAGATTAAGAGCAAACCCGATCAGACTCTTGCTTGAGAAGGTTTATGAGGTCTGGAGTATCTTCCAGCTTAATGAAGTATGAAGATAGAGTCCGGTTGTTGAAGAGCTTTGCTTTGAGGAGAGGAACTCTTCCACATACTTGATGCGTGCAGTGTGGTTTAACAGGTCTGGGTCTGGTACGAACCCTGATGAGATAAACTTTGCTTTGGAGAACGTTCCTAGTTCTTGTTTCTTTCTTTGAAGAGTCTTGTTGTGAAGTTGCCTTTAACCAAACTTTGGTTTGTCTTACCAGACTTTTGTTATGTAGGGACTCCTCCTTTGTTTTATAGCCTAAGTTCTATATCCCGAAATACTTAAATAAACTTTCAAATGTTAACATAATATAACTTTACTTAAATTAGAATACTGAATGTTAGTTATCAACAAATCTAAGATTTCTTCAAAGTCTTCTTGACTCTAACAATCTCTCCTTATTTGTTGATAAGAAACATTTAGTCTTTTAATTTAAACGAAGTCCTCGTGAACACTAATGTAGCTCCCCCTCAACGAGATACAAGTTTCAGTCTAAGAAATACTCATAGTGATTGTGATAATATTCTATTTGGATTGTTTTTGACTTATAAGTTAAATAGAAATTCTTTTAAGCACAAGAAGTTAGAGAGATTATCGAAAGAGATATTTTAGCAGTCATAAGACAATCAATAGAGTGAATAACATTTGTATTAAATAGGAATTTTTCAACAATGTTTACTTAACATTTTAGAAATTTAAAATACTTAGCAGCAGCTTCTTAGCTTCTTCTCCCTCTTTTGATATCAACAAAATAAGGTAGGAAGAGAGTGTATTGGATAAGAGGTTTTCTGGCTGGAATAAAAAGAAAAGGTAGGGAAAGTCATGTATGATCAGAACTGTGAGAGCAAGATCTAGTTTCTCCTATCATTCATAATATGTGATTTCATAGTCTTCTTGCATCATCTTCAGTATTATGATCAGACTCTAGAAGCCTTGATACTTCTTTATCAGGGAGTCTTATTGGATGTGGCTCATCCCATGAAGGGATAAAAGGTTGAATCAATATAGATACTGGTTTTTTTCCTTTCCTAGTAGAGTGAGTCTTAGCAGGAGGATAAAGCCTATCTGGAGCAATAAGGATCCATGTTGAAGGTAGACTTCTTTTTTCCACTGGTGATCTCAGTTAGGGATCTTCCATGTTGAATGTCCAGCAGAATAGCTTTTTGTTCTTGTCGGAGCCTGTAATACATGGCAGCATCTGATGTAAAGCAAAGGTTGTCTTCATGTAGAATTTCCTTAGCAGGCATAGGTGGAACAAATCTATATGAAAGAGAGATGGATGACTTTCTGATTTTAATATTTTGATACCAGTCTTTAGGACCTGGATTTACCATAGGCATTCTTGGGAGGGGCACATTGGTGAGAGATGGTGTGCTGGTCTGAAGATTTTGATCAGGGGAGGTAGCATGAGAAACAAAATGTTTAGGTGGCATGGTTTCCAGACAAGGTTGTTCAGAGGATACTTGAAGTAAATTTTCTGATGGGGAAGGTGAAAAAGCTTCAGGTTCAGGGGAGGCTAACTTGTTTTCTGCAGAGTCTGATAAGTCAAAGACTACAGGATTCGTAGTAGATAACCCTTTTGGGTTGATTTTCTTCACAAAAATATCCTTTCAGCATACCTCTTGTAATCCTTCCAGAGGTTCTGACAGGATCAGTTGGCTTAACTATTTTCAAAGAAGATTTTGTCTTACCAGACCTTGCACTGCTAGAAGGACCAGACTTTGAGGCTTTAGGTGAAATTCCTATAAACACCTTTGCTTTCTTTCTTGGAGGCCTAGACTTTGTATAATCTGAGTCTGAAGACGTTTCAAAGGAAGATCTATCACTTGATGACTTCATCTCATCATTCAAATATTCTTCTGCTGACTGTTCTTGAGAGGTTTCAGATGAAGCAATCACATCTGAGAAGGTGGGAACCTTGGTAAGCAATATACCATAGGACTTGAGATCTATTTTATTTTGAACATCAATGTCATGAAGTTCAAATATCATGGATAAAACACTAGGATATGGAATCTTCTTTTGCCTTTTGGAGATAGAGGTGATCAGATAATTCATAATCACATTCGAGAGGCTAGCTTTTCTTTCTTTATCATCAGTACCATACAGAACTTGTCCAGTTTTGTCACAACATCTCTTGCATTCTTTCTCGGGGAATATGTTTGTCTCATCAATGCATGGAGAAACTTTGCTTTTGGAAGCAAGTCTTTAACCAAAGGTGCGGGAGGAGACTTTGATTCTAGAGACACATATTGGCTTCACCTTCTAAGATAGATGTGCTAAATGTAGCTCTCAAAATACTAATTCTTTATTAGCGCATCCATATGCATTAGCAATGATGTCAACTATCATCTTTATTCTTCTGTTTCAGAGATGATCAAACACTGTAAAGTTCTCTTTATCAATTGTTATAGAGGACCAGAAGTTTATGACCAGTGAAGGTGAGTAAACATACTCTGAGGAGCAGAATGATAATCAGCCAATACCAACCAGTTTAGACACGACATCCCTTCCTTTTTCTTTATATTTGGCAGGTGAGAAGAAAACAGATTCAACAATATCATTTGTAGAGAAGGAGGCCATTTTTAGTGTTTAGAGAAAATTGATGTTTTTCTGAGAGAGAGCTCAAATGATCAAGGTAAGGTTTAGATTTTGGAGTGAAGAAATCAGGTGAAGGGTTTTTAAAGGAGAGAGAGGCAAAAACATGATTAGTCCTTCAGATAATTAGGGTGAGTTTCAAAAACAATTATATGCATTTAATGGAGAGAGAAAATATGGAATTTTAAATGAATGTTGTTTTCAAAAATAATAAACGCCATTTTTAATAATTAGGTGCAGTTTTCTAAGATCATGAGAAATAAATACCTGAATCATTTGAAATAGAAGTATTATTTTTGAATGTCAACTTTTACCTAATACTTGAATGTCAACTTTTTGAGCAGTGTGGTTCAAGCTTGTTTTTCTACCTGCAAGAATGTTTTCTTGATCTGGCAATCTCTTGTCAGTCTTATATAATGTCAGAGCAGATAAAAACTTTCAAAGGTATAAAGTAAAATGAGTAAAAAGATGATACATTAAGAGAAATTTACTAACCCATTTTGTTTTACCCTCTTTCAGTCTTTGTTTATCCTTTTTGAATAAGTGAGTTGTCCAAAAATTTATCTTCCACTTCAGGACCTTAAAGCTTTATTTCTTCTTCTTCATATTGCTAATGTTAGAGGCTTGTTGATACACTTTCTTTTGAGATTCTTCCTTATTCATTTAGACTAAGAATAAAAGTAGCACCTTTTTCCTGAGAAGTCTGACTATGCAGCTTTGAATCTACTTTGCACTAGACAAAGGAAAGGCACCATGAATCTTTTTCCTCTATACTTGCTAGTGTGTTCAACCCTAGAGGCCAAGCTCTGATACTAACTAATGGTTTGGAGAACAGACTTAGAAGGGGGGTTGAATAAGTCTGTTCACTTTTTCAAACTAAAAATGGCATTTACTTTTACGAACCATTTTGCGTAGTGGAATAGACAACAGACTTTTACAACCGAGAGAAAATTAGTGAGAATGCATCAAACTCTTGTAAAGATAGGGATAAAGAGACCACACAAGAGATTTATACTGGTTCACTTCTAACACTAAAGCTACATCTAGTACCTTAAGACTTGAAGGGTTTTTCACTATGTAAAATTCTCCTTTTTACATGAGCTGCACAAACCGTACCCTTGAGTATTATTGAATCCAGCCACTCCTTGCTTAAGAACATCATATGCTTTTAAGTATTCTTAACACCAGCCACTCCTGCCTCAAACAGAGTATTCTTTTGTAACACTCACTTCTAGGGTAGACCTAAGTATTTTTTTCACAAGCCACTTCTGGCTCAAACTCAAGTATTGTTTCTAAAGCCTCTTTAGACCAACATGTTACTCTAGTGGCCTCCTATAACTTGAGAGGGGGGTGAATTGAGTAGTTAGGAAATTTTTCACTAATAAATTTCTCCTCTAAAAACTCAATATGCAATGATATGTGATTTGAATAATAATACTTAAAACATAAAGAGTTTAAGGGTTAGAGAAGTGCAAACAGAGATTTATACTGGTTCGGCCAACCACTGCCTACGTCCAGTCTTCTCAAGACACCCTTGAGGAAATTCACTATAATCAAATCCCTTGATTACACCACAATGGGGACTCATACCCCGATCACAAATGCCTTGGATGCTACACCACACCCAAGCACATCACCCTTGGATGCTTCACCACATCCAAGAACATCACCCTTGGATGCTACACCACATCCAAGAAGAACACCCTCAAAGATACACCACTCTGAATATCAATCTTACTTTAGAGATAAAGAACTCTACAAGAAAACTCTCTTAAAGAGTATGATGAACAAATTGAGGAACAAGAAAGAGTAATAACTCTATTAAGAGAATATGGCCATTATTGCTCTTAAGAAAAGATTGGAAGTATTTGGTGTGTTTTTGCAAATGATGGGCATCCCTATTTATAGGAGTAGAAATGCCTTCAAGAGGTATGAAATTATTGATTAAAATAATTGGAAAGGTACCTCTTGGATAAAATAATATTTTGTGAAAAGTTATAATGTTTCAACATGTTTTTTTTCATCAGACTGTTACTGTAATCGATTACACCAAATAGGTAATCGATTACTGCTTTTAAACGTTTCATTTTAAAACCTCTGTTTGACCATGTAATCTATTACAACAAATAGGTAATCGATTACTTCAGTTTAAAATGTTATTTTTTAAAGCTCTGATGATCATGTAATTGATTACAAAACTTAGTAATCTGGTAATCGATTACGCCAATAAGGTAATCGATTACACATTATTAAAATGTGTTTTTAACTTATTTTAATGGCCATATCTTCTGAAAAGATCTTACTTTAAAGTGCTATGATCTTTGGTTTTGTCTTGCTTGAACTTTCTTCTTTGTTCTTGATCTTTTGTCATTGGCCTTGTCATTATCAAAATACTTCATGGTCTTCACAACAGTGTTTCCCAATAGATCTACCAAATCTATACTGATAGAAATTTGGAAGAATTAATACAACAAGATGAATAAGCCTTTTGACTTAGCTAAGCTAAGTAAAAAGTCTATTCAATAGACTTGTACAAATAGTGGAAGGCTTATTTTGCATATGAATTAGTACAAGTAAAAGTAATAGAGAAGTGTGAAGCATACTAAGTTTGAAAGCTTAGTCAAAGACAATGTGCTCTCAAAGGAGATGAATAGACGTATTGATTGCATATCTCTGACTTTGGATACCATGGCATTTGTAGATAGGAATGAGATGCACATTTTTCTTTTTCATTAATGACATTTCTCTAATATCTTTTGTTCTATATGATCTTTTACCATTTATGATTTTCCTAGGCTGAATGTTTTTAATATTTTTTCATTTTCACCAAGTGCCCATTTTCACTCTTTTCTTTTTATTTTTTCTTCTTCTTATCCACTCTTTTTTTTTTACTCTTAACCATTTTTTTACAGAAGAGAAAAGTTATAATAATTATAGATCTTTCTTTTAGATGTGCAGCAGAGGAAAGAGAGATTCGTTGGATGACCGTTGAGGGATTATACAACCATTGAAGGTAGTTTTGATTTTGTCGCGACCGGGATCGCGGAGGGAGGCCGACCCTTAAAACAATTAAACCATTTCAAAATCCTTTCGAAAAATAGGGAGTCGCCACCAATATTTTTAAGGATAAAATACCGGAAAAACCTTTTTGTTAAAGTACTGGTCACAAAAATGAAATTCTAAGTTCGGAAGCCTAATTACAGGTGAGGAAGGTATTAGCACCTCACACTGTCCGTTATAAAATGGTTACCTCAAATTAATTACGCACATATTAAATAGCCTAAAAATTAGTTTAACTTCTCTAGAAAGAAACCCGAAACATTGACAACAAAGTCTTCGAGACAAGATCAATAGGACGTCTCGTCCAAATTAATCTTAAATCGATGATGTAACTAAACGGTGGAAAACAATAGTTAAGAAACAAAACAGAATAAAGATCAAAGGTTAACAGAACGTCTCGTCCAAATTAACTCATTTTTAAGAAGATAGTATTTTAAATAAAATATTAAAAACATGAGATTAACAAGACATCGCGTCTAAATTAACCTCATTTTAAAGAAATTACTATTTTAAATAAAATATTAAAAACATAAGATTAACAAGACGTCGCGTCTAAATGAACCTCATCTAAGGAAATTTTTATTTTAAATAAAATGTTAAAAAGATGAGATTAACAAGACGCCACGTCTAAATTAACCTCATTTTAAAGAAATTTCTATTTTAAATAAAATGTTAAAAACATGAGATTAACAAGACGTCACGTCTAAATTAACCTCATTTTAACGAAATTACTATTTTAAATAAAATGTTAAAAACATGAGATTAACAAGACGTCGCGTCTAAATTAACCTCATTTTAAAGAAATTACCATTTTAAATAAAATATTAAATAGATAAATGAAGAGACATAAAATTAAACAAAAGAAAGTGGGCCCGACACGAACTGATTCCCGCTCCTACATATTCTCGAACTTTAGAGAAATCAGGGTTACGTAGTTCTTTGTGTTAATTAATTTCAAGAAAATATTTAAAATTATAATTTAAAATTATTTTAAATTGATTTGATTTTTAATAATGAAAGAAAATTCATGAGGAAGGGAAAATACAAGGCGAAGAAGATCGCACGTGCATAAACCCTTGAAACCCTATAATGCGTATGTAGGCAAAGTACTTTGCACGACATTGCTTATAAAATTTTTGGACATTTTATTTTAGAAGAGTATATATTTAATATAAAATGGTTAATTTTATTCTAAAAAGATATTAGATTTAATACTTAAATTTAGCGTGGAGACAATTTCTCTTTTCTTATAATAATTTTTTTAAGAAGAGGTATTTACTTTTAATATATTTCTTTTTAATGAAGCATAGTTAAAACTACTTATTTTTTGTATTTTTTTTGAAAGCATTAAAAGATTAACGTATTTTAGTATAAATAAGAACGATTATTTATTTTATTATTATTTCCTTTAAAAATGGAAGGGTATTCAAATATTTTATTTAAAACATGAAACTATTTATCCCTTTTTAAAAAAATATATATTCTACTTTGTATGCTATATATAAAACCTATTATTTTACCTAAAAGGAAATATTTAGATTTTCAGGTCTTTTAATATTTTTTAATTTAAAATATTTTTCCTTAAAAATATTTGTACATAAACAAACTATTTATTTTTCACTAGAGTTCTTTGGACAGAAATTAAAATACCCTTTTTATTCTTGTTTTTTGTTGTTTTGTTTGCAAAAAAAACCCTTGGTTTTATTGGGCTCTATATCTAAGGCCCGTTAACCAAAAAGGAAAAGTAACAAAACCATTCAAAACCCAATAGGGTTATTTTGTAAAGTAAATGTTTGAAAAGGGGATGAGTGCATCAGGAGGGAGGGGCGGAAATTGATAGAGAGAGTGGAATAAAGTTTGAGAGAGAGAAAGAGAGAGAGAAAGGACCGAACAAGAGAGGGAGAGGGAGAGTGGATCAGAGGAGGCGGCGTCGGGGAGAAGGCTGGTCGGCTCCTAACTCACGCGGAGGAGCGTCGGGTTCTGGTTGGGGGTCACGGGCGGCGTCGATCTGGACGCGTGAAGGGGGAAACCGACGCTGGTTGGTGCTCGGGGCGGTGCTCGGCGCGGAGAGGGAGACCGGACTCGTCACGGTCGGGCGGACGGAGGCTGGCCGGTCAGAGTGCGACCGGTTCTGGGCGGAGGTGGCCGGTGGCGACTTCTTCTCCTTCCTTTCTCTTTTGTTGTTTATTTGTTTTTGGTTTTTGTTGCTGGTGGTTCTATTGTGAATGAAGGGGGAGAAAGTTTGATTTTTAGAGGGGTTTTCCTGTTGTTTTTTCTGCTTGCTGTAAGTGAAAGAGGAAGAAGAAGAGGGAGAGTTTTTTTTATTGTCTTTCAGAGAAGAGTGATTGCTCTGTTGGGTTATTGTGAGCAGAGGAAAAAGCTTTGATTTTTCAGAGAGGGATTCATCTGTTCTGTTACTGTATTGGTTTTGTTTATTTATTGAATTTGATATTCCATTTTTGTGCCCTGTAATTTTACCATCTCTACTTACAAATCTAAACCAAATCTCTGCTGAAGCTGGCCATTCTAGAGCCCCTCTGGGACCTCCCCTATTGACCTTGTGAATTGTCACCTCCAATTGCCACTAATAGAGATAATGGGGAAAAGGGCTAAGGAAAAAGGAGGTTAGAGTGCCCAAAAAAGGAACCAAAAGTGTGATGATCATGAACAGTGACAGGTTGAGATAATAATAATAATAATAATAATAATAATAATAATAATAATAATAATAATAATAATAATAATAATAATAAAAGAATCAGAAAGGGGTGTTCACAGCAGCCCCTCTTTACTTTTATTCCGCAGAAATATGAATGTTTCATTCATATAGCGGAAAGGAAGTAAAGATGTGGACACCGTTTCTCAATCGAGATCTTGAAATTTACATAAAGGATGCCAACTTTGGCAATGAAGAGACTAAACTGATGTTGATTCTTTAAAAGGAAACTATACTTTGATGAAATTGAAAGGTGTCAGCTCTGACAGTAGAGTTTTCCTTGGCAATAAAAGCATTGACTTTGACGACAAGAAAATAAATAGGCGAAAAGTTTGAGAGTACCAATCCTTGGTGATAAAAGCTTGAAGAGGTGCTGATCTCGGCAAACAAGAAAGCTTAAGGGTGCCAACTTCGACAATGAGGAAACTTAAAACTTAAAGAGATGCTGACCTTGGCGATGATAAAGCTTAAAACTTAACGAGATGCCAACTTTGGCAATGATAAACTTAAAAACTTAAAGAGGTGCCGACTTTGGCAATGATAAAATTTAAAAGGTGTGATAAAAACTTAAAGAGGTGCCAACTTTGGCGATGATAAACTTAAAACTTAAAAAGATGCCCACTTTGACGATAAGAAAACATAAAAGTGCCAATCCTTGGCAACAAAAGCTTGAAGAGGTGCCAACCTCGGCAATGAGAAAACTTAAAGATATGCCCGCCTTGGCAAAAAAAAGAAACTTGAAAGGTGATAGCTTTGGCGATTAAGGTGCAGAGACAAGAAAACTTAAAAGGTGCCAGCTTTGGTAATAAAGAAATGAAAATTTAAAAGAGGCCAGCTTTGGCAAAAAAAGGACAGAGATGAGAAAACTTAAAAGGTGCCAGCTTTGGTAATGAAAACTTAAAAGAGGCCAACTTTGGCGATGAAATGATTTAAGGGTGTCAATTTTGGCAATTAAGAGACAGAAAATTTAAAAGGTGCCAACTTTGACGATAAAAGGAGGCCGTCTTTGGCAATCAAGAGACAAAAACTCAAAAGGTGCCAGCTTTCAAGTTAAGAGACAAAAACCTAAAAGGTGCCAACTTTGGCGATGAAACAAGAAATTCAAAGGAGGCCAAATTCGACAATTGAGTGGTCAAACCTATAAAAGAGGGTAAGTAGTACAAAGTAGAATTGAAATTTTGGTAGACCCCGTGAAACTGCGACCCTTGAGATGACTCATGGACGAAGCAGAACGAACTAGGTAACCCTAGCTTCAGAGCGCGTGCCTGCCCAGTTTCTATGATGATTGCCCAAGATGGGATCAAGTGGTGGGAGCATCTTGTCCCTTACGACTTTAAACGTTTATCACTTGTTCATTTTATTCATTAAAACACATGTTTTATCATATCAATAACATGAACACATATCGAAAATGGTGAATTTTATTCATGTATGACAAACAAGTACAGAGAAAGGAAAACAGGGAAAGTAAATGAAATGAATGAAGTCACATAGAACAGGTTAAGAATAGGTGAAACAGGGAGGTTCATCGATCCTCCAGTGAATCCCTAAGACTAGCGAGAATCTTAATCCCTCAACACGGCTTCATGTTCACCCTTGGACCTTGCTTTTGAGAAGGTAAGTTCGATGATGATTCACGTGCCCCAGCTTGGACTTGCACTTCTTGAGTCGGAGGTCTTAGTCATATTACCAGAAATTTGACCCTAACTTTTGCCTGAGCCTCCCTTTCGGGTTTTCGACTCACTGGGTCGCTCTAACTTTTGCCTAGGCCGGCCTTTCAGGTTTTCAGCCTAGCGAGCATTATTTTTACTTTTTCTTTATTTTCTCTTCTTTTTGTTTTCGTTTGTTCCTAACATTCCCTCCTTAGGCGTAGTACTTCTTCACTGTATCTACGTTTATAGGCATTGGCAAGTCCTTACCGTCCATGCTAGTCAGTATCAGGGCTCCTCCAGAAAATGATTTCTTTACGACATACAGCCCTTCATAGTTAGGAGTCCATTTACCCCGGTTGTCCTTCCGAATTATTAAAATCTTCTTGAGGACCAGGTCTCCTTCTTGGAACTGTCGAGGTCGCACCTTCTTTTTGAATGCTCATTTCATACGCCTCTGATACAACTAACCATGACAGAGAGCAGTCAGTTTTTTACCATCGATCAGGTTTAGTTGGTCATGTCGAATCTGGACCCACTCAGCTTTTTCTAATTTTGCCTCCATCATCACCCGAAGGGATGGGATCTCTACTTCAAAAGGCAGGACTACTTCCATACCATAAACTAAGGAGAACGGGGTTGCCCCAGTTGAAGTTCAGACTGAGGTACGATACCCATGCAGAGCAAAAGGGAGCATCTCTCTCCAATCTCTATAGGTTACGACCATCTTCTGTACTATCTTCTTGATGTTTTTATTGGCTGCCTCGACTGCCCTATTCATTTTAGGCCGATAAGAGGAGGAATTGTGATGGTGAATTTTAAAGCTCTCACAGAGTTCCTTCATCATTTCATAGTTCAAATTTGTACCGTTGTTAGTAATGATCTGACTTGGCAAGCCATATCGGCCTATCAATTCCCGCTTGATGAATTTAACCATAACATTTCTCGTCACATTGGCATATAAAGTTGCTTCTACCCACTTAGTAAAATAATCAATGACGACCAAGATGAAATGATGACCGTTTGAGGCCTTTGGCTCGATGGGCCTAATGATATCCATGCCCCACATTGAGAAGGCCACGGTGCTGACAAGACATTCAGAGATGATGGGGGCACGTGAATATGGTCAGCGTATATTTGACATTTATGACACTTCCGAACATAGGCGAAGCAGTCCGCTTCCATGGTCATCCAGTAATAATCGTCCCTCAAGATCTTCCTCGACATGGCATGCCCATTAGTATGAGTCCCAAAAGATCCTTCGTATCTTTCATGATTCTGTTTGCCTCAACAACGTTGACATAACGAAGAAGGATAGAGTCATAGTTTCTCTTATAAAGCACATCACCGTTTAAGAAAAAACCTATGGCGAGCCATCGTAGGGTTCTCTTATCGTTCTCTGTAGCACGGTCGGGGTATTCTTGACTCTGGATATATCTCTTAATATTGTGGTACCAAGGTTTCCCATCCAACTCCTCCTCGACTACCTGGAAGTATACGGGCTCAGGGCGTTTCTCTATCTCAATAAAAGGCATATCGTAGTCATTTCTCACTCTGAACATTGAGGCGAGAGTAGCTAAAGCGTCAGCCGTCTGATTGTCATCTTGAAGAACATGATGAAAAGAGATTTCATTGAAATCCTTGATCATTTCCTTGATGTAGGTGTGATAGGGAACCAACTTGTTATCCCTAGTTTCCCACTCGCCTTTCAATTGGTGAATAACCAAAGCAGAGTCCCCGTAGACTTCCAACGACCTTACTTTTGCATCCAACGCCGCTTGGATCCCCAAAGAACATGCCTCATACTCAACGATGTTATTGGTACAATCGAAACACAGCCTGGCGCAGACAGGAATGAACTCTTTATCTGGTGAAATCAGGACGACTCCGATTCCGTGCCCCAGTGCGTTAGAAGCCCCATCGAATCTTAAGATCCACCTATCTTTGCGATCGCTTTCTTCATTGAATAGCGCCAGGATATCCTTGTCTGGGAAGTCAAACCGTATCGGTTGGTAGTCACTGATGGGACGGTGCTAAGTAGTCTGCCAGGGCGCTTCCTCTTATGGCCTTTTGTGTGACATACGTTATGTCGTACTCAGTTAATAGCACTTGCCAACGAGCGATCCTTCCGGTCAGAGCAGGCTTTTCAAAGATGTACTTGACAGGATCCATCTTAGAAACTAGCCAAGTGGTGTGGCTCAACATGTATTGCCTCAAGCCCCTGGCGGCCCATGCTAGTGCGCAACAAGTTCGCTCTAGAGCGGAGTACCTCATTTCACAGTCGGTGAACTTCTTGCTTAAGTAGTAGATACCATATTCTTTCTTTCCGGTTTTATCATGCTGGCCCAACACACAACCCATGGACTCATTCAATACAGTCAGATACAAGATTAGCGGCCTCCCAAGGGTTGGAGGTACCAAGATTGGTGGTTCTCGCAGGTACTGCTTAACCTTCTCAAAAGCTGCTTGACAATCCTCATCCCATTGCCCCGGTTGGTTCTTAGGGAGTAACTTGAAGATCGGCTCATTGTTGGTGTATGCACTACAAGCTATTAATGTATCAATTTTAACTTATCAATAAAATTAGTATTTTCAGTTTTAGACTAATGCTATTTATCCTAGAATAATAGGTCATATGAGAATTATTCCTAAAACGTCCCTAATCAAGTATTTACATGGGGACATGTAAATACATTAAGATTAGTGTATGAATGTACTGATGATTCGATCTCATAAATCATGGATATATGATATCAAGTCTTTACACGGGTACACATTAAGAGTAATGTTGTACTGGACAGACCCACCATGAGAACGTTGCATGGATCGTTACATGAGTGTCATAAACGGTTCTCAATGTGATAATGGTATATAGTCCTTCGACCTGAAGTCACTATGATTCCTACATAAGTAGTTTATTATTTTAATACAATCAAACGTTATCTGTAATAAGATGACCATAAAGATTGTGATTAGGCAATAGATAAATTATGCAGAGGGATGTGAGTGATGTAGATGGAATTTGTCTCTCCTATGTGACAGGAGTGATATCTATGGGCCACTTGATGGAGTGAGACTAATGAAATGCATGGCCATGCTAGGACGAATAAATATTAGATATTTATTCTGTAAAGTCTACTCTGGTATCAAGTAAAATGAATTGGGCCATACAAGCATGACGACGACCATGCCTTGGGCCCAATTAGATATCGTGACAAAAGGAATAAATATATAAAATAATTATCACTTATAGGTCATGTCGATGATAAATAATATTCAAACATAATGATGTATTGCTAGATACCGCTCTTATTTTATATTAATAATAAAATAGTTTATTATTAATATAACCGAATATTTTACCTATAGGGTCACACACATAGAGTAAGCCCACCAGAGGATAGTTTTATTATAGTTGGACTGAAAATAAAACTATTTGGGCCTAACTCATTTAGAATGAGTTAGGAGCCCAGTGTTTAATGAGAGCTCAGGTCAAGACCTAAGCCTATATATAGAGCATGAGATGCTCATAGGCTGCTGCTTAGAAATTAGACCATAAAAAAATTTCCGTACTAGCATTCGGAGCTTTGTTTTTTGGTGGGAGTGCTCGTGTGGACTCCTAAGGGCGAAGCTACAATTGCTTCGATCGAGAACTCATTCTGTGTCTACAAGAGGTAAACCCTAATTAAAAATTTTAATTTACCATAATGCCTTGAGACATTTGTGTTTGTAATTCTTTTGGGAATCCTTTGGTGTTTCTGCTGCCTGACCCTAATGGGATTCCCTAACACTCATAAGTTGTCGTCAATTGTGAAATAAACCGAGCAATATAATTCAGCCTTCCCAGGAATCCTCGGACTTCCTTTTCCGTACGGGGAGGAGGCATCTCGAGAATTGCCTTGACTTTGTCAGGATCAACCTCTATCCCCTTTTTGCTTACTATAAACCCCAGCAGCTTGCCTGACCTAGCATCGAACGTGCACTTGGCAGGGTTCAATCTGAGCTTGAACTTTCTCAACCGTTCGAAGAGCTTTCTTAGATCGATAATGTGCCCTTCCTCAGTTCTAGACTTGGCAATGATGTCATCCACGTTAACTTCTATCTCCTTATACATCATGTCATGGAAGAGTGTCACCATTGCTCTCTAATAGGTTGCCCTAGCATTTTTTAACCTGAAGGACATCACTTTGTAACAAAAGGTGCCCCACAAAGTGATAAATGTGGTCTTTTCCATATCTTCAGGCGCCATCTTGATTTGATTATATCCAGAGAAACCATCCATGAATGAGAAGATGGAGTGTTGGGCTGTGTTATCAACCAGGACATCGATCTGTGGCAGAGGGAAGTCGTCTTTAGGGCTAGCCCTATTCAAGTCCCGATAGTCCACACACATCCGCACCTTTCCATCCTTCTTCGGGACGGGGACGATATTTGCCACCCACTGAGGATAGTTTGCCACGGCTAAGAACCCAACATCAAATTGTTTCTTAACCTCGTCTTTGAATTTTAGGAGCATCTCTGGCTTCATTCGGTGTAATTTTTGCTTCACTGGTGGGCATTCAGGCTTTAAAGGTAACTTATGCTCGACGATGCTGGTATCGAGTCTAGGCATATCTTGATAGGACCAGGCAAAGACGTCACGAAACTCTATTAGTAGACTAATCAACTCTTCCTTTCGCTCTTTACTCAGGGAGGTGCCGATCTTGACCTCCTTCTTATCCTCCTCATTCCCTAAATTAATAATCTCAACTATCTCTAGATAGGGTTGGACTTCTCTGGCTTCCTGCTCTAACAGCCTTGTCAGCTCGGGCGCTAGCTCACCATCTTCCTTACCTTCCTCATCGGCATAATCAACCAGGTGATAGAAGTCGGGAAGCGGGATCACAACCTTACTATTCTCAAGAGAGTCATTTTTAGACCTGTAATTTAGTGTATTATAGCGAATGAAAAAAGAAACAAGCGAGTAAAGAAAAGGATTCAAAGCAGGGATAAAGGAAACAATAAGAGTTTTTGTGAATTTCAATACGTGTTTATTAATGAAAATGATAAAAATAAGTTTTTCGCCCTTATTACATGGAAAAGTCCCAAAGCCTTAGGCATAGCAAAGGGACAAACAAGTGCTTAAAGCATAAACAAATTACTTTGGTGAAACATTTAAAGTCGTAGGGAGCTCGACGGCCTCCCAGTTACAAAGTTCTTGGCCCGGCGGGCAAGCAATCACGAAATCAACACCATCATAGAAACTATCTTCAATAACGGCCACTAAGTCTGGAGGCATCAATCCAGCGCTCCAGAAGCTTTTGTAGAGATCACAGATGGGGACTCTTGCGGTATGAGGCTCCCTGCCGGCGAGACGGGCAGTCCTTCTTTCTCTCTTTTCTTCCTCCACCCTTTTCCTGTCGTCGGCCGTGGGCCGGTACCCTAAGCCGAAACCGTTTCTATTCTTAACAAGGCGCACAGGCTCTACCTCTCCATTTAAAGCATGCCCTAACCCCTTCCCAGGCTTATATCCTTCACGCAGCATCATTTTCGCCATTACCAAGGATGCAGTTGGCATGCAGGCTCTAACCATCGTAGTCCCTTCCCCCACGTATGTGGCATTTGCAACTTCCAATGCCTGGAATGAGGTCTCAAGGGCCTCTTCCGCTGCCTCCACGTAAGGGGTCGTCAGGGGTCTGGTGACCAGAAAGTCCTCCTCACCAGAGACAATTATCAGCTTGTTGTCGATTATGAACTTCAGGTTTTGGTGCAAGATAGAGGGGACCACCCCAGTTGAATGGATCCACGGCCGACCCAATAGGCAACTGTAAGCAGGGACGATATCCATGACTTAGAAAAGTACCTGGAACGTGCACGGTCCAACTTGAATTGGCAGTTCAATCTCGCCCATAACCTCTCTCCGCGTACCATCAAAAGCTGGCACGACTGTGGCATTTGGCTTCATATATGTCCCGTCGAATAGCAACTTGGCCAACGTTGATTTGGGCATTACATTAAGGGACGACCCGTTGTTAACTAGTACTTTTGCCAGAATATGATCTCGACATTTCAGGGAGATGTGGAGGGCCTTGTTATGCCCCATTCCTTCCGACGGTATCTCATCGTCGGTGAAGGTCAGATAGTTATCTGTAACGATGTGTCCCACTATTCCCTGAAACTTATCAACGGGGAGGTCATGGCTGACATGAGCCTCATTCAACACCTTTATTAGCGTCTTCCTATGTGCCTCAAAATTCATCAATAACGACAACAGAGAGATTTTAGCCGGAGTATGGTTCAACTAGTCTAGTACTTGATATTCGCTTTGGCGAATAAACTTTAAGAACTCTTGGGTGTCTTCATCATTCACAGCCCCTTTTGTTTCGCCACTGGCTTCTTCTCCATTTACTTTGGCTTTCCCGACAGTTTGACTCTTCTTCTGCTCTGGAGGGGCGTATACTCTCCCGCTCCGGGTCACACCTCCTACCCCAGCAATATTTATGATGGATGATGAAGGCGGGCCGCTTGTCGTTGAGCCTGCAACGACCACATCCACATCATATTTCCATGGGACGGCCCGTGAATCCTTGAATAAAAATGGGGTAGGTGTTTGAACAGTGATAACTGGCTTCACAAAAGTGGGAGTTGTTGGAGAACTCTTACTGTAGAAAATTGTTAAGGGCTTAGGAGACGGCACCCTGACTTTTCTTGAATCATATTCACTTCGCCTCCGTGGCGCTTACAGACTTGTATAATGTGACTATCCAAGAGCCCTTGAAGGAACTCACAGAAGCCTTGGCGTTTGGCAGTCTGCTCATTATCAAGCTTTTGACTCCAGGGGCCCTCGACTAGTCCCACCTTGAGTAATTGGGAATGAACCACTTTTAATGGTGTCTTCATATCAGCAACGTTCCTGATGTACTCCTCATCCTTTCCCACGGCGTTAACCCTTGAAACCCCATGGTTAGGTAGGGGATTCGTGGCCACATTGGATTTCCTTCTCAAAAGTTGAGCCAGTCGGCTTTAATCAGGTCTCTCACCTTATATTTCAGGGCCACATAGTTTTCCGTGGAATGCCCTGATGCCCCAGCGTAGTAATCACAATGAGCGTTAGGATCATACCCCCTTGGGTAAGGGGGTTGCACTGGCTTCAAGGGGCAGGGAGCTACCAGACCATTATGAACAAGGAGCGGTAAAAGTTTAGTATATGTCATTAGGATAGGATTAAACTACACAGGGGTACGCTCATTGTTGGGTCTTCTTGCATTCTGATTGGCATTGGGTGGTCGAATTGCTTGTTGCAGGGGACGGTATGGTATGCGTTTCGGCATTGGCACCCTCACAATGGGCGGACAAAAGTAGGGAGTATAAGATGTCGGGTGGTGAGTGGCGGTGGCCACATATGGGTATGGTGCATAAGGATTGGGGACTTGGAAAGTGGTAGGAGTGGATGGTCTTGGCTGGACCCTTCTTTGATCATAAGAGATGGAATTAGTTTCTCCATCTCTTCTTCTACCATCGTATGGCGCCAGTCTTCTTGCCGTGCTTGCCCCAGATGGGCCTCGGGTGATCTTTCCTGTTCGTATCCCGCTCTCTACCTTTTCCCTATTAGTCACAATGTTAGAGAAATTAGATAAAACACTGTCAATCATCTTGCCATAAAAGGGTGACGGGAGCGTGTCGATAAACATAACGACTATCTCTTTTTTCGATAGCGGGGGGTCCACTTGTGCAGCTGTCTCTCGCCAGCGTTGGGCATACTCTTTAAATGTTTTGCTGTCCCTCTTCACCATATTCTGTAGCTAAACTCTGTCAGGCGCCATGTCCAGCTTATATTTGTATTGCCTCATGAAGGCGTCTGCCAAGTCCTTCCAACAACGGATACGAGTTCGCTCAAGGTGAGCATACCACGTGAGGGCGGCCCCGGTCAGACTATCTTGGAAATAGTGGATCAACAATTGGTCGTTAGAATAATAAGACGCCATCCTCTGGCTATACATCATGAGATGGTTCCTCGGACAAGTCATTCCCCGATACTTGTCAAAGTCTGGCATTTTGAATTTGGGTGGGAGAATGACATCAGGGACAAAACACAGCTCAGAGGCGTCCATCACTCCAAAACCTTTAGCGCCTTCCATAATTCTTAAATGTTCCTCCAAGATTTCTATCTTTCCCTTTTGGGGAGCTGCGACCGCGCTATGACCAGCGGCCGGGTTCACCATGTGAGTCGCGTCTTGGGGATTGGCCGTATAAGGGGTCGTGTACCCATACGGATAGCCGTGAGGCTGGTTGAAAGGAGCCAATGCGTGAGGCTGGTTCATCGGGCCTGCATTTAGCGAGGGACCCCGTGGTTGGGACATAGCTTGTGCGACATAAGTCGGCTGGGTCATTTGGGCTTGTGTGTTTTGGTCTTGTGCATTGTAAGTCGGTTGGGCCATCTGGGCTTATGTGTTTTGGGCTTGATAGGTTTGCGGATCATAGTGTGGTGGCATACTTGGCTGGGTGGGGTGTGAAGCGTGAGGATTTGCCGCTTGCTGGTCGTGGGTGTCTTGTTGGTTAGCGAGTGGGGGATAGTATCCCAGTGGAAGGCCATAGGTGGAAAAGGTACCGGGTTACTGTCAGGGCCGACAAATGTATGTTGCTGTGTATATGACTGGCCATAAGGTGGCTGGGACTCAAAGGCAGGGTTAGGTCTTCTGATATTAATAGTGAGAGGAGGTGCCGTTGGATTAGGGAGTTGGGTCCTTGCTGGGCCAAAACCAAGTGGATGTGGCAGGGTGGTAGGCTGCTGTTGGGCGTCCTCAACACCTACGGAGGAGCCCCCTTCTGCGTGTCTCCTCTCTAGAAGCCTGGTTAACTCTGCTACCCGTTCTTTCAGCTGATCGAACTCAGTTCTAAAGTCTTCATCCACGACTTCTACCTCGGCCATGAGTCTGTCTTGGAGTCGGGTCTGGTAAGGATGCCTACCCGTGATGTCTTTTGAAAGGAAAACAAAAATTTGTTAAAAAGCGGGATATGTTTAGTAAATAAAACAAGGCGATAAAGAGAGTGTAAACAAAAATTACACGTGAAGCAATTCGGAACTTGTCGACTATCCTTCGACTGTTCCTCAGAACGTCACGTTCGAAAATACTAAGTACGCGATAAATGGAAATTAACACAAGATAGATGTGGTGATAAAAGATTCCTTCATTCTGGATTCCACAAAATACATAACTACTGAAAGTTTGTTACATCAAAATAAATTAGCCATTCCTAGCCCGGGCAATCATAGCCCTCATCTTACAAATCCTTTCCCTACAGTAGCTTAGGAAGGTTACAATTTCTTTTGGGTAGTTAGGGGATTAGCCATTTCCTCGGCTTGCTTGAGTAGGAGTGGGAGCTCTTCCAAAGTCCCGTTGGCCAAATATGCTAGGTTGGCGAAACGGTTCATCTATGAACGAATGACCTTGTCTTGTTGCGTCATCTCAGCCTCCAAGATGCGTATAGCCTCACGATAGTCATGTTCAACTTCCATTGCGTGTCGACGCTCGTCGTTTATTTCTCTTTGGTAAGCCTCTACCACTTCGTTGAGCTGACGCTCCACCCGGTGAATTTGTGACTGTAGTAATTCTTTTTGCACCAGAGCGTTTCGCTCATTTTCCTTGGCCTTTGCAAACATATCCCTCAGAAGTTGCTTGTCCACCAGTATGGTGTCTCTTTGTTTGCTTTTCATCCTCAATTGAGTGTTAGCCGCTATAAGGCATTGACCTTGCTTCCTCAGATACTCCCTTTAGGTTTTTTATTTTTTTTCGACCTCTTCGATGGTCCATTTACTTTCCAGGTTCTCCCTTTTTTGAAGGGCGTATTCTTGTTGCGACTTCAACAAATCTTCTTCTAGCTTCTTGTTTCTGGCAGTTAGCTCCTCTATCTTGGCCCTCATGGCTCTTGTTGCTTCATCTTCAAAGACGGGTGGGGGAACAGGTGCGCTTGTTGGGAGATAGGAGGGGCTCCTGAATGATAGCTTGACTATGGACACCCTATTCAGGATCCACTGATGGTATTATTCTTTTACAGCATGGCTTCGGACCCCTAACTCTTTTCCTTTCTTGTGCGCTTTCTTCCAAGGCTCCGCTATATTTTGAACGGCAGAGGTGTAATCTCCTTTTGCATAGTAGAAACAAAAGGAGTGAGCGACTCCTCATCAGATGGCCCAAGTAGTGGGTAAGCTAATTGGCGCTTGACGATGATAGGGTTGTAATTAATGCACCCCTGAGTGCCCATGAGGGGAACGTTCAGGTGGTTCCCACAGTAGTGAATTATGGTGTCAACCCTCAACCATTGTGGATACCACCTTACATTTTTAGCCGTGAGCCCTACCAGATGATTGGCCCACTCACGCCCGTTTTTTGTCGATAACTGGCACAACTTCAGATCAGAAATAGGGCATTCAACCTTGCCCACTTGGTTAAAGATATGTGACGTAAGCCACACATACAAAGCTGGCAGACAATAGATGATCCTTTTCCCGCCTTGTGTATAGCAGAAGTCCATAGTGCAGTAGACATTCACCAAAATAGCAGTGACGGGGTTCTCAAACTTGAGCTTTCGAGCTAGGAAGACGTTGATAGCCTCGTAGTCCAAATAGTTATCTATGTTTAGGAGTAATACAACACCATAGATAGTAAGAGCCAAAGCGTCCAAGAAGGTATCCCAATCTTCTTTTTCAACTAGGAAGTGCATATGTTTCTCAAGGTATTCCCGAGCGAACCCCGGGGTCTGATTTCTACTTAGCTATGCCCCCTTCAATACCTCTGGGCTGATTTTTAGGACACGGGAAACGGAGGCGATATTTTCTTGATGCCCAAGATGACAGTAAGGCATTTGTCCTTCTAGAGGAATCCCCAAAATCCGCTCAAATTCCTCAATAGATGGAGCTAACTGGAAATCCTGAAATGTGAAACAATGAAGATGTGGGTCATAAAACTGAGTCAACACGGTGATCGCCTCAACTTGTACCTTGACCTCCAACAACTTCAAAATCTTTCCATATTTCCTTGCGAAAGCCATCCTTTGAGTCAAATTCAACTTCTTACCGAGTGCTTGTAAGCTAGTTGTGTCGACCTTTTTAGCCTTAACGTGTAGTAACTTCCTCAATTCAGTTACACTTGTACCACAACTACCTGACCCCATGTTAATTTCCATATTTCACTCGAAGGTACTCACCTTGCTCTGAATAGCTTCCTGCGAGAACAGAAAGAAAAAGGAAGTTAGTCATCGGGAAACAACGTGTTTTGTAAATCGCTACCCCCTTAGTAACTTTGGAAAACTTTTATGATCGGGGGTAATGATTGACAAAACCCATGACAAACCGAGAGCCATATGTGTTACGGACTTTCTGATCGTCATCGACTTTTTTTTTGTTTTTTTTTAACTTTTTGGTCTTGTCCTCTTTTGACTTTTGGATGTTTTGTTTTTTCTCATTTTTATTCTTCCCTTTTTTCTATCTCTGACGACTCAGAAAATTCATAACTCAAGACCCAAAGACTTACATGAAAGAGGAAAGGACTGCTTGCCCATCAAAGGATCACTAATTTAAGAAATGTCATTTATGGCAAAAGCAATCCTTCGAACGGGTAAGTTGTCTAACAATTTGGATTAAAAAGGGAGAGTGTGAATGAGGAAAGGTAGAGGAAAAGTCTGCCCCTTTGTGGCCTAAAATGGGTTTTTCAGGAGGCCTCCTATCAGTTCTAGGGTTTGTCTAACAGTGATACCTCGTAATAGGTTGCTTGCACTACCATCTAAAGGTCACTAGAGCCAAGATCCTACTCATGATGTTGACCACAACAGTAGGAAGTCTACTAGGTGTGGGACACCACGAATAAGTTGAACTCTAGCTGAGGTTCTCATGATAGCCAGACAGGACGTACATCCTAAATGACACCGCTACCAACCTCCCCTAATCTTAAGCTTCATTTGAACCCGGGTATAGGGCCCCACTTAAAAGTGTGTGCAAATTATGAGTGTAGTGTGTGGAAGGGACATCCAATACCTTTACCTTACCATCCTTCACAAAGAAAAAACACAGAGCAAATAAGATAAAGTCGTCTACCTTAGGGTTCAACAACATGCAAACATCGACCGAAAGTAAACGACAACAACAACACGACGATTACATACAAACATCGAAAAAAAGCAAATGACGTAGAAAAACATCCACGAAAAATAAACGACAAAAAGGAAGTCAAACAATTAGAGGCTAAATAAATATGCGTAATTAATTAGGTAGGCTTGACTCTCAAAGTCCTCAGCGGAGTCGCCATCTGTCACGACCGGGATCGCGGAGGAGGCCGACCCTTAAAACAATTAAACCGTTTCGAAATCCTTTCGAAAAATAGGGAGTTGCAACTAATATTTTTAAGGATAAAATACCGGAAAAACTTTTTTGTTAAAACACTGTTCACAAAAATGAAATTCTAAGTTTGGAAGTCTAATTACAGGTGAGGAAGGTATTAGCACCTCACACTATCTGTTATAAAGCGGTTACCTCAAATTAATTACGCACATAATAATAGCCTAAAAATTAGTTTAACTTCTCAAGAAAGAAACCAGAAACGTTGACAGCAAAGTCTTCGAGACAAGATCAACAGGACGTCTCGTCCAAATTAATCTTAAATCGATGACGTAACTAAACAGTGGAAAACAATAGTTAAGAAACAAAACAGAATAAAGATCAAAGGTCAATAGAACGTTTCGTCCAAATTAACCTTATTTTTAAGAAGATAGTATTTTAAATAAAATATTAAAAACATGAGATTAACAAGACGTCGCGTCTAAATTAACCTCATTTTAAAGAAATTACTATTTTAAATAAAATATTAAAAACATAAGATTAACAAGACGTCGCGTCTAAATTAACCTCTTCTAAGGAAATTTCTATTTTAAATAAAATGTTAAAAAGATAAGATTAACAAGACGTCGCGTCTAAATTAACCTCATTTTAAAAAAAATTCTATTTTAAATAAAATGTTAAAAACATGAGATTAACAAGACGTCACGTCTAAATTAACCTCATTTTAAAGAAATTACTATTTTAAATAAAATATTAAAAATATGAGATTAACAAGATGTCGCGTCTAAATTAACCTCATTTTAAAGAAATTACTATTTTAAATAAAATATTTAATAAATAAAATCCATTAAGATAATGAAGAGACATAAAAATTAAACAAAAGAAAATGGGCCCGACAAGAACTGATTCCCACTCCTACGTATTCTCGAACTTCCGAGAAATCAGGGTTATGTAGTTCTTTGTGCTAATTAATTTTAAGAAAATATTTAAAATTATTTTAAATTTATTTGATTTTTAGTAATGAAAGAAAATTCATGAGGAAGGAAAAATTCAAGGCGAAGAAGATCACATGTGCATAAACCCTCAAAACCCTATAATGCGTATGTAGGCAAAGTACTTTGCACGACATTGCTTATAAGATTTTTAGACATTTTATTTTAGAAGAGTATATATTTAATATAAAACGGTTAATTTTATTCTAAAAAGATATTAGATTTAATGTTTAAATTTAGCGTGGAGACAATTTCTCTTTTCTTCTAATAATTTTTTTAAGAAGAGGTATTTACTTTTAATATATTTCATTTTAATGAAGCTTAGTTAAAAGTACTTATTTTTTGTATTTTCTTTTTTTGAAAGCATTAAAAGATTAACGCATTTTAGTATAAATAAGAACGATTATTTATTTTATTATTATTTCCTTTAAAAATGGAAGGGTATTCAAATATTTTATTTAAAACATGAAACTATTTATCCCTTTTTAAAAAATATATATTCTACTTTGTACGCTATATATAAAACCTATTATTTTACCTAAAAGGAAATATTTAGATTTTCAGGTCTTTTACTATTTTTTAATTTAAAATATTTTTCCTTAAAAATATTTGTACATAAACAAACCATTTATTTTCACTAGAGTTCTTTGGACAGAAATTAAAATACCCTTTTTATTCTTGTTTTTTGTTGTTTTGTTTGCAAAAAGAACCCTTGGTTTTATTGGGCTTTATATCTAAGGTCCGTTAACCAAAAAGGAAAAGTAACAAAACCATTCAAAACCCAATAGGGTTATTTTGTAAAGTAAATGTTTGAAAAGGGGATGAATGCATCAGGAGGGAGGGGGCGAAAATTGATAGAGAGAGTGGAATAGAGTTTGAGAGAGAGAGAGAGAGAAAGGACCGAACAAGAGAGGGAGAGGGAGAGTGGATCAGAGGAGGTGGCGCCGGGGGGAAGGCCTGTCGGCTCCTAACTCGCGCGGAGGAGCATCGGGTTCTGGTCGGGGGTCGCAGGCGGCGTCGATCTGGACACGTAAAGGGGGAAACCGGCGCTGGTTGGTGCTCGGCGCGGAGAGGGAGACCGGACTCGTCACGATCGGGCGGGCGGAGGTTGGCCGGTCAGAGTGCGACCGGTTCTGGGCGGAGGGGGCTGGTGGCGACTTCTTCTCCTTCCTTTCTCTTTTGTTGTTTATTTGTTTCGGGTTTTTGTTGCTGGTGGTTCTATTGTGAATGAAGGGGGAGAAAGTTTGATTTTTTAGAGGGGTTTTCTTGTTGGTTTTTCTGCTTGCTATAAGTGAAAGAGGAAGAAGAAGAGGGAGAGTTTTTTTGATTTTCTTTCAGAGAAGAGTGATTGCTCTGTTGGGTTATTGTGAGCAGAGGAAAAAGCTTTGATTTTTCAGAGAGGGATTCATTCGTTCTGTTACTGTATTGGTTTTGTTTATTTATTGAATTTGATATTCCATTTTTGTGCCCTGTAATTTTACCATTTCTACTTACAAATCTAAACCAAATCTTTACTGAAGCTGGCTATTCTAGAGCGCCTCTAGGACCTCCCCTATTGACCTTATGAATTGTCACCTCCAATTGCCACTAATGGAGATAATGGGGAAGAGGGCTAAGGAAAAAGGAGGTTAGAGTACCCAAAAATGGAACCAAAAGTATGATGATCATGAACAGTGATAGGTTGAGATAATAATAATAATAATGTTAATAATAATAATAATAATAATAAAAGAATCAGAAAGAGGTGTTCATAGCTTTAACGCACAAGTGTTTTTAGTCAGAGAAAGTCTTTTGCACATGAAGCATAGGGCGGAGAGCTTTCAAGACTTTTACAAATAAAGGCAAAGTAGGATAGTATAAGTTTTACCAAGATGGAAAGTTCCCATTTAGAGGTTTTCTGAATCATCAGGATGTTGGTGAAAATTGATACTTTGAGATGAATCTTGATCATCCTTGCTTGAATACTTGCTTTGTGATAAATAACATCTTCATACTTTAATGGAGACTACTTTATCATAGAACCAGACTTGTTTAGGAAAGACTTCTGAAATGATTCTGGGTCTGGTGATCCATACGGTGTTGATGATGAGACTCATAGATTAAGAGCAAACCCGATCATACTCTTGCTTGAGAAAGTTCATGAGGTCTGGAGCATCTTCTAGCTTAATGAAGTATAAAGATAGAGTCTGGTTGTTGAAGAGCTTTGCTTTGAGGAGAGGAACTCTTCCACATACTTGATGCGTGCAGTATGGTTTAACAGGTCTGGGTCTGGTACGAACCCTGATGAGATGAACTTTGGTTTGGAGAACGTTCCCAGTTCTCGTTTCTTTCTTTGAAGAGTCTTGTCGTGAAGTTGCCTTTAACCAAACTTTGGTTTGTCCTACCAGACTTTTGTTATATAGGGACTCCCTCTTTGTTTTATAGCCCAATCTCTGTATCCTGAAATACTTAAATAAACTTTCAGATGTTAACATAATATAACTTTACTTAAAGTAGAATACTGAATGTTGGTTATAAAAAAAAACTAAGATTTCTTCAAAGTCTTCTTGACTTTAACACGTTAGATCTCAAACTTAAGAGTTACTCTTTATGTAGCCCAAACCCTTTTCATTTTCTTCCTTGGTCCTCACGATTCCTTCTAACTTCCTGCCCTGTCTTCATTCTTTCTTGCCCTTTTTCCTTTGCTCCTTCTTCCTTGAGATTTTGTTTTTGTAGAGGTTAGTGGTCATGTTCCTTTCTTCATTATTACTATGCATTTATCTATGTTTCTTTCTATGCTTTGGGCATAATTGTTTCCTTTTTAAATGCCTTTTTGTGGGTTAGGGAGGATGTTTTGTCAAAAGCTTCCTCTCTCTATAGTGAGGATGCTATTACTTAAGTATGGTAGGAGGGAGTCTTTAGTGGCCCCTCATTGGCTCACAACGTCGAATGTCTCTGTTTCTTCTAAGGAAAAGGTTTGTCATGCCTCGACCCAACTTCACCCCTATGGGTTGGCTTTTGTGAAAGCCTTCGAGGTCTTGTGTGACTATTTCAGGCACACCCCCTCAATTCCCATGTTTTTCTATTTCTTTCAAGCAAAAATATTCAAAGCAGGGGTCCTTGTGGGGTGGGTTTCCTTGAGTAGGGTAGCTGACAAGCGTCTAATAGAGGCATTTAACCAGTTGTATAAAAATCTTAGAGATTTATCTTTCAAAATCTGGGTGAGTCCAAATGTACCCGGGAGGATTTTCTTCACCATCGTAATGGTTATACCATGTTTCCGTTGTATTGGACTCGGACGCCAGTTCAATACCAGATAAACTGGGAGGATTTATCTCACACCAGCCGTGACAACATAAAATTTTTTGTCAAAGATGTGGGGCATTATTTTAGGTCCCCAGTGTTGATCTCATTGTCCACCGACCCCGGTGCTCTGGGCTTCTGGATGTGTAAGAAAGATGGGTCAATCAAAAGGAAATCCTCTATGATTCTGACCCAACTCCAAATTCTCACTAAAAAAGGGCTCTTGTTCCTGTGAGGACTCTTGTTCCCCCTTTTTTATTACAGATTTTAGGACTTCTCCTCGGGCTAACAAGAGGCAGCGTCTTCAACCATTACCTGAGGCCCCCATTGTCCATGTGATGTAGAGCTCCGGGTTTCCCGAGGTTCCCCTGATCCCTCGAGATAGGTTTACGGTTTAGCGCACAGTTTCCCCATTATTACAATTATGATACCGCTTCCTAACAGTGGGATTAATTTATGAATCAGAGCCTCGTCTCAAATAGGAATCCTTCCCTGTCTTTATGTTATGCTTGGTTTCCAATTCTTAAATTCATTGACCGGACCCTAATGTTTGAGGAAGATAGGGCCAGGTACATGAACGTTCACCTCGTGGCCGTCTGTTGGGCCATGGAAATGTTCAACCTCCAGGAAGCCTCTTGGATTGTTACCTGGATCATTATCTTGCTAGTCAGGCAAAAGCCTTAGCCACATTGACCAAAGAGAAAGAGGCTTCTGCTGTGAAGCTTTAAGAGGCTGAGGAGGCCATAAAGAAAATGGTTGAACTGGATAAGTGGCTGAAGGCTCATGAGGCGTTGCTGAAGAAGGTCGAGGCATCGCTAAAGGATTCGAGGCCAAGTTGGCTAGCTCTAAGGAGAAGTTGGCTATTTTTGAGAAAAACTTGGTGAATTCTGAGGAGGCCCATCGAGAACTGGCTATGAAGAATATGGAGGCAGATATATCTCTGAAAGGGGTGCAACTGGTCTTGAATTCTACACGGAAGAACTTCAAAGAGGTTGAAACAAAGAATCGCCAGGAGTGCTTAGAAATGGAGGAATAGATTGAGATGCTAAGGGGGGAAGTTGTGGAGAAGTTTTACTCCAGGTTCGAAATCTTCTATGTGCAGGTTCAGCTCTAAACCCTTCTCTAGCCATCTTCTGGGAGGGATCTGATCCTTTTAAGGTTGTGGTGGATGGGCAGGTTACAGATCCTCCCAATTCTGTCAAGGAGGATACTACTATTGACCCCTTAGCTCCCCCTCCCAGCAATAAGACTGAAGCCACTCCAACTGACTCTACCATTGCTCCTACCAGCTAGTCTCTTGTACTTTTGCCTTGTACCTTTCTTTCTATTGTATATTTTGTAATGATAACTTTTGCCTTTTTACTTTCTCCAATATCTGTCTTTGTAGAAATTCCTTGTTAAGATTTTAATGTGGTGCCAATTTGTTCTTTTAGATACCCGTTGGGGGTTTAACCATAATTTAACACAAAATTATTGTTACCCCCTAGAGAGCGAGACTTCACTTGGGGTTTTAGGACTTAAACATAATCGTAAAAGGAGATTGTTGTTACCCCCAGGAGAGCGAGATTTCACTCGGAGTTTTAGGACTTAACATAATTGTAAATTATTTGTCGTTACCCCTGAGTGAGCGAAATTTCACTCAGAGTTTTAGGTCTTAACGTAACTCGTAAAAGATTTGTCGTTACCTCCGAGTGAGAAAGACTTCGCTTGGAGTTTTAGGACTTAATGTAATTCGTAAAAGATTTTGTCGTTACCTCCGAGTGAGCGAGGCTCCACCCAGAGTTTTAGGACTTAACGTAATTCGTAAAAGATTTGTCGTTACCTGCAAGTGAGCGAGGCGCCACTTGGAGTTTTAAGACTTAACGTAGCTCATAAAAGATTTTGTCATTACCTCCGAGTGAACGAGACTTAGCTTGGAGTTTTAGGACTTAACATAATTCGTAAAAGATTTTTCCTTTTCCTCCGAGTGAGCGAGGCTCCACTCAGAGTTTTAGGACTTAACGTAATTCGTAAAATATTTGGCGTTTCCTCTAAGTAAGCGAGAATTTGCTCAGAGTTTTAAGACTTGACATAATTCATAAAAGATTTTGTCGTTACCTCTGAGTGAGAGAGGTTTTACTCAGAGTTTTAAGACTTAATGTAATTCGTAAAAGATTTTTTTGTTACCTTTGAGTGAGCGAGGCTCTACGTAAAAAATTTTGCATATTGATTTTTCTGTTACCTCTGTTACATTAGTTGTAGTACATCTTTAGATGCCTGGAATTTCACGTTCGATGAATACTTATGTCTTCCAATTCTTCTAATCGATATGCTCCCTTGCCTATTACTTCTTTCACCCGGTATGGGTCTTCCTAGTTGGCTACGAACTTCCTATATTCTCTTGTTTTTTTATTGTTGTTAGTTATCCATATAACTAAGTCTCCCTTTTGAAAGGGTCATAGCTTGAGCATGATGTTCCATTTTTTAGGCAGACTTTTGCTTAGAGGCTTGTAACTTTATGTAGGCGACGTCTCTCGCTCCCAAGTTGAGATCAAGGTCCTCTTTTCTTCTTTCATCGTTTTTGTCCTCATCGTAAGCTAGTTTTCTAAGGGAGGGCTTGTCAAGCTCTATAGGGATCATGACATCCACTCCATACGTAAGGCGGAACACGGTCTCTTGAGTTACTAAGTAGGGTGTTGCATGATAGGCCCATAAGGCTCCAAGCAGTTCTTCTTCCTATATTCCCTTGGCTTGTCCCAATCTGCACTTCAGTTCCTACAAGATCACCTTGTTTGTACCCTCAGCTTGGTCGTTCGTCTTAGGGTGTTCTACTGACAAAAACTTATGTTTTATGCCTAGGTTTTTACAGAACTCAGTGAAGTGTTTATCTGCAAACTGTCGTCCATTGTCAGAAATAATGGTGTATGGAAGCCTGTGTTTGTATATAATGTTTCTCCGTGTAAAGTTTTATACTTTAGACGCTAATATGGTGGCGAGGGGTTTAGCCTCTATCCACTTTGTAAAGAGATCTATTGCCACCAACAAGTACTTCACCTGCTTCTTCTCTGGGGGAAAAGGTACTAGAATATCTATTCCTCAGGTGTTGAAAGGCCACAGAGAGAGGATCTCATATAGTGGTTTCAGATGGTTGTGTGTTCGATTAGCATTCTTTTGACAGGACTCGCAATTCTTGATGAAGTCTTAATAATTCGATCGTAGTGTGGGTCAAAAATATCCAGCTCAGAGGACTCTGGCTGCTAGGATCGTACTCCCTCATGGTGTCCATAAATTCCTGAATGGAGTTTTTGTATTACGTATTCTTCTTGCTTTTTACAAAGGCACTTGAGGAGTGGTAAGGTGAACCCCCTTTTGTAGAGTATGTCTAAATTTTCTTAGCTTCTGAGGGATCCGAGGGTAGGTCCCCCTAGTCAAGAAGTCCATAATTGGGATCACCTACGTGTTTTCCCTAGGTGCAATGATGACTTTGTTTATGTGTTTTGTGTCCTTGATAGTAGGTTCTTCCAAGGTGATTTGCATGAAATTTTTAAGCTCCCTGCTTTTTTGGTGCTAGCTAGCTTTGAGAGTAAGTCTGCTTTCTCATTTTCCTCCTTGGGGACATGTGTTATCTTGAACAGTTTGAACTCTATTGTCCACTTTTTCACCTGAGAGAGGTACTTGGCCAGGATAGGGTCTTTTGCTTAATACACTCCTTCCACTTATCTAGTGACTAGCTATGAGTCACTCTTCACATGTATACACCAAGCCCCTAGGTCCAACGCCATTTGTAAACCTGTTATAAGTGCTTTATATTGTGCTTGGTTATTGCTTGTTTTGAATAGGAATCTAAGTGATTCCTCAATGACCAACCTAGTAGGTGCTTCAAGGATAATTCATGCTCCGTTGCCTTTCTCGTTTGATGACCTATCTACTGACAAGGTCCATAGGGCATGTTCAGTGTCATATTCTTCTTTGTCATCCCCCAACTCTTCTATAAAATCTGCTAGGAGCTGGGCCTTGATAGTTCCACGGTGTTCTTACCAAATCCCATACTCGAAAAGTTCCATTGCCCATGCAACCATTCTCCCTACGAGCTATGGCTTCTGCAATATTTTACTAATTGGTTGGTCCGTCCGGATAACAATTTGGTGGCTATGGAAATAAGGCCTTAATTTCTGAGTGGTTACCACTATACTATATGTAAATTTTTCCACCCTCTGGTATTGTACTTCCGCTCCTTGTTAGGTTTTGCTCGTGAAATATATTGGACACTAGATAGACCCCTCTTTTTGAATTAAGGCGGCGCTGATCGTATTTTCTCTAGCAGATAGATAGATGATCAGTTCCACCTCGTATTATCTCTTACTATCATATACCCACGACCAATATTCCAAAATTAATAGTTTTCTCTTCTCAGAGCTTCACTAAAGTGCTTTGTTTTCAAAGAACAACGTTCGTCTTGAAAACAAAGCCCATTAACATTTTATGAAAATCTTAGAGCCCTCAAAAGATTTAGTTACTTTCGTAGTTTCAATCTTAGGTTCAATTGCCTAAATTGATTAACTAGGTTCACTTCTAAGTCCTTCCCTAATTAATTAAAAATCACCCAAGCCTATCTCTAGATCATTGAGTGTATAAACACGTTAAAAAGTTGAAGGAAGTAATGATTTCAATGTTTAAACAGAGTAAAGATACATCAATACATCACAATCCACCCCTTAAATCCCAAGAAAAGAAATCTAGCCACACATGTTTTGGGAAATTCCAATACAATTAATTGAATCCATGGGTTCTCAAAAACAAGGATTACAAAAGAAATCTCAAAATCAAAAGAGATCCTAAAACCAACCACAAAGTGATGCAGTCTTCACGAATCTCCTCCGCTCTCCTTTGTTTTGCCCTTGAATTCCTTAAGAAAAACATTTCCCTAAAGCTCTCTCGTTACCTATACAGTACCCCTGTGCCTCTACAATGCAGAACCTCTGTATGTACCCAACTTTTAGCATTTATACATGTGAAATCATTAAAATAGGGTTTACCTGTCAGAACACGATCCATGACCTGGCTGTGGAATGTTATGCCAGGCCTTGTTCCATTGTTTTTGCCAGGATCAACTATGGCTATGGTTAAAACCATGGCCTGGTCGTGGTTTGATCTGTGTGGGACACTAAAAACCTTCACTTTTCCTATCTTTTTGGAATAAGAAGCTATGCTATGAATTGCTTTTGCATTATTGACCACAAATAAGGCCTTCAAACCTAATTATCCTGCAAAACTAGAAAATAAAGTAGCAAAGGAGGGAAAGAACGAAACAACCAAGGAACTTAGGGGATTATTATGCAAAATAACCTAAATATTCCTAACAAATGGATCATAAATTGATGTGGTTTAGAGACATGTCAGGGGGGTAAAGGTGTTGAACTTTGAGTTGGGATAGTTTGTGTTCTTCTGTTCCCTATTTGGCTTAGGACTCTTCTTCCGTGGCTCTATCTTCATGATACTGGGCTTAGAATTTCCTAGTTGATCGGCTTCTCGTTCCTCCATATAGACATACCAAGCTGCGCATTTCCTGATCAATCATCTATATTCAAAGGGTTTTTAGCTAAAGAGTCATAAAACTTACTCGGGCGCAACCCTATTTGGATCACATGTAGGGCCACTTCAGAACTCAGGTCATAGATTTGAATGGCCTGCTCATTAAAGCAATCCATGAACTGTTTGAGAGTCTTCTCTCTTGCACCGATCAGCTAGAGACAAATTGAGTTAAGAATTTCTCTATCAGTTCTAAAAAGCAAGATATGCTCCTTGGAGGGATGTGTAAGTACCACCAGAGGGCAGACTTAGTCAGGGTTATGAGGAACATCTTACAGATCAAAGCATCAGATGTCCCCGTGGTAAACATGGTAAGGTGCTCTTCTGGGTCACACCTCCCGTCGTACTTTCCCATTGTTGACGGTTTGTAGTGCGCAAGTGTTGGGGCTGTCATTATCTCCTTTGTAAATGGGTGGGTTACGTAGGGCATTGAGGGCTTAGGCTTGTTTGTTGCGTGCCTCATGCCTCGTGGTTTGAATGTTGTGATAGCTGGAGGCTTCCTTCTCTTCTGTCGTATGACGGCGTAGGTCTTCATTTTCTTTATGTAGTTCCTCCACTATTTGTTGCAACGTCTTTATAAGAGTTAAGACTTCTTGTAATTAGTCGTCTCTACCTTGTTGTCTCCCTTGTTGTTCTTGATGATTGTCATCTTCCCGACGGTTAAGATTGTTGTACATAGTTACCATTGTTCTTTTCTTTGGCTTGGTCTTTCTTGTGTTTTTTGTGGGAACCGTTTCACCAGATCCACGGTGGGGGCCCAAATGTTCACAATGAGCATGTAACACACAAAAACCTTAGGGAATTACCCTAGGTCAATCAGAGTTTTATTGCTTAAAATATCACTTGAATACAAAGTTTTTCTATGTTGCACTTATACAACAGTAAGAGTGAATAAGGAGAAAGAAAGCCTTCAATCCAGACGCAAATGATATGAGCGTAACTATATCTTGCAAAGATCAATGGGGAATCAAAATCTCATATATTTTTGTCGACATAAAAGGGAGATGGCGCATAGTAAGACCCTTCTGGACCTGGGGGAACAAAAATTATCTTTTATATCTATGTATAATATATGTAATTGAATCTCCTCTAAGACAACTATAACACTCGACATTCCTTCCTACAATATCTATTATCATATTAAATATATACATTTTTATTTAAAGCAATGGCGTGCTCAAAGTTCAAAAATAGCAGTTCACCAAAAACGTTACTCAAAGAAAAATTAAATTAAGAAAATAAAAAACTCAAGGTTTGAACATAGGCCTTTAAATGATTACCTGAACCTCATACTACTAAATCAATTATAGTGGGTACAACAGGATATGATATAGTAAAAATGTCATAAAGTTTTAAAGTATGAGATATCCAATTTAAAGAAACATCAATCTCATTCACAAATTTCGGTTAGTTAAAAAATAAATTAACTACCATGTATATGTATATATAAAATTAAAGTTAAAAATTTTAAAAAATTAATATGAAACTAATATTGGAGAGAGAGATTGATATAATCTCATTCAATAATATAAAATTTATAATATGTTAAAATAAATAATTATAATTAATAATATAACTTTTTATGTGCATAGAATTTATTAATATAACTACATAGTAAATTAATTAGTTATACCGTTTACAAAAACTTACATTAGTTTTGAATTCAATTGACCATTATATTTGAATTTAATTTACCTTTAATTAAATAAGCAATATAATACAAAATTTACAATTCAACAAACTTCGGTCCGATTTATTAATAAGATAAGTAAAAATGTTTTAATAATCCTATTTATAAAATAAACGTCATCAATTTAAAAGTATTTATTTTTCATATCCACTTTTACTTTTAGAAAATATCATAATTAAGATTAAAATAAATTTTAAATTTATATAAAGATAAAATTAGAATGTTAACTAATTATATCAAAAATCAATGCATTAACATATTATATATATATATATATATATATATATATATATATATATATGTTTTGGTTAGATTTATCTTATAAATATTGGTTTAAAAAAATTACGGATCCTACAATTTGATCAATTTTCTTTTGTGGAGTTGGTTGATGTCTTACATGTATCTCCCTTGCAAGAATTTGTTGGGTTTTTTAGACTAGAGTGAGTAGACCCAGATTTTAAAGAAAAAATAGAATGAACTATTGTTAGACCATCCTTCGATGCAACATTTAAATATATAATGTGCGCTCAGCACATCTCTTTCATTTCTCATTCTTCTTCAAATTTTTCCTCAACTTTTCTCTCAATCTTTCTCAATTTTAAGTTTGCTTATTTTGACGTGTAGAGTCAACTGTTTAGTGTTTCATTAATTACATTGTGTTTGCGACAGAGAATGGAACACTTTTAATTGATTCAAATTTTAATTTTGTTTAAGGTTAGGGACCTTTTAAATTTTCTTAATATTTTGTTTATTTATGTAGTTGTAAGAACTTTAAGATATATGATTTATATTAATATCCTTTAGAAAATGTTGATATTTGTTCGCATTATGCTTTAAGGTTCATTTGTAATAGATTTCACATAGGGAAATACTATGTGGAAAACTAGAAATTTAAAATTAGAACTTTAGAAAGTTATAATCAAGGTTGTCAAATTCGAGAGGCTAAATAGACTTGTTTGGGTCCTATAGACTTGTCCCGTGAGTAAGCTTATAGACCCATAAAACGTTATGTCTCATTAAAAATATTAAAATAATAAAACATGTATGTTTTTAGCTTAATAAACTATCATAAAACACGAAAAAAAAAACCAAATGACTTTACGTTAATTGCTAAATAAATTATCATAAAACGCATGTATGTCTTTGCATTCAAACTTTAGCGGCTAATTATGAAATTACAATGAAATGAACATGAACAAGTGAACAACAAAAAATGTCCAAACCTTCTTCAACAAAATAGCTTGAACGCAAGACACGATGAAATTTAAATGAAGGTTAAAAGAGGAAGCTCGAACTTAGGCAGTGAGAGAACGATGATGTTTGTACGCATGCGGTGTTGTAGTGAGGGAACGATGAAATGTTTCGAAAGTTAAAGAGACTAAAAAAGGGTAATGGGATTTCAAAGAGAAAAAAGATTATTTGGGGTTTTGTAATCCAAAGTCTAATCAGGTGTTCAATACAACGTCATTTTAAGGTAAAGTGGGAAATTTTATTTAAATCAAACTCATAATTTAACTCGTAAAATCACATGAGGTCACACAAGTTCAGACGAGTTTGGTCATACGAGAGTTTCACACGAGTTAACTAGTCTGACTTGGTTGACTCGTAAACTCATGTTTAAGGTTTAGGGTTTATGAGTCATCTCACGAGATTACCAACCATAGTTATAACTTTAGAAACTTAAAAATTTAGATCCATTACATTAAAAATTTAGAAAAATAAAAGTTTAAGAATTTGAATTTTAGATATTTAAAACATTTGGAAATTTTAACTTAGAATTAAGAAAATAAAAAATTTGAAATTTCAAAGTAGAATTTTGGAAATAAAAAATATAGAAGTTTCAAGCCATTAGAAACTAAAAAAATTATAAATTATAAATTAGAATCCAAAAATAAAAAATGAACCTAAAATTAGAATTTAAAAAGTAAAAAATAAGACTTTCAAATTATAATTTAATATTGCCTTAATAAAGTTCTTTATTAGTGATTTATAGGGTACTTTAGAAATTTAATATTGTTTATTAGAATTTAAAAATAAAAAATAAAACTTTCAAATTATAATTTAATATTCCCTTAATAAAGTTCTTTGTCAGTGATTTATAAGGTACTTTAGAAATTTAATATTGTTTATCTGCTTTTCATAGGAAACACAATCTAGGTGGTATATCAAACCAGATAAGCATTTGAGGGTACCATCATAAGTAACATAATTGTTTACTCTAATTTATTTTTAAATTAAATTAATTTTTTAATTAATTACATTCATAATGATTTAATCTATACTATTGAACAAAAGGAGTTCCAACACTATGTTCAGGAAGTAGTAGGACCTAGTGGCTCTATGGATCAGTCCATGAAGATCAACATTTGGGTTGACATGTTGGGTGGAAGGAATTGAGGTCGTATTTATAACACCAGTGACTTGGTTGCACATAAACACCCATACGCTTCTTTATTGACCTAATCGACTACCTGATCGACCATTGACCCTCCGAGTAGTAGGATCCTGAGACGACTTGCTTTCGAGTCGAGATGGATCAGATGAAGCCATGACTAGTAGAGATAGATGAGTTGATGGCTCAGGTGTAAGAGCTTCAGCCTACCTAGTAGGCATGTTTGTCTAAGGTAGTTATCAATCACTTTATCATGTTAGATTATAGACGATCAGTCTATCTTAGATGAGGAGCAACAACCCTAACCTGAGGCTCCGCCCCACCAATAACGTCATGTACTAGCATTGATATATCTATCCTCATTTCAAGAGCATCTCCCAACACTAGTAGTAGTCCTACAAACGACATCTCCTAGAGGACCCCATAGGACATAGCCACCATAAACTTTAGTTTTTTTCTTTAAACTTGTAGCTTTCTTTTTTATTGTTAATCATAAATCTTATTATGTTTGATATATTTTTTAATATCAATCTAATATATATTATTTCAATTTCATTATTAGCATATGTCAATAATAATAATAGTAAATAGTATTTTTTAAAAAAATTGGATTGTTACATGGGAGGATTTTTCCTAAAACACAACTTCTATATAAAATTGGTCATTGCCTAAATTTTTTTTGTTATGACCACGTGTCATTCCACATGTCGAAATCACGTATGATTTAAGCAACTAGAATGGATGGACATGATTGTGTCTAGCAATTGGTCACTCATAAATAGTTAACGCATTAAAACATTTTATATGCCAAAATTTGAATGTAACAAGACTTGATCTACAACATATTAAAGAGAAAAGAAGAACCTCACCACTAAATTACTTAACATATTTTAAAATATAACACAACTATATATAGTTATACTATACTTATACAATGTATATTCGTTAATAAAATCTATCTACGAAATAAACATTTTGTCTTTTTTCATTTAGTATAAAAATTAAAATTAATATTAATGAACAAAAAATAGCAGAAATATTTATTTCGTAAATAAATTTTATTAATGGATATACATTCTACGAATATAATATAACAATAGATGGTTATATTACATCTCTTAAATGTAACCTAGTGGTGAGGCTCTTCTTCTATCTCTTAATCAAATCGAACGCTTCAGATGCTATCTTAGAATCTAAACAAAACTGATGACTTAGAAGAATATGTGGCATAAATTAAGTTAACATGTGGCTAAAGACTAATACATGTGGTATAAATTCAGTTGATAAATGGCTAGGGGCATCCATTTCAGTTGCTTAAATCACACACGTGGCTGAGAGCATCAATTCCTAGAAAACTCATATGATATATGCCTTTAATTTGCTGAGGCTCATTTTCTATCTCATGTACGTTGAGGGATCAAACCTTGTTACACTTAAATTTTGACATATAAATTTTTTAACATGTTTACTATTTACAAGTGACTGGTTTGACCGGTTGCTAAGCGTAGTAAATTGAGGGCTCTAATGCCCCTGACCCTCTAGCCATGTATCAACTAAATTTATACCACATGTATTAGTCTCTAGCCACGTGTCAACTCAATCTATGCCACATATTTTTCCATGTCATCATTTTTGTTTGGATTCTAAGATATCATTTAAAATGTTCGATTTGAGCATAAGATAGAAGATGAGTCTCACCACTAGGTTTCATTTAAGATATGTAATATAACCATATATTGCTATATTATATTCGTAGAATATATATACATTAATAAAATTTATTTATAAAATAAATATTTCTGCTCTTTTTTGTTCATTAACTTTAATTTTTGTATTAAATAAAAAAGATAAAAATGTTTATTTCGTAGATAAATTTTATTAACTAGTATACATTCTATATCTATAGTATAACTATATATGCATACAAAAAACCAAAACAAAAAATCATTAGAACTCAATTATTGAATGGATGACAAATGGATCAAGGTAAGATATAATGCCAAGGAGTGGGCCCAAATAATTCATCACTTATAATCGCATTTCTCACCATTATTATGTTTTCTTTTCTTTATTTTTAATTTGCTTTCTTTAATCTTCTGATATCGCAGCAGTAGAGTATATATTTAAAAGGGGGAAAGGGAAAGTAAAAGGATGAGCTAGAAAAGGGTATATTAGTACTTCAAGTTGAAGAGTGGGAGAAGTAAGGTAGGTAAACATCTATCAAATGATGAAAGGCAACACCATGTTAAAATTATTGCTGTAATATTATAAAAATGAATAATATATTGGTTATATAATTGAGAAGTGAGTCTGTGTAAGTGGGTGTGTGTGAGAGATCTCATAATTTCCTTTTCTTTATGCGTATATGTTAGCTGGTTTGTTTCGTATTGTCGACCTTCTTGTGCGCTGTAAATACATGGACATCCTATATATCTTTATTAGGTCAATATCAATTAATCCAATTCTAAAAATTAGAATTTTAAATTATGGTTTCTGTGCAGTTATAATAATAAATAATATTAAAAACCTTAATATATCGGTCAATTACAAATAAATATAGCTAATCCGATTCCAACCATGAGATTAAAGAGAGTAAAAGAATTTTATATCAGTGCCGCAATAACAGTTGTGCACTGCAAATTTAAAACCTGCTAAAAACATTGCTAATTATTCCCTGCAGCTTACTTTTCCCTGCCAATATATATTAGCCCCTTGTTTTTATCTTTGAACCATCTGCTATCATGCTTGTATAATGTGCATGCATATGCAACATTAATGGATGCTAATGGAATCTACTAAAGTTTCCTGGCAGCCAAAAAGAAAAAACTAAATCTTAAGAAACTGAAAACCCATCTGAAAAAAAATTATATAAAAAAAACACATAATGTGTATCAACTAAACTAAAGCTGAGTTAAAAAAAATCTGTTAATTCAATAAAATTTTAATTGTTTTAAATAATATGAAAGATCAATATTAATTAAGATTTTTTATTTTCACAATTTTATTTTTATAATTAATTACCAAACTTATATCTACTTTGTTTGAAATTGATTGAGCAACAAAGTTAATCTTATCAAAATTTAATGTAGTAACTTTTTTTAAAAGAATCAACTTCAAGATTATAAATTAAGTTAAAATAGCATCCACATATATACTTGAAATTAAGTATATAAAAGAAAAGAGGAATTTGACAGATAAATTAGCTGTAAGGGAAAACTTACAGTAAGAATCAAACATAAATATATAACAACTCACACACTTTACTTAATTTTATTTACATCCTTGATTAACTATACCAAATTGAGCTCGCTAAAATTAAAGTTTCATACGCTAATGTTTAATTAATGTCGACCATTATCGAATTATAAAGTAATACCAAAAGCATCTAAAATTAGGCCTAAGTTTTATCAAAATTTATTTTGGCGGCAAGTAAATGATAATAACAAGCATCCTAACTAATCAAATAATATCCCTAAACAAAGATATTAAACAAGAAAAACAATTTTTTTTTTGTCGAACTGAAAGGGGAACAACTCTGAATAAAATAATAATTGACAGAAAGATACTATGTTCTATTAAGAAGAAAATATAACCACGATAATTAAAAGAATCAATAAAAACTCAAATAATACTATTTCTGGCCAAAACAATCAATGTTTATTGTATAAAATGTTTACTATTTGGCAGTGCAGTGATTTTGAAAATACCCATCATACAGAATTTATGTCGTCCCAATTTTTAAAAGAAATATTAGAAAAAAATTGTTGGCGATAGTTATCTTTTTTTTAATATAATCTATAGTGTACAGGGTGTATATTTATTTTTCGTTTATGTTTAAAAATATGTGATGGTTTTGTGTGCACGTAAACTATGTTTCTAGAAAGCACTCTCGAAAGAAAAATTACTTCCTTTCATAAAATTGTAAATATAATAGCCTTTAATCTAGGTATTTTTTCACAAAAGGTTTTTCAAAAATGTTTTTAGTTTGGTTTTTGAGAAAGTTCACGATAAGAGTTATCAAGATTCAAGTGTTTATAAGTTTTTAAAAGCAATAAAGTGTTTCACGAAAGAATTTGAAAGCATTGAAGTTATAAAAGAGAAACAAAACCTTGCAAGAATGTATGTGAACACTTATTTTTATCTGAGCCACAAACAAAATACTTCAAAGAAAAAAGGAAAAGTAAAGAAAAAAGACAAGGAAGAAAAGAAAAGGAAAAATGAAAAAAAAAAGATAGAAAAAAAAGAAAAAGATTAGGATGAAAAGGAAGAAGGAAGGGAAATTTTGAAAACAGACTTTGATGTATGAAAAAAATTGTGGGAGACAAGGACCAAGCCTTATTTTACCCAAGAGACCTTGGTTTTAATTTCTCACTCTAAAGTATTAGTCTTCTCTCTTTTCCAATGGGTAAAGTCAACTTCATGTCTAAAAAAAGGAAGACCTTTTTGCATAAGAAGGAAAAGAAAAGTTGCAAAAAGATTGAGACATGAAAAATGAAAGGGTAAGTGACAAGGACCAAGCCTCCTTTTATCTAAGGGACCTTAGCCCTTCTCACTCACTCTAAAGTACTAATCCTCTCTCTTTTTCAATGGCCAAAGCCAACTCCATGCTTAAAGAAGAAAAACCTTTTGCACAAGAAGGAAAGAAAAGGTTGAAAAAAATTTTAAGACATGGAAAAGGAAAGAGCAGGAGATAAAAACCAACCCTATTTTACCCAATGGGTCTTATCTTTCCTTTTTTTTCAAAAAAAAAGCCCAAGATGGTGGCTAGGGTTTCAAGAGTAGAAGACCTCTTGTTTTCTCTATAAAAGGAGGGGAAAAAGAAGGGGAAAGAGTCCTTGGTTTGGTTTGGTTTTTAATTTCTTCTCATTAAGATTTTTTTCCTTTGGGGCCCTTTTTTGGCTTTCATTTTTAGGGTTTTTTTATTGGGGTTCACAAAATAAGGGTTTGTAAAGTTTAGAAGAAGAACATTTTTTTCATTTTCATCTTAGCAAGGGCTAAGGGTTTAAGATAAAATAGAGGAGTGTTCCTTCTTCTTCTTCACTTGTAAAACTAAAAAGAGAGAGTGGAGTATGCATTGTCTCTCTTCCACAAGGAGATAAAGTATAACTTTTACTTATGAGACTTTTGTTTTTTTATTTTTGCATACCATTTACATTCTTGAATTTGGTTAAATAAATGATCAAGTTTTTTTTTACTTAAGATTTGTCTCTTGTTGCTCATTGATGATTGTTATGTAAGTTTGAGTTGTTAACTTGAAATGTCTTGCATTTTTTTTCTCTTTTTCCCTTAGTATGATATACTTGTAAATGTTTTGCAATGCCTTAAAAATATGATTTTGAAAGTGATTAATATGCATTAATTGTTTCCTTCAATATTATGATTATAGTTTTTCATATATAAGCAAAAGAGACCATGATGCAAAAATACAAAAAAAAGCTTTACTTTTTTGGTTGTTTCTGCTTCCCCCTTTGTTCTGGTTCATTTTATCCCGCTTTACTTATTCATCTTGCTATTTATTTTTGTCTTTCTCTCCCATTTGTAAAAACAATAAATTTTTCATATGATGAGATTAATTTAGATGAAACATTTTTGTTAATCTTGTCATTTTCTTTTAACATGTTATCTTTTTGGATTAATTTAGACGAGACATCCTAAAATTTCCACTTCCTTTCAAAAAGTTCTTGTTCCCTTTTTAAAAAAGATGAGATTAATTTGGATGAGACATTATGTTAATCTCGCTTATTTCAAAAACCTTTTTAAAGGGTTGAGTTTAATTTAGATGATACGTCATGTTAATTCCTACTTTCTTTCAAAAAGTTCTTGTTCCTTTTTTTAAAAAATGGGATTAATTTGGATGAGATGTCTTGTTACTCTCACTTATTTGAAAAACTCTTTTTAAGGATTGAGTTTAATTTGAATGAGACATCCCGTTAGCTTCATTTTAAAACCTCTTATTTCTTTCCTTGTTTGTGTTGTTCAATTGTTTTCTTTTTAAGAGGTAAATTTAATCTTTGGACTATTATAAAAATGCACGTGATCAATTTGAGGTAACTATCTTGTGATGGATAGTGTAGAGTGCTAATACTTTCCCCCTATAATTTGACTCCTGAGCTTAAGTTCCATATTTTATAACCAATGCCTTAACTAAGAGGTTTTCCCGGTATTTTCCTCCAAAAAATAAATATTGGTGGCGACTCTATCTTTTTTAGGCCGGCCACGGTTCTGGCTATGACAATGTAAATGGAAGACAAGTAAAGAAGGTGAGAATGAAATATAGAAACAACTATACATGGTAAAAACTTAAAATGAGAAAGAAAGTAAAGTAGAGGAAAGGAAAAAGGATGAAAAGAGTTGCAGAATCGTAAACAATTAAACTTTAAATGACAACACTTGGAGGGAGTTTACACTTGAATCTTTATACAAATATTTGTTTCATAATTTAGAGTTATAAATTGTTTGTGGATACAAGTCTCACATCTTCTAAGTATCTTCAAAATATAAAGACAGTACAAGAAATGGAAGATCACGCTTTAGACAGATGGATTGAGTTTTATTTATAGGCTATATGTATTATAACCACTAATTCGTAAGATTTCAACATGTCTTCAATGGTTGTGCAAAATAGTCTTCTCAATCTTAAAACATTTTCAATAGTTATAAGAGAAGTCTTTGATCTTAACATATCTTCAACAATTACAGAAAATAAGCTTCTTTATTTTGACATATCTTCAATGGTTATAAGAGATGCCTTCGAGCTTGACATGTATGCGACGGTTGCGAAAATGGTTTTCTTGATTTTGACATGTGTTCAATAATTATGAAAGAGGTCCTCGATCTTGACATGCGTTCAACGCTTACAACAACATTCTCTGATCATGACATCTTAAAAATCAATAACTTCTTGATAAGGAGTTACCTTGACTTTGATTATGTCTTTTCCCTACTAAAGGGAGAGTCTTTTTTTCTTGTGAATTTTATAACTCAGTCTTTTTGCACAAGTAATCTTTAACACATGTTCAACAATTACGAAAGAGGTTTCGATCTTGACATGTGTTCGACGCTTACAACAAGTTTCTCTGATCTTGACATCTTAAAAATCAATAACTTCTTGATAAGGAGTTGCCTTGACTTTGTTTATGTCTTTTTCCTACTAAAGGGAGCGTCTCTTTTTCTTGTGAATTTTATAACTCAGTCTTTTTTCTTAAGTAATCTTTGACACGTGTTCAACAATTACAAAAGAGGTCTTCGATCTTGACATGTGTTCGACGCTTACAACAAGGTTCTCTAATCTTAACATCTTAAAATTCAATAACTTCTTGATAAGGAGTTGCCTTGACTTTATTTATGTCTTTTTCCTACTAAAGGGAACGTCTTTTTTTCTTATGAATTTTATAACTCAGTCTTTTTTCATAAGTAATCTTTGAGTTTCTCTCTTTTGTAAATTATTTCTAGGACTTTTTCTTAAAAGTTCCTTTAAAATTAGTTGTCTTGAGAAGATGTTGTCTCAAAAGCTTTATCTTGTCTTGAGAACAACTAATCTCCAAAGCCTTTTATAATTTATTTCCAGAACTACTTGTTTCGAAAAACTTTTTATAAAGTGTTTCAAGCACCGCTTGTCTCGAAAAGCTTTTTATAAAGTGTTTTGAAAACTACTTGTCTCAAAAAGTTTTTTATATAGTGTTTTGAGCATCACTTGTCTTGAAAAACTTTGTATAATTTATTTCAAGAACCACTTGTCTTGAAAAATTTGTTATAAAGTGTTTCAAGCACCACTTGTCTCAAAAAAACTTTTTATAATCTGTTTCAAGAACTACTTGTCTCGAAAGCTTTTTTATAATTTATCTTGAAAATCTTTTTATGAAGTGTTCCAAGCACCACTTAACTTAAAAAACTTTTTATAATTTTTTCATATAATTACTTGTCTCGAAAGCTTTATTATAAGTTATATCAAGCACTTTGAAAAACTTTTTTATAATTTGTTTCGAGAGCTACTTATCTTGAAAACTTTATTATAAGTTGTTTCAAGTACTATTTGTCTTGAAAGCGTTATTAAAATTTGTCTCAAGCACTATTTGTCTTGAGAAACTTTTTATATTTTTTTTAGAACCACATGTCTTAAAAAGCTTTTTTATATTTTCTTTCGGGAACTACTTATCTTGAGAGATTTATTTTGTCTCAAGAATAACTTAAGCTTTATTTTTATCTTTAGAAAGTGTTTTGATTTTGGGGAAAATCTTTTAAAGATATTTCACTTTCTTGAATCTAGGCTGATTTTGAATATCTCTAACAAATTAACATATCTCAAATGTGATTCTACCTTATTTAAATAGGAATTTCTACATAGATTTGTTATATATATTCTCGAATATCTACAAGATTATTCAAACTCTATAATAAATTGTATATCTTGAATGAGAGCTCAAACTTTTATCTCAATGAAATATTTTTCAAGATTTTAAACCCTTATCTTTACAAAATATATTTTTGAGATTTTTTGTCCAATAGATGCCCCTTAAAATCTGGTTGCTCAAAAATTTTTAAAAATATAGAGGAATAAGATTTTTCATTTAAAAATTTATAACTTGAATTTGCCTTATCTTCTATCCTTTATAATAATTAGAATCAACCTTTTTGGCTTCTCATTTATTCTCTATAAACAGGCACAACCTTCAACAAGGAACCACGACATAGTCAAGGTTAAACAAGCTCGAGACAAAGCATTGAAAAGGAAGAAGGATATAATGACTAAGATAAAAGTTTTGCATGTTGATGTGGGTCAACTAATGAGAGAGATTGAAGCTTTTGAGAAACAACATAAAGAACTTGAGGGTATATCAGATTTAAAGCCTTCATTTGAGACACCCAAGAAAAATTTTTTGCTTTGATTTTTCTTTAAGTATTCAATTAAGATTTTTTAAATAAACTTAGACTTTGTAGTCCTTTAAATATTTCCTAATAATGGTTAAGTTTCTATTTCCCGTTGTAATTTTGTTATTTTGTAAGCGCTATTTGAATATTCACATGTTACTCAAAATAGTCATTCCTAATTGGGGGACCATTTACCAAAACACTTTAAATTTTTATCAATAGGTAAAATTAGTTTCCAAACTAGATCTCTAATTTTGAATTTCTTGTTTGGTACTTTTTTGTTATAGGATCTCGACATTACTTCTTTCTAACGAATAATATTTTCTAAGATAATCAATCTCTCTTTGTCTAAATGCTCAAGTTCATCAAATATAATATTCTAATAATCATTAATAGGTAACTCAAACTATCGTTGAACTCAAATAAATTGCAGGTTTACTTCAATAAGGAGTACAACATCATGCCTCAGTGTAAGGCGTAGTACTTATGGAATTTCAAGGTGAATTTCAATTTGCCCATATAATTTGAAAAAGAGTATCATGCCAGTTACATGATCCATTTTTTATATGATTTTTAATAAGACTTATAGTAGTTTTGTTAACAGCTTCAACTTGCCCATTTTTCTTAGCATAATAAGGAGTTCACTTCATCAATTTTATTCCCTCTAACTCAGCAAATTGAACCATCTTTCAATCGGTAAAGACTGTTCCTTGATCTATAGTTAAGGTCTTAAGAATCCCATATCAAAAAAATTATTTCTTTTTTAACAAAGTCAATTACAACTTTATAGTGAACACTTTTTAAAGGTATTACCTCAACCCATTTGAAAAGTAATCAATTGCAACTGGTATATATTTATGTCTTCTTGAAAAGATGGGATGAATTTGGCCTATTAAATCTAAGGCCCGTCCTTGAAGTGGCCATGATTTTACAATGAAATGTAATTCACTAGCAGGACCATGTTGAACAAATTTGTATTTCTGGAGCCTAGACGTTTAGCCTACAACATTGGCTTCATCGACACCCCGATGTCCGCCCATCAGAGTGTGAGGCGCGTAGCTTTCATATTGAAGTTAGATGATCGTGATGAAGTTATTTGCTAGCTCAGGACAAAACTAGCCGAGTTGAGGAAAAAGTACACTCAGTCAGAGCAGCAAGCAATAACTCAGTACCAACCCCGTCCAGAGGCATCTCACCACGAGATGTGTATTACTCTGTCCTATTCCAAGATTCCCACATATGAAAATGAGTACCAATTCCACTACCAGGATAATTGTTATTCTCCTCGACAAAGAAATCCACAAGGCCTTAGTGCCTAATTAAGGTACAAGTTGAATGTACCTTTCTCTAGGAGACTGATGTGGATTCCTATTCCCAAACATTTACAGATGACCTAGCCATTTTTGATAGGAAAGTACTCCGACAAAATTGAACCGGGCAAGCACCTAGATGCATACACATACAAGGCCATGTTCTTGGGTGTTGAATTTGAAGTCATATGTCGGATATTCCCAGAACTCAAAAATCAATGTTAGCTCTATGCAAAAAATCAACTAAACTTTGCATATAAAGAAGTTAACATCAATTCCTAAAATAACAGTGTTTTATTATTCCAATGTTATTTTTAGTATACCAAGAAACTCTTCAACATCATCCTCACACTTGTCGGTTGTGCGTAGTGCACTTATCCCACTATGGTCTATGAGGTGGTGTAGTCTATATAAATAATGAAACTTTAAAATAAAAAACAATACAACCATAATTAATACACAACCAAGAATAGATGGTATTTTCAACAAACAAAAAATTAGAAAAATCAAATTCTAGCAAGTCAATTACACAACTGCTATATATCATTTGTTTCTAATAAATTAACATAATTACAAGTATTATTCATTTTTTTCTTATGTTTGAGATGCACCATGTTAGAAAAAGAGTGATTCTAATTATATATCTATCTTAGAATATTTCATTTAGAGTTATTTCATTAGGTTTTTAGGACATGTTGCAATGTGCTTTCCCCTTTCCCCCATGTTATTTCTTTCTATCTTAGAACATTTCATTTAGAGTTATTTCATTAGGTTTTTAGGCCCTTCCCCTATGTTATTTATATTTTTCCACTTTTGTTGCTAGGATACTGGTATTTCATAAGATTCTTGTCATTTCAAGCTATCTGAAAACATGTTTTACACTCATTTGGACTTAATAAAAACATGGCAAGAGGCAAGAATCCAAAATAAGAAAAAAGGGACACCTAGAGAGAACCACAACCATAGCAAGAACTACTACAAAGTCATGGTTTGCACTACCTTAAAGCTACCAAACTTTCTACCTATCCAGAGATAACCACAACCGTGGTTCAAGCTATGCAGATAACCTAAATTCTGTAACTCTAGGAATTGATCGAGGAGATTCTAAATTTTTTACAACTTGGTGACGACTGAAAGGATAAAGAATAGAGGAGAGAAAATGAAAGAACGGGGAAGAACAAGGATTGATCGAGCAGGAATGTGAAAGTCCTTCCATTCTTGATCCAGATTCACTCAGCTATAAGTGTAATGTTGTTTATTATTCATCTTTTCTCTAATATTAGTTTGGGGTGTCATTGTATCATTGTATCATGGGTGACTAAACCTTTTTTTCTTGGGATGAAAGAGGTGTGACAATGCTTGTATGATTTACATTGGTTTTTGATTTAATAAATTTCTATTTCTATTCAATTTGTTTTTTGCTCATTGCACCTAGTGATTTAGAGATGAACCTAGGTGATCTTAATCAATTAGGATTGATTGAGAGATTAATTAATGTTTGAAAGCTTTTAAATTGAACCTAAGGTCGAGATAATGAAATTAATCCAAACCTTTTGAGGAATTAATTGAAAAAAGGATTTTAATATATCGATAATGGGTTTAGCTTAAGGATCGACGTGGTTCTCCATAGGTTAATCACGTTAACATAAATCTGAAAGGAACGTGTCAACTAGCTTAGGAAAATTCACCTTGGAAAACTTAATCTAATTTTTATTAAATGAAAAATCAATGAACTCTATATGAGTTACGTCTAAATCCTCTAAATCCCAAGATACTTTGATCCTTGCAAAAGTCCCTGGTTAAAAATGTGATTATTTACTTAAATTTTTTTAAATCATCTAGCATATTGAAAGCTTTATGTGGTTGTTTTGATAACTAGAAATTTCAATATATCGGTACTTGGAACACGATCCTCATGGATACGAATTTTAATTTCTTATGTGATATAGTTCGTACACTTATGGAACGATATCAATTTTTTACCGCCATTGTTGGGGACTATGTTTCCCTCAATATCGGTTATATTGAAATTTAGTTAAATTAGACTTGTGTTTTCCTTGTTTAATTTAATTTTTCTTTTATTTATTCTTGATATTCTTTTTCATATTCAAAACTACACTTAATCTTTGTTTGTTTACTTATTTGCATGATCTCTTCTCTTTTTATGTGGAAGAGACAAGGAGTAAATCTTAACTTGGACTTCAATCTCAAGATTGAACGCACTCTCAGGCACCTAAGGAGACAACAAAGACAACCATCATGAATTCATGGCGGCCCATGACAATAGGGCTTTAAGGGATTTTACTGCCCTCAACACTAATGGAAGATGGTCGAGCATCTTGAGACCCACAATGAAGGCCAATAACTTTGAGCTGAAGCCCTTCATGCTATCTATGATCCAGTAGAACCAATTCAGAGGATTAGCTTCTGAGGATCCTAACCTACACCTCTAGATTTTCTTGGAGTACTATGACACCCTTAAGATGAATGGAGCCACTAATGATGCCATACACTTAGGACTTTTCCTATTCTCACTGTAAAATAAAGCTAGAGCATAGTTGTATTCACTACCTAATGGCTCTATCACAACTTGGGAGTAGTTATCCAGAGCTTTCGTTAGCCAATGGTATCCACGGAACAAGACCGATCTATTGAGGAAGCATATCATAAACTTTGCGCAAAGGGACGATAAGTCTCTATATGATGCTTAGGAGAGATATAAGAAGTTGTTGCGTGAATGCCCATACATGGGATACAGAGGTGGTTGACGGTCCATATCTTTTATAATAGGCTGAATTCCACCCAAATCACCCACTGGTGGAATTCAGAAAGAGGCCTACCTACTAAGACCCCAAGTAAGTACTCTATTGATGCCCTCTTTCTTATTACTGTAAAAGTAGAAGCTTTATCTGTGAAAGTTGACAAATTAAGAACAATATATGCTAGTAATATTTGTTATGAAGTTTGTGCTACAAATTGCCAACTAGCAATGACCATGAACCAACAAGAACAAGAGGTTCATCAAGTAAATACAGTTGGAAAATTTGGGTCCGATTTCATCAGTAATTTTAGAGGCCCACCAAGATTCCAAAATCGAGCTCCCCAGGGGATGCAAGGGAATTTCAAGCCATCATAGGCCCCATTCGTCCCTCAGAAGTCAAAGTTTAAAAGATTGATGGAGACATTCGTGACCACCCAAATAAAGCAAACTGAAGAGTTCACTAATGTCATCAAAATTTTGACAACCAAAGTGGATTCTCTAGCTATTCAAAAACAAGATGTTAGAGAGTTAAATTGTTGATAAGTGTCCATTATGCATAAATTTTACATGTTAATTGGACCATTTTTATGAGAATTTGTTTATTTGGATAAGAACTATTTGATAAAACAGTAAATTTTTGAATCTAAATGACCTAACTTTGGTTTTGTAAGCTTAATAGTCTTTAATCCTTGTATTTTTTATTTATTTTTTAGGAAAAATAGGATGAAGAAAGAAGTGTAAAGTGGCAAAACATTTAAGCAAGTCTAGAGTAACTCACATGAGCGAGTGACTTGCTTAAGTGTGGCTTCATTCCTTCAAGCGAGAAAAAGATATAAAGCAAAAGAAGTTTACTCGCTTGAGCGAGGCCCATCCTCTCAAGTGAAAAATTTCCAGAGAGTAAAAAATGTTTACTTACTTGAGCGAGGCTCATCCCGCTTAAGCGAAAAAGAGGTAGAGACTTCAAGTTGTCAACTCGCTTGAGCAAGGATTGGCCCGCTTAAGCAAAAACAAAATAGTAGCTTCAGAACCAGTCTCGTTTAAGTAAGGAAACTCTCGCTTGAGCAAGAACGTAAAGATCAAGCAGCTTAAAAAGGGAACCTTCAAGATAAAGAAAATAGTTCCGCTTGAGCGAGGCTGATCTCACTCAAGCGAGATTATTAATATATAAGCAAATCACGTAGAATTAAAGAGGAGCTTTGTGAAACTTTTATGTGATGCTCTCCATTTTCTTGGGAATTGAAATAAAAAGCCACAAAAGCTATTTTTCTTCTTATTTTCCTCATTTTCTTGCTTGGTAATGGCTACCATGCATAGCTAAAACTCTTTTTTGGGGTTGGATGTAGTTGATTCGAGCCCGGCGTACTTTTGCTCTATATATATGGTATTTTTTCTATTGAATTTAGTATTTTGTTTTATGTTTAATGCTTAATTCTATTGGATAAATAGTCTCTTGGTTTAGTTTCTTTTGAGTTATTGGAAAATGGTTCTCAAAAACTAATGTGAATGAAATACTTGATATGATCTGTTGTTAGGAATAACTTCTGACGTATCAAACGCTATAAACACTTGATTATAATGCTGGAAAAATCCTTAAAATGATTGAGGGATTGACATTTAAGCAGTCTTTTTATGGATTTCATAATCGAGGAACCAATACAAATGACTTTTGATTGTCACGTCAAACTTAATAGTTTTGAATGCCATATATATATATATATATATATATATATATATATATATGTTTATCCAAAGTAAGTCTAGGGGAGATAGATGAAAACCAATCCCAGTTTCTCATCATCTGATTTCTATTCATTTATATTGTTCTTTATGTTAGTTTCCAAGTTTAAAATTGACTTTTATATTAAATCCATGTTTTTAAATCTTATTCCCGCCTAAACTATTTGAAACTGAATATTTTAAATTATAGCAACCCCTGGTGGAATGATATCTAGTTAATACTATAACGGGTAGTGTGTAACTTGCCACAGACTCTATCAATTTGCTATAAAGCCTTAAGTGCCAATAGAATTTCAGGGACCTTTTTTGGAAAATCTAAAGGAGGACCCTCAAATCAAACCATGGCTATTACTTTGAGCAATGGAAAACAATTAGAGGTTCTGGTGCCCATGAAAGTAAATGAAGAAAAACAAGATAAGTCAGAGAAAAATTTAGAGCCTCCTTTGGAGAAAGAAAAGGAAAACATAAGTGGAAAGAAGAAGGTTGCACCCTATCAACCTCCTATTCCATTTCCTCAAAGGTTGGCAAAAGCTAAGTTAGATAAGCAATTTAGGAAGTTTTTAGAAGTGCTTAAAAAGTTGTACATTAATGTACCCTTCATAGAGGCATTACAACAAATGACCACCTATGCCAAGTTTCTGAAGGATATTCTCTCTAACAAGAGGAAGCTTGAAGAGGATGTGACAATTGTACTTACTGAAGAGTGCAGTGCTCTAATCGAGAAGAAGTTGCCATAAAACCTCAAAGATCCAGGTATTTTTTCAATCCCTTGTATGATTAGAGATATGGACATTAATAGGGCTTTGTGTGATCTAGGTGCTAGTGTTAGTCTAAAGCCCTTGTCCATTGTTGAAAAATTAGGTTTAGAAGAGTTGAAACCTATTAGGATGTCCTTGTAGATAGCCGATAGATCTGTTAAGTGCCCTGTGGGTATTTTACAATAGGGAAATTTTTCATACCTGCTGATTTTGTAGTTCTTGAAATAGAAGAGGATTCATTAATCCCCATTATTCTAGGCAGGCCATTTTTGACGATCATCAAAGCAGTCATATATTTTAAACATGGCAAATTGTCTCGCACTGTAAAGGACCAAAAGGTAGAATTTTTCCTGAAGGATTCCATGTTAAAACCATTGATTGATGATGCATGCTATATGATAGTATCTATTGACTAAGTGGTGAAGCCAGAGTCTCAAGTTGCTCTACTCATGATCCACTTGGAACTATATTGTCTGTTGATCAATTTGGTGGTAATGAACATCACGACTATGATGTGTTGGATAAAAAGGAGAAACCTCATAAACTAGAGGTGAAACCTCTCCCTTCAATACTAAGGTATGAATTTCTTGGTCCTGATTCCACCTATCCTGAGATTGTGAATCCTCTCTCAATCTTAGTGAAACCAAAAAACTTTTGAAATAACTTAGGTTGTATAGGAAGGTAATAGGTTACACAATGGATGGTATAAAAAGGATTAGCCCCTCACTGTGCATGCATAAGATTATTGTGGATGAGCAGGTTAAGCCTTTGGTGGAACACCAAAGGAGGCTTAATCCCAAAATGCAAGAGGTAGTGAAAAAAGAGGTTTTGAAATTGTTAGATGTGAGAGTCATTTACCCCATCCCTAGTAGTGAATGGGTAAGCCCAGTGCATGTAGTGCCTCAAAATAGAGGGATGACAGTGATGATCAATGAAAAAAATGGGTTAATACCCACTAGGATAGTCTCTGTTAGTGAATGTGCATTGATTATAGAAAATTAAACAAAGCCACCAAGAAAAACCATTTCCCCATCCTTTTCATTGGCCAAATGCTTAGGAGGCTTGCTAAGCACTCTTATTTTGGTGACTTGGATGGGTACTCAGGATTTCATCAAATCCCCATCCACCTATTTGATTGAGATAAAACAATCTTCACATATCCTTATGGTTGTTATGCATATAGGCGTATGCCTTTTGGTCTCTGTAATGCACCCGTGACATTTAAAAGGTGCATGTAGGCCATTTCTCTAATTTGATTGAAAATATGATAGAAGTTTTTATGGATGATTTTTGTGTATGGAAAAATTTTTGTTAAATGCTTAACCAATTTGTGCAAAGTTTCACAGCGATGTGAGGAGACTAACTTGGTCCCCAATTAGGAAAAATGCCATTTCATGGTAAGGGAGGGCATTGTCATAGGGTACTTGGTGTCAAAAAGAGGCATTGAGGTGGATAAGACAAAAATTGAGGTCATTGAAAGGTTTCCACCTCTAGTAAATGTAAAGAGTGTGAGGAGCTTTCTTGGACATGTCAGTTTTTACCAAAGGTTCATTAAGGACTTCTCCAAAATTATTATCTCATCTTTTGGGCAAGGATGCACCCTTCATTTTTACTGATGAATATTTTGAAGCATTTTGACTTGGGTAAAGAAAAGACAAGAAACACCATGTCATCTATTATGCAAGTCGTACATTGGATGATGCTCAAGTAAATTATGCTACCACCGAAAAAGAGCTCCTTATCATCGTCTTTACTTTTAACAAATTCTGGTCTTATTAGTAGGATCTAAGATAATAGTATACACTAACTATTCTACTATTAAGTACTTGCTGCAAAAGAAAAATGCCAAAAATTTGATTTGATTGATCTTGCTTCTTTGGGAGTTTGACCTCAAAATCAAAGATAAAAAAGGCACTGAGAATTTAGTAGTAGATCATTTATCTAGGATTCATGAGCTGAAAGATGAGATGGACATGGTTGTTCCCATCAATGACTTTTTCCCTAATGAACATCTTTTCTCCTTAAGTGTTCAAAATATGCCTTGGTATTTTAATTTTACAAATTATCTTGTATGTGGTCTTTTACTCCCTAACCTACGTTTTCAGCAAAAAAAGTTCTTTTTTTGTAGATGTTAAGCATTATTACTAGGATGAACCACTCCTATTCAAACAATGTGCTGATGGAATAATTAGGAGATGTATGCTAGAATAAGAGGTAAGGGAAATTTTGGAGCATTGTCACTCCTCATTCTACGAAGGACGCATGAGTCACTCCAAGTGACCATTTGAGTCTTTCAAGCAGGTTTCTATTGGTCAAGAATGCATAAAGATTCATCTCTTAATGTGATGCATGCCAACATACAAGTAACATTTCTAAACAGAATATAAAGTGCCATTGAATAACATGTTAGAGGTTGAATTGTTTGATGTTTGGGGAGTAGATTACATGGGACCCTTTCCTAATTCTTGTGGGAACAAATATATTTGGGTTGTTGTAGATTATGTGTCTAAATGCGTAAAAGTAATTCCTTCACCCTATTTGGATGCAAAAATAGTGATGAAATTGTTTAAGATCATTTTCTTTAGGTTTGGGGTCCCTAGCAATTGAATGAGGAGATTCTAAAATTTTTGCTACTTGGTGACGATTGAAAGGACAAAGAACAAAGGAGAGAAAAGGGAAGAATAGAGAAAGAACAAGGATTAATCGAGGAGGAACGCGAAAGCCCTTCCATACTTGATCTGGATTTGTTCATCTATAAATGTAATGTTGTTTATTGTTCATCTTTACTTGAATCTTAGTTTGGGGTGTCATTGTATCATGGGTAACTAAACCCCTTTTTCTTAGGATGAAACAGGTGTGACAATGCTTGTATGATTTACATTGGTTTTTGATTTAATAAATTTTTATTTTCTATTCAATTTGATTTTTGCTCATTGCGCCTAGTGATTTAGAGATGAACCTAGGTGATCTTAAACAATTAGGATTGATTAAGAGATCAACTATTGTTTTAAAGTTTTTGAATTAAAGCTAAGGTCGAGATAATGAAAGTAATCCAAACCTTTTGAGGAATGAATTTAAAAATGGATTTTCATAAATTGATAATGAGTTTAGCTTAAGGATCAAACATGGTTCTCCATAGGTTAAATACATTAACATAACTCCGAAAGGAACGTGCCAACTAGCTTAAGAGAATTCGCCTAGGAAAACTTATTCTGATTTTTATAATAATGAGCCACATCTAAATCCTCTAGAATCCCAAGATACCTTAGTCCTTGCAAAAGTCCCTAGTTAAAAATATGATTGTTTACTTAAATTTCTTCAAATCATCTTGTATATTGAAAACTTAGTGTAGTTGTCTGGATAACTAGAAATTTCAATATATCAAATATAAATTTTAATTTATTACGCAGTATAGTCCTTACACTTACGAAATGATAGTCATAAAATAAAACAAACACCTTAAACATGACAAAACTTTAATCCCTTCTCCCTTTTGTTATATCAATGAGAAACAAACAAACATGGACTTCCTCAACAAAATGTTATGCCTACAACTACCATACATTAAAGTTAGTAGTCCAAGCTATTTGCACCATAAGGCAATATACAAAATTCTATTATCAAAATTCACGTTGAAAAGAGTCCTACTCACTCACCGCTTTATATATTCACGTTGAAAACTTAATTAGAATAACAATATACAATAGGAATTAGTTATCTATATGGGTGCTAGCAAAGTACCCAATCATTGATAATGGAAAAGGGTTGTGGCACTTGTAACAGTGCAATGAGGACTTTGTATTAGTTACACTAGGAAGTATGGGTGTTAGGAACTTGAATTGATTTTGAACAAGTTAACTTCATATAAAACTAGTTTAGTTTAGTTCTTTATTTTTAAAAAGTGGTTCAGTTTGGTTCATAAATGTTATAGGAAAAGCTGAACCATAAGCTATTCAAATAAAATTAAATGAATAAATTAATTCCAATTGGATAGTGCTATTCACTAATAAACAATGAACCAAATTCACAAGGACAAAAAAAATAGTATAGATTCATGGTCACAAGTCTAGTTAATATAATTTAGCAATTAAGATGAACTAGTCTTTTAATTTATGTTAAAAAATTGTAATTTGAAAATTAAACTAGGCCATATTAATTAATTATAAACCTTGTTGTGGTGTGGTTTCTAATTACATTTACATTATGTCGAAAATTAAACTAGGCCATCCAAGTATCACATAGATCAACAACACTTAGGACATCAAACACAAAATAAAAGCAACCTATTGTCTATAGAGAAAATAAAAGTTAAAATGGTTGAACCTATAAATGAAGTGATGAATGAAGACTTGGAGATGGTGAATAATGAGCGATGAGAATGAAACAAATACAGAAAAGATTACCTCCACGCGGGGGTGAGCAATGTCAAAAAAAATAAAGTAGGGCAGAAGGTGAACGTCAATGACAGTGCATGAAAAGGTAACTATATGAGCGGTTGCATACCCCATTGTAATTGTAGTAGAAAAGAGAGCGTGAAACAAAAGCATACATTTTATGATAAGTCAACAAGTGCTTTTTGGCTTAGAACTTTATTCATAGTTGAACCATGGAACAATGATTAAAATTAAGCTCAAATCAAGTAATATGGAAGGATTAGTCGAGTCTTAACAAAGCACTATTCAAATAAACAATTGGTATATGTAAAACAACTAAAATTTATATTTTCTCTAGCAAAATGAAAAAGGAAAATATTCAAAAGGAGCCAGTTGAGCAATTGTAGTAATTTGTTACAAAATGTTACGAGACCATTTGATAGGTTCCTAAGCTTACAATTTCTTAGCTACTGGGAAACTTGAATTAGCTACAGTAAAATAAAGGAAGAAAGAGGCAACTAAAATAATTCATTCATCTCTGCCTTTTCCAAGAAGCAATAAATACTATTTATAAGGACTACAATTACTCAATAAGGATACTCTCTTGCCCTAAAACTTAATGGGCCCAGATTACTAAATATAACTTCAAATAAAATCTTTGAGCCAATTGGGTTTCTTAACCATTCATTTGGGCCTATGAGTGTATTCAGAACTTAGGCCTTTGTGGTGTGTAACATTACTGCCCAAATTGAGATGGGTCGTGTCCTTAGGGCCCATAAAATTAGAAGGGTATAAAGATGACACATGTGATGAAGATGAGTCAAAATGTGTGACAAGTTGGATGACATTACTTGGGATGACGTGAACACGTGGCAGAGGGTTAGGTAAAATGGATAAGTTCCTTGGATAATTGGAGAAATGAACGATTGGAAAATGGACAGAGAAAAGTCAGACTTAGAAAGTGAGAGATCAGGATTAAATGGGTTAGTAAAAGTACAGGTTTTAGAATTAGAATAGGAAAATTGAGAGTTAGGGCTGAATACAAAAGGAATAGGTTGTGTGCTTTCGGTGGGAGTTTTACTAAGAAAAGCTCAGAGAGTAGAGACATGAAAAATGAGGTGGAGTTTGTAGTTAGAGGGAGTTCATAAGCCACATGTCCTATGCGTCGTCGTATCTGAAAGTGGCCAAAAGAACGACGAGAGAGTTTAGGAAACGGGCACCTAGCTAATGAGTGCTGTCAAAATTATTTGAGGTGGAGCCAAACGTAGTCACCGGGGTGGAAAGAGATGTCTTAACAATGATGGTTGGCTAGGGAAACCATTCGTTGTCGAGTGCGCTATAGAGAGTCACAAGTGTTATGAAGGATGAGGTGACGTTCATGAAGGGACTCAGTGAGGGATGGTACGGTCATTGTTTCAGGTAAGAAATTTAGGATAAAGGGTGGGTTTCGACCATAGAGGGCCCTGAAGGGTGGCACACCTATTGCTAAATGTTGTACCAAAACTTTACCAGATGCAGGAAGCAGAACCATGTCTTTGGATGATCACCGCAAAAGCAATGAAGATACGCCTTTAAGGTACGGTTCAAAACCTCTATTTGACCATTGTTTCTGGATGGTATACTGTGTTGAATTTTAATATGATCCCTTGCACTTTGAAAAGTTAACGCCAAAAGGAACTTAGGAAGAAAGGGTCTCTATCAAAGACAATGGTCAAAGACATGCCATGGAGGCGGCAGATATCCATAGAGAAACATTGTCCCAAATTTGAAGCTGTGAAATTGGTAGAGAGGGTGAGGAAGTACGCTAATTTAGTGAAGCGGGCATAGACGACCCAAATGACTGTATGGCTAAAGAAGTTTGGCATGTGAGTAATAAAATCCATATTAAGGTTCTTCTATACTTTGGCAGGTACTAGGAGAGGCTATAATATACCTTTTTATAGGTTTCTACTTAGAAGCTTGACATATGGAGTAGTGTTTGATAAATTTTCCAACATCTCTTTAAAGGCCAGACCAAGAAAAGGAGGATGTCAAACATGCCAAAGTTGGTTTTGGGTTGGAATGGCTAGCTGTAGGGGTGGAATGGTACTCGTGAAGGAGCTTTTGGTGCAGGTTAAGGCATTGAGGTATGAATATTTTTCCTTTAGTGATTAGTAAACCATGATTGATTTGAAAAACTGTGGTATCTGATTGTAACTACTCGAAGAATGGTTTGCCTGTAGATCTTAGGAGTAATATGCTTACAGTAAATAAAAGGAGGTATGATGGAAGAGAAGATGAGAAATAGGAGAAGGGCCTTAAAATTCATACGGGACAGTGCATTAGCAATATGATTTGTAGAGCCAGGTCACTAAAAAATATCAAAGTTGTATCCCTGTAATTTAGTGGCCCATTTTTGTCACTTAGGAGTCTAGAATGTTTATAATAGAAGGTATTTTAGGCTCTATTGAACTGTTATGATATGAAAATGATGGTCCAGTAAATATTGACGCCATTTTTGTACTGCTTCTGTAACAATGTACATCTCACATACATAGGTGGAAGCATTTTCCATATGTGGTCCAAGTTTCTTACTGAAATGGGCAAGTGGGTACCATCCTAAGTAAGGACAACACCAATTGCAACGCATAAGGCATCTGTTTCGACGACAAATAGCTTGTAGAAGACTGAAAGAGCTAGAATAGGTGTAGAAGTTAATTTTTATTTCAAGTTTGTAAATTCCTCTATGGCTGCTGTAGTCCATGGAAAATCTAAATGATGAAGTAAATCGGTGAGGGGAGCGGCGAGAGAGACGTAGTGACAAACAAAGCATTTGTCGAAATCAATAACACTGAGGAAACCACGTAAAGTTATGATAGATAGTGGGCCAATCTGATATAGCTTGTATCTTATCTGGGTCTGGGGCAATACTATTAGAAGAGATAATATGTCCCATGTAGGTCACGATAGGAGCAAAAATGTACTTAGATAACTTTGCGAAGAAATTGTGAGTAACTAAAAGATGTAGAACGGAATCCAAATGATGAACATGTTCAGTAATAAAAGAACTATAAATAAGAATATAATAAAAAAACTAAAATAAACTGACGAATAAAGGGTCTTAGGAGATCGTTTATTGCAGTCTGGAATATAGAGGGGCATTAGCTAAGCCAAACGACATAACTAGAAATTCGTAGTGGCCATCCCATGTTCTGAAAGTAGTCTTGTGAGTATCTGAAGGGTGAACTCTGAGTTGGTGGTAACCTGAGCGAAGGTCAATTTTAGAAAAGACTGTAGCTAATTCAAGTTTATCAATTATAGGGATAGAAACCTATCTATAATAGTAATTAAATTCAGGGCTTGTTATCAACATAGAAACACCAAGAGCCATCTTTTTTTTACTAAGAGGATAGGGGAAGAGAATGGGCTTTTACTAGGGGTGATGATACCCGTCTGAAGCATTTCTTGGATGAGTTGAGACATAATAGTTTTTTTAAGAGTGAGGGTAACAATATGGTTTAATATTGCTTGGGGTAGTGAGGTTTAGTGAAAATGGAGGAATAGGATAAAATGACGTGACATATGGAAGAGGGTAGACTGACTATAGAGGGGGTGAGAGGGGTCAAGTGATGCTATCGAATCGGGGTATGTAAGAGTTAACAAAATTAGGTATAGGTGGAGGGAAACGAGGAAGTACTAGTCTCACCAGAGAGTATAATAGGTTGTATTTAGTGGTTAAAAGACATGTTAGGGACTGAGAAATTAGTCGTGGTGGGGCCTAAAGTACATAACCATTTAATCCCTAGGACCACATTATCGCCTTCAATAGGAAGTAAATAGAAGGAAATGGAAAAGTCATAGTCTTGAGTGGATAAGGCAACATGTGGGCATAAGCCAGAGCAAACAATGTCAGCATTATTGCCTACCATTACTGGGAAGGCAGGAACAGGTTCTGTAGGCAGTTTAAGGTGGTTAATTATACGTGGTTGTAAAATATTACGAGAGCTATCAGAGTCAATTAGGGGACAGACTAGAAGGCCATAAATACAACATTGGAATTCTTAGGTTGGCGGGGAGGGTTAGCTAGTGAGGGCTTAAGGGGATAGTTGGAATTTGATGGCTTCTGAGTTGGAGGTAGAATTAGTAGGGTGTTCTGGTTCAGGCTTGGTGTTTGTAGGGTTAGGGTCATCGTCAGGCATTAGCAAGAGAAAACGACTAGTGGTACATTTATGGCCAGGGATAAATTTCTCATTGTAATTATAACAAAGGCCTAAGGATCGTCTTTCTTACATTTAGGCAGAGGTAAGGTGTTTGATGGGAAATGGATTGGTAATAGAAGATGAATAGGGTTTAGTAGAGGTATGATTGGGTTAGAGGGCTGGAGGGTTGAATGGGTATAGCGGGGCCTGTAATCTTTGAGCTTAGACTCAACTAATTTGGCGAGGCTAATGGCCTGGGTGATGTGAGTAGGTTGTACGATAGCCAATTCTCTTCTGATGTCAATATACAATCCTGATATACAGCAATTTAGAAGCATGTTAGGGGATAGGCCAATAACTCTATTAGAGAGCTTCTCAAATTGTGCATGATAATTAGTGATGGAGCCTTGTTGGTGAAGTTTAAACAACTCTGCTTGGTAATTCTCATATGTAGAAGGGCCAAGCGAAGCTTCAAGGCTCTAACAAATGAATGCCAATCAGTCAATTAACAATTGTGGTACATCCAATTGAACCAGCTGAAAGCATCTCCTCTTATTTGAAAGGCCACCATAGGTAAGCAAATCATGGGGTACTTAGAAAAACATAATTCATATTGAATATATATTGAATATTTGTATGAATATTTATACATATTAACATTCTTATAAATTACTATTATTATTATTTAGAATTACTAATAATTAATATGAATTTCTAGTAAGGAATGATATTTTGATTATATATAATAAAAATACCATATAAATTAATTAAATAAAATAATTAAAAAATAGAAATCATAAAAGGATAAGTTAGTCTATCCATAAGAGGAGATGGGATCATATGAAAAATATAACCGATTCTTTCCTTTGCTTCAGCTATTGGCTACCCGCCAGAAGTTCCAGGTTTAATATTAATATTTTAGCAACAAATCCAATAAATCTAAGTGTAGTGCTAGGTGTATTGATTTTTTTTGGAAACGGGGTGTGTATGAGTTTTTTATTTCAAAGAATATATTGGATCCAACCAACTGCACTTTTATTTTTTGATTTTTGGTTATAACTAAGAAAATGTACATAATCCCATAAATTACTTTTGAATAAATTGAATTTTGAATAAATTAAGAAAAAAATAGTTAAGAACCATAATATTTCATGATTAATTGATACATTTAATTTGATTCTCTATTAACCAATAATTTTAGACTATTACCATGGTTAAAGTAAAAATGTTTGAAGTCTAAATGCAGTGTAGTATTCTTTCTATCACAATGTTAATACAGAAATGAAAAAAAATGGTTTTAAAAAAATTGTTAAGAATTTTTTTGATATATAACATTCATATCGATAAATAAAATGACTTCAACCCTCTTTACGGTGAAAAATTAGAAAAATGATGAATTTGATCTTCCTTTTATACAATGTGAAATTGATTACCTATGTAAAAATTAATAAGATTTTTTTGGATTTGAAAAAAAAACAACTTTGGTGACAATTTTTTGTTTAGTCAAAAGAGTCCTCTGAATATTTTGGTCTTATTTTGGTAATCGTTTACAATATTTTTTTGAATCTTTTAAATATGGAAATTCAAAAAGTTTGATATATAAATTAGGGACAAGAAAGGTACTGAGAACTTAGTTATTGATCATCTATCTAGGTTGCCCTTTGAAAAAGAAGAGATAGATAATGTTGTTCCCATCAATGAATCTTTCCCAGATGAGCACCTTTTTAGTCTTGGTATCCAACAAGTCCCTTGCGGATTTTGTTAATTATATTCCTTGCGGTATCTTACCTCATGATCTTAGCTTTCAATAGATGAAGAAATTTTTGGCAGATGTAAAGCACTATTATTGGGATGAACCACTTCTCTTCAAGCGGTGTGTCGATGGATTAATAAGAAGATGTTTCCCCAAAGATGAGGTACATTCCATCTTGGAGCACTGCCATACTTCGCCATGCGGGGGACACATGAGCACCTCTAAGACCGCTTCGAAGGTACTTCAAGCCGAGTTCTATTGGCCTTATATATTCAAGGAGGCCCATAAGTATGTACTTACTTGTGATTCATGTCAACGTTCAAGTAATATTTCTAAAAGAGATGAGATGCAGTGAGTGGAGATTCCCCTGCGGAGAGCCGGATGAGGGGAGACCTTCACGTCCGGTTCGGAGGGCGGGGATATCCCGACCCTACTATCATTATGCCTTTGCAATGTTACTTGGTTTAACTCTATTAACACGAACCGATTTCCGCTATTCCGGGTTCTTATTGAGCGTAGCGAAATCAAGGTTTATTATAAAGTCAGTGAAGTTTCTATGGTGTTCTGGGGTATTGATTATATGGGATCTTTTCCTTCATCTTTTGGAAATAATTACATTTTAGTGGCTATGGATTACGTATCCAAGTGGGTTGAAGTAACTACTTCATCTCATGCAGATGCTAAAACCGTTATCAAGCTTTTCAAGAAAATAATTTTTCCAAGGTTTGAGGTCTCTAGGGTAGTAATTAGTTATGGGGGGTCACGCTTTATTGAGAAAAATTTTGAAAGTCTTTTGAAAAAGTATGCGGTGAAGCACAAGGTCGATACATCCTATCACCCTCAAATAAGTGGCAAAGTGGAAGTGTCCAATAGGGAGATTAAATAGATTTTGGAAAAGGTAATTAACACTACCTATAAGGATTGGTCTATTAAATTAGATGATTCCTTATAGGCGTACAGGACTTCGTATAAAACTCTCGTTGGCACTAGACCATTTAAGCTTGTGTATGGTAAACCATGTCATTTACTTATTGAGCTAGAACATAAATCCTTATGGGTTATAGAAATGCTTAATCTTGATCTCAAAGCTACAGGTGAGAAAAGGCTTTTGTATGTAAACGAGTTGGAAGAGCTCAGACTAGATATATAAAGAAAAAACCAAAAGATGGCATGAACAAAGGATATTGAGGAAAACCTTCAACTCAAGGGACAATGTTTTTATATTCAATTCAAGTCTGAAGTTATTCCCTGGAAAGCTTAAGATAAGATGATCGGGTCCATTCCAAGGGGTGAAAGCTTACCCCTATGGGACTATGGGTATATGGAGTGAGAAATCCAACACTTTTAAGGTTAATGGTCACACTAGTGCAAAAGTACCATTTCACATCGTAGTTTTCATCACGGTTTAACAAAAACAGATGTGAAATATAAGGGCGGTGGCATTTTTATAAATAAATAAAACTCAGATAAGATTTCACATCGGTTTTTACTAAAAACCGATGTGGAAAGGCATTTATCACATCGGTTTTTAAGAGGCCGATGTTAAAAATTTACGCGGTGGCAATTTTGAAATTATACACAAAGTTTTATAAACACTATTAGACAACGTTTTTTATAAAATCGATGTGGTAGGTAATATTTTTTCATTTTTAAAATAACGAATGTGAAGTACCATAAATTGTTTTCTTATATATATATATTATTTTAATTGAAAAAAATTAAAGTTATATGTTACATTTTATTTGAAAAAAAATTTTAAATTTTAAATTTTTTCATTAATCACATCGGATTTTTGATAACCGATGTGGAAATCAACCGTTCTAACATCGGTTTTCCTTTAAAAACCGATGTGGTAAGTACCCTATCTTAATATTTTTTCGTTTTTTATTAATGCGAAATACTCTATGTTTTTTTCTTATATATATATGTATAATTTATTTATTTGAAAAAATTTAAGATGCAAATTATTCACATCGGTTTTTTGATGAACCGATATGGTAGCATGTTCTAACATCGGTTTTCTTTAAAAACCGATGTGGTATAGTACCCCATCTTAATATTTTTTCTTTTTTATATTAATGCGAAATACTCTACGTTTTTTTCTTATATATATATAATTTATTTTATTTGAAAAAATTTAAAGTTCAATATGTATAAACAACAAATTTTTCAAATCGGTTTTTAGTAAAAACCGATGTGGTATATTTTATTTTAAAAAATTTAAACAGCAATTTTCAAATCGGTTTTTAGTAAAAACCGATGTGGTACATTTTATTTTAAAAAATTTAAACAGCAATTTTTCAAATCGGTTTGTTTTAAAAACCGATGTGGTATATCACAAATAAATTAACGCACGTGCACTTAAAAATTCACCGAGGTATGCAACATCGGTTTTTGTTAAAAACCGATGTGGAAGCTTTTTGGAAAATTTATAGCGGGATTGAAAATTGGAATGGAAAACCTGCAGGACAGCAACGATTTGTTTTTCATTACCCTTACGCGACAGCAACCATTGAAGCTCATAGGTAGACATACCCTTCCGCGACAGCAACCATTGTTTTTCCAGTGCCCTTACGCGATAGCTTTGAAGCTCATCGGTTACCTTTGTGCCGTCTCCATTACCCTTCCGCGACAGCAACAAATCATCCACAACAATTATTCAACTTCTCCATTCTCCATTTCGTGATAGCAACACGTTCTTGAAGTATCTCAACCTTCTCCAACCGTGTGCCTCTCTCAACCCTCTTCTCTTCATCTTCTTCAATTCCATTGTTGTGAGCTTCTTAAACTCCATTGTTGTGAGCTTCTTATTCTCCATTTTCGCTTTTAACATGTATGTTAAAATGCCCAAGAGAACTTGAGTTGTGTTGAACATGGTTATTTGCTTTGAACATTTGTATGTGTGTATGGTTAAGGTTGAGTGGCTTGAACATGTTTCTTAAAATTCCTATGAGAACATGTTTGTTAAAAGGTCTAGTTGAACTTGAATTGTGTTGAAAATGGTTATTTGCTTTCAACATGTGTATGTGTGTATGGTTGAGGTTGAGGTTGAGTGCATTGAACATGTTTCTTAAAATGCCTAGGAGAACTTAAATATAAAGTTTGGTATGTTTGTGTTAAAAATGGTGTGTATGAAGGTGTGTTGGATATGGTTCTTTTTTGTGTAGATGTGCAAGGTATGCATGGCTCTTTTGCTTTTAACATGTTTGTTAAAAGGCCTAGTTGAACTTGAGTTGTGTTGAAAATGGTTATTTGCTTTTAACATTATGTTGTTTAATTCAAACCGTGATTTAGGGAGGCATTAATGTCCATTGATGTTTTGTTGTTGATTTTAGAACATTAGTACCAATGGATCGGAGTTGGATTAATGCTAGACGAACAAGTAATGAGTATGCAGTCGGGGTGGAAGCTTTTTTGGAATTTGCTAAAAGAAATGTTCTTAACAATAATGGGAGATTTTATTGTCCATGTGTGAAATGTTTGAATGTAAAACGATTAAGTGTTGAGGAAATTAGAGATCATGTCATATGTCATGGGTTTTGCAAGAATTATACAACATGGACATGGCATGGGGAATTGATGTTGATACCAATTGTGTCTGAAGCAGAAGAAGTGAATGAAGAAATGAATGATGGGTTGGAAGACATGATACGTGACATTGGACGCGAATCATTTGAAAGAGCACATGTGTATGATAATTTAACTCAAGATGCGGATTAGCCTTTGTATCCGGGGTGTAAACTGAAACGACTGGAAGCAGTGTTAAGGCTAGTTAATCTGAAGGCGAAGAATGGATGGACTGATAAAAGTTTTACTGAATTACTTAGGTTGTTGCAACAGGAAATACTCCCAGAAGGGAATACACTACCTAATCGTACCTATGAAGCAAAGAAGGTTATATGTCCTATGGGTATGGACTATAAAAAAATACATGCATGTCCGAATGACTGCATCTTGTATAGAAAAGAGTATGAAAAGCTGCATGAGTGTCCTGTATGTGGTGAATCACGATATAAGGTGAAAAATGGTGAATCTGGTGATGATGTGAGTACCAAAAATCCTCCTACAAAAGTTTTATGGTATTTACCAATAATTCCAAGGTTCAAACGATTGTTTGCCAACAAGAATGATGCAAAAAGTCTTAGGTGGCATGCTGAAGAAAGGAAACTAGATGGAAAGCTTCGTCATCCAGCAGATTCTTTACAATGGAAGAAGATTGATCAGTTATTTCCTACTTTTGGCAAGGAACCCAGAAATCTTCGGCTTGGACTTGCTACAGATGGAATGAATCCTTATAGTAGCCTAAGTAGTATACACAGTCCATGGCCTGTTTTGTTGGTTGTCTACAATCTATCCCCTCAACTATGCATGAAACGAAAGTACATCATGTTGTCTATGATGATTTCGGGCCCTAAACAACCAGGGAATGACATAGATGTATATTTAAGGCCCTTGATTGAAGACTTAACAATGTTGTGGGAGGAAGGCATAGATGTATTTGATGCGTACTCTTGTGAATACTTCAAGTTACGTGCCATTATCTTTTGTACCATAAATGACTTCCCAGCATATGGTAACTTAGCCGGATATAGTGTTAAAGGACATAAGGCATGTCCTATATGTGAAGAAGGAACATGTTACCATCAAATGTATCATGGAAAGAAAACAGTTTACCTTGGGCATAGGAGATTTCTCAGACATGATCACCCGTATCGTAAATTAAAAAAAGCTTTTCATGGATCTCAAGAGAATGTAATTGCTCCTGTGGCGTTGACAGGAGATCAGGTTTATGAAAAGGTAAAGGACATCAATGTTGTCTTGGGAAAGAAGCAGAAGCGTCAGGCTACAGAAAAAAATGTATGGAAGAAAAGATCTATCTTTTTTGACCTCCCTTATTGGCCTTCTCTTGATGTAAGACATTGTATTGATGTGATGCATGTGGAGAAAAATGTATGTGATAGTGTTATTGGAACACTCCTTAATATCCAAGGAAAGACAAAGGATAGGGTGTCTTCTCGTCAAGATATGGTTGACATGGGTATACGGGATTCCTTGGCTCCAATAACTATAGGTCAGCGGACATACTTGCCACCAGCTTGTCATACATTGTCAAAAAATGAGAGAAAAAGTTTGTGCCAATGTTTACATGGAGTGAAAGTGCCACAAGGCTATTCATCAAATATCAAAAAACTTGTTTCAATGAAAGACCTCAAATTAATTGGTTTAAAATCTCATGATTGCCATGTGTTAATGCAACAATTATTACCAGTGGCTATTCGTGACATTTTGCCCAAGAATGTCAGAGTGACCATAACCAAGTTATGTTTTTTCTTCAATGCTATATGTAGTAAAGTGATTGATCCTGGGAAATTGGTTGAGTTACAAAATGATGCAGTGGTTATATTGTGCCAATTAGAGATGTATTTTCCACCTTCTTTTTTTGACATCATGGTGCACTTAATTGTTCATCTAGTCAGGGAGATTAGTATTTGTGGCCCAGTTTATTTGAGATGGATGTACCCAATTGAGCGATATATGAAAATTTTAAAGGGGTATATGAAGAATCAGTATCGTCCGGAAGCTTCTATTGTTGAAAGATATATTGCAGAAGAAGCTATTGAATTTTGTACTGATTATTTGTCAGGAGTGGACTCAATTGGAATACCGAAGCCTCGCTTCAGAGAAGAAAGTACAGGAAATGGCATTCGGGGTTTCTCTGTTAAGAGTAAGCCACGTGAGGAGGTCCTACAAGCACATTTGTACATCTTGAACAACACTGATGAGGTTCTACCATACATATCTAGGCACAAGAATATTATCAAGGCAAAAAACCCTCGCATGACTGAAAAATGGTTGGTGAATGAGCATAATAAAACTTTCCTTAATTGGTTTAGAGGACAAGTGGTGAATGATGACACTGCCTCAGAGACATTGAAATGGCTAGCAAGCGGTCCTAACTTTGATGTTGTGTGTTGGAGTGGCTATTACATTAATCATTACACCTTCTACACCAAGTCTCAGGATGACAATAGTCGGGTGCAAAATAGTGGTGTGATGATAGTGGCTGAATCCATTCATTTTTCCAGTGCAAAGGATAAGAATCCAATTGTGGCATCCATCCCCTATTATGGAGTCATTGAGGAGATTTGGGAAGTTGACTATGTTAAAATTAGAGTTCCCGTTTTCAGATGTAAGTGGGTTGATGGTAACACTGGTGTAAAGACAGATGAAATGGGGTTTACCTTGGTGGAACTTAACAAAGTAGCGCATGAGGATGAGCCTTTCATCATGGCATCCCAAGCAAAACAAGTTTTTTACATAACTGATCCTTCTAACAAAAGGTGGTCAGTTGCACTTCATGGAAAATGTTTGGTGGATATCGATGAGAATCATGGTTCAACACTTGATATTGTAGAGACTCCTCCCTTCTCATCTAGCATGCCAACATTATGTGATGATGATGAAATAGACAATGTCCATGCCATCCGTAATGATCATCAAGAAGGGATTTGGGAGCATGTAATGGACACTTCTTAAGTTAGTTATCAAACTTGTTTCATATTATTGCATTTATATTATTTAACCATGTAATTGACAATTATTTTATTTTCTTTCAACAGGGAAATGGATGATCATCCTGAGAGTACATCAAACACCCAGGGGACTTGTCGGAAGAGTAGGGGTACCACACGGATGAGGGAGCTAGTAGCTACACGTGGTGGTGGTCAAAAAATCGCCATCCAATTTGATGAGGTAACTTGGAACCCTATTGGAGAAAACAGGGATAAATTTGTTAGCTTTGTAGCCTTACTTGCACGGAGCAAGGTTAGCATCTTGAATGATAAGTGGAAGGATGTAGATGCATGTGTTAAGGAGCAAATTTGGGAGAGTATAACGGTATGTTGTTATTTATAAGTAATTCTACTATAATTTTGAAATGTTTTGTTATATTTGATAATGTTATATTATATCTAATGTAGCTCACATATGATGTCCCCAACAACACCACTTTGAAGAAGAAATTACTAACATTTTGTAGTGAGCGTTGGAGAGCTTTCAAGACATATCTAGCAACTAATTATATTTTTGGGAATATGAGGGACAAAGTTCCATTAGAGGATTATCCATGGATCGATGAAGACACATGGAAATCATTTGTTGAGATTAGGACAGATTCGGCCTTCCAGGTAGGTTCAATTACTTGTTTCGTTATTATTAGAATTTAAAAGTTATTCTATATAATAACATTTATTTACATATCATTAATGACAGGAGAAAAGAAGAGTTGCACAAGACATTCAAAAGAAGAATTGTTATCCTCACTTGTTATCTCGTGGAGGGTATAAATTGTTAGAAAAGAAGATGATGGAAGAGAAGTTGAAACAGAGGCAGGAAGCTTCTGGGTCTGATCCTACTGCTGTCATCTCTCCACCATCTCCTCCACTACGACATGAAAAATGGAAAAAAGCTAGACAAAAGAAACCAGGAATCTACACATCCGAGGAAACTCGTGTTGTTGCTGAGACGATTGTGAGCATTCATAATTAATTATCATTTTATCATGTCATTCAATTTATTCATGAACGTAATGTTATATTTTTTGCAGGATTCTTTGGAACAAAGAAGCTCAGTTGGTGAATTTATGGCATCTGGACGAGAGGACATATTGACTACCGCCTTAGGGCGGCCAGAACATAGTGGTCGTGTTCGAGCATGTGGACGAGGGGTTGGTCTAAAGACATATTTTGGACATTCAGGACGACAGAATACTATCAGGGATGAGAAAAAAGTTAGGAAAGATCTAAAGATGGAGCTTAGAGAGGAACTGAAACATGAAATTCTCCAAGAGCTAGCCCGTATGCAACAACCTTCACAAGTTCCTGAACGACCACCGCAAACGCCTTCACATCCTGTACTCTTAAGCACAAAAGGGAGTTGTGCTCCAGATGATTTATCTCCACAAGATTATGCTCATGTCCCAGACCGATGCAAGCTTTATGTTGATCATCCATACCGTTTGGTGGCAGTTGGCAATGTGTATAATTTTGGGTCTACCATCCACCATAAGCAAATAAATAATGATCATGTGAGGGTATCAATTGATAGGATTAAGGAAGCAGATGTTGCATTACCTATTCCCACAGATGAAGTATGTACAGTGGGGGAAGCCTTTAAGCACTTCATCTTGTGGCCCAGAAGACTAGTTAAAATTATATCGGAGGATGAGGTATGAAATTCCATGAATAATACCTGTTTAATTATATCCACTATTAGTTATATATGATTTTATTAATACTTATTCATGTTTAATTGTGATTTATTAGGCCAATGTTGATGTGGTTAAGAAAGTTACACAAAAACAACCTTTACAAGAAACAAATGAGTATAGTGATCCACTTGGGAGGTTGTGTTTTGTAGCAATGAATCTTGGATCTGAAACAATACAGTTGGAACTAGATGCTAGTGCCATAGGCAAGGACTCTCCAATCTCTTTCTTTATTACCCAGCAAGATATTTTGGAATTTCTAATGGGAAAAGAGATGCTAAACATATCTGTGCTCCAGTTATGGTTGATGTGAGTTTATTACTAGTTAATTTTTTATATGTCTAAAGCAAATACATATGTGTGATCCAATTATGTTTGTTTATATTTTAGGTATTTGCACAACCTTTGCAATATTAATGGATGTCATGATTATAGCTTCCTTGAGCCTGAGCACATCCAAGACACAGGAAATAGTGTAGATCACATCCGGGCATATATTCAACATAGGATATCCACAAGTTCTCATGACTTTTTTTTAGCTCCATATTATGAATTGTTAGTACAACCTTAAATTTCAAGTATTATTATACATGTGTTTTTGTGTAAACTTCCTCATTTCTTTTGTGATCTGACAGGAACCATTGGCAATTGATCATTATTTGTCCCAAACAAAATGTTGTTGTCTTCTTTTGCTCATTATGGAAACAACCAGGGAAAAACATTAAGGGTGCTATTAACTTGTAAGTGTTTTGTTAACTTGTAGGTATTTTGTTAACTTGTAGGTGTTCTTGAGAATTCTTGAATGTTAACTTGTTGGTTGTTTTTATACTATAGAGCCTTGGATGCTTGTAATCTTTTGGGAGGGTCACGACCTACTAGGAAGAAGGTTGAATGGATAATCCTAAGAGTAAGTCACTCTATGTTACATTAACTCTATGTTGCCTTTATGCCTAGACATGACTTGATGAGGTTTAAGAATTTGATGCAAAGTTTACTTGTTCCTAATTTCAGGCTAATAAACAATCATCGGGCAGCAACCATTGTGGTTATTATGTCATGGGGCACATGCTCAATGTCATAATAGGGAACATTAAGGATAATTGGATACAGGTATTGAAATGGTTTAAAGAAGGAAGCATTTTCTAGTAATTAAATGCATATTCTAACATCACATACTTGTAGGTTTTTAGCAACAAGGAACCATTCACTTCTGATGAAATTGATGTGGTTCGTAAGCGTTGGGCAACATATCTTCTTCAAGTAGCTAGATTATGATCAACACAAGTGTTTAAATTTTGTATATATTATGTATGAAATTCTGACCTAAACTATGTATAAAACAATGTTTGGTGTTATATATATATTGATTGACATATGATTTTAATTGGTGTTGATATATTTGTTTTCTATGTGTTGTATAAATGTATGCCTAGGAATTGACATGAAAAATTAATATAGTCGGGATGAATGCTGAAATCATATGTCCAGGTTTCTTTAAAAAATTCGTATATAATGAAACAATAAAAAAAAATTTTGAAAAAAACATGTTTTCACATCGGTTATTATAAAACCGATGTTATAAGTCTAAATCCACAACGGTTTGTCTAAAAAACCGATGTGGTAAGTTCCAAATTCACATCGGTTTCCCTAAAAAAATGATGTTACATTCTCTATTTCACAACGGTTTTCTAAAAACCGATGTTATAAGTCTAAATCCACAACGGTTTGTCTAAAAAACCGATGTGGTAGGTTCCAAATTCACATCGGTTTCCCTATAAAAATGATGTTACATTATCTATTTCACAACGGTTTTCTAAAAACCGATGTTATAAGATCATTTTTCACAACGGTTTCCATTAAAAACCGATGTTATATATCCACGTTTTCACATCGGTTTTCTCAAAAAACCGATGTTACATCCATTTTTCACATCGGTTTAAAAACTGATATGAAATGTCCTTATATTTCACATCGGCCAGATCCACATCAGTTTGAAAACCGATGTGAAAAGCCCAAAAAAACCGATGTTAAATGTCTTTTTTGCACTAGTGTCAAAGGCTAAAGAACTATATAGTCAGAGATCTCGTTCAACAAGCTAGCATCCAAAGCTTGTCTAAACCTTGATTAAGCAAAAGCATTGGGAAGGTCTAGCTATAGACCATAAATTTAGTGCTTACGGGGAGGTAACCCCACATTTATGAAAATAAAAGAAAAAAAGAGGTGGTTGATTTGGTGGATTGAAGGGGTCTTACAGAAAAAGAAGTTTGGAGTTAGAAATTGAAGAGAGATTAAAGAAAAAGAATAAAGAGTGTCAAGAAGACAAATTTGGGGTGGCATTAAAGAGGTTGAAGGTAAGAAAGGAGGGAAATATTTGGACAAAATAGAATACTCCATGACCAAGCCAAGCTTTGAACCATGGCCATGGTTTCAGCTGTTCCAAATTGCACAAAAATACATTTTTAGAAATGGAATGTTCCATGGCTAGACCATGCTTTAAACCATGGCCATGGTTTCATTTATGGCAAATGTAGCATCCTATTTTTAATAATAGTCCCATTTTGTAAATTATGAGGTATAGAAGGTCTATAAGTGTTAATCAATGAATAAAACACTCTATGGATGGTATATAATACTCCAAAAATTTTATTTTTGGGTATAATTATAGGATTTACATAGACCTTTAATGATAAGATTCATTTTCCGAGTGAAACATGCCTTAGAAAGGACTGTCCGAGTGAAAAAGGCACCCTGTTCCGAGTGAAAGAGAAAAATTCCGAGTAAAGGTAGAGATTCCGAGTGAAGGATGAAATTCCGAGTGACAAAGAAGAATTTCGAGTGAAGGTTGTGTTTTTCCGAGTGGAACATGCTGAGAGGGTTTATTCCGAGTGAAACACCTTCAAATGACTCATTTCCGAGTCAAATACCCCAGAAAGACTCAATTCTAAGTCAAGTATTTTCCAATGACTCAATTTTGAGTCATACATTGTTAGGCGTTTCCATCTCTGAATAAAAGTTTCCCGAGTGCTTCATTTCCGAGAGGAGAGCAAAGGAAAATTCGTTTCCGAATGGAGCTTATGCATATGGCTTCTTTTCTGGTGAAAGCCTTAAATGGTTCCGAGTGAAGAACAATTCAAGGAAGGTTAGCCTGTGATGCCAAGAGATGAATAACCGAGTGAGTCTCATGTATATAAGCCAAATTCCGAGTGAGACTCGTATGTATGGGCCTTTTTTCGAGTGGTAATGGACCTGATGGACTCTGAGTGAAACGTAGTTGAAGAAGTTGGTTTGATCTTGACTAAGTAATGATTAACCGAGTGAAACCCGAGTGGGAAATACTTCTATATTCCTAAGTGTTGATATCCGAGTGAAAAATATTATACATATTCCGAGTGAATCATGTAACCCGTATTCTGAGTGACTAAGTAATGGCTGTGTCTGAGTGAGATTTGACTGTGATGCTTGTCTCTGATGAATGAATGGTTAAGTTATTCCTCAGATGAGAAAGGGTATGAATACCGAGTGAAGATCAAATGGGCGTTGGTCGGTCTTGGAATTAATTGCTGAGTGAAAGACTACAGGAGAGAAGAATTCAGTTTCTAATTCACCGAGTGAGAACTGATTAAGAAATAAGTCGGTAAGGAAAGAAATTGCCGAGTGATGGTCGATCTGATGTTGAGTCAGTTCTTGAAGGGAAATGTTGAGTGAATGATGATCAGTAAGGATTATTTTACTGAGTGGAAATCAGGGTGTTGGGAATCGGTTTTAATTGATTTTACCGAGTGCACAATCGAGTAGAATGAGTCGGTTTGTAGTAATCTGCCAAGTGACAAGCCAAAGAGTGTGGATCGGTCTGGAAGATTTAATTGAATGAAAGACTGCTTGTGATGACTCGGATTTAGGATAAATAGCCGAGTGATAGATTATGTGGGTGTGAGTCGGCTCTGACTGACTGAGTTGAATGAAAATGGATCAGTTTAAACTCTTATGCCAAGAGGGAAGCCGAGTGTGAGATGACTCGGACTTGAGTGATGATGCCAAGTAGACAGATTGAGAGTTGACTCGGTCTTGCTGAGTGAAAAACTGAGTGAAGAATGGCTCGTGCCGAGTGAAAACTGAGTGAGAAGGACTCGGATTTCCTTCTTTTCACATTACTGACAATTTCCAGTCAGCATGGGTAGGATTCCAGTCGGCTTAGAGGCTAACCGAGTGGATTCCAGTCGGTATTCAGTGCAAGAGTAACTTTTTGACTCCTTTCTTGTCTCTTATGCATATTTTAATGCATCTAAACCCATTATTCACCCCTAGTATGTAGGACGGCCAGAAGTGGACCATTATAAGCCCACTTTCTTATTTAATTCCCATTATCAACGCAGTAACAGCACTAAACATCCACTCAAGGGAAAGTTGTTCCCCACTTGTCCTTACATTATTAACATTGCTTCTGCTCAGACCTACCTTCAGAGAACAAGGCCAGTATACCTTCTTCCTCTCTTTTACTCTTCTTCCTCAATACACCTTTGAACAGGAGCAAGGACAGCAAGGAGACCATTTTTCAGTCAGCAAACCAAGTAAGAGGGGACAGGGTTGTGAATAACTATGAAATGGGTAGAATTGTATGCTGTTCTAGGATTCCAGCTTTAATTTCGTATATTGTTGCTCAGTTTTGAAATTAAAAACGTGTGAATTTGATTCTGACTTCTTCATGAAAGTTGTAGATATTTTTGTTATCTGAATTTTGAAACTTGAATCAATTAATTTGGATATGTATAGTAAACGTTATAGCCAAAGTACTACAGCATGTCCCAGTGGAATATTTGTCCTATGTTCTGTGTATATATTGATAGTATGGGACTTATACATGCATAATCAGCCTTTGATATCTTCATGAAAGTTGTAGATATTTGTGTTTTGGATCTGTATAAAGTCGTTTCAAGTCAAAATGATTTTTGTAGCTCGCGTTATGCCTAAAATACTGAAGTATGTCCAAGCTGTAAATCTGTTAACTTGAGATACGTATTTTATTTTTAAACCTGGGAACTTTGTGGTGAGAATTAGTGATTGGTGTCTCCATCAAAGTTGTATATCTTCTTGTTATGTGAATTTTGAGACCTGAACCGACTGAATTGGATATGTATAGCATGAGTTATGATCAAAATACTATAGTATATCCGATTGAAATACTTATCTTGTGTTTTGTGCATATATGAATATTCTGGGAATTATACATATGTTTTTAGACTTTGATATCTGCATGAAAGTTGTATATATTTATGTTAGGAATCTATAGAAAGTGGTTTTGAGTTAAAAAGATTCTTGTATCTCTAGATATGCTCAAAATACAGAAGTATGTTCATGATGAAAATCTGTTAACTATGAAATCCGAATCTTACTTTTAAAACTGGGAATTTTGTGGTGAGAATTAGTGGTTGGTGCCTTCATGAAAGTTGTAGATATTTGTGTTAAGAATAATTTAGAACTGGTTTCATGCCAAAAAAATTTTTGTAGCTCCAGAAACATTGAAAATACTAACCTGTGTACATTTTAAAAATCCTCTTTGAGGCAGTTTTGTATTCTATGAATAAGTGATGTTTCTGTTTAGAATTTGAATTTATGGTCTTCATGAAAGTTGTATATATTTATGTTATTGATCTATAGAAAGTAGAATCACATGAAAAGGATTTGAATTGTTCAAGTTATGGCTGATGTACTAGAATATGTTGCTGTTTGAAACGCTGAAACTTACTTATAATGGTTATTATGAATGAAAAGGATATTTTCTCTAAGGGTAACAATTTATTATTAAACTCTTGAGTGATTATGAATTATTATTGATGTTGTTGAGTGTCCAATGAGTATCATACAGTTGTATATTTTGGTGGTAGATAATTATGAATGATTAAATTTATATATATACATGAATGCCTTGTGGTTATTGTTACATGTGGTTGAAACAGTAAATCCATGATTCGAAAAATTATTATATGTGATGTGTCCTTTGAGGACTTGTGGTTTTCCAAGTGGTTTTGGAAATATTAATATCATGGTATGTTAAATGATAAAGAGAATTAAAGGCATTCATGCATCATAAGCATTTGGACGCACCATGGAATTTTAGGGGTTCCATGATTGTCTACCCTGGTGGGGGGTTACTCTATGATGAGTTAAAGCCCTATTTTTGCGGTGTGTTGGTCATGGGGCTGTAGGGATCCATGACTGTATAAATTCCTACCAATGTGTTGGTCATGGGGCTGTAGGGATCCATGACTGTATAAATTCCTACCAATGTGTTGGTCATGGGACTGTAGGGATCCATAACTGTATAAATTCCTACCAATGTGTTGGTTATGGGGCTGTAGGGATCCATGACTGTATAAATTCCTACCAATGTGTTGGTCATGGGACTGTAGGGATCCATGACTATATAAATTCCTACCGATGTGTTGGTCATGGGGCTGTAGGGATCCATGACTGTATTAATTCCTACCGATGTGTTGGTCATGGGGCTGTAGGGATCCATGACTGTATTAATTCCTACCGGTGTCTCTATGAGACCTTTTTACTGCAGTATTCCCACCAAACCAAATGGATCCAGCATAACATCATTTGACTAAATTAAAGACTTATTAAATATAAATGAACTTGTTTGGCATATTCATCATATCATTATGGTTTGTTGATTGTGTTTGTGCAATTTTATTTATTTTATATTTATTCTATATTCTGTCTCACTCTTACATTAATTTTTACAGTGAATGCCACGCAGAATGAAGAGTGATGCCATGATTGATGCTTATATGAATTATTACTTGGACTTTGATTTTATGGGTTGTAATAAGTATAAAGTATCATGTACCGTTATTTTCTAAATCGTTTTCGCTACTTAAATGTTTTCTTGAATTTAATTATTCACGACTAGTATGTATGATAATATTCCGCAATTATCAACTATTACGTGAACTCTGAATTTAATTCATGAATTTTAAAATGATCTTTTAAAAACGCGAAAAATTTATTCGGAAAATTATACGGGACGTTACAGTAAATACATTCAAAAAAAAGTTATTTCAGAAAAAAGAGAGAGAAGAAAGAGTAAAATTTTTTTGGCCAGAACATTCCACAGTCGTGGTTTATGTGAACACAGAACATGCCCCTTTTTTTGTTTTTAAAGCCAAATTTCCCTTATTTCCTTCATTCCATCTTCTTCCTTAAGTGTGCTTTATTCGTCCCCACCTCCCTCCAAAGCCCATTGTATGACATCTCTCAGTCAACTAAGACAATCCTTACTTGGTTGCCACAGTTGACTAAGAATGGCACACAAAAGTTATAAAAGTGAGGAAGAGTATTTTTTGTTAGTAATAAACATGAAACCTAAACATGGTGGATCATCATATGTCAATAGTAATAACATCAGTTTATTACGAAATCTAACAAGGTGTACATACTCAAATGAAGTCAAGGGCTCACTGGCTCTTATATGGCAAATACAACTCAACTACTTAGTACAAAAGATAATCGAACTGTCCTAGTGACAATCCTCCCTAACTCAAGCATCAGTCCGACTCAGATTCCTCATCATCAACAGGGTTGAGAGGTCTCTCACAAGGCCAACGTGCTCTAGGGCCTTGACTCCTAAAACAAATAGAAGCGGTCCTAATCAGATCGTTAGCTACCCGGCTCATGTCTCCTTTCACCCCAATGTCGTCGTATTAGAAACGCGTGTAAACATGACGAAAGAAGTTAGGAGATATGTCTCACTCGTAACGGGATAAGAAGTTCTCCATCAGCGGTGAATCTCGTACCTTTTCTTCATCTTGTTCTATCAGGTTGTCCTCGGGCTCTTCATCTGAGTCTTCCTCTGGATCCTCATCCTCAGTTGGTTCCTCTGGCTCAGGAACATACTTTGGGGTAGGAGATTGAATAGCACGAGGCTCGACCCTGAGAGGGCCAGGCTCTTGATGGAAGCTTATCTTAGAAAGATTAGATTGGGACTCGTCCTCTACCATCTACTGGAAGAAGGTAAGACTTCTAGCACAAGGAAGCTCTCTATACCTCTAGATTGTGCTCTCTATAACCTTAATAGGCTCAACTGGGATTTCCTTGGGAACAGGAGGAAGATTTCCACTAGTTATTGTGTCATGAGCTCGTTGTTGGTGTCTCGGTCCACAAACAAGACTAACCAAAATGTAAAGGTGAAATCTCATCCCTACTTGTCCATCTCTCATTAGGAGGTTCGTCATTTCTGACTAACTCCCCTCACCACACTTATTGACATATCACACAAAGATTCAGGAATTATCCCCCCTACACATACACGTAACATGATCATCACTTGTCATCTAGCAGTCCATAGTCACACTTTATAATCTAACTATTTCTTATTACATCAAACCCTACTATGCCTCATATGATTCAGTCCATAATCAATTCATTCTATGACTCATAGATAAAACGATCACATGGAAATCTAATCATCACACAGGGTACAACACTCATCCAGTCAAGCAGATAACACAATACAAATTCATTTAAATTTCATATATGCACACAGAAGAGCTTTGCAATCATAAACATAATAAGCACCCAAATTCATAAATCCTATCATCAGTTAATATCATACCATACTCCTAACCACATATGAAATCACCAGACAGAAATTAAGTTCACAACCATCAAGTCAAATGGGATTAGTCAATCACATTCCATGCATGAAGTAGATCAATTATGATCATACTCTTTACTTAAATTTCATGTTGCAAATGGGGCCTATCCATCTCATCATCATCACCATATATGCACAGTATGTTTACTAGGAGGAACAACTACCGTGGTAAATAAGTGCAGTCAGAGTCATTTCGAGTTTTTTTTATCAACTAGGTACATGGACCACAGCCCATCATCATCATAATGGATCCAATCCTCACACCTTGGGCATGGCAACATAACCAGAACTCGCGCTACATGGCTATAGTAACCTATCGTATGAGTCAAGGTATCCTCAGGCTTGTCACAGCTATCCAACACCGGGTGCTACACTGGGTCACTTAGACGTCTGAACCCGAGATTACCACCAAGGTTCGTTAGCTTGGAACCGCAACGCTTGGTTCTCCAGTGTAACCCTCACTGTAATGGAACTGGCCACGATTTCCACACATCTCAACAACTATGCAAATGATGCATGAATTTCATTATCTCTTTCTTAATTCTCATCATTACACCTAGTCACCGATTAGGGTCCCTACATCAATTGTTTGTTGTCCTTAAGAGTGTACATTCATGCTTCTTATCTCATTCCCAACTCATCCTCAAACTTATTTCGCAACACACCAAGATCATGGAAAATAAACCATAATTAACTTAAATCATCATTTTCTTAAAACTTCTTAAATATAAAAATATACCTTTCCAAAAATATAAGCCTTAAGGGATAAATTTAATATCTTGAATGTAAAGAGTTCCAAAAAATCATTTGACCATTAAAATTCTATACTTATAAAACAATAACGAAAACATTAGAACCGTCCAAAGATACAAAATACTTTAAAATCACTAACACACCAAATTCTTTATTTTCAACCATCAATTTTTCATAATTAAGGACAACAACCATTACGCGCTCACATCCTTATCCTTTCCACACTCAGGGTATTATTCATATATTCATACCATTAAATCCATCATCATTAAATCATAGGGGTAAGGGCATTACGTCCATTTATCACACATTTTCTTGAAAACACAACCTCATTCATTATTACCATCGTATTTTATTTCACGAACCCTATCGGGACTTCTGGCTCATTTCTTATTATCATCGTTCATCAATTACTTCATCATATTGACTTTCATAGAATTCTTAAGTTAGTCACATTCCACAGACAACATCATCCATACACATTTACATGACCAAACATCATCAAAATTCTGTAGAATTCAGCAAGCAATTCAACACATATTCATTCATTATCAACAATTAATTTCAACATCCAACCTTACGCAATACACACTAAGTGTATCATGACAATATTTCACCTATTTGTTCCCATATCAAACCCTTCACCATAATCATGAATCCACCATAGTAAATCAAACACCTTAAACCACCAAATTAACAATTATACACACCCTAACTCGTCGATTAGTAACATCATACTCATACAAAATCACTCAATATCTCAAAACATACATGTCAAAATATACCATATACTATATATATATATATATATATATATATATATATATATTCTCCTATTATTAACCTTTGCATCCAAAAATTTTAATACAAGATTTGATTCTTCTACTAACTTAAAACTTAACAACCTTGCACCAAAATCCTCTTTTCTTTAATTAACGTAACTAGGTAGCCAATCTTCACTAATTTTTTTATATACTTAAAACCTTACATTAATTACTAGTCTGTGTACTAATTTACTCAAGGTTAGTAAATATTTATTTAATTTGATTAATTACTAAATTTTCACCAATACTTATTTAAGTCCTTAAAAAAATTCAGTATTCTATCATTTCTTATTTCCTTAGTGAAATTAAATCTTCTCTTTACACTTGTGCCAATTTTCTTTACTCTAAAATCCTTAACTAATTAATTTCATCACCAAGAAAATAAAATCTTCCTAAATCCTTTTTAAAAAATTTATTACATAAATATTTTTGCAAAATTTTTTAATTAGTTCTTCAGTTTATTTAATTCACAATAGTTCAATGCAAGGAAATCACTTAAGGTCTTTTATGGCTACTTTTAACACTTGCAGAATCTAGTTTTAACACCATCAGTTTTAAGTTTTCTACACCTGTTGTCCTTAACTTTTAACACTTACAGATTCTGATTTTTAACACCCCCTATTATTTATTTTAACATATACTATTTCCACCTTTTTACATTTTTCGTTTTGGACTTTTAACACCTGTTACTTACAGCTTTTAACACCTACTAATTTCAACATTTTACACCTGCTAACTCAGTTTTTAACACCTATTGTTGACAACTGTTAACAACATTTCACTTTTGATATTTCTTACAAATTTTAGACAAGATGAATCATCATACACATTGACAATACCTACCGCTAGCTTGTTCAACATACATAAGTATTTTTAATTATTCATAATCTTATAAAACTCATTAAACCAACATTTTTCAAGCATAAAAACACTATATTTCCATTCATACCTTACGGCAACAAGCTATACAAAATTATCAAATTCCCAAGGCAACAAACCCTAACATACATGCACACATACTTAATAAATAAAAACCCAAAATCATCCACAACTTTATAGGACTCATCAACTTATATTTTTTTCAACCAACAACACAACCATGCACCAAAGGCCATTCGACCATAACTCCATCACCACACAAGGCCATTAATTTTTCAAAGTATGAATTTGTAACAAGTACACACGTCTAAATCCATGACCATTATAAACATGCATGCATCACCAATGCCACCAAATCATTAAAAACCATAACCATGCCTCTAAAAATTTCAAAACCAACATGGAAATGTTTCACACATCATCCATCATAACCAACACCATAAACACACACTCTTAAGTCCAAAATCAATATTCATACACATGTATCATCAATATCACCAAACCTTCAAGTTCACGAAACTCACATACAATGGTACAAACACATTCTTTATCATTTCAAACACATTATACAAGGGTTGGATCAAGGTTTAATATGAGAGTCCCCCTTTACCTTATGTTGTCTAGGTCGCAGGTTTGAGAGAGAAGAGGATAGTGTTTTGCCTTGATTCTTGGTACTTACAAACCTTCCAAAGCTTTAAAATGATGATCCAAGTTATTGCCTTAATGAAATGAAAAACAAAAACCTTACTTTGGCCAAGAGGGTACTGTTAGGTTCAAAGTGAAAAAGAAAGGAAAAGAGTTTTCAACTGGAAAATGTTGATAAGGAGTGGGAGAAGGTGGCATGCATGGTCTTTGATGATCATTTGGAGCTCAAAAATAGGAGCATTCAAAGAGATGAGGGTTTCAGCTTCACACTTAGAAGGATGGGAGGGTTAGGTTTTGGGGTGGTCTTTGAGAAAAGAGAGGCAGCCATGGCGAGGGAAGAGGGTGGTGGTGTTGCTCGCAAGAAGAAGAAGAGGAAATGAGAAAGAGGTGGTTAAAAAGATGGTGCTGTTGGGTAGTGGTGTTTGCACGGAAGGAAGAGAGTAAGGAGAAAGGTGATTTTCCTTGGTGAACAAGTATAGAGAGAGAGTAAGTGATGCCAATTCTAAATAAAAGGAGTAATGTGATGTGTATAGAGATGAGAGTGTATCAAGTTTGAGAGGGAAAAAGTGATAGGAAATTGGCACACAACATTTAAATTTTTGCAAAGGTTTATGACTTAGAAGCAAAATAGTTTAGATAAATGACATGTAACCAATAGGAGAACACTTAGTTGCATGGAAAATTTGATTTTCAAGAGACAAGACATGAAAGGTATTAGAAGGTATGAAAATAATTTTTAAAATGCTTAGTTTAGACCCATTTAAAAAGGCATAAAGATAAATTAAATATCAAGGTGCAAATTTCATGGTAAAAGGGGAGAAGATTACAAATTTTATAATTAATTCTATAGGGACAGAATTTGGGAAAATGTCTAATATCAAAGTTGTAAATTACATTTTTCCCCTTAAAATGAGCTAAAGAACATAAAAATCTAACATCGGGAGAAGATATGGTCAAAATACGTAGGGCTGCCAGGATTGGTTCCGAATTAGGTACAATAGCCTTCTTTTCAAAACTAGGATCAGATGGCTGGGAATTTGAAAAAATGGTCAACAACAAAGTTTTAGATCTTTTCCCTTCTTCAACGTGAGCTAAAGCACAAAAATTTTTGATATTTGGAGAGGAAGATGTGCCCTGAATACTAAAGGCTATTCAGAGTTGAACTAATTGACATGGCAGTGTTTTAGAATTAAGACTGGGAAAATTAACAAGGAATTAAATTTTTAAGGTCTTCAACAAAGTCGTAGAGAATTGAATAAGGAAAATTGCAAAAAACAAAAGGAGTTAATTTCGATACGGATAAAAGAACTGTGATTGAAATACTAACAGGTGCATAATTAATCAAGGAATTAATTAGGTGCAGGTTTAATTTTCAAACTAGTCCAAATGTATAAAGAACCAGGTTTTGGGTTCAACATAAATATCATAGAGGGTTTTGATACGAAAATATAGGAACAAGAACCAAGGTATTTCGATGTTAGGAGAAAAATTTACGTTGAAATCAGTTCAACGGGTACAAAGGCTCAATACTTAAACAAGTGTCAAAAGCAAAATAAAAGAGTCAGGTTCCAAACTGACTTTTAAAAATTTTGAAAATATGCACCAGAGGTATAATTAATTAAACATCAGAGCATCCATCTCACCCTTAAGGCATCAGGCACCTTTTGTTACTCGGTCTGGTTCCCAGCTTCGTTTCTGATGCAACTTTTTGACAAGTATGTCCCTCAGGATATTTTTAGAGTCTTTATTATTCTTAAAATTATTATATAGTTTTATTATTACACTAATCTAGATCACATCACCTCATTGCCTTCATTTTCCTTCTCATCACTTTTATCTTAATTAATTTATTAAATCATCAAATATATTCATCACATCAAACAACGGGGCCTTACTGCCCTTACAAATATCACATATATTGGCTGAAGCCCACAGAATCATAAGGAAACAAGCATCATATCACTGGTCGTAGCCACCAACAAAAGCAACTAACCTCAATTAGCAATAAAACTCAACAAATGGCCCTACAGGCCTTTCCTAAAAAGGTCTGGATGTTACACATTGCTCCATTCTTTTAAAACTCACCTTCACCCACTCCAAATCTCATCCCTAAAGTTCCTCGACACTTTAAATTTCAGTGTGGGTACATTATCTTCCTTAAGTTTCTATAGATTTTTCTTCATCTCAAAATTCCTATTGAAGTACCATGGCCCTAAAGAAAGACAAAGGAAAGGCAAAGGCTTCCTCATCCTCTAAACAACCATCCAAAAGAAAGAGAACCCCGGGTAACTCAAGTTCTAATCTCTTTGATATTGATGACATTGTTTGTTTTATTCAAGAGTAAAAAATGAGATTAGAAACATTAAGGAAGAGGGAAATTATTCCCTATAGGTTCTTCAGTGCTAACACTCTTTAAACTTTAGGAATTTTTCATGATACCTAAAAATTAGTTAGTAATATAGGTTGGAACAATTTTATTACTTTGTTTGAATCTACTTATGAGTGAATTTCTTTAGAATTCCTTAGTTCTATTGTAGTAAGCAGAATAAGAAATGCGGATGGTTGAGAGATATCCTTTGGAATGGACAACACTGATTTTACTTTGCCCTTTTCTGAGGTAATTGCTATTTATAGTTTTCTTATTGGGAGCTCTGACTTTGTCCCCCATGGCTTCTTTCTAGTCATTTATGGATTAAATTAACTAGCTTGTTTGATTTTAAGGCCTTCCAAATTCACCATTCAGTTTTTCACTACTTACAACGATATGTGGCAAGGTCCATTTTTGGTAGGCATAAGAGTCTCAGAACTATGCGACTCTCTGATCTTTATTTCCTGTTAGTTATGTTGAACACTAACCACATTGATTCTACCAAATGGCTCTATAGTCAGTTCTCTAAGGTAGGAAGGGCCATGTTAGGAAGAATTTTAATTGTGGAGTATATTACCTCAATTGCTAAATTTATGGGAGTTGACCTGTCTCAAGACAAGGTCATTTGTGTTCCCAAAAGGATTGACATGGAGAAGTTAGTGAACATGGGTATGATTGTTAAGGACCATGGCCTGCATTATTTAATAATTCTTGGAAGAAATGTGCCTCACCCCTTGCCAAACCTAACTCTCACGAGTATGGATGGCAAGGCTTCTTTTATTTTTGCAGGTGATGAAGATGCTGAAGATGTCCCTTTGGATAGGAAAGTACCATTCCAACATAATCCATATCACTATTCCCATCCCCCACAGGAAGGGAGATTCTTATTGGCTTAACTACAATCTTTGTTGTAAGACATGCGCACTGAGCAATTGTGACAAGGTGCCCGGATCAATACTACGTATGAATAGCATATCCAACAGGGCCACTTTCCATATCCCTCTGAGAAATGACCTCTCAGGTAAGTCACTTCTTCCTTTCATTATTGTGTTCACATTAGGGACAATGTCCATTCTTAGTTTGGGGTGGCAGGAATAGATGATTTCCTTTTCATCTATTTGTTTTTAGTCTTCTTTATTTGTTTGTTTTCAATTTTTGTGTCATTTTATGTTAGTTGTTAAGTCTTTGTATTAGTTTGTTTCTATTTTTATTTTATGCATTATTGAATATCTTTTGTGGTTACTATGTTTGCCAGGTTATTGATAGTGAGTATAGGATCATTGAGTATCATAAGAACCTTTTTTTCTCGACAATGGTCTTTACATAGACAAACATAGGGTAATTTTTTGTTTGCCAAATAAATGATGAAATTATTTTCCATATTTCCTTTGATTTGGCATTGCATAGTGAGCTTTTGAGCCTAAAAAGGGTACCTACATTGCAAATTCATTACTCTTGAACTTGTCTTGTGACCTTTATGAAATGGTGTTTGCTTGCATACCCTAGGATGAGTAAGACATTTAGGCTTTCTTGAAGCCAAATTTTATTGAAAAATGCAATATCCGTTAATTACCCTCTTTGATCTAAAATATTAAAATATTTTCTTTGAAATCCTTTACATTAAAGTGTTTTAAGGTTAAGAATATAAACAAGGAACTAGGAGAGCAGCTAAGTAGGAAAATAGGGGACTTAAGAAGAAATATATATGGGAATGAAGAAAATAAAAACTCAAAAGGAGAAATAAAATGGGTTGAAAAAGAATAGGTCCTTAAATTGTTAGAAGCTTGGGTTTTTTTCTTTCTTTAGTTTCTATAAAAAAAAATTTAAGTACCTCTTGTACATTGTGTTTAGCCCTTTGTGATATCTTTTTTCTTGGCTTGCATACCTAAAATAAAATCCCATAGCTCTATTTTAACCTTAAGAAAGACCTTTTGACATAGGTATGCTTTCTTAGTATTGTGGAATTATGGTCACTTGCCATGCTTATAGTAATGCTCTTATTGTTGTGACTTGAGTGAAATAATTGCTTCCTTCAAACACTAACATAGAATTGGTGAAAGAGTGATCTTATTGAATCTTTGGAAGTATGGTTAAATAATTACATGAATTTTTTTGGCATTTATATTTTATCCCTGATTTTGAAATTGAAAGATCATAATTATGTTTGGGTTCCTAAGTATGTTAGCGTTCTTGCTTATTATTGTCTACTTGGTAAATATAGTGATTGCTTAAGGACAAGTAATGTTCTAGTTTGGGGTATATATGTCTCCAAAATAAATCATTTTAGGACTTGTTTGTTTGGAATTCTTAGGTATCTTTGCATTATAACCCCCTATATTCCTCGGTTATTTTGTTTATTCCTGTATTTGCTCCTAGCTTTGATAGTTTTACAGATAACTTAGGGTTCCAAGACCTTTTATATTCAACAATGAAAAAGCAACCCATCGCAATGCCATTGGTGCCTTGAAGAGAAAGAAAATGAGGAAATTTTAAGTCCTAGGCAATGCACTCCATGGCCAGGTCATGGTTAGTGTTACCAAGTGGTCTCAATACTCAACAAGGGAGTGAATTGAGTAGTTTAAAAAACTTTTTGAATGCTCTTAAAAATCATTCTTTTATACTTAAAAGTACTTAATGAGCAATTTTAAATAACAAAGTGAAAATATAATACTCAGCCAGACCAATTCAATAGAGTATAATTAAATAAAACAACAATTAAAATTAGGTGAAGAGAAAGAAGAATTGCAAACGAATATATTAGTTCCACCACTGCCACTGTGGTGTACGTCTAGTCCCCAAGCAAACCACTTGGAGAAGTTTCACTGTTGAGAATTTGAGATACAACACGTGGAGCAATTACAGTTTCACAATGTCCCACACTTGAAACTTAATCCTCACATTGTAACATCCCGGTTAGTTAATCTACGATTGGAAAAAAATTATTAATAATTATCTTTAAATTAATTTTAGATTTTTAAAAATCATTATTAATTAATATAAATACAATTTTAAATAAATATTATGAAGTTAAATAAATTTATTTGATTGATTATTAAAATTTAAATAAAGTTTAAATTAGTGATGGTAAATTTTATTTACCAAAAGATTAAAAGATAAGTTTTAATTTAAGTTTTTAAAAGAAAAAGGAAAAGAGAAGGATAAATTACCACAATGCCCTTAACGATATAAAACAAAAACACATTCTCTTCTTACTCTTCTCGAGCACATGTTCTTCTTCTTCATTTCCCCTTCAATGGCCGTGAGCTTCAAGCTCCAAATTAGAGGGCAATTTCGCGTTGAAACTTCAAATTAATCATGTTTTTAGCATCGAGGAAGCAAGATATGTCTATATGAACCATCAATTTTAAGTTTTCTCCCTCCCTCTCTCTTTCTCTCTCTACCTGTAGTTACCCCTTTGCATGTGGGCTTTGGTTTCTTCACTTTGTTATTGGATTAAAGCTTGTGGGATGACTTTTACACAATTAGGAGTTTAAAATCGTGATTTCTCTTCTATCCCTCTCCTTGGCCGAATATACCCATGCATGAGGTTATGTCATTTTACGTTTTTGAAGCTAAATCGGGGTTTAAAATTGACTTCCGTGGCAATGGGTATGCCAATGTGTTAATGGGTTTATGTTTAAGCGTTCGTAGGTGGTAAAACGGGCGTCGGGGGATCATTAAGCGAAGTGGGTATCGGAAGCGGAGGCGGAGCAGGGAACAATTTGACCATGGGTCATGACCGACACAAAGAACAACTCGTAGAAGCGTACAATCAAGGTAAGGGGAGCGTTCAAGTCATAATTAATTATAACTTGTTAATGTATAATTAGTTTCAAAAAGAATATACGCGATCATGGAATACGAGAAATTTAGGAGTATGGCTAACCAGTCTATAAATATTTATATATGTATGTTTGTGTGAATATGGTATTAATTGAAAATTTAGAAGAACTAATGATTTTTAGAATTAGGCAAAGTTGATTAGTAGTTAATGGTAATTAATAAATTGGTTTGTATAGGTTATGTGTAACCATCTTAATGTTGTGGAATTGGAATTTTATGGTAGATGATAATGTCCATGTTATGATGATAAATATATGTATATACTTATGTATGATATATTGGATCTTTGGATTATGAACTTGGTAGGTATATGTTAGTGTTGATTCTTATATGGCAAACTTGATAAATGATGATGATTTAATATATTGAGGCGATGTAAATATATGTTAGGGTCCTGGTCTGTGTGGCCACCCCAGGTGATTGTTGCTTATCAGTAGAGAAATATGAGATTTGAGATGTGTTTATGTGGTGTGGGATGGCCGACAATATGTTTCGCCCCTCATTTTTAGCTCCTGTGGTTATTTGAGATCCGATTAAGCTACCCAGTGGTCAAGTAGGACCTAGTGGTTGAGGTGGAGAGCCAAGTTAGGCTCAGTGGACCAAGTCGGGTTCACGGGGTGTCAAATAGGACCCCCAGCTAAAGGTCGATCCTTTTAGTATCCGGATACTAGGTGTCATATAAAATGTTAAGAGTCAGTTATGTTGTATTTAATTTGATGAGAATGATGTTTATTTTGGAAATTATTCAATGATGTTAAATATGGACTTAAATGATTATATTATTTCCTTGTGTCATGGGTGACTCTTGAATTATGCATAAATTGAGTATTATATGAAAATGGTTTATATTAGGATGTATGAATTATTGAGAGCTTGGTGAACTAAATAAAACATTGATTGGCTAATTATTGGTTTAATTTTACCATTCTAGGCTAATTATGATATTTCAAACACTCACCCTTGCTGTGGTTTTCTTTTTTTAGTAATCAGTGACAGGGAAGATGTGGATGCCCTAGAGGAAAGTGCCAAGTTAGGAGCCGATGCCAAGAGAGTTATGGAAGTGTTATTTGTGTAATAGTTGAGTAGATAGCTTTAAGCATTGATATATGTGTGTTTGGATTGTGCGATAATTAGACTCGTAAACCCGTTAGACTTTGGAAATTGATTATGTTGTGATGATGTATGTTGATGCTTGCATGTATGATCGATTAATGATGATGGAATGGGATTTATGTTGTAAGTTTGTGGATTTGATATATTAGTTATGTTTATGGTGTTATGAAATGTAATGTGTAGTTATGGAACGAAGATGAATTTGAAATGAACAGGTACTGTATTATGTGAATGAGTTGTATGTTAGTGTGAATGTGAGAAATGATGGTAGAAAAATGACATTATGCATAATAGTGGAAATAGGTGGAATTATGTGGAAATTAGGAACTGGAGGGGTAATTTTGCGATCTGGTCGATTTTGGGACACCCGAAGGGACCAATAGGTTCCCTACCTCATTTATAACTTGTGTATATAGGCCTTACCAAGTTTGAAGTCTATTTGATAGGTTTTGTGCATTGGTTTATGTTACTTTTGGTTTAAATGCATTTTATGCATATCTTGAGTATACGATGGAATTTTAGTGAAGGGACTACACTAACAATTTCAAAATGGGGAAAACATGGGCTCGGTAAGTTTTGGAGCAATCGAAGCTAAAACGGGCAAGTTTGGTAGGCCAGAAGTTGGACAAAACATGAAAATTTGCATAATTATTGTCTGTGCTGTTAGTAATCGATTACTAGATTATGGTAATCAATTACCAGTTTTGTCAGGATTCTTATTTTGTCTTTTTATGCATGTAATCGATTACAACACTGTCAGGATAGGTCAAAACAATTTTTGTGAAACCAAAATGCTTTTAAGGGACATTTATGCTATGAATGGTTAATACTTGACAATTAGAGTTTTAAATATAGTTGTAATTGGGGGATCAAGATTGTTATATCTAAAAATGTGAAAAAAAATTAGTAAATTTGATGGAATTAAAATTAAAAATAAATATAAATTAGGGAGGACGTTACACACACAATTTAGACAACCCATCCAATCTTACAATCTCTCAATATCACTTAGGTTTAACTAACCCAACTCTTTGTAAACAAGGATTACAATGGCTATAACCTCTCTAAGGTGAATGAATAACTTGAAAGCTCATAAAGGGATTCCTCACAATGGTATTATAAATCTAAGAGCAAAACTCAACAATAGGTGTGTACCAATTTTGTTCTAGAGTATGTTGTTCTCTTCCTTGTGAATGTGATCCTTATTTATAGGGTCTTGAAGCTTGAAATTAATAAGGAAAGAACTTATTAGGGTTCGTGCCATGTTTTGGTAAATGATATCTTTTTTATGTCTCCCTTTTTATGTTGATATCTATCAGCTTTACGCATCCTAATCTATTACATTAATATCATAATCGATTAGTCCTGAACTAATCGATTACTCTAACTCTGTTAATCGACTACTATTTTTCACTTTTCTTTTCTTTTCAATAATTATAATCGATTATCCCCAATTTTCTAATCGATTAGAGAACTAATACTTTCTTTTTCTTTGATTTTCTGATGTCTCTAATTGATTACACTTTGTACGCTAATCGATTATCGTTTGTGTGATTACAGTTCATAGTTCTTTTACATGATAGAAACCTTGTAAACTTTTCATTCTTTTGTTTAAAGATCCTATACATGTAATAAGATAACTTCATCTTGATTTCTTTAATGAGATTGTCATTATCAAAACCTGTCAAAACATATGCAAACACATTCTCCCCCTTTTGATGATGGCAATTTCATGTTTATCTCATGGAGGTGTTAGAGACATATTCATAAATTATTTTTCTCCCCTTTATTATTGTAATCATAGTATAGAAAAGAAATCAACTAATCTTATCATCGGAAACATAACATATGATCATATTTTTCTCCCCTTTTGCCAACATTAAAAACATAATCATAAAATTTAATCCAAGTTAAAACATAATATATGCCATAAAAGTGTCATAACACAATCCAGAAAATGTCATAAGTGTCCAGTATCAAATAATGAAGCATTGAAAAGATAAAATAACTAAGCATCCGGTAAAGGGAAACGCATGGTAGAAAATTGTTGTGCAAGATCGGAGAATCGTTGATGAAGAGCATTATAGTATTATTGCTCAGCTTGCTGAAAGTGCTGGATGGAAGCTTCAATATGATCATATTGAGCATTGAGACGATCAAAGTGACTATTCAAGTAGGTGTACAAGCCAGCAATAGCATCAGCGGGAAAGGTCAGAGGTGTTTCAACTTTAGGTTTAGCAACATAAAGATGATCACTGTAGGTCCATCACTTTTGAGGTATAATTGGTCCTCAAACCGAAACATGCCCATTGTGGTCAAGTGATGACTGTCAATAGTGGATTTGGTGGTAATGCGTTCCTTAGCCACTCTAGAAAAATCAAAACGAAAATGCCTAAAGAGCTTAGTGAGCAAAATAGCATAAGGGAATTTACGTTGGATTTTGGCTTTCAACATATAAAGCTTAATAAGATCTAACCAATTGATGTCTTTGCCATTACAAATGGCCCACATGACTAAGACATCATCTTCCTCAACTAAAGCATAGTTGTCACCCCTGGGAATCAAAACCTTCACCAGCAAAAAGTGAAGAAGTCTATTATTCATAGTAAGTTGACCAACGGTTTTAACATTAGTACCTGTAGAATTGGCTCTCCATAAGGATTGCCTGGAAACAAGGGGATTGTAGGCTTATTCTTCAGTAGGGGTATAACCTTGGATTTCAGAAACAGTTTCTAGAGGATCACCAACCTGAGAGAGGATTTGATTGGTGATGCAGAGGTTAACATTTTTTACACGGATAAGGATGACACCATCTTCAAGGCGGAGTATGGAGTAGAAGACTCTAATGAGTTTCAGGGTAGTAATGCTCTTCCTTTTAAGTGACAAATGGAATGAGCTTTTATTGGTGAAGCAAGTCCATGAAGGTGAAGCACAAGATATGGAAGAAGTCTCTATCAATCCACATGGGGCCAAAGACATCCTTTTTAGAGAAATTCTTCACAAAGTTTTGAATTTCCCTTTGAGAATTGAAGAAGTAGGAGTAATCAAAAGAGGGAATAGGAATAGAGGCACCAGCAATATTGTCCCTTTGTTTCTTTTGAGGGTGAGATAATGATAGGGTTGACATGGTGTTTCTTTTGAGGGTGAGATGATGATAGGGTTGACATGGTGTGAGTGAAAGAAGAGAGTTTTTGACCTTTAAGAGACAGAAAAGATAGATTTTAGGGAGAAGGGATTGATTTGAGTGAGAGATTTACATGAAAATCCCTAAAAAATTCAATATATAGTACGCATTCTAATAGATTAAGGGCGATATGTTAATCAATTAGATTCAATAATAACAGCTGCGTATATTTAAAAGCTAATAGATTTAATCGATTATGGCGAACAGAAAATCGATTATGAATCAAGTCAGAGAGGTCTTAATCAATTATGAGATAAGTTAATCGATTTAAAAAATAATTCAAAATCACTCAAATCGATTATAGGAGATTTCTAATTGATTACAAGAGAAACTGAATTTCTTAAATTGATTATGATGGATACTAATCGATTAAAATGGAAATAGAATGCTTTGAATCGATTAGGGTAGATAGCTAATCGATTAGAGTGGAAAAAGAATGAGCTTAATCGATTATGAAAGCGGAGCTAATCGATTATGAAAGGAAAAATACAAATTTTCAAATAACTCATGTTATCAAACATACAATCATCATTTCAATTAACACAATATGCATCCAATATGCCTAGTTCTCTTGTAATACTTATGAATGAATCCTTAGGCTACACTTTAGTAAATATATTAGTTAAATGCTTAGATATTTCAACATATTCAAGCACACAATCACCTTTTAAAACATGATCTTTAAAACTGAGAGGTTGATCTACATATACTTCCTCTTGAATATAACCATTTAAAATTGCGCTTTTGACATCCATTTGATAAAGTTTAAAATTCATGCAATATGCAAAAGCAAGCAATAATCTAATAGCTTCTAGCCTAGTAACATAAGCATACGTTTCTTCATAATTTATCCCTTCTTCTTGATCATATCCTTTAGCTACTAGCCAAGCTTTATTTCTAGTAATTATTCCAGATTCATCTAACTTATATCTAAATACACATTTAGTTCCTATTATTTGATGATTATTGGGTCTTGGTACCAAATCCCATACTTGATTTCTTTTAAATTGATTTAATTCTTCTTGTATAGATAGCATCCAATTTTCATCAATTATAGCCTGATCTATAGGTTTAGGTTCAATTTGAGAAACAAAGGCTAAATGGTTACCTGCATTCATAAAGGAATTGCGAGTACTTACACCTTTTGAGATATCACCTAGAATGTTGTCGATAGAATGATGTCTTGATGTGTTCCATTCTCTAGGGGAATTAATGGGCTCATTGCTTCTTTATAGATCTTCATCTTCTTTGTTGTTTCCTCGGAGGATTTTGGTTAAGTTCATCAAATTTTACATGAGCGGACTCTTTAATAGCATAAGTTTGTTTGTTAAGGACTCGATAAGTTTTAATAGATAATGAACAACCTAGAAAGATTGCTTCATCAGACTTAGCATCGAATTTTCCTAAGTTATCATTTTCATTATTCAAAACAAAACATTTGTATCCAAAAACATGAAATAAGAGATGTTTGGTTTCCATCCTTTGTAAAGCTCATAGGGGGTTTTCTTTAATCGGTCTTATCAAACGGTGATTCATAATATAACAAATCGTGCTAACAGCATCAGCCTAAAAACTTTTTACAATTTCACTATCATTTAACATAGTTCTTGTAAGCTTTCCTAAAGATCGATTTTTCCTTTTCACTACTCCATTTTGTTGTGGAGTCCTGGGAGCTGAAAAATTATGTTTAATGCCATGTTTTTCACAAAATTTTTAAAAAAATATGATTCTCAAATTCTCCCTCATGGTCGGTTTAAATGGATGCAATTGTTGTATTCTTTTCATTTTGGATAACTTTAGCAAGTCATTTAAAAGCTTTTTAATGCTTCATGTTTATGAGTCAAAAATAAAGTCCATATGAATCTAGAAAAATCATCCACAATCACAAGCGTGTAGTAATTGTCACCAAAGCTCTAAATTCTTGAGAGTCCAAAAAATCCATGTCTAAAAGTTGTAAGGGTCTGGTAGTCGAAACAATATTTTTTGCTGGAAAAGAAGTTTTTATTTGCTTCCCCTTTTTGCAGGCATCACAAAATCGATTTTCAAACTTGAGCTTTGGTAACCCAATTACTAGTTCTTTAAAAACAAGTTTATTTAAATGATCAAAGTGAATGTGGGCGATTTTCCTATTCCATAACCAAGACTCATGTTCTTTAGATAGAAAACATTGTGCATCATTTAAAGTTAGTCTATCTAGATCAATCATGTAAATATTATCGATTCTTTGACCAATAAACTTTACTTTGTTTATTTTATTTTCAATTATGCAATCTTTTGATTCAAATAAAACTCTATACCCTTTATCATATAGTTGACTAATACTTAGCAAATTATGTTTTAGTCCTTCCACGTACACAAAGAGTTGGTGATTTCTTAGAGGAAACAAAGAAATTTTTATACAACTTTTGATAAAAAGGATTGATGATTTCTTAGAGGAAACAAAAAAAAATTATACAGCTTTTCATTTTTATTGTCATTATATCTTAAACCTCTTTTATCAAATATGCATCTTCGTTTACCTAGTAAAGCATCCAAATTATCTCTTCTATTAGTGAATTTTTCTAGAGTCTTATTTAAGTCTGTCACTTTTTTTCCCACTTTTCATAGTTTATGAACATTTCACATTCCTTATTACACAGTTTTAGAGATTTTAGCTTAATGTTTTCATTTAGCAATTTCTCATTTTCCTTGAAAGTATCCAATAGATGTGTTTCAAGAGTAGCAGCAGTTTTTCTAGACAATTTATAGTTATTAGAAATCATAACAAATTGAGAGTGCAATTTTTCAAAAGCAATGAGGATTTCTTCCTTAGTAAAATCATCATCTAAGTCAAAGTCACATACCTTATTTTTCTCCTCATTGTGGTTTTCCATGAGACATAGATTGGCTACTTCATCTTACGATTTATTTGAGCTACTTATTTCATTCTCATCCCAAGCTATGTATTCATTTCGTCTCTCCTTCTTTTCTTTGCCTGTCTTCTTTAGGTTTTGACAACCGGGTTTGAAGTTTCTTTCCTTTCCACATTCGAAGCAAGTATATGAGAGAGTGTTATCTTTAGAGAAATTTTTATTACCTTGATTATTTTTATTCCTTTGAAACTTTTTGTTCCTCATGAATTTTTCAAACTTCTTTATGAATAAGCTAAAATTCTCCTCATTTGGATCTTCATCATCTGTTTCCTCCTCATCTATTGAAGTTGCTTTAAGGGCAATGCTTCGTTTCTTTAGGAGATTCTCTTCTTTAAATCTTTCAATTCTTGCTCTTGTTCTTGCAATTTTTCAAATAAAGTAGCTAGAGACATTTTATTCATATTTGGAATTTGTTTGATGGTTGTAACTAATGGTTGTCATTCCCTAGTAAGACTTTTCAACACTTTATGGATAAGCTCATTGTTAGAATAAGATTTTCCAAGAGTAATAAGATGATTAATAATTAGCGTAAATCATTTTTGAAGCTCTAAAATTGTTTCAGCAAAATTCATACGAAAACTTTCATATTGATTAGTCAAAGTTCCAATTTTAGAGTCCTTAACATCATTAGTTCCTTCATGAGTAGTTTGCAATGTATCCCACATATCTTTAGCAGATTTACATGTAACAATTCTAAAGAATTCATCTGGTCTTAAAGCAAGAGTAATAAGATTTTTTCCTTATAATTATATTGAACCTTTTTCTCTTCATCACAACTCCAATCATCCATTGGTTTTTCAATTTCTTTTCCATCCACTATACTTTTAGGTATATAAGGACCATTTTTAATAGCATTCCATATTTTTAAATCAATAGATTGAATAAAGATTTTCATTCTTTCTTTCCAAAAAGCATACCCTTCACTATTGAAGATCAGAGGCCTATTTATGGCATTACCCTCAAGAATAAGATAAGAAGTTGTGGCCATTTTTTCTCTTGAAGCTGTTAAGCTTGATCAATCAAGAGTCAAGCTTTGATACCACTTGTTACCAAGTGGCGTCAATACTCAAGAAGGGGTGAATTGAGTAGTTTAAAAAACTTTTTGAATGCTCTTGAAAATTATTCTTTTAAATTTAAAGGTACTTAATGAGCAATCTTAAATAACAAAGCAAATATATAATACTCAGCCAAACCAATTCAATAGAGTACAATTAAATAAAAGCAACAATTAAAATTAGGTAAAGGGAAAGAAGAATTGGAAACCGGTATACTAGGTCCACCACTACCACTATGGTATACGTCTAGTCCCCAAGTAAACCACATGTAAATGTTCCATTATTGAGAATCTGAGATACAACACTTAGAGCAATTGCAGTTTCATAATGTCCTGCACTTGAAACTTAATCCTCACACAGTTTGGACAACCCACCCAATCTCTCAATATCACTTAGGTTTAACCAACCCAACTCTTTGTAAACAAGGATTACAATGGCTATAACCTCTTTAAGGTAAATGAACAACTTGAAAGCTTAAAAAGGGATTCCTGATAATGGTATTATAAATCTAAGAGCAAAACTCAACAATAGGTATGTACCAATTCTGTTCTTAAGTATGTTGTTCTCTTCCTTATGAATTTGATCCCTATTTCTAGGGTCTTAAACCTTGAAATTAAGGAAAGAATCGATTAGGCTTCATGCCATATTTTGGGAAATGATATCCTCTTTTTACGTTTCCCTTTTTATGCTGATATCGTTCATATTTACGCATCCTAATCGATTACATTAATATCCTAATATAGTCCTGAACTAATCGATTACTTTAACTCTGCTAATTGATTATGTAATATCCTGGTTAAATTTAAAAAGGGAAATTAAATTAAATGAGTAATTAATTAATTGGAATTAGTTTTAAGAATTACCATTGTGCCCTTGAATTTTTAATTGCAAATTACCTTGCCAATTCACTTCTCATTTCACGTGTACTGCATTGTGAAGGGAAAAAACAAATTGATTTCATCTCTTCCACTCTCTCGGTCATGCATGTAGCTTTCTTTTTCTCTTCCATTCCGTGGCACCATTCTTCTTCTCCTCAAATCTTCTCTCAATTTCTTCAAATTGGAACTAGAATTCACCTCCTTCTCCTCTATCCTTTCACATGGTAGCTTGGTCTTGTGATGGGAATCTTCATTTATTGGTAAATTGGAGGTAATTAATGGAAACCCAACTCTTGACTTGTGAAATTCCTAAACTCCCATCTTCAAGGAAACCCTATTTTGTATTTTTCATTGGTACTTCAAGGAAGAAAAGGTCTAGAACTAGAGGCGTGTATTCCAAGAGGCAGAATCACCACTATAAAGGCAAGGAACAAGTTTTGGAGAAAACATCTTGCAAGGAATCAAGGGAAAATGAAGTCTTATTGAAGAAAGATTCATGAAGAGCGTGATTTATATTGGTTTGTCTTAGTTCTCTTTATGTCTTTCTCTTATAGAATTTTGAACATCTTTATGGTATTTTCATCTACTTTTCGCAAATCCTATTTATTAAATATGGCTATATAAACATAATAGAGGGGTGATAGAGAAATATAGGAAGATTATTAGAGCAAAGACTGGTCTTGGACATTGTTCCACGATGTCCCCAGAAGAAGTTTATGTCAAAATAGTTCTCAGATTTTGGGATGGTGAGGGAGAAGGAGCCTTGCTGACTAATCTGCTAGAGATAATGGTTCTAGATAGCACTAACATGATCTTCATTAGGATTGGGAGCAGACAAGATTCTTTTCAAGGAAGCTGCTGAAAGTTCCTTAGGTCTGGGATCATCCCAGGCAATATTGTAGTAACCAAACTTTGAGGGAGAGGCTTCTTCGGTCTTCATTTCTCAATGACCACTATTTTTGGATTGAGGTGGTCTGGGGCTAGCATAATCTGCTTTCCTAGAGTGACAACATAGGGGTGTAGCTCATGGCAATATTGGCCTTGCTGGATGTCAAACAAAACTTTGGATTCTTCAAACTTTAAAGCATAGAACATTACATAGTCTGTTTGAGAGGTAAGGTGGGTGTTCAACATGATCTGCTTAAAAGGCATCTTGGGTGGAAAACGAGGGGCTATGGGAAATGTTAGGATTTTGTGAGGGTTAAAGCTAGGTGAATGAATGATGGCTAGGTTGCTTGGGTGCAAGTAACCTATGTCGTCCTTATCTAAAACAGGTCTGGTTATTTTAAAAGGTTTTAGGCCAGGGGTTACAAGATCAAAAGGGATGTTACTAGTGTGTTTGGGATGGGGGCTGATGGAGAAGGCATGTTTAGGACGAAGGTACCTTGGAGGTAAAGGATCAAATGGTGTAGGAGTTGAGGTCTGGTCTGTGGATTCAAGTTGGGAAAGAGAATGAGGGTCAGAAGAACTTACGAGTTTAGAGTGCTCATGCTTATGACTTGTTGTCTCTTGCAGCACTTCCTTTTTTTTTCTCTTCTTTTCTTGAGAAAATCATCTAAATGCTTCTTCAATATCCTTGAATTCTATGTACACTTCAACAGACCAGTTAAACCAATCCATATTGGTCCATTTTCTGGTATCCAAGTCTGGAAGCCTTTTAAGGTAAGCTTCAATGAAGGCGATGATCTTTGTGAAGTTAGGACAAACACCAGAATTGTCTTTTGCCAAAGCTTTTGTCTTGGCTTGGATGTCCTTAAGTTAGGAAGAGTGTATCTCTTGATACTTTTTAAGCCAATCTTGGGCAGATCATCCATTGACTTGAGCAGAAGGTTCAAAGTAATAAAAACTCTGATAAAACTCTTACTCTGCTCAATCGAGGTTGGGAAGCTCTAAGAAGGTGGAGGAGATAGAGACTTCTATTGTTGAGGAGGAGAAGGCTTACTCTTCAATTAACCAATTGGAACTGGGTCAGTAGGATTTAGAGATCTTCTTGGAACATTAGTGACCATAGGGTCTGGCATAGATTTCTTGATAGAATAGGGGAGTAGCAACACTCTTAGGTTATACCTTGAGTGAAGAAGCAGACTTCTTTTACTCAGCCTAAGTTACCTTAGCAGTCTGAGCCTTCTTAACTACTAGCTCCATAAATTGAGGTTCCTCAATAGACTTCCTCTTGGAGGAAGGCTTGGTTGCTTTAAAGACTGGAGCATACTTTTTCTTTTTTACCTCTATAAGGGCAGCCTTCTTCTTAGCAGGTGATACAGCAGACCTTTCCATGGTCTAGTCTAGAAGAGGTGAGAAGGTTAATAACTTACTCCCTAAGGACGTACTTTGGATTATATCCCTAACAGTCTGCGTTGGGATATTCTCTAGAAAAAGCATTTTCATCAGTAGGGCAGGGTCGGGAATCTTGCTCTGCTTCTTCTCTACGGAGAAGATCAAGTAAGTCATGATAATGTTGGCCAGGCTTACCTTCTACTTCACCAATATTTGGTATATGCAGAACCTGTCCAACTTTGAGATAGTGTCTTTTGCACTTTTCCTGGGGCAAAAGACTTACTTCTTAAGAAGGTAAAGCATTTTTACCTTAGGAACCAGGTTCCCAGATGTCAATTTTCCAAGATGAGACCTTCCGTATAACAACTCATTAATCTCCAAGAAGGAGACTTCAGTGACCTCAAAGTCATCAGTGAAGACATTAACACTAGAAGGACACCCACACACCGTTGCAAAACATCTTCAGAGATTTCAATGGCTTTTACCTTAAGACTACCATTGATCATGAATCTAGACTTATCCACTAAGATGGTCTTCCAACATTCCAACACCAGAGAAGGAGAGAAGGGTTCTTTGTCCTTGTAGAACTGCGTCCATCCAATCCCTTCAAGCTCCGCAATGATATATCTGCCATTAAGCTTGTGTTGCTTAGGGTAGAAAAAGACAGACTTCATAATATCAACAATTGAGAACTTAGGGGCCATGGTAAGATTCAAGGATTGGGGAAGAAGAAAGGTTTAGGGTTTTAGAAGAGAAAGAGGTTTTTTACACACACACACAGAGAAGGCAAAGAGAGAGGGAAAACTGAAAGGTTCGCACAGAGAAGGGAAATGATATGAAAGGACACTTATTTAAATAGGAAACAACTATTCAGCTAAAAGGAGAGAGAAAACAATTCAAGTGACAGTTACACAAAAATATATTAACTTCTGCCACGCGGGACATTTTAAAGTAAATGACAATAAAATGTGAAACTGTTCAGTTAACACACGATTCCAACTCTTTTAACCTCTCAACATTAATAAGAGCAGACTTTTATGGGTTCAGACATATCAAACATATAAGCATACATACACAGACCCAGACTTTTCATGCAATCACACAAACTATTCAATTAAGCATATTCACTTATAAAGCAGACTTATTCAAGCAACATTTCTTAAATTTAAATTATGCTTGATAAACGTAAACCTAGCCTTAGTCAAAGGCTTTGTCAAAATGTATGTCTGTTAGTTGTCTGTGTCCATAAACTTCATGTCCAGAAATCCCTTTTGCACATAATCTCTAATGAAGTAATAGTTCACTTTTATATGCTTAGCTTTTGAATGCTAGATAGGGTTCTTTGACAGTTGATAGCGCTTGTGTTGTCACAAAAGATTGGGATCCCTACTTCCTTGATGGAGTAGTCCTCAAGCTGGTACTTTATCCAGAGAAGTTTAGAGCAGCAACTTACTACAGACATATACTCTGCCTTAGCTGTTGAGAGAGCAATTGAGTTCTACTTCTTACTTCTCCATGAGATCAGACTCTTTCCTAGAAAGTGACATCCTCTACTTATGCTTTTTCTATTTATTCTATCTCCTACAAAATCTACAACACAAAATCTAGGCAATGAAAGTGAATATGTTCTTTTATAGAGCAACCCAAGGTTAGTGGTGCATACAAGATATCTCAATCCTCTTCACTATAAACAGATTGATTCCGTGGGGTCTACTTGATATCTTGCAGACATGCAAACATTAAACGTTATATCAGGTCTGTTGGATGTTAAGTACAAAAGTGAACTAATCATTCCTTTGTACAAGGTCTGATCCACTGATGTACAAGACTCATCTTTACTGATTATGCAACTTGGATGCATAGGAGTGCTCATTGGTTTGGCATCAGCAATTTTAAACCTTTTTAAACAGCTCATTGGTGTACTTCTACAGATGGATAAAAATATCATTATCAGTTTGTTTAATTTACAGGCCTGAGAAGAATTTGAGTTCTCTTGTCATACTCATCTCAAGTTTAGCATGCATTATTTTAGAAAATTCTTTACACAGACTATCATCAGTAACACCAAAAACAATGTTATCCACATAAATTTGCACAATTATAAAGTGTCTTTTAGAGCTCTTTCTAAATAAGGTGGTGTCAACCTTGCCTCTTGTAAAGCCTTTTGATATTAAAAAGCTACTGAATCTGTCATACCAAACTCTAAGGGCTTGTTTTAGACCATACAGTGTTTTCTAAGTTTGAAGACATGGTTTGGAAAAGATTTATCTTTAAACCTTGGAAGCTATTTCACGAAGACTTCTTCTCTAATGAAACCATTTAGAAAGGCACTTTTAACATCGATATAATTTTATTCCTTTAAAAGCAGCAAAGGCAAGAAGAATCCTTATGGCCTTAAGTCTGGCTACAGGTGTAAAGGTTTCAGTGAAATCAATATGTTCTTGTTGATTGTAGCCTTATGCTACAAGTCTGGTTTTGTTTCTGACAACTTTTCCATTCTCATCAAGCTTGTTTCTGTAGACCCATTTGGTTCTAATAATGTCTTTGTTCTTGGGTCTTCGGACAAGGATCCACACTTTATTTCTTTAACATTGTTTCAACTTCTATTGCATGGCAATGAGCTAGTCTGTATCTTCCAAGGCTTTTGCCATAGATTTGGGTTCTAGTTCTGAAACAAGAGCTATGATTGACTGGTTGAGAAGTTTAGATATGGTCCTTATTCCAACAACTTGATCTCCAATGATAAGGTCTGAAGGATGATTGACCTTGAACTTCTAGTCTCTAGGCTTCTTAAGTTCAGACACTGAAGGTAATTGTTTAGATTCTTCATTTCCATCTTCTGTTGAATCTGGCTAAGCAGGGTCAGACAATTATTGTTGAATACTTGTATCATCAATATCTAGATCTGCCAGTTTCCTATCAATCTCTTGAATTTCATCAAATCTTACTTGCATTAATTCCTTAAAGGTCTGAGTTCTTATGTTAAAAACTTTGTAAGATTTTGATGTGGTTGAGTACCCCATGAATATCTTTTTATCACACTTGGAATCAAATTTTCCAAGATAATCCTTTGTATTGAGGATATAGCATGTGCACTTGAAAGGGTAAAAATATGATATGTTAGGTCTTCTTCCATTTCATAATTCGTAGGGAGTCTTGTTCATTATTGGTCTAATAAAGATCCTGTTTTGAATATAACAAGAAGTTCTCACAGCCTCTGCCAAGAAATATATTGGAAAATCATTTTCACAAAGCATTGTTCTGGTCATTTCTTACAGAGATCTATTTTTCCTTTCCACAACACCATTCTGTTGAGATGTTCTTAAAGAAGAAAAAACTGAGTTATGCCAAACTCATTGCAGAATTTTCAAAAACTTGATTTTCAAATTCGTTGCCATGATACTTTCTTATTGTACCAATACACAATCCTTTTTCATTCTGGATTCTCTTATAGAAAATCATAAATAGTTTTGCAGACTCCTCTTTGTAGGCTAGGAAATATACCCATATCATTCTTGTGTAATCATCAACAATGACAAATCCATACTTCTTTCCTGCCAGGCTTTACACCTAAGATGGACCAAACAAATCTAAACGTAACTATTCTAATGGTCTGGCTATGGAAACAACAATTTTGTTCTCAAAAGGGATTTTATGTTGTTTCCTTCTTTGGCGTGCTTCACATGGTAAGGAACTGTTATAAGAGATTTTTGGCAGTCCCTTAACTAAGCCTTTTCTGTGAAGTTTTGAAATATATTTTAAACTTATATTCCTAATCTTCTTATGCCAGATCTATCTCTCTTTAGAGTGTGAAAATAGACATGTTACATTTTGATCATTTAGCTCACTTGAATCAACCTTGTAAAGGTTATTGTGTCTGTTTGCAGAAAAGAGTATGGTTTCATCATGATTAATGATTGTACACTTTTCTTTATCAAAAGAGACCTTGTACCTATTGTCATAAAATTGTCTTATGTTAAGCAAGTTATGTCTTAGACCTTCCACAAGATAAACATTTTCAATAATAGGGGGAGGAATTTTACCCATTTTACAAGTACCAATGGTGCTTCCGATCTGGTTACCACCAAAGGTGACTGTTCCACCTTTAAACCACTCCAGGTTTAGGAACATAGACCTTCTTCTTGTCATATGATACAAGCATCCATTGTCACTAGAGTTGATGCTTTGTCTTGTCTTTAAGCACATCTACAATAGGAATAATCAATGATTTTTGTACCCAGATCTTTTTAGGTCCTACATGTTTAGCAACCTTTGTATTTCTCTTCTTTATTTTCTAACAATAATTTATCATATAACCATACCTCTTGCAATAATTAAACTTTACATGTTTCTATTTCTTTGGAATAGATAAAGGAGAAGAGGCTTGCTTGAGATCAACTTTCTCCACATAACCCACACCAGGTCTATCATGACCTTTAGGACATTTTCACAAAAGCTTGTTAAGATTTTCAATGCCATTGACAAACTTGCCTAGGTCTGAAGTGATTGAACTCACTTGCTTTTGGAGCTTATTGATTTCATTAGCCTTAGAGTTGTAACACACTTTGGTGTTTTCCAAATCAGTTTTCAAAACAAGATTTTCTTGTTTAAGTATATGCAACTCTTCAAGATGCATTCTCTCATTCTCTTCCATTTCATTTAGAATATTATTATCAAAACCTTTCTTATTTTAATTTCAAAATCTGGGTTTCATATTCAGGGATCATATCAACATGTTTTATCTTTAAATGTTTAAAATTTTTCAATAATTTTGTAAAATCATCAAGCAAAAGTTCATAGTTTTCCTTGAGTTCAGGATAACTTACTTCCTCGGAGTCTGAGTCACTGGAGTTTGCCTCTGAGTCTGATCCTAAGTTAGTCATTAGACAGATTTGAGTAAATTCATTTTCTTCCTTAGGCTCACTTAAGCTTGATGAATCCTTATCATCCCATATGATGAGTCCCTTCTACTTTTTAAAGAATTTCTTCTTCTCTTTCCTGATTTACTTGACTTTATTTAGAATAGGACATTTAGCTTTTATATGTCCTGGTTTTTTGTAGTTAAAATATTCTAGAGTAGACTTGTCAGTTTTAAACTTGAATTGAGATTTACCTTTGTGATCTTTCTTGTGATATCTTTAAGGTCTACCTTTCTTCTTTCTCAGCAGCTTGTGGAATCTTTTTGTTACAAGAGTCAGCTTTTCGTTCGTGTCTTCATCTGACTCATCAAAGTCTGGTTCTAAACTGGTTGACTCTTTAGCCTTAAGAGCCTTAGACTTCTTGCTTGAATCTTCAGACTTTAGAGAAATGCCTTTGGAGGAAAAAGGCTTGGTGACTTCCTTCTACTTCAGTTTCATCTCATGAACTCTAAGCACGCCAAGGAGTTCATTAAGAGTAAGGGTGCTAAGGTCTTTGGCCTCCTCAAAAGCTGAGCATTTGGTATCAAACCTCTTAGAAAAACTCCCAAGGAGCTTGACATTTATATCCTTGGTGGATGGAGTTGTCCCCAAGGCCTGAAGCTCATTCAGCAAGGTTTGGAATCTTCCAAACATCTGGTCTATGATCTCATGATCCTCCATTTTTAATGTATCATATTATTTTGTCTACAGTATCTTCTTGGATCTCTTTACATTGGAGGTTCCTCTATAGTTACGTTGAAGGTCATCCCAGACTTCTTTAGTTGACTTATAGCTAAAGACATTATTGTACTCAGATTTACTCAAAGCACAAGTAAGGAGGAATCTGGCTTTGACATTGGTCCCCATATTCTTTAATTCAGGCACAGTTCATTGATCCTTAGGTTTTGGCTTCCCATCTTCATCAACAGGAATAGGATGATCACCATTGGTGATGATTCCCCATAAGTTGTATTATGTGAACTTAATGAACATTTTCATTTTGTCCTTCTAATACGGGTAATCTTCACTAAAGAAAGTTGATGGTCTGTTTATAGAGGATCCTTCTGCTATAAGCTGGTTGTTTAAAGGAGCTGCCATGAATCTTTATCCTTTTCACCTGTGGGACTGATCAACCCGAAAGGGCAAGCTTTGATACTAATTGATAGTTCAGAGTCAAACATAGAATGGGGGTTGAATAAGTCTCAAACTCTTTCTGCGAAACTTAAAAACTTTATAAGAACAAGCAAGCAAACTTTTGTACTAGACTTTTAAGAGCAGAAATAAAGAGATTTAACATAGAATTTATACTAGTTCACTTCTAACTCAGAAGCTACGTCCAGTCCCTTCAAACTTGAAGAATTTCCATTATTGTAAAAACACCTTTTACAATCATAACCCAGACCGTGCCACAAGTATTGTTGACTCCAACCACTCCTGGCTTAAACCCGAGTATTGTTTCAACAGACCCCTCCTGGCTCAATCCCAAGTATTCATTCGAAATCCTCTTTAGGCCAATAACTGTTTCTCAATAGAAACTAAGGCTGACAACACACTAGACTTCTATACAAGAAGGATTTGAAAGATAGTTTGTGTTTCTGATGACTTAGTGTATACAAAAGATACAAGATAAGAGTTAATACACTAAGTATGAAACACAAAGACTGAGGTCTTCTAAAAGCAGAACAACAAAGTAAGTCTTTATTTTAGAGAAGAAAGCTAAGACCGAGAGATTAAAAGAGCAACTTTCGTGAATTTGATACTCAATTGTTATAGTTATTCCTCTTCTTTAAGATTTGAAATCCCTTCATATATATAGGCCTTTGAGATAGGCGTTGTGAATCTATTAAAGGGATTTAGCCATTGTGAGCATTAGACCTTGAAGGTGAGATAGAGACAAAAGGTCTAGTATGAGGAAAATCAGAACTTGCATTGAAATGGTGTTCCTTAGGAGCTTCAAAGCAAAAGACTTTTTATTGGCTTTCTTCTTTCAACTAAAATATGCAGAGCATATGAGGTTGACCTTTTGAAAGCTATCTGACACAAGAGCTGGTCTTCATCATCTTTTCTGAAATGCGTAGAGCAACTACATTGGTTCCTTCCCATATAAGCTTTGGTTCATGCACTAGATTGTCTTCTTTTCTCTTTTAATAATAAGAGTAGTTTCTCTTGATAAAAACTTGATTTAGAGCATCTTCAAAATAAACTTTGATCTTCGATTGGTGCGAGTTTGGAATAACGTTCATGTTACTTCAAAAGTCTGGGATCTGATTGATGAAGCAAGTACGCGTGCTAAGTACTTAGTGGTTCAAAATTCTGGACGAGCGTGCTTGAATCAAACTCTTCTTGAGCATTTTTCTAGGATCAAACTTTTCTTGGGAAGAGCTCGTACATAAGCTGTTTTTAATCCTAGTCAAGCTTGTTCTGAAATAACTTGTATGGCTCAAACTAGACTTTTTAATTGATGGACTCCCCATTTCATTTGTAACTTGTGCATTTTATGTCTATATCTTGTAACACTTAATTGAACATGTTAAATAACACATCGGAAGACTTTATTTAATTTAAATACCTTGATGTATGTTATTAACAAATCTCGGGGTTTGGTAAACGATAGTATATATAGCTTGAAATCTTTTACAAATTAGACTTGGTTCTAATAATCTCCCCCTATTTGTTGATAATAAACATCAAGTTTTTTAAATAAAGTCTATGATAATTAAAGCATATCAACGAGAGAGTACTAAATTATCAGAATACAACATCATAGCACTTATTCAGAACATCATATTCATTAAGGTTGTAGTAAATTCCAAACAAGAATTAGAGCATATATGACAGATGCTTTTAAATAGATATACAATCAGAATAAATTTTGACTTATCAGAGCAGAGAAATTATGCAAACCATACTTTTCATGATCAGAGCAAACTTTTCTTCTTAGGTAAATGAACAGATAGTTAGAGCAGCTATGTAATTAGAGCAAATCATGTCAAGTCATGTATCAATACAGATTAAGCAAGAGACTTGTAAGAATCAGAGCATATTTATCTAGAACATTATCAAAGTAAAAATAGTTTTCATTAATCACAAAGGGTTCAGAGCAAAGAAATTACAGAACAATACAAAACATTTTACTCTTACTTTACTCCCGCTAAGACTACTTTACTCCCTCTTAGACAGATAAGACTCAAAACCCATAAAATACTAGACTCAAAACCTCTTCTAGTGGAGGAGGTTCAAAACCTCCTGTAAAAAACCCCTACAAATAGTGGAGGTTCTATCCATAGTAACGGAGGTCCCAAAAAAACGTCGCAAATTACCTTATGGCGATGCTAAATGCCAAAAACCTCCGTAGTTTACCTGCTTTGTTGTAGTGTATTGTTTATATTTGATTTGGATATTTGTATTTTATATATAGGGTTTTCTTTAATATAACTGTTAATATTTTATCACTAGCGTTATAAAGTAGTTAATTTAATTTGTGAATTTGTAGTAAATTTAATTTGTGTATTTGAATTTATGGTTAATTATTGTGTATAAAGTTATCAATGAGTTTAACATTTTATTAATAAGCCTAAACCTAGAAAAAACCAGGAAGAACCAAAAATAAAGAATCATTAACAGAGTATTAAACTCGTCACTAATATATTGACATAAAATATCAACGATGACAATAGAGACGAAATACTAGAAGTCCTATTTAGCGATGGTGTGGAGCCATCGCTAATGTCACTTAAGTTAATGAACATAGCGATGGATTTGGTGACATGTTTAACGTCCCCACATTGGGCGACGAGATTCTCTTCATCGCTAGCTGTTATGACTACATGTATTGTTAGCGACGGATGTGTTTTGTCGCTAACATTTTACCACGCGCATTTGAACAAATGATTGCCACCAAACTAGTGATAGATGTAATAATAGTAGCTAGTAATGACATAGATTATAGGATTTGAATGAGGATTTTAGTGAGACATGGCTATGTCTCTTACATATATTGTCTATGCCTATATTTCATAAAAGTTAGTTTTATGTTGCTAAATGGATTAGCAATGCTAGGTTTAGCGATGAGTTACTACACGTTGCGGAGTCTGTCGTTGTTTCCTTCAACGAAATTTTTTTCAAAAATAGTGCTGAAATTTGTTCGTCCACTTGGTTTTTTTTGTGGTGTATGAACCCTATGCCTACAAAGGGTAAAAAGGAAAAAATCTACATCACCTACTCAGAATGCACGTACAGAACCGAAAAAGCAAGGAGAAAACAGGAAAAATAGAAATTTAAAACCCGAGGTTAGAATGGAGAAACAATTTAAGAACAAACCTCGAGCAGGCAAACAAGAGAAGGGATATGCTAGTATCAAATAGAAGGAATTATTCCTAGGTTAGATGAAATTGTGTTGCAGAAAATGCAATGCATTGAATCATGTTTTGTTTTCTAGATAAGATGCATTTGGAATGAAATTGCATCGTAGAGAAAAAGAGAGAATAAGTGTGTTTTTTTTTTCCAAATGTTAAATACAATTGCAAAAGGAAATATAAAACCCAATGACGAGACTAACTTTGGAAGAGAAAGACTCGAAGTGACAAGGAAGCGTCGATCAGAAATTGGACGAGGAAGCGCCAATCAAACTTGGAGTGTCAAGCAGCACATAAAGATTTTGGGCATTTTGACCTATTTAGGCTTGTTTTGAAAAATAATTAGCGAAATGGGTGTGTTTTAAAATAATTTTCGTGTCCGGGTGCCTTTATGTCGCATCATGATTGGAACTCGTCGCCACAAGAGACGAAATCCTGCATGCTTGCCATGTGGCAAACATGCAGAGAAGCCCGTGAATAAATCGCATGCAAATGAGACGAAATTGACTGAAGTGACTCAAGCCTGGCAATCGCAGGGGATCAGGTCTGGGAATCGGCGAGTTGAAGGACGAATTCTGGTGAATTCGTCCCATTGGAAGGCGATGAATAGCGTGGCACACAAGCAGAGGAAATGGTGCAGAAATCGTCCCATGGTTAGACGAAATTGAAGCAGGAATTCGTCCCATGCTTGGACGAAAATGGCACACGCATGGACGAATTTGGAGCCTTATAAAGTGGTCCACATTCTTTACTTCTTCTACCCGGTGCATTTTCCTTACTGCTTCCACATTCTTCACTTCTTCCACTTTCTTTTACTGCTTCCAGTGCTTACTAGCTTCACCAGCATAGTGGTCCCGTTTGAAGAATTCTAGCACTTTAAAAGGTATGTTTTTCTTACTTCAACTAGTTTTAATTTTTTTGGTTGATGCTAATGTATTGTTAAATTTTATTTTGAAGTAGTGTTAATTTTTGTAATAATGTATGTTTTATTACATTATTTATTGTGGTTATATATTTTTGTTCATATAGTAATAATTACATGAAAAGAATGATAATAGTGAAGATAAAAAATTGTTTATTTCAAAATATTGAAATTTTTTTGGGGCAATGTAGTAGTATGTTAAAACCTTATGTATAAGGTTTTGTTCAATAAAATAAAAATAATATTTTAAACATCAATATTTATGCTAAATTAATATATTTTGATAGTAATTTTTGATGATATTTTGACAACATAGGTTAGTGTGATAATATATTGTACATAATGTGATTTGATGTTAGTGTGAAGGCTAAAATAATGATACTTGATTTTTTTATGAATATTTTTGTTCATAATGCATTAAAATAAATACAATTTTTAAGATTGTGGGCTTGTAAAAAGAATATATTTTTATACTATAATTTGAGCATATTGTGATAATATATGTAAAAATGTTGATCTTATTAATGGTATAGTTTGTAAAAGTGATATATTTATAATATTGTAAATTATATTTAAAATGTAACTGTAAAATTAGAATATTTATAATTATATGATTATGATAATATTGTCTTGTAGGATGGACGCGTCGTCTTCATCTATGAGGATATCAACTGAAGTAAACCCCGGGCCTGAAAACTCATCTCTCCTAAAATTTCAAAATGTACATGTATCCGAATGTATATGGAATGGGAAACCAGACAGAATTTTAAAATGTAGGCGTGCATTACTTTTCTGTGGTGGGAGAGGCTCTGTTCCAGAAGAAATTGTGCCACTGTTACGAAGAGCTGGTTTCCTTGGAATAGCTCAACTACATTTTTTTCAGGTAGAGCCTGCTTTAGTTTCCGCACTTGTGGAGAGATGGAGACCGGAGACACATACATTTCATATGCCACCTGGTGAATGCACGATTACCCTTCAGGATGTGGCAGTGCAAGTCGGGCTACGAGTAGATGGTCGACCATTGATAACGGATACATCTGATCGGGATTGGAAAGTAACTGTGCAAAATTTATTTGGTTTGTATCCGCCAGATGATGCGTTTCATTGTGGTTGTTTAAAGATGAAGTGGCTTTCAGATAACTTTGCCACTGTTGATGACCACCTTGGGACTCCACTACAGATGTTGAGATACACCAGAGCCTACATTCTACGTTTGATAGGTGGTGTTATATTCTCTGATCAATCCAGTAGTAGGGTCTCGTTGAAGTATCTCCCGTTACTGGAAAACCTTGATACATGCGGCGAGTACAGCTGGGGTTCTGCTGCATTAAGTTATTTGTACCGTGAGTTATGTAAGTCTACGAATTATAATCGGTCATCAATATGTGGTCTACATCTACTACTTCATGTGTGGGCGTGGGACAGGTTTCCTAGTATTGCTCCAAATGTCCCCCCTCTAGCCAGACTTCCAGGAACCCCTTATGGTGCTAGGTAAAAAAGTCCTATGCAATGTACATTGTTGTTTAACTTTTTAAGATTTAGGTTCATGTGTCTTTGACGTACATAGTCATTGTAGGTGGTTAGGGAGTCAGACGTTCAAGGCTGTTAGGCAAGATCTTGATTTCTATCGGCGTGCATTTGACCAGATGGGTCGAACTGATGTAAGTTTACAAACAAATTTTATAATTCATGGTTTAAATGTCTTGACTAATTATGTGAAAATTTCATGCAGATTGTCTGGACCCCATATAGTAATGAAGTCTTACAGAGTTTGCCTGAAATATGTTTGCAAGGCTCAGACTCATGGAGGGCGGTGGTACCTTTGTTGTGTACCAACATAGTGGAGTGGCATCAGCCAGACCGGGTTATGAGACAGTTTGGAATGCAACAACATATACCGTCTCCACCTCGTCAGCCAGATGATCTACATGGCATCACACAAAGAGGGAAGCCTGGTGAGGATTGGGCTCAGATGTATGTTCCGTTGATTAGTATGTGGGATAATCGGCTGCAGCTTGTATGTACAAACCCTCCCATGGAGGGTTTACTAAGTGTTAATTCTGAGTACATGTGTTGGTACCAGACCCATACCCGGAGATGGATTAGCAGAAAACATGCTTTAACTGGGTGCGCAGTAAGTTCTTACATGTACCTTTTGTTGATTAGTGGCGTGCATTTAGCTTCAAGTATCTAACAGTGTTTTTTGTGTATTATAGGTCGATGCAGTGGAGACCATCCACTATCTTGCGACAGAAGATGCACAGCAGCCCTTCCAATCACCTGCACTTGTGTTTGACCAGATTAGGCAACAGTCAATGAGTGTGATGCAAATGTGGTCTGAGGGGGGTCGAGTGTTGGAGGTCGCACGTCCTGCAATCCCATGTGAATATGATCCGCCTAATGAGGCGTTTGAAATTAATATGCCTGGAAACAGAAATGAGCGACAAGGTATTCCAAGGGGAAGGACACAGGAAGATCACCAAGTATATACCCTACCGCCCATTCCTCCGCGTGAGCCTGGAATGTATTATGTTCCAACCCAATCCCAACCAGAGTCGGGGTTTAGATCAACATATGAGTGGCCTTCACAGAGGTTTTCCCAGGAGCATCAGTATTATACCCAAAATATGGATCCATTGTTTGGGCAAACAGGGGGTAGCGGTTATACAGGGGGCAGTGGTTTTGCAGGGGCCAGTGGTGCTGCAGGGGGTAGTGGTATTGCAGGGTTTAGTGGTTATACAGGGGGCTATGGTTTTGCTGGAGCTAGTGGGTATGCTGGGGGCAGTGGTTTTGCAGAAGCTAGTGGTTCTGCAGGAGGCAGTGGTTTTGTAGGAGCTACTGGATCTGCAAGGGGCAGTGGGTATGCTCCTTCACCACCCCAGTCACCAACTAGGTTCTTAAATATGGATTATGTAACACCAAACGCACCATTGGTGATGCATCGAGGTGAACCCCACTCACATGATTTGGGACCAGGGTTGGACTTAAACATGCATCTTTTTAGGAGTGCAAGCATAGTTAACTTGGCGACTGATGAGGATGTAGGTGAGCAACATGATAGAGAAGAACCACAACAACGCAGGAACCCACCGAGAGGGGCCAGGGACTGGATTAGGCCATGCATCTTTTCCCCCGACCCTAACCGGGGACGGCACCGGTAGAGATGGGATTTATGATAATGTACCGTACAGAAATGTACTATTATTAGTATTGAAGTTATGTTATTATGTTATTATATTGAAGTGCTACTTTTGTTTAACTTATTACATAAAATAGATCACCAAGTATATTACACTTTATTATGCTCCTTGGTGCACACACTGTCGAAACATACATTACTTACCGACCCGGGGACTGGCTACTGGACCCGGTCGCAGATTGCGGGCACAGACGTCTGTTATGACCCGTTTGTTTACAACGTTGGCATATACTCGTACTCGATTGACTGTCACCCCAATCCATTTCATTACGAATCCGACTAGCTTTGGGACGACCTTTTGCCCGCATCCTTAATGGATCAGGGATAAGCTTCCACACTTCATCGGTCACTGGGAGGTCATCGTCGTTACCGATTGGGTACCATTGGCTAGAGTAGGCGCTGATGATATTGTCTTGTGTATACGCCGGATGGATATATTGAAAGTAGTCGACGCTCACCAACTGGCACACTACAATTAAATGCGAATAAGGAAACTGGTACGCCTTAAGGCTTCCACAGGAACAACATGGATTTGTTGACAATGTCACTGTATACTTTCTCCCACCGCGTTGTTTTACTGGGTCGAATCTTTCCTCAACTTCAAACCTGTGACCGTGTACATCAAACCTTTGTACCTGGTGACTACAAGCAATCGCCTGATTTTTCCCTATTTGTTCCATAACCTTTTTTGTGTACCGCATACCCTCCCCAAACTCAGATCTTGCACGCGCACCACGACGAACAAAGTATTCAACCATCCGGGCATACGTGCACTTGACTAATGTTGTGATTGGCATATTGCGTGCGCCCTTTAGGATCTTGTTGACACACTTAGAAAGGTTGGTTGTCATATGCCCGAATCTCCGCCCCTCTTCGTCGTATGCCAAACACCATTGTTCTTTGGGGATTCCATCAATCCATTGGGCAATCTCTCGTCCTGTCTCTCTAAATTTGATTAACTTTCTATCAAATGCTTCCCTGCTTGTAGTGTACCCTACAGAAAAGCAAAGTCACCAATTAGTTTACAACATACCACAAATAGAGTTTTGGTTAGGGGTTATACCTAGCTTTAACAACTCTTGCTTAAGTGAAGCGTTCCTAAATTTGTTGTTAAAATTACTGGCGATATGCCTTATGCAGAAGACGTGATATGCATTTGGCGGTTGCGATCCTATTTGAGGATTTAAGACTGCAGACTTTATGCTCTGATGTCGATCGGATATTAAACAAATGCCTGTCTTGGTAGTCACATGTATCCTAATTTGGGCCAAAAACCATGACCAAGCTTGTAAAGTTTCCCCTTCCACTATTGCAAATGCAACCGGCAGTACATTATTATTTCCGTCTTGAGTGGTTGCAATCAACAACGTGTGTCTGTATTTCCCATACAAAAATGTCCCATCAACTTGAAGAATCGGTTTGCAAAAAGGAAACGCATTGGCGCATTGTTTAAATGTCCAAAACACTCGTTTGAAAGTCCGAAACCGTGGATCAACTTCAACCCCGATGTGGTAGTCAGATGTTGTGAGATGGTATGCTAAACCTGGTGAAACTTGACACATACGAGACAACCATCGTGGTAACACAGCATACGACTCATCCCAATCACCAAATACACGTACGATTGCCTTTTGTTTTGCCTTCCACGCTTTGCTATATGAGATTTTGAACCCACATTCGCCTAGTATCCTCTCCTGAATCATGGCGATGGAAATTGATGGGTCTTGATTCACCATCCCTGAATGTATCATGTCAAACCATCAACATTTAACTTTACAACACAACAAACATATATACACAACATAGACATACCTAGTATACAAGAGCAGATGAAGTCAGAATCCAGCTTCGGATGGTCTTGAGACAGTTCAACGTTGACGCAAGTGTGACACCCGCCCCACTTACTAACCACCCAAGTATTTGTTTTTTTGGATAATATTGCTCGCATCCTCCAGGGACAACCATCTATTTGATTCAGACATTTAACTGTTAAATGTGTTGATTTGGATTCACCCACAATGTACGTTTGATGCTTCTTCATGGCATTTTGTTTCAAGGCAGTTTGTAGCTCAGACTTTGATGCAAACTGAAGTCCTACATACAAATCATCACCAATCCGCCACCCAGGTGAGTTGTCTAACTCAAGTGGTCTTTCTTCCTCGTCTCGATGATCCCAATTTATGTTCGTATAATGTGGTGACGATGTCCAAAATGGTGTACCCGCATTTCCTGTGAACGCTAATGTTCGTCATCGTTGCAAAAAAATGATCAACTACCCTCACAGAATGTAACTTAATATTACTAACCTGATGGAACACCACCCACGGGTAAATTAGTCGCATTACGAACCACGATGGAATCAAAGTCCCCTTCAACATCAGTATCCACATCACTGTAGTTGGGGATATGTTGCTCATCAGATCCATCATCCTCAACACTCTCATATTCATCATCAACATTAAAATCAGGGTCATCGTCGTCTGAAATAGTATCACCTTTCACAACAAACAAAATAAAATATTACAAACCCAAATTTTAGTACTAACTATTAATTAAAAGTAAAAGTATTCTGACGGGGGCACCTTGTGTGGCCACCAATGAACATCCAACTTGGTCAAAATCAACATATATCTCCAACGCAAGCATATCAGCTTGTAACTCAACCATTCTCAACGCAACATCAATCTCCTCATCATCAGTTAATTGAAAAGCCGCAAATTTATTTTTTCTTTTATCAATTATCAACCTACTAGTCAAACGGGTAATCACTGTAGTATCTTCAAGTTCTAACTTAGCAACTATTTTTTCTTTCAGTTGGTCAATAGTTATACCTCGTCGGACATACATCAACTTCTTGTCACCATCAAACGTATATCCTTCTGGGCCTTCGTATTTCTGGCCATTAGTGTACAAAACCACAGGAGAAGACATCCCAAAATCCTCTAAATCACCAACTTTGAAATACCTTCACATTAATTTCCATTAAAAATTTAATTATACAGTTACATAAATACAAACATACTAAAATTATTTTCAGCATTTAAAACATTACTAATATAATATTTACCAGAAATACTCTAAATATTTTTAAAAAATTTCATACCTTAACAGCAATCGCAGAAACCACCGGAGCAATATCCACAAATAAGTAAGCGATCCTCGTTCTCTTGTGTACGTGAGCAAGCATTCTCGTCTGTGTGAGTGTTCTTGGCTGGGTGGGATTTTAAAGACATTATTTCGCATGGGAACCGGACGAATTTTCTTCAAATTCGTCATTCAACAAGACGAGATAAGCTGGCAGAGCAGTGTGGGCCATGCGTCATAAAATCGCCTGGTGAATGGTCAAAATCGTCTCTTGCAAAGACGAATTACAGGGACGAATTATGGTCAAAATCGTCTCTTGCAAAGACGAATTACAGGGACGCTGCCACGTGCCCTCTTGCTGACATATTCGCCTGCTTACTTGACGAAAATGGTGAATTCGTCTGCTCCTTGGGCGAAATTGAAAATTGAAATGACAGAAACGCACCCGGACAACTAATTCTCTAAAAATCAACCCCAACTCCGCAAATTGTTTTTAAAAGGACCCCAAATGGGTCAAAATGCCAAGATTTTGAAATAGGAAGAAAGTGAGACAAGAGTGGTACAAATCAAGTTAAGGATTTGGGTTGATTTTTATTTCAATTTTGTACTAATCATTACCTAAAATTGATACAAACCTTGAATAAACTCAATATAGGTTACCGGTTAAAAACTTTAGACCGATATAAATAATATTTTTTACACCGATTTTATTTAGATGTGAAAGGTGTTTTTAACCTTAGTGTGTGTAACAGTAGAAATAAGGTAGTTTTATTACACTATTACAAATACATTTTTGTTTCCATACAGCTCATACATAACTTTCAATATCTTTGTAGGTGTCTATATATATGCCTATATAAAGAATTAAGTTCGTATGTCTGATCTGCTCCTTTGTTATATTGTGAAAATTAATCAACTAGAATATTTGTTTATTATTACTTACCTGTGCATATCTTTCTGGCAAAAGAAACCCCAGACTTATCTTTTTATATTAATTCTGAGACTTTGCTTGTTATTTGTGTAATACAAGATTCAATCCATCATATTTTATTCAACTAAATTTTTATTATACGAACTTATTACCGTTACCCTTAATTAAAAACGTTAGCATATAATTAACGATTTCTAACTTGATCAACAATTTTGACATCTCAGCGTGCATCAACCCAACTAGTACATGAGATGTGTGCCTTGCTGGCACAGAGGGGCTCCTTAATGTGGAGGGCATGTGAATGCTCCCTGCAAATTATACATTTCATGTGGTTTAATTAACCTTTACGTACTTCTTAATATATGTTTCGTTAAATTTAACTATTTTGAACAGTATGTATTATCAATATTAATCATTAGATTTTTTTATTTTTACAGTTGATTACTAAATGAACACTTCCTCTACAGCCTAAATATATGCTTTACTTTTTGTTAACTTGTTAATTATTCTTGTCAAATTTTTAAAACTATTGATTGACCTGGTGATCATGTATAACTAAGAAGTAATTAATAAATTCTTAAAGGAGTCATGCGTTGGATGATTTGTTGATCCAATCGCATTCCTAAGTGAGTATATTATTATATAAGACTAATGATCAGGATCGATTATCTTTCCGTGAAGGAAATCTTATGATTGTGACCCATTAACGCAGGATTACTTAAACAAATGTATTAATATATCATAGTTTATGTTTTCTCATAATGGTCATTTGGTAGAGATTCTTATTGTGTAGCTTCGTCATTCAAAATAATCCAACCAGTTTTAAGAAATACTATATATATATATATATATATATTCTTTAACATAAGTTACTTTTGTGTTTCGGGAATGAATATAATGATAATAGCAGTGTTTTGATCTTGATAAAAATGAAGGATTTGGTCTTGGTCTAGAGTTGAAAGGTTTCTTCTACTCATTTTATACTACTTGCTCTTTGCTTAACCAATTTACATAAATTTAAAAATATATCAAAATTACTTAATAATCTTATATTCACAAAAAATATTTTAACCTTTTGAAATTCTTATTTAAAGATCTCACCATTATTGAAAATATATAAATTAAAAAAATAAAAGATGTAATTAATAATTGAATTCGTTTTATAAAATTATAACAAAAGGTTTTAGAATGAAATTTGTAATAAAAAAAATGAAAGGATTATAATTAATTGGCCTCCCGTGACTTCAAGTTAATCATTAAACCACATATTCACGTGTCATGTAATTTCCATTCGGCATGTCCATGATGCACAGTATGTTACTTTATTTATATGAATTAAAATCAAATCTTAATTACATATTTAAGGATCACATTACTTAATATTATTTTTAGAAAAAATACAAAACAAAATAATATATAAGGGATACTGATCAATTAATATAATGATTGAGATTATTCGTCCATTCTGGAATTAATAATAATAATAATATCGACCATTTCTAACGAAAAAAAATAATAAAGTATCTAGCATTGCACAATGACTAAATTGGGAACACTTGACTTTGTGAAATAAAACTAAATTGTAAAAATCTTATACTAGCTGCCAGCACTTCATTCAATTGCTGCAAGTAGATATTGTTAAACGAAATATGTATTAGAGTTAAAGATATGTGTATAGTAAATCGTGTGCTTTAATAAATGAATAAATAAAACTTCCGTATATCAAAATCTGTATTGGTGATTATTACATTTTGTCACGGCATTTATTTTAATTTGTTGCCAACAGTGCATCTTATATATCAACAAAGCCTAACAAATAGATAGATCGAAAAGGCAAATTATTTCTATGGAGGTTTTTCAAACCTTGACAACGTAATTTAAACTAAGACATCTTTTGGGATCTCTACTGATATTTTTAAGTAATTTTGTAGAGGTTATTAAATCTCTCGAGAACAAAATTTATTCTCTAGGTTTTCTTCCTGTTTCTTTCCCCAACGAAATAGAGATTTTGACACACCTCTCTTATTTTTTACTTTTTGTTTTACGTGTTGAAGTTTTACATTGTCTGTCTCATCATATCTCGCATGGTTTAAATACATGTTAGGTAACTCTAACCATTACCCATTGGTTTTAGGAAGGAACTTTTAACATGGTATCAAAGTCAAACCATTCTTTCTGGTTCTTATGGACCAAAAGTTAGCGTTTATACATTTTTTTCTTAAGGCTTTCACTATATCAAAACACATTAAAAATAGTTTGTAAGCTAAACATTATATCAATGTTTCAACTAAACACAATAAAGACAATTTTTTTAATTAAATGAGTAATTAAACACTTATTAAAAGACAAATTTTACATATAAAAAAAACCTTAAATTGACATATAATATGTGACTTTATGATCTCAACATTGACACCGGATACTCTTTTAAAAAAATTACTTCTAAAAAATCTGTTCCAAATCATCATCTTCTAAAAAGAAGCTTATTTAATCCCCTCACCCCACACACACATTTTATTTCAACAACTAGAAGCTACCAACCACCATCCCACCCCCGCTACCAGTGAGAAACACCAGCCAAACCACCGAAGAACAACCATCATCTGTTTCAACATCTCTATAGCCACCCATCCTTCACCATTGTCACTCGTCAACACCACAACTCGATCATCTCCAAACAACCATCACATTTTCCATAAGCAAGTCAGAACCATATAATCACTTACCTCTCTTAAATTCACTCAAACCATCATCATTGATCGAACCTACACCACCATGACCCACTAAGAGAACTCTATTGTAGAAAAGTCAATCAAACACTTGATAAGTAAGGAAATTCCATTGGTAAAAGTAGCTTAGAAGCAAGGGAATTGTACCACGTTAACTTGGTGTGAAGACGTGTTTCATTGACATGAACGATGTTTTAAATTTCGAGGATGAAATTTTTATAGGATGGGAGTAGTGTAACATCCCTGTTTTCAGACATCGGTCTTAGTGACACATTACGCAGTACAAGTTGGATACTTGTATTCAAAGGACAACATTGAGGGTGGTCAACCCACAACCTTGATTGAGTAAAGATACAGAGTTAGTACGTCGGATTAACATGCATGAAGGAACTAAGCGTTAGCCAATGGCAATGTTCCACCTTCTGTTTTCTCATCTAGCATGCCAGGAGAACTAAATGGCAGTTGTCCAACTCCAATACAGTTTCGTACTACGTGCAATGGGAGAGTGAAATATATATATATATATATACACATGGATTCACTTCTCAATTCTACTCTTTATCGCGCATGCAAGATAAAGTCTTTTCTTCTTCTCTTCTACGGAAGTGAGCTCTGTGTTGCATGCAAGTTAGCCAAGTGTTATGAGTGGCATAAGAGGAACGCAAGCTTTAAGAATCAGATTTAGAGTTCATTAACGTTGTTCAATCCGTGGTTGTGACGCAACGCTTGAGAGTGGTCCTAAAGTCAAATATGTCAGCTTGGGAGCTTGGATTCCAAGTAGGAGGAGAAGTATATTTCAAATTCATGAGTTATGAACGGATAGGGGGATGCTTTTATATCTATTGTTAGTGATTTGGTTGATGTATGTGATGAAATGATAGTTGCGTACTTATGTAAGAAATCATCCCCCCCCCCCCTCTCATTGTGATATTGTATGAAGATTTATGATCTGCTTGTGATTCTACTCATGTATGTTAATGTGAAATTGATGATGATGATAAGGACCCTTGGTGATGGTAACCAAGTGGTGACTAGGCATGGCAACGGGGCGGTTCGGGGACGGGTTTGACTCCTACCATCCTCATCCCCGTTATCCTAGACCCACAGCCCTCGTCATCGATCCCCGTCGGGAGAGATAAAATGACTCCCACCCCCGCCCCCGATCAAGATAATGGAAACCCGCCCCCATCCCCGTCCCCGTCTCCATTTTTATAAAAAAAAATTTCTTATCAAGTATTTTAAAAGTTGTTGTATCTACAAAATTATTAAATATTTTACATACAATAATAAAAAAATAGTAATAAATTATTTTGGACACAATTATTAAACATTGTCTAATAAATCATTTCTAGCAATATATATAGTAAGGGTATTAAGTAATTTAAGTATGTCGGGGCGGGGGAGAGGCGGTTACTTATTTTACCATCCCCGCCTCTGACTTTTACCTACCGGGTAAAAACCGTCCCCACCCCCAAAACCAAATAAATAGGGGGAAAGATATGAATATATGTTGAAACAATTTAAATACTTTGTCGATGGTAGAGCCCTTCATTAGGGCTCTGATTCCATATTAAGGACTTCATCCCAAAATTAATTGACAATGGTTGGAGTGACCCAACAGATATTTAAACAATGTGAAATATTATGAGGCAGACAATGTGAGACTTCCAACACACCCCCTCCAACAAAGCATGTCATATCAAGCAAAGGGTAATTTTTGACCCATAACAAAAGGTCAACTTTTAACTCATAGCAATCGGAAAGAATGTTCTAACTGATACCATCACAGCACCAAAGGAAGCATTGCAAAGATAGAAACGAGAGCTTGAGAAAGAGAGGAAAGGGAAGCTAAAAATGTGTATTCACTAACTGGAAACAAATACAAAGCATGCTAGGAAAGGAAAGGCAAAACAACAAAGATAAGTAACTAACTAATTAAACCTCGGTTTGACCAACCCCAAAAATAAATCCTACGGTCAAACGGAGTTTTGACTATCTCGAACGGCGTGAAGGATCAATATCAACCCTTAAATTTCTCCGTTTCCCCAACTCCGTTTCCCCAACTGGAAACCAAACGGACCCTAAGAACTAATCCTATTATTGGGAAAGCTTCTCTCTGACTAAGACTACTGATAACAAGTAATGAAAAGCATATTAGAAATGTGACAAAAATGTCACTCAGAACAAGACATTTAAGCTCAAGTTTGTCTCAAACCATTCAAATATAACACATCAAGAAACATTGTAGCATATATTAGTATATCACTGATTGTGAAAACCTAAAAGTGGTTCAGCACCAACAAACCCGACATGATACGTAGTTAAACTTCATCTCGACACTCAATTACAATTCCAGAACATTGGAAAGAGCTCACTCCAAGTATAATAGAGCATCCCTCCATTAAATAGCATATGAAACAAGTTAGCAACCTTTAACGAATCAAGAGTAAGCTCATTGAATTATACGTTTATTATGCAGTACACAATCTAGTATTTAAACTAGAATTTCAATAAAAACATAGATAATAGTCTCATTCTCAATTCAACAAACAATAAAACTACCCAGTCAAATAACCATCGTATAATACACCATACATACAAAGCATCCCAAAACTGACACTCATTGACAGCAATAATACATTAAAAAAATTAAAATGACAATTTAGATCCATAAGACCATAACTACCTAATAAGTACCACAATAAAAGCCTAAAAACATAATTACTAGACAAATACTAACAATTCAAGCCTAGTAGATTTAACCGTGCTTCTTATGCCTTTAAATAAAATTTCCATGGCCTATCAATACATGAGACTTAGGCACACCTATTGGTATCACGCACAATAGATTTATTGATATATGAGGGAGGGAAGGGGGCTGTTTGAATTGAACCCAGATTATTCAACCATTTAAGCCAGGAAATGAAATCATGGTTATATTTACAAGTGTCCCATTCATCTAAGCTGATGAGTGCCTAGCTTTAGTGCAATTACTGCAACAATACAAGCAAAACCTACTCCGACAACCATGGTTCAACAGCACTAATCAGAAGGAGTTTATACAGTTTGTGGAGTTAGTATTAAAGAATTCAACATCTATTATTGCTAAATTTAATCAACTAGATATTTATGTTTTTTAAAAAATTTGGTTTACATGAAAGGTTTTAAGTATGTGAAAATAAAATGGAGAGTAAAACTAGGATTGAGTTATCAAAATTATTTAAGGACAATAATTGAAAAACAACTTTTAGCTTATAGCTTGAAAGTTAAAACATTACTTAAAGTAACATTTTAAAAAACATTATCAACTAGTTAAAAATACTATATATACAAACATCGTTAATTTGTTTTAAACATATTTTATATTTACTTAAATGAGGGTGGGGTTTTATGTTATATATAGGCTTAAGGCCTTTCTGTTTTAATTACATAATATGTTGAAAAACTTGATAATTAATAGGTGAACTAAGGTTTTAGACATTGGTAGGAATTACTTGAAAATATTTTAAGTTTTTCTTTATTATTATAATCTTGTTTTAGTGTGTTGTAAGATGAGAGTTTTGAAGTGTGGGTGTAGTTAGGATCAATGAAATGTTTGAGAGAGATTTTGCATAACGTAAAAATTTTCACATAATATTGGTTTTTGGTTATCTGTTTAACCAGAGCTAAGTTTTTTTTTTTTGGTTTTGGAATTCTCCACGTAATATTCTTGTGTGGTACCTATATTTTCTATGTATTTTATTTCTCTATATTTTAAAGAAAATTCTCCAAAGAATTATTTTCTAACAATTTCTTCTTCTAATTTTTTTTTATCCCGTTGAAGTTTAACCATAAACAAATGCATTTATTCAAAAAAAAAATGTCCATTGTTGAAAACCTAATCCAGTAATTTATTAGTTGAATTTCTCCATATTAAATTCTATAAAAATTACAAAATATTTAATTAGAGATTCCGACCCTTGTCATAACAATATAAATAAATACATTTACCACTAGTCAATTATAAATTTTTTTATATAATGCATATTATTTTAGTATATATCATAAAATTTAACTTAACTTTTTATAAATTCATATATATTTATTATTTAGTATGTTACATATTATTAAAATGTATTTTAATTATACCAATTTAAATACGGTTGAATTAATAAATCACAAAGAAGTAGGAATAACTCGTTCAATTTTATAAACATGGGTTCTCTAACTCTTGCTCTTCCAACTATCTTTTAAGAAATAATAGTGGACAGAAAGCCATCTTAAATTCAAAACAACGTCAAATATAGACTGTTAAAGTCATTATGAAGTTGAAAAACTTATCCTAAAGGACGGATACTGTATACGCATAGGTTTCAAATCTCCAATTATGTGTTTGGCACCAGCTTGATTCAAACTTCTTTTTTTTTTTTGCATTCAACTTGAAACTGTTATATTGACAATAAATAATTAAAATGATGGAATAAATTTCCTTAAAATGATTGACGATTTTACGAGCTGATCCAAAATTTCAAAGATGTACAACCTGACAAAGAACATTCAATTAAATATTACTAAGTTTTATTCAATAAGAATAAAGGGCTCATTAAGTAAATTGAAATGTAACGATGCAACATGCTTTAGACTTTAGAAGAAATACGAGATACCTATTCGCTTTATACTTACCTCCACTTTAGAACTAAACTTAATTTCAAGCTCTTTAATTACTGATAGATGATTGTTAGCTGTGGATAATAATTAATACCTTCATGCGAACGCTATCACTTAGCTATATTAAAGCTATTAATAACTGCGAATTTGAATGCATGGGGGAAAGTGAGAAACATTTTTCAAGTTCGTGTTTAAAAGGCGAGTAAACTGTAAACATCCATGAACAGGAGTAGGAGAAAATCATTAACAATAAAATGATAGGATGAAGAACATTTAATCATCAAGTGTGTGTGTCTTCTTTTTTTTAACACTTTAACCGAATGTATCTTTTACATGATTCAAACATGTTTAAGTTATAAGAATATTTATATCGAAAGTTTAATTTTTTCAATAATAAAAATCATTTCATCTATACAATTCAAATGTTAGGAAATTAGATCCATTTCCATCAGAAAAATTTCCTTAAAAAACAAAGAAATAAGGTTAAGAAAGAACACAATCAACACACAAGAATTTAACGTGGAAAACTCCAAATCCTGAAGAAAAATCACTGCTGTTGTCAAAACCGACAACTAGAAAATAATATTATGTGAACAATTTATACATCACATAAACATCACTCTCATACATCTTAACAACCTCAAATGCACTCATACTCTCCAAAGCTCACTTCTCACAACACTCTAACACAAGAACATTACAACAGAGAAAAAAACTTAAAGTGTTTTCGGGTATTTTCCACTAGTGTCTAACACCCAGTACACTCATTTATAATTTTGGGTATTTAAACACTTGGTGTATTTATTACAAAGGCCTTAAGGTCTATATATAGCATAGGTCATCATGTCCCTTTGCAACTCTAAGTAATATGTGACTTTTTAATCAACCAAGTTTAACATCAAACTCAAAATATTTCTTATGGAAAGACTATATCATTTAACTAATTATCCATTAATCCAATGCGTCCTTTTATATCTCAATACATTTTGTTTTGAGTCTTGAATATGCGCTTAAAGCAATTAATTAACTATCCTAAATACATATATGTATGCATGCCTTGATCAAAAGTGTTCAAAAAATAAACCTAATCTTGTAAGTTGAAAATGCATTCTTTTATAATTTGATAGTAAAAATAAAAATAGAAGGGCGAATGGAGCCAATTAAGAAAAGTAGTTATTAGTGCCACGAAACTTTGGTGAAGAGAAAGCAGAATTGTTGTTATTAATAATTTGAAAAATAATATGATTATTGTTACAAAGAATAAAGTAGTTGATAAGTATAAGGTGCATGCACATGCGTCTCTTGCGCCCACCAAATGTCAAAAACATGCAGTAGATGTCTACCTTGTAATTTTCACCAACACAAGCCCTGCATCATTTATTTGTCCTTCTGAATAGCATGCTTATGCAGACGAAAATTAATTACAGACACAAAAATAGATTATGCAACAAAGATGGCATTGCTTTACTAGCTAGTGTTTACATAATTTAAGGAGCTGAAAATGCATGTTGGCATGTTGCTATTTTCTGGCATTCACATAAAATCGGTGAAGGAATTGGATGTTTGTGGTAGATCAAAGGCAGTGTCGAAGAATTAAAAGCTTGACGGGACCATGTTACTGTTTGGTTACCATTTGAAGCCAAACCAGGGGTAGGTCATAGCTAGGACCCATCCACATGATGAAACTTTAGTAGATATTGTGGTGATGATGTGTCTCATGAGTAGTCACTAATATTATTATTATTATGATATATATAGTGGAATTTCTTGCCAACTTTAACATGTAATTTTCAGCTACCTTTGTTAGCAACCACACCCCACACATGCATTCATTCACAGAGATACGCAATTTATTGCTTCATCATATACAACAGAAAATGACGCTTTCTATCTTCCCATATTATATTTTACTTCTTTAAATATGTTCCATATTCAGACTACTGTTCCTCTGTAAATTTTTTTAAATAACTTTCTTGTTTCGCGTGAAATCTCTCGTATAATTAATTCTAGTTTTATTTAATTCCGCTTCTAATATTTGTTACACTTACTACGGTTCTAACGGCTTATAACGAGTCTTTCTTTTCTAATTGCATTTCGATACGCTTTTTTTTAAAATGGCCAAATCCAAAATACATATCAAAATAGTATAAGGGTGCACAACCTCGTATGCAAAAGATTAAGATAAACTACATGTTTGTATACAAACTAATGGTTCTTTATATCAATTAATCAAGTGAGATAAAATCTACTTTTAATCTTATCCTTAACCAAAATTATAATTCTTAAATTTTACTAACTTAAATATAATATCTCTACATTAGATTCGTTCTTAAAAATTACATTATTCTTACTAAAACATAAGGACTAAATTATTGAGAACTAAATAGCTACAAAAATGTGCTTTCTTTTCTTTCTCACCTCTTACATATCTAACAGAATGAGTTTTACAATCATCAAACATAATAGCATAAACTTGCTACATGGTACTTCATTTATTTCTATTGATAAGATTTAAAAAATAAGACAAAATTTATCTACCTAAAATCATTTAATATTTTTCTTATTTTTTATTCTTGTTTTGAAAATTACTATTTATGTTGAAGTAAAATTTAAATTTATATAAGGATAAAATTAAAATATTACAATATCCTTTTAAAAAACTAATAAATCAATATATTTTTAAAATATATATTTTCATCTGAGTTATCTTATAAATAAGAATGATGGGAGTATAAGAGAAGCTATACTTAAAAAAAAAATAGTTGTTTCTAAATGTTCACCATATAAAAGACGCAAGATTACTAATGAATTTATTTGTCAATAAAAAAAAGTGCTTTATTATCAACTAGGTAGAAAAATTACTGTTGAATTGTTTCAAGTTTAGACCAAATAACATGAGTGTTTCACATAGAAAAGAGAGGAGGAGAAAAGTAGCTAGAGAATTGAGAGGGGATGAAAGTCAATAACAATATCAGTGTTTCACACAGAATAGAGAAAAAGAAAAGAAAAAAAGACAAATTTGTGGGACGACTAAACTGAATGAATCACTGTCACTGAATTCTGCTATAACAGATACGAAAAACAATTATATACACTTATATAGTGACTAACTAACCCACAAACAAAACTAAACTTATAAACAGAAAAACTGAAAAATAGTTAATTGGTAGTTAATCTTACTTTACTAGTATTAGAATTTTAAGAATGTGATTATGTTAAAATTCGATAACAGTAATCTTATTGTGGCCTATATCTTAATTCGGCTCGTATTCAAATTAAATTTATCAAAAAAATCCCAAGTAGCAGGATTCTGGGTGAGTTTTTTTAAAATTGATTTATTTCATATTATACAATTTTCTTTTTTGGCTAAATTGTGTAAATTTATTTTTCTACTTCTTGCCTGCAAAAAAGAAAATGAAAACTGAAAGAGAGGGAAAGTTCATTATACAGGCGTAAGAGTTGAATTAATAAAACACGATGAAAATCGCATTTTGTGAGAGATATTTGAACTTTCGCAAAATATTATAGACAAATAAGCGAATCACCAAACTTACAACTGGGAAAGATGTTTATCTAATAAATTTAATTAAATGACAAATAAAACAAACTACATTTTAAATTACGCGTATCTCTCATTGCCAATTAGGTATCCAAAAACTTTTTATTTAGGAACTATCCTAGATATAAAACTATGAACAGTAACGAATGAAACCCAAGAGAAATGGGCTAAAGTCTACAGTAATATACAAACTGAGAAAGTTATCGTTGGTGGGTTTGTAGTTGACCAAAAATTAAATGTGTTCAAATATATGGGCCGCAAAAAATTAAATGTTTTTGCGTCAACTTCAAACAGCAAAAGGACATCATCACCAAAATCAACAGAAAATGGATTTTGAAGAAAGAAGAAACAGAAAAAGGTTGAGCCCAAAATAACGTAAAAACATAGACAATCTGAATCCATAGAAATTTGAACCTTCATATATATATATATATATATAGACACACACACACACATAGGATGTATCATATGAGAAATGTTCTTTTATGTGAGAGTGAGAGAAGCGAATCTGGACTGTACAATCATACAATGGATGGTTGAGATTAATCATGAGTTTTTTAAAAAGTCATGTGACCTTTTAAGTGATTATGTGACTTTTAAAACTTTTTAATTTTAACCATCCATCCATTGTATGGTTATATGGCCTAAATTCGCTTCTCTCACTTTCATATAAGAAAACATTTTCTCATAAGATTCATCCCATATTCTAAGTCTTTTTGTTCGACCAATATTTGTACCTCAGGGGACAACTCCCTAAAATATATTTAACCCCATTTTTTTTATCAATTTAGAGCTTGTTTGGTTCAAAGAGTGAACCTTCGTTCCCCATCGTTTCGGCGACTCCAACAGCCCTTTCTCTGTCGTCTCCAACGGCCCTTCATTTGGATCGTCTCCATTCCTCCGTTCCGTCGCTGTGAACACCGTTCCATTGGCCAGAACCCACATTGAAGAGAAGCAGGCCCAAGCTCCCTCCACTCAACGACGTTTGAGGCAAAGTCCATATTACCCCTCCATTCCGCAATTAAAGACGTGAGTCACGACACCCAGGCCTCCAATCTTCTGATCTGAAGTGTTTGGGGAAGCTGCGACCGTCCGGCCACCGATTGACGTGTGGGAAGCTACAACGGTGAAAGAGATATGGCACCTGATCCCTTTCGATTTTCCTCTCTTTTCTGTGTGTTGGGATCTGTTTTGTTATCTGGTTTAGGGACTATTGGGCAGGGGGGTTGATTTGGGGTGGGGTGGGGCGGGTTGTGGGGACGTTGGCCGTGGGTTGGGGTGGGCTTAGTTTGGGACAGTGTCGGGTTGTAAGGAAGGGGGGTTGTTGGGACGGTGGTCGTGGGGGTGGTTTGGGGTAGGGTTCTGATTGGGGTTGGGGCGGGTTATGGGGATGGGTTTTGTTGGGTTAATGGTTTGTGGTGGGCTGGGGTGGTCCTGGCTGTGGACGGTGGTGGTTGCAGGTAGTGGTGGCTGTTGGATTTTTGCTAGTGGTGACGGCAGTTGGGTGGTGGTTGCAGGTAGTGGTGGCTGTTGGATTTTTGCTGGTGGTGATGGCAGTTAGGATGGACAGTGATGATGTGCAGTCCAGCTGATGGAGGGACGTGATGAGTGTGGTGCATGGGTAAGGTGCTGCTATGTGGTGTATAATAGCATTGCCTAATTTTTTGATGCTAAATTTTTTAATATAAATTAATTTAATTTGTTAAGTGTTTTAATAAAATATGCAAGGATTATGTTTAAGCATTAATTTTATTAATCGTTTAAATAAAATATTTTAGGATTATAGAAAAAAGTAACTTATTAGTTTTACTATAATAAAAACAATAAAATATATTTATAATTTATAATATGTAAAATTAATCACATTAATTAATTAGTTTTATTATATATAAAAAATTAGATTTATTAGTGTTTAATATATTAATTCGTTTATTAAATATGTTGAACTGGTCTGGACCGGGGTCTAGGATCCGGTATGGGACCAGCCACAAGAGTATAGGTGTTTTTAGGGTTTGCACACCGGAACAATGTATATCCGATGTATTAATCCGGTCTCTCAGTGGGAGAGGCCGGTCCTGTTGTCCTGGAGATCCTTCACACCAGCGTTTCGCGTTGTAGGGGGGCGAAAGGTGGTGCCACCTGCGAAGATTCTCCGACGCTCAAGTTAGTAGAGTATAAGAACTCAGTGAATGCTTAAGCGAAGTAATAGTAAAATGTGAGATAGAACAACGATACCATGCATGTGTATTGAAACGAGCTATTTATAGTTGTACGTGAGAAAATGAGTCGTTGGGTACAGGTGGGTCCCTTAGCTCTGATAGCGTGTATATTATGTCAATCAGGGTGGCTCAACTCTCAGAATGTGTCAGGAGGGTAGGTCAATTATCAGAGTACGATCCTTTAGGAAGAGGGGAGGATAATCACCTTTTCCGCATAATCTGCTGACACATCCACTTGCTTTCTGAGGCCATTGACGTGACGTATTTTGCTACATACAGTATCTTCGTTGATAAGTTATTAGGGGCTCTTATCTTGCTATAACTGAAAAGCCAACAGTTATATAAATGTCCTGTGAAAATGAACAAAGAACCATTATAGAGTAAATAGGTGGGGCAGTCGTGTGATGAGGACGGACGGCCAGACATCGGATATCCGGTGTGGTAATGTTGAACCAGGACACCAGTTTTCCTTATATGAGGTCACTCTGACGTCACAAGAATAGGGGCCGGTATCCAGACCGGATCATCTGTCCCCTAGCTTGTATGAGGGACTGTTAAGTTGCTCATATGAGCTACACAACTCTAGAGAAGTTTGGAAGCCGGTCGTACATTCTGGAAGGTCTCTGGGAGCTCTGTGGCGTCCGCTCTAATAAACGGGTGACCGCTCTTCTCGCATTGAGTACAACGGATTCAGACAACATAAATAAGTAATGGAAATCCCAAGAGTCTTTGAGAATCGAAACCCTTGGTATTCGAAAAGTGGTTGGAAGGCATTAAATGCGCATGGCATGATTGGACAGTAAATGCATTTTTTACGCATGAGCCATCATTACCCACGAGTGTAACCGTCGATTGGGCTTATTGGGCCTGGATTCAAACTGAATGGGGGGCCCATTTTGCCAAAATGTTTACTGAAACGTTACCATTTTTGCGCCCGTACGTGACGAAACGACGGAGTCGTTTCAATTTGAAGAGGTTGCGTTTTGATGCAAGCCTTGTGACCTTCGACGAAACACTGTGCTTCTTCGTTACCTATAAAAGGAACTCTTAGCAGATTTTGGAATCCACTCTTATTTTCAAGCTTAGTGAAACTCTGCTCAAATTTCTTTGGAATTTCTCTATCGTCTTCAAACTTCTCAAAGATCTTCTTCCTTTAGGTAACCTCCCTTTCCTTCAACTCCTTGCAATTTTAGTTCATTCTATTTCCGCCATGCGCCCTAGAGCATGCCACGCTGGTCCTTCAAACAGGGGGAGTTTTGGCTCTCGTGCCCCCCTTAGCCACCGTGGTGGGAGGATTCCAGCGAATCCTCCTGTGGCTGGGCCCCGTCGCTCAGAGAGAGCCGAAGCCTCTTCCTCACGAGCGTCTTCTTCCCAACGTCGCTCTGAGGCTCCCCTTGACTCGAGGGCTACCAGCCGCTCTGATGAGGGGTTAAGTGCTGAAGGTTACCTCTCTGACGATGTTGCTTTTTACCACAGTACATACGCGTTCCACCGTGCCTGCACAACCATGGACCTTCCAGGACGAGGAAAAACACTGGTTCTCCACTCTGCTGAAGGGTGTGTCAACGTTGTTGCACACCGGCTTGACTGGGAGAAACTCAACAGGGAGAAACCCTACTGCTGGGTGGAGGAGGAATTCCTAGAGATCCCTTCGCACCATGCAAGTGAGAAGGAATGCACGGTCTCTTTCCGCTACAAAATATATTCAGATAAAAAGTACAAGGCACGATACGCTGTGATGGCACCACATCCCTCTGAAAGAATATGCCACAGCGTCCCTGATGTGAGGTCGGTCTACATGTACGACTTCGTCTTCTTGAAATTGGGAGTACGCTTCCCCATGACGGAGTTCCAGATGGCCGTCCTGCGTTTCCTAGACTGCGCCCCCACACAACTGCATCCCAACGGTTGGGGTCTAGTCCAGGCTCTGGAGGTTCTGGGGGAGCATTTCAACTTCTCCGCCACTGTGGCCAAGCTATTTTACTATTGCCAAGTGGTCCGCCGTGCTAATAAGAAGGGCGGCCTTGGGTTCATTACTCTCCGTAGTGACTCAAGGGTGATAAATTTCAAGTCTTATACGGAATCCGCGAAGGTGGATGGACGCTCCTTCAAGCACTATTACACGCGGGTCCGGATTCAACCAAATAAGCCGGTCTTCTGGCGGAACAAGGAGGGGTTTACCAAGTTTCCTCTCAGCTGGACGCACGAGAATTTTCTCCTTATGATCCGTGCCTATTACACAGATGAGAGTGAACTTTCCCCTCACTCTGTTGAGGTCTTGAGTGTGACATCCCTCCTTAAATAATATTTATTTTTCATCCAATTTATCGATTTTCACAATAAATTTTTCACGTTTCTAATAATTAAATTACATCATCAAAAAAATGTATCTTATAAAAATTACCCAAATTATAATTTAAATAAACAATCTATAATCCTCAAAATCATTTAAATTGAAGAAAACTCAAAACCTAAAACAGGGGTCTGACGCTACGCGCCAGCCCCACGCTAGGCGTGAGTGTTCATTCGCAGCCCTGGCGCTGAGCGCCAGGCTGACGCTACGCGTGGGCTTATCAGTGACAGCACCTAATGCTGTCATACATTTTAGGCCTTTTGGCCAACTACTCACTTATCTAATTAACTCATATCAAGTCCAATTGCCACGAAAGTTTATGGCCCATATATTTTCCCCATTCTGAAACTATTGGCAATGTTCGTTCGCCAAAATTCCAACATATGCTCAAATTATGCAAGAAATACAACTTAACCACTTTATGTGAAACACTCTTGCACCAAACACCCTAAATGATTCTCAAATGACCCTAGGTCAATATACACTACTTTTAAATATTCTCATGAGCCTATTAATACCTTGCAAAGGTATTGAAACTCACCGAAACTCAAATTCACCTATCCAGTTTCTCAAAGTCATAGGGATGACTACTAGTTCAAATCTCTAAATATATTTGATTCATCAATATAACATTCAATCATCTCAAGCAACCATTACAGCACACATACACCCACAGAACCTGCATATAATGCATGATTTGCTACAGTATGGCTCTATGCCATAACCATAATCATCCAACAGTACCTGGTCATCACGCATGCATAATATGTAATGGCTCAATGCCATTACCTAATCACATCACCCAAACCACAAACATATTATACTATGCATAAGTTCACACTCCCACCGATTTACACACATATCTACCTATATATACCAATGGCTCAGTGCCATTAGTCATCATAAATGAGTAACAACAACACATACTTATGCAAGTCTACAAGATAATAAATTCACATATAAATATATACAAGATATACATTCCAAACTCCTCTGGCATTACTCCTTGCTCATTTTTGTACTGGTTTCCGCAGCATCCGCAACATCCTTGGGTTCATCCACTGTGAATATAAAGTAAGGGTGAGTATCTATCACAAAAATGATACAACTACATAATCAGAGTTGATATCACCTGGAGAACCTCATTCTCCTGTCTGGGTTATTGATCCACTAAACTTTCCTCATATGGACCAAACATATCATAATCCATCATAAATTCATTCTATTCACATCATAACAAATATCTCACAATATCGAGATGAATTAATTATAAGCACCCATGCTTAATCAAATCATTTCACAATTCATTATTTCAATCATATCATTATCATATCAATGCAATAATCTGCATATCAGTCAAGGAGTGTAAATCACAACTGACTCTCATATACATCAGACACCTAGTATCCGGATACTAACGAATCAGCCACCAGCTGGGAGTCCACCGACATCCCGTGAACACATCCTGGTTCACCGAGCCCGGTATCATAAACCGTCTCCCCACCTCAACCACTGGATCTCTTCCTGGATCACTGGGTAGCTCAACTGGGCCTCTACATGGACCACGGGAGCCAAAAACGAGGGGTAATCTATACCGAATGGCTGTTTACAACACATATCATGCATATACAGCATATCACAATATATCTCATCATATACACGTTATTCATTTTAAATCATGAATATACCTTATACAATCTTTAAATGATTTTGGCATACAAGTCATCTCACAACATAAGAATCACATCTCAGCATAAAAGCCACATCTCAACATAAAAACCACATTTCTTGGCATAAAAGCCATATCTCAATATAAACACCATATATCTCAACATAAAAGCTATATCTCAATATAAACACCATATATCTCAGCATAAAAGCTATATCTCGGCATAAAAGCCACATCTCGGCATAAAAGCCACATATCGGCATAAAAGCCACATCTCTCGTCATAAAAGCCACATCTCTCGGCATAAAAGTCATATCTTTAAATATCATAATTATACTTTACATTCATAATATTCACATAATCAAACATAACTTTATATCTTTTATATCATGATAATTCAATATTTCATCACTCTCCATTATGCATATTCTAGGCATACTTTATACATTATTTTCCATCTTATTCACAATTCATATCTCATTTATTACCATTTTATTTTCCATAATTGTCAAATACAACGTATAACCACATACATAATCTAATCACATATTCTCCCATATATATATATATATAAATCTCATACTTTCACAGATTTAATTTTCCAATATAATTATCATAAATTTGTAATCAAATATATACTATAATACTCCCCTTACCTCACTGTCGACGCTCTAAACTCAATTACCAAGATCAATGCGCCGCAACCACTAAAAGATAGAATTACAAAAAGGTTTAAGGTTTTAACCGTTCAAACCTTAATCCAACTCAAGAATATGCTCAGAAATTACTTTCTAAAGCTTTAGAAGCTTACCACAACTGAAACCACAAGTTCTCCGAGAAACCCTTTTTTTTTTCCGCTAATCTTTCAACGGCTCTTTCGCAACCTATATAAAGCGGAATTCAAATTCGTCACTCAATCCTTCTTTTGAACACCATAAGGAAAATTTTAATCGGTTTAGAATCTTAAAATTCAAAGTTCCCTTGTTTTCCCCAAAAATGGATAAAGATAGAAATTCTCCATAGAATTCAAAATTGAAAGATCCCATGCGTTAATCTTAAGTTTCTTACCTCTAATCCGCAATGAATTTCAGATTCCAACATCTTGTTGGCCTTTAATTGTCGCAGGGAAAAGAGAGAAGAAGAAGAACCCCAAAACTTATGTTTTTAACTTCTGCTATGCAGGCTGTCATCTTGGGTCTTTATTCTGCCCGCGACACTGACGCTACGCGTCCCCCTGACGCTACGCGTCAAGTCTAAATTTTTATATGGACGCTACGCGTCCACTAACACTACTCGTCAAATTTTACCCTGACGCTACGCGTCCCACTGACGCTACGCGTCAGGTCCCAAAATCAAAATTTTCTTTTTATTTTAATTTTTCATCTTATAATAATCTTACTTTGTTAAATATCTAAACTCATGAATATAAAACATAGGGATGTTACACTCACCCCCCCCTAAGAATAGATTTCGTCCTCGAAATCAACATACCTCTGTAAATAGATCCGGGTATTGTTGTCGCATCTCAGATTCTAATTCCCACGTGTGTGAAATTTCATTGAAATTCTGCCATAAAACTTTCACTAAAGGAATATTCTTATTCCTTAATTGTTTGGTTTGATAACCATCAATACGAAGAGGAATAACCGTTACTGTCACATCTTCTCTGATTTCAATAATGTCATCTAGAACCACCATATCATCTCGAGGAATATACTTTCGAAGCTGGGAGACATGAAAAACATCATGCAACTTTGACAAGACTGTAGGAAGCTCAATTCTATAGGCAACATTGCCTATTCGCTCTAAAATACGATAAGGTCCAATATACCTGGGACTCAACTTTTTACTACCAATTACTCGACCCACACCTTAGACTTTCAAAAATACTTGATCATTAATTTGAAATACCAGAGGTCTATGTTTAGTATCATAATAGCTTTTCTGATGATCCTGAGCAACTTTTAATTCATTCTTAATCAATTTAATCTATTCTGTCATTGATGGAACCATTTCAGGCCCCAATACCAGGACATCACTCTTATCAGCCCAACATAAAGGAGTTTGGCATTTTCTGCCATATAAAACCTCATAGGGAACCATACCAATACTGTTATGGAAGCTATTGTTATAAGTAAATTCAATTAAAGGTAAATACTGTTCCCAACTCCCTCCATGTTCTATAACACATGCCCGAAGCAAATCTTTCAGAATTTGTATCGTACACTCAAATTGTCCATCCGTCTGAGAATGATATGCGGAGCTCATTTTTTTTTTTTTTACTCAGTGCCTAGCTCATGTTGCAAACTTCTCCAAAATTTTAAAAAAAATAAATCGAGAATCACAATCTGACACAATACTGAAGGGTACACCATGCAACCTTATAATTTCTTTCACATAAATATTAACAAGCTTTTCCAAAGACCATCTCATATTAATAGCAAGAAAATAAGCACTCTTCGTTAATCGATCAACAACAACCCATATAGCATCACATCCAGTACGAGAACGAGGCAAACCCGATACGAAGTCCATAGAGATACTATCCCACTTCCATATCGGAATATCAAGTGGTTGTGCTAACCCTGAAGGTTTCTGATGCTCCACTTTAGACTTTAAGCACACTATACAGAATGCCACATATTCAACTATCATTTTCTTCATCCCCGGCCACCAAAATTGTTGCCGTAAGTCTTGATACATTTTTGTCACACATGGATGAATACTTAATGAACTCTTATGAGCCTCTGATAGAATCTGTGTTCGAAATTCACCATTGAAGGGCACTATAATACGATTTTTAAACCGCCACAGCCCATTAGAATCTCTATTCATAGGTAGATTCTTGCCCCTATCTTGGGCATCAATCAACTGTTTTACATCAGTATCATCCTCTTGACATTCAGACAAAGATTTTAAAAACTCATTAGTAATTTTTAGCATCTCAATTAGCATACAACCAGGAGAATAAACCACTACAGCTAGATGCATATCACGAAAACTTTCTAGCGGTTTACATTCTTCTATCATTAAAGATGCAATATGAAGAGATTTCCTGCTCAAAGCATCAGCAACCACATTTGCTTTGCCTGGATGGTATTTTAATTCAAAATCATAATCTTTTAAATATTCCATCCACCGCCTCTGCCTCATATTCAATTCTTTTTGATCGAATAAATACTTCAAACTTTTATGATCACTAAACACAACAAAACGGGAGCCATAAAGATAATGTCTCCAAATTTTCAATACAAATACAACCGCCGCTAACTCTAGGTCGTGAGTAGAATAATTCTGCTCATGAAGTCTTAACTGCCTAGAAGCATAGGCTATAACTCTATCTTCTTGCATTAACACACCCCCAAGCCAGATTTAGAGGCATCACAATATACAACAAATTCTCTGGTCACATCGGGTAAAGCAAGCACAGGGGCAGAAGTCAATTTTTTTTTATTCAATTCATTAAAACTTTGTTCACATTCATCAGTCCAAACAAAAGGACATCCCTTCCTAGTTAATTTGGTCATAGGAAGTGCAATACGAGAGAAACCTTTTATGAAACGCCGGTAATACCCAGCTAAACCAAGAAAGCTTCAAATCTCAGTAATAGATTTGGGCCTCTCCCAATTCATAACTGCAATTGTCTTGGAAGGATCAACAGAAACTCCATCATTAGAAATTACATGCCCCAAGAACTGAATACTTTTAACCCAGAATTCACATTTTGACAATTTTGCATATAACTACCTCTCTCATAAAATCTGTAGAACAATGCGGAGATGCTGAACATGTTCACCCTCAGATCTTGAATATACTAGTATATCATCAATAAACACTACTACAAACTGATCCAAGAAAGGATGAAAGATTCGATTCATATAACTCATGAATACCGCCGGAGCATTAGTAACTCCAAATGGCATCACCACATACTCATAATGACCGTATCTTGTTCGAAAAGTGGTTTTTGGAATATCCTCAGGTTTTACTCTATCCTGATGATATCCAAATCATAAATCAATTTTAGAAAAGATACATGCGCCCCATAACTGGTCAAGTAAATCATCAATCCTTGGTAAAGGATATTTATTTTTAACTGTCAATTTATTTAACTATCGGTAGTTAATACACATTCTCATACTCCCATCTTTCTTTCATACCAATAGTACAGGAGCACCCCAAGGAGAAGCACTAGGTTTAATAAAACCTTTACTTAACAGTTCCTCAACTTGCTTTTTCACCTCATTTAATTCTATGGATGACATACGATACGGTGCATACGACACTGGCTCGACACCCAAAACTAAATCAATCACAAAATCAATTTCCTGGTTTGGTGATAATCCAGGAATATCTTCCGGAAACACATCCGAAAATTTACTTACAACAGGTATATCAGTAAGAATTAAATTACATATCCCTATAAAATAACGATATCACAAAGGAATATCAACATACCACACCATTAGGAATGGATTCAACAGGAAAAACCACCACTTTACGATAACAATCCACCAGAATCTGATTGGCAGACAACCAATCCATTCCCAAAATAATATCTAGATTTTTCAAGGGCATACAGATTAAATTTACAGTAAAAGTTTGACCTTCAATGAATAAATTTACTCCTTCACACATAGGCATAATCTTATCCTCAGAACCAGTCGGTGTAGATACAATTATAACATTATTCATCAATACCATAGGCAATTCAAATCTAAAATTTCTAGCCAAATGCCTTTCTCCACCACACTTAAAAACAAACTCGACTATCAGGATGAGGACCACCTCGACCCCTAACTGGAGGAAAAGATAAAGAATAAGATCCACTTCGACTAAATCGACTCTGCTTTAAAAAATTCAACTCCTTTAATTCTCAACTGGGATTTATCTTTTCTGAAAGAAACCCTCTGCATCTGAATATTTTCAGTCAACTGTGCTTTATTAATAAGTTCAGTACAGTCTCTAATCCCCAAAGGTACAATAGCAGTACGAAGCTCTATTCTCAAACCAGACTCATATTTATCACTTTTGTTACTTTCAATACCTTCCAAGGAAAAAGGGTAATAAAAGTCACATAACTCATCAAATTTAGCTGTATATTCAGCTATAGACATCCTTCCCTGTTCAAGATGTAAGAATTCCATCTCTTTCCTGGTTTTATAATTATCAGAAAAGTATTTTGCCAAAAACCTCTTTTTAAAATTAACCCAGTTTAAGACCTCATTAACATTGATCATCTGAGGTTTGGCACATGTCCACCAGACCCTAGCTTCATCAAACAACTGATAAGTAGAAAGTACTACTTTTTGTTCCTCATTACATTCAAAATAATCAAACATTTATTCCATTTCCATGAGCCAAATATAAGCTCCATCATAATTACGTCCACCCTTATACACAGAGGGACTATGCTTTAAAAATTTATCAAGGGTTGGGCCTGATTCAGCCCTTCCTATCAGCTGAGAAAACTTTTCTAAGAAATCACCCTCAGGGGTTGAATTAGAAGTACCAGTCATTCTCAATTAACATAACACACCATTAATACTCAAGCAAATTGAACATAGTCCAGAATCAATACCTCAATACCAGGAAGTGCGGCTAACGGATAACCAGTGAGCACAATGCCAGAATTCCTGAAAATTCACTTTCACACATATACAATTCTATCCATAAAAATGAATACACAAACAAATCTCACTACTTTCTATCATTTCTACCCACAAGGTTTACAATCCTGAACAGTTTTGCTCTGATACCAATTGTGACATCCCTCCTTAAATAATATTTATTTTTCATCCAATTTATCGATTTTCACAATAAATTTTTCACGTTTCTAATAATTAAATTACATCATCAAAAAAAAAATAAAAAAAAATGTATCTTATAAAAATTACCCAAATTATAATTTAAATAAACAATCTATAATCCTCAAAATCATTTAAATTGAAGAAAACTCAAAACCTAAAACAGGGGTCTGACGCTACGCGCCAGCCCCACGCTAGGCGTGAGTGTTCATTCGCAGCCCTGGCGCTGAGCGCCAGGCTGACGCTACGCGTGGGCTTATCAGTGACAGCACCTAATGCTGTCATACATTTTAGGCCTTTTGGCCAACTACTCACTTATCTAATTAACTCATATCAAGTCCAATTGCCACGAAAGTTTATGGCCCATATATTTTCCCCATTCTGAAACTATTGGCAATGTTCGTTCGCCAAAATTCCAACATATGCTCAAATTATGCAAGAAATACAACTTAACCACTTTATGTGAAACACTCTTGCACCAAACACCCTAAATGATTCTCAAATGACCCTAGGTCAATATACACTACTTTTAAATATTCTCATGAGCCTATTAATACCTTGCAAAGGTATTGAAACTCACCGAAACTCAAATTCACCTATCCAGTTTCTCAAAGTCATAGGGATGACTACTAGTTCAAATCTCTAAATATATTTGATTCATCAATATAACATTCAATCATCTCAAGCAACCATTACAGCACACATACACCCACAGAACCTGCATATAATGCATGATTTGCTACAGTATGGCTCTATGCCATAACCATAATCATCCAACAGTACCTGGTCATCACGCATGCATAATATGTAATGGCTCAATGCCATTACCTAATCACATCACCCAAACCACAAACATATTATACTATGCATAAGTTCACACTCCCACCGATTTACACACATATCTACCTATATATACCAATGGCTCAGTGCCATTAGTCATCATAAATGAGTAACAACAACACATACTTATGCAAGTCTACAAGATAATAAATTCACATATAAATATATACAAGATATACATTCCAAACTCCTCTGGCATTACTCCTTGCTCACTTTTGTACTGGTTTCCGCAGCATCCGCAACATCCTTGGGTTCATCCACTGTGAATATAAAGTAAGGGTGAGTATCTATCACAAAAATGATACAACTACATAATCAGAGTTGATATCACCTGGAGAACCTCATTCTCCTGTCTGGGTTATTGATCCACTAAACTTTCCTCATATGGACCAAACATATCATAATCCATCATAAATTCATTCTATTCACATCATAACAAATATCTCACAATATCGAGATGAATTAATTATAAGCACCCATGCTTAATCAAATCATTTCACAATTCATTATTTCAATCATATCATTATCATATCAATGCAATAATCTGCATATCAGTCAAGGAGTGTAAATCACAACTGACTCTCATATACATCAGACACCTAGTATCCGGATACTAACGAATCAGCCACCAGCTGGGAGTCCACCGACATCCCGTGAACACATCCTGGTTCACCGAGCCCGGTATCATAAACCGTCTCCCCACCTCAACCACTGGATCTCTTCCTGGATCACTGGGTAGCTCAACTGGGCCTCTACATGGACCACGGGAGCCAAAAACGAGGGGTAATCTATACCGAATGGCTGTTTACAACACATATCATGCATATACAGCATATCACAATATATCTCATCATATACACGTTATTCATTTTAAATCATGAATATACCTTATACAATCTTTAAATGATTTTGGCATACAAGTCATCTCACAACATAAGAATCACATCTCAGCATAAAAGCCACATCTCAACATAAAAACCACATTTCTTGGCATAAAAGCCATATCTCAATATAAACACCATATATCTCAGCATAAAAGCTATATCTCAATATAAACACCATATATCTCAGCATAAAAGCTATATCTCGGCATAAAAGCCACATCTCGGCATAAAAGCCACATCTCGGCATAAAAGCCACATCTCTCGGCATAAAAGCCACATCTCTCGGCATAAAAGCCATATCTTTAAATATCATAATTATACTTTACATTCATAATATTCACATAATCAAACATAACTTTATATCTTTTATATCATGATAATTCAATATTTCATCACTCTCCATTATGAACATTCTAGGCATACTTTATACATTATTTTCCATCTTGTTCACAATTCATATCTCATTTATTACCATTTTATTTTCCATAATTGTCAAATACAACGTATAACCACATACATAATCTAATCACATATTCTCCCATATATATATATATATATATATATATAAATCTCATACTTTCACAGATTTAATTTTCCAATATAATTATCACAAATTTGTAATCAAATATATACTATAATACTCCCCTTACCTCACTGTCGACGCTCTAAACTCAATTACCAAGATCAATGCGCCGCAACCACTAAAAGATAGAATTACAAAAAGGTTTAAGGTTTTAACCGTTCAAACCTTAATCCAACTCAAGAATATGCTCAGAAATTACTTTCTAAAGCTTTAGAAGCTTACCACAACTGAAACCACAAGTTCTCCGAGAAACCCTTTTTTTTTTTCCGCTAATCTTTCAACGGCTCTTTCGCAACCTATATAAAGCGGAATTCAAATTCGTCACTCAATCCTTCTTTTGAACACCATAAGGAAAATTTTAATCGGTTTAGAATCTTAAAATTCAAAGTTCCCTTGTTTTCCCCAAAAATGGATAAAGATAGAAATTCTCCATAGAATTCAAAATTGAAAGATCCCATGCGTTAATCTTAAGTTTCTTACCTCTAATCCGCAATGAATTTCAGATTCCAACATCTTGTTGGCCTTTAATTGTCGCAGGGAAAAGAGAGAAGAAGAAGAACCCCAAAACTTATGTTTTTAACTTCTGCTATGCAGGCTGTCATCTTGGGTCTTTATTCTGCCCGCGACACTGACGCTACGCGTCCCCCTGACGCTACGCGTCAAGTCTAAATTTTTATATGGACGCTACGCGTCCACTAACACTACTCGTCAAATTTTACCCTGACGCTACGCGTCCCACTGACGCTACGCGTCAGGTCCCAAAATCAAAATTTTCTTTTTATTTTAATTTTTCATCTTATAATAATCTTACTTTGTTAAATATCCAAACTCATGAATATAAAACATAGGGATGTTACATTGAGCGCCATGCAGACGGCCTCAAAGACCCTCAAAGGGTTTTCCAGCCGGCTCCTATTGGCCGAGGATGACATCAGAAACGCCTACCTCCGTAATATCCGCTCTTAATCTCTTTCTGTTGTATGGTTACTAATGAACTGGTTATTTTTTCTTCTTGTATGCTTATTCAACCTTTCTTGTTTTGCAGAACAAATCGAAAGAGCCTGCCCAGAGATGTTGTCGTTAAGGACCATGATGGCTGACGATGACTCCTCCTCAGAAGAAAATAAGATCCAGGCAAAGAGGAACGCCACCAAAACTCCCCTCATTCCTCTGACCTCTGCGGTAGGAGATGAGGTTCCTCTCTTCGATGAGGAGGAAACTGAAGAACCAGCTGATGCCACTGGAGCGGGCAACGATGAGGCCGTCCCAGAGAAGAAGAGGAAAAAGAGGCATCTTGTGAAAAAGGCAGATCAAGAGAAGCCCTCCTCTGAGGACCCCGTGAAGAAACGTCAGAGGACTGCCGAAGAAACTGAATCGAAGAAGGACAAGGGAAAGAAACCTGTTCCTGAATCCTCCACCCCTTCTTCACAGAATGCTTTAGAGCCAGACTCTGGGAATGGTCCTCCTCCGGCGTTTGAGCCTCCGCGTGACTCCTTCCTCTCCCCTTACTTGTGGTTTCAGGGGTCCATACCTCCCACTCTCCCAAAGGCACGGTATTGCCTCCGCCCTTCCCTCGACGCTGCTGGGGTTCGAGGTGCTTGTAAGGCCGGGCGTTGGCAGCTTGATGAATTGTCCGGCCTACTTGATTCCCTGAGCGAGAAGGCAGATTATATGGATCAAGTTGAAAAACTTGAGACCGAACTCGCGGTGAAAGAGAAATGGGCGACCAAGCAAGCTGAAGTTCATAGGGGCGTCGAGTCAGAATTGAAGAAAACTAAGGAAACGCTCCAGAGGAAAACTGAAGAGGCGAGCCAAGTGCATTTTGCGAACAAGGCCCTAGAGCGGGAAGTTGCCGACCTCCAGAAAAAGAACAAATCCATACCCCTCCTTGAAGAAGAATTACAACTGGAGAAGAAGAGATCGGCTAAGCTTGCTGACGATCTCAAAGTTATGGAGGACGGTCGCAACAAAGACCTTAGGGAGTGGGAGATCATTCGGAAGGAGATGCAAGCCCAAATTGATGAACTCAAGAAGGGTGGTGCGAGTGCTGGGCCTTCAGAAGAGGATTTTGTCAAGGTTCAAAGAAAACTAGCTGTTGCGAAGGCCAAGGCTTCCAAAGCCTTGGAGATATGCAAAAATGTGGCGTATGAATCCTTCGGCCTGGCCCTTCGTCAAGTCTACTATCGTAACCCTGGAGTGAAGCTGAATTTGTACAGATTAGATCCGTTCTTCAAATTCCATGGGGGAAAACTTGTCGAAGTGCACAAGGACGGCTCGCACCATGAACCCCATGCATCACTTTATAAACTACCTCCCCTCCCAGAAGGTCAAAGTATGGAGCCAACAACGTCCGCTGCTGCCTCTAAAGTTGAAATGCAGGAAGGTTCCCAAACTGAAGCAGAGGCCCAAAAGGAGAAGACAGAAGTGCCCACTGCGGAAGATTAGGCACCGGCCTTTTAATTTTATGCTTTCATTCATAGCCGTGTTCTGGGATCGGCTCCAGCTTTAAAACACTTTGTAACCTGCATATTTTCTTATTTTTGAAAATAAAATTCACTATTGCTTTTCTTCAACTGCTTGCGTCGAATGTATGATTGTTGGATAACTTAGTGCTGTACAAAACACTTTATTGTTTTCCATGCTTTGCGAATCCGTTCTGTGTGGTTACCTATCTGCTTGAAGCGTACTTATCACACCGGATTAATATAACGAATTGTAACAAAGAAGCGACAATTAAGTTAAAGCATACCCTGTCCCCAAGTGTAAGTACATTGGGAAGGGAAATTTTATCTCAAGGATTACCTTTTAACTTCTTAAAAAGATAGAAATGCTTATCTGTCCTCGAAGATGTAGAGCGGGTACATTAGCGTTCAACCGCTCTGGGGTGGATATTCCACATTTGAGGACAGATATTGCCTTTGAATTTTTGTATAGCTTTGGCAAGGGCAAGCTTTACGCCTTTCTCTTGAGGTTCGGTTCGGTCCTGCACCTCAAGTCTTCACACGGTGTTCGGTTCGATCCTACTAACCGTACTTGGAGTTTGGTGTAATCCTACAATCCAAGCCTTCAACACGGGGTTCGGATCAGGGCTAATCCTGAACCTACTGCTCCCCTTACTCGGGGTTCAGCGCGGTTTTCTGTATGAACCGGCCTACTGCGCCCAAGCCTTCGCATGGGGTTCGGTTTGTGGCCTTGAGGAAGGACCAGCCCTACAACCCATGTAGTCTTCGAATGGGGTTCGGTTTGTGGCCTTGAAAAAGGACCAGCCCTACAACCCATGCAGTCTTCGAATGGGGTTCGGTTTGTGGCCTTGAAAAAGGACCAGCCCTACAACCCATGTAGTCTTCGAATGGGGTTCGGTTTGTGGCCTTGAAAAAGGACCAGCCCTACAACCCATGTAGTCTTCGAATGGGGTTCGGTTTGTGGCCTTGAAAAAGGACCAGCCCTACAACCCATTCCACCTCAAGGAGTTACATCGTCAAAACACACGATGTGTGATTGAGATCATCCGTCCTGAGGGGTCTTCATCAGTCCCTCGAGGAGTTATATCATCAACTACAGAATTGGTAGTTGAGTTCATCCGTCCTGAGGTGTATGCGTATTAAACTACGGCTATAAATCACAACACATAAGAAACGTGAGAATGATAGGGCGGTTAAAATGTATTCTCATTAAAATTGAAAGTACATTACATGAAAAGCGCAGTTGGGGTCATGCCTCGTTAAAACCTTCTTGAGAAAACCCAATGGGAAAAAACTCAAGTAAGGAAAAAGAGTACACGCCGTCTTACCAACTAGCTGTAATAGACACGTAAGTTCTGAGTGTTCCATTTATTGCGGATTGGAGTTCCATCAAGTTCTTCCAATCGGTATGACCCTCTTCCAGTCACTTCAGAAACTCTATAAGGACCTTCCCACGTCGGTGCTAGCTTTCCTTGGTGAGCGAATTTATTCCCCACACTTGCCTTTCTCAAAACAAGATCTCCGGTGTTGAAAGCTCTGTACTAGACACGTTTATTATACCGGAGTGCTGCCTTTGCTTTTATTGCCTGATCTCTGACGAAGGCCTCTTCCCTCAACTCCTAAAGGACGTCCAGTTCTGATGCCAAATTGGCGTTGTTATCTTCAGCTGAAAAATACTCCACACGAGCCGATCTTGTTTGTAACTCCACTGGAATCATCGCCTCAACCCCGTACGTCAGCCGGTATGGGGATTCGTTAGTTGAAGAATGAGGCGTAGTGCGGTATGCCCATAAAACATGACATAGCTGGTCAGTCCATCCTCCCTTCGCTTCTCCCAGACGTTTCTTCAACCCCTTTAGCACTTCTCGGTTGGCTACCTCTGCTTGCCCATTGGTTTGGGGGTGTTCAACAGATGAAAATATCTGGATTATCCCCAGTCCTTCAAGCAAATCCGTGAACTTTTTGTCTGTAAACTGGGTGCCGTTGTCAGTCACAATCCGCCCTGGCACCCCGAACTGAGCTATGATATTTTCATACACGAAACGTCTTGTTCGCGCAGAAGTGATATGCACTACTGGTTCTGCCTCGATCCACTTGGTGAAGTAGTCTACCCCCACGATCAAGTATTTGATACCTCCTGGCGCAGTGGGGAATGGACCCAAAATATCAAGGCCCCACTGGTAGAACGGCCAAGGTACAGCAGATGAGGACAGCTCTTGGGCCGATGTATGGTGGAGATTGGAGAATTTTTGACAAGCATCGCACTTCCTCACAAAATCTGCAGAATCCTGCTTCACAGTGGGCCACCAATACCCAGCCCTGAGGACTTTTCTCATTAAGCTTCGGCCCCCAGCATGGTGCCCACATTGCCCCTCGTGCACTTCCCCCAAAACCGCTTGAACCTCATCCTCTCTCAAACACAAAAGATATGGGACAGAGAATCCACTTTTGTAGAGAACACCATCAACCATAGTAAAATACGGCAGCTCCCTCTTCACTCGTTTCCTCTCCTTCTCATCAGTGGGAAGTTGACCATCAGCCAGATAGCGAATATAGGGAATGACCCAAGAATCCTCATATGGATAGCTCACCATGATAGCGTTCAGAGTAGGGTACAGAGGTATGCTAGGCGATGTCAAAGTGCTTTGAACCACCGTTGTTGTGCTGCCGGGCTGCTTTGTACTTGCCAATCTTGACAAGATGTCCGCTCTAGTGTTTTCTTCTCTGGGCACATGCTTGAACTCTAAAACTTCAAATCTTCCCTTCAACTCATTAACACAATTCAAGTATAATTGAAGTTGCGGCTCCTTAGCTTGGTATTCCCCCTGGATCTGCGAAATCACCAATTGAGAATCACTGCACAGTGTGACTGCTGATGCTCCGATGTCAATCGCCACACGGAGACCGGCCAAGCATGCTTCGTATTCAGCTTGGTTGTTAGAGGTTTTGAAATTGAATCGGAGGGAAATTTCTAGGTGCACACCATCATCACTTTCTACCACCACACCTGCTCCACAACCTTTGCTATTCGATGATCCATCAACGTAAATGGTCCAATGCGCTCGAGGGGTGGCCAGGTCCGCCCCAGTCATCTCCACAACAAAATCGGCCAACACTTGCGCCTTGATGGCTCCTCGAGGCTCATATGAAATTTCAAATTCAGACAGCTCGATAGACCATTTTATCATCCTTCCAGCGAGGTCTGGCTTGCTAAGCACTGAACGGAGAGGCAAATCTATTCTCACCAGCACTGGGTGCGTGTGGAAATAGGGCCTCAACCGTCGTGACGCCCACACGACTGCTAGAGCAGCTTTCTCAATCTTCTGATACCTTCCCTCCGCCCCCTGAAACGTCTTACTAGTAAAGTACACCGGCCTCTGCCCTTCAGGAGTTTCTTTAACCAACGCCACACCTAAGGCTTCATCAGAGATTGCTAAATACAAGATCAAAGTCTCACCAGGATCAGGCTTAACCAAAATTGGTAGACTCGAGAGAACGGCCTTGAGCTGCTGGAAGGCTTGTTCCTGCTCCTCTCCCCATTCAAAACTCTTGTGTTTCTTCAACGCCTTATACAAGAGGAGGGACCTGTGCGCCATCTTGGGCATGAAACGAGCTAGAGCGGCCACCTTCCCATTCAACGATTGGACCTCTCTCAGACTCTTAGGGCTCTGCATGTCCAGGACTGCTTGACATTTTCCAGGGTTAGCCTCAATGCCTCGTTGGGTCAACATGAATCCCAAGAATTTCCCAGCTGGAACGGCAAAGGTGCATTTTAAAGGATTCAACCGCATGTTGTACTGCCGAAGCCTAGTGAAAACTTGGCGCAGATCTTCAATGTGGTCTCCTCCAGCGGGCGTTTTGGCTATAATATCATCAATATAAACTTCGACTAGCCTTGTATGCATCCCTTCAAAGACTTTGTTAATCATGCGCTGATAGGTAGCGCCGGCGTTCTTCAATCCAAAGGCATGACGGTGTAGTAAAAAACACCGCGGTCATTGATGAAGGCAGTTTTCTCCTGGTCTCCCTCCCACATCGGAATCTGGTTATACCCCGAATAAGCATCCATGAAGCTGAGGTACTGGTAACCAGATGAATCATCCACCATACGATCAATGTTGGGCAGGGGATATGGATCTTTGGGGCAGCAACGGTTAAGATCCACATAATCTGTGCACATCCTTCATTTGCCATTAGCCTTCTGCACCATGACCACATTAGAAAGCCAAGATGAGTAGCGTATCTCCCTTATAAAGCCTGCTTTCAACAACTCCTTTGTCTGCTCACAAGCCGCCCTCTGCTTCTCCGGTCCCAACCTTCTCTTCTTCTGGGCCACCGGTCTTGTTTCAGGATACACAGCAAGCTTGTGGCAACAGAAATCAGGATCCATCCCAGGCATGTCTGCTGCTGTCCATGCAAAAAGTTCTTTGAACTCCTGCAGAAGGGCTAATAAGCGTTGCTCCATAGCAAACTCCAGCTTATCATTTATGTGCGTGATCTTCTCTGGGGAATCTCCTAAAATAACATCCCTGGAACCACCATCCGGTGTGGGCTTAGAGGGATTGAGTGGATCAATCTTCAATTCCGCTCTGGGGTCCAGGTCAATGAGACTGACAGACCCTGCCGCTGTTCCTCCGTCATTCAGCTTCCTCTTCTTGTTGAACGCTTCCAACTTAACCATGTTGAGGCTCAGGTTATAACAATATCGAGCCATCTCCTGATCACCACGGAGGGAGGACACACCATTGTCCTTGTCAATGAATTTGATCAAGAGGTGAGGAGTGGATACAATTGCTTCCATCGCGTTCAGTGTTGGACGGCCTATGATACCGTTGTATGGGGATTCCACGTCAATCACCAGAATTCTTGACTTGACCGTTCTCACACCAGGCTCTCCTTCAAAAGAAATCAGAGTGTCGAGATACCCCTTGGTGGGTTGCTTGGCTCCATTAAACGCTGTGAGCTCTTGTGTGTAGGGTTGTAAATCTGCATCATTGAAACCCATTCGTTTGAAACAATTATAAAAGATAACATCACAAGAACTTCCCTGATCGACGAGGATCCTCTTGACATCCTTGTTGGCTATGACTGCCACGATAACTACCGCATCATCACCTCCTGGAATTGTTGGGCCAAAGTCATCATCAGTAAATGAAACCGTCGGAGCGGTCTTACCGTCCCTGAAAGGACGGTTATCCCTCGGTTTGCCCTAGACAGACAAGACCATCCTATGGTGATTCTTCCGTGCTATGATTGATGCTCCTCCTCCCGCAAATCCTCCAGCTATCATCTCAATCACTTCTCGTCTGCCCTGCCTCTGCTGCTGGGGCATGTTATTTTGTTGGGCACTTTCAGCAATCACTACTCCCTTCTGCTTTTCAGCTGCAGTGAACTTCCTAGCTGGGTTACGTGTATTATCATCTTCATCATCAGGATCTCTATTCCTTTTTTCCATCCTCTAAGGCTCGTCTACAGATTTCTCCTTGAACAAATACTGCTTCAGCTTTCCTTCCCGAAGGAGAGTTTCCACCGTATTCTTTAACGCCTTGCACTCATCAGTGTTGTGCCCCGTTTGTTCATGGAAAGTACAATACTTACGTGGGTTACCACCCCTCTTGACTAGGGCTGGTTTTCTTATCCCGAAGACGTTCAAAGTTGGCCAACCAACCTCCCTCATGATTTGTGAATGCCTGGTATTCAACGGAGCATAGTTGTCGAACGATGAAACACGCCTATCTCGTGGATGCGGGTGAGTGTTTACAAAGTCTTCTCTAAAGGCATGCTTCTCAGGCCTCACTCTCTCCTTTTCTCTCCGTGGCTGCTGAGTGGGTGCTGAAGGCTTCATTCTTGTTGCAGTTGCCTCCAGATGCATCTCTATGCCCACGTACTTGGAAGCTTTCCTTCGAAACTCCTCGAAGGTTGTTGGGGGGCTCTTTGCCAAAGATAGGGCAAAGGCTGAACCAGGTTGAAGAGCTTCCACTACAATATGGAGTTGTATGGCCTCCGTGAGGTTAGGAACCAAAGCTGCCTCCTTATAAAACCTTTTCAAGAACTCCTTAAGAGTTTCAGTTTCTCCCTGCCTTATCTGGGCCAGGGTGTGAGAAGTTCTTGGGATATCCCTAGAGATGACAAAATGGCTTTCAAATACAGCGGCCATTTCCTCCCAAGAGTCTATAGATCCTGAGGGTAAGCTTTTAAACCAGCTGAGAGCCTCCTCCGTCAGCGTTCTTGGGAACATCCTGCACATAACATCTTCATCTGCTCCCAGATACACAGCTTCATACACGTAAGCATCCAAATGTTTAGTGGGATCAGTTTCTCCATTATACTTCCCTATCGACAGTGGCTGAGTCGTTTGCAAATGTTTCGGGATGATAATGCTCATCAGCCTTCTTGAGAAAGGGACACTGAGCTTGTACGTCCCTGAAGTTACCACCGCCTGCTCCCTTCTCCTGGTACTGACTCTATCACCAGAGTCTTGCGTCTGCTCTCTCTCTTCATATGTGGGGATCTTCGAATACTGGAGGGTTGTAGATCTATCCCTCGCTGATGCATGATGAGCCTCTTCTGCATGGGACACTACCCTGTCCCCAGCTCCTCCTCTCTCCCGCTTCAACTCCATCAGCTCCTCCCTAAGTTGCCTGATAACCTCATCGCGAGGGTCAGGCGTTTGCACTTGCACCATCCTCCGGGTTTGAGTTACAGGGGACTCAAAGACGAGTCTCCTTCCAGTCTGTTGATGGGTCACATCCTCCACGTGACCATCAACGAAATCTCTCCCATCACCTTCCATCGTGACAACCAAACTTCTACGAAAATGGGAATAACTCTAACGAGTCCCACTGGGCGTGCCAATGAACTGGTCTGGACCGGGGTCTAGGATCCGGTATGGGACCAGCCACAAGAGTATAGGTGTTTTTAGGGTTTGTACACCGGAACAATGTTTTTAGGGTTTGCACACCGGTGGTCGTGGGGGTGGTTTGGGGTAGGGTTCTGATTGGGGTTGGGGCGGGTTATGGGGATGGGTTTTGTTGGGTTAATGGTTTGTGGTGGGCTGGGGTGGTCCTGGCTGTGGACGGTGGTGGTTGCAGGTAGTGGTGGCTGTTGGATTTTTGCTAGTGGTGACGGCAGTTGGGTGGTGGTTGCAGGTAGTGGTGGCTGTTGGATTTTTGCTGGTGGTGATGGCAGTTAGGATGGACAGTGATGATGTGCAGTCCAGCTGATGGAGGGACGTGATGAGTGTGGTGCATGGGTAAGGTGCTGCTATGTGGTGTATAATAGCATTGCCTAATTTTTTGATGCTAAATTTTTTAATATAAATTAATTTAATTTGTTAAGTGTTTTAATAAAATATGCAAGGATTATGTTTAAGCATTAATTTTATTAATCGTTTAAATAAAATATTTTAGGATTATAGAAAAAAGTAACTTATTAATTTTACTATAATAAAAACAATAAAATATATTTATAATTTATAATATGTAAAATTAATCACATTAATTAATTAGTTTTATTATATATAAAAAATTAGATTTATTAGTGTTTAATATATTAATTCGTTTATTAAATATGTTGAACTGGTCTGGACCGGGGTCTAGGATCCGGTATGGGACCAGCCACAAGAGTATAGGTGTTTTTAGGGTTTGCACACCGGAACAATGTATATCCGATGTATTAATCCGGTCTCTCAGTGGGAGAGGCCGGTCCTGTTGTCCTGGAGATCCTTCACACCAGCGTTTCGCGTTGTAGGGGGGCGAAAGGTGGTGCCACCTGCGAAGATTCTCCGACGCTCAAGTTAGTAGAGTATAAGAACTCAGTGAATGCTTAAGCGAAGTAATAGTAAAATGTGAGATAGAACAACGATACCATGCATGTGTATTGAAACGAGCTATTTATAGTTGTACGTGAGAAAATGAGTCGTTGGGTACAGGTGGGTCCCTTAGCTCTGATAGCGTGTATATTATGTCAATCAGGGTGGCTCAACTCTCAGAATGTGTCAGGAGGGTAGGTCAATTATCAGAGTACGATCCTCTAGGAAGAGGGGAGGATAATCACCTTTTCCGCATAATCTGCTGACACATCCACTTGCTTTCTGAGGCCATTGACGTGACGTATTTTGCTATATACAGTATCTTCGCTGATAAGTTATTAGGGGCTCTTATCTTGCTATAACTGAAAAGCCAACAGTTATATAAATGTCCTGTGAAAATGAACAAAGAACCATTATAGAGTAAATAGGTGGGGCAGTCGTGTGATGAGGACGGACGGCCAGACATCGGATATCCGGTGTGGTAATGTTGAACCAGGACACCGGTTTTCCTTATATGAGGTCACTCTGACGTCACAAGAATGGGGGCCGGTATCCAGACCGGATCATATGTATTATTAAATTTAATTCTCTTTTTGGTTTTATATTATACATTTAATATTAACAAACAAATATACACACAAATTATATATATTTAAATTCATACACTTTTTAGTAATTTTACCCTCAACTACTATTTTTCAAACCCAATTCTACTACAAACCAAACAAAATCACTACAACTCAACTCACTTTAACTCAACTATCAACCAAATAAAACTCCGTTTACAAAACCCCAGTTTTCTAAACTCCATTTACAAAACCCCAGTTTTCTAAACTCCGTTAACTAAACTTTGTACCAAACATCCCCATTAACATGGCTAACTTTTTTTAGTTTAGGCAGAAATTAAAAATATTTAAGTAGACTTATAATAACTCACACTACTTAACTAATTAATTTAGATTAAAATACCCAAATTTGATTTCACATGAGACTTAGAGTTTTTTTATGTCAAATGAAATTTATAGTTTAATAACGGTGCTTATCTGGTTTTAGTTGTAAGAAATAAAAAACTTGAAAGTTTTTTTATGAATAATGAATTCTTATTTTTATGTTTTTTATTATTAGGTGAACAAAAATTATTTTATCAGACTGGGTTAATTTTATATCATAGTTGTTATTTTTTTTTAACATGTCATAGTTGTTTAAAACGTTATTTATAAATGAAACATAATTTAAAGATGTAGCATTAAAAAGTTTGCCTAATATCAACTCACAAAAACAATAGTATTCAGTCTTTCCGGAGTAAAGATATAGTAGAATTTTTATGAAGGTACTCTAGTTAAGCTCTAAACAGAACATTAATTGAAAGAATAAACATTTATGGCAAACAATGAGCTATAATTATCATTTAACTTAAATATAAAATTAATTCTTAAAAAAATTAAAATTAATTTCAATTCTTTAAGAATTTTTTTTAGGATATAACTCTTTTAAGAAAAAATTTTAAGATTAAACTTTTGTTGTTAACTTTGTCTATTAAGTGGTGGTGTGGTTAAGTTAATGGTTAGCCAACCCATTATTGATGTGTAAAAAAAAACTTATTATCAACAGTTCATATGTTTAACCGTAATAAAACAAACAAATATATAAAATTTTAAGAGTTCATTTAGATTGTAAAATCGTTTCCTATTTTCAGCTTTATTTACAAAACAATTATTTCTATTTTTTAAAAATACACGTCATCAACATACTCCCTATGTCACAGATCAAGCTAATTCCAAATGTTTTTTTTTGCCGCCTTTAATCCAAAACACTCAACCACCACTAACAAACCTCTTAGAGCGGAATACTAGTTTTGTGTATTGGATGAGAATACTAGTTTAAGATAGAAGAAAATTGACAAGGGGAACTTAGAGCAGTAAGTTTCAATATCACAAATTACCATCATCTTAGTACCAAAAACCTTTCTTTGACAAATTACCACAATATGAATTTTCAATACGAGACATCCTTTGTATCTAAAATTACACAGCTGAGCCTTTATTTAAAGATCAAATTTGAAGAATGTGTTAATCTAAAACCTAGAATAAGTAGTCATGAAATTGAATTAATTAATATTATATTCTTCCTTGGCTTGTCTCCAAAATGTCATTTGTACATGATGATCACCATCATATTGCAACTAAGACATTACAGAGAATGACATACCAATGTAATCTTCAATATCTCAGGTAGCTGAAACTAAAAACTTAACTTTTAAGTGTTTCTCTTCTTTGCCTTCATTTCCTCTAGAAGTTCTGTTGCCAACTCAACCTTCCTTGTTTTATTTAAATTATGGATTAGTGATCGATAAATATGTATTGAAGGAAGAATCCCCTTTAATTTCATCTCCCTGGAGCATTCAATGATTCCCAGCATTTCCTGATCGGCCAAAAATCTCAATTAGTGTAGTATATATAAGCAAATTTGGTTGAGTTCCATTCTTAATCATTTCCCTAAAATCCCAACACCAAAACATCATAATCCAAATAGGATCCTATGATAATCCCAAATAAGGAAAAATTAAAAAGGTAAATAAAAATGGGTTCCCTTCTAACTACCAAAGAATATAGTCCTTCATAATCCAAAAAATGATAAAACCAAATCATCACCAAAAGCCATGCAATATTTTCATTGAGGTATTTAATCAAACATCTAGCAAGCAAAGAAAAAATATTGCAGAGGATATTGGGGATTTAAGGATGAGGAAAAGTACATGCAATGGAAATAATTACTGATACAAAGGGAAGAGAAAAAGAAGAAATATGTTTTGGGGAATATGAAAAAAAGAATTTAACCATTTTTTATTTTTAAAATTATAATATTATAATATCCTGGACTTAGTTATTTGGTTAATTTTACTGACCAATAATTAAATTAGGAATGTTAAATTATTCTGGAGCGACTTGGTTAATTTTTAAAATTAATTGGGAACGTTTCGGGTAATTAGAAGTTACTCGACTGGTTTTAGAAATTCACTGAACACACTAAAGTACCGTTTTACCCCTAAATTCATTAACTCAATTCACCTTCCCTTACATTAACTCTCTCGATCACGCATGTAGCAAAAGAAAAAAAAGGGAAAGCTTGTGTCATTGTCTTCCTCTTCTCTTCTGTGGGTTCACTCCATCATCCATCTTCCTCATCTTTTTCAATTTCCCTTTAATTAAAGCAAGGTTAAACTCCTTCCTCCCCTTTCTCTCTCTCGGCAGCTATGGAAGGTTAGAGAGAGCTTCGATTTCTTCAATCCTAAGGTGACCCCATTTTGGTTTTGAGGTTGTTTCTTGTTCCCACTTCTCAATTTCTTCAATTTCATGGATTTAGGAGCACCTTGAATCAATTGCAAGTTGTGGGCAGCCTTCGGAACCGTTGGGGTTTGGATTTTCTTCATTTTCAAGTAAGTGGCATGATATCCACAACTCGGTTTGTTTCCATTCCGTGAGGTTTGAGTGTTAATTACATTCATTGTAATTTTGGAACCATTTTGGTGTGTTTTCAGAGCTTGGGAAGCGTTGGGTATCCTCTAGTACACGTTATGGTAGTCGTCGATTTAAATCGGTAAGTCGTTAATTAGCGAAAAAAATTTAGATTGGTTATCTTAGCTCTGAAATGCAATTTTAGTTATATAATGGTTATTAAAGTAATTGTTGTTGACTTTATGAATTGTTGGTTATGAAAAGAGTTAGTAATCGGATCCGGAACGGAACCAGAGTAAGTATTTGCTTACTGGAGCGTAGGATTCCAGGTAGGGGGAGTATATAATTTCAATGTATTGGTTATGAACGCATAGGGAATGCATAAATTGATATGTATGCTAATTGTGTGACGATGAATTGAATTGATGATATATATGTATTGATTGTATTTAAAATGTATTCCCATGATTCATTGAATATAAATTAAATGTTAATAATGATTATGTATGTATTCGTTCATGTGAATTATGTATTTGGACCTTATGGTATTGAATTGATATATGTAGCATTGAAGTGTTAGCTTTGGATAGCTAATAGAATAACTAGAAATATGATTTGAATTATGTTGTGTCTCGTTTCGTAGTGAGTAGGGTGACCGTGGATGGTCAGGAACCCGGAATTGGCGATTCTCATACTACAAATTCTAGTCTAGGTCCTATAAGAGTCTGTGATTACCAAAGGAGCTAGAGTTAGGTCTCGAGACGTCACTGGGTGACCGATATCACGCGTAAAGGGCTAAAGAACTTAGGTTGGGGAAGAATTTGTAGTTAGAATCCCATTTATACTAGTCATATCCACACTGTATAAATTGATATACATGAGAATTGAGAAATCAGAATTTGTATAGCATTATATTAGACAATTGGGAATGTATATGATTATGTTGGGTAGGGAAGAGTATTGATTATATTAAAGTTATTCGATTCAATACTTGACATTAAAATTATATATGCTCACCCCTATTATCGTTGTTGTTTTCCAATGGATTTAGATTAAGGTGGGGATTGGTGAGGAGTCACCAAGCTCGATCTGGAAACGAGGATGTGTACATGATGTATATATTGGCTTTTGATGTAGTAAGCCTTGATTAGCTCATTTTGTAATTGTATATGAAGATGCACATGCTTTTGTTAGTGGACCCTAGGTATTTGATGACTTCGTAGGAAGTCTAGGTTGATTTTTAAGACTTAGATTGATGTTTATGTGAATGATATTATTTTGATGATGATGATTATGTGGTGGATGCCATGGATGGATCCATGAGCTTATATTACATTGTATTTATGACCAGGAACGGTTGCATTACATGCTTTTGATTATTGAACCATATGGGTAGGTTATATATGTGTCATTGTGATTATGTGATAATGAATATGATGTTGGATTGGATGGCAATGTGATAGCATTGTAGTACATAGGTGATGTTATGAGGTTTTAGTATAAACTATGCGTAATAAGGAACTGGATAGGTCAAATTGAGTTTGGTAGGGTTTTGAGACCTCTAGGCAGGTCCATTAGGTTGTAATTGATATTTGAAACTTGTTGAAGTTGGAATGGCCCAATTCCATTATGTTTTGATAGGTAAAATTGCAACATAATGGCCTAATTTGACCAAACCACGTTTTGCACGTATCTTCTTCAATTTTCATCGTCTTTGAGTTCTGTCAATTGGAGCAAGTCATAATTAGCATATAGAATGTGTCTACAAATTTTGGTGGTGTTTAGAGGTCATTTGAATAAGTTTTGGGTTGAAAAAGTTAAAAATACAGAAAAAAATCAATAGTTAACTTTATATAATATTATTGATTTCATCTTAAAAAAATAGTTTTACTATAGTACCATTTCTTAGAACTTGTTTAAGAAGTTTACTATCTCTACTAAAAATTAAGATATTTATCAAATAATAATATTTTAAAAAATACTATAAATTGAATTTCATTAGGTCTGCTTATAAGTTTAGTCCAACAAATTAAGTTTTTTTTTTTTTTTTGTTTATTCAAACACGGAAGTAGAATGAACACTATAATTTCTAAGAGTCATTTAAGAACAATGCAGAACTCGTGTTGCAAGCTTCTTAACATGATTACGGTTTTATTAAGTATGTATCTAAGTATACACTTTAAAATATTTCAAAAGTAAAAATTTAATTATTATTTTTTAAATGTGTCAAACTTATCTTAAAAACATAAGGGAAATGCATTAATATTAACCTTAAATAAATAAAAAAATTCTACCTTTTAATTTCTTAACGTAGCATATATTATAAAACACACGGCAGTAAAGCTAATAGTATTGTGACATTCATCTAAATTATTCATGTTCATGAACTAAGCAAAACTACGGGCCTAGTGCATTCAAGAATCTGGCTCCCACAGAAATTTCTCTCGTCGTGAAAAACGCCTCTTCGCGCATACCACCTATCTATTTATTTTTTTATAAATAAACATTCTTTTAATGATAATTTTTCTAATCTCTAATGGTTGAATATAAGATTTTATTTATATAAAATTAAATATATACTACTAAAACTGTGTTGAAACTCAAAATCAAAGAAATTTGAGACATAGGTTGATCCATTTTTGGATGGAATTATTCTACAGTATTACGTAAATAAATGCTTACAATTGCATAAATAATATACAGTCTAATCTCATATTGAGATTTAATTAAAAGTCAATTGTAGAGTCACTATTGCGTGGTTTTGATCGTTATCTTTTTTAATTTTGGAATCACCACAAGTTGACTTACTTTATTCCGTTAGAGTTCCTTTTAAACGTTTTCATAGCTTTCATTTCTTTGCAAAATGAAACGATAACTTTGTATTTATGAAGTATGAACATGATCAGTGCGGAGTTAACTTTCCTCTACAAAATGGATTGATTTAGTGCTCATTCGGTTTGCATTAGAGGAAACAGAGTTATGAAAATAGAAAAATCTAAATATTAATATTGATCATTTACGTCATTTGAAACCGTCAAAACTCTGTTCGATCATAAAATCTTTCTTTTTTAATCAAATCAAGGTTTGACCAATCCTAACGAGAAACCAAACAACACCTTAATTAGTCTCCATTTGACCCTTGAAGTTTATGACTTTTATGTTAGAACTATTTAACATAAGAAAAATGAGTTTGGAATTTTTAAAAAGTTATTTGAATGAGTTTATAGTTTTTTATTATTAATTATTTAGTTATTATTTTTATTTTTATATTTTTTAAAAATCATAATTTTTATTTCTTATATATTAAAATATTATATGTTCTTTAAAATTATTAAATATAATTTAAACTAATTTTATTTAAAAATTTTGTGTCAATAAACTAGCTTAAAAAACTATAAAGTGATGAATTATATGTCATAAGATATTAATGATAAAGTATAAGTTATAAATTTGTTTAGTCTAAGTCTTAACGGGATTTTGAGATCCATCATAGTCTAGGTATACAAGTGCATTATTCTTCTTCCCCAGGAGCCGTTTTCAATTTTTCTCTCGGGTCAACTATTTTAAATAACTAAATTAACAAGAGATCACGGCCATGTGTGACAAAAGAAAATTTGAGTCAGGGGCCATTAGAAAGAGAGAGAAAATAAAGTTAAAATTGATATTTTTATTTAAAATTATTATTATTAAGGTAGTGATTTCCGATGCAGATTCATTAAAAAAAATTTTATTTTATCATATATAAGATTACACGACTTAAAAACTCAAAATTAAAATTTATACACCCTTAGTTTTTAATTATTTTTTATTCTTTTTCCGATGAAATGCGAAACTTCTGTCTTTTAAAGTTTATAAACATTATATTGAAAAATATAATTAATGTTTATTTTTAAAAGTGTATGTATTATTTGAAAGAATATTTAATTTTTTTATACATATTTATTTTTAATTTTTTAAAATTATTTTATATTTTTCATTTTTATAATACTTTTAATTATTTTAAAGAATTAATTTTTTAACTGGGCCTGCCCATTTACCCGTGGGGCATTGAGGGACACAGCACAAAGCCAGTTTAAGGGCCATACTATAAAATTATCAAATAAATATTATATTATGAGTGGGAAAAAAGGACATATACAACACTGGTAATCTTCCAACACCTACGTAAGATGAGGATCGACTTAGATTCGAATCGGTTCAAGTTTAGGAGAAAGAAGTACAGCAAAATAATTAATGTCGTCATGTTTTTTGCATTATAGAATTGCAGGTGGTCCTAGTGGCTTTGGGGTTAGATTTCAGGATTGGTAACAATTATTTAAGTTAGTATATAATTACACAAAATAATTTGTTTGATAAAGTATGTGTATTTTAGATGTTGATGAATTTGGTTTTTTGATAAAATATTATTTGATTATATTATTAAATTGTAATTCAGTTGGAATGTGTGATGATTTTCGATTTGACCAAAAACGGTACTGGATTGGTTCGATCAATTTTATAATAATTATATTTTTTACGTAATCAAGTATAAGATATATAATTTCAATCTAATAAAATTAAGAATAATTATTTCAAAAACAAAATCACCACTCTAAAAAATTTCAGCATAATAAAAAATCATACATAAGTTTAAATCATGTATATAATTTAGAAGGTAATATAAATATATGTGTAATATGATTTTTTGCGGTTTTGATTTGATCAATTTTTAATCTGATTATTTTCTATTTGATCGGTTGAACGATTTTGTTAGGTCTGAATCAGAAGATGAACACTCATATATAAAAGATCTTATTTTAGCAGCTTGTGATGTTTTTTGAAAAACTAGTACTTAAGTTTATAAAATACGAGTTTATTTCATTTTTTATATTTTTATTTTCATTCAATTTTTTTAAAAAAATCATTCATATTTATATTAAAAAAAGATATATCTTTTTATGATATTTTACCATTAATAATTAGTTTTACAAAATATATTTTAATTTAATCGGTTAGCTTATCAGTTTTTAACTTTTAGTTACCAATTGTAAGCTAAACAACCTTAATAACTTTCAACTAATTTTCTAGCCTTTAGTTAGTTTATGGCTTAATTGCAATTTTGGTGAGTAACTTTTAGGTAGGTTTTAGTTTGAGCCAAAAAAAAATAATTTGGAACACTCTGGTCCATTCCATTGAGTTTCTCTAACTCAGTTAACGGGGTTGCCCATGTCACACTATATGGCATGATCGATACAGTAGACCTAATGAAACGTTGGATGCAAGACATGTAGCACCTTATTCATTTTCAACTAAAAATAGCAAATGAGACACACTATCACTAGGCTAACCAATTTCTTTGCCTAATAATAGCAATGTTTATTACATATACAAACACTTTTAGCAAATATCTTTCTATATTTTTTAAGTATGCTTTTCTTTATAATACAAATATAATATTTAAAATATATCTCATTATTAAAACACTTCTATCTATATTATGTCACATTTTAATAATATTTTTTTAACAATAGTATATTTTTAAAACATATCTCTCGTTATTTTTTATTTTATAAGAATATTCATTTATGATATTATATTATCTTATATATATATATATATATATATATATATATATATATGGGATGTATCTTATGAGAAAGGTCTTCTTATATAAGAGTGAGTGGGGAAAATCTGGGCCGTATAACCATACATGGGCGGTTGAGATTAAAAGTTTTTAAAAGTCACATGATCACTTAAAAGGTCACATGACTTCTTAAAAAAGTCACATGATAAATCTCAACCATCCATTGTATTGTTATACGGCCCAGATTTAGCCCTCTCACTCTCACATAAGAGAGTCTTTCTCACATGATACATCCTTTATATGGGGATGTATCTTATGAGAAAGGTCTTCTTATATAAGAGTGAGTGGGGAAAATCTGGGCCGTATAACCATACATGGGTGGTTGAGATTAAAAGTTTTTAAAAGTCACATGATCACTCTCACATAAGAGAGTCTTTCTCACATGATACATCCTTTATATATATATATATATATATATATATATATATATATATATATATGAATGACTTAACTCTTAGGTGTTCTTTTTGTACCAACCTCATTTTCCTTTAATTGACTCCCAACTTAGTTATTTTCTTTCTTTTCCTTTATTCTCTTTTTGTCTTTTTGACACTTTCTTTAATGCATATATTTTGAGCACTAATCATGAAAAAAGCTACATTCCCACAAACACTCTCCCTTAAACATTAGGATACTCAACATGCACGCATTTGACATGTGATGCTCTCTTGAAACACAAAGGTAGAGGGATTGATTATCATTTTTCAATGTGTGCAAGCATGGGTAAATCACAAAAAAATTCCTTAGGCTCAAAGTGGCTAAAAACGATATAGATGCACAATGTAAGATATTTAGCCCTAGGTTTAAATTTCAACACAAAATATATGCCTTGTTCATTTCCTTGAACCTTAAGTATGGTAAACAAAATAGAGAACCAAAGCAAAGAAAACGGTAAGAAATCACATTGACTCTTACATATATAAGGTACTCAAAACTTACCTTGTTCAAACAAGCTACTTTGACTATATACATAAGCAAGAGTTCCCTCAAAAATACTACTCCAATCATGCACAAGGATCAAAATTTGAAACTTTTCAAGATTAAAGAATTTACGCCTCCCAACTTAGGATTCAAAAGAGAGATGGATTTACACTTTTCAAATCCAAACATCATCTGTGCTTCACAAAAGAATGCTTAAGAATTATTTTTTATGTACTTAACGAAAACTATTCTAAATGAGTCGTATACCAAACCTATCTCATGCATTTAACAAACATGACACACAAAGAGACGGTTTCAAAAAGAATAAAGTTATGATATATATATATATATATATATATATATATATATATATATGTGTGTGTGTGTGTGTGTGTGTGTGTGTCTTTATGAGTGTTTGTGTGTATGTGGAAAAAAGTAAAAATATCACAATCCAAACATGCATACAATTATCATTAATTTGTCAAATTCATTTTAATCAATAAGCGTCCCACGCTATATGCTTTCAAAAATTTTCAAGTATCAGAATATTCAACATAAGCATCTCATGCAATTTAATCATATCAACATCTCATAAATACAAGCATCTCATGCTAATTTCAATCATCAATTCATTTCATCATTACTCATTCGTTTGCATCTCATGTATTATCATATCACCCACCTCATACATCTCAGGTAATGTATCAACATCAATATCATTCACAATTAGCATCTCATGCAATTAAACATCACAATATTATGGACGGAAACCATTTCAACAATTAATATCTCTCAGATATTATACTAACCAGGGGTATTTCATAATTATCACATAATTACACGTATGAATTCATCATATCTCACAATTACATAGCATATAATATAGCAACATACCTCAAACCCGTCCACAAACTAAGCATTAAAAATGAAACAGCCCCCCTACCTAGAAATAATAACTCAGAAGCTCCCCGAGCTATCCAAACGTTATCCACTCGCTAACCACAAGTTTCAATAATTCCTAAAATTAATAATAATATATTTTAATGCCATAATTGCTATTAAAATTTCATTTCAAGCTATAAACCACTAAATCATAATTATTTTGGTAAGTGGTAACTTACCGACAAGCTCGATTAATTCCAATATTCGCTTCCGATTACTTCCAAAGCTCTAAAATGCCTCCGAACAATTTCCTAAATTATATTTAATTCAATTAATACCCAATCTCAATAAACAAAACCAACACTGATCAATGGGTATTGAATTTCTTACCGAAAATAAAAAAGAATAGAAACCCCAATGGTTCCCAAGCGAACCCAAGCTCTAGTAATGTTCCTAAATTCAAGAAATTAAGGAAATAAGAGGTGGGTACAAGGACCAAGCCCAAAACAAAATGAGGGGTTTCCAAAACCATGCAAATTTACCCCAATTTGAAGAATTTGAAGTTTTCCCCACCATAATCATGGTTGAAGAGAGAGGAGGAGGAAGAAAAGATGGTGCTTAAGCCTTTAATTAGAGGGATTGGAAGAAGAAGAAGTGAAGAAGTCAAGCCCCCTAATGCATGCGTGAACTTCACAGAAGAAGAGAGTGAATTTTCCTTTTTCTTTTTCCCACAACAGAGCACACATAAAACAAAAGGAATTTGGCAAAGTTATTACCATTATTCACTTAAGGGGCAAATGGGTAATTTGACATGTTCGGTAAATTTTAAAACTAACCGGGTAATTAACGGTTACCTGAAACTTATCCTGGTAAATCTTAAAAATTAACTCAATCGCCCCAGGATAATTTAACCTAACCAATTTAATTATTTACCAATTTAAATTACCCGAAAAATTAAATTTAAGGATGTTACAATAAGCAACACTTTTACTGATTATCGTGGTACATCCAAAAAGTTAAAATCAAAGATGACATGATCTTACAGAGATCCTTATTTTTTTACGCGGATGTTAGAATCTTAAAATTTAAAGAAGGGGGGATGAATATGAGAGAAGAAATTGATAAGTTTTGTAGCACTTTTAAAAAAAAACCTTAAAATTAAAATTTGAATTAAAATGTAAAATATAAAATTTAGAATTTTTTTGAAAAAGATGATGGAGTTTTGCAACACCTTTTTTAACAACTATTTTGATTTTAAAATTTAGATTCAAATTTAAAAAGGAAGATATTAAATTTGATTTTTAAAAAGGAAACAAAAAAAGCAATAGAATTAGGTGGTAGTTTCTTAATAACTACTTTGAAATTTAAATTACAACTATCAAGTAAAAAATGTAAGAAGATGATAATTTATTTTCTATTTTTTATGCTTCTTTTTCCTTCTTTCTATTATCATCTTTTTCTACTTTTTTTCACCTATCATTTTCAAACCATGAAATGATAATTTATTTATTTAAAATTAAAATAAAAACTATAGAAAAAAGTGAAGATCAAACTAAATAAATATAAAAACACTACAAAACATTTTATGATGACTAATAACAATTTCAAACAAATCATTTAGTTCTCTCTTAGCTACTTTTCCCTTTCACCTTCTAAACTAAATAATAAAAGAGAAACAACTCTTGATAGATCAAATGTTGAAGATACCATGTTTACTTTTATTATGAATAAAATAAAATAAAATGAGATAGTATCAATGCTTAAGTTTCATTCATAACATATGTATAAAAATACAAAACACACAACTCCATATGTTGAAAGCATCAACTTTAAAATTTAAATTTAAAATAGAAAATATAATTTTAGAATTCTAAAAAATAAACAAAAGTAGGGTAGAGTTTGTAACCCTTTTTTTAATAACTCCTTTCCATTTTAAATTCAAATCTAAAATGGAAAATATTAAACTTGAAATTTAAAAAAGAAACAAAAAAGGTGATAAAGTTATGTGACAATTTTTTAATAACTATTTTAAAATTTAAAAGTTAAATTTAAAATACAAACTATCAAATAAAAATTTTAAAAACCAAAAAAAAGTAAGAAGATGATAATTTATTTTTTATTTTTTGTTCCTCATTTTCCTTCTTTCTATTATCATATATATTAAATAAATAAATTTCTAATTTCAAATTATTACAAACCAACACTTTGTGATAACTAATAGCAAATTCAAACAAATCATTTAATTCATTCTCCCTACTATTCTCCTTCTCCTTCTAAACTAATGAAAAAATAACCATCGGCAAATATGAAAGATAAAATAATAATTTACTAAAGGTATCGATGTTTGATTTTTATTCATAAAATATGTATATGAAAATACAAAACATGTAATCCTAGTTAAAATCATCAACATATAAAACCAAATTAAACCTAATAGACATCATTGTAAATTCCAAATAATCATAAAGCTTTTGCCATTAAAATAATAGTAACAATAATATCAATAAGAAAAAACAACATAATGACACATTTATCGATTGTCATGGTACATCTAAAGAGTAAAAAGTTATAATTAGAACCGAATATGACATGATCTCGCAGAGACCTCCATTTATCTATGGAGCATGAGAAACTTATGTTGCGTTTAGATCATAATTTTCTTAGGAAAATATAAAATTATTCTTAGAAAAAAATAAAAAAACTATTTATTTACAAATTATTTTAAATTTTTTTATAGAAAAATAGAAAACTAATTTTCTATTTTTTAAGAAAATTAGGAAACTCTTTTAAAAGGTTTTTTAAGAAAAGTAAAAAAGAATAGAAAGGACGGTAACTGAAATACAAGGTAAAGTAACTAAATTACAAGACAAAGATTGCTATAACTAAATGGGAATATGAAACAACCTGCTACTAATTCAAAAAGTTCTACTACTAATATTTTGAAATATATTTAAACATAAACTCATTTGCTCTCATTTTAATATTATTTTATATTTTTGTCATAATTTTTATGTGATGCATATACTATACAATATTGTCATAAATAATATATATATATAAGACATATCTTAATTAATTTGAATTAAAAATATTTAAAAAAAATTTGGAAAACTGAGTGCACTTGAACAACTTTTTTAATTTTCTAGTTTTTTAATTGAAAAACTGTCACATTATCTAAACGAGTTTTCAAAATTTTTCTAGCTATTCTAGGAAATAAAAATTTTGAAAAACAAGCGGAAAACTTTTCCCAGAAAACTAGAATAATTTTCTGTAAATTCAACCTTATATTTTGAAGAAATGAAGAATGAATGAGAGAGAAAAAATTGATATTGAATTGATAAATAATACATATTAATAACAATTTATAGAGAAAGTTATTTTGTAGCACTTCTTTAAAAATCACTTTAAAATTTAAATTTGAAATATTCTTGTAGAGGCCTCCATCCTTTGTATTGTATAAGAAATTTAAAATTTGAAAAGATGAAGTGATACATATAAATTACCATTTTAATATTGAGAATATGAAGTGATACAATTGAAGAATTTAATATTGAGAAGTGATACATATAAATTACCATTTACCAATAAAGTTATTTTAACATATTTTTTAACAACCATTTTAAAATATAAATTTAAATTTCAAATGTAAAATATCAATTTTTATAAAAAAGAATAAGTAGAATTTTATAGCTTCTTCAAAATTTAAATTTTAAATAAAAATATCAAATAAAAAATTAAAAATTTAGAAAATAACATATGTTGTAACATCCTGTTTTGGTGATGTGAATGGTATGAGATGTAAATGGTAAATGTGATTGATGGGAGATATTACATGTAATGTAATAAGTGATGAAATTGAGGTAGTATATGAAATTAATGAATTGTTGAGATATGATATGCAATGCAGTTGAAAGAATGGTTTAGTATCATTCTACGGCACGTGATGCTTGCTGTGTAATGCATAAGGTTGCATATATAGGAAAAGGGTGACCCGTGGAAGGTCAGGAACCCTATGGGATGATTTCAAGTTACAGATTCTTGGGCTAGGTCCTGTGAGAGCCCGTGATAGCCGACGAAGCTAGAGTTAAGCTCGAGACGTCACGAGGTGACCGATATCACGCGGGAAGGGCTAATAGAGTGAGGCCGGGAAGGAATCTGTGATTGAAATTATTGATTAAGTCAGATCCGTATGCACATTTATTGGTGCATTGTTATCTAGAACAACATTAGTGATATGGCCTATGTATATGATATGAGGATATCTATTGTGGTATGATAAAGATATGATATTGTATTATGTGATTGAGAATTAGAATTGGATAGATTGATCCAGTTCAATAACTGTCATTTAACATGTATATTGCTCACCCCTATTTATGTGACTATATTTCAGTGGATTTGAGTTGTGATAGCAATTGGTGAGATGTCACCGTACCTGTGAGGAAGACACCGTATATATTTGTATATACTGGTATATAGTATTTTCAGATATAGCCTTGGCCGGCTCCTGTAGATATCCATTGTGATCATGTGTATATACTATTAGTGGATCCTAGGTAGCTGATGGTTTCATTGGAAACCTAGATTATATTTTGATGTATATGATGAGATCATAGATGATGTTATTTGACATTGGGGATAATGGCTTATATATATATATATATATATATATATATATATATATAATGTTAATGATATATGGATATGGCTACCATGGATGGTCCCATTTTATTGCATATGATGCATTCGATATCTAAGAACTATAAAATATTGGATTTGTGTATTGAACGCCATGGATGGATCCATGCGCTATGATGCATTGCATTGATGTCCAGGTGATCGCTGCATTGCATAGTTGGGCAGGATATGTTTGTGCGTGATTGAACTAAAGTATGCATTGATACTTGGTTAGATGACGAATTGATGATAATAAGTAGTTTCCAAACGAATTTATGCATAACCAAGTTGGTGAGAGGATCACATTGTGCTTTGTGAAGCTTAGATGCAATGGGATAGTTGCATTAGTGTGCACAAATGTAGGATGATGAATTGGTGATGAATGATGTGGTTATGGGATGATTAAATAAGTTACGACATATTAGTGTAATGATGGATAATGTGGAATTTAGGAACCGGAAGGGTGAATCTGTGATCCGACGGGTTTTTGGACCCTCGGAAGGGACCGTTAGGTTCCCTATAACATTTATGGGTTGAGCATATAGGCCTTGCCTTATTTGAATGCAATTAGGTGGGTTTGGTGCATCCAAATTGCATATTTTGACCATAACGCATTTTGCTGCATAAGTTGAGTATATGATGGAATTTTGACGAACGGACGGCGCCAACGGTTTAGGAAGGGGGAAAACATGTGGCCTATAAAGTTTCGTGGCAATCAGACTTAAAACGGGCCATTTGGGTAGGTTAGAAGTTGGCCGGGAGGCCTAAAACTCATGGCAGCAGTATTGCTGTTACTGTCATGTTGATGCATAGCGTGGGGCTGCGTCAGGTGCGAAAACAGAGCTGACGCTGAGCGCCAGCCCCCTGCTGCTGTTCTTTATATTTTCTTGTTGTTGGCTGTTTTTGGGCGTTTGACATGCTTAATGGCTGTTGTTTTTGCCTCTTTTGAGTAATTTTGATATTTTTTTAATCATTTGACATTGAATTGACCGTGGAAAATTTTTTCTTGTATTTTTAATTATTAATTAAAGGTAAAGATGTTTTATATGTCATGAAAATTTTTATTATATAATTATTAAATCTCATTTAACTAGTTATAAAAATAATTAATACTAATTTTACATTGCTTAAAAAAATCAAATTTCTGTTGAGGTAATAATTATTTTTTTATCCAACCTTATAAGGGCAATCAAAAGGACCCTATGTCCAAAACTGGCGTCATCATAGGGAGTAGTTAAGCCCGTGCACCCCTCCGCACGCTATCCGACCTCCTCGCAGGCAAAGCGTGAAGTGTGAACACAGGCACCCCCATACACCACACCAAATAATCGGTAAAACCTTTTTTTTTTTTAACTTCCAAGGAGTCAACCGTTGAGGTTAAATTTGTAATTTCCTCAAACCATGATAAGACAGACCAAAGTTTTAAGATAAATCCTAGCTTTATTAATTTACTTATGTTTATACTTAACTTTTTCAATTAGCATTAGTTTCATTTTAATAAACAATGTTGACTTTTATTTAGTATAGTTTTCCTCTAAAAATTATTTATGACAAATTTTAATTACTTGCAAAACAACACTAAATATATTTTAACAAGTTTTTGGGTGACGACTCGCTGTATATTTTATAAAACTTATTTTTAGTTTTTTGGTTATTTATAAGATTATTTTAAATTTATATCTATTTATTATTTTTAACACATTTTTATTAATGAAATTATCTCCTGATTACAAGACGTGTCCAACGTAATTTATCAGAATTTTTTTTTTTAACTTTTCAAGCATAAGCTCGGGGAATAAATTATAAAATTGTTGACAAATTGGATACATTTAATTATTTAACTAGAAAAGTTAGCTTTTATAATATGGGTAATGTATATAGTTATAAAAAAGAATTTGTTTAATTTTAAATTAATATTAATGTAATTTTCTATAATTTCACAACAAGGATTAATCTTTTTCATATTTAGAGTTAATATAATATATGATGTAAAGTTACAAATATATTTATCAAACTCAAACCAACGTCATCATTTAATCGATAATTAGTCACTTAATTGAATTAAGTCCTAGTAATATTTATAGAATTTATATCAACTTAATCAGTTTGATTAGTAATTAATCAACTAACTAAATAAGCCAACTACAAATCAATGAAAATCAATGATTTAACTAGATGAGTGGATGATTTGCAACTTATTTGACAAAGACAATCCATCAAATGAAGTTTTAATTGTTTTGAACAGCATAAAAAATCAATATTAACTTTAAATTTTTTTATTTATGTAACTTTGTTTCTCAACTACAAATCAAACTTAAATTGATTGAACCAATAACAAAACCAATTGTCTCTTTTAAATATATTGATTAAATCATATTTTTAAATTTTTAACATTTCGCAAATTAACAAATTATTAATCAAATCATTAAATAGCGTAACCGAGTCGACCAGTTTTAATAATACGAAATAATACTAGTTAGTTACACAAATTGAAAAAAGTCTTGATAAAAATTGATTAGGAATTAAAGACAATTGTAAGATAGTAATAATAACAGTAATTAATAATTAGGCGGTTTTTTTTATCTGCTTGTGGGTTTGATTTAATGAAGCCATCGTGTCCGTGTCTGGTCGAGAGTCAGCTTGTGAGAGAAAAAAAAAGTTAGAGAGAGAAAGAGAAAGTTGTGATTTGTGAAGCATAGCACAGGATCTGAAGCGTGTTTCTCTGATAAGCCTTCGGAACATCATGGTCAGTCAGCTACCTCTTCATCTCATCTATGATGCCTTCTCATCACGCTTAATGCACCCCCCTTCTCTTGCTTCACTTTCTTCTTTTCATTTCCTTTTTCCTTAATTTTCCCTTTGCTGATGTTGGCGTGTGGGAAACTTCGAGACCCAGATGTATCCAGGGTATATGTTTATTTTAGTGTTAAATTTTGAATCTTTATTATGGGTTCTCTTCGTGGCTTGCGGAAGTTTCTATTTTTGTTGTCTGGGGGTTCTGGGTTTTGTGGAATTTTTATTTGGGTTGTCCCTGGTTTCTGTTGTTTTTGAGGGTGTAGTTTTGGGTATTTGCGAAAACAAAAAAGAGGTATAAAAAGTTGTTTGTTGGTTCTAGGATTATTCTGGGCTTTTGTTCTTTGGTTGAAGTTTTAGTAATAGGAGGGTTGTAGTTTTGAGCTCTGATCTAGTTTTTAGTTCTTAACAGATCTCTTGTGTTCTTTGATCTCGACGTTTTAGAGAAAGGACCCTTATTTATCACTGAAGTTTGGTGTTTGATGTTTGTTATCTCAAATTTATATATATATATATATATATATATATATATATATATATAGATATATATGTGTGTGTGTGTGTGTGTGTGATCGTACTACTATGAGATTCCCTTCTACTGTTATGCACAGTTGGAGTTAGTTAATACAAATTATAACCTTGTTTTAAGTTTTTCTATTTTGGTTAGATTGCTGCTATAAGTCTGATGGGAGGTTTAATTTAATATCAGGTTTAAAACCCGCCAAAAACATGTTTCTGACAAAAGTATGGAATTTTAGGATGCTTTAGTCTTTAGTTCCATGTGGGGCTTTCTTTTGTGGGAATCTTTTCTTTTCCTCTATTCTGTGCTTTACCCTATATGTCTTCCTTCTCTTTTATTTCTTGATAACTAAGCATTGAGGATGGAATTTAAAATAAAGTTTCGTTTACTTGCAGGCCTTCACTCTTCTAAGATTTGTGAGTTTGTGACATCTTCAAAGTTACTAGTGTGGAGCTTTTATTATTCTTTTAGAGCGGCACGTTGATGACATATTAAGTTCTTGGGCTGTCAGTACATCGGAACAAATGTCATTCCGCAGTATAGTTCGTGATGTAAGGGATGGATTTGGAAGCTTATCAAGGAGGAGTTTTGAGGTACGGCTTCCTGGTCATCACAAGAGCAAGTCGCGCAGTTCAGTCCACGAATTGCAGGAGCAGCAGCCGGTCATACAGAACAGCCGATGGGCTAGCCTTCCTCCTGAGCTTCTTCGTGATGTTATTAAGAGATTGGAAGCAAGTGAGAGTACGTGGCCTGGTCGTAAGAATGTGGTTGCATGTGCTGCCGTGTGCAAGTCCTGGCGAGAAATGTGCAAAGAAATTGTCAGCAGTCCTGAATTTTGTGGGAAGATTACTTTTCCTATCTCTCTGAAGCAAGTAAGATATTCATGTTGTTCTATCCCGGGTTATAAGATTTATTTGAATTAATTGCTTCATGTATAAAAAGATATGAAATTTGACCTCATTTTACTCTTTTATGTTTGTTCGGTTCTTGTTTACAGCCTGGGCATAGGGATGGAACCATCCAGTGTTTCATCAAGAGAGACAAATCCAAGCTGACGTACCACCTCTTCCTTTGCCTTAGTCCTGGTAAGTTTTCCTTCATTGACACCTAATATATATGAGTTTATTTGTTCATGTTGGTCTGTGATTTATTTGAATTCCTCTTACTGCATAATTTATGTACTTATGGCATTTGATGTACGTGTTGACTTTTCGCATAATAATCCAAGCTGAGGCCTTCTTTCAATGTAAAACTTATTTATTTTCCCTTGATTTTTTAAATCTGCTAAATCACCCATGACTGCCATTCCTTTTAAGAAAAATGACAAGTTCAATTAAATTCTGGCATGGTTGTTAACATTCTGGGATAATTTTCTGTGTTCTTAATTTTTATGCGAAGTTATTATGTTGGGCCATAAATGGGTAGAATTGGAGTGACAAACTGGTGATACTTGTCCATCATTTTTTGGGGGGCAGCACTGTACTTTGGTATGGAGTTAGGATGGTTTACAGACTAATTTCATTGTGGTGCCCGTAATGTATTTTGTCCTGTAAAGCTAGCACAGTTAGTGTTTAACATGGACAAAAGTGTTTAGGAGCAGGGTTCAAACCTTGGTTCCCACACTTCTTACTACTATTCCAATGGGTAAGAAAAGTAATATGGCTTTTGCTTATAAATAAATCTGGTATGGTTGTGTTGTGTATACTTGTAATGATATTTCTCTGAGATGTGAGAATGCAAATTTACTTGATAGAATGTACCCTTCTAAGAGCTTCCATGTGGCATTGGTAATTGTTTGTCAAAATTAAATTAAATTCTTATCAAAACTAAGTTCTTGTTCTGCAATTTAGATATCTGGCTACTGTCATTTATGCTGGTCAAGTTCTTTGCTTCAGCCCTCTTATCTTAATTCATTGGAATTTGTGGTTATAAGTTATAACTGCTGATTTTCAGGCTACTCAAGGGTTGGGAATTGATGGCCACTTCTCGCATGTGGTTTACAAGTGGGTCATGTATGTTATGGGCATAGTTTTCTGGCTAGGTCTGGTGTATAGCTTTGTTTTTTAGAGCTTGTTTGCTAATGTTTAGTTGCGTGTAATGCACTACTCCCATGTTTTGTGGTCTATCCTACTTTGTGTAGTTGCAATTGTTTGCTATGCTGGCATAAGAAGTTCCCTATTTTGAGTTGATACTATATTACTGTTATAATAGACTATAAACGTGATTGTAGCAATTTTATGGTGCTTAATATCATCATTGTCTCTTTGTGATATGTTCTGAACCCATAGCCATGTTCATGCAGCCTTGCTTGTTGAGAATGGGAAATTTCTTCTCTCTGCAAAGAGGACGAGAAGAACAACTTGCACAGAATATATTATATCAATGGATGTGGATAACATATCAAGATCTAGTAGCACTTATATTGGAAAACTGAGGTAAGAGGTGATTTTGGGTACTCTAGTCTCTTGATTTCTGTCTGCATGAGATTCATCCTGAACTATTTACTATTACTTATGGTAGATTACAAATCTGTCTTGATTGACTTGTAAAATATCTAAGGTTATGTATGCATAGCGTAATTCATTGAATTTTCCTTTTATCAGGTCAAATTTTCTTGGCACAAAGTTTATAATTTATGATACACAACCTCCCTACAATAATGCTCAGCTGTCTCCACCAGGCCGCAGCCGCAGGTTTAATTCGAAAAAGGTTTCTCCAAAGGTCCCTAGTGGCAGCTACAATATTGCCCAAGTCACGTATGAGTTGAATGTCCTTGGTACGAGGGGTCCGCGAAGGATGAATTGTTCAATGCACTCAATTCCTGCATCATCCCTTGAGCCAGGTGGCATTGTCCCGGGCCAGCCGGAGCTGCTTCCCCGCATCCTTGAGGATTCTTTCCGGAGTATATCCTTCTCTAAATCAATTGACAATTCAACTGAGTTCAGCAGTTCTAGGTTCTCAGATATAATGGGAACTGGCAATGAGGAGGAGGAGGGGAAGGAGAGACCCCTAGTTCTCAAGAACAAGTCTCCAAGGTGGCATGAGCAGCTGCAATGTTGGTGCCTCAACTTCAGAGGTAGGGTGACCGTTGCCTCGGTCAAGAATTTTCAGCTGATTGCTGCGACGCAACCAGCGGCTGGTGTGCCTACGGGAGCAGGAACAGGACCTACTTCATCTCAGCCAACACACTCTGACCATGATAAGATTATCCTTCAGTTTGGTAAGGTTGGCAAGGATATGTTTACAATGGACTATCGATACCCCCTCTCTGCATTCCAGGCATTTGCCATATGCTTGACCAGCTTTGACACAAAACTGGCTTGTGAATAGTTACAGGAGATATTATATGTGGTAAAAAAATTAGGATTTAATCTCCATTCTAGATATTCATAGGATGTTTAAGCCTCTTCAAGTCATTGTTCTCCTCACAGTTAAACTGTAAAGTATGGAACAATCTGTGCTCAGTGTACTTTTTTTTTTTTTTTGCCGTTTCCCTTTTTCTCGTAGACATGTTCCTTTTTTCTCGCCTTTGCCGTTTTTCTTCTTTTGAACAGTCAATTTAGTATGCTTTAAAGGATAACCTATCTTTGTCAAACTTTGTTGATGTAGACTTTCATACTTTGTATGTTAAAGATGAAATGAAAATGTGGCAGCATTCAATTTCTGTTTGGCCTAAATGCTAAGAAACTTCATAGCATTTTGGAGACTTTAGACGGATACATCATACACATGAATGCCCCATGCCATATTCCGAACATGGTTCTAATTTAAGTTACGCAACAATATATTGAAATTTAGCCATCACGGATATACCAGATTTTGAATTGTTAATTTTTCCAAACTTAAATTGTGACCTTTAAAGAAAATAACTAAAGCTGTTGCCCGTTTTCCAATCACAGTATTTAGTAAAAAGATAATGAAGTGAATTTGCATAAATTTAGGTAACTTAGTGTTACAAAGTGAATGGTGGGTATTTTTTAAAATTACAAATCAAGCATGATTGTATTGTATTCTTTTTGGTTTATTGAGATTTGCTCCTTTTAAAGGGCTGAATTGTCGTTGAAATAATTAACCGGTGTTTATTGGGTTGAAGATGTTGCTTTGTAGAGGTTAATACTACAAAAAAAAGAAAAGAATTATAGGTACTTTTCGATCGTTGAATTTTCATTGAATGGGGGCTTAAGCTCACCTGTTCTAAAATGATTATTGAATTTTATGTTGTTTAAAAAGTTTTTAAATTAAATTCTCAAACAAAACAAGGATTGTGATACTTTTACGATTTTTAATATATTAACAAGACACCGGAAATTAAGTGTACAAGACCAGCCTAAAATACATGAATTTAGACACCATATATAGCTCAAGTGGTAGAAAAGCTTGTGGATCAGTTTAAGAATCAGGGTTCAAACCCTGCTTCCCCCTCCCCCTGACCAAAAAAAAAAAGACCATCTCCTGAAGGTGTGTTCCAGCTAGACGCCCTTGGAAGTTTTGGACCATTACATGAATTGAAATGATATTTTAGTATTTTGATCAAGTGGTTAAAAATAATTAGTGAAAATTTTTAAATTAATTATTTTTATAATCGATGTAAAAATATTTTTTCTATTGGTTATTTTTAAAACTAGCATTAAAATTATATTTTTTATATCAATATAAAAAAGTTACTGTGATTTTTTAAACCAGTTATAAAAATAACTGATTCAAAAGTTATTTTTTACACTCGTATATAAAATATTTTTTAACACTGATTTTTGTTCCGATTATAAAAATAACTGATTTAAAAATATATTTTACACTAATTATTTTTATAATTGATAAAAAAATATTTAACTGTTTTATCAAAATTATATAACTCATATAATGAAACGCATGAGAGGTGGAGAGACAATCCTTATCTTTAAAAACACAACTGCGTAAGGTAACATACAGTGATTCATTACAACATATATTTAGTCAACAAAGTTCTAAACAAAATCATAGAGGTATATTTCTACTATGTTATATATATATATATGATATATCATACGAGAAAGATTTTTCAGATGAGAGTGAGATATATTGATCATGTGAATTTTTTTAAAGAGTTACGTGACTTTTTAAGTGATTAGATGAATTCAAAAAACTTTTAATAATGGCTATTCATGTATGATTATCATAACATACATCCTCATATGATATATATATATATATATATATATATATATTTGATCTATTTTTTTTCACTTAAAAACTATTTTTAAGTTAACGCTAAAATCTTTTAAAATACAAGAGAACTTGTTTGGTACTTTTTAAATTTTTTTAACAGAAAAGATACTTTTTAAGTTACAAATTGTTTGATAAAATATTTTAAAAATTTTTTAATTTTATTAAACATTCAACTTAAGGATTAATTTTACAAATTACCTTTTAATCTAAGGGTTTGTATGATATATAGAATTGAATTTGTATTTTGGAATTTCAATTCCAATTCATAGAGAATTAGAACTTCTATGGAATTAGTAATTCTATGTTTGTATAAAATTAAAATTAAAATGTGGAATTATAATTTTAAGCTAAGATACGGTGATGGTGGTGATGACATTGGTGGTAGTAGTGACAACGACAACGATGATGACAATGACGATGACAGTGGTGTAGATGATAATGACGACAATGATGACAATGGTAGTAGTGGGGCAACAATAGTGGTGGTTGTGACCATGAAGGCAGTGATGGTGACAACAGTGTGGTGATAGAGCAACAATGGTGGTGGCGACAACGATAACGGTGGTGATGCCAATGGTGGTGATGGCGACGAATATGACAACATAGTGATGATCATAGTGACATTGGTGGTGATGACGTCGGCTGCCATGACGTTGACAACGATGATAATGGCGGTGCAACAACAATAATAGCAGTGGTGGTGATGACAACTATGATAGTAATAATATTAGAAGTGTTAAAGAAATTACTGGAAAAAATAAAAAGTTAAAAGCTAGTCTTATTAACTTTTAAAAATTTCTTATTAAAGTTTTTCTTAATTGAAAATAAACTTATTTTTTTAATAAGTACATTTTTACAAATTTATTTGACTTAGTTTCTCTTTAAAAGATGAAGAGAAATTCAAAAGTTTTTTTATTAACTCTTAACACTGCTGTGATTGCGTGCAGATGATGAATAGCCAAAAGAGAGAATCTAATTCAACGGTACAGTTACCACTATACCCCACTGTTCTAGGTTTGATTATTGAAATTTTTGCAGAACCTCTCAGTACTTCAAACACTGAAGGCCTAACTTCCCCTTTTTGTTAATGGGATTAACTCATAAAGTATGCTACAATAAGGAGGCTTTTTCTTACATTTTTTTTAAAGAACATTTGCATTCTTCAAGTTATCCTGTATAACTTTATTTAGTCGTCAACAACCTTATACAAACTATCTATCAAATAGTGTATACAGTGACTCATCTTATGATCTTTATTTTATCCAACCAGATCTAAGGGAAAGTTGTTGTGCTACAAATATTTACAAGTTAAATTTGATTCCTACTATGCCAGTAGATCAGAAATTGGGTGCCATACTAGGCAAATAATTTATATGGATCATAATTACTTGGTTGAATGTATTAATGGCCACGTTGCCATAAAGTTGTCGAGTTTATAGCAACATATATACTGCTAAGATATTGCTAGCTATATCAAGAGGGATATTCGAAGCATATACTCCATTATTAACTAGCCTGAAATAAGACAAAAGGACAGACCTAGAATCCTGTATACATTTGATTTGAGATTTGAGATTCACACTTGGATTTCGTCCCTTTTTTAAATGGAACAAATGCATTGCATAAGATTCTTAACTACTAAACTAATCCATTATAATAATTAGTTAAAGAAAAACATCTACCATGTAACCGGATAAAAAAAAAATATTAGTCCTCAGTCACTAGAAATTCTTTTTGTTCTCTCCATATCAGGAGGGGGCCTAATCGAATCTCTTTATTCTTACAGAGTATAAGAAAGATCTTGAGTTCCTATGATCACGGTAGAATATACTTATCTCCTGGCCAATTGGGTCTGGACTGAAAGGCTCACTCTTTTTCCCATTTTTTTATGTTGTATAAATGTAACTTTAAGAACTCTCTATAACTCAAGTGATATTTTCGAGCAATAGAACCCTAATTTTTCTATAGTAATTCTCTAGGGTTTTGTGTGTTACATACCAAAGAGTAAACATTTTAACGCCCACTGTGGGGCCCGGTGAAACTGTTCCCACAGAAACACGGGAAAGACCACTTCTAGGGAAGATGACAATCATCATGAGCAGCTGGGAAGATGGCAATCATCATGAGCAGCAAGGGAGACAACAAGATAGAGACGACCAGATGTAGAAAGTATTGACTTTTGTTCAGACGTTGCAACGAACAGTGGAGGAACTATGCAAAGAGAATGAGGACCTGCACAATCATAGGACGGAGGTGAAGGAGGCCTCCAGTTATCACAACACTCAAATGACGAGGCAAGCGACAAACAAGCGCGAGCCTTTGATGCCTTACGCGGATTACCCGTTCATAGAAGAGATAATTGTCTCTCTAATGCCAACACACTACAAACCACTAACGATGGAGAGGTATGACGGGAGAGGTGACCTAACGGAGCACCTTACCATGTTCACCACTAATTTATTGATTACGGGGGTATTCGATGCATTACTCTATAGGACCTTCCCCGTAACCCTGACCAAATCTGCCCTTCGGTGGTTCTCACACATCCCTCCAAGGAGCGTATCTTGCTTCGTAGAGTTGACGAAGAAATTCCTGACCCAATTCACTTCTAGCCGATAGGTGTAGCAAACCTCACACAACTTGATTAATCTAAAATAGGCCAGGGAGGAGACACTCAAACAATTCATGGCTCGCTTCAGCGAGCAGGCCATTCAAATCTGCGACCTAAGCTGAGAAGTGGCCCTTCATGTAATTTAAATAGGGTTACGCCTGGGTAAGTTCTCTGACTCTTTAGCCAAAAAACCCCTTTGAATATGGATGATTTCAGGCAGTGAGTAGTCCGGTACAACAACATAGAGGAATGAGAAGCCGACCAGATGGGAAATTTTGAGCAAGGTACTACGAGGACGAAGCCATGAAAGAAGAGTCCCAAGCCGAGCAAAGAGCAAAGGAGCATAACCTATCCCAACCCAAAGTACAACACCTTTACCCCCTAAACAGCAAAAGGGACAAAATCATGCATGAGGTCTACAACACCAGACTACTTAAGCTACCCCTACCCGGAGAACAGACAAAAGGCTCGAATAGATCTAAGTTATGTGAAGTTCACCGAACTTTCGACCATGGCATGAAGACTCTTGGTCACTGAAAAACCAAATTAAACACTTTATCCGACAAGGATACTTCGAGAAATTTGTTGACCCGGAGGAGAAGCACCACGAGAAGCTGGCCTGAAGAGGGAAAGGGAATCTCCGAGGTAGGTAGAGCTACAACCACATGAACGCCCTCAACAAGAGCGTGGGTGTTCCTGATCCTGCAAGCCAGAGGATGCGAGGGATGATAGGAAAGAATCATAGACATTATCTTTAGAGGCTTTCCTTGAAGCAGAGGTGACACTCTACGCGGGACAGGGCAGGTTAACTCCATACACTGCCTTCTAAGCAATGGAACCATCACCTTCGATGGTACAAACCTGCCTAGGGGAGTTCCAAACAAGGATAAACCGATGGTGGTCACAATGGAAATAGCAGAGTGCATCATAGGAAGAGTACTAATGGACCAGGGGAGCTCCGTAGATATTCTTCATTGTTAGGCTTTTAAACGGCTCCTGCTGCCTACCAACTGGCTCAGAAGATATGATGGGGCACTTCTCAGTTTTACGAGAGACTCGGTACATATGATTGACTATGTGGAATTGAAGACAATCTTTGGAATAGGGGAGGACAACAAAGCAGTCATGGTCAAATACTTGATTGTTGACATCCCGAGTTCCTACAACGCCAGTCTGGGACGACCAACACTCAACGTGTCTGGAGCGATCGTCTCAACCCTACACCTTACGATGAAGTTCCCGCTCGAAGATGGGGGTATTGGAGTCATTCGGGGTGACCCCAAGGTCGCTCAGGAATATTATCATGAAAGTCTCCGATCTAGGGAAACTTTTATAGTGGAAGATGATATTGAAACAGGGTTTGACCTAGGGATGAAAGAGAGCATGAGCATCCACAACCAGTAGAGTCCCTAAAGTTAGTGCAGGTAGGGTCTGGTTCGAGCCAACGCACCCGTGTCAGTGCAATGCTGGATCAAGATTTGAAGGACTCATTGGTTAAGCTCCTAAAAGTGAATGTCGACCTTTTTGCATGGGGTCCCTTAGACATGCTAGGAATCAACCTGAATGTCATATGTCATTCGTTGAACACAGACCCAAAGGCTAGGCTAGTAACATAGAAGTAGTGAAAGCTAGGTCTTGAAAGAAGAGCAATAGTGAAGAAAGAAAGAAATAAGCTACTGGTAGCCAACTTCATTCGAAAGGTTAAGTACCTAACCTGGCTCTCCAATGTGGTCATGGTAAAACAAACGAGTGGCAAGTGGCAGATGTGCGTGGATTTCAACGATCTCAATAAGGTATGTCCTGAAAACCCTTACCCTTTTCCTAGTGTTGATCATTTGGTAGATAGTACTTCAGGGTACCAGGTATTGAGCTTCATGGACAGATACTCGAGATACAACCAAATAAGGGGTGGTAATATAGGCCTATGGGTCGGGCTGGGCCAAGGCCCTTTTAAGCTCGTCTAATATGGGTTGGGCCGGGCGAAAAAAAATAACCTAGAAACACTAGCCCAACCCGTATTTTAATTGGAGGTTAGAGAAGAAGATCTTGTACACATAGGTGTAGTCTAACTCTCTAGGATCAGTTCGGGCATGATAAATCCTTTTCTCCGGGGAACAACTGAGACACTCCATGTTGCAAGCTAGCGTAGAGTGATTGAAGAACCCTTCTTGCCACAATCTGACAACGCCACCATCGTCACTAATGGAAAAAGGAAGGGAAAGAACTGCCTCCTTAACCTAAGAAAAAGTGTTCAAAGAAGAAGCCATTTTTTATAAAGAAAAAAAGAAAGAGAAGACACAAAGAGGGGGGACAACAAAAAAACAAAAACACATCACCTAACAACAACAAACAACAACAAAGAAAAAGGAAGAGGGGAAACTAACCTCTGGAAAAAATAAGATGAAAGGGTACAGTGCTTTAGAGGTGAGGCCTGAAACTGAAGGAGAGTTGGAGCAAAGAACACAAGGAGTCAAGGGAGATCACAACGACAAAGGTAAAAAATGAAGGGAGTGTGGGCTATAAATATGAAGAAAAGGGTAATTCCCAGGCAGGAGATCCAACGATTAGGAACAATCTCACCCACTTTACGATCACGATGTCACGATGCCACGATGACCCTTTGAATGACAACTGCTTTCAACATGTGGCAAAGAAACCTCTCACTTTTTTAAAATGACGCACCTGAACACATAGGACGCATTTAAAGGCCTAGGGATACAAAATGCCTCATCATTACAAAACAGTTAGGCCCAAACATCACGTGGAGAAATTGAATGATGACTATCCTCTACTTGACACGTGTTCCCCTCTGAAACCCCCTCAATGAACATCACCTTATTCGGAACATATCGCCTCACTCACTCTAAACACTATCTCACTCGGGATTCCTTGTTCGGAAAGGGTACTCAACAACGACCGATCTATAATTATTTTAACATGACATCTATTCGCTCGCTCGGCTTTATGCCTGAAGCTTGTGACTGGGGGGCTTCTGTTCCCTCTGGATCGGGAAGGGGCCCCATTAAATCTCTTTATTCTTGGAGAGCATAAGGGAGATCTTGAGTTCCCATGATCACGACAAAATATAGTTATCTCCTGGCCAATTGGGCCTGGACTAGAAGGCCCTATCTCTTTCCCCTATTTTTTACCATTATATAAATGTAACCTGACAAACTCTTTGTAATTCAAGTGACATTTTCGAACAATAGAACCCTAATTTTCCTAGAATAATTCTGTAGGATTTTGTGTGTTAGTGTTCAAGAGTGAACACTTTTTTGCTTTCACTCTGCAAACTATTAAAGAAAAACAAAGCTATGTTGTTCACCCATTACAACCTGTGATACATATAGGAAGTCTCACATTATTTTAAAATACTCCATTTAAGTTGGAGTATGGATAAAGATTTAAAAAACTGGATTAACAATTTATGTGACAAATCATGGAATAATTATTGAAGTAATTGTAAAAATGAATTAATTTGAACTAATCATCTAATCAATTCATTGTTCAAATAATCTAACTAATCAATTTGATCGGGTTTTGATAACAATTTATATTTCCCTATGAGCAATAAAATTATCAATATTAAATTTCAACACATTATTTCAAAATATTCTATTTAAGTTGGAGGGAGATAAATTATCAATATTTTTTAAGACTTGAACTATTCACCGGTTCACATAAACCTTTGTCAAACCAAAAATCAAACCACGGTTGAACTCACTTTAAAAATAAATTAACTCGATCCAATTACCTAATTGATTCATGATTTCAACTGATTCAACCAACCAGTCCAATTCAATAACAATTTAAGTTTCTATTAGCAATAAAGCTATCACTACCAAATTTCAAAACAATTATTTTCAAAATTCAAACGTGAAATGATAAGTATTTAGCAGAACCGCATAATTTTGTGCTGTGCTGAGGGTCAACTGTCAAGTAATAAAAACAGTCTACAAAGGATCATTCCAATATTTAATTAAAGATATAAGATCAAAGCATGGCTAAAATCTGTTGAAGCATAACATCCCTACATGCATATTGATTAGAAAAAATCTAATTCAACAGCATATTATGGCATAAGAAGAGCAATAATATGCTTCTAGAACGATGACACTTACAATCTGATGAAAATTTACAAGGGTTGCAGATAGATGAACATAGGTTGTTGATCCATGCAAATTGACAGACTTACGAGAAGTGAGCACTGGTTTCAGTTGACTGCCTATGTATCACAACTAATTAGCTGTAGTAATACATGATATCAATTTGATGTGTACTGCACTTGATCTGAATGCAGAAGGTTGATTATATGCCTTCCATATCAGCAGCTGCTAGATCTTCAAATTGAAATCAGAAATGAGACAGAGTTTTGGTTATAACTTCATATATATATATATATATATATATGGGTAGGAGAAATCATGAGCTAGCATGAATGTCTCTCCCATCTCCATTTCCCTCTATGGCTCTAGTTAGTTGAGTGGATGAAAGGTACATGGTGTGTGTATATAAATAGTGCAAAGCCACGTGGTTTGATGGGGTTGAGAGTAGAAATTAAGTAGAAACTGAATATGCAGTTATGTACTAGCTAGTAGAGGAGCATAGCAAGAGAGCCCCCTTAGTTACTGGTCTTTAAAAAAATTGTTAATGTAAAAATAATTTAGAATTTCAAACCAAAAAAATTGGAAGTCATGACTTAAAAGTTAGATTATGAGGTCTATGGATTCAAAGGAAAAAAAATCTCTTTGCTCCCAAGACAATTCTACCACATATAACATGCAGATTCTACTTCACTCTGCTGGTGGATTTGTGGAGAGATGAAGATTCATGGCATCCTTCTTATTTTACCATAATATTTTATAAAAATAAAATTAAATAAAAATTAAATATATATGTTTAATACGAGTAACTTATTTTATGACTTCTGTGTGTCCATTATGCGTTTGACGAGTTTTTAATTTTTAGGAGTTTATGATTTTTCAAAAGTTAATATAACTGTTTGGTGAATTAGAAAAATAAGAAATTTGTAACTTTTAAAAGTTATAAGTTCCCACTTATGGCTTATAACTTTTTGAGTAGTTTATAGTTTATGGCTTTTTAGATAGCTTATTGAAATAGAGTTGTTTGATAAAATTAACTTAAATTAAAAGACATATAATATTTTAACTATGTAAGAAATAAAAGTTATCACTAAAAAAATAAAAATAAAAATAATAACTAAATAATTAATGAGGAGCTTATAACTTTTGAAAAGTCATAAGCTTCCTAAAGTAGCTTTCCGTAGGCTAAGAGCTTATAGTTTTTTAAAAACTATAAGTTCCTCATTTTTGGGTCTGTTTAGAAAAATAAGCTTATAACTTATGGTTATTATGACTTTTTGAGCAACTTATAGTTTATAGCTTTTTAGGGAGCTTATTAAAATAGAGTTGTTTGGTAAAATTAGCTTAAATTATGTTAAATGACTTTAAAGGACATATAATATTTTAATCATGTGAGAGGAAAAAGTTATCATTAAAAAATGGTGAAAATAAGAACTAAGCAATTAGAGTTCGTTTTACAAAATGAACTTATAGCTTATGACTAACGGCTTTTTGAATAACTTATAAATTATAGCTTTTAAAGAGCTTATAGAAATAGAACTGCTTGGTAAAACTAACTTTAATTGTGTTAAATGACTTTAAAGAATATATAATATTTAATTATGTAAGAGATAAAAGTTATCATTAAAAAATGGTAAAAATGATAAGTAAACAATTAATAAGGAAACTTATAGTTTTTGAAAAGTTATAAGCTTCCTCAAGTAGCTTTCCAAAAACTGGAAGTTTATAGTCATTTTTTGTGTTCAACAAACAACTCTAGTAGCGTTTTAAAAGCCATACACTTTTTAAAAAGCTTATAAGCTTGTTACGCCAAATAGATACTTAATGAGAGAACTTATAGTTTTTGAAAAGTCATAAGCTTCCTTAGGTAGCTTACCAAAAACGTTCATTTTTTGTGGTCATCAAACGGACTTTCAAAAAGCTATAAGCTCGTCAAAAAGCTATAAGCTCTTTGCGCCAAACAGATACTATGACTTTTCAAAAGCTATAAGCTCTCTCATTAATTGCTTAGTTATCATCTTTACCTTTTTTATAACAACTTTTATCCCTTACAAAATTAAATTATGTCCTTAAAGTTATTTAACACAATTTAAGCTAGTTTTACCAAATAATTTTACTTCAATAAACTTCCTAAAAAGTTATAAACTATAAGATACTCAAAAAATCATGAGTCATAAATTATAAGCTTCCAACTTTTAATTTCCACAAAATACTTGGTTTCATGAATTATCTCTTGTTGGATGCTTGTCCAGAGGAATTCAGAATGTTTTTTCCGAGTCTTTATTGAATTATATTTTTTTTCATAAAAAGTAGAAAGATTTGTGGGCAAATATTTGTAAAAAAATGATAAAATTAAGTATTATTTTAAATATGACATCCTTAGACTAGAAACCTCTAAAAGCACAGAGTGCCTATTAATATTTACATCATTTTTAAAGGTTCATTTCAACAATATAAAAATGATCATAATTTTTTATATTAAAAATTAAAATTTATTATATCATAAATAAATATCCCTCTTTTAAGAAAACAAATATCTCTTTTTGTAACACTTTTAGATTATTAAAGTAATCCTTCAATGGCTAATGAGATTTTTCAATAAATAAACAAATAAGGCGTGGTTACCTGTTTCCATTTTTGCAGGCTTGCAATAAACAGCAAAAGGGATGAAAATAAATTATGCTTTAATAATCTTAAGCATAGAATCGGATTAATTCCATCGACCCGATTATTCAAACTCTAAAGCATGCAAAATAGTTTAGATTTACACACTTAATTAATTGAATTTAACCCAATTCAAATCAAATTTGATTTTAATTGGTTTATTGGTCGGATTTATAATTTTGTAAAATCTAATTTAAACGGAGCCAATTATTTTTAAAAATTTAAGGATTTTATATAAAAAAAATCTCAATGAAAGTTTTTCACTTAGTATTTTAAATTTAAAGTCTTTAATCTTTTTATAATGAATTCAAGTAGTTTTATATGACATATTTATAAAGTTTTTATTAGGGATGTCAACGCTGGTTGAGCCCGGCATGCCCGGGGCGGGGTGAGTTGACAAAATTTATTCTATAATGGGTTCAAAATTGGCCACCACCCCATATTTTTGCGGGTTTTTGGCGGGGCAGGGCGGGTTGACCTGACGGGTTATATAATTAATATTTTATTTTAAATAATAATAATATAACCTTAATAATATCTTATAAAAAATTTAATAATTAGTGGTAGTTTGATAACTTTAATTACTTATTTTGAAAAATAAACTTGACTAGTTTTATGATTAATGTTGGTTTGATTATTTATTTTGACTAGCTTTAAAATTTAAGTATAGTGTTGTTTGATATTTCATCCTTCTTTACTTCACTTATCCATATCTAGATAAGTATGCGAATCTAAGAAAAGAAAAAGAAAATCGGCTGTAAAATGAACGAGAAAAATCACTTCTAAAACTATACAAAAATGGTACAGTTTACCATTGTTAGTATGGTTAACCAAAATGAACCATGTCATTCTCAGTTATGAACAAAACCAACTTTTCATGTTTCTCTGTATTAGCAATTTTTAACAGGCGAAACCGAATGATGAGTTGCGCCACCATTTGCATAACTGCAACTGAAAAAATCCTACTTTTCACGTTATGAGGGAAATCACTTAAAGAGGGTGATTATTCTCATAGTGAGAGTTGTTATGCTGTTAGTGTTTGTTACTAGGCTTTGTTATGCTGTTATATAAGCTCATTTATCCTTGTTTAAATACACAATTAATGATACTCGTTCAGTTTCGATATTTTTTTCTCTTGGTCTCAGTGTGCCTTTAATCTTGTTCAGTTCATTTCATGTTCTGCCTCAACATGGTATCGCAGAGCTTGTAAGATCCTTTGCTTACAATGGCTTTTGAAACTGTGCAATTTTTTCCTTTGACTTTTTTATCCTCCATCTCGTCAAAGCTCACGGAGGACAACTTCCTCACTTGGATGCATCATGTTGAAGCAACCATAAAGGGATTTCACTTGAAGAATTACATTCTTGGAGAAGAATTTGCACCAAAGAAGTACAATTCCACTCATGATCAAGAAAAATGTATTATTAATCCCGAATTTGAGAATTATGAACAGGATGATTTGTTAAATCCCTAACTTCTTGAATCAATGGATTCCTAATTCAAGATAAAGGTTGTAGGTTGCATGCGGTCCTATCAGATTTGGCAAACTTTGAAGATTTATTTGGCTTCTTAATCTAAAGCCCGTATAAAGTAGTTGAAAGTTCAATTAAGAAGTGTCAAAAAAATAGGATCTATTAGTGATTACTTAGTATAGATCAAATAGATTGAAGAAACTCTTATAGGAATTGGGTCACCTCTTTCACAAGAAGATCATATATAAGCAGTCTTTGATGGATTACCTTAAAAATATGATGGTTTTATTATATCTTGCATGATAAAAATGAATTCCTATAATGTCTCTTAGATTGAAGCTTTTCTAATACATCAAGAAACTAGATTGAAGCATCACAAACAACAAGACATCAATCCTATTCAGGCAAACTTTGTTTAATCTCAAGGAAAAAGAAACATGCAGAGTTGAAATCGTGGAAGAAGACAAGGACGAGGATCTTTCAGAAATAGAGGCAGAGGTGGAAGACAAAATTCCTTTAACAATTCGGGTATCTGGTCACAAAGCCTATCATTGTTGGTTTAGGTTTGATGATCAACAATCAGAACCAATTATTACAAATAACTCTACCTCAATTAAAAATCAAGATCCTTCTGTCACTATAATGATGACTACTCCTTCAAATTCGCTGTCTGTGGATGACTCCTGGTATCTTGATACAGGAACCACAAATCATTTTACTTGTGATCTGAACAATCTCATACTAAAGTTTAAGTACACAGGCCTTGATCGTGTTCATGTTGGTAATGGTAACACCCTTAGCATTTTACATGTAGGGTCCTCTAACCTTACCTCCTTAAAATAAAAAATGATATTTGCTTTACATAATTTGTTGCATGTTCCTTAAATCTCTAAGAATTTAATTAGTATTGCTCAGTTTGCAAAGGATAATCATTGTTATTTTGAATTTTTTCCTGATGTGTGTTTTGTGAAATGTTAGGACATCAAGAAGGTTCTTCTTCAAGGCAATCTTAAAAAAGGCTTGTATGTGTTTGAAAATGTGCAACTCACTCACCCTCATTCTTCACCTTCTATATTTGTGTACCAATCAAATGTTTCAAATAATCTTTTCAGGCATGTTAGGTTAGGTTATGCTTCTCAAAAGATTGTTTCTCATGTAATAAAACTATGTATTGTTCCTGTTTCTTATTCTAATAATAAAAAACCTATTTGTGGATCATGTTGCATTGGTAAATCCCATTAGTTTCGCTTTTCTAATTCTGACTCTAACTATACTACACATTCATATTTAGTTTACTCTGATATTTGGGGACTAACTCCAGCTCCATCTAAGGAAGGATACAAATATTATATTGTCTTTCTTGATGCTTATTCTAAATTCACGTGGTTGTATTTTTTACAAAGCATATTAGAAGCTCTAACAACCTTTATTCAGTTTAAAAGAAGGTTGAGCTGTAGTTTGATACCAAAATCAAAGTTCTACAAACAGATGCCGGCAAGGAATACATGTCATTTTCTAAGCACTTATCAAATTGAGGCATTCTTCATGGATTTAATTGTCTCTATACTCATGAGCAGAATTGAGCAATGGAAAGAAAACACAGGCATATCACTGAAATTGGTCTTACCATGCTTGCTGAATCCAAACTTCCCTTCAGCATTTGTAACAACTGTCTTTGTCATAAACAGACTCCCATCACTTGTCATTCAATTCAAATATCCCTTTGAAATGTTGTTCCACAGGTTACCAAACTAGACCATTTTTAAATCATTTGGTTGTTTGTGCTACCCTCATCTAAGACCATATAACAGACACAAATTTAATCCAAAGTCCCAGCCTTGCATTTTCATAGGCCACTCCACTCAACACAAAGGATACAAATGCTTATCTTCCTCTGGTAGAATCTATATTTTTCGACATATCATTTTTGATAAATCTGTTTTTCTCCTCCAAGTTGATCCAAAGTTTATGCAAAAATCTCATCCTCTAAACCCCCTCCTACCACTACACCTATCATTTCTACCATACCTCAAATGTCACCTTACACTCTCATCCTACCTACCAATAACACTTTTGCACAACACTTCTCTCAACCTGATCCACTAACTTCATCATCTCCAAATCCGAGTACCAACATTGGTCCTGTAACTCCCTTGCCTCAACCCATTAATCTTCATCTTATGATCACTCGAGCCAAAGATGGAATCTTCAAACCAAAAGTTCTTCTCACTATCCTTGAACGAACTTCTATTAATGAGGCTTTTAATAGTTCTGTTTGGAAATCTGCCATGCTTGAAGAACACTAGGCTCTCCTTAAGAATAACACATGGGAACTGGTTACTTTACCTCCTTACAAAAATGTTATAGGCTGCAAGTGGATCTATAAAAACACGTATAATTCGGATGACTATATTCTCAAGCACAAAGCAAGGTTAGTTGCTAGAGGCTTTACTTAGAAAGAAGACATTGATTACTCATAAGCCTTATGTCTTGTCATCAAATCTGTAATAATTTAGGTGGTGCTAGCTACTGCTATATCAAAAGGTCAAGAAATTCATCAAATAGACATTGATAATGCTTTCCTAAATTGAGACTTAAAAGAAAACATATACATGCTTCAACCACCAGGGTTTCGTCAAGGATCTCCTTCCACTGTTTGCAAATTGACTAAAGATATCTATGGTTTGAAGCAATCTCCTAGATCCTGGTTTCACAAACTTGCCCAGGTCCTCACTTCCCCTGGATTTATCCCATAAAAAGTGACAATTCTCTTTTTCCAGCCTAACTATATATATATATATATATATATATATATATACATCTTAGTCTATGTTGATGACATTTTAATTACAAGCAACAAGTCTAATGCTATAGTTAATGTTATTAGTAAATCTAAAACATTTTTCTGTCTTAAAGGCCTTGGCCTGCTGCACCATTTTCTTGGGATACAGACAATGTCTGACCCTGCAGGAAATTATCATCTTTCTTAAACCAAATAAATATCTGATCTGCTCACTAAATTTGAAATACAAAATGCTAAACCTGTCAAAACCCCTATGGCTCTTGCCTTAAAACTAATTCATGATGGAACTGAAACTGCTTCAAATCCTACTTTGTACAGGTCAGTCATAGGAGCTCTGCAATATGCTACACTAACTCTGCCTGACATAGCTTTTACTGTCAATAAACTATGTAAATTCATGTATAATCCTCTAGAAATTCATTAGAAAGCTACAAAATGACTATTGAGATATCTGCAGGGGACAATCCATTATGGGCTCTCCTTCTACAGGTCACCCTCAACTACTATTATAACTTATTGTGATGGTGACCGGGCATGTGACCCATTTGATATGAAATCCATTTCTGGTTTTTGTATGTTTATTGACAGCAACCTTGTCTCATGGATGGCTAAAACGCAAGTCATGGTTAATAGATCCAACATTGAAGCTAAATTTCAAAGCCTAACATCTGTCATCATTGAGATCATCTACATTCAGTCCCTCTTAACTGAAATGCATCTTACTTCTAGCAAACCTCCTCTTAAATGGTGTGATAACCAATAAGTTATTCTTCTGTCAACAAATCCAGTTCTCCACTCTAAAACAAAACACTTTGAACTGGATTTGTGGTTTGTTCAGCAAAATGTTGCCCAAGGCCAAATTCAAGTCAAGCATATTCCATCTAGATTCTAGATTGCTGACTACTAAATCTCTTAGTTTTGCTATATTTCTAGAGCTTAGAAGCAAGCTTAATGTCATTTGTAAACCATCCACATTAAGCCTGAGGGGGAATATTAGGAAAATCACTTAAAGAGAATGGTTATTCTATTAATGAGAGTTATTATGTTGTTAGTGTTTGTTATGTTTGTTACTAGGCTCTGTTATGTTGTTATATAAGCTCTCATGTATCTTTGTTGAAATACACAATTAATGATACTCATTCAGTTTCTATATTCCTTTCTCTCTGTCTTAGTGTGCCTTTATTGTTGCTCAGTTCATTTCATGTTCTGCCTCAACACACGTAAGAAATTGCAGAAATGTCTACCTTTCCCCTTTGGCTTTCCATGACTTATTTAAGTTATGGTTCGTAAAATAAGTTTATATATCTATATATATAGTATTCAGATGCTTAATCAAATTTTTGGTCCATCATGTATCACTCAATTTTAGAATTACTCTTTTATATATTTTTTTAGAACTGGTCCATTAACTAAATTAAATAGAAAAATCTGGTCTCCATTGTTAATTCTATTTCGTTAGGTATCGAGATGACTAATAGAAGTCTACCTTAACACTAACACTTAAAATATTTGCTAAACATAAATAAATATTTTTTCTACCTCAACTCTAATCCTTCTTTCTCTCTCTTCACCACTTTCACCCACCTTTCCACAATAGCAACCCGTCGACCACCACTCCTAACACCATGACCTCTACTACACCGTAACTCACAGCCTCCATCAAACCACTACCAACACACTCATCCACCCACCACCTTGAACATGAAACATGTTATTCACAGAAGCAAACAAACAAACCCAAAAGCAAATCATAAACCTAGAGAACAATGTCAACAACACAAACTAAATTTCTAAACATCCAAACAATACAAAACAAAAATAATCAAACATTACAAAGAGGAATCAAGAAAATTCACATAAGTAATCAAGTTTAAAATTTTACAAACCATAAAATCATGATTTAAACTTTACATAAAGGAATCAAGAAAGAATGCTAAGATTATTTTTTTCAATCCCAAATACACAACTAACTAAAAATTGAACCCACCATTTCATAAACCCATTTGACGGCCTAAAATAGTTTAACGAAACTCACGGACCCATAAGCCTATTTTTTCAAATTGAAAATTAAAAATTTGTGTAAGATTATTTATTCAAGGTTGTGCAAATTGGAGATGAAGTCGGGCATTGACAATGGTTCAGTGAGAGAAGAAATGGGTAGAGAAGAAACTTCCAAGTTAGAGCACCAAATCAAACTTGAAATTTTCAATTTTTGAACTCCACGATGGAACCTTCCATGCTCTCTAAACTTGAATTGACATCATGGGAGGGGAAAGAAACAATGAAGATTGAGAGAAGACCACTAATGGAGAGCAAGACTACTAACAACGTCATGGGAGGGAAAAGAACTTTGACAGTGTTTGGAGGTGAGGAGGAGGATTAAAATTGATGTCAGGTAGAGATAGAAGTAAAAAAGGAAGATGTTAAAAGGGAAATGAAATTTAATTAATTAGTTTTCAAATTTTAATAGATGTGACATGTTGAATTAAAAAATAATTATTTTTGTCATATGTCAGTGTTGAGGTGGATTTCCGTCACCCATATAACACTTAACAAAAAAAACTTAACCATAGGAACTAAAAATCAACCATTTAAAATCGTTGAGGGACCAAAACCAAAAAAAATAATAATTAAGGTCTAATAATCAAGATAAGAGATAAAAAACTTAATTAAGTCGTACAGTTTATTACTTTTGAAAAAAATAAGGTACCACAAGTAGTCTTTCGAAAATCAGATGTTTATAATTTTCTTAAAGATACACACTCCTTTTATTTTATATTTATAAAAGAGTTCTATTAGTTTTTGAAAAATAGTCAAAATCCTTGTTAATCATATTTATACATGACTATCTAGTTACGCTTGGCCTGTGCCCACCTTTTGTTTCTTTTTTTTATTGAAAACAAGCTTTTGTGAATTAAATTAAAAAGGTTATTCAGACTTTTAATTTTTAAGATTTCAAGTGTATATTAGTCATTTTAAGTTATATATTTTTTTAACAAAGTCATTTAACTATATATTAAAACATGCATTTTAGATAATTAGTCTATTTTTTAATGTAAAACAACACTTGGAAATGGGCAATATCAAGCTAAAAAATAAAGTAAAAAATGGCTAAAGTGAAAAAAATTAAAAATTAATGTAAGTTTTCAAAATCTTAATGACTATAACCATCTAAGTTGTATATTTTGAGGATCAATATGATAATTTACTTTTATATGCGATAATGTGTAGGTGCGTGAAGAGTATATATAATACAAGTACAAAAATATGATATTACAAGCATGGAATCATGCACTGAAAATTGTTGCAAAAGGGAGGGAGAGTTTTTGAATATTCAACCATAACGCAAAAAGGTGAATCTTGTACACCATAGTTTGATGGGTTGTCAAATTATCTGTGGTCCCAAACGAATGTCATGCGCATGCAAATGCAAATATTATTATTATTATTATTTTGTTACAAATTTATTTGAGTTAATATATCCAGTCTTATATAGAAGTAGATACTTGTTAATAAAATTTTTATGTTAGTAAAAAGTTGAACTTACATGCATAAAGAAAATTTCGATTTCTAATCTTTGTTTAGCAAAGACATAAAAAGGAAGAAATTAAGAAAGAAACTTATATGTTATGGTGTTGGTTGGTGGAACTAGCACTAATATGAAAGCCACAAGGCATCCCATATTGCGTTTAGATTTGGGTCTGCAGGTTGGTCTTCGCTAGTAGTGCTGCGCAAACATTTTAGAAGATAATGTAATCAATCACTAAGTAGTTGACACTTTCTCCTTCCACTATTAAGAAACACCAAAATGGACGGAAGAAAAAAAAAAAGTCATCTACGTACACAAATATTCCGTTTGCTTTTTTGTTCTGTTTTTGGAACGGAAATTAGAGAAAAGGAGGGTTTAGATTTTTTGGTCAAATAAAATTTTAATTGTCTCTAATATCAATATTAATTATTAATTTTTTTATTTTTACAACTTTATTTTTTCAAATACTAACTAAACAGACACTAAATATATTTCACCCGTTTACATAAAAAAAAAAAAGAGTGTATTTCACTCATTCCAGGGAACCTTGTGCATAGTAGGCTGCATAAAAAAATATTCATCCTGCAGAAAAACTATGGGTGCTGTAATGGGTATCTTAACAAGTGAGTATGAATATTACACTACTTACTTAGTGAGACTGGTACCTACACCCGTATATTATCTCCTGATTTACATCCTTATAGTCCATAAAGAAAAAGGTTTTACTTGGGTGCCTTCTCTAAATTAAGAATTTCAACACCCTTAGCCACGTGTCAAACAATCGGTCACTCCTAAATAGTCAACGCATTAAAACATTTTAAATACCAAAATCTGAATGTGACAAGACTTGATGCTACAACACATAAGAGAGAAAAGAAGAGTCTTATCACTAATCTACTTAACACATTTAAAAAATATGATGCAACTATATATAATTATATTATATATGTAGAATGTATATATGTTAATAAAATTTATCTACAAAATAAACATTTTTGTCTTTTTTCATTTAGTATAAGAATTAAAATTAAAATTAATGAATGAAAAAAGGTGGAAATATTTATTTTACAAGTAAATTTTGTTAATGGATATACATTTTATGAATATAATATAACAATATATGGTTATATTACATCTCTTAAATGTAACCTAGTGATGAGGTTCCTCTTCCATCTCCTGTTCAATTTGAATGCTTCAGATGCTATCTCAAAATCTAAACAAAGATGATGACTTGAAAAATTATGTGGCATAGATTGAGTTGACATGTGGCCAGAGACTAATATATGTGGCAAAAATTCAGTTGACACATAGCTAGACAGTTTGGATTGCCAATAGGTAAAAATAAATAATAGTATTTATATTGAGATCTTGAAACATGTACATGTATATTATAATTAAGCAACGTATCTATAAATCATGGATCAAAATTATTTTGGTCCCGACTCTCACAAAGTGAAAAGCTAGTGAGTCAAACACCGAGGGGAATTAGGCTTTAGCCATTTGTAACTAAGGGTGATGGTAACCCAACCTTTGTGATTGGAGATCCCATGAAGAAGGTTTATATGGGTAATAACAAGTCACTTAGTTAGTCTTGCTAGCACTCTTTCTTTTTTCTCTTCCTATGGTGTATGTGAGAAGTGCTAGACTGCACTAAATGATGGTTAAGCTTAAAAGCTTTTAATGATTTTCATATCCCTTATGGATGGTGTATAAAAGTGCATTATACACTTGATGAAAACACCTATGTGAGTGTGGAGTGGGGCCGTTCCTATGGAATTAAATGGCAAAATTTCTAGAGCACTCATGAATTACCAGGCACGCGCATGACCTATTAGCGCAAAACCGCGATAACAGTAGAAATTGTGGGGGTGCGATGTGATTGATAGACCTCTATCATACACTAAAGTGTCATCGGTTCATACAAACATTGCTTCGCTAATGCACTATATGGTAAGTTTATTAGTCTAGAGCATGGTTTTAAAAAACGAACCGAACCGGCTGGTTCGACTGGTTGGATCGGGAACTGGTCAGGGTATCAGTCTACACATGGAAAAAACCGGACATTTCAGAACCAGTCAAAACCGGTTGAACCGGTCAGAGTTTTAAAATTGTTTTTTTTGTTTTTTTGCTATTTTTTTAAAAAATTATTAAAAAATCTTTTAGAATAAATAAAAAACTTATATATAATATTTACATATTATTTTTATTTATTATAATTTTTAATCCTATAAAACATATAATATTATCATTAGTTAACTTAATTTTTATATAATTTATTGTTATTATATCAAGAATTATATTATATTAAAAAAATATATTTTATTAGGATCGGTTCAACCACGGTTGAACCAATGAACCTTAAATCGGTACTTTCACTAGTTCGATCACTGGTCCAGTTTTTAAAACCTTGTTCTAAAGTCTGGTTCATAGTTTAAAAGACATCAACATCCATATTGTTAACTCAAGTAAATCGTTTTTATTTTGAAATATTAAATATATTTAAAGCTTTTGAAATATGCAGGGATTGTTGGAAATTATGTTATATTTTAAAAGTTTTAAATAAAATTTTATTTTATTTAAATTAAAAAGGAGTAACAAATTATTTTTGTAAAATATTATTACTTATAGATAAACTTTGATTAAGTTAAATTTTATCTTTGAACTTAGTCAAAGCTTATCTCTAAGTTGGTTACATATTATCTATAATTGATAGATATTATTTGCAACTTAGTAATTACCCAACTGACTTATGCTCCTGTTTAATTAAACAAATCCAAATATAATTTTTTGGGTTAATAAAAACAAATTTATTTTTCTACTAGTTACGATCCTATGTATAGAAGGAGCTGTAATATCCTCGCCATACGCCAATAAAAAGGACACGTGTAAGCTCATAAAAAATCAAGATTACACAAGAGGCACACAAGATTCGATCTTTCAAAACACAATATGGCAGGACATATTGTGAGGAATGTCTTCAAGATTCTTTTCTACGTTCACTTGTTCCTAATTGCAGTGTTGGTGATTTTTCTTATCATCTATGGCATTGTATATGCCTCACACAGCCACCATTTCGACCCAAACATGTGGTACCCTCCGCTCCTCATTTCAACGGCATGTTCTGGAATTGTTGGCTTCACATGGCAATGGATCACTTTCAAGAATCCCACAAAGGTTATCAAAACAATGTTTCGATTGAGTCCTCTGCTTACATGTGCAATGGGTATTCTGTTTGTGTACATTGGATCTGCACTAAGTCTTGTAGTTGGTATTCTTGCTTTGGTTTGTGGATTAGTCCAATCCCTTTATGGTTGTTGGGTCGGTCCTAGATTTGAATATGCCAACAGAATCTTGTCAGTTTCAATAGCTGATCCTCCTGTAAAATGCAAGACGATGACATTTTTATCAATTCTCATTGGTGTTCTTTATTGTTCTTTTCTTGTGTGTGGAATTTGTGGAGCTAGAATTATGGCAAATAGAACCAATTTATTTGCATTGTTCATCTTGTTGATTCTTCTAAGCCTTGGATGGACCATGCAATTTCTGAAGAATGTGTTGCTAGTCACGGTTTCAAGGGTTAAGTATATGAACTTGGCTGGTGGAGTGATCATTGACACAAGGGTGTCATTGCATAACACAGTCAAGTACCTAGCCGGATGTGTTTCAATTGGTTCAATCCTACTACCATTTATCTCACTCATTAGGGGTTTTGCAAGGTCAACAAATCTGATTGGAGGAGATACTAATGAGTTCATGTTTTCGTGTGCTGGTTGTTGCATGGCGATTGCATCATTTCTTGTGACATGTGGGAACAGATGGGGTTTTGTGCATGTTGGAGTTTATAACAAGGGGTTTGTGCGGGCATCCTCTGATACATGGGACATTTTCAACAGGGTTGATTTGGTGCAACTGATAGACTTGGATCTTACTGGCTCATTTTGTTTCCTTAGTGGAGTGGCAGGGGGTGCAATCTGTAGCCTTGTTAGTGGAATTTTGAGCTTAGCAATGCACATGAACTATGCTACAGAAGTGTCCATTTATGCTTTCCTAATTGGGTACTTCATGGTAAGAACCAGGATCTTTGGTGCATTTGATAAATAGCATGTTTTCCTTTCCCAGTTTTTTAACTTGTATATTAGGCAAAGGACATATTTTGTGGTACATCCCCTTTTGGGTGTGACCAAATGGAAAAAATAGATAGAAAAGAAAAAAACAAGAAGAAAATAAGAAAAAGAAAATGATAACTGTGATAGGTAATATAATGAAATAAAAAGAAAGATAAAAATAAAAAGAAATAAAAATTGTTGAATTTCCTCTTAGATGTATGATAAGCATTGTTGTCGGGCAAATGGGCAGCAACTAAGTAAACAAAGGCGAAATGTATTTAAATGTATTTGTTACATCAAAACGATAAATTTTGTTTAAAGGTTAACTTTTAAAAGTAATTGAAATTATTTATTAGATACTCCTTAATAATTACTCTTAAAGTATCCATCTGTATTTTACTTATGACACAAGTTCTGTTTTGCAGTTTCGTTTGGCTCTGGCATGGCCACAAGCATGTGTTTCGGCTTATTATGTTGCTTATGCAGAGAACCCACTGAGCACTCATTTTGATTCCACTATACCAGTACGCTTGGAGCAGCTCCAATTCCAAAGATCTCGAGAACAAGAAGACACATTATGAAATGTCAAAAGAACAGTAAATCTAGAAAAAAAGTTACCCACAAGTTCAGATTGATGCAAAAACTACAACTTGGAAGCAGGATTTTGTTGATGAAAGGTTTAATTTTGATTGTTATTCTTTAATCATGAATAGATAATGCAAATTCTTTGTAGTGTCCCTTGCATTCTTATCTGACTCGAAGGGCTTCTATTTCCTTTCAATCACGTTTCCTTTCTGAATTTTCTTAAATTTGGTCCCATAATGTTACCTGTAACTATAGGTTAACATGAATTTTTATGTTTCCCTATGAATTAGAAGGAATTGGCTATTGTGAATTATTTGTAGACCCCAAGTTAAAAAAAAAATAAAATTCAGATAATTCATAAATAGTTTTAGAATAAAACATTATTATATTAAAAAACAAGATAAAAAACAATGGACCCTGAAGATCTCATCCTCTCTGCTAATGAGTTTAGGGCAATTATCATTAAGGAAAAAAGAAGATCCTATTGTGGGAATGACATACCATTCATAGTTGGAAGGGTAGTGTCGTGATTCAATTCGTGTAAACCTTTAGCTATAAAGAGGTTACTGACAAATTCTAGGGTAAACCATGAAAGTTTATAACTTTGTGTTGTGAGTTTTGATTAATGTTAATTTGCTAAAATAGGTTATTCACAAATTTGATTTATTTATTATGCATGAGGTGGTTTAACTAATCGTAATACTTAGCTTTGACATTAATATCGTAATTACTTGAGTGTTTAGATGACCCTATATTTTTCCTCTTACAACAATACCTTAAAGATTCTCATTGATACTGGATCTTTATTGAACCAATGTAAGATATTAGATACATAAATCCTAAACTTCATACCGAAAATTTGTCCTATATATCAGATAGATAATAAATTATTAAAAATTTTAAAAATATTCTTTATTATTATGAATATTATAATGTATAGTGGATGTCCATTTTAGTCTATAAATAGGACTCATCCTTCTTTAATTTGATACACTTCTTCTCTCTAACTCTCAATTACTTTCTCTTCAATTTCACTACTCTCTTCATTCTCCTTTCTTCATTTTAAGTCCATTTTTCTTCTCTAATTTTATAACACGTTATCAGCACCAGATTCTGACCAACTGAGATTTAAGGTAACATAGAATTTAATTTCTTTTTATAATTTCATTTTAATTTATATTATTTATGTATATATTATAAAAGTTCCCGAAGAACTTATATTTAAACATCCCAGAAGGATGTATAAGATTATATCTATATCATAAAAAAAAAAAAGGTTCCTGAAGAACTTATTCATAAATATCCCTGCAGGATATATAAATTTAATAGTCATATAATCTAGAATTCTTGAAGAATTCTTGAAAATATTTATTAAAAGTTCCTGAAGAACTGTGATAATTAAAAAAAAAAAATTATAAATTATACATTTATTGAATGAATACATGAATATTTCTATAATAGTTTTTGCTTTGCCTGATTGTACTAGAGCTTACCATTTCATGCTTGTACCACTTTAATCCATTTGCCATATATTTTATTCCAATTCCATGTATTATGTTGATTGCTAATTCCAATTCTACTTCATAATTACTACCTACTTTGCTTTTGTCTACCGTAGCACTAATTGCTACATCACATGATTGCTGCTCACTAATTGCTAAGTTTCCAATTATTGCTTCCAATTGCTATAACTTAGTGTATTTTAATGTTATTTTAATGTTTTCCAATTGCTCTGTGACTTCACGTTATTGTACACTTCCAATTTAGTGTATTTTAATGTTATTTTAATGTTTCCAATTACCCTTTGCTCTGTGACTTTTTTTTCAATTTTTCATGTTTTAATTGCTGTTTCACGCTGATATTTTTTTTTATTAAACTAAATATTATTAAATTATATATGGGTCATTTTATTTAGATACATAAAAGGAATTAATGAATAATATACACATTAGTAGAGAAGTCTTGTAAGTTATATTCATTTATTTTAATTTATTTAGTTGACTTATAAGTTAACCTGTCTATTTTTTTTACTAGTGTTACTCTTAAAATAAAATAAAATAAAAAATAAATATTTATAATCATTATTGATTTGTTATTACTGTTGTTATTATCATAATTATAATGATAATTATAGTTAATATATTTATTTTATTGAAGTATTATCTAATTTATTTGTAATTTCTTGCATAGAAATAACTATGTCAAATATTACCAACCTTGAGTTCGTGGCTCTTGACATATCTGGAAAAAACTATCTATCATGGACATTGGATGCTGAAATCCATTTAGATGCAAAAGGTCTCGGAGACACCATTAAAAATGGAAATCAGGCATCTAGTCAAGATAAAGCTAAAGCCATGATATTTTTACGCCACCATATCCATGAAGGGTTAAAAAATGAATACTTAACAGTTAAAGACCCTCTTGTTCTGTGGAATAATCTAAAAGAAAGATACGACCATCAAAAGGATATAATTCTTCCAAAAGCCCGTTATGAATGGATGCATTTACGATTTCAAGATTTTAAATCCGTAAATGAGTATAATTCTGCAATGTTTAGAATTACTTCGAGATTGAAATTATGTGGAGAACAAGTCACTGAAAGTGACATGTTAGAAAAGACATTCTCTACTTTTCATGCATCCAATTTGCTCCTGCAGCAGCAATATCGCCAAAAGGGCTTTACAAAATATTCTGAATTAATTACTTGTCTCCTTGTGGCTGAGCAAAATAATGAATTGCTTATGCAAAATCATGAATCCCGTCCAACTGGAACTGCTCCATTCCCAGAAGTGAATGTAGCAACGCACGATCATAATACTCATGGTCGTGGTCGTGGCCGTAGCCGCGGTCGTGGACGAGGTAATGCTCGGGGACATGGTATTGGTCGTGGATATGGTTTTGGCCGTGGTAATGGTCGAAATGATAAGAGATCATCATTCACATGGAAAAATAAAGAACTTATGAAAAAAGGGACAGATGCTCAAAATAGCGAACAAACTAAAAACATCTGCTATCGTTGTGGTAGCAAAGGACATTGGTCTCGAGTTTGTCGCACACCAAAGCATCTCGTAGATCTATACCAAAAATCCCTTAAAAATAAAGGGAAAATAATAGAGACAAATTTTACTGGTATAGATGATGATTTCTCTGACTTTAGTGTTGATGATTTTCTTGCTCTTCCTGAAGAAGAAATTGACCACTCGATTGGAGAAGGGAGTGTCCCCAAATAAATTATTTTAATGTTTCATGTAATTTGTTTTGTTGTAAATTTTGTCTTTATCAATAAAATTTTGTCAAATATTATTGTTAATTAGATTTTACTCATGATTTATTTTTATTTATTTAATGAAGAATGAATGCTCATGTGAATGATGAAGATATATGTCTCGCAGACAGTGCAACAACTCATACCATTCTCAAGAATGAGAAATATTTTTACCAAATAGTAAAACAAGAAGCAAATGTTAATACAATATCTGGTAGTATAAATATAATTGAAGGCTCCGGCAGAGCCAGTATTTTGTTGCCTGGAGGAACAAAATTGCACATTGAAAGTGCATTATATTCTAAGAAGTCTCAAAGAAATTTATTGAGTTTTAAGGATATCCGCAGAAATGGATATCATATTGAGACCACAAATGAAGGAAATGATGAATATCTATACATTACAAAGTTAATTTCTGGTAAGAAATGTATATTGGAAAAATTGCCTTCATTTTCCTCCGGTTTGTACTACACATATATTAGTACAATTGAAACAAATGCCATAGTAAACCAGAAGTTTACAAATAAGAATGACTTTGTTATCTGGCATGAACGATTAGGCCATCCTGGATCAATTATGATGCGAAAAATAGTTGAGAATTCAAATGGTCATTATTTGTCCAGCAGACAAATTATGCAAACTAAGAATTTCTCATGTGCTGCTTGTTCTCAAGGAAAATTAATCATTCGGCCATCACCAATGAAAATTGGGAATGAACCACTTATATTTTTAGAGCGTATACAAGGTGATATTTGTGGACCAATACACCCTTCATGTGGACCATTTAGATATTTTATGGTTTTAATTGATGCATCAACTAGATGGTCACATGTTTGCTTATTATCAACTCGCAACCAGGCGTTTGCAAGATTACTAGCTCAATTAATTCGTTTAAGAGCTCATTTTCCTGATTATCCAATTAAGAAAATACGCCTTGATAACGCTGGTGAATTTACATCTCAATCATTTAATGATTATTGTATGTCCATTGGAATTGATGTTGAACATCCTGTAGCACATGTTCATACACAAAATGGACTTGCTGAATCATTGATTAAACGTTTGAAATTGATAGCAAGACCATTGTTAATGAGATCAAAACTCCCAATTTCAACTTGGGGACATGCAATCTTGCATGCGGCAGCACTTATTCGTATCAGGCCTACAAGTAATCATGAATATTCCCCTTTACAATTGGTTCATGGTAAAGAACCAAATATTTCTCATCTAAGAATCTTTGGAAGTGCGGTATATGTTCCTATCTCTCCTCCGCAACGCACTAAGATGGGACCTCAAAGAAGGTTGGGAATATATGTTGGATATGAAAGTCCATCCATAATAAAATATCTTGAACCTTTAACAGGTGATTTATTTACAGCTCGTTTTGCTGATTGTCATTTTGATGAATCTATTTTCCCATCATTAGGGGGAGAACATAAACAGTTGGATAAAAGGATTAGCTGGAATGAGAGGTCTTTATCACATCTTGATCCTCGAACAAAACAATCTGAACTAGAAGTTCAGAAAATAATTAGTTTGCAAAATTTAGCAAACCAATTGCCTAATGCATTTGCTGATCCAAAAAGAGTAACTAAGTCACATATACCAGCTGTTAATACTCCAATAAAGATTGATATCCCCGAAGGACAATATAAATTTGCAAATGAGTCTGAAGCCAAAATAAAACGTGGCAGACCTGTTGGTTCTAAAGATAAAAATCCTCGGAAAAGAAAAGTAAATAAAGATGATGGTCGAATCGAGGATATAAAGACTCCAGTAGAGTCTCCTGACATAATCAAAGTTTTAAATCCAGAAGAAACTAAGGTACCTGAAATTGATACAAATAAAGAGATCTCGATACATTATGTCATGGATGGTATACAATGGAATCGACCTGAAGTCGATGTTGATGAAATTTTTGCATTCAAAGTAGCTCTTGATATCATAAATGATGATAAAGATTATGAGCCAAAATCAGTTAAAGAATGTGCACAAAGAAATGATTGGCCAAAGTGGAAAGATGCAATGCAAGAAGAGTTAAACTCACTTGCAAAACGTAAAGTTTTTGGGCCTGTAGTCCAAACACCCAAAGGTGTAAAACCAGTTGGGTACAAATGGGTCTTTACGAGAAAAAGAAATGAAAATGGTGAAATTGTGCGATACAAAGCAAGACTTGTTGCACAAGGATTCTCACAAAGACCTGGAATTGATTTCGAAGAAACATATTCACCAGTGATGGATGCCACTACTTTTCGATACTTGATAAGTTTGGCAATCCGTGAAAGGCTTGACTTACGCCTTATGGATGTTGTTGCAGCATATTTATATGGCTCACTTGAAAATGACATATATATGAAACTCCCTGAAGGATTTCATTTGCCTGAAGCATATAAAACAAATCCTCGAGAAAATTATTCAATCAAATTGAATAAATCTCTTTATGGATTAAAGCAATCTGGACGAATGTGGTACAATTGTCTTAGTGAATATTTGTTGAAAGAAGGGTACAAAAATGACCCAATTTGTCCATGTGTTTTTATGAAAAGACTCGGAAAAGAGTTCGTCATAATTGCTATTTATGTAGATGATTTAAACATCATCGGAACTCCCGAAGAGCTCTCAAAGGCTGTAAATTACTTAAAAAATGAATTCGAGATGAAAGACTTGGGAAAAACAAAGTTTTGTCTCGGATTACAATTAGAATATTTAAAGGAAGGAATTCTGATGCACCAAAAGACTTATACAGAAAAGGTGTTAAAGCGGTTTTATATGGACAAATCACACCCATTGAGCAGTCCAATGGTTGTAAGGTCACTAGAAGTGAGCAAAGATCCATTTCGACCTCAAGACAAAAATGAAGAACTACTTGGTCCTGAAGTACCATATCTTAGTGCAATTGGTGCACTAATGTATCTTGCTAGTCATACACGACCTGATATATCATTTGCTGTTAATTTGTTAGCAAGACATAGTTCTTTACCCACAAAAAGGCATTGGAATGGGATTAAACACATATTCCGCTACCTTAGAGGTACAATGGACATGGGTTTATTTTTTCCATATGTATCTAAGGCAAACCTAATTGGTTATGCAGATGCGGGGTATTTGTCTGATCCTCATAATGGTCGATCACAAACAGGTTATTTGTTTACATGTGGTGGTACAGCAATTTCATGGAGATCCATAAAACAAACAATCACAGCAACATCATCTAATCATGCTGAAATCTTAGCATTACATGAAGCAAGTCGAGAATGTGTTTGGTTAAGATCTATGATTCAACATATTCAAGAAACTTGTGGCTTGCATGCTGGAAAACTACCACCAACAATTTTATGTGAAGATAATGCAGCTTGTATTTCTCAGTTAAAGGAGGGCTATATTAAAGGAGATAGGACAAAACATATTTCACCAAAATTTTTCTTTACTCATGATCTTATAAAGAATGGTGAAATAAATGTTCAGCAAGTCCGATCATGCGAGAATCTAGCAGATATCTTTACAAAGTCATTACCAACCAAAGTCTTCGAGCAACTAGTACAGAAGATTGGTCTTCGACGCTTACATAAGTGTTCTGATGAGGGGGAGAATTAAATATTTGTAATTTAATCATTTTTACGGATATACTTTGTAAAGAATGTTGTACTCTTTTTCCTTCACTAGGTTTTTGTCCCACTGGGTTTTTCCTAGTAAGGTTTTAATGAGGCACATTCTAAATATGGACATCCAAGGGGGAGTATTATGAATATTATAATGTATAGTGGATGTCCATTTTAGTCTATAAATAGGACTCATCCTTCTTTAATTTGATACACTTCTTCTCTCTAACTCTCAATTACTTTCTCTTCAATTTCACTACTCTCTTCATTCTCCTTTCTTCATTTTAAGTCCATTTTTCTTCTCTAATTTTATAACATTTATATGTTAAATTTTATTATATTAAAAAAATTAATATATCTAATTTAATTTATATTTTATATAACTAATTTATTTCCATTCATTTTCTTTCCATCCAAATAGAGGAAATTTTTTTTTATTCTTTTCCATTCTACTTCTATCTATCTAAACAACATATTCCATTTCATCGATTCAGCTGACGAACAATTTAATAAAACATTAAATTAAAAAAATATATGTTTGCCTCAACAGTTTCAAAGAAACATTTCGAACACCATTTGACGCTCAAATCCTTGCATCTTTTAACCGCTATACTTTCCTCTCATTTCAACTTTCTCTCTTCTGTATTATCTTGTTCCAACCTGATGGCGATGCACAACTCAAAATGCATTGTGCAATTTCTCAATTGTTCTCGATTTGTCACTGGTTTTCCCCAGACCGCCACCGCCACCTTTTTCTCCACTTCCAAACACACACACATATATATTTAATATGCGGTGGTTTGTGAAGGCTTTTGATGAACGCCATTGGCTGTAAACTGCGCGATCCCTTCTAAGCTGCAGATCCGAGGGTTTTTTCTCGCTATTTCTTCATTTTACTGTTCTTCATTTTCTTTTTCTATTCTTAAGTGGTTAAATTAGCTTTTTCTGATTTTTTTCATGTACTTGATTGAGTAACCGAATAGGGATTTTTATTTTTTTTGTTGCGAAAAATACGTTTTAATAGTGAAAATTTTGCAAGTTGTCTTCTATGTTGCCCAATGATGGAATGGAATAACGGATTATCAACCATTATGGATCCACTTTCCCACACTTATAGTGTAAATATTGAACAGCTACTTTGGTTTTGTTCATAACTGGACCTGCACCATTCTCTCTCTCTCTCTCTCTCTCTCTCTCTCTCTGTCTCTCTCACTGTCTCTCACTCACTCACTCACTCACTCACACTGTATATATATATTACTACCTCCTTTTCTTGAATATGCTGAATGGTGCAAGAAGGCTGTGGATGAAGCTAGTGGCTTAGATGATTTGCATTTCGCTATGGGTATCTGAGGGCTACGCATAACTTTCTGATTGTTTTTTGCCTTCGTAAGTTTTAGATCAGTCTCTTTAGTATGCCCAGTGATACTGTTTTGTTTGGTATTCTGCTTATATTTCTTTTTTGGTTTAATCTTTGAAAAAAGAAGCTTCAAATTGTGGCTGTCTGTACAATGCTCTTAATAATTCAATACTTGCAGAACCTCTGTTGATAAATTGATATTCATGGTATTTGTTTCCATTAACCATTTAGCATTCATTCATATATGATATAGATCAATGTTATGATCATTTGTGGTGCAGTTGCTGGCTTTCCCCAAATACTGTCCATTCTGCAGATTTATGTTTAGGAGAAGTGATAACCGAATGCAGATAATTAGGCAATTGAGCATTGCAGCTTGCTAATATGTTACCTCAGTAGTTAGGTGCTTGAAACTCCCTCCACTTATCTAAGGTAGGCCTGGGCCTGGCAGGTTAATATTCCTCACTTCTGAGTATTACTCTACTACATGTTTTATTTCTCAGTATCACCGGATAGCTCTTGTATATGCATATTAGCTTTATTTTATTTATACTGTTTTAATTATGGAAGTGTTTTGGCACTCATACTTATCAAATACTTTGGTTATGCAATATATATTTTCACAAGCAAATGTGGCATTTTACTTTATCTTGAACTTTTGGGTAATTCTTGCAAGTCTTGTGTTGCTAGTTTTTGCTTTTCATTTGTAGTTGATTTGTCCAGATTAACTTACTCAATTTTTCTCTGGCTGAATCAACTCATGTTTCTTTTGGATATGCCCCATGATGAATGCTAATTGAAAGAGAGATGGTACTCTGAATTTTATTGAAAGCCTCTCCAACCATTGTGCCTTTATTCCCACCACCATCACTTACTGTGCCTCTACTTGTGGTGGTGGTGGTGCTGTTGTTCTTTTTCTTGTTGTTGTTGTTGTTGTTGTTGTTGTTGTTGCTGTTGCTGCTGTTTTCTGGCAGATTGAGTATAGATGGCAGAGGTTGTGAGTTATGTGCACTGCCTTGATGGATGTTGAGAGGCTTTTATGGTTGTTGAAAAACTGTTAATCTGCAATATCTGAGGGCACAGTTGGTTTCTTGATTTTAAATGACCATTTCAGTGTGTTTGGGGACATTATTTTTATATGTTATACATTTCTTGTGTGCTTTTGTAAGATTGGTTAAATATAGCTATTGATTGATGATTAGCATCATGGAGAAATTTTGTGACTTCTTTCCTTCTTTCTATTAATGTTTGTGTTTCCCTGTGTGTGTGCATCTGTGTGTATGTCTATATATGTATGTACTAGATGGTGCAACGTGGCTGCGATTGAAGCCCAGTGTGATAGAAGCTGTTGATGACTGTGTTTAGCTACAAGATCCAAGGACTATGCATTCCTTTATTAGAGATGGAAATCCTTTTTTTGTATGTGTGGTGATGATAACTTACGTTCTTTTATGTGAGGCTCTAAGAATCCTGACCACTTTTGTTATTTTGTGGGTAAAAGCCAGTGTTGTTAAAATCAAGATTAAGATCGCATAATCATCCGATCTTATGATTTTTGGGGGGTGAGGCAATCATGGAATGACAGAAAATCGTAAATCACAAAGATCGGATCTGGATCGTAGATCTTGCTTGCAAACTCATGAGATCGTGATGCGTTCTGGTCTTCTCCCAATCACGGTAACGGGTCGGGTTGCATGACCTGGTATCAAAAAATCAGCTTTTTACACTATACTTGGTAACCGACTACTCGCTTTTCTCTTTCAAACTCATATACGACCTATTCCTGACCATTTTCACACATTAAAACTTCTTCCTTTCTTAGGTTTTGCGTTTCATCTCTTTTCTTCATCTATTTCTCCAAAGCCTGAAAATGAACTCCCTGGCTCCATTGTCGTGTGTTACGACTAGTGGGTAGTGTGACCAACTCTGTTTGGTCTTCTCCCTGTAAGGTTGCACTCGGATGGCGTGAACCCATCTTCGACAAAGACACGAGTTGCTCTGCTTTGCTTCGACGACCACCAACCAGTTCCCGATCAACTCCGACAACCTGCTCTGTTTTGTTCCTTGTGTTGTGCAGCTTGTGCTTCTATTTTGTCACTTGTGACTTTTATCTTTGACCCCCTTTTAGTTTTTAGTGATTTGTTTTGTTATGTTCTTTTTCTTGTCAAAGCTCCGTTGTTCTCTTTTTAAAAGATGGGTCCAGTCTTTTGTATGATTATAAGTCTTTTGGAATCTTTCAATACTCACAAATTCACAATTTTAAGACTTTTTAGTTTAATTTAATGATATGATTTGGATGTTATTTTTCTTTTTTATATTATTTTATATAAATTCTATGCATATATATAGGTTTAAATATAATTTTAGATATTTGGTAGGATCTTACAATCCGAGTTACAATCCTCCGATTTTCGATTTTTCATCCCCTCTTCAATCCTATGTAAAATCTGAATCTTGACAACACTGGTAAAAGCAACAAGGAGATATGACATGTCATAATGTTCCAATTCATACTGAGTTCTGCTCAGAACTGCCTCTATGAGTTAGTATAGGGATCTTGGAAATTTTGTCTTCTGCATTTAAGGTTGACCTGTGACTATGTGAATTGTTTTTCACCGCCTTGCTAGGTTTGCATTGAATAGCATTGGGGAGATGTCTTGTTTCTTGACTTATCTTATGGACAGTTACTGACCTTTCCCTTTGCATTTAAGAACTGTCTTGTCCTTTTAGCAGCTAAGTAGCTTCTCATTGCATGCTACACTTAACCTTAAGATTGTTTCTGCCTTCCTGATGTTCAGTTCAGATGTGCCTCTGTTGATCCAAGCCATGTCTAATCACTTATCCTTTTGCATGCATTATAATGATGTAATCCTCAATCCTGCCCAATGATGGACAAATTAACTAATGATCAGCTGCTTTCTTTTGTTTATAACCTGACTGTTGCCATCACTTATTTGTCTCTCTGTCACTCTCTCTCTCAATTTCTTTCTATCTATGTATCTGTCTATCTGTGTCTTTGTGGTTGGTGCATGAAGGATGTGATGGATCATGGAAGTCTGAGGGCAGTGCATTTCTGTCTCCTTGCCCCAATCATCATTTTGTGATATTTCAGTATCTCTAATGTTGTTGGCAGAGAAGTCCAAGGGTCCCCCTGCTAGGGAGAAAGGTTTTTTTTTTTGTAATAATAATAATAATAATAATAATAAAAAAAAAAATATTATTATTATTATTATTATTATTATTATTATTATTATTATTATTATTATTATTATTATTATAGCTGAAGCAAACACCCGAAAACCATTCCTCCAGACAAGGTATATTCCTAGTGGTTAACTATAAAAAACAGCCAATACTCTTTGAGTGTTCATATTTATGATTTAAGTAATTTGGGTTGTGTTTTACATTTTAGTTGAACTTGGATTATTGACACTTGACTTGAAGGAGTTATTATTTTGCTTTGAATTTAGTGTTTCTTATTCATCTGTGGTTTTATTTGAGTTATTTTCATTTTGAAATGTAACAAATTATGCACTCCCTCTGTACTGATTTAAAACACCTTTTTGGCTATACCACTGAAATTTGGAAAATAAGTTGGGTTTTTTGAAAACATTATTATTGACTAATGACTATACCTCTGTGGTGGTTTGTCAAGGCTTTTGATGCTTTAAACTGTGTGATTTCTTTTTGAGCTATCAGATCTGAGGGTTTTTTCTCGCTATTTCCTCATTTTACCATTCTTTATTTCTTAAGTGGTTAAATTGGGTTTTCTGATTTTTTCCATATACGTCGTGATTGAGAGTAACTGAGTAGTGAAATTTTTTGTTTTACTCTTTGAACCGAGTAGTGAAAATTTTGCAAGCTGTCTTCTGTGCTGCCCAATGATGGAATGGAAGAACAGACTATCAAGTATCAACCACTATAATCTACTTTCCCACACTTAAAGTGAAAATGTTGAATGGCTACTTTGGTTTTGTTCATGACTGGACCTGCACCATTCTCTCTCTCTCTCACACACACACACACATACACACACCCTATCTATCTATGTGGGTACCTCTCTCTCTATACACACACATTTTACTTCCTTCGTTCCTTTTATTAACTAAATGGTGCAAGAAGGCTGTGAATGTGCCAGTGGCCTAGATGATTTGTATTTCACTATCGGGTTTGAGGGCTACACATTCCTTTATTTCTTTTCTTATAAATCTTTCTTCTTTCTTCATTGTTTTCCTGAGAATGATTTTAGTATGCTTATAATATATGTAAATATGTTTACATACTTTACATTAACATCTGAAGACAGTATGACCTAAGAACCCTGACTACTTTTGTTCAAATAATAGGGGGAAAGCCTAAGGAGATACGGTGTGCCATAATGTTCCGTGTTCTTTTCAGTTATGCTCAGAGCTTCAGGAATCTTTTGTATTTTGCATTGAATGTTGACCAGTATGGAGTTATTTATTTTTTTGCCTTGCTGTGTTTGTATAGGATAGCATTGAGGGAGTATCCTTATTCTTGAATTATCTTATGGACAGTTAGGGAGCTTTCCCTTAGCGTTAAAGAAGTGTCTTGATCTTATGGGCTGTCAAGGAGCTGGCTGATGCAGTTTATGCAGTTAGTATGCCCAATGATGCTGTCTTGTTTGGTATTCTGCTTTTGTTTCTTTTTTGTTTTAATCTTTGAAAAAAGAAGCTTCAAATTGTGGCTGCCTATACGTTGCTCTTAACCATTTAGTATCCATTTATGCATATATGATATAGATCAATGCTATGACTATTTGTCGTCCAGTTGCTGACTTGCTGCAAATGCTATCTGTTCTGCAGATTTGTGTTTAGAGAAGTGACAACTGAATGCAGTTAAGTAGGCAATTGAGCGTTGCAGCTTGCTAATATGTCGTCTTAGTTGTTAGGTGCTTGAAACTCCCTCAACTTATCTAAGATACGACTGACAGGTTAATAACTTAATATTCCTCATTTCTGAGTATCACTCTACAGCTTTATATTTTATTTCTCAGTATCACATAACAGCCCACGTTTCCGCTTAATAGCTTTATTTTATTTGAATAGTTCCATTAGATGTTTTAATTATGACTATGTTTTGGCACTCATTTATCAAATACTTGATCATGCAATATATGTTTTCACAAGACAATGTGGCTTTTTACTTTATCTTAAACTTTTTGGTAATTCTTGTGTTGCTAGTTTTTGCTTTTCATTTGTAGTTGATTTACTTACTCGTGTGGATTAACTTATTCAATTTTCTCTGATGAATTGACTCATATTTCTTTTGGATATGCTCTATGATGAATGCTCATTGAAAGATATGCGACTACGAATATTATTGAAAGCCTTTCCATCCATTGTGCCTCTCTTCCCACTGCCATTGCTTACTATGCCTTTGGTGGTGGTGGTGGTGATGGTGTTATTATTATTATTGTTGCTGTCGTCGTCATTGGTGTTGTTTACTGGCCGATTGAGTATAGACCATGGTTTTTAAAATTGGACCGGTCATCGAACCAGTCCAAGCACTGGATCTAGGTTCAATGGTTTAAGTGTGGTTGAACCGATGGTCAAACCAGGACTAGTATAATATTAATTTAAATATTTTTTTGCATATTCAACACATTTGAAAAAAACACACTTCATTAAACTTACCATAAAAAAGCTAGAGTTTAGAAAGTTCTAACATCTCATCACACATACATGCTATTTAAGTTCAACAAAATAAATGAAAGACAATCCATCAAATCATCCATAATTGCTACATCCAATATGAAAAACAAATACATATCAATTGTGAAAAAAACAAATACATTAAACATCAATAATCATCATCATAAATCATAATAGTCATTAAGGTCGATTCCTTCCAATGCTAATGTGTCGACAACTAAGTTGCCTCTACTTGCACCAATACTAACATCCCCAAATTGAAATTCATTAGAATCTAATTCAACTTGCTCTTGAATTTCAGTTGTTTTACCACCTAAATAAATATAAAAAAAATTGAGAAAATAAAAACAGTTCTAAAACAATAGTTTTCAAAATTAAATTATTAAGTATAATTAACCATAACTTGTTATTGGAATTGCATTATCTTGATAAATAACATTCTTAATGTCTATAACATCATCACCAAACTCAGGTTGTGGTTCTTCCTTAATTACCCAAAAGTCAACTTTATCAATGGGTTCATAATCCATTGGATCATAAGATTTGTTGTGATGTGCTCACCTAAAATGAAACATTATGATATCAATAATCAAATATCATAGCATTTATGTTTAAAATTATAAACAACATTAATATGATATTAACTTGAAGAAAGCTATATACCTATTCTTCAAACGTAGGTTATAAGTAACATAAACAAGATCATTTAGCCTTTGGTGTTCAAGCCGATTTCTTCTCTTTGTATGAATACGTTCAAAGAAACTCTAATTTCTCTCGCACCTAGAAGAAGAGGATGTTTGACTAAGAAGGTGAATTGCCAACTTTCGTAAAGTTGGAGCGCTACCACCATACAGTCTCCACCATTGATATATAAGAAACTTAGTAAGTTTTAAACAAAATAGATGCAATAATACCTAGAGTTTCAAGTAAGTTTTATTACCTGGTTGCATCGACTTTGTCACTTGCAAGACACTTTCCTAACCAAAAGTTCCTTGTTTCTCATGGTACAATTACATCTCTTGAATGCCTTGATTCAAGTTAGGACAAAGAGCTTTCTTCTCAAAGAAATCCAAAAGTGAATGTGGAACCCTAATCTTCTCAAGAAAATTCTCAATTGTAAAAAAAATTAGGATTCAAAAAATATCCCGTGACATGAAGAAAGCTTTAAGTGCTTATCCCATCAAACCTTGATAAGGTCCGTGTAAGGCTTATACAAATCTACCTTGTTCTAGAATATCTCTTTCACTGTATTTTTTTGCCCGTTGCATACCTTCATAAACATAACCCATGGAAGGTTTCTTATTCCCATCAACAATTCTTAGCAAACAGATAATGGGAGTTAAAATTTTTGTCATTATTAAACAATCATTCCAAAATTTATTATCTAAAATGATTGCACTAACAACTTTTCCTGTCGAGGTTCTTGCCAACCTATGAGTAGTAAAATGTTTGTCTACCACTAAAGCTTACAAATCATGCTTATGCTTATAAAGACTTTTTAAAGTAATGAAAGTAGTAGCAAACCTAGTCACCCCTGGACATACAATTTCTTTCCGTCCTTTTTTCTTTCTCAACCAAGATAGGAACACCATATGGTTATAGACAAATGCTGTCACAATTAAAACCTTTCCTACAAGTTCATCTGCATGAGGCATGCTCCCAATATCCTTTAAAAGCATATTCAAACAGTGGGTAGCACAAGGAGACCAAAATATAGTCTCATGTTTTTCATGTATAAGCCTCCTAGTAGCCACATAGTTGGCTACATTATCAGTAACAACACGAATAACATTGGCAGGTCCTACCCATTCGATCACTTCAACAAACATATCACATAATGTCTTAGCATCTTTCACAACATCCGATGCATCAACAAGTTTGATAAAAGATATTCCTATAAGATAAATTTAAAAGCTATTTCATAATAATCAATGAAGTTAATATTATAATAAATAAGAAAGTTTGTTTGGAAATAATACTTATAGGACAATAAACCAGAAAATTTATCAATGTTCTTTGTCTCTGGTCACTCCATCCATCAGCCATTATTGTACACCCAGTCTTAGTCGAAGTTTCTCGAAAGCCTTCAATAAGTAATTGACACTCTTTCTTACAATCTCCCAATAAATTAACCGTTATTTCATGGTATGTTGAGCCTTTTTAACCAGGGCCAATAACAACAATTGCATCTAAAGCCTTTTGATAACAGGGTGAATTACTGCATTGATTGGAATACACACATCATATAACCATCTAGAGACTGCTATCTTAGCTTTGTGCGCTGCTTCTTTGCTAGATAACACTTTTAAGTGTTGGTTGAGAGCCCGAAGTAGTCCTGGGAGCACAATAACCATCAATTTTTACTATTGTCTTTCTTTTTGCTGTCTTTGGATTGATTTCTTGCGTCATAGATGGGAAAGTTTCACTTTTCGTATCATAAGTTGGATCATCATATTCTTCATCTAAATCAATGCATTTCTTCTTTTCTTTTATATTCTTCAATAGTTGTTGCATTTGGTGACAAACATCACGAGGAACTTTTTTACAAGATGATATTTGGCATGTTGTAACTGCGAGATGATGTTTCATTCTATTGATTCCTCCACCTCTAAATGATGCCTAATAAAGACATGTGTAGGTCGATGTTTTTCCCTGTCTTGTGTAAGTAACATGTTTCCAAGCAGGATAACTTTTGCCACGACATGACCCTTTTTAGGATTGGTTTTCAATTGATGCCGAAGGATTTGGTGTACCTCCAGCATTGTCATTAGGACTCAAAACATCAACATTTTGAGACAATTTTGCAAAATTGCAACAATCACAACTAAAACAATGTAGACCTGCAATATAACATGAAATTAAAACAAGTTTCAAAACCACAGGTGTTAAAAGCTAAGTTTCTTACATCAAAAGATTCAAAATTGAATCTTTTGACGTAAGAAACTTAGCTTTTATGGTAAATTTAATGAAGTGTATTTTTTTTTAAAAAATGTGTTGAATATATAAAAAATATTAATGGTTCGACTATCGGTTTAACCACAGTTAAACTATTAAACTTTACCTATGTTTAGACCAGTCCGATTTTAAAAACCATGATAAATACCAAAACACACGCACCACAGGGGTGGGTAGGATATTTTATCATCTTTTTTACTTGGTTTTTTGGGTACATCATTACAATCTAACAAACACAACGACAGTTGGACTTTTAGATATGTTTTCTTAGGCCTATAAAACAACAAAACAAAGGAAATGATCAATGACCCAAAAAATATCTAAAAAGGTAAAAACAACTAAGGAAAAATAAAACAAAATAAAATAAATGAAAAACTGTTCCTACAACACAATACAGACATGTATATATGGTTCAACTATAATAAACTGAAAGAAAGAAAATACTTTATTCACACTTGACAAACAACAAATTTATGTCAAGAACTATCAAACGTTGATTTGCTGAGACTAACATACCCAAAGTCTCCTATTGCATTGCGTACAATAAGACTAGAAACCACCATACCGCGCCGTCAAACAAGCATTACTATACTTATTTTTTTCATTGTTTAAGTGTATAAAATATAATTTTTTATTACACTTTTTTGAAAATATTTCAATCACTCTTTTTGGTTTCAATCACTTTGAATTTATTGAAATATTGTTATGATTTTTACATTTGATAATAAATATAATATATTAAACTATTTTTAATAAATCATTTTAATTTATATTAAATAAATTTTATTTTATTTATTCGATTCAACCATTCTTTACAATATTTTATAACTTAGGCCGCAACTAAAAAGCGCAATTAAAGTGAAAAAATCATGGTCTTAAGTTTAGGTCATAATTTGACCACAGTTTTCATGCGCGTGGTCTAGGTGGTTGTGGCCTAAATAAAAGAAAAGATCGTGATTTTTTTTTTTGTTTAGGACCACACATTCAACAAAATCATGGCATGAGACATTTGAAAAGGCCGTGATTTTCATAATCAATTTGGTCTGGGTTGAGGATGAGGAAGAAGTGAAGAAGAGTGGGAGAGAAAGAGGAAGAGAAAGATGAGCGTGGAAGAAAAAAATGAAAATGATGAAGAGTGAGGAGAAAAAGACAGAGAAGGATAATGATGTGACATTAAAAAACATTTTCCTTAAAAAATAAATAATTGATGTCATTTTTACTTACTTTTTCCAAACATTTTAAATATTACAAGAACTTTTTACAAAAAAAAAAAAAAAACATTCTATTATATGTATTATATGTGATAACTCTGTCCTTAAATATTTTCCCTTAATATTTAGGGACAAAGGTAGTATTATATAATCACTTCTTTTTTTTTTGACAATTTGTATAATCACTTCTTATTTGTTTTTTGGTTTACATATAATCACTTCTTTTTGTAGAAACATATAAGACTCGTTTGTTTAAGCTTATTTTTAAGTGTTTTCTAAAAGCACTTCTTTTTATAAGTGTTTTTTAATAAGCAGATCAGAGTTGCTTCTTAAAATAAGTTGAAATTAGCTTATTTTCAACTTTTGTTTATTTTTAAAATTTTAAACAAACACATCAAAATGTAAAATAAGTGCTTTTTAAAAAGCATTTATCTCTTAAAATAAGTTTAAACAAATGAGTTCATAATCACTTCTTTTTTTTGGTAAAAATATAATCACTTTTTTTTGGTGATTCACACTTTTTTTTTGAAATCAAATATAATCACTTCTTTTTTTTGGATAATAAATGGGCACCAGGCCCAAATAGATTAGAACAAGAAATTATGAGAAACAATACAAGCCCAACCCAGGCCAGAACAACATCAGTTCCACAAACAGAAATCCCAAATTGCCAAATTGCCTAGGTTTATCCAAACGTAGAAGACAATCATAGCCAAAGAAAGAATTCGGTGGAATAAAAGAAAGTTTTGATTGCATTGCCATCTCCCAAATATAATCACTTCTTATAAAAACCATTTAAATAGCATTCATTTGGGTCGTTCTTTTGGTGTTTTTGGTCAAAATAACAAAATGACCAAAGAATGCAAATGGCCCAACTCCATTATGAAACCAGTCCGAAGTTGAATCGCTACCCTATAAAAATCCAAACCGTCCTTCTTTTACCATTGCATTGCAGTTCTTGTTTCAACTTCTTTTCTCTTCAGTGATACAATTTTCTTCTGTCACTGGCTTTTCGCAAACCACCACCACTGTCTCTGCCTTCACATCCTCCTCTGCCTCCATCACTACCACCACCTCTTCTTTTTCTCCACATGTACATAAACATACATACATTTTACATGCGTGGTTTGTGAAGCCTTTTGATGGACGCCATTGGCTTTGTACTGCGTGATTGTTCTAAGCTATGAGATCTGAGGGTGAGGGTTTTTTTTTTTCACTGTCACCTCATTTTCAATTTTTCTAAACAGTTATATTAGGTTCCCTTTTTGTATGCTTTGTTTTAGCATCGGTAGTTTTTGTCTTCGCTGAATTCATTATCCTTTGGTGATTTGTTTACATCTTTTGTTCGTTCCTTTCACAACGGCTACTATTTGCTGAGACTGTTGAAATAATAAACAATGGTTAGGGTTTATTTATTTCATAATTTTCTTTTGGGTGTTCTTGGATGAAAATTGAAAGTACATGTTTTTAGTCTAATTCTTTGAACTGTATAATGAATATCTAGCAAGTTGTGTTGTATGCTGCCCAATGATGGAAAAACATACTATTGAAGGGAGACTTTGGTTTTGTTCATAACTGTAACTGCACCATTATCCCTCTCTCTCACTCATGTGTGTGCGCCTACCAATATGTATAATGTATAATGTATAATGTATAATATGCATCTTTCCCTCTCTTTCTCTCTTTGTCCATAATTGTTTACTAAATGGTGCAAGAAGGCTGTGAATGAAACTAGTGCAGTTGATGATTTGTATTTAGCTATGAGATGAGATCTGAGGGCTATGCATCCTTTTATTTACTTTTGGCAGCATTCAAGGCTTTCTTTTCTATTTAATTTTTGGGTTTTTGTTGAAGATTTCACATGCAATCCTAGATATTCAAATATGCTTACGTTATATATATATATATATAATTTTATGATATAATATGATGCCCTATGAACCCTTACTGATTTTGTTTTAAAAAACAGGGGAAAAGTCCTGAGGGAGATATTATAAGTCATAATATTATGATTTTCGCTTGGTTAACTGCCTCTAACTCTAATAGCAAATGCTAGAACTTTCATTTTTTTTGGTTGTATTCTGCATTGAATGTCGACCAGTAAGGAGGGTTTCATTTTACTCATACAAGGATATGGTTATTTTCAAGTGGTTAGCCACAAATTGATTTCAATGGCAACCCCTCCCCTCTTCAGGAGCAGCCCCTTAGTAATGTCTTTCTGTCATCAACAATGCAAAACTTCACTTAAGGTTTTGGTTCTCTTTACTTAACTTTATAGTTTACACCTATTTGTTTCAGCAGCTTGTTTACATTCAGTATGCCATGTTTTCCTATTTCATCCTGGCCACAGCTTTTGCATGAATGAGTTATTATTTTGATTTGAATTTAGTGTCAAATATTCAACTGTGCTTTTATTTGTATATTATTTTCACTTTGATTTGTAAATTGTATCAAACCAATAAAGTAAAAAACAGTCAGTTTAATGGTTTTCTGAAAATTTATTATTGATATTCTATATTATTTGAAGTTAAACTTCTGTGCAGAGAAGTGTGAAATTTCAATAATGATGAAGATCCAGTATTGAAACAGTAACAAATGCTTTTAAAACTCTATAAAGGGTCTTGTAAGAAAGGAACCTCGAAAGATCCTTAACAAGGTCTTTTAATTGGGTACTGAGGGAGTACTGTAAGCTCATATAGAAAAGCTAAAATCTAATCTTTTTAAGCAAGAAAAGGTTCATTTAGATAATTCAATCTTCATGGTACCTCTTTGTCATTACTAATTTTGGCTTCTGTTTGTATATGATATATTGCAGTGCTATGACTAATTAAATTCCTTTTCAAAATGTTTGTTCACCTTTAATAGCAAACTTTTGCTGCAAAAAGCTAAATGTTATGCAGATTTATGTTTAGGTAGTTTGATAACTGAACCCATTAAGTAAGTAATTTTGCATTTTAAGTTGCAAGTGTGTAGCTATTTCTGGATATGCCCAATGATGAATGCTCATTTTAAGATATAGTTCTCTGAATGTTATTTGAAGCCTTTACATCCCTTTTGCCTTTCTTCCCACTGCCGTTGGTAGCTATGCTGCTGCTGATGTTCTTCTTCTTCTTCTTCTTCATCTTCCTCTTCCTCTTCCTCTTGTTATCATAGTTTTGGTGTTCTTGTTATTATTATTATTATTATTATTATTTTGATCATCATCAGCATCATTGGCGTAGTGGGGTAGAGATGGTGGAGGTTGTCAGGTTGTGCCTTGTGTGCACTGCCTTGATGGATGTTGAGAGACTTTTATGGATGTTGAAACAATGCTAATCGGCATTATCTGAGGGCACAGTTGACTTCATTAGTTAAAATAATTGACATTATGTTTTTGGACATCACTTCTTTATGTTTTGGATTCTTATTTTTTAGTTTTTTCTGGCATTGGTGAGTTGAAGCCCATTTCTTGTCTTCCCTTTATACATTCTTTCTTGTCTCCCCTCTTATTTAAATGTCTTCTTACGTATAGGTGTGGTTGTGTAAGATGTGCAGAGGTATAGGTGAATTGCTACTTATATTAGCAATTGCTTTTCTTTGATTGAGCCCTGATTTACACTTCTGTTACCTAAAATTAATATTATAATGAGGCTTGACTTAGACTTAAGGTCAAAAAATTTGCACTACATTGCTTTGTCAATGAACCTATTAACGTAGTTGTATGACTTGTATATGTATCCTTAATGCTTTTTCTGGACCAGCATTTGGTTTTGTAGGCATCTGTCAAGAAGGGTTTATTCTGTCGTCCAAGTTGAATTAGAATATTACATTGGTTTTGATCTGAAACTTCGTTCAGTTCTTGTTTCTGTTATTATTCCGCTTGTTTATGATTGTTTGAGAAAATTTGTTTGCTATGTGTTCTTTTTATCCGTTGTGCATGACTGACTACACAATTTTATATTCAGAGAACTATATTCATTTGATCCTTAATGTTTTTAACCTATTGAAAATTTATTGGTTAAGATTGATAGAGAAAGGTGGTCCAGGGAGTTTTAGGGAGCAGGCATCTCTCTATTCGGGCCAAAGAAGACCAAATAATCATTGGTGAGTGTGTTTTACTTTCATGTTACCAAAGTGCTGAATTTTATATATAATGGAGGTTCATTCCCAATCTGCTCTATCATTAGGTTAGTTTGGCTCGCCTTGCTTTTGTTTGAGTCAGTTGGTAAAAGAAGTGGATCAACTATTTTGGAGCTAGGTTTAGTAAGATTCCAAATTTCAGTCTCATTTTACACAATGTATATGATGATGATCTGTCTTCTTTTATTTAAAAGAAAAGGCTGGTATAGCTTTATAGACAATTTAAAACCTTTAATGGTATTATATTTTTATTTTATTTATTATTATTATTATTTAAAAATAACTATATAAACCTATTTTGATATTAATTAAGCAACTGTGCAAAGCACAGGAGTTATATCTAGTTCATATTAAAAATTCATTTGGGTGTTGTTTTGGCTTTTTTGGTCCAAATAACAAAATGTCTGAAACACTGCAAATGGCTCAACTCCATTCTGAATTCGGTCCTAAGTTAAAGTCTATGCAATCTTTTGAGGAATCTGGAATGCCCCCTACAAAAATCCAAACCGTTCTTTTACCAGTGTGGTTCTTGTTATTTCTCCGCTCCCCTCCATTATGATTCTTGTTTTATCATCTTTTATCTTTATTGATAAAATTCTCTGTTGTGTGTTGTTTATTATATTCAACTTGTTCTGATTTGATTTGATGACTATACCCAAAAGTGTAATGAGCAGTTTGACAATAGTTCTTGATCTGTCATTGGCATTTGGCAAACCACCACCGTCATCTTTGTCTCCTCCTCCTTCTCCTCCACCATCACCACCACCACCACCACCACCGCCTTTTCCTTTTTCTCCACATGCACACATATACTTGACATGTGTGGCTTGGCCTTTTGATGGATTCCATTGGCTTTAAACTGCATGATTTGTTTTAAGCTATGGGATGGGCTTTTTTCTCCTATTACCTAGTATCATTTTTTTTAATGTTAAGCAGTTAAGTTAGGTTTTCTTTTTTGATTGCTTGTGCCTGATGAGTAACAATTTTCACAATGGCTACTATTTAGTATTTACTGATACCCTAGTTTGGTTATCATTTCAGTCAAAATATTTAAAACCTGTGAGTTGGTAAAGAATGGTTAGAATTTCTTGTTTTTCTTCTTGCTGTTCTTGGATGAGAATTTAAACTACATGTTTTTAGTTTAATTCTTTGAACTGTACTGTGAAATTTAGCAAATTGTGTTGAATGCTGCCCAATGATGGAAAAATAGAACTATTGAACTACTTTGGTTTTGTTCATAACTGGACCTGCACCATTCTCCCTCTTTCTCACTCTATCTTCGTGTGCATACCAATACTATACATATATATATACAAATATATCTTTCCCTCTCTTTCTCTCTTTGTCCATAATTGTTTTCTAAATGGTGCAAGAAGGCTGTGAATGAAGCTAGTGCAGTTGATGATTTGTATTTAGCTATGAGATCTGAGGGCCATACTTCCCTTCATTATTATTTTTTCTGGTAGCATACAAGGCTTTCTTTTTTGGGTTTTTGTTGAGGATTTCACATACGTGTGTGTGTGTGTATATATATATATTTGCCCTATGAACTCGAACTGCTTTTGCTTTAAATAAACAAGGGGAAAAGCCCTGAGGAGAAATTACAAGTCATAATTTTATGATTTCCACTTGGTTATACCCTGAACTGCCTTTAAGACCAAATGCTAGAGCTTGCATTTTTTTTTTGTTATTTTGCATTGAATGTTGTTAGGATTTGTTCATTTTACTGTTTTGAAGGTTGTGAATGAAGCTTGTTGTGAAGGTCATGCATGATTTTTGTTTAACTATGACTGTATGAGATCTGCGTGCAGTGCATTCCTCTCCCTCCTTCTCCAAACTATACCAGAAAAAATTCTCAGGTCCAAGTGTCATGATTTTTCTAACGAACATTTTTATTAAAAAAGTTAGTTTTCAAAGCTGAATCAAACACCCATAAGATGGCAATACTACTCAATACAAGTCTATTGGTATCTTCCAAGTGGTTAATCACAATTTGATTCCCCTCTCCAGGAACAGCCCCCTAGTGATGTCTTTCTATCATCAACTATGCAAAACTTCACTAACCTCTTGGTTCTCTGTCTCCTTCTCTCATCTGACACTCTTTAACTCATAGGTTACACTTATTTGTCTCAGCAGCTTGTTTACCATCAGAACTCCATCTTCCATCTTTTTCTATTTCAACCTGGCTAAATATTCATCTGTCCTTTTATTTGTATATTATTTTTATTTTGAATGTATCAAACAAATTAAGTAGAAAATAGTCAATTTATTGGTTTTTTAAAAATTTTAGTATAGATATTCTATATTTATTTGAAGTTAAACGTTTGTGCAGATAAGTTTGAATTTCAATAATGATGAAGGTCCGGACCTCCAGTATTGAAACAGTAATAAATGCCTTTAAAACTCTATGAAGGGTCTTGTACAGTAAAGGAACCTCAATAGATCTTTAAGGAGATGTTTGGTGGGGGAGCTACGTTAATGCAAGGGGTTTGTGGGAAGGAGAAAATCCTACGGTCTAAACATTCCAACTTTTAGATTTTTTTATTTTTTCAATTCCGTTTATTCCTTAAAAAGGCCTCTTGATTTAGGATATTTGAGAAAATTGCTTTGCTGGAGAAAGGTGGGCCAGGCAGTTTTAGGGAGCAGACATCTCTCTATACGGAGTGTGTCTTCATTCCCAATACCTTTAGGAGCCTAAGCTCTTATACCACATAATGGGAGTATTTTTTTCAATTCCTTTTGTTGGATTTATCCTAAAGGTTTCTCCCTTGTATAGCTTCAAGCAACATTCAAACTTCAATTCTCCTCATAAACATGATGTGGGTGAATTCTCATGAAAGGATATCGTTGTGGGTTTCCTAAGAAACTAGAAAAAGAAAAAAAAATGAAGAAGCGGCAAGGAGAACTAGGGGTCACCTATTGAATAAGATAAGCCTTGATGAAGATCATTATAATAGAGGTGTTTCATTAATAAGATCAAAGTTAAAATGCCAAATGATTCTTGTCACTTGAGAGAGAATCCTTTCAAAAATGAAAAATGCGTTCAAATGATCTAAAGATGTTTACAAGAGATAGCTCATACCTATTTATAGGTAAATGAGCAACTAAACCCACCCTAAGCTAACATTAGTGTTGCCTTTTAAAGCCTAAACATGATGTAAACCTAAGAGGCCAAAATACAAATCTAAAATGATATGTAAATGAAAGTCAAAATACAATGCCCCTATTGAAATACAAAAATGACAAGGTTGACTATTTCTCTGAGCAAAAAAGGATGTTTGTGTGGGGACCATTGTGGAAGCAAAAAAATTTGAAGTGAACTTTATATGTTATTTGTAATGTTGATGGACCTTTACTTCTTGGGCCTACTAATAAATTTGGGCAAATATAACTTTTGTTTCCAATAAAGGGTTTGTTGTTAAGCGAGGTGGATAGAGGACATCAAGTAGGCAACATGACAAATGGTTTAAAGAATGAAGATAAAGTTATTTATAATGATGTAGGAGAGCTCCAAAAAAAATGATGTAGGAGAAGTTGCAATGTTGGGTATGCGTAAGGGAGTTGTTATGGATTTCATGGACGTGGAGAAGGTGTCTTCTCTTTAGGATGGTTGTTCTGTGGTTATAAGGGTTTCCTTTTCCATAATTGTAACTTACGAATAATTTAATTTGGAATGTAAATGAGTATGGCGTTGCCGCATCCCCATCCCTCACCAAAGACCTTAGTTTTTTTCGGTTACAAGATTGGACCAAGAAGGCCCCAAAGACCTTATTGGAAAGTATAAATTTCATTGGTGGGCATTCTTTAGCCTAGAATCAGTGATCTTAAAGTTGAAGAGTTATGCAACAGAGTGGGTTGGATAAAAGTTTTAAAGTAGAAGTCTATTGACCAAAAAAAAAAGTAGAAGTCTATGGATTTTTTTGTAAGTTTATGGGCTTTATGGAATGGGATAGATTTTGAGGTGAATATTAAAGACCATCATGATTAATATATTCACATGAGAATTAAATCTAAGAAGGGTGAATTGATTTGTCAAGAAAAGATCCTTCAACTTCAAATACTCCTAATGTGGCTATATGGAAGGTAGTTTGGGCATCCAAAGTTCCTAAGAAAGTCCAAATGTTCATTTGGAAGCTATGCAAAAGTCTACTCCCAATGAAACAGAATTTAATGAAAAAGAAAATTATTAATGAGCCTTTTTACTCGATTTGCTTAGAAAAGGAGGAAACTATAGAACATGTGTTCCTCCTCTGTCACTGGACTTCCCCAGTGTGGTTTGGATTGGACTTGCAATGTCATCCCAGAGACGAGCCCATAACGACAATGTACTAGTGGATTGAAAGCAAATTACAAGTTTTTCTCAGTCAAAGGAGTGACTCACAAGTCTTAATTTCTAAGTTCTTCCTTACACTATGGAATATTTGGCTAGCTAGAAACAAAAGCATCTTCCATGGTTCCCCCCCTGACCCTGAGCACATCATTATCCAAACAAATAGATCTCTTCAAGAATATTTTCTAGCTAATCCCATTCATCAGCCTAAAGTAAAAAATATTCCTTGCCATGCGTCTCGGGAATCTTGGCGTCCTCTTCCTCCGGGCTAGACTATATTTAACTCGCAGCTTGGATAGGTCCCATGCAGAGATCAACCTCAGGTATAGTAATTCGTGATCATCAAGGAGACATCCAACTTGGCCAGTCCTCCTCTTATCGGGCCCCCTCAATTCTTATAGCTGAAAGCTTAGCCTTAAGGGAAGCTCTGATTTTGGCCAGGAATCTGGAGTTTACAGATGTTGTGTTAGAAATTGACAATTTGGATTTGGCTAAGGCTTGTAGAGGAGAATGTATAATCAGAGAAATTGATCCAATAGTGCAGGATGTAATTTACCTTCATAAGTTCTTCAAATTGTGCGGTATTCTGTGGGCGAAGAGAGAAGCCAATAAAGCTGCACATGAAACAGCCAAATTATCCATGAAAGGCTCTCTTCCAAGGTGCTGGTGGTCTTCACCCCCTTTGGCTCTAAGAAAAAATTTGGTGGAGGATAAGCGTCGAATTCCGTCGTCGTTAGTTTGATTCCTATAGGAGTTGATTTAGTGAGGATGATGGTAGCTTCCTCTCCCTGGTGTCACCTTCATTAGGATTCTCATTGAGGGAGGAAAACCTAGCAAAAAGTTGACATGGTGAGGCGTATGAAGATCTGGGCAAGCAAGCAGGCTCAAGATGCTTGACTATCCTTTCGGCTTGGCGTATTGCTTCGTCTTATTGGGCTCTAGGCCCAATTGGTTCATTTTCATGTAATCCGTTTGCCCAAAAAAAAAGAAGGGTGAATTGGAGTAGTCGTTTTATAGTTAATGGTTGTTTGAGGATGAGTGGATGTATGAGATTATGGGATGAGCTTTGCATTTTGCCTCATTCTTTTACTTGCCATGATTGATTATGGGATATTTTAATGCTTTGTTTCATCCTATTGTAATGTCAATGATGAATTTTAATAAATGTTTTTTTTTTGGTGAAAAATAAATGTGTTTAAAAGTGTGGTTGTTTGATTTATTTTAGAAAAATAGGCCTCCAATTATTTTTATTTTTTTTCAGATGGTTTGATTTTATTTGAAGAAGCTTCTAATTATCAAGTGGAGGTGATGATGAAGTGTTTAAATTTATCGTGTTTTTAGGGGAGAGGACCAATTTGGAAAATCAAGGTTGATGTATTCAAAAAATATACATTTGAATAGAGCTTTTGACGCCTAGACGTGGTAACTGAAGCATTTATAATTATCACTTGAAAAAATACAACAATATTCGAGCATGTGGAGATCTAATGCTCTATTCTTTGCAAGCCGAATCACCTTATGGTAAGCATTCCGCCAACGTATACCATGCAAACCATGATGTGTAAGTTCAATTGTGGAAATGGAATCAGTTATAGAAAGCATGATTTCATGAATGTTATATGTAGTCCTAAGAATTATGTTGTATTAGGAGTAATTTTATAAACCCAGAGCGGTAATTAAATCTGTCAAGATAGTAATTTAAAGTTTAATAGTTTAACCATAAAGTTGAACCGGTATTAATATAATGTTATATATTAAATATTAGTATAAATATTAAAATTCAATTAAAATCATATTTAATAATTTTTAGATAACTTTTACTTTAGAATTATTGAGTAGGTTAATTAGTTTACGGATGTTATTTCGAAATGAAATTGAAATAAGTTCTTTACAAATATAAATTTAAAGCACGAATAACCGTGCCTATGTTTACCAACTTAAAGTTAGCCTATTTGGTCATTGGAATTTGGAACTACAAAGCAGTACATTTCTTCTTTATATTAAAATCTATAATTTATAACTTAGCATTTCACGAGGTGGTGACTTTGTTTGCTAGTTTTCTATTGTTTCGAATGGCAGGACGTTGGTTTTCATGGCCATTTTCAATGATGGAAAAATTTCAACTAAATATGCTTATCATGATGGAAAATGTTTGTGTGGATGGTGCTTAATGATTAATTTTTCCATATTAAATATGCTTATCATTTAAATATGGTAAAAAATGACAACTAATAATATTTCATATTTAATAGGGTCAGTTTATTTAAAACTTTGTTTGTCATCATCAAAACATGTAACATTCACAAGTTTCACCTTAGAGAGTTTCCAACTAGGATGCTTATCCTAGAGTGATATCGGTTTCCCGATATGGGCTTTCCTAATCGGGTGTTAACTTCCCTTGACGAGGTGTTGTTGATGTTGATTTCCATTAGGATAACTCCATGATTAATTGTAATAGAGATTTTTTGGTGGAGGTATGTGGGGTGGTCCGATATGCCTACAATACATGGCACACCCAATTGGCCATTCTCCATGGTGTTGATCAAAGTATGTTAAGGGTCCATCGATTATGCAAAAGTGATTAGGTAAAAGCATGGATCTAATCAAGGGATGTGGGCTTGTAGTGGCCAACGAAGGACTCTGATTAGGCGACGTGAGGGGGAGAGGAAGAGAGAAGGAGACGAGAAAGGGGAAGTAAATAGGAGAGAGCGCATAAGGGTTTATGTGACATTTTATTTTATATTTAAAAAATTAATAAATACACATGTCAACATTTAAATAGGAGACTAATACTAAAAGCTTTTTTTAAGGAGCTAATACTAAAAAGAAGTTACTTTAACTAAATTTTAAATTTAAAAGGGCTAATTTTTCTAAGAAAAAGATAAGAATAGATTTATTTATTTTAAACAATTCAATAAAAGTTCACCTGGTTTTTTTTGGGTAAATTCACCTGGTTTTTTGTTTTTGTCAAAATGTCACAAGTTTAAGCCCAATCGACCTTTGGAGGAATCTGGATGGCCTCTATAAGACTCCAAACCGTCGTTCTTATACCATTGTGGTTCATGTAATTTCTCTGCTCCACTCTATTGTTGTTCTTTTTACTTTTTTTTCCCTCTCTACTTATAACATTTTGTGCCCTATTTTGCTTATTATTTTCATCTTGTTCTAATTTGATGTCGATGCCCGATGATGCACAACTCAAACTGTAATGAGCAGTTACCCAATGGTTCTTGATCTGTCACTGGCTTTTCGCAAACCACCACCACCGTTTACGCCGCTGCCACCTTCACCTCCACCTCCACCATCACCCATTCCTTCTCATCCACAATCACGCATACACATACATATATTTGACATGTGTGGTTTGTGAAGCCTTTTGATCGACGCCATTGGCTTTAAATTGCGTGATTTGTTTTAAGCTATGAGATCTGAGGGCTTTAAATTGTGTGGTTTTCTTTTTTGTTTGCTTGTGCATGATGATTGAGTTGCAATTTCCATGTTTGTTTTGGCAGCATCACGGTATTTTTTCTGTTCGCCGTATTCATCATTCTTTGGTATTTTTACATCTTTTTGTTCGTTTCTTTCACAATGACTTCTATTTGCTGAGAATAGTTTGACGGTTGAAATTTCAATTAAATTTTTAAAACCTGTGAAATGTGAAGAGTGGTTAGGGTTTATTGATTTCTTTTTTTTCTTTTGGGTATTCTTTGATGAAATTGAAAGTACTGGTTTTTAGTGTTGTCCTTTGATTGAATAGTGAAAAATTTAGCAAGTTATGTTGTATGCTGCCCAATGATGGATAAATAGATTATTGAAGGTGTACTTTGGTTTTGTTCATAACCGGATCTGCACCATTCTCCCTCTTTCTCCCTCTCTATCTATCTATGTGTGTGTGTGTGCGTACCAATATATATATATATGAAATATGCATCTTTCCCTCTTTCTCTCTTTCTCCATATTTGTTCACTTAATGGTGCAAGAAGGCTGTGAATGAAGCTAGTGCAGTTGATGATTTGTATTTAGCTATGAGATCTGAGGGCTATGCATTACTTTATTGTTTTACATCCGGGGGTAACTCTGCCCTTTTGGATTTATGAACTGTTTTGTTCTTGTAACAGCTAAGGAGCTTGTCATTACACATTACACATAATGTTATGATTATTTCTGCATTCTCATTGTTCAGTTTAGATGCCACCTCTGTTGATTGTCTAATCACTGCTTGTTTTGTTTTGTTCAAGTGTGTGGTTGATGCATGAAGGTTATGGATGAAGCTTGTTGTGAAGGTCATGCATGATTTTTGTTTAATTATGACTGTATTAGATCTGAGGGCCATGCATTCCTCTCCCCCTTCTCCAAACTTTATTTTGGGTGAGTTCAGTATCCCCAGTGTAGTTGCCATTTAAAATCCACATGATTTTTGTTTAAATATGACTGTATGAGATCTGAGCGCAAGGCATTCCTCTCGCCTGTCTCCCAACTTCATTTTGTGAAAGTTCAGTATCCTCTGCATGGTGGCTAGAAAAAATCCTAAAGTATAAGAGTAATGATTTTTCTAATGAACTTTTTTGTTAAAAAAAAATTAGGTTTCAAAGCTGAATCAAACACCTATAAACAGTTCCTTTTGATGGCAATGCTACTTATACAAGGATATTGGTATCTTCCAAGTGGTGAACCACATTTTGATTTCAATAGCAACCCTTCCCCTCTCCATGAACAGCCCCATAGTAATCTCTTTCTGTCATCAACAATGCAAAACTTCATGTAAGTTTTTGGTTCTCTTTGTCTCCTTCTCTCATCTAAGACTCACCTACATATATATAGGTTATACTTGTTTGTCTCAGCAGCTTGTTTACCTTCAGTACTCCATCTTTTCCCTATTTCATCCTGGCCACTGCTTTTACTTGAATGAGTTATTATTTTGATTTGAATTTAGTGTTAAATATTTATATAAAATATTCTATTTAATGGGGTTTTGAAATTTTTATTATGATATTCTATTTCTATGTTTATCCTTATATGAATTTAAACTTTTGTGCAGAGAAGTTTGAAATTTCTATAATGATGAAAGTCCAGTATTGAAACAATAACAAAGGCTTTTAAAACTCTCTAAAGGGTCTTGGAAGAAAGGAACCACAAAAGATCTTTAAAAAAGTCTTTTAGTTCGGGTACTGAGGGAGTACTGTATGCTCATCCAGAAAAGCTAAATTTGCTTATCTAATCTTTTTAAGCTAGAAAAAATTATTTAGATAAACACGTCCGATATCACAATTGTTTCTTAATAATTCAACCCTCATGTTATCTTGTTTGTGATGAATAAGTATTTCCCTGTCTATTAATTTAGCTTCTTTTTGTATATTAGGGCAGTGCTATGGCTAATTGAATTCCTTTTAAAAAATGTTTGTTCGCCTCCAATAGCAAACTCTTGCCAAAAAATGCTATTCGTTATGTAGATTTGTATTTAGGTTTGATAACCTAACCCATTAAGTAGATAAATTAGCATTTTAAGTTGCAAGTGTGCAGCTTTTTCTGGATATGCCCAGTGATGAATGCACAGTTTAAGATATAGTTATCTGAATGTCATCCGGAGCCTTTCCATCCCTTTTGCCTTTCCTCCTATTGCCGTTGGTAGCTATGCTTCTGATGTTGTTGTCCTTCATCTTCTTCCTCTTGTTATCATAGTTTTGTTGTTGTTCTTGTAATTATTAATATTGGCACAGTTGTTAGAGATGGTAGAGGTTGTTGGGTTGTGCCTTGTGTGCACTGCTCTGATGGATGTTGAGAGACTTCTATGGATTTTGAAACAATGCTAATCATCGAGATGTGAGGGCACAGTTATTTTCTTTAGTTAAAATAATTGATATTATGTTTTTGGACATCTCTTCTATTTGTTTTAGATTCTTATTTTTTAGTTTTTGTTGCATTGGTGAGTCAATGTCAATTTCTTGTTTTCCTGTTTATTTAAATGTCTTTGTGTGTGGTTGTGTGAGATGTGCAGAGGTATAGGTCAGTTGCTACTTATATTAGCTACAGCTTTTTTTGATTGAGCCCTGTTTACACTTCTGTTACCCAAAAATATTATTACGATGGGGCTTGCCTTAAGGCAAAAAAAAAAAGTACTTCATTGCTTTGTCAATAAATGAACCTTAAGGCTGAAAAGTATTATTACACATAATCTTATGATTGTTTCTGTGTTCTCAATGTTCAGTTTATAGATGTTACCTTGGTTGTTTCTGTTGTATTTTGTTTATTATTTTCGTCTGTTCTGAACTCAGGACAGTGCCCGGTGATGCACAACTCAATGTAATGAGCAGTTTCCCAATGGTTCTTGGTTTGTCACTGGCTCTTCACAAATCTCCATCACCATCTCCACTGCCTCCATCACCACCACCATCTCCACTGCCTCCATCACCACCACCATCTCTACCACCACCTACACCACCACCTCTTCATTCTTCTCCAAATGCACACATATACATCTGATGTGTGGTTTGTGAAGCCTTTTAATGGTGCCATTGACTTTAAACTGCGTGATTTGTTTTAAGCTATGAGATCTGAGGGCTTTTTTCTTGGTATCACCTAGTTTCACTTTTATCTTTTTACATTAAGTGGCTTAATTAGGTTTTCTTTTGATGGTTGAGTAACAATTTTCATGCTTTGTTGTAATGTCAAAGTAATTTTGTTGTATTCATTACTATTTGGTGATGTTTACATCTTTTCTTTGTTCTTTCATAATAGCTGCTATTTGCTGAGACCATAATACTTTGATGGTTGAAATTTCAATTAAAATATTTAAAACCCTTTGAGATGCTAAAGAATGGTTAGTGTTTATTGATTTTTTGTTTTTCTTTTGGGTGTTCTTGATGAAAATTCAAAATACATGTGTTTAGTTTAATTCTTTGGACTGTGTAGTGAAAAATAGATTAGAGAAGTGACAACCTAATCCAGGTAAGTAGAAATTTTTAATATTTCAACGAAAAAATAGGCTATTCTCTATGCTGCTTTGTATTGTTTTCATCACTGAGTATTACTCTACTCATTTCTCATTTCTGAGTATGTTACCTGCAGCTCCTATTCATTAATGTGTATTGCCTATTAGCTATATTTCAGTTAGATGGTTAAATTAGATATTTTATTGTAGTTGTGTTTTGGCAAATGTGAGCAAATGTGCCTCTTTATCTTGTACTTTTGGGTAGTTCTTTCTTTCTAAGTCTTATGTTGTTTGTTTTCACTTTTCATTTGTAGCGTTTTCTGGGTGTCGTGTTTGCTCTACAATAATTACTGTTGTATTTTTATAATTGGATATGCCCAATGATGAATGCTCGTTGAATGGTATGGTACTCTGAATATTATTGAAAGCCTTTCCATCCATCATGTCTTTATTCCCACTTCCATCACACACTATGCTTCTGGTGGTGGCGCTGCTACTGCTGCTAATGTTACTCTTCTCTTCTTCATATCATCATCATCATCATCATCATTTTTATTATTTTCATTTTCTGACAGATTGGGTATAGATGGTGGAGGTTGTGGGGTTGTGTCTTGTGTGCACTGCCTTGATGGATGTTGAGAGCCTTTTATGGTTGTTGAAAACATACTAAACTGCAATATCTGAGGGCAAAGTTGGTTTCTAGAAATTTAATTATTTTTTCAGTGTTTGGGGGACATTATGTTGTGCATCATTTTTAGCGTACTTGTGTGTGGCTCAAATATAGGTATTGATTGATGATTGGTATCATGGAGAAATTTTGTGATGCATCTTCTGAACTATATCTCTGTTAACCTGCTTTTTTCTGCCGTGCAATATATCTTTCTACCTTTAATTATTGTAGGTGTGACTGAAATGGAGAGAAGTTTTATTGATGCTTATAATAATTGCTGATAAATTATAATTAGCTATGGGGTTTCTGTGCTAGAATCTACACTTTTTTGGCCAAAGATTTGACTCACATTTTCATGTTTACCTTGTTCTCTAGTGTTTTGTTGTATATTTGTGCTCCTATAGTCATGTATATTTTTAGAATTTCAACCTTCTATGCACTATCAACCCCCAACAATATCATTGCATTATCATCCAACCAAGACAGAATTATTATACTTCATCAATCTTAGGCACCTACTTCTAACCTTCTATGCAGTTATTTTTTGTTCAAGCTGAGACACTTGTTTCTTTTCAGCTTTCAACAGTACCTAATTCCTTTTAGGTAGTAGTAGATATGTATTTCTTATTTTCTACGCAAGATTTTGTATACACGCTTCAATATACAGATATGCTTACACATTACGTGCTTGGGCGTTAAGTACTATCTTTTTTTTCGTTTTTCTAGTTTTAAAAATATTTTTCCTTGGGATTACAGAGCTGGAAATAATTTTTTATTGCACTTCGAAATGAAATAGTGAAAATGGAGCTAATTGTGTTTTATGCTGCACAATAATGGAAAAAAGACTTGTGTCTGTGCATGTGTGGTGGCGTATCAATGCTGTGAATGGCGCCCGTGACGGAAGCTTTGGATGATTGCATTTAAAGCCTGATCTTTTACGTCTAAACAAAGAGTGGTGCAAAAGCACAATGTCTTGCATTCAAATGGGAATGCTGAAAAGTGTTGTGGCCAAATTGTAGTGTTGAAAAGCTCAATTTTTTGCATCAAAGCCGGATTGCTGAAAAGCTTGATGTATAGTTGAACTACGGTCGAATATATATTAAAATAATTATTTTTTAATAACATTATTGAAAATAATATTAATAAAATATTTTTATGATACAAATTATATTTTTATGATATAATATTAATAAAAAATAAAAATATAATATAATTTCTTCTTAATACTCTAAAGTAAAAATGATTAAACATTTATATTTGAAGCTACATGCAAAAGTCGACAATATTGGGTCTGTTTGTTTAAGCTTATTAAAAAAGTGATTATAAAAAAGTGTTTCTTTTATAATCATTTTTTTAATTAGCAGATTAGAGTTACTTTTTAAAATAAGTTAAAATTAGTTTTTCAGCTTCTGTTTATTTTTTTAAAACTTTTAATAAACACGTCAAAATTTAAAATAAGTATTTTTTAATTAAAAAAGAACTTATTTCTTAAAATAAGTTTAAATAAAGAGCCCATGTTTAAATGTATCGAAAAGTTTAAAATATTATCCAAGCACAACTGAAAAGAATTTTTATTGAATTGTTCAAAATCAGTCCGGTTCAATACTATTTATTGATTTAAATGAATGAAATTGATGGCAGGTTTATGTTAAAAAGTCTATGTTGTTTTACTAACTAGGCAAAGAAAGTTTAGGTCATTCTCCTGTCAGTAATGATGAAGTAAATGAAGAAGACGTAAAAGTTATGTCGGGGGAAATATGAATACTAATGAACAAGGCTACGGTGACATAATTTCAAATGTCACATTGCTTTTGAATGGAAATGAACAAAGAGGAATTCGCCGCCTCTCAAATTATAAGGCAGCAAATGATGATTATTGGTGGGTATGCCCACCATTCTCTCACATAACTTCTTTAAACTATATGATGCCTACACTAAACTTCTACGGATAGGATGTGTCTAACTCCTTAACAAATGTTGGTAATGAATGGGTGAAAGTAATCATGACATGGTTCATGAATTTATGCAGCAATTATCTAATACTTTGAGGGATAGGTATCAAAATTTAGAAAGACAAATGGAAAAGAAGACAACCACCCTTGGGGGTTTCTCAAGACCTTGTTAATCAAGTTGCAAATGCAATTCCTACATAACTTTGTGTGCAATATCCAAATTTGCCATATTAACATAATGTAAATCAAGAGAATGCGGTGTTGGTTAATAGAAACCAAAATGCTAATCTCCTACTTGACAAAGTTTGACAAATTAACGTAGGGGTTAATATTAAGTGGTCAATAATTTGATTGAACAGGCCAGGGTTAGAAATGGTTTTAATATGGGTCAAGTTAATTAGTTATACTTGTGTTGATTTTGTCAAACCAAAAATTGCAAATGAACTCCTTAAGGGTTAGAAAGTCTCTAAATTCACCAAGTTTGCGGGTGAAGTAGAAGAATTTACAATGGAGCACATAGCTAGGTATCAAACTAAGTGTGGAGACCTTGCTAATAATGAATGTCTTGAGATAAAATACTTCCATAGCTCCTTGACTAAAAATGTCTTTACTTGGTTCACAACTCTTCCTCCAAATTCTATTCATAATTGAAATCAATTATAGAGGAACTTTCATGAATAATTCTTTAGGGCGAGAACAATGCAAGTTTGATGGACTTAGTTAATGTCAAAAAGCTGCACATTTAAGTTTATAGATGATTACTTGAACGGATTTTGCCAAATAAAGGCGAGATGTTATACTCAAATGCTTGAGTAGTTATTCAAATGGCTATGGTTGGTTTGGATTATTTAATTATAAAGAAATTATTAACCAACAACTTAATGAAATGACCCAAATAGCTTATAAGGTGAGACAAATTAAGCAATCAAGGCTTGAAAAAGAAAGAAATATGATGTTTGAAAAATCCACTATTAGAAATAAAATAGCCTATGTTGAAATTAATGATTAAATATATGGTGAAGATGTGAATGAAGAAGGAAATGAAATAAATATTGTTGAACTTAAGCCTGGAACTCTTTATGTTTGTTCTTCTTTAATGTCATATGTTAATAAGGATAAAAATAACAATTTTACAAAAAGACAAGAGTATAACTTTGAGATCTCTAAAGCAGAACAAATCCTTGATATTCTACTCAAAGATAAACAAATTGTATTGAAAGATAATCATAATATCCCTACACTTGAACAATTAAAAGGGAAAAAATATCGTAAGTATTGTTATGCTTTTGGTCATTGGACCAACCATTCTGTACGTTTCAATATTTAATTCAAAAAGCCATCAAAGAAGGCAAACTAAAATTTAAGGATACAGGCATGTGAATTATGTGGAGCCTATTGAAATTCTTATGGTTTACTTGAAATATATGGCTTCTTAAGTGTTGATGATTGACATTGCATAATCAAGCGATGCCCAAAATAGATTCAAGCAGTAGTGAAAGTTTTTTGACAAGAATGGTTAAAAGGTTTATCCTAAAGCCGGGGAAACTCTACTTGACTTTCTTATTAAGAAAAAAGAAGAAGATGGTGATGTTTCATTATGGCCTAGGTGTTGTGTGGCATTAATAAATTTGTTGTAAAAACAACAAGAGGCAATAAGATGAGGAGCCAAGTGTACAACTTGAGTGCTAAAGAAATAATGCAACTCAAAGCACACTCAAAGTCAAACACAAAGATGTATGGGAAATAAGTGTTATGTCCAACCAATGGTCCCAAACAAATGGGTTAGAGTTGAAAGTACTACACCTGTTGGTAAAGCTACCAACTTCAAGTGGCAAAAAGTACAGGCTGATAAAGGCCTATTAGAGATAGCAAATTGGTTTCGAAAGAAAAAAAAATCTAGGTAGCAACTTCACAAAGACTATAATGGAAGAAAAACCAGCAAATTCAAAAGAGTTTCGAGAACTTTAGAGAAAAAAATGCCTATAATGTTCCTTATAATCTACTAGTGCAATGGGGAGTCAGAATCCAAATGGAAAAGCAAAAGCAACCCATATGGATGTCTGAAAATGAAAATGAAAATGATTTATATCAAGAACTTTGAAATTGGGTTTAAAGATAACTTTGAAGACATATGTGGTATGGTATTCGTGTTGCTACTTGAATATGAAGGAAAAGAAATTGAAATTTTCACTTTGTTTGATGATTTTGTTGAAGATGATAAGGATGTGAGTTAATAGTGCATTGGTAGGCTCTTAGCCCTACTCAGGATGTGTTTAAGAAGCCTTTACTTCATATGAGACAACACTTGAAACTATTGTTCATTATAGCCAAGGTGGAAGGAAAAATAATGAATAGAGCTTTGGTAGGTGGAGGGAGCAATCAACTTAATCCCAGACCATTTATTGCCCAAGTTGGGGAAGAATAAGGATAAGTTAGTTCCTCATAATGTGGTAATTAAATATTTTAATTATAAGTCATCAACTTTACCTGGTTTTGTAGATTTCTATTATCTTAAATCAGGTGAAGTTGATGACTTGTAATAAAAGGTACTGCCCTCACACTATCTAAGGCTAATTACAACCTATTGTTAAGTCGAGAGTGGATTCATGGTGTGAGGGCAGTACCTTCTATACTTCACCAAAAGATGTTCCTTTGGAATGAAGATGGAAATGTAGAAGCTGTAATGGCTAATGTGCTTATTCCAAGCATGAAGTAAACAATATCATTACTATTTTGAGAAGAATCTGGCCTTTATACAACCAATATAATTACTTGAGTCTGACATGTATAGCCATGGGAAATTAATAAAGATGGAGATATCTCAAACCGGTTTTTGGGTTATTGAAAAAGTAAGGCCAGGAAACAACCAAGACTAAGAGGATGATTGGGTAATGGTGTCTAGAGACCTGCACAATGAACCTGAAGGAGAATGGGAAAAAATCATTTTTCCTATTGGTTGAAATCAAACTTGAAGGAGAGAAAGGACTTGACTGGTGTTCTAAGGTTGAATGAACTTGAGTATATGGTTCCAACCAGTTTTTCGGGGTTGGGTTTTTGTCATATCATTATAAATAATATAGAAATAAGTGCTTTTTTTATGTAGTGGTTGTCATGCATATCACTTCAATAATGCCCTTTTTGTGTAATATATCAAAGATCTTGTAAAACCTTGGGACAAAGCTTTTTATTCTGTTTTTGATATGTATATATGTAATAAAATTTACATTATGTTCAAATTTTATCCTTGTGTAGATCCTAATTTGAAAATATGACAAATGGAATTAAAGGAAGATATGTGATTAAACAAACCATGCACAAGATATAAAATTATATTCACCTAAGCAATAACTTTTTAGGCTGAGAGTGAGCATGTCACTAATAAAATGCAGAAAATTACAAATTATGTGAATGAGAAAAATAATCTACTTGATGTGATTAGCGAAAACGATTAGACTGTATTTATGATGATATACTTCTAGGCTTTAAGAAATCACTAGTGGAGAACACTAGGAAAATGGAAGCGCAAGATCCATTAGAAAATGTGAATTTAGGTTACAAGTCTAATAAAAAAATCAACTTACATAAGTACTTTGGTATATAGTAACTTGAAAACTGATTTGATCTAGTTACTGAAGAAATTTAAGGACTATTTTTCTTGGGACTATAAAGAAATTCAAGGTTGAGTAGGGAATTAGTGGAACATAGATTGTCATTGTATCTTGAAAAGAAAGCCTTAAAACAGGCCCTAAGAAGGTTTGCTCTTGAAGTGGTGCTTAAAATTACAAAGGAAATTGAAAGGCTATTAAAAACCAAGTTTATTCGCACCACTAGGTATGTGGAATGGGTTTTGAACATAGTACCAGTGGTTAAGAGAAATGGATCACTTAGAGTGTGCATTAACTTTCGAGATTTGAACAAAGCAACACTGAAGGATAAATATCTTATGCCAATATTGGACATGCTAGTTGACGCAGCTACAAGCAATGAAATTCCAAGCCTACTTAATTGTTATTTTGGATATATCCAAATTTTATTGTAGAAGACAATGTACCCAAAATTGCATTCCATTACTCGAGTGTAATAGGAACATATGAATGGATAGTAATGCATTCGGTCTTAGAAATATGAGGGCAACATATCAAAGAGCAATGAATGTAATTTTCCATGATTTATTAAGAAAGTTCATGCAAATATATATAGATGATGTGGTCATCAAGTCAAAAAGTAAAAAGAGTCATTTAGCTTACCTGAGACAATCCTTTGAGAAGATGAGATCATATGGTTTTAAGATGAATCCTCTTAAGTGTGCATTTAGAGTTATCGCTAGTGAGTTCCTCAAATTTGTAGTCCATAAGGAAGGGATTGAAGTGCATAAGAATAAAACTAAAACAATTATACATATTGTTTCTCCTACAAATAAAAAACAACTATAATCATTGTTTAGATAAATAAGTTTACATCTCTAATTTGTCATGCAAGACAAAAAAAAAATATTTTGCCCTCTATTGAAATTGAAAAAAAAGGAGAATTCAAGTGGGAAAAAGAACATCAGCGGGTTTTGGAAGGAATAAAGAAAATACCTTGTTATTCCTCTAATATTAACACCTTTAGTTAATGAGAGACCTTTAAAATTGTACATTTCTGCTATAGAAGCAACTAGTATGCATGTACAAGAGGGTGAAAATGGAATAAAAAGGGCAATATACTATTATTTGAGTAGGGTGCTTAATGATGCAATGACTAGGTATATAGTAATAGAAAAGCTTTGTTTATGTCTCTATTTTTCTTACACAAAAATGAAATATTACATGTGTCGTGACCTAGATCGCGGCGGGAGGCCGATCGTAAAAAGAAAATAAGATTTCCCGAGTTTCCTCCGGAAACCGTGGAGTCGCCACTAATGTTTTTAAGGTAAAACATCAGAAAAACCTAATGTGAAGGTACTAGTCCTAAATTAAGATTTTAAGTTCGGGAGTCTAATTACAGGTGGGGAAGGTATTAGCACCCCACACTGTCCATTTTAAACGGTTACCCTAGATTGTTTAAGTTTGAATAATCCTATTACTTTATAATTTAAACCTCTTAGAGATGCCTTATGGATTTGTTGTTGATTTAATGATTTTTAAAATTATAAATTTTACGATTAACAGGACGTCTCGTCCAAATTAATCCAGTTATCATTAAAAGCGTGATGATTTTATTTTTACTAGTAAAAGGGGTATATATTTTTTAAAAAATTTGGGCCCGACAGGAATAATTGTTCCCGCTCCTACGTATTCCCCAAGCGTTAGGGGAAATCAGGGTTACGTAGTTCTTTGGGTTATTAAAAAAATGAAGTAAGTTATTTAAAAAAAAAAGAAAACCTTGGGGTTTTATTATATTTTTAGAGAGAAATTTAATAATCCAGATTGATTTAAGAATGAGAGGTTTATTCAAAGACCTAGATTAACAGGACGTCTCGTCCAAAGAATCTATAAAGATATTTTGATTTTTGTTATATTATCGATATTATTAAAGTGTTTTATGGTCTATATTATTTTAGAAAATTTAACATAGATTGACAGGACGTCTCGTCCAAAAAATCTATAAAGACCCTAAGTTTGTTATCAAAATATTTTTTTAAGGGACGGAACTAATTCTGGGACAACTAAAGACTTATTTTATTTGAAAACTTAGGCCAACAGGACGTCTCGTCCAAATTGATCCCTAATGTGAATATATTATTTTTGTTACCTATTGGCATCACAAAAATACTTTATGGTCTAGAAATTAAATATAGGATAATGAAATATCTTGTCTAAATTAACCCTAGCATAAAGATTCTAATTTTAAGCACATACCAACATTAATTTTATTCCCTATTTTGCAAATGTAATACCCTAAACTTAATTAGTAGCAAACATTAACAGGCACTCGATGATATTAATTATTAGAATATTCCTAAAGGGAAAAAGATTTATAATTTAATTCTTTAAGAGACTAAGATTACATAGCAATCACAACAAGAAAGAGAAAGGAAAAATACCCGAAGTTGTTAATTTTCTGCACCAATGTTTACTCCTATCTCCTGCACATATATGCTTAGCCTTTTCTTTTCAATTTCGGTCAATTGCTATCAGCGTGAACGTGACCTTTGTACTTCTTGCGTGAAAACTAATATAATTTGGCTTCTAAATTTATGTCAATCTCCTCTGTTTCTTCCAGGATTTTTTTTCTTTCACGTTAAATTCCCCCCCTCTGCAGTGTGCGTCGTATGTTTATATATACTTCTTGAAAATCTTTGCTTATCTCTTGGTGCTATAATTTTAACAAACTCCTTCCCTTTTTCACGGCGTGCTTATTCTTATGTATATATTAACGGCCGTTTTCCTTATCATAAAAACCAATTTGCGTGAAATCCCCCTGTTCCTCTACGTGGTTTTTTTTATATATATAATAATCCCTCCTTTGTTCCATGTGGCGTGCCAACATTATATAACCAAACTTTATCTCCTTATGCTTCGTACAATATATATATATATATTTAAAAAACTAATTTCAAAAGCTTTATCTCATTTTTATAATATATTTATTTAAAAGCTTTATCTCTTCCTATTCAAAAACTCTATCTCATTATTTTTAGCAAATCCTCTATCATTCTCTGTACCTTTCCTTTCTTAATTTTCAAATATCCAACCTTATCCAAGCATTTAACGTGAATATATATATATATATATATATATATATATATATAATCTGATTCCTCTTTGATTTTATAAAATTCAATGTTTCTTTTATCTCTTTTACGTGAATTCCCTTTTCTTCTCTACAGCATGCTATAAGATAATTTGATATACATATATCTTTAACAATATTCTTCTTTTATATATATACTTTAAAAACTGATTTTACTTTATAACAGCCTTATTTCATTTTATAATATTTTATTTAAAAGCTTTATCTCATCCTATTTTTAAAAAAACTCTATCTCTTTCTTTATCTAATCTTCTAAAATCTTATCCCTTATGAAATTCAAATTTTAAACCTCCTTTTTGAATTTTGAAAATTTCTAAGTCTAGGAGTTCAAAAATTTATGGTCTTGATAAGGATTTAAAATTTTAAAAGTCAAAACCCGAATCAATAATTTGAAATTCAAACAAACCCATAGGTTCACTTTTTCTAAAAAGAATTTTTTTATTTTTTTGGTATTTTTATTATTTATTGAAAATTTTAAATGGGCCCGGATAAAATTGGGTAGCAACAGCTTGCCCCTCTTTACTTTTCTCTTACTGTGTTGCAGTAATAGATAAGTAAAGACAGTGCGAAACAATTTTGTCCAGGGCGCCAACTTTAAAGAATGTCGTGTTTGGCGATGAAGAAATTAAAATGGTGCCTTACTCGATAACTGAAAATTAAAAGAGTGCCCCACTCGGCGACTGGAAATTAAAAGAGTGTCTCACTCGGCGACTGGAAATTAAAAGAGTGCCCCGCTCGGCGACTGGAAGTTTAAAAGATACCATGTTCGGCTCTAGGAAAATAAAATGATGCCCCGCTCGGCAATTGAAATGGTACCCTGCTTGGCAACTGAAAAGTAAAATGGTGCCCCGCTCGGCGACTGAAAATTTAAATGATGCCATGTTTGGCGACAGGAAAGTAAAATGGTGCCCCGCTCGGCTACTGGAAAGTAAAATTGTACCTCGTTCGGCGATTGGAAAGTAAAATGATGCCCCGCTCAGCAATTAAAATGGCGCCCCGCTTGGCAACTGAAAAGTAAAATGGTGCCCCGTTCGGCGACTGAAAATTTAAATGATGTCATGTTTGGCGACAGGAAAGTAAAATGGTGCCCCGCTCGGCGACTGGAAGTTTAAAAGATGCCATGTTTGGCTCTAGGAAAATGAAATGATGCCCCGCTTGGCAATTGAAATGGTGCCCCGCTTGGCAACTGAAAAGTAAAATGGTGCCTCACTCGGCGACTGAAAATTTAAATGATGCCGTGTTTGGCGACAGGAAAGTAAAATGGTGCCCCGCTCGGCTACTGGAAAGTAAAATTGTGCCTCGCTCGACGACTGAAAGCTTAAAAGATGCCATGTTCGACTCTCAAAATGGTGCCCCGTTTGGCAATTGAAAAGTAAAAGAGTGCCCCGCTCGGCTACTGAAAATTTAAAATATGCCATATTCGGCGACAAGAAATTAAAATCAAGTTTGAAATCCGGGGAGAAACCTTTAGAGCTGCAATCTTTATAGATTTTAGGTTTATACTCATAGGTGAAATGGATGAACAAGGTGATTTTCTCTTTTGAGCATGTATTCAGCGTGGTTTTTGTGATGCTTGTCTGAGGTGCTATCAAATAACAGAAGCCTCTCACTCCCCTGACTTTCCTTTTCTCTTTTTGTGAAAATAATTATCATTGCCTTGTTTTATTTTGTTAAAACACACGTTTTGTCATATTAATGAAACTCATGTATAAATGCATATTGAAAAGGTAGCACCTTTATTTATGTAGGTTGATCAAGTACCGGAAAAGACAAGGGGAAATCAGATACAAGAAACAAATGTAGTTAAAGAGTTTGATGGTAGGGGATGTAATGGGGTTTGCAGATCTTCTAGTGAATCCCTGAGAACAGTAAGAATCTTGATCCTGTATCACGACGATAAGTTTATCCTTCGATCTTGCTTCTGAGAAAGTAATTCAATTATGCTCCTTGTCCTTGTACCTCAGTTCTGCTCTGCTTGAATGGGGGATATTCAGTTACTTTGCCAAAATTTTGACCTTAATTTTTGCCTGAGCCGCCCTTTCAGGTTTTCGACTCACCAGGTCGCTCTAATTTTTGCCTAGGCCGCCCTTTCAGGTTTTCAGCCTAGCGAGCATGATTCATTTATTGCCCCCTTTTTTTGTTTTGTTGTTTTTTTTTGTGTGTTTTTTTTGTTTTTTTTGTTTTGTTTTTTTAGGCAAAGTATATTTTGACTACGTCTGCATTTATAGGCATCGGTAGGTCATCTCCATCCATGTTGGTCAATACCAAAGCTCCGCCAGAAAAAGCTCTTTTTACCACATATGGTCCTTCATAATTAGGTGCCCATTTGCCTTTGTGATCCTTGTAGATTGGCAAAATTTTCTTGAGAACTAGATCCCCTTCTTGAAATTGCCGAGGTCGTACCTTCTTTTCATAAGCCTTTTTCATACGCTTCTGATATAACCGTCTGTGAGATAAGGCAGTTAACCTCTTTCCATCTATTAGGTTTAGTTGGTCATGTCAAACCTGAACCCACTCAGCTTCTTCCAATTTGGCCTCCATGATTACCCTTAGAGATGGGATTTCGACTTCAATAGGTATGACTACTTCCATACCGTATACCAAAGAGAACGGGGTTGCCCCTGTTGAAGTTTGAACCGAAGTACGATACCCGTGTAAAGCAAAAGGGAGCATCTCACTCCAATCTTTGTAGGTCCCAACCATTTTCTGTACTATCTTTTTGATGTTTTTATTTGCTGCTTCAACCGCTCCATTCATCTTTGGCCGGTACGGGGAGGAGTTATGATAATGGATTTTGAAATTCTCACACAATTCCTTCATCATTTTGTTATTTAGGTTTGTGCCGTTGTCAGTAATAATCTGACTTCGCAAGCTATATCGACATATTAGCTCCTTTTTGACAAATTTAACCACAACATTTTTCGTCACATTGGCATAGGAAGCTGTCTCGACCCATTTAGTGAAATAGTCGATAACGACCAAGATGAAGCGGTGGCCATTTGAGGCTTTTGGCTCGATGGGCCCAATGACGTCCATACCCCACATCGAGAAGGGCCATGGAGCTGATAAAACATTTAGGGATGAAGAGGGTGCATGAATTTGGTCAGCGCAGGTTTGACATTTATGGCATTTTCAAACATAGTCAAAGCAGTCAGGTTCCATAGTTGTTCAGTAATACCCAACTCTTAGGATCTTTCTTGCCATGGCATGGCCATTGGCATGAGTTCCGAAGGATCCTTAGTGAACATCAACCATGATCCCTTTTGCCTCATTCACTTCTACACATCGAAGAAGTACGGAGTCATGATTCCTTTTGTAAAGCACATCGCCGTTTAAGAAGAAACCCATAGAAAGTCGCCGTAGGGTTCTTTTGTCATTTTCTGTAGCTTCCTGAGGGTACTCCCGACTTTTGATGTAGATTTTGATATCATGATACCAGGGCTTCCCATCTGTCTCCTCATCTATTGATTGGCAGTACGCAGGTTGGTCATGGTTGCCTACCTCAATGAGGGGTATGTCACTATCATTGCTTATTTTGAACATCGATGCCAGGGTTGCCAAAGCATCGGCCATTTGATTATCATCACGAGGAATATGGTGAAAGGAGATCTCGTCAAACCCCTTGATTAATTCTTTGATGTGAGTATGATAAGGAATTAACTTGGTATCCCTAGTCTCCCATTCATCTTTTAATTGATGAATAACCAATGCAGAATCCCCATAAACTTCCAGCAACCTTACTTTCGTATCTAAAGCTACTTGGATCCCCATAGCTCATGCTTCATATTCAACGATGTTATTGGTGCAGTCAAAGCATAACCTGGCACAAATAGGGATAATCTTCTTATCTGGAGAAATCAGAACTGCCCATATTCTATGCCCCAGTGCATTAGACGCTCCGTCAAATCTTAAAATCCATTTGTTTCCCTAGGTTTCCTCTTCATTAATCAAGGTCATGATGTCCTCATCAGGAAACTCAAATTGTAAGGGTTGGTAGTCATCCACAGGTTGGTGCGCTAAATAATCTGCTAGAGCACTTCCTTTTATGGCTTTCTGGATGACATATGTTATGTCATATTCAGTCAACAGAACTTGCCAGCGAGCAATCCTCCCGGTCAAGGCGGGTTTTTCAAAGATGTATTTGACTGGATCCATTTTGGATACAAGCCAAGTAGTATGAAACAACATGTATTACCTTAAACGTCGAGCGGCCCACGCCAATGCACAACAAGTACACTCTAACATGGAATATTTTGACTCGCATTCTGTGAACCTCTTGCTTAAATAATAAATAGCATGCTCTTTCTTTCCTGTCTCATCCTGTTGCCCTAGTACGCAACCCATGGATTCATCCAACACCGTCAAGTAAAGAATGAGAGGCCTCCTAGGGATAATAGGAATCAGGATAAGTGGTTCCTGTAAGTATTATTTTATCTTATCAAAGGCTAGTTGAAAATCTTCATTCCATTGTCCTGGTTGATTCTTGCGGAGTAGCTTGAAAATAGGCTCGCAAGTTGCCATTAGTTACGAAATGAATCGAGCGATATAATGTAACCTTCCTAAGAATCCCCGGACCTCCTTTTCTGTACTGGGTGGAGGCATTTCAAGAATCGCTTTGACTTTATCAGGATCAACTTCTATTCCTTTTTCACTCACCACAAACCCTAGCAATTTGCCAGATCTCGCACCAAAAGTGCACTTAGCCAGATTTAGCTTGAGTCTAAACTTTCTCAGCCGCTCAAAAAGTTTTCTTAAGTCATGAATGTGCCCCTCCTCACTTTCGGATTTAGCAATGATGTCATCTACATAGACTTCTATCTCTTTATGCATCATGTCATGAAACAAGGTCACCATTGCTCTCTGATAAGTTGCCCCAGCATTTTTCAAACCAAAGGACATCACTTTATAACAAAAGGTTCCCCACAGGGTGATAAAGGTAGTTTTCTCCATGTCCTCAGGTGCCATTTTAATTTGGTTATACCCAGAGAAACCTACCATGAATGAGAAAATGGAATTCCGAGCCGTATTATCGACTAGGACATCAATCTATGGCAAGGGAAAGTCATCCTTGGGACTGGCTCTATTCAGATCTCGATAATCCACACACATCCACACCTTTTCGTCTTTCTTTGGGACGGGGACAATGTTGGCCACCCATTGAGGGTATTTTGCAACAGCTAGAAATCCGGCATCGAGTTGTTTCTTTACTTCATCCTTGATCTTTAAGAGCATCTCGGGCTTCATTCGGCGTAAGTTCTGCTTAACCGGGGGGCATTCAGGCTTTAAGGGTAGTTTATGTTCCACGACGTTGTTATCCAACCCAGGCATATCTTGGTAGGACCAAGCAAAGATATCCCAAAACTCTATCAATAACTTAATCAGTTCTCCCCGTTGTTCTTGGATCAAGGAAGTGCCAATTTTAACCTCTTTTTTATCTTCTTTATTCCCCAAATTGATGACCTCAATCGCTTCCTGATAGGGTTGAATTTCTCTGGCCTCTTGTTCCAACATTCTAGTTAATTCTGGCGAGAGACCATAATCTTCCTCACTATCCTTGTCAGCGTAATCAACCGGATACTCAAAATCCTGAAATGGGATCGCGATCTTACTGCTTTCGATTGAATCTTTTTTAGGTCTGTATTTAGGTGAATAATAGAAATACTCGAATGAGGGAAAAGGGAAAGGGAATTTGAGAAAGATGTAAAGAAAGAGATATTGAAATTTTAAATATGCATTTATTAATGAAAATTTCAAAAACATGACAAAACTTGTTTTGCCCTTATTGTAAAAATAAACCCCAAAGCCTTGGGCATAGCAATCGGGAAATTAAGTCATTAAGGCAATTACAAATTACTTTGAATCAAAAATTAAACTCGTGGGGAGTTCAATGGCCTCCCAGTTACAAAGTTCTGTGCCCGGTGAACAGAGGCGCACAAAGCTTGTATCATCATAAGAGTTGTCCTCAATAGTAGCCACTTGATCTGGATATATTAGGCCTGCGCTCTGAAAACTTTGATAAAGGTCACAGATAGGGATTCTTTTGATGCGAGGTTCGCGGCCTTCCAGGCGGGCTTTCCTTCTCTCCTTCTTCTCCTCTATAACCCTCCTTTTATCGGCTTTAGAGGGTCTGTATCCCAAGCCAAATCCGCCCTTATTCTCTAGTAATTGTACCACTTTCAATTCTCCTTTAAGTCCATGTCCCAAACCTTTCCCGAGTTGATACTAGTTTCGCAACATCATTTTCGCTATCATCAAGGACGCATTTGACATATGAGCTTTCATCATTGAGGCTCCTTCCCCTATGTAAGAAGCATTGGCGATTTCTAGTGCTTGAAAGGATGTCTCAAGAGCTTCTTCCGCCGCTTCGATGTAAGGAGTGGATGAAGGTTTGCTAACCAAGAAATCTTCCTCTCCTGAAACAATTACTAGCTTGTTACCTATGATGAACTTCAGCTTTTGATGTAATGTGGATGGGACCACTCCAGTAGAATGGATCCACGACCGACCCAATAAACAACTATATGCTGGTACGATATCCATGACTTGAAAAAGAACTGCAAAAGTACACGGGCCTACTTGGATAGGAATCTCAATTTCCCTCATTACCTCTCTTCGAGTCCCATCAAAGGCTTGCACTATCATGGTACTTGGTTTCATATGGGTCCCGTCAAAAGGTAATTTGGCAAGCGTAGATTTGGGCATAACATTAAGAGATGACCCATTATCCACGAGCACTTTCGCCAGAATATGGTCTTGGCATTTGACTGAGATATGGAGGGCTTTGTTGTGCCCCATTCCCTCTGCTGGTATCTCATCATCGGTGAAAGTCAGATAGTTATCAGCGACAATGTGCCCCACTATCCCTTGGAATTTGTTAACAGAAATGTCAGGGTAACATGGGCTTCATTCAAAACTTTCATAAGTGATTTCCTATGAGGTTCTGAATTAAGCAATAATGATAACAGGGAAATTTTTGCAGGCATACGATTCAGCTGGTTTACCACTTGGTACTCACTTTGAGAATGAATTTTAGAAATTCATGGGCTTTTTCATCAGATACAGTACTTTTAACCTCCTCAGTCTCTTTTTCATCAACTTTAGCTTTTCCACTGCTAGCGTTTCTTACAGCGGACCTAGGGTCTTTTCTTAACTCTGGCGGAGCAAAAATGCTGCCGCTTCGGGTAACTCCTCCTATTCCAGATATATTTATTACATCAGAGGAGGATGGTCCATCTACTTCAGAGCTTTTGGCAATTACATTCATATCGTATTTCCATGGCACAACATGAGAGTCCTTGAATGAAAAAGGAGTAGGTGTTTCGATAGTTACTGTTTGAGGCATTGGAGTATTAGTTGGTGCAGAGCTTTTGGTATAGTAAATTACCAATGGTACGGGAGTTAGAGCCTTCGGTTGCCCTTGGATCATATTTACACCATTGGTATGACGCTTATAGATTTATACGAAATGACTATCCATCAACCTTTGAAGGGTTTCATGAAAACTAAGGTCCCAAGATGCCTCTATCAATCCTGCCTTAATTAAATAACCATGAATTTCTTTCAATGGTGTTTTGATGTCATAGATGTTTTTCACATATTCCTCCGCTTCTTCGATGACATTAACCCTAGAACCTTCATGATTAGGCAAGGGATTTGTAGCCACATTCGGATTTCCTTCCCGAAAATTAATCCACTTGGCTTTAATCAAGTCTTGCACTTTACGTTTCAAGGCCAAACAATTTTCTGTTGAGTGCCCTGCTGCCCCGGCATGATAGTCACATTGAGCATTCGGATCATATCCTTTGGGATAAGGTGGTCCAAGAATTGTGGAAGGACAAGGCACCACAAGGGAATTCTGGATAAGGTGTGGCAATAGTTCAGTGTAACTCATAGGGATAGGGTCAAACTGAACATGGTTGCGATCATTGTTTGTCCTTTTCTGATTAGGGTTTGAGGGTCGAGTCCATTGTTGCGGTGGTTGTACTGGCATGTGATAATGATTGTGTGGTGGTATGGGTGATTGATAACGAGGTGGTTGAGAGGAAGGCTGAGAATGGTTATTGGTAGTAGCAGCTACTTGAGGATATAACGTGAATTTATAGGGGTTATTCTGGGGAAGAAATGTAGGGTTGTGCGGCCTTTGAGGAAAGTTCCTTAAATCATAGGTGACAGCATTAGCCCCACCTTCCTTTCTTTTTCCAGTTTGCACATGTTTCTTCATGGAAGGTTCCCCAGATGCAGTTTGGGCAATTTTCCCTGTCCTTACCCCACTTTCCACTCTTTCTTCAATGGTAACGATGTCAGAGAAATTTGATGATACACTTCCAATCATTCTGTCATAAAAAGGAGCATGAAGTGTGTCGATGAACATTGCCACAACCTCCTTCTCTAGCAGTGGGGGGTCCACTTGTGCAGTCACTTCTCGCCAACGCTGGGCATACTCTTTGAAAGACTCATTATCTTTCTTAGTCATATTTTGTAATTGCATCCTGTCTAGGTTGTATTTGTATTGTTTCAAGAAGGCATCAGCTAGGTCTCTCCAGCAGTGTATGCGAGCACGTTCTAGATGCATGTACCAAGTCAGGGCAGCTCCTACCAAACTATCTTGGAAACAGTGAATAAGCAGTTTATCATCGAGGGCATGGGAAGCCATCTTTCGATAATACATGGTCAGATGATTCCGAGGACAAGACATACCTTGATATTTGTCAAATTCGGGCATTTTAAATTTGGGGGGTATCCCCACATCTGGAACCAGGCAAAGTTCAGATGCGTCTGTTGGGCCAAAACCTCCCACACCTTCCATAATGCGAAGGTATTCTTCGAGAATCTTCATCTTTCCCTTAGGCTCAGCATTGGCAATAGCAGGATTGGTGGTTTGCACGACGACAGGGTGAGGCATCATATACCCATAAGGATAATTATGCTGTGATTGGAGGTGAGGGAATTGTTGTGTTTGATATGCCATATTTGACTGTGTCACCCCTTGTGGGTTCGGAATAGGTGTAGTTGCCTGAATTACGGGTGACTGAGTGTTTCGAAGCTCTGAGGTCTGTGGGCTTAGGACTTGATTCTGAGCGTGTGGGTTTAACGGGGGTACTATGTTCCCATCTTGTGGACCCGAGATTACAGGAGGAACATAACCAGGAGGTAAACCATACAACGGAAAGGGTATGAGGTTACCATCCTGATCAGTGAAGGTTTGAGGAGGCATGCATCCATATGGCATGCCATAAAATGGTGATTGCATGGTGCGGGGTTCAGTAGTTTTGCCCAGGTTTCCGATATCGTTAGCAGGCAGAGAAGTTGGTTGACGCTCGTTGTTTGTGGATGGGCCCTCCTCTGTGACCCTTTTTTCTAGAAGCTTGGTCAACTCAGTTATCTGCTCCCTTAAATAGTTGACCTCATTCCTTAAGTTCTCAGTCTCGTTATCCATTTCAGCCATGAGTCTTGTCTGAAGCCGGGTTCTATAAGGATGTCTCCCCGTGATTTCTTTCTTTCTTTCTTTTTTTTAATAAAAAAATGTATTAGTGAAAAGAAAAAAAAGGAAAAGAAAGAGACCAAAAAATAAATAAATAAATAAATAAATAAATAATAATAACAAAAAAATGATTGAAGCGATCATGAGCCTTGGCGAGCATCCCTTTACCGTTCCTCAGAATGTCTCGTTCAAAAGTACTAAGTTAAGCAATGTGGAAACTAATATGGTATCGTTGTGGACGTGAAGTAATCATTTTATTACTTTAATAAAAGCAGTCATTACATCCAGCAGAAATAATCAGTCTCTCCTAGCTCGGGCAATCACAGCCTTCATTTCATTAAGCCGATTTTTACAATATTCTAGGAAAACTACAATCTCCTTGGGGGTAGTGAGGGGATTTGTTATTCCTTCGGCCTTTCTCAGCAGCTGTGGGATGTCTTCCAAAGTTCCGTTTGCCAGATACGCTAGCTGGTGGAAGCTGTGCATCCATGAGTGAATGATTTCATCCTGATTTGCTACTTCGGCTCTCATAGACTGTATCATCTCCTGACATCTGTTCTCTATTTCGTATGCACGCCATTTCTCATCATTTATTTCTTGTCGAGAAGTTTCTGTCATATCTTTGATTTGTTGCTCCATGATAGTGATTTGAGATTGCAGAAAATCCTTTTGTGCCATGGCCTTATGTTCATTTTCTCTTGCTCTCTCCATCATCTGTTTCAATAGCTGTTTGTCTACAAGAATAACATCCCTTTCTTCATTCTTGGCTTTTAGCTGGGAGTTAGCTGCTCGGAGGCATTGATCTAACTTCTATATATGAATCATTTTGGCCTTTTGCTTTCTACTAATGTCCTCATAGGCTTGTTCTTTTTCATGATTTTCCCTCTTCAAAAGAGCACAATCTTGATAGGCTTTTGTCAAGTCATCTTGTAACTTCTTGTTCTTGGCTTTCAGCTCCTCTATTTCTCTGACCCTTTCATCTTCAAAAGGGGGTCCAGTAGATAACTCAAACCTCGGAGGGGGATCAAATGTCCTAAATGGCAGCTTGACGATAGAGACCCGATTTAGGATCCACTGATAGTATTCTTCTTTGATACCGTGACTTCTGACACCTAACTCTTTCCCTTTCTTGCAAACTTTCTGCCAGGCACCCCTTATATGCTTGAGGGTAGAAGTGTATTTCCCGTTTGTGTAGTAGAGGACAAAGGGGGTCAATGACTCTTCACTTGGTGGTCCGAGCAAAGCGTAAGCCAATTGGCGCTTGGCTATGACCGGATTATAATTGATGCATCCGCGAGTGCCTATGAGCGGAACATTCGGATAGCTCCCACAATGGTGAATGATGGTGTCAACCTTTAGCCATTGCGGATACCATCTTACTTTTTCAGCAGTGAGCCCAATAAGATGGCTGGCCCATTCACGCCCACTCTTCACAGTCAACTGGCACCACTTTAGGTCTGATATAGGGCATTCAACCTTGCCCATTTGGCTGAAGACATATGATGTGAGCCACACATATAAAGCAGGTGAGCAACAAAGGATTCTTTTCCCCCCTTGAGTATGGCAATAGTCCATGGTACTGTAAACATCAGCCAAAAGTACAGTAATAGGATTTTCACGATGAAGTTTACAGGCCAGGAAAACATCTATAGCATCATAGTCCACATAATTCTCGATTCGAGGAAACAAGATAATACCATAGAGGGTAAGTGCTAAGGTATCCATGAAAGTTTCCCAATCTTTTTTTTCAGCCAAACTGTTCATGTGTTTTTCCAAATACGCCCTGGTAAACCCTGGTATCTGATTCCTGCATAGTCGTGCTTCTTTTAGCTTGGTCGGACTAATCTTTAGTATTGAAGAAAGAGAAGTGACATTATCATACTGCCCAAGTCGTCTGTAAGGTACCTGCCCTTCTAATGGTAAGCCCAAAATCTGTTCAAACTCTTCTACTGATGGCACTAACTGGAAGTCTCGAAATGTGAAGCATCGAAGAGGCGGGTAGTAAAATTGGGCTAAAGCAGTGAGTGCTTCAACCTGTACTTCAACTTCCAAAAGCTTTAGGATCCTCCCATATTTCCTTGAGAAGGTCATCCTTTGGGTCAGATTCAGCTTCTTTCCCAAAACCTGTAGGCTAGCGGTGTCAATTTTTCCAACCTTGACATGTAGTAACTTCCTCAATTCGGTCTTGTTGGCCCCACATTCATCTAAATCCACATTAGTTTCCATTTTTGTTGGATACTCGCCAAGTCCCGATTACTTTCTGGAAGAGAAAAAAAAACTTATGGGCTTGTTATCATTATTTCTTAGAAATATTTTCTGCGTGAATAAATTACAGACATCTCAGATCATCCACTTTTTTTTGGAAAACTTTACATAAAAACTTACGATCCAAAAGGCCTATAATTTAAAGCACAAAATTGAACGGGCTTGAACTATTTGCCCCATGTCAAATTATTGGGCTTTTTTTTAAAAAAAAATATTTGTTGGAAAAGGAGTTTTTTAATTTAGAAAAAAAAGGAAGGTAAAATACCATTGCCCCTTGTGTTCCCTATACAGGGTTTATCTGAAGGCCTCTTATCGGTTCTAAGGTTCCTCTAATAGTGTCCTTTCACATTTGGTGGCTATTTTAAATCACTAAAGGCCACTAGAGCTAAGACTCTACCCATGATGTGGACCACAACAATAGGAAATCTACCAGGTGTGGGCACCATGAGAAAGTCACACTCTAGCTGAGGCTCTCACGATGTCAGACGGAGACGAATGTCCCAAATGACACCGCTATACAACCTCCCCTAAACTTAATAGTTTATTCAGACCCTTGGGTGTAGGGTCCCACTCAGAATGTATGTGAAAAAGTGTAAGTGTAGTGTGTGAGGGGCATACATACATGCAATTTACCCTTCCTTCACAAGAAACAAACACAGAGCAATACAAAAAAATCATCTATCCTAAGGTTCAATAATACAAAATATAACATCTTCTACCCTAAGGTTCGATACTAACATATATCAAGAAAACACATGGCATAAACATAGGCAAGAAATCATGTAGGATAATTCTAATATACTCAAACAAATTAAACGGGCTTGACTCTCTAAGGTTCCCAGTAATAGAAAAGCTTTGTTTATGTCTCTATTTTTCTTACACAAAAATGAAATATTACATGTGTCGTGACCTAGATCGTGGCGGGAGGCCGACCGTAAAAAGAAAATAAGATTTCCCGAGTTTCCTCCGGAAACCGTGGAGTCGCCACTAATGTTTTTAAGGTAAAACATCAGAAAAACCTAACATGAAGGTACTAGTCCTAAATTAAGATTTTAAGTTCGGGAGTCTAATTACAGGTGGGGAAGGTATTAGCACCCCACACTGTCTGTTTTAAACGGTTACCCTAGATTGTTTAAGTTTGAATAATCCTACTACTTTATAATTTAAACCTCTTAGAGATGCCTTATGGATTTGTTTTTGATTTAATGATTTTTAAAATTATAAATTTTACGATTAACAGGACGCCTCGTACAAATTAATCCAGTTATCATTAAAAGCGTGATGATTTTATTTTTACTAGTAAAAGGGATATATATTTTTTTTAAAATTTGGGCCCGACAGGAATAATTGTTCCCGCTCCTACGTATTCCCCAAGCGTTAGGGGAAATCAGGGTTACGTAGTTCTTTGGGTTATTAAAAAAATGAAGTAAGTTATTTTTTAAAAAAAAAAGAAAACCTTGGGGTTTTATTAGTTTTATTATATTTTTAGAGAGAAATTTAATAATCCAGATTGATTTAAGAATGAGAGGTTTATTCAAAGACCTAGATTAACAGGACGTCTCGTCCAAAGAATCTATAAAGATATTTTGATTTTTGTTATATTATCGATATTATTAAAGTGTTTTATGGTCTATATTATTTTAGAAAATTTAACATAGATTGACAGGACGTCTCGTCCAAAAAATCTATAAAGACCCTAAGTTTGTTATCAAAATATTTTTTTTAAGGGACAGAACTAATTCTGGGACAACTAAAGACTTATTTTATTTGAAAACTTAGGCCAACAGGACGTCTCGTCCAAATTGATCCCTAATGTGAATATATTATTTTTGTTACCTATTGGCATCACAAAAATACTTTATGGTCTAGAAATTAAATATAGGATAATGAAATATCTTGTCTAAATTAACCATAGCATAAAGATTCTAATTTTAAGCACATACCAACATTAATTTTATTCCCTATTTTGCAAATGTAATACCCTAAACTTAATTAGTAGCAAACATTAACAGGCACTCGATGATATTAATTATTAGAATATTCCTAAAGTGAAAAAGATTTATAATTTAATTCTTTAAGAGACTAAGATTACATAGCAATCACAACAAGAAAAGAGAAAGGAAAAATACCCGAAGTTGTTAATTTTCTGCGCCAATGTTTACTCCTATCTCCTGCACATATATGCTTAGCCTTTTCTTTTCAATTTCGGTCAATTGCTATCAGCGTGAACGTGACCTTTGTACTTCTTGCGTGAAAACTAATATAATTTGGCTTCTAAATTTATGTCAATCTCCTCTGTTTCTTCCAGGATTTTTTTTCTTTCACGTTAAATTCCCCCCCTCTGCAGTGTGTGTCGTATGTTTATATATACTCCTTGAAAATCTTTGCTTATCTCTTGGTGCTATAATTTTAACAAACTCCTTCCCTTTTTCACGGCGTGCTTATTCTTATGTATATATTAATGGTCGTTTTCCTTATCATAAAAACCAATTTGCGTGAAATCCCCCTGTTCCTCTACGTGGTTTTTTATATATATATAATAATCCCTCCTTTGTTCCGTGTGGCGTGCCAACATTATATAACAAAACTTTATCTCCTTATGCTTCGTACAATATATATATATATATATATATATATATATATATATATATATATTTAAAAAACTAATTTCAAAAGCTTTATCTCATTTTTATAATATATTTATTTAAAAGCTTTATCTCTTCCTATTCAAAAACTCTATCTCATTATTTTTAGCAAATCCTCTATCATTCTCTGTACCTTTCCTTTCTTAATTTTCAAATATCCAACCTTATCCAAGCATTTAACGTGAATATATATATATATATATAAAAAATCTGATTCCTCTTTGATTTTATAAAATTCAATGTTTCTTTTATCTCTTTTACGTGAATTCCCTTTTCTTCTCTGCAGCATGCTATAAGATAATTTGATATACATATATCTTTAACAATATTCTTCTTTTATATATATACTTTAAAAACTGATTTTACTTTATAACAGCCTTATTTCATTTTATAATATTTTATTTAAAAGCTTTATCTCATCCTATTTTTAAAAAAACTCTATCTCTTTCTTTCTCTAATCTTCTAAAATCTTATCCCTTATGAAATTTAAATTTTAAACCTCCTTTTTGAATTTTGAAAATTTCTAAGTCTAGGAGTTCAAAAATTTATGGTCTTGATAAGGATTTAAAATTTTAAAAGTCAAAACCCGAATCAATAATTTGAAATTCAAACAAACCCATAGGTTCACTTTTTCTAAAAAGAATTTTTTTATTTTTTTAATATTTTTATTATTTATTAAAAATTTTAAATGGGCCCGGATAAAATTGGGTAGCAACAACATGAAGCCTTTTGACATCATGGTGTTGTCCCACTTTGATGTGATCAAGCATATGCTGTCAAAACCTATACTGCATGATAGAGTAGGCAAGTGGGCGTCAGCTTTAAAAGAATTTTCCTTGAAATTTACACTTTTAAAGGCAATGAAAGGTTAAATAGTTGTTGATTTTTTGACGGATCACACACCATTGGAAATGCAATTCGAAATAAGTTATGTAGGTATCAAACCATGAGAGTTATATTGTGATGGTTCTAAGCATAGTAAAGGTGCTAGTATTGGAGTGTTGGTGGTGTCTCTTAAAGGTATTCCTATAAAGATATGCTTCAAAATACAACCTACTTGTTTAAATAATGAAGCTGGGTATGAAGCTGCAATTGATGTACTTGAGCTTTATTGGTGTTGAATACGAGAAGTGTAAAGGTTCATGGACATGATGCAATACTACCAGTTGAATTAACCTGTAGTCAGGTTATGAAGATAGTTTGAACTGTCACTATACTATTGAAATTTAATGTATGATGAACTTAACAATCTAGATGAAGAACAACTTTTGGCCTTAGAGAGTATCATTCGTAAAAAAGAATAAATAACCCCGCTATTATGGTAAAAAAGTAAAATTCAAGGCGTTTAAAATAGGAGATTGAATATGGAAAGTCATTCTACTTGTTGACGAGAAATCTAAAAAATATAAGAAATTATCTCGAAATTGGGAGGAACCATTTGAAATTAATGCATATTCCATAAAAAAAAAATAAAATCAGTATAAGTTACGGCATCATGTCAATCAATGAAAAATATATAGAGTAGCAATGACTAAAATTTACATAAGATAGATGTAAGGAAAAGCAATTATATAAAAGAGTGTCGTAGTGTGTAAGAACATTAATTAAAGAAGTAAGAATAAACTAACATACAACTGTCCTTAAGGCTAGAATGTGGTGATTCACAGGTCCTAAAATAACATGTTTTGTATTTTCAATTAAAAGGAATAGGAATGCAAGAGCTGAATATGTTTCTATCAGAAAGAAAGGTTTGGCATTTTATTTTTTTTTTGGGTCAATAAAGGTTTGGCATTGGTGTTCGTGAATTTGGTAATTGGTTTTGTTGCCCAATGGAATAGGCCCACATAAGACAAACGGTACCAAATTAAATTTGGTAATTTGACTTTCAAAAGCAAATACTAATCAGTGAATGGGCCTCCAAACATTTAAGTATGCAAATGGGCTTACAAAGCTAACTTACCACCATTTTTTATTTTTAAAAGAAAAGAAAATAAGATGATTGGTTTTGAAATGACTAATTGATTAGCCAAAGAATTTGCTCTTGGTAAACCCATCAGAAGATTAAGCGGTTTGTTAAATATTTGAATTTTTAAAATATTATTTTTTTAAAATAATATTTTTGAGGACATTTATTAGGGATAAAAAAAATAAATCCCTAAATAAAATAAAGATTTTTATGATTGCTTTTGAATTTTAAATACAAAGCCCTTTGTGATACATTTATGTATCAATTATTTGATGATAAAGTTGATTGGTTAAATCAAATTGGTAACTTTTAATTAAAGAATTAATATTAAGGTGTTCCATTACCAATTAAAAGCCTTGGTTGAGAAAAAATAAGAGAAAAACAAATAGCCCACATGTACATGTTAAGTCATCAAGTTGACAAACTTCAAGTAGACAGCTTTGAAGTTGCATCCAAATTAACCCTCATAAAGAGTTAGAGGCTGAGCACATGTTTAATTAAATAATTTGGATAGTTTTTAAAGGTTAGTCAGTCATGGACACTTGACATTGTATTATGAGAAGGCGTGTGTAACTTTCCATGTAATGGGAAAGAAAATAACTTCTTTCAAGTTGGTAATCTGTAAGGGAAGACATAAAAAATGAGATTGAAAGTCAGAAGCAGAGAAAGTACAAATTTAGAAGACTTTGACATCCTAAAATAAACACCTAACATGTCCATCATTGCAACTACCGACAATCGGAAGGATCAATGAGCAATGGTTTGTCTTTTAACTTTAAATTTTGCATCTTTTATTTTGTGGCATCTTGACTTTATTGCACATTTTGTATGTGTTTTCTATTATATGTTGAATCCTCGAATGCCTTGCAACAATATATACATTGTTTCCTTGTACTTGATCTCTTTTACTTGGAATTATAGACTGTCTTAGGTGTTATCTATGTTGTTTTTCGGTTGTGTTGCCATCATAGTTTCTTTATCATTTTATTTTAATTCGCCACTCATTTACATCTTCCCTACTCAACTTCTGTATTGTTTTAATTTTTCATTTACTTGAAAGATCTTTAACATTATAAACTTATTAGTTTAAGAATCTAAAGATGACTCTAATTCACATCCTATATTGAACTTGTAAAATCAAAAGGTTAGATAAATTGCACGTACTAGAAGTACAATATTAACTAACCTAAAAAAGGATCGTAATGATAGGGGTTCAAAATCCTTACCTCAACCTTATCATCTTATTTTGTGTTTGTTTCCGATGATGATTTTATATATGTTCTCATAAATGCCCTGAGATGCTTTACATTAACTTCTAAAGTATGCATGACTTCATGTAATATGTATATGTGATGCCCTAATGATAACCTTAGACCACTTTTTTGTGTAGCTTTGCGGAGATATGATTTTATTTTGCTCAGAACCTATACAACTGAATATTGGAATTTCATACATTTTTAGTGAGTTGTTTTTTTTCTACGCTATCCAATGATAGAAAAATAGAATATTGAATGGGTACTTCGATTTTGTTCATAATTCAACTTGCATTATTCTTCCTCTTTGTAGGAGGAGGCTGTAATGGTGCAGCTAATTTTAAATGATAAATAGTGCTGATATAAAAAATATTTTTTAACGATATAAAAAAAAACACTTTTTCTATCAGTACTACTACGAATGATCCAAAACTAACTGGACTCTCTTACCCTCTTTCTTACTCTTTGTCTATGTCCATGCCTTTCCACTCTATATATAATATGCATCTTTCTCTCTCTGTCTCTCTTTGTCCATAAATGGTGCAAGAAGACTTTGATTGCCATTTATGATTTGTATTCCGGTATGAGATCTGAGGGCTATGCATCCCTTTATTATGTCTTTTTTTAAGCATACAAGTCTTTCTTTTCTTCTGTTTCTTTTTTGTATTTTTGTTGAGGATCTCACATTTCACATGCAATCTTAGATAGGCTTATACGCTTACACAGTTTTCTTTTAAATAAACTGGGGAAAAGCCCTGAGGAGATAAGGGATAACATTACAATTTCTGCTTGGTTTGTGCTAAAACTTGCAATTTTTCTTTTGTATTTTGTTGAAAAATAAGGAGTTATCACAGGTTATTTGGAACTTTCAGATTGTTTCTCATTTCACAATGTTCTTTATCCTATTAATATCTATTATGATGCTTTGTTAGGATCTCTGCGTTTGTTTTGTGGCTTTAACTTCAATTAAGAATAAGCTTCTTGTTCCAGGCCACGCAACCTCCAAATCTTGCCTTCACAACTTTTTTATCAATGCAATTTTAATGGAACCTCTCTTGATATTTGTTATTTGTCTCCATTTTGCATTCTTTTATATATGTTCTAGATCAATGCCATGATTATTTGTGGTCTTTCTTAAAAAATGAATGTTTGCTTACCTTCTATGGTGAACAGTGGCTCTCCATTTTGTTGACTAATGTGTGGCAAAGTCATTCTCATTTAGATAACTAACATTAACACCGTGTTTTTTCTACAGATATTAATCGAGTCGAAAGGTTAAAGACTAATTCTTAATCTCAATAGTCAGTGTACCAAGCAGTCAAAACTAACTAAATGGTTTATTTCATTTAAATAAATCAATAATCGAATACAAAACTACATGTTTAAGGGATGATATAAGGTAAAAATGATTTGAATGTAAAAAAGTTTTAAATGGTTAAAATTGATAGTCAATTGAAATTGAAATGTTAAAATATAAAAGATGAAATTATAATTATAAGCATAAAAAATAATACAACTTTATTAATAAAAATGGAAATATCAACTCTTCTTTTTTCTGATATCAAATTTTATTAATGAAAACCCTAGCAAGTGTAAGGGGAAAAGTGTATTCCCGTTGAGAAAGCCCTACTCGTGCTTCCATCTCCTCAAGTGCTCATTAATTATTAGTTTTAGGACCACAGCTTAATGCTTAACTTCTAAGTATATATCAGAGTAAAGTTATTACGATATGCATTACATGATTAATATAAGAGATAATGTTTGATAGGACGTTTGTATTAAAATTAAGCCTCTTCATTTTTAATATTTATAATAAATATATAACTTTAATTTTAAAGAATAAAATGCTAGTGTAAATTTATGAGTTTTTAAAATTTAGAAACCTTCAATAACTGAAAGTTCCATGTAAGAAATTTACTTGCACATGTTAAATGGTTCTGGAAATAAACCATAAACAAAATACTATTCACCTTGTTTATTCTTAATCAAGTGGTGGAAGCTAAGTATAAATGCTCAAAAACTTGAGAAGCCAACCTTCTTACATGTGCAAAGACAATTTTGGGGCTTTGAGATTTGCTTTGGTTTAACTTAATGGGGTAAACTACTTGTATTCAAAGTATGATGAAATTGCCAACCTTAAGCCAGTGAATCAATGTTCAATTATTCTATACATGCCTTCATTTGCCGTTGATCAAATTTCTATGTTGTTGTTACCTTGAGATTAGAAAGGGCAACCTACCAACTTTTACTTAATTAACATTTTGAAATTACATGTCACATAAGTTAAATTTGTTCTTATGTAGCTTAAACCATAAAAAGTTACACATACATAGCTCTAGGACCTAGCTATGTTTTTAACCTAAAAAAGAGTATGCAAATGCAACCCACACGTGAGAATGTTTAATAATCAGATCAATAAAGTTTTCTTATTTGACCACATGAAAAGTAAAAGAAAGACCTAGCTAGGTTCCTTCTGAATCAATGCTCCATCTAATTTATTTCCCATGGGCCTCCATTCTGTTCATTAATCCTTTTCAACATATTTTATATCTATTTCTTTTCTTTTATATAAAAATTAACAAATAAATATGAAGATAAGGTGCCACGCCATTCAACACCAACTAAGAACTTGCTGGAAGATGTAACAGTTAGAGCTGAGTGTCCCATAAAATTTAAATTAAATGAACCCCAATTTCTTATACAAAGAATTCTGTTATGGATTTCGATTTCTCCTTTAGTAAGGAAAAAGAGAGCCCTATGTTTTAGGCTACCCTACTTAGATTAAGTCCATTTGACATTATTATAATAAATGATCAAACTCTTTCAATCCAATTTAATATAAATATTTTAGGGTTTAGAATTTAGGGTTAACGTGTATGTCACCTCATGAGTGACACATGTCGTAAACGTGGTTAGAATTAGTTAAATAGGGTTTTAAACAATTAATTAAGTTATTAGTTGAGTTAACTAATAATTAAGGTAATTAAATAATTTATTTAAAACATACATTTTGAAAAGTTGAGTGCAAGTTCCTCGTCTTCCTTTCACTTTTAATGTTTTTGCAACTCTCGCTTCCCTTGTCTTCACTTTCACTGTTTTAAAAATGCTGATAGTGAACACTTCATCAGTTAACACTCAAAACTAACAGTTTCTTATTTTTTGAAAATTCTAAAATTTTAAAAAAACCAAAATTTGATATTTTTTTTAAAGGAGTTTTTTTAAAACCCTAAACTTTTAAGAGAACTGAATATGTATTTTAACCAATACAACTCAAATTTGATATCACATATTAAGTTAGAAAATTTTTTAATACGTTGATATAAATACTCAATTATCAAAGAAAACAAGGTTTGATGGGTTCATTTCATCTTTAATGCACTCTACTCAGTATAGTAATTGCTTACACATGATTATAACTTACTTTTTTTTTACTTGGACACATGTATTATGCTCAAGCTTAATCTTGGTTCTGGATATACTTTTTCATAGGCTCGTTAAATAATATTGTATCACATCTATCACTAAAATAGTTTGATTACAACATCAACCACGTGAAAGAGTATGTCTTCATAATAATAACGAAATTGATGAAATAATATTATTTTAAAAAAGCCATACTACTCTAGGGACTTAAAGAAGTTTTTATGCCCGAATAATCACATAGCTGAGGAAATTAAATTGAGTGTGAATGGTATATGCTAATATGTTGTGTTTTGCATCCCTAAATACTTGAAATGTATGCTGATAGTGATACCCTGAATTTTTAGTAATGTGCATATGTTGTTCTGTTATAGAAATACTTATAAATGAACATAGGGAGTTTATAACAGGTAAGCTATGCCTTTTTGTGATTGATTGTGATTATTCTTGTGTCATGAGTTTTATTAATGGGTAGTTAGCAATCTATATAGTGTAATTGATTGGTTTTTTATTGCCACAAAGAAATTTTTTGAAATGATTCTATTTGTTAGTACTGTCTGAGTTTGTCTTACAATTTTGTCAGATTTTTCACAAGAATATTTTGGTTTGTTTTTGACTCTTGGACAACTACTTATCCAACGATCACTTTTAAAGCAAGTGCAGAAGCTTTTTCATATGTAGTATTATTGGTTTCTTGGCTTTTAATAAGAGAGTTTAGAAGAAGAGGCCTTGGTTCAATTTTCCTGTTCCAATTTCTTGCTTTATTGATTATATGGGGATTCTTTTTTCAAATGATAATGAGTCACATTTGATTCTTTTTTTAAAGACTATTTTAAGTACCAATACCCAATTGACACATCACTGATTTAATAATGAAAGGATTTAGTTGAATAATTAGAACATAATGAGAATAATGGATGTAGTTCATATTGTCATTGCAATAAATTGAGGTTAAGCAATTGATTAATTTTTAATTGGTTAATTTGTATTGATATTGTTTAAACAGTCTTAATGATATTTTTAGAGTAATAATTTTAGTAAACGTCAATCAAACAATCTTGAATGTATTGACTTGAACCTTTATTTCTAAAACGTTTATAAAAGAGTTTTAGATATAAGTATAATTCAAAGGATCACCCATTTTACATAATATTTAATTTACAAATAAAGATAAACATATCTCTTTCTATACAAAACTATACCCTCTAGTTAAGTGGACCAAGTAGACAAGGGTTTGATCAGTGTTGACCGAGCAAAGTAAGGATTGGGTTGGACCGAGCTCTAATTGGGCCAAGTCATGCATTGGGCTAGTTGTTGACCAAGCAAAGCTAGGATTAGACTGGGTGTTAATTAGGACAAGCTAAGCATTGGGCTAGTTGTTGACCAAGTAAAGCATTAGGCCGAGCGTCATCTAGTTGACCCACCAAGGAGTTGACTGGGTTAAGTGTTTGGCTTGTGTACATGATCCAATAGAGAGGCCTTTATTGAGGGTTTAGTCTTTAATAAATTAAATTTGTGGCCCTCTTTGGGGGTATAAGAAACATAAGTCCACCCGATAAGCTCTCGAAGAGTGAAAGAGTGATATTGTCCTTTGATTCCATTTTCTAGTTGGTGTTGTAACGTGTTGACCAAGAGGGCCATTGAGTGTATGAACCTTTGATTCCCTTTTTGTTGTTCTTCTTGCTTCATCATTTTCTCTACATATTTCTTCGTATTGGTGTGCGAACTTCCCTTAGTTAAGCCTCGAAGGCAATTGTTTTGTTAGTTTTCCTTTTTGTTTTCCCCATGTATCTTATGCTTTTAGTTTCACTAGTTCTCTTCTTCATGTTTTGCCCTTCCATTTTCCATGTCTAGGTTTGTCTCTTTGCCACCATTATTTCTGTTTGTCTATGTCATTATTGTTTAGGTTTTCTTGGTGAGGCATTATTTCCTTTTGGTTGTCTTATTATTTTGGGTGATTTATCCTTTTGTTCTTTCTCACCTATGTTCTTTTCATTTTTGGTTCTTTTATCTTTTACTCTCTTCCTTCTCTTAAGTACTTTTGAATTTTTTGAAAGGTTAGTTTTCCCCATTTTCTTGCTCTTCTTTGTTGTGTCATCCCTTGTTATGACGAAGTGTCTTCTGAATGCTTGAGCAAGATCAACCCAAGAATCAATTGATCCTGAAGGCAATGCCTTTAAACCAACTAAAAGCCTCCCCAATCAAAGTCGTAAGAAACATCTTACACATCACATCGCTATATCTCCCTAAGAACAATAACTCATTCATGTAAGCATCTGAATGTTTGATATGAATCATCATTATACTTTTCAATAGGTAATGGAAGAGGATTTTAAATATGTGTTAGGATTAGAGCATGCATGAGGCGTCTAGTGAATGGAATATTGAACTTGTAACTTGGAGAGCCATTTAAGGCTTGTAAAGATTGATACCAAGGTGACTGGCGCTTAGTTCAGTATGTGGACTTTTGGTAATTATCATCGAATGTTAAAACCTTAGAGTGTTTTGGTGAAGGTGACATCTCACAACAAGAGGTAGATAAATGTGGCCTTGCGGGTGATGTTTTCTGCTAAATGGCAGTCCAATTATCCTAAGATTGAACTCGGCTTTGCCTAAGATCTTACAACTTCGCTCTGGCGGATGATCTTGTCCTTTGGGTCTGGTTGAGCCATTACTCCAACTTTTCTCCCAAGCTATGTAGTTGATACCGAGGTGTTACCATAACCCAAAGTGTATCCAAAAGGTTTATTCATAACTTTAGTAGGTTACACCAGGTGTGCCCATAATCTATTTGATATAGGGTACCAAACTTATATGTCCAATGTCTTACACCGGTCTAGTGAAGATCCAATATTATCTCCCTAAATTCAATAAGGAACTCAGGGTCTTATAGTATTCTATCCAACACACACACCACACTAATATCTTGTGTTAAAGGGCAAAATGAGGTATCACCTGTAAAGACACTGACACTCAAGTCAGTACGATATCAATATCAAAGCCTCAAGTGTTTGAGTTAGGTTGAACATATCTCATGCATAGTAAATTAATGGTATTTATAGAAGTCAAGTGATGGTTATATGTCATGATACCTATGTTAGTACTTTTATGTAAAGTGTGGGAAAATTTATTACATACACATTTACAAGTGTTGATTGGTATGTCCCTCAACTTTTATCTGATATCAGTGTGTTAACAATAGCAGTTATCATAAGTTCCGTAGGAAAATGATACAATATTATTTATTATTATTATTATTATTATTAATAACACATCTTCTAAAATTAGATAATTGGTTAATTGTTTAACTAAACATAAGATTCTTAATTAATAATGAAATTTTAAAAAGAAACTTGTAATTATTTTCAACAAATAAAAATGTATCAATGTCATACGGTACCTTTTTTTACTTTCTTTACTCGCAATAACAAAAATATACTAAGAGACATGATTTCAAAGTAACATTTTTTTTGTTATGTAACAAAATTACATTTGTTAAATCATGTAACATAAATTAATTTTAAGGAAATTGTAATCCCTTTGAATATACTTTGTAAAGCACAGTTTTAAATTTAAAATAAGTATATAAATAATTTGTGGCATATATAATTTTGTAATTAAGTTATGATATATCTGTATTTTGCAATATGAATATAAAAGGATAAATGGAAGTATTGGAATATAATAAATAATAAATGGATGAGAGTTGAGTGTCACATCACAGCTACCAATACAAATAATAAATGCATTGCACTTTTGCACCTTTGAATATAAGGGGTTCACGATTTTTCTAGAAAGCAGCGAATGAAGTTATCAACAGACTCGGTCCCTCACGCGCCAACGTAGACTCGGTTGTATCAAAGACCCTCTCTATTTGTTTTTAAATTAAATTGGATTATTTATTTACAGTGTGAAAATGATTTATTTGTCTTGTGCATCACTCTTATCTTTTGATTACTTCTCCACAAAACTATCCAAAAATAAATATTCTAAAATTACGTGATAATTGTGATCATGTTTGATTATACGAAAAGTATCAGAAATTTTTTTTACATTACTCAAATGCTCTTTATGTCTATATATTAAAGAAAAGCTTAGAAGCAAAAAGAAAAAGGCCAAGTATTCTTATTTTGGTTTTTGATGAGATTTTCATCAATTTTTTCATATTTTTGGTGGAGAAAATAAAATATGTGTGATTCAAATAAATAAGATAAATTTTATTAAATATGAGAATATTTTCTCATACTCACCTTTTTTATTATTGATCTTTTCTTCATATTTTTTTACAAACCAAACACATAATTAAACGCTAAATTGTCTAGTATGCGGTAACTTTATGGAAGTCAAAGCCGGGCTCAGTATCTATCTAAAGCATTACACCGGTCCACTAGATATCTTGTATTGTCTCTCCTGATCTGGTGAGAATCAAGAGTCTATGCCTTAGTATTAAGATTATCACACAGTCTTCGTGTCACAACATGATTGGTAGTGTCGTCTGAAAAGATACAAAATCAAGTCAGTAGTTAATAACAAAGCTTAAGCAAGAGTCTAATGTGTGTACTGATAGGAAATTAGATCCATTTTCTTCAGACAATTTTTCTTAAAAATAGAGAAATAAAATATTGAAAGAGTACAATCAACACACAATAATTTAACGTGAAAAACTCCAAAATCAGAGAAAAATCATAGGACAAGCTCTGAAAAATATTCCACTATAACAAGGATAATTACAATATCCTCACTGCACTCTTTTACACTAAAGATACAAAATATAGTATTTCTCAATGAGACTTGCTCATATTATAAAGGAGTTATAGATGTCGTACACAAACTTGAGGTATTTTTCTAATACACTCAAAATTTACCCGACACTCTATTTTTCTCTCACGATAAGAACTCTTAAAGCTTTCTAATTTTTCCTTGCTTCTACACCTTGGTGCATTTTCCTTCATGCCATGCCTTGTATTTATAGAAGGGAAATGCAGACCACTTACACTAAAAAACAATCAAAGCATGCCTAATTTTAAACAAGTTGGTGTTTGGTGACAACCAACTTTAACTGGTTGTTACATGTACCTTAATGAGTTACAAATGATGAGTATTTATAAAGGTGAGTGACAATTGAGTTTTATGTGACTTTGTGTCAATACGGATTCATAAGATCATTTGATATAGGTATGACTATATAACTATCTATATTGCTAAGATCATTTGATATAGGTATGATTGGCAAAAATTTTATGATATGCGAAGAATAAATTTGAAATAGGATATATAGGTGATTGAGCCTCTTTTTTAGCCAAGTCTTATGGGGGGAAATAGGTACTAACCATAAAACACAATGATTATAGCATGTAGGCACGATGATTCACATATGGAACAACGCCCGCATAGGAAATGAAACATTATACCCAATCTGAAACTTCCACATTGCATTGTCAAAGACTCAGGCACAAAACATGACAACCCCAGAATAATGTTAGGGACATATTGAAAGAAAACTTCATATGGTCATTTACTACAACGGAAAGTGAATTTTCCAAAGACTTGTGAAACATCAACCCATTTGAAGCAACTCCAAGCCACTTCGATAGGCTAAGGGGAAAAATGACCTAGGTCTGATATCGACGCCAATATTTGTAGGCCCGTAATGGTAGTTACATATGATGTCCGGTTTCAATATGAGCACCACAATATTGCTCTCTCGCATAACCTGTGATAATTGGTATTGCTAATAAGCCAGTATCAGATAAAAGTTAAGGGGCATATTGAGGGCATACCGGTTAGCACCTACAATTATGTTAAAAATGTAGGTGTCTATGTCAGTTTTCTTTGAACTTTATAAAAAAAAATTAACACGGGAACCTAGACATTCGATCACCACTTCACTCTATAAATAACATTCAATTACTATATTTTGAGATACATTCAACCAACCCTAATGTTTAAGTTTTGATATTGATATCATACTAACTTGAACATTGAAGTGTCTTTACATATGACACCCTATTTAACCCTACAATGCGAGATACTGATGCCTTGGATGAAATAATATCAAGACCTTTGGATCTTAAGGAGATAAAATCGGATCGTTACTAGACCGATGTAAGAAATAAAGCACACTTCTGGTATACATATGAGAGACTATCCCTTTTACCAAACAAATCAAAATATTATTAAACTCTATCTATTCTTATTTTTAAATAATTTTTAATTAAAAAACCATTTCTATATGATGTTATCCAGACAAACCTAAGAATAAGACACCAGCAATATAATTTAAAAGTTTATATAATTTGTGTAACCTTGTATAGAATAAGAGATAAAAATAAAATTATTTTATTAAAATTTGTGTAAAGATTAATTTTCATTTCTTAATCTCAATCAAATAGAGTTTTATTTTGACTGTCTCAAATAAAATAAAAAATAAAATTTTTTATTTTTATAACTCTGTTTTCCTAACTTAAAATTTAAAGGGAGCTTGAATCCTTGATTTAAATCAATAATTCAAAGGAGCCACAGATTTCCGTGCCGAAGCCGGAGTCCCACGTGGCACCGAATAACAGCATTCCACCACGTGGAGTTCGCATGTGTGGCAGTTGCAGAACTGTATAGATCACAGGCTGGTAACGATAAATTCCCTTCCTTCAGGTGGTGTGGTACATGGGAGACAAGTGATTTGTCACTGTTCAAAAATAAACGGCGCAGATATTATCCGTACGCGTTCATTGAGATCTACGCCGCTAAACTCAGTATCTTGGTTCTTTCCACCGTGTCCCATACGTGTTCGGTCCGCGTTCAAACTTCTCCATAAACCATATTTTTTCACTAACTAACCATTCATTAGCTGATAAAACTCCTAATTAAAGAAAATTATTTCCCTCCTTTTTTTGGTAGGGTTCGTTTTTTTGTTTTAACGTATTTCGCTTTTTTATTTGAATTTTTATTTTCAACCACCGTAAAACGCGGTCCCAGTGTCCCCAATATAATCCCTCACTTTCGTGCTTGGTTCCATGCCTCACTTCGCCCCGCATTTTTCTCTTCTTCTCTCTCTCAAATTTTCTGACTTTTGTTTTAGATTCTCAAATTTGGAATCAAACTGATTTTCGGGTTGTAACTTCTTTTCCAATTGAGGTGATAAAATAATTCAATTAGGAAGGGAGTTTCCGGTTTCTGGTTCAATTTCTGGGTTTTCAAATTGATGTGGTGGAAATTTTCAAACAGGAGATTGTTTGTATTAATTAGGGTTTCCAGGGTTTGTTTTGTTCAAAATTTGATTTTGAGAAATGGGTATGTGAAACCAAGTTTTTTTATTTCTGGGTTTTGAAATTGAAGCGAAAAAGGTTTTGAATTGGGGTGGAATTTGGAGTTTTGGAAACTGGGTGTGTGAGATAGTTATTTGGGGTTAGGGGAAGAGAGAGAGTGAATTTTGTTCTTGTTGTGTGAGAATGCCTGCGACGGACTACCAAGGTTCCTCTCCTTCGTCGTTAGCCCATTTTGGTCGTTCAATTCTAAGTAGTCTTGGTCGTGATCAAGTTCATTCAATCCCTATGGAAGGTTCAGGCTTGGAGGCTGACTTGGAAACCTTTCAGCAACATGTCACTGACCGATTCCTTGAACTTTCTTCGGCTCCTCAGGATGATTTGCTTTCATTGTCGTGGATTGGGAAGCTCCTTGATTGTTTCCTGTGTTGCCAAGAGGAGTTCAGGGCCATTCTCCTTACCCACAGGTCACTGGTGTTTAGACCCCCTTTGGATCGCATGGTCTCTGATTTCTTCGAGCGTAGTGTGAAGGCTTTGGATGTTTGCAATGCCATTCGTGATGGGATTGAACAGATTCGCCAATGGCAGAAGCTGTTGGAGATTGTGCTCTATGCATTGGGGCATCAGAGGAGCATTGGCGAGGGCCAATTTCGTAGAGCCAAGAAGGCCCTCACTGATTTGGCCATTGGAATGCTTGATGATAAGGACTCCAATGCTTCTGTTGCGCATCGAAACCGATCGTTTGGCCGTAGCTCTGGTAGTAATAGTAAAGACCATCATAGTAATAACTTTCACCATCGGTCTTTGGGGCATATTAGGTCACTTTCTTGGAGTGTTTCTCGAACTTGGTCTGCTGCTAAGCAGCTCCAATCAATTGGGAACAACATTTCCCCCCCTAAGGCAAATGATATTGTGGCTTCTAATGGTCTTGCAATGCCTGTGTTCACCATGAATTCAATGCTCTTGTTTGTGATGTGGGCTCTTGTGGCTGCAATTCCGTGCCAGGACCGCGGATTACATGTGCATTTCACCATTCCAAGGAACTTCTCTTGGGCTGCTCCGTTGCTTTCGCTTCACGAAAGGATCACGGAGGAGTCGAGGAAGCGGGAGCGGAAGAATTCTTGTGGCTTGCTTCAAGAGATTTATCAGATTGAGAAATGTGCTAGAGTGATGAATGAATTGGCTGACTCTGTGCTCTTCCCCTTGTCAGAGGAGAAGGAAGGGGAGGTTCGGCAGAGAGTGCAGGAGATTTCACAAGTTTGTGATGCTTTGAAAGATGGACTTGACCCTTTTGAGCGCCAAGTGAGGGTGGTGTTCCATAGAATTGTGCGTGGCAGAACAGAAGGGCTTGACTCTCTTGGGGGCAGGTCAAGCTATTCTGAGTAACTTGCTACTCCCTTGTGGGTGCTGAAATGAAAATAGAATTTGAGATGATATAATATACCTAATTTTGCTTCTATAGTAATAGGAGACTACAAAAATGAAGAAGCAGGGACCTATGGGGATAAAAAGAGGAAGAGACAAAAGCTGGTGATTTGAACTGGAGATTTTGCCAACAGTTAAGTGGTAAAGGGGAGGATTCTTGTTTTTAAAATTGTTGAAAATGTATAGAATTTAGGATATTTGAAGTGGATCCTTGTGGTCTATGCTTTAGTTCTTCGCTCTTGTGATGTTGCTATTGTATAATCAATTTTCTCTCTAATTGCTGCATCCTCATTGTAGCTGATTTTGTTTATGAATATGTATTAGATAAATCTCATTTTGGTTCATATGTACTTACAATTGGAAGAACAGATTATTGTAAAATCTTGAGCTTCCTTTGGATTCTCGGGATTGTTCACTTTTCATTTAACGCTATGGACTAACTGTAGTCTATAGAAGACATTAAACTTAATCAAATCTTAAGGTGCTTAGGCCTTCATTAGACTGCTTATGTTCCGTTTGCCTTCCAATATCATTTATGGACTCGAATTGTGAATGTCATTGATTTTGGTCAAGTAGTTTGTTCTGTTCCATCCCTACAATGTGTTGGGAAAATATGGTCTTACAAGGATTTTGCTGTAGCATTTGGGATTAAAATACACAGTGGAAGTTTAACAGCAAATAAATATATATCAGTGTCTCCCCCATCCCCGAGTGATTCATTTTTATCGGGAATGTCACAAGTTAATCTGTATTTTCTATGGTATTTGACCCGTTGTTCACTTGTCAAGATTTTGAGTAGCGAAAATATTTCCCCTGCTGTTTAGTGTTATAGATTACTCATGGATGGGTTTGAATTTCCAGTCAAGTCATTGAAGTTGGTGGACTTTGACCTAGTTTGTTGCCATCCAGAATTGAATTTTTTGGCAACGTGACACTTGTACCTGGTCAAGATAAAACTTGAAGTATTCTTTAATCTCTGTAATCTCTAAGGATCTGCCTCTTGCAGGATTTCCTAATGGCCTCTCATTTTCTGCTGGTAAACGTCATATTAGGTCCAAAGGGTAAGTAAATGTGATATGGGTGCATGCAAAAGTATGTTTTTTTTATTATATTTGATTTAACATCAATTTTTTTCCTCATATTATCTGAATAATTGCAGTTATTTTCATGGCTTTGAAGTAATATTATTCAAATGTTAATGGGTGCAATTTGTCTGTGGAGAGTGCTTCTACAAAGTATACATCTTTACCTATCTGTATGCACGTGCTGTGTCTGCAACTTGTGCATAGGTTTTGAAGAATTGATGGTTTTTTGCTTCACTAACAAACTATTGTCTTTCCAGCTCAATACAATGTGAAGAAATTAAGAAAGAGAATGGTTTGCTCTTGATTATCAGTGTTACAATAAAAGAATAAATTTCAATGGGATAAAATAAAAGGACTAAAGTTGGAGTTAAGCCCAGCTTCCTTTCTTTCTAGCAAGTTGATGTTGTAGCATGCTAGCAACCTACTTTTGAAAATAGCATAGTGCCCACCTTTGAGTTTGTTATGCTTATGCATATGGTGGTTGGAATAGGTCCACTCAACTCTGGCAATTGATTGATGAAACAGTCTACTCACCACCAATTATTTTTGTACTCTGCTCTGCAAAACAATTTATTTCTATTACTGTTTTCTAACCATTAGAAATTAATAAATAAAAATTTTATAATTATAGTAAAAATACATTAGTAATGTTATATTTTATCCTTTTCAAGAATAATGCTTAATAAAACGGTTTGTATTATTACAACGATAAAGCAATTCATCCTTAAAAAATTGGAACTTGAAGACCTGTTATCTAATGAAAATCTTTATTTTAAGATACATTTTTCATGTAATCATTTTACCTATTGCTATTAAAATTAAATTAGGGGTCAGACCGGTTGAATCATAAACCAGTTAGATAATTGGTTTAAATTATTTTTTTTTATTTCTAATTCAATTATAGTTCAATCTCTAATTTAACCATAGTTCGTATGAATTGGTACTTTCGTCACTTCAATAACCACCTAATTTTGAAAATCTTGATTTTACCCGCTTAAAAATGTAGTAAGATATTTTTTGTTTGTTTGATAATAATATTACCTTTATCCTTTTGCAGTCTTTTTTATATTATAATATATTGACACATCAAAGAAGTTGATTTCTTGTATGGTTCTTATAATAGTCGAATCTTCAAAAGACAACTTAGACTAACTTCTGCAGGTGTTTGTAATGTTTTCCTCAATAGAAACACAATTTGCGTAATACTCTTTAAATTATTTTATCTTTCTCTTAAAATTTCACTGTTGACCCAATTGATGGTTTTTCTTTCATAATAAAAGTATAAAGTAAAATATAGAAATTCATGCTTTAAAACTTCCAATTTTAAAAAAATAATCTCAAAGGTATGTGTAATTAATAGCATAGTTTTTTATACCGTGGAAAAGATGAGGTCCGTTTGGTTTCCAGTTGGGGAAACGGAGTTGGGGAAATGGAGAAATTTAAGGGTTGATATTGATCCTTCACACCGTTCGAGATAATCAAAACTCCGTTTGACCGTAGGATTTATTTTTAGGGTTGGTCAAACCGAGGTTTGACCAACCAAACCAAATAACCAAACAAGTTCGATATTAAACATTCAAATGAAACATCAACATCCGATTTTAAACAACCTCCATCCATATTTTGTCATAATAAACAATAGTTAATTTAGCTAGACTATTAGTTATGAAATTACATGAACTCAGCATGGTTCAAGAAAAAAATATACAAGGCTTGTTTGGAAGTTAGTATGGTGGGGGAATGGAAAGAATAAGAAGGTGAGGAAAGGAAGGAGATTGGAGGTGAGGATGAAGGAGAGATACTCCTTATTTTGTTTGAAAGTTAATCCCAAAATTGGAGGAACTTATAAAATAAAATAAAAATAGAGTTTTGAAAAATCCTCAAACTCCTCTCTTCAATTTTTTAAAGCTTGTAAAAAGGTATTTAGAACTAAAAGTCTTTTTCTCTGCCTTTCCTTTCCCTTAAATCTAGCTCTCAAACAAAGTTTAAAAGAAATTATTGATATTTGAATTGTGTGAACTTGTGATTGATAAAAATTCATAATTTGAGATCAATTTCTATGCAATAAATCATAAAGTATAGAATTTAAATTAATTGATGTAAACTCATTTTTAATACCGATATAAAAAATATTTTTTACAGCAACATATTAGAATAACCGGTGTCATAATCTTGTAGTGTACCCATTAACTTTCCACGACTTATGAAGATTAATGCAATCCATTTCAAGGACCCCATGAGAGGCACAAATCTTAAGTCAAGAGAATAGCCTATCAAGTTAGAGCTTTAGAAAGTGACATAATAGTGTGAATTTACCAAAGCACATGCAGAGGCATGGATATTTCTTTTCCTAGCCACCAAATCGAAACCAACACCAGTATTGAGTTTTACTGCATCATCCACATTTATTTTGACATATCCTCCAATTAGTGGATTCAATGCAACAACATCTGATATAGTGTAATGGTCTATTCATTTATTTGATACCAACAAAGTCAAACTTGCTCTTTCTAAAGTTTGGTCAGTATTCCACCATACTTATCAAAAACCATACCTTTTGGCTTTGTTCACATTCCAACAAGGCATGGGAATTTGTTTCTTCAAAATCACCTCAAGTTAGACATTGCAAGCTCTCCATACTATTTCTTTACACCTTGGAATCACCTTTGCCTTCCATTATGTTTTCGAAAAACCACTCCTTACTGAGCTTGTTGAAGAAGATGGTAAATTAGCATTTTCTGATGCTGCAATAAATTTGTATCCTAATTTCACTTCATATAGACCATACACAGTTCTCTGTCACACTAAAGTATATCCTCGAAAAACCTTCATATAGAACATGTAGAGAGGATATAACAGAAATTGGTTACAACTTACAAGTGGTTATAACAGAAAACAATAACTATTTCTCTAATAGATTGCTTGGGCTATTGATTTAATAAGTACTTCTCTGCCAACTTCAGATAACACGTTCTCGTTTCATCCTTTTAGCTTCATCCAAACTTGTTCCTTGACAAAATTAAATACTTGGGTTTTTTTCTTTCCACTAATAGTAGGTAAACCTAAATACTGGTCATAACTCTCAACTGCTTTAACAACAAGGTTGTTTTTCAGCTTATCAAATCTAGTTCTGGGAACATTCCAACTACGAATAAGTTGTGACCTATCAAAGTTTACTTTCTGTCCAGAAACATTCTCATAATATGAGAGAATAAAGCAAATCTGATTGGCCTCATGGGCATTGCTTCTGCAAAAAAAAAAAAAACATTATTGTCTACGAAGAACATGTGAGAGATAACAGGAGCAAAAGGTGCTATTTTTACCCCCCATCAAAATTGCTGCTTCCACAAAGTGAGCAATCATTCTGATAAAACTTCATCACAGAATAAAAACTAGGGAGGGAAAGAGTCTCCATGCCTCTTCTCAAGGATGAAACTTACAGAGAGGTTGACCATTTAGCATAATTGAAAAAGATAACAAAGTGGTGCTTAGACTTGTGAGGCAAAGCTTCATTTTCATGGAGGAGAATCACTTCCCTTGATTTGTATGGTGATAGAAGCGAGCATAACGTGTTCACCATTATGGGGATGACCGGTAAAAACAAGTTCCTATTTCTCGTTTGTTCTTGGTCTTAGTTTCTAGCTCTCTACTTCATGGAGAAAGAAGGAGGAGAAGTCCTTTTGGATTTCATACTATTGGGTATTTGTAAGGGTCCATAGAATAGGCAACAAGAAAAAAAGTCTCAATAGCAAGACAATGATAAGAAAACATAGGTCATGGGTTCAGCATTATGTGCAATGCCACCACACTTTTCTCATTATGACATTTTCTTGTCACAGCGTTATATATATTTTCATTGTAGCATTTTACTCTTGTTATGACACTCTACTTTACTTGTTTTCATTCATAGTAATCATTATTTCCGCTTAAAGTGTATCATATCCTAGACAAAGTAAACTCGTCTCTCAAAACTCTCTAAATTAAAGATACTCTCTTAGTTCCCTATAAAACCAGTTGTGCTAAGTATCATCCGTGACATTCAACCTCTCATGAGTGCTCCTTCATCATCGTTATAGCGTTTTTGCTATAGTACTCTATTGTAAATCTCTCATGTGTAACTCACTCATTTTCTATTTACACATTGTTAGTAATGAGAGTTTGAAACAAACACATTGTAACCAACTTTAGCAACATATTGCAAAGACTTATACATCAGTATTGACTTGCATCAGTAAACATCTTATTATATTTGATGAACACCGAACAAAATTGAACATTGATAAAATAAACTGATTTAAATAACACAATTCATTCTCCAGCTGTTAATTAAAGATGACAGCATAGTCGCATCATCTTCTGTTTCATGATCACCCTGATTGCAAATTATGCAAAAGATTAGTTAATAAAAAAGATAGAAAGAACCTTCAAGTTTCAAATAAATCAGAACTAAACATTCAGTTTGATATGCATATTGATCATTTGTATTGACTTCTATTCCATAAATTAGAATAGGAATGATTTGTGGAGCTTGATAACAAAAGATGAGAGAAAAAGAGAATGACAATGTAAAGAAAATGGGGATGATTATTTTATTTGAAATCAATATTGCATGTACTAATTAAGAATTGAGAACATAACTGTTCAAGTACATATTTTTATATTAGTTTGATAAAGTAACTAGCCATCGAAGTCATTCTGCTTGCAGCAGCAAACAGCGTATTTACAAACGCCCCCAGTTCTGTAGCCATGTGCAAGGCAATATTCGTTGCAAGTTAAACATGGCCCACTCCCACAGTCAAACCCTCGAATCACAACTTTTACTGCTGCTCCTGCCATAACAATATATAAACCTCAATCTTATGCATAAAAATAACATGCAAGTATGAACTTCCAAATTAAGTTATTCAATACAGGAAATTATATGTTGACAATATTTATGCAAATTCTTATATTAAAAATGAGAACACAATATTTCTCCTCATTCTTTCTCTAATGAACCAGATAAAGAAAATAAGAACATAAAATACTAAACTTAAATTTACGAAAATTAAATTTAAGAGATAGACAAATTTTTCATCCAATCACCTGGAGAAGCTAGAGTCATTGTAACAAATAAAATTCCCAACAGAAAAAGTTGACTGCGAGAAGTTGTCATTTGAAAAGAATTTTAATTTTGAGTTCTGATCTTAATTTCTTTCTTGTGATGATTGAGATGCTGCTCATTATACACATATATATAGTGTGGTCCTGTGTATGTCTTATTTCCAATCTCATCAATTAAAATATATCATATCAATAAATTAATTATTATATTAATTATGTTTGGGGATTTGAATATCCTAAAATAAAATATTTTTAAGATTTAACTTTCCAAACTTATTTTTAATAGAACTATATTTTTTAAAACCAATATACCCGACTTAAATAAGGACCATGAAATAAAAACCCATTAGTAATAATATTAAAACATATAAAATATATTAAATTATATAAATAATAATATAAAATAAATAAGTTTAATAAAAATATTTACCTTAATATTATGAATATAAATTTTAAGAAGAAATATTTTGAATACTAAAAATGTTTGTTAATAACTATTGTTGAATTATTTAAATATCAAAATAAGTATTATAAAAGTAATACATACTAATTTTTTTATAGGAAATACATACTAATTTTAGTACTTATTTTGAATTTATATTTAATTAAAATTTAGGTTAATCACCTATTCTGAACTCAATTCAATTATATATAATTAATAAAATCTCCAATATTTTTATAATGATATGTAGATATATAGATGTGTACAATTTCAATAATAAGGATAGTATGATGTTGTGTATGATTTTAGTGAAATTTTTATTAATAAAATCAATTATTTATACTTATGATCGTTCTATAATCAAGTAATTGAACATAATGTTAAGCTACATTCTTTTAAAATCATGAATGTGTTAGAAACCTATAAATTATTTTAAAATAAAATAAATTAATCAAGTTAAAAAGGTGCCATATTTTTTATATTATTCATCATTAATTTTTTATTCGAGGCACATATTAAATAATTTTGAATTATTCATCTTTAATATTATTCAATTATTTTTAACTTTTAGGAGTAAGATAAATTTACAATCATAATAAATCTCAAAAAACTGATACATTGTAATAATTTTAAAATTATTTTAATAAAATAAAATGATAAACCCTAAAATTAGGTAAATTTTCTATCAAAAGTTGAAGTTGAAATTATCTTTTTTTTATCAAATAAAATACATATAATTAAAGATAGAATATTTGGTAGATATCTTACATTAATTGTTTTTTATTTTTATAAAATTGAATGAGTTATGTATTTTTATCTCCATATCTCAATTTTTATTATAGTTATAACAAATCTAAATTTAAATATATTTTATTATTTGAGATATAAAGAAATATATGTAATTGCCATAATTATCTCCATATTTACTAAATATAAAATGAATGATTCTAAGATAAATTGTAAATTAATATATATGTCAAAATTTAATTAATAGAGATTCTCTGATATTATATGTGATTTTAGTGAATTTTCTATAATAAAATCAATCATATCTAAATATAATAGCATGTATGTAATCAAATTAATCATACATAATTAAGACAATCTTTTATATTCATTTATAATACTGAATACATTAAGAAGCACATAAATTAATTTTAAAATAATATTTATAAATTAAAATATTAAAAAGGTACCATAATTTTTTAATATGACGGATCTTTAAATTTTTAATTTAAGAAGTGTATATAATCAAAAAAAAATTAAATTACATTGATTATATCAATATGTATTTAAATATGAAATATTATAATTATAGGTCAGATAACTCTCGCACTCTGTTTAAATATTAAATCTTAAATATTTTTATTAATTAAATGTATAATACATATTTAGTAATTTTTAGGGTGTAGGTGTAATAGGGTATAAAATATTATATATACAAATAATGATTATTTGTTTTATTTTTATTTCATTAAATATAAATTTTTAATATCAGTATAGTTAATTTGGATTATATATATAATTTGGATTAAATTAATATATTATTAGTAAGTTAATATTTATAATTTTATTTATTTTAATTTTGAATCAAATATAAATTCTGATTAGAGATAGAATATTTGATACATATCTTATATTGATTTTCTCTAAAATTATAAATTTAAATAATTTATATATTTATCTATATAACTTAATCTATATTATAATTATAATGAATATAAATTTGTCTTTATTTTGATATTTTATATATTTTTTATTTTCTATTTCAATTAAGTACATTTTGAATTTTAGTAATCATAATTGATATTAATTGTGGATATTTAGAATGAAATTTCAAAATATATATTTTAATTAATCAAATATGAATTTAAATATAAATACATTTAATTTACATTATATACTATTTAAAATTTTATTATATATTTCAATTTTTATTTTATATTTTAATTAATTAAATACAAATTTCAATATGAATATATTTATTTTACATTATATTAAATAAAGATAGTATTTATAATTTTATTCCAGTTCTAATTTTTAAGTAAAATACAAATTTGGATTAAATAGTTATAACATTTAATGCTATACATGTTAATTTTATAAATATATATGATTAGAGATATGCGTACTTATTACATACATTATGTTATTTATCTTTTTTATTTATATATCTTAATCTTTATTGCCATTATAAAAAAATTGAATTTGAATTTAATTGGAAATTTTAGATATTATAGATGTAGTATATGTTTTATTTTAATTAACAATATTTTTAAATTTAGTTACCATAAACAGTCTTAACAAAGTTTTAGTTATTTTAAAAATAACATAACATCATAAGGTTAAACAAGAAATTAGATCAGTTATTTATAAAAAAAATAAAGGAAAAATTTCTGTATTATACATAGACAATTGATGAAAATTTAACATCTCGATGTAAATAATAATAATAATATTATTATTATCATTATCATTGTTTGTAATTGAATAATAAATATGAGAACTGGTCTAATCCGGGGTCAAAAATCCAGAGTGGGACCGACCTCAAAAGTCAAGGATAAAAGTGTTTGTACACCGGTACAGTGGGTATCTGGTATTATAGTCTGAACTATCAGTGAGAGAATCTGGTCTTGATGTCCTGGAGATCATACACACCAAGCTTTCGCGTTGAAGAGGGGCGAAAGGTGGTGTCACCTATGAAGATTCTTCGACGCTCAAGTCAGCGAAACAGAATAAGGATTTCAGAGGATTTGAGCAATGTAACAGTAAATAGAGAGTAAGAATAACATAACCTTTTATAGGTGTGTGAATCGACTATTTATAGATGAGCATAGAGATTGAATCGTTAGGAGCAGGTGGGGCCAGAGGGACAGATAGTACACTGCTCAGTGTACGATTCTGACGCATGACGCGGGGAGAGCCGCGTGTCCCATGTATTCCCTTGCGGCTGTACCTTGTACTTTCTGTCAGGTGACGTGGAGGCTTCCCGGTGTGTGAGATAATTACTTGGTCATGCCGGCGTAGAGAGAGCTTCTTTTATTGGGTTCATAGTCTAGTAGTATACCTACCACACTGGTAGCATGGTGAAGGTGAACAAAATTACATCCTTGCCTCGGTACCGGTATTGAGACTGGATCATCAGCCCCCAACTTGTGTGAGAGACTGGTAAAGTTGCTCATATAAGCTGAATTGTCCTTTTGCTGGTGTTAATACTGGTAAAAAGTCTGAAGTCCCCACTCGATGGGTATGGATACCGGACTAGAGACGCACACTTCAGAAGCTGTCCTAACGTCGTGTATGTCGAGCTTAGACAACATTACACCCCGTGAGGGAATCCCAAGAGTTTTTAGAATTTGTAACCCTCACATTTAAGTTTTGTAACCTCAATGCCTTGAGAACCCAACAATGATAAGCATTTATTTCCATTAACGTGTGAATAATAATGATTTCCAGTCAAGTGGTTTATTAACCGCCACAGGCGTGGGATTGGGCTCGAAATTTGAATTTTCAGGCCCATTCAATATCACCTTTATGTCAAGCGTCGCTTCTGTTCGTGCGTAAAAGGGTCAAAACGACGACGTCGTTTAAACTTTTAGGAGTTATATTTCTTAGCAAACAACGTTTTACTTCGTCTGTTGGTCGTGCCCCCTCCATACCTATAAAGTGGGGACTTAGGAACTTCTAGAAACCACCTTGCACAACTTAAAAAATCCTAAACAGCTACCTCAAATTAGCGACCACCGACTCCCATCGCTAAATAGCGACCGCTCTATACAAAAAGGGACCAAAAAGATGTTAGCGACTCATTTAGCGACCGATCGAGGACACGGTCGCTACCAATTGTAAACACCGTCGCTAGTATGGTCACTATTTTTTAGCTCCACCTTTTTTTGGTTTCCCGCCAGGGTTTTCTATTGGCGCCAAATAGTAGCGACGGTAAATACCGTCGCTAACGTTCCCTCCAACGCTAGCGACGGGCTAACCACGTCGCTATGGTTTGTACTAGTGACGGAAGTGTCCGTCGTGGCTATTTTTTTGGCCTTATTTTAATTTTAAGAAAGGATTAGTGACGGAATTGTCCTACCGTCACGAATAGTCAGGAGATTAGTGACAGAAGTACTCTGCTGTCGCTATGATTTTTGCCTTCCCTCCATATTTTTTCTTTTAATAATGGAAGGTAGTGACGGTGGGGTGACACCGTCGCTACTGTTTAGGAGGTTAGTGACGGAATTGGCCTACCGTCGCTAATATTCAGGAGAGTAGTGACAGAGTAACTGTGCCGTCGCTATGATTTTCGCCTTCCCTCCATATTTTTTCTTTTAATAATGGAAGGTAGTGACGGTGGGGTGACACCGTCGCTACTATTCAGGAGGTTAGTGACGACATTATCCTACCGTCGCTAATATTCAGGAGATTAGTGACAGAGTAACTGTGCCGTCGCTATGATTTTGCGCCTTCCCTCCATATTTTTTCTTTTAATAATGGAAGGTAGTGACGGTGGGGTGACACTGTCGCTACTATTTAGGAGGTTAGTGACGGAATTGTCCTACCGTCGCTAATATTCAGGAGATTAGTGACGGAGTAACTGTGTCGTCGCTATGATTGTTGTCTTCCCTCCATATTTTTACTTTTAAGAATGGAAGGTAGTGACGGTGGGGTGTCACCGTCGCTACTATTCAGGAGATTAGTGACAGAGTGGTCGTGCCGTCGCTAAGCGTTTTAATTGTAGTGACGTAGTTAGTGACGGGGTGGTAGCCGTCGCTAAGGTTTTAATCTAACTCGACAGCAACCCCTTTCCCTCTCACTTGCCCTAACTTTCCCCTTTCTCTTTGAGCCGCAGTCTCCCTCTCCTCCCTCCCTCCCTTCGTCCGACTTCCTCCCTCCCTCCCTCCGTTCGTCTGACTTCCTCTCTCAGCCGCCCTCTCCCTCTCCTCCCTCCGAACCTTACCATTTTCCCTCTCACTTTCCCTCTCTCACGTCTGCTCCCTTTCTTCCTTCCTCGAACCTCCGTGTGCCATTGCTTCAGGCGACCATTTCTGGCCAGGCAGAGCTGCGACAACGGCCGAGGAGTCTCCGGTGACCACCCCTGTAGCTTTTCCGGCGACTTTTCAACTTTCCGACCAGGTTTTTCACGTCTCTATTTTTCTGTTTTTCGTCTCTGTTTTTCATCTATCTGTTTTTTGTTTGAGATTGTGGGCAACTGACTATTTGTGCAAAATTGAACATATTGAGTAATGTGGTTTGATAATATCAATCTAGTTTTTGCTACTGCTGTTTTCCATAGGACAATTTATTAAAAGCATAGTTGATTTTTCCCCACTGCTCATTCCATGTAAGTTATAAGTTATATCTTAGTTGCAGGATAATGTGAAGTTTGGTACAGTTGACTGGTAGGGTATAATAAGAAAAGTCACTATGAAGAACATTGAATGAATGTTTATAGTTTTTGTTTTCTCTGGGATGGGATTTCATTTGAATGAAATTTGAACTGATTAAGTGGGTATTTTAAAATCATGAATTGCCAATGATTATTGAGTATTGCTTGTTGTGCGTAGCTTGAGTTTATTCAATTTGTTTTTCTCTTTGAGTGAAAATTATCAATTATCAATGTGGAATCTCCTTCATCAGCAGCATACGGGCAAGATGTGCAATTTTGCAGCATATTTCAGTCAGTATGTGTGGTATGCATGCAGTAAGTGGGTAGGGAGAATGCATTGCAAGTTAGTGTAGCTGTGGTCAATTGAATTGCTTTGGCATATGATGTTAGTGGTTCAATTTAATTTTTGCCTATAATTTGCTTGTCATGGTTAGGTGGCCTATGTAGTTTAAATGGCTTTTAATGTGGTATAATGTGCCAAAAAAACAATATTACTTTTTACTGGTCATGATTTAATGTCTCTAATGTTGGAATCAATAAAATGCAGATGCTTAGGATTATAGAAGGTAACTTGGCATTATTTTATCATAGTAAGGGTGCATCTGATAGGGTTCTTCATCATAGCTAGTGTTCCATAAAAGAAATATTTTTATATTTTATTTTAGTGGCTTTCACTTGAAAATATTTGTAATCTTTCACTGTCATTAATGTCGGAGTTTGTGCTAATGCTTATTAATAAACAATTATATACAAGACTATATTGTAGAAAAAAACAATATCCTTTTTAATTGGAAATATTTAGTGTCTTTGATGTTGGAACCAATGAAATGCAGATGTCTAAGAGCTTAGGCAACTTGGCAAAATTATATCATATTAGGGGTGCACCGGATAGAGTTTTTCATTATAGTTAGTGTTTCATAAGGCAAATATTTTTATACATTAATATTTTCACACCCAGCTTTATTTCCATGTTAAGAATCATATTTATTTTCTTATAGTTTCGGAAAAAGGGAAGAAAACTTGTTTCTATTTTATTTGTTACTGGTTCATTTGGGTACCTAGTGTCACCACAGTTTCTTGGTTAGTATCTCACCAAAATTCAACCCAAATGAGAAGATACCAAGGGACTGTAGAGCTTATTTAAGTGAAGTTAATACAGTTTTTCTTTTATTTTTGTAATCTTATGAAGGTCTCCTGGACTGTGTGTCTCTGTTTTTTATGCAAAATTCCCAAGGCTATAATTTTTGGTTACTTCTGGACATAATGACATGGTTATAGCTATCGTTCTCAATCTTATCTCATCGTTGCTTAGGCTTAAATTACACCCTTGGTAAAAAATTCTGGTGCATAAATATCTAATATTTTGGGGATTAAATAGGAAAGGGGACTATATGTATTATAAAATGTGTACAATTAAAAATTAAGGGATGAAATATCAATATATCAAATAATTTAAGGATTAAAATTGTGTAATTAAAAATAATAAAGTTAAAATTAAACATTTGATAAAATTGAAGGATTAAAAATATAATTAAGTTATTACCTTAGCGATTTTATAAATCAGAACTTTAATGTGAAGACCATTATAATTTGATGTGCAAGATTTTTTGCGTCCAATTCCTGAGATATCAACATGTTGATTTGAAATTTATATCTGTGCATGACTCGTAGTAATAACATATATAAAACACAGCAACTACTCAGACGAGGGTGTTTCATCACCGAATTGCAGAAGCTTTGGCTCTTGGATGTGGATTGAAGTTCACAGTGCTTTCTATTTCCATCCATTCAAGTACAAAAGAACCTATCTAGACACTGATATAATATTCCTTTGGTTTTCGGCTGGGGTTATTCAAATTGGGTTGATTATATTGATTAAATAAAGTTGGATATGCTTCAAATGACATGTGGGATAAATACTATCAGCGGATGGATGATTCTTCAAACAAGATTATGATGAATCTAGGCGTAAAACTTGCTTGAGTATGGTTTCTCAAATTTCCATATAGATTGGCAAATATATAACTTCATAAAGTTAATGAAGGTAACGATTTAGGAAAATTTTAACAAATGTAAAGCCTAGATTGACAACCAAAAATACCAAGAATCAAATTAAAAATTTATGTATATAGACCTAAAAGATCAAAAATATATTTTTATGTTAAATTTAATAATCCTAATCAATTGTTCTTACTCATAATATTATATTAACTTTTTTGATAAACAAGCCAAAAGAGGGTGTGATAGTTTTCATAATATCATCATGACATCTCATATTAGAGCCCCTTAAGAAAAGGAATGTAGCTACACTACCATTTAAAATCCACAATACAATCAACTCTTACGCCAGAGACTCCACCCCACTCATTAGGTTGGCAACAATCCACATGGATAGCTTGTTGGCTACCCACATGCATTAGAATCATTATTAAATCTACTACTCTATTTTGAAGTTGGATTGATGATGGAAAGTATAACTACTACTACTGGTGGTTGATGATAGTCACACAGGTGTAGTCATACATGGAAACCAGTTGTAAAGCTAAAAGCTATTACATTATTAGCTATTACATCTTTAGAAACCTCATACATGGAAACCAGTTGAATGTTGGGAACTTTAGTTAACACTGTTAACAATTAACTTTGTCATGCAGACCAACACACTTTACGCGTGGTTCGTGTTCGGCCCTCATCAGCTTTGTCTTCATCGCTATCTCTCTTTCCCAGGTAATCCCCTAACGCTAACTTTCTGGCTATGTGTGTTGTATCTTTTGAAGTGTATGTATGTTGATTGTTGTTTGTTAGTGGAGAGCAGAGCTCATTAGGTGATGGTTTTGTGTGCTGATAACATGATTTTTTATGCATGTGTAATGTTGTTTGTTAGTGGAGAGCAGAGCTCATTAGGCATTGGTTTTGTGTGTTGATAACATGATTTATGATGCATGTGTAATGTTGTTTGTTAGTAGAGAGCAGAGCTCATTAGGCATTGATTTTATGTATTGATAACATGATTTGGTGTTAATAACTCTGAATATCATATACAATGCATATGATATGTTTATTTATCTATAGTGGGAAGTTTTCTGTATGTAACAGGCCGTTTGTAAATTTGGGAAATGTCTAGTTTACAGGGGAGACTCTGCCAAAATTTTGACAGGTTCCCTTTCTTAGGGAACTTAAAAAATGAAACTCAACTTTAATAATGTAGGGTTTAGTCGTGTGTGTAGCCATTAGATTCCCGTTCAAGTTTCAAAACAACCGGTTGATGTACCGTGTTGTGTTGGATCTTGAATTGTCCCGGTTGGACAGTTTGGTATGAATTTGTAACCAGTAGGGCGTAACCCATCAATGTTGTATGTGGTCTATCTTGAGAAGTTGAATGTTCATTTGAAATTTCGGTTAGTGGTGTTTTGTATTGTCCCCAGGGTGCATGTTTGCGTGTGGTGTTTCATACCGTACGTATCTCTGTGTACTCGGGGACCAATGCGAAATGCTGCCGAAATTTCAAATGAACATCAACGACACAAGATAGACCATATACAACATCGATGGGTTACGGATGGTTGCATATTCATCCCGAATGGGATAGGGCCCCACCAATTTGCAACATCAAAGAGATAGAGAGTGATTCACAACCGATAGTCAAATAAAATTTAAATAATTTAAAGTAACAGAAATCGTGCTTGTTAAATATTGTAAATGGAGGTACCGAAAAATCGGCGATGGATGTACAACCGACTAGATCACAGTCGAAGAGTGACTGAGGAGTTTATGATGGGGCTATTGGAGTTCATTCCGTTCGCTACGGCAAACACGCCTGGATTTGAAGCGACTCAGAAGATTCGTTGTCCGTGCTCAAGGTGCAAATGCATGAGTTTTGAATACGCGGATGATGGTCATGTGCCACCTAACTGAGAAAGGGTTCATGGAAACATACCACTGCTGGTATAACCATGGTGAGCAGTTACCGCCTAGACCATCAGACGTAACCGTGCAACAGTCTTACTATGAGGTTGGAGAAAACAGGGATACGTACAACAACATAGAACAAATGGTGATGGATCATGTTGGACCCTCCACCGGGCGTATGCTGGAACATAATGACCAAGCAGGTCATGGAGACTCTGACAATGTAGAGGAGGATCCTAATCCGAAGGTGAAGAGATTTTATGATTTGTTAGCGGCGGCTCATACTCCATTGTGGGACGGGTGCAACAGTCACACTGAGTTATCTGCCTCCCTAGCAGCTTTAAGCCTAAAGGCAGATTATAATCTTTCTGGAGATTGTTTTAATAGGATGGTCAATCTGATGGGTTCCACCATGCCTAGTAATCATAGAATGCCAGCAAACCTGTACCATGCTAAGAAACAAGTGGCAAACTTGGGGTTAGGTTATGTGAAGATAGAGTGTTGTGTTGGTGGATGTATGCTGTTCAGAAATGAATTTGTAGATAAGAGTGTCACAAAATGTCTGCATTGTAATGAGGAACGCTACAAAACCGTTAAAAGGAGAGGGAAGGTAACCCAGACAGCCAGGAAGAAAATGTGGTACTTCCCTATAACACTGCGTCTTCAACGCCTGTATGCCTCATTGTCCACGGCAAAACACATGGGTTGGCATGCTCTGAACCGAACACAAGAGGGGTTTCTTTGCCATCCTTCTGACGGGAAAGCATGGAAGTGTTTGGATGAGCTATATCCGGACTTTTCTGGCGAGCCGCACAATGTAAGACTTGGCTTATGTACTGATGGGTTTAACCCATTCGGTTAATACGGAAGAGCTTACTCTTGTTGGCTAGTCATACTGACCCGATACAATTTGCCTCCTAATATGTGTGTCGCAACCTGGATCGCGACGGCGCGGCGAGAGAGAGAGGAATGGGTGGAATGAAACAGGGAGTCGCCACCAACGTTTTTATCCATAGGAAAAACATTGGAAAAAAACTAGGTTCAGTAAAGCACTGGTTAAAAATTGAGATTCAAGTTCGGGAGTCGGTTACGAGTAGGGAAGGTATTAACACCCTACATCGCCTGTCAAAAACAGTACCAAGATTGAAAACGCGTGACATAAATAGCCTTACAAAAGATATTTTATTTCTTCCCTTTTATTGTTGTATCTTTTTTATTTAAAAATGACGGAATGGAGTGAGAGAATTTGCACAAACATAGAGTGTCGAAGCGAGGTTAACGGGACGTTTCATCTGAATTAAACTCGACTTCGATATGAGACAGAGAGGGGAAAAGAATGCTAATAAGGCGTCACGCCTAAATTATACATCCTCGAGTAAAAAGGATAGGGATAGGAAAGAGATAAGCGGGACGTCTTGTCCTAAGTATCCCTTCCCTATGAATTGTGGCGAGGTTTGAACAAAAAACTAGGGGGAAATCAACAAGACGTCACGTCTAAATTGATTTTCACGGAAGTAACCAAAAAAAGAACATTTATGAAAGAAACATGAAAGTAAGGGAATAAATCAGCAAAAAGGAATAAGAAAGATGGGCCCGACAGGAATTGAAGTCCTGCTCCTACGTATTCTTGAATTATCAAGAAATCAGGGTTACGTAGTTCTGAATGTTGTTTTTTAGGAAAAGACTTGGGAGATGATGATGGATGTCACTGAGGTGGGGAACTCGTACAAGGCGAAGTTCTTCGCACGTGTACGAATCCTAAAGAGGTTGTGTAGACGGGAGTGCTCCCGTACGACACTGTTTAAAAATGATTTGTTTTTTTTTATTGATTTTTATTTAGATTTGAAAGAAAACATAGGAAGCATTTATTTCCCTTTATTATATTTTACTATGAAACGAATGGAAAAAGGTAGTAGAAGCTACAAAAGAGAAAGGGAAACAATAAATTCTGAAAACAGAGGAAAAATGAGTGAAAACCGAGTGGGAGAAGAGAAAAACCGAGTGAAAATGGCAAAAACCGAGTGAAAATTACAAAAAACGAGTGGAAATAGCAGAAACCGATTGAGACAGAGGAAAAACCAAGTAAAAATGGTAAAACCGAGTGATGAAAGCAGAAAATCGAGTGAGGACAAGGAAAAACGAGTGAAAATGAGGAAACCGAGTGGAAATAGCAGAAACCGAGTGAGAGCAGTAGCTTACCGAGTGAGAAGTGATTTACCGAGTGAGACAGTGAGAAGAGGGACGATGTTGGAGTTGAGTGGAGTGAGGAGATTGGATTTGGTGTACTTGAGGGGGGTACTGGGCGGTGTGTAAGAGGAATTGGGACGGTGTGTAGGTGAAGGGATGAGGAGGTCGGTTTTGATGAGGACGGTTGGCTGGGCGGTGTTGGCTGAGAGGAATAAAGTGCTGGGCGGTGTTGTGTTGAGGGGAGAGGACAGTGTGGCTGAGAGGTATGAAGTAATGGGCAGTGTTGTGTTGAGGGGAGAGGACGGTCTGTAGGTTGATGGAGACAGGAAGGAGGTACAGGGTTGGCTGATGAAGAGAGGAAGGAGGAGAAAGGAATGGTGAGGGTGCTGGATGCGTAGAATGTGTGCGTATCTGTGTGTGTATGTATCTGTAAGGGCTGAAAGCTTCAGCCCCTTGCCTATTTATAGGCTGGTTTGAGTGGAAGGCCAGCTCAGGCTTCCAATTCCGAGTGGAATGCCAGCTCAGGCCTCCACTCAGAGTGAAGTGGGGGACAACGGCTGGGTGGGAATTTTTAATTCCCCCCACTTCCACCCCTGTTTGCCACTTGTCTGCCACCCCCAGGATTCCTGGATCCACTTGGGTGGTGGAATCCAAGTCAGCACGGTCTAACAGGGGGACCTGGTGGGAATCCGAGTGAGAATGGAAGAATTCTGAGTGAGAATTATGGAAATCCGAGTGAAAATGTTGGAAATCCGAGTGTAAATGACTCGGATCACCCTCTTAGTCAATTCTGAGTGGGAAAAGGGGAAAAATCCGACTGGGAAAAGGCCCCTTTTATGCTAAAGAAATCATGTTTGTGTTGGGCAATTAAAGAAATTGAGTCAGAACCGAGTGAAAACTGACTCGGATTCCATCTCCTCTCCACAATCCGAGTGACCAATGACTCGGAACCGACTGAAATAGGTGAAGTGTGACTCGGAGATGAGAGAAAGATGACTCGGGAACGGGTAAAAAGTGGCTCGGTGAAGGTTTGAAGTATGGTGGAAATGGGGGCTCAGAATTGATTGGCCAAAAGGACTCGGGAAAGGTGGCTGACTGACTGAAGTGTCACTCGGAAACCGATTGGAAATTGGCTCAGGAGTGGGTGAGAAAAGAATGACACGGAACCGACTGAAAATGGGTCGGAAATCGAGTGAAATGACTCATTCGGTGTTGACTGGAAATGCTTCACTCGGTTCTGACTAAGAAGCAGCTCTCGGTTCTGATTGAAGGGGCAACACTCAGAATTCTTTTCAGCTCGGATGTATTTCTGATTGAAGCATCCACTCGGATTTTCTTCAAAAGTGATATAGAACTTCACTGCTTGAAGGATCAACTCGGAACCGACCTTGTGAGCTCTTAATCCGAATGGAATTTGGGCACTTTCACTCGGATTTTGCCTATCTTCTACTCAGAAATTGGAAGTTTGGCTATTTTAATTCGGATCTCCTTCCAACCGAGTGATACTCACTCGGATTTACATCTAATCTGAGTCATCCTGTTCAGATTTAAACTCAACAGGTCATACTCCACTCGGATTGGTCCATTTTTGAGTCATTATTCGGATTTCCCACCCAACAGGTCATACTCCACTCGGACATGCCCAAATCTGAGTAGTTTCACTCGGATTGTCTCTGTTCTGAGTAATTTCACTCGGATTTGATCCAACAGGAGCATATTCCACTCGGATTTGACTCATTCTGAGTGATGCCACTCGGATTCATCTTCAACAGGGGAGTTTTTCCTTCGGAAACGACTCATTCTGAGTGATTCCACTCGGATTTCATCATTTTTGAGTCATTCCACTCGGAAATGCTTCATTTTGACTCAGATTTAACCATTTTTGAGTTTTTTCACTCGGATTTATCTCCACCAGGGCAGTATTTCACTCGGAAATGCTTTAACCTGAGTCATCCTGTTCAGATGTGATCATTTTTGAGTCATTCCAATCGGATTTGCCTCCAACAGGGCTGTATTTCACTTGGAAAAGCTTTATGCTGAGTTATTTCGCTCGGTTCTGATTATTTTGGAGCCATTCTATTCGAATTTGACCATTCTGAATTAGAATTTAGTATAAAAAGATTCATTCCACTTGGACCGGACCAAAAGAGGTGTTCACAGATGCCCCTCTTTACTTCTTTTTCACAAAAGAAACACGAAGCTTCTGTGTTTTTGAAGTGAAAAGGAAGTAAAGATATGAACACCGATGTAGGGGGCCAAGTGGGACCTCTTGATCGGTATAGCGACTGATGGTGTGGGTAATCACGAGTCAGTGTGACTTTTCTTTTTCTTAAAACGAGCATTCTCCACTTCTGTTTCTCTTCTTCTCTTCTTCTTCTTTCTTCTTTTCTTTTTTTTGTTGTTTTTTTTTTTGAATGGACAGGGAAAAATTGTCTTTTAGTTAACGGGAGGTAATGAGGTCAGGATTGACCCCCAGTAGACTGGAAAGTAAAGGTTGCCCTCGTAGGCGATTGAAAAGTAAAGGGTACCTCGATAGGTGGCTGGAAAATAAAGGATGCCTTGATAGGCGACTGGAAGATAAAGGGTGCCTTGATAGGCGATTGGAAGATAAAGGATGCCTTGATAGGCGGCTGGAAAATAAAGGATGCCTTGATAGGCGACTGGAAGATAAAGGATGCCTTGATAGGCGGCTGGAAAATAAAGGATGCCTTGATAGGCGACTGGAGGATAAAGGATGCCTTGATAGGCGGCTGGAAAATAAAGAATGCCTTGATAGGCGACTGGAAGATAAAGGATGCCTTGATAGGCGGCTGGAAAATAAAGGATGCCTTGATAGGCGACTGAAAGATAAAGGATGCCTTGATAGGTGGCTGGAAAATAAAGGATGCCTTGATAGGCGACTGGAAGATAAAGGATGCCTTGATAGGCGGCTGGAAAATAAAGGATGCCTTGATAGGCGACTGGAAGATAAAGGATGCCTTGATAGGCGGCTGGAAAAATAAAGGATGCCTTGATAGGCGACTGGAAAATAAAGGATGCCTTGATAGGTGGCTGGAAAGGTAAAGGATGCCTTGATAGGCGGCTGGAAAATAAAGGATGCCTTGATAGGCGACTGGAAAATAAAGGATGCCTTGATAGGCGACTGGAAGATAAAGGATGCCTTGATAGGCGACTGAAAAATAAAGGATGCCTTGATAGGCGACTGGAAGATAAAGGATGCCTTGATAGGCGGCTGGAAAATAAAGGATGCCTTGATAGGCGACTGGAAGATAAAGGATGCCTTGATAGGCGACTGGAAGATAAAGGATGCCTTGATAGGCGGCTGGAAAATAAAGGATGCCTTGATAGGCGACTGGAAAATAAAGGATGCCTTGATAGGCGACTGGAAGATAAAGGATGCCTTGATAGGCGGCTGGAAAATAAAGGATGCCTTGATAGGCGACTGGAAGATAAAGGATGCCTTGATAGGCGGTTGGAAAATAAAGGATGCCTTGATAGGCGACTGGAAGATAAAAGGGGTGCCTGAATAGGCGGCTGGAAAATAAAGGATGCCTTGATAGGCGAACAGACGGGAAAGAATGCCTGAATAGGCGAATGGAAAGTAAAGATTGGGGGGAGCCAACAGGACGTCTCGTCTGAATTAACTCACTGTTGGCATGAAATGTAAAGGTTGGGGGGAGCTAACAGGACGTCTCGTCCAAATTAACTCACTGCTGGCAGGAAGTGCAAAGGTTGGGGAAGCTAACAGGACGTCTCATCCAACCTTCACTTACTGAACTTCAGGGTTCATGGCGATGCCCCAGTTTGACATAATTGAAGTTTCTTGGGGAATTGCCCCTTGACTGGAACAGAAGAAACCTGGGGAGATGCCCCCCAGTTTGAAATGGTTTAAAGGAATCTTGGGGAAAGGCCAGAATAAAAGAAATCTGGGGAGATGCCCCAGTTTGAAGGTTCTTGAAAGAATCTCGGGGAATCATCCCCTGTGACAGTAGGAGGAGAGACATGGGGAATCGCCCCCTTGATTGCGAACGGAGAAACATGGGGTGATGCCCCGGTTTGACATGATTTTAGAGAATCTTGGGGAATCGTCCCCTTGACGGTAAGAGGAGGAACATGGGGAATCGTCTCCTCGATTGAGAAAGGAGAAACATAGTGTGATGCCCCAGTTTGACATGATTGGAGGGATTCTTGGAAATTGGCTAGAACAAAAGAAATCTGGGGAGATGCCCTAGTTTGGAGGTGATTTGAAGGTTGTTGGGGAACTACCCCTTGAATGAACAAAAGAAATCTGGGGAGATGCCCCAGTTTGAGTTGTTTAGGAAATGTATTTCTACTAGAGGAGGATTGATGGTTCGGGGTACTGCCTCTTTAGGCGAAAGAGAATGAACCTGGGGTGATGCCCCAATTTGAACTATTTGCTTTGAAACCTCAGGGAGCTGCCCCTTGAGCAAGAAGGAAATGATTCTAGGGTGATGCCCTAGTTCGATTTGTCTGGGAAGTGTAATTCCACTGGAGAAGGATTGATGGCTTGAACATCACTCCTAGATTGGGAAGGTAAAATTTGGGGTCCGCCTAGTATGTGTAGATTTACCGAGAAAAACGTGCTGGGGCTCTGATGAGTGCCTATTTTATGATTAAATTCATGGCTCAATTAGAACCATTTTTTGAATAACTTAACAAAATTGATAAATAATTGAGCATGATTTTGATCATAAAGGGAGTATTAAGAAAAGAAGCTTGAAATTTGAAAATCAGTGAACAAAGTGACAAAAGCCTTGAAGAAACAAAGAGCATCAAGCAAAGGACACTCGAGCGTGGTACACTACACGCCTGAGCGTGAAGGAAACAAAAGCCTACGTTGCCCATGCACCCAAGTGAAACAATGAGGAACACACCAACAGCCCCTCACGCTTGAGCGTGAGCCCGAGCTCGCTCAAGCGTGACTTCATGCATGACTGGCGCTCAAGCGTGGAACCATGGAGCTCAAAGCGTGACTGAATTGAATTAAGGAACAGCATCAGGGGCATCTCACGCTCAAGCGTGATAAGGAGCCGCTTGGGCATGACCTCGATCCCGCTTGAGCGTGGAACACATCTGTGGGGATACTTAAAGCGTAAACATGTCCAGCTTGAAGCGAAGGATTAAGCATATGCTGAACAAAGGAACCACGCTTAAGCGTGGACAAGGAAGCTCAAGCGCAAGACTATTAAAAAGCTTCAGAGCCCTTCACGCTTGAGCGTGACCATCAAGCTCAAGCGTGACTCACATAGCGTGGGCTTCTTAATTCTTTATTCACCCGTAATACGATGCAAACTCATACTCATCCACTTTCTGCTGTTTCCACCAGTCTCTGAAAGATGCCGCATGGGTTCTACGCAAGTGGGTAAGAGAAGCTAAGCCAAAAACTCCTATAAAGCAAGCTGCAAACAGGGCATCAGGATCATCAATCTCCTATCACATCATACATCAGATTCATCCTCTGTATTTCATTCATACTTTCCATTATTTCCTGTATTCACTCTGTTGATAGTGAAAATGCAAGGCATGAGTAGCTAAATCTCCCTTATGGGATTGGCTGTAATCCATTCAACACTGAAGTAATGCTGTTGTAAGTTTTTATTGAGTAATGAGATTTGATAAGTTTCTGTATTTTCTTCTGTGTTTAATGCCTGAAAATACTTGATCACTATTTTCTTGTTCTGAGTTTTCTCAAGTATGCTGGGAAGTGACTTTTGAAAGCAGAATCTGAAAGAAATACTTGTTGTGAGTAGGTAGCCAGGGATGGCGTCTAACGCAATAAACGTCAAAACAATCGATCGATAATGCTGGAATGATTTCCAAAGTGACTGAGGGATCAGCGGTTTGAAAATCATTCTTATGAATTTTGTAGTCGAGGGATCGATACAAATGACTTTGATTGTGACGTAGAACTTATCTTTTCGATTTCCTTATATGAAAACTTATGCAGCTTACAGAGGTGAAGATGTGATGAAGCCAATCCCTGTTTTACAAAACTGAATTTTCCAACCTCATTTACTGTTATCTTTTGCAAGTGCTATTCTCTGTTATTTACTGTTTCTCATTCAATATCATTCATAACAAATCCAACCAAAAACTTTCTGCCAAATCAATTCAAGACTAAGATTTTCATTCTTACACCTCCTCAGTGGAACGACATCTATACTTTACTACAACCTCTGTGTTTAAACTTGGCACATCCATTCCATTGAGTTCATATTGATTCTCTTTCAGCATAAGCAAAACATTTATCAAGTTTTGGCGCCGCAGCCGGGGAGGTGATTTGAGTTTGAATATCTTTAGCATTGAATTGACAAGACAGTGTAAATAAATTTGTTTGCAATTTGTTTTTATTTTTTTTAGTAACCTTGCTACTTTGAGTTCTTGATTTATGATCTTGAGAGGACAGGGTACAAAAGAACAACTTGCATTTGATCCTGAGATAGACAGGTTCCTCAAGAAAATCAAGAAAGCCAAGCAGAACTTCCACGTAGGACAAACTTCCTCTGATACAATGGATGACAACAGCAATAATCAAAATCCACCAAGGAGAACACTTGGAGACTATGCTTTACAGCAAGGGCCAAGACATTTCTCAAGCATTGCAGTTCCAAACACTGTCAGAGCATTAGAAATGAAACCAGCATTTCTTAGTTTGATTAGTTCACACCAATTTACTGGAATGTCAAGTGAAGATCCATATACTCACTTGGCCACATTCTATGAATTGGTTGGAACCATGGGATTTAACCAAGATGTTATTGATTCTGCATATTTAAGACTATTTCCTTTTTCTTTAGCAGGAAAAGCAAAGGAGTGGTTACAATCTCATCCAAATCAAAGTTTGAATAGCTGGAACATAGTTGAAGAAAAATTTCTACAAAGGTTCTTTCCTCCATCTAGATTCATCAAGGCCAAATCAGATATTACAACATTTAGACAAGGCCAAGATGAACCTTTTTGTGAGGCATGGGAACGCTTTAAATCACTGCTCAGAAAATGCCCAAACCATGGACTTGAAGATATTGCACAACTTAATATTTTTTACAGTGGTTTAAGGGCTGACACTAAAATGATTTTAGATGCAGCAGCAGGAGGAACAATGATGACAGTGGATGCTGACCAAGCCACAAGGATAATAGAAGCTTTATCCTCAACAGACTACCAAGCTCAACATGATCGTCAGCAAGTTCAAAGGAAAGGAGTTCTTGACTTAAACACCACAGATGCCATCTTAGCACAGAACAAAATTCTGACCCAACAATTAGAAGCATTGACCAAAAAGATAGCCAATCTTCCACAACAATTACATGCAGTACAATCATCACAACCAGGACAACAACAAATGCCTGCAACATGTAACTTTTGTGGAGGAGATCATCTCAATGAGAATTATGGCTCACAAGAAGAAACTGTATACTTCATGAACAACCAAGGAAGGTCTGGTAATTTCAATTCAAATTTTTCTAACCAACCGTTTCAGGGATGGAGAAGTAACCAAAACCAAGGATGGAAGCAAGAGCCCAGCTCTTCAAATAAACCATATCAAAATAATGGTCCTACTTTGGTGGAGAGAACTTCTAGATTAGAGGACACCTTGGAAAAATTTATGCAAACTTCTTTAGCAAGTCAAAAGAACAATGAGGCATCACTTAGGAACTTGGAAACACAATTGGGACAACTAGCCCAACAACTTGCTGAAAAACAGAAGCCTCAGTATGGAGCAAACACTGAAACAAACCCAATAGAGCATTGCAAGGCTGTAACCACACTGACTGAGGAAATAACTGAGGAAGAAGATGGACATGATGCTATCACACATGAAGCAGTACCTTATAACACCAAAGATCCAGGGAGTTTTTCTATTCCCGTTACTATTGGAAATCTTTCAAAAAGTAAAGCTTTATTAGATCTTGGTGCTAGTGTAAATTTGATGCCATTATCCACACTTAAAAGTATAGGGGATTTTTTAGTGAAGCCAACAAACATGACTTTAAAAATGGCAGATCAATCAATAAAAACCCCTTATGGTATTGCTGAAAATATTGAGGTCAAAGTTGATAAATTTGAATTTCATGAGAACTTTGTTGTCATAGATATGGAGGAAGATTCTGAAGTTCCTCTAATACTGGGGAGACCATTCTTGAAAGCAGCCAAAGCCATCATAGATGTGGATGACAGAAAAGTAAAAATTCGAGTGCAAAAAGAACAAGCTGATTTTGCTATTGAAGGTGCACTTGAAAAACAGAAAGGAAGAAAGCCAAGGCCTGACGTAGGCAAGAAAGTGGAAAAACTCAACACTCTCATTCACCAGCTCCATGACCCAACTTAAAAAAAAAAATCAGGCGTCAAGCTAATGACGTTAAACAAGCGCTTATTGGGAGGCAACCCAATCTTTTATTTTTCTTTTCTGTTGATTTTACTTTAAGTAAATTTTATCCTAAGATTGAATTTTTCTTTTACTTTTCAGGCAGCTCATCAAATTCATCCCACTCATTATCTGAAAGCAAGTTTACAAGCCACATTGTTTAGCCTGGGGACAGGCCTTCTTTCTTAGGAGGGGTGAGACTTCATAGACTAAACCAGGACCACCCTCACAAGGGCCTCCAGCAAGGAAACATGAGACAGGGGATGACTCTTCTAAGGATGAGTGATGAGTTTACTGCTTTAGTTTTTATTGCTTTAGTTTACTTTCAGTTAGTCTTGTCTAACATTACTGCAGCATGCTTTGAAAATTTTTAAAAATTTTGATGCTTTTGGTTGATTGTTTGGATATACCATTACATGCTTGCAGTTGTACCAATTTTGAAAACCCCAACCAAAGATTTTACTTTTTGAACAAGAAAAGTTTCTAAGCAACAGAATGTTTTTAGGCAATAACACTGATTCTTTTTTTTGGCAAAATGACTTAATTAAGAACCAAGGAACTGGAATGCATGTATTGTTGCTTGATTACATGACGTGAACCCTTTTCTGTTAGAATAAGGAAGTAAGCCTGATATCTTGATGAGAAGTGAGAAAATCTAAACACTTGAGAGCCTCATTTGAATTTGTTAAATTGGCATTGACTGATTTTCTAATTAAACCTTTTTCTTAAGAAACAAGCAAGGAAATGATAAGGCAATTTTGAAAACATAGTTAGCCAAGAGCCAAAAAGCTACCTCGATAAAAAGATCCGATTTTTTCGCAGCCCATCTTTGAGCCATAAAAGCATGAAAATTTTTCTCTGCCCTGAGCTAAGCATAAAAGCAAAAATTCTACCTCACCTGCATGTTCATCTTGAAAAAGAGCATAAAATAATTTTCTCAAAAGAAGATAAAACAAATGGAGGCAGTAGAAGAAAATGCAGAAAGAATAAGTAAGCTCTCCAAAGATTGTATAAAAGAGCTGGAGTAAAACAAAAGAAAATTCTGAAGTTTCAATGCAGAGAAGGAGCCTTCTAAATTAACCAAAAACACTTATGCTCTTCTTTAAAACATGCGTTTTGAAACCCAGAAAAACCAAAGTTTCTTGTTAACCCAGCCTCATTACACCCTTAAAAGACCTTCTGATCCTTGCTATTCATTTGAATTTTGGTTTTACTAGAAATGACGGGCAATGTTAACAGAACAGTTCTACTGATGGATGAGCGAAACAGACACATGGTAAGAAATAATGAGAAATTCTATATTCTTACAGCAATGGGTTACATGCTTTATGAATAAGGTAATGGTGCATTACATTTTAAGGAATTGGTATTAAGAAAATCATTTGTCTAGACATTAACTCAGATTATTGCCTTTTAAACTTTTGTCTGCAACAGAAACTCAGATTTTTGAAATGCTTGTTTCCCTTTCCAAATCTTCTTTTTACTTGAGGACAAGCAAAAATCTAGGTTGGGGAGAGTTTGATGAGTGCCTATTTTATGATTAAATTCATGGCTCAATTAGAACCATTTTTTGAATAACTTAACAAAATTGATAAATAATTGAGCATGATTTTGATCATAAAGGGAGTATTAAGAAAAGAAGCTTGAAATTTGAAAATCAGTGAACAAAGTGACAAAAGCCTTGAAGAAACAAAGAGCATCAAGCAAAGGACACTCAAGCGTGGTACACTACACGCCTGAGCGTGAAGGAAACAAAAGCCTACGTTGCCCATGCACCCAAGTGAAACAATGAGGAACACACCAACAGCCCCTCACGCTTGAGCGTGAGCCCGAGCTCGCTCAAGCGTGACTTCATGCATGACTGGCGCTCAAGCGTGGAACCATGGAGCTCAAAGCGTGACTAAATTGAATTAAGGAACAGCATCAGGGGCATCTCACGCTCAAGCGTGATAAGGAGCCGCTTGGGCGTGACCTCGATCCCGCTTGAGCGTGGCTTGAGCGTGGAACACATCTGTGGGGATAGAGGAGCTCGCTTAAAGCGTAAACATGTCCAGCTTGAAGCGAAGGATCAAGCATATGCTGAACAAAGGAACCACGCTTAAGCGTGGACAAGGAAGCTCAAGCGCAAGACTATTAAAAAGCTTCAGAGCCCTTCACGCTTGAGCGTGACCATCAAGCTCAAGCGTGACTCACACAGCGTGGGCTTCTTAATTCTTTATTTACCCGTAATGCGATGCAAACTCATCCACTTTCTGCTGTTTCCACCAGTCTCTGAAAGATGCCGCATGGGTTCTACGCAAGTGGGTAAGAGAAGCTAAGCCAAAAACTCCTATAAAGCAAGCTGCAAACAGGGCATCAGGATCATCAATCTCCTATCACATCATACATCAGATTCATCCTCTGTATTTCATTCATACTTTCCATTATTTCCTGTATTCACTCTGTTGATAGTGAAAATGCAAGGCATGAGTAGCTAAATTTCCCTTATGGGATTGGCTGTAATCCATTCAACACTGAAGTAATGCTGTTGTAAGTTTTTATTGAGTAATGAGATTTGATAAGTTTTTGTATTTCCTTCTGTGTTTAATGCCTGAAAATACTTGATCACTATTTTCTTGTTCTGAGTTTTCTCAAGTATGCTGGGAAGTGACTTTTGAAAGCAGAATCTGAAAGAAATACTTGTTGTGAGTAGGTAGCCAGGGATGGCGTCTAACGCAATAAACGTCAAAACAATCGATCGATAATGCTGGAATGATTTCCAAAGTGACTGAGGGATCAGCGGTTTGAAAATCATTCTTATGAATTTTGTAGTCGAGGGATCGATACAAATGACTTTGATTGTGACGTAGAACTTATCTTTTCGATTTCCTTATATGAAAACTTATGCAGCTTACAGAGGTGAAGATGTGATGAAGCCAATCCCTGTTTTACAAAACTGAATTTTCCAACCTCATTTACTGTTATCTTTTGCAAGTGCTATTCTCTGTTATTTACTGTTTCTCATTCAATATCATTCATAACAAATCCAACCAAAAACTTTCTGCCAAATCAATTCAAGACTAAGATTTTCATTCTTACACCTCCTCAGTGGAACGACATCTATACTTTACTACAACCTCTGTGTTTAAACTTGGCACATCCATTCCATTGAGTTCATATTGATTCTCTTTCAGCATAAGCAAAACATTTATCAGGCTCTTTGGGGAGAATTCTTCTTGCTTGACTGTTGGAGTGTATCAAGTAGATTCCCCGGAAGGGAGTTTGAAAAGTGTCAGCTTTGGCAGTTGAGGAGAAGACTTCAAGAAGTGCCAACTTTGGTGATTTGGGGAAGGGCTTTGAGGAGTGCCAACTTTGGCGACTAAGGAGGAGACTTTAATGATCCTAGTTTTGGCAGCTGAGGTTCCATTAAGGAAAAGGTCTTGATTGAGGCGTTAGAGCTTGACATGACTGTCCGTTATAATAACCTGCAGAAAAAAAAGGTAAGTAGTGCAAAGATACATTCAAAAAACTGGGTAGGTCCTGTGAACCCGCGGCCCTTAAGATAACTCATGGGCAGAGGAGATTCAAAGGGGCGATCATAGCTTTGAAGCGCATGCCTGGCTGAGTCCTTGTGATGATTGTCTAAGATGAGGTCAAGTAGTGGGAGTGTCTTGTCCCTTACGACTTTAAATGTTCACCATTCTTTCATTTATTTTTATAAAAAAAAACACAATGTTTTAGCAGATCAATGCAATTCATAACGCGTATCGAAAAAGGGATAAATTTTATTCATGTAGGTCAAACAGAATACAGAGAATGGACAACAGGAAAAATACAGGGGATGAAGTGAAGCCTCGTAGGACAGGTCAAGGCCAAGGGAAATAGGAAAGGTTCAAAGATCCTCCAGTGAAATCCTGAGACTAGCGAGAACCTTAATCCCACGTCACAACCTCAAGTATCTCGCTCAATTCTGCCTTTGAGAGGGTAGCTTGCCCATGTACCTGATGCCTCAGTTTACATGTTTTGCATTGGGAGCTTTAGCTACTCTGCCAAAATCTTGACCCTAATTTTTACCTGAGCCGCCTTTTCAGGTTTTCGACTCACCTGGTTGCTCTAACTTTTGCCTAGGCCGCCTTTTTAGGTTTTCAGCCTAGCGAGCTTCTCATCTTCTTGTTTATTTTTGGCTGCATCCTTCACAGTAAAAAGTTGAAACAGATCACACTCCAGTTGAGTCTGCCTAACTTTTTCCGAATTTTAGTTTGATCCTTTGAGGAGCTGATGTTACCTCAAATAAGAGAGTTTTCTCCTATGCTATGTATCCAAGGAAACATTGGTGAGTCTTTTGGCATCGATGAGAGGGGGTTAATTCGAGTCATCATTTTGGCCTTTATATATTTTTTTTGATTTTTTGATTGATTTTTTTTTTTGCCCCTTTTTTCTTTTTTTTTGTTTTTGTTTTTGTTTTGTGTTTTTTTTAACCCCCTTAATGACGTAATGACTCAATTTGACAGACTATTTCCTTGGCTATATAGGCATAAGGAATGGCGTACTCTTTGAGATGTTGATGATGACAAGAATGCGAGTTCTTGGCCTGACGACATTTATTCCCCTTATACAGAAAATGACAGCTTGCTCGAGGATCTGGACGTAACCAGCTTTCCCTGCTTGGTATGTGCATTGGACTTCAAGCTTGACTTCTACTTTTCATTTTTTCATTTTTTTATTATTTTTTTTTGAATTTTTTTGGCCAAGTCTCCCTTGACTGTATCTGCATTTAAGGCATTAGCAATTTTCCCCTATTTATACTGGTAACTGTTGTGGTTTTCTTAGTTGACTGGCCTACCACTTGTCCGATTCGGGACTTGGCAATGTTATCATTCACATAGATTATTTCCACGTCCTGAAACAATATTACTAATGTCTTTTGATATATTGCCCCGTGACTCCTTCAGTCATTCTTGGCTCAGGGGTATTCCCTGACCTCTTGTCCTAACAATCTGGTTAACTTGTGTGGTGACTCACAAGCTTTCCTACCTTCTTCGTCAGCATAATCGACCGGGTAGTTGAGGTCGTAAAATGGGATTGTGATTTCATTAGTCTCAAGAGGATCATTTTTGGATCTGCAATTTTAGCGCTTTATGGCAAGAGATAAAAATGGAAAGAAAAAAGAGGAACAAACAAATAAAGACAATGGATGAAAGAAAGGATAAAGGAATGAGAAAAATCTTTTTAGAATTTCGATACACATTTATTGATTGACTGGTAAAACAAGTTTTTTCGCCTTTATTACATGGAAAGTCCCAAAGCCTTAGGCATAGCAGAGGGATAAACAAGACTTTTAAGGCAGTGACAGATTACTTTGGTGAATCATTTAAAATCGTAGGGAGTTCGACAGCTTCCCAGTTACTGATCTCTCGTCCCGGCGGGCAAGCGGCCACCCAAATCAGCATTATCATCAAAAACCATTTCCAACATCTGTCACCACGGCATTAACTCCTGAACCTTCGTGATTAGGCAGGGGATTTACGGTCACATTAGGGCTTCCTTCTTGAAAACTAATCCACTCGGCTTTGATCAAATCTCTCACTTTATATTTCAAAGCCATGCAATTTTCTGTGGAGTGCCCTGGTGCTCCTGCATGGTAATCACAATGAGCGTTCGGGTCATACCCCCTCGGGTAAGGAGGTTGCAACGGCCTCATGGGGCATGGAGCTATCATTCCCCTCTCAACGAGGACTGGAAGAAGTTCGGCATATGTTATGGGAATTGGATCGAACTGCATAGGGGTGCGCTCGTTGTTGGGATTCCTTGGGTTCTGATTATGATTGGGTGGTCGAGCCACTTACTGCGGGTGATGATATGGCATGGGTTGCGGCATTGGCGCTTTTACCATGGGCGGGCGAAAGTGAGGAGTATGAGCTGTTGGGCAACTAGTGGCTGCGACCACATAAGGATTGGGAGCTTGAATTATAGTAGGAAAGAATGGTCTTGGCGAAGGCGTCTTTTGATTAGAAGAGATGGAATTAGTTTCTCCATCCCTTTTCCCAGGTGCCGGCTTTCTTGTCATGCTTGCCCCAGACGAGCCCTGAGTGAGCTTACCCGTTTGTATTCCACTCTCCACTCTTTCCCCAATAGTCACGATGTCGGAGAAGTTGACTGAAACACTACCAATCATCTTGCCGTAGAAAGGTGATGGGAGCGTGTCGATAAACATCTCGACTATTTCTTTTTCTGACAATGGGGGATCCACTTGCGCCGCTGTCTCTCTCCATCGTTGAGCATACTCCTTGAACATTTCACTGTCATTCTTCACCATATTTTGTAAATGAACCCTGTTGGGTGCCATATCCATGTTATACTTGTATTGTCTAAGGAAAGCATCTGCCAGGTCTTTCCAACAACGGATACGGTTCCGATCAAGGTGAGCATACCATGTAAGAGCAGCTCCTGCTAGACTATCTTGGAAGCAGTGGATCAATAGTTGGTCATTAGAAGAGTAAGATGCCATCTTTTGACAGTACATCGTGAGATGATTCTTAGGACAAGTCATTCCCCGATACTTGTCAAAGTCTGGCATCTTGAATTTGGGCGAGAGGATAACATCTGTGACTAAACATAGCTCCGAAGCATCTATTAGTCCAAAACCTCCGGTGCCTTCCATCATTCTTAAACGCTCTTCTAAGATCTCTATCCTTTCTCTTCGAGGAGCCGCGACCGCGCGGGTTGTATCTTGGAGGTTGGTCCCATAAGGGGTTCCGTATCCATACGGATAGCCGAATGACTGGTTGTACGGAGGCAACACATGGGACTGGTTTACTAGGCCTATATTTGGTGAGGGGCCTTGAGGATGGGCCACAACATAAGTCGGCTGGGTTATCTGGGCTTGTGTATTTTGGGCTTGGGCGTTGTAGGTTGGCTGGGCCATCGGGGCTTGTGTGTTTTGGGTTTGGTCATGGGCTTGCGTGTTTTGGGTTTGGTAGGTTTGTGGGTCATGGGCTTGCGTGCTTTGGGTTTGGTGGAGTGGTGGGATATTTGGTTGTGTGGGGTATGAAGCATGAGGATTTACCGCTTGCTGGTTGTGGGCGTCTTGTTGGTTGGCGAGCGGGGGATAGTACCCCAGGGGTAGGCCATAAAGTGGAAAGGGTACTGGGTTGCCGTCTAGACCGACAAATGTATGCTGTGCGTAAGACTGGCCGTAAGGTGGCTGGGTCTCAATGACAGGGTTAGGTCTCCCGACATGAATGGTGAGAGGGGGTGTCGTTGTGTTAGGGAGTTGGGTTCTTGCTGGGTCAGAACCAAGGGGAGGTGGCGCAGTGGCAGGCTGCTGTTGGGCATCCTCAACACCTGCAGAGGAGCCTCCTTCGGTAAGTTTCTTTTCTAAGAGTTTAGTTAACTCCGCGACTCGCTCTTTCAGCTGATCGAACTCGGTTCTAAAGTTTCCTTCAATAGCTTCTGCCTCAGCCATGAGTTTCTTTTGGAGCTGGGTCTGGTAAGGATGCCTACCCGTGACGTTGGTGTCTTTTTTTTGTTTTTAAAAAAAGAAGAAGAAAAAAAATGTTAGGCGGAAATAGAAAGAAGGAAAATGTTGTAGGAAACAATCACAGACTTTGGCGAGTATCCTTTGACCATTCCTTAGAACTTATCATTCAAAAGTACTAGGTATGGTAATCATAGAAATTAATATGGGATAATTGTGAAGACAGAAGAAATCTTTCATCCTGAGGCGGGAGCTTCTAGCTCAGACATCTTCTTCGGGCAATTACAACCCTTATTTCTTAAGTTTAATCCCATGTCAATTTCCATAGATACTCAAAGGGTACACGACCAAAAGAGGATTATCTATTCACCCGAAGAATACTGCGTGTTTCAAAACGAGTCATTATTTCAATAACTCAGTAAATCTGCGGGTGGTAGATAATTCATTTTCTTGGATAAAAAGGGAAAGCAAAAATGACGTAAGGTAAAGTAAAGTTTGCCCTTTTGTGGCCTAGGTCAGGTTTTGTTGAAAGTTTTCTTTAGGCCCTATGGTTTGTCTAAAAGTGGCTCTTCACACCAGGTGGCTTATTCTAGACTTCTAGAAGGTCACCAGAGCCAAGATCCTACCCATGACAGGGACGCAACAGTGGGGAACCACTAGGTGCGTATATCATGAGAGGTCGAACTCTGGTTGAGGTTCTCACGAACACCGGATAGGAAGTACATCCCATACGATTCCGTTACCAACCTCTCCTAACTTAAGCTTCATTTGGGGCCCGGGTATAGGGCGCCACTCATAGGTGTGTGCAAGTAATTGTAAGTGTAGTGTGTGGAAGGGCAGTCCATACCTTTTACCTTACCCCATTCTGCACAAAGAACAAACACAGAACAAATATACAAAGTCGTCTACCCTAGGGTTCAATAATTACAGGAAAGTAACATGGTCCTCTACCCTAGGGTTCAACAAGCATGCAAACATAGATAATGAAACAAATAACAAGATACAATTAAAACAAGAACAAACTTCCACAACAATTAACAGAAAATAAAACAAGGGGGAAGAAATCCAAGCTAACAAAGGCTATATAAAAAGAACATGCGCTTTCAATCAAACTGGCCTGACTCTCTTAAGTGTCCCCAGCGGAGTCGCCATCTGTCGCAACCTAAATCGCGACGGCGCCACGAAAGAGAGAAAATGGGTGGAATGAAACAGGGAGTCGCCACCAACGTTTTTATCCATAGGAAAAACATTGGAAAAAAACTAGGTTCAGTAAAGCACTGGTTAAAAATTGAGATTCAAGTTCGGGAGTCGGTTACGAGTAGGGAAGGTATTAGCACCCTACATCTTTCCACTTTTTCTCTCTTTCTCGCCGCGCCGTCGCGATTTAGGTTGTAATTTTAAACCTTAACCGAGCCACTTTTTACCTGTTCCCGAGTCATCTTTCTCTCATCTCCGAGTCACACTTCACCTATTTCAGTCGGTTCCGAGTCATTGGTCACTCGGATTGTGGAGAGGAGATGGAATCCGAGTCAATTTTCACTCGGTTCTGACTCAATTTCTTTAATTGCCCACTCAATCCAATTGCACAACACCAACATGATTTCTTTAGCATAAAAGGGGCCTTTTCCCAGTCGGATTTTTCCCCTTTTCCCACTCAGAATTGACTAAGAGGGTGATCCGAGTCATTTACACTCGGATTTCCAACATTTTCACTCGGATTTCCATAATTCTCACTCGGAATTCTTCCATTCTCACTCGGATTCCCACCAGGTCCCCCTGTTAGACCGTGCTGACTTGGATTCCACCACCCAAGTGGATCCAGGAATCCTGGGGGTGGCAGACAAGTGCCAAACAGGGGTGGAAGTGGGGGGAATTAAAGATTCCCACCCAGCCGTTGTCCCCCACTTCACTCTGAGTGGAGGCCTGAGCTGGCATTCCACTCGGAAGTGGAAGCCTGAGCTGGCCTTCCACTCAAACCAGCCTATAAATAGGCAAGGGGTTGAAGCTTTCAGCCCTTACAGATACATACACACACAGATACGCACACATTCTACGCATCCAGCACCCTCACCATTCCTTTCTCCTCCTTCCTCTCTTCATCAGCCAACCCTGTACCTCCTTCCTGTCTCCATCAACCTACAGACCGTCCTCTCCCCTCAACACAACACCGCCCATTACTTCATACCTCTCAGCCACACCGTCCTCTCCCCTCAACACAACACCGCCCAGCACTTCATTCCTCTCAGCCAACACCGCCCAGCCAACCGTCCTCATCAAAACCGACCTCCTCATCCCTTCACCTACACACCGTCCCAATTCCTCTTACACACCACCCAGTACCCCCCTTAAGTACACCAAATCCAATCTCCTCACTCCACTCAACTCCAACATCGTCCCTCTTCTCACTGTCTCACTCGGTAAATCACTTCTCACTTGGTAAGCTACTGCTCTCACTCGGTTTCTGCTATTTCCACTCGGTTTCCTCATTTTCACTCGGTTTTTCCTTGTCCTCACTCGGTTTTCTGCTTTCATCACTCGGTTTTACCATTTTTACTCGGTTTTTCCTCTGTCTCACTCGGTTTCTGCTATTTCCACTCGTTTTTTGTAAATTTCACTCGGATTTGATCCAACAGGAGCATATTCCACTCGGATTTGACTCATTCTGAGTGATGCCACTCAGATTCAACTTCAACAGGGGAGTTTTTCCTTCGGAAACGACTCATTCTGAGTGATTCCACTCGGATTTCATCATTTTTGAGTCATTCCACTCGGAAATGCTTCATTTTGACTCGGATTTAACCATTTTTGAGTTTTTTCACTCGGATTTATCTCCACCAGGGCTGTATTTCACTCGGAAATGCTTTAACCTGAGTCATCCTGTTCAGATGTGATCATTTTTGAGTCATTCCAATCGGATTTGCCTCCAACAAGGCTGTATGGAAAAGCTTCATGCTGAGTTATTTCGCTCGGTTCTGATTATTTTGGAGCCATTCTATTCGAATTTGACCATTCTGAATTAGAATTCAGTATAAAAAGATTCATTCCACTTGGACCGGACCAAAAGAGGTGTTCACAATGTGTATGAAGAGGGAGGTCATGTTTCTATCTATACTGGTTCCAGGACCCAAAAATCCACAGGCGAACATAGACGTGTTTTTGCAACCGTTGGTTGAAGAGTTATCACAATTATGGGATGTCGGGGTAATGGCATACGATGCGTCTTTGAAGAACAATTTCATGATGCGTGCTGTTTTGATGTGGACTATCAACGACTTCCCGGCCTATGGTATGCTTTTTGGATGGTCAACGTCTGGGAAGCTTGCTTGCCCTGTATGCATGGAACATACCGGGGGGGAATCACTCCCTGTTAGAAATTTTCTACCGTTGGATCACCCGTTTAGGAGAAATAAAACCTCTTTCAAGAAGAACAAGGTGGTTACTGAACCTCCACCCCGTAGGTTATCCGGTGCACGGGTTTGGCAGAGGGTCGAAGAGTATCCCTGCATCTGGGACAAGAGTGTTAAGGAGTTTGTGGGTTATGGTAAGGAATACCACTGGGTGAAGCAGAGCATCTTGTGGGATTTGCCATATTGGAAAGACTTGTTGTTAAGACACAACATTGACGTCATGCACACTGAACGTAATGTTTTCATGAATATTTTTGACACTGTTATGGACATCAAGGGGAGAACAAAGGACAACGAGAAGAGTCGTCTAGACCTTCCGATTTGGTGTTCTAGGAAGGAGTTGGAATTGAGGGATGCGGGACGTGGAAGAATGTTTAAACCCCATGCAAAATATGTTTTAACTAGACCGCAACAGATTGTTGTGTGTATTTGGATGAATGGGTTGACCCTGCCTGACGGATTCGCTTCTAACCTGAGTAGATGTGTCGACGTGAAGGAGGGCAGGGTGTTTGGCATGAAAAGTCATGATTGCCATGTCTTTATGCAACAACTACTCCCGTACGCGTTTCATGCCTTACCGAAGCCTATTTGGAAACCGTTGGTTGAGTTGAGTCACTTCTTTAAGGAGTTGACGGCAACTTCGTTGACTGTGGAGAAACTTGTGAAGATGGAAGAAACCATCCCGGTATTGATTTGTAAGTTGGAGCAAATTTTTCCACCAAGTTTTTTTGACTCGATGGAGCATTTGCCTATCCATCTACCGTACGAGGCCTTGGTTGGTGGCCCCGTGCAGTATCATTGGATCTATCCATTCGAAAGGTGAACGCCAGAACTCTTTAATTTCCTTCCAAACATTTCTTATAATAGTTTCTTGTAACTTAACATTTTTTTATGATTTGAAGATTCTTACGCTCTTTAAAAGACAAAGTGTCAAACAAAGCCTGCGTTGAAGCATCAATTTGTGAGGCATACTTAGTCGAAGAAATGACAACTTTTGCTTCTTTCTATTTTCCGACGGAGATAGAAACTAGAATGAGTAGAATTCCCCGCAATCTTGGGGTAGCAACTCACACAGGGTTTGATGAACAAATATCGATTTTCAACTATCCTGGTCATCCGGGGGGCAAGCTCACAAAATGTTACATTGATGAGAAAGATCGAAAGGCGGCTCACTTGTACATTCTTCTAAACTGCCCAGAAGTTGAACCCTTTCTTAAGTAAGTCTTAAAATTCCTGAGTTGCATTCTAAACCTCGCTTTTATAGTATCTAAATTTGTTTCCTTTAAATAACTTATATACAGATATGCTTAAACTTGAACAAAATGATTTAACTGATGACCAAATTCATAGTGAGGTGTCGTCCAAGTTCGTTGGTTGGTTCACACAACACGTAAGACCTGTATACCGAGTGTTTTTTATCTGTGCTTCTAACTCCAGGTATCTAACGATGACCTATTTGTTATGTTATACATAGATACAAGACCCTAACAACCATATTGAAGATGCTTTACTCCAAGCCCTTTCTTGGGGGCCGGTGAAAACTGTTAAAAAATGGGCTATTTACTACGTAAATGGCTACAAGTTAAATATTCATCAATGGAGTGAAGGGATGCGTACCCATAACTACGGGGTTTGTGTTAGAGGCACCGCTGGACAGTTAGAAGAAGACTTTTATGGAGTGCTGACAGAGATTGTTGAAGTTTCGTTCTATGGACGACTAAGAAGAGATATTGTTCTATTCAAATATGATTGGTTCGACAACACAATCAGTGTTGGAACAAAGGTTGACAACAACTACGGCTTAGTTGAGGTCAAGAAGAATGGTAGATATAAAGGGTTTGATCCCTTCATTTTTTCCCAACAAGCTGAGCAGGTTTATTACACTGACTTCCCGGGAGGACATCGGGACTGGTATGCAGTCATCAAGGCCAAGGCCCAAAGTCAGATCACTGACAATGTCTCCGAGGAGGTTGATGATGCTTATCAGCTTGCACCACACGAGCTCAACGATGGTAATTTGTTGTTCAACATTGATCCAGTCATAATAGATGAGACACTCGCCACTACGGGGGGTGAACACATTGACAAAGACCTTGTCTCTCGATCAAAATAGTCTAGGGCTGATTTGGATACTGATGAACTTGTTCAAACAGATAACCCCAGTGACACTGAAACTAAGGGGGAATTTGAAACTGAAACAGACACAGAGTATGTAGTTGTTAAACATATATACATAGGTTTATATATATCCTGAGACTAACCTTTCTTTTCATGATTTTATCCACAGATGATGGGACATCGACTGCCCTTCAGTAGGGGTGGTGGGTCCAGGACCCCGGTATCCCATCTGGGGACTCCCACCCCAGAGCAGGGAACCACTCCATCACCACTACAGCAGACCACTCCATCACCACCACAGCAGACCACTCCATCACCACCACAACTGACCACCTCATCACCCCCACAGCTGACCACCCCAGAGCAGACTCCTGGAGTTGGTGGCTTGGAGGATGATAGGTATTTTGTTTGCATGATTTTAGTGGCTTTTTATTTAGTTTTTCTAGGTCATTTGTGTTATCTTGTCCCTAATTCCAAGTATTTTTTTCTTTCATTCCGCATTTGTTACTCTGGTGTTTTAAGTTTTTGCAGGAATAGCTTGTTTACAGGTACATACATTCCAAACGCGAAGCATTCGAGGAAGCATTGGATAAAGGGAAGGGTTTCAAGCTATGAAAAAGCAGCAAAGTGAAGTCCAGAGAAACCCACTGGCAGTCCTGCTGCCCTATGACAAAAACTTGCACAATTTGGGGTCCAGAGAAACCCACTGGCCGTGGGTTTTTCCCACTGCCAGTGGATCTTGCTGCCATGTAGAGAAAATGCATATCTTGGGGTCTAGAAAAACCCACTGGCCGTGGGTTTTTCCCACTGGCCGTGGGTTTTTCCCACTGGCCATGGGTTCCTCTGTTTGAATGTTCAAAAATGTAAAAATTGGACCTCCAGTACGATCCACTGGCCGTGGGTTTTTCCCATTGCCAGTGGGTTTTTGCACGCACAACAGTTTCCTTATTTTAGGGAGCAGTTTCTGGGGCACCGGATGGACAGTTTTCAAGGAAGAAAATACACAGACATTTTGGGACATTTTTTGGGTAGAAAAAGAGAGAGTTTTACTTGGGGATTATTGAAGAAATCAAGACCATAGGCGTTGAAGAACATCCTTGGGCATTTTTCGGCAGGATTCACAAGCACAAGTGAGAGCTTTTGCTTTGTGTTCTTTGCTTTCTCCTTAGGTTTTCTCTTTCTCTGTAATTTCTGCATATGATTCCATCAATGGGCTGTAGTGAATTGAGCATGTGTAGCTAAACAACATCTTGGGATTAGGGTGTGACAATGCTTATGTATTGAACCTCTTTTGGATGTTTCTGTTTATTAATTCATTGCTTCTATTCAATTTCCATGAGGGTGTAATGCTTTTGAGTACCTAGAGATAGGATCAATTAAAATTAAACTCTAAAAGAATCGAAAGGTTAATTAGTTGTTTGAACGCATGAAATTGAACTTAGAATCATAGGTCACGAAAGTGGGTATGACGATTCGAGGTTTAATAGGATTTCACCGTTCTTAATGAGTTCACATAATAAATCGAACGCGGTTCTTTATTATTTGGGCACATTAATGTTACTCTGAGAAGAGGGCTTAATTAAATTCGAAAATCCAACCTTAGAGCGTGAATTAATAAATAGAAAGGTCTTAGGAAAATTAAATACATGGCATGATCATATACCAAATCCCAAGAGTTTCACCATCATTTGTTCTATTTCAATCTCGGAATTCATTTAGTTCTTTCAGATAGCATTCCTTCTTAACTTCTGTTTTTCTTAATCTTCTAAATTACAAACCTAATTTCACAATTTTCTAGATAATTGAACCACTGTGAAAACTTGTACTTGGGAACAATCTCTGTGGGACGATAACTTTTTATTACGCGATACCTCGTGCACTTGCGGGCCTATCAAGTTTTTGGCGCCGTTGCCGGGGATTGTCCCCCAATATTGGTTAAACGGTGTTTTGATTAGACTAGATTTTTAATTTTTCTGCATAATTTTTCTGTTTTTCTTATTTCTTATTTTTTCTGCAGAATTACGTTTTGGTATTTGTTGTCTGAGGTTTTTGCAGGTTTATATATGCGAAGGAGTCATAGCCTTGAGCACATTTTCGATCCAGAGATTGAAAGGACCCTCCGTAAGATCAGAGCACTTCGGAAGCATCTTGAACAGGAAAAGCACCAAGCTTCAAGTTCAGCTACCGACACACACATGGCAAACCAGGACAACAGAGCGCTTCGTGATTTTGCAGCGCCCAATGCAATGGGTAGGAGGTCTAGCATCACAAGACCCAACATTGAGGCGAATAATTTTGAGTTGAAGCCATTCTTGCTCTCGATGGTTCAACAGAATCAATTTGGTGGATTACCATCTGAGGATCCCAACTTACACTTGCAGATATTCCTTGAGTATTGTGACACGCTCAAGGTGAATGGGGTCTCAAACGACGCAATCAGGTTTAGGCTTTTCCCATTCTCATTAAGGGATAAGGCTAGAGCTTGGTTGTACGCTCTTCCAGAAGTGTCAATCACCACTTGGGAGGAGTTGTCCCTCGCCTTCCTCAACAAATATTACCCCAGGAGCAAGACTGACCAGTTGAGGAAGCTGATTATCACCTTCAGCCAGAAGGAAGATGAGACCTTGTACGAAGCCTGGGAAAGGTACAAGGAAATGCTCCGGGAATGCCCACATCATGGCATTGAACGTTGGTTGACCGTTCATATTTTTTAAAATGGGTTGTCTCCGAACCAAAAGGTGACCTTGGACGCCGCAGCTGGCGGTGCCTTTATGGGTAAAAACATGGAGGAAGGTTATAACCTCATTGAGGAGGTTGCCCAAAATACCTATCAGTGGTCGTCAGAATGGAATATGCCAACGAAAACTCCAGGTAAGTACACTGTTGATGCTCTTTCTTTATTAACTGCTAAAGTAGAAGCTTTATCTGTTAAGATTGATAAGTTCGATAAAGTAGGAGCAGGTGCTACTAAAGCTGTTTGTGAGTTATGTGGTGTTTCAGGGCATAATATTTTAGGATGCCAGCTAGGAGTGAATCAGCATGCCGAGCCAGAAATGCATCAGGTGGATGCAATTGGAAACTATGGTGGGAATTATGGAAATAATTTCAGACCACTTGGACTACCGGGTTTCCAAAGCAGGCCACCCCAGTTTCAAAATCAGCAAGGTAGCTACAGATCACAAGGACCTTACACTCCACAGAAATCCAAATTGGAATTGTTGATGGAAACTTTTGTAGCTACCCAATTAAAGCAGAATGATGATTTCTCTGACGCCATCAAAAACTTAGCCTCAAAGGTGGACAACTTGGCCACCCACAACAAGATGCTGGAGACCCAGATTGCTCAACAAGCATCATCCTCTCAAAGAGTGCCAGGAACATTTCCTGGAAAGCCCGAAGCAGGACCATCAAATCACACAATTGCTATCACTCTTAGGAGTGGTACAAAATATGAAGGTCCGGTAAACAAGGAAGAGGAGGAGGCTAACCAAGAAAAGAAAGCGGATGAACCTCATTCTTATCCTATGGTGGAGGAAGAGAAACAAACTGAAAAGAAGGAGGAGGTGAAGCCTTACCAACCTCCAGTGCCATTTCCTCAACGCTTGGCCAAGGCCAAGTTAGATAGACAATTTGGTAAGTTCCTTGAGGTCTTTAAAAAACTGTATATAAATGTCCCCTTCATAGATGCCTTGCAACAAATGCCAACCTATGCGAAGTTCTTGAAGGATATCTTGTCAAATAAGCGGAAACTGGAGGACGATGGCACCATTGCACTTACTGAAGAGTGCAGCGCACTGATCCAGTAGAAGCTACCACCCAAGCTTCAGGATCCAGGTAGTTTTTCTATTCCTTGTGTGATTGGTAATGTGGCTATTGATAGAGCACTATGTGACCCAGGGGCTAGTGTTAGTCTTATGCCATTATCTATTTCGGAGAAATTGGGACTAGGAGAGCTAAAACCTACTAGGATGTCTTTGCAACTTGCTGATAGGTCTGTTAAGTACCCTGTTGGCATTTTAGAAGATGTTCCAATCAAAGTAGGAAAATTTTTTATACCTGCCGATTTTGTGGTTCTTGAAATGGATGAGGATTCGATGATCCCCATTATCTTAGGCAGGCCATTTTTGGCAACCGCGGGCGCGGTTATAGATGTCAAGAATGGGAGGTTGTCTCTGACTGTGGGAGACCAAAAGGTTGATTTTAACTTGCAGAATATTTTAAAAAAACCTTTTAATGATGATGTATGCTGTGTTATGGATTGTATTGACCAAGTGGTGAAGGAAGAAACCCTTCCTGATGAACCACTTGAATCTGTATTTTTGATTGAGCCTGCAGGTACATCAAGTAGCTCTGAAGGAGAAGCCCAACCAAAGCATGATACTGAGGTCATGCAAGATGAAGTGGTGGGTAACAAATTAGAATTGAAGCCTTTACCGGCTTCATTGAGGTATGAATTCCTTGGCCCAAACTCTACCTATCCTGTGATTGTAAATGCTGAACTGACTGCTGTGGAAACTGAAAAACTCCTGAAACATCTTAGGTTGTATAGGAAAGTTATTGGTTATACCATGGATGACATTAAGGGGATTAGCCCTTCATTTTGCATGCATAGGATCACTGTAGAGGATGAGAGTAGGCCAACAGTAGAACCACTTAGGAGACTAAATCCTAAAATACAAGAAGTGGTTAAAAAAGAGATTTTGAAGTTGTTGGATGTGGGCGTCATTTATCCCATTGCTAGTAGCAAGTGGGTTAGCCCAGTTCATGTGGTTCCAAAAAAGGGAGGGATGACTGTTGTGCAAAATGATAAACAGGAATTGATTTCTACTAGGGTAGTTTCTGGGTGGCGCATGTGTATAAATTACAGAAAACTAAATAGCGCTACTAAGAAAGATCATTTCCCTCTCCCTTTCATTGATCAGATGCTTGAGAGGCTTGCTAAGCACTCCTATTTTTGCTATCTGGATGGGTATTCTGGTTTTCATCAAATCCCCATCCACCCATCTAATCAAGAGAAAATAACCTTCACTTGCCCGTATGGGACTTATGCTTATAGGCGTATGCCATTTGGCCTGTGTAATGCACCCATGACTTTTCAAAGGTGTATGCAGGCCATATTCTCTGATTTAATTGAAAATGTGATGGAAGTTTTCATGGATGACTTTTCTGTGCATGGCTTGAACTTTGATAATTGTTTGACCAATTTGTGCCAAGTTTTGCAGCGCTGTGAAGAGACCAACTTGGTCTTAAATTGGGAAAAATGCCACTTCATGGTAAGGGAGGGCATAGTCCTTGGGCACCTGGTGTCTGAGAGAGGAATTGAAGTCGATAAAGCCAAGGTGAAGGTGATTGAGAAATTGCCCCCACCAACTAATGAGAAAGGTATTCGAAGCTTTCTTGGACATGCCGGGTTTTACCGGAGGTTCATTAAAGACTTCAACAAGATCATAAAGCCTCTGACTAACCTTTTGGGTAAGGATGTACCATTTGTTTTTGATTCTTCATGTCTTGAGGCTTTTTACAGGATAAAGCAGGAGTTAATTTCCGCACCCATAGTGCAACCCCCTGATTGGGAACTCCCATTCGAACTCATGTGTGATGCTAGTGATCATGCAGTGGGGGCTGTACTTGGGCAGCGAAAGGACAAGAAGCTGCATATGATCCACTATGCCAGCCGTACACTTGATGACGCGCAGGTAAACTATGCTACCACCGAAAAGGAATTGTTAGCTATAGTTTTTGCTTTTGATAAATTTAGATCGTACTTGGTAGGCTCACATGTTATTGTATATACTGACCATTCTGCCATCAAGTACCTTTTAAATAAGAAAGAAGCAAAACCTAGGCTCATTAGGTGGATTTTGATTTTACAAGAATTTGACTTAGAAATCAAAGATAAAAAAGGTACTGAGAACCTTGTTGCAGACCACTTATCTAGGTTGTCGTCTGAAAAAGATGAGATGGGTGATGTTGTTCCCATCAAGGAATCTTTTCTGGATGAACAGTTACTTAGCTTAAGTGTCCAACAAGTGCCTTGGTACGCTGATTTTGTCAATTTTCTTGCATGTGGCATTGTACCCCCTGACCTTGGTTTTCAGCAGAAACAGAAGTTTTTTGCAGATGTTAGGCACTATTATTGGGATGAGCCCCTTTTATTCAAGCAGTGTGCAGATGGTCTGATTAGGAGATGTGTTCCCGCGACTGAAGTTCGAGCCATCCTGGATCACTGCCATTCCCTTTCCTATGGAGGCCATATGAGTACTTCTAAGACAGCCTCAAAGGTGTTGCAAGCAGGCTTCTATTGGCCACATATTTTCAAGGATGTGCGTAAGTATGTCCTCACTTATGATGCATGCCAAAGGGCCGGTAATATTGGTAAGAGGCATGAAATGCCACTTAATAGCATTCTTGAGGTTGAATTATTTGATGTGTGGGGTGTTGATTTCATGGGACCCTTTCCCCCTTCGTTTGGCAATCAATTTATTCTGGTTGCAGTTGACTTCAATTTATTCTGGTTGCAGTTGACTATGTGTCCAAATAGGTAGAAGTCATTGCTTCACCTCATTCGGATGCTAGGACTGTAATTAAACTTTTTAAAAAGATAATTTTTCCAAGGTTTGGGGTCCCTAAATGCATAATTAGTGATGGAGGGTCTCACTTTATTGAAAAAACTTTTCAGATTCTCTTGAAAAAATATGGAGTGAGGCATAAGGTTGCTACACCTTATCACCCTCAAACTAGTGGCCAAGTTGAGGTTTCTAATAGGGAGATTAAAAACATTCTTCAGAAGGTGGTTAATACTTCCCGTAAGGATTGGTCTATTAAATTAGACGATTCCTTATGGGCGTATCGAACCGCTTACAAAACTCCCATTGGAACCACACCTTTTAAACTAGTTTATGGGAAACCATGTCATTTACCTGTTGAATTGGAATATAAGTCCTTTTGGGCTATAAAAATGCTTAACTTTGATATGAAGCTTGCAGGTGAACACAGGTTGCTGGAGTTGAACGAGCTTGAGGAGCTCCGGCTGGATGCTTATGAAAATGCCAAGATCTACAAGGAAAAAACAAAAAATGGCATGATCGTCACATCCTCAGGAGATCCTTTAACCCTGGTGATATGGTGTTACTTTTCAACTCCCGATTGAAGCTATTCCCTGGCAAATTGAGATCCCGGTGGTCGGGACCATTTCAGGTAACTAAGGTATATCCTTTTGGAGCTGTTGAGTTATGGAGCGATAAGTCTGGTTCATTTAAAGTGAATGGACAAAGGCTTAAGCACTACTTGATAGGAGAACCCATCCAACAAGCAAGTGCTTTAGACTTGCTTGATGGATTAGATTCTTGATTCCAAAGAATGCCAAGCGTCCGACTGAAGACATTAAACTTAGCACTTATGGGGAGGTAACCCCATTTATCATTCTTTAAACATTTTTTCTTGTAGTGTATATATATATATATAAATAAATAAAAAAAAGAAAGTTTGTTTGTTTGTTTCATTTATAAGTCCAATGTAAGTTGTTGCATGTTCATTGTTTGTTAATTTTGCATTGCATAGGTTTTGTTTTGTTTTCTACATATTTCTTATGATTGAATGCAACATGTGTTTCCATAGGATAAGATGAATCCAGTAAAGGCAAGTCATGGTGCGTATTCGAGGAAATTTTGATTAAGAAAACAGTGAGATCCACTGCCAGTGGGTTTTTCCCACTGCCAGTGGACTCCTCTGACTTGGAAAAGGATGTTAAACTAACCTTGAAAAATCCCCCAGGCAGTAAACTCCACTGGCCGTGGGTTTTTCCCACTGCCAGTGGGTTTTCAACAGGTTTCAAGTGCATTTTATTAAAAATTTTGGGGGCTGGACCAGTGGGTTCCACGGGCCGTGGGTTTTTCCCACTGGCCGTGGGAACCCATCAGACCCAGCATATTGTTTTTTTTTACTTAAAAGCAGCCCCCCACCCGTGTTTTCCTTCCACTCAACGCCTCTCCTCTTATGTGCTTCCTACTCCTTGCTCTCTTTTCAAATATTGGCACAACTAAATTGCAATTGACACCTCCATCCTTCATTATTCTTCCTTACATTACTTGTTTCAAATTTTATTCAAGTAAGTGTGATCTTATCATGTTCTAGTTTGGGGTTTTCCTTTGGGGTTCTTTAGGTTCTATATGCTTATGCTTGATTGTGAAGTGATATCATTGTATGAAAAAGGTTTCTATATGCTTATGCTTGATTGTTATATTGACTAATTAGAATGAGTATTCTAGAAAATCATCTTCATGCTCCATTATCCATTCTAATTCTTCATTTACGTTAAAACCCCTTTGAGGTTTCCTCCATGATTTTGAATCCTTTTCATATAAGTGATTACTTGGTGCTTGCTTGGTTATGGATTAAAGTTGTTGTTCAAATTTGGGAACCCTTAGCATCTACATTCATGTTTTTCTTAGTGTTACACTTATTGCATACCAAGTGTTTGAATAAATGTCTAAACCAGAATTTTTGCTACTTGGTTGCATATTAATGTGTTTTGTGGTGACTTTCTTGGTGTCAAGCTTGTTGCCCACCAAGTGTTTGGCAAATTGCCCAACCCAATCTTTTGTTTTTCCTTGTATATATTTTTATCCTTTTTGGGTTTCCCTATACTTACCCATCCTGCCAATATCATGTTGTTGATTATATTGACATCTATTGTGCAGAAATTTGAATTGCAATTTTAGGTGCCCAAAAAACATGTTTTCGGGACGAACCAAGAATGTCTGCAAAAAGAGGAAAAACAAAGGTACGTCATCTAACTATTCTAGTATAGATGGTATTGAATGTACCTCTGATGAACAAAAGATGCGCTTATCTTCCTTGACCTCTAGGGAAATTATCCCCTCTAGGTTCTTTTGCAAGAAATCTTTATTGGAACTTGGGTTATATGATGATACCTTTAAACTGTGCACGAATATGGGGTGGAAAGATTTTATTGAACTATATGAGCCTTGTTATGAACACACCATATTGGAGTTTCTGAGTTCCATTGATATTAAGCCTTGCGATAATGAGTCAACCTGGGAAATCACTTTTAGGCTAAATAACACTGATTATAGGATGGACTTAGCTGATGTGGATGCCATCTACGGTTTTCCATCTGTCCCTGGAGATGCCTCTGCTAAATTAAATGTCGCCCACATCCCTAGGGATTTTAGGGCCAAGTATTTTTGGTCTAGACTCTCTAAATCTAGGGAGACTTATGACCCATCTTCTACTAAAGCCTCACTCATGCATCACCCTGTCTTTAGATACCTTCAGAGGTTTATGGCCCGATCCATTTTTGGTCGATATGATAGTCCTCGTACTATTAGGGCTGCTGAGCTTTATTTTCTGTATGCCATGATTAATAACATCCCGGTCCACTCTACGAAATAGCTTTTTAGCCAATTCGCTAGGGTAGGAAGGGCTACTACTGGAAGGATTGTCATTGCAGGCTATATAAATCCTATTGCGAGGTATGTGGGGATAGATCTGCAAGAGGATACCTTACTTTGCCAACCCAAGCGGGTTGATATTGATGAGATGGTCCACATGGGTATGCTTGTATTAGAACGTGGAATTTACTGTTTGGTTATTCCCGAATTCTCTGTGCCTCACCCCTTGCCTGACCCTAGCTTCACTAGCCTGGAGGGCAAAACTTCTTTCTTGTTTTCAGGTACAGAAGAGGATACCCCCTTGGACACCGAGATGCCTATTCCTCATGACCACTCAGCTGGCCCGTCTAGATCCTCTCCCGATTCTGGATTTTCTATGGAACGGATGTATTCCTTGATGCAAGGAATGAACACCCGTTTAGAGTCTTTATCTATTGAGCAACTCCGGCAAGGGAGCAGCATCGATAACATAGCCCAGCGCATGGATGCCATGTACTCCTGGCACCTCCAGGAAGGTCATTTTCCTCCTTCCTCCCCATGACGGTTTTGTTCCTAAAAATAAGTTTCATTGTACTTGGTATCCTCTCTACTGACCAGTGAGGACACTGCTCACTTTAAGTTTGGGGTAGTAGGTACAAGGAAACTTATTCCGAGCCTTTGCACCTTGACATTTCTTTGCATTTTTCTTTTGGTTTTATTTGATCACCTTGACATTTCTTTGCATTTTTCTTTTGGTTTCATTTGAACATGCTAGGTTGTAGTTTGTTTTTCTTTTGCTTTGAAGGACTGTGCCTGTCTGTACCCCCCATCTAGGAATGTTTGTTTACTTGTGATTATTGTTGCCATTAATTGTATCAGTTTTGATTGAGGAAATTAATTGTTGAGGAATCCAAATAAAAAAATATATAAAAAAAATATATGAAAATTAAAAACTTTTGATTGATGTTGATGATGGCACTGATTGTCTGGAGGTACTATGCTCTATGATGCTGTGTTTTCTCTGACTGGGTCTATTTCACCTGCCATGTATTATGAGAGTTTTTGAGCCAAAATGGGGTAGTTTTTAAACATAAATATTTAGAAAACCCCTATTTTCTTCTATTTGAGTGTGTCATACATTTAAAGCGCTCTAGAACTTGGCTTGCGACCGACTCAAAATGGTTGACGATTACTTGTTATGGAATAAAAAAGGCAGTAGGTTTTGTTCTCCAGCCTCTGAACTTTGAAAGTTATAACATACAATTAGTTGCCCATGTTGAGCTTAGACTGTTTGTTTATTGTTAAAATCCTTTGGTATTGATAAAATATTGAGAAAATGACATAAATTCAAGGATGGCAGCTAGAATGAAAATGGCTAAGAGAAAACAACTGGGTTTTAGTTGGGAAACAAAAATAAACAAGATGAATCTGTGTTTCCAACTAAAGAAAAATTGTTGGAAAAACAAAGAAAAGGATGAAAAGCAAAGTAAGAAAGGAGTCAAGTTTAAAATAGAAAACAACAAGGACTCCTTTGAGATTTTTTTTTTTAAAAAAAAGTTTCTGGTCTGCCTTTCAAAAGTTAATTATTCTCGGTGTTCCATTGAGTGATAGCCCTTTGAATTTCCTTTTCCTTGATATCCATTCCCCAAACCCATGGCCCCATTACAACCAAATGAAAGACCTTTTGACTATAACTTGTTTTCTAAATAACTGTGGAGAGTAAGGTCGTTTGCCAAGCCTATGGTAGTGTCTTAAAATGATATGATTTGAGTGATAATCATACACAAGCTTAAAATACTTAGAGAGAAATGAAAGGATGTGTGTCTATAGCCTAGTTTTGTGAACATGGCATGAATAATTGTGTGGTTTCCTCTTGTGATAATCTTGCAATCATATGTTGATAATTTTTCCAATTGGGTTCCTCAAGATATTCTGAATTCATAAATCTCTATTGATCATATTTGTGGCAATGATGATTGATTGGGGACAAGCAATATTCTAGTTTGGGGTGTTTTGATAGGTGTTTTGTTTGCATGATTTTAGTGGCTTTTTATTTAGTTTTTCTAGGTCATTTGTGTTATCTTGTCCCTAATTCCAAGTATTTTTTTCTTTCATTCCGCATTTGTTACTCGGGTGTTTCAAGTTTTTGCAGGAATAGCTTGTTTACAGGTACATACATTCCAAACGTGAAGCATTCGAGGAAGCATTGGATAAAGGGAAGGGTTTCAAGCTATGAAAAAGCAACAAAGTGAAGTCCAGAGAAACCCACTGGCAGTGGGTTTTTCCCACTGCCAGTGGATCCTGCTGCCCTATGACAAAAACTTGCACAATTTAGGGTCCAGAGAAACCCACTGGCCGTGGGTTTTTCCCACTGCCAGTGGATCTTGCTGCCATGTAGAGAAAATGCATATCTTGGGGTCCAGAAAAACCCACTGGCCGTGGGTTTTTCCCACTGGCCGTGGGTTTTTCCCACTGGCCGTGGGTTCCTCTGTTTGAATGTTCAAAAATGTAAAAATTGGACCTCCAGTAAGATCCACTGGCCGTGGGTTTTTCCCACTGCCAGTGGGTTTTTGCACGTACAGCAGTTTCCTTATTTTAGGGAGCAGTTTCTGGGGCACCGGATGGACAATTTTCAAGGAAGAAAATACACAGACATTTTGGGACATTTTTTGGGTAAAAAAAGAGAGAGTTTTACTTGGGGATTATTGAAGAAATCAAGACCATAGGCGTTGAAGAACATCCTTGGGCATTTTTCGGCAGGATTCGCAAGCACAAGTGAGAGCTTTTGCTTTGTGTTCTTTGCTTTCTCCTTAGGTTTTCTCTTTCTCTGTAATTTCTGCATATGATTCCATCAATGGGCTGTAGTGAATTGAGCATGTGTAGCTAAACGACATCTTGGGATTAGGGTGTGACAATGCTTATGTATTGAACCTCTTTTGGATGTTTCTGTTTATTAATTCATTGCTTCTATTCAATTTCCATGAGGGTGTAATGCTTTTGAGTACCTAGAGATAGGATCAATTAAAATTAAACTCTAAGAGAATCGAAAGGTTAATTAGTTGTTTGAACGCATGAAATTTAACTTAGAATCATAGGTCACGAAAGTGGGTATGACGATTCGAGGTTTAATAGGATTTCACCATTCTTAACGAGTTCACATAATAAATCGAACGCGGTTCTTTATTATTTGGGCACATTAATGTTACTCTGAGAAGAGGGCTTAATTAAATTCGAAAATCCAACCTTAGAGCGTGAATTAATAAATAGAAAGGTCTTAGGAAAATTAAATACATGGCATGATCATATACCAAATCCCAAGAGTTTCACCATCATTTGTTCTATTTCAATCTCGGAATTCATTTAGTTCTTTCAGATAGCATTCCTTCTTAACTTCTGTTTTTCTTAATCTTCTAAATTATAAACCTAATTTCATAATTTTCTAGATAATTGAACCACTGTGAAAACTTGTACTTGGGAACAATCTCTGTGGGACGATAACTTTTTATTACGCGATACCTCATGCACTTGCGGGCCTATCAGAGGACCATGGCCATCAGGCCACCCCACCTCCGGCATCCCCTCTACCCATGTTGGTACCCGTGCCGGCCAGAGACGAGTAAGCGACTAAAACTCAAATACTTTTATGTTATTTGTATGGTACTTTATATTAAACTTTAGTGGAAAAACTTGTTGGTTTATTGTATGTTACTTTAATTAGTACTTGTATAGATTCAATTGTACTGGGAACTCTTCTGTTTGTAACAGGGTAACTATTTAAACTTGGAAATGTTACATTTACAGGGGAGACTCTATCAAAATTTTGGGAGTCTCCCTAGATTGTGTTGTTGTACTGCTGATATAATTGTTTCCATTACAGCTTTGTTGATAGTAGTCGCACTACCAAAGCGATTACTAAGGTTTTAAAGGCCCAGTGGGATGGTCCATATATATCTTGGATAGATGCTGGGAAGGTTGTCCAAGATAGGTGGTTTGACACCTTCTCGATAAGTTACCACATCAATTTGTTGTGATTTGATTTGTAAAATAGACCTTTTATTAATTTTGATTTCTCATTTCATTTTACAGCGTGATTACCAATGGGCAGAGGGTATGATTGATGAGATTAGGAAGGTCTTTGCATAAAGACCTCCAAAATCATCAAGAGTACCCTTTGGAAGGTGAGGGACAAGGGTGAGCGCCCTCATTGGATCCCGGAGGACCATTGGGACGGGATGGTCCAGAAGTGGGGCGTTGTCCCGTTCCAGCAGGTGAGTGCTCGGAACAGGGCAAACAGAGCCGCCGATGCTGCAGCCTCAGTTTACACTGGGGGTAGCATTTCAACCCTTGAGCACAAGAAAAGATTTGTAAGTATATTTATGTTTTTAATATGATTCGTCTGACATGTTTACAAATAATAATCTCAATGTTTTTTGTGCACTACAGGAGCTGAGGGAGCACCGGGAGCCTTCTTTGTTTGAGGTCATGCAAATGACCAAGAAGAACAAAGCCGGTGCATGGGTAAACCAGAAGACTATGGATCTAGCGGTATTTACTTTTAACTAACACATGCTTATAATTTACAAATCAGCTTACTAATCCTATCATTGTTTTTGAATTTATAGGAGGCGTATCAGGCCAGGAGGGCCGAGAAGGAGGCGGACCTGGTGGCTTCCACTCCTGAAGGGGAGGTTCCTCCCACCCTAAACCCTAAAGGGGAAGACCCCTTCCTCTTCCTCTTCCTCTGGTCTTCCGACTGAGGTTGTTCAGGTAATTGAAAACCTGAACGATGAGCTACAGGAGGAGCGACGTCAGAGGCAGCTGTTGGAGGAGCGGGCCGAGGCAGACCGATGGCGGGCCGAGGAGAAGCACACCGAGACTCGTCAGTAACTTGCTCAGCATCAGGAGCTACTGATGCAGTTGATGGCGAGGCTACCTCCCCCCACTTCCCAGGCGCCCCTACCACCACCCCAGGATCCCCCACCACCATGATTGTATTTTTATTATTTATACACATTGTATATTTGATTTATAGTTTTTATATTATATTCCATTCAGTATTTATTTTGTCATTCTTCATTTATTATGTCAATATTTATTGGTAATTAAATTCAAATAAAAAAGCCTTATTGTAATTATCATTAATAATTTAACCTATTTGATAAATAAATTTAATCCATTATTTTGTTTTTAATAATAATTTAATATTTTAAAAAAATTATTCAAATTTAATTATAAAATTTTATCAGCCAATACAAAATACAAAATATTAATCTACATTTTTAAAGTTAAATTAACAAAACCTATAAATATTTAACCAATTTTTAAAAAAATAAAAAATTGCAATTAGCGACGGTAACAGATGGTCGCTGGCTGGCCACAAACAGCGACAGACTATAGTAGTCGCTGTATGGCTTCCCACAGCGACAGAAGTGTACGGTCGCTAGTAGGCAAGAATTAGCGACGGATGTCCTGGTCGCTATATGACTAACCATAGCGACGGCGGCTCATGGTCGCTGGAAGGCCACACTTGGTGACGGATGTGTCGGTCGCTATATGTCTAACCATAGCGACGGCATATGGTGGTCGCAGTGTGGCTGTTACTAGCGACGGAGTTGTGAGGTCGCTGTATGGCAACAGTTAGCGGCGGCTGGAATTAGTGAAGCAGAGACCATATTAGCGACGGCATTATGCCATCAATATGTTAGAGATGACGTTTCCGTGGTCGCTGATGTGTTTTCGACAAAGGTTTTAGCGATGGCGGATGTCCCGTCTGAGATGCCGTCACTAAGGGTTGTAGCGACGGCCTTGGCGTGGATTAACGACCAATTAATTCCGTCGCTAACAGGTGTTTTTTTAGTAGTGTTGTTTCGAGACCTAGGAAACCTCTGCTGGAATTTTTCTCTAAGAGAGCTGCTGCTATATCTTCCGTAAAGTTACCCCTCCTTCATCAAACTCATCATCTTTCCTAGGTAACCGAACTCTCACCTTCTTAGTTTCTTCTGCATTTGAGAATTTTACCATGCACTCTAAGCAAGGCCACACTGGTTCCACTTACAGAGGGGGAAGATTCCCCGTGAGGGCCTCTGATTACCAAAGAGGAAGAATCTCCGTGAATTCTCGAAGGGGTGAGCCTCGCCATTCAAAAATAGGGGAAACTTCTCACTTAAGGCGGAGGGTGGTTCTGCCCCCATCTGACTCCTCCTCTAGCTCTGAGGCTAGCCGTTTTTCTAGGAGCGAAGTGAGTGTTGAATGTTACCTTTCTAACGACATGACTTTTTACTGTAATACAGACGCGTTCAACCTTGTAACCGACGGGATGGCCGATGAAGAGACCTCTGGGAATCCTCCAGTTCTATATACTGTTGAAGGGTGTGTCAACGTTGTGGCACACCAGTTGGATTGGGTTAAAGTCAACACAGGGAATCCCTATTACTGGGTGGAGGAAGAAATTCATGAAACGGCGTCTCGACACGCCAAAGATGACGGGCGAAGGCTATCCCTGAATTTCAGGGTTTATGCGGAGGAACGTCTAAAAGAATGGTTTATGGTGTTAGCACCATGGCCAACTGATAGAATTTGCCACCTCCTACCAGATGAACAGTCAGTATACATGTATGATTATGTCTTTATCTATCTCAGAGTCTGTTCCCTCTTACGGAGTTCCAAATAAGAGTGTTGAGGTTCTTAGACTGTGCCCCCTCTCAAGTGCACCCAAACATATGGGGTCTAATCCGGGCACTTAAGGTCCTAGGAGAACATTTCAACTTTAAACCCACCGTGGCGATATTGTTTTACTACTGCCAGGTGGTAGGTCGGACTAACAAGAAAGGCGGTATAAGTTTTTTCACCCTCCGGTGTGACTTAAACTTGGTGAATTTCAAGGCCTTCACCGAATCTACGAAGATGAACGGGAGGTCTTTCAAACACTATTACACAAGGATCTGCGTCTGACCCAATAAACTGGTCTTCTGGAAGACCAGAGAGGGGTTCACAAAATTTCCTGTGGAGTGGACTCATGAACACTTCCTCCTAACCTCCAAAGCGTATGGCGGAAAGCGAACTATCTCCACGCTCTGTAACGGTTATAGCCACCCTAGAAGCATACATTGAGGCTTACAAGAGATTTTCTTGTAAACGCCTCCTGGGTCCTACACCTTTCGTGAACAATATTTAAGTAAAATTTTGCTTGTCATATCTTATTGCTTCAAGTACTAACACCGCCTTATATCATACCGGGTATTAACATTTCTTTTTATTTATGCAGGGGAAATTGAAGGTTGCACCGCCATGGACAAATTGAAAGACTTAATGGGGGATGACGACTTTTCTGGTGAAGAAAATAACATCCAACCCAAGAGGAATGCCGTCAAAGCACAAGTTGAAACCATCCCCTTAACCTCCATTGTCACATGTGATGTGCCTCTGCTGGAGAATATTGGTCATGCTGGGGATTCGCAACCTGACTTAGAGAAAGAGAAAGAACTGGAAAAGGAGAAGAAGAGAAAGAAAAGCCATAGCTGAGACGCTGGAGCTTCGAAGCCACCCTCTCCTAAGGCAGCGAAGAAACAAAAAACATTGGAGGAAACAGGCATGAAGGTCGCTCAAAAGGAGAGGAAAGTCATCACTGTGGGAGAGAGCCCTTCTGGGTCTAAAGCTGAAAACCAGTCGCCTCTTCACACAGGAACCACTGCACCGGTGGTATGCAATTCACCTCTACATAACTCTTTTATGACGCCGTTTCTACACTACGAGGGGCCTATGCCGGCTGAACTTCCAAATCCAACATACAAGCTCCGCCATACCCTGGAAATCATTGAGATTGAAGAAGCTTGTCAGGCCGGGCAATGGCAGTTAGCTGAGCTGTCTGGCCTTCTACACTCTCTGAGCAAAACGTTTAAAAATATTGACACCGTCGACAAGATTAGCGCTCAAGTCGAAGAACTTACAATATCTTCGACTAAAGATCGGGCCAATCTGTGAACAACGGAAGAAAAACTGAAGAAACTCAAAGATAAAAATAATGAGCAGTTTGGTGAGATTACAACCCTAAAGATATCCACGAGGGTGTTGGAGGAGAGCTTGAATGAACTGAAAGAGGAAGTGAAAGAGATTCCTCATTTACGAGAAGAGCTGAAGAAAGAAAAAGAACATTCTACCAAGCTGGTTGAAGACCTGGCAGCTGATGAGGCTGGGCGATTAAGGATTAATGAAGAGTGGGCCGCCAGGGAGAAAGAGTTGCTAGCATAAATCAAGGAATTAAAGCGGGGGAGTGCCACAACCGGGCCACTGGAGGAAGAAAACGCCAAGCTGAAAAAGAACCTTGCTAACGCAAAAGCCAAGGTGGCCAAGGCTGTTAACATCTGCACTGAAATGGCGTATGACTCATTTGGCTTGGCTGTTTGTCAAATCTTTCATCATAACCTCGGCGTGAAACTTAATTTATACGGGATTCATCCTTTTCATGAGTTTCACGGAGGGAAACTGGTTGCATTTAGGGATGGCCGGCATGAAGAACCTGCTAATACTCTTTACGAGTTGCCACCACTTCCTGGAAATCAAAGTATGGGGCCCCTTCCTGTAACTCCTGGTATCCAGGACGCTACAGAAGAACAGATGAAAAATGGCGACACCGGAGACAGAGGGACCATGGAGGAAAAGGCTGAAGGGGAGAATAAGGCCTCACGAGATAATCCATAGCATGAAACGACTCATCAAAGTGCTCCTCCTTCTTAGTCTTTAATTTTTCTTGAATTGCTTTGCTGTGTTCCGGGATCAGCTCCGGATTTGACTAAATACTTGTACTTCCTTTCTTTTCAATCAATAAGATTTTTATTCCTTTCAGCACTGCCTCCAACATAATTATGAAGTTTAACTTGTAAATTCTGGTAGCCGTTCTTTGAATTGAGATTTAAGATCAAACCGATAACATTGCCACACTGAAGAAAGTATTTCATTGAATAAATAATGTTCCCTCGCTCACTCAGATTGCTAGAAAGAATTTGAATTTTTCTCGTGGGGTTATGTCATCAGTTCCAAGAAGGAAAAATTGAAACTATCCGCCCAGATAGTAAACCTTCACCGGGGTTCGGTACGGCCTAGAGAGAGGTCCGATCCTACAGCCCATCGAACCGTTCAAGGAGTTACATCGTCAATCACAAAATAGGTGATTTAGATCATCCGTCCTGAGGGTGAGTTTCTACACTCAACTACAGATTAAGTGACTAGGGCGCCATTTGGTGGAGTTCGGTATGGCCTTAAATAAGGTCCAATTCCATAATCCGTTTAACCATTCAAGGAGTTACATCGTCAATTACAGAACAGGTAATTGAGATCATATGTCCTGAAGGTTGTTTTCTTGTTGGGGTTTGGTTTGTAGCCTTGGAAAAGGGCCATCCATACAACCCATATCTTCATAAGGATTCGGTTTGTGGCCTTGGAAAAAGACCAGCCCTACAACCCATTTAACCACTCAAGGAGTTACATCGTCAACTATAGAATAGGTAGTTGAGATCATCCATCCTGAGGGCTCTTGTGCACATCACGCATAAAGCTATAAATCACAGACATAGGAGAGAAGTGAAAGCATAGTAGTCATGAATATATTTCTCATTAAATTGAATATGAGTTACAAATGAAGCGTAGCTGGGGTCATGCCTCGTTAAAACCTTCTTGAGAAAATCCAATGGGAAAAAACTCAAGTTAGGAAAAAGAGTACACGCCGTCTTACCAACTAGTTGTAATAAAAGCTTAAATTCTGCGTGTTCCACTTATTGCAGATAGGTGTGCCATTGAGGTTCTCCAAGCGATATGACCCTTTGCCACTCACCTCGAATACCTTGTAAGGGCCTTCCCATGTCGGTGCTAATTTACCTTGATAATCGAATTTATTACCCAAACTTTCCTTCCTTAAAATGAGGTCTCCTACGTTGAATGCTCTGTGCTGAACGCGTTTGTTGTATCGGATGGCGGCCTTTGCTTTGATAGCATGATCCCTAACAAAGGCTTCTTCTCTGAGCTCTTACAAAACGTCTAATTCAGATGCCAGGTTGGCATTATTATTTTCCTCAGAGAAATACTCTACCCTTGTTGACGTAGTCTGGAGTTCCACCGGTATCATCGCCTCAACATTGTAAGTAAGAGGATACGGAGACTCATTGGTTGAAGAATGTGGTGTGGTGCGATATGCCCACAAAACATGGCACAGCTGGTCCGTCCATCCGCCCTTTGCTTCACCCAAACGCTTCTTAAGCCCTTTCAGCACCTCCCTATTAGCCACTTCAGCCTGGCCATTTGTTGTGGATGTTCGACAGATAAGAAAAATTGGACTATCCTCAGTCCTTCAAGCAGCTCAGTGAACTTTCTGTCAGTAAATTGAGTGCTGTTGTCGGTAACAATCCGTGCTGGAACTCCGAACCGTGCTATAATGTTCTCGTAGACAAAACGTCATGTCCGAGCTGAGGTTATTTGTACAACGGGCTCAGCGTCTATCCACTTTGTAAAGTAATCCACCCAAACGATGAGGTACTTGATGTCATCAGGCGCTGTTGGGAACGGGCCTAGGATATCAAGGCCCCACTGATGAAAAGGCCATGGACGGCGGACTTAGAAAGCTCCTGAGTAGGTGCATGATGAAGGTTGGAAAACCTCTGACATGAATTACACCTCTTTACGAACTCAATGGAGTATGCCATCCACCAACATAATGTAAGGCAACTCCCTTTTCAACTTCTTTCTTTCTAATTCATCAGTGGGCAGCTGCCCGTCAACGAAGTATCGTATATAAGGGACTACCCACGAATTCTCATCGAAAGAATGATACGATATTACATTCAGTGATGGAGTCATGGGGATGCTGGGCATCATCAATGTACTCTGTACCATGGATGTTGTGTTCTCAGGATGCTTTGTGCTTGCAAGTCTCGAGAGGATATCTGCCCTAGTGTTTTCCTCTCTGGGCACATGCTTGAACTCCAACATAGAGAATCTTCCCTTCAATTGATTCACGCAATTTAAATATAACTGAAGCTGAGGTTTATGGACTTGATACTCACCCTAAATCTATGAGATCACCAACTGTGAATCACTACAGAGGGTTACTTTAGAAGCTACGATATCAATTGCTGCTCTGAGTCCGGCGAGGCAAGCTTCATATTTGGCCTAATTATTGGACGTTTTGAAACTAAAACGCAAAGGGATTTCTAGATGCACAACATCATCACTCTCCACCACAACACCGGCACCACATCCTTTGCTATTGGAAGAGCCATCCACATAAACCGTCCAGTGGTTCGTGGTATAACTGGGTCTGCCCCGGTCATTTCCACCACAAAATCAGCTAACACCTGGGCTTTAATGGCACCCTGAGGTTCATAAGAAACATCAAACTTTGATAACTTGATGGACCACTTGATCATTCTCCCAGTGAGGTTTGGCTTACTCATAACAACACGGAGTGGGAGATCCGTTCTCACCATCACGGGGTGTGCATGAAAATATAGCCTGGGGTGACGGGAGGCCCAAACAACGACGAGGATGGATTTTTCAATCTTCTGATACCGGCCCTCTGTGTAACATCCCTCTTTTTAGAAGCCATTTTTACCCTTGTAAATTTTAATTATGGGGAGTTTGTAAGCAAGAATAAGTCAATATATATACCCTGTTGATGGTCTGTAGTACCTCAAAAATGTCATTTTTGCACATAATAATAGAATTTATATGGAATATTAGTGAAATTATGTAAAAACCGAGTGAAAAGGGCTCTGTTCCGAGTAACAGAGAAGAATTCCGAGTGAATGGTCAGAAAATCCGAGTGAAGGAGAAAAATCCGAGTGAAAACATCATAGAAAGGCTCGGTTCCGAGTTGAATGCTTCCTTTTCTGAAAGAGACTACACAAATTGGAGTATTCCGAGTGAAAGAATGTATAAATACTCATGTTTATGTTGATTTGATGCTTCCTGCCGATTGGAGTACGTTGTGGAATCAATTGGGAAGGATTCCGAACGGTTTCCTATGTATTTGCTTAGGAAACCGAGTGGAAAATGGTGGAGGGAGCCAATTCCGAGTGAGATACACTTCACTGGACCAAAACCGAGTGAGACTCGTACGTGTATGCCTTGTTCCGAAAGCTAATGGTTGAAATAAACCTTAATTGGAAATATAATTGAAGAAATTGGCCTAAACCGAGTGAATAAAGTGAGGAATTCCGAGTGAAGAATTGAAGCTTCGCTCAAGCGAGCAAGCCACGCTCAAGCGAGCCTTGAAATTGTTGACTCAGAAGTAGGAATTCCAGTCGGAATAGTCTTAACCGAGTGTAATTTCACTCGGTATTCACTAACAGAAGTGCGTATTGACTTCAATTTTGTCTTTTAATGATATTTAAATTCAATCGTGCGCATTATGGATAGTGGACGACCAGAAATGGGCACTGACTCAGCATATCTCTTTATTTAATCACCAGTGACCTTTCCATTAGCAATCCACTAACAGCCCACTCAGAAAAGCTGTCCCCCACTTGTTTTTCCACTCACTCACTCCCTATTTAAACCAGTGCCAGGACCCTAAGGAACCCACACACACGACACAAACACCCTTCATCACTCTCCTTCCCAGCAAGTTTCTTTCTCTCTTTTCCCTTCCGTTTCACTCGGATTTGAAGCAGGACAGTGAAGGGAACCTCTTTCTTCTCCTCCAGGAACTTCATTGAGGTAAGGGGGTATATTCTTGGGTACCTTGTGGTAAAACCGAGTGAAGGACAGATTCAGTGTGTATGAATTAAATGCTTTAAATTGTTATCTGTATATGCATATATATATATCTGTTGACGAGTGTATATAATCAGTGATGAATTGTGAAATGATATGTACTTATTGGACTGAAAATACTAAGAATCATGGGTACCGTGTGATTTCCAGTGAAAATTATGAATAGAAGATGGATTTAATGATAACAGGTTCTGTTTAATGTTAATCTGACCTGTTTTACACTTATAACAACTCGGTTTTGCTTAGTTTCATTCTGATAGAACAATATTTCACTCGAAAAACACCATATTTCACTCGGAAAACACTCTATTTCTCTCGGACAGCATCTCCCAAGTCTTATTTTACTCGGAATTCTCTTTCTTAAATTATTTCACTCGGAACTTGTCTTAATTTCACTCAGAAAATATATTTATCTTTTACTCAGAACCCTTTTCAGTAAATTCACTCGGAAAACACTCTATTTCTCTCGGTCAGTAGCTTCCCAGTCTTATTTCACTCGGCAAACACTTTATTTTACTCAGCAAACAGTTCTTTCACTCGGATTTGTTTTATTGCAGTCAGATAGAACTCTTTTCAACTAATTTCACTCGGTAAACTCATGTTTCACTCGGACCTTATCTTATTTTTATTCAGGAAACTCTTTTCCTACTGATTCCACTCGGAATCATAATTGATTTCATTCAGGAACTCATTTTCACTCAGAATTTAAGTAGCTTCACTCATGAAAACCCTTTCCAGTAATTTTAACTCGGTAAACCCTTAATTTCACTCAGAAAACTCCTTTTAGTTTAATTTCACTCAGAATATATAGTTAAATTAACTCAGAAAACTCTTATCAACCTGATTCCACTCAGAATCAGGATTATTTCATTCGGATTTACTTTACTCGAAGGTATTCTAGTCAGCAGAATGATTTTTCACTCGGAAATTATATAAATTTTACTCAGAAACCTTTCTGCTTAACACTTTTAACTAGGAAAAATATTTTTAACTTCCCTGAGAAAACTTTTAACCTGATCTCACTCGGATTGATGCTTATTTCATTCAGAAACTCACTTCAGCCTGAATTTACTCGGTATCTAAACTCATTTCACCCAGAAAATTCATTTTTCACTCGGAACAGACTTATTTTACTCGGATAATTCAGATTCACTCGGTATTCAACTCATCTCACTCGGCAAACTCAATTTCTCACTCAGTATTAAACCTATTTTTCTCAAAAAGTTTGGAAATCAACATTTCTACTCGGATATAATTTATTTTAATCGGAAAAATCATTTCCACTCCGAATCAGACCTGTTTCAGTCGGAAAACAGCCTTCCAGTACAATTCCACTCGGATTTTTAGCCAGATCGCTTGGATAACCCTTCTCTGTATGATTCCACTCGGAATCATACTCATTTCACTCGAATTTACCCCTGTTCCACTCGGAAAACTCTGTTTTTAGTGTTTTTCACTTGAATTTTCAATTGGAAACTAATCTTCAATACTTTTTAAGTTATTGGTAAGTTATAATTATCATTCTTATTCTATTATTATCATTATTTATTGTTAAACTTAATATTGTTATCATTATTATTAGTTTTATTATTATTATACATTGTTAACATCTAAATTATGCGTAATTACATAAAGAATATATTATTTTACTCTTTATGAAAGAATATATATAATAGATATATTTCTAAAAAATAATAAACGAATATCTTACAAGGTTTAAATGATTGACGAAATTCAAAGAACTTGAGAATGATATGATGAGACTGGAAACACATAAGATACCCAGGGATCTAATGATAAAAATAAATGCATTTCGCATCATGAAAATATTTTTGAAGAAGAAAAACCTCTAGAGCATACACTTGGTACAGTGGAGGACACTCACGTTCGATCTCTATGAAGAATCTTGGGAGTACAACTGGAACGGCAACCCAATGGCATCAGAGTCGGGCCTGATAGCCGGGTGAGACGATGCAATTCTAGTGTACTTTGACTAAATGACGGAGTGTAACTATGATCGTAGGGATCCAAGTTCCAAAAATATTTAAATCAATGATGAGAACCAATGAGTTCATTTGTACCACATAGAACTTGGGCGGACCCTGATCGCTCTAGATGATTGGAATGGTGATATTCCAAAGAATGAGAAGAAGATGAAATGATTTATTGAGCCCACATGCATCATGAGACTTAACCAAAGATAAATCATAATAAATCCAAACTCATGCATTTCATTACAGTATATTTGATTGTTATAATTGTAAATATGTTATGTGTACGATTTATTTCATGGCAATATGCTTGATTGTTATAATTGTGAATATGATAAATATACGATTATGTGATGACAACATGTTTGATTGTTATAATTGTGAATATGCTAAATGTATGATCTATGTGACATTGTATGTTAACTGGATTATGTCCGCACCGGATTAACCAATCAGGGTCTTGGGTTATACTCACCCTTACTGTTGACCATTTTTCAGAGGAATTAGAAACTCAAGAACCCGAGTGTGAAGATCAGCAATACGTTGAACCCATTGAGAACAATCATTAAGGATAGAATATTTGTTATTAATAATCAGACACCGGATGACTGTATAATATTTAAGGGTGCCTGCGTGCCCCATTCTGTTAAGAGTACAATTACTTACAGTTTGTGAATGACTATGTGATATATACAATATTGTTTCCACTGATCTGCCAAGTATTTATAAAAAAAAATATTCATTTTTTCTAAAAACTGTTAACACTCTCAGTTAAATAGGATGAACCTACAAAAGGATTTGTCTTATCTAACCGAGGGTGTTACACTCTGCTCCTTGCAGCATCTTACTGGTGAAATACACATGCATATGTCCTTCCAAGGTCTCCTTGACCAGCGCCACTCCTAGGGCTTCATCCGAGATGGCCAGGTAAAGAATCAGCATCTCTCCAAGGTCAGGTCTTAAAAAAATAGGAGGGCTAGACAACACCTCTTTAAGCTCTTGAAAAGCTTGCTCCTGTTTCTGTCCCTATTCAAATTTCTTGGACTTCTTCAAGATCTTGTACAGAGGAAGGGACCTGTGCGCCATCTTAGGCATAAATCATGCCAAGGCAGCTACCTTTTAGTTTAATGATTGGACCTCCCTCAAATTCGTCAGACTTTCCATGTCCAGAATTTCTTGGCACTTGCCCAGATTCACCTCGATACCGCACTGGGTCAACATGAAACCCATAAATTTTCCTGCAGGCACAGCGAAGGTGGACTTCAATGTTCAACCTTATGTTGTACTGCCTCAAGCGCGTAAACACTTGGCGCAAGTCTTCCATATGATCACCCCTAGCCGGGGTCTTAGCAATAATGTTGTCAATGTACACCTCCACTAACTTGGTGTGCATGCCCTCAAACACCTTATTGATCATACGCTGGTAGGTGGCACTAGCATTCTTCAAATCGAAGGGCATGACGGTGTAACAGAAAACACCACGGTCATTGACAAATGCCGTCTTCTCTTGGTCTTCCTCCCATATCAGAATCTGGTTATATCCCAAATAAGCATCCATGAAAGACAAGTACTGGTAACCAGAAGAATCATCTACCATTTGATCGATGTTGGGGAGAGGATAAGGATCCTTGGGGCAATAACGATTCAAATCCATATAGTCTGTGCACATTCTCCATTTACCGTTGGCCTTCTGTACCATCATCACATTAGAGAGCCATGATAAGTATCTGACTTCCCTAATGAATCCGGCCTTCAACAGTTCTTCTATTTATTCTGTTTATTCACAAGCTGCTTTTTTTTGGGGGCCCAACCTTCTCTTCTTTTGGGCCAATCACAGGATAAATGGATAACGTGTGACAGCAAAAATTGGGGTCAACCCTGGGCATATCTGTAACAGTCCATGCGAACAAGTCCTTAAACTCATGAAGAAGCAGAAGCAGACGCTGTTCTATCATAGTTTCCAACTTGTCATTGATATGCGTGATCTTTTCCGGGGAATCTCCCAACACAACGTCTTTGGAACCTCTTTTTAGCGTAGGCTTAGAAGGGTTGTGAGGATCAATCTTTAGTTCCGTCCTAGGATCAAGGTTAATCAGACGAACCGATCCCACTGCCGTTCCTCCGTCATTCAGCTTCCTCTTTTTATTGACTACCTCTAACTTCACCATGTTTAAGCTCAGGTTGTAACAATACCTGGCTATTTCTTGATCACCTCGGAGGGAAGACACCCAGTTATCCTTATCAATAAACTTGATAAGAAGGTGTAGAGTGGATACGATTGCTTCCATAACATTCAACATAGGCAGCCTATAATGCCGTTGTAGGGTGACTCTACATCAATCACCAGCACTCTGGACTTCACCCTCCTTGCTTTGGGTGCGCCCTCAAAAGATACAAGGGTGTCAAGATATCCCTTGGTGGGTTGTTTCGCTCCATTAAAAGCTATGAGCTCCTGCGTATAAGGTTGTAAATCTGAGTCATTGAAACTCATTCTTTTAAAACAATTATAAAAAATAACATCACAGGAACTCCCCTGATCGACAAGGATCCTCTTGACGTCCCTGTTTTTAATTACAACGACTATGACCATAACGTCATCGCCCCCAGGGATAGTTGGGCTGAAATCTTCATCTGAGAACGACACCACTGGTGCCAACACGCTATCTCTGAAAGGGCGGTTATCCCTAGGTTTCCCTTGAATAGAGAGAATCGTTCAATGATGATTCTTTCGGACTGTGATCGAAGCCTCGCCCCCAGCAAAGCCTCCGGCGATCATGTCAATCACCTCACACGGCTATTATCACCTTCATCGTCATGGTCATGACCTCACTTCTCCATCCGCTCTGGCTCATCTAAGAACTTCTACTTAAAGGGATATTGCTTCAACTTTCCCTCTCGAATAAGGGTTTCTATAGTATTCTTCAACGCCTTGCATTCGTCAGTGGAGTGGCTAACTTGCTCGTGGAAACCGCAATACTTACACGGATTCTCGGGCCTTTTTAGTGGAGCCGATCTCCTAATCCCATACACGTTGAGTGTAGGCCATCCGACCTCCCTTAAGATCTGGGAGTGCTTAGCATTCAGCGGTGTGTAGTTGCTGAACGAAGCCACCCGCCTCTCCTGCTGCTAGGGTCGAGGGCCCCTGAAATTATCCCTCTGAAAATGCCTGTTCGGCCTCACCCTCTCCTTATCCATCCGTGGTTAGGGTGAGGGAACCAGTGGTTTAGCCTGAGCCGCTGTGCCTTCCAGATGCATCTATACCCATGTACTTCGAAGCCTTCCTCTAAAATTCTTTAAACGTCGTCGGAGGACTTTTTCCCAAAGATAGGGCAAAAGTTGATCCGGGCTGGAGGACCTCAATGACGATATACAGTTGAATGGCTTCTGTGAGATTAGGCACCATGGCCGCCTCCTTGTAGAACCTCTTCAGAAACTCCTTAAGAGTTTTGCTCTCCCCTTGCCTAATCTAGGCCAAGGTGTGGGACATCCTGGGGACGTCCATGGAAATGACAAAATAGTTCTCAAAAGCTACTGCCATCTCCTCCCAGGAGTCTATTGAGCCTGAGGGTAGACCCTTGAACCAGCTAAGGGCCTCTTCCATCAATGTATGTGGGAACATCCTGCACATCCGACGACGTTTAAAGAATTTTAGAGGAAGGCTTCGAAGTACATGGGTATAGATGCATCTGGAAGGCACAGCGGCTCAGGCTAAACCACTGGTTCCCTCACCCTAACCACGGATGGATAAGGAGAGGGTGAGGCCGAACAGGCATTTTCAGAGGGATAATTTCAGGGGCCCTCGACCCTAGCAGCAGGAGAGGCGGGTGGCTTCGTTCAGCAACTACACACCACTGAATGCTAAGCACTCAGTTTCTCCATTATACTTCCCAATGCAGTGTGGTTGAGTTGTCTGCAAGTGCCTGGAAATAGGCACACTCATTAATCTCCTAGAAAAGGGGACGTTGAGCCGATACACTCCGGGAGTCGCTACCATTGAATTCTTCTTCCTTTCACTGACTCCATCACCCAAGTCTTGGGTCTGCTCCCTCTCCTTATATGTGGGGATCTTTGAATACTAGAGAGTTGCAGATTTCTCTCTTCCAGTAGTGTGTCGAGTCTTCTCAGTTTGAGATACCACCTTCTCCTCAGTTTGTCTCCTTTCCCTCCTTAACTCCGCGAGCTCCTCCCTGAGCTGTCTTATGACCTCATCACGAGGATTTGAAACCACTGCAGGTATCACCCTCCTCGAGAAGTGTCCTATTAACATGTTGGTTGGTCACATCCTCCACGTGACCCTCAACAAACTCGCGTCCATTACCCTCTATAGATGACTACCGAACCTCTGTGGAAAGTGGGAATAACTTTAACGAGTCCTATTTGACGTGCCAATGAACTGGCTAATCTGTGGTCAAAGATCCAGAGTGGGGACCAACCTCAAAAGTCAAGGATAAAAGTGTTTATACACCGGTACAGTGGGTATCCGATATTATAGTCCAAAATCTCAGTGGGAGAATCCGGTCTTGATGTCCTGGAGATCCTACACACCAAGCTTTCACGTTGAAGAGGGGCGAAAGGTGGTGTCACCTGTGAAGATTCTCCGACGCTCAATTCAGTGAAATAGAATAAGGATTTTAGAGGATTTGAGCAACGTAACAGTAAATAGAGAGTAAGAATAGCGTAACCTTTATTGGTGTGTAAATCGATTATTTATAGATGAGCATAGAGATTGAATTGTTAAGAGCAGGTGGGGCCAGGGGGACAGATAGCTCAGTGTACAATTCCGACGTGAGGAGAGTCGCGTCTCCTACGAATTCCCCTTGTGACTGTACCTTGTACTTTCTGTCGGGTGCGTGGAGGCTTCCCGGTGTGTGAGATAATTACTTGGTCATGCCGGCATAGAGAGAGCTTCTTCTATGGGGTTCATAGTGTGGTAGTATACCTACCACGCCGGTAGCATGGTGAAGGTGAACAAAATTACATCCTTGCCTCGGTACCGGTATTGAGAGCGGATCAATATGTAATTGTTAGATGAATATTTGAAAAATATAAAATCAATTATACCATATGAATATGTAGAAAATTATTTTATTTAAAAACATATAAAATATTATATGAAAACAATATATATAAAAATAAAATAAAATCAATAATATCTCCTATTGAACATTATAATGTTTCTTGTCCTCTAATGAAACATAAAAAAATACATAATGATTGTCAAAATTCAAAAGAACACAAACAACACAACATGGATAATCTTTAAAGTAGATTTATCAGTTTTTATCTTTTTTTTATAAAGACTTTGTTCAAACCATATGTTTTCAGTCTCTTAGAATGCTTCTTTATGGTAGAAGATTGTAATTGCTACCATTAGTAGTTAAATTACCATTTGTTGACCATAGTAGTTTCAATAACCATTTTATAATTTACCTATATATTTTAAAATTGAACAAAGTCAATTATAAAATAATGAAAGTTTTAAAACATTGAGATAAAATTATAAGAAACTAACCTTGACAATTATTGTATTAAGAAGTTAATGTCCAAATAAGAGATGATTATATGAATCTAACAGAGTAAGAGAGTTACATGGGAATATTAAAAATAAGATATGTAGAAAATATAAAATTTAAAAATCAATAAAAGTTGATAGTACAATTAGGTTTTGTAAGGTTTCTATATAAGCTCTTATAATAAATCGTATTTATATATAAATCATTTATATATAATGATGAAATATCATATATTATTAAATCCTGAAAGTTGATCATGAAATATGTTATTTGATTGTGATGATAATTAATATTTTAATTTAATTTGAAAATGGATTGTTTAATTTTAATTTTTAATTTTTAATTTTTAACTTTTAATTTTTCTTAATTGCAGTAACATGGATAAGGATTTGATTCTTGAAAGGTGATCACAGAATGTTTAAATAGATATTTGATTGTGATGACAATTAATATTTTAATTTGATTTGAAAATAGATTGTTTAACTTTGATTTTTTCTTAATCATGGTAACATATATAAAGACTTAATTTTTGAAATGTGATTATGGAATATATTTAAATAAAGAAATGTTTGACAAATATATATAATATAGATCCTTTAAAATAAAAAGAAGAAATAAAAAACATAGAACAGATTTTACACTAAATAAGTTCAATGTTACATTGAGTTTATATTTAATTATTTATATTGTATTTACAATAATATAAAAGCCTTTACAATAATTACTCAAAGGAAATAATATATAATATTATATAAAATATAAATGAAAAATATTCTTGTCAAAATAATGATTTTGAATGTTAATTATTAATGCAATCTTTCAATATAATTATTCTTAAAAATTATTCATAACTTTATTGTTATGTATGTACTATCACAACAAGAATTAATGGTCGATGTATGTCGAACTATGTCCCACCCTATAACATACTAAAAATAGGATTTAAGTGGCAAAGTAAGAATAAAGAGGAAATAAAATGAAAATGGGAAATTAATTAAACAATTGCTGAAATGATCAACGCGTCCCTAGACCTTTTAAATTAAAAATCTTCTCCTCCTTTCTTGTTTCATTTTCTTTGGCAGCAAAGAGTGAGAGAGTTTGCTTCTACTTCTTCATCTCTTCCAAAATTAGCATCTCTAACTCCTTCCTTCTTCAATTTCTTCCATAATTCATCAAATTAAAGCAAGAACTCACATTCTCCACCTTTCCTTTTCACGTGGACAGCCATGGAATTAAGGGAGAGAGCTTGAAATTCTCTAACTCAAGGTGATTTGATGAGTTTTTGTCATGGGTTTTATTATAACATAGCTTGCATCTTTCAATTCTTGCAAATTTATGGATTTTGAAGCACTTTGAAGCTATTAGAAATAGTGGACAGCTTTGGGGTTCTTCAAGAACCTTGAGCTTCCATGGAAAGCGAGTTAAGATAGCTTCTAAATTGCTAATTCTATAAGATTACAGCTTAATGATTGTCGTTTCAATGAACTAAGGTGGTTTCAGAGAGGTTTGGAAGGTTTTGGAGTGATTCGGAGGTGAAGTTCAAAGTTGACACCTTGGTTTGGTGAGTTGCAACTTACCAAAATAGTCATACTTTAATTATTCTTAACTTGGCTAGCGATATTTATGTTAAATACAAGACTAAAATCAAGTATTATGAACTTTAGGAAGTTATTGATTTCGAGGAATAGAGATCGGAACTTACGACTTGCGGTTAGTGAGGTTCGATAGTTCCCAGAGCTTTTGGGAATTCTTTATTTTGAGGTAGGGGAGCTTTTACATAATTGAATGCATAGTTATAGGTAGATTCGAGGTATACTAATGTATTGAATTGTGAATTATGTGTTTTATGGACTAGATGCTTATGTTGTGTGCTATTCATATAAATTTGATATATTGCATGAGATGCAAGGTATGCTTTGAAATCATTGAGTTATATGATTGTATGAGATGTTTATGTTATATGAAATATAAGTTATCTCATGGAATGGTACTTATGCATAATATACTTGAATGAACATAATTATGTGTAAATTTAGCATATGATGCTTGAATTGTGCAGTACATGATATTTGAATAGCATGAGATGCTTTATGTAAATGTACAAAAGACCTTGGGTGGGACTCAAGGCAAACCTCTTGAGCGAGGCTCGGGGTTAGCCCGTGACACTGCCATTGTCGCTGAGAGTGATTGTGTCATGTGAGAGGGCAAATGGTTTGGTACCAGTAAAACAGCCGGATCAACTGAGAGCTGAGTATATGGCTGAGAGACAGTGTTACAACATAAAGTTTAATGATGAGTATTGGATCTAAATGAATGAGAATGATATATGCATATATGTTTGTTATTGAGAATAACTTGATGTCATAACATGGCGACGTTAGTAGTTAATGTTGTTGAATGGTAGTTTATGTTTATAGATTTTTATACCTCATTGTATGATAGAGAATAGAATAATTGAATCAGAACTATAGCTGTAATTTGTTATGTATGATGCTCACCCCTATTTGTGGTTATTTTTACAGTGGAATTAGGACGCAGCGGAGGTATATGAGGTCACTCAGCGTGCATGGAGCATTATGTTTTGTTTTGTAGTTACCTTGGCTAGCTCCCATGCATACCTATTTTGATGTATATATGTATGGATGGATGAATGTGTAGTGGACTAGGTAGTTGATAGCTTCAATTAAAAGCTTAGAATCTATTTTGAGCATATACTTGTTGTTTGTGATGGATGATGATGATATATGGATGTGGTGACCATGGATAGTCCCATTTTATTGCATGAGATGCATTTGATATCCAGGAACTGTAATTAATGTGATTGTGTATTGAACACCATGGATGGATCCATGCATTTGTGATGCATTACATTAATGTCCAGGTGACTGCTGCATTGCATAAATAGGTAGGGCTTGTGTTTGATTGAAATTGAGTTAGATTATACACTGAGAATAGTTTGATGAGAAGTTAAGGGAAATTTGTGTTTTATGTATAATTATGCTTAACTATGTAAGTGAAGGGTCACATTATGTTTTGTGAGGTTTAGATGCCATGGGATAGTTGCACTAGGAAGCACAGGTGCATGATGATGAAATAGTGATGAATTTTGTAATTATAGGATGATGAATTAGAAAGTAGCATAATGCATTAATGTTGTATAAAGTGAAATTTAAGAACCGGAAAGGTGAAATTGGGATCCGATGAGTTTTTGGACCCTCGAAACGGATCAATAGGTTTCCTATATCATTTATGAGTTGAGCATATAGGCCTTACCTAGTTTGAAGGTAATTTGATAAGTTTGATGCACCTAATTGCACTAAATTGACCATAATGTATTTTTCCATATTAACTTGAGCATACGTTAGAATTTTGGCAAACGGACTACGCCAACGGTTCCAAAATGGCAAAAACATGTGCCCTATAAAGTTTCATGGCATTCGGACTCAAAACGGGCCATTTTGGTAGGTTAGAAGTTGGCTAGAAGGCCTAAGACTCATGACAGCGGCATTGCTGTTACCGTCATGCTGACACGTATTGTGGGGTTGACGCGTAGCGTCAGGTGTGAAAAACAGAGCTGACGTTGAGCGTGGGGCTAGCGTATAGCGTCAGGCCCCTGCTGCTGTTTTTCATATTTTCCTGTTGTTGGCTGTTTTGGGGCGTTTGGGAGCTGTATGGCTGTTGTTTTTGCCCCTTTTGAGTAATTTTGATATTTTTTCAATTATTTGGCATTAAATTAACCGCTGAACTTTTTCCCTTGTATTTTTATTATTATATTTAAGTATGGATGTTTTACACCCCAAATCCTCCAATGCAAAAGGCACTGGGACTTTCAATCTCATGCTAAAATGGGCACGCAACAAACTTATTTTCAATAGATAGTTATTATTATTAATGTTATATATTATTATTATGGTTTATTATTTTTATTATTATTAACCCATGATAATTAAAATGCACAGTGTGTTATGTCCATACTAAAATCCTAATAATTATTCTAGGAATAAATAAAATATGGATTTTTTTTACAATTTTGTAAGAGACTAATATCGCTGGTAACAATTATTAAAAATTTAAACAGTAACTAAATACAAATATGTGCATAACTTAAAACAAAATAAATAACTAAAATATAATGTGATAAATAAAATTAGGCTTCTCATCATTAAAATTTAATAGTAATGATATTAATAAGGATAATGAATATCAATATCACTAATAAAAATAATGATAATGGTAGAATAATAGTGACACCTAATAATAATAGAAGTAACAATAAAATAATAAAAAAATAAAAATACAAATAAAAAATAATAATAATATTCTACCTATGAAAAGTAACAATAACAGTAATTTAAGAGGCTTCCTAGGAAGCCTACCATAAAATTTTAAGGGAAAATTTTTTGAGTTTAAATCTGTTTGGTTTAATCCATTTGCCTATATTGTCTATTTTCCCCACTAGGCTTCATTAGATTAATTCATAGTAAGCCTACCATAAAATTTCCCGAAAGCATTGCTTTAATTTACCAAGGAAACAAAAAAATATAGCTTAGTGTTGGTACAAGCTTTCAAACGCCCAGGGAATGCCATTCACGCTCGCCCATGACCAAGGAATATAATGAACAAAATCAATGTACCATTTCAATGTACGAATAATAACAAAAAAGTATTCAGAACAATTACAATAACTTATTAGATTTTTTTATATAAATTCAAACAGAATAACTGGATAAAATAACACATATCGAACTGCTAATATATAGTGGTTGACTAAAAAAATTCTCTACAACTAAACAGTAATGATAAAATTAGAAGAAACATTATGCAAATTAATATGAAAAGATTAATTGGGAAAAAACTAGTCTAATGGAACAGAAATTAGACCTCCTAACGCAATAATCTAGATGATTCAGATGGCAAAAAGATCAAAAGAAGTGTTAAAAATCCACACAAACGATCAATAATAAAAAAGAAAACAATGTCCACATATCCGTGGCTAATTTTAGTGGCTAATGTCAAAATGAAATTTTTAGCTACGGAATCCTATTTCCATGACTAAATTTCGTCTCTAATCATGTGTAAAAAATATTTGGTCGTTAAAAATAAGTGGTGGCTAAATTCAGTAGCTAATAGCTACTAAATATATTCGGTTGCCGCTTTTGATTTTTCTAGTAGTTATGCGCGCCGATTAAGGAGCAGGGGAGACACAGAAGAAAACAAAATCAGGAGGGAGATCACACTTCGGCATTAGGCGAATGCACAACACGCGTGTGTGTATTACAAAAGGGAAGGCCTAGTTAGCGTGTATACGCCCCTTTTGACGTGGCGATGTACGGATTTCTTCATGGAATGCTGGCATGGAATTATATGGAGGGGAGGCAAAGGCGCGTGGACGCCCATATGGGCATGCCAATGCGCAAGCCGTGGGAAGACAGGACCAGCACACAGCAATTGGTTCAGACATGGAAGTGACAGGGATGTGCCAATTCACTACCCTCCATGATGGAATTCAAACCAAATGCAATTTCAATCAGCCAATGTAACCAGGATTCCATTACAATATATATATATAACTCAGGCCAAAATGCATCTGCAGCCTATCCATATTTTGGCATTCAATTGGAATCAAGGTTCTAATTCATCACCACATCGAACGATTCTCTCTGTTCAAGGGAAACCTAGGGATAACCGCCCTTTCAGAGATGGCGTGTTGGCACCAGTGGTGTCGTTCTCAGATGAAGATTTCAGCCCAACTATCCCTGGGGGTGATGACGTTATGGTCATATGATAAGTGCTTTATAACACAATAAATTAGATCTAGTTTGCTTAGGATTTTAATCATTATGCACTGTATTTCCTTTATTTTTGTGATTTTTGCTTTCTTTCCACTATATTCTACTTGGGTATGTTATTTTACAGAAATTAAGGTAATAAAAGGGTCAATAACAAGAGAAAAACGGCCATAAAATGATAAAGAAACAAGAAGAACAAGCTCAAGTGGAAAGAACTCTCTTTTTATACTGAATTCTGACTCAGAATGATCAAATCCGAGTAGGATGACTCAGAAATGATCATTCCCGAGTAGGGAATCTCCAAATGAAGCATTGTCGAGTGGAATATTTCCCGGTTGGAGGTAAATCTGAGTGGAAGCTTCCTGACTGCAGACACTCTGAGTGAAAAAAGGACTGACTTTGAATAAATACTGCCCAAAAGATATTCGTCCGATTGAAGAATTACTGATTGAAGCGAGTCTGATTTGGGGAACAACTGCTTTTTCTGGGTAAAATTGTCTCCGAGTGGAAGACTCCCAAGTGAGTTGATTGCTAAATAAAAAACTCTAAACTTTAGAAGAACACTTGTCAGGCAAGGATGTCTCCGGGTGGTATGTCTCGGAAAAGATGGCATTTTGAGCAAAGAAAAGGCCTTTCCGAGTAGTGTGTTTTGGAGAAAAGACCTTTTCAAGCAAGGAAAAGAGTCCGACCAGGAATGAATCACTTTCGGGCAGACTCTCTCAAGTTTTAAACTAAACCCGAGTGAGAAGTCTCCGAGGAAGGCACTTCCGAGTGAGTTACGACAGAGAGTTGCATTTCTGAGCAAAGCAAAGCTCAGACCTGGGAAGAGCTTCTATCGGCCAGATTCTAGAGTCTCTCAAGTTCTAAATTTCTGAGTTAAAGGCAAGGCCGACTCCCGAGTGAATACAACCGAATGGGTTGATTGACGATTGAGGCAATTGTGAGTGAGAAGCAAGTCAGACTTCCGAGTGAATGTGTCCTGTGAACACCTATTTCGGTCCGGTCAATTTTCACCAAAATGGGGTATTTTTGGTCACTTTACTAGGCTCTGATTGATATTCATAAAAGAAAAGAATTCCTAAAAAAAAAGAATTCCTAAAAAATAAAAAAAAACTGACTCGGAAATCATCATTTCCGAGTGAAAGGACTCAGAATGATCATTTCCGAGTGGAAGTCTCTGAGTGGGACGTGGCTGAGTGATATAAGAACAGAGGCAGAGGAAGCCCTAAATGGACACTTAAAAATGAAGAAGCATCCAAGTAGAATTACTCAGAATGGAGCGTTGCCGAGTGGAATACTTCACTGATGAAGGTGAATCCGAGTGGAAGGTTCCCTGTCAAAGCCATTCCGAGTGGAAGGTTCTCTGTTGGAGGATCAATGCTGGAAAGGATTGCTGATTGAAGTGAATCCGAGTGGGAGTTTTCTGATTGCAACTATTCCGAGGGTCAAATGTTGATTGAAACCCTTTTGATTAGAGTGTAAAGGCCGAGTCCTGAATGAGTAAATCCAAAAGGGATTGACAATTGAAGCTGTTCTGAGTGGAAACAATTCCGGCTCTGAGTGAATATATCCAAGGGATTTATTGACGAGTGGAATCATTCTATTCCCGAGTGAAAAATCGGAAGAGTTGATTGATGGTTGAAACCCTTCTGATTGGAAACAAAGCCGACTCCGAGTAAATGCATCGAGTGAATTGTCAAGTTCCAATTTCTGAGTGAGAAATAGGCAATTATGAGTGAGAAGCCAGTCGGAGCTGAGTGCCAAATTCTGACTGAAAAGCAGGCTGATCCCGAGTGAAAGTGTACAAGTTTCCAGTTTCTGAGTGAAAAGAAGGCCGGTTCCGAGTGAAAATGTCTAAATTCCAAATTCTGAGTGGAGGAAAGACTGACTCTGAGTGAAATGAACAGGCTGAGAAATGTTTTTCTGATTGAAGAGAACAGGCTGAGTCCCGAGTGAGCATATCTGAGTGGTCAGATTCTCAATTTCTCAATTCTGATTGAAGTATAAAGGATGACTCCAAGTGAAGCAATCCCAACATCCGAGCACATCATGATTGAGGTATGAAGCCGACTCCCAAGTGAATTTGTCCGAGTCCTCAGATTTTCTCAAAGTTCCATTCTAATAAAAACAAGGACGACTCCCTGTTATGAATCCGAGTGGGTTGAAGTTTATATCCAAACCGGTTGATAACATTCTGAGTGAATCAATGTGATTCAATCCGAGTGATGAGTTTCCGGGTGAAACTTACTTCACGACTGAATCAATGTGAAGTTAAAGAGAGAATAGTTCTGATCTGCCAGCAACCGAGCAAAATATTTCTGACATGCCGAGTGAATCAAGCAGAAGGGTTGCCGAACAAAGGTTTCTCTGAGTGGTTAAAGTCCAGAGATATAACCGAGTTATTTTTTATTGTAAGAGTTGTTTTTTGAATGAAATGTCCAAGCGGAGAAAACTGAATCAGGCTTCAAGCAGAAGAATTGAAGAATTGCCGAGCAAGATTTCTCCGAGTGCTGATTGAAACATTCGAACAAAGGAGGACATGAGCCGATGCCGAGTGAGCCATTTATCCATCCTCACCGAATCGTCCTTCAAGTCAGAGCCGATTGAATCATGCACCAATACCGAATCGTCCTTCAAGTCAGGGCTGATTGAATCCTGCACCAATACCGAGTCATCCTTCAAGTTAGAGCCGATTGAACCATTTTCAACCATCACCGAGCCCCTTTCCGCCCATTCCCGAGCCATTCTTTTAGCCATTTTCGAGTCCCTTTTTTTCAACCATCACCGAGCCTTTCTCATCTATTTCCGAGTGAGTCCTCTCACTCAATTTCCGAGTCATCTATACCAATTTCCGAGCCATCCTTCTCACCAAATTCCGAGTCATATTCTAATCATTTCCGAGTCCTTTTCAGTCGGTTCCGAGCCATTCTTGACTCGGTTCCGATTGAATATTTCAATCAGAATTGTTTTGCTCACCCAGCTTCTCACAGCAGCATCACACCGACCGGATTTCACTCGGTCTAGTGTACAAAATCACCTTTTCCACTCGGTCTTTTGCACAAAAGTGACCTTTTCCACTCGAATTCAGGAGGACAAGTGAAGACCGACCCATGTTTCCACCGAATGCCATTGCTGACTTGGATTTCCACTATCCAAGTGGATCCTTGAATTAAGGGGGGGCGGCTGGCAATAGACAAGGAAGAAAATGATAAAGAATTCCCACCAGCCTCCATTCTCCCTGATTGTCAAAGATCCAGGCTGTTTCCAACACATCATCCAAGTTGATTTGCTAATTTCAAAGGGCGGCTGGCAACAGACAAGGAAAAAATAATAAAGAAGTCCACTTGCCACTGATGGAAGACGTTCAAGACCTCTATAAAGAGGAAGGGGATTTTGAAGCAAAGAAGAAAAAAAAAGGGAGAACTCTGAAGCAATTTTTTTATTGTCCCCTCACTCCTCTCAATACCGTCCCTCACTCTCCTTTCAAACCAACGAACCTTCTTCACCTAAACACCATACTGTCTTCTCCGTCTCCACACCATCACACCATCCCCCTCACCATACTGTCCTTAATCCTCTACATCGTCCACCTCTCAACCATCCCCCTCACTACTGTCTTCCCTCACTTGTCCTTCTCCTCTCCCATACAGCCCCCTTCACCTAAACACCGTCCCTTCCTCCTTACTATAATGTCTTCTCCCTCTCCACACCTCACAGCCCCTTCCACCGTCCCATTCCCTCTCACTCCACGCTCACCCTCTCTCTCACCGTACTCTTCCTTTCCTCTTTTCCTCTAAAACCGAACCACACACACACACCTCACATCCCCCTCCAACACCGTCACTCTCCTTTCCATCCACTCTTCAAATCTCTCAAACACCATCCTCTCTAATCTTTTTCCTCACAGCCCCCTCCACACCGTCCTCTTCCCTCAATTCTCCACAACTAACCTCCCCACACCACACCGTCCCTTCCTCCTTCAAATCCACCCATCCAACCTCTTAAATCCACTCCATCCGACCTCTCCTAAACCCGTACAGCCCCTTTCACTCCTTACCCACACCATCCGACCTCATCCTCTCAAAACCGTCCTCCTTCTCCTCACCTAAAAACCACACTGTCCTTCTCCTTAAACCCCAAAACTGACCTGCTCTTCAACTTTCCAACACCGACCCTTACCTCATCCTACACCAACCGACCTTCTCTTCCTCAAACCAACACTATACAGCCCCCTCTAACTCACACCGTCCTCCGTTCTCCACAATAACAACCCCTCAAATCCTCATCACACCGGTCCTACTCTCCTCCCTCATTTTTTTAGTACTTGTATTTATTTATTTTCTGTTGATTTAATTGCTTTTTAATGACTTTGTCTTCCTTTTCAATTATCAATTAATATCTATTGATTGATAAATATTAATAAAAATAAATGCTTCATACATTCTATTCGGACTAGTATAAAAGGTATAATAATTATTATTATTATTACAATTTTTATTACTTTTTATTTATTTATTTATTTATTTATTTTTTAAAAAAAGGAGCGAGTTTAATTTGGACGAGACGTCCTGTTAATCTCATTTTTTATATAATATTCTTTTTTTTAAAAAGGTGGAGCGAGTTTAATTTGGATGAGACGTCCTGTTAATCTTATGTAAATATTCCGTGTTTATGTTTATTTATTTTTGTATATTTTGTCATCTCGTAAACTTTCTTTTCATGAAGAAGTTAAAATAATTATTGGGTTAATTATAATGCGCGCTATCATATTGAGGTAACCGTTTTTATAACGGACAGTTGTGAGGTACTAATACCTTCCTCACCTGTAATCAGACTCCCGAATCTGGAATATCATTTTTGGCCAATGCTTTAATAAAAGGTTTTCCTGGTATTTTATCCTAAAAAATATTGGTGGCGACTCCCTGTTTTTCTTTTTGAACTAAACAAACATCGTTTTGAGGGTCGGCCGTGCCGCCGCGATCCCGGTCGCGACATGTCCAAGTGGATCATTTCAAGGAGTGAAGAAAGGGTCGACTGAATTACTCCCAAGTAATATATCTGAGCAAGGTTTCTCCGAGTGGGTCAATTCCAGAGACATAGCCGAGTGAAACATTTTGGAGGTGCCGATTGAATCATATGAATGAAGACTTCCTGATCCTGAGTGGGTCACATGTGAAAGAAGAGGGTCTGAACGAGTGCCGAGTGAGTCACTTTTGAAACAATTCTGAATGAATGTTTCAATCAGTAAAGCAATCGGAGTTGCTTTGCTCGTCCACTCATGAATTATACATCGGCTCCATCCAATTGCACACCATTGCACATCGGCTCCATCCAATTGCACACCACTACACACCGGCTCCATAAATCACATAACAATAACACAGTCCAGCTCCTCACAGCAACAACACCAGCTCCCCTCAAACCAACACCGTCCAGCTCTCCTCTCAACACTTTCCAGCTCCTCACAGCAACAACACCGGCTCCCCTCAAACCAACACCGTCCAGCTCTCCTCTCAACACCGTCCAGCTCGAATTGCTTCAAACAGAAACAAGTTCCGAGCAAAGCTTTCACTCGGTCTTTTATGTATGAAAAGCACCTGTTCCACTCGGATTAATTCCTACTGAGGATGGATATTGGCTGAGGCACTAATCCGAGTGATAAGGAGAATGCCGGTTCCATATTTCCACCGATTGCCCATGCTGACTTGGATTCCGACTATCCAAGTGGATCCTTGAATTATGAGGGGGCGGCTGACAACAAGACAAAAGAGAAACCCACTAGCCACCGTTCCCTATAGTTATCAAGGTCCAGGCTGTTTCTCCACCACATTATCCAGGTTGTTTCCAAGTTGATCTTGTGGGGTGGCTGACAAGAAAAAATAATAAAAAAAGACCCACTATCCATCGTTCCCATGATTATTAACGTCCAAGATCTCTATAAATAGGGGGAGGTCTGAAGCCATTACACAGCGTGACTTTTAGATCAAGTCCTCTTTCATTCACTTTAAATCCTTCCTTTTCTTTCCTTCGTTTTTCTTCTCCGTTCCATCTCTTTCGTTTTCATTTTCTTCTCTGCTACATTTCTTTCTTTTTTTATTTTCTTTTCTTTTTCTTTCTGTTTGTTAAGAGTTGTGAGGGTTGTAAAAGTGAGAATTTCAATTTGTAATTGGTGGAGGAATATTGCAACAAGGAAATACAGTGGTAAAATTATTCTAAGCTTTTGGAGAAACCCGTAAGTCTTTATTTTTACCATGTCTTGTATATTTTATTTTACCATCATATATATGAATTTGAATTATTTCATGAGTAGCTAAATTAATTATCTTGGAATGAAGGGGGTATGATAATATTTTATGATAATGTTATTTTGACTTTAAATTAAATAAATTTCTGTTTTCCATTTAGTTAAAAAAATGCTCAATGCTCTTAGTAATTCCTAACATGAACCTAAGTGATAAAACTATATACTTGCGGGTATATTAGTAAGTTTAAGTAATTAATAGAATCGAGAGATTTATCGTTACTGAAAAGTTTTTGAACTAAGCCTAAGTTTTTGAAATACTTTTTGTGACCTCGGTAAAACCGTGAAAGTAATCAAAATCTTTTGGGGAATAAATAAGGGATTTTCACAAAACGATAACGGGTCTTTTCTAAGGATTAAACAGCGCTTTCCATAGGTTAGGTACATTAATAGGATCCTGAAAGGAATATATTAATTAGCTTAAGGAAAATCCGCCTTGGAAAACTTAATTTGATTCTTATTTATGAAAAGTTAAAATTCATTAACATAAAATAGAGTTTTGATCCCCCGAAATCCTAAGATACTCTCAACTCTGATTTTTAAGTGTCAAGTAAATTTTGTTTCTAAATTTATTTTTAATTTGTGTTTTATTTTACAAAAACATAAAAAATCAATTGTGTGGATAATTAAATTTCAATATGCTGGTACTTTAAACACAGTCCCTGTGGAGAACGATAATCTTTTATATTATGCGACATAACCCGTGCGCTTGCGGGCCTGTCATCATAGTCGTTGTAATTGAAAACAGGGACGTCAAGAGGATCCTTGTCGATCAGGGGAGTTCCTGTGATGTTATTTTTTATAATTGTTTTAAAAGAATGGGTTTCAATGACTCAGATTTATAACCTTATACACAGGAGCTCATAGCTTTTAATGGAGCGAAACAACCCACCAAGGGATATCTTGACACCCTTGTATCTTTTAAGGGCACGCCTAGAGCAGGGATGGTAAAGTCTAGAGTGCTGGTGATTGATGTAGAGTCACCCTACAACGGCATTATAGGCTGCCCTACGTTGAATGCTATAGAAGCAATCGTATCCACTCCACACCTTCTTATCAAGTTCATTGATAAGGACAACTGGGTGTCTTCCCTCCGAGGTGATCAAGAAATAGCCAGGTATTGTTACAACCTGAGCTTAAACATGGTGAAGTTAGAGGCAGTCAATAAAAAGAGGAAGCTGAATGACGGAGGAACGGCAGCGGGATCAGTTAGTCTGATTAACCTTGATCCTAGGGCGGAACTGAAGATTGATCCTCACAACCCTTCTAAGCCTACGCCAAAAAGAGGTTCCAAAGACGTTGTGTTGGGAGATTCCCCAGAAAAGATCACACATATCAATGACAAGTTGGAAACTATGATGGAACAGCGTCTGCTTCTGCTTCTTCATGAGTTTAAGGACTTATTCGCATGGACTGTTACAGATATGCTCAGGATGGGCCCCAATTTCTACTATCACAAGTTATCTGTTTATCCTGAGACAAGACCATTGGCCCAAAAGAAGAGAAGGTTGGGCCCCAAAAAACAAAAAGCAGCTTGTGAACAAACAGAAGAACTGTTGAAGGCCGGATTCATTAGGGAAGTCAGATACTCATCATGGCTCTCTAATATGATGATGGTACAGAAGGCCAACGGTAAATGGAGAATGTACACAGATTATATGGATTTGAATCGTTATTGCCCCAAGGATCCTTATCCTCTCCCCAACATCGATCGAATAATGGATGATTCTTCTGGTTACCAGTACTTGTCTTTCATGGATGCTTATTCAGGATATAACCAGATTCTGATGTGGGAGGAAGACCAAGAGAAGACGGTATTCGCCAATGACCGCGGTGTTTTCTGTTACACTGTCATGCCCTTCGATTTGAAGAACGCCGATGCCACCTACCAACGTATGATCAATAAGGTGTTCGAGGGCATGCACACCAAGTTAGTGGAGGTGTACATTGACGACATTATTGCTAAGACCTCGGCTAGGGGTGATCATATGGAAGACTTGTGCCAACTGTTTACGTGCTTAAGGCAGTACAACATAAGGTTGAACATTGAAGTCCACCTTCGCTGTGCCTGTAGGAAAATTTATGGGTTTTATGTTGACCCAGCGCGATATCGAGGTGAATCTGGGCAAGTGCCAAGAAATTTTGGACATGGAAAGTCTGAAGAATTTAAGGGAAGTCCAATCATTAAACGAAAAGGTAGTTGCCTTGGCACGATTCATGCCTAAGATGGCGCACAGGTCCCTTCCTCTGTACAAGATCCTGAAGAAGTCCAAGAAATTTGAATGGGGACAGAAACAGGAGCAAGCTTTTCAAGAGCTTAAGGAGGTGTTGTCTAGCCCTCTTATTTTTTTAAGACTTGACCCCGGAGATATGCTTATTCTTTACCTGGCCATCTCGGATGAAGCCCTAGGAGTGGCGCTGGTCAAGGAGACCTCGGAAGGACATATGCATATGTATTTCACCAGTAAGATGCTGCAAGGAGCAGAGGGCCGGTATTAGAAGATTGAAAAAGCCATCCTCGCTGTTGTTTGGGCCTCCCGTCACCCCAGGATATATTTTCATGCACACCCCGTGATGGTGAGAACGGATCTCCCGCTCTGTTTTGTTCTGAGTAAGCCAAACCTCACTGGGAGAATGATTAAGTGGTCCATCAAGTTATCAAAGTTTGAGGTTTCTTATGAACCTCAGGGTGCCATCAAAGCCCAGGTGTTAGCTGATTTTGTGGTGGAAATGACCGGGGTAGACCTAACTGTACCCCGAACCCACTGGACGGTTTATATGGATGGCTCTTCCAATAGCAAAGGATGTGGTGCCAGTGTCGTGGTGGAGAGTGATGATGGTGTGCACCTAGAAATCTCTCTGTGTTTTAGTTTCAAAACGTCCAATAATCAGGCCAAATATGAAGCTTTCCTCACCAGACTCAGAGCAGCAATTGATATTGGAGCTTCCAAAGTAACCCTCTGTAGTGATTCACAGTTGGTGATCTCACAGATTTAGGGCGAGTATCAATTCCATAAACCTCAGCTTCAATTATATTTAAATTGCGTGGATCAATTAAAGGGAAGATTCTCTATATTGGAGTTCAACCATGTGCCCAGAGAGGAAAACACTAGGGCAGATATCCTCTTGAGACTTGCAAGCACAAAGCATCTTGAGAACACAACATCCGTGGTACAGATACGTTGATGATGCCCAGCATCCCCATGACTCCGTCATTGAACATAATATCATATTATTCTTTCGATGAGAATTCGTGGGTAGTCCCTTATATACGATACTTCGTTGACGGGCAGCTGCCCACTAATGAATTGGAAAGAAAGAAGTTGAAAAGGGAGTTGCCTTACTTTACGTTGATGGATGGCATGCTCATTCGGAGGGGATTTTCTACACCATACCTCCGCTGTTTAAATGAAAATAAGATGCTAGGTGTGCTGGAAGAAGTGCATGAGGGGCAATATGGACATCACGCCGGCGGTAGAAGCCTAATGAGGAAGGTTCTCAGGGCAGGCTACTGGTGGCCCCTAATGAAGAAAGACTCTATTGAGTTTGTAAAGAGGTACGATTCGTGTCAGAGGTTTTTCGACCTTCATCATACACCTAGTCAGGAGCTTTCTAAGTCCGTCGTCCATGGCCTTTTTATCAGTGGGGCCTTAATATCCTAGGCCCGTTCCCAACAGCGCCTGGTGACATCAAGTACCTCATCGTTGGGGTAGATTACTTTACAAAGTGGATAAACGCTGAGCCCGTTGTGCAAATCACCTCAGCTCGGACATGACGTTTTGTCTACGAGAATATTATAGCACGGTTCGGAGTTCCAGCACGGATTGTTACCGACAACAGCACTCAATTTACTGACAGAAAGTTCACTGAGCTGCTTGAAGGACTGAGGATAGTCCAATTTTTCTCATCTGTCGAACATCCACAAACAAATGGCCAGGTTGAAGTGGCTAATAGGAAGGTGCTGAAAGGGCTTAAGAAGTGTTTGGGTGAAGCAAAGGGCGGATAGACGGACCAGCTGTGCCATGTCTTGTGGGCATATCGCACCACACCACATTCTCCAACCAACGAGTCTCCATATCACCTTACTTACAATGTTGAGGCGATGATACCGGTGGAACTCCAGACTACGTCAACAATGGTGGAGTATTTCTCTGAGGAAAATAATAATGCCAACCTGGAATCTGAATTAGACGTTTTACAAGAGCTTAGAGAAGAAGCCTTTGTCAGGGATCAGGCTATCAAAGCAAAGGCCGCCCTTCGATACAACAAATGCGTTCAGTACAGAGCATTCAACGTAGGAGACCTCGTTTTAAAGAAGCAAAGTTTGGGTAATAAATTTGCTCATCAAGGCAAATTAGCACCGACATGGGAAGGCCCTTACAGGGTATCCGAGGTGAGTGGCAAAGGGTCATATCGCTTGGAGAACCTCGATGACACACCTATCCGCAATAAGTGGAACAGGCAGAATTTAAGCTTTTATTACAGCTAGTTGGTAAGACAACGTGTACTCTTTTTCCTAACTTGAGTTTTTTCTATTGGGTTTTCTCAAGAAGGTTTTAACGAGGCATGACCCCAGCTACGCTCATTTGTAACTCATATTCAATTTAATGAGAAATATATTCATGACTACTATACTTTCACTTCTCTCCTATGTCTGTGATTTATAGCTTTATGCGTGATATGCACAAGAGCCCTCAGGATGGATGATCTTAACTACCTATTCTGTAGTTGACGATGTAACTCCTTTAGTGGTTAAATGGGTTGTAGGGCTGGTCTTTTTCTAAGGCCACAAACCAAATCCTTATGAAGATATGGGTTGTATAGTTGGTCCTTTTCCAAGGCTACAAACCGAACCCCAACAAGGAAACAACCTACAGGACAGATGATCTCAATTACCTGTTCTATAATTGACGATGTAACTCCTTAAACGGTTAAACAGATTATAGAATTGGACCTTATTTAAGGCCATACCAAACTCTACCAAATGGCGCCCTAGTCACTTATTCTGTAGTTGAGTGTAGAAACTCACCCTCAGGACGGATGATCTCAATCACCTATTTTGTGATTGACGATGTAACTCCTTGAATGGTTCGAAGGGCTGTAGGATCGGACCTCTCTCAAGGTCGTACCGAACCCTGGTGAAGGTTTACTATCTGGGCGGATAGTTTCAGTTTTTCCTTCTTGGAACTTATGACATAACCCTACGAGAAAAATTCAAATTCTTTCTAGCAATCCGCATGAGCGAGGGAACATTATTTATTCAATGAAATACTTTTTTCAGTGCGGAAATGTTATCGGTCTGATCTTAAATCTCAATTCAAAGAACGGCTACCAGATTTTACAAGTTAAACTTCATAATTATGTTGGAGGCAGTACTGAAAGGAATGAATATCTTATTGATTGAAAAGAAAGGAAGTACAAGTATTTAGTCAAATCTGGAGCTGATCCCGGAACACAGCAAAGCAATTCAAGAAAAATTAAAGACTATGAAGGGGGAGCACTTTGATGAGTCATTTTGTGCTCTGGATTATCTCGTGAGGCCTCATTCTCCCCTTCATCCTTTTCCTCCATGGTCCCTCTGTCTCCGGTGTCACCACCTTTCATCTCTTCTTCTGTAGCGTCCTGGATACCAGGAGTTACAGGAAGGGGCCCCATACTTTATTTTCCAGGAAGTGGTGGCAACTCGTAAAGAGTATTAACAGGTTCTTCATGCCGGCCATCCCTAACTGCAACTAGTTTCCCTCCGTGAAACTCATGAAAAGGATGAATCCCATATAAATTAAGTTTCACGTCGGGGTTACGTTGAAAGATTTGACGAACATCCAGGCCAAATGAGTCATACGCCATTTCATTGCAGATGTTAACAGCCTTGGCCGCCTTGGCTTTTGCGTTAGCAAGGTTCTTTTTCAGCTTGGTGTTTTCTTCCTCTAGTGGCCCGATTGTGGCACTCCCCCACTTCAATTCCTCAATTTATGCTAGCAACTCCTTCTCCCTGGCAGCCCACTCTTCATTAATCCTTAATCGCCCGGCCTCAACAGCTGCCAGGTCTTCAACCAGCTTGGTAGAATGTTCTTTTTCTTTCTTCAGCTCTTCTCGTAAACAAGGAATCTCTTTCACTTCCTCTTTTAGTTCATTCAAGCTCTCCTCCAGCACCCTCGCGGATATCTTTAGGGTTGTAATCTCGCCAAACTGCTCATTATTTTCATCTTTGAGTTTCTTCAATTTTTCTTCCTCTGTTCACAGATTGGCCCGATCTTTAGTTGAAGATATTGTAAGTTCTTCGACTTAAGCACTAATCTTGTCGACGGTGTCAATATTTTTAAACGTTTTGCTCAGAGAGTGTAGAAGGCCAGACAGCTCAGCTAACTGCCATCGCCCGACCTGACAAGCTTCTTCAATCTCAGCGATTTCTAGGGTATGGCGGAGCTTGTATGTTGGATTTGGAAGTTCAGCCGGCATAGGCCCCTCGTAGTGCAGAAATGGCGTAAGAAAAGAGTTATGTAGAGGTGAATTGCGTACCACCGGTGCAGTGGTTCCTGTGTAAGGAGGCGACTGGTTTTCAGCTTCAGACCCAGAAGGGCTCTCTCCCATGGTGATGACTTTCCTCTCCTTTTGAGCGGCCTTCATGCCTGTTTCCTCTAATGTTTTTTGTTTCTTCGCTGCCTTAGGAGAGGGCGGCTTCGAAGCTCCAGCGTCTCAGCTATGGCTTTTCTTTCTCTTCTTCTCCTTTTCTGGTTCTTTCTCTTTCTCTAAGTCAGGTTGCGAATCCCCAGCATGACCAGTATTCTCCAACAAAGGCACATCACATGTGACAATGGAGGTTAAGGGGATGGTTTTAACTTATGCTTTGACGGTATTCCTCTTGGGTTGGATGTTATTTTCTTCACCAGAAAAGCCATCATCCCCCATTAAGTCTTTCAATTTGTCCATGGCGGTGCAACCTTCAATTTCCCCTGTATAAATAAGAAGAAATGTTAGTACCCAGTATGATTTAGGGTGCTGTTAGTACTCGAAGCAATAAGATATGACAAGCAAAATTTTACTTAAATATTGTTCATGAAAGGTATGGGACCCAGGAGGCGTTTACAGGAAAATCTCTTGTAAGCCTCAGTGTATGCTTCTAGGGCGGCTATAACCGTTACAGAGCGTGGAGATAGTTTGCTTTCTGCCGTGAAATACGCTTTGGAGGTTAGGAGGAAGTGTTCATGAGTCCACTCCATAGGAAATTTTGTGAACCCATCTCTGGTCTTCCAGAAAACCAGTTTATTGGGTCGGACGTAGATCCTTGTGTAATAGTGTTTGAAAGACCTCCCGTTCATCTTCGTAGATTCAGTGAAGGCCTTGAAATTCACCAAGTTTAAGTCACACCAGAGGGTGACAAAACTCATACTGCCTTTCTTGTTAGTCTGACCTACCACCTGGCAGTAGTAAAACAATATCGCCATGGTGGGTTTGAAGTTGAAATGTTCTCCCAGGACCTTAAGTGCCCGGATTAGACCCCATATGTTTAGGTGCACTTAAGAGGGGGCACAGTCTAAGAACCTCAACATTCCTATTTGGAACTCCGTAAGAGGGAACGGACTCTGAGATAGAGAAAGACGTAATCATACATGTATACTGACCGTTCATCTGGTAGGAGGTGGAAATTTCTATCAGTTGGCCGGGGTGCTAACACCATAAACCGTTCTTTTAGACGTTCCTCCGTATAAACCCTGAAATTTAGGGATAGCCTTCGCCCGTCATCTTTGGCGTGTCGAGACGCCATTTTACGAATTTCTTCCTCTACCCAGTAATAGGGATTCCGTGTGTTGACTTTAACCCAGTCCAACTGGTGTGCCACAACATTGACACATCCTTCAACAGTACATAGAACTGGAGGATTCCCAGAGGTCCATTCATCGACCATCCCGTCAGTTGCAAGGTTGAACACATCTATATTACAGTAAAATTCAACACTCACTTCGTTAGAAAGGTAACATTCAACACTCACTTCGCTCCCAGAAAAACAGCTAGCCTCAGAGCTAGAGGAGGAGTCAGATGGGGGCAGAACCACCCTCTACCTTGAGTGAGAAGTTTCCCCTATTTTTGAATGGCGAGGCTCACCCCTTTGAGAATTCATGGAGATTCTTCCTTCTTGGTAATCAGAGGCCCTCACGGGGAATTTTCCCCCTCTGTAAGTGGAACCAGCGTGGCCTTGCTTAGAGTGTATGGTAAAATTCTCAAATGTAGAAGAAACGAAGAAGGTGAGAGTTCGGTTACCTAGGAAAGGTGATGAGTTTGATGAAGGAGGGGTAACTTTATGGAAGATATAGCAGCAGCTCTCTTAGAGAAAAATTCCAGCAGAGGTTTCCTAGGTCTCGAAGCAAGGTGGTTTCTAGAAGTTCCTAAGTCCCCACTTTATAGGTATGGAGGGGGCACGACCAACAGACGAAGTAAAACGTTGTTTGCTTTGAAATGCAACTCCTAAAAGTTTAATCGACGTCGCCGTTTTGACCCTTTTACGCACGAACAGAAGCGACGCTTGACATAAAGGTGATATTGAATGGGCCTGAAAATTCAAATTTCGAGCCCAATCCCACGCCTGTGGCGGTTAATAAACCACTTGACTGGAAATCATTATTATTCACATGTTAATGGAAATAAATGCTTATCATTGCTGGTGTCTCAAGGCATTGAGGTTACAAAACTTAAATGTGAGGGTTACAAATTCTAAAAACTCTTGGGATTCCCTCACGGGGTGTAATTTTGTCTAAGCTCGACATACACGACGTTAGGACATTTTCTGAAGTGTGCGTCTCTAGTCCGGTATCCATACCCATCGAGTGGGGACTTCAGACTTTTTTACCAGTATTAACGCCAGCAAAAGGACAATTCAGCTTATATGAGCAACTTTACCAGTCCCTCACCCAAGTTGGGGGGCTGATGATCTGGTCTCAATACCGGTATCGAGGCAAGGATGTAATTTTGTTCACCTTCACCATGCTACCAGTGTGGTAGGTATACTACTAGACTATGAACCCAATAAAAGAAGCTCTCTCTACGCCGGCATGACCAAGTAATTATCTCACACACCGGGAAGCCTCCACGTCACCTGACAGAAAGTACAAGGTACAGCCGCAAGGGAATACATGGGACACGCGGCTCTCCCCGCGTCATGCGTCAGAATCGTACACTGAGCAGTGTACTATCTGTCCCTCTGGCCCCACCTGCTCCTAACGATTCAATCTCTATGCTCATCTATAAATAGTCGATTCACACACCTATAAAAGGTTATGCTATTCTTACTCTCTATTTACTGTTACATTGCTCAAATCCTCTGAAATCCTTATTCTGTTTCGCTGACTTGAGCGTCGAAGAATCTTCACAGGTGACACCACCTTTCGCCCCTCTTCAACGCGAAAGCTTGGTGTGTATGATCTCCAGGACATGAAGACCAGATTCTCTCACTGAGAGTTCAGACTATAATACCAGATACCCACTGTACCGGTGTACAAACACTTTTATCCTTGACTTTTGAGGTCGGTCCCACTCTGGATTTTTGACCCCGGATTAGACCAGTTCTCATATTTATTATTCAATTACATACAATGATAATGATAATAATAATAATAATATTATTATTTACATCGAGATGTTAAATTTTCATCAATTGTCTATGTATAATACAGAAATTTTTCCTTTATTTTTTTTATAAATAACTGATCTAATTTCTTGTTTAACCTTATGATGTTATGTTATTTTTAAAATAACTAAAATTTTGTTAAGACTGTTTATGGTAACTAAATTTAAAAATATTATTAATTGAAATAAAACATATACTACATCTATAATATCTAAAATTTCCAATTAAATTTAAATTCAATTTTTTTATAATGGCAATATAGATTAAGATATATAAATAAAAAAGATAAATAACATAATGTATGTAATAAGTACGCATATCTCTAATCATATATATTTATAAAATTAACATGTATAGCATTAAATGTTATAACTATTTAATCCAAATTTGTATTTTACTTAAAAATTAGAACTGGAATAAAATTATAAATACTATCTTTATTTAATATAATGTAAAATAAATATATTCATATTGAAATTTGTATTTAATTAATTAAAATATAAAATAAAAATTGAAATATATAATAAAATTTTAAATAGTATATAATGTAAATTAAATGTATTTATATTTAAATTCATATTTGATTAATTAAAATATATATTTTGAAATTTCATTCTAAATATCCACAATTAATATCAATTATGATTACTAAAATTTAAAATGTACTTAATTGAAATAGAAAATAAAAAATATATAAAATATCAAAATAAAGACAAATTTATATTCATTATAATTATAATATAGATTAAGTTATATAGATAAATATATAAATTATTTAAATTTATAATTTCAGAGAAAATCAATATAAGATATGTATCAAATATTCTATCTCTAATCAGAATTTATATTTGATTCAAAATTAAAATAAATAAAATTATAAATATTAACTTACTAATAATATATTAATTTAATCCAAATTATATATATAATCCAAATTAACTATACTGATATTAAAATTTTATATTTAATCAAATAAAAATAAAACAAATAATCATTATTTGTATATATAATATTTTATACCCTATTACACCTACACCCTAAAAATTACTAAATATGTATTATACATTTAATTAATAAAAATATTTAAGATTTAATATTTAAACAGAGTGCGAGAGTTATCTGACCTATAATTATAATATTTCATATTTAAATACATATTGATATAATCAATGTAATTTAATTTTTTTTTTATTATATACACTTCTTAAATTAAAAATTTAAAGATCCGTCATATTAAAAAATTATGGTACCTTTTTAATATTTTAATTTATAAATATTATTTTAAAATTAATTTATGTGCTTCTTAATGTATTCAGTATTATAAATGAATATAAAATATTGTCTTAATTATGTATGATTAATTTGATTACATACATGCTATTATATTTAGATATGATTGATTTTATTATAGAAAATTCACTAAAATCACATATAATATCAGAGAATCTCTATTAATTAAATTTTGACATATATATTAATTTACAATTTATCTTAGAATCATTCATTTTATATTTAGTAAATATGGAGATAATTATGGCAATTACATATATTTCTTTATATCTCAAATAATAAAATATATTCAAATTTAGATTTGTTATAACTATAATAAAAATTGAGATATGGAGATAAAAATACATAACTCATTCAATTTTATAAAAATAAAAAACAATTAATGTAAGATATCTATCAAATATTCTATCTTTAATTATATGTATTTTATTTGATAAAAAAAAGATAATTTCAACTTCAACTTTTGATAGAAAATTTACCTAATTTTAGGGTTTATCATTTTATTTTATTAAAATAATTTTAAAATTATTACAATGTATCAGTTTTTTGAGATTTATTATGATTGTAAATTTATCTTACTCCTAAAAGTTAAAAATAATTGAATAATATTAAAGATGAATAATTCAAAATTATTTAATATGTGCCTCGAATAAAAAATTAATGATGAATAATATCAAAAATATGGCACCTTTTTAACTTGATTAATTTATTTTATTTTAAAATAATTTATAGGTTTCTAACACATTCATGATTTTAAAAGAATGTAGCTTAACGTTATGTTCAATTACTTGATTATAGAACGATCATAAGTATAAATAATTGATTTTATTAATAAAAATTTCACTAAAATCATACACAACATCATACTATCCTTATTATTGAAATTGTACACATCTATATATCTACATATCATTATAAAAATATTGGAGATTTTATTAATTATATATAATTGAATTGAGTTCAGAATAGGTGATTAACCTAAATTTTAATTAAATATAAATTCAAAATAAGTACTAAAATTAGTATGTATTTCCTATAAAAAAATTAGTATGTATTACTTTTATAATACTTATTTTGATATTTAAATAATTCAACAATAGTTATTAACAAACATTTTTAGTATTCAAAATATTTCTTCTTAAAATTTATATTCATAATATTAAGGTAAATATTTTTATTAAACTTATTTATTTTATATTATTATTTATATAATTTAATATATTTTATATGTTTTAATATTATTACTAATGGGTTTTTATTTCATGGTCCTTATTTAAGTCGGGTATATTGGTTTTAAAAAATATAGTTCTATTAAAAATAAGTTTGGAAAGTTAAATCTTAAAAATATTTTATTTTAGGATATTCAAATCCCCAAACATAATTAATATAATAATTAATTTATTGATATGATATATTTTAATTGATGAGATTGGAAATAAGACATACACAGGACCACACTATATATATGTGTATAATGAGCAGCATCTCAATCATCACAAGAAAGAAATTAAGATCAGAACTCAAAATTAAAATTCTTTTCAAATGACGACTTCTCGCAGTCAACTTTTTCTGTTGGGAATTTTATTTGTTACAATGACTCTAGCTTCTCCAGGTGATTGGATGAAAAATTTGTCTATCTCTTAAATTTAATTTTCGTAAATTTAAGTTTAGTATTTTATGTTCTTATTTTCTTTATCTGGTTCATTAGAGAAAGAATGAGGAGAAATATTGTGTTCTCATTTTTAATATAAGAATTTGCATAAATATTGTCAACATATAATTTCCTGTATTGAATAACTTAATTTGGAAGTTCATACTTGCATGTTATTTTTATGCATAAGATTGAGGTTTATATATTGTTATGGCAGGAGCAGCAGTAAAAGTTGTGATTCGAGGGTTTGACTGTGGGAGTGGGCCATGTTTAACTTGCAACGAATATTGCCTTGCACATGGCTACAGAACTGGGGGCGTTTGTAAATACGCTGTTTGCTGCTGCAAGCAGAATGACTTCGATGGCTAGTTACTTTATCAAACTAATATAAAAATATGTACTTGAACAGTTATGTTCTCAATTCTTAATTAGTACATGCAATATTGATTTCAAATAAAATAATCATCCCCATTTTCTTTACATTGTCATTCTCTTTCTCTCTTATCTTTTGTTATCAAGCTCCACAAATCATTCCTATTCTAATTTATGGAATAGAAGTCAATACAAATGATCAATATGCATATCAAACTGAACGTTTAGTTCTGATTTATTTGAAACTTGGAGGTTCTTTCTATCTTTTTTATTAACTAATCTTTTGCATAATTTGCAATCAGGGTGATCATGAAACAGAAGATGATGCGACTATGCTGTCATCTTTAATTAACAGCTGGAGAATGAATTGTGTTATTTAAATCAGTTTATTTTATCAATGTTCAATTTTGTTCGGTGTTCATCAAATATAATAAGATGTTTACTGATGCAAGTCAATACTGATGTATAAGTCTTTGCAATATGTTGCTAAAGTTGGTTACAATGTGTTTGTTTCAAACTCTCATTACTAACAATGTGTAAATAGAAAATGAGTGAGTTACACATGAGAGATTTACAATAGAGTACTATAGCAAAAACGCTATAACGATGATGAAGGAGCACTCATGAGAGGTTGAATGTCACGGATGATACTTAGCACAACTGGCTTTATAGGGAACTAAGAGAGTATCTTTAATTTAGAGAGTTTTGAGAGACGAGTTTACTTTGTCTAGGATATGATACACTTTAAGCGGAAATAATGATTACTATGAATGAAAACAAGTAAAGTAGAGTGTCATAACAAGAGTAAAATGCTACAATGAAAATATATATAACGCTGTGACAAGAAAATGTCATAATGAGAAAAGTGTGGTGGCGTTGCACATAATGCTGAACCCATGACCTATGTTTTCTTATCATTGTCTTGCTATTGAGACTTTTTTTCTTGTTGCCTATTCTATGGACCCTTACAAATACCCAATAGTATGAAATCCAAAAAGACTTCTCCTCCTTCTTTCTCCATGAAGTAGAGAGCTAGAAACTAAGACCAAGAACAAACGAGAAATAGGAACTTGTTTTTACCGGTCATCCCCATAATGGTGAACACGTTATGCTCGCTTCTATCACCATACAAATCAAGGGAAGTGATTCTCCTCCATGAAAATGAAGCTTTGCCTCACAAGTCTAAGCACCACTTTGTTATCTTTTTCAATTATGCTAAATGGTCAACCTCTCTGTAAGTTTCATCCTTGAGAAGAGGCATGGAGACTCTTTCCCTCCATAGTTTTTATTCTGTGATGAAGTTTTATCAGAATGATTGCTCATTTTGTGGAAGCAGCAATTTTGATGGGCGGTAAAAATAGCACCTTTTGCTCCTGTTATCTCTCATGTTCTTCGTAGACAATAATGTTTTTTTTTTTTTGCAGAAGCAATGCCCATGAGGCCAATCAGATTTGCTTTATTCTCTCATATTATGAGAATGTTTCTGGACAGAAAGTAAACTTTGATAAGTCACAACTTATTCGTAGTTGGAATGTTCCCAGAACTAGATTTGATAAGCTGAAAAACAACCTTGTTGTTAAAGCAGTTGAGAGTTATGACCAGTATTTAGGTTTACCTACTATTAGTGGAAAGAAAAAAACCCAAGTATTTAATTTTGTCAAGGAACAAGTTTGGATGAAGCTAAAAGGATGAAACGAGAACGTGTTATCTGAAGTTGGCAGAGAAGTACTTATTAAATCAATAGCCCAAGCAATCTATTAGAGAAATAGTTATTATTTTCTGTTATAAAGGTTTTAAAGAACGTTCCGTTACGTTTATTGCGGAACGGTACCGAAGACCTCCGAAACCGAAACGCAACGCTACAAGGCTGAGATGGTTAATCACACGTAACGGCCGCAACAAAACGGTGTTGCTTCCGCTACGCCCGTGACAACCCGCGACAACCCGGAACGCCCATTTACAAAAAAAAAATTAGATCCAATGTTTTTTCTTAACTCCATTTAGAAACAAACCAAAAGCAAGAATCAGAATCTAAAATAAAACCAAAACTCAGAACAAAGAACAATAAATCTAATCTGTGGTGGTTGAGGTCTGCTCAGTGTGGCGTGCTTTGTAAATCTCCACATCATGTTCCTCTCCAGCACTGCAATCGCCGTGGGTGAGTGAGTAGAAGAAGAAGTGTCTGAAAGAGAGTGGAAGAAGAAGTACGGACTTATGTGGAAGGGTGAAAATATAAGAGAAAAAAACAGAGAAAAGTGTGGGTGAGTAGGTAAAAGAAAAGTCTGCAACAATGTAGAAGAAGAAGAGTCTAGAACAGAGAGTGAAAGAAGAAAAAGAAATCAGAAAAGAGGGTGAATAAGTGGGTCTCGTGCAAATAGGTAAGTGTTTTTTTTAATTTTACAAATTCACTCCATTGATTTCAATTGCAACTAATTAATTTACAAATTCACTCCACCTATTCTCAGTAGCAATAAAAGATAAATTTATTTTATTAAAATTTATATTTAATGTTGTTTAATATTTTTATTAGGAAACTCATTTTAAAAAATATATATATATAATATAAATCATAAAATATATAATGTTACAAATAATTTTCTTGTAATATGGGTAAAAAGGTGAGTAATTCACACCGTAGTGACCACATTCCGCATCGCAGCATCCACAACACCCACAATCACGAAATCCACAGTACGACCAAAATCGTGACCGCGACCGCAATTTAAAACCTTCCTAATATTTAGATATTCCTAATATTTATCAAGTATATTTTGGCTTCCCTGCGGATTAGTTGTTGAAGCTGTATATGAATAGTAAGGAGTGCAAAATGAAAAGACGCACATCATAAGATCAATTCAGATTTATCATGTAGAGAGAGACACTAAAAAGGCATAATTGAATCAACTCTTTCTAACTCTAATATAGTGTATTACAAGAAAGATAAGAGACACAAATAAAGTTGATCCTCCAAGAAACAAGGGAGGACAAGGTTTCCATGGTTTTTTGGAACCTCGTTTCTTCACCGGAGGAGGTGTTTCCTCTTCTTCAACCTTCTCTGCTACACTTTGCTTTGGCTCCGGTGCCACGCTCTCAACAACCTTTTCTTCTTCTTCTTCTTCTTCTTTCACCTCCTCAACTCCAACCCCTCTCATTCCTTTTCCAGTTTCCGATTTTGGCATCACAATTGTCAAAACTGCATCCTCTTCCTTATACTTACCCTTGATCCTGTCCAAAACCACCCCATCAGGGATCTTAAACTTCTTTTCAAACCCTTTGATCTTTACCTCTTTCTTGAACGGTACCATTTGCATTTCTTCCACCTCCTTCTCCCCACTCACTGAAATTTGATTACCATCTTTGCTTATGTTGATGTCAATCTTCTCTTTCTTATATCCTGCATTTTCACATTAGTTTTTTTTAAATAGGTGAATGTTAGTTTTTGTTAACACCGTTAGTGGATGGATTCGAACTCACGATCTTTCACCCATTGATTCTCTTCTAATTGTACCGAACTGAACCAACGTTATATCTCAGCGTTTTCACATTAATTTAGAAATAGAGGAAGAAAACAAAGTATAAGAGTTGAGAGTGAAGAAATTAACCTTTAAGATGTGAAGTGAGAATGAACGTTGCATCAGTTTCTTTAGACAAGAAGATAGGCCCTGCTCTGTCTTTTGCAAACTGAAAATCAGAAACGGAAGTGGTGTCATCTCTGGTTCTTGTGATCTTGAGTCCCAACTCAACCTCCATGACCCTTGAATCTTTATTTTTCCTGAAAATAACAAAACTTTATAACATGGAAACGTTTCAATTTTTTGCATTTCTTTGAATAGACAAGATGGTGCGAAATTTTTAGAGGATATCTGTGGTTCTAAAAACTAGACTGTGCAAGTAAAGCACATATTCATTTCCTTGATTGCACACCAACAGTATATAACGTTGTTCAGTTGCTGTTTTTTATTACTGAGTTGTTTCTTCTGACGGAATCTACTGCTTTTGGACACTTATGTGTAACATCAAAGGCGTAGAAAACATGGTTGACGTGGAATTTATTATTATTATTATTATTATTATTATGCAGTGGTACAATTTTATAAATTACGTTATGAAGATGTTGAGAATGTGTTAGTGCAGACTCTTGTTTTTTTTAGGGTGTGTTATTGCACGCTTAAGTGCTCGATTTGAATGCGTACTATGATTTGAAATGCGTCTTTAAAGTTGGCTTGAAACAAAGAGAAATCATTTATCAATTCACCGACATGGATGCAGCTTTACCAAACAACAATTTGATCCATCATCTGATACCCTATTTATAGAGTGACTCAGAAAATAAAAACTAACTTTATAACAAAAACTTGTCATACTCAAAATTGATTCTATTACACTATGAAACAATACCAACTATCACATCTTTCTATAGTAGCAATCTTATTTAAGAAACAATTTATTAATAATACTTTGATTAATTGTAAAAGATAAAATAATATGGAAAGAAATAAGAATTAAAGAGATAACAACAAAATATATTTTTTTAGTAAAAGAAAGAACTTTTTTCTTGTTCAGATAGAAGTAAAGAAAGTAGACAGAAATAAAATAATTAAATATAGAAATTTAATTTTTTTTATCATAATAAATTTTGATTTATAAATAATTTATTTTAATTTTTATAATCATTTTTATTAAATTATTAAATATTTAAATAAATAAAATAAAATAAATAAAAATCTGATTATATTTTGTCTCACTTCCTTTTATCTAAAAAGAAAACTGTTTTTAGTAGACTTTATTTCCTTTTTTCCCTCCAAATAAATATTTTTTTTATCTCATTCCCCCAGTCCATCCAAAGGATAAATATTAAGTACATCTTCCAACAAAGATTATTGGGAATTTGCAGTGCATGAAGTTCCCTAGGTTGTGTTACAGTTCAATTTGGTTGTTATATATAAATGAAAGGGCTTTCTTTGTGCATGTGTCCAGAGAGAGAGAGGAAGTGTTGGTAGTTGTGATTTGATATTTAGGTAAATGGTGAGGTAGCCAAGTCTCACGGGTTTCCCCTTTACATTGGTTGGATAGTGCTGTCAACTTCCAACACTGCTTGCCGCATATCGCTTTCCTATCAACCAATAATGCAATATTGGATAAACCTTACTTCCAGAATCTACTCAACTTTTAATTATAAATTAATATACTTACAACCCTTTCTATATATATTTTCTCTTTTTATACCTTTTTCCTATATCATATATTCATCTTACTTATCCTATCTAACTTGTCGTAACATTTTTTTTCTTTTAAAGTTATAAAGTGTTACAGTGCTTTAAGGTTTGATGAAGGATAAAGTCGTGAGTTTATTTCCATTTCCCTAGTAAAAACTAATTTTTATTAATATTTAAAAGTATTTGATCGTTTTAAAAAAATATTTCCGTCCTTCTTATAAGATTCTACCATTTAAGGTAAATGCATTAAATTGGTCTATTATTTTTGTTATACGTTTAAACTTACCTTTCATATTAATTAAGTGAAAGAAATTAAATTTTAGGTTAAATTTTTTTAATATATATTATAAATTAAGAATTGTCTTATAATTATCAAGAAAAACTAAAAAAATATAATATTAGAGAAAAGACCAAAAGAAGTATTTATAATTGATATAATCAATGCATGTACAGAAGAATTTGAATATTTTTGTTTTTTGTTTTTATATAATTTTAAATTTTATCCTTAATAATTTTTTTATTAAAAATATAACATTAAATAAATGTAAAGGGTATCTTTTGAAATGTTTTAGTTTTAAAAAATAAAATAAATAAAAATTATTAATATTATTAAATAATAATAAAATAAAAAAGACTTTTAACTAGTAGTTGATATATGTTAAAACATTATTTTATATAGTATTTCGAAAGCACTTAGTCAAAAAATTCATTTAAAATTAATTTCTCATGATTTCCAAGATAAATGTAGTATAATTTTTAAGAATTTTTTTTTACTTTTTTACATTTTACTTTTTATTTTATATAAATTTATATATATTAAAAATTGATGGAAAAAAATGAATGAGTTTGAGTTTTTTTAAAAGTGTGTATTTTTATTCATAAGAATTGAAGGTGCCACGTTATGTTATATATGAAAAGGAAATCCAGTATTTCTTCTTGTTGTCCATGTTATGCTATTGGTTTAACATATCACACGTGTTTCGGTACAAATAGATATTCTAGAATGATGACAATGAAGATTCTAGTTTTAGTTAGATTGACCAAAAATACAATAATTCTTTACAATGAAACAAAATTTTAATTAACTTAAATAGTATGAAAGATTAATATTAAATTTTTAGATTTTTTTATTTTTATAATTTTATTTTCTCAATTACAAATCAAACAAATAAAAGTAAATATTTTTTCTTCTTCTTTTTGTTTTGTTTTTTTTTTAAATAATGGTTAGCAATTACTAATTAGGATACACCTTACTTTTATAGTTGATAACATCTTAATTAACTCACATTTTTATATTCAAGATACATTTAATGTATGAAGATTCTCTCTCCATATTCAAGATCAAGAGGAGACTTAATGCGTGACATCTGCAAGATTAAAATTTAAAACTAAATAGACACTCTTATCTATTAAAATTAAAATTATCGAATTTATTGCCTCCTAAAAATGAGCTTAAAAAAGAGAACTATTTTCTTAAATACTGTAAATTTAATATTTAGCAAAATCACGAGTGATTTAAGTAGTCTGTAACTTATTTTACTCTTAAAATTTTATTAAACAAAATAATTTTGTTTAGTAAATAAGTTTATTTTAATAGTTTATAATTTTTTTTAGAAATTATATAACATTTCACTTTATAAACTATGAGCTTATTTTATTCTTTACATTTTCATCTTTACTAATATATTTTTTAAAAATACTTAAATATTTATATATATATATATATATATATATATATATATATATTATATCATTTATATATAATAACTAGTTTTAGTGAACACATTTCATTTTAATTTAATAAGTTAATAACTTTCAGATTTCAATTACTAATTTTTCGAACAAATCCTTAATGTAATTAATGTAACGCCATTTAATGCTTTCAAACCGCTCTTCCGGTTTTAGTTAGTACCTCTTTAAATTTTAATGTGTTTGATATTAGCGTGTGTGATTGTGAATTACATTTTATTTATATGGCCTTAAGCATGATTATAAATTAGGTTTGTCTCACTTATCAAAAGTAGAATTATTTTGTATAGAGATTGTTTAAAAATAAGTGAATAAATATTAATGATAATTTTTTAAAAAATTATTATTTGATCTTTCAATCTGTATAAAGTTGCTCAAGATAAATAAATCTTTAAAAATATTAATATTTTACATAGTAATAATGTTGTATGTTCTTTAACCTACAAAAATCTGATTGAAGAAATGTCCAATTCTAATGGAAGGATAGCGCACTAAAGACTTGTAGAATTATAAGTATATTGTCTTAAACAATAATCATATTGAGTATCGATTTGTTTTTATATATTCGGAAAACACATTTTCCATACAAAATGAATGTGCCATTATTATTTTCAAAGTACATTCATTATTTACAGAACTATATATATAAATCAATTCAGACTAATTTCTCAAACAATCCTCATGGCCAAAAATAGATATAAAAATTGTTTATTTGACATGGTTACGTATATATGCTTTACATTTATATTCTTAAGAGAGGGGAAATTACAATTCAATAAATAAAAAATTAAGAAAGGTATCAAGAAAAATGTTATAAGATAAGCGTAAAATTAAAGTTGTGAAGTAAGAAACAAATCTACATATTAATTGATATGTAGTATAATTTTCATGTCACATGATAAGTTATACTATCTATAATGTTAAATTTAACTGTTTATAAAAAACTTAAGAGAATTACTTTAGTCAAATCAGAGTTGTATTGTTAAAAATGTCACTTGAATTATAGAGTACATACAATGGTGAAAGGGAAAAAGAGAGAAATAGGACCTTTAATCCAAATCCAAATGACTGGGTGTAACCGTTACCTTGCTAAGATCAAGGAGAATCAAAATCTCCTTTATTCTTGTCAAGATGGAATAGAGAATGAGGCACAATAGGGCCCCTCTGGATTCGAGGGGAATAGGAACCCCCAGTCACGAGCTCTAGATGTAGAACCGAGCCGAGTGACTATTGAATGGAGATGCTCCTCAATTGTCCTGAGTGAAAAGATGCTCCGAGTGGGAGAATGTTCTGAGTGACAGGCGGTTTCGAAGGAGAACACATGTCAAATGGTAGACAGTCGTCGTTCTATTTTTCCATGCAATGTCTGGGTGTAGCTGTTTTCATAATGATGAGGCATTTTGTATCCATAGGCCCTTAAATGTGTCCTTTGGGTTCAAGCACGTCGTTTCAGAAGTGGGAGGTTTCTTCGCCATATGTCAAAAGCAGTTGTCCTTCGAAGGGTAATCATTGCATCGTGGCCGTAGAGGCAGCTAGAATACCCCTCATCCGTTGGATTTGTAGTTTGGGAGTTACTTCCCTTTCCTATATATAGCCCCTTCCTTTTTCTCTTTCCATCTTTGTTGTTGTGCTTTTCTACATTTTGCTTTTTTTTCTGTGTTTTTGCTTTTTGTTTCTGTATTTCCATTCTCAGAGGTTAGGTATCCTCTCTTTCCTCCTGTTATTTACTGCGCCCTTCTCAATTCCTCATTTTTCTCCTCTTATTTTTCCTTTGCTTGATTTCTTTCCACTCTGCAAATGACTTCGTCTTCTTCAAACCCTTTATGGGTTAGGGAGGAAGTCTTGTCAAAAGCTTTCTCTCTCTGTAGTGACGATGCTATTGCTCAACTATGTCATTAAAGGCTCCCTGCTGATCCACAACATCGAATGTCTTTGTTACTCTTCCGAGGAGAGGGTTTGTCATGCCCAGATAAATCTTGGGGAGTTGGACTACACTTATGTGTACGAAACTTTCTTCTCCCGCCTCCATTTATCTTTCCCATTTTCTGATTATGAAAGAGGGGTTCTAAATGCTTTGAACATTGCCCCAAACCAACTTCATCCAATGGATGGGCATTTGTGAAAGCCTTTAAGGTCATGTGCGACAACTTCGGGCACAACCCCTTAATTTTCGTGTTTTTCTATTTCTTTCAAGCAAAAATCTTCAAGGCAGGGGTCTCTATGGGATGGGTTTCCTTAAGTGGGGTATGTAACATCCCAATTTTTAAGATCTTTAGAAAAATAATTTAAAAAGGATTAAAGGAGAGATTCCGAATGAATTTCTGAGTGAAAAATGTCAAAAACCAGATTTTCCGAGTAAGAATTATTCGATTCCGAGTGAAATAAGATAGAAAAGAATAATTCTAAGTGAATTTAAGATGTTTCTGAGTGAAACATCATAAGAGAATCATTTCTGAGTCAAGTAACGCTGTGTCCGATTGAAACAAGTTCGAGTGAAGTAAATCCGAGTGAAACGGAAACATCTCCAAGTGGAATGATTCCGAATGGGTTGTTTCTGAGAGAAGTGGAAGTACTTTTCAGACCGATATTTCTGATTAAGTAAACTCCCGAGTGGAGTATATCTGGGTGGATGGTTTGCCGAGTGAAGTGTCTCTGTGACACTTCCGAGTGAGACTTTCCGAGTAAGTCTTTCCAGGAAGAGTGCTTCTGGACAAAGAGAGACTTGAAATCCGATTGAGTATGTTTGTGAGAAAATAATTCCGAGGAGAATAAATATCCGAGTGATAAACTCCATTTAATTCGTGTTCAGATTGGTCTTCAGTTTCCGGGAGCTTGTGCTCGGATTCATCTTTAAGACTATCTTCAATTCCGAGTAATCCTTTCAAGTGGAGTGATTTCCGAGAAAGGAATTGGACTTCAAAGCTCCAAGTGACTTTTCAATTAGGAGACTTCTGAATAACGAAAGAGTAAGACTCTGACTCGGAAAGAGGTATAACCGAGTGAGATGTCTGATTCATATACTTCCGAATAAGATAGTTATAAGTGGGCTATTTCCGAGGAAGGAAAGCTGTGTTTCATGGATGAAACTTTCAGAGTGAATGGCTTCCGAATGAAGGAATTCTTAGCGGAAAAAGGCTCTGATAAGTCCTCTCGGAAAGAGATGCCCAGAATGAGGAAACTGAGTCGGAATAAGCTGGAACCGAGTCGGAATACGCAGAAATCGAGTCGAAAATTAATAAATATTTTACTATGGATGCTTTCCACGTCATCCTGTTCTTCTACGTTCTAGTAAAATCCTTTCTTAGATATTTACTAAGAATGGGACCCTTTTTGATGTGCTGTCCCTTTTCATTAAATATCTTATTCCCTTCATTATCATTAAAGAGACGTGTGTCAGAATACTTCTATTTATTCATGTCTCTTCTGCATGAATCATATATATAAATACTTCCATTGTTGGATTAATGGAAGAACTCTTGAGAGTGAAATTATTATCCAAAATCCTCTTATTTCCAATCTTCACTAGAACTATTAAACGAAGAAGAACATCAAGTCTTCATTTCCTTCTCTTTACGAGGAAAGCTTGGGACTGGTGCAGGATTTGCAATTCCAGTCGGAATTAGTGGGCAGTGACTTGGTTATAGCTTTTAAAGCTACTGGAACTTCTTATTCCAGGTAGGGGGAGCGTTACATCTCAAATAGATGGTTTATGAATGGATTTGGGGTATTAATATGTATATGTATGATATGTGCGTGAATTGAGACCCCAATTGAATAACATACTTTATGTTAAATTACTTTCCATTCATATTGAGTTTATATATGTTGTTGTCGTTCATGATATTGAAGATGTTAGTATGTGATTGATGATTATGATATGAATTATATTCATGAATTTTCATGATATATAATTGCATGCTATGTTGGTTATTATACCGAGTGAAATAACATGAGATGGTGTTGATATGTGATTGATGATTGATATTTATTTGATATATCAACTGTATTCAGACGCACACACGACTACAGGGGGCCTGTGATGCCGGTCCAGATGTGGACGTCCTGATGAAGGCATAGACCCTGTGGTGGTTCCTTTATACCACGGACGCCTTTGAGTGGGACTCAAGGCCGGCCCGTAGCACTGAGTAGAGGACCGCTATCACTCTAGGAGTGGTACTCGGTGTTACATTATGGGCGCAAAGCGGTTTGGTACCTGTAAAACGGCCGGATCAGCGAGGAGCTGAGTAATGGCTCGGGGAGCCAGTGTTGCAACACAAAAGTTATAATGATCCCATTTTGGTTGATCATGTATATTGATGTTGATACATATTAATGGATCCATTTGATTGATCATGTATATGCATTGATTTATGTGTGTATGCACTGATTTATATGTTATTGAGAGAACATGCTGTTTTATAATGAGAATATATGTCTCGGTGTTGTTATTGTGAGCAGCATGAGTATATAATTATGTAATGATATTATGTGTTCAGTTTTGTTTTATAGTTATTAATTGGACTTTTAATCCAATTCAATAACTGTTGTTTGATATGTTTATGCTCACCCCCTATTGTTGTTATTTTTACAGTGAATGAAGGGCCCAACCATGATATGAGAAGTCACTCTGCTGCTCGGAGTGTATTTTGGTAGAAGCCTTGGCCGGCTCCTGAGAATACCGAATGTTTTATTTTTATTGTAAACTTAAAAGAGCCGGTCGGCTTTTGTAAAATTGACATTGTATTTATTTAATTCAAATTCTGTTTTGGAAATTTGAATTATTTGTAAAATTTTATTTGTTTTATTGAAATATATTTTAAAAATTAAGGATGTTATAGGGTAGCTGGCAAGTGCCTGATAGAGGCATTTGACCAATCGTATAAAAATTTTAGGGGTTTGTTTTTCAAGATTCGGGTGAGTCCAGATGTGCTCGGGGAGGATTTTTTCACCGCCCTAATGGTCACCCCACGTTTTTGTTGTATTAGACTTGGATGCCAATTCAATACGGGATAAGTTGGGAGGATTTGTCTTGCGCTGAGCGTGACAAGGTAAAATTTTTTGTCAAAGATGTGGTGCATTCCTTTAGCTCCCAAGCCATGATCTCATTGCCAACCGACCCTGACACTCTAGATTCCTAGATATGAACGTATAACATTGTCTAGGATTTTGTCCTTCTTATTGGGAATCTCGTATTGACCCTTTGTCATTTTCTTTTCCAGGTGACATGGCGTCGAGCAAAATGTCCACAAAGAATCTAAAGAAGGTCTATAAGAAATGTAGGTCAGCCAAAGGGAATCCTCCGTGATTTTGACCACGACTCTGAATTCTAACTTTCTCGCCCCTGTTCTTATGAGGACTCTTCTTCTCCCCTCTTCTACTGTAGACTATAAGACTCCTTCCGGGGCCAACAAGAAGCACCGTTTTCACCACTAAAAAAATAACTGTTAGCGACGGACAGAATTGGTCGCTAATCAATGGAATTCCCGTCGCTAAAACAATTAGCGACGGCGTCACAGACAGGAAAGTGGGCGTCGCTAAAACCCTCGTCGAAAACACATCAGCGACCACATACATGCCGTCGCTAAGGTATTGACGGCGTAAGGCCGTCGCTAAAATCGTCCCTGCCCCAATAACTGCTGCCGTCGCTAAGTGTTGCCATACAGCGACCTCGAGACCCCGTCGCTACTAATAGACACCAGCGACCACCCCGTGCCGTCGCTAGAGGTAGTGATACAGCGACCAATACATTCCGTCGCTAGTGGTTGTCAGGTCGCGACCACACGTTTCCGTCGCTAGTGGTTGCGATGTAGCGACCAAGGCTTCCCGTCGCTAGTGGTTGTCAGGTCGCGACCACAACGTCCGTCGCTAGTGGTTGCAATGTAGCGACCAAGGCTTCCCGTCGCTAGTGGTTGTCAGGTAGCGACCACAACGTCCGTCGCTAGTGTTAATAAGTCAGCGACGGACGGGTACCGTCGCTAACGAGAATTTTTAAATTTTTTTAAAATTGATCCAATATTGACTGGTTTTGTTAATTTAGCTTTAAAAATATCTTAATATTTTGTATTTTGTATTGGCTGATAAAATTTTATAATTAAATTAAAATAATTTTTTTGAAGTAATGAATTATTATTAAAAACAAAATAATAGATTAAATTAATTTATGAAATAGGTTGAATTATTAATGATAGGTAGAAAGGCTTTGTGATTTGAATGTAATTACCATTAAATATTGACATAATAAATAAAGAATGACAAACTAAATACTGAATGAAAATATAACATAACTAAAAATCAAATATACAATGTGTATAAATAAAAGAACTATAATCAAGGTGGTGGGGGATCCTGGGGTGGTGGTGGGGGCGCCTGGGAAGTGGGGGGAGGTAGCCTCGCCATCAACTGCATCAGTAGCTCCTGCTGCTGAGCAAGTTGCCGATGAGTCTCGGCGTGCTGCTCCTCGGCCCGCTGTCGGTCCGCCTCGGCCTTCTGTCGGTCCGCCTCGTGCCGCTCCAACAGCAATTGCCTCTGACGTCGCTCCTCCTGTAGCTCATCGTTCAGGTTTTGAATTACCTGAACGACCTCAGTCGGAAGACCAGAGGAAGACGAAGAGGAAGGGGTCTTCCCCTTTTTCGCCAGCTGCGTGCCGACGCCACCCAATCCAAACACCCTCCCTTTCTTGTTCACACCGCCAACAGCCTCCATATAGATGGCGTTGTCGTCAGAACAAGATAGGGTGGGAGGAACCTCCCCTTCAGGAGTGGAAGCCACCAGGTCCGCCTCCTTCTCGGCCCTCCTGGCCTGATACGCCTCCTGTAAATTCAAAAACAACGATAGGATTAGTAAGTTGATTTGTAAATTATAAGCATATGTCAGTTAAAAGTAAATACCGCTAGCTCCGTAGTCTTCTGGTTTACCCATGCACCGACTTTGTTCTTCTTGGTCATTTGCATGACCTCAAACAAAGAAGGCTCCCGGTGCTCCCTCTGCTCCTGTGGTGGACAAAAAACATTGAGATTATTATTTGTAAACATGTAAGACGAATGATAATAGAAATGTTTAACATAAATATACTTATAAATCTTTTCTTGTGCTCGAGGGTTGAAATGCTACCCCCAGTGTAAACCGAGGCTGCAGCATCGGCGGCTCTGTTGGCCCTATTCCGAGCACTCGCCTGCCGGAATGGGACCCCGCCCCACTTCTGGACCATCCCGTCCCAATGGTCCTCCGGGATCCAACGAGGGCGCTCACCCTTGTCCCTCACCTTCCAAAGGGTACTCTTGATGATTTTGGAGGTCTTTGTGGCAAAGACCTTCCTAATCTCATCAATCATACCCTCCGCCCACTGGTAATCACGCTGTAAAATGAATTGAGAAATCAAAATTAATAACAGGTCTATTTTACAAATCAAGTCACAATAAATGAGCTAGGAACTTACCGAGAAGGTGTCAAACCACCTATCTTGCACAACCTTCCCAGCATCTGTCCAAGATATATATGGACCATCCCACTGGGCCTTCAAAACCTTAGTAATCGCTTTGGTAGTGCGACTACTATCAACAAAGCTGTAATGACAACAATTATGTTAGGAGTAAAACAACACACAATCTAGGGAGACACCCAAAATTTCGGCAGAGTCTCCCCTGTAAATGTAACATTTCCAAGTTTACATAGTTACCCTGTTACAAACAGAAGAGTGCCCAGTACAATTCAATCTATACAAGTACTAATTAAAGTAACATCCAATAAACCAACAAGTCTTTCTACTAAAGTTTAATATAAAGTGTCATACAAATAACATAAAAGTATTTGAGGTTTAGTCACTTACTCGTCTCCGGCCGGCACGGGTACCAACATGGGCAGAGGGGATGCCGGAGGTGGGGTCGCCTGATGGCCATGGTCCTCCAAGCCACCAACTCCAGGAGTCTGCTCTGGGGTGGTCAGCTGTGGGGGTGATGGGGTGGTCTGCTGTGGTGGTGGTGATGGAGTGGTATGCTGTAGTGGTGATGGAGTGGTCTGCTGTAGTGGTGATGGAGTGGTCCGCTGTGGTGGTGATGGAGTGGTCTCCTGCCCTGGGGTAGGAGTCCCCAGACGGGAAGCCGGGGTCCTGGACCCACCACCCCTACTGAAGGGCAGTCGACGTCCCGTCATCTGTGGATAAAATAATGAACAAAAAAGGTTAGTCTCAGGATATATATAAACCTATGTATATATGTTTAACAACTACATACTCTGTGTCTGTTTCAGTTTCAAATTCCCCCTCAGTTTCAGTGTCACTGTGGTAATCTGTTTGAACAAGTTCATCAGTATCCAAATCAACCCTAGACCGTTTTGATCGAGAGACAAGGTCTTTGTCAATGTGTTCACCCCCCGTAGTGGCGAGTGTCTCATCCATTATGACTGGATCAATGTTGAACAACAAATTGGCATCGTTGAGCTCGTGTGGTGCAAGCTGATAAGCGTCATCAACCTCCTCGGAGACATTGTCAGTGATCTGACTTCGGGCCTTGGCCTTGATTACTGTATACCAGTCCCGATGTCCTCCCGGGAAGTCGGTGTAATAAACCTGCTCAGCTTGTTGGGCAAAAATGAAGGGATCAAACCCTTTATATCTACCATTCTTCTTGACCTCAACTAAGCCGTAGTTGTTGTCAACCTTTGTTCCAACACCGATTGTGTTGTCGAACCAATCACATTTGAATAGAACAATATCTCTTCTTAGTCGTCCAGAGAATGAAACTTCAACAATCTCCGTCAGCACTCCATAAAAGTCTTCTTCCAACTGACCGGCGGTGCCTTTAACACAAACCCCGTAGTTATGGGTGCGCATCCCTTCACTCCATTGAAGAATATTAAACTTGTAGCCATTTACGTAGTAAATAGGCCATTTTTTAACAGTCTTCACCGGCCCCCAAGAAAGGGCTTGGAGTAAAGAATCTTCAATATGGTTGTTAGGGTCTTGTATCTATGTACAACATAAGAATCATTGTTACCATATTGACGGGAGTTAGAAGCAAATAGGCTTAAAAACACTTGGAATACGGGTCTTACATGTTGCGTGAACCAACCAACGAACTTGGATGACACCTCACTATGAATTTGGTCATCAGTTAAATCATTTTGCTCAAGTTTTAGCATATCTGTGTATAAGCTATTGAAAGAAACAAATAAGTTTAATATAAAAGCTACGTTAAGAATGTATAATATAACTTCTATGACTTACTCAATAAAGGGTTCCACTTCTGGGCAATTGAGAAGAATGTACAAGTGAGCCGCCTTTCGATCTTTCTCATCAATGTAACATTTTGTGAGCCTGCCCCCGGGTGACCAGGATAGTTGAAAATCGACGTTTGTTCATCAAACCCTGTGCGGCTGGCTACCCCAAGATTGCGGGGAATTCTACTCATTCTAGTTTCTATCTCCGTTGGAAAATAGAAAGAAGCAAAGGTTGTCATTTCTTCGACTAAGTATGCCTCACAAATTGAAGCTTCAACGCAGGCTTTGTTCGACACTTTATCTTTTAAAGAGCGTAAGAATCTTCAACATCATTAACAACATGGTGTTAAGTTAGAAAATGCTATTATAAGCACGATTTGCAAGTAAATTAAAGAGTTCACCAAGCATTCACCTTTCGAATGGATACATCCAACGATACTGCACTGGGCCACCAACCAAGGCCTCGTACGGTAGATGGATAGGCAAATGCTCCATGGAGTCAAAAAAACTTGGTGGGAAAATCTGCTCCAACTTACAAATCAATACTGGGATAGTTTCTTCCATCTTCACAAGTTTCTCCACAGTCAACGAAGTAGCCGTCAACTCCTTAAAGAAGTGACTCAACTCCACTAACGGTTTCCAAATAGGCTTCGGTAAGGCATGAAACGCGTACGGGAGTAGTTGTTGCATAAACACATGGCAATCATGACTTTTCATGCCAAACACCCTGCCCTCCTTCACGTCGACACATCTACTCAAGTTAGAAGCGAATCCGTCAGGCAGGGTCAACCCATTCATCCAAATGCACACAGCAATCTGTTGTGGTCTAGTTAAAGCATATTTTGCATGGGGTTTAAACATTCTTCCACGTCCCGCATCCCTCAACTCCAACTCCTTCCTAGAACACCAAATCGGAAGGTCTAGACGACTCTTCTCGTTGTCCTTTGTTCTCCCTTTGATGTCCATAACAGTGTCAAAAATATTCATGAAAACATTACGTTCAGTGTGCATCACATCAATGTTGTGTCTTAACAACAAGTCTTTCCAATATGGCAAATCCCACAACACACTCTGCTTCACCCAGTGGTGCTCCTTACCGTAACCCGCAAACTCCTTAACACTCTTGTCCCAGATGTAAGGATACTCTTCGACCCTCTGCCAAACGCGTGCACCAGATAACCTACGGGGTGGAGGTTCATTAACAATCTTGTTCTTCTTAAAAGCGGTTTTGTTTCTCCTAAACGGGTGATCCAACGGTAGAAACTTTCTATGACAGTCAAAGAAACTTGTCTTGCCACTAACAGGGAGTGATTCCCCCCCGGTATGTTCCATGCATACAGGGCAAGCAAGCTTCCCAGACGTGGACCATCCAGAAAGCATACCATAGGCCGGGAAGTCGTTAATAGTCCACATCAAAACAGCACACATCATAAAGTTGTTCTTCAAAGACGCATCGTATGTCATTACCCCGACATCCCATAACTGTGATAACTCTTCAACCAACGGTTGCAAAAACACGTCTATGTTCGCCTTTGGATTTTTGGGTCCTGGAACCAGTACAGATAGAAACATGACCTCCCTCTTCATACACATATCAGGAGGCAGATTGTATGGGGTCAGGATGACTGGCCAACAAGAGTAAGCCCTTCCGTATTGACCGAACGGGTTAAACCCATCAGTACATAAGCCAAGTCTTACATTGCGTGGCTCGCCAGAAAAGTCCGGATATAGCTCATCCAAACACTTCCACGCTTTCCCGTCGGAAGGATGGCAAAGAAACCCCTCTTGTGTTCGGTTCAGAGCATGCCAACGCATGTGTTTTGCCGTGGACAATGAGGCATACAGGCGTTGAAGACGCGGTGTTATAGGGAAGTACCACATTTTCTTCCTGGCCGTTCGGGTTACCTTCCCTCTCCTTTTAACAGTCTTGTAGCGTTCCTCATTACAATGCAGACATTTTGTGACACTCTCGTCTGCAAACTCATTTCTGAACAGCATACATCCACCAACACAACACTCTATCTTCACACAACCCAACCCCAAGTTTGCCACTTGTTTCTTAGCACGGTACAGGTTTGCTGGCATTCTGTGATTACTAGGCATGGTGGAACCCATCAGATTGACCATCCTATCAAAACAACCTCCAGAAAGATTATAATCTGCCTTTAAGCTTAAAGCAGCTAGGGAGGCGGATAACTCAGTGTGACTTTGCACCCGTCCCACAATGGAGTCTGAGCCGCCGCCAACAAATCATAAAATCTCTTCACCTCCGGATTAGGATCCTCCTCTACAGTGTCAGAGTCCCCATGACCTGCTTGGTCATTATGTTCCAGCATACGCCCGGTGGAGGGTCCAACATGATCCATCACCATTTGTTCTATGTTGTTGTACGTATCCCTGTTTCCTCCCACCTCGTAGTAAGACTGTTGCACGGTTACGTCTGATGGTCTACGCGGTAACTGCTCACCATGGTTGTACCAGCAGTGGTATGTTTCCATGAACCCTTTCTCAGTTAGGTGGCACATGACATCATCCGCGTATTCAAAACTCATGCATTTGCACCTTGAGCACGGACAACGAATCTTTTGAGTTGCTTCAAATGCAGGCGTGTTTGCCGTAGCGAACGGAATGAACTCCAATAGCCCCATCATAAACTCCTCAGTCACTCGCCGATTGCTATCTAGTCGGTTGTACATCCATCGCCGATTTGCCGGTACCTCCATTTACAATATCTAACAAGCACGATTTCTGTTACTTTAAATTATTGTAATTTTATTTGACTATCGGTTGTGAATCACTCTCTATCTCTTTGATGTTGCAAATTGGTGGGGCCCTATCCCATTCGGGATGAATATGCAACCATCCGTAACCTATCCCATAATTGTATGCGGTCTATCTTGAGTTGAACGAATGTTCATTTAAAATTTCGGCAGCATTTCGCATTGGTCCCCGAGTACACAGAGATACGTACGGTATGAAACTCCGCACGCAGACATGCACCCTGGGGACAATACGAAATACCATAGCCGAAATTTCAAATGAACATTCATTCAACGTCTCCAGATAGACCACATACAACATTGATGGGTTACGCCCTACAGGTTACAAATTCATACCAAACTGTCCAACCGGGACAATTCAAGATCCAACACAACACGGTACATCAACCGGTTATTTTGAAACTTGAACGGGAATCTAATGGGTACACACACGACTAAACCCTACATTATTAAAGTTGAGTTTCATTTTTTAAGTTCCCTAAGAAAGGGAGGGAGTCTGCCGAAATTTTGGCAGAGTCTCCCCTGTAAACTACACATTTCCCAAATTTACAAACGGCCTGTTACATATAGAAAACTTCCCAGTATAGATAAATAAACATTTGATACGCATTATATATGATATTCAGAGTTATGAACTGCCAAATCATGTTAACAAACAACATTACACATGCATTGTAAATCATGTTATCAGCACACAAAACCAATGCCTAATGAGCTCTGCTCTCCACTAACAAACAACATTACACATGCATAAAAAATCATGTTAGCAGCACACAAAACCATCGCCTAATGAGCTCTGCTCTCCACTAACAAACAACATTACACATGCATAAAACACATTATAAACACATCAAAACCAGTTCCTAATGAGCTTTGCTCTCTACTAACAAACAACAATTGACATGCATACATATATCGAGAAAGTCAGCGTTAGGGATTACCTAGGGAAAAAAGTGGGCGATAAATACGGAGCTGAAGAGAGACGATCAGAGATCACGCGTGATGTGTGTTACTCTGCATGACAAACCAAGAAGTCGTTAGACAGTTACAAGTAGCAAGGAAACTAAACAAAGAGAGACACGCAAAGCAAATTATAGATTACACAGCAACGACTTCAGACCGGTGATCTACACACTTGGGATCCACGTCAGAATGAGTCCATGAGAGACACAACAGAGACTACATTTGCATTATTAAACATTCTAAAGGTTGTTTGTAAAGACTCTTCTTAGATGAGTTAATTTATAAAGACTCTTCTTAGATTAGTTAATTAGTTAAGAGGACCAAGATGTTTCAGGTCAAATGCACCAAGATGAATGGTTGCAAAGCAAGGGTGCGAAAGAGGCGAAGGCCAAGAGAGCAATAGATACTGTTCTACTTCCGTGCGATAGTAGCAAATAGCGTCCGCGATCCGCTCCGCTACTCCGCGATCCCAGTTTTGGGGTCGGCCGCGACGCTCCGCGATTTGAGATTGACTACTATGATTAAACAGATCCAACACAACACAACAATTAACTAAACCAACGCAACATAAGATGTTTTGATACAGAAGAAGCATTTGAAATTTGAAACACAAAAATTAAACATCAGAACACTCCTTTAACAAATTTCAAATTTAAATTTAAAATAATAATAATAAGAACAATGTAGAAAAAAAAGACAAAACATGGTAGCCAAGATCACATGAATCTCGATACGATTCATGCAATATGATACGAAGTAGTGCCTCAACAATACAAATCGTTTGATGTATCTTTTTCGGAACAGAATCGCTTATGTATTGTGTGTATCACCCCTGAATTGCTCGAATCGGGATACTGTGTTGTATTCCACGATTTCTACACAAGGCTGAGGAAAGCGTGATCCTTTTGAAAACCCTAAAAAGAACATTTTTTCTGAATAAACATTTAAACACCCCGAGATGGGCCAATCCTTAAATCCACAAAGTATCCCACACAAAAAGTTCGAGAGAAACCCTATTTCTCATGCATGTCTTCATCCGTGGATGCTCTACCATCACTTCCTTCTAAGCTTTGCTTTAGTGTTTCTTTTCTACTTCACTTTTATTATTTATTCATCCACTTCCATTATTCTATTGATGAGAGTGAATTAATGACTTTGTGATAACTCTTTTATCACAAGAGTTAGTAATTGGGATTTGGGAGAGATTACTTGCTTTTGTTAAACATTGGGATTTGGGAGTAAAAAAATTAGAAAGGGTAAGAATTTTATATTTTTAGACCAAAGCGTATTTTGAGCCACAAAAAAGTTAAGCATTTGTTATTTGAAAGTAGTTATCAGTCAGAATTATTTCACATGCTTAATATGCTTATGTCTCAGTTTGAACTTAGAAGTACTGGAATCAGATTCTGTTGCAGAAAAGAATACTCTTATAACATAAATGAAGTCTGTTATAACTGTCTTGCAGCTACTGCTCCACTATAAATTGTAACAGTCCCTGTATTCAGAGAAGCTGAGAAAATCAGAATGCATAATTTAGATTCTACTCCAGAGCTCTATTTTCTTTCAGCTTCCTCCATTTTCTTCCCTAACAAGTTTCATCTTGAATTATGATTTCCATTTTCTGTTATTATGTTCAACATTTTTGGTATATTATATTCATTTATTTTTTTGTCTTCCAGAATCTTTCTGCTACATGATGTTGAACAAGTGATACAGAATTTATTCCGTGCACAGAAAAATTGGTTATGGCAGGGCTTATGCCTGCAGAGTTGTCAAATCATGGAGCATCTGACGGCAACTCGGGTAAAATTTCTAAAGAAAAGCAAGAGGAAACATTAGGTCGCTGGTATATGTCTCGAAAAGAAATAGAGGAAAACTCTCCTTCAAGAAAAGATGGAATTGACTTGAAGAAAGACACATATCTGCGCAAGTCATACTGCACATTCTTGCAAGATTTGGGCATGAGACTTAAAGTGTGAGTTTTCTGCTACTGATATTATTATAAATAGTTAATTATTTAATTATTTGGTTGGGCTTGGGATTACACTGAGGGATTGTATGGTTCTTCATCATACTATATTGTGTTCCTTTTTCAGTTTGTCAACTCCCTATTTTCTTTTTAATTCTTAAAAGTAATGTTTCATATGAAACCTTTTTCAAAATCATACAGGCACATCTGGATGTTATACCCAAATGGTGTGATCATGTATTGCATGATGTAATGAAAGCATCATGAACATACTGCACTTAGTTTTTTCTTCAACTTGGTTGCTTTTTTTCTGTTTTACTTGCTTCTAAGATAATTTATGATTTATATATTTGGAGTAATTGCAAGACAAATTGCAATCACCTTTTAAATGCAGATGTTTTTTGTCACCAGGTGGTAAATATTTATGTCATTTCTTAAATTCAGTTGGAGGTTTATATATTGATTGTAATGTTGTCCTCTGCAGGCCTCAGGTAACCATAGCAACAGCCATAATCTTTTGTCATCGGTTTTTTCTTCGACAATCTCATGCAAAGAATGATCGAAGGGTGGGTTGTTGCAATTTGAACTAGATATTGTGTAGGCATTTTACCTCTGCAGGGATTAAGTTGAGATCAAAATTTTTTTGTGGCTTGTTTTCTTATCATATAATCAGTATATCCTAACTGTAACAAACAAATCAAGATATCATAATACTATGTAGAGGGGTGGTTTGTTTGGCTCAGAATTATTTTTCTTAATTTATTTTTCAATGCTTGAGATGCCTGGTTTTTATTTGTGGGATTTGTTTCCTTTAAAGTGGCACTTTAGAGGATGAAGTATACCAAGGGTTTAGATTGTGACAATTGCAAATTTTTTTAAAGATATTCTTGTATTGCATACAATCTCAACCAGTGATTTTCTCATCAGAGGTTATTAATGCATTTTATTCTCTGAAGTGCACCTCTGTACTTTAGAGGAGCTAGATCCTTATCTGTAATATGGGTAGTTTCAGCTGTTTAAGGCATATGCTTGCTTTTTGGATCCTTTTCTTTAGAAAGTAAATGCAAAACTAAAATTTTCTTTATATTTTACTTCTGATATAAACACCTGGATACTTTGGGGTATTTCATATTTCTGTATAAAGCAAATTCATAATGATAAACATAGAAGAGCATTGATATATATTCAACCTCTAAGAAATTTGAGTTTATTTATATTTTTCATGAAAACAATCCTAGAAAGGTTGATTTTGTATGATGTTTCATTTGTCTAACATGCTATTCTTAAGGATGAAAATTTTTGGGTCATTCTGTCTGGAAAGTTTTCCAAAATTTCTACCTCGAGAGAGTTAACTAGAATTACAGAAGGAATGAAATGAGATTGACAGAAAAAAAATAGTATTGATATGGGATAGAATTGGGATTTGGGAATACAAAGAGAAGTCTCCTACAAAGCATGACCCCTTAAAAGAGCAGATTTCAATCAAGCAGAGTTCTGTTATTCTCAGTCTCAATTGCCCGTCTGGCACATTCCATACTATTTAACAACCTACCATAACAGTAAATATCAACCTCTTTTCTTATGAGGTTAAATCTTCCAAATTCTATCTGTGTCTGGCTGTGTTGCAACAGAAGTTGTCCTAGGACTCCGTGTTTCTGAAAATGCATATACATCGGGTGCAGGATTTATTGTTGCGTAATCAAGAATTTTTATTGCCTGTTTTGCACAATATTTTTATTTCGGGTAAGTTTTCTAGTTTGTATGCAATCTGGTTTGGAACAAGCTAATCTTTCCATTTTAAGCTCTGGAAATGGAAGTGAATGGATATTCTAGCTTTTCAACTCATGTAGTTGATATTTTAGCAATTTTTTAGCTTTTGTTCATTTTGATTATCCATTTTACAGTATAGTTGAAATGGATATTTTAGCAATTTTTTAGCTTTTGTTCATTTTGAATGGATATTCTAGCTTTTCAACTCATGTAGTTGAAAAGAGCTTTAGAATCTAGTATAGTTGATCTTGCTTTACTTGCTACTATACTTATGTTGGTCCCTAAATCTGATAGCCTTATTAGAATCAAGGATTATATTCCTATCATTCTTTGTAATGTGGCTTATAAAATTATTACAAAGGTCCTGGTAAGTAGGTTGATACCCTTTTTTTATTTGAGTTGGTTGGCCTTTTGCAACAAAGTTTTATACCTAGTAGAGGTTTATAGGATAATATTATTATTGCTCAGGAGATGATGCATACAGTTATGAAAAATAAGTCTAAAAGAGGGTATGCGGTGGTTACAATTGATCTTGAGAAGGTGTATGATAGATTGAGTTAGGATTTTCAAAATACAACAGATTTAGCTACTGTTCTAAACACATAAACCCTAAATCACACACATACACATTCCAGATAAAACCAACAAAAAGCTACCTCATTCTCAGTTCCAGTATATGCATATATAGAAATTACAAGACAGATTAGGGGACTTACCAGTTGAGCTCGAAGGTGAGAGGCGACAAAACACAACTTCCCCGGAGGTCACCGGAGTGCGTGTCAGATAGTGAAACAGTGAGATACAGCTACCAAATTTACTTTCCACGGCTGCCATTGACAAGGAAAACAAAGATGAGTGTCTTGGCACATTCGAAAGCTCCAATGACAGACACATTCGAAAGCTCCACGGAGAGGGAAGGACTTACATGCGATGGACGAAGGCTGGTCTCTTGGCAGCAAGTCTTGAAGGGGAAGCTTTGATTACCGAGAGAGAAATGAAGAAGGTGAGAGAGAAATGGAGAAGGTGAGAAACTGAGAAAGAAGGGGGAGACAGCGCCGCCGCCACAGGAACGAACAGAAGGAGGGAGACCGGTCGAGTTCCGTCGGAGAAAGGGAGGGGTGATCGGAGGGGTGATCGGAAACAGAGGAGAGGGATTGGGATTGAAAGTTAGGGCAAATGATTAGGGGAGAAGGTGGGCTCGAGTATTATTAGAATTTAGCGACGGCATATGACCGTCGCTAATAACGTCACTAGAATAAAAAGTTTACGACGGCAAACCACTTCCGTCACTAGGCTCTGAACATTAGCGACGGATAAACAATTCCGTCACTACTCTTGAAATATTAGCGACGACGTTAGGATACCGTCGCTAAATTCCCAAGTTTAAACTAAAATAACGGAGGGAAGGTCAAATACATTAGTGACTACAAAACCTAGCGACGGCTAGAAACTCCGTCACTACCCAAAAACTTAGCGACGGTAAATACCGTCGCTACAGTTGAATGCAAATGTAGCGACGGCCATTACCGTCGCTGTCTATAATGGCGCCAACAAAAACACATGGAGGGAAACCCAAAAAATGGATTGTTAGCGACGTCTTAACACTACCGTCGCTACATTGTGGTCATAGCGACGTCCTGGAGGACGTCACTGATGCATTAGAGGATATAGCGACCCTACATTTCCCGTCGCTACCGTTTGGCGCCATATATACATTAGAGGGAAACCAAAAAAGTGGAGGGAAATAACTATAGCGACCGGGTTAGCGACGACGTATGATATTGTGACGGAGGTAGCGACGGTGCTTTACCAATTTTAGCGACGGTGGTATTTCGGTCGCTGATGTGGTCACTATGTTTCGTGTTCCAGGTCGCTTTCATTTTGCGGTCGCTAACGCGGTCACTAATTAGCGACGGCATGTGGCGGTCGCTAATTGGTTGTAGCTATTAGCCATTTTTCTAGTAGTGTTTCAACCGTCACCTGAGACCCTTGTTGTCCATGTGTTGGAGAGCCCCAAGTCTCCCGAAGTTCCCCTGATCCCCCGGATAGGTTTTCGGCTGAGCATGTGGCTGCCCCTTCACTATGACTATGATACTTTTTCTCAATAGTGGGAGCGGTTTATGAATTAGAGCCTCGTCTACAATAGGAATTTTGTCTAGTCTTTATGGGATGCTCAGTTTCCTATTCCCAAATTCATTAATACCTGGATAGGTTGATACCTGGATGATTATCTTGTTGGCCAAGAAAAAGCCTTGGCCACAACGACCAAAGAGAAGGATGCTTTCACCACGAAGCTTCAAGAGGCTAAGGAGGCCATGAAGAAAATTTATGAACTGGAGGAGCGCCTGAAAGCTCGAGAGGCATCGCTGGAGAAAGTCGAGGCATCGTTGAAGGATGTCGAGGCCAAGTTGGCTAGCTCTGAGGCGAAGTTAGCCATTTTTGAGAAAAACTTGGCAAGTTCTGAGAAGGCCCGTCAAGAATTGGCTGTGAAGAATATAGAGGTGGATGCGTCTTTGAAAGAGGTGCAATTGGTCTTGAATTCTACACGACAAAACTTTGAAGAGGTTGAATCAAAGAGTCACTAGGAGCACTCAGAAATGGAGGAAGTTACGAAGAAGTTTGTCTTCGAGTTTGAGATTTTTTGTGCGCATGTATCGACCCTAAACCCTTCTCTGGCCATCCCCTGGGAGGGATCCAATCCCTTGAAGATGGTGATGGATAAGCAGGTAGTGAATCCTCTCGAGTCCAACGAGGAAGATACTGTTGTCGACCTCGTAGCTCCCCTTCTCAACAACGAGACCAAAGCCACTCCAACTGACTCTATTGTTGCTCCTGTTAGGCAGCCTTGTATTTTGCTTATTATTTTTCTTTCTCTTGTAATTTTATTTCGTAATGGAAACTTCTGCCCTTTTGCTTTCTCTAGTTGTCTGTCTTGGTAGCAATTCCTTGTTAAGATTTTAATGTGGCACCGTTTCATTCTTTTAGATATCCGGTCGAGGTTTAACCAAAATTTAACAAAGAAGATTACCGTAGCCCCCGAGAGAGCGAGATTTCACTCAGGGTTTTAGGACTTATGTGTAATCATAAAACATTTTTCGTTACCCCGAGTGAGTGAAATTTCACTTGGAGTTTTAGGAGTTAACGCAATTGTAAAAGATTTATTGTTACCCTCGAGTGAGCGAAATTTCACTTAAGAGTTTTAAGAGTTAACGTAATTGTAAAAGATTTGTGGTTATCCCCGAGTGAGCAAATTTTCAATGGAAGTTTTAGGACTTAATACTTTTTGAAAGAACAACTTTAACTAAATAGTTCATCTTATTGAATTTGTGTGAATGTCATTAAAACCCCACAAGAGAAAAGTCCACTAAAAAAACCTCCTAGTTAGTAAAGAGAGTACCCTTGTTACATAAATTGTAGTACATCTTTAGATGTGTAAAGGAATACTTTTGCCTTCTTCCAAGGTTTCAATGAAGACTAAATCAGTAGGATATACGAATTGTTATCGATTCTTAACATAAGTTTTATTCTTAACTAAAGTGTCAATTTTAAATTATAATTCAACATTTACTTTACCACTCACTTCAACAGAAAAGAAAAGAGAGACCAAGTAAAAAGGAAAACAGCCGATGGATTGTAGTATTTTTAAATCTCAACTTTAACTTATTTTATTAAATTTTTCAATGCTGATTTGTCTTCTAGTGGCACTTATTATACAGCGAGGAGTGAGAACAAAAATCTTGGTTGATAAGATAAAGTGAGATCTCAAACTATTTTATAATATTATTATCAATTGTACTTAATTAACATATATAATACATGAACATATCCATGAAGGCAACATACATCAAGGAAACATTCCAAACCATACTGAAATTAAAGCAAACTGAAATATAACATAGACATAAGCCAATTAAAAGCACAAGGCAAGGAATTAGAATGAATACATATATATCCTTAATGCTTAATGCTTATAGATAGATAGATATAGATAATAGGATGTGTTGATTATGATCAGCCAAAGAGATGGTGGTGCTTCTTTCCATGAGCTTCCTCATCTTGCTCCTTTGCTTCCTTTTTCTCATGATGCTCATGAAATGCAAACCCACCAGCTCCCACTGCAGCTACTGCTGCAACCTCCTCTTCTATCTTGTGCCTGTGAGCGTTCTCTGGATCTTTCCCTGCCTTGTGCTTCTCATGCTACACATTATCCAAACACTTGAAATTGTTACTACATGACTTGGAGGTCACACTCAAACTGTAAAATTAACCTCTTATAAATACATGATAAAAACTATCTATATTAAACTTATTTGGTGGGTTTAATTTTCTTTAAAGACAGGCGCTTTTGTAACATTAAATTACTCTTTTTTAATGGTCCCACGTTACCCTTTCTTTCTTTTATTTTCGAAAGACATAGAGGGTTTATTTTCGAGATACGATTACGTTCATATTATTTGAGTATAGATCAAGGCCTTTTTTCCCTTTTTGTTTATTTCACCATTGTATAAATAAAATTTAGAGAAACTCCGTAATTCAACTAACATTTTTAAATAATACAACTTTGATTTACTTAGGATAATTCTTTAGGATTTTTGTGCATTACATACAACATTTACTAAATTAATATTTATTGATAACAAGTTATAAATATAATTTTATTTTAATTTCAAACATATTAATACAGTACATAATTTCATATACGATCTTTTGGGTTGAAACTTTAAATTTATTTCTCTCTTCCTACTAACCTAATTAAAATTATCAATTGAGAAAGAAATAAATTAAAACGTAACCTTATCATGTTTAAATTCATACCTGAGAAAACAAATTAAAATTACAAACATATAACATTTCAACATTTCAAAATCAGACATCGATCGGGAATATGAATTTGAGTATTTTCATATCACGCAGGGCTCCATTAAACAAAAATTTGTAAGCAACATCAGAACAGCAAAAAAAAAAGTTTAACTTTTATTCAACGTCCACCTAAAAACATTGATCCAATTTATCCATGTGAAAGAGATCATATTAAGCTAGATTTTTTAACTAATAATTTACATTCTGATAAAGTGGAAATTAAACATTTTTCATTTGTACATGATGTAGGAATTAAAAATTAAACAGTAAAGAGTAAAGAAAGAAAATTACCAAGGCATAAGCACCAGCAGCTGCAGCACCTAACTCACCAAGGTGTTCAAGATGCTTGTGGTGCTTCTCTTCCTTCTTATAGTCAACCTCATCACGTTGATCACTCTCCTCCCCATACCCACCACCACCACCGGCAGCATAACCGCCAGCGGTTTTGGTGTAGCCACCATCACCAGTGGTGTCAGAGTACCCACCACCAGAGGACTCGTATGATGTTTTGTTGTAACCAGTTTCATAGCCACCACCAGCAGATTCGTACGGTGTTTTGTTTTGACCGGTCTCATAGCCACCACCAGAAGACTCGTAAGATGATGTTTTGTTGTAGCCAGAGTCATAGCCAGCACCAGAGGACTCATATGATGGCTTGTTGAAACCAGAGTCATAGCCACCAGAAGGGTCGTCAGTGGAGTATGATGTTCTGTTGTAACCGGTCTCAGTTTCTGTGGGCTTGTCTTCATCTTTGTGGTGGTGGCCGAAGTGGTGGTGGTGGTGGTGTTTCTCTTCAGACATGGTGGTTGTAAACTAAGAAGTTAATTAATGATAATAGGCGAAGAAGAAAGAGATTATGGAAACGGGTTTAAGATGTGATGCTTTGGAAGGGGTAGTGGCTATTTATAAAGTGATGGATGATCATGAATCATGATAGATATGCTGGTTAAGTTCCTGCTTTTTTGGTGGTGTCTTAAATGATCTTGTGGAAGATAGCAAAATGGGTCCTCCTATGCTTTAAGATTTTTTTTTATTTTATTATTATTATTTCAACTGTTCCTTTAACGGTTCTTAACTCTTATAAAATAATTTTTTTACATGTGTCACTAACACATCCAATAAATATTTGAGGATACATGAATCAATAAAGATTCAAAAATATTATATTTATTGCAGTGTCATTTCAATGATAAATTAATAAAATTCAAGAGATATAAAATATATAATATTATATTTAATACACATGTCAGTTTATAATGAATTAGAAAAGTCTCAATCCCTATAATAATATCACTCTTAACTTTTGACTATTTGAGCACAACAATTATTATTTTTTTACCAAATTGCTATGCTGAGAAATACAATGATGCGAATTAAATAGTAGATAATTTGGATGGGAAAATATTATAGTTAAATTTGTTCACACGATTTATCTTATTTTCCTCTTGTATCCGTCTTCATATATAACTAAATTTCCATTTATTGTATTTATTAAATTCATTTTTTTATCATATACAGTCACATCCCTAACATTAGAAGGGACAAATTGTCCCACAAAAATTACAAAATGTCTATTTTTTAATACTAATGGAATCGGTTCAAAATAAAAAAAAAATGGAACCAGTTCAATTATTTGATCATAAAAGAATTAACATTATTTGTATTTGTGTTTAATCATATGTATTTTTTACTAGAGACAATTTTCAAGTAAATAACATCCACGTCATAATAAAACTATTACTCATACGGTAGAGATTTTTTTTCATTTTATTATAATTTTTTATCATTTAAAATGAGCAGGGAACGCATGAGAACAATAGCTTAAACTTTTTTATGAGCTAATAATTCTAGCATAAAAAACCCGCGGATATCCGTGATATTATATTATTTGAATTATTTGACTTGTAAAACATATATTTCATATCAGGATTGTGGTTTTTTTCTTTTAAAAATTATATTTTTTTTTATATTTTATTAATAATAACTAATTATGAATACTCATAATATCTGCGGGTACCCGTTAAACCCGTTCAAATCCGTTTAGGCAGATACCTAACAGGTAACGGGGCTAGCACAGGCATAGATTGCCCATCATGGAACGGGTAGTGGATAAGTATTATCATGTCCATCCCACTGTTGTCATCCCTAAATAACTCTACTGATTTTATAGGGCATATTTTTTTTGTTGTTTTGAAATAATAGAAGTAAACATTCGAATATTCTCTCAATTTACCTGGTGCGTATACAATGGTTGGTTTACTTAGGTCATTGTACAGTATGTTTCTGGATTATGTTTTCCTCGTCGACATGTGGTGCTACACAGGAAAAAAGTTTAATATAAGAGTTTAAAATTTTTAAGTTTGTTATTAAATATAGTTTTTTTAATAAATAAGTAAATATAAGTAATCTGTCAAATCCAAAGTTGAATCCCCACAAGGCGATGCTAGGAAGCTGAAATGAGAGAATTCATACATTTGGCATTTCGTCGATGAAAACCAAAAAAAATTGAACATCCGAAAAGCACATTTTCGCCCGGATAAAATTGTAAAATCCTGTTCGTCCCCGATTTCAACAAGAGGCCATTTAAAATGCCAAAACACGAATTTTAAGGTATTTTTGTCTATGGCGGACTAAAATAACATTATCGAAAGACATCTTCACATAATGAGGAGACTTAAAGGTCAAAAATCTTTTTTTATTTTTTTATTAATCTTTGGACAGTCCTTATAGTGATAAGTGACTATTTTTTTTTTTGGTTTGAGTCTAGTTCACTCTTTTTTATTTATGTATTTTAAATATTTTTGTATATGTTTTTTTAAAATGTGTATTTAAAAATTATTAGGGGATAGTTTTTGAACAGGTTGAGGAATAAAATACTTATTATATTCTTTATCTAGATATATAGTTGAATGTAATGGTTATTAATATCTAATGTAAGACTTTTATCAAATAGTCAAGGGATTAATATTTAAGGAAAAACTTGTGATTTATTCATTGATGTATCAAGTTTAATGATATTTATTTTCATATTTATACTTTTCACAACACAACATATGCGCGAGAGAAAGGATGACGAAACCTAATCCCGATACTTTGTTTATATTTATTTTTGTATTTATACTTTTCACATCATAACAACATCTTCCACCAACATCAACCACTTGAACATACTAGTGAATTTCATACACATAGTTTTATAGTAATTTTATAAGTGTAGATTGTTAATTGTCGTTTATTATACAAGTCCTTGTAGATACCATACTCTTATTCACAATCGAAATTACATTAGGTACACTTTCTAAAATCTTTACTGTTCCCTCCAGATTGAGGGGGGTCCCACGACACCCTCTCTCTCTCTCCCCCATTTAAGGCAAGAATCTAGGAAATACCAATTCCCCTACCCGATTCTATAAGGTAACCACACACAAACACTAAACCTTAAGATAATAGCGATGGTAACCACTCGCAGCAACCACAACCGTCGGGAGGACGACAACAACCAACAACAGCCACAAGACAGAGACGCTTACTCGGGGGTAACGACTTTCTCTTCTTCAAATTACGTTAAGTCCTAAAAGCCCGAGTGAAAACACTCACTCAGGGGTAATAATACTACTCGTTTCAAATTACGTTAAGGCTTAGAAACCCAAGTGCAGAATAGGCACGCTCGGGGGCAATGACACAATTCTTCAAAATCATGTTAAGTCCAAAAGTCAACAAAGCCCCTATATCTCGAAACTCTCAAGCAGAAATGTAAGCGACCGATTCGCTACACCAAGATGCTCTTTATTAATAAAGTCTTCATTACTTAAATAAAAATTACAAGTCATCAAAAGCAACTAGAATTACAAGAGAAAGAAAAGAAAACTTCAGAAGAACAAAGACCCAAAGAAACAGAAACATCAGCGGCAACAAAGTCAGAGGGTGTGGCCTCGATGCAGGAATTGAGGTCCCCCAGCCTCTCCACTAGGAAAGGAAGGAGGAAAGTTGGTAGCACCAACTTCATCATCATTTGAATCGAGAGGATCAACTACCCGCCCATCCACCACTACTTTGAATGGGTTGACCACACCCCCCCCAAGAAATTGCATGAGAGAGGTTTAGAGCGGAAAGCTTCAAATCCCAAAATGAATTTTTCAACAACCTCTCCTTTTAGCATCTCTATTTAGGCCTCCTTCTCCGCACTTTCCTGCTGACCCTGGGACTCTGCCTCTTTAAAATTCTCCTAAGCACAATCCAGGATCTAATGAACCTCTTTAAGAAAGTCCTTCATCTTTATATTCTTCACGGAGAGCTCTCGGCGAGTATCCTCAAGTTGTCAAATTTTTCTTGTAGAGGGCCAGCTCCTCCTCAATAATTTTGAGTTTTGCCTCGGAAGAAGCTCGGTTGGCCTCCAAGTTTTTTAAGGACTGTTCGGTTTTCCCAAGGCCTCCTCAAAAGTTTTAATTTTCTCTCCAACTCTGCCATCTTCTTCACCGACCCGACAGCCTTCCGAAGTTTAGCCTCAACCTCCTCCTTCTAGGCAGTTAGTAGGTTCGGGGTCTTATTCTAGGATCCAAAGTAATCATCTACATATATATATTTATAGAGGCAACCCAGAGGCCGAACATTTCCATGGATCAGTAGATGGCCACAGGGTTGGAGTCCATATATCTCTTCCTGTCCTCCTTGAATAGTATGACTCGATCAACAAATTTGGGAATCGTGAAACGGGCATCCCACAAAGACCGTGTGGGATTCTTGGTAGACACCAAACTTTGATTCGTAAACTTCTCTCACTGTTAGGAGACCTCCTTGTACTCACTACGCAAGGGGGCGGTAGTTATTTGAGTTGTTCTGTCTCGGGTGTATAAAGACGCCTCTAGGGACTCGGGGTTCTTAAAAACTACAATGACAGGGGCCCTGAGGGGCATTTTGTGAAGAGGTGCTTCCCCACTAGGTGTGGCCCTACTGGAAGTGGCTTGCACATTTTCTGTCAGGAAAGGAGTGGGTTCATTCTCAACGTGTTGTCTTTTTGCCTGTCAATTGGCCTCGACACCTTTGACGATCGCACGCGAGGGGGGTGTGAGGCTTTCACGCAGGGATGATAGTGATAGGGACGACAAAAGCTATCCCCAAGGAAGTCATTTTCCCCTTTGACGTATCCTCTATCTTATAGTGCTTCTCTATTTCCTTGGTCGATATTTTGTTGGGAGCCATATCGCCTGAAAAGCAAAGAGATAGATTCACGAGTTAGTACCACGTTACCAAGTATATCATTCATCATAACCTAGTAGCACCTATACTTACCGATCCAAGCGTTTAGGGCACTCAGGTCAGGGGACAATGCAATGAGCCCCTAGGAGTTAAAATAGAGCCCCACATCCTTAATGAAAAAGTTCACATCACCGTCCTTAGCGAGAGAGAGAGGTCCTCACTATTGACACATAATTGAACAAGCTCTTGTGTCCAATACAAGGGAAAAGATGGACAACCGTTGGGATTATGAAGGAAATCTGCCTCAGGAACGTCTTGACTTACTCGGATCTTGAAGAAAAAACTCTTAAAATTCTTGTACACCTGGTCAAACGCCTATCTTAGGCGGCGACCAATGACCCCACTCAAGGAGACCCAACCAACGGGAACCCCAGCTTTGAAAACCTTGGCTTGAAAGAAGTAGAAACAAAGGGGAACAAAGGGTGTCCAAACCAAAGTGCTCGTACAAAACTTGGAAAGCTTTGACGAAGGCCCAACCGTTTGGATGAAGCTGGGTAGGGGCAATGTTCAAGGCATTTAGAATCCCCACCCGAAAGTTAGAGAAAAGGAATGACACAAGAAGACGCGAGAATAGAGTTTCATATGCACATATGAAATCCACTTTGCTAGGGTTTGTGCAAGAGTGGTAAACCCTCTTGTCAGGGGAACAACACAGGAACTCTATGTTTCGGGCTGATAATGAATTGTTGAATGCCTCATCCTCCTACAAACGTGTGAGTGCTTCATCACTCTAAAGGAGGAGGGCATAAATAGGACTTCATCCTTAACCTATGAATAAGAATTTAAAGAAGAGGCCATTTCTCAAGTAAGTCAAGCTAAAGTCAAGGGTACTAACCTTTCTGGGAATAGGAATGCAAAGAAGAAAATGAAGAAATTGAAGGAGGCAAAGATGAGAAGGTGAGAGGTTTTGAGGAAATAGGTGGCAAAGACAGCAGTAGTAAAAGTGAAAAATGAAGCAAAACAGGAGTAAATATAGAGTTTCTGGTAACTTCCCAGTAGCAAATCTTACGGTTGAGATCCCTTTAATATTTACACATAGCACTTAAAGTCATCATTAATACCCCTAAACCCAAGAGATGTTCTTGTGTCCCAAGGCTATTAAGTGCTCCTCATCATTGTGATACAGATTCACGTAGACATTGTCTAGAGAAATGAAACGGTGGGTAACTGAAAAATGACATGTGTTGCATTTAAACTAGCTCTCTGAAGGAGACAAACCGCGTTGGATAAAGCCCCACTCGGAATAAGTCTCTCCCAGATGAAGCCCCACTCGGAATGATTCTCTCCTAGGTGAAGCCTTACTCAAAATAATTCTTTCTCAGATGAAGCCTCACTCGAAATGGTTCACTCCCAAGTCTCCCAGATGAAGCCTTACTCGAAACAGTTCTCCCTCGGATGAACTTTACACGAAGTAATCCTCCTTAGATAGATACCCACGCCTGTGTTGTTAGTTCTGAAATAGATTGATCGTCCCTCCACTAAAGAGTCACTCGACGACAACCAACTCAATGCCTAGTCACTCGGCTCGGCTCGGCTCTACGCCTAGCGCTCGTGACTGGGGAGCTCATGTTCCCCCTAGATCAAGGGGGTCCCATGACACCCATTCTCTCCCTGATTTTAGGCAAGAATCTGGGAAATACCAATTCCTCTACTCAATCCTAGAAGGATATGGTTGCTTTCACGTCATCATGGGCCTAGATCTAGGGCCCTTATACATTTTTTTCTCTTCTCACTTATTGATTGTATAAATGGTCTCAAAGTCCCCCTATTGTAATTAAGTGACTCATTATCAAGAAATACACCCCTAATTTTCTATAGTAATTCTCTAAGGTTTTTGTAAGTTCAATGCTTATTATGAATACTTACCACCCTTGCCGAGTTTAGATATTTCAAAATAGCTAACTTAGAGGCTATTAGTTGTCAAATTTAGATTAATTTATTAATGAAAAGACCTTGAATTTGGTAATTAATTACTCAACTATTCAAAGTAGATTGTGCTCATTATGTATATTCTAAGCAAATTGCAAAATTGTCATCTTAAAAAGTATTTTAATGTGATTTTTATAGGTTTAGGAGCAGTTGAGAATAAACTTTGAGGCCAAATCGCAAGTCTAGGATTTTGTGCTTTTGCTCAAGCAAATTTGTTTTGCTTGAGTGAATCTAGTTTCGCTCAAGTGAATCCTAGATATAAGTTAATATAGGACTTCATTTGCTAGAGTGAATTACAACTTGATCAAGTGAATGTGTAAACCCTATGCCAAAAAATGGGTTATTGCCTAGGCGAATCTGTTTCTCCAAATAAATGGTTGAATACTAAAATAAGATATTAACTTATTTTTAAAAGACGCTTTTTATAATCATAACCAAACGGACCAATTTTTTTTTGAATAATTACTTTTTAATAAAAATAACTTATAAATTAATACTTTTAAAAAATTATTTAATTTAAAGCTGGAACAAATCGGTCGTAATAGAAAAACGTGATAATAGAATTGGTGGACATGGTAGGCACAAAGCAACCGACAAGCTGTGGGTGTGTAAATGGTAGGCCACGATTGCTCATCATAAACTTCTTTAATTACCGCTTTGCTTGCAAAGAGTTGCCTTAAAAAAAGACTTTCAAAAAATCTCTACATATGTTTGATGATTACAATTATTTTTTGTGGCTGATTATTAGAATTTTTTTTTATATGCTTGATAATTATAATTTCATTGATATATATACATATTATTAATGTTAAAAAAATTTATATTATTAACTAAATAGAAATTATTCTATATATAAATTTTAACAGTGATTATTATAAAAATAAAAATTCTACTTGATTCACAATTTATGGGTAAATATAATATAAAAATTACACTGACAATGTATTTTAATTGAAGTCTTAATATTAATGTAATAATTCCTAATCGGAGACATGTTGAATACAATATTTTATACATATCATACTTTTAGTTTCCTTAATTTATTTTTTGGTAACGTATCTTCTTTTCTTTCTTTCTTTTTTTGTTGATGAGGGGTAAGTATATATAAAATGACTTTAATAGAGCTACATTTTATGTAAGGAGTAATGTGAGACCCAGGTTAAGATAAAAGAACCCTTTCAAGTTTATATAACTAAAAGATTTCTCCTATTTCATAAACTAATATTTTCACCCTGATAAGGTTTTGTTGGAAAACTTTAAATAACATAATTAAAGAAAAATTTCTTGAAAATTTAGAGTCTGTTTATTTATAGAAAATATTTTTTTATCTTTTATATTTTTATTTGTAATTACAGGCTCTGACTTTCCTGAAAATGTATTCTAAAAATATACAGGCCCTTGTTTACTTAAAATGTATCCTAAAAACTCTTAAAATAAAATTCCTAATTCTTCCACCCAACACCCAATCAAGAAAAGCATTTCTAGTAGTGATAAACCAAGAGAATAAGACCGAAAAATATATCCATTCATTTTTTATAAAAAAGAATAAAATGTAGTATTTTATTATTCCAAACTATTCAAATATTTATTTAGGGAATTAATATTAATATAGTTTTTTTCTGATTTTGTTCAATACAAAGTTTCACATATGTTTTTTATTTCTTATTCTTAAACAATAACTTTAGCTAGAACCTGAAGAATTGTCAATTTTTTTCTCTATTTCATTTGTATAAGGTCGTGTTAGTACTATTTTAAGAACTGAAGGTGAAAATTGTTTATAAGAATTTATGTTGTCCATGTCTTAAAATTCAAAGAGAAATGATTTAATATTAACTTTAAAATAAAACTTTTTAGGGAAAAAAATTAAAACTTTCCATTTGTGCTCTTAAACGGAGCTTTTATATAGAGTTATCATGAAAATTCGTTAAAGATATGTTTGCCGTATGAAATTAGAATTATAATTTAAATTCTAGTCGTTATAGAATTTGAATTTATTAATTCTATATTTGGATCACATAAAAATAAAATATGGAATTACAATTGTAAGCTAAAATAAAGATATTGGTGAATATGGAAGTGACGACAATAAGGATGATGGCAGTGAGGGTTGCGACAATGGTGATTGTGACAACTGATGGTGGTGACAGCAATGACGATGACAATGATGGTGTTAGTAGTGATTATGGTAGTGGTCGTGATGGTGGCGGGGGTGGCGGGGAAGACGATGACGACATGAGTGGGTGGTGATGGCAGCTACGCCAATATAGTGTTATGTTAAGAATTGACAATTCAAAATGTATAAATTAGGAATTAAAAATAGTAAATTTTAATTATATTCCAATTCTATGGAACTAAAACTTCAGAGCTTAGAATTGTACTTCCAATTTTAAGAAGGTCTCTAAACATTAGAATTAAAATTTTAAAACTGAATTCTAATTCTTAATTTCATGCTCAAACAGATTTAGAATACATTTACATCTATATTTAATATGTTCCTTCGAATCGGAGGGAAAAACTCTCCCCCTCTATTTTGGAAAATATCTTAGATATCCTCATGAGTTTAGTAGAAAATAGTTATTATTCCTTGTTGGGCCGAATTCAAGAAGTCTCCTTATAATTCAAGTATAAATTTTGAGTAATAAACTCTATTTTCCTATAGTGATTCTCTAGGAATTTGATATTTACACGTTCAAAGTGAACAGAATCATAAATATTGTATAAATAAAAATTATTCTATGATAACTATTTTAACAACTACTGGTTGTAAGATAATTTATAAATTAAATGATTATATATATATCCTTTTTAAATTACCAAGAAAAGTTGCTTTAAAATTAAATTTATATTTTGATATTCTTGCGAAATTAGGCAACTATTAACCTCCATAATTTATAGCCATGATTCATATGTTCAAGTACAAATCTACTAGCTATATGCCAAAGAAAGTTTATTTTTTTCTTAACCATTAAGCCTTAGGCACTAAGAAAAGTGAAGTGTCTTGTGCATACCAAAAGTTGTGGAATTAATGTACCACCTAATTAGCTTGTCAATTTATATTAAATATCAATAAAAAGAATTTTATTGTTGGCGATGATCCTATCCGGCTTGAATTTAGATAGGATTGTGTGAAGAAAAAAAGTTGTGAAATGTAATCTTTTTTCCTTAAAATATATTTCACTAAGACCATTTTCAATTCATTGTGTTTTACTATTTTCTCTTTTTCTTTCCTTCTCAATGTTTACGCTGATTGTATTTCTTATCTCCTTATACATTTCAGTATACATACGTGACAATTGGTCTGTTTTAGTTTTAATCACTGTGATTTCTAATTTTTTAAATTAAGTTTCTAACTCCACTATAATATTACATATCATAATCAGTAGAATATATAGATCCACAAAGAGAAAAAAATCAAATAATTAAATAATACGGAAAAATTCGTTATATTTTATATATTTTATCTTTGTGGATCTACATACAAAGTAAAATTATGTGTTTGGATGTATGTTATTGGATAACATTTTTTGGTGATTTGTCCATTAAAAAAAGGATTACATTCTTCAGTCTTCACAGCACGTGGTCACAGAAAATTGAGGGGGAAAATGAAGGAAAAGCATTATAAAAAGAAAAGAGGAAGCGGATAATATGGGGCATGGGCGGTGGTGTGATTGGGACCCGCTTGAATGGCAGTTGTTAGTTGAACTGTTTGTTAGTGTCGGCAAGGAAATGAAGGATATTCCATCTTCCCACCATTTTATCCTTTTCAACATGAATTCTTTCTCTCAATGCAAATTACAAAAATACTAACTATTTATTACTCAAGCTACTGTTTAAGAAATTAAAAGTAATCTTTTTATTTAAAAATATTTTTAAAATTTATTTACATTCATTTTTACATAGTTTTAATAAAAACTTATATTTCTACCTCTTTAAAGAATGTCTTTATAAAACTAGTTAATTCAAACCTACAAATTATACATGTTGATTTCTCTCATTGATGTAACAATTTTAATGGTAAAATTGGTTGAAAGAAATCATCATCCTCTCCTATTTCCTTACAAATGTTTTCTAATTTGAAATTTTCTCTTTAGAAGAATTTGGATTCCATCCCAAGCATGTATAAAGTGTCAAAAAAATGTTGAAAAAACATATATAAAAAATGTTTAAAATGATACCTAAAGTTAAGACGATTTGATAAAACAGGTAAAGGCAAAGTTGAAGATTTGATATACAAGAAACATTTGAAAAAGTTAGCCAAAAATTGAATTGAAGCTGAAAAACATTTGTTAGAATCCATCCCTTAGTTAAGCATAAAATTTAACCCCCTCCCTAAAAAAACCAAATTAGAAACCACACACATAAACTCGTTTAAAATTAACTAGTATGCGCTCAATGTGTCTTTCAACCTCTATCTAATACCGATTCATTAACGATAATGATTACTAAGGATTTTATGAGGGAGTAATATTGTGGTGCACATGTTGATACTAGACGTCGTATGTAGCTACCAGTATGGGCCTATGGACACCAACATCAATATCAGGCCCAAATCATCCCCCCTTTCCCAGTATGTTGAAGTGACTTGATTAAAGTTGTTTTAATGGGCTAATATACATAGATTGTACATCTTTTCATAAGGAACTAATATTGTAATTTTTGCTTATAAAATTTTCAACTTATATAACATTTTGCTTTTCTAGAATTAGATTCCCTTTTGTAGTGTGAATTTGAGAGTTACACGTTAAATTTCATGACTGGTTATGACGTTTCAATTTCTATGTAGTCATCGTTCAATATACAAAGGGTCATCCATGTATGCCCTTATGATATTGTTTGTTGTTTAGAGTCTTTTCCCCCCTCAAGGTTTAGCTGTAAAATCAAGCTTAATCACAAGTATTTAGCATGGCACAATGATATCATATAGTTATTAACTTGTACATGTGAGATGGAATCCATACCAAACTAATAAATCCGTAAAACTTTTGTTAATCATACTCATATCGGTCGAGTTAGACAATATAATTAATTGTCGCCTCTCTTAGGCCAAACTTAATTATCCCATTTGATTACTGTTGTCCTTAAGCTAAACTCAAATGGTAAGTTTTTGTTAGTTATATTCATATCGAATGATCTTAGCGATACTCACACTAGGTGATTTATCTTTGTTGTTTGTTGATTTAACTAGCTACGCTCATATCAGGTAACTAGGTTCACCATTCGTGGGGGTTAAGGTACTAATCATACTCATACTAGGTTATTGGTTTTACTGCTTGTCGGGTTTTAGCTAGGTAAGCTCATATCAGGTAATTAGCTTCACCACTCGTTAGGGCTAAGTTACTAATTACACTCATACTAGGTGATTAGTTTTGCCACGCGTCGAGGTTGAACTAGTTATGCTTATATCAAATAACTAGTCTCACCACTTGTTGGGGCTAAGTTACTAATCACAATCATGCTAAGGGATTAGTTTTGCCACTCGTCAGGGTTGAACTAGTTATGCTTATATTGGATAACTAGTCTCACTACTCATTAGGGCTAAGGTACTGATCACACTCATACCGGGTGATTAACTTTATATAGTTGTGTCACTCAATTGGGCTTTAACTGTCTCATTTGGCTTATACCGCTATAATAAGGTTTAGCACAAATAGTGTCTTCAAATTGATATAGTCCTATAAATAGATTATAAAATACACAAATATAATGTTAAACTCTTTTTCATTAACTGAGTATACATCAGGCTATATCGGGGTATGCCTTATTAAAACATCCTTACGGAAAACCTAGTGGGAAAACCATAAAGTAGTTAAACTGGGGCATAATGATTAAAGTTGAACATTCTTTTCTCCTTTAGATAAGATGGTTGATCTTTATCCAGGTCCTTTTAAGGAGGGTCTTTCTTGCTTGGACTTTTCCTTGAGAGTTGATATGACTGTTAGGGTTGATCTTATTATGGAAAAGTGTATTTTTTGCCTTACATACTTGGAAGATTTTTTCCTGAACTCGTCTAAAGTTCATATTTGGCCTAAGACAAAGCAAAAATTGGCCTTAGTTGTAGAGCCTCCATAACGATATAAAGTTGAATGAGGTCTATCAATCCTGAAACCATCGATACTTCCTTATAAAATCTTTTTAAGAAATCCTTCAATGATTATGTCTTTGCCTGCTTAATCTGAGCCAGGGTGTAAGACATCATGGAGTTGTCTCTGACTATGACAACATGTCTACCAAAGACCTCTGCTAGTTTAAACCAAGAATCAATTGATTCCATTAGTAGGCCCTTAAGCTAGCTAAGAGCTTCTCTAGTCAAAGTCCTAGGGAATATTCTACATACAACATTACATTGCCTTCCACTCCTAAAATAGTGATTCATTCGTGTAGGCATCCAAGTATTTACTCTTATCAGTATACTTCTCAATGGTTAAGGTGTGGGGAGTCTAAATATGCTTTGGGATCAGAATTTGCATGAGATACCTAGTGAACAAGATATTGAACTTATAATTTGGAGAGCCATCAGAATTTTGCAAAGCTCAATACAGGGTGAATGACGCTTAGTTCGGTATGTAAATTTTTTATAGTCTCTATCATATGTCAACATTTTAGAGTATTCCAGTGAATTTAAGATGTCTTCGCGAGAAAGTCAAGGATGGGGTGAGGCCCGTCCCTAGGAGGATTCACGGGGATCCTTCCTCCTCGATAGCTAGAGGGCCTGACAGTGATTATTCCCCTTCTATTTGCGGGACCAACGCGACCTTTCTTAGAGTGCATGGTGATAATTCTATAGCAGAGGAAATGAACCGAAGAAGGGAAGAGGATGGTTACCTAAGAAAGTTTTGGAAAACAGAGAACAGTGGAGAACTTCATAGAGAACACTGAAGCAGCGACTTCTTCACTTCTTCAAGGAGAAATTTGAGCAGAGTTCTTAAGCTAGAAGCAAAGTGGTTTTTGGGAAATGCCTAAGTCCCCTTTTTATAGTTATGGAGGGGGCATGGTAACCACCGATTAGAGGACGTGTCGTTTGTCAGAAAACGCATCATTCCGAGGGCCAACTCCGGTGTCGTTTTAATCCAGAGCGTGCGAAAATAGTACCATTTTGCATAAAGCTGAAATTGAATGAGCCATAACGTTTGAATTTTGGGCCCACTACCCGCAACGTTTGGGAATCCCCGTAAACACAATCATTAGTGTTCAGGTGTTTTTAGCAATAACTGCTCATCATTGGTGGCGTCTCAAGGTTTTGGAGTTACAAATCTTAAATGCGAGAAGTTACGAAATTCAAAAACTCTTAAGTTTCACACGCAAAAGCAAGACGTTGTCTGAAACCGGCATCCATACCCATAAAAGGGGACCTAGGAGGAAGGTCATCAGAGCCGATATCCATATCTGCAAGAGTGACCTCGGCAAGGTAGTATAGCTTATATGAGCAACTTATTCAGTCCCTCAAACAAGCTAGGGGGAAAATTATCCAGTCTCGATACTGGCACATGAGCAAGAAGGTAATTTCAGCCATTCTCACTCACTTACCGGTGTCGCAGGTAAACCTCCGGACTCTAAGTCCTATCAAATTTATATCTATACCGGAAGTCCAAGTCAACACCTAACACACCGGAAAGCATCCATGTCACCCGAAAAATAGTACAAGGTACAGATGGGGGAAGTTCGCAGGAGATGCGAAGGCACCAGCGTCGTGTGTCAGAATTGTACAGACACAGTGTACGATCGGTCCCCTAACCTTAAAGGACTCTTCATTCTCTGCATGCATATGTATAAATACCAATATCTTTACAACTCTGGTACGTTAGACTCATTCTCAAACTTACGCTTCAGAAACCTTGAATTCTTTTTCTGGTTACTGACTTGAGCGTCGGAGAATCTTCGCAGGTGACACCACCTTTCGCCTCACATCAACGTGAAAGCTTGGTGTGAAGGATCTCCGGGACACCAATACCTTTATTTCCCACTGAGATAAAGGACACAATACCAGATACCTACTGTACCGGTGTATAAATCACTCAGAACAGAGAACATTTATGGCTGGTCCCACACCGGATCATTGACCTCGGTTCAAACCAATTCACAAGCATTAAAAGAGAAAAAAATAGAGTCTATTTTGAGAAGTCCTAAAGTATAATAAGTTGGAATGACTAATCAGGAGGAAAATGATATATTATTTTTGTTTGTTGAGTTAGTATTTATGCTAACAGTGTTATATTTTAAGGATCGATTTTAACATAATAATTAAGAAAAAGATTGAAATCAATCAAAAAATAACTGAGAGACCAAAACTAAAAATTAGTAAAAATATAAAAGCTAAAATATGCAGATGATATTAATTAAAATATTTTGTTACAGACCATATGTATTGCAATTTTACTATCTATATTGAGTGAAAAATATGCAGATGAATCAAATATGTCAAAATAATTTAGGGTTTAAAATCATACAATATTGAAAGTCAACGGATTAAATGTGAACAAAACAATTAATTTAAAAATGAAATTATATAATTAAAAATTAGAAAAATAAAATAAAAAATTTAAAAAAATTATGGATCAAAACTGTACGAGGTTATGGAGGAAATAATTTAAGCAATGTGATGATGCAAATTGAAAATGGTAACGCACAGCACCATCCATGGCCTCTTTCATGCTCCTAAGCCACGTGGAAAGAATCGACATCGACAATAAAAGAAAAAACAAATCATAAGTTAATTAATGAAAAAGACAAAAGAAAATTTCCTGAAAAACCGATAAATAAATAATGAACACAATAAAATTAAGAGATTCGTCTCGAAAACACAGTGGCTGTTCCGCGTGGAACGTGTACTCCTCCTGTCCCACACGGAGGGTTGCAGCAAGATCCAAATAAAGGATTGCCTTTTTTTATTTTAAATAAATTTTTCGTCTTTATCTTTTACTATATTTTAAAATTAGATTCTCATTTATTTTTTTTATTTTAATCTCTCAACTAAATTAAATAATCAGTTTTGATTCTTATTGTTAAGTAATTTTTAGTAAGTGATGAATTATCTAAGAAAAAAAAATACACAAACAATTATCATATGGATATAATGTTCATGACTATAAGAAATCCACATCATCTCCAGCATAACCAAACCACTAGAGTCCCTTTTATTTTTAATTGAACCCTCTAACACCCATGTTCATGCAAGACGTTTGCTTTGTCCCATAGTGATTGTAAACATATTTTTTATTTAAATATTTTCAGTATGAACTTTAGCTCTCAATGAAATAGTGAGTAATAAATAATTACATGATAGAATTTATGAATATTTATACATTTTAAAAATTATCACAATGATATCATCAACTTAAATATATTCTTAAGTGATATTATATATAATGTTTTCATAATTGGACCGGTTATTAAACCAGTAAAAACACTAGTTTAGGGATCATTAGTCAAACCAACGATCAAACCGGTAATAATAAATTATTATTGTTATTATTTTATATATTTAATAATGTTTAATTAGATAAAAAATAAAATATTCACAAAAAATCTAACAAGTGCATTAAAAATTATGCACCACATAGTAAAAAAATTTCAAGATAGTACACACCATACCATACCATACTTAAAACGTGCAAAACACACTAGTCTAAATTATGTAAAAATAATGCTATTTTTTAAAAAATGAATTAGGTGACTTGAAGGGAAAATCGGTTTTTGAAATGTTTAATATGAAACCAGTTTTTTTTTTTGACATATTTGGACTAGTGAGAGCTCTAGTTCTTAGTTCGACATTGGTCCAGTCCAGTTCTGACAATCATGATTATATGCATTATATTTTCTCGTATTAACTATGATTTTCCTCATTAGTTAGGAAGATTTTAATAAAACACATTCTTAAATAATGGATATCTAAAGGGGAAATGTTATAAAAATATAATTTTATAGATATCCATCATTTATTAAATTTGATTTCTCTTGGAAAGAATGTGAGTTGATATGATGATATATTTATTCATGTGAAAATTTGAACGATTTTTTTACAAAGTCATTGTTGATTAAAATATCTAAGCAATTAGTATAAAAAATGAATTTTCATCATCTAATATATGAATGTTTAAATGAGGGCAGAAATAAATACTTTCTGCATTCATCTTATGGTTATAATAGAGATACATATACAATTCATATTCTCTTGTTATTTTTCTTTACAGGTAATCTTATTCGAGATTTGATAATAGTTAAGATTTATCATGTCTTCCAATAAATATGGTTAATATAAATTAAACTCAAAACTCTTTGTACAGTCTCAATTTTCAATCTGCTTCCAAAATTGTGCTATAACTTATAGGACACATTTTGTTATTAAACAATAATAAAAACTTTATATTGAAGAATGAATGACATCTATCGTTCGAGATGCCAATTTTTATAAGCAGCGATATTTTTTTATATATATTTAGTTTAAAAGTCTTATTACAATTTACTCAATTAAACTTATATTTATTTTAAATATATGTTAATGTATTAAAAAATGAATACGTGTATATCATTATTCAAGATATTTTGATATAATTTTATTAGGTAATACTTTTTAATGAAAATAAATTTAGTATAATTTTTTAAAATAATTACTTCTTTCCTTGCGAAGCACGGATATAAAAAATATAAAAATACTATAATATGTGGGTCAAAATAATATATATCATTATTATGGATATTTTCTATAATTTTATTAAATAAAGTTTAATTATATTAAAATATATTTAGTGCAACATTTTAAAATATTTTTTTTTCATATGAATACAAAATGTGAAATACCGAAAACAAATAAAAAACCGTACGATTAAATATAATAGTAGTAGGGGAATTAATGGAGAAATAAAAGTATGTGAAATTTTGAAAACATCAAACATTAGAGCCAAGCTTGCATAGTACCCACAACATTAGCTAGAAAATCCAACCGAATACTACCTCGACAAGCATAAAATATCTGAATCCCTACTCCATTTAAAAGTTTCTTAGAGAAATTTTGATAAAATTAATGAATAAGGTAGTTGAAAATTGATAAACAAATTAATTAAATTAAAATGTTTTTGATAAAACTAACTATTAAATGTAAAAGGACATAAATGATATATATTTTTAAAAATAAATATGAGCAATTTAAAAAAACATATAGATAAAAGTATAAAAAACCAAAATAAACTTGAAGTTTATAAACTTTTTTCTTTTTTGTTAGCTTGGAGTTTATAAACTCAAACGCTACTTCAAGTAACTTTTCAAAAAAACATTACAAGCTACTAAAATAAGCTCATCCACAACATAACTATTTTGTCTAGCAAAATTTTAAACAAGTAAAAAAAATTATAAGCTACTTAAATCGTTACTTATAGTTTTGTCAAATATAGTCACAATAAACATGTTTAGTAAATGAACTTATTTTAGTAGCTCTTAAAGATCTTTAAAAACATGCTTGGAGTAATGTTTGAGTTTATAAGGTTTGTTTGACAAAATTAGTAGATAAGTTAGGTGAAAGCTTATAAGCTAGTTGAAAACTTAAAGTTAGTAGTTGATAACTGAAAACTTAAAAGTTAAGTGATTAAATAAAAATGTGTTTGGTAACACTAAATGTTAAATGTAAAATGAGACACACACATTTAAAATAGACACTAGTACAGAAAAGGCCTACGAACTCGTTTGTCAAAACGAGTTCGTTTCCATCGTGTTTGTAGGTCTGAAGGTCTGAACTCGAGTTGGAACCAAGTTCATAAGGTGCATATATGAACTCAGTTTTAAGCGAACCGTACTCATTGATACATATGTTCTTTTAGAGAAACGTGTTTATAGATTCACCCTACGAATTTGGTTCAGGACATAATCATGTTCAAATTTATTTTTGAGCAACCTACAAACTCGGTTGAAGCCTGAACTAAGTTCATAAAGCATCTACAAACTCGGTTAATGTCAGAACCGAGTTCGTAGGTGAGACTTTTTTTTAATATCATTTTTGTTTTTTTATTATCACAATCCTACAAATTGTACAAAAGACAGTCCTAGTATAGTAACAGATATAACTAACAGAATTTCCAATAAAATTATCATGAATGTAAGATTATTTTGTTCCTAACATATATGCAAACTACTCAAGCAAATGAATATATCTATATAGTTACTATTTTCCTATAACCCTAAAAAAATATGCAACGCATTCCTCATGAATGTTCGGATGTCTTTGGGAATGTATGGTGACCGGTCCTAAAAAACCTATATATATATATATATATATATATATATATATATATAAGTTAGTTATTGCATATACAAATATACAATGTCACTTCATGACCCAAATTTGTTTAAAATTAAAGAATTATTTATGAAACTTATAGTTGTCCATGAATCCACTATGTTTGCTTCAACGATAGTTTGCATTGTCTTCATGACATAGTACCCGCACTCATAATTACCCACCTGCCTATGATACTACACAATACATATACAAAATAACAAAATTTGTTAGTATTTGCTTCAGAATATAAAAATAAAATCTATAGAGGAAGTTTATTTACTTTTGGTATAGTCATTGCAATTTTTTCTTTGAGTTGACATCCTTTAATCGGTTATATCCATTTACAGCCCTATTGAAAAAAAATGTACACTAATTAGAAATGTCTTAAAAAACAAATCTGTTTGTTGTTTATAGTATTTCAATGTCAACTTTTTCTTCAACGCACATTTTAAACTGTATAGGGACCAAACCATGAACTGAACAAATGCATACTACAGTGTTATCTTCTAAACAGATAACCACAAGTTGCCAGTGAGCACTGAAATGAAAGGGAATGAGTAAGTAGTCAAGATAAATGAATGATATGGCGCTAAATAAGACCTTGTTTGACTCAAACATCCAATTTTGGATGTAAGCTTGAGTTTGTACGGGCTTGTTACCACTCCTCTGTATGGACTCAGGCTCCAGGAATCCATATATGGCATCCTTCCCTTTAGCCACACATAAGTCATACATGAACCTACAACATACATATGCTAAAAAAGATTAGCACACATAAAACAAGTAAATATATGTTTACATGTGTAAGTACTTACATCTCCCAAAGCTGTAGAATAAAAGATGTTGAGCATGATTGTCCCGTTTTTTTTATCTCTAATAGGTCATTCTGATCAATGTAAAGGGGAATATTACTCGTTCTATCAAACATGTCCTTGTTCCGGGGCACCTGAGCAAGTGTGTCATAATGTCAGGACACACTCTCCATAACTATCGTATGGGATCCACCTAAGGAGGAGATGGAACTTCATACTTCCCTTATAATTTGCTTAAACAATAAGTAACAACTAAGAGGTAGATATATAAATATATACATATAAAATTAAATAAATAAATAATTTTTGAACATACCTGATCAGCAGCAACCTTCAACAATGATGTGGGCCACATGAAGAACTGTTGAAGCGTTTGTGTAACATCCTAGGTCAATTTACCTTTTTATTTACACCCGTTAATTATTTCCACAATAAATTTTTTGCGTTTAATAAAAATTTAGATCTTAATATAAAATAATACTTACTTCCCTTAATAGACAATCCACTCGGCCTTGATATAAAATAATATTTACTTCTTTTAGTTACATTCTAAATAATAAAATCATACTCAGTATAAACAAAACCGATCGAAAATAAATCCTTTAATGAAAGTATGTTAAAAGTAACAACCGATCGGAAATGATTCAACTCAGTCTTGATATAAAATAGTATTCGGTTAAATATATTCAAAATAATGATAAGAGCATACACAAAATAATATCCGATCAGAAACACATCCTTTAATAAAGTGGAGTTGAAAACAACAGGAGAAGAAGGAGAAGAAGAAGAAGAGGAAGAAGACAGGGGGGTCATTCGCTTAAGCGAGCGCCGACTCGCTTGAGCGAATGCCACACGTTAAACCTGAGCGAGCAAGACGCACACGGGAGACTCAAGTCAGGGTTTCACTCGGCAAAAGGGTTTCACTCAGGAAACACTTAACTTTCATTCACTCAGGCATACCACACCTGACTCATTCCTACGCTTCACTTAGAAAGGTCCGCTCGGTCACCGCTCTCTCGGGGATAACATAACCTTCTTCACTCGGTAAGAGTTTCTCCGGGTATCCCCACTCGGAAAATACCCTATCCTTACTTCACTCGGGAGAAGCTCTCTCGGCCACAATTCATTCGGAAACCTTTTTACCTTCGCTCGGGAGCACTCAAATTTTCACTCGGAAACATTCTACTTTTCTTCACTCGGAAATATAATACTCCATTTTCGCTCGAAAATTTTCTACTATATTTTCACTCGGGAGTATTCCACTCTATTTTCACTCGGAAGTATTCTATTCTTCATCACTCGGAACATTCTCCCGGCCAATCTCACTCGGGACATTCTAACCTTCCACCCAGAAGGGGGGTCTCTCAGTTATTCTTCACTCGGAAAAGGAACGAGGAATTCCTACAGAGATAAAACGGACATCAAACCGACTAGCCCTCGCTCGGACAGGAATAAATCCTCTCGGGCAAGATTCGCCCGGTAATCGGCTTTGCTACAACAAACACATGAAAATTAATACCAATCATCTAACAACATAAATTCACATTCATTCAATTAACACATCAACTCACACTTAGTTCAACACTCGGAAAACTCATTATATATATATATATATATATGTATTACACAGTTTATTCAAATTCACTCGGCCTTGGCATCGATCTCCCGCTAGGCGCGACTCCAGGGCTCCGACCTCCTCCCTGTCACTGGTTACTAAATTGAAAACAATAGCAAGGGTGATTGTTTAGCATTATAATTAATCTAGAACGAAATAAAATATGAGTATAAACTCTATCCGATTCTTTATCTTCAGATTGTACATTACACTCGGCCATTTAACTCACACTCGGCATTACACTCATACTCGGTACTTTACTCACCTTCAGCAATATATCCATTGACACTCAGCTTTATAGTAATTCATACTCAGCAGTATAACAGTTCTCCTTCGACAATCTTAACAAGTAACATTCAGCAAGTAATTTCCATTCATCAAATATAACAATTTTCCACTCGGAAAATATATCAATCCCTCGGCAAAGATATGAAATTACACTCAACAATTACCTCAAATCGTTCAGCAATGATTTAAACTTTCATTCAGCAATTATAACCAATTTAACACTCGGTAATCATGACAATTCATGCTCAGCAATTATAATACTTCATACTCGACAATTATATTCAACCTCATTCAGCAAACACAACAAGTTACACTCGTCAAATACAACAGATTGGCCCTCGGCAAATACAACATCATACTCATCAATTTTCACTCGGCAAATATGGCAAGTCTTACTCAGCAAGTACAATAATTCATACTCGGCAATTATAATAATTCAAACTCGGCAAATACAGCCAATCACTCAGTGAATACAGCCAATCACTCGGTAAATAAATCAAATCATACTCAGCAAATATAACAAATCTCATTCGGCAATTATAACAAATTTCACTCGGCAAATATATCAAATTTCATTCGGCAACTACACATCACAACTAATGATTCATTAATTATCACAACTGACTCTCAGATAAAATTTGACGCCTAGTATCCGGATACTAAAAGGATCGATCTTCAGCTGGGAGTCTGACTTGACATCCCGTGAACCCGACTTGGTTCACCGAGCCCGACTTGGCTCCCCCTCAACCACTGGGTCAAAGACCTTTGGGTAGCTTAACTGGGTCCGACTTGATCACTGAAGCCAAAAACAGGGTAATTCATACTGTTGGTCATCCTCCACCACATAATCACGTATCATAATCATACAATCCATTTACTGGAAGCCTGTCAGGAGCCGCTCCTTGCTCGTACAACGCACCGGCGACCACTCCCCGCCCTCAACAGTATACGGAGTATCTCATACACAATATGTAACTCAATATAATAAACATTATCAATCTCATGCCACACATAGCAATTACTTATCATGCATATATAATTCGTATTTCTCAATCATTACATATCATCAACAATCAACAGATGCAACTACCAGAAACTGGCATGTGCTCTCATCACAGGGTGACCGACTCGTCAAGCCCATTCATCAATTATCACTCGGGCGACCTGCTTGTCAAACCCGACTCCACATTGCCACACAAAACACCAATTGTCACAGCATCAATATTTCAATTTCAATCGGTTTACACCATACACACACGATCAGAAACCGATCGGTGTCCATACACATACATACATTCATTCACATTCATATATCATTCGTCCAACATCATCAACATCAAATCCTTATGTCACACACACACACTCAATCAGAGCCCAATCGGTGTGCACATTCATATACATATTCACACAATTTCACTCGGCATCATCTCTCACCCGGTTCACAGTCATTCCAATGACTCGGATAGTATGTCTTATTCTAATTAATTATAACCCGAACACCTCCCTTACCTCGGTTCCAAGCTTTAACAACCGTTGGGTCCACAGTTCCACCACCGTTCCAGCACCAGCCTCCTAACACGTTCCACCAGCGTTCGTTCCACCACCTACGGGTTTGGAAAGTGAAACACATCAAGGTTACACCACCACTCACCCGATTAAAGGGCCACTTTGAGGCTCACAGCCAAGAGAAGCGGAGATCGGAACAGTACCCCCACATGCATGACCATTCGGTCCAGAAAAGAAACGAGAGGCGTAAGGTGACAATTTTAAATGGTTCAAAGGACTTACCTTGAAACCACGGTCACGGAAATGAGCTTAGCACTCGGTTTTGATGCAAGCAGGGTCCTCTCCTAGAGCATGCAACCAGCGATGAAGGATGGAGAAGACGAAGAAGAAAGGAGAGAAGCAGAGGAAGTAGAAAGGAACGGTGCCTCGCGAGAAAATGAGGCAAAAGAAAAGGAAATCACCTTTTATTCCATACCCAGGGAAACCGGTAACCTCCCCAGCCGGTTACCTTCCCCATCATTTAAGCCAACTTTCCTCTCCTTCAAATCACGTTCCATTTATTCCTTTTCCATTTATTCCTTTTTATAATTAATCCACCAATCAAATTTTTATTTACTTTCACAGCCTTTAATTATTTATAAGTTCCCAAAAATTTCTAAAAATGTTAAATAAATTCCTAAAACAATTTTTAATATTTTCCCTACACATAATCCTATTAAAAAAATATACGGGATGTTACATCCACCCCCCTAAAAGGGGATTTCATCCTCGAAATCAACGTTCCGACTGAAAAAGGTTGGGGTACATCCGCCTCATATCCGATTCTAATTCCCAAGTGTAGGTTATCTAATCCAGATTCTGCCACTTTACTTTTACTAATGGCACCTCCTTGTTCCTTAGCCGTTTGGTTCGATACTCCTCAATACCGATCGGTGTAACTCCCACCGTCAGGTTTTCCTTCAATTCAATAGAATCGCTCGGCACAATCATCGAATCACACGGAATATACACCCGGAGTTGTGACACGTGAATCACTGTGAATATTAATTAACGAACTGAGAAGATCCGGTCGGTAAGCAACATCACCAATCCAGTCGGTAAGCAATATTACCGATTAAGCTTGTAACTCTTCAATATCCGATCTACAGCTTTGGTCGGTGAAACCTTCAAGAATACCCAGTCACCCATCTGAACTCAAGCAGTCTATGCCAACTGTCATAGTAACTTTTCAGTCGGTCTTGGGCCATCTTCATTTTCTCTCGGATCAAGACAACCTCTTCATAGCCAAGAAGTGAACACTCTTAGTCAATCGATCTACAATCACCCAGATTGCATTACACTCGGATATATCTGCCCGAGTTAAAGCCTTTCTTTACTCAAAGATATTCCTCTCGGAAGTGCTTCACTCGGTACATATCAATCAGTTCTATCCCACTCGGGAATTCTCCACTCAGTGTACCTTAGCAGGAACTCAATTCATCAAATTTCCTTTTTAGGTCATCTCTTCTCCCCAAAATCTAACAGTAATTCATACCGACTACCACATTACAATATTTACTTTTCTATACTCATCATTCGTCAGTTACCAAATCTCAGTTCTATTTGTTCCTCATCTCTAATCATTCACCAACTTCAGAGATACAAATCTTATACTTCTCTTCTCTAAATCCGATCATTCAAGATTGGCTAAAACACATCTGTCTCCTCGACTTCACACGACCTCAACCACTAGTGCAACTGCCTGAGATGATCAGTCTCAAGAGTTCAACAATTCGTAGTTAATCCGAGTGAAAGTCGAGTATACAGTCCAACTATCCATATCACCGATCGGCATGCAAGCTGTTTACATCATAATCCATTTACCCATGCCTATTGGCAACTTCACAATGAATTAATGTTAAAAGGAACCCATGGTGGCCAGCCATTATGATTCCCATGTAACACTAATATCAGTGCAAAGTCCAAACGTCTCGGTAAAACTTCTCTTCATTCTTATTCAACTACTTTTAATCACTTCGTCACACGTCCTTCGTTCACTACTCCTTATCATGTATACAATAGTCCAATACATATATATATATATATATTTCACTCGACCATCACTCACACCATTCATTCTCTTAATTATTCCGAGTGAATTCTCGCCTCATCAATTATCTCACTGAGAATTATTATTAACCACCCTTCGTCTATTACCTTCAACTTTTTAGGCATTCTTACACCGTCCTCCATTACCTACTCAGAATTTCTCCCAATATCCGTTAATCAATCGTCTAACAACTTGGACATAACATATGGGTAACGTTTATTTAAACCACCTTATAAAATCTCTACAGGGGACTCACACCTCCTAGAAGGTTCACAACGTTGCTATCTTGCATCATCTATTACTCGTCCATTCCCTTTTTGATTTATTTTATAATCCCTTCTATTCACCTGTACCACTGATGTTCCCACATCTTTGGTTGCTCGTCGTTACAAGCATACCATCACTTGCCCCTTAAGCTCGATACAGAACAGTTTACTGCAATAATTTCATTCCTTTACTTAAAGAATTTTCGTACTATCCATCAAGTACGCTCAACACCCGAATGAACAACTAATACCAATCGTCATTCTGACCCGATAGAAATGTATAGGGGATTCATCCTTCCTAAGAATAATCATATCCGAGTATTCATCCATTTATTTCATTCTATGTAATATCAAACTCCATTATTCAAACAAACTTATAGCTACCAACGCACTTACTATTCTCATTTCATCACAGGATTTGACCTTCTCTCAAAAAATTAATACCCGAGTCCTAAAAGCGTTGGCTCGGTTACCAGGCTACTCGGTTGCTGCCTCTATGGGCAATCAGGCTTAAGGTGTCCCGGTTGTCCATATTGGAAACAAATGATTTGTCCAGTCAGACAGTGTTTCACAACATGGCCCAGCCACAACTATAGCACGCTCGGCTACCCGACTGACTACCAGATCAGCCAGTAAAAATCCGACCAGCAGAGAAAGAAGACGTAGTGGAAGACTTACCGCCTCGAAAGAACCGATCCATTTTCTTGAAACTGGATCCTCTCGCCTTCACGACCTTTTATCTTCCGACTGAAGGATCCTCTGTAATTGCACTTCCGTAGTCAGCATATCCTTGTCCACCAGAACCGGATAATCCCGAATCTCAATCGGCATAATCACACTGTAAATTTTTAATTCACAATCCCGCTTCATACTTGGCACACTCACTACTCTCGATTCCTTCCAGTGAGAAAGAGTGATAGAAGTAACAGCTCATCAAACTTAATAGCGTGCTCGGCCATTGACACTCGGTCCTGTCCCAACCTCAAATTCCATTTCCTTTTAAATTTTCTAATTATCCGAGAAGTACTTGACAAGAAACCACTCTCGGAAATTCGTCCACACTAGCGACTCACTCGTCGTCTTCCTCGGTACCTTAGTCCGAGACCACCATATTCTAGCCTCTCCTTCAAATGATAAGTCGTAAACTGCACTTTATGCTCTTTCGAGCACTCGGAATACTCAGAAGCTTACTCGGTTTCCCTTATCCAAACATACATCCCACTGTAATCGGGTCCTCCTCTATAAGCAGGGGGATTCCTTTTCAGGAATTTATCAAGAGTGGGACCTAACTCGGTCCTACTCATCAATTTAGAAAATTCCGAGAAGAAACCATCTCCTCCATCAGAACTAAATTCCCGACCATAAAATAATTCTATAATGAATAAACACTTCACCATTAACCAATACTCTACCAGGGAGTCGAATATTTACCTCATATAAAATACAACGCCACTGAAGTGCCAAGGGAATGATGCCAAGTTGCACAAACAATCACAAACACAATGCAACAAGATACAAAACAGTCCAACATAGGACTCACAAAAATCTTTGGATTCACCCATACACCCGGCTCTAGAAAGAACCGCTCTGATACCAAATGTAACATCCTAGGTCGATTTACCTTTTTATTTACACCCGTTAATTATTTCCATAATAAATTTTTCACGTTTAATAAAAATTTAGATCTTAATATAAAATAATATTTACTTCCCTTAATAGAAAATCCACTTGGCCTTGATATAAAATAATATTTACTTCTTTTAGTTACATTCTAAATAATAAAATCATACTCAGTATAAACAAAACTGATCGAAAATAAATCCTTTAATGAAAGTATGTTAAAAGTAACAACCGATCGGAAATGATTCAACTCGGTCTTGATATAAAATAGTATTCGCTTAAATATATTCAAAATAATGATAAGAGCATACACAAAATAATATCCGATCGGAAACACATCCTTTAATAAAGTGGAGTTGAAAACAGCAGGAGAAGAAGGAGAAGAAGAAGAAGAGGAAGAAGACAGGGGGGTCATTCGCTTAAGCGAGCGCCGACTCGCTTGAGCGAATGCCACACGTTAAACCTGAGCGAGCAACACGCACACGGGAGACTCAAGTCAGGGTTTCACTCGGCAAAAGGGTTTCACTCAGGAAACACTTAACTTTCATTCACTCAGGCATACCACACCTGACTCATTCCTACACTTCACTCAGAAAGGTCCGCTCGGTCACCGCTCTCTCGGGGATAACATAACCTCCTTCACTCGGTAAGAGTTTCTCCGGGTATCCCCACTCGGAAAATACCCTATCCTTACTTCACTCGAGAGAAGCTCTCTCGGCCACAATTCATTCGGAAACCTTTTCACCTTCGCTCGGGAGCACTCAAATTTTCACTCGGAAACATTCTACTTTTCTTCACTCGGAAATATTATACTCCATTTTCGATCGGAAATTTTCTACTATATTTTCACTCGGGAGTATTCCACTCTATTATCACTCGGAAGTATTCTATTCTTCATCACTTGGAACATTCTCCCGGCCAATCTCTCTCGGGACATTCTAACCTTCCACCCAGAAGGGGGGGTCTCTCAGTTATTCTTCACTCGGAAAAGGAACGAGGAATTCCCACAGAGATAAAACGGACATCAAACCGACTGGCCCTCGCTCGGACAGAAATAAATCCTCTCGGGCAAGATTCACCCGGTAATCGGCTTTGCTACAACAAACACATGAAAATTAATACCAATCATCTAACAACATAAATTCATATTCATTCAATTAACACATCAACTCACACTTAGTTCCACACTCGGAAAACTCATTATATATATATATATATATTACACAGTTTATTCAAATTCCCTCGGCCTTGGCATCGATCTCCCGCTTGGCGCGACTCCAGGGCTCCGACCTCCTCCCTATCACTGGTTACTAAATTGAAAACAACAGCAAGGGTGAGTGTTTAGCATTATAATTAATCTAGAACAGAATAAAATATGAGTATAAACTCTATCCGATTCTTTATCTTCAGATTGTACATTACACTCGGCCATTTAACTCACACTCGGCATTACACTCACACTCGGCACTTTACTCACCTTCAGCAATATATCCATTGACACTCGGCTTTATAGTAATTCATACTCAGCAGTATAACAGTTCTCCTTCGACAATCTTAACAAGTAACATTCAACAAGTAATTTCCATTCAGCAAATATAACAATTTTCCACTCGGAAAATATATTAATCCCTCGGCAAAGATATGAAATTACACTCAACAATTACCTCAAATCGTTCAACAATGATTTAAACTTTCATTCAGCAATTATAACCAATTTAACACTCGGTAATCATGACAATTCATGCTCAGCAATTATAATACTTCATACTCGACAATTATATTCAACCTCATTCAGCAAACACAACAAGTTACACTCGTCAAATACAACAGATTGGCCCTCGGCAAATACAACATCATACTCATCAATTTTCACTCGGCAAATATGGCAAGTCTTACTCAGCAAGTACAATAATTCATACTCGGCAATTATAATAATTCAAACTCGGCAAATACAGCCAATCACTCGGTGAATACAGCCAATCACTCGGTAAATAAATCAAATCATACTCAGCAAATATAACAAATCTCATTCAGATTTATAACAAATTTCACTCGGCAAATATATCAAATTTCACTCGGCAACTACACATCACAACTAATGATTCATCAATTATCACAACTGACTCTCAGATAAAATTTGACGCCTAGTATTCGGATACTAAAAGGATCGACCTTCAGCTGGGAGTCCGACTTGACATCCCGTGAACCCGATTTGGTTCACCGAGCCCGACTTGGCTCCCCTTCAACCACTGGGTCAAAGACCTCTGGGTAGCTTAACTGGGTCCGACTTGACCACTTAAGCCAAAAACAGGGTAATTCATACCGTTGGTCGTCCTCCACCACATAATCACGTATCATAGTCATACAATTCGTTTACTGGAAGCCTGCCAGGAGCCGCTCCTTGCTCGTGCAACGCACCGACGACCACTCCCCGCCCTCAACAGTATACAGAGTATCTCATACACAATATGTAACTCAATATAATAAACATTATCAATCTCATGCCACACATAGCAATTACTTATCATGCATATACAATTCGCATTTCTCAATCATTACATATCATCAACAATCAATAGATGCAACTACCAGAAACTGGCATGTGCTCTCATCACAGGGTGACCGACTCGTCAAGCCCATTCATCAATTATCACTCGGGCGACCTGCTTGTCAAACCCGACTCCACATTGCCACACAAAACACCAATTGTTACAGCATCAATATTTCAATTTCAATCAGTTTACGCCACACACACACAATCAGAAACCGATCGGTGTCCATACACATAGATACATTCATTCATATTCATATACCCTTCGTCCAGCATCATCAACATCAAATCCTTATATCACATACACACACACACAATCAGAGCCCAATCGGTGTGCACATTCATATACATATTCACACAATTTCACTCGGCATCATCTCTCACCCGGGTCATAGTCATGCCAATGACTCGGACAGTATGTCCTATTCTAATTAATTATAACCCGAACACCCCCTTACCTCGGTTCTAAGCTTTAACAACCATTGGGTCCACAGTTCCACCACCGTTCTAGCACCAGCCTCCTAACGCGTTCCACCAGCGTTCGTTCCACCACCTACGGGTTTGGAACGTGAAACACATCAATGTTACACCACCACTCACCCGATTAAAGGGCCACTTTGAGGCTCACAGCCAAGAGAAGCGGAGATCGGAACAGTACCCCCACATGCATGACCATTCGGTCCAGAAAAGAAACGAGAGGGGTAAGGTGACAATTTCAAATGGTTCAAAGGACTTACCTTGAAACCACGGTCACGGAAATGAGCTTAGCACTCGGTTTTGATGGAAGCAGGGTCCTCTCCTAGAGCATGCAACCAGCGATGAAGGATGGAGAAGACGAAGAAGAATGGAGAGAAGCAGAGGAAGTAGAAAGGAACGGTGCCTCGCGAGAAAATGAGGAAAAAGAAAAGGAAATCACCTTTTATTCCATACCCAGGGAAACCGGTAACCTCCCCAGCCGGTTACCTTCTCTATCATTTAAGCCAACTCTCCTCTCCTTCAAATCACATTCCATTTATTCCTTTTCCATTTATTCCTTTTTATAATTAATCCACCAATCAAATTTTTATTTACTTTCACAGCCTTTAATTATTTATAAGTTCCCAAAATTTTCTAAAAATGTTAAATAAATTCCTAAAACAATTTTTAATATTTTCCCTACACATAATCCTATTAAAAAAATATACGGGATGTTACAGTTTGTGAGACATAAAATACCTCCTTTGTAGGCACCTGAACGACCATGTTAGGTGTGTTAACTTGAACCACCGATACCCTTGACATGCTATCCAACAAGGGTTGCCCGTGACTCAACGACCCTGTACTGTATACCATCCCGAGGGCAATCGGGCCATCTACACCATCAATAAACAATTGACATTTCTTCCTAAGTTCGGCACCAGTTGTAACATCCCGGATAATTATAGAAAATTTTGTGAAGTGGAAATGTTAAAAAAAATTATTTTTAAGAATTTATTGGATATTTTTAAGAATTATTGGTTTAGTATGAAAGGTGTGATTAGAAAAAGAGAGGTTTAATTAAAATCATTAAAGAAATTGTAAAGAAAATGGAGAAATGACCGGTTGAAGAGGTCACCGGTTGGAAGTGACCGGTTGAGAAGGTAACCGGTTGCCATGAGTTTAAATAAAGGTTTCTATCTCTCAATCATTCATTTCTACGAGAACCTTCTTCTTCTTCTTCATCTGTTTCTCTTCTTCCTTTCCTTCCTCCATTGTTATGAGCTGTATGCTTTGAAGGGGGTCCCTTTTGCATCAAACCTTGAAATAGTTACATAGTCGTGACAATGGTTTCAAGGCGAGTTCTTTGGACCATTTAAGTTTATTATCTTATCCCTTTCGTTTCTTTTCTGGACCGAATGGTCATGCATGTGGGGGTACTGTTCTGATCTCCACTCATCTTGGTTGTGAGCCTTAAAGTGGCCCTTTAACCGTGTGAGTGGTGGTGCGATGTAATGTGTTTCATGTTCCAAACCCGTAGGTGGTGGAACAAACACTGGTGGAACGCTTAAAGAAGTTGCTGCTGGAACGGAGGTGGAACTGTGAACCTAGAAATTGTTGAAGCGTGGAACAGAGGTAAGGGGGGTGTTCGGGTTATAATTAATTAGAATAGGACATACTGTCCGAGTCGTTGGAATAACTATAAACCGGGTAAGAGATAATGTTGAGTGAAAATTATATGAATGTGTATGAATGTACGTATGAATGTGCACATCGATCGGTTTAGGATTGTGTGTGTGAGAGACTTCAGAAATATTTAATGCTGTGATAATAAAGATGATGCTGGATAAGTTGTTGTATGTGTATGCATGTGTATGGACACCGATCAGTTTCTGATCGTGTGTGTAGCGTAAACCGATTGAAGTTGAGATATTGATGCTGTGCTAATCGGTGTATAGTGGCAATGTGAAGCCGGGCTTGACAAGCAGGTCGCCCGTTTGATGAGAAATATGAATTGTATAAGTATGATAAGTGTTTGTCATGTGAGAATGTTATATTGATGGGCTTGACAAGTCGGTCACCCTACGTTGAAAGCACAAGTCAGTTTCTGACAGTTGCAAATGATGATCGTAATGATACGCCTGTTTATATAATGGAATATATGATTTTATGGTGGAGGACGACCGACGGTATATGTTACCCTCGTTTTTGGCTTCAGTGGTCAAGCAGGACCCAGTTGAGCTACCCAGAGGTCTATGACCCAGTGGTTGAGGGGGAGTCAAGCAGGACTCGGTGAACCAAGCAGGGTTCACGGGGTGTCAAGTAGGACCCCCAGCTGAAGGTCGATCCTTTGAGTATCCAGATACTGTGTCAATTTTGTTGAGTCAGTGGTGAAAATTGATGATTTGATAATTTTACTGAGTGCAATTGGTTTTAATTGCCGAATGAAAATTGAAATAATTACTGAGTGATGTTATATTTACCGAGTGGTAAATTGGTTTTACTTGTCGAATGAAAATTGAAATAATTGTTGAGTGATGTTATATTTACCGAGTGGTAAATTGGTTATAATTATCGAATGAAAATTCAAATCATTGCTGAGTGATTTGATGTATCTGTCGAGTGTAGTTTCATATATTTGCTGAGTGATTGTTATATTTTCTGAGTGGAAAATTGTTATATTTACCGAGTGAAAGTTACTTGTTGAGTGTGATTGGCTAGGTTTGCAGTGTTAATTGCTATGATTACCGAGTGTGTGAATTACTATAATGCCGAGTGTTAATGGATATATTGCCGAGTGTGAGTGTATTGCTGATTGAGTTAATTGCTGAGTGAAATGTGCAATTTTGAGGATAATGCAATCGAACGGAGTTTATACTCGTATTTTATTTAAATTCCGTTCTAGATTAATTATGATGCTAAACACTCACCCTTGCTGTGGTTTTCAATTTTTAGTAACCAGTGACAGGGAGGAGGTCGGAGCCATGGAGGTGCGCCAAGTGGAGGATTGATGCCAAGGCACCGAGTGAATTTGAATGAATTGTAATTTATATGTATTAAGTTTTTCCGAATGTTTGATGCTACAGTGTTACCTGTATGATGAAATAAATTCGAATCAGTATGCTGTGTGAAGTGAGTATAAATTCTTGATGTTAAATGATTGGTGTTTATTTTATGAGTGAATTTGCATTGTTGTAGCAGAGTCGATTACCAGGTGAAGCTAGCCGAGTGGATTCCTTCTTATTCGAGCAAGGGCCTATTGAATTGGTGCCTATTTTTGATCAAGTGAGTATCCCTCATTTCTTTGAGTGAAGAATAACCGAGAGACCCACTTCCTAGTGGAAGATTATTGTGTCTCCGAGTGAGCTGTGGCTGAGAGAATCATTTCTAAGTGAAGAAAGTTAAGAATGCTTCCGAGTGAAGATATGAGTGAATTCTTCTGAGTGAAGTAAGGTTAAGCTGTTCCCGAGTGAGAGATGACCGAGTGAGAGAATCATTTCTGAGTGAACCCTGACTGTTTTCTTTCTTCCGTTGTTTCTAAATAACTCTATTTTATTAGTGGATGTATTTTGGATCGGTTTCAGTCAGTTATTGCTATTTTAAGCATGATTTTATTATTTTGAATGTACGAGAAAAGTAGATATTATTTTACATTAAAACCGAGTGGACTTTTATTAAAACACGAAAAATTATTTTGGAAAAATGATTAAATTGACGCGGGTCGTCACAGTTGGTATCAGAGCGGTTCTTTCTAGAGCCGAGTGTATGAATGAACCCATTGATTATGTGAGTTCTATACTGGACTGTGTTTGCATTTTATTGCAGTGTTTGTGATTGTTTGTGCAGCTTGGCATCATTCCCTTGGCACTCCAGTGGCGTTGTGTTTTATATGAGGTAAATATCCGACTCCCTGGTAGAGCATTGGTTATTAATGGTTATGTGTTTGTTTATTGTAGAAATACATTATGGCCGAAGGGACTAGTTCTGGTGGAGGAGATGACTTCATCTCAAAGTTTTCTCAGTTGATGAGTAGGACCGAGTCCGGTTCCACTCTTGATAAATTCCTGAAAAGGAATCCCCCTGCCTACAAAGGAGGGCATGATTATGATGGGGCGTATATTTGGATCAGAGAAGTTGAACAAGCATTTGAGTATTTCGAGTGCTCGGAGGAGCAGAAGGTTCAATTTGCAACCTATCAGTTAAAGGACGAGGCTAGGATATGGTGGTCTAGGACCAAGGTGCAGATGAATACGGCGAGTGAACCGCTGGTGTGGGTGAATTTCCGAAGGTTTCTTGTTAAGTACTTCCCGGATAATTCTAAAATCCAAAAGGAAATGGAATTTGAGGTTGGAACAGGGCCGAGTGTCAATGGCCGATTACACTACTAAGTTTGACAAGCTGTGTGACTTCTATCATTCTTTCTCACTGCAAGGAACCGAGAGTAGTAAGTGTGCCAAGTATGAAGCGGGATTGTGAATTGGACTTCGCAGTGTGATTATACCGATTGAGATTCGGGATTATCCGACTCTGGTGAACAAAAAATAGGCTGGCCGAGGAAGTGCAATTACAGAGGACCTTTCAGTCGGAAGATAAGAGGTCGTGAAGGCAAGAGGATCCAGTTTCAAGAAAATGGGTCAGTTTTTTCGTGGCGGTAAGTTTTCCGCTACGTCTTCTTCCTTATCTGGTCGGAGTTCTACTTGCCGATCTGGTAGTCAGTCGGGTAGCCACGCGTGCTATAATTGTGGCCAGGAGAGCCATATTGCGAAACATTGGCTGGTCATAACGTTGTTTCCAACGTGGACAACCGGGACACCTTAGGCCCGATTGCCCACAGAGGCAGTAACCGAGTGGGCATGGTAACCGAGCCAATACTTCTGGGACTCGGGGTGCTAATTTTTCGAGAGGAGGTTAAATCCTGTGGTGAAATGAGAATAGTAAGTGCATTAGTAGCCATAAGTTTGTTTGAATAATGGAGTTTGATATTACATAGAATGAAATAAGTTGACGAATGCTCTGGTATAATTATTCTTAGGAAGGATGAATCCCCTATACATTTCTACCTGGTCAGAATGACGATTGATATTAGTTGTTCATTCGGGTGTTGAATGTACTTGATGGATAGTACGAAAATTCTTTTAAGTGAAGGAATAAACTATTGCAATAAACTGCCCTGTATTGAGCTTAAGGTTAGTAAGCAAGTGGTGGTATGCTAGTAACGTCGAGCACCCAAAGATGTGGAAACATCAGTGGTATAAGTAAATAGAAGGGATTATAAAATAAATCGAAAAGGGAATGGATGAATAATAGGTGATGCAAGTTAGCAACGTTGTAATAAGGTTGACTTTCTAGGAGGGGTGAGCCTCCTGTAGTGATTCTACAAAGTGGTTTAAATGAACGTTACCAGTATGTCATGTTCAAATTGATAGACGATTGATTAACAGACATTGGGAGAAACAGATGAAGAAGAAGAAGAAGGTTCTCGTAGAAATGAATGATTGAGAGAGAGAAACCTTTATTTAAACTCATGGCAACTGGTTACCTTCTCAACCGGTCACTTCCAACCGATGACCTCTTCAACCGGTCATTTCTCCATTTCCTTTATAATTTCTTTAATGATTTTAATTAAACCTCTCTTCTTCTAATCACACCTTTCATACTAAACCAATAATTCTTAAAAATATCCAATAAATTCTTAAAAATATTTTTTTTAACATTTCCACTTCACAAAATTTTCTATAATTATCCAGGATGTTACACTAGTGCTATGTGTAACACCCTCGGTTAGATAAGACAACCCTTCTATAGGATCATCCTATTTAACTAAGAGTGTTAACAGTTTTTATAAAAAGTGAATATTTTTTTTATTTTTATTTTTTTTAAATAAAGAGATGACAGATCAATGGAAGCAAATAGTGAATATATCACATAGTCATTCACAAACTTACAAATAATTGTACTCATAACAGAATGGGGCACGCAGGCACCCTTAAACATTATACAGTCATCCGGTGTCTTTGTCGTTAATAAATATTCAAACTATATAAACTCTATCTTTAATGATCGTTCTCAGTGGGTTTAGCATAGTGCTGTTCTTCACACTCGGGTTCTTGATTTTTTAATTCCTCTGAAAATTGTCAACAGTAAAGGTGAGTATAACCCAAGACCCTGATTGGTTAATCCGGTACGGACATAATCCAGTTAACATACAATATCACATACATCATACAATTAGCATATTCACAATTATAACAATCGAGCATGTTGTCATGGAATGCATGGGTTGAATTTATTATGATTTATCTTTGGTCCTGTCTCATGATGCATGTGGGCCCAATAAATCGTTTCATCTTCTTCTCATTCTTTGGAATAACTCCATTCCAATCATCTAGAGCGATCAGGGTCCGCCCAAGTTCCATATGGTACAAATGAACTCATTGGTTCTTATCATTGATTTAAATATTTTTGGAACTTGGATCCCTACGATCATAGTTACACTCCGTCATTTAGTCAAAGTACACTAGAATTGCATCGTCTCACTCGGCTATCAGGCGCGACTCTGATGCCATTGGGTTGCCATTCCAGTTGTACTCCCAAGATTCTTCATGGAGATCGAATGTGAGTGTCCTCCACTGTACCAAGTGTATGCTCTAGAGGTTTTTCTTCTTCAAAAATATTTTCATGATGCGAAATGCATTTATTTTATCAATTGATTCCTTGGATATCTATGTGTTTCCAGTCTCATTATATTATTCTCAAGTTCTAGGATTCCATCATTCAAACGTTGTAAGAAAATATATCGATTATATCTTGATTAGAATTATACTTGTATCAAGAGTAAAATAATATATTCCTTATTTAATTTTTCATAACAAGATAATATCAATAATACTAGTTATTAATAATGATAAGATTCACAATAAGAATTATAATAATAAGAATAATAGTAATTTTAGTTGTAACATTTCCAAAATAATTTAAAAGAATTAAAGAAAAGTCTTTGAATGAAAAATCCGGGTGATATATGTTAAAAACAGAGTTTCCGAGTAAAAGAGATTGATTCTTAGTGTAATAAATAGAATTTCCGAGTGAAATAAGTAAGAATCCGAGTGAAAATATGGTTCAGAGAAGTTTCTGAGTAGATTAAATGTGAATCCGGGTGGAATAACCATGATTCCGAGTGATATCAAACTGAATGAAATTTTCTGAGAGGAATTAAGTTGTTTTCCGAGTGAAATATAATTAAGGAAGAGTTCTCTGAATAATTTATTTATAATTCCGGGTGAAATCCGACTGGAAAGATGTATTTCCGAGTGAAAAATCGTTCTGTTTGAATAGAATACAATCGAGTACTATAAATCCGAGTGAAAATGAACTGGAAGGCTATTTTCCGACTGAAACAGGTTTGATTCCGAGTGAAAATGGGTTTTCCGCATGAATTAACTATGAACCCAACTGAGCAGAGTTTTCTAAATGAAATTAATATGTTTTCCGAGTGAAACAGATACTAAAAAGGATTTTCTAAGTGAAATAACTTAAATTCTGAGTGAAATAAGTTTCTAAGTGAATTAAAACATGATTCCGTGTGAAATCAGTATGAAAATGGTTCCCTGAGTAGAATTGTTTGCAAATCCGAGTGAAATATAATTAAGAAAGAGATTTCCGAGTGGAATAACTATAATTCCGAGTAAAAATGATTGAAAGGAGGTTCTTCAAGTAAGAAAAGGGTTCTGTCTGATATATATAATGATTTACCGAGTGATATTGTGTAAAAACCGATTGAATTCATATAAAACCGAGTTGTTTGTCATTTATTCCAACATTTAATTGCAATTCTTCGCTGGAACGCACATAGGTACCCATGATTTAGTATTTTCACAGTCAATACAGTTCATATTTTTCTCACAATTCACACAAAGTATATCATTTAGCAACAAATATATATATATATATATATATATATATATATATATAAAATAGTAACAATTAAGCATTTAATTCACCCATCACTGAATCTATCCTGGAAAGGTGAGGAACATGATTCCTTAACCCTTTCCTTCACTCGGTTTTCCCACAGAGCACCCAAGAATATACCCTCTTACCTTAATGAAGTTCTTGGATGGAAAGAAAAAGGTTCCTTCCACTGTCCTACTTCAAATCCGAGTGAAAGAGAAAAGAAAAGAGAGAGAAAGGAACTTGTAGGAAGAAGAATGATAATAGAGGTGTGTCTGTTTCGTGTGTGTGTGTGTTCTCTAAGAGTCATTGCACTGGTTTAAATAATGAGAGAGTAAGTGGAAAACTAAATGGGGAACAGTTTTTGTGAGTGGGCTGTTAGTGGATTTTTAGTGGAGTGTTAATGGAGTATCAGTGGAGATTTAAATAAGGAGGTAGGCTATGTCAGTGCCCATTTCTGGCCGCCTACTAGCTATAGTGCGCATGATTGAATTAAAATAAGCATTAAAAGACAAAATTGAAGTCAACACGCAAAACTGACACTGAATACCGAGTGAAAATTCCACTCGGTTAACCACTATGCCGACTGGAATTCTTCTTCCGAGCCAACAAATACAAGGCTCGCTTGAGCGTAGCTTGCTCGCTTGAGCGAAGTAGAGAAACATGCATCAGGGGTCCTTCTCGCTCAAGCGGAATCCGACTCGCTTGAGCGAGTCTTCAAGTCCTCGCTCAGAATTCCTTTGAAACCGACTCAGGTACTCGGTTTCTCACTCGGTAATATCTGTCCAGACTGAGTTCTCTCTTTCTCAGGGTTTTTACTCGGAAATCCGAGTCTTTATTCACTTGGTTCACTCGGTTTAGACCAACTTCTTCAACTATCTTTCCAAATTAAGGCTTATTTAAGCCATTACCTCTCGGAACAAGACCTACACATACGAGTCTCACTCGGCTTTGGTCCAGTAGAGTATATCTCACTCGGAAGAGGGGTCATACTCATAGACTCACTCGGAAATGGTTCAGCCTCTTACATTTCTCTCAGAATGGGCTCCCTCTACCATTTTCCACTCGGTTTCCTAAGCAAACACATACGAAACCATTTGGAATCCTTCCCAATTGATTTCACAATACATTCCAGTCGGTAGGAAGCATCAAATCAACATAAACATAAGTATATATGCATTCTTTCACTCGGATTACTTCAATCAGAGGAGTTTCCTTCGAAAAAGGAAGCATTTGGCAAGGTATGACTCAGAAACGAGTCATTCTAGGGTGTTTTGACTCGGAATTTCACTCAGAAGTGGTTCTCTTGAACACACTTCACTCAGAATTGCTTCTCAGGTCAGGACTCCACTCGGTGGTAGCCCTCTCAGTCATGTTTTACTCGGAAAACATGACACTGACTCGGAATTCCATCCTTCACTCGGAATTTCTAATTATTCACTTGGAATTCCTCTCTGTTACTCGGAACAGAGCCCTTTTCACTCGGAATTTGCATAATTTCACTAATGGTCCATATAATTTCCATTATTATGCACAAAAATGACATTTTTGAGATACTACAGACCATCAATAGGGTATATATTGACTTATTCTTACTCACAAACCTTTCATAATTCAAAAATTACAAGAGTAAAACTATTCTTAAAAACAGGGATGTTACACTATGACCATCAGGATCTGCTCTTACAGATGATCCCTTAGTGCTAATAAACACCTGCTCAGGTACAGGTATAGGTACAGGTACAGGGATAATGATAGGGTGTGACATGGGAGCTGTAACATATAACTGTTGTGTCAAACTTTGAATCTGTTGGGCCTGTGTATCAAAGACCCGTTGTAACTTGCTGAACTTTTCATCATATTCATAAGCAAGTTGAGCCTTGGCCTCACTCAACCTGGGCTCAAACATCTTGTACATGTTAGCTGATGATGAAGATGAAGTAGATGGGTCATACACACTACATATGGTATGGCCTCTACCAGTAGCCTGAATTTTACTAGGGTGCTCTGGTCTACCAATGGCTGCACTCAATATTTTGTGTCGACATTAGCAATAAAAGACCCCGTGTAGAGGCAGTTACTAACTCATCCTACAAAAGATAAAAAATTAAACCATAGTTAGTAATCAACTTTGAATGTTAAAATACAAAACTTAAACTTCTTGCTAAGGTATTTTATACTTACAATCTTCTCTGCAACCTATTATGCCTGTGGAGAAGTATAGTCACTTAATTTCTTAGTATGTGCATATTTCCATTTCTCATGGCTCGAGGAGGGAGAAAGAGGATCAACAACCTCAGTGTTAGACTGTTGTTGGTTGGCCTTCTCTATAGTCATCTATTACTCAAGCAGACAATTTCCTCCATGCGACAATCTGTGGGGAAAATCATTCTTCGCTTGAATTTCCTACGCCTTCTTCCTTTTCACCTAATTCAATTATAAACAAAAAACAATGAGTTTTAGAAATCAAATGTAAATAAAATGAGACAGTAAACAAATGACCTATATATTACCATAAAGTCTGTAGAGTGGCGAGATGCAACTAATGCATTCCATGTCTCACGGTCGATGGACTCCTATTTCTCACCAGGAAACTCCTTCTTGCACTCTTCAAAAATATATACATGAGTGAGCTTGGTCTTGTGGGCCCTCTACCTCTCAGCCACACTAGATAGTACCTTCCTCCTAAAGGTACCTAGTGTTGGGATATCCCAAACACTCTACAACAAAAAAATATAATTTAGTTAGCATCATAATCAAACAAGTGAATGAAGTATAACAATTTACATACAAAGTAACGTACCAGAATATCCTCCCATATTTGGTTTTTCAGAAACCCTTTTACATGATCTCAATGTGGAAAAAGTATAGACACCTTAGTTCGGTCCAAAACCCCTAGGTAACTACTAAACTTGGCCCCATTCGGCCAGATGGTATCCCCATGTTGACGTCAATGTCAACATGCAATCGATCTCTCTAATACCTCCTAATAGTGACACTAGACATTTGTGTCATACTTCTCTGCCTCCTAGAAGAGGAATCTATGCCCTGTTGTGATGTCATATGTACATGCGTAAAAGGGTAATCATTTTTCAATTATATAAGATACATAAAATATATAAAATGAAAAATAATACAGTATTAATGACAAACAACATGACAAAAATATAACACGAACTTACAGCTGATATATTCTCTTATATACCTTCATGATGATCATCGTGAGTTGCTTGGACTCTATCTATGTTGTCTTTTGGGTTTATTGTTGGCATACGTGTTGTCAAAGTAGGGGTATCCAAGATATCTAGACTAAGATCCCTTATCTCGATATCTCCACTGTTGGGTTTACTTTGCATAACAACTGACCATCTTTTGTTAGACAGGTCAGTAACATAAAAAACTTGTTTCACTTGAGTCGCCATAATAAAAGGCTCTTCCTTATGGCTGCCTTGTTCAAGTCAACTAAAGTATATCCAAACTCATCATTTTTTACACCGTGATTACTATCCACCCATTTACATTTAAACACAGGTACTGAGAAGGAACTGTAATTGACCTCCCATGTTTCTTCAATTACACCAAAATAACATTAACTCAACCATTATAAGATTCTTATCTTTTGCAGTTGAGAAATGCATCGAGTGAGCCATTACCATAACACTATTATTTTGCATTGTACTATTGTCATCTTGTTCCTTTTATAAAATGAGTACTTGTTTATGTTATACCTACTAAAAGTGAAGACATCAAAGTTGGGTCCATGAGCTAGACGTTGTAGGGTTGCAGATGTCGATGAATCTTTCATGATAGTCATTTTGAACCACTACATAAAAGTCTTGTTATGTTCGGTCAACATTCATCTCTTGGACATTCTTGGGTTGTTTCTCTTCACTAAGTCTTTATGCTCATTTAAATAAGGCAAGACTTTGTTTGTGTTTTCCCATATGTACAAATGTGCCTCAAGCATTTCATCTTGTGGCTTACTCTTCAATTTAGCCCAATTGTACCTTTATTGGTAATTCTTCCCTTATGGCATGTTTCAGGAATCCCAATACTATCAGTTTGGGACATGTATTCGCTACAAACTCAATTGCCTCCTTAGCCACATATTGTTCCACGATCGATGCTTTTGGACAGTATTGGTTGTTGACATACCCTTTCAATATTTTCATGTATCGCTCAACGGGATACATCCACCTCAAAAACACAGGACCACATAACCTCACCTCTCTGACTAAGTGATTGATTAACTGCACCATGATGTCGAAAAGAAAACGAGGGAAATACATCTCTAATGAACATAGTATAATAACGGTTTCCTCTTCCAGCGATGCCAATGTGTCAAGGTCAATAACCTTACAACATATAGCATTAAAAAAATACATATCCTTGTTATCACATGCTTCATATTTTTAGGGAGAATGTTACAAATGACAACAGGAAGCAATTGTTGTATCAGCATGTGACAATCATAAGAATTTAATCTGACTAACTTCAGATCCTTAAGGAAAACATGACTTCTCAGGTCAGAACCATAACCTTGTGGAAGTTTCACACTTTGTTTTCCCTTCGACTGTGCATACAATTTTGGTCGTATACCCATAAGTTACAAATTAAGATGAGAATTCAAGTCATCCTTCGTCTTACCTTGCATATTCAACAACATCCCAACAACACTATTACACATGTTTTTCTCCACATGCATAACATTAATACAGTTTCTTACATGAAGTTTCTTCCAATATGATAAATCAAAGAATATCGAGATTTTCTTCCATATCCTTTGCGTACTATGTCATTTTTCAAACTCCCCAAGGGTCACATTTATGAATTTGACTTGTTCAAAAACTTCTTTACTAGTTAATGTTGGAGGAGAAATATCAAACTCTTGTTCACCATTAAAGGTCTTCTTTAAGCTACGGTATAGATGATCTGCTTTTAGAAACCTTCAATGTCGAAGATAAACCGTCTTCCTCCCATGATGCAGATGTTGGTTACAGGTGTTATCCTCACATATGGCATACGTTTTATGGCCCTTTACACTATAACCAGATAAGTCGCAATAGGCTAGAAAGTGATTGATTGTGCAGAACAACATTGCATGTAACTTGAATGTCTCACACCCAAATGCATTAAAAATATCAACTCCCTCATCCCACAACAGTCTTAAGTCTCAAATCAACAGATTTAAGCACATATAAATGTCGTTGCCTGGTTGTCTTAGACTTGAGATCATCGATAACATTACATATTTTCTCTTCATACATAACCATAGCGATAAGTTATAAATAAATAATAAAACAGACCATGAACTATGTGTATTGCTTAAGTTACCGAACTGGTTTATTCCATGTATTGTCAGTCCAAGTCTTAAACTTTTTGGGTCGTTTACAAACTCTGGAAATAGTGAATCGATCTTCTTCCATTGTAATCTATTTACCGGAAGCCTAAGTTGTCCATCAATAACCTCTCCTCAGAACATCACTTCATTAGCTTCGTATCATCGTCATTGTCAAATTAAACGGTTCAATCTAGGAAGGATAGGCAAATACCATAACACCTTTGCAAGAGGCTCTTTGGTGCATACCTCCTCAGTAGAATCATTGTCTTTTTTCTTATACCGTGACAACCCACACCTTGGACATTCATGTATCATTATACTCACCTTCATATAACACACAATCATTTAAACATACAAGTATCCTCTTATACTCTAATCCCATAGAACACAAAATCTTTTTAGCCTCATAGTTTCGATTTGGCAAGGTATTACCAGCTAGAAGAATTTCTTTCAATAGTTGTAGCAATTTAGTGAAACTCTTATCCATCCACCCATTTCTTGCCTTCAAATTAAACAATCGTAATACTGCTGACAACCGTGTGAAATTTGGATACAACGGTTTCTCTGAATCCTCACGGAGAGTTTCATACACATGTGCTCTCTTAAAATTTTCTTCACCCACATCACGAATCATTTCCTCAAGTCGATCATCCATATCATAATCAACAACATATGCAGAACCATTATTTTAACTTTCGTTCATCACACTTAGCATGTCAACATGTTCACCATGCCATATCCAACGTGTATAGTTCTTGAGAAAACCATCATATAACACATGTTCCCTCAACACTTCCAGGCCTAGCAGACGTGTATTCCCACATTTAACACAAGAGGAAAAGTATCTTCCATTCACATCTTCGATATTTCGAATTATACACTCTATAAACAGTTCAACTCCACTCTCATACTACTCACTTATACGTGGTGCATTAATCCAACTTCTATCCATGAATTTGGCCTAAATGGAACACTTAAGATGTGACATTGTTCAACACAAAATACACCTAGTTGATTAGAATTAAGAAAATCCTTGTCAAGATATGATTCTTAACTCATGAAATAGACATAACATAGTGGATCAAACATAATACTATAGATCAAACATTGTTTGATTCAACGTAGTAGAGCGCACCTATGGAAAAAAAACAATGATTATACTAGGCTAGTCAATTAAGTAAATATGATACATTAGCAAACTTTAACAAATGGCAAACAATATAAAACACAGTTTCAGGCCCAAATGCAAAGAAATAGGCCTTGGTTGGAATAGTGAGACAAATAAGATTGAGGCATCAGATGATTGGTGGGAAAAAAAGATTTTGGTAGATGTTGAAAATTAGTGAAACTTTTTAGTGAAATGATTTTATGTTGGTATATTCTTGGCCTAATGATTACCTCTAGGCCTTGTGGAAGGATCCTTAAGTAGCATATAAAGGTTTTTGATATAAAGGTTCAAAATTTGCTTCTAAGTTATCTAATACCTTGATAAAATTTGTGGAGTTGTTGAGTCTCATGTTTGAAGTTCACAAGTTGCTAAGAATAATGAACAAATAGTTAATAGTTTACTATTAACCAATCCCTTTGGAGAAGTGGTCTCTTTTTCGTAAAGTATTATGGGTAAACTATATCACTGCCATATGACTTTAGACTAACAATGGTGTTTTCTGCAAAACTAATTATGTTTTGTAGTTTTTCATCCTACTCCTTTTGTTGTCATGGGATGTCATTGACAATTAATATATATTATTGTTATATATATATATTAGGCTCGTTTATTTAAACTTATTTTAAGAGATAAGTGTTTTTTTAATTAAAAAATACTTATTTTAAATTTTGATATGTTTGTTTAAAGTTTCAAAAATAAGCAGAAGCTGAAAATAGGCTGATTTTACCTTATTTTAAGAAGCAACTCTGATCTACTTATTAAAAAAGTGATTATAAAAAAGCGCTTTTTTAAAAAGCACTTTAAAATAAGCTTAAACAAATGAGCCCATTATATCCTACTCCTTCAGAGAAGTGGTCTTTTTCAGGCGTAACAGGATATACAATGGCAAGCAATAACACATAGTTTCAGGCGTAAAGATACAATAATAACATAAAACACTGATATAATGGCAGTAACATAAAACACTGATACAATGCTAGTATCATAAAACATAATTTCAATAAGATACAATGGCACTAACATAAGACACAGTTTCAGGCGCAACAGGATACAATGGCAAGCAAATAAACAAGATTTAGGCAACAATACAATGACAAGTAAAGAAACCCAGATTTAGTCACGAGGATAAAATGGAAAGCAAAAAAACTAGATTCAGTCACAAGTTACTAACCATTTGTGTACTCTCAAGGAAGAAGAAGACAAATGCACAATGGAAGAAACGGAGCAATGGAAACGAAGACACATACCTTTCACGCCCAAACCAAACGAAGGAAGCAATGGAAGCAAGAATCACATACACGCAATAGAGGCAATGTTTGAGGAAGAAATATGGATATTGAAATAACGTTAGGGTGACGAAAGGTTTTAAGGGTTTCAGACTACATGGGTGTACCATAAGAACTCAGTTCATGCTTCAACCGAGGTTTTAGGTTTATGAACTCGGTTCACACAAGGAACTGAATTCATAGGTGTCTTCAAAAAAATTTTTTAAAAAAAAGAACACCCTAAGAACTTGGTTGCACGGAAATCAAGTTTTTTGGTGTGTTTAAAAAAATTAAAAAAAGAATGACCTAAGAACTCAGTTGCACGAGAACCGAGTTCTTAGGTGTGTTTTAAAATTTTTTTAAAAAAATAAGAACAACACAAGAACTCAGTTGCATGTGAACCGAGTTCTTAGGTGTTTTAAAAAATTAAAAAAAAAATTGTGAGCCTAAGACTTTGGTTCAGCATGGAACTAAGTTCCTATAAATGTGTAACAATTTCAAAATTATCACTGTCTCTTTTTCAAACACATTTTCTATTCAACCTACCTTGTGTCCATAGCCATTTTCTACACTGTGAGATATAAGTGATTTATTTTCAAATTACATAAGTGAGGATAAAAGTGTTAAAAATAAAATAAGCTTAGAGTTTACAAACTTAAACGCTACTAAATTAGTTCATTTATCAAAAGAAGCTATTTTATCTAATAAACTTTTAAGCTAATAAAATAAACTACAAACTAACTTAAATCACTACTTTTGACCTTGCTAAACATACCCATAAGCTCTGAGCTTATTGTATTTGTTATACTCTTATCCTCACTGATAATTTTTTTTAAATATCACTCTTATCTATTTTAAAAGAAAATATATCATTTATGTCATTTTATATATGGTCGTTTGATCTATATAACTAGCCCCCTAATGGGTAAGACTGTATTAATGTTGTATGTCATTTTATATTTAATAATTAATTTTATCAAACATATTTTAATTTAATCACCTAATTTAACTTTTAAATTTTAGATAGGGTAGGCTCAATACTCAGCGTCCAATGTCTCGTGATGAATATTGTCCACCACCACTACCCAGCCCTTCCAGGATTGTCATCGACATTAATCTTAACAAAATGGTCCATAGGACAAGACCAGCTCACAACTCGTGGTACTCTGCTAAATCAGCATTAGTCTCCAAAAAGTTATGTCCTTAGACTTGCCTCCACCTTGAACACCACACTGACATTAAATTTCCTTAACGTTGAGAATGCTTTTTGATTTTGTTGTGGTTGAGTAATTTGTTATATGATATTTTACTTACGGATCTAATGTTTTCTTGCTCCAATTCATGGCGGTGACTACATTTAATCGATTCCGCTATTAAATGTGGCTCAACTCAAGCAAGACTAATGTATACATGATTGACTACCCAATCAGAGGTAGCATTACCCAAAATATATCTTATAAGAAGTATCATGTTTTAGCAAAATACTGAAGAGTATAATAATTCATAAACTTAGTTGAATATTCTAATCAAATCATGAAAAAAAAATACGTGCTTGTAGAAGTTATTTTGTTTTTTCAACACATATGATCTGTCCTGGACCGGGGTCAAGAGATCCGATCTCAAGCCAGTCACGAATAGTATGTCAATACTGTATAATAGACCGGATGTATGTGTATCCGATGTATGTATCCGTTGTCCTTGAGCGGAGAGAACGGACTGGGCGTCCTGGAGATCCTTCACACCGACCTAACGCGTTGAAGTGGGCGAATGGTGGTGTCACCTGCAAAGATTCTCCGACGCTCAAGTCAGTGATTATATTCCAAGTAAGGAATGTATTCAGAGAATAATCAGTCGTAAAAGAACTGAAGAAGAAGATCCCTAACTTCAATCATGAAGTTAGTTCATATACCTGATTGGCTCGATTAACGAGGACTCGTTGGTGGGGAACCACCAACTCCCATTAGCATTATTATATTGCGCACTTACCTGCATGATTGGGTCAAGTGGCTATTTTATATTGAGCATAGAGAATGTAGACTAGGATTAGGGAACAAGTTGACCATTCCCGTGAGCAGAATTTGGCTCGTAGTGCAGGGAATTATTGATCGATCCCTGTAGCAACAATCCTTGTCTTTTGCACAGTGTCGTGTGTATTATCCGATGTCATGGTGTTATCCTGAACAACCGGTATAGGGAGAACGCCTGATACGGAATTACAGTCCGGATGTATACCGATGACACCGGTTACACGTAGATGTCTTATCAAAGACGTTGAAATATGTATAGCAGATCGGATACCGGTATTGAGACCGGATCATATGTCCCCTAGCTTGTGTGAGGGACTGAATAGTTGTTCACATAAGCTACTCAACCTGCGAGAGGTCTTAATATCGGTAAGCTTACGTGTGTAACAGTTCCTTAGCATCTGTTGTCATTCGTAAAGAACCGCTCTGAATTTAATAGAAAAGACCTTTCGGTACTGTCACAACGGATTCAGACAAAGATTCGTTGTGTGAGAATTTCAAGAGTTTATTGGAATTGAAAGCTCTTGAAGTTCGTGTAACGGCTGTAAAGCGTAAATTGCGTTGCATGATTAGACATTAATGCTTTTAATCACGTGGGCAAGCAATTATTGCGTCTGAGATGAAAATCCCATTAACCGTCGTTTTGGGCTTAATGGGCCTGAAGTTTTCAAAACTTTTGGGCCCAGTGGATAGCCCTTTGCTGAGTCGCTATCGTTTTGGCGCCCAAGAATTTGGAACGGTTGTGTCGTTTCGCTTGTGAACAGGTGCGTTTTATCGAGAACGACACAACTTCAAGAGGAGGTAACCGATCCTCTTTGTTTCCTATAAAAGGAATACTTAGTGGATTCTGGGTTCCACTTGCTTTTGCTTTCTCAACGAAACTCTGCAGAAATTTTGCAAGGAAGTTTATCGCCTACATTGCGAGGGTTTCTTCGTTCCTCAAATTCATCACTGTTATCTGAGGTAACTATCTCTTCCTTGTCGCTTTAGTTTCGCTTTGATTTGCTACTAGTAGTTATAGAAAGTAGGCTTCATCTAAAGGGGGGGAATCAGTTTCCCTCAACCCTAATAGTCGTGGGGAAGAATCCTTGTGATTCTTCCTAAGACTGAACCGCGTCGCTCAGAAAGGGGATCTTACTCACTGCGGGAAGTGACCTTTCCCTTCTCAGAGTCGCCCTCTGATTGTAATTGCTTTAAAAATGCAGTGAGTAATGATTGCAGCTTTCTGACGACATTTTATTTCTTATCGTAGATTAAGGAGTTCGGTCTAGATATTTCCAATGGCAACTGGAGAAGGATCTTCTGGAGATAGCGCCATTTCGAAGACAGCAGAAGGTCTCTATAGCGTAGTTGCTTCGAGGCTAAATTGGGAGGAGATTCAGGCTAAATGGCCTTTCTGCTGGGTGTCCAGTGAGTTTAAGGACTTGGCCTCCCGTCATGCGGATGAGGAGGGATCCCGGATCCAGCCGAGGTTTACTTTGAGTACGGATGAAGAGGCAAAAAAGTGGTATAGGGTTTACGCTCCACTTCCGACAGAGCGGATATGCCACGTCGTTCCTAATGACCGCTCTGTATACATGTATGACTTTATTTTTCATAATCTGGGAGTTCGTTTTCCCCTAACCGAACTCCAGATGGGTGTCTTAAAGTTTCTGAACTGTGCACCCTCCCAACTTCATCCCAACGGTTGGGGCCTCATCCGGGCTCTCGAAGTGCTTGGGGAGCACTTCAATTTCACACCAACTGTAGCGATGCTGTTCTACTACACTCAGGTAGTTCGAAGAGCAAACAAGCAGGGTGGAGTTGGCCTGGTGACTCTCCGGACTCTCTGTTCCTTTATGAACTTTGAGTCTTACACAGATTCTGCCAAGGTTGACGGGAAGTCCTTCAAGACTTACTTCACTCGCATCTCCATCAAGAAGGGCAAACCAAAATTTTGGAAGGATGAAGAGGACGTTGACAAATTTCCCTTGAGCTGGACACACAAACATTTCCTCTTGAGCTCACACGCGTACTACACTGATCAATCCGATCTGTCTCGTGAGACGTCGAGAGTGTTGTTCGCACTTGAATCGCACACTACAGGTCGTCACGTCTTCTCGTGTAGGCGTTTGCTAAGTAGCTCAAGCGGAGTCCGGGAGGAATATTTGCGTATTTCTCGTTTTATTTCATCTTCCTCCTTTACCAAATATATATAGAATATTTGTAGTTGCTGACATCTTGTGTTTGTTCATGTAGGTGAAATAGAACAAGAGACTCCGGAGATGGACAAATTAAAGAAATTCAAGGCGGCTGGTAAATCCGTCACCCGTGAGAATGAAGTGAAGCCCAGGCCCTCAACCAAGGATCGTCCTGAGTTAATCATCCTGACCTCGGATGCTGAAGGGGACATCCCACTGGTTGAGGGCGGTTCATCCGATGTTGGAGCAGCCTCGGGTCAACCTCCAGTTTCTGAGAGGAGAAGAAAAATCAGGAATGATTCAGTGGGAGGCCCGTCCAAAAAGCGTAAGACTCCGGAGGATAAGACTGTTGTAACCTCGGAAGGGATTGGTGCTTCCTCCGATCTCAATAAAGGCACTGCTGCTGGGGTTTCTGGATCAGGGCCGACCTCCTTCCCAACGACCTCGTTTCTCACCCCCTTCCTCTCCTACGAAGGTTCTACTCCTGCCACTCTTCCACCACCGATGTACAAACTCCGGCCTACGCTTAGTGTTAAAGAAATTGAAGAAGCGTGTGAGGCCGGAAGGTGGCAGCTAGCCGAACTTGCTGGATTGCTATCTTCCGTCAGCGAGTTGGCTAAGAACGTCGACAAGGTTGAGGAGCTGAGTGACAAATTAGAAGAGCTCAACCTTTCCTCAGACAAGGACAAAGCCGCCATGAAGTTAATGGAAGATCGTCTTAACAAGTCTAAGGAGTTTGGGGATCTCATAACAAAAGAGAATCTCAAGCTCAAAGGCGATCTTAAAAACTTGGAAGGCAAAGTGGCAGAGAAGGAGGAAGAACTCCGCAGCAGCCAGGATAAAAATAAGGCTGATGCTGAGGAGTGGTCTCAAAGGGAGAAGAAGCTCCTTCTTGAGATAGAGGGACTGAAGGCTAGGAAAGTGGAGCCCGAGATATCCAGTGAGGAGCTGTCCAAGTTGCGGGGAGAATTGGCTACAGCGAAAGCTGAGAGAGAAGAAGCTGTTGACATATGCAGTCGGGCTATTGAAGAGTCCTTCGGCCTAGCCATACGCCAAGTCTTCTACCGCAACCCCACTGCGAAACTTAACCTTTATGGGATGGATCCGTACTATGAATTCCATGAGGGAAAGTTAGTCGCAGTGGTGGATGGTCGTCACGAAGATCCACCGACGTCCTTATATGGTTTGGCTCCTCTTCCTGAGGGTCAATCCATGGGACCTGACTACGTCTTTCCTGCGTCCGAGGTTCCCTCTTCTGAAGAAAGGGCTGAGGCTCCTGGAGGCGAGACTCCTGCGGAGGTTCTAAAGGAAGGAGCACAAGAGCCCAGTGCTGAAGAGGCACAAAAGACTGAAGAACAGATTCCTCCTCAGTAGTTTTGTTTTCATTTACATGTATAGTTGTGTACCGGGATCAACTCCGGATTTTAAACTATTGTATGTAATTTCATTTCAATGAATGAGTTTTGATTGAAGAAATTTGTCTTCGTCGTTTCATGTATATTTAAATCGTTTCTAATCCGTTCTGTATAATTAATCTTAAGGCCGGATTGAAACAATAGCCTCGGAAGATTAAACAACAAATAAAATTTAGAACGGATAAATATATACATGTCCCCAAGTGTGTATTAAGAAGAAGGTGCCTGTCTTTGGGGCGTGATCCTTAATTTTCTTAATTCTCTTGGGGAAAGATGGGTCGATCCGCTGTTCAGTAGAGTAGTGTAACAGGACGGATGACTGCTTTTAATCCGTAATATTCTTACAGGAGATGATAATATTGTTCCAAGTTTAGGGAACTGCAAGGAAGTGGTGTTTGAGTCCTTTATCATAAGGATGATGATGGGAGTTTTTTCTACGCCAGGAGTTACGTCGTTGTATCACAGAATAGGTGATAAAGAGTATCCGTCCTGGGATAATACCACTAGAAAGCGAAAGTGCGGACTGACTTTCGGAATTTTCCATCATAAAGATGATTATGAGTATTGATCATGCCAGGTGTTTTATCATTAAATCACTTCATAAATGATTGAGATCATCCGTCTTGGGGATGTGTACGATACCAGGAACTACATCATCAGGTCACATATTAGGTGATTGAGATCATCCGTCCTTTGGGTGTGTATGGCGCCAGGAGTTACATCGTCAGATCACAGCATGGGTGATTGAGATCATCCGTCCTGGGCAGGTACATCGCGTTAGGAGTTACATCGTCATATCACATAATGGGTGACTGAGGTTATCCGTTCTGGAAAAGTACACATCGTCAAGAGTTACATCGTCAGATCACAGATTAAGTGATTTAGATAATCCATCCTGGAGACATTTTTCAATCGTAGGAGTACGGATTGAGTGAATACTTTCATCGTAAGAATAATGATGAGAATTGTTCATACCAGGAGTTACATCGTCGAATCACTTTATAGGTGATTGGGATCATCCGTCCTGGAATGATTCACACCAGGAGTTACATTATCGAATCACAAAATATGTGATTGAGATCATCCGTCCTGGAATGATTAGTAGAGCTCTTCGTACCAGGAGTTGCATCGTCGAATCACAGAATATGTGATTGAGATCATCCGTCCTGGTGTGATTATTCCAATCAAAGGAGTGTGGATTCAATTGGCAATTTTCGCTCTATCCGAAATCCGAGTCTTACCTCTACTAGCCCCCTAGCTGATGTGAGGAAGCAGTTGACTTGCTCATATGAGCTATATTGATCATAGTACGTCTGGATTTCGGATTTGCACCGAAGTGTAAATATCCGCTCTTGGAACCATGTTCCGTAGTGATGAAATTTTAAGGGCGGATTCGACAATAGGAATATCAGAAGTTTATCGAATTTCGCAACCCTTGGTATTCGAGTAATGGTGGCCACGTTTCTAATGATTGGACATTTAATGCCTTAATTTACGTGGGCGCGCCATTATTGCGTTAAGTGCGCATGTCTTAGTAACTGTCACGCATAGTCTTGTTGGGCCTAGTATTTGGTTTTAATAGGCCCATTTCGATGGCTCTGTGACAAAATGATGGCATCTTCGCGCCTTGATGTACTAAACGACAATTTTGGTCCATTAAACGGGAAGTCGTTTGGGGGTAAACGACAGGTTATGTTTAATGGGTATTTGAAAAATTTTGGTGCCCTGATATAGGCATATTTGGCAATCTCAGTTACCATTTCTTCTTGCTTCCTTGACGAACCTCTGCGAAAGTTCCAAGAAGTTCTTCGTGTCCACCTCTGTGAATTTCAATTCACTATCCTTAGGTAACCACTTTCCCTTCGTTTTCAGTTTCTCTTTTCAATATTTGAGAATGCCTAGGAAGGGTGTTAGCTTCAGTGGCGTTGGCCCTAGAGGAAGAGGAGGAAGGGCTTTGACTCAAAACCCTAGCGTTCGTGGTGGGAGGATCCCAGTGATCCTTCAGTCGAGGCCACGAAATACAGAGAGGGAGGGGTCGCAATATCAAAGGCGAAGGGTGATTATACCCTCTTCAGGGTCTTCCTCCTCCAGTGAGAGTGTCGAGAGTGGGGATTTATATGTCTCTGATGATGTGGAATTTTATCGCAGCATCAAGGCTTTCACAATGGTGACAAAGAAAGCTACTGGGAGGAAGTCGTCTGAAGGGGAATCCCCTTCCGAGAAGTATATCTTGAAGACCCAATCCGGCCTCTGCAATGTGGTTGCACACCGGATAGATTGGGTGAAATTCCAACAGAAACGCCCATTCAGCTGGGTGGCTGAGGAGTTTCGTGAAATAGCATCAGTTCATGCTCAAGAGGGGGGAGCGGAGTTGGAGCCGCGTTTCACGGTCTTCAAGAAGGATAAATACAAGAAGTGCTTCGTGGTGATAGCCCCATTGCCATCCGATCGAATTTGTCATACTCCGGACGAAAGGTCCTTGTATATGTATGACTTTTTATTTTTGAACCTTGGTGTGCGGTTTCCCCTTTCGAAGTTTCAGATGGGGGTTCTGAGATTCCTGGACTGCGCTCCTTCACAGCTTCACCCCAACAGATGGGGATTAGTCCGCTCTCTTGAAGTGCTTGGGGAGCACTTCAACTTCAAGCCGACGGTGGCCATGCTCTTTTATTTTGCCCAAGTGGTCCGTCGTGCAAATAAAGAGAAGGGGGGAGTGAGCTTGATATCCCTCCGGACTCTCTCAAAGGTTATCAACTTTGAGGCGTACACTGACTCCGCCAAAGTTGATGGACATTCATTCAAGTCCTATTTCACGAAGATTAGCGTTCACCCTGACGAGTCAGTTTTTTGGTTAACTGAAGATGGGCTTCCGAAGTTCCCAGTGGCTTGGACGCATGAACACTTTTTGCTGACCTCCCAGGCGTACTACACTGAGGAGGATGAACTAAGCCCGTCTTCAGTTTCCGTTCTTTCCGCCCTTCAATCTTACACCGCCTCGCATCAATTTTTCTCTTGCAGGCGTTTGTTAGGATCGTGGTCTACCCGCGAGGAATATCTGCGTAATTTTCTTGCTAATATTCATATTTTATCGCATCATGCCTTGAAGTAGTTGATTTCTAACCGTGTTGCTTGGTTTTGCAGTTAAAATTGAAGCTGCGTCTCCAGAGATGGAAAAACTGAAGGGGCTCAAAGCTGGAGCGAATTCCGTGGCAGCTGAAAATGACATTCAGGCGAAACGGAATTCGAAGAAAGCCACAGCGGAGACCATCATTTTAACCTCATCTGCTGGTGACGATATTCCCTTACTGGAGGGTGGATCTGAGAAGGTTGCGGTTGAGAAGGTCGGAGAAAAGAAGAAAACTATAAAACGCGGTTCCTCAAGGACCTCGGATCGTCAACCCTCTCCGAAAAAACAAAAAATTTTAAGTGAGAGTGCTGATCCGGAGCCTTCAAAGGGAAAGAAAGTGGAAAGATCCGCTCTGGATGCAGGGTCCACTCCGGATGCTCCTGGCGACGGGATCACCTATGGTGTAAAGCCAATAACGACTTACTTTGCACCAAAAGTTACTCGCCCCCTTCAAAGTAGCTCCGGTCTTGCACAATATCTGGTATACGAGGGTTCTGTTCCTGAGGTCGTTCCTGAGACTCCGTACAAGCTGAAGCCCTCATTGATGAGCGATGAAGTAGCCAAAGCTTGCGATGCCGGACAGAAGCACCTGGCAGAATTATCCGGGCTCTTAAGATCGGTTCGCAAGCTTCCAGAAGAGAATGAGAGGCTGAGCTCGTTGGTTGGCAAGGTTAATGACCTTAGCGTTGCTGTTGCTAAGGACAAGGCAACCATACTTCGTTTAGAAAGTAAATTAGAAGCTTCCAAAGAGGAAGGATATAAGAAGGATGAAGAAATTGTCAGGCTAAAACATCTTGCCAAGGAGTTGGAGGCCCAAGTAGCTGATCAAAAGAAAATCAATTCGGACCTCCACTCCGGTTTTTGTGCGGAGAAGGAACGCTCTTCAAAGCTGGAAGAGGAGCTTAAGGAAGTCAAAGTTGTTTATGCTCGAGGAACCGAAGATTGGTCGCGTAAGGAGAAGGAGCTGCTCTCAAAGTTGGCGGACACAAAAGCGGAATTTGACGAGGCTGTGGATATGTGCGATCAGGCAGTCAAGGAATCCTTCGGGTTGGCTGTTCGTCAAATTCAATACCGGAATCCCAAGGTGAAACTTAATCTGAATGGTATTGACCCGTTCTATGAGTTTCATCAAGGGAAACTGGTGGCCATAGTTGATAAGCGTCATGAAAGTCCGCCCAACACTCCTTATAAGTTCGCTCCTTTACCTGCAGGCCAATCAATGGGACCTTCATTCCTGAAGTCCATAAGCACAGGAACGAGCTCTCGCACTGAAGAAGGCAAGGTTGGAGGCAAAGGCAGAGGGAAAGAAGGAGATTCAAGCCAGAGAAAGTAGCGTCCTTCCCTGTTTCCTTTTTCATTTTATTGATTCTAATTCGCTGTGTTCCGGGATCAGCTCCGGATTATTACACGAATTGTAATTCTCATTTAATCAATAAAAGAGTTTTTTACCTCCATTCTTGTTTAGTGAAAAACATCTTAAATAGAGGGAATGCATGTGTATTATATCATTCCGGACTTAAGTAATGAAGATCGGATTGTAAAACAAAATCTCCATACCGGACTTATACATGCGAGATGAATTTCATAATAAGATCACCGCTTGTGAGGGAACGCATCATTGTTTCAAGAACGGCTTAAGGGGAATGATTGTGAGATCGTTTAGACGAGAGTTCATTCCTCAAGATATTCGTTAAACCGTTTATGTTGTCCCCCAGTATCATTGGGTGATTATCACTTTGAATAAACTCTGAGTAAGATTTTCTCGTGAGAGCTTTTAAGAGTGAGGATTTAAAATAGACATTCCTCTTCAAATATTTCCGACTGAGAGATTTTGGGTGAATATGCCTTAGATTGTGGCGTACCCGAGTGAATTATTTGTGTCGGAGTTTATGAGTCAGGTCTCAATTGAAGAATTGATGACTCAGGATATATAAAACTTCCAAATAAAGAACTTCATAAGAGAGTATTAATCTGGAGTTCAGTACAACTTACTTGTTGTGTTTGGAGTTCGGTTTGATCCTACTGTCCATGTCATATTTGGCGTTCGGTTGAATCCTACTAGCCGTTCTTCAATTGGTCTTTGGTTTTACCCAATGACGATTCTTCACCGACGTTCGGTTAATCCTACTAGTCGTACTCAGAGTTCGGTTTAATCCTACAATCCGAGCCTTCGATACGGGGTTCAGATCAGGGCTAATCCTGAACCTACTGCGCCCGTCACTTGGGGTTCAGCGTGGTCTTGAAGAAAAACCAGCTTACTGCGCCCAAGCCTTCGCATGGGGTTCGGTTTGTGGCCTTAAAAGAGGACCAGCCCTACAACCCATGTAGTCTTCGAATGGGGTTCGGTTTGTGGCCTTGAAGAAGGACCAGCCCTACAACCCATGCCCTGAGGTTCGGTTTAATCCTACAACTCAGGTCTTCACCGACGTTCGGTTTATCCTACTAGTCGTACTCAGAGTTCGGTTTAATCCTACAATCCGAGCCTTCACCGGTGTTCAGCCAAACTTAATAACCGTACCCAGAGTTCGGTTTAATCCTACAATCTGGGCCTTCAATACTTACACACTCGAGGAGTTTCATCGTCAATTACAGAATGGGTAATTGAGATCATCCGTCCTGAGTATGTTCTTGTGCATTGCGCATATTCGAGGAGTTACATCGTCAACTACAGAATAAGTAGGTGAGATCATCCGTCCTGAATATGCTTCTGTACACCGGATAAACTGAAAATCACAGCATAAGAAAAACTCGAAAGAGTTAAATTGTTATGAGAGATTCTTATTAAATCAAAAATAAGAATTACAAGGAGAGCGTAGCTGTGAAAATAAATTCTCCAGTATTCAATCCAAGATAAGGATAGGAGAGTGTAGAAACAGCTAGCTATAGTAGATGCGCAAGTTTTGGGTGTTCCATTTGTTTCGGATTGGAGTGCCATCAAGGTTTTCAAGGCGGTAAGAGCCTTTGCCAGTGACCTCGGATACCCTGTATGGGCCTTCCCAGTTTGGGGCTAATTTGCCTTGATAGGCGAATTTGTTCCCTATACTTGCTTTCCTCAAAACCAAACCTCCAACGTTGAAAGTCCTTGATTGGACTCGTTTGTTGTACCAGAGAGCAACTTTGGCTTTGATGGCTTGATCTCTGATGAAAGCGTCTTCTCTGAGTTCTTGTATGACATCCATTTCGGATGCCAAGTTAGCATTGTTGGTTTCTTCAGAGAAGTACTTAACTCTTGTGGAAGCAATTTGCAGTTCCACAGGTATCATTGCCTCGACCCCGTACGTTAGGCGATATGGGGATTCATTGGTGGATGAATGAGGCATTGTCCGATATGCCCATAGGACATGACACAGCTGGTCTGTCCATCCGCCCTTGGCTTCGCCAAGGCGTTTTTTTTAGTCCCTTCAGCACCTCCCTGTTGGCCACTTCAGCTTGACCATTAGTTTGGGGATGTTCGACGGATGAGAATATTTGGGTTATTCCTAACCCTTCAAGCAAATCTGTGAATTTTCTATCCGTGAACTGGGTGCCATTGTCTGTGACAATCCGTGCTGGGACCCCGAACCGTGTTATGATGTTTTCATACATGAAACGACGAGTTCGAGCTGATGTAATATGCACCACCGGCTCTGCTTCTATCCACTTAGTGAAATAATCGACCCCTACAATGAGATATTTGATACCCCCAGGAGCAGTTGGAAAGGGGCCCAGAATATCCAATCCCCATTGGTAGAAGGGCCATGGAACAGCGGATGTGAAGAGTTCTTCCGCCGGTGTGTGGTGAAGGTTAGAGAATTTTTGGCAAGCGTCACATTTTTTGACGAAGTCAATGGAGTCTTGTTTCATTGTGGGCCACCAGTATCCAGCTCTGAGGATTTTTCGCATTAAGCTTCTTCCTCCGGCGTGGTGTCCACATTGTCCTCCATGCACTTCCTCCATTACAGCTTACACCTCATCCTCTTTGAGACAAATCAAATAGGGCACAGACAGTGCCCTTCTGTAGAGATTACCATCAATCATAGTGAAATATGGTAATTCTCTCCTTAACCTCGTTTTTTCCTTCTCATCCGTAGGTAGTTGTCCATCAGCCAAGTAACGGATGTAAGGAGCCATCCATGTATCTCCGTAAAGGGAGTCAGTCATTATGGCGTTTAGAGAAGGGAAAAGAGGAATGTTGGGCGACGTTAGCGTGCTTTGAACCAACGTAGTGGTGCTACCTGGTCGTTTAGTGCTTGCTAACCTGGAGAGTATATCCGCTCTCGTATTCTCTTCACGTGGAACATGCTTGAATTCCACCTTTGAGAATTTCTCAGTCAACTCCTTGACACAGTTCAAGTATAATTGGAGTTGAGGTTCGCGAGCCTGATAATCTCCTAAGATCTACGAAATCACCAGCTGTGAATCGCTGCAGAGTGTCGCCTCAGAAGCTCCGACGTCAATTGCAGCTCTTAGCCCGGCCAAGCAAGCTTCGTACTCAGCTTGGTTGTTGGATGTTTTGAAATTGAAACGAAGGGAGATCTCCAGGTGTACTCCGTCGTCACTTTCGAGGACTACACCTGCTCCAGAGCCTCTTTGGTTTGATGAACCATCAACGTAAATGGTCCAATGGACTCGAGGGTAATCTGGATCCGTCCCTGTCATTTCCACAATAAAGTCAGCAAGGACTTGAGCTTTAATGGCGCTGCGGGGTTCGTAGGATATATCAAACTCAGAGAGTTCAATAGACCATTTGATCATCCTCCCAGCGAGATCGGGCTTGATTAAGACAGAACGGAGTGGCAAATCCGTTCTCACTATAATTGGATGGGCATGAAAGTACAGACGCAACCGTCGTGAGGCCCAAACAACAGCGAGGGCGGCCTTTTCAATTTTCTGATACCGGATCTCAGCACCTTGTAAGGTCTTGCTAGTGAAATAGACCGGTCTTTGTCCATCAGGAGTTTCTTTTATCAAGGCAACGCCCAAAGCTTTATCTGAAATAGCCAAGTACAGAATGAGTGTGTCTTCGGGGTCAGGCTTTGTGAGAATGGGAGGTTTGGACAACACCTCCTTAAGTTCTTGGAAAGCTTTTTCTTGTTCCTGTCCCCACTCGAATTTCTTGGACTTTTTCAGTATTTTATACAGGGGGAGCGACCTGTGAGCCATCTTTGGCATGAATCGTGCCAAAGCTGCTACCTTGCCATTCAGGGATTGGACTTCTTTGAGATTCTTAGGACTCTGCATGTCTAGAATCGTTTGGCACTTCCCTGGATTGGCTTCAATACCACGTTGAGTTAACATGAAACCCAAAAATTTCCCTGCAGGGACAGCAAATGTGCACTTCATTGGGTTCAGCCTCATGTTAAATTGTCTCAAACGGGTGAATACTTGGCGTAGGTCCTCAATATGATCGCCACCAACCGGTGTCTTTGCTATTATATCGTCAATGTATACTTCAACAAGTTTGGTGTGCATACCTTCGAAAACCTTGTTGATCATGCGCTGATATGTCGCCCCAGCGTTTTTCAGGCCAAAGGGCATGACTGTATAGCAAAAGACACCACGATCATTTATAAAAGCTGTCTTCTCTTGGTCCTCTTCGCACATCGGAATTTGGTTGTAACCAGAGTAAGCGTCCATGAAGCTCAGGTATTGATAACCAGAGGAATCATCCACCATCCGATCTATATTAGGAAGAGGATAAGGATCTTTTAGACAGCAGCGGTTGAGGTCCACGTAGTCGATGCACATTCTCCATTTACCATTGGATTTAGGGACCATCACCACATTCGAAAGCCAAGAGGAATATCGGATTTCCCTGATGAAACCGGCCTTCAGCAATTCCTCAGTTTGCTGGCAAGCTGCCTTCTGTTTCTCTGGGCCCAATCGTCTTTTCTTTTGGGCCACAGGTTTCGTCTCTGGATAGACGAAAAGTTTATGACAGCAGAATTCAGGGTCTATGCCTGGCATATCGGCTGCGGTCCATGCAAAGAGGTCTTTAAACTCTTGCAAGAGAGCCAGCAGTCGCTGCTCTATTTCAGTATCTAGCTTGTCATTGATATGGGTGATCTTTTCTGGAGAATCTCCCAAGACGATGTCCCTGGAACTTCCATCCGGTGTGGGCTTTGATGGGTTGAACGGATCAATGTTCAAATCCGCTCTAGGGTCCAGGTCGACAAGGCTTACAGATCCAGCCGATGTTCCAGCATCATTAAGTTTCCTCTTTTTATTGGAGGCGTCCAGCTTTGTCATGTTGAGGCTAAGGTTGTAGCAGTACCTAGCCATCTCTTGATCACCCCGGATAGATGACACAACATTATCCTTGTCAATGAACTTGATAAGGAGATGTGGGGTTGATACAACTGCCTCCATTGCATTCAGAGTAGGACGACCTATGATGCCATTAAATGGTGATTTGACATCAATCACTAGCACCCGAGACCTAACTGTCCTGGCTCCTGGCTCGCCTTCAAACGAGATAAGGGTGTCAAGGTACCCTTTAGTTGATTGCTTTGCGCCATTGAAAGCTGTTAGTTCCTGCGTGTAAGGCTGTAAGTCTGAGTCTTTAAAACCCATTCTTTCAAAGCAATTATAGAAAATAACATCGCAGGAACTTCCCTGGTCAACAAGGATTCTTCGGACGTCCTTGTTGGCGATCACAGCAGTGATGACTACAGCATCGTCACCACCAGGAATGGTTGGGCCAAAATCCTCATCAGAGAAAGAGATTGTGGGAGCCTCATTCCCTCCTCTGTAAGGGCGATTGTCCTTGACTTTCCCTTGCACAGATAGAATCATTCTATGATGATTCTTACGGGCTGTAATTGAAGCTCCTCCTCCAGCGAACCCTCCAGCAATCATGTCAATAACTTCACGTCGGCCCTGACGTTGTTGCTGGGGCATGCTGTCTTTCTGTGCTGCATTATCGGTCATCACACCTTTTTGCTTCTCTGCAGCAGAGAACTTTCGAACCGGACTGGGATTATTGTCATCCCCATCGTCTGGATCTCTTTCTCTTTTCTCATTCCGTTCTACCCTGTCAAAGGATTTTTCTTTGAACAGGTATTGCTTCAACTTGCCTTCTCTAATTAGCGTCTCAACTGCGTTCTTTAGAGCTTGGCACTCATCAGTTGAATGACCATTTTGTTCATGAAAATCACAGTACTTACGTGAATTTCCTGGTCTTTTCATAGGGGCTGGTCTCCTGATGCCATATGTGCTGAAAACTGGCCATCCGACCTCTCTCAAAATCTGAGATGGTCTGGCAGATAACTGTGCATAATGGCTGAAGGAATTGACATGCCTTTCTCGAGGTCGAGGAGGGTGGTTATCCACCTTAGGATTGGTGAATGGCCTCTCCATGCGTTCTGACCTCGTCTTCTCCTTACCCTTCTGGGTTTGGGGAGATGGTGTTGGTGGCTTTTTCTTTGCAGCCATTGCCTCCAAGTGCATCTCTATGCTCACATACTTTGAGGCTTTTTTCCTGAACTCCTCAAAAGTTGTTGGGGGGCTCTTTGCTAATGAAAGAGCGAAAGCTGATCCTGGCTGCAATGCCTCAATTACGATATGCAGCTTGATAGATTCTGTGAGGTTAGGAACCAGGGCTGCTTCCTTATAAAACCTCTTCAAAAAATCTTTTAAGCCCTCTGTTTCACCTTGCTTAATCTGAGCCAAGGTATGAGACGTCTTGGGTACGTCTCTGGAGATGACAAAGTGGGTTTCAAAGGCAGCTGCCATTTCCGTCCAAGAATCTATGGATCCAGAAGGCAAGCCTTTAAACCACCCGAGGGCTTCCTCAGACAATGTTCGAGGGAACATTCGGCACATCACGTCTTCATCAGCCCCCAAGTACATGGCTTCAAACACATAAGCATCAAGGTGCTTAGTTGGATCAGTTTCACCATTATACTTTCCGATGGAAAGTGGTTGAGTGGTTTGAAGGTGCTTGGGGATGCTGATGCCCATAAGTCTCCTTGAAAAAGGAACCTTCAGATTGTAAGACAATGGGGGTGCTGTTGTTGAATCTCTCTTCCTTCGGGAAGCTGCATCCTCAGAATCGCGAGTTTGTTCTCCCTCCTCAAACGTTGGGATCTTTGAGTACTGAAGAGTGGTGGACTTTTCACCATCAGTTGTGTGGGGAGTGTTTCGCGTGTGAGATGACTCTTTATCCTCGCTTTGCCTTTTTTCTCTTCACAATTCAGCGAGTTCCCTCTGAAGTTGTTTGATCAACTCATCGCGAGGATCAGGATCAGACACAGTTACTATCTTCTTTGAGCTGCCCCCATGAGAATCGAAGTTTTCTGCCTTCAGCCTGATTCTCCATGAAGTCTTGTGCTTCGCCTTCCATGGTGGATTACCTGCTCTGTCAAAGGATATGGGAATAACTTTATCGGGTCCCACTGGGCGTGCCAATGATCTGTCCTGGACCGGGGTCAAGAGATCCGATCTCAAGCCAGTCACGAATAGTATGTCAATACTGTATAATAGACCGGATGTATGTGTATCCGATGTATGTATCCGTTGTCCTTGAGCGGAGAGAACGGACTGGGCGTCCTGAAGATCCTTCACACCGACCTAACGCGTTGAAGTGGGCGAATGGTGGTGTCACCTGCAAAGATTCTCCGACGCTCAAGTCAGTGATTATATTCCAAGTAAGGAATGTATTCAGAGAATAATCAGTCGTAAAAGAACTGAAGAAGAAGATCCCTAACTTCAATCATGAAGTTAGTTCATATACCTGATTGGCTCGATTAACGAGGACTCATTGGTGGGGAACCACCAACTCCCATTAGCATTATTATATTGCGCACTTACCTGCATGATTGGGTCAAGTGGCTATTTTATATTGAGCATAGAGAATGTAGACTAGGATTAGGGAACAAGTTGACCATTCCCGTGAGCAGAATTTGGCTCGTAGTGCAGGGAATTATTGATCGATCCCTGTAGCAACAATCCTTGTCTTTTGCACAGTGTCGTGTGTATTATCCGATGTCATGGTGTTATCCTGAACAACCGGTATAGGGAGAACGCCTGATACGGAATTACAGTCCGGATGTATACCGATGACACCGGTTACACGTAGATGTCTTATCAAAGACGTTGAAATATGTATAGCAGATCGGATACCGGTATTGAGACCGGATCATAATACATACTTATTTAAAGATAATTATATTCAGAATTTAGTCTCATTTATCTCAATAAATATGTTTAGTGAAAATTAAACTTGAGACTCTTTCTCAATCTTAATCTGCATTACTGACCATGATCGATTGGTATAATTAATTAGTAAAAAAATGTTTATGTAACATGTTTTTTTTTTCAAATTTTTAAAAAAATTGAGACCATTTTGGCGAATTTCATCTTATCTTATTGAAAATGAAAATGAGTTCCACATAATTTTTTAATCCAAATCACTTATGAATACCCAATGCACATCATTATATCTTTTCTTTCCTCTAAACTATTGTCTCGATTGTAATTAGTTGTAAAAATAAAATAAAAAATAAAAAATTTAATAGTTAATATTAATTTTATACATTATTAAATTAAATCAGATTTTTATTGATTAATTTTTTTAATAAAACCCCAATACAGGACTTAATGTAGGAGCGTTGATGGGAACCAACAACCATGCTCTACAACAACTTCGACGTCAGTTATATATATTAGAGAAAACACTACTACAAAACAAAACACCCCACATATGTCTAATTGATCTTCATTGCTTTTGGTTGTTGTCAGCGTTTCATATACAACGGATGTTTCCATTTCTTTTCCTTTCAAGATTGGACAAAACGAGTGAAAGTAATGCTAAGATAGTAAACCTCAGGTATTTTACAATTTTAATGACTAAAGATATGGGTTTACTCTCTGGAAAAATTATACACAGAAAGCCACAATTAAAACTTTACATGATTCATTTAAGATAACAGATTTCATTTTTGGTCCTTGTAAGATAACATATAGATGCTAAAAGTGTAATTAAATCTATAATATATATCAGAAGAAACCTTGTACAAATTTGTTCTCATCATTAACTTGAGGCTGTTAATCTTAGTTTGAGTTAACGTAGGATGTATTTAAAAACAATTGTATAATTTAACACTTCTCTACTGTAAAGGTACTTTATAGCTTGGAAGAGCTGGTAATTTAATACCTTTTTAATATTCAAATTATCATTTTAATTTTTATTTTCTTATATATAAATATATTACATATCTTTCTAAGTTAGTTAGTATGAATCAACTACTTTATGAACTAGTTTTGCCAATCAATTTTAACTAAATAAATTATCTAAAAACTATAAGTAACCAAAAGAATTATAAGCTACAGGATATAAATTCGATTTACCAAACAAACGCTTATTTAAAAACTATTTTTAAATAAAGGTTTATATTATAAAGAATAATCCTTCAATCCTTCAAATTGATAACTTCGACGATTTAGTTTCAAAATCCATTATTTTAGTTTCTAATATAGCTTATTATCAATTAATGATATCATGACTTATAAAAATTATCAATTTAGTCTCTTAAAAGATTTATCATCGATCAATTATATTCATACTGTCATTGACAATGAAAAATCTCAAAGATAAAAATGACAATCTCAGTTATTAAAGTGATTATTTTCAAAAGTCAAGGACAAAAGCGACAGTCCTTGAAAGTTGAGAATTAAAGTAAAGATTTCTCATATTTCATAAATTTGATCATCGTATTGAAAAATAATTTACAAAAATTACAAACAATAGTTTGACTTTCCTCTTTTAACTTGGAAGCGTTGTCGAGCTTGACTGCTCTTTCTGTCACTGCACGACACTCAACCCAACTCAACATTGACATAGGAAGGTGCACCTTGCATTAGCCTAGAACCAGGCACCACACAAACATGCTCAGTTAGACAATGCACCAATTGTAAACCAAAAAAAAAAAAAAAGACAATGCACCAATAGTGAGCAGAATCACATTTGCACATGTTAATCCTTTCCCCATGCAATTCAATGAGTGCTTAGCAAACACAAAACAAAACAAGAAACTATCTTTAATACCCATATGGTTTGATACGAGTCAATTATCTCGTGTTTTTGTATGAGAATCATAGTATGAATCGACGAATCGTACTAGGAATCATGTGAATCAGGATTCCTCATTGAATTGGACGATTCCGCACCCAAACGGAACTATGTCGTTTTGAGCGACGATCCTCTTCCCCAATCTCCACTCTTTCTTCTCCTCTATCACTGTCGACCTGTGTTGCGCATCGCCGATGACCTACATTGCATGCAGCACCTCCGATAAGTCCGACATTGGGGAAAGGTGTTCGTTTGCATCTCTTCTTCCCCCCTGCTAGCTTTGCAGCTCCCCGTTTCTTTATTTGTATTCTATTTCCCAATTCTATCTTCTTATTTTTTAAAAATTCAGCATATATAATTGTTGTCTTTAAATTATAAATAATTTGAGCATATATCATTTTTCATCATCTTATTAGGTGTCAATTTGTGGTCCCCTCCGTATGTTGAGTATGGACGTCTAGTGTGTGTTGGGTTTCATTCGGCTGCTCTTTCGGCCCATTAGGTGTATATTGTGTTGCTGCTTGGTCCCTCTTTCTGTTGTATGGTGCTGTTTGGTTCCTTATTTGTCTTTGTTTGTTTTAGATTTTTTTTTTAACATCGTTTGTTTGTTAGGTTATTTGACTCTAAAATGCTTATTGATACATGTTTGGTAATGCTAAAAGCCCAAAACCCTTTTAAATCTAAGCTTTCCTACCATTAATCATGAATTTCTTCTTTTATTAGGTTATATTAGTTTATAAGCTATTTGAAATTAATATTCATCAATCTTACAATTCACGATTTAAGATTTGAAAAATAACACTACCATTTCATAACTTGTATTCCGATTTGATAACCATGTTGAAAAGAGCCAGAAATTAACACATCACGGAACTCAAACATATTTGTTTACTGGTGATTCTTTTTTTTAAATTGCCACTGCTAGTTAAACAATAAATATCTTTCGGTCAAATCTTGGCATTTCCGGAAAGTGATACTACACAAAAAGGTCTGAATGAAGTTGAAACAATAGGGAGATCCTCCAAATCATATCATTTGTGCAATCCAATAATCCAATAGACTACCTTCTTTGTGACTTTGTTATAGGTGAAAAAGGTTAAAATAACAAGGATTTTGTTGGGAGACATAAACAAGTCATTTGACGATGTTCCCAAGTATCTCTAATACAATAGTGCAGTACTCAATCGGCAGGTTAACAATAAGGACTTACCAGGGTTATTGCTTAACTTTGAGACCAGTTTCTATGCGTTCAATGAGCTGATCTGCAGTCAATGCTCCCTCCTGAAAATCATCAAGACAAATTTTTTTATGCTTAAGAAGTGAAGATGGTTGTTAAGAATAAGGAGATGGTTGTTAAGACTTTAAGATAGTAGTCAACATCCATGTTTTGTTTTATCAAATAAACAAACACAAAGTTAGCTTCTCTTATGATAACTGAAGTAAATAACAGATTCAGCACAAGAGAATCTGACTACCATTTAGGGCAAATTAATGAATTCCAAAATTAGTTTTATATGACCAAATGACTGTCAACATATTTAACATCAGCGACAAGTTACAAGGATATCCATGGAAAAAAAAGCACAGCAAGCACCCATACACCAGACCATTTCAAGCTACATGTGCCTTCACTGGTTCAAAATTCAAATACAAAGAATGGAGAGATGTTTGAATTATGAAATGACAGCCTTACACTCTATTGACTACAGATAAAAGTTTTCATTTTAAATATCCCTGAATTGATGCGCTGATTAGGTTCTTTACTTTATATCAAAACAACCTCATTTTGATTATGTCGAGGTCAACAAGACTAAGTGAATAATTGAATATACACATGAATGTGCCAGGATCAATTTTTTAATTAAAATTAGGAACTAGATGATTCCTCTACATGAAAGTCCTCTACAAGTTATTGTCCACAGCTAAGTTGAAGCAGTTCCTAACAAGAGGCCAACATGATTCCTATTTTTCTCCCAGAGTTGGCCTAACCATCCAAAATGCAGTATTATGATGGTTTACGACCTTTACATTACAACTTCAAATTTCAAAGAAAATAGAAGAATACTAGAGGAATTGCTCATTCTAAGAATAGCATAGGTCAGAACATTTCAACACTATAAATGCAAATATGGCTATGAAGTATAAAAAGAAAGCACCAAATTCAGCAGTTTCATGATTCAAATATGTCAAGCATATTTAGGCCAAACGTGATATTTTGGAGCCTGACACACAAGCAACAGATGAGGCTCTCAATACAGCATAAAGTGCTGAAACAGACACAGTTAGCCAAAAGATGCAAGAAAGCATAATTCAGACAAAAGTAAAATAGATTCAACTTACAAAGCGATCGTAGGGTTTTCCATCCTTAAACATGATGAAAGTCGGTAAAGCTTCAATTCTGTATTTGTCAGCAATGCTAGGATACTTCTCAGTGTCAATCTTCACAACCTGTATCTTATCTTTAAGCCGAGTGCTTACTTCATTGAGTATGGGAACCATGAACTGACATGGACCACACCTGCAAAGCAGGCACTTAGTTACTCATTTTATGTCATTATAAAACCATTGCTATCAAAACCAATTGGATAGGCCTGGTTAAACCTTGAACTAGTTAGGTGACCTATCCAGATTTACTCTTTAATACTTATTACTACTTATCCAACCATGTTTGGACCTCCAGAACTGGTACCTTACTAGTTTGATAATTGACCAGGTTTTAAAAACATTGAATAACACAGGTTTAACCTCAAAAAATATCAGCCAACCAAAACTAGCAATAAACGGGGAGGAAGTTAAGTTACCAAGTTGCATAGAAGTCAACCAATACAGGCTTTTCAGAATTAGCAAGCAAATCGTCGAAGGAGGAATAGGTCTGTTTCTTTGCTTGAACCTACAGGAAACAACATTGAAAAAACAAAAGCTTCTCAGATCAGTTCTTAGACTCTTGCCATACCAATTATTTCAATTGAATGATAGATACCATGGTTAAGGTCCCTAAATCTGCACGTCTTCAATCAAATTCGAGTCATGAAAGAGACAACTGGGGATTAATTTATAGCAACTAAATGCATATTTAAGAATCGCAATGGCAATTATTCGTCTTCTTAGGCCTAGCACCACAGAGTATATCTTTTATGAACCAATTTGACTATTTAAGAACCAATTTCTATAACAATAACGATGATGATAATGATAATGATAATGATGGTTTTGGTTACCGGAGGGAGGAATGGAGGAGGAGAGGAAGCAATACGAAGAAGGCGAGTACGGAGCGGAAATTGCAGCGACGATTGGTTGGATAAGGAAGAAGAGAATGAGGAAGAGGGTGCGAAACGCGTGGAGCGTTGAGAGTGGATAGAAGGAATGGTGGAGGAGGAGGTTGGAACGGAGAGCGCCATGTGGAGGATGAGGTGTGTTTGGATAATCGAAAATGGGAAACCTAAAATATCTGTTTGGGAGGGAGCGACAGATTAAAAATACCAGAGAAGAGCAACAAATGTATTATGAATAATTATGGATGTCCCCCCTAAAGTTTTGATATTTATAAATGTCCCCCTCTCACCTCCTATAAATACCCCCTTCACTCATTAACACAATACTACTTCATTTCTATTCTCTCATTTCTCTCTTCAAATTTCTCTTCCTCCATAATTCTTCTTCCTTCATAATTTCTAGTTTATTTCATAACACGTTATCAGCACGAGGTTCTGACCAACTGAGATCTAAGGTAACAGAATTTTAATTTCTTTTCATAATTTTATTTCAATTTATATTATATGTATATATATATATATATATATTATAATAAGTTCCTGAAGAACTTATATTCCACACATCCCAGCAGGATGTATAAAATATTAATAAGTTCCTGAAGAACTTATATTTTGAACATCCCTATGGGATTTAAAAGAATTCCTGAAGAATTCTTGAAAATATTTACTGATAGTTCCTGAAGAACTAGAAATTAAATACTTTGTTATTTTATCACATTTTAATATGTTAATTAATTATATTTATATTATGATTTATTTATAAATTATATTTACATTATTTTGCCAATTGCCAATTAATTTGCTTTCACTTTATTGATGGCTAGCTAACAATGCTTCACATTATTACCACTTTTAATAATGCTTCACATAATGCTTTCAATTATTACCACTTTTAATAATGCTTCACATAGTGCTTTCAATTATTACCACTTTTAATAATGCTTCACATAATGCTTCCAATTATTACCACTTTTAATAATGCTTCACATATAATATTGTTTTGCTTCCAATTGCTCTTATTGATTCCACCTACATAAATGATTATACATTTACATTATTGAGTTACTATATTAATATATGTGTATCAAAATATTACATGCATAAATGATTTAAAAAAAAAAAGAGGACCTTAACAAAGGGTAGCCAAGATTTGAACCATGAACCTTGACCTTGAAAGAAAGGTAGCTTACCACTAGAACACTTGATACAATTCATGTATTTATGCAAACTAAATTGTTATATCACTAAGTTACCTAGCAACATTTTTTTAATAACCATAATAATAATTTTTTTAAACCTGTTTAATTAATTTACATTTTTTTTTACTCTTATAATAAAATAAAATTAATAATTCATCATTGACTTGTTACCATCATTAGATATTTATAATTAATAAATTTATTCATTCAAAATATATCTAATATATTGTTTCAACTTCTTATATAGAAATAACTATGTCAAATATTACCAACCTTGAGTTCGTGGCTCTTGACATATCTGGAAAAAACTATCTATCATGGACATTGGATGCTGAAATCCATTTAGATGCAAAAGGTCTTGGAGACACCATTAAAAATGGAAATCAGGCATCTAATCAAGATAAAGCTAAAGCCATGATATTTTTACGCCACCATATCCATGAAGGGTTAAAAAATGAATACTTAACCGTTAAAGACCCTCTTGTTCTGTGGAATAATCTAAAAGAAAGATACGACCATCAAAAGGATATAATTCTTCCAAAAGCCCGTTATGAATGGATGCATTTACGATTTCAAGATTTTAAATCCGTAAATGAGTATAATTCTGCAATGTTTAGAATTACTTCGAGATTGAAATTATGTGGAGAACAAGTCACTGAAAGTGACATGTTAGAAAAGACATTCTCTACTTTTCATGCATCCAATTTGCTCCTGCAGCAGCAATATCGCCAAAAGGGCTTTACAAAATATTCTGAATTAATTACTTGTCTCCTTGTGGCTGAGCAAAATAATGAATTGCTTATGCAAAATCATGAATCCCGTCCAACTGGAACTGCTCCATTCCCAGAAGTGAATGTAGCAACGCACGATCATAATACTCATGGTCGTGGTCGTGGCCGTAGCCGCGGTCGTGGACGAGGTAATGCTCGGGGACATGGTATTGGTCGTGGATATGGTTTTGGCCGTGGTCATGGTCGAAATGATAAGAGATCATCATTCACATGGAAAAATAAAGAACTTATGAAAAAAGGGACAGATGCTCAAAATAGCGAACAAACTAAAAACATCTGCTATCGTTGTGGTAGCAAAGGACATTGGTCTCGAGTTTGTCGCACACCAAAGCATCTCGTAGATCTATACCAAAAATCCCTTAAAAATAAAGGGAAAATAATAGAGACAAATTTTACTGGTATAGATGATGATTTCTCTGACTTTAGTGTTGATGATTTTCTTGCTCTTCCTGAAGAAGAAATTGACCACTCGATTGGAGAAGGGAGTGCCCCCAAATAAATTATTTTAATGTTTCATGTAATTTGTTTTGTTGTAAATTTTGTCTTTATCAATAAAATTTTGTTAAATATTATTGTTAATTATATTTTACTCATGATTTATTTTTATTTATTTAATGAAGAATGAATGCTCATGTGAATGATGAAGATATATGTCTCGCAGACAGTGCAACAACTCATACCATTCTCAAGAATGAGAAATATTTTTACCAAATAGTAAAACAAGAAGCAAATGTTAATACAATATCTGGTAGTATAAATATAATTGAAGGCTCCGGTAGAGCCAGTATTTTGTTGCCTGGAGGAACAAAATTGCACATTAAAAGTGCATTATATTCTAAGAAGTCTCAAAGAAATTTATTGAGTTTTAAGGATATCCGCAGAAATGGATATCATATTGAGACCACAAATGAAGGAAATGATGAATATCTATACATTACAAAATTAATTTCTGGTAAGAAATGTATATTGGAAAAATTGCCTTCATTTTCCTCCGGTTTGTACTACACATATATTAGTACAATTGAAACAAATGCTGATCCGGTCCTAACACCGGCCCCCAAGAGCATGGCTTCAATGCCTTGCCAGATCAGCATTTTGAATAAAGAGAAGTACTCTTCAAATACACTACAAATACTATACGGAGTGCATACCGCCAGGGAAGTAACGCCGCCAAGGTTCATGACTCCGCCCAGGCACGTTACCCCGCCAAGGAATGTAACTCCGTCCAGGCATGTTACTCCGTCAAGGAATGTAACCTCGCCAAAATTGTTACTCCGCCAAGCCATAGGCTCAACTCAGGCGGAATACTGAATTTCCCACACTGCGTAGCGAGCCCATACTTACAACCCCGGCACGAGATTGACTCTGTCTTGAGAGGTTAATAATGGGAATCACGCTGTCACGCATAAAGGGAAATAACAATAAAATAATAAAGCATTCACGCTTCCCAAGTAAGTGGAAATACCTACTACAATAACGGTGCTCGTGAACGACACAGGGACCCACTGTCTTTCTTGCTTTATGCTAGAAAACAAGGAACGGGCCCTACCAATAATGCAGCACCAGTAACAGGTATATAAACCTCAGCAAAAAGGTATACAGGGGCTCTCCCCCCATTTCTGAACCTTACACTCTCTTACTTGCATAATTCTCTCTGATTGTCTTTCTAAGTCTTAAAGTATTCTGAAATACTGACTTGAGCGTCGGAGAACGATTACAGGTACCACCCCCAATCGGGTCAAGGCAAAGGAGAGACCGTTAGGCGGACTGTGACACCGCCCACTCCAACTGTGTCAAGGCATAGAAGACAATTCTAGGCGGACTACGACACCACCGCAGTGTGAGTTACACTCCGCCCCAGTGTGATCCAGACTCCGCCTCAACATACGAAGACACTCCATATCTGAATATTTACGCACATCGCTTTGTATCAGATTGAGTTGTTTCAAGATCATAACTTTACACCCCCCGTAAAGAACAGTTCATTGGCACGCCCAGTGGGACCTGTAAACTAGGTAATCCCACAATCTTGATCAATCTTCATCATCAATGGAGAGACAGGGACCAGAGATGCAGAACGAGGATTCTCCTCCACGCAATCCCAGACGTCTTAACTTCGACGATGGTGCTCAGAAAAAAGCAACGCAAGCTGATTCTCTAGATCCAAGAGATGACATGATTCGAATGTTGAGAGAAGAACTTGCGAAACTTCGTCGTGAAAAAGCAAACCCAGCGCATGAGAAAGCTAGTCCCGCAAGACAACCACATCATGAATCACACATGCAGGAGGAATCAAGTACTCCTCACTACTCTCGCATTCCTACATACATGGAGGAGCAACGAAGCCTCCCACTGGTGAATGCTCAGCATCAAGAAGGAAGGAGAGCAGGCTCAAACGCATCCCCCTCAGGATATAAGATGAGCATCCCATTTTCCAAAAGGCTCATGAATGTACATGTACCCAGACATTTGCAAACTATGCAGCCCATTTCTATAGGGAAATATACTGGGGAAACAGATCCCTCTAAGCATTTAGATGCTTATATCTACGAGGCCATGTTTCTAGGAGCTGAGGAGGATGTCATGTGCAGAATGTTCCCCAGAACTCTTACAGGCGAAGCTCTTAGTTGGTTCAAGAGCTTACCTTCAGGTTCCATTGATTCGTGGGAGGAGCTGGCCTCAGCTTTTGGAAGCCACTTCGTGATCTCCAGGGATGCACCCAGAACCTCTCATACCTTGGCTCAGATCAAACAAGGCGACAAAGAATCTCTGAAGGATTTCCTTAAGAGATTTTATAAAGAGGCAGCCATGGTCCCTGATCTGACTGAGGCAATCCAGTTGCATATTCTCATAGAAGCTATGCAACCAAAGTCACCTTTCGCTTTGTCTTTGGCAAAGGGACCTCCAACTACGATGGAGGAATTTCGCAGGAAGGCGTCCAAGTACGTGGGTATTGAGATGCATCTGGAAGCCACTGTATCTCGCAGCAAACCACTCCCTGCAACTCCACCTCAAGACAAAGGGAAAGATAAATTGTTGAAGAATGACAAATCCCACCAAAGGGACAAAGTAGGGAACCAGCCTTTCAAACAGCAAGACAGACGCGTGTTCAATTTTGCTCACTATGCACCATTGAACACAACTTGCGAGCAAATCTTGCGGGAGATAGGATGGACCACCCTCAATGTTTATGGAATTCAACGTCCACCCCCAATCAGGCGTGGTGGAAACCCAAAGAAATATTGCGAATTCCATGAATCAGTTGGCCACACCACAGAAGAATGCAAGCAACTCAAAAATACCATTGAGGTGCTCATTCGAGAAGGTAAACTGAAACATTACCTGTTCAAAGGCAAATCTCATGATGAGCCCGAGAAGTTTGAAAAGCGACATCGTGATCGTTCTCCGGATCTTGATAATACTCGGGAACCAAAACGTACGACGGTGTCAGAGAAACAAAAAGGCATTATTCTGGAGTCCGCCCAACGAGAGCCGAGCCCTGAACCTAGATCACGAGGTAAAAGACAGGTGGTAGACATGATTACTGGAGGCTTCGCAGGAGGCGGACCCTCAAACAACGCCCGGAAAAATCATCATCGTATGATCTTATCTGTGCAGGGCAAGAACAAAGAATATCGCCCATTTAGGGACGGAGTTCAGACTCCGCCTATAACTTTCACAGATGATGATTTTGGCCCAACCATCCCTGAAGGAGATGATGCGGTAGTGATCATTGCGGTGATCGCTAATATGGATGTAAAACGCATCCTAGTTGATCAGGGAAGTTCCTGCGACGTTATTTTTTATGACTGTTTTAAACGTATGGGACTGTCTGACACAGATTTGCAGCCTTACACACAGGACCTTACAGCTTTCAATGGCGCCAAACAGCCTACTAAAGGCTACTTGGACACAAGGATTACCTTCGATGGTGAACCTGGAGCAAGGACTGTGAAATCCAGGGTTCTTGTCATTGATGTTAAATCTCCATACAATGGCATCATTGGGCGGCCTACTTTGAATGCCATGGAAGCCATCGTTTCAACTCCCCACTTGTTAATCAAGTTCATTGATAAAGATAATCAAGTCTCATCCGTCAGGGGTGACCAGGAGATGGCTCGTTACTGTTACAATTTAAGTCTTAACATGGTGAAGCTCGAAACCATGTCTAAGAAAAGAAAACTGAACGGAGGAAACAGTGCGGCGGCATCCGTCAACTTGGTGGATCTTGATCCCAGGGCGGAGTCTTCTATAGACCCACTGAACCCTTTGAAACCAACTCCTGATGGTGGTTCCAAGTCTATTGTTTTGGGCAGCACCCCGGAGCAAATAACTAACATCAATGACAAGCTGGAGCCTAACATGGAAGCAAGACTGATTGCACTCCTCCATGAGTACAAGGAGATTTTTGCCTGGACAGCCGCAGACATGCCTGGTATGGATCCTAACTTCTGTTGCCACCGCCTGGCGGTGTATCCTGAAACTAAGCCAGTGGCACAAAAGAAACGGCGTATGGGTCCTGCTAAGCAAAATGCTGCTTGCGAACAAACCGAAGAACTCCTTAAGGCGGGGTTCATCAGGGAACTTTGTTACTCTTCTTGGCTGTCCAACGTGGTTATGGTGCAGAAAGCCAATGGCAAATGGCGCATGTGCATAGACTACGTTGATTTGAATAAATGTTGTCCCAAAGATCCTTATCCTCTCCCCAACATTGACAGACTAGTTGATGACTCATCAGGATATAAGTATCTATCCTTCATGGATGCTTACTCCGGATACAACCAAATTCCAATGTGTGAGGATGATCAGGAGAAAACAGCATTTATCAATGACAGAGGAGTCTTTTGCTACAATGTCATGCCATTTGGGCTGAAAAACGCTGGGGCCACCTACCAGCGCATGATCAACAAGGTCTTTGAGGGCATGCACACAAAGATGGTGGAGGTTTATATTGATGATATCATCGCCAAGACTCCAGAGGGAGGAGACCATGTTGAAGACCTACGCCTCATTTTTCAACGCTTGCAGCAATACAACATGAGACTCAACCCGCTAAAATGTACATTTGCTGTACCTGGAGGAAGATTTTTAGGTTTCATGTTAACGCAAAGAGGCATAGAAGCTAATCCTGACAAGTGTCGTGTGATACAAGAGTTGCAGAGCCCCAAAACATTGAAAGAGGTACAATCCCTCAATGGCAAAATCGCTGCTCTAGCACGATTCATGCCAAAAATGGCTCATCGCTCTCTCCCCTTGTACAAGATGCTGAAGAAGGATAAAAAATTCAATTGGGGCCCAGAGCAAGAGGCGGCCTTCCAGAGCTTGAAAAATGTCTTAGCCAGCCCTCCAATCCTGGTAAAACCAAGCCCTGGTGAGCAACTCATCGTTTATTTGTCTGTTTCAGATGAAGCGCTGGCAGTGGCCCTGGTCAAAGAAACAGTCGAAGGCCAACGACCGGTATACTTCACTGGTAAAACATTGCATGGTGCGGAGTGCCGTTATCAGAAGATTGAAAAGGCAGCACTTGCAGTTGTTTGGGCCTCACGACGTCTAAGACCATATTTCCATGCACATCCCATCCTGATTCGTACAGACTTGCCACTCCGTACTATATTGTTCAAGCCAGACTTGGCAGGAAGGATGATCAAATGGGCCATAGAGCTCTCTGAATTCGACATATCCTACGAACCAAGAACTGCTATTAAGGCACAAGTCCTAGCAGATTTCGTAGTTGAATTAACAGGCTCTAGCCCAGATGCAGATCATTCACACTGGACAGTATACGTCGATGGGTCTTCAAACAGCAAAGGATGTGGGGCAGGAATCGTTATAGAAAGTGATGACGGGGTACATCTTGAAATTTCATTGCACTTTACCTTCACTACGTCTAACAATCAGGCGGAGTATGAAGCCTGCTTAGCCGGACTCAGAGCAGCACAAGATATTGGGGCCAAAACTGTCACCCTATGCAGTGATTCTCAATTAGTCATCTCACAGATTCTTGGTGAGTATCAGGCTAAAGAACCTCTACTGCAACAATATCTAGACTGCGTCAACGAGTTGAAACAGCGCTTCGATGAAGTAACTTTCAAGCATGTACCTCGTGAAGAAAATACGCGTGCTGATATCCTGTCCAGATTAGCCAGCACAAAGAAGGCGGGGTGTACAACCACGGTTGTACAGAGTACTCTGGCCGAGCCAAGTATATCCCTTCCCTCTTCAATTCATATGATTAAAAGCCGCCCCGTTGATGATAACTCCTGGGTAACACCAATAGTTCGTTATCTTGTTAATGGACAATTACCCACGGATGATCTTGAGCGAAAGAAGCTAAGGAGGGAGGCACCCTATTTTACGCTCCTAGATGGGCAGCTATACCACCGAGGAATTTCTGTCCCATACTTAATTTGCATAAATGAAAACGAGGTGCAAGCTGTTTTGGAAGAAGTCCATGAAGGGCAGTGTGGACATCATCCAGGGGCACGAAGTCTAGTGAGAAAGATCCTCAGGGCGGGGTATTGGTGGCCCACTATGAAGCAAGACACCGCCTCATATGTTCAAAAATGCGATCAATGTTAACGATTCGCGAATTTTCACCATACTCCAGCTGAGGAAATGTCATCATCAATAACGCCCTGGCCTTTCTATCAATGGGGTATGGATATTCTAGGTCCATTCCCAACTGCTCCCGGCGGTATCAAATACTTGATAGTTGGTGTTGATTATTTCACCAAATGGATTGAGGCAGAGGCAGTGGTGCACATAACGTCAGCCAGGACTCGAAGATTCGTCTATGAGAATATCATTGCACGTTTCGGAGTCCCTGAACGCATAGTCACTGATAATGGCACCCAGTTCACAGATCGCAAGTTCACTGAACTCTTAGAAAATCTCAGCATCACGCAGATTTTCTCTTCTGTGGAACACCCTCAAACCAATGGACAAGCAGAGGTCGCCAACAGAGAAATCTTGAAGGGCCTCAAAAAACGCCTTGGTGAGGCAAAGGGAGACTGGGCAAATCAGTTATGCCACGTTTTATGGGCATATAGAACCACCCCACACTCCACTACGAATGAATCTCCATATCGGCTGACATATGGAGTCGAGGCGGTCATTCCCATTGAATTAACAGCCCCTTCAGCTCGAGTCCTCTATTTCAATGAGGAAGCCAATCAACAGAACCTCGCACACGAATTGGAGGTTTTGGCGGAGTTGAGAGAGGAAGCCTTTGTGAGAGATCAAGCTGTCAAAGCAAAGGCCGCCAAACGGTATAATGCACGCATGTGCGAACGCCGTTTCAAAGAGGGAGATTTGGTCCTGAGAAGGGCCAACATTGGCAACAAATTTGCACACCAAGGCAAATTGGCACCAAATTGGGAAGGTCCATACCGAGTCATCGAAGTTTTGGGCAAGGGTACATACCGCCTAGAAAACTTAGATGGTACTCCGGTCAGAAATAAATGGAACATTTTGAATTTACGCATATATTACAGTTAGTTGGGTGATACGGTATGATCTTTTCTTCCTAACTCAAGGATCTTCCTCTGTATGCTTTCCTTGAAAAGAATTTGTTCCCATGCAGATAAAACAACGACTCTAAAATTGAAGCACAAACGCATAACTCTTTATTCCATAAAGATCAACCAACATGCAACGCCGCTTCACAAACGGAGTCAACAAAAACTCCTTGGGGAATTGGTGTCTCAGCTATATGCTGCACCATACCGACCCTAAGGTACAGAAAACTCCTTGGGGGGAAAGGATTGGTGTCTCAGCTATATGCTGCACCATACCGACCCTAAGGTACAGAAAACTCCTTGGGGGGAAAGGATTGGTGTCTCAGCTATATGCTGCACCATACCGACCCTAAGGTCCTACAGGCCGCCTATGGAAAGAACTAGTGTCACAGCTATATGCTGCACTAATTCACCCCCAAGGTCCTGCAGGCTTCTTGTGGGAAGAGCTGGTGTCACAGCTATATGCTGCACCACGCTAACCCCAAAATCCAACCAAATTCTTGCAGGATGAATTGGTGTCACAGCTATATGCTGCACCATACCGCCTCGAAGGTTTAACCGAATTCTTGCAGGATGAATTGGTGTCACAGCTATATGCTGCACCATACCGCCTCGAAGGTTTAACCGAATTCTTGCAGGATGAATTGGTGTCACAGCTATATGCTGCATCATACCGCCTCGAAGGTTTAACTAAATTCTTGCAGGATGAATTGGTGTCACAGTTATATGTTGCACCATAGCAATCCGGACTTGATAATTTTCATTCGATCAAGAGTCGCACTCCAATCAAAATGCAAAAGGATGAACATTCCATCCAAAACCTGCCTCTGCCTAACTCCCAACGTTTCACGGAGTACATGAGCAACAAACTCAAGCACTACTCAACAAGTTCAAGTAAGTTCAATACTTGTAAAATTGTGCTTCATCGAAATTCCTAAGAGGCTACTCCGTCCTCTTACGGAATCCAATCATTTTTAAATTCCTAAGAGGACACTCCGCCTTCTTACGGAATCCAATTCATTGAAATTCCTAAGAGGCCACTCCGCCTTTTTACGGAATCCAATTCATTGAAATTCCTAAGAGGCCACTCCGCCTTCTTACGGAATCCAATTCATTGAAATTCCTAAGAGGCCACTCCGCCTTTTTACGGAATCCAATTCATTGAAATTCCTAAGAGGCCACTCCGCCTTCTTACTGAATCCAATTCATTGAAATTCCTAAGAGGCCATTCCGCCTTCTTACGGAATCCAATTCCTTTTAAATTCCTAAGAGGCTACTACGCCTCACTATTAAAATCATTTCAACGAAATTCCCAAGAGGTTACTACGCCTCATTATCGAAGTTACTTCAGTTAAATTATCAAAAAGGCTACTCCGCCCCATTACTGAATTTGTTTCACTGAAATTCCTAAGAGGCTACTTCGCCTCCTCACTGAATTTTACTTCGCCAGAATTGCAAAAAAGCTATTCTGTCTCGATTATACTTAGCCATATTTCATTAAGTCCTCAGATGAATATTCCGCCTTCTCAATATCATTATACAAGGCATAAATACGACGGACTTAAACACTACATCTATGAACAAGTATACACTTGCAGGAAATATGTTTTATTGAATATTGCCAATATTAATAAAAATCCAGAGCCTATCCTGGAACAAGGCGATATCATTAAAATACTAATAAAAACAAAACTTGCAAAGAGACTGAGAAGGAGACTGAGAAGCTGATCTTCAAGGGTCAGACGGCTTCCCTTCTTGCTGAGTGGAGGTGAGCTGACCTTCTCCTAGCCTGGTCAAACTTTGGGAAGGAGGCAAGTCCGCCAAGACATATTCATCATTGGGCGCGGGCATATGACCTCCTTGCACAGGCACCATCAATTCTCCATTGATGAACTCGTAATAAGGATGAATGCCTGTGGTGGAGAGAGCAACACCTGGGTTGCGATAGCGGAGTTGGCGAACAGCCATGCTGAAAGCATCATCAATCGCCAACTCAGCTGCGTCCAAGGCAGATTGTAATTCTTTGTCGAGCCTCTCACTGGTAGCATCTGAGGCAGTCTTCTCAGCTTCCAACTCTTGAACCCGCACTTCAAGATTTCCATATGCGGTTGTTGCCTCGCTCAACTCCGCTGCCCAGGCATCTTCAGCAATGGTTTTATTTATTTCTATGGAAACCAGCCTCTGCTGAAGAATGCTCACGTCTCCGCCCAAAACTTGGTTCTGCTGATCTAAAGTTGAAACTTGTTGTTTCAGCAGAATATTATCAGCCTTGACCTGGGAAAGTCCACTCACCACCTCGCCCAGCTTTTTATTCTGTTGTTCTAGCTGGGCTTTCTCAGCCTTCACCTTAGCCAACTCCTCCGTTAACTTCTTGATATTGGAGTCGGCGGTGTCCAGATGTTTGTCCTTGGCCTTGATCACCTCGGACAACTGCTCATTGTCATGCTCCAAGCTACGAATCTTTTCCACTGACTCGTGGTAAGACGCTTGGAACATGTTCGCCTCAGCAGCAACGTCAGCTATCCGGGGAACAGAAGCCAAGAAACCATATAACTCAGAAAGGTGCCACCTCGCAGCTGCAGCGGCCTCCGGTACCTCCTCGAAGTCGATGTCAGGGCGGAGAATGAATTCTGGGTCACGCCTCTCTGACTGGCGGAATCCCGTATTTGTAAAGTATAAAAAGGGATTCAAGCGAGACCCCGCCTCAGACAAAGAAACAAGCCGCCTGGATGTTTCCCCTGGTACATCAATTGGAAAAACGGCTGTCCCTCGGGTGGTCAAGCTCAGGGCGGGATCCTCAGACTGGCGGACTGGGGAAGCTTGAACTCTTCCTGCCTCGTCCCCATTCTCATGGTCAGAAGAAGCTTGGAATCCCTCTGTTTCTCCCCTTGCAACATCTTCTTCGGGGATGCCTTCAACACCGCCCATACCAGCAGAAGTACCCGTAACAGGTACCTCCTGAGTCTCCTCCAAATCAATGGCGGCATCAATTGACGTCCCCGCCTCAGCCTTCTTCTTGCCCTTAGTCCTCCTTCTTTGCAAAGGATGAGGATCTACTTCTTCTTCTTCTTCAGCAGCTTCTGGTTCTTGACGTTTTTTAGAACGCCTTTCAACAGTAGCTGCTGAAGATCCTGCACCACCTTCAAAATTTACTATGTTGGTGGATACAGGGAAGGGGAGAGTTTTTGTCAGGGCGGCACCCAGATTCCTCCTGGGTTGCACATTATTCTCCGCGTTCATTTCCCTGCGGCTCATTTGCAGCTGCTTAATACGATCCATCCCAGGGAACTCAGCGATTTCTCCTGCGAAATAACAAGATGAGGATTCAGTTAGAAAATGCAAGATAGAGGAAATACTCAATCACATTGCAATTGTTTATAATATTACTCAAGTATCCTTGAGCATCCCGCCCAAGCAGCCTTCGACAAAGAATCAGCTTGTGGACGGAGTTGTACTCCTTCAACATCCGGAGTACTTCCACAGACGCCGCCGATAGAGCACCCTCCTCAACTTCATATGCTCGTTTGGTTAAGAGAAAGTGCTCATGCGTCCATGCCACTGGGAATCTATCAACACCCTCCTTATTCCGCCAAAAAACAGGTTTGTCCTTCCTGACGGATACCTTCACAAAACTCATCCTGAAGTGAAGTCCGCCTTCCTTGGCGGAGTCAGCAAACGCCTTAAAGTTTAAAATCTTTGGCTCCGCCCGGAGAGTCACAAAACCCATGCCGCCGGTTTTCATATTTACTCTCCTCATAATGCGGCAGAAGGAGAAAAACAACGCCACTGTAGGCGTAAACCCCAAATGTTCAGCCATCACCTCAAAGCTGCGCACTATTCCCCAACCATTAGGATGCAACTGGGAAGGGGCACAATCCAAGAACCTAAGCACACCCATCTGGAATTTATTCAATGGGAAACGCACCCCTAACTGGGTAAATAAAATGTCGTACATATATATGGTACGATTATCCTGAGGACGATGGCAGACCCGTTCATACGTCTTGGGTGAACGGACGATGAACCTATCCTCATACTTCTCGTCCTTCCAAACCGGAACAGGCAACTCCACTACCCCTCCGCTTGTCGTCGCATGTCGAGAGGAAGCATCCTTGACATCTTCCTCAACCCAACAGTAAGGGTCATTTTCGAGTGTTTTCTCCCAATCCAACCCATGCAATACAACATTTCTGCACTCAGCCATAGTCAGCACTTGTGTATGGGAAACACCTCCTGACACAAATGAATGTACAGCATTACTAAAGTACTCCACGCTGCTATAAAACGTCGAGTCCCTCCCAGTATAAAAAGCATCATCTCCACTCTCAATGTCAGAAAACATGGGACGAACAGAAACCCTAGAACGTGACTCTGACCTCTTTCCTCTCATCTTCCTTTTCACAAACACACAATAAGGGAAAACAAAACCAACCCAGTGAAAATGGAGAAGCAAAGAAAAAGAAGAAGCAAGTACCTTAAGCTTCTGAGAAATAGAAGAACTCCAAACACCAATAAACTTGCAAGAGGGTAGCAAAAACACTTTCAACAAACAAATATGAAGCGAGGAATGCAGCAAAACATTTCCCTTCTGAGAGTTTACCTATTTATAGGCATGGCTTGGGGGGGAAAATAAGCGAATCCTCAGAAATTTCGAAGATGTGTTTGCAGCCGTTAGATAAATCTCATCAACGGTTAGATGTGTTTGCAGCCGTTAGATAAATCTCATCGACGGTTCTAAAATTGAAACATGCGATTACAACTGTTGGATTTGTCTCAATGACGGTTCCTGTTTTGCTGAAACTGATAGATATATCTAAGGGCAGATATTTCATGGGCCACGTTTTCAAAATCCAAGGCCCACGGTAATAACCTCGAAAACGGTTCTCCATTGCCATCACGCGCATTTACGTCCCATCATTGGAATGGCAACCGTTACGAGGGCATACGTGGCAATAGGAGACTGAAGAATAAAAAACGTGGTTACGAGGCGCATTAATGACAGGCGTGTCAAGTGATGACAGCTAATAAATGCACGAAAGCACTTGTCCACAAAACCTGGACTAGCAAATACCGCCTAAACCCATGCCTACAAAAGCTAAACTTAAGTGTTATAGCTTATTAAAGTGACCCCGCCAGTCACTATAACAAGCTAGGGGGCATATGATCCGGTCCTAACACCGGCCCCCAAGAGCATGGCTTCAATGCCTTGCCAGATCAGCATTTTGAATAAAGAGAAGTACTCTTCAAATACACTACAAATACTATACGGAGTGCATACCGCCAGGGAAGTAACGCCGCCAAGGTTCATGACTCCGCCCAGGCACGTTACCCCGCCAAGGAATGTAACTCCGTCCAGGCATGTTACTCCGTCAAGGAATGTAACCTCGCCAAAATTGTTACTCCGCCAAGCCATAGGCTCAACTCAGGCGGAATACTGAATTTCCCACACTGCGTAGCGAGCCCATACTTACAACCCCGGCACGAGATTGACTCTGTCTTGAGAGGTTAATAATGGGAATCACGCTGTCACGCATAAAGGGAAATAACAATAAAATAATAAAGCATTCACGCTTCCCAAGTAAGTGGAAATACCTACTACAATAACGGTGCTCGTGAACGACACAGGGACCCACTGTCTTTCTTGCTTTATGCTAGAAAACAAGGAACGGGCCCTACCAATAATGCAGCACCAGTAACAGGTATATAAACCTCAGCAAAAAGGTATACAGGGGCTCTCCCCCCATTTCTGAACCTTACACTCTCTTACTTGCATAATTCTCTCTGATTGTCTTTCTAAGTCTTAAAGTATTCTGAAATACTGACTTGAGCGTCGGAGAATGATTGCAGGTACCACCCCCAATCGGGTCAAGGCAAAGGAGAGACCGTTAGGCAGACTGTGACACCGCCCACTCCAACTGTGTCAAGGCATAGAAGACAATTCTAGGCGGACTACGACACCATCGCAGTGTGAGTTACACTCCGCCCCAGTGTGATCCAGACTCCGCCTCAACATACGAAGACACTCCATATCTGAATATTTACGCACATCGCTTTGTATCAGATTGAGCTGTTTCAAGATCATAACTTTACACCCCCCGTAAAGAACAGTTCAAATGCCATAGTAAACCAGAAGTTTACAAATAAGAATGACTTTGTTATCTGGCATGAACGATTAGGCCATCCTGGATCAATTATGATGCGAAAAATAGTTGAGAATTCAAATGGTCATTATTTGTCCAGCAGACAAATTATGCAAACTAAGAATTTCTCATGTGCTGCTTGTTCTCAAGGAAAATTAATCATTCGGCCATCACCAATGAAAATTGGGAATGAACCACTTATATTTTTAGAGCGTATACAAGGTGATATTTGTGGACCAATACACCCTTCATGTGGACCATTTAGATATTTTATGGTTTTAATTGATGCATCAACAAGATGGTCACATGTTTGCTTATTATCAACTCGCAACCAGGCGTTTGCGAGATTACTAGCTCAATTAATTCGTTTAAGAGCTCATTTTCCTGATTATCCAATTAAGAAAATACGCCTTGATAACGCTGGTGAATTTACATCTCAATCATTTAATGATTATTGTATGTCCATTGGAATTGATGTTGAACATCCTGTAGCACATGTTCATACACAAAATGGACTTGCTGAATCATTGATTAAACGTTTGAAATTGATAGCAAGACCATTGTTAATGAGATCAAAACTCCCAATTTCAACTTGGGGACATGCAATCTTGCATGCGGCAGCACTTATTCGTATCAGGCCTACAAGTAATCATGAATATTCCCCTTTACAATTGGTTCATGGTAAAGAACCAAATATTTCTCATCTAAGAATCTTTGGAAGTGCGGTATATGTTCCTATCTCTCCTCCGCAACGCACTAAGATGGGACCTCAAAGAAGGTTGGGAATATATGTTGGATATGAAAGTCCATCCATAATAAAATATCTTGAACCTTTAACAGGTGATTTATTTACAGCTCATTTTGCTGATTGTCATTTTGATGAATCTATTTTCCCATCATTAGGGGGAGAACATAAACAGTTGGATAAAAGGATTAGCTGGAATGAGAGGTCTTTATCACATCTTGATCCTCGAACAAAACAATCTGAACTAGAAGTTCAGAAAATAATTAGTTTGCAAAATTTAGCAAACCAATTGCCTAATGCATTTGCTGATCCAAAAAGAGTAACTAAGTCACATATACCAGCTGTTAATACTCCAATAAAGATTGATATCCCCGAAGGACAATATAAATTTGCAAATGAGTCTGAAGCCAAAATAAAACGTGGCAGACCTGTTGGTTCTAAAGATAAAAATCCTCGGAAAAGAAAAGTAAATAAAGATGATGGTCGAATCGAGGATATAAAGACTCCAGTAGAGTCTCCTGACATAATCAAAGTTTCAAATCCAGAAGAAACTAAGGTACCTGAAATTGATACAAATAAAGAGATCTCGATACATTATGTCATGGATGGTATACAATGGAATCGACCTGAAGTCGATGTTGATGAAATTTTTGCATTCAAAGTAGCTCTTGATATCATAAATGATGATAAAGATTATGAGCCAAAATCAGTTAAAGAATGTGCACAAAGAAATGATTGGCCAAAGTGGAAAGATGCAATGCAAGAAGAGTTAAACTCACTTGCAAAACGTAAAGTTTTTGGGCCTGTAGTCCAAACACCCAAAGGTGTAAAACCAGTTGGGTACAAATAGGTCTTTACGAGAAAAAGAAATGAAAATGGTGAAATTGTGCGATACAAAGCAAGACTTGTTGCACAAGGATTCTCACAAAGACCTGGAATTGATTTCGAAGAAACATATTCACCAGTGATGGATGCCACTACTTTTCGATACTTGATAAGTTTGGAAATCCGTGAAAGGCTTGACTTACGCCTTATGGATGTTGTTGCAGCATATTTATATGGCTCACTTGAAAATGACATATATATGAAACTCCCTGAAGGATTTCATTTGCCTGAAGCATATAAAACAAATCCACGAGAAAATTATTCAATCAAATTGAATAAATCTCTTTATGGATTAAAGCAATCTGGACGAATGTGGTACAATTGTCTCAGTGAATATTTGTTGAAAGAAGGGTACAAAAATGACCCAATTTGTCCATGTGTTTTTATGAAAAGACTCGGAAAAGAGTTCGTCATAATTGCTATTTATGTAGATGATTTAAACATCATCGGAACTCCCGAAGAGCTCTCAAAGGCTGTAAATTGCTTAAAAAATGAATTCGAGATGAAAGACTTGGGAAAAACAAAGTTTTGTCTCGGATTACAATTAGAATATTTAAAGGAAGGAATTCTGATGCACCAAAAGACTTATACAGAAAAGGTGTTAAAGCGGTTTTATATGGACAAATCACACCCATTGAGCAGTCCAATGGTTGTAAGGTCACTAGAAGTGAGCAAAGATCCATTTCGACCTCAAGACAAAAATGAAGAACTACTTGGTCCTGAAGTACCATATCTTAGTGCAATTGGTGCACTAATGTATCTTGCTAGTCATACACGACCTGATATATCATTTGCTGTTAATTTGTTAGCAAGACATAGTTCTTTACCCACAAAAAGGCATTGGAATGGGATTAAACACATATTCCGCTACCTTAGAGGTACAATGGACATGGGTTTATTTTTTCCATATGTATCTAAGGCAAACCTAATTGGTTATGCAGATGCGGGGTATTTGTCTGATCCTCATAATGGTCGATCACAAACAGGTTATTTGTTTACATGTGGTGGTACAGCAATTTCATGGAGATCCATAAAACAAACAATCACAGCAACATCATCTAATCATGCTGAAATCTTAGCATTACATGAAGCAAGTCGAGAATGTGTTTGGTTAAGATCTATGATTCAACATATTCAAGAAACTTGTGGCTTGCATGCTGGAAAACTACCACCAACAATTTTATGTGAAGATAATGCAGCTTGTATTTCTCAGTTAAAGGAGGGCTATATTAAAGGAGATAGGACAAAACATATTTCACCAAAATTTTTCTTTACTCATGATCTTATAAAGAATGGTGAAATAAATGTTCAGCAAATCCGATCATGCGAGAATCTAGCAGATATCTTTACAAAGTCATTACCAACCAAAGTCTTCGAGCAACTAGTACAGAAGATTGGTCTTCGACGCTTACATAAGTGTTCTGATGAGGGGGAGAATTAAATATTTGTAATTTAATTATTTTTACGGATATACTTTGTAAAGAATGTTGTACTCTTTTTCCTTCACTAGGTTTTTGTCCCACTGGGTTTTTCCTAGTAAGGTTTTAACGAGGCACATTCTAAATACGGACATCCAAGGGGGAGTATTATGAATAATTATGGATGTCCCCCCTAAAGTTTTGATATTTATAAATGTCCCCCTCTCACCTCCTATAAATACCCCCTTCACTCATTAACACAATACTACTTCATTTCTATTCTCTCATTTCTCTCTTCAAATTTCTCTTCCTCCATAATTCTTCTTCCTTCATAATTTCTAGTTTATTTCATAACAAAATGGACTTTCTCCGTCCCTTTCCGCTTTTATTACAGGGAAACAACCCTCACCGTGAATTACGTGTCTTCAAATGATTTTTTTTCCTTTTCACTCGGAACAAAATCCACCATGTGAAAACAATTCACACCCCTCAACCGATCGAGTTAACCGGAGAAGCCTGCAATGTCCCATAATTTTGGAATCATAAGTGGGTTTTTTTTAATTTTAGTGAAGATTTTATTTGTTTATTTTAAAGTTAAAGTATATTTTTTATTTTTGTTTCTAATCAATAAATTATTTTTTTTGTTGAATTGAGACATAATACAAATGATTTTTCAATTGAGAAATACTATGTAATTATAATATATTTTAATTTTAAAATGAACGGACTAGAGATCACTAACAAAATAGAATGATTACTAATGATTCTAAAGTTATGGACCATTGCAGCCCTTCTGAAGTATAATATGTCTTGTAGATTTTGAAGAGCTATTGAAAAATTTGTAAAAACTATTTTCAATTTTTTTTAAGTGTTACTGAAGATATCCACCATTAATCATGATGACTAACTTTCAAGCCTCAATTGGTGGAAGATTTAACGTGTGTTTTAAACATTTGATACTTATTAAGGGATAATGAGCTTCTTCACTCAACCGTACTCCTAGGTTAAAAAAAATGTTTTATATGTCGTAGAGAAAATAGTTGAATGAAAATTTAAAAGTTTAAGAATGTGAATAAATTTAAAATTGTTGAAAATATAATTTTTAAGGTAAATATTACATAAATAAATATTTTTATTGATATGATAATTTATAATTAAATAATAGTATAAAAAATTATATTGAAAGTATATTTTAATTAAATTATTTAAACGCCCATCAATTATCTATCTTATATAAGAAGACAATTTCATCCTTTATTGTAGTCCCTTGGGTTCATATAACACTGCAATTTAAATTTTAATAAAATGATAAAAATATATCATAAAGTTATAACAATGAATAATTAAAAAAAAACTTAAAAGTAAAAAGTAAAGAAAAATAAACACGTAATAAATATTTTAAAAAAACAAAATTTTCAAAAATATAATAAGTAATCAAAATTATCAAAATATTCTTCATATTATTATGGGTAGATTACAACTAGCACCCACACATTTTGATTTTATTATAACTCACCTTAAACCTTTAAAATAATCGTATTTTATCCTAACTAATATAACGTTAAAGGAATATGTTGATGGAATATTCCCCAAATAACCTAACCTTCGTTAACTATACATAAAAAATGAAATTTTAAAAAATTAAATGACTTTTGAGTTCTGACTGTTGAAGGAAAACACACCCTACTCATCTAGTGCTCGCATCTTCATTGTAGTGGAAATGGGTCATCCTTGATAGCTACAATGTTGCACAAGCAAATGGATGCTTTGATAGCTTTTAGGATAGAAGTTTGAGAACTACCAAGTGACTCTTTTGATGGATTCATGGAGATAACTTGTCTTTTGATGTTGTTTCTTTTTTTTTCTTCTACACCTAAAAGGTCCAAAGTCAATCATAACTCAATTGTCACCTTCAATGTGTTGAAAAATATTTGACTGAGATGGAATCATACTGGTCTTAAGGGTTTATGCGTCAAAAGCATGACCCCCATAATACAACAGTCATTCTGTGTAATAAGAGGGAGCAAAACTAACAAAAGATAGATTTTCAGTGTAAACACAGAATGAAATGTATCTCTTAAAAAGTGCAAGTTAGATACGATTTTTATAACAAAGGAAATAAATATAGCGGAAATAAATTGGTCAATTAAATTTCATTAATGATAAAGACGTTACATAATAATAAAAAATTAAACGGGAATTAACTCACATTTAATTATGGTAACCGTATCAGATATTATTTTCCATTAAAAACACAAATTGTAACCTTCCAAAATCAGCTGCCCAATAAATGGTTTTCACAGGTAGGTTTTTCAAATTTAAAATTTAAATTAATTAAAAAGAATTTAAATAACTAAAAAAACTTTTGAAATATAAGTAAGAGTTCTAACAATCCCCCACATATTTCAAAAGTTTTTTAAAATAAAAAACATTGGGTTTACATCATAGTGTAAATGCATCAGATCTGGTGTCTTCTGGACTATGAACCAGACCTAGACAGATAGACTTAGGGTTCGTTTGTTTAAACTTATTTTAAGAGATAAGTGCTTTTTTAATTAAAAAAACACTTGTTTTAAATTTGACGTGTTTGTTTAAAGTTTCAAAAATAAGCAGAAGCTGAAAATAAGCTAATTTCAGCTTATTTTAAGAAGCAACTCTAATCTGCTTATTAAAAAAGTGATTATAAAAGAATCACTTTTTTATAATTGTAACATCCTAAATTTTAAAATTTTAGAAAATAATTCATTAAGGCTCGGTGGTTTATTATTTTCTTGCGCGCCTTTAGAATTTCGGGTCTAATTTTCTCAAATGATGCTTGATTGGAATGATTCTGGTCTCGTTCACTTTGTTTCGAAGAGATCTTCAATCTCTATTTCTGAGCTTTATCCCAAATTCTCACTCTGTCATACTCAAACTCAAGGATTAAGTAAATCCATATTAGAATCATGATTATTCACATTTTTATCTTGCGTATGGTTCGTTCAGAAATTCATAACTTTCTCATATGATCTCCGTTTCTTGAAAACTTGGTGTCAAAACCACCGTAACAAAATTATCTACATTTTCCGTGAAGACATCAAGAGCTAGATTTGTGACGACCCGCGTCAATTTTCTCATTTTTTTGCAATAGATTTTTTTTCACGTTTAATAAAAATCCACTCGGGCTTAATATAAAATAATATTTACTTTTCTTAAATATATTTAAAATAGTAAAATCATACTTAAATTAGCAATAACCGATCGGAAATAAATCCTTGAATAAAAGCATATAAAAAATAATGACCGATCGGAAATATTTCAACATAAAATAAGATTGAATCAGCGGAAGGAATAAAACAGAGTCAAGGTTATTCGCCTGAGCGAGACTCTGATTCGCTTGGACGAAATCCGACTCGCTTGAGCGAATACTACTCCTTAAACCTGAGCAGACAAGACTTACAGTCGGGTTTCACTCGGAAACACTCTTATCTTTCTTCACTCGGAGTCTCAGTCATTGCTCACTCGGAGACGCTCTAACCTTCCACTCGGAAGTCGGTCTCTCGGTTATTCTTCACTCAGAAACGAGGGATGCTAAATTGACCTAAATGGGCACCAAATCAATCGGCCCTCGCTCGGACAATAATGATTCCACTCGGCTCAATTCACCCGGTAATCAACTATGCTACAGCAATGCAAATTCACTCAAAATAAATACCGATTCATAACATCAAGAATTCATATTCACGTCAATCAGCATACTGATTCAAATTTAATTCAACAAACAGGTGACACATTGTAGCATCAAACACTCGGAAAAACTAAATATATATATATATATTACACAACTCATTCAATTCACTCGGTGCCTTGGCATCAATCCTCCACTTGGCGCACCTCCATGGCTCCGACCTCTTCCCTGTCACTGGTTACTAAAATTGAAAACCACAGCAAGGGTGAGTGTTTAGCATCATAATTAATCTAGAACAGAATTTAAATAATAAAATACGAGTATAAACTCCGTCCGATTCTTTTATCCTCAAATTACACATTACACTCGGCATTTAACTTACATTCAGCAATACACTCACACTCGGCAATCATAGCAATTAACACTCGGCCATATAGTAATTCACAACCATTTTAACAAAACACTCAGCAAGTAACTCATTCGACAAGTATAACAATTTACCACTCGGTAAATATAACAAATCACTCGGTAAATATATGAAATTACACTCGGCAAATACTTCAAATCATACTCAGCAAACATTTCAATTCTCATTCGGCAATTATAACAAACTACACTCGGTAAAATTATCAAATCATCAATTATCACCACTGACTCGGACAAAATTGACACAGTATCCGGATACTCAAAGGATCGACCTTCAGCTGGGGGTCCTACTTGACACCCCGTGAACCTTGCTTGGTTCACCGAGTCCTACTTGACTCCCCCTCAACCACTGGGTCATAGACCTCTGGGTAGCTCAATTGGGTCCTACTTGACTACTGAAGCCAAAAACGAGGGTAACATATACCGTCGGTCGTCCCATACCACATCATCATATAATTTTCACATTTCACATCATAAGTGGTCATTAACAACATCACTCGGGCGACCTGCTTGTCAAGCCCAGCATCACATTGCCACTAAATACCGATTGTCACATCAATATTTCAATTTCAATCGGTTTACGCCACACACACGATCAGAAACCGATCGGTGTCCATACACATGTATTCATACACATTCACATACAACGACTCATCCAGCATCATCTTTATTATCACAGCATTAAATATTTCTCAAGTCACACACACACACACACAAGATCCTAAACCGATCAGTGTGCACATTCATACATACATTCATACACATATTCACATAATTTTCACTTAGCATCATCTCTTACCCGGTTCAGTCATTCCAACGACTCAGACAATATGTCCTATTATAATTAATTATAACCCGAACACCCCCTTACCTCTGTTCCACGCTTCAACAATTTCTGGGTTCACAGTTCCACCTCCGTTCAGCACCAGCTTCCTTAATTATCTCACTGATGTTCGTTCCACTACCTACGGGTTTGGAGCGTGAAGCTTGTTAACATCACACCACCGTCCACACAGTTAAAAGAACCATTTTCAGGCTCACAGCCAAGAGGAGTGGAGATCGGAACAGTACCCCTCCACACATGGCCATTCGGTCCAGAAAAGAAATGAAAGAGGTGAGGTAACAATTTTAAACGGTTCAAAGGACTTACTTTGAAATTACTGTCACGGCTATGCAATTATTTCAAGGTTTGATGAAAAGGGACCTCCCTTCAAAGCTTACAGCTCTCAACAATGGAGAAAGAAGAAGAAAAGTAGTAGATGAAGAAGAAGATTCTCGTGAATAATTGAGTGAATGATTACGCAAATGATTGAGGAAAGAGAAGGAAACCATTATTTAAACTCATGGCAACCGGTTACCTTCTCAACAGGTCACTTCCCACCGGTAACCTCTTCAACCGGTCATTTCTCCATTTCCTTTAAAATTTCTTTAAAGGTTTTAATTAAACCTTTCTTCTTTTAATCACACCTTTTATAATTAACCAATAATTCATAAAAATATCAAATAAATTCCTAAAACAATTTTTAATATTTTCTCACTACACAAAATTTTCTATAAATATCCGTGATGTCACAAGATCTTCCCAGATTGGTACAGTTTTGGAGATCTTTGAGGAACCATATTCATCACGTCACTATGGTGACAGGTCTCAGAAAAATGGCAATATCTCCCTTGTCCGTTATTCAAATCACATCACGTCACCATGTTACCATACTATGACAATTGCATTTTTGTCTTTTCTATTATCATTTCTCATTAATCCTTATCTGTCTCATAGCTTTCCTTTTCTTTCATATATCAATTTTCATATTCCTCCTTTATTCTACACATCACACTCATGGTTTTCCATTCCATCACCAGCTGCTGTCCCCACTCAATACTAACTACATATTCTATTATTATCATACCACTACAATTCTACTAGAACATAGTGCAAACTTCTTCACTCATTTCCTTTTGCATCACGGCTGCACTCAACAATTAATTAATTAACTACTCACTTTCTTGCAATTATAACATCACCTTATTACTAGAACAAATTCAGCATGCCCTCTACTCTAATTCCTTCTTTATTCACACGTACTTCCATCAATGATCTCTGTCAATACCACCGTTGGATCGGCTTGAAATTTTGAGAGTGTATTCTCAACATCCTCCTATACGTTCTCACCATTCAGATTTTCAGTTTGACATCTGTAGGTGGAGAAATAGTGTTCAAACCGCGACCTTGTTCCAGTTTATAGGAATTCTGACCAGCTTCAGAAAAACTGCCATCTTCGATTTGTTAACCGTTGGAGCGGGCTGAAATTTTGGTATGAGGTTTCTGAGACATGGTGCTAGGTACTGACCATTGGGATCTTGGTTTTGAGGTCTAGACTGGGAGATATTGTGCTTGAACAGTAGCACAAGTTTAAATCAACGATTGACTCGGATCGTTCGGGGAGCGTTTGAGTTTTAAAATTAAGGATTTCAGGTAGGGGGAGTATTTACATTTTAAATGTATAGTTTATGAATGGGTTCGGGATAGTATTATTATTATTAGTGAGAAATCCCGAATATATAATATGTGTGACATAATTGTGTTATGATATTTTCCGTTCATATATTATTGATATTGAATTTGGCATGAGATATATATATTGTATTTGTGAAATTGTTATGATTCCTATGCATGATATGTAGTAGGATATGTGATGATAATATGAGTATATGCATGAGATGCAAATTGATATAGCATGGGATGCTTAAATTGATGAATAAATATGAAATATGATTGTGGTTTCAAGGATTCCACAAAAGACCTTGGGTGGGACTCAAGGCAAAACCTCTTGAGCGGGGCTCGGGGTTAGCCCGTGACACTACCGTTGTCGCTAAGAGTGATTGTGTCACGTGAGAGGGCAAACGGTTTGGTACCAGTAAAACGGCCGGATCAGCTGAGAGCTGAGTTATGGCTGAGAGCCAGTGTTGCAACACAAAAATTAAAACTTAATAATGGATCCATATAATTGAGTATATTCATGCATTGATATATGTTGTTGAGAACAACATGAATGGTATGATTATATGAGAATATGAGATTGGATGTTATATGATGAAGTTGTGTAGTATTGAATATGATTATGTATGTTAATGAATTGGATACTTGATCCAATTCAATAACTGTTATTTGACATGTATATGCTCATCCCTATTTGTGGTTATTTTTACAGTGGATATAGGACGCAGCGATGATATATGAGGTCACTCAGTATGCATGGAGCATTATGTATATATATGTATGGTACATTATGCACATAGTTGTTTTGTAGTAGCCTTGGCCGGCTCCTATGCATACTTGTTTTGTTATATATGTATATATATAAATGCTTAGTTGAATAGGTAACTGACGGCTTCAGCTGGAAGCCTAGACCTATTTTGAGCATATGCTTGTTGTTATGGTGGATGATGATGTTATATTGTGAAGACCCTAGTTGGTCCCACCATATATATATATATGTGTGTGTGTGTGTGTGTGTGTGTGTGTGTGTGTGTGTGTGTGTGTGATATTTGATATATCCATGAAACTGTTGCATTGCATAAATGGGTAGGTTATGTGATGATGAACTGCACATTAGAAGGTTAATGTAATGATGACAGGGTTATTGTACTGTTCAAAAATCCTATTTTGAAATTGAAAGTAATTCGCGAAAAATTTATTTGGGTTTTAGAAACCTAGTTTTAAATATTAGGATGTTTTAATAATCACTTTTTTAATAAGCTTAAACAAACAGCCCTTAACCTATAATTGATTGATGAAGCAAAGCTTCTAAGAACCAAAATCATTTTAATGTTAGATAGTGGTCTACCTATCACATTACATTTCCCAACTCTTCTTGTTGTTTTCGCCATTTTACGCGAATAGGCCTTGCACGTGCCTTATGATTCATGAGTGCTCTAGAGATTTGCCTAATTCTCATACAAGCGGCCTCACTTGACACTCATATAGGTGATTTCATAGTGTATCCTGCATGTTATACACCACCTATAAGGGATATGAAAATCATTAAAATTTAATAAATTAACCTCTCGTTTGTTACAGCCTAACACTTCACACAGTATAGGAATGGAGGAAGAAATAGTGCTAGAGGTTTAATAATGATTTGTTATCACCCATGTGAACCTTTTTCATAGGATCTCTAGTCATAAAGGTTTAGGTTCCCATCATTGTTAATTTTATTATTGGCTTAAGTCTCATTCCCCTCGATGTTTCATAACAACCTTTCTTCCCAAAGCTTTTGTCAAAGGATCGGCCGAATTCATTTCTAACTTCACATACCCTATGGAAATTGTTCCATTCTTTTAGATTACTCAGGTCTACTTAGATGAATTCTAAGTGACAACTCTTTTATTGAGGGTAAAATAAATTCACTTAGGAATTTATTCTTGAAAAAACTAGTCATCATTGTGTCATTAAAACATAATGGGACACGTAATATTAAAATTTATTCATGATAACTCTATCAAGAATAAAATAAATTCATTTACAAATTTATTCTTGTTTAAATTAGATTCAATCAACATTATATTTACATTACCATATCTTTAGTATGGAGAAAATTCACTATACACAAGAAATTTATTGAATCCAATGATCTTTCAATAATTTAGGCACATTAGTACTAGACAACAAAGTTTTTTTTTTAAGAAAAAGAGGGTCACCATCATAAGGGATCTTATTTAAAACCCAATCTTTATAAGAATTTTCTCAATATAATATTCTTGTAATATAAATTATCACACTTTTTTATGATTGAAACTCAATTTAAATTTGTGATCAAAATCGCATTTGTTTCATATTCCCTCAACATATTAAAACTCAAATATCTCATCATCATCTTGCATCACAACAACCACGTCTATGCTACTATTTAAATTAAAATTAGATAACATGGCTTATTAGAGCTTAGCATCAAAATAATTTTTCAAGCACTAATAATATTACAGTCATGTCATATGCCACACATCATCAAGTTTAAATTCACACATAATCATAGATAGATTCATTATCATATAATATTTGTTTAAATATTCATCATATTTAAGTATACACCACCAAGGAGGCTTTTTAGCTAATGAACCAGAAAACTTATCAAGGCCCAACCTCATCTAGATTGCGTACAAGGCCACCTCTGAATTGTTTGAGAGTCTCATCCTAGGCTATTCACCAGGCTATGTAAGGTTTGTTACACCGCCTGGCTAGATGCGAATTGGTTCAGAAACTTCTCCGCCAATTCTGTGAAACTTAATAGGTTCCGCGGAGGAATATGTCAGAACCACCATAGAGCGGACTTGGTTAGGGTGATCGGCGTATAGGAAGGTCCTACAGAGCAGAGCATTGGACGCTTCTGTGATCATCATGGTGATGGTAAACATGGTGAGATACTCCTCTAAGTCCCTTCTCCCATCATACTTCTCCATCGTCGATGGTTTGTAGTTTGGGGGGTTGGCACTGCCACGATCTCCTCCATTTAAGGATGCGCTGCATAGGGATGTGAAGGATCAGATTTGTCTGTTGCTCTGCATCCAGGGAAACCCCCTGAGATGGTATGGATAACTCTTTTCTCATTGTCCCTTGCATCATCGGGTCGGCGGGATCGGGCACGCTCGCGTTCTCGGTAGGGTGGGTCCCTCAGCTGGAGTTCTACATGACTTAAAAATTATGGCTCTTTCTTTCGCCCGACTTCACGTAGTGTTTCTCTTCTATGGTCAATGAACTGCTCTAAGTACCCCTGGTGGATCAAATACTTAATCTGATTTTTAATGGAGCGGTAATCCTATGTCGTGCCCAAAGGCGCGATGGAATTCATAGAATTTCGCTCTATCTAAGCCATTAGGGCCATCTTCGGGTGGGGGCTGCTTGAGCAACCCGGTGTTATAGACTTCATACATGATCTGATCTCTCCTACTATTCAAGGGAGTGAATGTGTTGTATTTGAGATTCAAATAAGCCTCTCTCCTTTACTCCTTGCCCGACCTCGGACTCCTCTTTCGCGACTTTGTCTTGAGCGTACCCTGCTCAACATTTCCAACTCGACCGAAGTCTCACTCCTCCATGTTAATATAACGAGCGACTCTTTTCCTGAAATCATCTATATCCAAAAGAGGCTTTTTAGCTAATGCATCGGAATACTTACCGGAGCGCAACCTCGTCTGGATTGCATGCAGGGCCACCTCTGAGCTGAGGTTACGAATTTGGATGGCTTGCTCTTTGAAACAAGCCACGAATTGTTTGAGAGTTTCATCCTTGGCTGCCTCAGATTCACCAGGCTATGCAAAGTTTGTTGCACCTCCCGGCTGGATGCGAATTGGTTGAGAAACTTCTCCGTCAATTTTGTGAAACTTGATAGGCTCCTAGGAGGAATATGTGAGAACCATCGTAGCGTAGACGTGGTTAGGATGATCAGAAACGTCCTACAGAGCAGAGCATCTGACACTCTTGTGATCAGCATGGTGGTGGTAAACATGGTGAGATGCTCATCTGGGTCCCCCCCTCCCATCATACTTCTCCATTGGTGGTGGTTTGTAGTTCGGGGGAGGGGAGTTGGCGCTGCCATGATCTCCTCTGTGAATGGATGGACTGTGTAGGGGTATGAGGGATTAGATTTGTGTGTTCCCTGTCTCATGGTCTGGGTATTGTGGTAACTAGAGAGTTCTCCCTCTTCCTGCCTGTAGATGCGCAACTCTTTATTCTCTTGATGCAACTCCTCTACCGTGCGTTGCAACATTTTGACCATATTCACCAACACCTGCACTTGGTCGTCTCTGTGTTTTTGTTGTTGTTCCTCTTGTTGTTGTTGTTGTTGTTGTTGTTGTTGTTGTTGTTGTTGTCATCCTCCCGACAGTTGGGGTTGCTGCACGTGGTCACCATTGTCCTTTTCTTCTTGTTAGGATTAGGGTTGTGTGTAGGATTTGTTTTACCGGCCCCCACGGTATACGTCAGAATGTTCACAACGAGAATGTAAAACACAACAAACCCTAGAGAACTTCCCTAAGAAAGATAGGTTTGTATTACTCTTAGAATGTGACACTTGAATTACAAAACGGGGGGCCTTGAGCCCTTTTATATAATGAGTAAAAAGGAAAGAAAAATAAGGGCCTTTGATTTAGGCTCAATGTCATGTGGAGATAACTATATCTTACTAAGATCAAGGAGATTTTGATTATCCTTTATTTTTATATAAAAGAGGGGGAAAGAAGAGGTGGCGTAGGCCCCTCCCAAATCCGGGGGAAACACACATTTGACCATTTCCTATTGCAAAGCTCCTAGTCCACTTAATTTTTTCGGTTACAATTCTACCGCCAACAATGTAATAGAATTCAATACAAGAAATAAACGATTACCATCATAATCTAGATTTAACTTTTTATGAATGGGAAATGATTTTTTTTAATTCCACATCACTCTCTCAAGAACAAGACACAAATTAAATAAACTCTAATCCTAACATAATCCCACATCTGAATACAATGTACTAGCAATTTTTATATCAACCCCATGACCATCAAATAGCAATACCAAACTTGCCTCAAAAGCAACCAATGCACAAAGAGAATCCTCACTCCTGGATGAAGACTCGATGTTTAGTTGTTGGCAAAAGTTTCCCCACTGCGAAAATAGCACCCAAGAAACTTGTCACTGATTGGCAATGAACACAAACACCAAACTATCAAAAAAACAGTCAAATCTTCATCTCACATTCGAAGCTTTCATAGGATCAGTAGTCACACAATGTGATCACAATGAAAAGATTGATTAGAAATTTTGATAATAACATATTTATTACATTAGGTTGCTTTAAAACCTAACCTACACAACATGTATCCAATAATTCATCTGGACCGTCCGATTCAATTTTTTTTTATCTAATGTTCACTAAGATTCTTATTCATAAGAACCAAACCTATCAGTTATTGTATATTAGACACCACAAAAAAAAAGGTGCGATACCAAAGGTCTGAAATTTTGTGTGGACCCAAAAACTACTTCCCCTGCCTCTTACGGATTAAAGCGATGTAATCTCCCCAATCTCTCTGTTCAAACAATATGTAAGATAACATAGCTTATTTGTTTTGCCGATGATGTCCCATTGACACTTCCCCAGCATACAGATAAGTTTTCTTATAAAGGAAAAGATTTCAGTTTCTGTGAACGGATGTTCACAACGGGAAAGATTTCAGTTTCTGGAAACAGATGTTCAGAACAAACAAGCCCCTACTCGCTTTGCACATTAGTAAACACACGTGACAAGTTTTCAATTCCTCTTTGATATCATAATACATTATACAGACTGACTTACATGTCTAGTGGTACAAGATGAAGACAATGTTCAACAACAGCCGTGATACTGAACACTACGTGTTGTACACATCTGAATAGGCATTTGCCATTAGCTATGATGTACATATCTGCAGTAAAAAAGTCCAAAACTACTGCTGATAGCACAAAAATACGTGTAAAATCCGTACAGAAAGTTTAAACCACACGTGGAATTCTAACTAATTTGGTTTGCAAAAGGTCATCATCCATCACTTGTCAATATGAAAGCCAGAACCACGATGGTGAGTGCAAAGACAATGGTGGCTATAGGAGCCAACCATGCAAATTTAGTTGCAGTCTGATTCTCGTTCTCTTCACTGCCTAATTCAATCTCCCTGAGAAGCTCCCTCACTTCTTCAATGTCTGAGTCTTTTGAAGCTTGGATTAGTTTGCTTTGAATCTTCTCAAGCTTAGTCAGTCTCCTATCACTATATGTAGCTTTTCGCGACCAGATAAAACCTGTCATCTTCCACAAGAGGATCCCCACGTAGATGGCTACAATGCAGTCTGCAGTGTAGTGATGGCGTTCCCGTATTTCTCTTTGGGCACTGTGCATTACAAGAAGCCATACAAGAGCTGAACTGAAACCTCCATATGCTTCCTGTAATCATTATTGAGATATATCAAGATTGAAGCTCCTAGTTTAAAATCAAACGCAGATAACCACAAGATGGTAAGATAATGAAAAGTTGTGATGAATTTCAACTCTTACTGTCCAAGCCATAGCTGTGAGTACAGCAACAAGCATGTGGCCACTGTATAGGAGGTCATTGCAGCCACCTCCAGCTTTCTTTAACAGACTGTACCATGTAGTTCCTTCAGAGGCAGTTGGTCGCAGAAAATCAATTAGAAAGCTCATTGAACCCCAATCTGGCCGGTAGTCCCCAACCGGCTTTCCAATGTCAACTAAGAAAGAAGAGTATGTTAATTAGCGGGAATTTCTCAAAGTAGCAAAACATGTTGAGGAAGTCCTGATAATAGGCATATTTATTATCCAGTTACGAGCTTACAAACTTTAAACATTATTAGGGATGATACATGGAAAAATAAAATCTAAAATTCATATAATCACAAAGAATGCCAGATTCAGATTTCTCGAATAAAATCTCACCAGAAAAACCCAAAGTGGCTGCAAAAATTCCACTGTCCAAAACCTAATCTATTTCTGGCCAAAAAAGTTACAAAAAATAAATGAACAGGATCTTTAATGGGCACTACAAGTCTTATTATAAACTTATTACTTCTATGGGCCACATCAACATATCATAAAGTTGGTGAAATAATATTCTGCATACCATAAGCTGTATCTAGCCTTATCAACTGGCTGATAGCCTCATGATCAGAAGCATAAGGAACATAATATTTCTGAGCCCAACGATGAGGGTATGCTGGAATTCTGAACCGATTATTAGCACACCAAGGACGGGCTGATGGGAGAATTGTGGATGCAAAAGTTATGGCACGAAGAAGACGGCCAACTGCCATGGTAAACATGTACCTAGCACCTAGTCCAAGGCCTGGAGCTTTTACAGAGTCAAATAGCACAGAAAATGCCAGCATCATAAACAGCATCAAGAAATGGTGCAATCCAATGATTCGAGCTCTTAATAGCTCAACAATTGGACTTGGAAGTTTCTCATTTAATGCCAGGAGCAACCATTGACCTGAGTCTGGAAGTGGAGCTGTATTCCTGTCAAGACAAAATACGTCAATAAGTTTGTTAACTTCTAACCAATACTCTAAAGATCCTTGTTAAGGAATTAAAGGAAAAAATTATAGAAGAAGTTATTCATACACTTCTACCATGATTTCTAATCCACTTCCAATGTAAATTCTAATTAAACTTTTTTATTTATTGATTCCTTATCTAATGCAGCTCACTGGTAAGTAAGAGACAAATTTTTCAAAAAGAAATTACAACAGTAGGGTGAAGTCAGGCTTGGGTCAAATATAGCAAGACCAATCACAGTTATTGCAAAATATATGAAGTAGCAATTATACGGTAGTTATAACAAGTACAATGCGATAAACAAGATCATTGGCATCGTTCTTTTCAATTTGACATTCACAGCACTAAAAGAAGGCTACTACGGTTTTAAGGTGGTTCTCCATTCTCCATTAACTTACAAATGTGAGAATTCTTTTTTTAATATTTCAGGAAGCATCGAAAAACTACGGTGAATTATACACAAATAGAGATCTAAGCATTTGAGCTTAAAATAGAAACAAATAATAGTTCATACAACAGAATGAAGTGAATCGTTGCGTACAGTGCTTAACAGAGTCTTAATACCTCAGATCTGAATACAACATAGTTCATTCACTAACTCAATATTCGGTATTCAAAACCAACATTTCAAACAAGATCCACTTCACAAAACCTATGCTGGATCATACATCACAATGAAGAGAGCTAAAAGAACGGAAGAAACGAGGAAGCGAAAACAGCTACTACCGGTGCCAGTCGAGGCCGAGGACGGCGGAGACGGAGCGAACGGAGATAGCTTCGAAGAGGAGAGCGGCGAGCATGAAAAGCATGGAGGCGACAAAGGGAAGCGCGGCGCGGAACTCGGAGGACCAGTGGCGGTAGAAAGGGACGCGGGCGACGGCGGCGATGGCGAGGATGATCCAGAGCACCTTTTGTAGGGGCGAATGCCACGCCGGGAACAGATGGTGAAGGTAGTCGACGGCTATGTAGGACATGGCGACTACGCCCAGGCCGGCATTCTTCGCCGGCCACCGCATGACCTGCGGGTGAGGGTAAAAAGAATAGAGGGTGAGTTGAAGTTACGGTGGACTGAGGTCGTTGCTAAATTAATGTGAAGTTGGAAATCATAAGGATACACACACATATTACAACAGTCTTTAACTAACTGTTCCAGATTTAGTTGTGGGAAATCTAGGTAATTAATTTTTACTTTCTCAGCTTCTATTATACTAATCTATTTTTTAAGGGAAAATTAAAGAATATAATTAAAAACCGCAAATTATTAGGATGTTGGAGGATTAGATTGAATCTATTTTAAAGAAAATTATTTAATCTAATTATAAAATTACATTGTATTTGTTGTTGTTTGAATTGGATTAGATAATTTGATGTTTATATTTTTATTTATTATTTAATTAGAAGGTTAAAAATAAATTTTATTTTATTAGTAATTATTAATACAAAATATAATACTTAAATAGTAAAAAATAGGAATGAAACATAAAATTAAGTTTAAATTGAATTAAAAATAGTAAACGTGTAAATACATTAAAATATTAAGACTTATGAAAAAAACTTTAAAGGTAAATTTAAAAATAATCGAGTCATAAAAAATTTTGATTTTTATGATTTTCATTTGATTCTTTATCGGTTTTGTGGTTTATACTTTCTCAGCTTTTGTTAGTGTTTTTGTAAGAAAAAATTAAACAATAGAATTAATCACCATAAATCATCCTAATATTTTAGAAAAAATGATTTTCTCAACACATGTCTCGGTATATTTTAAATAATATAAAATTGAAAAATTATTAGAAATTGTGTTAAGCGTATATTGAAATAAGTACAAATAAAACTATATTATACAAGTAAATTTTTATATTGTTAAAATATATTATAAGACACATTTGAAAAAAAAATGAAAAACAGGGAAATGGAGATGGTGGACTGAGGTGGTTGCTCTGTTAATTATTGTGAATTAAGAAAAAAAATGTTATAAAATGATAAGCATACACTTAAACATATTACAACCGTGTTTAACTAACTAAGGCAGATTAAGGGCTAGGAAATGTAGGTAATTTATTTACGCTGCTGTTTAGTCAGTTTTTATTTTAAATTGAAGGGGTAAA